>OU744338.1:51214309-53748070 GCA_916610165.2 Gymnosoma rotundatum
GGAACTCAGTTTTTGGTATGTCCCTGTCCGGTCTGGAAATAAATCTTCAGTTTAAAAAATCTAGCTAAACATATTATGTGTCTATGATAAGAAAATAAATGTTTGCTCCTACTTAAAATAAATAAAATTAATTTAATTTTAAATTAATTTTTCGTTGGCCGAATTAATTACATTTATAAACAAATGTATAATTTTGTAGAAAAAAAATAAATAAATAAATTTACGAATGAATTAAAATTATTTTGGCTTAAGTTTATTTATTTTTAATTTCTAAAAATCTTTTTTAGTAAGAAAATTTATTTTACAAATGTATGCGCATGTTTTCCAAAGAAAACAAGAAAAATTAGACGCTAGCAAAATGAAATGATGCACTTTCTGGACCGCTACGTCCTTCATCAGCATTCTTCGCATCTATCTACCTTAGTTGTGTAATTTATAAACTTCAAAATAAAATCTTTTTTTGTGCTATTTTCTGTTATCCCGATAAATTATTTAAATTACTGATATTGATTATTGAGGGTCAAAGCACATCTCGGTGGCCATTTCGTTACCGCTTACTTAAATCTTCAGGAAACTTCTGACAAATATTTTAAATAAATTAAAAATTTTTGTCCAAACAATAAAGCAAAGACAAAAATCAAAGTTTAAACAAAAACAACAATAACAACAGTAATTATATTTTTCTTTCTCCACTGTTTTAAGTTTATTTAAAATGTTTGTCAGAAGTTTCCCGAAGAATTAAGTAAGCGGTAACGATATGGCCACCGAGACGTGTTTTGACCCTCAATAATCAATGGCGGTAATTTAAATAATTAAGTGGGATAATAGGAAATAGCACGAAAAAAAATTTTATTTTTAAAATTAATTAATATAATAAAAAATTCTCGTTATTTAATTTAATGTAAATAAATTTACTTTTCTTGTATTTTTTTACTTAATTTATTGATATATCTAATAAACTTCTTTGTTTTTGTCCTTTAGAAGCGTAGGTTTCTTATATTGCATATGCTGTGGTTGCATAGCCATAATAGACAATTTAAGTTTATTTAAAAATTTATATACAAGTACCAAAAAGCCCTATTAAACATTTAATTTTAACCAATTCTTTACCACATAAAATAATGAAAGTTGAAAAAACAAAAACATTCTAAAATCCTTTTCCACGGGTGGAAAAAGGATATATCTGAGTTTGTCATTTCTACAGTATCTATTTCTGACCCATATATATTCTGAGTTCTTATGCATAGCTATGTCCGTCTGTTCGTACGTGTTCGGGTTGCAATCAAATTTGTCAAGGCACTAGAGTTAAAAAAAATTTAAATGAGTGAATCGATTGGAAACAGTGTTGAAAATTTCGCTATTGAAAATTAGAAAGATCGCTCCATGCCCTTCGAGGCTGCGAACCAAGAATAATTCAAATATTGGGTCATCCTTTTATTTATAATTTGAAATAATAATACTTGTTACTAAAACGGTCACAGCAATTAACATTCTGTGCCACTTGCAATCATTTGTCTATTAAGGCTTAAAAGATAGGCCCATAGAAGTCAATTTACGTCAATTATGGGAACACCCTTTAATTTCTAGTGGGCTTAGCAATACAAGTCCTTATAAGGTTCAGCGTTCTATCGATAACAGTTCAAAAGTTCCGCCACATACATCAAATTACATCAACTATTGGGACACCCTTTAAATTTCAAATCCAAATTTTATACTTTTTATTATAGCGAAGTTATCAGCGTTCTGTCTATAACAGTTCAAAAGTTCCGCCACATACATCAAATTACATCAACTATTGGGACACCCTTTAAATTTCAAATCCAAATTTTATACTTTTTATTATAGCGAAGTTATCAGCGTTCTGTCTATAACAGTTCAAAAGTTCCGCCACATACATCAAATTACATCAACTATTGGGACACCCTTTAAATTTCAAATCCAAATTTTATACTTTTTATTATAGCGAAGTTATCAGTACAGGTTTCTTGAAAATTTCAGCTGTCTGTCTATAACGGTTAAAATATTTGTCCACATATATAAAATTACATTAACTATTGGGACACCCTTAAACTTATAATTTTAATGTTTAAACTTGTTGTTATATCGTAAATAATAATCGATAGTCTCTCCAAGTTTTAAACGTTTTTCTGTAACGGTTCAAAAAAAAGGCCCATATAGGTAAATTTATGTATCCTATGTAGACACCCTTTAATTTTTAGATTTATTTTTGTATTACATTTTGACAATGGGCCACAGTGATTCGCAGTTTTTTCATACTAGTTCAAACTAGATATAAAAAACATGTATGTTGTATAGGAACACCCTTTAGTTTTTACGATTATAAACTGTTTTTAAACGAGACTAGTCTATAAACCTCACCTTTCAAAAGAAAAATTAGATGCAGAAATGATTGAGTTATGGAGGCACAAATATAAAAAATCAACATTCAGTAGAATTAATAACCTCCTTCTTTTTTGAAGTCCGTTAAAAAGAATTGTAGGATGTGTTTTTTTAAGTTTTGGGCGCAGCATATTGCTGGGGCAGATACCAAAATTATTTACAATGTTGCTAAAATGTTTTAAGGAAAAATTTAAAACCCCTTAAAAGCATTAAACACAAAATCTACAAAAAGGGAGCTCTGCTTACATTCGTACGTAAAAAATGCAGCGATGCAACAGTTTTATTTCTTTTGCAGCGGGTATTCACAAAATTTGGACCTGAAAGTAAGAATATTATATAACTGCAACAACATCTGACAACAAGGAGTGGAAAAGCTTAAAGCGGCTATTAAACGGTCAAACTTGGCATACTGATGTAATAAGAAAAAAATCATGTTTATCAGCCGCGCTGGATGGATTTCGCTCGCATCAAACCGCTCTCACATGCAAAGTTTGACCGTCTAATAGCCGCTTAAGACATTACTGAATCCATATTAAAACATTTATTAGATAAACGGGTTAGAAAATAAAACAACAACAAAATCACTAAAAATTAAATGCAAAGAAATAAATAAAACAAAAGACAATTTCAAAAGAAAACAAAACAAAAACAATACTTACAACCCTTTACAACTGAGAATAATAAAAGGTCTGTATAGGAGAATATTGAAATAAATATATGCCGTTTGCTCAGGTATTCCAGAAAAAGCTTTGTAATTGAGCAAGCGAGTATTAGATTTGAATTATTTCGTATGTGTTTTCATAAGATTTAAAAACAAGTACGAGTACTTCTAAGAAGCAGCAGCAAGAAAACAGAGAACTTGATTTGCATTTAAGTTCTGATCTATAGTTTTTTTCTTTTATTGTTAACGACTCGTAAAAAGCTTTAGTGCTTTCTAGTTAAACTGATATGAATGCACTTACAACTTGTTGCATTTATTTATCATTGTTATTAGACAGAGAATAGAAAATATTTAATCAATTAAGTGTGTATATCTCGAGATAAGTATTTGGCAATAAAAACCTCAGCACCCTTAAATTGAGTGGCTTTTAAAGAGTGCTAAAAGAACGAATTCATTTTAGAAAAAGAACTAAAAATATATTAGAGAGAAAACTCCTAATAAGCTTGATTTTAGGTCTTATCTGATTTGAAGCTGATTAAAAAATATGGTCTCCATTTGTTGCCATATCTTGTTAAAAAGCGTAGCAGCAGGATAAAAATGTTGGCGATCAGGTTATTTGGTCGTGCTTTTGAAGTATTGTCAATTCTCTCTTAAGCTCTCACTCATTGCTGGTACTTACTCCAATAGCTGAAAGAAATCTTTTGAGGTAAACTATCTAAACAAATGTAGTGACAACAACTTGAGAGGTGACAACCCTGGAAACTCCTAAGCATTACTGTTATGAAAAAAAAAAATCCTGCTTGGACTAGACAGAATCGAACGAGATTTATTGGGAATTTAATTTCTCTGGTTGTTATGCAATAAGGAGCAAGTCGTCTACTCGGAAACGGTATGATCGAGAAATATTCTAATGTTGAAAAGGTAATCGTGCATTTTAGAAGCATTTATATACAAAAAAATTTCTTTTCAACCATTAAAGTTTTATTTTTTCAGATAGACATTTAATTAAATATTTAATTGATTCAAATATTTATTTAATTGGAAAATATTTTTCTTCTTTCTTAATTAAATATTTAATTGATTCAAATAATTTTTTAATTGGAAAATTCTGTATTTATCTTTTTTTATTAAATATATGTAAGTATATCTGAGAAAAGAATTACATTTTGATAGGTCTAAAATCCTTTTCTGCGTTGGTAGGGAATTGGGCTAATAACAAATAACTGTGCGGGTGACACGATACATCCCTAAAGCTTCAACGAAATGTTATAAAAATAAAGAAAATTGATATCTATCGGTTGTGCCTGTTAAATAAGAAGCCGTAGCCATTTTTTCGAATGTGCACCACGAACTGGCGTAAAACCAAAAGTCACGGCTGGGTGGGGGTATATATTGAACATAAACGATGTGGTAGACCCTTGCTTTGTTGCTCAGGTCAGGAATCGCAAAAGCTAATTCGTCTGGGCCTAGTGATTAGTGATCAGTAAGAAGGGCGACTATAACACATGTACGAATACCATCACTAATAAAAACAAACTCGCTTTAAAAAAAAGAAAACAAAACAATATTAGTTTGAATTTTTGTACTCAACAAAAATTAATCAGAAAATACAACTTAACATCTAAGATTGCTGGCATTTCATAACGTCCAAGGTCATAATGTTTATGGACATTATATCACTTTTTGATGGTAAATAATGTCAATGTATATAACTTATTTATCAACTGGCTATGCATAAATTCTTTAGTAAGCGAAGCCGGTGTTGGTTATACCATAGAGCAGGGGTGGGCCACCTTTTTGTAATTATGGCTAAAATTGAAAACAAGCAAACTTAAGCGGGCAATAAACATTAGTTTACAATATATAGCATACTATTTCTAACACCCGCTGCTGTCAACTACATATGTCTTTCTAAACGTTCTACTTGTTTTCTTTGGCTTGTCGTTTCAACGGAAAATCCCTATTCTTGTTGTTGATAACCTATTCAATTTGGAAAAAATTCTTAAATTTCCGCATTAACAATGAGATTTTATCTTTTCAACTATGGCCTCAATTTTTAAAAATTTGGGAGATCTTTGAACATGAATAAATGAGTTAAGGAACGCGTAAACGACGAGCGCACTTTTTTCTGTTTCTTTCATAGATTCATCAAATCTTTTTCAACTTTTTTCTCTATGGTTTTCAAAGACTGTTTTATGTTGTTGTTTAATATCTTCGTTCGAATACAAGGCAAAAGAATATAATTTTCTTAGTTTTGTTTTGTTGCCTGTCACTGCTTTAGGGCCGCCACCACATAAATTTTATATATATTCGCGGGCCACAGTTGGCCCGCAGTTGCCCACCCCCGCCATAGAAGACACCGTGAAATGCCACCGTAAAATTTTTGTATATAAAAAGAATAAAAAAGAAACGTTGACATTTTAACTAAAATACATGTATTAATTTATACCTTATGCAGGTTGACATATAAATAAACTGAACGTCTTTGCTATCTCAGTTGCCTTCAAATAAAAATAGTGAATTAAAAAAGTTGGTTTTTATTATTTCGCACCAATCACTCTTAACATGAATATTAAATTATTTTCCATTAAGAATTAATAAAAATATTTTTTTTTCTGTATTTTAAATTTATCAGTCGTTTTCTAACATTCTAAGGTGATTTAACTTCTTACAATCTCTGCATTTTTCCATGGCTGCATTTATTTGTCATTTTTGTTTGTAAAAGTGAGAACAAACCGAACACATTTCAATAAATAGTTTTAACAGCCACCACTGACTGCACTTTATAGGAAATAACTAAAACATCAACAAAATAGTATCGCTTAAAGCTTAGAATGTAAATAATTGCCTGACTGACTTAGTTCTCAGTTTAGTGTTATTTGATTATTTGGCGCGACTGACCGAAAAAAGAATTTCACGAGCTTGGCTGGGTAAGCCAGGCAGACAGACAAAACACATTAATAGGAAATAAGATTTTTCAATAAAAATAAAAGAAACTTTGAATTAAGTAATAGCTTTTTATGGTTAAAATGGCAAAATATGGAAAATAATGGAAAATGTTTCAAAGTGTTTAAAAAGTAAACGAAATTATGAAAATAATTTTTTTACTTAGTAATAAAAGAAAAAAATTAATAAATAATTAATGGCAATTATAAGTAGGTAAATTAATTAATTAAATATAAACACGACAACTAACTCGTTAATAACAATTTCTTATAAGAAACAAAAAACAAAACAATAATAATTAAAAAAGCTCTGTTGCAGTTTATTTATTTATATATATATATATATCGAACTATAAAAATTTTACAATAAAAAATTAATAAAAAAAATTAAAAAAAATTTTTTTTCTTATTAAAAAAATGTACCTGAATAATATTATTTAAATTAAAAACAAATTATAAGAAAATTATAAAAAGTGTGGCTAATTCTCATATCAAATGTCTTCTGGATACAAAAAAAAAATGTTTTTTTTTAGTGAAACAACACAACAATTGTCGTTTTTATTGTTTCATTATCAAAGTCGTTTATTGTCGTGAAACTTTGAAAACGTCATAAATATATTATTTAATAAAAAAGAAAACAACGTATGTACATATAAATTATTATCAGTATGAAGTAATAGTGAAGCAAAATATTGCACGAGCAGATTTTATTGTAAAAATACTAACAACAGATTATAAATATATAAAATTAATAACATCTGTAATAGTTTCTTTCTCTTTCTTTTATTTTTATTTGTTTTTCAACAACACTTCACTATTTTAAGATAAAATAAAAAATAAAAAATTATTAGTTTTGAGCAAAGTTGAACGAAAAATAAAATAATCAGTCACGTGCGAGCTGGTGTCACACATGAAGTGCCTTATACAATATATAGGCCAAATTTTATTTTTAAATTTTATATTATTAATATTTGTTGTTGTCAATTTTACGCAGTCAGACCTGTTTAGGTTAAGGTTTCAAATCAGGACCTCTTGGAAATATTTTTTCTAATTTTATTTGTTTTCATAGAGGGTTAAAGATTAGGCGATATAAGTCTTTATGGGGACACCCTTTAAGTTTTAATTTTATTCTTAACAGTGCTCTTTAAGCGGAAATAGCAATACTTACTTTATGTAAATTTCTGGAGTCCGTCAATGACGATTTGATAGATACACCCATATTTGTGAAAATAACGTCCTTATGGGGAAGCCTTTTCTTTTCCATCTAATACTAAAAGTGGATATAGTATAGCATACCGCCAAAATCACGGCCTTTATGGAAATACAATTAATATTATGGTGGACATATTCGTTGCGTTAATTCTAAATACATACCTGTCTACTAAGCTTGACGAACTTTACTTGTTCTTATTACGAGGGCTGCTCTACATATTTCTGGCCTAATAGTGAAAATGCGAATATTTATAATCAAAAATGGTTTTATTGTTTTTCAAAGTATTCTCCAGCATGATTTATACACTTTTGCATGCGCTCAAACCAGTTGTCGAAGCACTTTTTCCACTCCGATTGAGACACCTCTAAAACATGGTTTTTGAACACTTCACAGCTTCTTCTGGCGACGAAAATCGTTGACCCCGCATTTTTTTCTTAATGTGCGGAAACAAGAAGAAGTCATTAGGTGCCAAGTCAGGGCTGTACGGTGGATGACCCATTAATTCGACGTTTTGGCCGGTCAAAAACGCTCTGGTTTGAGCCGATGTGTGAGAGCTCACATTGTCATGGTGAACAATGATTCGTCTTCTCTTGTTGGTTTTTCGAATTTCTCCGATGACTTCAGGCAAACAAATTGTAGTGTACCACTCAGAAGTGACCGTCCTACGTTGCTCAAGCGGAACAGTCGCCACATGACCAGTTTTGCCGAAGAAACAGGCGACCATTTGCTTCGAAGTGATTCTTCCACGAACAACTTTCGTTGGATTTTGCTCGTCTTTGAAGACCCATACGGTCGATCGTTGTTTCGTTTCGGGCTCATACGCATAAATCCATGATTCGTCACCTGTGACGATCTTATAAACGTCTTTTGAAGCACCGCAATCGTATTTTTGCAACATTTCTTTGCACCAATCGACACGAGCCTTTTTTTAATGACTTTCAAATTGTGCGGGATCCAACGAGAACAAACCTTTTTTACGGCCAGGTGTTCATGCAGTATCGAATGTATGCTGGTGATAGAAATGTCCAAGGATGTCTCTATCTCTCGGTATGTCGCATGTCGATCTTGCATTATGAGTTCACGCACGGCATCAATGTTCTCTGGCACAACAGCCGTTTTTGGACGACCTTCATGGAATTCGTCTTTGAGCGAGCTTCGACCACGATTAAATTCATTATACCAATTTTTCACAGTGCTATAGGATGGTGCTTCATCGCCATACAAAGATTTAAGTTCATCAATGCACTCTTGTCGTGATAATCCACGTCTAAAGTTGTGAAAAATGATGGCACGATAATGTTCACGAGTTAATTCCATTTTTTTCTATATTAATTTTTTCAAGTCACTGTAAACAACACAAATAATGGTCGTACGTCAAAACGTTTTGAGTACGATTATGCTTAAAAATGACAAACTTTCCAATGGAAATGTCAGATTGCACTTGGCAGCACTCAGTGTTGCCAGGCCAGAAATATATATAGCAGCCCTCGTAGAGTTTATGTCTTAAACTTTAAGTGTCATGTAGCTATAGCAACAATATTATAGTAATACACCTTCTATTTCAAAATTCTACCTATGTATTACGGTTTCACAGGTAGAGAGCTATGACAAATTGACAAACATTGTGTCGAAAATATAGGCTTTCGATTTTATCCTTTCGGAACAAAACCCTAAAAATATAGATGAATATTATATAATAAGCAAAAAATATTATAATATAATTTCTTAATTATTTTTTTTTTTTTTAATTTATTATTTTAAATTTTTAGTTTATTTTTTCCGCCTACTAATAACCCAAATATTAATCCAATTGACCAAGATAAATAAATTTCTAGATGCAAGCATCAGAGCTTAGACCAAAACAAATAAGAGTGCTATATTCGGCTATACGGAATCTTATATACCCTTCACCATATACATACTCGTATGTTAATCTAGATTGGTAAGGTACCTGGAATAAAAAAAGTATTGGGGAGACAGAGAGTTCAAAAATAAGAAAGAAAAAATTAAGTACTTTATATAATTTTACATAAAAATATCATCGGCTCTTAATGGGTTAAGCATTTTTTTTTTTAATTTAGTATTTCCTTAAAGATTTTTTCAAAAGCTTTTTATTAATACCCATATCGATTTCTTAAAATATATGGTTCACAATCGCACTTTTCTGTTAAAAGTTCAGAGGTCCGTGAAGCGAAAAATATGGGTGAACGTAAATTTTTTCACTTGATGTATTTTTCTTGTTGTCTAATCCTGTGGCGCCCCATATAATTGTTTTTTGATTGGAGTTATTGCAATAAAATAGGTTTGTTTCAAATGATATGAATAATTAGAAGGAGGCGTGGTGTTTTGCCCGCAGCCTTAAACGACATGGATCGATTTTGCTAAAAAATTTTCTAAAAAATTTAGCTTCCTTAAAAAGGGGTCTTAAATGGTGTTGTCTGTCCTTAAAATTTGTTATTTCATTAACTAATTCGTGTGAATGTTGAATAGTTAAAAGGCTATGACATTTTCCATTGATGTAATTGTAAATATTATTATTTCACTACTGTATGCAGCAGCTCTGGATTTAGGCAATTGCTGGATTAATATTGACAATTTTTAAATCAACAATATCCCTCTCGATAAATCGACGCTAATTCGGAGTGGGAATACTGCTCTAACACTGACAGACGGCAAAACATTTGTATCATTCGATACGTTCAGAAATAAAATTTTTTATAAAAAATTTTTATGAATCGTTTTTTGCCCAGCTCTCAGACAAAGTTCTTTATGAAAGTTATTAAAAATTTTTTTATGCACAATTAAGTAAATAATGAGATTGCGGATTACATCAGGATTTCCTTTAGTATTTTACTTTTCATAAGATATGCTATTCTTCTGGAATCGAGTAGCTTTATGGCACTCTTCTAACCTGTTATTAAATGGATCAGATTTGTGTAACAGTCAGTCTCTACGAACTGTTCTCATCACGTCTAGCCGGTTACTAAGTATTGCAATTTGAAAGAAAATACTTTTAAAACTTCATTTACAAATTTTTTTTTTTTCAAATCGAAATACACAGTAACGACCCTGATACTCGTATGACATCAAGTTTAAGCTGCACATTGTGTACTAAATTTGAGATTTTTTTTAACCTACACATAATTCATTCATTCAGCCAGCGTATTTTTGTAGCAAAGATATATTTTCTATATGGATGTAATTTTTTAGGATTTTTGTGGAGTAGCAATAGTGAATCAAATGAAATAAAATATCATTCCTTTGAAATATAATTTCTTCTTAGAACAAGAAATTTCGAAACGGTACGTTATTTTTTCTGATATTCTTGCCGTTGAAAGGAAACGGGGCCATGGTAGCTTGTGGAAGACAAAGTGCTGATTTTACAATAACAAAAAAATTTGGCTTGAAGTAAAATAAAGAACATAAAATAAGGACAATTGTAGTTTGAAAATAATTTTCAAACCCTTTCATGCCCTTGGTGCCTATAGGCATTATGTGGCAAAAGCTTATAGCTATTTGTTTTATTCTAAGCTATGCAAGTTTTCATTTAGTAGAAGTTTTTCGCAGTGTGAAATATCCAAGAGTGATTTTTGAAAAAAGTGTTTAAAATTATTATAATAATATTAATAATACAAAAGCAAGTGAAAAATATAATTATATAGCGAGCGGTAAGATTATTATTTAGAAGAAAGAGAACTTAAAAAAAGTTTTCAGTTTTTGTATAATAATTTTGTAAAGTAGCTGTTGCCTATAGGAAACATTGGTCTACGGTTAATTTTCAAATGATGTTAATTTCTTATCAACAAGATTTTTTTTCGTCAAAGAGGCCTTACACAGGCAGACATTTTAAAGAATTGTTGAATTTAACTGGGATCATTCCAAGGATGAGGAAAACAGCAGTTTCATTAAGAAAAAGAGAACGGCCATCATCACTTATTTTAGTGATGGAGGAAGGCCCTTCCTCAACAAGGTTTTCACCATCATTACTTTCTCCTACAACGGCTCCTGAATCAAGTTCCTATTAACGAGCGTATGTTGCAGATTCAGCTATATCTATAAGATTTGATAATGTTGGTCACTGGGTAGAATGGGGAGCCAAAGGCAGATGTAACACAGGTTATTATCGATCTAAATGTAGTAAATGTAATGTATATTTGTGCTGCAATCCACAATAAAACTGTTTTGTTTCTTTTATTACTATATCTTTTAAACTTTATAAATAAAACAATACTTCAAAAATAAATAACGTGTTTTTTCAACTCACCATAACTGCCCAATGTTGCCAAGTCATATATAACACATATACGGCCTTAAAAAATTTTTTTGCTCCGCCCATTTTAATTCGGGCATGAAAGGGAAAAGTTTCATCGATGTGATGAGTTCCTTTCATTCCAGATGTCAAGTAAAAAATTATGTTTGAAAATGCTGTTTGTTCAGACTTCACCTAACACGAGATTTTTACTTAGTAAAAAACTATTTTTGTATAAGTGGTAATCACGAATGAATTATAAGAGACGAGTTAATGCTATTCTAAAAAGAATAGCTGGAACTGTGAAAATACTCGCCCGATCGATCGTTAATGAATATTTACCAGAAATTCGAACCCTTCACTTGAACATAGTATAAGCGTGTTTAAGCATTTCCTCTTTAAAGAACATCTGCATGCATAAAAAGTTTATTTAAGACAGACAGACCTCACGACCATTTAAAACGATTCAAATCTAATAAATTATAAATCATTAGGGAAAATGATACTAAAAAAATTATTTTAACCTTGTTATTCCAAAAAAAAAAAAAAATTATACATACACAATGACAATAAGAAATAGCAATTTATTAGATTATGTAATTTAAGACAATATGGTTCTAAGGATTTTTTTGAAGTCAAAAATTTCACGTTCACACTGCTACACACTCAGCTAAATAGTCATGGAAATTTGTGAAAAAATGGTATGTTTCTTCTGTTTTGTAAACACATCTTTGCAGCAACATTTACATCTTAATTATAAATTTGCTTGAGAGTAACAGCTCTGTTACGTATTTGGCAATGATCAATTGGAGTCAACTTTATATTTCTTAAAGATGCTCATGTAATGGTAAAATGAAGTCGCAGAAATTGAATTTTTTTCGAAATAAAATTTTAACAGTTCATCTAATATTAAAAATAATCATTTACTACAAACTTCTTAAGGTTGTGTGTTCAGTAATAAAGTTTAGCATTCGACCGATTAAAATATAAGGAAAGCCTTAGTTTCTGTGGCCATAAATAATAAGAGTTTTAGAAAAACTTAATAAGATTGCTAATCGTAATATAATCTAGTTAAAAATCTCTGGGTGTTAAGACATATTAAGTTAATTTTCTAGATTTGAGAGGGATGTTGTCAATTAAGCATAATAAAGCAGTTGAAAAGTAGTTGTAGTTTATTGGTATCAGATCACTTTACTATAGACGGTTAAGGGTTGACAACTTTTAGCATTTAAGATTTTTATAACTTCGAACTAGGCAATATTTTCAGGAGTTTATTGTACAAGAAACATGAACATTTTTAAATATTTATTGATCTTTAAATACACAGTCAATCTGAGCTTAAAAAAATATAACCAAGTAAACAAATCAATGTGTATAGAATGTTTAAGAGGATCGTCTTAACGATAGATGTATCTACACAACTTATTTTGGATACAACTATCTATCATCTCTCACTTCTTAATTAAGCGAATTTTTGTTAATGTGTTTATCATAATGTTAAAGATAATGCAATTTACTTTGTCATTTTATTTCAGAAGTGGACTAAGCATTTGTCCGTCCGTGCTTGGATTGAAATCAACTTTGCCCTAATGAACTAGACAAAACTTAAATACGCCAAATGATCATAATTTTGAAAATTTTGTTATTGAAAAATCAGCAAGATCAATACATATTTTTCAGTACAGCGGGCAAAACACCACGCCTGGCTATAATTTTTCCATGTCTTTGTTTTAACTTTCGTTTGCATTCCTGCAAGTGGTTGTTGTTTATTATAATAATTAAGAATACTTGTTAGCACTTAGTAAGCTGATTTTAACTTTCGTTTGTATACAAGTGGTTGTGTTTAAAAAATTAATGAATAATGAACCTTTACAGTTACTGTGCTGGGACAACAACCCTAAGCAAAACTTACAATTTTCAGAAAAAATTGTTCTTAAAAATTGTTTTATGGTAGGAACGAAATACGGCATTTACACTTTGCAATTTTTCATGAAACTAGCATGAAATTTTTGTTTGTTTGTGAAGCAGGAAGAGTAAGCAATATGGTATACCTTGAGTTTTGTGGGGATGTTACTGTTGCTAATTTTTACTTTTAGATAAAGCATAACGCTGTAACCTCAATAGAAAATTAAGAAAAAATTGCATAAAAAAATTGCATAGTGTAAATGTGGACAAAGTCTTATGAAGATTTTTATTAAAATAAATTAATGAAAAGCTGCAGCATGGCACATGTGGTTATATAGGGTCCGCCAAAAAACTGTTTATTTTTTTTTTATTTTTTAAAAAGCTAATGCGAAAACGCATTGGATGGTCAGTTGGCTTTAACTAACGAACCAATGGACTTTGTATGGCGTCATACC
Source organism: Gymnosoma rotundatum (assembly GCA_916610165.2). NCBI lineage: Eukaryota > Metazoa > Arthropoda > Insecta > Diptera > Tachinidae > Gymnosoma > Gymnosoma rotundatum. The sequence goes on from OU744338.1 coordinate 51,228,138, forward strand.
AAGGTCTTTATGCAAAACTCATCTCAATGAATTGATGTTGATGGCGCTTCACGCTCACTTTCTGCCACAGCAGCAATATTCTCTTGTGCACGCACTGTTTTTGGCTTTATACGCTTTGGTTTAGTGATGAGGATGCCAGTTTCTTTCACTTTTTTCACAAGATAACGAACATACGGAGCTGACGGTGCTTATCTTTTTTCATAATCCGTACGCAATTTTCGCACACATTCTGCAACATTACCATGGTTTTCAAAGTAATATCGCAATATTTTCTAGTGTTGTTCAAGTAGTCAGCGGAATGATAAAACTAATTATCTGTCAAATCAGACCTTATACATGTATAATATGCTTGTTTAATTTAAGCATTCTTATCATATTATCAGATAAAAAAAGCGAAATTAGAGTAGTGACTTTTGCATAATATGCTGCCCCATAGATGTTATATAAATGATAATAACTTTTCTTTTATGTACTTATTCTTTCCTGGTACGCGACATTACGAATTAGGATTTACAAAATAATAAATGTAATATCTTTCTTCTTCTTTCTTAATTAGTATTTAAAAAGGACAAACTTTTTATCCATAACTTAATAGTAACGAATTTTTTAAAACGTACCCGGCTTTTACTATTTTCTTATGTGATGTTTTGTCTTTCTTGTATTAAAAATCAAATAAATAAATTTACTAAGAAATTAAAGTTTTAAAAAATAATCGATATTTCTCCAAACATCAGAACATTTATAAAAAATTCGCATTTCCATTCAAAATAATCAATATATTGTTACGTTTTTCTCTTTTAGAATAAACGTACGAATTCTTTTGATTGCAAAAGCCACTGTGGCCGATTATTCTGTATTCAAAATTTATGGCTTTCTCAGACTATTCTTCTTGACCCTACCGGTCTTGTGAACCCTTGGTCTCGTATTTACTAAACATGCGTTATTACTACAACCGCAGCCATCCACGCTACACTACTGTGTTACTCCGTCGAGACATGAACTACTCGATACCTTGTAACCTTAACCATCCACAGACATCTCCACTACTCCTTTTATCCAAGCCAGTCATCTCCTTTAATCCAATAGCCACAACACACGTCTGCCAAATACTGTAGTTATGCTGTTACACTTCCCTGCGCTAACCGCTACCGTTCTTACTTTTTATTATAAAGGGCTTCTTGACACTTATCTGTAGCTCTTATGTCCCAATTTTCACTAGGAAATTCTTATCGGCTTATCCCTTTTGCTTAAGGGTGAGGGCGACAAGCGGAAAAGAAACTAGTACACAAGCTGATGTACTCGCTCAATTCCGTTTTCTTTCTTATTCGTAATTTTTAGCTGATTAAATTTTATATTTTTTTTATATACGAACTGAAATTTGCTGCACAAAAGAAGAAGAACCGCTAAAATAATAAGCTTATAAGCTAAGAATTGTGAAAACGACAAGGCAAACTCAAAGAACAATAAGTGATAAGTTTATTAATAAGAACTGCTCCGTGAAAATTGGGACTATATTAAATTGGACGTCGCCACTAAATTATCTGCCATGGCTTCACAACACAATAATTGTCTTTTGCCTCTCGGGAAGTTTGTACTGCTGTTTATTAATTTTAAATTGCATTATAATAATTTTTATTTTTCGTTGTGCGCAAGTGCGACGGCGGGGATCGAAGCCATAATCTTCTGCTTTATAGCACACACCACTTCCAACGCAACCATCGAGGTTACTCCTCTTGTGTTGGCTTATTGTGGTATTATTCTATGCACACACCATTAGTTGAATTAACTTATTCACCACGCTCATACGGAAACAACAACAGGGGTTGCCAGATTTCAACGAAAAAAACCTAAGTTCAAAGAAAATTACACCAAAATAGATTTCTTAACAAAAATCGACAGTTAATAGTTATATGCATATTTGTAAATAATTTTGCTTTCTAAAAATATTTAGAAGTTAAATTAAAAATGAACCAAAAAGCCGAAAATATGTAAATTTTGATTCTCTAATTTTTATAATATATCACCAAAATCTTACATTTTCACCATATGCACTAAAAATTTAACTACATGTTTCCTTAAATGCGAACTAATATTTATTTGACATTTTTATATTGAAAACACAAAAATTTTAAAAGTTGTTTTAGTTTTCAATATAAATATGCCAAGAAAATTTTTTTCAGAGCAGAGTAAAAAAAAATTAAATTCTGCAGTTAACTAAAAAATCAAGAAAGTGCTACAAAATCTAGCTAAATATGTTGAGCCCCAATTATAAAGTGTACAAAATAGCACAAAGTTTTTGTGAAAATTAAATTTAAAAAAAATATTCCCGTGTCTTTAATTAAAAGAAACGTCGTTGCCAAATAAACATTGCAGTTATCTTTGTACTTATTTTTATCTGAATGTTTATTTTAACATAAACGTTCCTCTGAAAAATATTTATAATGAATATATGTATAAATATAAGAAATTTATATTTTTACTGCCGTACATATAAAATATTAAAACTGATTTGAAATGTATTTTAGGACGAATTTATATGAGTATTTTGTCATAAAACGCATTTCAAACTTATTTTATTTCTTATGAATATGCCAGTTAGTATTTAAAACAAAACAAGTATTTCTTTTGCAAATGTATATCAATCTAAAAGAGAACTTACAGTTGCTTTTGTAATGTTCACTGGGCATGCAGTAATTTCTTGCATTAAATAATAATTAAATTTAACACAAAAGCAAATAATATTTTTTACATCCGAGTATTTGCAAGATCATTAACATGAGAGGTAGAAAATTAAAAATAAACAAGTAAGAGTGCTTTATTTGGCCATACCGAATCTTTTATACCCTTCACCGTATATGTAACTCTAGTTTAGTAAAATAACTACAATAAAAAATAAATAAATAAATATGGTGCCAGAGAATTAAAAAATAAAAAATAATGAAGTACTACATGTATGTGTAATTTTACATCGGCTTTTAATAAGTCCAGTATTTTTAAAAAATTAAAGTATTTTCTTGAATATCTCTTCAAAAACTTTTAAATGATACACATATTGGTATCTTCAGAAATATGGTACACAATCGTACTTTTCTATGAAAAGTTCAGAGGCCCATAACACGAAAAGTATGAACGACCGCCAATATTTTTACTTGGTATAGAAAACTAAGAGGCAGGCGTGATGTTTTGCCTGCTACCTCAAGGGACATGGACGATTTTGCTGATTTTCAGTAGCAACATTTTCGAAACTATGTCTAGTGAATTGTCGTGTTAAAATTTTTTTGTAGCTCATCTAGAACATTCGTAAAGTTGATTTCAGCCCGAACATGGACAGACAGGCGAATATTGCTTAATCGACTTCGCTATGCATAAGAATTCAGAATTTGTATACTTTATGGGGTAGGAAATAGATATTGTAGAAATTACACACGGAATGACAAACTTAAATAAATCCTACTGTTGTGAAGGGTATATAAAATAAAAAATGTATATAATATTACTAAAATAAAAATACACACAATAACAACTAATAATATCTGAGAAAAAATCGAAATAAAAACTTGATAATGAAAATCATAAAATAACTTCTGTAAGCCGTTACCAAGTGATAACGTGCATATTTAATTGGTTCTCTTTAGTAAATAAATTATTTTTTATATATTTTGTAATAATTACATTGAGAATAAAAATGCAATAAAAGTTTTTATTTTTCCTATTATGTCTTTTTAAGTGAATTAAGCGGTCTATATGCGATCAAAATAATCATCCAGCATTAGGGTAGTCATTGTGAAAATGTATTAATATAAAATTACGTTTTTCTGTTTCAGAGCAATAAACGTACGGATTTTTTTGATTGCAAATACCACTGTGGCTGATTATTCTGTATTCAAACTTTATGGCTTCCTCTGGCTATACTTCTTGACCGGTCTTGTGAACCCTTGGTCTCGTATTTACTAAACATGCGATATTACTACAAACGCAGCCATCCACGCTATATTACTGTGTGACTCCGGCGAGACATGAATTACTCGATGCCTCGTTCAATAACCTTAACCATCCACAGACATCTCCACTACTCCTTTTATCCAAGCCAGTTATTCCCTTTAATCAAATAGCCACAACACACGTCTGCTATAAACTTTATTGTTATACTGTTACACTTCCCTGCGCAGCCGCTACCGTTCTTACTTTTTATTATAAAGGGCTTCTTGACAATTATCTGTTACTCTTATATTAAATTGGACGTCTCCACTAAATTATCTGACATCACTTTACACAATAATTGTCTTTTGTTGCACGGGAGGTTTGTACTGCTGCTTCTTAATTTTTAATTGCATTATAACAATCATTATATTGCCTTGTACGCATGTCCGAAGGTGGGCTCAAACACACGATCTTTTGTTTGGCAGCAAGCACCTCTACCAACGCAACCATCGAGGTTGCTTAGCTTTTGTTGGTTAATTGTGGTATTATTCTATACAGACCATTAGTTGAGTAAACTTATTCACCACACTCATACGGACAACAACAGATGCCAGATCTTATATTCGTAACAATATGTTACACAGATATTGCTGAATAAAAAATCGAATAATTTTAATTTTTGGCATGTCACCCTTTGATTTCAAGCGAGGTTTTTTGTTGTGCGCTTTTACAAAATGTTAGAAAACAAACGGGAATCTGGGAAATTATCGAAGTTTACCAGTTATCACATGCAATTTAGAACGTAACAAGTGCTGATTATAGTGACCGTCATTTAACAAAATAACAATATGCAATTTTTTTAGAATACTATAAATAAAAAACAATCTCCGAAATAAAACTTCTAAGATTTAATAAAAATTATAATTTTTAAGAAAGAGTTTAAAAGGAAAAACAATTTTTTATCACTCTTCTTCATAAACTTTTTTCACTGCTTTTTATTTTCTTTCTCCTTGTTTTGTGGTGTTGACAGCACTAACTAAAAATGAATTTTTGACTGGTCATCCAGCATGTGTTCATCAGTGCATCTAGCACACGTAAATGACTAAGACATCCACCAATTTGATTGTGTATAGACTGCTTTAGGGCGTTTATAATTTTAAAACATAAAAGCTCAGATAATTAGAAGCCTATTTACATTTGTTCTTTAAAATAATACTAATATTAAGGCCTTAGAAAGAGAAATTTCGTAATTTGCGTTTTCTAAAAAAATGAAAATTACCCCAAATGGAGGATTTATTTTTTTCCGGTGTTCGGTGTTCATGTGACAAGAAATCTGGCATCCGGCATGTTTTTCAGGCCCATTATTGCCAATTCTGGCGAATTCTTGCCAAAAATTTCTTCTTGGCGACAAAAATTTTCAAGTGGCGTGAGCCGAGATTTTTGGCGGTATTTGAAATGCTTGGTGAAATTTTTGGCTATTTTTAATGATTTTTTCTACGATAACATCGAATTCAAAAAAAATTATATCTGCGAATTATTAAATTAATTTTTGCAGTCCTATATTTGTACGTACCTTTCTATCTTCCTTGTATATGCAAATATATATTAATTCAATTATAATAAAGTCAAAAGGTAAAGGCGCTTAAAGCAAAAGGCAGTCAAACAAAAATCTAAAACTGTTAAAATTAAATGAGAAATGGCATCGACAACAAAAAAAGGTAATAAATTAAAAAAGCGATGAGTGAATAAAAAATTGAAAGAAGAAAAACATTTACAAAATTCCTTTTTAAATATAGACAGCATTGATTTTTGCACACAATTTTAGACTAAATTGAACAAGACTGTTTTAAATTTAACGGATACATTTATTTTACAAGAAATTCCACTTAGAAATTTAAAAGTAGTTTGATTCCGAAGAAATTGATCGTTTTTCATTTTCTGAAGAACCAATTTGTGGAATTAAAACCACTTTCAATCAGAATTGAGTTCTGTCACATACCTGATAATATTATATTTTCGAAATTTATTGTGAATTTTAAATTTCAAAATCCTGTAACTCTGTATCTAAAATTAAATATTTCTGCAGTTGAAGAAGTTTTAAAAGATTTGGAGACCCACAGTGAGACAAACTTTCTTTCACAAATTGGACTCAATATTTGGATAATAAAGCATTAAAAAGCCTATTTGATTTCTGGCCTAAAGTTTACGATTACCAGGATGCTGCTGTTACTTACCACTTTAAGGAGTTGTCGATGGCCGTTCTTAAAATGTTGATTGTTTCCACAAGTAATGCTTGTGTCGAAAGAACTTTTTCTATAATACTAAAACTAAATTGAGAAATAAAATGCAATATAAACTTCTGAATTCTTCAGTGGTAGTAATATCCTACATGAATGTAAAGAACATATGTTGTAGATTAAAATACAATAATAACATTTAACAAAATTAGTACGAAAGTATGAATTTAATAGTTAATATGTTTTCTTAAGTCATTTTTTTTTTAATTTTTAAAATTTATTGAAATATTTGACTATACAACTATGATCTCGAGGTTTAAGGTTTAATTATAAAGATTACTTAAATCATGTATGTACATACATTGACTGACCTCATATTTTTAACTAAGTTATTTATTTTTATGTTTATTAAGTTTCGATTTTTATTTTACGAGGGCTGCTTTATATATTTCTGGCCTAATAGTGAAAATGCGATTATTTATAATCAAAAATGGTTTTATTGTTTTTCAAAGTATTCTCCAGCATGATTTTTACACTTTTGCATGCGCTCAAACCAGTTGTCGAAGCACTTTTTCCACTCCGATTGAGACACCTCTAAAACATGGTTTTTGAACACTTCAACAGCTTCTTCTGGCGACGAAAATCGTTGACGCATTTTTTTCTTGATGTGCGGAAACAAGAAGAAGTCATTAGGTGCCAAGTCAGGGCTGTACGGCGGATGACCCATTAATTCGACGTTTTGGCCGGTCAAAAACGCTATGGTGTGAGCCGATGTGTGAGAGCTTGCATTGTCATGGTGAACAATGATTCGTCTTCTCATGTTGGTTTTTCGAATTTCTCCGATGACTTCAGGCAAACAAATTGTAGTGTACTACTAAGGAGTGACCGTCTTACGTTGCTCAAGCGGAATAGTCGCCACATGACCAGTTTTGCCGAAGAAACAGGCGACCATTTGCTTCGAAGTGCTTCTTCCACGAACAACTTTCGTTGGATTTTGCTCGTCTTTGAAGACCCACACGGTCGATTGTTGTTTCGTTTCTGGCTCATACGCATAGATCCATGATTCGTCACCTGTGACGATCTTATAAACGTCTTTTGAAGCACCGCAATCGTATTTTTGCAACATTTCTTTGCGCCAATCAAATTGTGCGGGATCCAACGGGAACAAACCTTTTTTACGGCCAGGTGTTCATGCAGTATCGAATGTATGATGGTGGAGGAAATGTCCAAGGATGTCTCTATCTCTCGGTATGTCGCATGTCGATCTTGCATTATGAGTTTACGCACGGCATCAATGTTCTCTGGCACAAAAGCCGTTTTTGGACGACCTTCACGGAATTCGTCTTTAAGCGAGATTCGGCCACGATTAAACTCATTATACCAATTTTTCACAGTGCTATCGGATGGTGCTTCATCGCCATACAAAGATTTAAGCTCATCAATGCACTCTTGTCGTGATAATCCACGTCGAAAGTTTTGAAAAATGATGGCACGAAAATGTTCACGAGTTAGTTCCATTGCACTTGGCAGAACTCAGTGTTAGGTTGCACAGGCCGTCGGCACAAAAGACCGACCCACTTGGGTCCCAAAGGTCCCGTTGTGTTAGCACTCAGTGTTGCCAGGGCAGAAATATATATAGCAGCCCTCGTAATGGTTTTTTAAGTGTTTTTATGTTTTATGATAAAAGAAGTCAATTAAATAAAAATGTTTTTTAAAACTAATATTACATATTTTTATGTATTGGCGATATTTGACAAGCCTCTTGGCGAGAAAGCTCGAAAAAGTACTGGCAACACTGTTTAGGCTTAGCATACCTTGTCTGCCCGTCCGAGTTCGGGTTTAAATCATTGGCCAATTTAAATTCGTTAATCAATCAGACATAGTTTCAAATATTTTGCTATTGAAAATCAGCAAGATCGCTCCTTGTCCTCTTGTTTTATAAAATAATCTGTTGAAAATAAGTTTCGGATGCCCATCTATTGTCCAGTTGAATATGAAGCAAAATTTAACTTTTTCTTTCAGTGTTGTAATTCTATGATTGTTGTCATTTTTTGCTACACTTGGCTTTGCACTATTACGTTATTAAGCTTTCAAATATTATTTAATTTTCTTTTACACATTTTTTATACTGTTGTAATTGTTTTTTTTTTGTGTTTTGTTGTCGCTGGTGCATTTTTAGTATTTTATTACAAGTTGTATTTTACAACACACTCTGGCTGTGTACATCTAATGCATCATTGTATTAGAATCAAGAGCGTGTAGGAATAGTAATAATTTGCAATTATTTTTACTCAATAATAAGTATTTGTTATACGAGTACTTGCAATTTCGTTTGATTGTTGATTCAGGGATGGTAAGCACAATTTTTGATTTGTGCCAGCAATACGTTTTGTATGTTAATTAAAATTTTGTATTTATATTAAGATACAAATAAATAAACATATATTAGTATATTTTTAAAATACTGACTCTTACATGATGTAAAGTACCACACGCCATTTTTTGACTCACACCTTTTCTGTCGATTTTCTTTTTGTTTACACACTTCATCTTCAAAGTAGTTCTCATTAAATTTTAAGAACTAGTTTTGTTGTATGAAAGAGGTAAATATAATGGTTTAATATACTTTCGATTTCTGTAAACCTACAGACTTTTATTTTTGGGGCGTGGCATATATTAAAGGGGACACATTCAAAAATTTTATTATAACTATAGAATGTTTTATACGATTTGTACGAGTATAAATAAAGAACCAAGACATACGGAATAAAATTTCTTCCCGCCGGTACTTATTTTACCATCCTCGAGTTTTTTCGTATTTTTATGACAAATAATTTAATCGTTTTAGCGCCGACTAAATTCAAATTTAAGCAATCCTGCTACAAACAAATTTATAAGGTTTTACATATAATTCAGTTTTTGTCAGTTGTGTCCAAGTTCATTATTACATGCGGACATTGCGAGTAGGTCTTAGCACAAAGTAAAATAAACATTTTAAACTATGGCTTTTTACGATATATTTGGTAAATGCCCTTTTATTTTTAATATTTATTATTACAACAATAAAAATAAAAGATGGTACAAATCTACTTCAGCTGCTGAAAAATTCTTCCAACGAAACTTTAAATATAAATCATAGCCCTAAATTTTTCTCCTAAAAAAAAAATTCAAAAAAATCCCTTGAATTTAAAACAAATTCTTCTAACTGACAGCACTGGATTGGGGTTTTTCTTTCACGTTGCAATTATTCTCATACTCTTTTTTTTGAATTGCGAGAGTAAAACTTTTATTTACGAATGGAGATGCCACATGATCTTGATAAGAAATCGGCATATTGCAGAAAAAACAATCGATAAACTAAAAGTACCCATGTTAAATGCAATTAAAAATATTTTTATAACCGAGATATAACAAAGCAGGATAATTAACTATTAAATAATGATTATAACATAAAATCAATAAAAGTAAGAGTTTTACAAAAACTAGCTTCCGTTTTTGTCGTACATAATGAAAATAATTCCATGTATTTTTGGTCTACCTTTTTTGGTGAAAGATCTAAAATAGTTTGATAAAACATGACATTTGCTAAAAAGAAATGCCAAAATTTTGTGATTTATTATTTAAATATTATTTGACGATTTTGAATAATAAATAAACACAAGCAATTTTAGCTTAAGCCAATTTCATAATATCATAAAAATTATTTTTTTTTTTCGACTTAGAGCACTTTCATATTAAAGGGTAAGATTTTCGAAAAAAAATATTCTAGAGTTGCCGTAAGAACAGAGTTACCGCGTTTTAAAAGGTTAGCGAAAAATCGAAAAAAAACTTTTCGTAGCAAATCAGCAGTATGATAATTTTAACCTTTGTGTTTATACCCGAATTTATCCACATTGCTTAGCACCCGGGGTACTCGGGTGTCCATATTTTATAATATATTAATAATTAATATTTTTATGAAATAAAATTAAATTTTTAAACTTTTTAAGATCGTATTACATAAAAATTTATGCTAAAATATAATTTTTTAAACTTTGAATTGCATAATGGCCAAAAATTTAAATTTATTTATTTATGTATTAGTTGCACATTAAAATTCATATTTACTGTAATGCAATAGGAATCAATCGATTGCACAACATTTTACGCTTTTTAATACTTGATGAGAACAATACCCGCAGTCAACTTAGAAAGAAAATAAGGCAGCTCCAATTCGTTGAACGCAACCTTTTTCCAAATTTATAAACCGAGTACAAATTTACCAATTGATGAACATCTTTATCCCTATCGAGGCCGTACAGGGTGTACCTCCAAAGCGAACCAAGTATTGTATTAAAATCTGGTGGATTGGCAACGCTTAAAACGCCTATACTTTGCAGGTTATGACTTACACCAGCAGAAAGATACCCGTAAAAGATCAGGGGAAAGAGTTGTTAAAGAATTTTTTTAGTTCTCTGCCAATAGCAAAGCATTTGTTATCATGGAATCTTACAATTCTTGGCACACTAAATAATAAGCCTTACATTTCGAATGTCATGGTCGTAGATAAATCAAGGGAACTACATTGCGCCCTTTTTGGTTTCCATGAAAAATTAACGATGTGTTTTTATGTACCAAAAATATAAAGCTGTAAATCTTTTATCAACAATGAATTCAGAAATCCGACATTAAAAATTATTTTAAGTGGAGCTGGTGCTTTGGATCAAATGGTTAGAACATACACAAGTCAGCGCTGTATTTTGAGGTGGCCAGTGACATTATGTTTCAATATGTTAGATATTGCTTCACTCGCATCATACATAACTTACTATGAGAACAATAAAATGATTGCGAAGAAAAAACTGAGAGATTCGTCGTTATGCTTAAGTTATCTGAAGCCGATAATTGAAGCAAAAATGACAAAAGCCCAAGTTATACGTAATTATGCAACCAAAATTGCTATTGAAAGCGTTTTGGGTTACCAAGTATTACCCATTGCAAAGACTTCTAAGAAATTTGAAGAGCTGGATGAAACAGGAAGAAAAAAGTTAAAAGATCTTCTCACGTGTGCTACAAGCAAATAAAAAAAAAGAAGACGCAAAACTCAAAAACTGCGATGAACGTGGACGACCATTTTGTGCTGAACACTCTGAGGACGTTGCTAAATGTATTTAGAGTAATATAAAAAATAATTTTGTAAATTAATGTATTTTTAATAATTCATATAATTTTTTTTTAAACTTCTTTATTCACATTTCCCACTCAAATTGCAATGTGTACCGGGGTACCCGGGTGCGCATGTTGCGATGGTAAAAGTTTAAGAAAATTTTTTTGGAGAATAAACAGAGCAAGAAATTTTATTCTTTTAAGTTAAAAAACTACGATCCAGTGGCTTATTTCAAAATTTTAATTGTTAACACATTTTCTTTCATATAAATATAATTATAAGGGTTAAGGCAAAAAATCGACAAAATGCCGGTAAATCGGTAAAAATGGCAGGCTTGGTTGCAAACACTTTAATTAGCTGGTGGTAGCGTTTTTGTTGTTTACATTTTTTTCTATTTAATTTCAGTATTTGACCTTAAACTTACACATGAATGTTTGCTGATTTTGTTGATTTGTTATTTTCTTATATTTCTGGTTGTTTGTTGCATTGTTGTTGTTGTTGTTTTCGTTTCTAGTTTTAGCTAAACTTGAGTTAATTTAAATCTATTGATTGTTTTAAACTTGTATTTTTTTACAGTCAGTTCATAATGTTTTTTGTTTCTTATTGATTTTTATATTATTCACTGTTATTACTCTTTAAAATGTCTGTCGGTTAGTAGTGTTGTGGATTGTAAGATGATTAGCCAGCCAGCTATACATTTGAAGAAAAAAGATTAAGATGTAGCGCACGATACTAATGTTCATTTTTCAACCTTAAAGTTAAAAAAATTCACAATTCCATCAAAGTCATGCTCGTGTGGTGGCTTATTTTATTTCATACATTACAGTACAGTACAGTAATCGAAAAAATAAATATATGACGCGATAGAGAATAAAAAAAATAGGAAAATAGCATCAATTGAAAAAATTGGCGCTCGCCCATTTTTTCCGAGTTTACGGGACTCTGAAACTATCAAATTTTTTTAAATATCAATATGGGTATAATTTTAAAGCTTTTGAATAGATCTTTATGGAAATACTATAAGTAAAAAAATGTTTAACCCATTAAGAGCCGATGTGATTTTTATGTAAAATGCAGTACCAACATCTTTTTTATATTTTTTAACTCTCTGTCACGCAAATATTTACTTTTTAAATTGGAGTTACTTTAATAAACTAGATTTATGTACATAGATGATGAAGGGTATTTAGGATTTTGGATAGCCAAATATATCACTCTTATTTTTTTTAATTTTTTTTAAAGACAATAGAAAATTGATAAGACCGGGACTTGGTAATGTAAATGTCCCCGTATTTCTATTACCTTGTTAAGCTGTGCAGTTAAGATGTTGAAGGATTTGCATAATTTTATTGGGAAAAACCTTTTGCGTTCTCGAAATTGGATTGGGGGTTGTACTGCCTTTTGATAAAAAGTACTAATGCCGAAGACAAAGGCTTAGGTGTCAGAATGGGAACTAACGAAGAAAAAAATTTTGTTGTTTGATTTTTTGGAAACGTATTATTTTCGGAATTTATTGTTTCTTGTTTCCTGAGCGTTCAATGAAATTTTTATAACTTATGGCTAAAAATAATGATTTCATTTCCTAATGTTAAGGGTTCTGCGAACTCTTGGTTTTTTGGTATAACTTTTTTTTCCTTTTTAATATAAATTTTTTTCTGGTTTCTTTATATTTAAAATTTTATTTTTTAATGAAATTTTAAGTTTTTAATGAATTCTTATATCTGAAACTTTTTGAAAAAAATTTAATATTTTAATAATACTTAAAATTTTTCCAGATTAACTCCATCTAAACAAAATACTTAGCTTTATTTGACAGTAATCCTTAGGCATTCAAAAATAAATTTTTATTCCATTTGTTAACAAAATTGACTTGGCAATAAAAATCGGCTTATAATCTTAGTCCTAAATAAAATCTACTTTACGAGTTCAAAAGTACTATAGACCCATAAAAGTTTATTTTATAGATAAAAGTCGATTTAAAACCACCAAAGCGACTTTGTCAAAAAATTCTATGACATGGAGGAACTTAGGTATATGACAATGATATCGTTTTTTGATTTGTTGTTTGTTTGGTCCATGTCCTTCACAGCAGCAGGTAAAACGCCACCTCTAGTTTTTTCATGTGATTTGGAACAATAAAGTAACTCCAATCAAAAAAATAAATATATGCTGCGATAGAGAATTAAAAAATAAGAAAAAAACATCAAGTGAAAAATTGCCGTTCGCCCATATTTTCGGAGGAAAGAAATCTGAAATTTTCAAATCTTTTAAAATATCAATATAGGTATCATTTTAAGCCGAAGGCATTTTTATGTAAAATTCTATATATGCAGTAGATGGTGATGGGTATAAAAGATTCGGCATAGCACCTTTACCTGCTATAAATGGGTTAGTTTGTGATTCTCTTAAAATCCGTAGAGGAGTTCGTGAAGGCTTTATTTTAGGTCCGCTGTTGTTTTCTTTTTAAATTAATGATTATCTTAAGGAATTAAATCATAGTAGAATACAAGCTCTTTAATTGATAGTGTAAGTTTTTTGTATTAATTGCATCAACAATTATTTCAGTAGAATTCAACGCTGACCGTCATTAAATGGTTTGTGTATACATTCTTCCCAATTTAAATGTAGATTTATATCGAGGAATAAAAAGAAAACACTAGACAATAACGCTTCATGAATAATCAACAGCCAAACATAGAATTTGTTTCATCGTCATCAATCTTAGGGATCACGTTTAATGCTAAACTTTCATGGTCTAATCATATTATTAATACAACAGAAAAGATAATGAAATGCTGTGAAACCTCAGGTCTGTTCAGATTTTCACTTCATTTAAAATAATTTGTTGCTGTTGGTAAAAACTTATTTTATACCAGTTTTAGTATGCGGATGTAAAATATTTTTCAACTGTGATACTACTGCTTTTCGTAAACATGAATATACAGGGACATAAAGGATGTGGACTGTTTTTGCTGATTTTAATAGAAAAATATATAAAGTTATGTCTGATCAATTGGCGTGTTTAAATTTCCCTAGCTCATTTAGTGCCATGGCAAAGTTTATTGCAACCCAAACACGGATGGACAGATGGACTTCGCTGTGCATAAGAACTCAGAATATATATACTTTATAAGTTCGGAAATGGATATTGTAAAAACTTTTTTGACTTGATGTGTTGTGCATGGTATAAAAACAATATCTAGATTAGTGATTCTCAACCAATCTGCCACGAAATTTGAAATGTCAGGTGTAATTTTTAATGTACGTTTGTAACTGTGGAGATCTGGTAATACTGTCGATTGATTGATAATCGGTTTTGGTTACTGGCAGTTCATGCACAGCGCTGAGTTGAACAGGTTGTCTTTGGTTTTATTGTCATTCATGTAGATTATTATAAAATAAAGAAAAAACTAAAAATCGTTGGACAATTAAATTATAACTTTGGTGTATTTTGTGAGTTATTACAGTAACAATAGAAGTTTTTGTATGTTAAAAATTATTTGCTGCACAAATTCTTTCTTTAAAATTGGCGAATGCATATGATTCAGTTTAATATTATTTCATTCGCTGGCAGCGCCAATTTATAAAGGATAAACATATTGTCTTTGTCCGAGCAAACCTAAACGTCACCTGGAAGCACTTGTTACATCAGAATTTAAAACAGTTTTGGAACAATGTGTTAAAACGGTGAAATGCGTATTAAATTACTCGTATGCCAATCTACGGATGCAAAGTATGAATCCTTATTCCTGCATATGGAAGTAAGGTGGTTGTCCAGAGGAAAAGTTTTATCTCGTTTGCTGAAATTAAAAGATGCGATGTAAATGTGGTTGGAACAAGATAAAAATTACGAATTTATTGGAAGATAAATTAGGGTGTGCCAGTTTAGCTTACTATTAGACATTTTTTTTATTTTTACAAAATAAATTCAATTTACAAGGGCCTAATGAAAAAATCTAAAACTCAACAGATAAGCTGGTGGGATTAAAAAATCAAATTACTTTATAGAAGAATAAAGTGCATGGAGCAATTAAAAAAAAGATTGAGTCAGTGCCAAAAGACTGTTATTACAATTTTAAAATATTTATTATTGATAATTTGAAAACAAATAGATAGTTTACTAAAATTAGATCCAAGGAAATTTGACTGGGTTGATAATCCATTTCTCTTAACGGAAACTTTCGTATTTGACTTAACTTCGAATGAAGAAGAACTCATACTCTTACGCAACGTTTTATTGGTGGTAAGTAAATATTTGTAAGGCTTATCTTTTTTTTGTGCCGCCAAATTTCAAAATCGTTAAAAATGTGCCGTAACAAAAACAAAAAAAGGTTGAGAATCTCTGATCTAGATATTTGCTTCATTGCCATTTGCATTACTGCGTCTAAATTGATATTTAATATGAAATGGTGTTGCCAACATATAACTACAAAACTATGTAAATCGTTTAATAGTTAATTTTGCGATAATAAACGTTTCTGAATAAGACTTCTTAAAAATGGTTTATAAAACAAAACGTGTTTAGTAACTAATGTGAACATTAAGTTTGAAACAAAAAAAGATTTGTGTATTAAAAATTTATTTACGAGTTTTTAAATTGCAAAACAAATTTTTTTTTTTTTTTAAGTAATATTTACTGAAACTGGAGTCCTTTAGAATACAAATTTTACAAAAATACATTTTGAGCGACTATTTCCTGCTACTCGTACGCCAAAAAAAAAAAAAACATAAAAGGTTTACATTTGAAAATTTCCTGTACATAAAGGAAAGGACATGTTTATTTTTGTAATTTTTTTATTTGCTCTGAAAATGTTGATCTACATAAATAGAATATTTTATTTATATCAGTTACAGAAATGCTTTTTAATATAAAATAAAAGTATAATTTAAGAAATTTTAAAATGAAAGTTTTGCATCTCAAACAAAAAAAAAAAAAAAAAAAAAAATTAAACAAAAACATTCCATTTTGGCAGTATTTTTCACTTCTTGACTACACAAGCAGGAAATAATTATGTTGTATGTTTTTTATTTCAATAACTACGAGTTAACACTCTTCTGAAGTGTTGAAGAAAATAATCATACGTAAAGTAAAATTTTTAATTGCAATTCGGTTTTAAGGTTTCATTTTCATTTCTTTGAAGTCAACTTAAACAATCATGTTTCTTAAGAATAACAACTTTATTAGTTTACAGAAACAAAATTTATTTGAATTTGATATAAAACTGAATTGTTAAATAAAACTTTTTTGACGTCTGCTGAAGAACAATAGGAAAAGAACTTTAGAAAAAATTCCATCAAAAAGAGAATTTACTTGCAAAAGTACATTTTTTTTAACAGTTTTCTATTGCAAAATCTTTAAAAATTGCTGTAAATATTTAAAATTATATACTCGCGCAAGTTTACATATATTTAATGCAATATTTTGTTTACAATAAAAGTTAAAGCCAAAGACGTTGTCTTGCTTGACACTGTGCAAATTTAATGGGTCTGCCTATCACAGTTCAAAAAGTAATAATATCCTTTATGTATTTGACGTCACTTTCAGATCACCATTTAATTTAGATTGTAATACATCTTTTGGGATAATTTCAACAGTCTACCTATTACGGTTCCGGAGATAGATGGCTGTAAAAAACGGACACACGGAGAGATGGACGGACGGACAGACAGATAGTCAGACGGATATTATGAAAACAATACAAACCATTGCCTCTATGGCAACACTGTTAATTAACCGATTTCAAAAAAGAAGGAGGTTAAAAATTCGACTGTATGTTGCTTTATTTAATATTTTAGCCTCCGTAAGTAACTCTATTTCTGGATCGATTTTGAAATTTTTTTATATATATGTATATTGATATTTTTTATAAACTTAAAAATCAAAGGGTGTCCCCATACGACGTACATGTTTTTATGTGTACGAGGGCTACTATATATATTTCTGGCCTGGCAACACTGAGTGCTGCCAAGTGCAATCTGACATTTCCATTGGAAAGTTTGTCATTTTTAAGCATAATCGTACTCAAGACGTTTTGACGTACGACCATTATTTGTGTTGTTTACAGTGACTTGAAAAAATTAATATAGAAAAAAATGGAATTAACTCGTGAACATTTTCGTGCCATCATTTTTCGCAACTTTCGACGTGGATTATCACGACAAGAGTGCATTGATGAACTTAAATCTTTGTATGGCGATGAAGCACCATCCTATAGCACTGTGAAAAATTGGTATAATGAATTTAATCTTGGCCGAAGCTCGCTCAAAGACGAATTCCGTGAAGGTCGTACAAAAACGACTGCTGTCCCAGAGAACATTGATGCCATGCGTGAACACATATTGCAAGAACGACATGCGACATACCGAGAGATAGAGACATCCTTGGACATTTCTTCCACTAGCATACATTCGATACTGCATGAACACCTGGCCGTAAAAAAGGTTTGTTCTCGTTGGATCCCGCACAATTTGAAAGTCGCTCAAAAAAAGGCTCGTGTCGATTGGTGCAAAGAAATGTTGCAAAAATACGATTGCGGTGCTTCAAAAGACGTTTATAAGATCGTAACAGGTGACGAATCATGGATCTATGCGTATGAGCCCGAAACGAAACAATAATCGACCGTGTGGGTCTTCAAAGACGAGCAAAATCCAACGAAAGTTGTTCGTGGAAGAAGCACTTCGAAGCAAATGGTCGCCTGTTTCTTCGGCAAAGCTGCTCCGCTTGAGCAACGTAGGACGGTCACTTCTGAGTGGTACACTACAATTTGTTTGCTGAAGTCATCGGAGAAATTCGAAAAACCAACAAGAGAAGACGCATCATTGTTCACCATGACAATGCGAGCTCTCACACATCGGCTCAAACCAGAGCGTTTTTGACCGGCCAAAACGTCGAATTAATGGGTCATCCGCCGTACAGCCCTGACTTGGCACCTAATGACTTCTTCTTGTTTCCGCACATCAAGAAAAAAATGCGTGGTCAACGATTTTCGTCGCCAGAAAAAGCTGTTGAAGTGTTCAAAAACCATGTTTTAGAGGTGTCTCAATCGGAGTGGAAAAAGTGCTTCGACAACTGGTTTGAGCGCATGCAAAAGTGTATAAATCATGCTGGAGAATACTTTGAAAAACAATTAAACTATTTCTGATTATAAATATTCGCATTTTCGCTATTAGGCCAGAAATATATAGAGCAGCCCTCGTATTATGAGCCGTGAAGGACACCACTTTAAAATAAAGAATTGCGTATCACTATAGTTTCCAATGCCAAAAAGTAATACAAAATGTTCGATTCATTCATTAAAAAGTGTCCCCATAGGTAACGTGAATTCAGCTATATGAATCTATATTTTAAACCGTTACAGACAAACGCTTGCAAATTAAACAGAGTGTCGATTGCTATAACCGTTACAATAATGAGTATTAATAAATACTTAATATTATAAATTAAAAAGTGCCCGAATAATTCTTTTAATTTGATGTAAATGGCCATACTTTTGCACAGTTGTTTTACCAACTCCGCTATAATAACAAGTATAAAATTTGGATTTGGAAATAAAAGGATGTCTAAATAGTAGATGTAATTTTATGTGCGTATGGGGCCAAGCTTTTGAACGATTATAGACAGTTAGCTGAAATTTAAAAGGGACCTGTATTACTATGACCGCTATAACATCCAGCTTAACATTTGAATTTAGAAATTAAAGAGTGTTACCAATAATATAATTTAACCTATATGGCCGTATCTTTTAACTCGTTATACACAAACACTTATAATTTGCTCGGTATAATAAGAAATATAAATATTTTAAATCAAAATTTAAAGTATGTTACAATGATAGATGTACTTTGATGTATAATGTCAGACTGTTGGACCGTGATAGACAGACGGATAAAATTTACAAAGAACAGTATAAAAGTCAGCCGTATACAGTGGATAAAGAAAAATAAAATCAGTGTTAATTATTGTTGTTTTTGCTTAAACTTTTAATAACAATATTTTTAAAGATAAACAATTTAATTTAAAATTTCCGTAATTTAATTTTAAATAACCAGTATAAAATTATATATTGTGAAACTCTTTAACAGTTGTACACAGTTGGTTGAAATTAACACTGAGATGCATTGCTAAGTCTGCTACAATTTGATTTATGTGGCCATATTTTGAACCGTTATAGACAGACTGTTTGGAAGAATTATTTTTAGTATACTTTTATTGAAGAACTAAAGCAAAATTAAGTTACTATTGGGGCACTCTTTTATTTTATAATTTTATTTTTTATACTTGATGCTACAAAAGACTATGACGTATCTACCTGTCAAAGAGTTCAAAAAATAACAATGTGTACATCCTGAGCATTCTTTAACTTTTAGTATTTGTTGTTATAGCGGCTATAGTAGTAGTAGCAGTAGATATTCTGTTTGCTTCTACAGATACACAGAGATTTTTAAGTTTTCGTTATGACTTTATTACAACTTCAGCCAGCGGATTTAAGATGTCGACTAATAATTTCATCACAAAAAACTCAAAGTGAGGCCGAAAATTAAAAAGAGAAAGTTGGGGTACAAAAAATTTTATTTGAACTTATAATTATATCCGCTTTTCGGTAATCTTTTCAAAAAATTCGAATATAGTGAAATTTTTAAAAACTTGCTGCTCACGGCCAGTGTCCAGAATTTTTCAATGGCTTTAAGAAAATTTAAAATCAACAGTTGCATTTTTTGCTATTTTAATTGTCATACAAACTCGGCAATGATGATGATATTAAAATATCTAAACATTTAAGTGAACATGAACAAAAATAGAGGAAATATATTCTATTTATTGTACAATACTTTAATTAAACTATTCGTGTAGTCGTTTCAACCAAGTGACAATTTTCTTTTAGTTTTTATTTGTATTTAAATTTTAAGTACTTTACGGTTAACCAAGCAACACTTCAGTTGCTTGGGATGTTTATGCGTTAAATACCTTTTCTTTGATCTCACAATAATTATGCAGTCAAAACAAAAACACAAACGGTCATAAATTCCCATAAATGCTACACATAAGTTTTTGATACAAGTGTAGATATTTATTTTGCAATATTAAACATTCTGTTGGGAATAAAACAGCTTATTAAATGCTTGACTTGTCCAAAGGATTAAATATCCTCCCACATACAAAATGTGAAGATATTTTTACAGGAATTAATAATTCGTATGTGTTAGTCACACCACCCACCATTGCCTTACTTTTTCTATGCATTTTTATATTTGACCGCCTTTTGATGCTATTAATTGTCACTCAGAGCATTTAATCCGATTGACTTGCTACGAAGGGAGATCGAAAAGTTTTTTTTTTTAATAGATTTTATTTAAGAAAAGCTGGTCTATTCATAATAATAATGGAATATTTTACTAATAATTACGATTAAGGTGCACAATAACAAAGTTGTGTTACTAATTTATGATACAAATAGTCAGCTGCGTTGCGGTTTTTTATGCTAAAACGCTTAAGACTGAGTTAAGATGAGTACAGCTTTTAGCAACAGTTTATAAATAAACTTTATAAAGCTGCTGAGCATATAGTTTTTAGATTTGATTTTTTACCAAAATAAAAATTCTTACGTTATCTGGTTTAACACTGCTAAATGGAATCTATCGATCAGTTTTGAATCAGACTACCGAAATGCTCTCTCACTTATCACACATGAGTAAGCAGTCAGGCATTTTAGTTTTTGTTGCTTCTTTTCATAAATGTGTTAGAGGCTAGAAAATATTTCGGTTTTTTCATTTATGAATGTAACGATGTATTTTTTGTTCATTTTATTCAAAAGTGAAAAAATGAAAAAAATATTTTTTCAAGCAAGTGCTCATTATTAGTTTTTCATAAGTGAAAAGATCTTAGAAAAATTTTTTCACTAAGTGTTCGCGTGTGTGTTTATACTGCTCTTTTGTTTCTTTTGGAGTATAAGCAGATGTAAAATTTTTAGTCTTCTAGTTATTTTATATATTTTGTATAATTGCTTAAGCTTATTTATTTCTAATGCATCCGTTGAAGTCAGTATTTTGTATAAGGAATAGCAGCTTAATAAATGTGAATAGCTTAGTGATTCTTCATTTAAATTATTTTACGATTTGTTTAAAATTTTATATGCTTCAAGCAAATTATCCAAAAAAATATATTGTTAAAATTTTTATACATATTAACAAAATTCAAAATTCATACGTAGGTATGTATATTAATGTACTAATAAAATTACATTTATATAGCTTATATAAATTTTGTTTTCTGTATGCTTTATTGCTATGTCTTTTATATTACGTATTTTCTTTATTTTTTACTCTTAATTGCATCTATTCTAATACATACACACATTCATGTGGGAGCGCAGGCAGACAAATTTTTTGTTTTTCGTTAATGACTGTTAAAAGAAAAAAATTTTTTTTTTCATTTATGAGAAACTTTAATAATCTCATCTTTGAATGCTAATAAATGAGAAGTTTCCAGCGATGGAAAAATCTTCCTAGTTGATTATTAAAATCAGCATTAATAAGAATCAACCCTTATCATATATGAATGCTTAAAACTAAAAGAGACGCACTCATTCATGTGTGATCGTAGTAAGAACAATTTTTGATGACCCCTTATGAACGTGAAAAATCAAAAAATATAAAAAATCGTAGAAATCTCGTTTATGAAAAATATCATAAATGTTTAAAATTGAATGCTCATAAATGAAAAACTTTAAACTCTTGCTTTGATGTAACTGTTTAAGCTAGACAATCTAATCGAGTTTAAATTTTTTTGAGGTTATAGCCAAGTATTCTTTAAATCTTCTTATTGCATGTATATTTTCGAACCATAGCGCAGTTAGACCAGAAACTTCTTATTTCGACTTCTTTTCATTAAAATTTAAACATGTTTCAGTACAAAGCGATCTTAAGCAATTCAAATTATTACATAGTTGAGTTTTCTTTATATTTACTTTAGATTCTAAAGTTGATTTTGTGATTTTTTAAAGACATGTTTGCCTACCCTCGTATCATCAGTAAGTGGAAATATAATTAAATATATAAATATATCAAAATGTGTATGTGTTTACAGATGTGTGCAGATGGGTATAAACTTGATGTGCTTGCTTTGTTGTGTTTCCGTTATTAATCTGCATTTGCTACCAATCATAATGGTGACAATTATGTTTATTTAAAACTTTTAAATATATATACATATGTAGCTTTAATTTAAAAGGAATAAATCTGATTGTAACTGGTCGATAGAATTTGCTAGATTTAATCATTGCACAAATATAATTAAAAATAATTGGCTTATTTTTTAAATAGGTTGGATTTATTTTTTAATCGAAAATAATAAAATAAATTATTAAAATAAGTGTGAAATAATATTCAAAATTTTAATAACATAATAAAAGCAAATTTAGTATTGAATGTAGGAGTTGATTTAAAAAAATTACAAATGTGTTTTATGACAAATTTTCCATACATATTTCAAATCTATTTTAGTATTTGATCAATATGGGTATTATTATAAATAAAAAAATAATAAACTAAAATGTTCAGTCGGTAGCGTTTATTGTTCTTAACTCGCATTATCCTCAAAGTTGGATCAGAATTTTATTTTTGCTGAAAAACCGTATTAAGTTTGCAATAATAATAACAGTTTGAAAAATATGTTGTCATATTCATAAAATATTAAAATAGATTTGAAATTTACTTCAGGAAAAATTTATATGGAAACTTTTAAAGTTATCCTGATTGTTCTTTTAAATATCATTAAGTGCTGGATTTATAATCCAAAAAAATTTAATGATTCTAATGAAGTGAGAGGTTTTTTGGGCATCTATTATAAAGTCAATAGGGTGAATGGCGAATTAGTCGTCAATTTTTCTATTTCTTCTCCATGAGAGAGTGGGTTAAATAACTCTACTTTAGAACTTCCTATTCTTCCACGCAGAGAAAAGACATGACTGAACTATGGTCGCAAGAAGAATATATGTAAAAGCTTAGTAAAAAAATATTTAAAAAAATACGAATTAAAAAAGTTTACGAATTACTTTAGAATAAGAAAAATAAATAAAAAACTTCTTTTAGCTTTAGTTAAAAATAAATGAAACTTAACAAAAACAAAATATATTTTTAAACTATAATATTGTCAATGATAACTATTTGCATGTTTTAGTTATTTTTTAATCGACTTCCAAAAAGAAAAACTCTGTGAATTTTGAAACGACTTTGAAGGATTTCAGGTGATGTAATTTGACCGTCTTTTGAAAATGCATAGTTAATTACTTGAAAATTTCACAGAGTGTGTACTTCTATGTTCGTAAGAACTCCAACTATAAATATTTAAAAGTAGACATTATAGACCCCTGTAATGTAATGTATTTATCTCTTGAATTTAAAGAAACTGTGTAACACACATATTTTCAAATCTGATGACCTTCTGCCTGTCTGTCTGTTTATTTTATTGTTTTGCAGAAATTAGTTTACTTTATTTGGATTTATGTATTCAATTATAATATTTTTTATTTTTAGAAGGAAAAACTATTTTGCAAATGATGCGAAAGTTTTCCAAAGAAGCAATGACAATATTGTTTTGATTATTATTTATTAAAAAACAAAAAAATATTTAGAATGCAATTGTATTTTTCTTAGCATGTATTAACTGTTCTATAATTTAAAAAACATACAAACGACCTTTAAGGGAGCGTTAGCTAAACGTTCACAGCTATCTTCAACATTAACTGTTTTAATTGGCATTAACGTGCACACTGAATAAAAAATGCTATTAGGCTATTAGTGCACACTGAATGTAAATAAAAAGAAGATAAACTCTATGAGAGTTGTTAAATTAAATTATAAAAATAAATAAATAACATTAAACTGTCAGCTGGGATTTCAAAGACCAATCCCTTGGAGTTACCCGAAACATTGGTCTTGAACCATTTCTATAAAAATTAAAATAGATTTTGTTTTGGACTATTGGAAAAATTCTTAATCAAACTCTTCTTTTTTCCACTACCTTAAATTTTTAATAAAAAGCTACACTGTTGAGCTTTTTTCTATAGTCTGCCAAAACATCTGTAGAAATTTTTTCAATACACAGGCAATCGAGATTTTTGTTAGACATCATGACGTGCATATTGCCGGTCTGCAGCCTTATTCTGTAAGTTTTTTAGCTAAATCTAAATCTCGATCGCTAAAAAGCTAAAAATAAATTACGGCAAAAAATTAAGCTGAATCTCCAATTTTTTTTTCTTTTAAAAACAGTTTAAATTTTAAAAATTAAAGAGTGTCCCCATACAACATATATATTTTTAAGTGTATTATGAATCTTAAAG
The DNA here is from genome assembly GCA_916610165.2 of Gymnosoma rotundatum. NCBI lineage: Eukaryota > Metazoa > Arthropoda > Insecta > Diptera > Tachinidae > Gymnosoma > Gymnosoma rotundatum. Next base: position 51,252,779 of record OU744338.1, read on the forward strand.
GGCACCAATATAAAATTAAAATAAACAGAGTATCACTATAGCTCCCAATAGCAAAAAGTAATAGAAAAATAAATCTAGAATTTATAGGGTGTCCCCATAGGTGAAGCAAATTAAACTATATAGGCCTATCTTTAGACAAACTCTTAAAAATTAGACAAGATTCCGATTACTATGACTGTTATGAAAACAAGTATAAATTTTTAAAATTATAAATTAAAGGGTACCCCAAAAGTTCATATAATTTGATGTATGTGGCCATACTTTTGAATAGTTTTAGACAGACTGTTGAAATTAACAAAAAACTGTATTGCTTAGTCTGCTATAATAACAAGTATAAATTTTAGATTTGGAAATTAAAGGGTACCCTATAGTTTATTTAATTTGATGCATGTTTTCAAATTTTTAAGCCATTTTGAAGTCGGTTTTTTTCAAGAATTATTGCAAGATACGTATTTTAATAAAAAAAAAATAATAAGTTAAACAATATGTTAAACGTGAAACAATCATGTGCTGGAATTATATTCACCGGATTTTTAAGTCCGGTGGAATTTACAAATTTGTAAATAAACTTTTTTTTCTGTTTGAATTCAGTTAAATATGGTATCGTACCCGTTATGGGCAAATTCTCTATGCTCCTTCAAAAATGAATGGGCACAAATATATTTCTGGTCCTTTGTAACCCGATTGGTTGTTATTTCCATTTTTTTTTAAATAAATAGAGTATACACAGTTAACATAAAAAAGCATATTTGCTTTACTTACATTTTAGCATCAAAAAATATTCGTTGCTAAAAATTAGAATTTTTTTGGATTATAAAACCGCTTATTTTAAGTAGAGAATACAAAATTAGAACAAACGGTACATTTGCGGCAAATTGAATTTCAAAACCATGCCAAATTTACAGAAAAAGTTTTACAGAATTGCATTTCTAGCCAAAAAACGCTAAATAGATTTTTTAGATTTTTAGCGATGGAGATTTAGCTTTAGCGATTTACAGAATAAGGCTGCTGCACTGTGGCAGCTGATTTTCAATTAAAAATATGTTTTAATGATTATTGAAATACTTTTCTTATATTCTTATTTTAATAAGTTTTTCCGAAGAAAGAAAAAAATAAAAATATTTAGAGAGAAAAATTATTCAGCATGATTCGAGGGGTTAATGTATTTCTCCCTTGACATTAGTTTCAAAGTAAAACATTGTTATATAAGAAGCTTATTTGACGTATGAATATGAAAAGTTAAGGTTTTGCCTTCAATATCAGCTAAAATCACTAAAACATTCACGATTTGTCAGTTGGCACAAACAACTTATTGATACGAGCATGTGAGAAAAATAAAATTGAAGATTCAATAACTTTAGTTCGTTTACATACGAACTAACTGCTAACACGAGGGTAATATATTATTTAAACATTTATAAATATCAAAGAAACCCAACTGACGAATGAATCACTGCTGCGTTCGAATTGTATTTTTGTTTATATATGCGAAACGAAATAATCGATTAGATTACATTTTAAAACAATACAATATATCAAAATCATTAAAGATGTTTACCTCTTTTTTTTTCTTTTTATTGAGTGAAACATTTTATTTTTAGCATTCAGAAATATTTTTTATATAAAAATATCCATTTAAGGTAGAACGAGAAGACCAGGTTTTTAAAATTATGTCATATCAGACAATTGCGCCATGAAGTAAATAATAAAATAACAAAAATATCCTTCAAATGTGTACAGACGTTTATGCATAAGGAAATTCATGATTTTTTTATTGAGATTTTCAGCACTTATATATCAGATATTGAGACCTTTGGTTTGTCTCTAAACTGTGTTCGTTGTATATGAAATTGTTAATATTGAATCCTCTATAATGTCTGTCTGTCGTCCGTACGTCACAGCCCTCTATCTCTCATACACTAATAGAAAACTCCTAATATTTTTACAAATTAAAAAGTGTTCCACAAGTAACGTGTTATTCAACAAAATATTGCGTTTTATACCCTTCACCACAAAAATTGAAAAAACGTTACAACTTAGTTGTAATTTCTACAACATCCATTTCCGACCCCATAAAGTATATATACTCTGGATTCTTATGCATAGCGAAGACGATTGAGCGATGTCCGCCTGTCCGTCCGGGAGTGTTAAAATCAAGTTAGCCTAGGCACAGGGTCAGCTAAAGAAAATATAAATACGTCATTCGATCAGACATAGTGTCGGAAGAAGTGCTATTGGAAATTGGTATGATCGGTCCATGTCCTTCGAGGAAGCGGGCAAAACACCATGCCTGACTCTAAAGAACAATGAAGTAAGTCGAATAAAAAAAAAAAACAAATATATGGGGCGTAAGAAGAAAACATTAAGTGAAAAAATTGGCGCTCGCCCATACTTTCGGAGTTACGGGGCTCTGAAATTTTTAAATTTCTTATAACATCAATATGGGCATTATATAAAAGCTTTTGAAGAGATCTTTAAGGAAATACTATAATTTTTAAAAATGTTTAAACCATTAAAAGCCGGTGACATTTTTATATAAAATTATATAAAGTACTTTTTTTAAATCAAATTAAATTTATTTTTTATTTTTAAATTCTCTGTCAGGCACATATTTGTTTTTTTAATTGCAGTTAATTCATTAAACTAGATTCACATAGATGGTGAAGGGAATATAAGATTCTTTTTTCTTATTTGTTTTAATTGTGAGGGACAGACACGCCAAGTATAAAGGCCGGGCGCATAGAGTTCGTCATACGTTATGCTTTAACGCATCTAACTGACAACAAAGTAACGATGGATAAGATTGAACACAATGGGTGCTTTGTTGAAGGATAAACATTTAAACAGACTAGGAGCGAAAACAAAAAAGAAGAAGAAAATGATAGCTCTCAAAGTATTTAACGTATATTTAAAGAAAAAAAAATCCAACTTTCGTACTTTACGTTGATGGAGGCATACTGATTATGACAATACTCATAAGGAAACATGCATTTTAACTTCCTTGTCGGTCAAAAAAGACAAAGCATTATATACGAAGGATACTATGTGCCTCGACCTTAAGTAAAACTATGTCCGCTTAAGCAATAGATACAAAAAATAAGACTTTAAATTGAAAGGCGTCCCCATGGTAACGTGAATTTTACGTACTTGACCTTGTATTTGAACTGCAATTTAAGTTAAGCTATTTTTTAGTCCACTAAAACAACAAATACACAATATATATACAAAACATAAGACATTAATTTTTGTCTGTCTGTCTGTGTTCACATCACGTAAGAACTGCTGGATAAATTTGAATAAAATAAATTTGAATAAAAAAGTCTGGCAACTTTGCCATGTGCAGATAACTATTTTCTTCATGGCTGTATAAAAAGATGAAAAACGAAAATTTAACTAAAATATTAATAAAAAGATATACTATTTAAGTGGAAAAAATTGCATAAAAATAGTAAACTATAAAATAAAACAAATTAGCAATAAAATTTTATATCCTGTGTTTAACTGCTGTTGCTTGTTTTCGCGTTCTAGTTCCTTCTCGAACTCCAAAAAATTTTTTTTTAAAATGGCGCCTAGGAAAGAACCTTATATTTGCTTTTCTTGCTCTAAAAATGTGACAAAATCGAAGCCCAGCATCAGTTGTGGATTTTGCTATGAATATTATCATTTAGAGTGCACTAATCTTTCTGAAAATGAGCTTGCATTTTTTGCGGAACATAAAAATTGTAAATACCCATGTGGTAATTGTAATGAAGTTCCACCTGTTTGTTTTTTTAAAACTGAGTTCAGCAAAGGGTTTGATGAACTAAAGGCAAAAATGGGAAATGAGTTTGAAGGATATAAAAAAAATTGTGAAGCGCAACTAAATCAGAGTATGTCAAAGTTAGAAGCTAAATTCGAGGATATGGTCAACAAGATAAGTGCTGAACATGCAACAGAAATTGATGGTGTTAAGTCAGATATATCTGGCTGCCATAATATGGTAAAGAATCTTGAAAATACTATCAACAACAAAATTTATAACTTAGAACGTCGCATAAATACAAATGAAAAACGAATGAACAGAAAAAAATATAATTGTAAATGGCTTACCAGAGTCTATAAAACATTTAAGAGAGCCAATTATTAAAATTGCTGCCTTATGTGGTGTTAGTATAACAGAATCTGATATACTGCACTGTACCTATTTTTCCGGACACAAGTCAGTGTTAGTAAAATTAAATTCCATTCTCCTTAGAGATTCAATAATGGGAGGGTACATAAAAAATCGCAATATTGCTCTTAAAGATGTGATTGGTGGAGAAATTAATTCAAAAATATTTTTAAATGACCACTTAACATCAGAAGCATTAAAATTGGTAAATCTATGCCGTAACCTGAGCAGAAGTAAAGCAATTTTGAAATTCAACTACATAAACACGGACATTCCTAAAGCTAAAATAACACATTTGGATGGTACTGTAAAGATATATAGCATTCAACAATTGTATCAATTTGTTCATAAAACTCCTATAGATAATAATGTTTAAATTATGAATACATAAGCATTTAATTGTAACCATTTATAAAACTATTATTGTCTAATATATACTTGCACTATACTATACAGTGAGTAATTAGAACTTAATATATCTTTTTTAATAATAATTATTCTTATTGATTACAATATAAATTCTATAACATCTATTATATACCATATAACTGTTTTAGTTGGAATTGAACTGAAATTTTTATTTAATTAATTGTTTAACAGTATTTATTTTTTTTCTTTTTTTTTTTCTTTTTTATACTAACATAATTATTTACGCTTTCTACTGAAAGACTTAACTAATTGAAAAACAATGAATATTGGAATTAATATTGGTATACCTTTAAGCGATAGCAAATATATTCGTTCTCAATTAAATGGAAATTATATTAAAATAGGGCACTTAAATTGCAATAGCTTTAATATTAATAACAACTCTGTAAAATTTGATGAAATATGTAGTATTGTTGGCGGTAATGTGTTCGACTTGATAGGATTTTCGGAAACGTGGTTGAAGCCTGAGATTACTAATAATGTCGTGCGTATTACGGGATATAAATGTATCCGAAATGATCGTTTAGATCGGCGTGGGGGCGGTGTTGCTTTGTATATTAGGGACAGTATTAAATTTAAAGTTGTGTATGCCAGTGAACAATATGGCACATTTGAGGCAATTTTTTTGGAAGTTATGGCACATGAGGGCAAATTATTGATTGGCTGTGTGTACTTACCTGATGGTAACATTACTGCTATGGAAAGTGCAATTAGTGACCTTGTTATAACGTATAATAATGTTCTAATTATGGGCGATTTTAACTGCAACTTATTTGAAGTAACGCGTTCATATGCCATACGTAATAGTTGTCACAGACTTAATATGACACCAGTTCATAACTCAATGCCTACACATTTTGACTTAAGATTTCAAACAACTTCCTTAATAGATTTTTTTATTGTTTCTGATTCCTCAATGGTCAGTAAACTTGGACAAATACAATGCCCGGGTATTTCACGTCATTCATTAATTTTTATAGGAATAACTCTACCCATTACAAGTTTTGAAAATTTTGTAGAGTACTATGACTACAATGCTATCAATAGTATAGAACTGTTAAATGCTGTTAGTTCTTGCAACTTTCAAACTTTGTATAGAACAAATAACGTAGATGAACAAGTTGATATTTTAAATGTTTTCCTCGATGAGGTACATTCTATAGTTCCGTTGGTCAAGAAGGCAATCATTATTGAAAAGAAAAACTGGATAGATGCTCCTGAAGTTAAATATTACTTATCAGTACGTAATTTGGCGCATAAAGCTTACATAAATGAAAAATCAGATGAAAATTGGAGAATTTTTTGTAAAACCCGCAACAAAACAAAATCGATGATGAGAAAACATAAGAAAAAGTATAACTATAAACTATTTAATAATCTCAACACGAAACAGCTATGGCACAGACTGAATAATTTTGGTTTAACTGATAATACTAATGAAATTCAGATGTTGAGGGTATCAACAATTTTTTTGTTGATGCGAGTACCAATAATGACGAAACTACCAATACTTTTTTTAAATTTAAACATTGATGGTTTCATGTTCAGATGTGTTACCATTGAGGAACTCATTATTTCTTTTGGATCAATTAAATCTAATTCTGCTGGATGTGATAGATTCTCATTAAAATTTTTAAAAATTGTATTTCCTTATTTTATAAATCACATTTTACACGTAGTAAATGGAATTTTGACTACTTCTTGTTTTCCTAAAAAATGGAAATTAGCTAGGGTTACACCTATTAAAAAACATGGGACATCGAATCATTTCAGTAATCTCCGACCTATCTCAAATTTGCCAATACTAGCCAAAGTAGTTGAAAATTTGATGAAAAATCAAATAAGTGAATACCTGGATTTCAATAGAATGTTGCATGATTGTCAGTATGGTTTCAGGCGTGGACGTAGTTCTACTCATCTTTTACTTAAAATGACTGATAGTATTAGATATGCCTTGAGTGATGGACGACTAGCAATATTATTATTAATGATCTTTTTCAAATATATGATTGTTCTGTGACTATACCATATGCCTTTGCTGATGACGTACAGCTTGTTTTCTTGGATGATAAACAATTTTTGGATGCTTTTCAGGCAAATGTTAGCTATTATATTGATGAAACCGTAAACTGGATGGATCGAAATTATTTGGTCATCAATGCTGGAAAAACTAAGTCTATGTGTTTTGGTAATTCATTTTATATGAATAGTATATCAATTTGTATTCGGAATGTTCAGATTGAAGTTGTAGAGAGATTAAATTGTCTTGGTGTGGTTCTTGATAACGAATTTAAGTTCCATTATCAAATAAATTCAATATCATCAAGAGTTCATTTTTTGCTTAGGAAATTATATTGCACTAATTTTTTTATTCAATGGATGTAAGAATTAAAATAGTGCATGCTTTAGTCATGCCAATTTTTAATTACGGCATTGAGTTATATTCTGGTACTCGTGGATTTATTTTAAAAACGTTATCACTGATTTTTAACCGAGTAGTTAGATATATTTACTCGTTGAGAAAGCGTGATCATATATCATTCTATGTGAGACGTTTTCTAGGATGTAGTTTTGATAATTACATTAAATTTCGGAATCTCCTTTTTTTATAGAACTTTTAAGAGAGGTTATCCGTCATGTTTTACAAATCTTTTCAAATTCTGTAAATCTACAAGAAATACACAGATTTTGATTCCAAGGCTGTCGTCAATATTAGAAAGAGCGTATTTTGTTAGAGTGGCTAAAATATATAATGCTCTCCCAAAAAAATTAAAATCATTTTCAAGTTCATACGTTTCACATAAACGCCACTTAATTGCATTTTTTATTTAATTTACAGTACACAAATAAATCAAACAGATATATAATGAGTTGTTTCATTTATGTTTTATTATAATAAAGTGTCATAAAATTTATTAACATACTAGAAAATTGAGATATCTTTTACTTAAGAGTTGTTTTTATATTTTTACTTATTGAATTTTAATGCACATTAACTTAGTTAGTAAGTTGAAATTGTAATTTTTACCAAATCGGCCTCTATAGGCTTTAAAATTGCAATAATAAATGAATAAATAAATAAAATAAATAAATAAAAATTTTGTGAGGAGGTCCCCCAGAAACTTGGTTCGTAAAAATATACCAGCTCGAACATTTTCTTTTTTTTTTTTATTGAAAATTTTAAACTCTGTTAACAGAATTTTACAATCATATTTTAAAACACATTTTTTTAAAATAAAAAAAGATAAAATTAGAAATGATACACTGACGAAGTCTAAGGCCAGGGACCAAAAAAAGTTTTTTTTTTTGTTTTTTTTTGTAACAAAAATATTTATCATTTAAATTGAAAAAATATTTTAAATTATACAAAAAAAAAAAATAATTTAAAATAAAAAACAAATTTGTATAAATATCCCTGGAGTTTGAAAAAAATAATTTTCTTAAAAACGTTTTGTTTTCCTCATTGTATTTTAGATAAAAATTTTATATTTCTTTAAATTTTTTAAATGATATACTCGTACATATATTGCTCTGTTTAAGAATCCATTGAAAAACTATAATATAAAAAACATATTCGAAAAAAATATTTTTGCATTTTGTAAGCTAAAATTTTGAATCTACTGTAACATCAACAATTGCAGAAGTAGCATTAACAGTGCCTGCAACCCAAGTATCGGTGGAAAGATCTTTTTACGCTTTTTCTATTTTTATGACGTAGAACCGCAGAAATTTAAGAGCAGAATAGACTATTTAGTTGCTAATATCATTTAATCATTGTCACTTGTGTACCCATGTGTTTTTTATTATTTTGATAGAAATTTAAAATTTTTAGTTTTACCTTTTTAATTTCCGATGGCTGTCGAGGGCACTGCTAGTAAACAATAAAACTAAAATATAAAGATCTTTCTAAAAGGACCCGATTTTAGCGTATTCATTTTTAGTTTTTCAATTGTTGTTGGCACTGAATTTACATAAGGTATGTACAAATATGTGCGCTATTAAAAAAGTGTAAACAATAATTTAAAAATAAGGGTGCTTCCATAGAGGCTTCAATTTTGAGTAACACAAGGCCTTATCTTTAAACCGTTGTAGGCAGATCCGTGTGTCGTGTGTAAGTCAAACTTGCACTTGACAGTTTTATTTAATCTATAAATTTCAAATCTTCTAGACTCAAAATTATCCAATCGTAGCTATTGCTTTAAAAACTTAAAAAAATGCATCAAATTGAACAATACATTGCTATTATTAAAATACTTAAATCTTTTAACAATTGATGATTAATAATAATTTTCTATGTCTTAAGATCCTTAAAGCTACTGCTAACAATTAATATTAGTTGCAAATAAAATATATGATTCCCTTAGATTTAGTATTAATTTTCACCTCAAGTTATTACGTTGCTTAAGTTTTTTCACACACACAGTGCAAATGTTTGCATTGTACAATGAAAAAAAATGTTGATGGTACCAGCTGTTAAAAATATTTTGTAACGAATAATTATACATAATCGAACAATATCTTTTATTCTTTTATATTCTTAACAATCAAGTATGATGATAATTCAGTCGAACAATGGGCGTATAAGCAAGAAAAATACACACATTTTTTTTAATTATTTATGTTTTTGGTTTATGTATGAGTGTATTATGACATTGTAATTGGTACTTACGCAACACCAATACACATACACAATGTCCTATAAATAAAACATTTGATATTTCATAGCTCTAAAGTGTATAAAAGCAGCAACAATATTTAAGGGATGAAATTGCATCCAAATATATAAAGAAATACAAATCGATTTGAATAGACAAAGAGAATAAGAGAGTTATGTTTGTGTAGGTGGATTTTTAAATATATATATTTGTGCATACACAGTGCAATCATAACAATCATAAAACCATAACAACCAATCCTGTTTGAAAGATTTCCTACGGGGTTCATTTTAAATAAAAGAGTAAATGAGAGGTGAGTGTGCGTCGTAAAAGCAAAATTGCATAATTTGTACAAACGTGGCATAATAGCGGCAATCAAACGGAAACGGAACCCCATGAAAACCATGTTCAATACCAACAATTTCAAATCCACACACACACACATATATGTACATAAACAAGTGTCTACCTGAAAGATATGCAACATTTTTCAGCTTAAAATCTGATGCTGGCTAAGAAAAGTATTTTTTTCCGTTTGTGTTTGTATTAGTAGTGGTAACTTACTAAGTATATCAATCATTATAGAATCACAGAATCCTTTAACAGAAATATTTTTGCACTTGTTGCATACGGACGTGTTTTGTGAACAAAGAAAAATTATATATATTTTAAATAAAAATTAGAAAAATTATATAAATTGAACCATATTGTGCTGAAAAATTTTTAAATATTATTTTTTTAAATGTTTAAATATTATCTTAATGTTTAAATTGTTGACAAGTAATGTTAGAAAATCTTAAATCGATATAATAATGTGTGGCATCTATTTCGATTTGGAAACATTTTTCAAAGTTAACATAACCTAGAAAAAATTAAAGAAAACGGAAAAATTCAAATTTACTTAAAGATAATTATAAAAAAGTGATATTAAATAAATAAGAAAGCAAAAAATTAAAGTGAAATAATAGTACAAGAAAAAACTTCAGTAGTAGCTGTCCTGTTTTTTGTTTCACTTCAGGATATTGGAATTAAATAGATCACATATAATTAAAAAAAATGGAGGATGAAAGTGACGACAGAGATGACACTAAAAGGTGAGTAACATAAAAGTTGAATATCATATTTAATAAAAAAAATAATAAATAAATATAAATAATAATAAAATCTAATTGAAATTTTAAAATTCCTAAAATTAGTAAAAAAAATTTTATAAGTCTTCAATATCAAATTTTGTTATTCCAAATTAAAAAAAAAATTCATGGCATATGCACAAAGTAATAGCTTATTTAACTGCGAGAAGAAGTCAATGTGTCTTTACAGTTTATTTTATATAAATTTAGAATAATAAGCAAAATGTTCATTACTTTTTTAAGCATTGAATTTCGTTATAGTTTTTTTTTTTATAAATTTATAGTTCTATTCTCGATTGCATAACAAGCATATTTCAGTGATAGTAAAAATATTTATGAAAAGTACAACAATTTTTACTGTTCTAGGTTTTTGTTTAAGTTTAAAATAATAATTTATATATTTTTTTATAACAACAAACAAATGATAATTGTCATAAATTCAAAAATAACACTGTTAGATAAGTTAAGTGTTATTTCTTATTTAGGCGTTTTTTTTTCTTTTAATTGCAAAACAAAACACATCAAGTGATGTTAATTTTTTTTACTTACCTCAGTGTAATTTTCGTGTTGTCGTATAGTACTCTCTGTACTAGAAACTCTCCCTCTCTTATACTACTTGATATGCGATTTTTATTTATAGGCGAGTTAAAGAGTCTGCACACTTCTGTTTTGAATAGGTCTGGCAACTTATCAAAGTTGTTTCTGTTATACCTATATTAATATAGTAGTGGATACAAGCGAATCTCAAAACACTATTTTTCTACAACTGCAAGAACCCTTTAAGTTTTAATTTTGTTTGGGTCACTCTTTAAATTTTAGTGCTAACATAGTACTATATACAAACTTGTGATCGTAAAACATGTTCAAAAACACTTGAAGAATGCATAAATATCCTGCTTATTTATTCACTATCCAAATTTTCTAATAGTTAAAATTGATCAAAATATAGGAGTTAAAATTTCTTTTACACATTTCGGTTTACGTGGAAAAGCTGATGTATCAAAGATGAAATTAAAGAATTGTAACTTTAATAAAGAAAGGCTATTTATAAAATAATATAAAAACGCATAAAAGAAATACATCGGACAATATTCTATTGATGTTATATTCAGTATTGAAAATCAAATAAAAGGCGAGCTTTTAGTTCAATACACTTTGTTTTTTCTGAGAGATTCTTGAATCGTTTTAAGCTCTCCATGAATTATTATTTTAAAGTGTTTTTGTTTTGCTTGCACATAATGAAACGGAAAAAAATATTGAAACCTTAATCCGTAAAATCGTTCCATTATCTAATCATAAGCAGGGCACCCCCTTTTAGTTTTTACTTTTTTTAAATCTTCAATTCAAATTAATTCCTTCAATGAAAATTGTAGAAATTACAATTATTTCTTAATACCGGATGGCAGAATGTCCAAATCTTCTCTATGATTTAACCACAGTTCTCATAGAAGTAGCACTTCCGCCAGTACAATGGCTATTCCGTCCACTGGCTTGAGCGTCGCTACAACTCTAGGCTTTCACAAGATCGCACTTAGGTGGCTCTATAGGGAATTAGTTGTTCCTTCACAAAAGCCAGCCAGATGCTGGGCCCATAGTTCGCTTTGCTATCAAGGTTGGTTCACACGAGGTCTCAGTCAATTGGTGGCTCTATAGGGAATTAATGATTCTCTACCCAAATTTCAACTTACTCTCTGATCAGCCACCAATACTAATACATATGTAGAACCCTGCTACTAATAAAGTCCATTTAATAGAAAAAGGTAAAAATATAAATTATTGCAGCAAAATTGATACTGTAGCAATGGAGGGCAAGGGAATTCTCTCATCTATTGGTTTCCGAATATCCATCTGCTTCATATTTTCACAACAATTTTTAAAGCTATTTGGTATTTTCAAAACAAAAGGCACATTTTTATTATACAACCAGCAATTCAGTTGTAATTTGTTTAGACAAAAATTGAAATAAAGTCAATTCCAAGGCAGATTTATTTTACTAGGTAGTGTCGTCCGGCCAGCTGGTTTGTAGTTGAAAATGTCAAAAGTTTTTGTATTTTCCTTTGTTTGTTTTCGAATTTTAAAAAACACTAACAACAAGCGTTTGCAAGACAAAGCAAGCATGTGTATGGAGAGCAATTATCTTTTATTTCTCTTTGAGTTTTTGACGTTTCCAACGCACAAAACAACAATAAAAAGGCACGTTGTTTTTGTAAATGTTGTATTTGTTGTATTACCGCTACTACCTAGTAAAATAAATCTGCCTTGGTCAATTCAAACTGAGAATTGGTGAGAAACGTCAAACTAAAAACAGAAAACATATTATTACAAGCAAGCTTAGAAAGTTTAAATAAATTCAGTCAAAAACTAATATTAATTTTCAAAACGGTTAATATATTATAAATTACCATTAAACAATTTAAAAATGTATTAAGCAACAAAATTATACAAAGTTAAACATGTAATTTGTGGTCGTCTCCTTCCAATAGAAGTGGTGGTTACACATGCCAGATTTGGCATTGCATCGTATTTCATTTTTATTAATTTGTTAACACTGTGATTAATATTATTGATATTGATTATTTTTGCAATCTAATATTTGGTGTGACACACTTTTATTTTCGTTTTCCAATTTGATGGTTGTATTATTTACAAATAAGATTTTTGCGCAAAAAAAATAAAAGATAATTAACTATTTAGTAACAGTGTTGCCAGCTCTTTCCTAGCTTTTTCGCCAAATTGCCAGCCGAATGTCGCCAAATATCGCAAATATAAAAAAATATAATATTTTAGTTACAAAAACCGTGTTTTATAAATACCAAGTGCACAATTAGAATCTCTAAAACTTTAAAAAACTAATTTAGAAAACTGACAATAAACTTCTCAAATAGACATATTTTCTATTTTTTGGAAGCCAATCTTTCTTTTAGCATATATTTTAAATATATAAAACAAGTTTCTTTTAAAATCATTTAAAGCAGTCAATGCTGTCCATATTCAATATTGAATTTTTTAAATGTATTTCCTTTTTAATTTTTTTTTAATAATATATCGCTATTATCAAAATTATTACTTTTTATTTATTGTCGTCTTTTTCTCCCAACTCCTTTACTATTTAACATTTAATTCAAAAATCAATATATATTTATACTCGTATGCACAAGGCAGGTCAGATGGTTCCTAGAAATAGAGGAGTCGAAGCGAATTTAGATAATTCGCCAATGTACATGCCATTCTTAGTCGACCTTAAACATATAAAATAAAGCTACCAGATTCTTATTTCTTTATACCCTTCACCATGAAAAGTCGAAAAAGGGTATAACTAAGTTTGTCATTCCGTTTGTAATTTCTATAATGTCAATCATCATCATCATATCATAGCGAAGTCGATTGAACGATGTCCGTCTGTTCGTCGGTGTTAGTGTTGAATCAAGTTTACCGAGGCACTAGATCAGCTAGAGAAAAATTAAATACGCCAATCGATCAGACATAGTGTCGAAAGAGGTGCTATTGGAAATCAGCATGGTCGGTCTATATCCTTTGAGACATCAGGCAAAACACCACGCCTACCTCTGAGCTTTTTATATCATTTGAAGCAATGAAGCAGCTCCAAATAAAAAAATTAATATATAGGGCGATAGAGAATTAAAAATAAGAAAAAAAAAACATCACGCACGGACAGACGGAGAAAAGGACGCACAGTGTAGCTATTTCATATAACGAGCGGCGAAAAATAGAAGGAGTTATCGTAGGTAAATCGGATATGAGTTATAAGTTTTAAAAAAAATTATTGTTTTAATAACATACCTGTGTTACAATCATATTTTGGACTAAATTGTAAACCAATTCTTTGAAGTTTGTATACTTTTCTATCATTTTTTCAAATAATGGCATACTTTACTACAACCTTCAGTTTTAAATCATCATACATATATTTTTTAAAAGTCAATATTATTTAAAAATTATTTTTGATTTAATCAATTCAGAATAACATCAGATAGTGCTTTTCTTTTTATTCAGTATTTAGGTTTTTTAGTTTTGGCCGCCCTCGTTACAGTGTGGGACGTCGCTCAATCGAGTTCCCTATGCAAAACAACACAGAAATGGCGCTGGCCCATATTTTCCGATTTACGGGGCTCTAATATTTTCAAACTTTTTAAAATATCAATTTGCGTATCATTTTAAAGCTTTTGAAGATTTAAGGAAATGCTGAAATTTTTTTAAAATGCTTAAAGCATTAAGAGCCGATGGCATTTTTATGTAAAATTATATGTATGTAGTACTTATTTTTTTATTTCTCTCTCACCCCAATATTTACTTTTTTGATTGAAGTTAGTTCACTAAACGATATTTACATATATGGTAAAAGGTATATAAGATTCGGCATAGCCGAATATAGCACTCTTACTTAGTTTTAAATGCAATGTTATCGTAGAGAAAATAAACAAATGGCCAAAAATTTTGCCAAGTATTTTAAATACTGCCAAAAATATTGCTTCTCGCAATTCTAAAATTTTTATCGGCAAAATAGATTTTATATCGCCACGTTTGGCGAGAAATCGGCATGACTGACTGACACTGTTTAATAACATTGATATTAATTAACGAAGTTTATGTTTAGTAATTTTCGGATCTTTATTAAAATATTCTCATTCGGATTTAAATTCAGTATTATAGAAGATATAGAATTTTCTAATCCCCAGAAGAACACTGACTATCTTCAAATCCATCAAATAAGATTAATAAAACAATGATGTAAAAATTTTTATACGTGTGATGTCTGTAGCAAACAGCGTTGCCAATAACTTTTTTTTTATTTAAAAACAAATTTTACCTGATCTTTAGAACAGAATTAATTACAAAATCTTTTTTAGGTGCATTTTGAACTTTGTGTGTATGAACACAAGATAAAACAAAAAAAGTAATTTCAATTTAATATCAAAAGCAGTATAACGGCAACCCCATTTCAGTATAAAGTTATTACAAATTTGTGTATGTATAACTTTCGCTCACCTATTTCATGCTGAATATTTTTTTTGGAAGAAAAAAAAAAACAAAGATAGTGTGGCATAAAAAGGAGCTAATTTCTTTATTTCTGGAGCAATGTCTTCAATATTAATTAATTTATTGAAACTAGTTTATGGTGTTAAAACGAAATAAATTCGTTTTATTAGTCACATTTAATTTTAACACTTTCTACTTTTTATTTACTTTAAAAACCATTCATTTCAAATGCGTTTAACGCCTTTTTGTATTTTTAAAGAAGAAGTTCGATTGTCAACACTGTTTTGTGTTTTATGTTATTTATCACACAACTCAATTCCGACCGAAAGTGGTTTTAATACCGCAAATTGGTTTTTCAGAAAACGAAAAACGAAAAATTTCTTCGTAATGAAACCACTTTTAAATTTCAAAATGGAATTTAGATTCTTTAAAATTTCCTTATTTGCGGCTAAAGGTAAGGAGAAGGTAAAAGAAGAAGGTAAAACAAAATCGATCGGAATTTTTAATACGGAATCAAAACCATTCCGATCGGAATTTGTGACATGCCTGTATTATTATTATTATTTTAAGAACTAATGGCAACCCTACGAGAAAATTAGAAAAAAACGATTTGGGTTTAACCGCCATTTAATTTTCTTTGAATGTTCGTAATAACCCAAGACCGCAAGAAAGAAAGAATTGTGTAAGTAAAGTAACTTTAAACTTTTATAAATGACTTATTAACGTATCTTTGTTTAGATAATAAAAGTCTATGTAAATTTTCCTCATTATATGCTTTAAATGAAAATAAAGCATTCGAGTAAAAAATTGGTGTTTTTATTATAATTCTTCCTAACCTTGCCGTAACTTATAGCCGCCTTCATAATAGGTGTAATGTGAAAATAATATAATCCATTATTCTTTTCCAAAAAGCTGCCATGGTTTCGATGTCAGATAAAATGGCGTGTGTTGATATTTTTTGTATAATATCTTCTTACAAATGAGATTTCTTTTAGGGTAAAATAAATGTATCCTTAAGGCCAGTTTTTGACTTCGTATTTAAATGTCATTTATTTAAGTTCTGTTTAAGTACAAAATTCAGTTTTTCAATGCACACTTAAATGAAACTTAAATGAGCAATCTTGCGCATTTAAAGTTTATTTAAATAATACAGTTTTACCATATGGTTATTGCATTTTTTGTTGTTGTTTCGCAACACTAAACAAAAGTAAACAAACATTTTAGCCATTAATAGAACAATATTTTATGTTTTGCAAACATTTCTTAATAAAAATATTAATTAAAAAGTTAAATTAATAAATAAAATAAGTTTAAGTGATGAATACGTACATGAGTATCGCTGACATTTTTTAATATATTTAAAATATTTTTCACAAAATTTGCAAGTCATTGTGTTTGTTAGCAGCTGTTTTTCATAAACAATTGAGATTTATGTTGATATTTCGTAATGCTGCCATATTTTTATCATAGTTAAATGAAAACGATCATAAATGACTGAAAAACTGAAACTGTGTTTAAATACTACTTAAATTTAAATGCAAATTACCTAAATGCGTATTTAAATATGAACTCAAAAGCTGGCCACTAATATTAGCTCTGATAGTCATCCTGTAATTTTTGTGTGAGAGTCTTGCTGTAATGATAGCTTTTACGGTTTAAGAGTTTGGCAATATAAATCAGATTACAGCAACTAGAGGGTAACCCTTTTATTTCCAAATTCAAATTTTAAACTTGGCCATATACTTTATATAATATAAACTATTGTAACACCCTTTAATTTATAATTAAAACTATTTATACTCCTTATCATACCAAACAAAACCGTGAATCTTCTGTCTAATTTTCAAGTATTTATATATAACGGTTAAAAAAATACGGCCATATAGATCAAATTGCATTCATTTTGGGAACACCCTTTAGTTTCTAAATTCAAATTAAAAACTTGTTGTTGTAGCGGGCTTAGCCATACAGGTTCCTACTACATAGCTAGCTACATGCAAAAAATTACATTAACTATTGGGACACTCTGTTATTTCAAAATTCACCCTTCTATTATAATTTTAAACATTAATACTTGTTACCATAACCGTCATAGCAATCGACATTCTGTCCAATTTACAAGCGTTTGTCTATATCGGTTTAAAAGATAGGCACATATAGGTTAACTTACGTCACATCTGCGGACACCCTTTAATTTTTACATTTAGTTTTACTTTACTTTTTGCCATTGGGAGCTATAGTGACACAACATTTTTAAGATAATCAACTGTTCTTAAAACGGGACGAATCTGTGAGCATTGGCTTTCATTTAAAAAAAATCGATCAAGAAAAGGCTCGAGTTATGGAGGCACAAATATAAAAAAGAAAATGAAAAAACAACTTCAGTTTAATTGATAACCTTCTTCTTTTTTTTTGAAGTCTGTTAAAAATGAAAAATATTTGTTTATTTGCTTGTTTGACTTCTAAGTTACTTCTTTGTTGGCTGAAGCGCCTACAGTTAAATATCACATCCCACGAATCCTCGCTAAAGTTACTTGTCATGCAAAGGTCCGGTAACAATTTTAAAAAGATTTAGATTTCTTTTTGTTCTATTAGATTACTTTTTGTGTGTTCTTTCAATGTTGTATAAGTTTATGCTAGGAAAAACGCCAAGTTAAAAAAATACCAAATAAAGTCGTTATATTTAAGTGTATAAAACTAAAGATAATAATAATAATAGCACCCTAATTTTTAAAATAAAATTTTTTTAATGTAAAATTTTTAATGTAATTTTTTAACATTTTACATTTTTATCAGTAAAATGTATAGAAATTCTGACATTTAGAGCTTTTATTGTAATAAAGCTGAACTCTTTGCTCTTAATAAGATTTTAAAACTCGATGTTTTCATATTGTTTTTAGAATTTCAAAAATAAGAAGAAAAGTGGGTGTCTTTACGACTGCACAAAAACGGTTTTGTTTTTGTTACATTATAGGTGTAAATATACACTCCAGTTTAACTGATTAGCGTGCCATAATATTTTAAATTCCGTGAGTATAAGTAAAATTTTTCAATTACAATTTATTACAATTACAAAATATTATTATTATATTCTTCTATAAATTAAAAAAGTCTTATATATTTATTTTTTAAAAAAAATATCGTGCTATCCCGATTAAATTATTAAATCACCGAAATGCATTATTTAGGGTGAAAGCCAATTCACTATCATATTCTTAGCTCTTCAGGAAACTTCTCATAAAATTTTAAATAAACTAAAGATTTTTGTGCAAACATTAAAGTTAAGACAAAAATCAAAGTTTAAGCAAAAAACTGCAATAATTAACGAAAGATTTTATTTTTCTTTAATTAGCCAAGAGTGATAAACAACTGTTTCTATTTAGGTGAGAGTACATCAAAGCAAAAATATAAAAATGTCAATACCAATCCTTTACCAATCATTTAGCAACAGATTAATGAACTTAAACTATCTGCAGTTCCTCTAAAGCGAACACGGACATCGCTTAATTGACTTCCCTACATATATACGGATCCAGAAGATGCATGTAAGGGTTATGTGGTTCTAAGTGAATAATGTAGAAGTTAAAAAACGATAGGACAAACATATATTGTATACACCCTTTTAATTTGTTGCGAGGAGTACAAAATTAACGCATGTATTTTTGGTTTTGTTTTAAAAAATATAATAAAGGGTACCCCAATTGTGATTATACACACTGATTATATATTCTTGCTCCTTATGCATAGCGAAGTCGATTGAGCGATGCGCGTCTGTCCGTCCGTGTTAGTGTTGAAATAAAAAAAAAATTGTCAATCGATCAGATATAGTGTCAAAAGAGGTGCTATTAGAAATCAGCGTGATCGGTCCATGTCCTTCGAGACAGCAAGCAAACACTACACCTACCTCTAGATTTTAACCAACATCATATTTTTAAAGTGTATTATGAACTGTAAAGGGTACCTCTGTAAAGTTTAAAATGACTGCGTATTACTATAGCTCTCAATAACAGAAAGGTACACAAAAATAAATCTAAAAATTAAAGGGTGTCCCAATAATTGATGTAAATTTACTTATATGGGCCTATCTTTTGAACCGTTATAGACAAACGCTTGAAAATTGGACAGAATGTCGGTTTCTTTGGCCATTATAGTAACAAGAATTAATGTTAAAAATTTTAAATTAAAGGGTGCCCCAATAGTCAATTTAAATTTATGTTTATGGCTATACTTTTTAGCAGTTGTCGACAGATGGTAATAATTTCAACGAACCTATATGCCTAAGAGCGCTATATATCAACGAGTTAATAAATTGCATTTAGAAATTAAAGGGTGTCCCATAATTGATGTAGATTTACTTATATGAGCCTATCTCTTGAACCGTTAAAGACAAATGCTTGCAAATTGGACAGAATGTCGATTGCTATGGCCATTATAGTAACAAGTATTAATAATTACAATTATGAATTTAAGAGTGCGCTAATAGTTCATTTAATTTTATGTATATGGCCATACTTTTAAACAGTTGTAGACAGACGCTTGAAATTTACAACGAACCTGAATTGCTAAGTCCGCTATAACAACAATTATAAAATTTGGATTTGGAAGTTAAAGGGTGTCCCAATAGTTGATGTTATTACAAGTATGTGGCCGAACTTTTGAATCGGTATAGACAGAACGCTGAAACTTAATAGGGACCTGTATTGCTAAGCCCGCTATATCAACGAGTTTATAATTTGAATTTAGAGATTAAAGGGTGTCCCATAATTGATGTAAATTTACTTAAATGGGCCTATCTTTTGAACCGTTGAAGACAAATGTTTGCAAATTGGACAGAATGTCGATTGCTATGGCCGTTGTAGTAACAAGTATTAATATTATATTATAAATTAAAGGGTGCGCCATACTTTTAACAGTATGAAACTTAGAACGAATATAACAACAAGTAAAGGGCGTTCCAATAGTTGATGTAATTTCAAGTGTGTGGTCGTACTTTTAAACCGTTATAGACAGAATGCTGAAACTTAAAAGGGACCGATATTTCTAAGTCCGCTATATCAATACTTTTGAACAGTTGTAGACAGACGCTTGAAGTTTACAACGAACCTGTATTGCTAAGTCCGCTATAACAACAAGTATAAAATTTGCATTTAGAAGTTAAAGGGTGTTCTAATGGTTAATAAAATTTTGTGTATGTGACCGTTATGGACAGAACGCTGAAACTTTAAATTAAATGGTGTCCCATAATAACTGTAGATTTACTTATATAGGCTTATCTTTTGAAGCGTTATAAACAAACGCTTGTAAATTTGACGCAATGTCGATTGCTATGGCCGTTATAGTAACAGCTGTTAATATTTTAAATTATAAACTAAAGGGTGCACCAAGGGTACTTTTAAACAGTTGTAGACAGACGATTGAAATTCACAAAGAACCTGTGTTACTAACTCCTCTATAACAACAAGTATAAAATTTGATTTGAAAATAAACGGGTGTCCCAATAGTTGATATAGTATGGTGTATGTGTCCGGACTTTTGAACCGTTATAGACAGACAGATGCAATTTACAAGGGACATGCTAAATCCGCTATAACAAGAAGCTTATAATTTGAATTTAGAAATTAAATTGTGTTCCCAAAATTAATGTAATTTGTTCTATACGAGTATGGCCATATTTTTTGAACCGTTGACAGAATCTTCACTACTTTATTTAGTATAATAAGAAGTATAAAAATTTTATATTATAAACTAAATAGTTGATATAATCTCATGTATATGGGCAAACTGTTGAACCGTTACAGACAGACGGTTGAAATTTACACAGAACCTGATTGCTAAATCTACTACAAGAGCAAGTTTATTTTTTTTTTGCAACTTTTATTTATTTATTTATTGAATCTTTCGTAATGAAATTTACAATAAGTATTAAAATCTTAACCTAATTAAAAGAGCTTATATTGCCACTGCAACACACAACTTTAAGTGCACACTAAAAATTTATCTAGTCAGGTCAGATGTTTCAACCCCTTTAAGACGTCTATGACCCTCAAATGATAGTAAGTCTCTTGCAAGAGGATTTGGGTGAGTTGAAAGTTTCGAAATGTAGTTGGTGCTTGCCTCGCGAATAAGGGGAATTTTCAAGTCCTTGTGTATGTTATAATTGCGAACGTACCATGGGGCACCTGTTATAATTCTTAAAATCTTAGACTGTCTTCCTTGCAGCTTCTCGACGTTAGATGATGAGGCGGTTCCCTAAAGCTGGATGCCATACAACCAAATAGGCTTTAGTACGGCCTTGTATAGTAGTACCTTAAGGTATAAATCTAGGACAGCCCGTTTTCCAATGAGCCAGTGAAGCTGAGCAAATTTAAGTTTTAGCTGAGTAATTTTTGCAGCTATATGGTAAGCCCATGTAAGACGCCGGTCCAGATGAATACCAAGGTATTTTACATGGTTATGTTCTGGTATGCTCACACCGTTAATGGTAATAGGTGGACAACTATCCTTTCTCAAGGTAAACGTTATATGTACACACTTGGCAGCATTGACTTTTACCTTCCACTTGTGTAGCCATTTTTCCAACTGGTTTATGTGAGATTGGAGCCTTTCAGACGCAACCACAGGGTTGTTGTGAATGCTAACGAATGCTGTATCGTCAGCAAAAGTAGACGTATGGGTCATTAAACTCGTAGGCATGTCATCGGTAAACAATATATATATAGGATTGGTCCCAAGATGCTTCCTTGTGGTACTCCTGCCGAAATCTTTTTGGTGGAGGAGATAACATTCTTTGATTTGATACGATAAGTCCTCTCCGTTAGATAGCTCTTAAGCAATTTATGCACATATTCGGGTAACAATTGAGTAATTTTATATAACAAACCCTCGTGCGACACTTTATCAAAGGCTTGAGATATATCAATAAAAAGCGCGGAACAGTATTGCTTGTTCTCGAAAGCTCCTCGAATTAGATTTGTTATTCTGTGTACTTGTTCAATAGTGCTATGCTTTTCCTAAATCCGAATTGGTGATTAGGAATAATAACGTTTGTATCGATGTGTGGTAGTATGTGTTCAAGAAGCAGTTTTTCAAATAATTTTGAGAGAATGGGTAGTAAACCTATTGGACGGTATGATGTTACTTGGGTAACGTCCTTGCCTGGCTTGGGAATCATTACTATTTCCGATAATTTCCATAATGCCGGAAAAGAACCAACTCTTAATATGGCGTTAAAGATAAACAAAATGAAACGTAGAGCACAGTTTGGCAGTTTTTTAATCATCGTAGCAGTAATTTTGTCACTGCCAGGGATTTTTTTGGCTTCAATTCTGTAATAGCAGCACACAAAAGCGGAAAACCGAATTTTAATGGGATGTTGAACTACGTCATCAATGATAGTTGGACTTATGGTAGAGTTCGTGTTATTTCGTGTAAAAACACGTTCTAAGTGGTTAGCAAATGCCTCAACTTTTTCATTTGCATTTCTTGCCCACTCCCCATTTTGTAAATGTATGGGGGACTCGTGCGCAGTGGGTCGCCGCATTTTTTTGACAACCTTCCATAAACTGTAGTCAGACTCTTTGGTAGCGTCCAGATTTTGTAAGTATCTTCGTAGGTTGGTCTCTTTGTCTTCCTTCAAGGCTGCACGTAAGAGTTTTTGGCACTGGTTAAGCTGGGCCTTTAGACTAGGTGAACGAAACCCTTGCCATTGTCGTCTTAACTTCCTCTTTTCTCGTAATAGGGTTTCTATATTCCTGGGACAGTTTAGCGTTTTTTTCCTTGGCGAGAGGACAGCAGACGTGGATACTTTAGTGGCTTCGGTCAAGATGTTAGTAAACAGCCTGATGCGAGATTCAATTTCGTTTTCAGATTTTATTGAAATGTTTTGTGGCAAATGTGAGCTGATGTATATTTTGTACTTCAGCCAGTTTATCCGCCTATTATGATAAAAATTACTATTTTGCTCATACCCACCTGGATTTGCATGCAAGGTTAGAAAAGTGGGTGAATGGTCTTACGAAAGATCCAGTGAAGGGCTAACTGAAACAAATTAACGTTTTATGTTTCTAATAACGGCAAAATCGATAACATCTGGAATTTTGTTATGGTCTGTAGGCCAGTATGTGGGACGGCCTGCAGATATGGCATCCATCTTGTTGACTGATACTGCTTCAATTAGTTGTCTTCCTCTTGGAGTGATGCGACGTAATCCCCAGAACTTGTATTTAGCATTATAGTCGCCAGCAGCTATGAATTTCGCACCTAGAGAGTTGAAATATTCCAAAAACTGATCTTTGCTGATGTTATGTTTAGCAGGGCAATAAATAGCCGAAACCGTAATTCCAAACTGAGGGATATTGATAGATGAAGCTTGAATGTAATCCCTACAAAATTCAGGCATTGGAAAATGTTGGATGTCCTTACTTACTAGTATAGCAGAGCCACCGCAAGCTCTATCACTTGGGTGTTTTGTGTCGTAGGTAGCGTAGCCATTTACCCGAAAACAGGTTTTCTGTGAAAAATGTGTTTCCGAGACCAGCAGTACGTCAATTTGCTGCGATTGTAAAAAATGTTGAACTTCAATTTTGTGTTGGCTTAAGCCGTTTGCATTCCAAAAACATATGTATACGTAATGGATTCATTTTTTACTAACCAAAATCTGCATAAGCATGCTTTGATTTTGCAATAACTGTTGCAACATATTTTGCATATTTGCCATGAAGGTATTCGTGGTTTGGATTAGCTTATCAATGGAGCTTTCAGAATTTACGTTAGGAGTTATCAGCCCTTCTTTTAAAGCACGTGCATACAAAAATGGCTCGTTACTATTTCCTAAATTTGATAGCTTGATATTCGATAGCACTCTTATTTGCTTATATTGCGATGCACACAGAGACAAATTGTAATTTAGTGCGACAAAGTTATTTACTTTATATAGCCTTACTTTTTGCTATTTGCTTTTTTTTTTTTGGAGTCTAACTGTCAAACTCCATACATAAAAAATCTGTAAATAGTAATATTTATGAATTCGCCATCGCTATCACCGGATAATTTATTCGCTTTTTAGCGGCTAAAAACAATGAATTCGACATTGCTACCACCTTGTAATTAATTCGTCTTTATAAATGCTAAGTAGGGTTTGCAATTTCGCCAAATTTTTAAAATTTAAAAAATCTGCACTATTACGACATTTACACTATGCAAATTTTCATTAAACTAGCACGAAATTTTTGTTTGTTTGTGAAGCAAGAGGAGTAAGCAATATGAGGGTATGTTAATTTGAGTTTTGAGGGTATGTTAATCTTGCTAATTTTTACTTTTAAATAACGCATAACGCTTTAACTTTAACAGAAAATTGAGAAAAAAAATGCCTCAAAAAATTGTATAGTGTAAATTTGGACTAGAGCTTCCCAATAGCAAAAAGTATAAAATTAAGTCTAACAAGTAAGAGTGTTATATTCAGCTATGACGAATCTTTTATGCCCCTTCGCCATATATCTAAATCTAGTTTAGTGATGTTCCTCCAAAAAAAACAAATATTGGGGTGACAGTAAATTAAAAAATAAGAATAAAAAAATCAATACTATATATACGAGGGCTGCTCTATATATTTCTGGCCTAATAGTGAAAATGCGAATATTTATAATCAAAAATGGTTTTATGGTTTTTCAAAGTATTCTCCAGCATGATTTATACACTTTTGCATGCGCTCAAACCAGTTGTTGCTTCGACTCCGATTGAGACACCTCTAAAACATGGTTTTTGAACACTTCAACAGCTTCTTCTGGCGACGAAAATCGTTGACCACGCATTTTTTTCTTGATATGCGGAAACAAGAAGTAGTCATTAGGTACCAAGTCAGGGCTGTACGGCGGATGACCCATTAATACGACGTTTTGGCCAGTCAAAAACGCTCTGGTTTGAGCCGATGTGTGAGAGCTCGCATTGTCATGGTGAACAATGATTCGTCTTCTCTTGTTGGTTATTCGAATTTCTCCGATGACTTCAGGCAAACAAATTGTAGTGTACCACTCAGAAGTGACCGTCCTATGTTGCTCAAGCGGAACAGTCGCCACATGACCAGTTTTCCCGAAGAAACAGGCGACCATTTGCTTTGAAGTGCTTCTTCCACGAACAACTTTGCTCGTCTTTGAAGACTCACACGGTCGATTGTTGTTTCCTTCCGGGCTCATACGCATAGATTCATGATTCGTCACCTGTGACGATCTTATAAACGTCTTTTGAAGCACCGCAATCGTATTTTTGAAAAATTTTTTTGCACCAATCGACACGAGCATTTTTTTGAGCGACTTTCAAATTGTGCGGGATCCAACGAGAACAAACCTTTTTTACGGCCAGGTGTTTATGCAGTATCGAATGTATGCTGGTGGAAGAAATGTCCAAGGATGTCTCTATCTCTCGGTATGTCGCATGTCGATCTTGCATTATGAGTTCACGCACGGCATCAATGTTCTCTGGCACAACAGCCGTTTTTGGACGACCTTCACGGAATTCGTCTTTGAGCGAGCTTCGGCCACGATTAAATTCATTATACCAATTTTTCACAGTGCTATAGGATGGTGCTTCATCACCATACAAAGATTTAAGTTCATCAATGCACTCTTGTCGTGATAATCCACGCCGAAAGTTGTGAAAAATGATGGCACGAAAATGTTCACGAGTTAATTCCATTTTTTTCTATATTAATTTTTTCAAGTCACTGTAAACAACACAAATAATGGTCGTACGTCAAAACGTTTTGAGTACGATTATGCTTAAAAATGACAAACTTTCCAATGGAAATGTCAGATTGCACTTGGCAGCACTCAGTGTTGCCAGGCCAGAAATATATATAGCAGCCCTCGTAATTTTATATAAAATTGTCATCGGCTCTTAATGGGTTAAGCATTCAAAAAATTTTTTAGAATTTCGTGAAAGGTCTCTCCACCACCTTTCAGATGATACCCACATGGTTCTCTTTAAAAATATGGTGCACAATCGTACTTTTCTATGGAAAGTTCAGAGGCCCATAACTCGAAAAAGGGCGAGCGCCAATTTTTTCACTTGATTTTTTTTTTATTTTTCAATTCTCTCAATTTGTTTTTTGATTAGAATTTCTTTACTTAACTAGATTTGTTGTAAATGATATGGAAGTGTTTTGCCCGCTGCTCGAAGGACATGGACCGATCTTGCTGATTTTTAATACTAAAATTTTCGAAATTATGTCTAAACGATTGATATATTTCAATTTTCCCTAGCTCATCTACTGCCTTGGCAAAGTTGATTCCAACCCAAAAACGGCGGACAGACACACATCGTTCGATCGATTCGAAAATTAGATATTGTAAAAATTACAAATGGAATGACAAACTTGATATACCCTTTTTCAACATTTGGTAAAAAGTATAAAAATTAAAGGGTGTCTCCATAAGTGACATAAATTGACCTATATTGGTTTATCGTTTGAACCGTTTTAGACAAATGCTGGAAAATTAGACTGAGTATCGATTACTATGACCGTTATAGCCACAAGTATAAATACTCAATATTATAAATGAAAAGGTGCCCAAATAGTTAATTTAATTTGTTTCATTCGCCATATTTTTAAACAGTTGTCAGTTGAAATTTACAAAGAGCCTGTATAATAATGCTATATATATATTCAAGCGTATCCCAATAGTTGATGTTATTTCATGTATGTATATGGCCAAACTTTTAAGCCCTTATAAAGGGCTGACATTTGCTAAGCCCATTATTACATTAAATGTACAATTTGAATTAAAAAAATAAAGGGTGTTCCCATAACTGATGTAATTTGCCCAACAGAACCATGAAATCAAGTTTGCTGATTTGGACTTCGATTTTTTTTTTTTAAATTATATGGTCACTTAATTCATCTGTTACAAATAAGTCATCCAGATTGAATAAATAATTCGTAAAGAACTCCAAGTACATCATACAATGCGAGAACCTGAGCCCTATCAAATATGTGTTTAGACGCTTTAATGTACACACAAGATGGAAATTATCGTAAATAGCTTTGATTAGCTTGTCGCCAACGTTTAAAACAAAAAAATTTCTTCAATTCACTACCATTTCACAGAAAAATGTGTATATTTCAGCGCCTTACCTCTTGACTTTGACATTCCAAATAAAAACAAAGCTTTTAAACGCTTGAAGAAGTTTACTATTATGTGGCGTTTCAACCTTACTTATGTATGTATGTTTGTCTTCCCCATATGCAAGTCAGTTGTAATTGTTCTATTTTTTATTTTGAAATAAAGAATGTTTTGGCAGTGTAAACGAATGGTCGCATCAAAATAAAATAATCTGTCAAATACATTCGCACACATACATTTATTTGATTGTCTACTCTTGCGAAAAAATGGTAAGGAATTTTATCATACATAATTTCAATCGATACTAGACTTGAGTCATACCTGATAATATTTTTCAAATAAAAATAAATATTAGATGGATTAAAAGCAAGAAGGGTGCGCTAACTATTGAATTCCTAATGGGACACAACATATTTAGTATTAAATAATTTAAGCTCAAATCAGTGTTGTTTTAGAATATATTTGTCTATAATAAACTTTTATTAAATTATTATTAAACTCTCTTAATAGAACCCAACATTTGCCTTCCAATTTTGCTTTCATCAGTTTTTACTTCCCTAATATTAAAAATACATATAATAAAAAATGTTTTCAACAAGCAATAATATTCAATCGTCGTAATAATAAAAATCGTAAACATATCTACGTTTAAAATATATGTATGTATGTATGTAGTTTTGTAATAAAAGTGGTTGGTTTTATTTTGACATCTATTAAAGTTTCCAAATGCATGTTCGTATTTACTTATTTATATTCGGCAAAAAAAATAATAAATAAGAAACTGGTTCAGGTGTAAATAAATTACCAAATTCATAAGTACTTTGTTGTAAATATTTTTGTAATAAGAATCAGTAAAAATTTAATTTAATAAAGTAAAGTTTCTAAATACATAAATCAGGTATTGTTTGAAAAAGCTTGAGTTGCCAACAAAAATTATATTAAAGCGGTTATAGAATTAACTAAAAGCGTTTTCAAAACGCTTTTTAAGTGTTGCCGTTTGTTTACATTTTTTGTAACTTGTATAATTTTGTTATAATTGGCACAAATTTTTGTAATTTTTGGAACAGACACAAAAGAAAGTAATATCACTGAAAGAGTATTTATTTCATTATTTGAGACAATAACCACTCTTAACATATCAAGCTTTCTTAAAATATTGTTACGTTTTTTCCCTTTAAGAACAAACGTACGGATTCTTTTGATTACAAATACCACTGTGGCTCATTATAAATTCCGTATTCTTACTTTATGGCTTTCTCGGGCTATACTTCTTGATCCTATCGGTCTTGTGAACCCTTGGTCTCGTATTTACTAAACATGCGTTATTACTACAAACGCAGCCAACCACGCTACACTACTGTGTTACTCCGGCGAGATATAAACTACTCGAGCCACAACACACGTCTGCCATACATTTTGTTGTTATACTGTTAAACTTCCCTGCGCAACCGCTATCGTTCTTACTTTTTGTTATAAAGGGCTTCTTGACAATTATCTGTTACTCTTATATTAAACTGGACCTCTCCACTTAATTATCTGCCATGGCTTCACACAATAATTGTCTTTTCTTTCTCTCGGGAGGTTTGTACTGCTGCTTAGTAATTTTAATTGCATTATAACAATTTTTAATTTTCGTAGTGCGCATGTCCGACGGCGGAGATCCAACCCACAATCTTCTGTTTTACAGCAAGCACCTCTACCCACGCAACCATCGAGGTTGCTTAGTTTTTATTGGCTAATTGTGGTATTATTCTATACACACCATTAGTTGAGTTAATTTATTCACCACGCTCATACGGATAACAACAACAGGGGTTGCCAGATCTTATATTCGTAACAATATCAATTCGAATTTAATAACAAATGTTATTTGCAAATGCTCTGAAAATCCCACATAAAAATAAGATCGAAATAAATAAAAAACAGGTACGAGTGCTATATTCGGCTGTGGCGAATCATATATATCCTTCACCATAAATAATTATAAACTTAACCCATTAAGATAAGGGCATATTTTCAAAATACAAAAACATGTAAAATATTCATATTATAATTAATGAGAATTGTAAAACAAATACAATAGTTCAAACACAAAACATTATAAAATTCTTGTATTGCAGTCAAAATTTACCTTTCGCACTCAAACAAATTAAGGACGTCGAATTTTCTCGAATAAGATGCCACACGTGGTCTGTCCCATAATTTTCTTTTATCGATATAGGCATTAGTGATGTACATTTTAAGAAACATTCGGCATTCATTTCTTTACAAATTTTCGATTAAATTTCTAACAAATATTTTGTAATTTTCTTTCTTGTTGTTTTCTAAGAAGCTTCTCACTACAGAAACAAAGCTGCCATCTGCTGCTTTTTCTACTGTGGTAAATTTTTTTTTTTTGGGGAATTCCTAAGAAGAAAATACCTCTTTGATTTGTGGTCCGACGGACACACCTGCAGTAGATTACCGACAGAATCAAATAAGGTGTAAAGCTTAATTATGTCTTAGCCATTTTTCTGAATAGTTGGTAAACTTGTCTATATTAGTAGCTGGCACGATAAGAAGGAGAAAGAAACTCTCACATATCTGCTCTCTCTTCCCTAGAATACTGAAGACTTCAACACTAGAGCAGCTATTCTTTTGTATTTTTTATGAAATGCAACCTTACTTTTATTTTAAAAGAGAGCAACTCTTTGCCAGAAACTTTTGATAAAAAATAGGCACTTTTGCACAAAAAAACGGCTTTATCGGCACTTTAATTTTAAAAAATCGGAAAAAAACACTTTTTGATAACAATGGAACAAATTTTTACTAATAAAAAGTATCAAATATGTAATTAATTATTTTTAAAGATTTAAAAGATTTATGTTCAAAATCAAAGTGTTTTAATGTATGAATTGTAAGTTCCAAATAAAAATTTATACAGTTATTTACAATTTTGTTTGTTTCGTTTTTGTTTTGATTCTTATTTTAACTTCTTAACCAATGAGCCCAAATGCATCTAATCAAATTTCATAAATGTTCTCTATTCATAAATTCCGTTAAACAAGTTTCATCGATTTTTATAAAGTTACTTAGTACAGTTTTAAGAAGCCTTTCCACATTGCTGTATGGGTTGTGTATTTCAGTTGACTCACTTCTCGCTCCAAAATATTCTGTATATACTATTACCAATTTCAAGGATATACATATTTAAAGAAGTTAAATATATTAGATTTGGTTCGTTTAAATTTTTTATAATTGTTTTGGTGTATCGATTTGATCAGCATTATAATGTTCTAAAATTGGTGAAGTCTTTCTATACAGACTAGCATATAATGCAAGTGAGTGCCATAAATAAATCTCAAATATTTTTTTTTTAATTTTTGCAACCAAATTGTTTGAGACTGAATTCTATCAAATTGACTTTGTGGTTTTCGTGATTTTGCGTAACGCATGTAAAAACATTTCGAATTGCATTATCTACTTTTATCAATCAGAAGATATAGTCCTGTGTTTTTAATTTTACACATATACGTACAACCAAACACAATGACTTAGTGTTGCATAGATCGGTTGATTCACTCACGCCTGCGAGAACTTTTTATTTTCTAGTACATACATACACATACTATTTTTCCCCCTTAATAGAATTGCTGATTTATTACCAGCTGTCTCTTTCTAATGTTACAAGTTTTCTAGTGTTAATATGAAAATTTATTATTCGGCATCTTTTAAAATTTAATTTACTTTATTCGTTATTATTTAATAAAAGTAAATTATTTAAATTTTTAAAGATTCCGAATAATAAATTTTCATTTTGATATATTTGCATGTGCACATTGCTTATTAATAAAAATTGTTTACCAATTGTACGAGAATTTCAGTAATGAAACGATTTGAAATTTATTTAGAAACTTTATTAAATTCAGTGTATAAAATTACAAGTATAGCAGACAGCTTGTGTGTTCTAACTGTTCTTAATTTTTTTGCAGACTTTAAGTTTAGTATGTATTCAAGAAACAGAACTACAAATTTTATATAAAACAAATTATGATAAACAATAGTAAGATAGATAAGCAAAGTTACGTTAAATTAGGGTTTTTCATCAGCATACCGAATAATAATTACAAAATACAAGATAAAATCCGCAACATTCCTCCCCCACTAAGAACGACTGTTCTTAAATTGGATTAGTTAGGCAGGAGATTCAGGAAGAAAACATAATTTTGCCACAGGACGCTTTAAGTATCTGCCATTAGAATATAGTGTGACAACTCTTATATGATTATCGGAACCCTGATGTACTTGTTCTACTCTAGCAAGAGGCCAATGTCATGGAGAAAAACGCTCATCTAATATTAAGACAATATCACCAACTTTTGCTTCTCGCTTCATGCTGTTCCATTTAGGCCTAGATTGCAATCGGCTAAGATATTCTTTTGACCAACGTTGCCAAAAGTGTTGCTTTAATTTTTCGATTTGTTTCCATCGAGTTAAACGATCTAATTTAGTATCTAAAAGGTCTTCATCAGAAATAGTGGTAGTTTGTTCTCCTACGAGAAAATGAGATGTTGTCAGTACGCTAAAATCTGTGGGATCAGATGAAAGGGGGCATAGTGGCCTTGAATTTAAACAGCTCTCAATTTGGCACAAAAGAGTAGATAATTCTTCGAAAGTAAGTATTCGATCTTTCAGTATACGGCGTAGATGGTGTTTAGTTGACTTCACACCAGCTTCCCATAAACCACCGAAGTGGGGTGAAGCGGGAGGAATAAAGTGCCAGGTGGTGCCATCATTATTGAGTGCTCCTTCTAAGTCATTACAAAGTGAACTTCTGGATTGGTTGTGTAAAGCGCGTAGCTCCTTACTTGCTCCTATGAAATTGGTTCCACAGTCAGAATACAGGTCTGTACATGGGCCCCTCCTGGAAATAAATCGCCTTAAAGCAGCGAGAAAGGCAGCAGTCGTAAGGTCAGAAACCGCTTCAAGGTGTACAGCCTTTGTGCACATGCACACAAAAAGACATATGTATGCTTTGCTGGTAGCACTTCTTCGTAAAGTTGATTGGTTTATGGTAATAGGGCCGGCATAATCTAACCCACTGTGCTTAAAGGGTCTAGCTGGCCTAACACGAACAGATGGCAAGTTTCCCATGATTTGTTCGGAGGCTTTCGCAGCATATTTCAGGCAAGTAACGCATTTTCGTTTTATTGATTTTGCGATATTTCGTGAAGAAATTATCCAAAATTGAGACATTACATATGCCTGCATAAGTTGAATACCGCCATGTAAGGTTTTTAAATGAGCATCAGTAAAAATAAGAGCTGAAATAGGATCGTTTTTGGTTAGTAAAATTGGGTGTTTTTTGCAATATGTATCGATCGCCTTTTTAATTCTTCCACCTACACGTAACACGCCATCATCGTCTATAAATGGCTGAAGTTGTAAAATTTTACTATTCAGAGGTAAGGACTTGTGGCTTAAAATACTTTTAATTTCATCACGAAATGAGATTTGTTGACACTGTTTCACTAAAACCAATTTAGCTCCTTTTAGTTCAGCGGTTGACAAAAATGGTACTAAGTTAGATCCGTTAGTACTTGTATGTACTGTATTGCTATTCTTCTTCCTTTGTATAATTAATTTTAAATTATTATACCATCGTAGAATAAAGGCCGTCACTCTCTGTAGTTTTGTGAATGTAGAAAATTTTGACATAAATTCAGGATAATATTGATTCTCGTTTGTCGTTGCTGTACATGTATTGATTTCAGCTGGTTGTATGGAAGTTCTAAACTTTTTGACTGGCCAATTCTCTTGTTTATCGATGAGCCAGTTGGGGCCTGTCCACCAAAGAGTATGATTTCGCAGGTCTCGAGGAAGCAAGCCTCTAGTTGCGCAGTCGGCAGAATTGTCTTTGGTAGAAATATATTTCCAGTCAATAGTGTTGGAGAGTCGTTGTATTTGTGAAACTCGATTTGCTTCATAAACTGGTAGTAATGATGATTGGCATTTAATCCAATTTAACACTGTACTACTATCTGACCAATTGGTGATTTTATTAATCTTAAGCCCGATAGTGTGTCTGACTTTATTTGTAAGCTTAGCAGCTAGCACAGCGGCACATAATTCAAGCTTTGGTATAGTAAGTACCTTTAGAGGTGCCACCTTAGTTTTAGCTTGCACAAGATTGACATGAACTGTACCGTCTTTAGAAACAACTCTTAGATATATAACAGCTGCAAATGCTAACCTCGATGCATCACAAAATGAATGTAGTTCAACAGCTGAAGTGGAATTACATCTAAACCACCGCTGTATTTTAATTTCCTCTATAGTTTTTAAAGCTACGCGATAATTTGACCACTCGTCGTTTAAGGGTTTAGGTAAGGTATCTGACCAATCAATTCCTTCACGCCAGAGCTTTTGAAACATAATTTTAGCGATAATGGTAGTTGGAGCCAACCACCCTAAAGGGTCGAAAAGTCTTGCTGAATCAGATAAGACACTGCTTTTGGTAATTAGATCAGAAAATTCATAATTAATTTTAAAACAAAAGCAATCAGTTAAAGGATCCCATGATAAACCCAAGGCTTTAACCATTTCGCTGTTTTTTAGCTCAAAGTTATTTTTTGCTAAACTATCTATGGGAATATGCTTTAAAAATTCAGAAGAATTCGAATTCCACTTACGCAGATTAAATCCAGAACTTTTTAGTAGGACACGCAGTTGTTGTTGTAAAACTATTGACTCTTGAAGAGTATCCGCCCCAGAGATTACATCGTCTACATAGGTGTCAGTAGTTAGTACCTTGCTCGCAAGCGGGAAATCATCTGCTCCTTCACTAGCAATTTGTTTGATCACTCTTATTGCAAGAAATGGTGCACAGGTTGTGCCATAAGTTACAGTTTTTAATTTATATATATTGATGTCATTGGTATTTTCATCGCGCCACAAAATGCATTGATATTTTTGGTGCTCTTCACAAATATTGATCTGCCGAAACATTTTTTCTAAGTCAGCAGTAAACGCAACATTATATCGGCGCCAACGTGTTATTACGTCAGGCAAATTTGTTTGCAGAGGGGGTCCAGAACTTAGTTCTTCATTCAGTGCGTTATGTGATGGCGGTTTACTACTACCATCAAACACTACGCGAAGTTTAGTAGTAGCACTACTTTCTCTAAGCACTCCGTGATGGGGCAAAAAATAGCATGGATTTGGCATATCATGTGGATATTTACCAATTTTTTGCATATGGTTCAATTTAATGTATTCTGTCATAAATTCTCTGTACGCCACTGCAAATTGTGGTTTGTGCTTAAACGATGATTCCATATGTTTTAATCTTCTAAGTGCGCAGTAGTCAGTGTTATTAAAAGTAGGGACTGGCTTTCCAAAAAGTAGATTTTTAAATGGTAGGTGTACAGTGTATCGGCCGCTTTCGTCCTTTGTAAAAGTTGCCTTGAAATAATTTTCACATAATTCGTCTTCTAACGAAAGTTTTCTTTCTTCATTTAACTCTTCTTGTTGCCAAAAAAGACGTAATTGATTTTCCAAATTACACGTATTAGTATATACCAGCCTTTCGGAAAAGTGACCGGCAACAGGCCCTGATACCAGCCAGCCAAAAGAACTTTCCTGTAAGAAAATACTTTTTGGAAATTTAATAGAATTAGAGAGCAGGATCTCACCATACACATCACTACCCAATAAAATATCAATTTTTGCTGGTAAATAAAACGTAGGATTTGATAAATAAAATTTCTTTAAAGTTGGAAATTCCGATTTTTTTATATTGTGTGGTTTGTAAGAAGTAAGTTTATTTATTACCAGTGCATCTACTTCTAAACAAAAGCTTTTCTTATAGTTTGAAAACAGCTGTAGATGTACAAAAGAATTAACAGATGTTTTGTTATTTACTCCGATTCCACTAACATAAGTTTCTTCTATTCTTTGCTTCTGTAAATTTAGCAGTTGTGTAAATTCATTTGTTATAAATGATGCTTGAGAGCCTGGATCAACTAAAGCTTTTACAGTAAACATTCCTTTTTTATATTTGATTTGTACATTAGCTGTAGCTAACAGAACTTGATTTTGTTTATTAACAGAATGTGAAGTAACATGAGAAGAAACCTGATCATCGGTTTGAAAGTTGTACAATACATTTTGATTAGTCTCTTGTTTTGATGTTGACTGCGCGTTAGCAAGTTGTTGGTTTTGTTTATTCTCAGTAGAGAAGGAACTATGTAAAATAGTGTGATGCTTTTGTGAACATTGTTGGCAGCGGGCTGTTGATGTACAGTGATTTACGGTGTGGCTATCATGTAAACAATTAGGGCAAATATTATTCTGTTGTATTACAGACAGTTTTTCTGTTGGAGACAGTGATGACAATTTAAAACATTTGTAAAGAGGATGTCGACGCTGACAGCAAGGGCAGAAATTATTTTTGACTGTGGTGTTATTAACATTAAAAACTTTTCTGTGAAACTTTTGTTGCAGAGGAATTTTATGAACATATTGTTTTTCAGATTTTGTTGGGTTATGTGCTTCTTCTACTGATTCTAGAGTGCGAAAAGACATTTCAAGAAATTTAAGCATACTTGCCATTGAAGGAATCCTATTAAAGGTGTTTATGGACTGTTCCCATTCCTTTCTTGTTGGCTTATCTAGTTTTTGACTCGTAAGGAAAATTAGAATAGCATCCCATTTGTCTACGTCAATATCAAGCGCTTTTAAAAGTGATATGGATGAACGTGTTGTATCGAGCAACTCTTTAATGGTTTTAAATGAACCATTTGAGGTTGGTATATTGAACAATCGCTTTAAAATTTGTTCTACTATTTTTCGGGTGTTGTGATACCTTTCTTCCAGGGCGTTCCAAGCAGCGGAGTAATTGTTTTCAGAGGCTGGATACTGGTTAATAATCTCTAGCGAAGACCCCTTGCAAGAACCCTTGAGGTAGAAGTATTTTTGTATACCAGAAAGAGACGCGTTATTGTGCACCAACGTAATAAACATGTCGCGATAGGGAATCCAATCAATATATTCGCCATTAAACGATGGAAGTTCAATTTTTGGTAATCTTGCACTTGAAGTAAATGAGGCATTTGGCATCGATGTGGATACAAAGGTGCTTGCCATATTCTGGTGTAAGGTTGTTGTCTCATTCAATAAATCTAAAATTTTAGATTTAAGTAACAAATAATTGTCAAAGCACACATAATAAAAGTCTTCTGTCAAATATGGCACATCACTTTCTAGTAATGAGTTTTCATGAATAACTTCGCATATTTGTTCATGACATTCCCTAAAATTTTTATAGGTTATCTCAGTTTCTTCAAGTAAAGTTTGTAAGTAGCCTTTTGTAAGTTCTTCCCTTGGCTTTCTTTCAACAGTCTGTAATATTTTTTGCAAATGTTGATTTGATTTTTTTTGCGTTTCAATGATATTTACAATGTTCTCCATTTAATACAGCACCAAGAAATACGTGTAGGAAGTTGTTAATCAGAAATTACTATACAAACCAATATCACTGAGGATCACTTGTTCACATATAGTTTGAAGATCGTAAAGGTAATATTATATCCACGTAGGAGGAGTACGAATATTACTTTGTAGAGCGAGGTTTACGTAATTTTTTTTATATTTTACTATCTAGAGTCGATAGAGTCCCGGGTTTCGGCACCATAAAATGTACGAGAATTTCAGTAATGAAACGATTTGAAATTTATTTAGAAACTTTATTAAATTCAGTGTATAAAATTACAAGTATAGCAGACAGCTTGTGTGTTCTAACTGTTCTTAATTTTTTTGCAGACTTTAAGTTTAGTATGTATTCAAGAAACAGAACTACAAATTTTATATAAAACAAAGTATGATAAACAATAGTAAGATAGATAAGCAAAGTTACGTTAAATTAGGGTTTTTCATCAGCATACCGAATAATAATTACAAAATACAAGATAAAATCCGCAACACCAATTTTTATTTTTATTTTTTCATTGAATCTTTCAAATACATATGAATGGTTCCGAATGGAATCCCTTACGTAGAAAATTGAAAGAAAAAATAAAAATAGTTACTGAATGTTTGCTGTGTTTTTGTATAGAACATTTTTGAGTTGTTATTGTCTTTTGTCTTATTGATTCAATGGAGTTCTCATTTAATTAATTTGGCTTTTGATATAAGACTTTCTATTTTTCTTTACAAAATTTGGGTAAAATCTACTGATGAGCTATTTGAGCAGTAGTGAAATGGCCATATGGATATGCTTTCCCCGCAGTAATACATTTCATTTTTTAGGTTAGTTTAAAATAATAAATATTTCATGAGAATATCATGAAATAATAAATATTTCATGAGAATATCATGAAATATTTATATTTGAAGGAATCAAGCACGAATAAAGTAAATTAAGTTTTCTAGTGTTGCTTAAAATTAATAAATTATTCTAAAACAAACGAAGTTACCTTGTTACAGTGTTTATCAAAAAATCATTACTTTTGGAGCCAAAATCAGCAAATTAGAACTTTAATAAACTTGAAGCGAAAAATCGGCAAATATGGCAAGCCTGATGGACACGCCAACTAAATGACTTAGAATCACACAAGAACCAAAAATTTTGCATCTGTGTGCATGGTGGGATTTTAAAAATGAAAAACTTAAATTTCAATCTATTCAATTAAAAGTATCAGAAGATAAATTTTTAATTTGTTTACTTGCAATTTTGCCACAGTATTTTAATTTCGTCCTTTATAAGGATCATAAATCCTCTTACTGCAAAAGGTTCTTGCAGTCAAGTAGTGTAGAATATAAATTAATATAACTAACATTAACAGCAATAACTTATTTATTTATTTTTTTATTTTTAAACTGTTAGAAGATCCCGAAATCTAAGCGAAAAGAAACGTCGTGATCAATTTAACTCATTGGTCAATGACTTGAGCGCTCTTATCTCAACATCAAATCGGAAAATGGACAAGTCAACAGTACTCAAGTCAACAATTGCATTTCTCAAACATCACAATGGTATGTTCCATTCAAATTTTATTAAAACTAAAATTATTAATGCATCAATATGAAAAATAATTATTTGGAATCTTTTAAAATTTAATTAACTTTATTCGTGCTTGCATTAAATTATTAATGCACGTTTTATTTCACTAACAGAGGCTGCTGATCGTTCAAAAGTTTTTGAAATACAACAGGACTGGAAGCCATCATTTTTAAGCAATGATGAGTTTACGCAACTGATGCTAGAGTCGTTGGATGGATTTATTATGGTTTTTGGTGGTCGAGGTCCCATATTTTATACATCGGGCAGTATAACTGCTCAATTAGGTTATTTACCGGTAAGAAATTATAAAATCTAAAGTTAAATTTTAAATGACCGTTTACGATCAAATCAAAATTGAGATGTTCCCTTTTTGCTTTCTTTGCTGCCTTCAATAAAAAATTATTTTATTATTTATTATATTATGTTTATATGCCATAACATTTTTAAATAAAAATGCAATTTATTTGTTGGTTGGAAAAGAAGGTATCTATACGTATTTCGCCGGTTGCTTAAGCCAGCTCATCAGGAAACTTTTATCCAAATTTTTTAAAAAACCAAAAACATTTCCCTTAAGTATAAAAACTTCAAAAACAATATGAGAGTTATTTAAGAAGCCAATACAGAAATTTCTGGCATTTTTATTTAAAATGTTATGGGATATTAGCATAAAATAATAAATAATATTATAAAAATTCCCAAAATAATCTTTAAAATTAAATTTATATGCAATTTCTGGGGTAAACTATTGGCATCACTGTTGTCTTTTTCTTTCTCTTTAGAAATTAAAAAATAATTGACGCCTTACGTCTGCGTTAAGAGTTGGCATATAACCAACATAACGCAGAAGGGAATGTAAGCAAAAATAAAAACGTGGTTTGTTTGTTGGTAATTTTTGTTAAAGCCTTAACTTCTTAAATAACTCTCATGTTGTTTTTGAAGTTTTTATACTTAAAGGAAATGTTTTTGGTTTTTCTAAAAATTTGGATAAATGTTTCCTGATTAGCTGGCTTAAGCAACCGACGAAATACGTATACTAGATACCTGCTTTTCCAACCAACGAATAAATTGCATTGTTATTTAAAAATGTTATGGGATATTAGCATAATATAATAAATAATATTATTAAAATTCACTAAATAATTTTTAAAATAAAAAATTATTTCGTAAAAAAAATTTTATTGTTTCATTTTTATCTTTCTATCTTTCTTTAGTGTGATCTAACTAAGAGAACAATTTTTGATTTGGCCTATGAAATGGATCATGAAAATCTCTTGAATATATTTATTAATCACAAGCCCGTTATTGAACCAATGCAGACTCATATCAATTCTCGAAATCAAATTACTTTTTTTGTGCATTTGAAACGAGGGGGAGTTGATGATCGATGTAGTAGCAATACATATGAATTAGTGAAATTTGTAGGTTATTTTAGTATGTATTCCATAAAATATATTAAATATAAGCCATAATTGAAATAAAATTTGTTAATTTTTTCTTATTCTTTAACAAATTAAAACTCTAGGAAATGACGCTAATGTAGAAGCGATTAACACCATCGACAGTACACAAAATACTCAGCCGTCATTGCCACGTATTTTGCAAATAAATGCAGCCAAAGAGATTGATAAAAATTTAATATTTGTGGGGACGGGTCGTTTGCAAACACCCCAGTTGGTACGAGAAATAACGGTAACAGATCCTACACGCAACGAATTTACCTCAAAGCATAGCATGGAATGGAAATTTTTATTTCTTGATCATAGGGCGCCACCTATAATTGGTTATATGCCGTTTGAAGTTCTAGGTACTTCAGGTTATGATTATTATCATTTCGATGATATCGATAATATAGTGACCTGCCATGAGGAGTGTAAGTATGAGAAAAAAAATCTTAATCATATTTAGTTGAAAAAGTGTTTTGATTAAAACAAATTTGCTAAATTCTAGTGATGCAATCGGGCAAAGGAAAATCCGGTTATTATCGCTTTCTGACAAAAGGCCAACAGTGGATTTGGTTGCAAACCGATTTCTACGTTACATATAATCAATTTAATGCCAAACCAGACTATGTAGTGTGCACACACAAGGTAGTTAATTATGCTGATGTGCTTAAGAGTCAAAGAAACGTCCAAAAAAGGCATTTGTCAAATATAAACCCTGTAGATAATATAAAATCTCCCCCGTCTGGTATAAGTGTGGTGGAAGAATCATCTAATCGGACTGTTGATACTCCTGCGGCAACACCAGGTACAACATCAACGTTAACACATGGCACTAGTAGCGGCTTATGCAGCAGTGCCAATTTAATTGATGATTTAATTAGCAATGAAACCTCTCCCAGTATGGATGCTTTGTGGACAAATGCATCGACACCTACGGGAGCTGGCACTAGCCACATAAATCCACTAAAATCAGCTTCCCGTCCAGCCTCAAGTTATGGTAATATAAGTTCAACTGGAGTTTCCCCAAATGGCAAAAGAAAACGTTATCCCTATCATTATAGAGGTAATGAATCGGACTCAACTTCGATTTCAGCTGATTCCGGTACTAGTAGAAACTCGTTAATGACAAATATTAGTTCTTCGGTAAGTTCATGAACAACACGAACAAAATGTTCAGTATTGTAATTTTAAGGTCTATGTTATGATTTTTATTCTATTTTGCTTAAGATGGTTTTTTATCATAATTTTTTTAATTAAAAAAAAATATGAAATCGTGTTGGGTGCTAAACTTCCAGCAATTATTCACGTGGAATTTGGATACATTTTTTTTAAACAGAGTAGCACTTCAGGCATAATTTATTTAGTTATTTTTTGTAACCGTGCTGCATTCTTAAA
The DNA here is from genome assembly GCA_916610165.2 of Gymnosoma rotundatum. Lineage (NCBI taxonomy): Eukaryota > Metazoa > Arthropoda > Insecta > Diptera > Tachinidae > Gymnosoma > Gymnosoma rotundatum. Next base: position 51,294,135 of record OU744338.1, read on the forward strand.
AAAAGGGATGGATGAGAAATATGACGGGTGGTGAAAGAAAAAGGATATTGCTATTTTATTAGCTTTTATACTTCACCAGCAAATATGCACGACTGTATATATTTCTATATTTCATACCATTAAACAGAAAGAAAAATTTTTATTTTTTAATTGCCGCAGCGGTTGAACCCTGGCCAACCAGATTTGTAGTCAACGTGCTTACCAGAGAACTGCAAGAGTGTCTGTTTTTAATACTCTAAGTATACTCATCTTAAATGCGGTTGCGGTGTGATCGCCACCGCATTTCTTAAGTGCGAGTATTTATTATACCCATTCCATTTGAGTATAAGTGTCTACCATACTCAAGTAAAATGTTTGCGATGCTGGGCTTACTTTATTCGTACTCATACTCACAACAAACACCAAGAGAGATTTTAACGTGTGTAGTGAGAGGAAAACAGATCAGAATTATTAAATCAAACACAATATAAAAAATCGCCAATGTCTTAATTGGCTAACATACATACTTCTTTGAAATTATGAAAGTTTATTTAATATGTAACAGAAAATAAATTAAATAGAACCCGTAAAATTCGCCATATTTTCATTTATTAAAAACACAACAAAAGTTTACTAATAACTCAAGAATAATTCTTTCTTTATTATATTACGTTTTTGTTAGGGTTTTTTTTAAGTCACACAGGATAGAAATTTAAAAATTCTATTCGTTAAGCAAATAGATTTTTAAAATTAATAAATAGGTATAAAAGCAATAATTATATTTAACAAAATAAAATATGTAAACTAAAAACTTTATTTTATTTATTATTATTTATGAGGTCTTTGTCTATTCAGTCAATGCAATATTACATCTGCTTATATACAGTTTTGTTAAAACTAAAAAAATTAAGTAATTTTCCTTTTATTCACGGATTCATTTTATCATTTTGTTTTCCTAAATACCGTTAGTAGCACGTTTATGACAACAAGGCGCATAAACTGAACATAATTGTTCATAAAAAACAGCAACAAAATAAGTATACCTGCTTTAAATAGTGTACAAAAGCTGTGCCTTTAAGCGGTTTTTTATTTATTAAATATGTGTTGTATTTCATACTAATGAAAACGGTTGTTGTCTGTTTTTCTGTTTATAATGTTTAAGCAATAGATTTGATCAAATTTTTTTTTATTGTTTATAAATATATCTGGATACAATGCAGTATTTCACAAAACGGCAGTAAAAAACTTTAATAGGGTAAAAATGTGGCAACGTTGCTTACAAATAAAGAGAATTAAAAAATTCTCGCGTACGAGTATAAAAAATAATTAAAATTCTGATTGCGATATTTTTGATACTCGTTTTTGCAGGAATGGGTAAAATAAACACCGCAACTTTTTATTGCGGTGTTTAAAATACTCGAGTATGAAAAGTATAGAGTAAGTATGCGGTGTGCAGTTCTCTGGTGCTTACCACCTTGACTACAGCAGCTTCCAAAGACTTTTAGTTTTTATTTCTTTGCTTACAGTTTCCGTTGCAACGTTAGCAACCTATAGCAATTCAAGCAAAAATGCTAGAATTTTCCAGACCACATATCAAAAGCATAACACTTGCCAGGCTAAAAATCATTTGGGGCATTCACTATTAAAAACATACAGGTTCGTTATTGCTACAACCGTGCAGACTTAATATGCTAAACTTTACAAAATTTGCAAGACTAAAAATTATTGCAGGCTAAAAATGTACCATGGAAATGTACGCTTCCAAAATTTACGGCTGCAGCTAAAACGTGGTGGTGCCAATAAACTCACCGTAAACTTTTATTAAATATTTCGCAAAAAGAGAGAATCCTTAATTCAAGTAAAACTCTAATACTTTTAGTAATCTGCTTAAGATTTAATGCAAAAACTAAGTTTTTTTCCTGAAGATTCTAGATTTTAGTGAAAATGACATTTAAATACTAACTGCTTTCAGTCATGCCGGCTTTAAGTTGCCTGTAACTGTTGTCGTATTTTTCGCTGAAGGCATCAATACTAATAAAAACGTGTCTTGAGAATGATGTTGTCACACCGTAAGCGCTTACCAAACGTACCATATAAACAGCCAGTGACGATGGTTTTAACCGAAATATACCACAACAGTATAATATTTACTGGCGGAATAAACCCAATTAACTTAATTGTTAGTCATTGTTCAAGTTTAACTGTAAGAAAATACTAAAGCTGCAAGCTCTAAGAATAAAAGTTTGAAATCAACTGTTTAATAAATTAATAACAAATTTATAATACTTGGAAATGCGCTATCAAGAGTGAGTGCCGCTAACATGTTCCCACATGTATTTGTTTAGATGTCAAATTGAAGAATATTATAGATTAGGGATAACAACCGAGGTGATTCTGGTTCACTTTATTTAAAGTTTTAATATTGCATCGCTAAAGTTTGTCATTACAACAATACAATATCGATTTATCTTCCTAGCACTGAACTCTAGTAAAAAAAAGCTTTTGTTAGTTCTTGTCTACATTTTGCAACTTTTGTTGCGCAACTCTTGAGTTTGCTAGTTAGAGAGAAACGACGAATGGAAACACGTATACTGTTTCATGTACTTGCAATATCGCCATTCGTCGTTTTAAACAAAAGCGAAATCTAAGCAATCAAGGCCGAAATTGCAAAAAACAAAAAATTTTAATGTGTGGACTTGAAAAGAGAATGTATGTAATTTCAAAAGAGAATTATTTTCTATTTTCTTAAGCTTTGGGTCCTTATATTTTTTAATAATATTTTATTTCAATATTTCGGTACTTTCTGCGTACCTTCTTCAGGAAACAAAATTAATATATAACCAAAATAACAAAATTAATATATTATATATTAATTTTGTTTCCTGAAGAAGGTACGCAGAAAGTACCGAAATATTGAAATAAAATATTATTAAAAAATATAAGGACCCAAAGCTTAAGAAAATAGAAAATAATTTAATAAAAAAAGGGTCAAATAATCATTATTAAACTATTCAAAAGAGAATTTAAGAAAAATTATAGAAACTAAAATTGCTTGTCTGGACGGGGACTTAGATATATATATATGACCCTTTTAGCTTCAGCGGTTTCATCTCGCGGGGGTGTTCTCAACCCTAGTTTTATCACTTGTTGGTTACAAATAACAAAAAAAGAATTACAAAAAACTTCAAATCAAACTATGCTAAACCAAATGGTGCATTGTACTAGGGAGGTTGGTGTCGCCTCCAATTGCCCTTCCCAACTATGGCCGTAGTCACTACTCCACTGTGGACTTACCTACGATCCCCATTACCCGCCTCCGTCTATATATATATATATATATATATATGTATATATTATATCTAAACGTTTACAACAACTTTAGGGATCGCTTGCGCTTTTTGCATAAAAAAATTTTAAAGGCATAACACTTTATAGTATACAAATGTATTTCTTAAACTTCGACCAGTATTTTAAAAAAATATTAAAATTTATGTCCGAAGTTATATGGTGTACGGGCAATTGTTTGAGTCAGTATATATATCGTTAGTCTTATAATTTGAACAGATTTCACATAAATACTCCTCTTTACAAAAGAGACTATTAAAAATAACGGTTTACACCCATTTTTATGAAAATAGTTTCTTTATGTTTTTGCGTTCCCCTGTATAGTTACAAATATGTGAGTTTAGGCATTTATACATGAGACCCTACGATACGTTGGTCATTGAGTATTAAACAAGAGATTCTCTTAAATTATTACTTTCATTATATGCAAAAATGTAAAGCAAATTTTACAACATTTCTTGAACTTATTTCATTTTCATTACAATTTTATTTATATCACAGGGTCGTCAAAGGTTTGCGTCTAATAGTCAACATCAACATCTTAATTCTTCAGGGAACCATCATCACCACCAACAACATCATCATCATCACCAACCACATTCGTGGTCAATGTCCAGTAACGTATTTAATCATCCACAACAACAGCAACAAACGTTGCATCATCAACAGCAAACACAACAACAAATGTCCATGCAAATAAACAGCAGCGGAGTTCAACAAGAACATCAACAAATGCTGCAAATGTTGCCAAAACACAGCTCAGCTGCGATAACGGGCAATAATTCTTGCCAGTTTTCTGAACCTTCCTTTCCGCTGCGCAATTCTCAAATTTTGGCACCTACATTTCTAGAACCACCTCAATACTTAACGGCGATACCAGTGCAGCCAGTGATTGCACCATTTCCAGTGGCCCCAGTTATATCACAGCTACCGGTAAGATTTTATTCACCTTCTGATAATGATACAGGTTCAGGGACATTTTCACAATCATCCTCTTGCCTCTTAAAGAATCAATCGGATATACGATCAGGATCTGTGATAATGACACCAAATCAAAGTCAATTGCAGGAACAACTGCAACGCAAACATGATGAACTGCAAAAATTAATTTTGCAACAGCAGGACGAGTTGCGAATAGTGTCCGAACAGCTGTTGTTAGCTCGATATACTTTGCTACAGCCTATGATGCCTGTCAACTATAACACACCGGTGACAGTGGGGAATAATATTCGAAACTACAATTACAATAGTAACACGGTGCAACCACAATTCAATCAGTATGGCTTTGCCATGAATGCAGGTGAAATGCAAAATCAACAAGACCAACAGATAATGATGGAGCAACCGCATAATTTGCAACAACAAATGCATCAAAATCATGCACAACAGCAGCAGTCAACACAGCAATTGCAACATACAATGATGCAACATTCCAATCATCATGAACAACCTTTCCAGCCGCCAACAGAGTCACCAATTGTACAACGAACCATACACGATCTGGAGCAATTCGCCCAAGAAGAGTTTGATGCCTTCCTTAGTCTGTCACCCTTGCACAGTATGGAAGGCCCCCAAAATAATCTTCAACCCCTAGGCAGTGCCAATAACAATGCACAGTTGGCAAATCCAAATATCACCAACACTTCAAACACCAACAATGCAAATGCTAACAGCAGTAATGACAACTTGCATACAACACCTTTTAACGCACATCCGAACAATAGTGAAGATTCATTGCTCTCGTATATGCAAATGGCTGCCGAATCTAGTCCAGCGCTTAATTTCAACATGGGCATCAGTGAAGATGGCTCCGAAAGCCAAAGTGAAGATACGAAATGTTTACAAAATTCCAGTTCACAACATTTATCTGTTGTTTCAAGGTCAACTCAGTCTGTAATGACACAGCCGCCTCAAAGTGATTCTACATTCTTTCCTGCTCATAACTTTCAAAATCTCAATGTTCCAACTCAAAGTTCTGATGTTAATAATGTATCTGCTAATACTTCCGCAAGGACAAATCCTAATATTAGTTCCACAGAAGCATCACAACCAGACTTGGATACAATACTACCATATCAAATTTCCCAATAGCAATCAAAAAATTTATTTAATATTAACAACTCGCAAACAAGTAGAAACAATCAATAATATTAGTTTAATTTAATTTAATTGAGTTTAGGGGAAATCATTTTCTAAAGTTAAAATTCTTTTTGCAAAGCTTTAAGTTGGGAAAGAATATTTATGCTCTCCATATCGCGTTTATTATACTGCGTTTAGCGATGATATAGTGTTTTTTTAATCATCTTTTTTGGGTGGGTATAATTATAAAATGCTCCAATGTTTTCTTTAAAAACTTTAAATAGTTAAATATAAAACTATTATCCGGTACTACTAAAATATCAAAAGTATTTATGAGCACAACTTGCCTTATAAACAGTGGTTAAGTAATTAGAAATAATTTGTATTTGCAAATTAATTTTAAAAAGTGTGATAAAGCCCCAAAATAATTCTATGGTTTCGAAATTATATCGTGCCTATCGAAGCTATTTAATTTAACTAACATTAGCACAATCACGTTGCAGTTATATAAGAGAAATGAACGTGGCATATTCTTTACAAAATAAAAAGCCAAAATTACCAATGGGAACAGTGTTGTCAAAACTATTGAACCCATTCCCGCTAGATATTACTTTAAAAACGCTAGAAACCGCTAACTACTTGAAAAAAACGCTGACATAAACCGCTAAAAAATTTCTTGAACAATTTATTTTTATAAAATTAAAATAATTATGTCAATAAATCAGATATAGTGTCGAAAGAGATGCTATTGGAAATCAGCATGATTAATCCATGACCTTTGAGGCAGCAGACAAAGCACCACGCCTACCTGTATTTTTATTCATGTCATTTGGAACAATAAAGTAACTCTAAAATAAATATATGGGGTGGTAGAGAATTAAAAAGTAAGAAAAAAACATAACCTGAAAAAATTAGCGCTCACCTATATTTTCCGAGTTACGGGGCTCTGAAATTTTCAAATTTTTTGAAATATCAATATGGGTATCATTTTAAAGTTTTTAAAGAGATCTTTAACTCATTTACGGCCGATGGCATTTTTATGTAAAATAATAATAATAATATAATTCTCTGTCATCCCAATATTTGTTTTTTTTTTTTGATTGCAGTTACATCACTAAACTAAATTTACATGATGAAAGGTATATAAGATTCGGCATGGCCGAATAAAGCACACTTACTTGTTTAATACAGTTTTTAAATACTTACTGCCGTTTTCATTATATAAACTTATATTATTTTTATGAATATGGCAATAATTGTCCATCTCTAGTTAAGAATTTGCTTATCTCTTCATATGAGTTTCGTTTTGAGAACTAGAATAAATATAAGAGGTTCCGATTAAGTTTACTAACTTTTTCCAAACCTTGTGCTCGTAGCAGTATTTGTTATGCTGACGGAGACCATAACTAAAGCAGCAAAGTAATTACGAGTATAAAGAGGCAAAAAAAAAAAATTTGAGGAATTGACATACTTAACGGTTAAAATAGTATCAACCATAATGGTTTGCAATCGATTTCTGAACTTTGATTTAGCTCTATTAAGTTGACTTAAGACTCGTTGCACTTCTGCATTAGACCATGGCATGCATAATAATCGCAAGGCACACTCAGATAGCTGTTTGAAAATTTTATTTCCAGTCGAGTTTTGATATTCCAAAACTTCGTACCAAAAATATATAGTATCCATTAGATTATTTTATTTTATAGCATTTATGTTATTAAACTGGTTTGAAATTGTTGCGAGTATTTCCGGACTATAACCCAGTTGTTCTAAATATTAAGAGGCATGCTTTTTTTTTTTGTTTCTGGTAATCTGAAATAACAGCTTCCATTAGTTAAAAAAGTTTTTATTGGTTCAATTAAATAATATATTTCGTTATCTACATTTGGATTAATTGTTTTAACAGTTAAGAAAACAACAAGGCAGAGACGGATAGTCTATATATTTATATAAAAGGTTACAAATACATAGTTGAGCTTACTTTGTAACTAAGAAAACTTATTTTAGCTTAAATAACGCTAAAAACCCAACAACTAACATTTTCCCAGCTGAAAAAACCACTTAGCATTTTTTCTAATTTCCCGCTTTTAATAGCAAAAAACCACTAGTTCTTGGAGGAAAACCGCTGTTTTGGCAACACTAAATCTGAATCAAGAGAAATACATATATAACATCACTAATACAAAAAATCTTAAATTTGGAATCTGCAAAATTAGTTTATTAATAAGAGACTTTACCATAATCAATGAAAGTCGGCTAGTAAGCGGCGAAAACACCTGCCATAAAAAGTTAATACCAGTGCTGCTGTTTGGTTACATTTTTTACATTTTTGTAACTTATGGAGGCTCCACGTAACGTGTATAATTTTTGGTACTTTTTGGTACTGACACGAAATAAAGTAATATTACTGAAAAAACTTGTTTTGTTGTCTCTTAACATATCAATTCAATTTTAACAACAAAGAATAAATAAAAATGCTATCTAAATCCCACATAAAAATTAGTTTGAAATAAACAAATAATAAAGTTGCTAAAGTTTTACTCTGTTCAATTAGTGAGAAAGCAAGAAATTTTTTTTTATTTTATGTTTAAAAACAGCATAATGTATCTGGCAACACTTTTTCTCAACTGGGAAATAATATGAGCTTCACTTATTTCTTGAGAAAAACTAAGTACTCTATTCAAACTTGCAAAAATTGTTAGCAACTTTAGTTATTCCGCTAGAAAGACTCTTAAACTAGCTAGTGGTACCGTACGAATACTTCGATTTAGAGGAAAGTTTTCTTTTAATTGCCTTGAAGACGTACCTAGTTATATTACAAAAAATATTTCAGTAATTTTTTGTTGGAAGTTTTAAGCAAAGAAGACTCAAATTTCACTTTAATAGCGATAATTTTAAAATTATTACAATTGTAAATTCTATTGAATCATTCTTTCAAAAAAAAAAAAAAAAAAAAAAACAGCCAAGCTAATTTTATTGATTGGTGCATGCACTTTTCCATCCCTAAATATTAGTAATGACTCCTGATTTAAAAGCTCATCAGTATCATCGGACTGAAATTTATGTTCATACATTTTTCTATTTTTTTTTTTTGATTTTCGTTTTGTTTTTGTTCAGATAATTAATTTTTTTCCTTGTTATTTTTCTGAAATATGAAATAACTCTTTTTACTGTATTTTACACAAATTACATTAAATTACTCTTTATTTAAGGATAATTTCAAAGTGTAACTTTTAGTGAAAAAATTTAACTTTTTTGAAGAAAAACCATAATTTTTTCCTGTCTTTCCCTGGCAACACTGGTAAATACTGTTAGACTTTCACACTCTCATACATATAAGTAAGTTAAGATCTAAAAAATGCCGTTCTTTTCCAAAAAGTTAAAAGAGAAAGTCTTAATTTTTATTAAGAAACTTAATTTGCCTCTGCACCTGGATCGTAAGCAGATGATGAGCTACGAGTATATTCGATGTAAACGAGCTCAAATTTTTCAAAGTTATTTAACAACTGAGAGACATTTTACACAAATTTCATAAGCATGAATCAAGAAAACAAGATTGCGCATTGTGCAGGTCCGTTAGTTTGTTATACAGCGTTCTCTCTCTTATGTGTGACGTAGGCATAGAATATTTTTTGTAAACACAAACTTCATTTGTGTATGGAAAGTCCAACAGAACTAAAGTAAAAATGGTGAAAATTTATTAAAAAAAATGAGTTAATCGAACTTATTTTTGGTTTTAATTTTATTTGAAAAACAAATTTATTTTACTTTCAGTTATTTGGCATTAAGGTCATTAATAATTATTATATATGTATTTATAAAAAGATTAATTTAGAATAACTAATGAAATATCTTCTGAAATTATTAATTTTTTATAAGAATTTTCATATTAGCAAAAATTTAAAATTTTGGTAGGCTGAAATAGCTCTTCTTCTTCTCCGGCCTCAAAGCTAAACACAAAATTTTTACTCGACTATATCTTTTTTCTTCTTATTTAAAATTTAGTTCAAATCGATGCACCCGTTTTGGAGTTACGCAATTATTTTTAGTTTTGCGCCAAAAATCTCCTACACTTTTTGCAACAAACACTCATTTTCATTCTATTGTGACGTAGATGCGCAGTAGAAAAATTTTTTGAAAGGCTGAATGTGCAATCTTGTTTTCTTGATTCATGTTTCATAAGTAATTTGCTTTTTGACGCCATGTGACAACATAATATTTAAATCGTCTCAAAAACCCAGTTGAGCTTATTTAAAACAGTAAAAAGTTTTAAAAATAAATCGGTAAAAAGTATTTTAAATTTATATAACAAAATATTTCACAATTTGTTTGTCGTAGTTTTTTTTTTTTATATTTTAATCAGATATTTTGGATACGTGCAATCTAACAATAAAAAAATATGAATTCGCTGCAAAAACCTGCTGTTTACTATGCTTTAAGTCAAATATCGTATGTATTTTTATTTTCAAAAATTTAAAACTTATTCTTTTTTGTTGTACAATTTCAAACTACTTTTGAAACTTTTTAATACTTTAAAACGTTAAACTAATTTTAAAATGAGATTTCGGAAAATATTTTAACTGTCAGAACGAAGTGTACAAACAATAGCAATATACTAATGGCGAAATCATACTCTAACTGATTACAGCGACAAATTCATTTATATTCGATATATTAAACACATATACATATGTAAATAAAAACTAAAAATATTTATAATAATAATTTTAAACTTAGAGAAAACATTAGTGCAAATACTTCGATGTAAAATATTTAATGGTATGTAAATTTGTAAAAAGCAAAAAAAAAAAATACTTTAAAATAGTTTATTTAAAATTTTATATATATATTAGTAAAATTACTATTAAGAAGTCTTTACTTAAGGTAGTTATTCTTTTTTAGCCCAATTATTTTACTCGCTCATATAGGAAGCCTAACTTGTAATTCTTATTTGAAAATTTTTAATTTACACAAAACAAATTTTTAAAAAGTTTTTTTTTTTAATTTTTTGTAAACTTTAAATTTAAGTTAGACTTAAGTTTTATTTTAATTTAAAGCCCATTTGCAATACTGATGATATTTATATAGAAAATATTTAATTATAACAAACCAAAACAAACGAATGCAAACTACACCCAACGATAACTTTATACAAATATTTTAAAATTTGTTTAGATTTTAAGACATTCTTTTAAAATTTTCAGACAGTCAATATCTGTAAATTTAATAATTTCTTATAAGAAGTTTATTAATTAAAATAAATAATCCCGTAGTTAATTAAAATCAATGATTAAAAATGCTTGAATATTTTTATGCATATGTAGTTGCTTAACTGTTGCTGTGAAAAAAAGTGCAACAAATGCAAAAAAAAAACATTTGCTTTAGCTGACTATGTGTTTGTTTCTGCAGCAAAGAAGTCATTAAAGCATTTATTTTGAAAGTTTATGCTGTTGATTAAGCAATCAGTTTTCCCTTTTTTTTTTTGCTATTGCTTAATTCTTTACTATGAAGTAGTGGCTGACTGTGATTGATTTTTCTTGTTGTTACTTGCTGTAACTGCATGCTTTTCATCCTTTTAGCATTGAAAACGTATTTATGTATGTATTTATTACTTACAATTTTGGTTTTATTACACCATTAAATGGTGTTTTTTTTTCTTAAAAAGCAACAGAAAAAGAAGAAACAAACATCAACTTTTTGCTTAAGCAACATCAAACTTTTTCAAAGTAAGTGCTTTACTGATTGCTTTGCTGCAGAAAGAAACACATAGAAGTAGAAGTAGAAGTAGAAGTAAATGCGTTTTTTTTCTCTTTTATTGCATTTGCTTTTTCCTGTTGCTTTGTTTATACTGAAATGTTTTCTAAATGCTGATACATATAGTTTTTTTATTTGCTGAAAAACATGTAAGCAAAGCAAAGATTTAAGTGCTGTTGCTATTTTTAAGCAAGTAATTTAAATCCTGATCAAAATACATTTTTTTCTTTAAAAAAATGTTCATGTGCCCTCTAATAATAAATAATATTTCTTGAAAATATTATTATCTCCCCTATGGATTGTAAATACTTAACAAATGTTTACAAAATGTAAGATTTCAATTTCGTCGACCTTTATTCGTATTCGCTATAATCGCGTCTATTATAACCTTTCAGTTTTAATTTAACTTTTGACACTCTAAAGCTACCCATACACGGCATGTTATTTACATCTGACTTTTTAACTGTGTTTGCATGTGTGTCAAAATTGGTATTTTACAGAAGACTTTTAATATTTGGTCACAAGCCTTCATGTATAATTATGTCTGACATAATTATTATTTGCTTACAACAGCTGTTCAAATACGATTTTTTTACTGTACAAATATCCAAGCCGTCCAGTTTCAAAATGGCTTGTAGTCTTCTTTAAATTTGTATGCCTGCGTTACGGAATAACTGAAGACTTGTCAATTTTAATAATTTCATTTTACTCTAAATATGAACAAGATCAGTTTCCATTAAATAATGATACCACTGTTGGCGTTTGGCAACATAACATTTTTTGTAACTTTTGAGGGCTCCACGTAACATGTACAATTTTGTTATATTAGGCCAAATTTTCGTAAATTTTGATACATGCACTGAATAAGCTAATAATACTGAAAGACTACTTGTTTCATTATTTGAGGTAAGAATCTCTTTTAAGATATCAACCTTTCTTAACATATCAATTCGATTTTAATAACAAAGGTTACCTTGTAAATGCATTTAAAATTCCATATAAAAAATTAACTTGAAATAAGCAAAAAACAAACTTTGCTGCAGTTTAATTCGTGAGAAATTACAAAATGTTTCTTGGTTCATGTTTAGAAACAGCAAGATGTTTCTTGCAACAATTCTTTCCGATGGTAAAGTATTATTAGCTGCTAAGCTAAGCATTCTGTGTAGACTTGCAAAAAAATTATTAGCAACTTCAGTTATTTCGCTTGAAAAATTTAACAATATGTTGAAGTTTTAAGTAAATAAGGCTCAAATTTGTCTTTAATAACGGTATTTTTAAAATAATTAGTGTAATAAATTTTATCGAAACTTAATCTTTCAAAGAAAAAGTTAAAACGGATTAATTACAAAAATCGTACTTTAACTAATTTTATTGAATGTCGAGACCATGCACTTTGTCATACCAAAATATTAGTATGGAGTCCTAATTTAAATCGTCATGAACATCATCGGTATGAAATTTTTTTTCATACGTTTTTTACTGTTTTTTGTTCGTTTTGTTCAGTAAATTAATTTATTGCCTTCTTATTTTTCCTGAAATATGGAATAAAAATATTTATTATATTTTGCATAATGTAACTTTTTTGAAGGAAAAGCGTAACTTTTTCCTGGCTTCTCTAGTAATACTGAATGAGACATAATTTACATAATTGTTATCAAATAGTTAAAAGAAAATTCAGATTTTGGTCATATGAAATATTACCATCAGCCGGCTAATACTACCGCCAATGGTCAACCGCCGTTGATTGTTTTCATACGGCATAGGTTTTTGGCAATACTTTTTATAATTTTAAATACAGCTGATGTCAGATGGTTTGTCAGATCAAAATAGAACACGTTCTAAACGAAAATTTGTCAGATGACTTTTGACATGTATTTTACAGAAGCAATATTTCGACAGCCCTACACGTCATGTATGTGTTTAACAGTGGGAAATTTGACATGTCAGATGTAAAAAACATGTCGTGTAGGGGCAGCTTAAGTAAATTTTCTAAAAATTGCGTGTAAAGTTTTAATAAATACGTCTTTTTTTGGAGACATGTTTAAATTTTTTATATCTGTTGTTTCCAGGAAGAGCGTCAATTTCAAAAGCCTACTTGTTATGGTTCAAGAAAGACAATTCCACATACTTCTTGAACACTTCTTGATTGAAACTTCCGTAATTGTGTTTTTTGTGCTTTTTTACAGATCACACAATAAGATTTGTTATAGATCGCCCATCATTAAAAATTTTAAAGTTCTTTCAAAAGTAGTAAAGTCTCCCTTTTTAGTAAATTTCCGAATAAACTTAAAAAAATTAACTTTTAACCCGCTTCAATTTCAACTAAAAATTCGGAAACTGTTGTTCGTTCTTATTTACCCTGGAGTTAATATCGACGTCGTTGACGGCGTCAAATGTCAAAAAAAAAGTTGAATCGTATGAAATTGTATGAGAGCAGTTAATCTTAACGCGTTGCAACGCCGTAAAAGTTCAATCTGTTTCAACTTTTTCGGCGTTGAAACGCCGTCAACGACGTCGACATTAACTCCAGGGTTATATAAGTGTTCTTTAATTCTTTTGTTTAATAATTTTTAACAAAATGGAAAATGTTATTAATAAAATATCAAAAAATAAATTAATACTTCAGCGGTTGAAATTGAATAAAGCCGTCAAAATAAAAGCACTTTACTCTGTGGTATCAAATCTGTTAAATTTTTCCTACCGCTTTAAAGCGGAAGAACATTTTTATGCAGTATTGATATTTTAAAAAAATTTGAAAATTTTTTAATTAATGTTTTTCTGTTTTTTTTTTATTATTTTTTAATTCTGATTGGAGTAACTTTACACTTCTAAATGATGTGGCAAATTAGATTTAGGCGTGGTGATTTGCCCGCTGTCTTGTAGGACATGGACCGATCTTGTTGATTTCTAATATCACCCTTTCGACACTATGTCTGAACGATTGACCTATTTTTTTTTTCCAGCAGATAGTGCACACTTCATTGCAACGCTAATACGGACATCGCTCAATCGATTTTGCTAGCATTAGAACTCATAAATTGCAAACGGAATGAAAAAGTTAGTTAAACCCTTTTTCCACTTTTTGCAGTGAAGCGTATAAAAACATTATTGCGCATTGCACAGTTCCGTTGGTTTGTCTTATAACGTTCTCGCTTTTAATTCTTCTTTTAAAAAACTGATGTTCAGCTTAATCGATTAGAAAAGAAAAAAACTCTTTTTTGGAGTAAAATTGTTTTTTTTTAATTCGAAAATTTAGTGCCGAGCTAATGAAATAATTTCTAAAACAAATAATTTTTTATAAGAATTTTCATGTCAGCTAAAATTTAAAATTTTTGTAGATAGTAATAGCTCTTCTATAGATAACTGCAAGACCAAACTTAAAAGTTTTCTTTTTTTTCTTCCCACTAAAATTTTTCTTCGAATTAATGCACCCGTTTAGAAGTTATGTGTCAAAAATCAACAATTTTTACAATACTTATCTATGATGACGTAGGTGCGCAGAAAATTTGTTTGTTTGTTGGTTTAGTACGCAATCTAGTTTTCTTGATTTATAATTCTTAATTGTCTATTTTTTACTGTGAATATGAAATCTTGCTAGTGCAGTCTACGCGAGCTAGATTTAATAACATTTCAAATCAAATATAATAGGCTCAGGTGTAATGTAAAATAAAGCTGCAATCCAATAGCTAACGTATCGGATTAATTGTTATTGGCACTTCAATAATATAGATATTTTTAGTAATTCTAGTATCGGTAGTTTTTATGCAAACTATCGAAACAATCGATTGTGCCGACTATGTGAAAACCTTCTTAAAAGAAATACTTTACAATTTATACTTGTTTTAAAAATATATTCAAAATTAGCATACGTCTTTCAGAAACCCATTTAATTGTACTTTTTGAAGATCCAGAAATCTGTACTTATTTGCATCTCCTAGTTTAAAGTCAATAAAAATTAAAAAAAAAACTCAAGATTTTTTTGTTTTTATTTAAAAAAATATTGTTTTTTTACTTTTATCAATATATCGCTGCTCCTTTGGAGACGATCTTCAGGAACATTTCTTAAGATTTCGGTTAGAAATATCGTAGGGGAATTAGTATTTTATTGTACTGTATGTATCAAACCAAATATTGACTGTTTATTTCTGATGTAAAAAATTCTTAATAAATTTTAGTGCGTTTAAACAAATGCATCTTACTCTATATTTTAACTCATTTATGTTATAAATTGTTATTTGCATTTAGTTCTATTTTGTGATTTTATTTTAAGTTTTAATGTTATTTAATTATAATTATTAATAAATTGTTTAGTCAAATAATGGTTTTCATCATTCACCGCGTAACTAGTAATGAATTTTTTCTAAGTGTAAATAGTTGTTTTTTTATAATATTTGTAATCGAGAATAAATATTTAAATGACGAAAATTAATTAAGGTTTTTATAAAAAATCGATTTGATTTATGTAAACGTAGCAAAATTGTAAAAATACAATTATCTAATAGGACTTACCAACCTAGAAAAAAACAAATAAAAAAAGAAATTCGAAAAAGGTATATTTAACAAAAAAAAAATTAAAAAGTCATTTCCTTACTTAAACAAAAAAGAAACAAAAAAATTACTGGGTAAGTTGAAAAAGATTTCTTAAATTTAAATTAAATTAAAAATATATTTTTATTAAACTTTTAATTTTTGAACAGCATTTTGCAAAATTTGGAATTCCGAATTAATGTTGCTCATTAAATTCGCAATTTGATGTTTCGAATCCAAAACTTCAATGCTCTGGGTATAGGCGTTATAGCGAACGCCAAAGGGACGAGGTATAGAGTTGGCGAATTTGCTACAATAAAATGAAAAAATAGAGATAAAACACTTTTCAATTTTAAATTAATTTAACTCACATGGTCTTTTCTTTAGCACTTTCAAAACTATCAGCCACATAGTAGACATCTTGAAATTGTGTGATGGGATATTTAGTTACACCCGTTACTTCTGGATCAAAATCCTTATGTTGGGGTCTATCAGTCAAACAATATTGAAGTTCTCCGTAAGAGGATAACAGACCAGCACCATAGGCCTTTAACTCGCCTTCTTGCCGGCACAAACCAAATTCCACCGTAAACCAGAAAATCTAACAAAAAAAAAAAAAAAATGCGCTGAAATCAAATGGTTTATTTACAACGGACAAATAACTTACAGTGGCTAATTTTTCAATGTAGTCATCTGGAGCTCCTAGTGAAGCTAAACCAATTTCCTGACAAAACTGAGCAAAGTCTGGATCAGCAAAGAGTGGCACATGTCCCATTAACTCATGACAGACATCTGGTTCTGGAGTATACATGGGTTTGCTTGGATGTCTAATATACTGAGTAGAGTGAAAGACACGAAAGGCAAGACCAGCTAAAAAGTCACGAGATGATAAGAGACCAGCAACAGGACGCAAAGTAAAACCGGTACAATCTACGAATTAATTAACAAAATATGTAGACTTTTTACTCCTCACAACAATAGAACGCTATTTAAATGTTATTCTTCTTGAAATTTGTTCCTTAAACGCGCTTGGTTTTAAGAACCGATAAATTTACCTTTTAGGAAATTAGAAACGTCTTCCAGCTGGGGAATGTTATCCTCGCGGAAACCACAATTGTCCACTAACAAGGGAAACACATGATTATATTCTTTGCAAGCATGTGTTTCATACAATTTAGTCAAATGCCTAAACATAGTTCCCCAGGTTTCAGTTTCTTCTTTGGTGTATTCTACATGAGGCAACGGCTGCCCATGTTTATAATTGTAAGCAATATCCGCAAAATATTTTCTAATTTAAATACACAAAGTTAAATGTTAATGATTTATAAATGAAAATTATTAAACGAATTTTTAAAAATATTACCTTCTAGCTCTATAAGTGGGATCGGTAAAACCGGGATGATCTGAATCCAATTCCGCTCCGTAACTTAAGATTTGATTGGCAAAACGATCCAAGTCGCGTATTCTTCTTGGAAACCAAGGTACTGCAGACAAATTGTCCTTATGATCTCGTGAGATCACATTAAAGTAACAACAAAATTCACGTAATTCATCAATAGCTTTGCCCAATTCTCCCGACTTTGTATCGCACTCCACAAAAAATTCATAACCAGGCACACGCAACGAAGAACGTGATTCAATGTGCACAAGATTAACATTGTGTTTTGTAAAGATCTTTAAAGATTTTGCCAATGAACCGGAATTTTGATCTTTAGTCGAGAATAGTAGACAAGTGCTGCGATCTTCTTGATTCTCAATGCCCTCGGCAATATAAGAAGAGCCATCTATGCGTGTGGGCTACAAAATATAAAGAATACAAATTTTAATGTAATTTTCTTTATCATCTGCAGAACTTTTTTTTAATAAATGTTTCTTTTTTATTGTATTTAAGTTAAGTGACAGATGGGTGAATAATTGACAAATTTAATTGTTTTGAAATTAATCAAAAACACGGGAAACATTTATTAAATTAGTTTTCAAAAAAAATTTTAGAAAAAGAAAAACAGAAAAGAGAGAAAGAAAAATATAATCATTGTTGGTTATTCTTGTGTATGCTTAAACTTTGATTTTTGTTTGGACAAAACTCTTTAGTTTATTTAAAATGTTTGTGAGAAGTTTCCTGAAGATCTAAGTATGCGGTAGCGAAATGGCCATCGAGACGTGCATCCGCAATAATCAATCTCGATAATTTATAATTTAAATCGGGATAATATAGAAAAATAGCACAATAATATTTTTTGAATTGTTTTTATTTCTCATTTGCTTCAAACATCAAATCATGATCAAATCATTCATCAAATTCTAAATTGCATCATGAAGAGCGGATGATGTCAATGAGTTTAGAACGTATTTTACTGTTTGATCATATAAAATGATATAATTTGGGGTCTATTCTTTTGTGATAAACAAGTCTCTTAACGTTTAGTGGTTTTTCTTGAAGAAATCAAACACAACGGGTTGGTTGTTTGGATTTCTCTTCCAATAAAAACTGTTTCTATTTCTACACTGCACGCCTACTAAGCAACTCGACACGAGGAAAGAGCTTGCAGAAGATAAAAAACCTGCCAGAGTCTAGTCTGGTGTCTGGTAGCTTGGTGGGTTGCGATACTGATAATATTGATGACAATTATGATATGTTGAAACATTCTTCCTCCTGATCCCTTATATGAAAATATTATTACCCTATTTTACCATGAGTATAAATATATGCCCGTGTCTTAAATTTTATTTACATCAGTTCGCTCATTTAACCGTGATTAATGAATGTAAAAACAAACAAATAAATTAACAAAGTGATTTAAAATATATATTAGACTTACAATATCGAGCAGCAGTTAGCGGAATACTTTAAAACTGTGTTTAAATTACTTGCTTAAAAAGTAGCAACAGCACTAAAATATTTGCTTTGCTTACATGTTTGTAGCAAATAAAAAAAACTTAATGTCTCAGCATTTAATTATAAACAAAGCAACAGCAAAAAGCAAATGCAAAAAAAAGAGAAAGAAATGCATTTGCTTAAGATGACAATGTGTTTCTTCTGCAGCAAAGCATTTATTTTTGAAAACGTTTGCTGCTGCTTAAGGCATAAGTTGATGTTTGTTTCTTCTTTTGCTGTTGCTTTAAAAAAAAACAGCATTTAATGTTATAATAAGAACTAAGTTTGTAAAGGGTCCACCAAATAACTTTTCCTTTTGGAAAATGCTTTAAAAAAAACACTTCAGCTTCGGCTGTGTGGAACGTAGCGCCGTCCTGTTGAAATCAAATGTTGCCAATACTCTCCTCTTAAATTTTTGTGAATAAAAATTTGTCCAACAGGCCCGATAATGATCGCCGTTGACTGTAACGGCCACTCCCCATTTTCGAAGAAAAATGGCTCAATTATGCCTCTGGATCAAAATCCGTACCAAACAGTGACTCGTTTTGGGTGCAACGGCTTTTTAATGTATACGTGCTGGTTTTCTGTACCCCTAATGCGACAATTTTGCTTGGCTACATGCCAAAATGAGCTTCATCTGAAAAATGATTTTTTTTTGTCAAAATCGGCATCTTAATGTCAACGATATTCGTTCAGCTGAAGGATAAAACTGATTATCTGTTAAATCAGACATGAGCTAAGTATTACCATTTACAAAGTAATCGCCAGTTAAAAAAAAACGTTAGATGGCGTACCCTATTTGTATTATAGTTATTGTCTGTATTTTCTTACGTATTGTAAGTAATAAATACATAAATAGGTTTAAAAGGGATGAAAAGCAGCGAGTTACATCAAAAACAGTAATCGTAGTTAGCCACAACTTCACAGTAAAGAGTTAAGCAAAAATAAAAAAATAAAAACTGCTTTCTCTAGCAACAGCAAACGTTTTCAAATTAATTGCTTTGCTGCAATTTTCTTTGTTTGCATTTGCCTTTTGCTTATGCTGCACCTTTTTTCACAGCAACAGTTAAGCAACTACATATGCATTGAAAATAAAAATTAATCACTGCTTTAAAATGGGAACTTTAGCAATTGCTGCCAGAGTTGTTAAAATGATAAGGAGGAAAAGGGATAGATTCCTCTTTCAGAGAAATTATAGCTAGATAAAGAAAAATTATAGCTTGATAAGGAAAAAGAGTAATGCCTGAGTAAAAGATGCTGGAAGTGGCTAGAGGATACAGGGTAAGGAAATTTAAGGGTCAATTTTGTACGGCAAACAATCTTTAATTGCGTTTAGTTACCAAATAGTAATGATATTGGCGCCCGTATATTATTAAAAAAATACGGCTAAACAGAAAAGTAAAAACGTGTTTAATAAATTTATATATTTTTGTAGAAAAGCTTAAATATATTTTATTCCTGTAGATTACAAAATGGTAAAAATCACTACCGCTTAAATATCCATAAAAATATCTGTTTAAAGTTTCAATGAGCTATGGTAAGGCTGAGTGTAGGCCACTGTATATTCAAAACCTTTTGAAAACCTAAAAAAATCTCTAAACTATCACGAAATTGAAATATTAGAAAGTTTACCATTATATCACATTTTCACCAAAACTTCAATAAAAAAAAACCCAAGTTTATTAATCATATATTAGTTTCATTAAAAACAGTTATATTTCGTACATGGGAGTATTTAATTTGATGGACTTAGTATTTGATGATTTCATTAGCATTAATTGATAAAGCTAATGATTTTTTTCAGCGTTATCATTATTTTTGCTATTATGTTCTTTAATGGTAATACTTTTAATGGAAAGTTTCATTATATACCATATAACCATTGACTTGGAATTAAATGACTTCAAATCAATACCATTAACAAATGCATTTCTTATCTTTGTACGCTAAATACACATCTAAAAGTGTAGTAGAGCTTTTAAAATGGCATTTTGATCCTAAAAATTTGGTGACATATACATATATGTTTTCATTTTCTGAGGAAAAGTGAGGCACTATGGAAATGTAATTTTGTTTTCGGGTAAATAATAAAATCTGCTAGCTGGGGTGCTGACATTAAGTTTTTCATTTTTCTCACTTAAAATTAATAAATTGTCAAAATTTTCAAATAATGATCTAACTACAAGAATGTTTGGATTTATTTGTTATATGTTAATTTTTTTAATATCTGCCATCTAAAATTTGTGTTTCATAAAAGATATAATAATTAGTAATTCAACGATTTCATTAAAATTTTATTACTATTAATTAAAACAATTATAATAAAATTAAGAGCATGAGAATGAGATAAATTTATTTTATTGTCATTATTTCAAACAATGGTGCGGAAACTTTAATGGTAATAAAAAAAATCCGAAATATATTATATTTTATTAAAAAAAAAAAAAAAAAAAAAAAAAATTGTTGGTATATTAAAAGTCCCCTAAGTCCAAATTTCGAAAAAAAAAAATTCACAAAAAATTTGCACAGCGTCTCAAGGCTCAGTTTCGATTCCTGGCTATTGCAAAATGTATTTAAAAATTTTTAGGTGACTCTGTTTCTATTTTCTTCTTATCTTTGGGTCTTTAATATATAAACTTAGAATTCAATAAAAAAAAATTGGCGATTGATTAATTTTCATTTTCTTGTACAAATGAATTTGAAAACCATAAGATAAAAACCAAAGATAAGCTGTTGCATAAAACCGTTACGCAATGTCTAATATCAGACCCTGCTTATGCGAATATAGCACTCTAATTTGTTCTATTAACGGTACACAAACAAAATCTAATATTTACATATTTTTTGTAATATTGCATTAAGTTTGCAATATAATTATGAAGCTTTTAAGGTTGTACAATATAAACACAATTTTTGCAAGTGATAGTGATAAGGAAGTGATAGACAAGATTTTGTGAACTCCTTTTTAATTGAATTTCATTTAGGACGTCAACATCTAATAAAAATAAAATTTCTATATGAAAGTATAGTAAAATAATTACGTTGTATAAATATACTAAATACATATGTACATAATTAATTTGATTCATTGTGACAGCTGTCAATTAATTTTTTTTTTTTTATAAATTACAAAGTACAATTTATAAAAAATTATTGTTTTAAATTAGCATTTTTTAATACAAATGTATTTGTGTATACAAATACATACATACGTCAATGTATTTAAATTACACAACATTAAGAAATATGTAAGTATATATATTTTTGAGAATATGTCCGTAGTAACGAATAAATTTGTACTTTTCCATGCATAAATAATTACGTATGAATTGTGTACATACATTTATACATACACACGCAGAAATTTGGTAAGTTTATTTTTATTTCAAGTAATAAAAACTTTTCCACAAATTTGTAGAAGATAACAATTTTAGCAATAAAATATCAGGACTCTAAAATAACGCTACCAAATTTACTTTGAAAATTAGTCATCCACTCGCACAACTTAAGATCACATTTTTGTGGCGCATGTTTAACATACATCTGAGCAAGCTATTCTTCATACTGTAAATATGTACATACGTTTCATACCCATACTATATAAATGATGCAATATCAAAAAAAAAAAAAAAAAAAAAAAAAAAAAGACTTGCACAGATATAAATATCTGTTTACATTAGTGTCTATGTACGTTTATGAATGCGTATAGATGAGTAGTTTTGTGAAGTTCTTATAAAATTTGATATTGATATTATTTCTCATTGCTTGGATGCGAATGAGTTAAGGGAGAATTAACGTAACACATCTGTAATCATATATTTTGCAGAAAGAGATATTAATAGTTGCACCATCAGCACTTATTGTATGCTGCCAATCATTATTCTTTCATTCATTGGATTATGAAATAATGCTTCTAAAAATTATCGATATTTTCAATTGCTTTTTTACATACATACATACATATGTATGTATGTATGTATGTATGTATGTATGTATGTATATTATGTGTGTATGTATGTACATTTTTATGTATGTATGTATATTTTTATGTATGTATGTATGTATGTGTTTGTATGTGTGTATTTACGTATGCATGTATGTATGTATGTATGTTTGCATGTTTTATTGAAGTTCAATAAACACAGCTCAATTCTTTATATATATATTTTCGCTTCAATTCATGAATCACAGGAATAGGGCTCTATCTAATTTTACGCAAATAGCTTGGCTAACAACCGTAGAAGGTCTTAAAGCCATGTGATTTCAAAGGGATTGCTTTATGTAGCATTCAGTGATCGCAACCATTGGGCTGCTATTCGAAATATAGACTTGTCGATTGGCCTCAGAGACCATGCGATTTGACTCTTGCCTGTGGGGCCACGTAACTCACTGGACTATGCTGATAAACCAGCAATAATCGACGACTTGAAGGGCAATATTTTTTGTACTATCCATGTCAGATGGGCAGCATTTGCCCTAAAATATGTCACGAACAATTGCGGTGGGTCTGTGCAGGAAATTATTTTAACACCACAAACTGATCATTTGAAAGATGCAGTTTTTTAGATTTTATCTGTCTGTGTTTGCATCACGTAAAATATGCTGGATATATTGGAACAAAATTTTGTGAGGAGGTGCCTTTGTACTTTATTTCCAATATTTCATAAAAATAACTCATTCGTATAGAAAATAGAGATATAAATGTGAAAGAACCCTCTTTTCGTAAATGGAAAATTTTTAACACATTTCTCTAAATTTTAATTTTAAGAAAATTGAAAAGGACAAGCAGACGAAGTCGTGGGCACTGTTAGAATATTATTTCTTTGTAAGTTTGTTTGCTTATTTGTTTGTTTTTTGATGCATTAATCACGGTTAAACGACTGAGCCGCTTTTAATGATATTTGAAACACGGGTAGATAATTATCCTCATAGTAAAATAGGGTAATTAGATTTCCAAATAGCGCATCAGGACAGAAGAACATCTCTTATCCTTTTCTGGAATATTTGTCGTCCGAACCAATTTGAATAACAAAACTAATTTTGCTGAACATTTATGGCCACACCGATCTTAGGAAAATTCAAAGCAAAGATGGGTATTTATTTACGAGTTCCAAGAGGGTATAAGTGAGGCAGAGAAAAAAGGAGCTTAATCGAAACAGCGATTTCAAATACATCTCAACTATAGATAAATCCTGATCCATTAGATCCAATAGGCAGAAGGAAATCCTTTGTAACTTCTATTTCGATGTGTATAATCAAATAAAAAGTTGGCTTGGAATAGTGGTCGTGATACGATTACTCTCATTGGTGTGGCCAAGCGCACCGGAAAAAGGTATTAAATTAATACAAATAAAATTTTTATAAAATTTTTATAAATAATTGAAATGTTTGCTGGGTAGGTGTATATGTACATAGAACCGAAAGAGGGAACAGATTTCGACTATGCGGACTTAATTCACACATACCTTACTTTTCGTTTGATAAAAAAGTTTGGCAGACGTGTTATTTAGGTCCATGAAAATGAACCTATTTTTAACCGACTTCAAAAAAAGAAGGAGGTTATACAATTCAGCTGAATGTTGCTTTTTTATGTTTGTGCCTGCAGAACTGTCATTTCTGAACTTATTTTGAAAATTTTTGGTAATATATTAGACTATGCTTACATATTGGTCCCGTTAAAAAAACAGTTGATAATCTTAAAAATTAATGGGTGTCCCCATACAACATACATATTTTTAAAGTGTATTATGAACTGTAAAGGACACTTCTGTAAAATTTCAAATGACTGCGTATTACTATAGTACCCAACAACAAAATGTTATAAAAAAATAAATCTAAAAATTAAAGGTTGCCCCCATAATTGATGTAAATTTACTTATATGGGCCTATTTTTATGAACCGTTATATACAAATGCTTGGAAATTGGACAGAATGTTGATTGCTATGGCCGTTATAGTAACAATATTAAAAATTATAAATTAAAAGGTGCGCCAATAGTTCCTTTAATTTGATGTATATGGCCACAATTTTAAACAGTTTTAGACAGACGATTGAAATTTACAAAGAACCTGTATTACTAACTCCGCTACAACAACAAGTATAAAATTTGGTTTTGGAAATTAATGGGTGTCCGAATAGTAGATTTAATTTGGTGTATGTGGCCCAACTTTTGAACAGTTATAGACAGACAGCTGAAATTTACAAGGGATCTGTTTTGCTATAACAAGTCCGCTATAACAAGAAGATTAGAATTTGAGTTTAGAAATTATGGGGTGTTCCAAAAATGAATGTAATTTGTACTATATGGCCGTATTTTTTGAATCGTTATATTCAAACACCTGAATTGTAAACAAAATGTCCACTAAATGTCGTATAAAAAGAAATATAAACATTTTAAATTATTAATAAAAGGGTTTTACAATAGTCGATATAATCTTATGTATATGGCCAAACCGTTGAACCGTTATGGACAGAACCTGATTTATGCAGAACCTGATTGCTAAATCTATTACATATAGTTGCTGTAATTTGATGTATATTGCCAAACTATTGAAGAAGTATAAAGTTTGGAGATATAAGGGTGTACCAATAGCTAATGTAATCTAATTTATAGGGCCATACTCTTGAACCGTTAGAGGCAGACAGATGAAATCTGTTTTGAAGTCCGTTTTTTTTTGCAAGAATTATTTCTATTATTTTCCACAGAACTTAAAATTTTTTTTTTTGGGGATTTTTCTTTACCGCGTGTTGATTTAAAATTATGTTTATCCGATTAAAAATATGTTTTTTCTAACTATTAGAAATAGATTTGGTTTCCAAGAAATTGGTTTAGAGAACAATAAGCAATATTATGAACGAAATTTTTCGTAATTAAAATCATGATATGCGGAACTGAATTATTTATTAAAAAAATCTGCTAAATGTGTTAATAAACTTATTCACTTGTTTATTATCATTTGAAGCCTTTGTTTTTTTTTCTCGTAACTTAACAGTTATTTTTTTTTTTTTAATTAGTATTTAATTTAATTTTTTGTAATTAACTAATTTATACGCCAATATCATATTGTATGTATAACCAACCTTATCAAATGATATTTGTCGTTGCATTTTATTAAATTTTTTATAAAATCATATAATTAAACTTTTAATTTTCACTAACAACTTAAAATTCTGGTCAATTTTGTTTGCCAAAACAACTGATGACGAATTTAAGACTTTTTAAAAAAATACAATTTTAAGACGTTCTGAGGTTTAAAAGAAACTAAAAACATCATTCAACATTTTACTTGTTTAAATAGACTTTCAAATGTCGAACAATATTAAACTGTGTGATTAAAATTAATATGGACCATTTAAACAAATATACTGTATTAAAGTACTGAAAGCCACTCAAATTCACAAACACACACACACTTACCCTCAGAAATGTGAACCCAAATTGATAATTGCATGATTCTGTTGTTGCTGTTGTTATTGTGGTTTCTTAAAGGTTATCGTCAGTAAAGCTAATAGGATTGTACAAATATCAAACCAATAACATGAATACAGTAGTACCAAAGTGTTTTAGTTTTAACAGATAATTATTTAATTATGTTGCTGTAGTATAGTGTAATTGAAAGCAAAGATTACATAAAGTTTAACGAGAGATAATTGAAAAGTTTATTGTGACAATAGAAAAAAAATATTTACAAAATTATTTAAAAAGGTAAATTAGAATTTATCAAATTATTTCTTATTTGTTAGAAAATTGTTAGTTCCCTTCTGTTTTTAGACATCGCCTCAAAATTAAAATGAGATAAGTGAGGTGGATAAAGAAAAATGGCTATCGAAACGTACTTTCACCCTCAGTAATCAATATCAGTAATTTAAAAAAAAATATCGATATTTAAAAAAAAACTAATTTAGTAAGAAATTATAATTAAAAGCGACCTCTGAAAGACTAACTTAAGCAATTTTAAATATTTGATTTTGTGAAACATTTTGTTAAAAAAGTGTTAAAATAATCTCCTATAAATACCGTTAAATTGTTTGTGAAAAAGGTTGTGAAAAATGCTTTTGATGCTGTGAGCAAACACTGCTATTAAAAATATTAGTTGGTCAAAATTCATTTTAGCAGGGATAAGGAATTCGTATGTCCGTAGATTTACAAATAAATTAACGTTTTCTGTTGAGAAAGCTGTTTTCTGGTACAATGTATACCATTTAAAGTTATCGGCTCTATTTTAAATCGATTTTTTTGTCTTTCATTTGTCATTGTTTATATGCTCGTTTTTCTCACTTTTTTGTTAAAGAAAATCGGCCATTCAGATGTTTTAAAATTTGTAAATTTTAAAGAAAATATTTTGAATTCTGTTTTTTTTTATAAATGCTCTTGCATAAATAAAACCAAGGATTCTGCAGCTTAGTTTTACATGCTAAATTATTTTATAAATTAAATGATTTTTTTTGCTTCAAATAAAACCAATAAACTAAGTTGTAAGTTACCGCATACGTGATCAAGTAAAATTGTTCGTAAATTGCCCTTTTTGGGATTATCGTATTCGTTATCGAACAAGTGCTATCGAAATTTCTGATTATAGCATTCGATGACGAGTACATAATTGAGCACCAACTGTTTAAATTTCACTCGTTAGCTCTGTGTCAATCGAAATTAATATTTTTTAAGTTGTGTGTGTAAAAAAGAAAAAAATTTAAGTTTATAAATGCATATTTTATATAATAAACTATTTAATACAGCTATATTTGTTTTTTAGGACAAGCATAAACAAAATAAATGGCAGACAAAAATTTTCTTCAATTTCATTTATGATTCGGTTAGCTGTTTTGCAAACCGCACTCTGACCCATACCCATCAAGTAATCATTTCCAACAGTATGTTAGAATCCTCCACATGCTAAAAGAGATATGGTTGCAGCCAATTGTAGCTTTGGTGGAAGTGTGGTAGACATATGTCCTTCGAAACACAGCTCGGAAAGAAGAAAATTAAACGCCTCTTTTAATAATAAAGGATAATAGAATATTGCAATTTACTTACGCATTTGGCAGCAATGACATTGGATCAATTTTGTGTTGCGTTTCTCTTCTAATACGTACTGACGACAATCACAGCGAGAGCAATGTAGCCATTTTTCTTAACAATTACATTTATTTTTGCACAATATGTATTTTATTTTACAAAAATTAATTTTAAAAACCCACCAAATTTTTTTTACTTTTTTTTTTAGCTTGAATTACAATAAACATATGACAGCTTCGTTTTAATTTGATTCCAATGTAAAAAACGGTCTGGTACAATTTATAAAAATATCAATACGTTAGCTTTCGAGTGCAGTAATCCATCCATTCGATACGTTTCGAAATATTATTCGATACGTTTCGAAATATTATTCGATACGAAAGCCAATCGATCACGAATGCCGAAATTTGGCCCCTGATTTTTGAAACTAAAAATCGTTAACAAGAAATACGAATATTTAAACCATTTAAAATCCCATTTTCTAAAATTTTTTAATAAACGATCACATTGAATCCTGTGAAACTAGTAAACCCAAAATGACAAAAGTATTTGTTGGATAATTTTAGATAATTATAAATTGACCCACAAATAAAATGGAGACAATTGCACCTTAAGATTTTAAGATTGCAATAATTACTTTTGTATGTTTTATGTCCATTTTATTGTGAAAGAAATCAATTAAAATGTTGTATTAAATTTTGTCTTAGAATGACAACGCTATTTTGTAATTCAAACTTAATGTAAATTAAACCGAATTTTAAGTGAGCTATTTTTTATAAGTAAAATTTCCGTAAGTGTTTATATATAAAAAAACCCCAGATCATATTACTTCTATTTGAAATGTACATATAATGTATACATACAATATGTATAAAAATCTAGTAAAAAAGTTTAAAAAAGATTGTTTTAAATTCTTTATTTAAGTAATAATTATTTTGGGCTTAGTTATAAATATACTTAGGTCTTCAATTTTTTTAGGGAGTAAATAAGTTAAATCAGCTAAACTGTTTGAGATATGAAGGCAAAGAATGAACTTAATTTTTTACTTTAAAACCTGTTGCGTTTTCTATGTAAGAAAAATTTCGATAAAGATATTGATAATGTCATGGGTAGGTAAATGCTAAGTCTATTCCGATTATTCTAACACATGTACTATATTAAGCCGAGTATACTTTCTATATGTATTTGATACTTCGTGCAAAAGATAAATCTTATTTCTGTTTAACAAAAATTACTAAAATATATCTTTAAGTTGATGAATGGCACCTCAATAATAAATTGATTAGAGAATTTTGAATTTAAACCTTTTTCGAGAAAAGAAAATCCACAAAAAAAATTACAAATAAATAAATTAATAAATGCCGTATTCATAAGTTCTGCTAAGGTGTAGGTAGTATTGCATACTACCTTTTGTTTACTTCTTTGTGAACAACCATTGTATCAGTGTGCCATTGTACATTGTACTTCATACGTCAAAAAGTAAATAAGAAGAAGAAAAGTGCTATTCATCATTTGTTATTTATAAGCCAAATGGGGGAGAAAACATAAAAAAGTAAATTAATAAATTTTTTGTGTGAGGATGAAATTCAAGACATATTTAGGATGAACCTAATGTACTTGCTCTCCAGTCGCAGAATTATACATTTAGGGCTACCAAAATCATCATTATGGTATAATCGGGTTTTAAGATATTTCGATGAAAACAGATTTCTTCATATGATACGACTACGGCCAGAGGTATTTGCCTATATATTCAACCTTATAAAAAATGACGATGTTTTTCACACAATTGGCGAAAGGCTCCAACTACGCATTGACTTGCAGCTTAAAATTGTACTTTACTGCTTGGGATCTTCAGGAAATGGTGCTTGTGTTCGTAAGGTAGAATCTCTTTTTGGTATAGGTGATGGCGGTACCATACAAAATATTAGAAATCGAGTCATTAAAGCAATATTAAATCTTAAAGAACAGTTTTTATATTGGCAACTTTCAACTTCAACTTTCTAATAAATCAGTCAAATCAATAAATTAAATAAATAAAACTAATAAAAATATCTTTTAATTCAATTTAATTGAATATAATTCACACATGAACACAAAAATAATAATTCATTTAAACATAAAACATTTAAACAAATACAACGTTTGAAAAACATATGAAAAAAAGTACTAAGTGTTGTATCGCATGTTTGCATGAAAATTACCAACAATACAGCTAGCACCGTTGTATTTTGTTAGCACTTAGCACGTACTAGGGGGCTTGTGAATATGGCAAAAGTTTAATTAAGTTTACTATAATGTCTTAATTGTTATCAAGAAAGAAAACTTATTGACAAATTTATATACTTCATTACAATCAGTGTGATGCTGGAACAGCATCTACAATCGTAAGAAGATATCAGTATGAAAGAATAAAAATCAACAAGTAAATGTGCTATATTCGGCTATGCCAAATTTATTATATTATTCACCATCTTTTTAAGTCTAGTTTAGTGAAGTAACTCCAATCAAAAAAGCAAATATAAGGGTGACAAAGAAAAAATAAAAATAAATTTGGTATACAAATGCAGGTATAATTTTACAAAAAAATTACATCGGCTCTTAATAGGTTAAGCATTTTTTTATTTTAGTATTTTTTTAAAGATCTCTTCTAAAGCTTTAAAATGATACCCATATTGATATATAAAAAAAATTGAAAATTTCAGAGCCACGTAACTCGGAAAATATGGTCGAGCGCTAATTTTTTCACTTGATGATTTTTTATTATTTTTTAATTCTCTATCGACGCATATATTTATTTTTTTGATTGAAGTTACTTTATTATTCCAAATGACAGGAAATAATTAGAGGTAGGCGTGGTGTTTTGCCTGCTGCCTTAAAGGACATTGACCGCTTATGCTGATTTCCAAGAACACCTTTTTCGACACTATATTTGATTGATGGACATATTTATTCTTTTTTGTTTTAATAAGAAAATTTATTATTTGAAATCTTTTTTATAATAATTTACTTTAATTGTGCTTGATTCCTTCAAATATTGAAAAAATGAAAGAAAAATAAAAATATTTACTCAATGGTTACTGTGCTTTTGTATTAAAATTTATGGAGTTTTTTTTTATGGCTTTTTGCCTTATTGATTCAATGGAGTTCTCATTTAATCAATTTGGCTTTAAGTATACGACTCTGAGGTTTTGCTTACAAAATTTGGGTAGAATCCACTGATAAGCTATATATGAGCAGTAGCGAAATGGCCATATGGATATGCTTTCCCCGCTGTAATACATTTCATTTTTTTGTTTTATTTCAACAGTAACACGGACAGGCAGACGGACATCACTCAATCGACTTCGGTAAAAGGTTCTAAAAATGCATTCGTGTCTAAACCGATGGCTGGCAGAAAGCAAGAATAAATATGTATATGTGACAATTTATAAAGAAAACAACGAAAGAAGCTTTGTATTATGTATGGACTTTTTGTAACCAAAATAATATTGTTTGATTATCGAACTCCTCATATTTTATTTACAAAATTAGTTGCTTTAATAGATTAGTGCTCGAGAAAATGCTGCATTACATTGTGTTGGTGTATAATTTGTACTGCTTTCTTTAAAATAAAAGTCGACAATAATTTTTAAATAAATTTTCTTTATAATTAAAATTAAGTTTTTTTTTATTATAAAGCAAGCGTCCTCATATTCATCAAGTTCTTGAAGACCTAGAAGTTTGCTTCATCATTGTGGTTATAAAACTAAAATATTCAAAGGCATTTTAGAGAGTATTACTTTTTGATAACAAAGAAATCATTAGGATGAGAGTGTTATTTTTATGTAGCTGAACTGTAGGGTATAAGAAAAACATACAATTGCTGATGTAAATTTCATAACCGTTACAGTATTTTTCTTACAGTATGTTTTTTTTATCAACTTAATTGTTGCAAAAATTAATTTAAAAAAATGGAGCATTAAGCAATTAAATTAAAAAAAAAAATATTACCAAATGTTTCCGGATTTTTTTAAATCACACTATTTTTTTCCAGAATTTATGTTGCTTATAATTATTGTTATTGTTAATAAATAAATTATTTTTCATAAATATTATTATGAGAAAGATTTAACAAATACTTGTTAGTAAATACGATTAGTGTTGCCAAAAGATTTTTTTAAGGACACATCGAAGAATTCTTTATCTGTTTTATACACGAAAATGGTAAATTGGAAAAATTTTTTACTTAATAATTTTTTATTTTCAATGAAAAAAATTTTAAATAACGGATTACTTTCCAAAATTGAAGAATTATTTGCTTAAAAAACTTACTACGGAAAATATGTAAAAAAATACGTGTTTCGTTTAATACAACAGATATTACAAAATCAATAGCAGATTCTATTTAAATAACAAATAATGAAAGTGCTACTATTTTTTTAGCAGTATCATTACTCCTCAGCGGTGCGGGATTTATTAAAAACAATTCAAGTTTGACTTGAGCTCACTAAAATATTTCTAATTTTTTTACAGTGACAATTAGAATTTTACGATTTCAATTAAGAACTTTGTTTAAGTGATTTTAGACATAATGCTTTTTTCATATGACTTGTCAAATTTCAAACTGTATACATACTTACATGCCGCGTGAACATATTGAAACATTGTTTGTGTAAAAGTCAGATGATAGAGTATTCGCTATTTTCATGAAATAGGTTATGTCCGATGTAATTATATATGTAAATAAACAATTAAGATATTTTAAAATTCTATTCTATAGTGTAAAGTTCAATAAATAATAAGAAAATATATTTCCATTGTTTTAATTTTTTTTTTTTTACAGAGAAAAGTTGATTTTTACATGGAAGGATATTTACCCGCTGGTGACACTGGCGTGGCCAAACAAAAATTTACTTATCCAAGTTGTGATTTTTCCATTTTGTACATATATGTACATACATACTAGAGATGAGCTGAAAATGTCTTGTTTGCTTCTATTCATTCTGTTTACTAAGAGCTAAATTGGCACCAAAACGGTTTTATCACCGTGTGATAAAAAAATATTAAGTTCTAAAACAAAGGCTTCTAAAACAGAGGCAAAGTTTAAATGTCTTAGTTTTAAGCAAATGTTTTCTTAAAGAGTTCATAGTTTTATCATTTATGCTTATGTTGCCTTAAAAATATTAATTTCCATTGAAAAAAACCCAATATCTTAAAACAATAAATCATTTATTGAACATAGAAATTCTTAAAAAAACACAATAAAAATAATAATTCAGTCTTTAAATCAAATATCACATACACCAGTGATTAAAAAGGGCTTGACTATTTGCAATGCATATATATGTAGTTACTTAAATTTTGCTGTGGAAAAATGTGCAGCAAAAAGCAACTGCAAAAAAAAGGCAGACAGATGAAATCTGTTTTGAGGTCGGTTTTTTTTCGCAAGAATTATTACACAATTAAATGGTGTTTTTTATTTATCTTAAAAAGCAACAGCAAAAGAAGAAACAAATATCAACTTTTTGCTTAAGCAGCAGCAAACGTTTTTTAAATAAATGCTTTGCTGATTGCTTTGCTGCAGAAAGAAACACAAAGTCAGTTTAAGCATATGCGTTCCTTTTTCTTTTTTTTTTTCTTTGCATTGCTTTATGCTATTTCTTAGTTTATAATGAAATGTTTTGTAAATGCTGAGACATTTAGTGTTTTTATTTGCTGAAAAATATGTAAGCAACGCAGAGATTTTAGTGCTGTTGCTATTTTTAAGCATGAAATTTAAACCCTGACATACACATATGTACAAACATACGCGTATATTATGTACTTAATTATAAATTAAATTATATTAATTAAAAGTGCTACAAATGCTAAATGAAGAGTTAGAAAGTGCTTAGAATAGTGCTAAATCGGTAATTCTGCTGCTAAATCAAGAAAATAAGTACTGAATCTAATGGGCACGCTGCTGTTTACTATTGAATTGTTCTCTTCATTTATTGCTTTTAAGATATGAGTACACTAATATTACTGTACTCATTTAATAAAAGCATTCGACTGCTTCTTACATTTTGTATGTACATGAGAAATTTTGACAGATATCTTACGCTTTATGTGCTAATTTAGGGATGGCAGTTGCAGATACAGTCAATATTAGCTTTTGAAAAAGAGACAATATTGTACTCTTTTTTATATGGCTTAGGCTCATCTCTTAAACATACATATAAATATTTAGAAATATATTCGGTGGCTGCAATTATAAGTTTAAAAGTTAGTTTTTAATTATTTTAAAGCAGATGTTTTTTTTTAATTATTACATACTCGTATAACATTGTTATTACCTGTAAAAAAAAAACCCTGTACAATTGTTGCCTATTGGGCTGTTATCAGAACACTCGTCTGCGGCACGAAACAAACACTTCCGTCTTTACAGGCAGAATTTCGCTAGAAAGTTTTCAAGGGTTAAGCTTAGATATTACTAATAGGCTTTTTTTTCTTCAAAAAAAGGTTATTACCTTTCTTTTATGCTTTCACCTGTACTTAACGCTGAAGAGGGTTCAGATTCAGAAGAGGTCATTGAAGAATCAAACGAAGAAGGATCATGACACTCATTATCATCTTAGTTGTATGAAATAAATTAACTTTTATACTAATAAAAAAATTACCGTTACATTCATAAATAAGTTATTACTATGAACAATTTATATATTTTCAGAAAATAAAATACTTTGAAGTAACAAATTACAAAAATATCTTTTTGATAATATCCTTGGAAGGCGGGGATTGGAAAGCTTTATTTTACCGCCCACAAAAGGAGCGGGGCTAAAATGGTACTTATGTTAAAATCACTTGAGTCTAACTTTAAGTTTTTAAACATTTTTTGACGTTAAAAGTTGTAATTGCTGAGCAAAATAACGGGAAAATTAAAAAAAAAACATGCATTTTCCAGAAGTAGGATTAGTTCTTCTAAGGGGAATTTTTTTCTCATAAGCCCCATTTTTCATATTTTATAGCATTAACAGCTTACGAAATTAATAGGTTTTTTTTTGTCAAGTTTCATTAGTCTAGGGGCATTCATTAAACTTAAAAAAAAGAGTAATGTGCGGCTAGATTGGCAAATTACCCCTTTGTGTGCCGTTTTCCATAAACCCCCATTCTTTTCTCTATTTTTTATGCCACCGATAGGAGTTGAGCTCATAATCGTCTGCTTTTGACATACATACAATGTCAATCCAATGCAACCCCCGAGATTTCTTAGCATTAAATGGTTAACTCCTCCTTTTTATTTTTGCTCATACACCGCTTACCTTATTACTTTTGTTAGTGAACGAAGGAACAACTTAATCAGCTCTCTTCTGTTTTCTTAGCTAAGGCACAATCCGAAATTTTAACAGACAACCGATCATTTTTTTGGAACAGGATTGCCAGATCCTAATGGTTTTGCTATTTCACTTCAACTTTACCGAGTTTTGTTAACAAAAAGTATATTTTAGTACTCGGTACAGTTGCGGATTTAATAATTGATTTATTTTCTCTTATATGTAGCGCTCAAACATGGAAAAGAACTCAGAACAAAATTGCAAAGTCCATTAACACACGTGGTGCCCGTGGGCATTTAAAACACAAACAAACACTTTAAGTTTTTTTTGTATTTCTATTGTTAACTTATTATCAAATATAACAATAAAGTGTGCTTCGTATTTTAAATACCAAATGAAATACTGCTTTTTAATTTAAAATTATTTACAAGTTCTATTTACACAAGTTGCAATCTTAAACTGTCGGACTGCAGAGTACTTACTCGATCATAAATTAATATTTTATTTATAGTTAGTTATGAATTAGCACATCTTCTAAGTAGATAGTGCGGAACATGTAAAAAATTTATATCAATATATAAATGGCAACGGAAAATATTTACTAAAATGCTTGATGATTTATTTAGTTAAGGACGCATTTAAATAACAAGTAGGTTTATTACTTTAATTTCAAGATATTTGCGTCGTGAAAACTCTTGGACCAATTGTGCATATTATATTATGTGTTTTTTGAGGCCAATATGAAGCAGTTTTCTTTAAGGGAAATAATAATCTTCACAATAATATGGAAATGGGCAAGAGAGCAATTGTCTAGAGTATTAAAAAGTCCCTCACATAGCTGTATCGCACACATAGTTCAAACCTTAATTAAATTAAATTGTTCATTATCTAGTGTATAAATATTAAACAAATAAAAAGAACTTTTTATATTATAATCGGTATTGATTTTCTACTAAATAGTTCAAAGTTTTTGTTTTAGCCAATTTTATTCAGGTCAAAAACAGTTTTTTTTTTCGATTTTTAAAAAGTAAAGATTTTGAGTTGTGTCACTTTTGAACTGGTTGTGCGATATTTAACTTAAATGGCAAAATAAACTCAAAACTCTGTCAGGTTGGGTTTTCCCAAAATTTCTTCTGCCCAAAATTAAGATGAAACTATTTACACGCTAGCTGAACAGAAAGTCTGAAAGGAATATTATTATCATGAAATTTATTTGTCATACACAAAGGGTTCGATTGTCCGTCTGTTACAGCCCTCTATTTCTAGAACCGCAATATGTAGACTTCTGAAATTTTCACGGAATGTGTTTAACGATTTAACAATAAATACTAAAAATTAAAGGGTGTTTAGATTATGACGTCGTATTCTGAAAAATATGTTTATGTTTTGAACTGTGGCAGACAGACACGTTAAATTTGCATCGTGTATTTAAACGACATCCGCTATAGGAACAACTACATAAAATAAATACTTCAATTAGTGAGTGTTCCAGTAGTATCATGATGATCACGTACCTTGTGGCATTGTTTTTAACTGCAATAGTCAGAAGCTATAAGAACAAGTAAAATATTGTTACGAAGAATAAAATCTGGCAACCCCTGTTGTTGTTTCCGTATGAGCGTGGTGAATACGTTTATTCAACTAATGGTGTGTGTATATAATAATAATACCACAATTATCCAACAAAAGCGGAGCAACCTCGATGGTTGCGTTGGTAGAGGTGCTTGCTGTAAAACAGAAGATTGTGGGTTCGATCCTCGCCGTCGAACACGCGCACAACGAAAAATAAAAATTGTTATAATACAATTAAAATTAATAAACAGCAGTAAAAACCTTCCAAGAGGCAAAAGACAATTATTGTGTGAAGCCATGGCAGATAATTTAGTGGAGACGTCCAATTTAACAAGAGCTACAGATAATTGTCAAAAGTAAGAACAGTAGCGGTTGCGCAGGGAAGTGTAACAGTATAACAACAAAGTGTATGGCAGACGTGTGTTGTGGCTATTGGATTAAAGGAGATGACTGGCTTGGATGAGAGGAGTAGTCGAGATGTCTGTGGATGGTTAAGGTTACTAAACAAGGCGTTGAGTAGTTTATGTCTCGCCGGCGTAACACAGTAGTGTAGCGTGGATGGCTCCGTTTGTAGTAATAACGCATGTTTAGTAAATACGTGACCAAGGGTTCACAAGACCGGTAGGATCAAGAAGTATAGCCATAAAATTTGAAAACAGAATAATGAGCCACAGTGGTATTTGCAATCAAAAGAATCCGTACGTTTGTTCTAAAAGGGAAAAACGCTACAATATAAAGAGTGCTCGTATAGTAAATTAGTTTTAATGTAAGTGGCTTTAATTTTTCAACCGTAGTACGCAGACTTAAGAATTTACACAAAATATTTACAAAATATATCCGCTATAAAAATAAGTCTAAACAATAAATTTCAAATTTTGGGGGTGTTTTTATAGAGGCAGTGATTTTGACGAATATAGTTTTGTGTTTACAGCAGTTAAAGGCAGACGCTTAAGATTGTAATTGACAAATAACAGCATAGAATGTTAAACCAACTTGTGCTTGAAGGTTTTTTTAAGTTTATTAACGATAATTGTGCTTGATTCCTTTAAAAATGAACATTTCTTAATAATCACAAAAATATGTAACTATTATTTAAAACTAAAAACTGAAATGTGGTACTGCAGGGAAAGCATATTCATATCGTCATTTCACTGCTGCTTATATAGCTTAATTATTTTTATTATAAGTATAATAATCGGCTCTATTCTGTAAACCGAATCGTGTTAAAAAACGAGCGATTTTCAAAACCGAACAAATTACTATTTGGTGTTCTGCAAATCACTCGTTTTGGCATTATTCGAAATAAAGTTCGAACTTTAACTTAAACGCCAAAGTCAGCTGTTGATTGAAAAAGTAAACAAATTTATTATTTGAAGCAAGAATTGAAAATGCCCGCAGCATTTGTTTAAGTTACAATTATAAACAATATAAATAAACTGTGATCGCCATATTAAAGATTTGCAGAAATTTTGTGAATTGGTGAAAATTTTGTTTTTAAATTAGATTTGTTAAAATTGAACTTTTATTGTTAATTTGTATTTACAAAAGATACTTAGTATGTGCGTTTAAAACTTTTACCAAAAAAAGTGATTTTATTCATATACCTAATTTTCATCAAGCTTGAGGCAAGAATATTTTATTTAAGATTAGCTTTTTTATAATATAAAGTATATTAAAATGTATTTCATTTAACTAAGATTAATAAAGACTTTAAATTTCTTATTCCAATGGTTCTTTACTTGTGTTTTCAGTTATTTTTCAAGAATAAAACTGCATTCGATTTAATTGCGACCAGGTTTGTTTCCTCGATTTTAAAACGAGTAAAATTGTGCGAATTCGATTTAGAGAACTCCAAGAAAATGTGAATTCGCTTTAAAACGAGAAATTTACTCGGATTCATTTTACAGAACAGGGCCGAATATGTTTCATAATTTATGATTAACCTTCCATTTATGACTTTTATTGGCCATCTACAAAAGCTAATTGAAATATTTTTCTGTTTTCTTGGCAATCGACTCCTTCCATTTCGGTTTTGTTGAAATGCGTTTCGTCGTCTTTGAGAAATTCATCATAACACGACTTGTAACCAACCGTATTCCCATATAATTAATTTATAATTATTTTCTTATCAGCGCCCTCTTGATTCATCGTACCCATTATTCAAACGTTTGATAGTCGGTGATCACGTCGTATTCCAAGAATTTTTAGTTTTCTAGAATTTCTTTGTTACATAACAATTTTTGCAGCTGCACAGTATTGTTGAAATTGATCCATTTCTGCCTTTTATCCGATCGTAAATGGGCGCAATAGTGTCTCCTCATTAGATCTAGTGAGCATGATATCTTTATAGAATGAAGATGTCATCAACGTGTTTTTTCTTTTAACTTAGCTTTTTATTTAATTTCCAATTAATACTACTACTTTAATTCAGTTCTAAATTAATAATCTGGCTGACTTTCAAAACTTCGAATGCTTTGTGTTCAATGAATACTATTCATAATGATGTATTACAAAACACTGACAATTTACAACAATTTAAAACGCCATCGACAAGTATTAGTGACGCCGTAAAAACGCAATCAGAGCATTAGTTTTAAAGTTCATACTTCATTTTGCAACATGCTTTAAATACGAAACTCACCGTACATAAATTAGTGCGTAAGACGCAAAGCAATCTGATGCCTAGCTTTTGCACTGGAATGTCAAACCTAAATAAGAGCGCCAACTTTGTGTCTTCAACAGTAATGATAACTAGTTTTATTTGATAAAACCCGTTGTATAAGAATAAAGAAGATATAAAGCCGCTAGATTGCCTTAAAAATAACTAAATTGTTATTTCTTTTCAACAATAACAAAACAAACAAACAAGCAGCCAACTTCACTTCCTAACGCACTGTCGAAATCGGATTTTTCAATTGCTAAAGTTTGACGCCGTGCTCTTGTGGTTGTGTATGTTCATGAGAATTATTGACAGATAGATTGCGCGTTACGCGCTCATTTAGGTTTGGCTGTAAGACGGAAAGTTGTAAATCAGTTTTTCTTTTTCATGTTCGTTAAGGTCTTAAAATCAATTTTTATGACAGTGATTTTAAATAACAGATCTATTGTCCCGAACAATAAAGTAGTTCTATGACTATTTGTTTTATTTAATGAATTTGCTTATTTGTGCTCTGGGCACAAAGTTTCTTCAAGTAGCTACCGCACATGCTTTTTTTTTGTGAAAATTTTATTATATTTTGCATAAATGCAACAATTGATTTCTTTTTTATAGATTTTGTTAGCAAACAGAAAAAACCACACGTGCACTCAATTTTTAGAACAGGTTAGAATTTTTATCATATAAAAAAAAAAAATTAAAACAAAAAATGAAAAACAAAAGCAACAAAATTATGCTCTTTGTAGCTGCTTAATAAAAAAACTGCTTAATAATATTTTTAGAAACTGTTTAAACAAAAGAAGACAAAACGAGAAGATAAACAGATTAAATTAAGATTATCAAAATTATTTTAATAACATGACCAGCATTTTTTATTTATTTAAAAAAAATTTTTTTTAATTATCTTAACTACTAATTAATATATCAACAAACATTTCTTAAAAGTAAATTGAAAGTACCACTCATTAAGTAACACATACTTATAATATGATATAAAAATTAACTTGATATCTAGAGATGAGCGGTATTAAAGTGTTTGCGATTTAATCACATTGATTTAAAATTCACTGATCATTACAGTGACTCATTAATCAAGTAACAACTCTGGTAATAATGTTCTGTTATCTGCTTATACTTATATTTGTATAACTATAAATTCAGAGTTTTTTCTTGTTTGAGCAAAGAAATCTTTGCACTCTTATCTATTTTATTCTTTCATGTGTCAAACAATTTTTGTTAGTTTTTTTTTCTCTTGTTGCTACAGCACCTATAAAATAATTAAAAATTTTTTCTGTTGCTTATAATCAGTGTTGCCGTGTTTGGTTATTTTTAATGCATAAAAATAAAAGATTGCTTTCAGTCAGACATTTATGGCATTTACACTACGCAATTATTCATGAAACTGGCATGAAATTTTTGTTTGTTTGTGAAGCAGGAGGAGTCAACAATACGGTATTGCTTAAGATTTGACGGGATGTTGCTGTTGCTAATGGTCTTTTTTAATTATTATGTTTAAAATAAGTATTCAGTTATGTGATAGAAATCGAGCGATTTGAAAACTTTTGTTTTTAAAGGATCAAAAATAAAAATTGTTAAAAATGTATGAAAACACATTTTTTAAAACGAAAAAAAAATACAAAAAATATTTTTTTTAAATGATCGATTTCCATCACATGAAGATTGATCTTTCAGAAATTTTAATATAAAATCCATTGTAAAAAAAAAAAAAACAGCAAAGTCCATTTTGTACTTGACCGTTTTGCTACAGCTATTTTACTTAAATTTTCCTTAAAAACTGTAGATACCTTTACTTTAAACTTAATTGATTAAATGTGAATTATATTCAAGGTATACATTTTATATTGTTTTTTAAATTATTTATAAGAAAATTATATACATATATATATATATATATATATATATATATATATATATATATATATATATATATAACTCGTATTTATTTTAATAATTCTTGTATATGATTTTTTATTAGCTACAAAGAAAGAAAAAACACAAATAAAAAAAAATCAGAACAAAAATTCATTTCTAATAATATAAAGTTTGAATTCCAGTGATTGAATATACAAGTTAACTTGTAAACGTTAATAAGTATAAAGTTTTTCTAATATTATATTATTTTCTCATTTAATGACTTTTACAATAAATTTTGGCTGTTACATATTTTTGATCGTAGCAACACTGGTTCTCTGTGGTTCATTTGTCACACGGTGATAAAGGTTAATATTTACATGAAAGAGGATGGACTTGAAAATCATAAAACGAAATTGCCTTAAACTAACAGAACCGCTCATCTCTGAATAATATATAAAAATAGGAAATTTCAAAAATATTATTAAGACATGAAATTATGCACAACATACTGTTGTTTCACTTTTCGGCTTAGGGGCTTCTTCTGTAGCGTTCTGTTCCCTTCTAAATATATATTTATACAAAGTAGCCGAAATTATACTGGCCAGAAGTGGACCAACCCAATAAACCCAGTGATCTTGCATTTGATTATTCCAAATGGCTGGTGCCAACGAACGAGCTGGATTCATACTGGCGCCAGTAAAGGGACCCTGTAAATATATATTTGATTTAAATATTTATTCTGTATGAAAATATTCTTAAACAATAAAATGATCTCTTAAAATATAAAGTGTAGACATTTTAGGGTTAAAAATATATAAAATAAAAACTAAGATTTATTTTCAAGTTATAAATAACAATAATAAATAATAATTATAAATAAGAAAAAAAAAGATAACAAAAATAAGGAAAATTTAAAGTGAAATATTTTAAAAACGAATTTACTTAACTGACATGAGCTACATTTCATTTGTTTTTCATTATATTCGAGAAAAGTCTAGCATTCATTACAACTTGTCATTTGAACAAAAGTTATTTACAAACGTGTATTACAACTTTTTAACTACTTTTGGATCGAACAAACTGCAGTCAACAATATTGGCGTATTATTCTATTATTGACTGTTTTGTTTAGAAAAAATAAAACTTCTATAAAACAAAACTTTTCACAGAAATTTGTGTCACACTTGTTCAAGCAGAGGTTATTAAATCAAAATTTTTAAAGTTTCACTTTTTGCAAGAAACCACTAACAACATCATCATCTATCTTTGTAAAAATTTCAAAGCATTCTGATAACTCTTTTATCCCTTAATAACACTTAAGACCAATTTCGTTATTATGTAGTAATTACGTTTATATCAACAAAAACGTACTATTGTGAGTTAACACAAAAGTTAAAATAGAAATGCATCGTATATTTTCATAAAAAAGGTATTAGGTCTGTTTCTGAACTCTACTTTGGGATCCCGATGGATCCCAATTTGCACGAAAATTGTTTTCTTACTTTAAACTTGGGTAAACGAGAGCGGTTTTGAGACAGGAAAATTCTTTTTCTTCTTCTTGCACGAAACAGCCCCAACTCTTTCTTCGTGCAAGTTATTTAAACTTGTGCAACAGCCTTAAAACAACAAATAAAATACAAAATAAATTATTAATTCTTTTTGCTGATTTATTGAAATTATTTTGTATTCCCATATTTTTATAATACTCAATCCTAATCCAACTATATTTTTAATTTTTCAACTTCTTTTTGAATGGTTTGTAGTCAAAGAATCCGCAGTGAATACCTGGAAAGGGGAAGAGTAGAGCAAATAAGAGTGAGAAAGAATTATTCAGTTTTTCCACTGGTGTAGTTGCCGATTTGGGAACCCTTTTTATAGAATGAAAATTTTATGCTTTGATAAGCAGTAGTATTTGCTATTATTGTTGACATTTAATCAAGATAACGACACTAAAGAGTTCAAGGTTAATCAAAACCTGGCAACTAAGCAAAGCTAGCTACTAAGATCTTATAAAAAAAGTGCCACCTTGAAAGCAAATTTCGAATAATAGAGTTAAATTATTTATTCACAGAATATTAGCTTTACATTCATATTAACTCACAGTTTAAAAAAGTCGTTTAATTCATGTATTTTTTCTTTAATGTTTCTATTAATTTGAATACCAAAATCTCTAGCATCTAATAAATTTGTTTCTTTTTCCCTATTTATATTTTCGGGAACGTAAAAATTTCTACAAAAAAACATAAATATTTATTTAAGCCTAGAAAATATTATATATTGATAATGATGTATTTATCACTTAAAATCTTGCATCAAACTTGTTTCAGGCCGTAGACATACTTAAGGCCTCGTTATGCGAACGTTGATGTAAGAAAAACTTAACGTATTTTAACGTACGGTCGTTTATGTACTTATAGAAACTTTACAAATGTGACGCATGTCAATAAAATAAACAATTTGTTCGCGTGTGATTATAATTTTGTTTGTAATTTTTATTTAAAAAACCCGAAAAGAAATAAGTACAATTGTTTTGAAAAAAAAAAACTATAAAAGCTAAAACATTAAATTACAAAACATAACACAACTTTCAATTTGCTGCAGCTGTTCAGAACAGTGTTGAGAATTGTAGCATGGTTGCGGGCACTGTTTCGTACATGTGAATTTGGAAAAAGTACTAAATTAGCTTCGAATGATATTTTACATTGCAATATGTGCAATGTATTGACTAATTTAGTTATCTATTTTAAAAAATATTATTATGTATTTAATATAACTATTTATTTATTATACTTTTATTAAGCAAAATGATAAAAACTGATGAATGATACAATTATTATCAATTACTTCAAAAGTACCTAAAACGGGCAAATGTGCCGCAATGGTACTTTTCACATATAATTCCAGCACTATCTTACGAATGTCACGTAACAATGCCGTCAAAACCTATTTTATACAGGTTGAAGCGTTCCGGAAACGTGACAGTTAATTTCGGTAAGCGTTTGCATTGTTTTAGTATATTTAAAAACAAACGGCCGTTAGGTTAGCTTAAGTGAACGTTCGCATAATTGTACCTTTACAGTCATACCTAACGACAAGCGAAAAGCGTTTTTGCTCCCAAAATTTTCTCATGGTCGTACATTTTGTATGTACTCTTTCCAATTGGAAAATCCGATTTTAATAGGACGTTGAATAATAATAATAATTTAAAATAAATAATGTAAGTCATATAAGTCTTTTTTTTTCTAAAATTTTCATTTACACAACACAAACACTAAAATTATTATTCCTGTTTAAATTATCAAGAAAATTTACTTTTTTAATAACTCTGTTTTGACACAGCACTCGCACTACGTTACAGCGTTGCGGAATAAAACTTTTCGCTTTCGGCTTTTGTTTAGTTATGGCTGCTGAAATTTGAAAAGAGAAAAGTTTCACGATCAAAATGATCAAGAACATAATAAAAACATCTTTAAGAAGATTTATACAAAGACCCAAAAAGCTTTTGTTTTTTATTAAACGATATTTTCATTAAATGAAAAAAATCATTTAGAGAGAATAAACAACTATAAGGAACAAAATATGGTCTATTATCTAGTTCTGATATAGTTCATCAGTAGATTTGAACACTCCAGATTCTTATGCCTGAAATTTTATTGAATAAGTGAGAATTATATTGCGGTCAAGAAAAAATGAAAATGAAATCAGCAAAACAGCAATTAATTCTGAGGGACTTAAATTTTTATTCTGTATTTCACACGAAATCAAATAAGTCTATATTTATATATAATTAATAGTCAAAATGGTTTTTGTTTTACCATTTACTTTCACAATAAAAAAATTTGAAGATACATAAATATTATAAGGCCATTATTTATTTTTATTTGGTTCAGCATTTTGAAGGTCATAACCAGAAAACATTTGAATAATTATGTTTTTATCGTTTTGAAACGATTATGAATATTCTCACGGAAAAAATTTTTCGCGAGAAAAGATTCCTCCCAT
Source organism: Gymnosoma rotundatum (assembly GCA_916610165.2). Lineage (NCBI taxonomy): Eukaryota > Metazoa > Arthropoda > Insecta > Diptera > Tachinidae > Gymnosoma > Gymnosoma rotundatum. The sequence continues at coordinate 51,339,109 of OU744338.1, forward strand.
TATGAATTCCGTGGAAATAAAGTTATATAAAAGTGGCATCATCGTGATTTAAACGGAGTTTTTTTTTTGTTTATTTTCATATAATTTTTATATAATAATTTATATAACCTACTTTTTTCCTCCGAATTTTTTTCACTTTCCGCAGTCAATCAGAAGGAGAAAAATTTATAATTGGAGAAAAGGGAAAAGTGAAAGAACTCGCAGGGAATTTTTGTTTATAATTGGGCTGGATACTTTTTTTTTTTTTTCAAAAAACTGGTTTTTTACCCCTTAACCAAACCAATTATATTTCAATTTAAAAAAGTTATCCGATTGTTAGGAGATTTATTTTACTAAAAAAAAAAAAACTTGGGATTTTGTGAATCTTACGCTCAGTTTTGTTGGATTAGGTTAATCCTGGTTTTGAGCACTAAGCTCGTTACTATTAAAAAAAAACTATTTCACTTTTCTTGGGGATATATTTGATTTTAAAAACTGAAGACGTTCGTAATGAATGCTAAACTTGTTTACTTTCGGTTTAGATTCCAAATAAATGCTCATAAAAAACTTACCGCAGTCAAAGACAAGGAAGCAACGGCCAAACCAAAACGTATGGGAATCGAATCCTTCAGCTCTTTGTTACGAGGATCCCACACAGCGCAACAGACCCACACCAGGGCGGAAGTTATGCATATTTCAATACATAAACCCTGCCATGTAGCAATACTTGAGTGTACAACCGTCATGCATAAAGCATTGCTCTTTCCTGGCACCTGTATCAAATCCATGGGTAATAATACTTTGAGTAGACCATAACCACAAATGGCACCTAGAACTTGAGACAGTATATAAGCGAGCAGCATGGGCAGAGATAACATATCATAAATGTAAGCAGCCAAACTAACGGCTGGATTAATATGAGCTCCTGAACAACAGCCGTAACATTGAATGACTATCAAAACCACTAAACCGAAATTTAAACATTTAATCAAATTATTGTTTTCGAAAATTTCCGATTCTGTGCAACCCATGCAGCCCAGAAACAATAGCATGCCGGTGCCGATGAATTCACTTAACAGGCAGCACACACTTTCAAAAAGTTTTTCTTCTTCCTTGTTGCTTAAATAAAAGGATAAATTTTATTATTATTTTTTTAATTTTCAATTAAAAAATACCTTTCTGGGCGCAAATACTCCAATATTAAATTTTTCATTTTGCAATTTGCTTTTCTGTTTGTTTCTTATGCAACAGAAAATTTGTTTAAAATTATTATTTTCCAGTTTAAACAATTAAATTCAAATTCTTAAATGATTTATTGAGTTTGTTTTTAAAAAGTTTAAAGTCTATTTAAATTTTTGCTTTTATGCATTTATTATTGTAAATGTCAGCGTTTTAGAAAACGTGTTGCTTAAATGCTGCTTTGATTAGCACTAAAAAATACTATAAAGTATAATTTTTTTTCTTACGGCAATTCAAAGTTTTCTTTTGCATTGTAGTTGCAAACGTAAACACATTTTATTTATCAGTTTCCTTCGTAATGGTATTGAAATTAATTTCTTTGCCAATTTCTTTTAAGTTATTTTTTTTTTGTTTTTTGCCAAAATTTTTAAAATCTTTTTAAATATATTTTCTTCTTGGCAGTTGTTTTAATTGTGCGTTAAAAAAATGCGTGCAAAAGCTTTTAATTAATTTTATTCACTAAATTAGTATTTTGGCAGAGAAGTGTTTTACTTGTTGAAGTTGGATGAATGGTTAATACTGTACTGATTCTTCCATTTAGATTTCGAGTCACCAAAATATTTTTCAGTTATTTTTTAAAGTTGCACTCGTTATTACGTTCGTGTTTTGTTTTGCTTTTTGTTTTATTATTTTTATTTTATCCCACCGCTTCTACGAAGTAATTTTGAGTATCCAAAATTATATCTTCATGTGACGTTTTGCACGACATTTGCTCTCACATTCTTAAAGAACATCAGTTACTTTTGTTGGAAAACAAAATTTAACAAGTTGTTTTAATGATATTTTTTTTTAAGTCTGTGTGTTTAACATTTATAATTAATAAATAATTGTTGTAGTTTATGCGAAATTAAACACTTCCAATTATTTGCTTGTATTTGACACAATATATTAATAAAATTTATCAAAAGAATTTTGTAAACAATTCAAATAATGAAATAGTTTTCAAACGTAAATGTCTAATTAAAACACTGAGCAACAAAAAAAAATATTTTTACACTGCTGCTGTAACTTTTTTTTTATCAGTTTTTGTTGTCCACTTGTGGACGCTCTGAAATTAAAATATTTTATTTATAATTTTTAAGTGTTAAAGGAAATTTTAACTAGAATAATAATATTCAAGTTTTGGTAGTATTTTAAAAAGCAGATCCATTTTAAATTTATAAATAATAAAGCTGACCATTAATTATACTCAGATTTCAGATTTCTTTAACATCAACTCATCCATTACGTGAAAATAACTGAGTTTTAGTAAGTATTCACAATTAAAACCGATTCAGATTTAATTCAAATTATAATTTTCTTGGGCTTTATAGGAGTTTTATTTTTTTTTTTATCAACGGTGTCAATTCTGTAATACGCTTCGACGAACTGAAACTTAGTGCATCGAAACAAAAACAACATTTAAAATATATTTAATGCTAAGAACCTAACTGGGACGAACGACGAAACTCGTCTAGCACAACGAATACGTAATCAAAAATTCGTTGTGTGAATTCGTTGTATGAAACACAATAACGACGAAAAAACATAGCTGTTATAATTTTTGAAGTTGTTTACTTTTTGTAAGCTGCTAAGGTGACCATCAAAAAATAATAATAATAATAATTGAAAAGATAAACATTAGAAAAAACACAACCAAAAACCATTTTTATATTTTTTAATAAAATAACTTTAACAACATGGTCACATTGTACTGATTTGCTCGTCGTTCGCCGGCGTTAGAAATAGAAATAATTCTATTTCAAAGTTCGCCACGTATGACGAATTTCGTCAGATGTCATGATTGTGTGTATTTTCATATACGACGAATATTCGCGACAAAAAATTTGTCTTTCGTCCCAGTTGTGTTCCCAGCCATAATATTTTTTTATGTTTTTTCATAAAAATGAGCAGTTTTTTAAGAATAGAAAATAAAACCTGTGTTTAAAAATGTTTGACATATGTAGTTGCGAATGCAAACAAAAAAAAAAAAAAAAGAAACGCATTTGCTTAAGTTGACGATGTGTTTCTTTCTGCAGCAAAGCAATCAGTAAAACAATTACTTTGCAAACGTTTACTGTTACTTAAGCAAACAGTTGTTCTTTATTTTTATTTTTGCTTTTGCTTAACTCTTACCATAAAGTTGTGGCTGACTACGATAACTGTTTCTTGCTGTTACTTGCTGTCACTCGCTGCTTTTAATCCCCTTTAACATTTGCTGCAGAAAGAAACATATAGTCAGCTTAAGCAAATGCGTTTCTTTCTCTTTTTTTGCACTTGCTTTTTGCTGTTGTTTCATTTATTCATTTAAGTATAATGAAATGTTTTAGTTTTTTTATTTGCTGAAAAATATGTAAGCAAAGCAAAAATTTTAGTGTTGTTGTTATTTTTAAGCTAGCAATTTAAACTTGGAAAAAACTGCTACGCTTCAACCAGTGCTGGATAAGAGAATTTTTCTGGTACCTAAATTATTTTATATAGTTTTTCTATGACCCGTAAAGTACTAAATCACATTTTAATTTTTTTCAATCCCTTAAAATATAGAAGAAATTATTTATTGAAGCAAATCATACAACAGATTAAAAATTTAACATTAACTTAAATGAAAACAGACATTAAACATTTCTATTTATTTTTAGGTTTAATCATTTTAACTAAAAAAAGAAACTTAAATCAAATATTTTCATTTTAAATTGTCAAAAAAAAAAAAAATCAAAAATCAAAAAAAAATAGTTGTCAAAGGATTTAATATTTAAAAATGATTTAAAATTTAGTACTTTAATTACATTGGTTTTTATAACAGATAGCAAATCTGAAGGTACTGTTTAAGCATTTGTCAAAGAATGACAACTTATAATAAAATAGTTAATCTAATAAGTTTTTAACTTGAGAAAATGTTAATCAAATATTTGAAATAAATATTTGCATTTGCTTATAGCTTAATATGATTTACATTAGCTTTAGCTGGATATTAATTATTAATTGGGTTAAAATAAGTCTTTTCGTTTGAAATCATTCAATATAAAGAGAGCATAGTTGTGCCAATTTTACAGTCAAAACATTTTCTAAAGAAGATTAATCGAACCAAATTAAAATATCAGATTAATTATCCTAAATTTTAAGCAATCAACGAATCAATCACACAGTGAAATTACTCTGAGAGTATCAAATGAGTGAGGGAAGTACCATGGTAATTTTGAGTATAAAAAAGTACCATTGTATCAAGGTTTCCATTACTGGTTTCAACCATCAATGTTTTTTTTTTTTTATTATTACTAATATTTCGTTTACTTTTTTAGTAGAGTTATATTGTTTATTAATTAGCGCAATCTTAAACAAATAGCTTTTTCATAGAAAATAGTTTTCACGCACTGGCTTCTAGCTGTTCAAAGTTATTCTCTATAACTTTTATTCCTTTTTTCAGTTTCTTCAATATTAAATTATTGAATTTCTTCAATATGAAATTATTTCATCTCAGTTCGTAATCACTAATTGTCTTTCGATCAAAGCGGCAGAAAGAGACTCAGAAATGTACGAACTTTAACTTCTAAAAGCAAACTAACTAAATTATTAACTGTAGTTTATTTTATAGATGGGTTTATTAATTACCGATATTGATTATTGAGGGTCAAAGCACGTCTCGATGGCCAATTCGTTATCCCTTACTTAACTCTTCAGGAAACTTCTGACAAACATTTTAAATAAACTAAAAATTTTTGTCCAAACAATAAAGCAAAGACAAAAATCAAAGTTTAAGCAAAAACAACAATAACCAACAGTAATTCTATTTTTCTTTCTCTGCTGTATACTGCAGAATTTTTTCGGCTCTTATATACAGTTGAAAGAGGATGAAAAATAAAATATCAAAACTTTGCAATTTATTTAATTAATGACACGGGAATATCCCCCAATTATTTAATTTTTATACAAACTTCGTGCTATTTTTTGTTAAAACTGATAGTTACGATATAAAAAGATCATTCAAATAACTTGATTTCTATTACTTATGATATTGGGACGTTAAAAACTGGTACGTTTGAAATTATATAATTTCCTGATTCTGATGCTAAATTGGATTGTCTTAACAGATATCCAATATTAAGGCAAATATTTTTCAAATAAAACACGCCTTTGCCTTCTTCTGCTTTAGTTGACCATTTGTTTATCTTCAGCGCAATGGTGGACGCTCCTGGAAGAGACAAATTAACCCTCATACGTTCCTCAAAATATGCTACAGTAGAGTCCCTCGGGTGAAAAATCACACATGTGTAATATTTACTGATTTTGTAATGAAAGTATTTGTTTTTTTATTTAATTCAACTTAAACCATCCATTAAATTTAATTGGATGTTAATATCACAACCAAAAATTTAGCTTGATATATTGAAAATAAAAAATAACTAAAGAAAATAATTAACTAATTTTTCTTGTTGCAATTGCTGCATACATAAGATGGATTTTTGTGTTGCCCTATCCTATCAGTTTTCGTGAAAATCTCACATCGGGAACCCGAACTCAGTTTCCCCCCCATTTGATTTAAAAGGCTCATCGCTAGTTTGACGTATGATGTTCATCAACGTGATTGCAGGATCTGACTTTTGTAAATGAGGACGCCGCTGAATTCCCGCTTTGACTAGTTCCATTCATAGTTCATGAAGAAACAACCTTCTTTTGTGTAGTTTTCTTTTATTCCAATCGTTGTTTATTTCTTGCGACAAAACGTATGCATTTACTGCTGATATGTCAAGCATATTGCAAAACAATGCTTGGGGCCATCGACTAATTTTTCCTTTCACCGTATAAGTACCCATCAGCTGATCTAATGTGTCTACCCCGGTTTTAGTTTTATTATAAAATGATACATATAATCTCGGGCAACTTTTTTCCTTCATTCAATACAGATTTGTCATGATAAAGAGTACAAAGAACGTTGACAATTTTGTACCAGTGAAATTTTGTCGTTGAAAAAGAACATGATAGAGACAACTATACGCCCACAATAGTGTTTTTTTTTCTTTTTAGCAGCTCAAGTTCAAGATCATCTGATGTAAAAAAATTATCACACGTTATATTTTAACCTTGATTTTTTTCAGGTGCTGCATCAGGAGCTGACTTACTGGTGTATATTTGCAAATTCCATGCGAAATTTGCCACTCTGTCACACAGAGCCCACAGTTTTATGTCATATTATGCGGGTTTTAACGGCATATACGGCGGCATTATTACACGAATTTCTTAATGGGTGAAATTTCACCCTAGGGACTGCAACGATTTTTTTCAAATACTTTCACAATTATTTATTATGTAAACAAAATTTTTAGTTTTTTTAATGCAAAATACTAATTTAGAAAATTAGAAAAAGTTTCATTTTTATTAAGTAAAATATGTAAGAGTTACATGGCTTTAAAATTGAAAATGGATGAAATTTCACCCGAAGACCGTATGAGGGTTAAGCAAATTAGTTTTGAAAGGCTTGTTTTGCCTTCTCTTGCGTTAGTTGACCATTTGTTTGTCTTCAGCGCAATAGTGGACGCTCCTGGAAGAGACAAATTAAGTAGTAGTTTTGAAAGGCTTGTTTTGCTTAGAGCTGGTAACTTGTAGTATTTTCTATTTTGTTCTGTATTTATTTCCCTTTTTATGATATAATTTTTGAATAATTACTACCACATTCATAAGAAATAAAATAAGTTTGAATTGTTTTTAATGACAAAATTTCTTTACAAGTTTATCCTAAAATACATTTAAAATCTATTAAATATTTTATGAATACGTTAGTAAAAAGTTTGTTTGACTAAATATAAAACTTAATTTTGTTATTTCTAATGAAGTATTGCTCTTCCGCTTTAGAATAGAGCATAGAAATAATAAATTAAACTGAGCTTCAAACTTAGTGCAAAATTCGTACGTTTTACTAAAATTAGCGAAGAAAAAAATGCAATGTTTTGTTGATTGCATTTTTTTTGTTAGTTTAATTAATAAATAATAAAAATTTAGTGTGAACATTTTTTAAATCACTATCACTAATGTTGATTCAGGCTAAAAATTTTTTAGTCATTGTTATACGTTAAAACTAATGCAATAATTTTGCACTATGACTAAAGCTGTCCATACATGACATGTTTTTTACATCTGACATATCAAATTTCCCACTGTCAAACACATATGTATGTACATGTCGTGTAAGGCTGTTGAAACATTGCTTCTGTAAAATACGTGTGAAAAGTCATCTGAAAATATTTCATTTAGAACGTGTTCTATTTTGATCTGACAAAGCATCTGACATTAGCTGTTTTGCTGCTACCGCCAATGGCCAACCGCCGTTGATTGCTTTCATACGGCATAGGTTTTTGGCAATATTCTTTAAGGCCAGGATTCACTATCATACTCAGTCGTACTATCTGTCAAAAATTTCATGTGTGTTCAAAAAGTATTTTGTGTGTGACAGAGTTTTTGACAGATCTGTACGATTTTATAATCTTTTGAAATAATTCATAAAATATTTTTCTCTATGCGATCAGGGTTGATTTTTTTAAGATGATGAGGAGAAAAAAGAACAAAATATTAAAACCATATGTTTTTGCATCTTTTTTGTATAATAGTGGGGCACATACAACGCCATTTTGGAACGATTTTTAAAGTAGGACAGAATTCTGTCAGATTTTTGTGTGAATAAATCGTACGATTGTGTATGATAGTGAATCCTGGCCTTAAAGAGTATTGCCAAAAACCTATGCCGTATGAAAGCAATCAACGGCGGTTGGCCATTGGCGGTAGCATTAGCCGGCTGATGGTAATATTTTATATGACCAAAATTTTAAAATATTTTTAACTATTTGACAACAATTATGTAAATTTTGTATCATTATTCAATGCTAACTGATCTTGTTCATATTTAGATTAAAAAGAAAATAATTAAAATTAACAAATCTTCAGTAATTCCATAACGCACTCAAAGATATGTTATGACGACTACAAACCATTTTAAAATCGGACGGCTTTGTTATCTGTATAGAGAAAAAAGCGAATTTAATCAGCTGTTGTAGACAAATAATAATTATGGCAGACGTAATTAAATATTAAAAGCCTTCTGTAAAATACCTATTTTTCGACACACACGCACAATTACATATAACTCAAACAGTTAAAAAGTCAGATATAAAAAACATGTCGTGAATAGGTAACTTAAGTGTGAGTGAAGTTAAAAATACATGAAAAAAATTTTGTTTTAAGAAAAGAGTTTTATTTAAATATTTATGGCTGTTGTTAAAAACAAAACTCCAAAATAACATCGTGTTCTACTAAGAATGAAATACTTACTTAATTAAAAACAAGTAAGGGTGCTGTATTCGACTATGCCGAATTTTATATACCCTTCGTCATTGTTTAGTGAAATAACTCCAATCAAAACAACAAACATAGAAATGAGAGAAAATTAAAAAATAAAAAAAAAATTAAGTACTATACATAATTTTACATAAAACCGTCAATGGGCGGTGTGAATAAAAATATAGTTCTAGCTAAAACTAGCAAATTTTAAGTTTAAACTTGCTCATCAACTCACTTTATGGGGTCGGAAATCAATGTTATTGAAATTACAAACGGGATAACAAACTTTGTTACACCCTTTTTTCACTTTTTGCGGTGAAGTATATAAAAAGTTTTTTAATGAAAAAATACTATTTCACAATAGCTTTACGATCGTATTCATAATAACTTAAGACATGTTAATGACCCCTATAGTGAACAAAATGTGAAATTTTTGTTCCCATGAAATTTTTATTCCCCACGAAGGGAAAATTGCTATCGTGAGTTTCATAGGAACGTTTGTTCCCGCTATCAATTCGTACTGAATACAAATTAGAAAAAAGAAAATATGAATAGGGGAAAATATATTCCAAATTTTTTAAAGTTAAAAAAAATTTAGAAATGTTAATGAATGGTGCTATTGTGTTGCTGCAAGGGAAGGAGATACTACAACAGAGAACAATTTTACTTCAAGAAAGTGATGTGCAAGACGCTTAAAAGCGCTTAGAGTTACCCTAGACACAAAAGGTCCAATCAATGGATGCAAGTGGGCTGTGACAACACGGCTGCCTGCCTAACATACCGTAGACATTGGTACTGACCCATTTCAATAAAATAAATTTTTGTATCTGTTCATTAAAAAAATATTTTTAATAAAAGATAAAAAAAAAGATAAAAGATAAATCTCTTTGTTTTGCATCTTGACGAGCATAATGTCAGTCTGCATTGCACTAACTGATGTTGAATTAAAAAAATGTGTTATTGATGTTAATATTCTATTTAAAACATATAAAAACTTGCATAATGTATGCAGTTCCCCAGCAAAAATTAAGTAAACAAATTTAAGGGAAAAGGGAAAAAATTTCGAGGAAAAAATCAATCCCGATAAGGGAAATTATTGTTTAAGTGAAAAATTGTTCACGTGAATTTTTCACGATTGCAATTTGGGGCAAAGGGAAAAAATTTCGAGTGAAAATATATTCATGATAGAGGTGAATAAGCCTCATATAGGGAAATGTTGAGAAAACTATTGTATTAAACTATTGGTTTGTATACTATTATACAGACGACAATAATTAGAATTTCAATTTTGACAGTTTGCTAAACCTTAGAAACCATGAGGGGTAAAATCTTGAAAACTTCTTAAATCTCAAAAATACCGAAATGCCAAATGAAAAATCAACAAAGTGGAAAATGCTCTTAAAGGATAAAAATTGCTAAAGTTAACAGGTTTCAAGCTAAAATTTTTTTTATTGCCTTTAGGTCTAAGGATAAAGAACAGATATAGCTGACATGACTATCACTTTGAAGTTCTCTCTTTGTTAATTTTGATCGTCTGTCTGTAACAGTTCAACAATTTAATCATATACATTAAATTTCTTCAACTACTGTAACACTTTTTAATTTATAATAAGTAAATAAAATATAAAATAATTGTAAGATACGGCCGCCATATTGGTCTAAATTACATTAATTTTGGAAACACTCTTTAATTTGATATTCAAATTGGAAATTTATTTTTATATCAGACTTAGCAAAACAAGTTCCTGTAAATTTAAGCTGCCTGTGTATAACGAATTTAAATTATGGCCACACACATCAAATTACATTAAGTTACAATTGGATCACCCTTTAATTTTCAAATCCAAATTTTATATTTGCTATTAAATCAGACTTAGCTATTTAGGTTCTTTATAAAGTTCAACCGCCTGTCCATAAAGGTTCAAAAGTATTGCCATATACATTAAATTAAATGAACTATTGGGGCACTTTTAAATTAATAGTATTGAATATTAATACTTGTTACCATAACGGTCATAGTATCCGATATAATGGAGAATTTTCAAGCGTTTGTCGATAACGGTTTAAAAGATAGGCCCATATAGGTCTTCATCAGAGAACTGCAAGAATGTCTATTTTAAATACTCTAAGTATACTCATCTTAAATGCTTTTGCGGTGTGATCGCCACCGCATTTCTTAAGTGCGAGTATTTACTATACCCATTCCATTTGAGTATAAGTGTCTACCATACTCAAGTAAAATGTTTGCGATGCTGGTTTTACTTTATTCGTACTCATACTCACAACAAACACCAAGAGAGAGATTTTATCGTGCGTAGTGAGAGGAAGACAGAGTTATCAGATCAGAATTATTAAATCAAACACAATATCAAAAGTCGCCAATGTCTAAATTAGCTAACATACATACTTCTTTGAAATTATGTAAGTTTATTTAATATATAACAGAAAATAAATTAAATAAAACCCGTAAAATTCGCCATATTCTCATTTATTAAAAACACAACAAAAGTTTACTAATAACTCAAGAATAGTTCATTGTTTAATATATTACGTTTTTGTTACGGTTTTTTGTTTAAGTCACACAGGAGAGAAATTTAAAAATTCTATTCGTTAAGCAAATAGATTTTTAAAATTAATAAATAGGTATAAAAGCAATAATTATATTTAACAAAATAAAATATGTAAACTAAAAACTTTATTTTATTTATTATTATTTATGAGGTCTTTGTCTATTCAGTCAATGCAATATTACATCTGCGTATATACAGTTTTGTTAAAACTAAAAAAATTAAGTAATTTTCCTTTTATTCGCGGATTCATTTTATAATTTTGTTTTCCTAAATACCGTTAGTAGCACGTTTATGACAACAAGGCGCATAAACTAAAAATATTTGTTCATAAAAAACAGCAACAAAATAAGTATACCTGCTTTAAATAGTGTACAAGAGCTGTGCCTTTAATCGGTTTTTATTGCATTTAATTCATTAAATATGTGTTGTATTTCATACCTATGCAAACGGTTGTTGTCTTATTTTCTGCTTATAATGTCTAAGCAATAGATTTGATCAGATTTTGTTTTTTCTATTGTTTATAAATAGATCTGCATACAATGCAGTATTTCATAAAACGGCAGTAAAAAACTTTAATAGTGTAAAAATGTGGCAACGTTGCTTACAAATAAAGAGAATTAAAAAATTCTCGAGTACGAGTATAAAAAATACTTAAAATTCAGATTGCGATATTTTTGATACTCGTTTTTACAAGAATGGGTAAAATAAACACCACAACTTTTTATTGCGATGTTTAAAATACTCTAGTATGAAAAGTATAGAGTAAGTATGCGGTGTACTCATGCAGTTCTCTGGTCTTTATCTATAGTCATACCCTTTAATTTTCAGATTTATTTTTTAATTACTTTTTGGGAGCAATAAAGACACAGAGTTTTTTTTTAATTTTAAAGTGGTGTCATCAACAGGTCATAATAGACATAAAAAACATGTGTGTTGTATGGAGGCACTCTTTAGGTTTTAAAATTGGGAACTTTTTTCAAAACAGGACAATTCTGAACGCAAATAAAATATAAATTTTTAAAACTAATTTAGGAATGACTGAGTTCTGCGGACCTCCTTCTTTTTTTAAGCCGGGTAAAAAGAACTGTAAAGTTAACAAAAATTATAAAAATAATTTTGTCTAGTAAACCATATGTTTATTTTAATTTGAATTCAAAAATACACAACCAAAACTGTACGTAAATTTTTTAGAAATTATATACGCTCTTAGTAAAAAGAAGAAGAAGAACTGAAATAACAATTAAAAAATGCAATTCCAAGAAGAAATCCTTGGAATGTAAACATTTGTACATATAATTTGCAATATCTCAAAGCATATTTTAAAAAATAGTACTAAAATTTTTATGAAAATTAAATAATTTAAAAAATATGCCCGTGTCTTTAATTTAATAATTTGCAAAGTACCTGTACATAGAAATAAATTATCGTAGTGTTTTTGATATTTTAGTTTTCATCCTCTTTTAACTGTATAGAAGAGCCGAAAAAAAGTCAGCCGTATACAGTGAGGAAAGAAAAATAGAATAACGGATAATTTAAAAAATAGCACAAAGTTTTCTACGAAAATTGAATTAATATATATGGCTCTTCTATGAACCCCATATTGTCCTATTCCAATACATGGCGGTTGGACATATCACAATAGACATTTTTCGTTTTTTTTTCTCTTTACATTTTCGTTTTAAAATTTGTTTTTATACCTCAGGACCAGCTTATATTTTTAAACAAATATCTATATAAGAAAATTCATTTTATTTTTGTTTTAAAAATATAATCTCTTTCACTTATTATTTTTCAAAGTTTTTTAAGACTATTAGTTGCTTATGAATAGTGTTTTAAAAAATTGTGCCTATTTTCGGTTTATTGACCTGTTTCAAGTTTATATGAATATGACTGATAATTAAAAAATCAAAACTTGTAAAAAATAAGATAAAAATAAAAAAATTTATTTTATTTTTAACCTTCAAGAATTTTCCGAAAATTATAGATTACAATTATCACTGTTAAGGCTAATCAGAACAAAACTAACAATAATATTTTTTTATACTTTTTAATGCATTAAAAAACATGTTACATAAACTTTTAAGTACTTATTTTTGGGTTCTTCGTGTTAGTGCAAAATTTAGAAAAAATTAAATAAATAAATAAAAAATTTAGACGTGCTGAAACACATTTTTTTTTTCATTCAAATTCAAATACGATCTTATGAAAAAAAAAAAATAAAAAAACAATAGCTCTCTCATTTTACTTTTTTTTTGTTTTGAAATTAGAACAGGAGAATTTTTGTACAATTTTGTACTCATGACAAAAAAGTGAAAAAAAAAACAAAAAACCGTATTAAACTATTTAAATATATTTTTGCTACCAAAGTTTGTCTTTTTCTTATTGATTAAAAAAAAATTGAGGATTTTTTGATTGATTTGAAAAGTTAAAACGAACCTTTAGTTTAAGGCCAATTATAATCAAGAAGACTTAGCTTTTTGAAGACATCAAATTAGGATCATAAGAATGTGAGTGAACTAGTATTATAACAGGATGCTGCTATGTGCCTCCCATTTAAATTTACAAAGAATTTTTAAAACTACTTCAGAACAGATAAACGGATAAATAAACGGATAAATTTCAATTTACTATCTATTTATGAAAAGCATCAAAAGGTCTTTTTATTAAAATAATGTTTCACAAAAAAAGTCGTTTTAGTAAACAAACAAAAAAAAAAGTTAATGCAAAAATAAAACTTTTAAAACTTCAGTTCATATTCTCTGGAATAATAGTTTTTACCCGACTTAAAAAAAAGAACGAGGTTATCAATTCCACTGAATGTTGCTTTTCATAACTCCGTCCTTCTAATCGATTTTTATTTCATTTTTTTTATTTACGAGGGCTGCTCTATATATTTCTGGCCTAATAGTGAAAATGCGAATATTTATAATCAAAAATGGTTTTACTGTTTTTCAAAATATTCTCCAGCATGATTTGTACACTTTTGCATGCGCTCAAACCAGTTGTCGAAGCACTTTTTCCACTCCGATTGAGACACCTCTAAAACATGATTTTTGAACACTTCAACAGCTTCTTCTGGCGACGAAAATCGTTGACCACGCATTTTTTTCTTGATGTGCGGAAACAAGAAGAAGTCATTAGGTGCCAAGTCAGAGCTGTACGGCGGATGACCCATTAATTCGACGTTTTGGCCGGTCAAAAACGCTCTGGTTCGAGCCGATATGTGAGAGCTCGCATTGTCATGGCGAACAATGATTCGTCTTCTCTTGTTGGTTTTTCGAATTTCTCCGATGACTTCAGGCAAACAAATTGTAGTGTACCACTCAGAAGTGACCGTCCTATGTTGCTCAAGCGGAACAGTCGCCACATGACCAGTTTTCCCGAAGAAACAGGCGACCATTTGCTTCGAAGTGCTTCTTCCACGAACAACTTTCGTTGGATTTTGCTCGTCTTTGAAGACCCAAACGGTCGATTATTGTTTCGTTTCGGGCTCATACGCATAGATCCATGATTCGTCACCTGTGACGATCTTATAAACGTCTTTTGAAGCACCGCAATCGTATTTCTGCAACATTTCTTTGCACCAATCGACACGATTTTAAAATTGTGGGGGATCCAACGAGAAAAAACCTTTTTTTACGGCCAGGTGTTCATGCAGTATCGAATGTATGCTGGTGGAAGAAATGTCCAAGGATGTCTCTATCGGTATGTCGCATGTCGATCTTGCATTATGAGTTCACGCACGGCAACAATGTTCTCTGGCACAACAGCCAAATTTGGACGACCTTCACGGAATTCGTCTTTGAGCGAGCTTCGGCCACGCTTAAATTTATTGTACAAATTTTTCACAGTGCTATAGGATGGTGCTTCATCGCCATACAAAGATTTAAGTTCATCAATGCACTCTTGTCGTGATAATCCACGTCGAAAGTTGTGAAAAATGATGGCACGAAAATGTTCACGAGTTAATTCCATTTTTTTTTCTATATTAATTTTTTCAAGTCACTGTTAACAACACAGATAATGGTCGTACGTCAAAACGTTTTGAGTACGACTATGCTTAATAATGACAAACTTTCCAATGGAAATGTCAGATTGCACTTGGCAGCACTCAGTGTTTCCAGGCCAGAAATATATATAGCAGCTCTCGTATAATATGATCCTCTAAAATTGGCCTCGTTTTAAAAACAGTTTGTAATTTCAATAACACTGTCCACCAAATTAAGACTTTTTGAATGAAACAGAATAGCAACCACATAATTCTGAAAGGGTATGTTGAGTAGATAATTTTTGTAGAACAAACTTATGGTCCAGCACGTCTGAGTTTTTTTTTACAGTGGGTCAAAGTTTTCATTTTTTGGTCGAAGGGAGCATTATACTGTATGAAAAAAATGCTGTAAGTTAATGTCTGAGAGAATTCTTATGGTCTGAGTTATATTGTGGAATTGTATGAGGATTATTTTTGTGGAAGATCTTAACCCTCTAACTGGTCCCTTTGACCCTTTTTTCAAGAAAATCAAAAAATATCCTTTAAAAAAGGACATTTAAGGATTAAAATATTGTACGAAAATATTTGCCGGAAAATTTCAGTGGGGGTCACCAAAGACACTATTGTTGTAGAAAAAGCTTTTTACGATTAATTAGTAAAATTATACACCAACATATACAAAACAGGTAAAAACCCTTTCAGAATTATAGGGTCGCTATTCTGTTCCAAAAATGCTGTAATTAAAGGATGTCTCTTTTCAATATATGTACAGGTTTTTATGCGTATTTTTTAAATGTAAAGGGCAACATTTAAAATTAAAAAACTGCATATTACTATATAATGACAAAGAGTGATATTTGGGCCTATCTTTTAAGCCGTTGAAGAAAAAACTTGGGAATTGAACAGAATGCCGATTGCTATGATCGTTATAGTATTAATATTCAAAATTGTAAATTAAAGGGTGCCTCAATATTTAATATTATTTGATATATACAGCCAAAATTTTAAACTGTTATTGACAGATAGCTAAAAATTACAAGAGACCTGTATATCTGAGTCCACTTTAACACTAAGTGTATAATTTAAATTTATAGATTAAGGAATGTTTCCAAAATTATTGTAATTTGACTTATATGGGCAGAATGTCAAAATTATGCCAATGATGACCCCTTTAAAAGAATTTGTTGCAATTTTCAAAATCTTTTTAGTATAATTGATTTTTCTTAAAATGTAAACATTATTAAACGCAATATAATATTGTTTTTAAATACTTCGTTTAAATGTAATTTTTGGTAATGTAATGTAACGTTTTGAATTGTAAAAAACCATGCATATTTATGTAAATCAGTCTGTAAGGATTTTATCTATACACTCAGATAATAGAAAAAAATGTCCATTACTTTGATTTGTATAAGAAGAATTATAAATGTTTTAAATTATTAATTAAATGGTCTTGCAATAATTAATGTAATTTGATGTATATGGCCAAACTGTTGAGCCGTTATAGACAAACGGTTAAACAAGTATAAAATTTGAATTTGGAAATTAAAGGGTGTCCCTATAGTTACTGCAAATTTTGGTGATGGAATATACGGCGGTCCCAATAGTTATTGTTGTTTATGTATGTGCCCATTCTTTGGAACCGTTATAGACAAACAGATGAAATATGTTTTAAAGTCGTTTTTTCGACTTATATAGAAACAAAATAACAAAAGAGAAGTCGTTTTAAAAAAACAAATGAAGGTAATGCAAAAAGAACATTTTGTCTCAATCAATTTAATAATAATACCATATCAATTGTTTTATTTTGTATTTTTTTGTTTCTTTTTGTTGATTAATTATTAAGAAAATCCTAGCGAACTTACCCATTAATTGCAAAAGTTTTTGAAACTTTTAAATCACTTTTTGAGACAGATAATATTTCATTTTTGAAGAAATATTACTAAGAGTTGACTAGTGGTTTTTAAAGTCAGTGTTGCAAAAAAAAAGTGATGCGAAGGTGCTAAATGAAAAATAAATCCTAATTGATTTTTATATTATTACAACCTAGTTTAAACTTGCACGGCGTTGATAACAAAGTTTGCTTTTGTGGGTAAACTCACAGCAGTAAGCCGTAATATAATAAAAAAAAACAAAATTGAAGTTATTTTTTCAGAAGCCAAAAATATTGTGCACATAAATTAAAAATCTGAAAAATATCGAAATTAGATAAAAAATTTTTGCGAGATTCAAAGATCCCGAAAAATTGTGGGAAATTTTAATAAGTGTTTTAAATCCCTAATCGCTAAATTTTTAAAATTCAATTCCATTTGGCATCTTTAATAATAAAACTACGTATTCGTTACAAAATAACATAAAAGATTAGTAAGATAAACCTTACACAATACATTCAGCATAAAGAGCATAAAGGAATCAAACGCAATTAACGTAGATAAACACAAACAAGATTCCCTATAACAAAGTTTAATATTAATACTCATTTAATCAATTTAGTTAGAGACATAAGAATCCTTAATTTCTACACATAATTTTGGCCGAATGAACAGTTTCGAAATGCCATATGACTACGTTTTCCGATCGTAATAAATATGTAATATTAATAATAACAAGTAAGGGTGCTCTATTCGGTTATGCCGAAACATATACTCTTCACCATAATTGTAAGCCTAGTTTAGTAAAGTAACTCCCATCAAAAAAAAAAAACAAACGTTGGGGTGACAGAGAAATGAAAAAAAAAAAAAAAATCAAGTGTAATATATAATTCTGCATAAAAATGCAATCGGCTTTTAATGGGTTAAGCACTTTAAAAAAATTGTAAATTTGATATCCATATTGATATCTTAAAAAATATGGTGCACAATCGTTATTTTCTATAAAAAGTTAAGAGACCCATACCTCGGATAATATGGGCGAGCGGCAATTTTTTAATTTTTTTTTTTTAATTTTTGTGGTGAAGGGTATAAAAATAATGTTACAGAATATGTATTCCATTGCCTTGTACACGGTAAAATATTTAAGTCGGTGTATACACAGAGAAAAGAAATTCGTTATAAGAACCGAATTTGTTGCCAATCGAATTTTGTCGGTTATGTGTATTATCTTGAATTCGGTTGTAGTAACCGAATGAATATAGCACTCACAACTATTTAAGAAAATTATTCTTGGCTGACTTTAAAGTATTACTGTAAGTAAGAAATTACAGGCATAAGATTATAAATTATGAATTTCATGTTTCTGCCATTCGAATTCAGCCTACTCCTTTCTTTACATCATGATTTTTCTTTTCCACATAGGATCTTCAACTTTTCGTCCCATACCGCACGTTTTACAGCTGCAAAGTGTATTACACATTTTAGAATTTTTGTTAATTCTGAGATTAATTTTGTACTTACCTTTCAACAATATTGGAGAACTTTTCACAACTAACAATATATTCTTGGTTTTTTTTTTTTTAACTGAAATATTGAAGATTTTTTTTTTTTTTTGTAATGTGTACCTAATCATTTTTATTATGTCAAACATTTTTGGATATTATAAGACACGATCGATTTTGATGATTCTAACTACCAAATTTTTGTTTTCAGTAGTAATGTGCTGAATAAGTTAAGTTGCATCTTCCATTTAATAGAATAGATTTTAGTAAAGATACAAATCTATCAGGATTACTTTTTTAAGAGGTGTTACAACTAGCATTTGGACGGTAATATCATTTGTTAGCTTTTAGTATTAAAAATAAATCAAAACTATAATTTATTTATATTAAAAATCAAAAAATGATATTAGTAAATAAATTTTGAACATATCAAACGAATTTTAACCAATCCTTTTTCGGTGTGTATGCAATTTTTTGATTTTTTTTTATAATTACGAAAATTTATTTTCAATAAAAAAATTATGTAAATAATAATATAATTTATAGTAATATATTAATTAATATTTATTATTTACGGGAGGTAACACGCCAATTTTTTAAACTTGATCCACTACACTTGACATCAAGTTGCTGAGAAAAGTAATATAGATTGTGGTTTTCAAAATGTACCTTTTTATTTGTTTATTTATGGAGGAGGCGCCACGCCCATTTTTACAAACTTAACCATTAGTTTTATTTAGTGGATTTAAAAAGATTAAATCTATTTTTTACAGTAAATATTTCGTTATTTTCATAAATAATTATACGAGGGCTGCTCTATATATTTCTGGCCTAATAGTGAAAATGCGAATATTTATAATCAAAAATGGTTTTATTGTTTTTCAAAGTATTCTTCAGCATGATTTATACACTTTTGCATGCGCTCAAACCAGTTGTCGAAGCACTTTTTCCACTCCGATTGAGACACCTCTAAAACATTGTTTTTGAACACTTCAAAAGCTTCTTCTGGCGACGAAAATCGTTGACCATGCATTTTTTTCTTGATGTGCGGAAACAAGAAGAAGTTATTAGGTGCCAAGTCAGGGCTGTACGGCGGATGACCTATTAATACGACGTTTTGGCCGGTCAAAAACGCTCTGGTTTGAGCCGATGTGTGAGAGCTCGCATTGTCATGGTGAACAATGATTCGTCTTCTCTTGTTGGTTTTTCGAATTTCTCCGATGACTTAAGGCAAACAAATTGTAGTGTACCGCTCAGAAGTGACTGTCCTATGTTGCTCAAGCGGAACAGTCGCCACATGACCAGTTTTGCCGAAGAAAAAGGCGACCATTTGCTTCGAAGTGCTTCTTCCACGAACAACTTTCGTTGGATTTTGCTCGTCTTTGAAGACCCACACGGTCGATTGTTGTTCCGTTTCGGGCTCATACGCATAGATCCATGATTCGTCACCTGTGACGATCTTATAAACGTCTTTTGAAGCACCGCAATCGTATTTTTGCAACATTTCTTTGCACCAATCGACACGAGCCCTTTTTTGAGCGATTTTCAAATTGTGCGGGATCCAACGAGAACAAACCTATTTTACGGCATGTCGCATGTCGATCTTGCATTATGAGTTCACGCACGGCATCAATGTTCTCTGGCACAACAGCCGTTTTTGGACGACCTTCACGGAATTCGTCTTTGAGCGAGCTTCGGCCACGATTAAATTCATTATACCAATTTTTTACAGTGCTATAGGATGGATGGAGATTTAAGTTCATCAATGTACTCTTGTCGTGATAATCCACGTCGAAAGTTGTGAAAAATGATGGCACGAAAATGTTCACGAGTTAATTCCATTTTTTTCTATATTAATTTTTTCAAGTCACTGTAAACAACACAAATAATGGTCGTACGTCAAAACGTTTTGAATACGATTATGCTTAAAAATTACAAACTTTCCAATGGAAGTATCAGATTGCACTTGGTGTTGCCAGGCCAGAAATATATAAGTTTGCAAAATTTTATTTGTTTGTTTACAAATTGGCTTAGTTAAAAAGAAATCATCAAGTTGATTATTTGTTCATATTCCATTAAACTAAATTTAGTTTAGTTGATGTTTTTTTCTTATATAATGATGTAGAATATCAATATGGTTCGTTTTGTATAATAAACATTATTCAAGGCAAATTATATTGCACATTTATATTCACAATAAATTTAAGTGGGTATCTTTCCATCAAATGTGTAAATCAGCGCTCTTTCTAGTGTTCGTAGCCACATGGCTTCTTGAACTACTGCTGATAACGCCAAATATTCAGCTTTGCTTGAAGTTAACGCAAGAGCTAGTTGCCGCTTACTATTCTAAATATAACACAGTGTTAAAATTGCTTGCTTAAAAATAGCATTAGCACTTAAATCTTTCAGCAAATAAAAAAACTAAATGTCTCAGCATTTACAAAACATTTTATTGTAAACAAAGCAACAGCAAAAAAAGCTCAGCAAACGTTTTCAAATCAATTCTGCCAGTAAATATTATACTATTGTTATAACTTTCGGTTAAAACCGTCGTCTTGGTATTAGTACTAACAAGCACGTGGCTTGAAAATGATGTTATATCATCGAAAGCGCTCGCCAAACGTTGCAAGTATACAGCCAGAGACGACGGTTTTAACCGAAAGTTATAACAACAGTTTTTAAATTAATTGCTTTGCTGACTGCTTTGCTGACGAAAAACACATAGCTGAAGCAATTGCGTTTCTTTCTTTTTTTTTTTTTTTTTGCATTTGCTTTTACCGCACATTTTTCCACAGCAAAAGTTGATCACTAATATAACAGCGTTTTGTAACAAATTAACGTAACTGGTTACGGATCTTCTATCTTTTAAATCATTGCCGCCAATCAGAAATTATTTAGTTATTTCTATTTGCAATAAAATGTAACTTATTTCCTTTTAGATAACGAAAAATGCGTTTAACATCTAAACATTGACTTCTATACCTATTTGAAAAATTTATTTCACTATAAAAAGGCACATGGGTCAAGTACAGTGCCAGGGGAATACCCATGTGCTTTTATTTTATAAACTAAAATGAAATTTTTGTAAATCAATGTTATAAAAATAAATGTTAAAAAATAAACATATTTATTTATGACATTGTGTTTACTCGTAAATCAAATATGATTTTTTTTTTTGTTGTTTTTGGTGTCTGTTTACCGCTATTAATTTATTGTCATTGGCTTATTGACTTTTCAAAATATGATTACGATTTTGGAAATATTATATTTTATTTGTTTATCGTCACTTGCTGCAGAGTACGTTACGTTCAATTCATTGACGTCTTTGAAAGATGAAAATCATAAATCACAACACATTTATTTTACTAAACTTTTAATAAGACATATTGATGATAATACCATTATATGAGAATTTTTTAAAATTAATTTTAATTTATTTAAATCCTAAGAAACATACATTCAGACATACACATATATTTTAAGAAAGTAAACAAATTAAATGAAAAATTAAAATAGCATTGTACAACACACAGAATTAGAAAACATTTCAAATCTAATATTTCATTTTTAAATGCTTAAACAAATGTCATTAAATAAATTACTTTCTTAACCCTTACTTTCTTCTTAAGAGTAGAAATACAACCTCACGGTTGCGGATGCTGTTGTTTTTTTTATATGGAGTTTTGAGAATAAAAAACGTTCAACGAATCCGCATGAAATTAGAATCTATTTTAATTTGAGTGCGTTTTCTCTCAAGCTCCCAATTTTGAATTTTTTCTCTTTCAGCATGTTGCCACAGTTTTATTGTTTTTCTACTAAAAAATTCTATTTGTTAATATTTTTTGTGAATGACTACGAAAAAAGAAG
The DNA here is from genome assembly GCA_916610165.2 of Gymnosoma rotundatum. Taxonomy (NCBI): domain Eukaryota; kingdom Metazoa; phylum Arthropoda; class Insecta; order Diptera; family Tachinidae; genus Gymnosoma; species Gymnosoma rotundatum. The sequence continues at coordinate 51,361,430 of OU744338.1, forward strand.
AGAAAGAAAATGTAAAAAGTCATTGAAAATCAACAATAATTTTGAAATTTTCAATTTATTGCTTTTTTACATTAAAAAAATTTTTTTAAATATATTTCAATAAAAAAGAATAAAAAAATTAGTAAACAAATAATAAAAATGACAATAAAAACCGCATCCGTCGCCGCAACTCATTTTATTTGTTTTTTCTCTGACATGCGGAATCCGTCGCCGCAACCGTGAGGTTGTATTTCTACTCTAATTCAATAATTTTGTTTGACTTCAAAAAAACATTAATACAAATTGAGTTGTTTCCAGGGTTCAGAAAATACACATTGCATAATACAATATTTGCTGTGCGAAAGCAACATACACATGTTTTTTTTTTACATATCAATCATGTGTGTCTCTAAATTTGATATTGCTGAACACCAATATATATTTGTATTAATTTTTACAATAAGACCTTAAAAGCTAAGTGTATCTTAGGAACCATAAGAGCAAAAATCTAAAAAACAACAAATGAAAAATCGACAAAATGGAAAAAGTACTTACTGGAAAAAAGAGCCGAAATTTCGGGGTTCTAAACTTAATTTTCTTTATTAGCTTAAGCTCTTTAAATAAAGTACAGATATTAATGACATGGCTATCACTTCTTTAAAATACTTTAATTCAGGTATAAAATTTAATTCATTATTAAACTGTTAAAACGAAAGTATAAAAAAAATCACAATAATTCATTAGCAATTACAGGGAATAATTATAAAATTTAAATAACAAAACAAAAAAGATCATAAACAAAATACATATAATTTTTAATTTTTTCCCAATCAGGATTCGAACCGTGGATATTATAAATGAATTAAAATTGAATTATTTTCGGCAGTGATTTATTTTTAATTTCTAATTATTCTTTAGATAGAAAAATTATTAACAAATTTATGAGGACGTTTAGAAGTTAATTTAAGAAATGAAATAAAGCCAAAAATAATTAAATGTTAATTCATTCAAAATACATATACTCATAAATTTCTCTGTGTGATTGAAAGTAAACTGTTTATTCACTGTCGAAGGGCTCATGTAACAACCAAATACGAGCGCTGCTCTATATATTTCTGGCCTAATAGTGAAAATGCGAATATTTATAATCAAAAATGGTTTTATTGTTTTTCAAAGAATTCTCCAGCATGATTTATACACTTTTGCATACGCTCAAACCAGTTGTCGAAGCACTTTTTCCACTCCGATTGAGACACCTCTAAAACATGGTTCTTGAACACTTCAACACCTTCTTCTGGCGACGAAAATCGTTTACCACGCATTTTTTTTCTTGATGTGCGGAAACAAGAAGAAGTCATTAGGTGCCTCGTCAGGGCTGTACGGCGGATGACCCATTAATTCGACGTTTTGGCCGGTCAAAAACGCTCTGGTTTGAGCCGATGTGTGATAGCTCGCTTTGTCATGGTGAACAATGATTCGTCTTCTCTTGTTGGTTTTTCGAATTTCTCCGATGACTTCAGGCAAACAAATTGTAGTGTACCACTCAGAAGTGACCGTTCTACGTTGCTCAAGCGGAACAGTCGCCACATGACCAGTTTTGCCGAAGAAACAGGCGACCATTTGCTTCGAAGTAATTCTTCCACGAACAACTTTCGTTGGATTTTGCTCGTCTTTGAAGACCCACACGGTCGATTGTTGTTTCGTTTCGGGCTCATACGCATAGATTCATGATTCGTCACCTGTGACAATCTTATAAACGTCTTTTGAAGCACCGCAATCGTATTTTTGCAAAATTTCTTTGCACCAATCGACACGAGCCTTTTTTTGAGCGACTTTCAAATTGTGCGGGATCCAACGAGAACAAACCTTTTTTACAGCCAGGTGTTCATGCAGTATCCAATGTATGCTGGTGGAAGAAATGTCCAAGGATGTCTCTATCTCTCGATATGTCGCATGTCGATCTTGCATTATGAGTTCACGCACGGCATCAATGTTCTCTGGCACAACAGCCGTTTTTGGACGACCTTCACGGAATCCGTCTTTGAGCGAGCCTCGGCCACGATTAAATTCATTATACCAATTTTTCACAGTGCTATAGGATGGTGCTTCATCGCCATGCAAAGATTTAAGTTCATCAATGCACTCTTGTCGTGATAATCCACGTCGAAAGTTGTGAAAAATGATGGCACGAAAATGTTCACGAGTTAATTCCATTTTTTTCTATATTAATTTTTTAAGTCACTGTAAACAACACAAATAATGGTCGTACGTCAAAACGTTTTGAGTACGATTATGCTTAAAAATGATAAACTTTCCAATGGAAATGTCAGATTGCACTTGGCAGCACTCAGTGTTGCCAGGCCAGAAATATATATAGAGCAACCCTCGTATTGATTTCAACTGAACATTTAGACACTCACCAGTATTTTTTTATACAAAGTTTTTGATATCAATTTCAGTGTCATAAATAAACAACAACTTGCAAAACTAACCTTACATTTAGACACCCACCTAAACCACAGACAACAAGTGTACACCGAAGGGACTTCACCAACAACTGGCTACAGAGATGGGCAGCTCTTTGTGTAGGCTACTGCTTCTCTGAGCTTCAGTTAATTAAAGACAGTGGTTAGTTTTTCGAAAAGTATTAATTTGTCATCCCGATTTGGTGCCTGCAAACTAGGAGATTGGTTCCCCGAAGGCATTTTGTCAGAGCCTAGGTTAGATCAGCTTCGACTCTCTGTAGCCCCGGGTGGAACGAACAGTAGCAAGTGCATGTTGAGTTTTCGAACAAGATTATCTGTTACAGACAATTGTTAGAAAAAATCTTTTAGGCTGGAGGCACCAGTAGAGTATATTTTTTCGGAAAATAGACTGGGCAAGACTGCATCTGTTGTATAAATATAAAAAAATCTTTGGGTTTCAGTAAGAGAACGCCTCATACTTGACCAAACAGATTTAAACTTAATGCTGGATCAATAAATTATAAAATTGTAGCAAAAGAGATGGTATATGTAGTTGTGATATCCATTTCTTTGAAGTTCTATTCGATAATACATTCATGCGAACTTAAGATTGTCGCTAACAATTTTATTGTTTCTATTCAAATTTAAAAATTACGTAAATTTTTTGACGCGCCCTAAAATTATTTAATATTTAATGAAATACTGATAAGAATTACTGATTTTCAAGTGCGTCCACATAATGTTATAAAAATTAATTAATTAATTACATTTGTAAAATAATTATAAATATTAAATGTTGGTGGTAATTGCGTTGTTTCAAACCAAAAATATTTGGTTAAAACAACTAGTATTTTTCCCTGCTCAGTTTTACACATAAGTATAATTACATACGTAAGTTTTGTTTTGATTTCAAATGGAATTTTTCGTCGCATCTATAAGTTTTGTACAACATTGAATACGTTTTGTTTACAACAAGTTAAATAGATTGTTGTAAAATGTTTATCATCTTATTATTACAATTTATTTGTTTTTATATTATTTTATTAACTTTATGATACTCTCAAAACATAAAATAATAAAGTTAACGACGTTTTTGCAGGGCCTTCAAGTATTAATTACTTTATTATTCATGTGACAATATTTTTAGTTTTATTTAAGGTTACATATAAATATTTTTAGAAAAAAAACCCGATAAACTTGGTAAATTTATATTTTAGTACTTATTTTTTCGGATCAGCACTTAAGGGAGACCCTTGCTTAAGCATTGCTTTGTGCCAGAATCAGGGAGTAAGGCAAGGAAGATACAGAGAGTAGCGTTTGTGGACATTCAATTTAAAATGTACTATATTGATAGTTGATTAAATGCAGAACCCTGTATAATAATCGTTTGGGTATTTACATATTTTTGTATTTTAGGTGTACCGTTATATTTGTCAATGACTTTAATTAGTGAATGATTACACTGTTCTGCACGAATATCCTCCTTTAAACCAAAATATGCTTTCTTACTGTTTTCAAATGTGCCGAACACGAATTTAAAGTCAGATTCTGTCTATCGTGCACAGTTTCTTGAGAAATTCTATTTTTTATCCAAAAATTTAAGTTTTTTGTAAATTTGACGAATTTTTTTTTGGCATCAAAACATAGTGAAAAAAATTCAAAAGCGCAATGATTTTGAACGCAATTTGATAGGAATATTACAAGTGGTTGAAGAAATATGGCTAAAAGCTTTTTATTCAGATTCAGACTCAGCACATCTGAAAACATGAGAAACAGGCAAAATTGTTCAAGGGAGGGGAGAAAAGTTTTTTTTTTGCAGAACAGTGTTATTAGTTAGTTTGCCTTCAGCCACGTCTCCGTTATTACATATCGGACACTTCAAAATTTTAGGAAAGAAAGTCCTCTGCAGTAAGATAGTACATGAGCACTTAATAAGAAGCGTGATCAACGCAAAAATGTGCGGATGTTGTGAGTCCGTTTTCTTATCGCATTAGGGCACATACCAGCGAAGCAAAAAAAGAGAGTCAATAGAGTTGGATACCTTACTGTCACGTATGAGACCACCCCTGCGGCCACGGGGGCACCAAGAGTCTGTGCTGACATAACCTAGGCGAAGGTTCTCGGGGGTGAAGGGAGAACTAGTCCCCCTGTGCAGGCACCAAATCTGGATAGACAGTAGGGTACTGTCTATGCACCAGTATCCTTAAGTGATAATATTAATGTAAATAAATAAACTGGCACCACGGGAACCGGTAGCTCATACAGAGAGCCACCCCTCTCTGAAGAGGGTTATTGGTGAGGTCCCTTCGGGGTACACGTGGTGGCTATATATATTTGCAGGTCTGGTGCGGAATATATTAAAGTGTGCTTTGCACTCTCAAAAGACGGAGTTTAGCTAGACTCCAACCCTATAGCAAGGGTAAGTTTCATGGTCCTGCAAGCCATGGACTTAAAATTGCAACTTAGTGGTGGTAAGACCACCGTCTGGCTCAGTGCCAGGTACAGACTTCAATCTAATAACTTCTCTGACACCTCTGAGCTTCTTAGTCCTCTCCTATACGCGGACAAGTTACCCCAAAATAGTCTTTGGAGCCCCAGACATGAGAGATATATTTTATTTTTGGGCGACTGTAGGTGGCATAAATAGTAAAGAGATCTGCAGTGAGATTCACTACTCATTTTTAACGATTATTGACTTAACAACAAAAATGTGGATTTTCGTATTCAGTAACACTTTTAACGATATTCGTCGTTGCTTAAAACAAGCTGATATAGTTATCAAGTTGGACATCGTTAAGAAAGCGATTAGAATTTTTGCGTTGTTAAATGTATCGTCAAAATAAACGACATACATGTACGCATAAACACAGAACATATACATATTTTTGAACACTAAATAAAAACACAGTTTGTTTTCATTTTAATATAATTAAACATATGCATACATGAAATTTATTTCAAACATACATAAGTGTCTTGTTAAAAAAAAATGGTTTGAACGTATTTAAGAAGAGGTAATCGCAGCTCTACAACCAAAACTATTATTATGCTTTTCTTATTGTCATACTCCATAAATGCATATTGTAAAATACGTATTCATGCGTGTAAATTCAGATTTTAGAAATAAACACAACCATCTACCTCGCTTGAATTCACTGTTTTTACTCTTCTCCTATATAGTTTTCGTTTAATTGTTGACGGAGTTACCACTCAATTTCAACTTGTGTCTATTATCGTTAATCTCAAGTTATTGAATCACTTAATCGTTACTGCAAACAACAAAAAATGTTTACAAATATTGTCATTATTAAGTTGAAAGCTTTTTCTGAATCTTGAAAATTGCGTTTAGTTTGTCGAACATCAGACTGAATTTTCTTGCCAAGAATATACTTATACCATCTATAACTACTGATGAAGCACCACTTTCGGTCGGACTTGAGTGCATAAGCATACAAAAGTGAGTATTACGAGCACTAAAATCGATTCTATTGGCGCGGCCCCAATTAGATATTGTAACGAGATCATGATTGACCATTTTATTCTTATTCTGTGACTGATTTTGGAGTCCAACAATTTACTCTGCGATTGACAGTAGGCTCATCATAAATTTCATGCGACAGATAATTAGATTGAAGTAATGTGGGAAGTGGGGTCCCCCATATATATGTTCAAAAAAGTTCTTGGTAATTATTTTGCCATGCCTGCCTACTAGATCGATGTTCGACTTCTTGACGACGACTTGTAAAGAAATGCGTTAATAAGTACAAAATTTGTTTTTGTAGGTAAACTCATAAAAAGTCGCAGCTAATAAAAAAAGCAGCAAAATCATCTGAGTTTAGGAAAGTCTCACAAAAAGTCAATGGAGGCCAAAAAAGGGTTAAATTGCGACTTTACTCAACAAACGGTAACGCTGATTATAATAAATAAGCAATAAATTAAAATTTTTTTTTGGCCCTTCTTTCATTAAGAAAAATTGTCCTTAAGTAAAATAATGAAAAATCCTCAAAATTTAAGATAAATAATGGTAATTAAAAACTAGTAAGAGTACTATATTCAGCTAAGCCGAATCTTATATACCCTTCTAGTTTAGTGAAATAAATCCACTAAACAAAAAAAAAAAAAAAAACACAAATATTGCGGTGACAGAGAACTAAGAATTAGGAAAAAATTAGGCACTACATATAATTTTACATAAAATGTCATCGACTCTTAATGGGTTAAGTATTTAAAAAATTTGTATTTCCATAAACATCTCTTCAAAAGCTTTTAAATGATACCCATATTGATAACTTTAAAAATGTGGTGCACAATCGTACTTTGCTATGAAAAGTTTAGAGGCCCATAACTCGGAAAATATGAGCGAGCTCCAATTTTTTCACGTGATGTTTTTTTTTTGTTTTCTATCGCCTCATATATTTGTTTTTTATTGGAATTACTTTACTAAACTAGTTTTGTTCCACATAACATACAAAAATTAGAGACAGGCGTGGTGTTTTGCGTGCTGCCTTGAAATGCATGTACCGATCTTGCCGATTTTTCCAAAATCGAAACTATGTCTGATCGATTGGCGTTATTGAATTTATTCTAGCTCATGTAGTGCCTTGGCAAAGTTGGTTTCAATCCAAACACGGGTGGACAAACGGACATCACTCTTTGAAATTTTGCTAAAATTTGAATATTTGAGTAAAAACCGAAAATTAAGTAAAATCAAAAGAAAAAGTTTTTAAGAGAAGTTTTAAAAAATTTGAAAATTTTAATAAAAATCAAAAATTCTTTTCAATCGAAATTTTAATAAAATTAGAAAATTTTATTAATTGAGAGAATAGAGTAAAAAAATTGCATGTGTGCTCAAATGTATGATAGTGTGGAGTAAAACAATATATGTGTGACAGACTTTTTGACAGATCTGTACGATTTTCTAATCTTTTGAAATTACTCATAATATAGTTTTCTATATGTGATCAGAGTTTGTTTTTTTTAAGATGAGAAGTGTTACCGCCCCTGCTAGAGTATTGTGGTGAATATTTGTATTATTTTTGTAATTGTTTTAACTGGTATATAAGTGACATCTGTATGTCGAAATCAAATTAAATAATTTCATAATATTGTATTCAAGCGCGATAAGCAAGCTTGGGGTATACATAAAATTAAAAAAAAGAGTAGAGATGCACTTGTTGTGAGTGACATGAATATCAGATGACCTATGGAGCTTGCTCCGTGTTCAAATTAAAAAAGTTAAGCGAATGTTATATAAGTATTTTTTAATCTAATGTCAAATTATTTGTTTGTTTAATTGTAGGAATTTTAACACCATTTAGTTAAAGAAATAAAATGCACATACGTATCTAAAAAAAAATTGGTGTTAATAATCTATTGGACCGAGAGCTTGGGTTGCTTCGCCTAACAAGGACAAAAAAACAACAAAATATTAGCACGATATGTTAATGGAAATAGTGTTGCACCTACGCAGCCATTTTGTAACGGTTTTTGAACTAGGATAGAATTATGCTAGATTTTTGTGGGATTAAAGCGTACGATTATATATGATAGTGAATCCTGGCCTTAAACAATCAAAACGGCGGCTATTTCTGAGCCGAAGCAAGACGATCAAAACAGCGACGAGAGTGTTGCAAAAACAATAGGCGGCGGCGCGCCGTCAGCTGTGAACCGATCGGCTTCTTTCTCTGTCACTCAGTCGACTTCGCTATGCATAAGAACTCAGAATATATGTATATATACTTTTTAATGACAAACTTAGATATACCCGAGTTACACCTGGCGTGGAGGGTATAAAAATAGCGTAAATGTAATTTACAAAAATTACCCCATTTGAACTGAATTAATTGCCATAAAAATTTTTATGAAGCTTTTTATTTTTGTGTTGAAGAATTTCTTATTAAGAGTTACATTTCAAAGAACTAAAATGTTTGCCAATAAAGCTTTCAAGAAAATTTTTAAATATTTTTATTTTACTTGGAAAATAAATGAACATACATACATATTTACAAATCAATCGCTCTGTAGAAAATTAAAAGACAAAAAATATTAAAAAAAAAATCGTTTATTTCGTTTACAGAAAAGTAACAAAAGAATACAAAATAAAAGCTTACAACTGCAAGCCATAAATACACATATTAATATAATAATTCAAAAAGTAAAAGCATTTATGAAATTTAAATTAGTTATAATATGAGTTAAAAAAGTTGGGCAAAAGTCGTTGTGTCATAAACTGGCGAAAGGGATTGAGACGTACATTCTTCAAAATGCAGTTGGATGGTAAATCGACCTGTCAAAATGAATTTAAACAAACATTAAATTGAAAACATTTAAGTATAATACTAAACAACAACAATAAAGTAGGGAAAAGCAGCATAGAAATTATAATTCAGCTTTTAAAGTATCAGCATTAATTTGTATTGTAGCTAAAGATTAATACAGCAAATTTTTGTTGTAGTGTATACGTATAAACCAGTCTGGCCAATAATAACTTACAGTTTGAGCATGTGTCACTTTAACTGGTTTCTGGCCAGGACAAATTATAAACGATTCATGGCCAGGCAAAAGTTGAGCATTTACCATCGATGGATGCGATACGGTTGGCATGATGGAGTGCAAATTTGATGGAGATGTTATTATGGGTACTGGTCGTTGGCCACTGGCGTATTTAAAGTCATCTATTGCACCGGAAGGGCTGTTAACTGTACTGGGCTTAAGATGCATTGCAGGGACAGATGATTTGTCAGAATGTTGGGCTTCTATTAATTTGAGGTTACATTTTCTTTTATTTTAAATAAAAAGTGAACTATACCTTTAACATTTATCTCAAATTCGCACTTAGCTGTTAAACCATCTTCATTGGTGGCCTCGTAGAATACGGTATGAACACCAGAGCCAAATAGTTCGCCTGGTATCTAAAAGTTTAATTTATAAACATCTTTATTACTTTTCAAATAAATATTTAAATTGTAAGTATGTAAATACCCGTGATTTATAGATTTTCTTTAAGCCATATTTACTCTCGAATAGAGGCTCCTCCCATACCACAGAACGATAGGCTTGATTTTTAGCCAGATGTACCTCAAACGAGGGGGTACAAAAAATAATTTTTGGCCCTTCAGCATGTCTTACATGAATAACAGTTTTACAGCGAGCCTTTCTGCCCGTTAGAGGATCATGGCCCCGAAATACTACAGCATATGTGCCCGGCCCCAAATGAGCTTGCAAATCTCTGGTCCAAGATGGTGATGATTCAATAAAACGATAATCTAAATTTGTCACAGGCTTCTCCAAAATGACATGAGCAGTACGTTCGCCAGTTGCTAAAAATACAGTCGTATTACGAGGGCACTTAATAAATGGTTTTTGCACCTCAACACCTCCAAATGTGGGTGACTTCCAAGTTAAATTGGGCAGAGGATGTGTTTGATAGGTAGTCTGTGTGCTGGGCATGGGTTGTTTGTGTAATGTTGGCATTACCGAAGGTGTGAAATCATTTGTGGTACCTAGACGTGTCTCGGTTTGCATTGGCACACATTCAAATATACCATCATAAGACCATTGCATTTGTGAAGTGCAAACAGCTACTGATTTTCCAACTGGCACAAAGCCAATGTTACACTTTAGGCGACAGTGTTCACCCATATAAGTTGTACCATAAGAACATGATTGCGGCAATATGACACCATTTCTTGGCATTGGAATACGAGAGCATACAATTGCTGCATTTAGCAATATAAAAGTGGGGATTGAATAAAAAAGAATGTTTATGTACGTTTAAGCATTTTCAATTTATGAAGATAAAGGAAAAAATGACGGATATTTATAATTACAAAAATAATGTTGAAATGTTTATGAGATTAAAAAAAATATATAACAATAAACATTTGAATCTTGTTCACAATAAATAAAAACTCATTAATTTTCTGAAAATAATTTTGTATAAATTTTTTAGATCAACTTCATTTTTGTAACATTTTATAACTTACGCAAACATTTATTTTCGTGGTCATCCCATTGACCAGAGGCATTGCAGTAACGTTGACTGGGACCTTCTAGGAAATAGCCATGTTTACACCATACCTTGCACTTGGTGTTATAAAAACGTTTCTTCTTGTGACGATATTTAGTGCAATGAATTTCTCCGTTAGCTGGTGCGTCGAAAGGACTGCATTGATCACGCGTATCAAGACGTTTTTCACATGTTCTTCCATCGGCAGCCAAAACATAACCCAATGGACACAGGCACTCAAAACTTCCTTTATTATTGACACATATGCCTCCCAAGCATCCGCCATTATTTACTAAACATTCGTTTACGTCTTCACAATCACGACCACTTTCAAGTCTATAACCACTGGGACACAAGCACTCGTAAGATCCATTTGTATTACGGCAATTGAATTCACAAACACCGGGTAAGGAACACTCATCGATATCCTCACACTTGGATGGATCACCAGGGCTAAATGTAAAACCAGGTGGACAAGTAATTGGGCAAGCATCTTCACCGTTGACAGGCTTTGAACCATCCGGGCAACGACATTCAAAAGACCCCTGGGTATTGTGACATTTATGCAAGCAAAGTCCATTGTTGTATAAACACTCATCGATGTCTTCACATGTTTTACCATCTGCACCTAAGAACCAACCCTGAGGACAAACGCATCCCTTTTCGCTATCACACAAGTGAGAACAACCTCCATTGTCTTTGCTGCATCGTTCATTTAAACACTTTTTACCATCCGAAGAAAGAGTAAAACCTTCGGGACAGGCACACATGTAAGAACCCTGGGTGTTGTAACAGTTATGGCTGCAGCCGTGATCAGTTACAATACATTCGTTGATATCAAGGCACAACGTGCGCGTTTCTCCTAAATAATAACCCATGGGACAGGTACACTGGAAGCCACCATCTACATTAACACATTCATGAGAACAGTCATGGCGCCCCAGTGCACATTCGTCAATATCCAAACAGGTCTTTTGATCTTCAGCTAACTCGAAGCCCGTCTCGCAAGCACAGGCATACGAACCTAAAAGATTTACACAAATTGAACTACAATTCGCCTGGCCATCGAAACATTCATCGATGTCCAGGCAACTGTGACCATTAGATGAGAGCAAGAAGCCAACACGACATGAACAAGCATAACTACCAGCACTATTATGACAAATGTGATCGCAGCCGCCATTTGAAAAATGACATTCATCATTGTCGGAGCATGTTTTTCCATTAGGATGTAAGCGATAACCCTCCGGGCAGGAGCATTCAACAAGACCGTTTAAACTATTGCAAGCATGAGAACAACCGCCATTATTTTGCAAGCAAACATCAACCAATATGCAAGATTTATTATCACTAGCATCCAGCAAATGGCCAGGAGGGCATGAACACTCAAAGCTGCCGGGTAAGTTCATGCAAAAGTGCGTACACTGGCCATTCGCAATGGAGCACTCATCAATATCCAAGCACATCGAGGAAGAAGTAGGTGATAAGGATGAAGTGGAGTTATAAGAGTTATGATGATATGAGTTTTCTAAATGTTTGCCATGAGATGATAATGGAATGATATTTACAGCATAATGGGTAGACAAGCCCAAAGCATATCCGGGCGGACATAAGCAAGTGAATGAGCCATTAAGGTTTTCGCAAATCATGTCTTCAACACAATTATGTAAACCAGAAGTGCATTCATCAATATCGAAGCAATAATCGTTTAAGGGTCCATCTAGGAACTCAAAACCATCGTGACAAGAACATCTAAACCCACCTGCAAAGTTTGTACACAATTGATGGCAACCACCATTATTGATTTGACACTCATCAATATCAATACAGGATTTGCCATTTCCATCTAAAACAAAACCATCATAGCAACCGCAAACACCATTTTCTTCAGATTTACAGATTTGTTCACAGCCGTTCTTATTAAACGAGCACATATCTGCCTCTACACAATTAAAGCCGGTTTCATCAAGAGTCGTATTGCCAGGGCAGGCACAACGAAAGCCTTGACCCTCTGGCAAGCATTCATGAGAACATTTTCCTTCTTTACAAGGATCATTCAGCATGTCAGGGCAAATACCTTCAGCATTTGGCTCTGAACCATCAGAACACAGACAATTGAAAGTGCCCGCCAAATTAATACAACTTAAAGTTCCGCATATACCTTCTTGTACCAAGCATTCATCAATGTCCTCACATTCATAATCACTGCCCTCAGCAAACTGAAAACCAGATGGACACATGCAATGATAATTACCCTCAGTATTTATACATTCATTGGAACATTTGTGCATTCCTCTAGAGCATTCATCTATATCCACACATCTGGCGTTGATTTCTTCATAACCCAAGGGACAAATACAGGAAAATGTTTTTTTATCTTCATTAGGCTGACAGGTACCAGGAGTACAGGCATCTTTTTGCTCGACACATACATTAACTATCTCTTGACAATTGTAGCCATTCTCTGTTAAGTCATAACCTTCAGGGCATGTACACTGATATGAGCCACTCTCCAAGTCCACACAGTCATAAGCACAACGTGTCTTATTCAATTCTGAATTTTGCAAGTCATCGCATGTGTCTCGAATACAGGTGTGACTATCACTAGATAAATGATGACGTTCCGGGCAGTGACAGTGAAAAGAACCGATTGTATTTTGGCAACCATGAGAACAAATCTTATACGAGGCTTCATATTGATTTTCCTGTACAACAATAGCACATTCGTCTATATCGACACAGCTCTTTCCGTCATCGGATAAGTTGAAACCTTCAGGACAGGTGCATTCGTAGCTGCCTTCTTTATTTACACAAATTTCACAACCACTGGTACCTTCACTGCACTCATCAATATCAACACATTTGCCCTCTTCAGCTCTATAGCCCTTATTGCATTCAAGCTCCTCTGCGGTTTTAGTAATTTCAGAATTATTGCTATTTTCTTGATTCACTTCACTTGAACTTTCCTCTATATCTTCACGGCTGTTGAGTGGTACAATGCAACGGTAGGACCCATGAGTGTTTTCGCAACCATCACGACACTCAGAAGCGACTTCGGGCAAATCACACTCATTAATGTCTGCAAAAGATTTATAAAAGTTTTATATTTTAAAATAAAATTATCTTGCAGTGGTTTAAGTATGAAAAATATTAAAATACAAATAGACTAAAATCAGTGAATATTAATGATAAAAGTCTACACCTTCATTTGGTAGTGGAAAATAATACCTAAGTTATTTCTTCAATGGTAAACGTTAAACAAAAAATTTATATACATGACATGATAGTATAAAAGGCAGATAATTTAGCAGTTAAAAGAAATTAGTTTTGATTAAAAAGTGGTTAGAGTTTCCTAACCCTCCCAATAGAATCGCCCTCGTGTTTAGTATTCTCTTTGCAAATAATAAATGGATTAATTTTTTTCGTGGTTAGAATTTTTATACAGCTAAGGGCCAGTTTCACGATGTCGCAAGCATTCGTTCGTTCGCATAACTACATTTAAAACAAAAACAATTTTTTAGAATTTGTTTTTGTTTTAAATGTAAATAAGCGAACGAACGAACGAATGCGACATTGTGAAACTAGCCTTAAATTTTTAGATCAAGTCAAGTTTTAGCCATGAAATTCGTAGTATTAAAAATATTGGTCTTTTCTGCCTCTAAAGTTTATATTTTAAAAACTTTATAGCGATTAACGTCATCGTGTACTAAAAGTGTCAGATTTGATCAATTTGAGTTAATAAGAACCAAAAGTTTTCAAATCAAGCTAAAAAATTGATAATGGAATTTTTTTTTTCAAAAAAGTTCTTCTCTAAGCGAATTCAAAAAGAAAAAGGAGGTTATCAATTCGAGTGAATGTTGGCTTTTTTATTTTCCTTGCTTCATAACATACTCATTTCTGCATCGACTTTGAAATTTTTTTTATTTGAAAGGTGATGCTTACAGATTGGTCCCGTTTTAAAAACAGTTTATAATCTTAAAAATTAAAGGGTGTCGTCATACAAAATATATGTTTTTAATGAGTATTATGAACTATAAAGGGCACCACTTTCAAACAAAAAAAAACTGTTTATAACTATAGCTCACAAAAAGTAAAAAAAGTGTAAATCTAAAAACTAAAGGGTGGCCCCATAGGTGACGTAAATTGACCTATATGGCCATAAAGTTTAAACCATTATAAACAAGCGGTTGCAAATTGGACAGAATGTCGATTGCTATGATCGTTGTAGTAACCAGTATTAATATTCAAAATTTTTACTTAAAGGGTGCCCCAATAGTTCACTTTATTTCATGAATATTGCCAAACTTTTGAACCGTTATAGGCAGACAGCTGAAATTTACGAGGGACCTAAAGTGCTAGGACCTTTATGTCAACAAGTTTGTAATTTGAATTTAGAAATTAAAGGGTGTTACCATAATTAATGTAAATTGATTCATTTCTCTTTAACTGTTACAGACAAACGCTTGTAAATTGGATAAAATAATGATTGCTATAAGCGTTATAGTAAGAAGAATTAATGTTCTAAATTAGATGTTAAAGGGTGCCCCAATAGTTCATTTAATTTGATGTATATGGTCATACAGACAAATGAAGTTTACAAAGAACCTGTTTGCTAAGTCTACTACAACAGCAAGTATAAAATTTTAATTTGGAAATTAAAGGGTGCCCTCTACTTGCTGTAATTTGATGTATATTGCTAATGACTTGAACAGTTTAACAAGGAGCTTTTAAGTCTGCTCTGCTATAACAAGTATAAAGTATAGAAATGGAATACAAGGGTGTCCAAATAGTTTAACTTACTTGATGTATGTGGCCATACTTTTGAATTGTTATTGACAGACAGATGAAGTCGGGTTTTTTTTTCGCAAGAATTATTATATTTGTTGTTTTTAGTTTTAATTATCTTTTAACTGCATAAAGAGCGAAAAAAAAGTCAGCCGTATACAGGGGTAAAAACACCTAAAATCATTCGTTGATAACTGTTGTGTCTGCTTTTACTTAGATTTTTATCTTTTTTATATTGTTTGGACAAAATTCTTTAGTTTATTTAAAATTTTTGTGAGAGGTTTTCTTAAGAGCAAAAAATGGCTTTCACCTTCAATAATCAAAATCGGAGAATTTAGTAATTTTGATCGTGATAAGAGAAACGGGTTTGTTGATAAGCTCGATTTTCGCATATGGAGTAAGATAAATCCACAACCCTCCCTACAGGCTCCATTGCATCCAGCAAAATTCACCTTTTCATGTGGTTTACTCGCTGGTGGCATCATCGATCGTAATCGCACCATGACTAATGATTTTTTGTTTGAAAATATGGATAACATTGATCCGGACGAAAAGTGGTTTCAACAAGATGGCGCCACGTGCCGCATCAAACCATCAAATTATTGGAATCAAAACTTGGCGATAAGTTGATTTCGAGAAATAGATCTGTCAATTTGCCTTTAAAGTCGTGCGATTTGACACCTCTCGATTATTTCCTATGGGGCCACTCACAGTCACTGGTTTATGCTGATAAACCAGCAAAAATTAACGCTTTGGAGGTCATCATTGTTTCCGACATACGGCCAGCAGTACTTGAAAAAGTTACCCAAAATTGGACCTCCAGCGCTTTTCATGAACAGCCGCGGTATCCACATGCCCGAAATTATTTTTAAATATCAATGTCATTTACTGACCTTTCGTATAAAAAAAATTATTCATTGCAATTAAATTTTTTGTATTATTTTTTACAATTCAAAGTTCTATCGACCTTTAAAAACACTCGATGTAATAATTTTTGCACAAAAATGACTATCGTATACCAGCCAGTATTAAAGAAAATAACATTTAAAAACTGTTTATTATAATTGTTTTACAACAACTGAGATCAACGAGCGTCCACTGTAGTATATCTGCTGGTGGCAATAATGCTTAGCGGCTGGTCTTTAATCTGTAAGTTTTAAGCAGTCAATGATACAAAATACATTGAACCCAGTTACATGATGACGCAGCAAAGTTATTTTTTCAAAATGAAAAACAAAAATATTGTTACAAAACATGACTTGGCAACCCTAAAGCCACACAAACATTAGAAACATGAAGGAAAACGACGTTGGAGGGACTATAATATTTTTACAAAATCATACGTTATGGACAGATAGAGAATTTTGTTGTTTAGATTTTGAGATACGTTATATTTAAATTCATTATACCGATGCATTTAAATGCAGTTCAAATTCTTTTTCTTCTAAACATTTTTTTTCGCTTCAAGACTACAAATTTTCTTTGACCATTTCTACTGTT
Organism: Gymnosoma rotundatum; assembly: GCA_916610165.2. Classification (NCBI taxonomy): domain Eukaryota; kingdom Metazoa; phylum Arthropoda; class Insecta; order Diptera; family Tachinidae; genus Gymnosoma; species Gymnosoma rotundatum. The sequence goes on from OU744338.1 coordinate 51,378,167, forward strand.
TAAATTTTCCGCTTTTGTTTATTACTTTTATTTAACGTTTTAAAATGATTCTGAATTTTAGCATAGACCTTCAATCTCCTTTACCAATGTTAAATTTAATTTTTTTTTAGCACTTATCTCTTTGCTTTTTTTATCATCAGTAACAAGCCACCAGTAATAAATTTTGCGGTAATTTGTGTTGTTTTTATGTTAATACGAAACAAATTACATCATCCTGACTTACAAACCTTCACAAGTTTTATCATCCTCTGACATACGATATCCAGACGGACATAAGCAAAAAATACGACCCATCGATGACAGACATGTATGAGAGCAACCCCCATTATTATTTAAGCATTCGCCATTATCGATACACGTGTGATTATCGGGTGATAATTGAGTGCCAGGTAAATTATCACATGAACATCTGTAGCCAGACCAAATATTGTGACAAGTATCCTGACAGGGACCATGGCCATTACGTAACAAACATTCATTAATGTCTTAGCAGCACAAAATCAATTAAAAGTTAAGATGAGATAATAATAACATCAATGAAGAAATGATGTTAATGGTTGGTGACGAAATCGTTGAGGACGAAAATGGATGATAAAGCAAAAAAATACTCATGTGAAGAGAAAATTTATTTAAGACATACAAAACCTACCAATACAAGTGTTGCCAGTCAGAGTGTCAATTTGCAAACCACTTTCGCAGCTGCATTGGAATGATCCAGGTAAATTTTGGCACAATTGCTCACAACCACCATTTTGAATGGCACATTCATCAATGTCTGCAAAAGTGCACAATTGTAGACAATTAAACAAAATTTATACACATTACGTTCGCTTACCGTAACATTTAGAATAATTATAGGGATCTAAACTGAAGCCTTGAGAACATGAACACTTAATACGTGGTTCATTTTCACCTGGAAACAAAACTCGTTCACAGTTTTGATCACAACCGCCATTATCAGGGCCACAATTATTGTCTATTACGCGTGGAGTGTAGGGATCTTGTGTTGGTTCCTCAACTGCAGGAAATTCAGTTGTTGTTGTTGTTGGTGACGCCTCATGATGGGATGTTGCTTCAATTTCATTACTGACTTCAACATGATGCTCGCTTAGTTCTTTTTCCACAGCAGGAATTTCGTTGCTTATTTCTTCTTGCTCCTGAACAGGAGGAGTTTGGGGAACAGTTGGTGGTGGTGGAGGTGGTATGGCAACATTGTCTTGTTCATTTTCCTCTATATATTCTTCGTAATCTTTAAACATATAAAATGAAAACATTTTACAAGTTAAAAGAAATATTTGTAATTTTATTTATTCTTACCTTCTTCATCTCCTTCAGTATATTCACCCAGCGCTATGCAGACTGGTAACTCACCCACCCATTTTTGACCGCCACAGTACAAAGTATTTATTTCGGAATCTTCCAGTTCAAAATTATCATTACATACATATAAAGCAGCCAAGAAAATCTTATCCCCTCGACGTCTTCTATCATACTTTTGTACATAACCATGTCTTATTTCGGGAGCCTTTACTTTGGCCTGCACACAACTCATATCCAAAGTGGATGCCAAGGCTGGAGATACCATACGATCTTCTGGTATATCTTGTTGCTTCTTCCTTTTTGCATTTGCAGTGGAATGTTCTACATTATCCTCTTCTACCTCATTGGATATCTCTTGTTGTACGCATTTTGGTGGGTTGCCATTCCATTCATCGGTGTCCAAATCGCATACTAACTCATTTGGGCCTTGCAATTCAAAACCACTTTGACAGCTATAAATGGCTCGAATAGTATCTTCTTCATCTTCAATTTTTATATTGGCATTTCGAACTCGGGGTGGCACTTCACAGTCTTCATATACTGCCGATGTTACTGCAATACAAATAAATGATATTTAATTCCAATTAGTAATTAAATTTTGATTTCAAATTATAATTTTTTTTAATACTCCTAACTCATTTTAAGCCATGTGTATTCTTCTGAAATTAATCTTTATTCGCATATAAATTAGCTTAATTTAAAAACAGGAAATAAATCTGGAGAGAAAGACGAAAGTCACAATAACTTGAGACTTAAAAAATATTTTTCACAATATTTTCTGATCAGTTAATCGTTAACGGTCCAGAGGTATTTCCGTCCAAGCTATTTTCTATAGCAAGAGGAAATGCGGGCTTAACATGTTTAAAATAATTATAGAGCAGAAAATAATTATATTTCAGTGAAATTTTTTTAATACATATCAAAAAATGATTAAAATATTATATTGTTTTAGGGTATAGTACTTTGTAAAGCAATCTCCAACATGTATTCCCGTTTTATGGTGCAAGTATCACAATAAAATATTATTTCTCGTCTTCCGCCTGTTACCTTTCGGTTCGAGCTGACGATGCAGTATTTTTTAGTCCCACTGAATGTTGAGCTTTTTATCGAGTCGCTGAAGACCTTGTTCAGCATTAGCGCGTCCTCGAGGTGTTTCCACCATACTAAAGTCATCTACTAACTGATCAACTAGTTGCTTTATAAATGCGTAATGTGAAACTGAATTTTCTTCTTATTTTTTATTTTTTTAAAGGATGTAGTAATAAGTAGGAATAAGTAGAACATACTTCAAGTCCCCAGAAGAAGAGTTTTTTCCACCATTTAAGGGATTTCCTTAGAAAACATTTATTTTATTCTATTTATACTCGTAACTTTGGCTGCATCCTACGTACTAAAAAGTGTTACAATTGTCTTATCCTTCCATGAAAGAAGTAAAGAAGCATTGTTTTTTCTAAAGGCTACTATATTTGCTTTTGAAAATTTGGGCTTTTTTATTACGTTATTATAACAGTGTCATCATAACAGTGATGAAAATAATAAAAAGATTTTTGCAGCCATATAAGCGACATTGGACCTAGTAAGTAAAAAGTGCTATGCCGCTTCTATAGCGACATTGGACGGTAAAGGGTTAAATTATAGGAATAAAACAAACATTAATAGTAGGGTTAAGATACAGCAGAATTAAATAAACTTTTTGGTTCCCTACAACCTTCGTCAGCATTTTTTGTATATACGTACGAGTTAGTTATCAAAATAAAGAACAACAAAAGAAAATAGTTCACAGTTAACTCAATATGAAAATCGTATTTATGAATAACATTTTTGTATTTTCCCAATGTCTATGTGTTTTAAAATATGTTCAACATCCTTATTAGAATTACTTTTTGTTTTTTTTTTCAGATACAAAAGAACGTAGTGAATTATTGCGCTTTTGCGCAATAGATGAATATAGATTGCAAATAAATTAAAATTTTAATTGAATTAGTTTTTCATATAATTAACACAAATTTTCTGCTTTTTTCATTAAATGTGTAGTTTCATCAATCTTTGGTTCAATTAAAAAATTAACTGTTCCTGGTTTAAATAATTAAATCAATTAAAATTTTAATTAAATTACAGTTCAAAAGCAAATAAAAATTTTAATAAAAAAAAACAATTTTTTTCAGTGTATTTCCTGTATTATTTTCAATTACAAATTTGAACCCACTTAGAAATGAGCAGTAAAATAGATTAATATGGAGAAAACACATTATCTTGCTACTGCTCGTATATTTTATTAAATTTTTTTAGAAAAGATATTTAATCAATCAAACAATAAAAATTTGCTTTACTACCATTTAATTATTTTTCATTTCAAGAACGAATATTAAATAATGATTCAAAATAATAAATTTGGAAATTAACTTTCATAAATAATTTTTAATATAATAATTAGTTTGATTTATTTTCACATAAAATTTTCTTGCTTTCGAATCATTTAAAAAAAATCTATTAAATTTAAATGTTTAGCAGCACCACAACGTTTTTGTTTGATCAGAATTTATTACATTTTTTATTATTTCATACATTAGTGAAATTATTTTGAATATATATTCGTGTATACACATTTAATAAGGCAATGTTTAAGGCAACTTATTATTTTTAGCTTAAAATATTTTATTTCTTTTATTTTGTGTTCACTTTTACCGGCCGGTGTGGGTAATGTCTCCCACTTAAGAAATTGTGAGGAAAAAATGTGCGCGTGACAAGATTTATTGGCATTTTAAACTTATAATATCATGGGAAATGGGTTCATCTATAAACTTTTTAAAGTTAATTTTTCTCCAAACATTTTTGAGATATTGGAAATGGGAATTTTTAAAATGAAAGAAATGTTTAACCTTAATTTGCACAGTTGTGTATTTAATTTAAAACAAACTGTAGTTATCAGCCAAAAATTGCTAAAATAAAAACTTTTTTTTTACAAAGATCATATATATAATAAAAGTTCTGTTTGTTTTGAGATGGGAATTAAATTAAATTTTAAATTCCCTTAAGTACGAGTATATATTTAATTGAAAAAATATATACAAAATTTTTTAATTAAGTAATTTATTGTTTAAATTATCTTTTTATTTTTAAAAAGAAAAAATTTTCTTATTAAATAAATAATTGAATCAATTAAAAATTACGTAAAATTTTTATATAAAACAAAAAAATGTTTAATATATGCAAAAACTTTTTTATGTGCTATAAAAACAAAGAGTGACCTAAGTGAATATCGTTAAATTCGTTAGATGGTTTTTTCAAAGTCAATGGAATGATATGATTATAAGATTATCGTTAGATTAATCGTTATCAATAATATAATTTTGAACTTTAAGGGATCTTGTTCAAGAGTGTTAAGATTTTAAAAATCAAAATGTCAGTAATGTTTATTCGGTAACCGGTAAATTGTTACAAATAACCCAAAGTATTTTTGTAATTTGAACAACTGCTTCCATATTTATAATAAAGAATGATTAGATTTTTTTTTATATTGATTAGTTATTTATTAAAAAGAAAGGGTGCTATCTTACTATCAAATGCCTTCTAATTCTTGAATATATTATTACGTTTTTCCCTTTTTCTTAGACAAACGTACGGATTCTTTTGATTGCAAATACGACTGTGGCTCATTATTCTGTATTCTTACTTTATGGCTTTCTCTGGCTATACTTCTTAATCTTACGGTCTTGTGAATCCTATGGTCTCGTATTTACTAAACATGCGTTATTACTACAAACGCAGCCATCCACGTTACACTACTGTGTTACTCCGCGAGACATGAACTACTCGATACCTTGTTTAGTAACCTTAACCATTCATAGACATCTCCACTACTCCTTTTATTCAAGCCAGTCGTCTCCTTTAATCCAGTAGCCACAACACACGTCTGCCATACACTGTTGTTATGATATTACACTTCCCCGCGCTAACCATGCCATGGCTTTACATAATAATTGTCTTTTTGCCTTTCGAGAGGCTTGTACCCCTATTGCGGTTCAGTTTGGTCGTCTACAAGACAACTCAACTTTTTTGGTTTTAATTGTTACAACTGCTACCGATGAGTTGTAATTTTTTGAAACTTTTTTCAACCGTATTAACACATAGTTTTAAACGGTAATGCCACTACAACAACAACAAGTTGAAACACAATGTAATTTCAACTTAAAATATTTTTGGCAGGTTGAGTTGTAATTGATAATACCAAATTTCAAAATTTCAACTAAGGTAGAGTTGAGTTGTAAACCGTAATAGTGGCATTGAACTGTTGTTTTATTAATTTTAATTTCATTATTACAATCTTTATTTTTCTTATTTTTTTCGTTTTTTATTTATTTTTCGTTGTGCGCATGTCCGACGGCGCACAGTGGTCAATTTCGCGAGATAGCGGTCAAAACTCTATAACTTTCGACCGGATTGGTATTTTTTTACGCAATTTGTTTTGTTCAATAGGAGGGACTTTAAGCTTCAATTTGCGTGTTCAAACGTAAAAATCGACTGATAGGAACGTAAGTAATGTGGAGTTAAAAATAATTTTAATTTTTTGTTGAGTTTCCATGTAAAAGTTGAATATTTTGATATTTTAAATAGGTATTTTTTTTTTTTATAATTTCTTATTTTTTTCAATCGTATTTTACAACCAATACTTATTTATTATTCCTAAACTTAATTTTGGTCAGCTAATGCCAACATTTGGCCTCTCAATATTCACAGGGGCCAAAGGTTGGTTTTTGTTTTTTGGAAGAAAGCTAATTCTTGTGAGGATTAAACTGAAAAATAACACTGAAATTCCCAACAATATCAATACCATTTAGATATATTATATACAGAACACAACATCGATAAAATTTTAAGTAAACTTTTACTATTGATTTAAAGTGCACATATATTTTATTTTTATTTATATTAGAAATAAATTATAATCTTTAAACTAGTATCAATTAAACAATTTTAGTAAAAATTCCTTCCAAATAGCTTTGATTTTCATTTTGCAGTAACTGTTTAGCTTCTTCATCTAACTCTAATGAGGTTGATTTCCATTTTTGTCGAATACTGAACATATATGGGTCTGATGTGCACAACAAAATATAATTAAGATCTTCATTAGTACAATATCTGGAAGGTTTTCTTGTATTGTGCTCGCGAAAGAATCTGTAGTCTTTGTTCCTTTTTTCTTGCGCTTCTTCTGAGAGATCTCCAATTGATAGCATATTGTGCTGAATTGTTTGTTCCCCATGGAACAAAATTTTGTGAACTGTGGTTGGCATATGTCTCCAAGAATATTTTTGGTTATAAAGGGTTGCTGTCTCATTAGCATACTGACCAATTTTTTTTGCATCTATCTTTTTGCTACATGCTATAACTTCTAATATGATTTGTAATCGTCGTATTAAATCATAATCTACTCCAGTTATTAAAGCTGCAGTTTCTGGATCGGAAAGAAATCTCCTTGCTGTGTTTCCATCATTAGAATTTCCTTCTCCTTGCTTTGGCTGGTCAATTATAAGGCCTATCTCACGGAATTTTTCTTGAATATCTTTTTTTGCTTTCTTTTTTTCCAAATTTTCTTTGTTGTTTCTCACTGTTTCGCCTAACGGGCCAAATTCCAAATCGTATCCCAATTTAAGAATGTGCTCCATAAAACGAATTCTAGCATGAAGAGGTGGCATTCCAAATTCATATGCTTCATTAAAACTATGATCTTGTGTTGGTGGTTGGCTTAATTGACCTGATGTTTTTTTTGGCATATGGTGCAGCTTGAAGAAGACTTACCACATAATTTGAGAGTTAACAGGTACTGGTAATAATATAACAGGTACTTGGTTTTACCAGTTATTTCCATTGGTTTCATATTTATTTGCAATTTTCAGGTATTTAAGTTTGTGTAATATTAGATGGCAATAAAATCATTTTTTACCTTTTCCAAATGAATTGCCATATACCACATAATTTTAGAGTTCTATTGTCATTTTTATCAAAATTTTGATACACCCTTCTATGTGGACTAGGTCCAAATGTGGGCCAACTTCTCCTAATTTCAACAGAATTATTTTTTGGGTCAATAAGAACTCTTGTACAAAATTTGATCAAAATATATGCATAATAGCCACTTTCACATACAAATAACTTGTCAAAAAATATGACGCGCATTTGTACCGAATATCTTACCTTAGGTCAGAAAAATTGCTGTAGCTCAAAAAGTGCAGTCCCGATGCATGGACTTGTATATATAGGATGGTAGGGGAGAGTTAGTACTACAAAATCGTAAATTTGTGTTTTGACTCAGCTTGACTCACAGGAGTTGTGCTCTATGAAGTAGGAAATTTCAGAGAAATTTGACCTTTTTTAAAAAAAAATATTTAAATTGTTCTGAAAACAGTAGAGCTTCAGTAATAGGAAATGAGTTAAGTTACAACACAAAATTTATTTCGTCCAAAAATCTTGAAAAACAAAAAAGTTATGATCATTTAAACTTTAAAAATTAACTAAAAATATCATAAATTTACTAAATTCTGAAAAGGCCGTTTTGGACCACCCTGTTCTCAGTGAGACAGTTGAAATAGAGTTCTAATTTTTTAGCTCCCAAGGTTTACTACTGTCTACTTTCATATGAGTCTAATAACTTAAAAATCGGAGAACAAAAACCAAAAGGAGTTTTGGCCGCTATCTCAAAATATTGACCACAGTGCGCCAGGGATCGAACCCACATCTTCTGTTTTACAGCACGCACCTCTATCAACGCAATCATCAGCTTTTGTTATCTAATTGTGGTATAATTCTATACACACACCTTTAGCGGAAGTAACTTTATTCACCAATCTCGTACTGTTTTATGACAACAGGGGTTGCCGGATCTTACTTTCGTATCAATATATACTTTATGGGGTGGGATATAGAAATTAAAAACGGAATATAAAACTTTGATATACCTTTTTACACTTGTGGTGAAGGGAATAAAAACGATTTTCAGAGCATAAAGCTTATTATTTTGTGATAGATTTTCATAGCGGATACAAAAATGTATGCGCTTAAAAGCAGTCAAATTTTTTGAATCAATTTCAGGGTGTATCACACGCTTTTCGCGCGACAAAAGATTTTTTCTTTATGTAGTCTCAAAAACAGTTGCCACTTGTAAAAAACAGCGACTTTAATGTTTTTATTTCAGAACAAAAAGTTAAGGCAAAAATGCCCTTTATTTACATTTAGAAATTATTAAGCAATATCGTGTCATTTATATTATGTTGGTTACCGTAACTAATTAATTGAAAAAAAAGTTTTGGTTATAAATAACCATTATATCAACCAAAAAAAAAAATTTTGGTTAATAATTACCATTTGAACAATCAAAAAATTTTGGTTTGAAAATAACCATTATCGAAAAAAAATTGATTTTTTTTGTTTTCTAATTTTTTAAGCACTAGGTCAGTTTATAAATAATAACAAATGTTTATTTATATTTTCAATATTTCGCCACACCTTTGGGTGGCATCATCAGGAAACAGAAAACAAAAATTAAATTTTCTTTTTTTTAAAAATAACAAATTTAAAATGAAATTATTTTTTCAAACAAAAACAGAAAAATCAAAAACCAAACGACAAAAAACAAAATATGTGGATGATTTGTTTTGTATTATTTCTGCATCTGGTATTGAAAATATGTTGGAAACATTTAATAGTTTCAATAATTGTATAAAATTTACAATAGAAATAGAAAATGATTTTAAATTACCCTATTTAGATACGTTAGTAATAAAGAGAGGGAATAAACTAAAAATGGATTGGTACCAAAAGCCAACAGCTTCCGGGAGAATTATTAATTATTATTCAAAGCATAACAAAAGAATAATTATTAATACGGGAAAAAATTTGATAGAAAAAGTACTTAAGCTAAGTGATAAGGAATTTCACAAAAGCAATAAAGATAAAGTTAAAAAGATATTAATTGATAATAATTTTCCAATGAGAGTGATAAATAGTTTGTTTAAACAGTTAAGGTTTAGAAGAGCAAATAATACACGAGATGTCACAGAAACTTAAGTTTATAAGTCTTTAATTTATGTACCAGAAATAGCAGAAAGGATTGAAAAATCAAAAATTTTTGATGGGGATAAATATAAAATGGCATACAAAACTTATAATACTTTAAATAGATTATTTAGTAAAACAAAAGATAAGATTAAAAAATGGGACATGTCAAATGTAGTTTACAAAATACCTTGTAATGGTAATGATAGTGAAAATTGTAATAAGGAATATGTAGGTACGACAAAAAATAAACTAAAAACTAGAATAGCTGGACATAAGTCTGATCAAAGATACAGGGACGTTAATAATTCACAAAAAACTGCATTATCTTCCCATTGTGCCAGATTTAATCATAATCCTAACTTTGAAGATGCATCTGTTTTAAATATAGAAAATAATTATAAGCGTCGGTATATGTTAGAGATGTTACAAATAATTAAAATACCAGCAACAAAAAGAATAAACTTTAAGGCTGATTCTGATAATGTTGCGCAATGTTATAGACATTTAGTGCATAAAAAATAATAAACGTTTGAGAGTATATGATTGCTTGTAACATTTCTATCGTGAAAGTTTATGTTAATGTATTTGAATTAGGTTTTTTTAACATTTTTAAATAATTTAAATGTTTTCTGTTTTTTAAATTTTTATAAGAATGTAAATGTTAAAATTTTTGAGTTATTTTACTTGAATGTTTTTTTGAGTTTTAAATTTATAAGAATGTAAATTTTAAATATTTGAGTTTTTTGTCGTTTGGTTTTTGATTTTTCTGTTTTTGTTTGAAAAAATAATTTCATTTTAAATTTGTTATTTTTAAAAAAAAGAAAATTTAATTTTTGTTTCCTGTTTCCTGATGATGCCACCCAAAGGTGTGGCGAAATATTGAAAATATAAATAAGCATTTGTTATTATTTATAAACTGACCTAGTGCTTAAAAAATTAGAAAACAAAAATTAACTAAAAAAGGTCAAAAAAACATTCATATATAATTGATTTTTTTGTTATCATGTAAGAAAAAATTCCAAAAATTTCAAAGGTTTATTGTTGTTTGAGGATATGCAGCTGCAGCAACTGAAGTCAGTTCCAAGAGTGCATTCTTAGCCCTGAAATCGGTCCTTAGTGATCTTTTAGATCCCCAATGGTTCCTCAATTAAACAAAACTGCTACTCAGGTCCTAGGTTTTAGATATGTGTATTAAAAATATTGGCTTTGGAACGATATTTTGGTTATATCTGGACTGAAATTTCCTGATTCGAGTTGAAGTATTTTAGTTTGATTACATAGTTTCGATCTTGCACAGTGTAATTTCTTCATTCGTGAGGCACTGAATTCGATTTTCGATTTTTTAAAGTAGTAACCAAAAAACATTTTTTAGTTGAAATAATGGCTATTTTCGGCCAACAAATTTGTTGGTTTATGCAACGATTATTTATAAACAAAAAAAAATAAATTTCTCATTTCAATTGCTGTTGTTGAGAAATTTACGTAAAATTTTTAGGAGTAACAACTCATCAACAAACCGCAATATTTATCGCGTAATTAATAATTTCGAAGAAAGAGGGTCTGAAGGTCATGAACCACAACATACTACAAGATCGGCTGAAAGCATTACTGCTGCTCAAGAAAGTGTTCAAAACAATCCATCGATCTTAGCTCGATGCCTTGCTCAGGAGTTTAACCTTCAAAAAACAACTTTAGCCACAATTTTGCACGAAGATTTGAATTTGTTTTAATTTAAGATTTAGATGACATAACAGCTTTTTCCGTAGGACCATTCACGCTTCCACTCACATAAGCCAATAGGATGTTACAGCTCGGCCATGACGTCCCCGATTTTCATAGAAATAATCATAATAAGTAATGGGCACATTTTCATTTGAATAAATACGTGAATGAACAGAATAATTCGTTTTTAGCAATAGAAAACGCTTAAAATATTCATTAGTTACCTTTACATCCATAAAAGTGACAGTCTGGTATGCAATTTGGTTAAGAGAAATCACTGGTCTTTACTTTTTTAAAAATGAAAACGGCGTATCGTAACTGTGAATGAGGAGTGATATCGTGAAGTGATTTAAAACTTCTTAACAACACAACTGCATGCTTTGGGCTTGATTAACATGTGGTTCCATCGCATACAGTCAGGATTTCAATGAAATTGCTGCGAGACCTCTTTCCACAACAAGTTTTTTTTTAAGAGAGAGTGATGTTGATTGGCCTCCACGGTCGCCAGATTTGACCGGGGACCCCGGGGACAATTAAAAACCAAGGCTTATGCAAACAAACCAGAAACGCTGTAGCAACCTAAGCAAAATATTTGTGATGGAATTAATGAAATACAGTGTAAAATGTGTGAGACTGTAAAGAAAAATGTGCTCGAAAGTGCTTGCACTTGTGAGGCTTGCAGAGGCGAACATTTATCTTATATTGTATTCCATACATTTATCAATAGAATATCCATTTCCTTTTATATTACGGACACACTTATCATCCTTAAAGCCCTGAATTTTTATGCTAGAAACTATCTTATTAATATATACACTATAGTAAAATACTGAAAGGATTGGGACAGTGGGCCAGGTATCCCCAGTACTTACTGAGAAAATGTTGTCGTTTGACTAGGGATCTGTAAGACCCTTCTAAAAATTTCGGACCAGTAAAAGCCATTTTAATGTACGGAAACAGCTACTAATTCATATAATTCTATTTATATTGCTGTAAACAGAGTAATGCTTTGGTAGGCTGAATTCTATCGGCTTCTCTTAAATCACTTTGGAATTAAAGTATTTATTTGTTAACGTTAGCAGTTAATAAAAGCTAACAACGGCAGATGATATCGGTAATTAGCAGATGTACAATACACCACGCCCTCACATAAGAAGACTTTGACTTAATTGTTTTAATAGTAAACTCTTTTACTATATCTTTTTTATATCGAATTATTATCTTACCCGATACAATTATAGCAGCAACAATGTAAAATGATAGTGGTGACATATTTAAAGACAACAATTTAGGGGTCTCGTTTAATCTTAAAGCAATAAATTAAATATTTTTAAGCACTTAATGGTATTTTGGACATTTCCCTTCTCTACAATAAATAACAAAATTATTTATAAATTCCTTGTGGATTTTTTTATTTCTTTGTCACAAGTTTCTTTCACTTAAAGATAGAAGATATATGTTCTCACATATTTTTTAAGATCTAAGGGATATTTTCTTAAACGTTTATAAAAGCACGTGCGATTCACAAAAATTAATTTTATTTCGATATGAAAATTTTAACTTTATTTTTTTAATTCACCTCAAAAACACAAGTATACGTTACAAATGCCGAGAAAAGACTGAGACAAATCTTAGCACATCCCACAGATCTAAGGATCCCTCTGCACAAAAATTGAAAATATTCAAATAAACGAAACAAATGAATATCATTTATAAAGCAAACTGGAGAGAGGTGTATTAACGGCATAATACTCAAAAGAGTTTTTAGTTTTGTATAATTTTTTTTTTTTGATTTTCTCCTAAAACATTTATTATGATGAACAGCTACAAAAACACACATATACACAAATTGTTAAGGAGGGAAATGTCATGACGGTTTTCCATTTGATGATTTTAAATGAACAAACAAACGAAATGATCCGAACCAAGAGTCGGTGTATATTTTCCAAAAAAAAAAAAAAATAGAAAATACTATTATATGAGTTTTTACTAAAACACATATTTTCTGTCTCAAAGATCGTTGATTGTTTATGTCTTTAGCAAACATACGACAATATTTAGCTATTTTTAAATTTACGAAAAAATCAAAATGTTCATAATGAACATTATTCATACTTAGATACGAACTTTATTTGAGTTTCATCTGTTTTGAATTTTGACGCCTCCATAAGGGTACAGTTGCATGTTTTAAATTTCTAAATATATTTCGATGAAAATTAAAATGTGTGACATGAGGTCGTACGACATTAAATTTTTACAGCAACTAAGATGTGCGCTAATGAATTTTTATTATAAAACAATGAATAATATTTTGCATTAAGCATCGCTTTAAAATTTTAAATATAAAACAATAATGTGTTTATTACCAAAAGTACGTATTTATAATGCAGAGAGTTTATTAATGATAATAACACAGGATGACACACATTTTGGTGCCGTAATCAGCTGTAATAAGCTACTCTTCATAGTGTTTATATCTTGTTGGAAGAGTTCTGCGTGTTCTTCGCTAACGTACTTTTATGCTCATATTACAGCCTAAGTTTTTAAAGCTAACCAACATTTGGTCAACTAATTCTACATAGTTTTCAGCCTTATGACTTAAAAAAACCCCCGGTTTTTAATTTTTCTTTGCTTTATTAGCGCTAAATTAAAAAATTGGCACCGATTGGAACATTTTCAGAATGGCTAAAAGATATTTTTGCAGAACAAATATTGAGATATATCCATTTGTGGCGATTGTTTTCATAGTAAGGGTGCTATATTTGGCTAACCCGAATCTTATATATCATTCACCATCTATGTTAATCGACTTTAGGGAAGTAACTCCAATCAAAAAGACAAATATTGGGGTGACAGAGAATTAAAATATAAAAAAAATGTTGGTACTGCATACATATCATTTTTCAAAAAAAAAAAAAAAAAATGACATCGGCTCTTAACGGGTTAACCGTTTTTAAAAAATGGTAGTATTTCCTTAAAGATCTCTTCAAAAGCTTTAAAATAATACCCATATTGATATTTAAAAAATTTGAAAATTTCAGAGCCCCGTAACTTGGAAAATATGGGCGAGCGACAATTTTTTCACTTGATGTGAAATTATCTATCGTCCCATATATTTATTTTTTTGATTAAAGTTACTTTATTGTTCCAAATTGCATGAACAAATTAGAGGTAGGCGTGGTGTTTTGCTTGCTGCCTCAAAGGACATGAACCGATCTTGCTGACACCTCTTTCGACACTATATCCGATTGATTGACATATTTGCCGACGCAAACCTGATTTCAACACTAACACGGACGGACAGACGGAAGTCGCTCCATTGACTTCGCTGTGTATAAGGATTCAGAATATATGTATATACTTTTCCATTTTGTGTTGAAGGGTATAATAAATACCAAATACATGCAAAGATATTTTAAGTTTTTGCTAAAGAAAAAAGTGGTGTTTTTTAAAGGAACACGTTTTGATTGCTAGAATGGAAATTATTGATAATAACGCTTTGGTTTTATGAAAACCATGTAGAGAAGCTAAAGACGCAGGGATCAGAGATGTATGAAATAACAGTCTCTTCATAAGAGGAAAAGTTCTTCATTGTCCTAAAATTATGATTTAATTCAAACGAAAAAAAATGTTTACCGCAGATAAACATGGTCTCGAGAAAGGAAATAAATAAAAATAATATTTTAAGATTTGGCATTCCAGATTGTTTCGTTTAAAATAATTAAATTATTAAGTTATGTATGTTCACGCAAAGAAAAAACATGGTTGCGGTAACCATAATCTAAGAGCAATATAGTTGCATTATATGAATGCTAAGAAAACATAGTATTTTTACATTGGCAACCATATTGTTGTCTAAAGTATAAACATAATTATGTTCACATATAAACATTAAATGGTTAAATTAAAATATAATAATATGACTGAAACTATCATGTTATATAATTGAATTACAATTTAGTCTCGTAAATACAGAATTTTCCTGATAGAAAAAACTTTTTATTTATTTATTTGCTTATAGTAACGCTTAGATCATAGGCTACAAGAATCAGTTATATAAAATTATAGGCCCATATTCATAATTATATACTAAAGTCGACTCATGCTAAAATATACTCTAAAATAAAATGCTCTTATTTATTATCTTATTTGCTTTCATAGTCAAAAATAAACTATACTTTAAGTTTAGCCACCTTCCACTGGGTGTCGACTGTAATTTGATCAATGTTTTGATACAATTTTTAAATAATCATTAGAAAAAAGTAACCTTGTTTTTATTTTGTTCACTTTGGTATAAAAATCAGATAAAGAGTATTGTGTTCTTAAACCAAATAAAATAATTTTGAAAAAATGAGTTAAAAACAGCTTTGGGTAGTTTTAAATTTAGAGTTGACTTTCTCGCCAAAAGTATATTTTAAATTGTCTATGAATGAATTAGAGTCGACTCTAAAATAAAACCGACTTTAGTTCCCTTAAAGTATACTTTATTTTAACTATGAATATGGGCCAATGTGTTTATTACCAAAAGTAAGTATTTATAATGCAGAGAGTTTATTAGTGAAAATAACACAGGATGACACACATTTTGGTGCCGTAATCAGCTGTAATAAGCTACTCTTCATAGTTTTTATATCTTGTTGGATAGTTCTGCGTGTTCTTCGCTAAGATCTCCTATACTACGCTAAAAGTGATCTATGTGAATGACTACGGAAATAATGTACTTTTATGCTCATATTACAGCCTAATTTTTTAAAGCTAACCAACATTTGGTCAACTAATTCTACATAGTTTTCAGCCTTATGACTTAAAAAAAACCCGGTTTTTAATTTTTCTTTGCTTTATTAGCGCTAAATTAAAAAATTGGCACCGATTGGAGCATTTTCAGAATGGCTAAAAGATATTTTTGCAGAACAAATATTGAGATATATCCATTTGTGGCGATTGTTTTCATAGTAAGGGTGCTATATTTGGCTAACCCGAATCTTATATATCATTCACCATCTATGTTAATCGACTTTAGTGAAGTAACTCCAATCAAAAAGACAAATATTGGGGTGACAGAGAATTAAAATATAAAAAAAAAAAATGTTGGTACTGCGTATATATCATTTTGCAAAAAAAAAAAATGACATCGGCTCTTAACGGGTTAACCGTTTTTAAAAAATGGTAGTATTTCCTTAAAGATCTCTTCAAAAGCTTTAAAATAATACCCATATTGATATTTAAAAAATTTGAAAATTTCAGAGCCCCGTAACTTGGAAAATTTGGGCGAGCGCCAATTGTTTCACTTGATGTGAAATTCTCTATCGTCCCATATATTTATTTTTTTGATTAAAGTTACTTTATTGTTCCAAATTGCATGAACAAATTAGAGGTAGGCGTGGTGTTTTGCTTGCTGCCTCAAAGGACATGAACCGATCTTGCTGACACCTCTTTCGACACTATATCCGATTGATTGACATATTTGCCGACGCAAACCTGATTTCAACACTAACACGGACGGACAGACGGAAGTCGCTCCATTGACTTCGCTGTGTATAAGGATTCAGAATATATGTATATACTTTTCCATTTTGTGTTGAAGGGTATAATAAATACCAAATACATGCAAAGATATTTTAAGTTTTTGCTAAAGAAAAAAGTTGTTTTTATTAAAGGAACACGTTTTGATTGCTATAATGGAAATTATTGAAAATAACGCTTTGGTTTGATAAAAACCATTGGAGAAGCTAAAGACGCAGGGATCAGAGATGTATAAAATAACAGTCTCTTCATAAGAGGAATGTTCTTCATTGTCCTAAAATTATGATTTTATTCACACGAACAAAAATGTTTACCGCAGATAAACATAGTCTCGAGAAAGGAAATAAATAAATATAATATTTTAAGATTTGGTATTCCAGATTGTTTCGTTGAAAATAATTAAATTATTAAGTTACGTATCTTCACGCAAAGAAAAAACATGGTTGAGGTAACCATAATCTAAGGGCAAGATATTATGGTTGCTAACAGAACATAGTATTTTTAGATTTGCAACCATATTGTTGTCTAAAGTATAAGCATAATTATGTTCACATATAAACATTAAATGGTTAAATTAAAATATAATAATATTTTAATTATTTTCATAAATAAAAACCAATTTCAAATTTTAGCTAAGAGAAAAATTACTAAACTGTCAAGAACTAGAACAAAATACTTTTTTTTTTAAGAAGAGAAGTAGCACTTCAGGCATTAATACTTAATTAGTTTTTTTTTTTTTGTAACCGTGCTACATTCTTTAGGAAAGGGATAGATGAGAGAGAAGACACTATTCTGTCGCTTTTAACCATACTTTGATTAATTATAATATACTATGGTTAAATATTTTATATTATTTTAAATAAGTTATAAAACTTTGGTTGTGGTTGAAATTTTTGAAGTTAAAACCAACTATGTTGCATTTTTTGTCCACAGTAACCATATAATCGTTTAATGTTAACAAAAAATAAATTGGAAGAATTCCGCCAGTATATATTAAACTGTTGTTATAACTTTTGGGTAAAAACCATCGTCTCTGGCTGTTACTTCCAACGTTTTGCGAGCGCTTTCGATGTGATAACATCATTTTCAAGCCACATGTTTGTTAATACTGGAGAGATAGTTTTAAGAATAAAAGGTTTAGATAATTTGTTTTTGTCCGTTTAAATGGTATTATACAGCTAGATTGCCAGATATCTGTCCCGTTTGTTGGGGTAAATAGTTTAATATTTGCGTCTTTTATTATTGGATAGGTAAGAGTGACCATCTGTGAGTGTTTTTTGTTTGTAAGAGTGTTTTAGTAATTCTAGTGGTGTAAAAATCGTGTCAGAGGTTTGTTCGTTAATAAAATCTCTGTTAAACGTTCGTGTTTTGTAAATTTCCATGTTTTCAAGAATCTCTAGTCTTCGTCGTTTTTTACTTGGGTGTAATATTGCATGAGATTGGTAAATTGTGCCCCTGTGAGAATAATAGGAATTTTGTTTGCCATCCTAAAAGAATATTCTGAATATATGACTTCCCACACTGACTTAAAAAGTATGTCAAAAAGAATGGAGGGCGTTGCATAGGGTCAACTTTGTAGGGAGTACTGCCGTAGTATTTTTGCCAGATTAACGCGGTCTTCTTTTGATGAGAAGCAAAGTATGCAACTTACAAACCGAAATCGGAAAGATATTTAAAGGTTGCTAGCCATACTGATAGGACAATTGGAAAGTATTTATGTTGACATTAGTTTCCTTTCAATTTTCATTGTCGCATCTGCAAAGACACGACAAAGGAGAGGTTAGTAATTAACTTTCCTTACGAATACAAATTCGTTTTTTAGACAACTAAATAATTGCTGATCTTGGAAAAAATTTGCTTTTTGAGTGATCATCTTATATGAATGATCATCTTAAATATCTAAAGGTTCGAGGGTGGATTGAAAACACCACTCCTTGATCTGGCAAGTGCTGTTGTCTTGTCCCAAATCCGGGTTTGTGGGATATTTAAGCGTAATATTTGGTTTGATGCATTCAGAGACATTTTAATTCATTATATAAATATCTGCTTTCATTAAAGAGATTCAGAATTATAATGGTCCACAACAGAGCTTTTTTAAATAAATTCCTTGAAGATATTATGTTCTATAGCGCTACAGTCACATGGTGTTTTATGCCAATTTACCAATAAAGCACCAAAAAGTTTTTAAATTTTACTTTTCTCAAGCATAAGATATTTATGCGCTGCAAAAATTTTCACAAAAGTGACAAAAATGTTGCACTTTGTACACCTTTGCGTTCTTTAAAAAAAAAAATTTCGAGAGTGTAAATCAAACGAATGTTTTCTTTTTAAATATGTCGCACGAAAAAGTGTAAAATATGTTACATATTTGCCGTATTCACAAGCTCTGCTAAGGTGTAGGTAGTATTGCATACTACCTTTTGTTTACTTCTTTGTGAACAACCATTGTATCAATGTGCCATTGTACATTGTACTTCATACGTCAAAAACTAAATAAGAAGAAGAAAAGTGCTATTCATCATTTGTTATTTATAAGCCAAATGGGGGAGAAAACAGAAAAAAGTAAATTAATAAATTTTTTGTGTGAAAAATATAGTTTCGATATATTAATGGTTGACTCAAGTAAGTCATATTACTGAAGGAAAAATTTGGAAGCTTAAAAGAACTTAAGTTTAGAATACTATCAGCACAAAATAAGAAAAGATGCAATGATTGGATAATGGCTTGCTGCATTCTTCATAACATTATTATTAAATATAATTTAGAACAAGGTGGCAAAGAACAAACCTTAACATATGTTTCCAATATACCCACTCCTACTATATACAACAGAAATGACTTATTCCACTTTCTAATAAATCAGTCAAATCAATAAATTAAATAAATAAAACTAATAAAAATATCTTTTAATTCAATTTAATTTAATATAATTCACACATGAACACAAAAATAATAATTTATTTAAACATAAAACATTTAAACATAAAAAAACATAAAACAAAAATCACATTAAAAAATAAGGCACTATACAACGTTTGAAAAACATATGAAAAAAAGTACTAAGTGTTGTATCGCATGTTTGCATGAAAATTACCAACAACACAGCTAGCACCGTTGTATTTTGTTAGCACTTAGCACTTACTAGGGGGCTTGTGAATAGGGCAATTGTATCTTCAGTTTTATTTAAGGGCAAGTATGCTACACATTTTTAGTAATTTTGCTGTAGATAAGTGATATTTACTTTTGTTGCTAAACGCAGTGTTATATGGCAGTGTTATATATTTGAAAAGCTAATTAAATATTACTGATATATGCAGGTAGTCAAAAAGAGCCAATAACATGTTGTTGTGTAACAATTTTTCCGAGTTTATGCAACACGGAAAACATGTTAAGTAATTGTTTAGTAAGATTTATCTTCAGAAAATAAATCGCTATTAATATTAATATTAAATTAAATATTAAATTATATTAATATACCTCTCTTGAGGATAGCTTTTTGCAAAAAAGTCAATGAATTTGTTTTACTTAATTCAATTTTAATTAATTTTACTTTTAATTTCCATAGTATTTGCGTATTAAGCAAAAAGGAATTATCATGGTGTATTGCGATACTTTATTTGCGTTATTTTTCTTAATTTTTTAACTATATAAACAGCCGATAAAAGTTAACCGTATTACGAGGAAAAAGAAGAATAAAATAATTCATTGGTTATTGTTATTTTGCTTCAACTTTGTTTTAGGTTTTTATACCCTGCATCATAAAAAGTAGAAAAATGGTAAATCTAAGTTTTTCATTTAGTTTGTAATTTCTACAGTACCCATTTTCGAATCCGCTTATGCATATCAAAGTCGATTGAGCGATATCCGTCTCTCCGCCCGTGTTCTGGTTGGAATCCATTTCCCCAATAGGTCAGACATAGTTTCTTTATTATATAAAATCAGCTAAATCGGTTCAGGTCCTTCGAAGCAGCGGGCAAAATCCCACGCATCCTTTAATTTTTCATTTCATTTGAAATAAATTTAGTTTAGTAAAGTAATTAATATCAAATAAAAAAATATATATGAGGCGATAGAGAATTAAAAAAAAATCAAATCAAAGAATTGCCGCTAATCTATATTTTTCGCATTATAGAAAAATTCCCTTCCAAAATACGATTGTTCACCAAATTTTTTTTTTTGAGATATCAATATGGGCATTAAATAAAAGCTTTTGAAGAGATCTTTTAGAAAATACATTTTTTTTTAATTTTTGTCCCATTAAGACCCGATGACATATTTAAAAAAAAGTCCTAAATTTTTATACCCTTCTCCACAAAAAGTGGAATAAGTTTGTCATTGTTTGTCACTATTTCCGACCCTATAAAGAATATATATTCTGACATGTTATTAATGTTTGATTTCACAAAAAAAAAAAAAATGTCGATCGACCAATATAGTGTCGAAAGAGGTGCTATTAAAAATATGTATGATCGGTCCATGTCCTTCGAGGCAGCAGGCAAAATATCACGCCTAGCTCTAATTTTTAACTGACTTAAAAAACGAGGTTATACAATTCGACTGAATGTTGCTTTTATGTTTTTGCCTGCAAAACTCCGTCATTTCTCAACCGATTTTGAAAATTTTCAGTAATATGATAGATTATGCTTACAGAATGGTCCCGTTTTAAAAACAGTTCATAACCTTAAAAATAAAAGGTTGTCCCCATACAACAAACATATTTTTACGTCTATTATAAACTGTACTGGACACTTCTGTAAAATTTTTTATGACTGCGTATTACTATAGCTTCCAATAACAAAAAGTTATACAAAAATAATTCTAAAAATTAAAGGGTAACTCCATAATTGATGTAAATTTACTTATAAGGGTCTATGTTTTGAAAAGTTACAGACAAACGCTTGCAAATTGGACAGAATGTCTAATTCTATAGCCGTTATTGTAACAAGTATTAATATTTAAAATTATAAATTAAAGGGTGCCCCAATAGTTCATTTAATTATGTATATAGCCATAATTTTAAGCAGTTGTAGACAGACGATTGAAATTTACAGAGAATCTGTATAACTAACTTCGCTATAACAACAGGTATATAATTTGGATTTGGAAATAAACGGGTGTCCCAATAGTTGATTAAATTTGGTGTATTTGGCCGAATTTTTGAACCGTTATAGACAGACAGCTGAAATTTACAAGGGACCTGTTTTGCTAAGTCCGCTATAACAAGAAGCTTAGGATTTGAATTTAGAAACAAAAGGGTGTCCCCAAGATTATTATAATTTTTTCTATATGGTCGTATTTTTTAACCGTTATTTACAAACACCTGAGTTTTAGACAGAATTTCCGCTACCTTGTTTGGTATAATAAGAAGTATGAAAATTTTAAGTTATAAATTAAAGGGTTTTACAATAGTTGATATAATCTGATGTATTAGCCAAACCGCTGAACCGTTATAGACAGACGGTTAAAATTTACACAGAACCTGATTGCTAAATCTACTACAACAGCAAGTATATAATTTGAATTTGGGAAAATAAAGGGTGACCCTATAATTGCTGTAATTTTATGTATATTGCCACTATTGAACAGTTGAACAATTATAAAGTTTAGAGATAAAAGGGTGTCCCAATAGTTAATCTAGTCTAATTTATGATGCCATACCCTTGAACCTTTATAGACAGACAGATGAAATCTGATTTGAAGTCGGTTTTATTTTGCAAGAATTATTTTATGTCATTTTTAACAATATAGTAAATCAAATCAAAAAATAAATATATCGCGCGATAGATAATTACAAATATAAGAAATTAAACATCAAGTGAAAAAATTGGCGCTCGGCCATGTTTTTCGAGTTCATAGACGGTAAGATTCGGCATATCCGAATATTGCACTTCCCTGTTTGACTTTATTATTCTAATTAAGTTAATTAATTTGGACAGAAATCATTAGTTTATTACATACGAACTTATTGACTTCGAAACACGGTCGATCGTACTAAGATCGAAAATTTTCTGTAACATATTTTACGCCAACTCAAAGGCCACAATAAAGTTATAATTAACAATTTATTCGAAAAAGCATTTGTATTTAACGAAAGAAGCAAGCTTTCGCCCATTAAACACCCACTTTAATATTTAATTTTTAAACGATGCATCGTGATGCTAAATAAATTAACATCGAATACAATAAGTAAAAACACCTAAAGCAACAACAACAAAAAATAACGTAAAATAAAAAACTAAATACTTAATTTTATTCTACATTTTATAAACAAATTCCAACAAACGTATTTAATTTGTTTAATCAACCGTAAATATTATAATTATTGTTTCAGTTGTTTTTCATATTATTTTTAATTAAAATCTCTTATAACAAACATTATGTAAATTTTTTGTTTTTGATAATTAAAAAGAGAAGAAATCTTGTAAATTTAATTTAATAAATTAAATATATTTTGTATACGTTTACCTTTTTATTTGTTTGAATTTTATACGATGAGACTGATCAGTTTGAAATTTTGAGCCCGGCCTACCGAAGATCCAGAAATTAATTTAGGCTTATTTTTTCGGACGGCTGCACAGAGGGATATTTTACAAATCCAGCCCGGCATTAGGCCAAAAATTAATTTTGAGAAATGTAAAAATTTAAGTACGCAGCTGGATAGATAACAAAATCCTGCACCGTATAGTGAATTGTCAAGGCTTTTGCTTGAGATAAGTCGTTTTGGGACACTGTTAAACTCTGGAAAGTTGGATAAATCGCATACGTTTTTATCGACTACACGATTTTGAGAGGTTAGCAATATATTTTCTTTTGGCTAAACGATTAAAGATTTTATATTGATTTTTTTTTCCTGTGAAAGGCTATATTTATTTTTGGAGCCGACTATTTGAATGCTTTAATTGTCAAACTGATTCACTTCAATTGACTTTTGTTTCAGTTTTTTTAACTCTTAAATGACAATATCGTGCATTTAAATTAAATACAGTTAAACTTGATTATTAGAATGTCGCTGCCAGTACATGGTTAATAGAGGTTGTATTGAAATATGTTTCGTTGTAGTCATCATTCAAAGTAATTTTGACTTTAATTTAAAGAACTTTTTTTCACTTTTTGGTATTCATGTATTTTTGACATATTTCCGTTTATTAATAAATAACGCACAGCTGTTCAAACCAATGATGGCCATTTTGTGCAAAAAGTACGTAAATATTTCAATGGTACTAAAAGTGATGTTTTTTTGTAATAATTAAAAATATAATATTTGCACAAGTTATACTTAACCTAACAATTTTACAAAACATTACAAGTAAAACATATATAACTTAAGCATTACACGATCAAGTTTTGCTTCAAGTTCTGTGTCAAGTTTTAATACATACACATTTTGTTTACCAAAACACTCGTACTTTTAAAATTGAAACAAACTTGCTTTCAATTTTTCATTCAAGTTGAGTGTTTCAAGTTACTCTTGAACGTAATAGCTGTAATAGCGTAATAGCTTCGTTTTTGTTTCTACAAATATTATGCCGCCATAAATTTTTGCCATCTTACAGCCTACGTCACAGCAGTGAATTTAAACGAATTTTAACAAGCAGTATGTGTGAAAAATGTCATAATTTCTTTAAAATTATATTGTGTGTGATCAAATTTAACAACTTCAAAGTTTAAGTGAAAAAGGACAAAAAATAAATACTTTAAAACGGGGTTTGTACTTCAATTCAATTAATGAAAATATTTACCATCACTGGCTACATGTGTCACGTAACCTCATATTGAAATTCTAATTTCAGCAGGTTGAAACGTTACGACTAAGTGACATTTTAGTCGACTAAGCATTTGCATGGCTTTTCGTATAACAAAAATGATCAGCTGATACATCTACATTTACATTTCTACATTTACGGTCGGCTAAATGTACCTTTAAACTTAAACAATAAAAATTAATGAATGGATAATAGATGAGATAGCGGTATAAATCTAAAACACGGATAATAGAGGAAAAAATAAAAATAACCGCATGCCGGTTAATAAATGTAACCGATTAATAGAGGTTAAACGAGGTTTAACTGTACTTAAAAATATTCTTAATAACGGTTTATACAATTTCAAATAATTTTTGGCTGTTTTTTATAGAGCAAAAGTCTTATGAATAAATTTGTAGCATTTGAATTTATAATGTTTTTATAACAATTATTATATTTACATACAGTTTTGCAACTAATTTACAATAATTTCATTTGAACAAATGCTTTTTTCCTTAAAGAATTTTTTTTCTATAAAATATATTTATACCAATAAATTAAAACAACTGAATTACTTAATAAAGTGGTGTGCCAGTAAAACGGCGGAAAATATTATTGTAACACACCTACTTGCAGTTTGTCAATATTTTGTGAACCGTTTCTGTTAAAAGCTGGCGCAATATACTTGCAAATATAAAATATAATGCCTATTTTTGGAAAATAAACTAAGTACAATTTGTTAAAGGCACTTAATGTTTGAATTTATTTTTTTATTTCTAAATATAATTGTATGAAGTGTATTATAAAAGTAATTGTGGTCGCCTATCTTTTACTCTACACCAATAAAACGCAACACTTTTTTTCGGCACATACATACTTGATATTTTTGTATCAAATGTAGTGTCTGTAAAATAAACAAAACAAAACTCCAGTAATCAAAACCATTAACCATTAAGGTAATTGCTGCAGATCATCTAATATCAAAGCTTTGATCGAAAATACAACATTTGTTTTGATGCCTATGCGGATATTTAAAATAAATATTTTTTAGTTCGTTGATTTTTGAAAAATGGTCATATATACACATACATGTGAGGCTATAGTTATTGCATATCGAACAACAAAAAAATTGTGTTTACAAAATCATATTTCTTCATTAATGTAGTAGAGAAATTTAAGTAAAGTTTAAGTAAAAGTAGAGATTGTCAACAGCGTAAGAATAAAACGGATTTTTATAATTAATTAAATGGCTGAATCAATCTTTGCGATCATTTTGAGCTGAAGACATCATTAAAAAAGTTTATTTGAAATACAGGCTGGTAGTCAGTATCAACATTAGCAACACAAGAGTTTTTTCTGCCTTATAGTGTATTTATATATTCACTTTTATGGAGTCAATATTATGTTTATTGACAAAATTTATTTACGAGTAGTATTCAGAGATACAAAATGTAGTTAGCTCAAGAAGCCCACTAAGCTCCAGTCTATTTGCGGCTTCTTTGTTTTAATAACTCACAATAAAAAAAAAATTAGTTATTGTTTAATTCAATTAGACCATTAGAATCATAATTCATTATTAATAAAATTACCTTTTAATCGACGGGCCATATCTTCTTTTGCTTAGTTTTATTTTGCTGACATAAGTATTTCGTTGTAGATAATGTTGCTCACTAAACACACGACTGAACAGTGTTGTATTTTAAAATGTTATGTTTTTCCCTTTTTAGACAAACTTACGGATTCTTTAAAATGCAAATAGCACTGTATTCTTACTTTACGGCTTTCTCTGGCTATACTTCTTAAACTTACGTTCTTATGTATCCTATGGTGTTATATTTTCTAAACATGCGTTATCACCACAAACGCAGCCATCCACGCTACACTACTGTGTTACTCCGTCGAGACATGAACTACCCGATGCACAGAGGAGTATTTGACCCAAAAAGCTGGCCAAAAAGGCAAAAATTAATTTGATTAAATCCTAAGAACAAATTACGCAGATCGATAGAGAACAAAATTCTACATCATATCGTGCATTTTAAAGGGTGTAAGTTAAGATTTGTAGTTGTGGGACATTGTTAAAATCAGGAAAGTGTTGAAAATTAATGCGTTTTTATTGAATTTTTTCGATTTCAAGATATTTATATGATATTTTTTGTGGCTAAACGAATGGAGGTATTACATTGAGTTTTTTTTGCCTGAAAGATTTCATCAGCAGCTATTTTCAATATTTAAAAAGAAAAAATTATCACAAATATTTATTTTTAAAATTTTAATTATAAAAAAACTATGTATTTAAATTCTTACCAAAAACGAAAAAGGAAAAGCTTTTTGAAAGTGAAGGTAGCTGTTGTACAAATAATGTTATATACCACAATAAAATATGAAATCTCTTATTTAAGAAAAAAGAAAAAAAGTTTGCGCAAGTTTGCGCCATTATTTTTGGTGATTTTTTGAAAATTTTACCTTTTTTCTATTGTTGCTCATAAATCACTTTTTCTTATACTTTATTGCCGTCATAAGCTTTTGTGTTTTTCGAATTATTGATGTGAAATATTATGTAATCACTTTTAACAACTACCAACATGATGGATTACCTACCTTTATAGAGGAATTGGTTAGAATTCAGTTCTTACTTTATAAATTCAAATTAACTAACTGTAAGTCAACCCACGAATACACACCTATTAAACTGCTTTTGTTTACCAGCGGTCTATGTAACACTTCATCGTCTTCAGAACACTTTATTTCTTCTGAAAATATAGTTAGCTATAAACATACCTAATTTAAAAGGTTTACAAATCAAAATTACATTTAAAAACGGTGCAGGTATATAAAAAATGCACCCAAGTATCAGGTTATTAACTAAGTAAAAGAAAAATGCACTTTGAAAAATATACATATATGGCTTATTGCGCAAAATTCTTATTATAAGAGATAACATGGAAAAAATTTACACAAGATTTGAGTTATTCCAAATAGCACAGGAATCTAATGCTAGAACCAGTGACGAGAAGTTGCAGTTTTTAGCTAGAAAATTGTGTGTGATTTCAGAATGCCAAGAATATGGGGATATACAAGCAGTAAAGCAGTGTGTTATAAATTTAAAAAATTGTTTCAAAAGATATTGGGGTTTAGCACAACGAAAAGAGGACCGATTTTTAAGCACGTATGCTAAATGGCTGGAAGGAACTGTGACAATACCAGTATTTGGCAGTTCACCTTCAGGGCGATCAAAAAAAGGATTTAATGAAGCAAGTGAAAGAACAAAACGAAGAAATTCGTCAGCAATTAACAACAGAGGAGATTACATTTACTGAAACAATGAGCCAGATGCGGCTAAATTAATAATGGATATAACACGATCTCCAAGAAAAGCAAACATTTTCAAGCGATCGTTAACAACTTCCGAGGTCAACCCAGTTAATAAGTTTTCAGCGGAGGGTGCTTTAGCATTGTTTATAAATGCTGAGCTCACGAAAAACCAATATTATATTATTTATTTTATACAATGCCAACAAAAAAGTATATCCATTGTATTTAATAATATAAAATAAATATTAGAAGTGAACATGTTTTTGCTTATTTGGTTCTCTATTCCTTATAAGAAGCCAAGCTACGAGACCAATTTTTAAAAATATTTAATGTTGGATATATTATAATTTTGAGAAGGGAGACATTGTAACATCCATAAAAAGCTATATTTTATTTCCCTGTATTTACACAACTACAATAGTTAGACTATCTAATTTTAATTAGACTTGCTCTTAGAATAAAGTACAGTTGCAATTCAAATTTTGGCGGAATGCGAGGGGGAGAACGGCATACGTAATAATAAATAATTTTTCTAAAAATACACAACAAATATATAAAAATAAATTCTCTTCAAAATGAAAAAAAATATACAAAGTTCTAAATGGTGGCTGGGTGGGTGGTTGGTGGGTGGTGGGGGGGGGGGAGTTGTCAAAAATAACACTAACCCAATAATAATCTGCCACTACCTTTTTTTTATCAAACTAAAGCTAAAACTTTAAAAAAACTTAAAATTTTAAAACAAAAACCACGCCTAATAATTTTGGCCAGCTTTTTGGGTCAAATACTCCTCTGTGCGATGCCTTGTTTAGTAACCGTAACCATCCACAGACATTTCCACTACTCCTTTTATCCAAGCCAGTCATCTCCTTTAATCCAATAGCCATAACACACGTCTGCCATACACTGTTGTTATGCTGTTACACTTCACTGCGCTAACCGCTACCTTTCTTACTTTTTATTATAAAGGGCTTCTTGACAATCTGTTACTCTTATATTAAATTGGATGTGTTCACTAAATTATCTGCCATGGCTTCACATAATAATTGTATTCTGCCTCTCGGGAGGTTTGAGCTGCTGCTTCTTGATTTTTAATTGCTTATAACAATTATTATTTTCCATTGTACGCATGTCCGAAGGCGGGATCGAACTCACCATCTTCTGTTTTACAGCAAGCACCTCTACCAACGCAACCATTGAGGTTACTCATTAGTGGAAGTAACTTTATTCACCACTCTCATACTGTTCACAAAAACAGTGGTTGCCAGATCTTATTTTCGTACCAATATTATAACAATTTCGTACTTATTGAACAATTATTTAATTAAAATATTCTAATTAAAAGATTGTACGGATTATCGCATTTATTGCGATATTCTCAATAAAGGCGTATGTATAAACAAACTATAAACTTTTATACCCTGTAAGGACATATTTTCCTAATTGAGTTAATTTAACTTTAATTGCGCAATTGTTCACACATGCTCAATTAAGCTTATTTAATTAGCACAAGGCATATTTATTTTACTAGGCACTGTCGTCCGCCCAGCTGATTTCTCTTTTTATTACAAAAACAACATGGCTTTTTGTTGTTGCTTTAAAGTTGGAAGCGTCAAAAGCCACTTTCGTATGACCCGCCATTTTCTTTTTTTATATTTTTTACTTGCGGCTTGTCAACTTTATGAATTTTTGCTTCTCTAGAAACTAGTAAACTTGGTGGCAAGAGTTGTATATCGCATCTTAATCAATTAGTGATGCAATTGAGTAATAGTTGCTCAATTTATTATTGACTTCTTATATGGTAAATTAAGCTCAATTAAGGCTTTATTTGCGTAAATTCCTCAATTGCGCAATTAAAGCGTATAATACTTTTCTATCTTTTTAACCGACTTTAAAAGTCTTTCGAACCGTTATAGACAAAAGCTTGCAAATCGGACAGAATTTCGATTGCTATGGCCGTTTTAGTAACAAGTTTTAATATTAAAGATTACAAATTAAAGGATGCGCCAATAGTTCATTTAATTTTATGTATATGGCCTGAACTTGAATTGCTAAGTCCGCTATAACAACAAGTTAAAAAAAAAATTCAGATTGGATTGATGTAATTACAAGTATGTGGCCAAACTTTTGAACCGTTATAGACAGAACGCTGAAGTTTAAAATGGACCTGTTTTGCTAAGTCCGCCATAACAAGAAGCTTTTTTTTAGTTATTTAGAAACGAAAGGGTGTTGCCAAAATTAATGTCATTTGTTTCATATGGACGTACGTTTTGAAGCGTTAGATACAAACACCTGAATTTTAGACAGAATGTCCACCACTTTGTTTGGTATAATAAGAAGTATAAAAATTTTAAATTATAAATGAAAGAGTTTTTCAATAGTTGATATAATCTGATGAATAAGGTCAAACTGCTAAACCGTTACACAAAATCTGATTGCAAAATCTACTACAAAAGCAAGTATATAATTTAGAAATTAAAGGGTAACCCTTTAGTTGCTGTTGTTTGATGTATATTGCCAAACTATCAAACAGTTGAACAAATATAAAGTTTGAACCGTTATAGGCAGACAAAAGAAGTCTGTTTTGAAGTAAGTTTTTTTTTGCAAGAATTATTGTCTCACTGTTCATAAACATTTTATTTTCATTTATTATTTTACTAGGTAGTGGCTGCTCTACAATAAATACATTTGCCCTATTCACAAGCCCCCTAGTACATGCTAAGTGCTAACAAAATACAACAGTGCTAGCTGTGTTGTTGGTAATTTTCATGCAAACATGCGATACAACACTTAGTACTTTTTTTCATATGTTTTTCAAACGTTGTATTTGTTTAAATGTTTTATGTTTAAATGAATTATTATTTTTGTGTTAATGTGTGAATTATATTAAATTAAATTGAATTAAAAGATATTTTTATTAGTTTTATTTATTTAATTTATTGATTTGACTGATTTATTAGAAAGTTGAAGTTGAAAGTTGCCAATATAAAAACTGTTCTTTAAGATTTAATATTGCTTTAATGACTCGATTTCTAATATTTTGTATGGTACCGCCATCACCTATACCAAAAAGAAATGCTACCTTACGAACACAAGCACCATTTCGTGCAGATCCCAAGCAGTAAAGTACAATTTTAAGCTGCAAGTCAATGCGTAGTTGGAGCCTTTCGCCAATTGTGTGAAAAACATCTTCATTTTTTACAAGGTTGAATATATAGGCAAATTCCTCTGGCCGTAGTCGTGTCATATGAAAAAATCTGTTTTTATCAAAATATCTTAAAACCCGATTATGCCATAATGATGATTTTGGTAGCCCTAAATTATAATTCTGCAACTAGAGAGCAAGTACATTAAGTTCATCCTAAAAATGTCTTGAACTTCATCCTCACACAAAAAATTTATTAATTTACTTTTTTCTGTTTTCTCCCCCATTTGGCTTATAAATAACAAATGATGCATAGCACTTTTCTTCTTCTTATTTACTTTTTGACATATGAAGTACAATGTACAATGGCACACTGATACAATGGTTGTTCACAAAGAAGTAAACAAAAGGTAGTATGCAATACTACCTACGCCTTAGCAGAGCTTGTGAATACGGCAATTATATCAAAAACAACATGTTGCTTTGAACTTGAAATGTCAAAAAACATAGAGATGTATTTATAAAACCTAAGCGATTGTGACATTACAAACAACAAGAAACAGCCATGTTGTTTTTGCAATAAAAGCATGTAAAAAAAAATTCCTCCTTATAAAATAATGTGCTTTAATTTTTGTTTACCTTGCTTTTATTTCTCCTTATTAGTAACAGCAATTGTCAATTTTTGATCACTGTCAATTATGATCATTTTCTAAAAGAACGGCCAATAAAAATCACATTCATTGGTAACGACTTTCCACCAAAGTTACGGAATCGCTCATTTCTAATATGAACACACTAATAACATATAGGTAGATGGATAGACAATGCAAGTTCATCTGGAGTTTGAGAAACCCCCTTTCATTAACTAGAAATTTCTACTTTAATGCTCAAAGCTAACAAAAGGCAGCACTGCCGCTTAAACAGTAGTGAGTAACATTATTTACTTCACTTTTAATATGTAAACACTTAAGCAAACAAACATTTATGCTATTTATATTTATATATACATATAAACAACATGACATTTTATAAAATTTTTGTTTGTACTATTTTGCTGTTAAAAACACTATCTGTGATTTTGAACGCGAAGGCGTTCGCGTGCTTTTCATATTTATTTATTCATTTGTTTTTATTTATTTAATGAGCTTATATGGTTCTATCTGTGATATTTGTAATATAAGAATAATTGTATATATAAGTAAATATAAATATTATTATAAATTTGTATCATTAAATGCATTATTATCACTGTCACTGTCAATGTCAAAATCAATATAATAAATGCTTCTTTAAACATTTTTGAATTTGTATTAGTCAAACAATTTTTTGTTATACATAAATAGAAAATATATAAGAAATAAGAAAAAATTTAGTTGCAAGGCGTATTATTTAACAGACAAAAAATAACGCATTAGTTTAATGTAAGAAATTTGATGGTTATGGAAAAAAAGATCTTGCGTAAAAGTTAGCTGCTGTGAGTTCTAACTATGTACTTCACATTTAATCGGAATGAATGATTTCATTAGAATTCGTTTCTAACTTTCTTGTTTTATAAGTTTGATTAAAGCTTTTTTAGTTAACAAGAAACTAATGTTCAAAATAAAATCGTTTTTTCGTGTTTTTATTATTATCCCAATTATTTATATTAATTACCAATATTGATTATTGAGGGTCAAAGCACGTCTCGATGGCGATTTAGTTACCGCTTACTTAACTCTGCAGGAAACTTCTGACATACATTTTAAATAAAATAAAAATTTTTTTCCAAACAATAAAGCAAAGACAAAAATCAAAGCAAAAAGAACAATAACCAACAGTAATTCCATTTTGTTTGCTCTACTGTATACGGCTGACTTTTTTTCGGCTCTTTTATACCGTTGAGAGAGGATGAAAAATAAAATATCACAAAACACTACGATAATTTATTTATATGCACGGGCACTTTGCAAATATTAAATTAAATTAAACAACGGGAATTTTTTATTATATTTATTAATTAGCACGAAAAAAAAGGATTTTATTTTGAAAATTAATTATTATACGAGGGCTGCTCGATATATTTCTGGCCTAATAGTGAAAATGCGAATATTTATAATCAAAAATGGTTTTATTGTTTTTCAAAGTATTCTCTAGCATGATTTATACACTTTTGCATGCGCTCAAACCAGTTGTCGAAGCACTTTTTCCACTCCGATTGAGACACCTCTAAAACAAGGTTTTTGAACACTTCAACAGCTTCTTCTGTCGACGAAATGTGCGGAAACAAGAAGAAGTCATTAGGTGCCAAGTCATGGCTGTACGTTGGATGACCCATTAATTCGACGTTTTGGCCGGTCAAAAACGCTCTGGTTTGAGCCGATGTGTGAGAGCTCGCATTGTCATGGTGAACAATGATTCGTCTTCTCTTGTTGGTTTTTCGAATTTTTCCGATGACTTCAGGCAAACAAATTGTAGTGTACCACTCAGAAGTGACCGTCCTACGTTGCTCAAGCGGAACAGTCGCCACATGACCAGTTTTGCCGAAGAAACAGGCGACCATTTGCTTCGAAGTGCTTCCTCCACGAACAACTTTCGTTGGATTTTGCTCGTCTTTGAAGACTCACACGGTCGATTGTTGTTTCGTTTCGGGCTCATACGCATAGATCCATGATTCGTCACCTGTGACATCTTATAAACGTCTTTTGAAGCACCGCAATCGTATTTTTGCAACATTTCTTTGCACCAATCGACACGAGCCTTTTTTTGAGCGACTTTCAAATTGTGCGGGATCCAACGAGAACAAACTTTTTTACTGTCAGGTGTTCATGCAGTATCGAATGTATGCTGGTGGAAGAAATGTCCAAGGATGTCTCTATCTCTCGGTATGTCGCATGTCGATCTTGCATTATGAGTTCACGCACGGCATCAATGTTCTCTGGTACAACAGCCGTTTTTGGACGATCTTCACGGAATTCGTCTTTGAGCGAGCTTCGGCCACCATTAAATTCATTATACCAATTTTTCACAGTGCTATAGGATGGTGCTTCATCACCATACAAAGATTTAAGTTCATCAATGCACTCTTGTCGTGATAATCCACGTCGAAAGTTGTGAAAAATTTTGGCACGAAAATGTTCACGAGTTAATTCAATTTTTTTCTATATTAATTTGTTCAAGTCACTGTTAACAACACAAATAATGGTCGTACGTCAAAACGTTTTGAGTACGATTATGCTTAAAAATGACAAACTTTCCAATGGAAATTTCAGATTGCACTTGGCAGCACTCAGTGTTGCCAGGCCAGAAATATATATAGCAGCCCTCGTAATAAAAAATTCCCGTTGTTTTATTTAAGAAACTAATGTATTTAACATGAAGTGCTACATAAAAGCAGTGGAAATTATTAAATGCAAAATTATCCTAAGCCATGGTGCAACAGCAGATGCAAACGAAAACATTATCTTTGAAAGATTAGTCCCTGGATATCTGCTTTTCTAAAAAGAATTAAACAAAAAGTAATATTTAGCTATAATTAGATTTTCGATGAATAACTTTTTTAAAAGACTTCTTGATAGATTTGAAATGTTTCATATTCTTACAGCTGGAAACTTGTTTATTTTTTCAAAATAAAATTGGAAAGCATAATAATATTTGTTTGTTATTTTCGTAATTTTTTTTTTTAATTTAAAGTGCATCTGGCCATGAGCTGTCTTCTCCCGAAATAGCGACTTATACTTTTGCATGGCGATAGTAGGAAGCCGACTCTTAATAGCTGAGGTTGCTTACTAAAACAAATCTGGTGAAATGAAGTGGAGTCGAATCTTCAACAAGAATACCCGAATTCACAGTTTAAGGGATATACCAAGTTTACGTGACCAGAAAGGCGCTTCGACTCTAGCATGCAAACTCTGTACATTTACCGAGTTTAATTGAAGAGTTGCTTTTGTAATTGGAGTTCTGCGAAGGTGAGACTTTTTGCAAGAGATGACATCTGTAAATAATGACTAAGCAACCAATCCAATATGTTAGCTATTTCACTTCTAGACGATAGTGAGGAGATTCGAAGGCTTAGAAGTTTAAATGTTCTTGATCTACCGCTTAACACATAAACATATTTACAAAGTTTTAATAATAATAAAATTTATCAAAATTTTTTTTTACAATTTATTTAGTTTACAAAAACTTAGTAAAATAAGTTATTTTTAATTACTTATAACTTATGATTAATATTTTTCTTATAAAATATATTGCAAAATAAAGGAAACGAAAAAAAAATTAAGAAAAAAATTAAGAAAACTTTCAAAATCAAATAAAATATAGAATTTTAAAATATTATAAAAAATTTGACCAACATGCAATGTTCTTATTAAATCTGTAGGCTGAAAATTAAAAAAATATTCTCTTGCTGTAAATAAGACAAAAATGTAAAAAATATTTTCGTATTTATGCTCTGAACACATTCGCCACAGCAAGATACACGAACACACGACAGCAAATGACGCTAGCAACATTTGTCGCCTTGTACGCAGCTAAATAAATATTTTGAAGGCAGCAGCTACATAACAAAAATATGAATTAACTGTATTTCAGTGATGTTATTTAAGCGATTTTTAAAGAAGCAGCTCCGATTTATAATTAAAAAAATATTTTAACTATTTTGTAAGAGGCTATTTAAAGAGTAGAATAATTCGTTTTGATTGTCTTTAAGATTGAAAATATATAGAAGTATTTCTCAGAAGCAATAATAAGTACACTAGTGTGTGTAACGTAGTTTCTTGTCCACTAAAATAAAAAATACTAAAAACAACAGTTTTTGATATCTATTAAAACCAATCGTGTTTTGTATTTACAGATATCCCATACGACAATTGAAATTAATAAATTCAACCAGCAAATACTAAGAACAGAAGTAAATTTTTAACTAAATGTTGTCCACACAAAAAAGGAATTTTAGTTTTATGTACATCTTAATACATTCCTCAGAAATTTTTACAATTATTCTTCGTACACTTTCGCCATGAGTAGTAGTATTTTTAATTCGTCGGTGTGGCATTTCTAGTTTTTTTTTTTTTTAATTCAAATTTCGAAAAATATGTTTTTATCAATTATTGAAAAGTAAGTAAAAAGTGTTAAAATTTTTCTATATACAAAACTAAAATGTGCTGACAACTGTTTAAGTACAATTATTCCGGTAAAATTTGTGATTTTACATTAGTTTCTCTATTTTTCTACGAAAAAAGAAAATATGTGTTTGAACCAAGGTCCTAAAGGATCTCCTCATAAAATTTTACTCAAATCTATCCAACTGCACTTACGTGAGATAGATAAGAATTTAACAAATGGTATTTTGTATTCCAAATCAATTATTGTCTTCACCAGCAACACTATTTTCCTTAAATATTTCATGTACTGAAATTATTCTGTTACAGTTTTATTATAGATTTACACTTAAATCTTTAAAAAAAATAATTTTTATTTTATATTTTAATAAGAGATTTTAAGCACTTATTATTTTACATGTCTTATAGTACTGACATCACTTAAATGTTTATTGTCGCCAATAAAAATAGAAATTAGTTTAATTTGACAGCAGCAGCGAATTCAGCCCAGACAACAACCTGCCGCCTTGCTGCCTTGCTGTCAACAAAATAATCATTCACATATAAACATATGCATTCTAACTTTGACATTTTGTAGTCGGTAGCTGCTGTGTCGAATGTGTTTACAGCTTAACATATGGATGTATGTATGTGTGTGTGTATATCGACGCTGATATTTTGTAAAAAAAAAATCAATTTAAAAACCAGACAGAAATTTTAAGTTTAAAGTGAATTGTAAATTTCATGCGCTGTCAACCATTACAGAAGCCAGAACACACAAATTTATTGTTAATTCGAATTTATTTATCTATTCGAATTATATTACACGATATTAATATTTTAGTTTTAAGAAAAATTAGTTTTGAATCAGTTCTTTCCTAAGTTTTACTTAAATTCATAGTTTTCAATTTTTCTTTAGAAAAACAATTTTAAGTTCATTATTAAATTAAGCCCCGGGAATATTGAATTAAATTTGTTAATTTATAAAAACTTAACTCTGCAGCGAACATCTCACAAACATTTTAAATAAACTAAAAATTTTTGTCCAAACAATAAAGTAAGGACTGAAATCAAAGTTTAAGCAAAAAACAACAATAATAAACTGTAATGCTTCAAACACGTTCGAGATAGCAGCTACCGACTGCAATATGTCAAAAATAGAATACATGTGCTTATATGAAATTGATTATTTAGACGACAGCAAGGCAACAAGGCGGCGGTTGTCTAGGCTGAGTTTGCCGCTGCAGTCGAACTAAACTAATTTCTATTTTTGTTGGCGACAATAAACAGTTAAGTGATGTCAGTACTATAAGACATATAATAAGTGCTTAAAATCTCTTAATCTGAAATAAGAAAAGAACAATAAAAATAAAAAATAAAAATTGTTTATTTAAAGATATAAGTGTACATCTATAATAAAACTGTAGCAGGATCATTTCTGCACATGAATTATTTTAGAAAAATATTCTTGTTGGTGAAGATAGTAATTGATTTGGAATACAAAATGCCTATTTTTGGAATTTTTGTCCAAACCCAGAGTTCGCATTACGTTAAAGCTGCTGGATAGATTTGAGTAAAATATTGTGAGGAGATCCTTTAGAACCTTGGTTCAAATATAGAATATTCGTATAAAAATAAAGATGCAAATGTAAA
This sequence comes from Gymnosoma rotundatum, assembly GCA_916610165.2. Taxonomy (NCBI): domain Eukaryota; kingdom Metazoa; phylum Arthropoda; class Insecta; order Diptera; family Tachinidae; genus Gymnosoma; species Gymnosoma rotundatum. The sequence continues at coordinate 51,415,714 of OU744338.1, forward strand.
ATCACTCAATTTTACCGGTGTACTTGTGCAGTTAGCGGCACATTTTATTCTTGTAAATAGAAAATTTTTAACATTTACATACTTTGTAATAAATAATTAATACATATTTTTTCTCAAATTCAAATTAAAGAAAAATTAGAAATGCCACACAATTCCTTTTTGTGTGGACAACATTAAGTTAAAAATTTAATTCTGCTCTTAATATTTGTATTTTATTATTTTTTTTAGTTTAATAAACAAGCAACTACGTGTTATTTATACTGACGTACATTACTGTTCTTATTATTGCTTCTGAGAAATTCTTTAGTATATTTTTAATTTTAAAGACAATCCAAACGTCAAATCGACGTGACCCTTAAAAGCATTAATTTACTCTTCTACTAGCCTCTTACATAATAGTTAAACTATTTTATAATTATTAATCCGATTTGCTTCTTTAAAAATCGCTAAAGTGACATCACTGAAATACAATAAAATCGTATTTTTATTATGTAGCTGATGCCTTCAAAATAATTATGTAGCTGCATAAAAGGCGACAAATGTTGCCAGCGTCATTTGCTGTTGTGTGTTCGTGTATCTTGCTGCGGCGAATGTTTTTACAGCATAATATGTGGTGGTCACATGATATTTGGAAAAAAAAAGGACCTTTTGTTTTTGTCTTGTTACTACTGAGCGACTAAGACGCACAAATCTACTTGGGGGCAAGTGCCTCATATCTCTATGTTTATTCAGCGAAGATACGTCAATTGGTCAGCGTCTAGCGCTTATTTACCTTCATATTTATACCGCCAAAGTCCGCCAATTGTGTTTGAGTTTTTAAAAAATAAACGCAGTGATTGCCAGCAAGGTTTTCCAAATACTAAAGTCCTTGTCAAACTTCTTTCTTTATTTATACAAAAATCTTGAGCTTAAAATCAAAAACTGAGAGTAAATATTGCTTTTTTAGCATTTCTTTTCATGGTCAACAATTATATTCAACTGTTGTGTAATTTTACACTTTTGTTGACAAAAAATGCAATGATCGATAGGAAAAGAATGTAACTGTGTATTATTGCAATGTATGCATAAATTAAATTAAAAAGAACATTTAAAAGTATGATGTTTGCTACATTATAAGTTTATAGTATATTTAAATATGTAATGGATATGCTAAGTTATAAATTTATAGTGTATTTAAATATGTAAATTTATTTCTCTTTATCCACTATTTACGGCTGAGTTTTTTTCGACTCTTTTATACAGTTGAAAGAGGATGAAAAATAAAATATCACAAAACACTACGATAATTTATTTATATGCACAGTCAGAAAAAAACAGAATTACTGTTGATTATTGTTGTTTTTGCTTAAACTTTGTTTTTTGTCTTTGGTTTATTGTTTAGAAAACCATTTTTAGTTTGTTTAAAATGTTTATCAGAAGTTTCCTGAAGAGTTAAGTAGGTGGTAAAGAAATGGACATCGAGACGTGCTTTGACCCGCAATAATCAATAGCAGTGATTTAAATAATTAATCGGGATAATAGAAAATAGCACGAAAAAAAAATTTTATCTTGAAAATTTGCTTTAAGTTGCATCAGCTGTTAACACTCAGTGCTCGCAGTTATTTCAGTTTTTTTTTTTTGTTGCAATTATTTTTAGCTTTCGAGTGGTAGTTTTTAATCCTTTTCTAGTTTTCTAGGGCTCGCTGTAAATAGACAAGAACCTTTTACTAAAAACAATAAATTAATTGTCTTTGCTATTACATTTAACTTGTGGCCGCGAATGTCTAAACAAACACAAGATATGCTGCCAATTGCAGGCAGAGCCAACTTTGTTTGCCTTTTCTTTGGTCATATGACATTTAGAGTCACCTTCCTGTCTTGAGAAGCAATTAGTTGCCTCCTAATAAATTGTCAGGTTTATAAGACTCGATTATTACTGGAAATTAAAATAAATTCTATGTTCAGACTTTCCAGGTCATTTGTTGTGTTGAGTTTCTGAGAGAGGATTTACGCCGTCTTGTGTCCATTTATCGGAACCGAATTTTGACAAAAAGGTGAGCTTTACAAATTAAGAAGCAAACTTGTGTTTTTTGTTTTCTTTCTTTCTTTTTATTTATTTTTGTGACTGTAACTCGCAAATACAGCGATTTTCAGATGCGTAGCAAAATCGATTTACAAGAAATTTTTAGCTTTTAATATATAATCCGCACACATTTAAATACAAATTTGAAACAGTTTTAAGCAGGTTTTACTATCAAAACTCACACTTTCAGATTTAGTTTTAATTATTCACAATTTTTATTTGCTGATAAATAAAAAAATATTAATTAATTACACTGAAAAAAAAAATTGCAAACATACACGAAAAAATAAACATTAAAATATTTAAAAAGTGATAAAAATCTACACTGAGTAATTAAAGAAAAACATAGTTTAATTTTAACGAAAAATTATTATAAACACAAAAATAAATTCAACTTAAAAGAAATTGTTAAAAAAAAATTGTAATAATAATTTTTTATAAAGAGATTTTTTATAACAATTTTAATTTTCGTTCGTTCGAATTTTAGGTGATATTATACTTATTAATAAATTATACAATTGAACTTGTTAATTAATGTTTTAAACTTAGATAAGGCAGGCCCATTTGTCGAACATAAACACTACGCTCAGCAGCAGAGCAGGGAGGACATCTTACAATTAACACGCCATCTGAAGATAGTTCAGCGCGAACATCATTGGGATAATAGCCTCGGGGTAAAATAAATCTTTTGACTATATGACGGCCAACAAAACTGTCACCATCACGACGTTTCTCATGTTTAGCTTCCACTATAATTGTATCAGCTGCAGTTTTCACTGTTATTTCGTAGGGCTTGAACGGTGCGACATCAATATTGGCCTCAAAGCCATCTTTGCCCACAACCACTCGACTGAGATCGGGAGCTGAACCAACACGGGATAAGCTACGTTTGTAATAAGGCACATCCCAATCGATCAGATCCCAATCACGCCATAAACGTCTGCGATAATCCCAATAGTCCCAATCTGTACTGGTGGTATTTAAAGGTACTAAAGCCATTTTTTATTTTCTTTAGAAATTTTTCGTTTTAAGCTTGATTTTTTGTAATGATATTGACACGTTTCTGTTTTTGACTCGATAAATTTTTTTCTTTGGTACAATTCCTTTGGTTTTTTTAATTTTAATATTTTTTTCGTTTGAATAATTTCTTCTTTTTTTACACTAGTCGGAGTTTACTATCTTCGCGATTTTTTGCAAATAAACTGTCATCCCTGATTTGAATGGCTTTTTATACAACAATTTGTTCAGCCAGAACTCACACAATAATTACAGTGCGCGCCTAAACTTAAAACATTGTGTATGTTTTTGTGTAAACCCAGCATTAGCGACAATAACAACAGTAACCAGCTGCCCAAGTGTTTTTTAGTTGCAAAAATACTCGTTTATCGTTTGATCTGTGTAGGTTCTATCTATGGTCAAATGTTTTAAGTAACTGAACAAAAGTTAAATTTTTTGTTTTGTTTTTTTCATTTGATATAGAAAAAGTGTATATTTTTTTTTTGATGCAGAGGAAATTAAGTAACGTAACTTGCCGAAGGTTGTTATATCAATTCATTTATGGTGCTTTACTCTAAATGATTCAAAAATAATAAATAAAATAAATGAAAATATTTTTACGTAACATATCCTCTCTCTCGAATAATAATGCAACGGAAATTTTAAATTCCTTCAATTGTTAAATTGCGCTCCTATTTAATGTGATGCGTTTAAAATTTCAGAAGTTTTTCCGTGTAGCTGGAAAAACGAACAAGATAATGAAATACGTTTAAAGGAACGAAAGCGAGTAATTGAAAAGGAGACAAACAGGTGCTTAATGAAAAAAACAGAAATTATTTTGACGTTAACATTGCCGCCCACCCTGCAAGTGAAAACAGATCATGTTTGCGAACACTAAACCCGCCTTCTAATGGACGTAGCGTCAACCCGGAATTTCAGCACAATCAAACAATTTCCTTACGAAGTGTATTCACAGAAAGGTCCAATAGTAATCGCACTAAAGATACCCGGCCTAAAATTGTGCAAAGAGTGATGCAAAACTTCTGAAGAACATCGCTGACAGTGGCGCTGAGTTGAAGTTAGTCGGTGGTAAAAAGTACCTCTTTGTTTTGTGTACTTGTATCTCGAACAGGGTAACTCAAAACGGATTGAATGGTGTAATAAAATCTATGGCAATGTTTTCAATCATGCTAAGAAAAACAAGTGCTTTAGAATTGGTCATGCGCCAGATAATTGGAAACATATTTGTTTAAACTGACTAAAGAGGAGGTCAAGCCTTTCTTTCTTTCTGTAATTATAACGTTTTCCCCGTGTGTGGGTAAAAAATAAAAACAGAAAAACTGATATAACACTTAAACAAGAATTAATAAATCACTGAACATTCGGGTTTTTTAAAAGTGGTATAAGTCCACTTTTTCATATATTATATTTAAGGGTTTGCATATGAATAAATTTAAAAACATTGTCCAACTTTACTGATTTCGAGTGATGTTTTTTACACTTACTTATCTCATTATATTTCTCTCTTGTTATGCTCTATCAAATTTTATAAAGTGGTAACATATTAATTTTGCTTAAATTTTTTGGTCTCCCTTTTTTCGAAGCGTAAAAGTTGTTTTGAATTGAGCATTTTCTTTCATACCAATTTTATAAACATTTTCTAAGGTTCATTCGTTTTAAAGCTCAACCAACATGTTTTACGGCAGTTTAAAATATCTCTGTCTATCTTATTTTTCCTGTTTGAAAACAAACAAAGTCTTCTCTTTTCTTTTCCTACAAAATAAAAAATGAAGTTGTTTTTTTTTCGACAAGCCTTTATTGCATCATAATTGCCTTGGACATTGCCTTATTCTTTAATGCTGTTTCCACAACTGCAAAATATTTATTTTTAATTAAACTTGTTACAAATGGACTTACTCCACTTTCAGAAGAAATATTTGGGCGATAGAATTGTATAGCAAAACTTTTTTTGTTTATTTTATGTCAAAAGAGAGAAGGAAAGAGAGAAAAATTACTATTAACTTAGTTTTTTGCAAAAGTTGAACAATACCACTTTCAAAAAACTAATCAATTTATCAATAAAACTGCTAAGAAAGAATTGCATTTTATATGCCCTGGACAACTTATTTTAATTTTGGGTTGCGTCCGTAAACTAGATTTTATTACCCAGTTTTTATCATCATCAACGATCAACTGGAAGAGGTTCGTAAGACAACGTTTTGTTCCGCGTTAAAGCTATGCAGAACAAAACGTTCCACTTTCCGCTTTAACAAAGGCATTGCTGTAAATTTGCTGTTGCAGAGACTTATTAACAAATTGTTGTCTTACGTACCTCTTGCAGTTGATCGTAATATTTTCTAGGAAAATTTTAATGCAGATGTAATACCATAACCCCAATTACACGTTTAAGGTTATTTTCTTGCAGGGCTACCTTAAAGCATTAAAAGAAATTGGTCTTGGTCTTCGTCTGAAGGCCCAGCTGTTTACTCAAATTTAGCTTCCCATTAAGAAGTTTACCAGTAAAAAAAATTAATTTGAATTTTGCAATTTTATCTAAGACTCTATTTCTTTGTATATTTTTACGTAAATTTTTTATATTAGTTTTTTAGTCTCAATTTGGACACGCTATATTAAAAAAACTGAAATAGAAAAACAATAATAAATAAATCGCGCCCCCATTAACTTATGACGACATATTTTTTTTTGTGCTCTTTAATTTTAGTGGAATTAACCGATCGTAAACAAGTTGACAACAAACACTCCTCCTATTATCGATTAAATATTTCCGTACAAAGCGAACGAACGTATTTGTTATTGTATAAATTGGGTTATAAAAGATAAGCAGTTGTTTTCACAAAAGCATTTTTTTTTTAATAATAGGTTTATCGAACAAATTTTTATTCATACGAACAAAGGTCTTTCAAACTAGTGGAGATAATACACTAAAATATCGGAGGTGTTAAAAAAAGTAATAATAGCAATGAATTTTTTCATTACTAACGAGCCAACGGAGGGCTTTATTGTACTTATGAAGAACGCTTCATATAAATATATAATGAAATGATTCTAAAGCTTTAGTACTCGTAAGAAAGAATTTCATTGGTATTCTGAAATTATTTATTAATGCAATGAAAGTTATTAATGAAATACTTCTATAAATTCAAAAATTAAATAACTTCATGAAATATTTTCATTTTAAAAATCAAATAAATTTATAATTATTATCAAACTGTTTTATAAATTCATGAAATAAATCATTGACTTAAATATCTTCTATATGTGTCTATATGTGTCATAGAATAATAGTTTTTATATTTTAAACCAGCTTCAAAAAAAAGGCGGTAAGCAATTCGTCTAAATGATTTGAGTGGGACCATACACCGAAAAACACAAAAGTATCGTTATCTAAAAAACGGAACTTAGAAAAAAATAATTACAGCGTTTTTCGTGTTCAGGAGGTCCCAATTAACCTATGTAGTCACGTGGTGCACATTTTTAAAATTTATTATAACTGCGTATTACTATAGCTCCCAGTAACAAAAATTAATACAAAAATGATCTAAAAATTAAAGGGTGTCCCCATAAGTGATGTAAATTACCTTCGGCTTGAAAATTGAAAAACCTGGCGATTACTATGACCGTTATAATAACAAGTATAAATTTTCAAAATTATAAATTAAAGGGTGTCCCAATAGTTCATTTAATTTTATGAATATGGCCATACTTTAAAACATTTGTAGACAGAAGGTTGAAATTTACAAAGAACCTGTATTGCTAATTCCGCTTTAACAACAAGTATACAATTAGAATTTATAAATTAGATGGTTTTCCCTTAGAAATTAGACAGAATGTCTAATGTCCTGTATTACTAAATCTGCTATAACAGGAAGTATAATATTTGAAATTGGATAGCTGAAATTTATAAGGAACAAGTATTGCTAAGTCCCCAATTAAAACAAGTATACAATTTGAATTTAGAAATTAAAGGGTGTTCCCATAATTAATTTAATTGATGTTTATAAAATTACTTAAAAATTAGAAAAAAATGTCCACTTCTTCGCCCGGAATAATAAAAAGTATAAATATATAAAATTATAAATTAAAGGGTGTTACATTAGGTGATGCAATTTATTGTATATGGCCAAACCGCTAAAAAGTTTTAAAAAGACGGCTGCAATTTACAAAGGAAATGTATTGCTAAGTTTCATGTAATAAATAGAAAATTTAGATTTGGAAGTTATGGGGTGTCCCAACAGTTAATGTAATTGGCGCCAAACTTTTAAAACGTTTCTATAACGGTCAGTCAGCTAAAAATTACAAGGAACTTGTCTTGCAAAGTCTGCTATAACAACAAGTGTAATATTTGGATTTGTAAATTAAAGGGTATACCTACAGTTTATGGAATTTTATGTATATGACAAAAGTTGTAGACAGACAGAGAATTTAAAAGCAGCTGTATTGCTAAATCTGCTATAATAAGAGGTATAAAGTTTGGATTTAGAAATTAAAGGGTATCCCAATAGTTAATGTAATTTTAAACAGTATTTTGCAAGAATTATTATTTTAATACAACAACACACTAGAATCAGATTTTTTGTCATACAATTTCATATTTACTATTAAAGAACGAATTCCAAAAACTGGTATGAAAACTGTTATTGTTATAAATGCACCAGTTTTTTCGATTAATGATAATCGAATGTGCAGTTTAAAGATGTTGAAAAAAAATAAAAACAACAAATAAAATATCGCAGAACACTACGATATTTTATTATTACTTTATGCACGGCCACTTGAAATTTAATAATAAAAATTAAAACATAGGAATATTAAATTTAATTAATCAAACTTTAAAATTATTATGCTAATTTTCCAAAAGAGCCGAAAAAACTCAGCCGTGCACAGTGGATAAAGAAATATAAAATCATAGTTGATTATTGTTGTTTTTGCTTGAACTTTGATTTTTATCTTTACTTGTTTGGAAAAATTTTTTAATTAATTTAAAATATTTGTGAGAAGTTTCTTGAAGAGATGGCGGTCAAGACGTGCTTTCTTTCACCTTCAATAATCAAAATCCCTGATCTAAATAATTTGTTCGGTAAAGTGCCACGATAATTTCAAAGTTTAATTAATTTAATTAAACATTCCCGTGTTTTAATTTTTATTGGAATTATAATTGTTCTTACACTAAGAAAAAAAAACTATAATTCAGATGATGAAGAGAATTCATTAACAAACTTTTATTATGCGAATGAAATGTTTCTTAAGTGGAATGAATACTTTAATTTTTGCGATGAACTTTTATCGGTAAATTTTTTCATTTTCGCATATTATTGCATTAATGGAGGTAGTTTCATTAACTTTATGAAGTTTAGTTTATTAAAATCTACATAAACTATAATTCTTTTCTACGAGCTTTTTATTTATTATATACAAATTGTACTAAATATTTAACAAAACCATCATACCATTTAATTATTGAAATAATTTCAGCAAAACAAAAGTTTTAATTCACTTATTTATAATTATTTGTCACTGTACCCATCATGATAAGGGGGGAAGGGTAACTGAAGGTTATATGTGCGAGTATTTATTTGACACATTATCAATTCTTATACCTTTCACCACAAAATATGGAAAAGGGTATATCTAAGTTTGTCATTCCGTTTGAAATTTCTACAATATACATTTCCGATCCCATTAAGTATATATATTCTGAGTTCTTATGCATACCGAAGTCGATTGAGCGATGTCCGTCTGTTCGTCCGTGTTAGCATTGAAATCAAGTTGGCCGAGGCACTAGATCAGCTAGAAAAAAAAGAAATATGTCAATCGATCAGATATAGTGTCGAAAGAGGTGCTATCGAAAATTAGCATGATCGGTCCATGTCCTTCGAAGCACCTCTAATTTTTTCATGTCATTTGGAACATTTCAAATTTTTTAAAATATCAATATGGATATCATTTTAAAGATTTTAAAGAGATCTGTAAGGAAATACTAAATTTTTTTAAAAATGCTTAACCCATTAGGAGCCAATGTCATTTTATGCAAAATTATATATATGCAGAAGCAAATTTTTTTTTTATTTTTTAACTCTTGGTCACCCCAATATTTGCTTTTTTAATTGAAGTTACTTCAGTAAACTAGATTTATATGATGGTAAATGTTATGTAAGATGCCGAATAGCCGAATATGGCACTCTTACTTGTTTATATTAGAATGTGCATACCCATGCAGTTAAAAAGACTTTGTTTATATATTTTTTTAATAAATACAAAAACAATGTATACAATGTATTTACACTTTATTAGTATCATTGTTTTATTTATTTCTATTCTAAAACGTCATGGATGGTTGTATGTAAAACGAACTAGGAATGTTATCTAAAATAAATAAAAAGTTATTATTTGAAAGCAACGGTTTGTTCCTTTTTTTGAGAAAAGATTTACGTTCTACTAATTCACGTACCCAAGAGATATAACCTGTATAGAAGGGTGAGGAAAATTTTAGTCGGCACTTGTTAATGGCACGAAATAGCAGAAATGTGTTCGGACTCTATAAAGCTAAAACGTGATAGCAAAGTAACAAATGTGTGTACTTAGATAGCTGTCTGCGAGATATTTAAATTTTATACGTTATCTGAACGATATAAAAATTAAGTAAGATAATATGTTTAGATCGGTTCTGGGAAATTTTTAGATGAAAAAGAGGTCGACGATTTAATTGGCAAAGAAAAAATCACTTAAGCAATATTTACAAATAGTACTAGATTGGCGGCCATATTACAGTAACCTTAAATAGGCAATTTATAAATTCTAAAATTTTATTGTCGGATTTACCCTATGAACCAAAAATAATATAAATTTCTTATTCAAATTGTGCACGTATTGTTAGATCCATAGACATGAAATTAAATGAACTACTTAGTTTATAATTTGAAATTATTACTTGTAATTGTAATAGTCATAGTAATCGGCATTTTGTTCAATTGTTAAGCGTTTGTCTAAAATGGTGCTCCCATAGATTAATTTGTGTCACTTTAAGGACACCCTTCAAGCTTTAGATTTACTTTTTTATTACTTCTTACTTTTGGAAGCTATAGTAATACTCAGTTTTTTTTTTATTATGTAATGGTGTTCATAATACACTTAAAATCAATTATGTTGTATGGCGATACCCTTTAATTTTTAAAATTATAAACTGTTTTTAAAAGAGTACTAATCTGTAAGCATAATCTTGCAAATAAGGGAAAAATATTAAAAATCGGTTTAGAAATGCAGGCACAAACATAAACAAAAGCAACTTTCAGTTGAATTGATAACCTCCTTCTTTTTTTTAAAGTTGGTTAAAAATAAGAACCTTTTCTGAAATAATCGTAAGTCTTTTAAGAAGAAGAGAATTTTACCCAATGGAATATACACGGTTACATTTACACAGCATTAAGGCATAGTAAATGTACAACAAATTATGTATATACAAATGTTGACACCTCAAACGATGCAAATTCGTATTTGTATGTCATCCAGTGGCACGTACAAAGATTGCCGACATACAAAATCACAACGATTTAATATTAATTTTATTTTTTTATTAAAAACTGTTTTACAATAAATAATTAATTATCAATTTCTAATAAGGAACTTAAAAATACTCACGTAAAACTTTTAAATGTGGGTTAAGAATTTACATAAAATTTTATATTAATAAAAAAAATATTCATAAAAATTATTGGCTTATATTAAAGCGTTTTACAATAGGAACGAATAGATATAGAAATTAATAAAAACTCGACATAACCTGATCTTGATCTTGATGTTAACCCCGGCAAAACGGAGGTTATGCTCTTCACACGGAGATACAAGATCCCGATTTTTACTGCACCTAGGCTGAACAGCATTGTGCTCAGTGTAAGTAAAAGTGTGAAATACCTTGGGGTGATACTTGACCCCAAACTTCAATGGAAGGCAAACATGGCCGAAAGAGCTCGGAAGGCGACCTGTGCGCTTTATCTCTGCCAGAGAGCTCTAGGACCAAGATGGGGCCTTCAGCCTCGGATCATCTCCTGGCTCTATAAGGCAGTTATAAAGCCAAATATTCTCTATGGTGCTGTTTTTTGGTGGCCCGCTCTCGAGAAAACGGTCAACCAAAAGCCTCTTGATAAAGTCAGGAGAACAGATGCCATCTTGAACACTGGGGCTCTCCGAACTACTTCGACAAAGGCTCTGTATGCTCTTCTCCACTGGCTACCCACCAAACTTCTGGTATTGCAACAGGCAAAATGCTGTGCAGCCAGACTTAATGCCCTCTCACGCTGGCTCAGGCTGGATATAGGGCACTCTAAGATTATCGTTCGGGATGTGCCACTGCCATCAATGGTGGACTACATCTCTTCTACTCCCGCTCTGGACCACGAGTTTCAGATCCATATTCCGAGTAGGGAGATATGGGTCCGTAACGAAGTGGTTGTGGGTGGTACTGTTTACATCTACACCGATGGCTCGAAACTGGACGACAGAGTCGGTTGCGGAATCTTCTCCAATAGCCGTGGACTAAGATTCTCCCTTAGACTTCCTGACTACTGCAGTGTCTTTTAAGCTGAGGTAATGGCCATTCTGAAAACATCCGAAATAGCGCTTAGGGACGATCTTTCTGGCCTTGCCATTCGGATATTTTCGCACAGTCAGGTGGCAATCAGGGCGCTTGCTGGTGCATACAGTACATCTAAGCTAGTCCTGAGTTGTCGCTCATTACTGAACACTCTATCGGAGCGATCACAGATTGACCTGTTTTGGGTCCCTGGTCACAGGGATATCTAGGGTAACTGTGAGGGCGATGATCTTGCTAAACGGAGCACATTGCTTTCTAACGTCTCCTCGCTACCAGACGTTGGAATTCCTCTGGCAACGGTGAAAATGGCTATAAAGAACCTTTATCTCAATTTGGCTCGCAAATTATGGGTAGAGGAAAGTTCCTGTTCTGTCTACAGACAACTGTGGACCATACTGGACCTGAAGCGGACCAGGCAGCTGCTCAGACTGGACAGAAAATCCATAAGTATCACGGTCTCGGTACTTACTGGACCCTGTCTAATCGGCAGGCGTGCTGAAAGACTCGGTCTGCCCTTTAATGATTTCTGTCGCAGCTGTGGCTCGGAGTTGAGGAAGAGACCGTACTGCACCTCCTGTTTCACCGCCCATCCCTGGCGCGAAGAAGACTAAGAATTCTGGGCTCTCCTTTCTTTGGAACACTTACGGAGCTATCATCTTACTCTATAGAGGACATAGCGAAGTTCATCCGTGAATCCTCATGGTTCTCGGCTGGGTAAGGGGAGTCGCGCCGCCTTCCTTGTGGTATCACAACGGGCCATTCGATTGTGCTCAAGTGAGCGTCGTCGTGAGAGGCTGCAATTCTAAGTAACTAACTAACAAACATAAACTGCGTTACTTTTAACAGCATTTAGAAGAATCACATAACGTGCACAAAAATGTTATCCAACATTTACTTCCGAGTATTTACGATGGGTGCCTGATTACTATTTCAGTTTTTTACGGTTTCTGTTATTGACATTGGCGATGTTTTAGGCAAATCTTGGGACAATGAGAAAATTCTATATAAAAAATAACCCCAGTAAACGAAACGACAAGTAAGCAAAACAAAAGATTGTGTCTTGCTTTAACACATTTGAAAGAGTTTTATACTGAACGGTGTTACCGTTCTAACGATTTTGGTATTAAATTAGAATGTATTGTTTTTTATTTTATTTTATAGATTAAATCTAAGTTTTGCCTTTGTTTGTTCGAAATACAGCTTCGAAAGGAGATTTGTAATTAAATGTGTTTCAAAAACCTGGCAAACTTTTTATAAAAATTTTTTTTTAAAAAGTCACTGGCAACGCGGTTTACTACTGACATCAAATGTTTACATAATTTTCCCTCATGTTTTTTGTTGTGCCTATAAAAATGTGATATGATCGATCAAACAACTGCCACTCTTCCTGTATCACGCAACGACATTTTTTTAAGCCAAATTGCATGGAAAAAATCGTTATGCCCAAGATATGCTTCCTTGTATCAAGCCATCACAATAATTATCTCTAGTTTTATTCACTCTTTACAAGAAATGGTCATTTATATTTGCTTTTCATACAGCCTCGATGTAAGACCCAAATTTATTATGCTTCTTTTTATATTTATTAACGAACTCTTTGAGTTTGTCTGTTTCGTAAAAATTATGAAATCCATACTAAATTACCTGATAAGCAAATGCCTCCACATTTTAATCAAAAGAAATAAAAATAATTATTTAGTAAAGTGCTGGCATCATACCAAAGGTTTCTAAAAAGTTTTAAATTTTTAATAAATTTAAAAAAATTAAGTATTATCTATAATTTTACTTAAAAACGTCATCAGCTCTTAATGGGTTAAGCATTTTTAAGAATTTTAGTATTTCCTGAAAGATCTCTTCGAAAGCTCTTAAATGATACCCATATTGATATCTTAGAAAATATTATGCGCAAACGTACTTTTCTATTTACTTAGAGGCTCATAAATAACTCGGAAAATATTGGCGAGCACCAATTTTTTTATTTGATGTGGTTTTTTCTTATTTTTTTTTTTTTTTTTTTTTTTTTTTTTGGACGGATAGACGAACATATACACATCACTGAATCGAACATAAGAACTCAGAATTTATATACTTTATGGGGTCGAAAATGGTTATTGTAAAAATTACAAACGGAATGACAAAATTTAAGTTACCCTTTTTTTACTTATCGTGGTGAAGGGTATAAAAATACGGCAACTTTGTTAGTTATTTTACTTTTAAAATTAAAATGAATGATATTGTACCTTTTCACTATAATTCTCTTAATTTTTTTTGTTTGTGTTTTTATTAATCACCTGCCCGTCCTTAGTCGAAAACACTTTATAAAAATGAAAACAAAACAAAATGTGTTGAACAAAAAATCCGATAAAAGAAAAAATACTCCTACACAATGTGCAACAGCTAATTACAAATAAATTCCAAAATAACATCAGAAATTTCATGTAAACTATTAAATTGTTTAGAACGAAATGTTTTGATGGGCTTGTGAATCATTTACAAATACATTCCAAACAAATTTATTGAACTTTTGTTGAATGTGTTGTTAATAGCGACATACACAAGTTTGTAGTCATTAAATTGAGATCAAACTGAAAAGGTCACTTTATTGTTTTATTTGAAACAAACTCATTGACTGATTGACCCTCACAACAAACAATACAAACTGTTGGAAATAAAAGACTGAATGCTTATTTAAAATATTTTTTGTTTATTGTTTTTTTTTTTTTCATTAGAATCTTTTTATTCTTTTTATTATAAAATTAGCCAGACTTTCAATGCTGTTGTTGAAAATTGTATTAAAACGATAGAGAAATAAGCAGCAAACATTTTAATATTTTAGAAAACCACAAGACGCCAAAAAAACAAAGCAAACAGGGAAGGAAATTTATAAAAAAAACAACTTATAGCTTGCTTCAACTTACTGTCATCATGAAATTGAAACTAATGGGCGTTTTGCCAAAAAGTCAACATGTCTCATACTAGACAATTTATTATATTCTCTTATAATTTTTTTTATAGTTTTTTCTTTTTTATTTTAGTGCTAATCTATAAAGATTTTTTCAAACACTTAAAAATTTAAATTTGTTTCTTTAAACTTAAACACCGTTTCCAAAGAAAAAAAAGAAACCCAAATTACAAAAAGTGTTATCACTGCTTCTAGTTAGCTGTAGTAGCCATAGTTAATAAATTAATAAATACTTTTGAAAGATGTATAAAGTATTTTTATTAAATGAATTTTCATCTGTTGAAGCTTTGCAGTCAAGGTAAAACATGTCGCCAGGGCTGTCACACTGAGAAGCAATAGTTTTTTCTTAGTGTAAATAGCACATGAACAAACATTACTTTACTTTAATGTTCCACTTTTGTAGCCAATCTTGAATGAGATTTAATTGGTTTTGTGACAATTCCGAAGCTATGGGGTGTGACTCATTTGCAGCTTGTACCGCGGTATCATCTACAAAGTAAATGATATCCTATCATTGTTAGGATATCTGCTATGTAAATGGTGTACAGTACAACACATAAAATATTGTCTTAAGGTATACCTGCGTTAATGCTTGGAAAGTTTGTTATATTTCGTTGAATTTTCGGTTTTTTAGATAAGCTGTGGGTCAGAATTTGAAGAAGACCTAAAGTGTAACTTAGCAAGTTATAGACAAGTGGTAAATAAATTAGTGGTAATTATTATAAAAAGAAATTATTAAAGAACATTTTTATTCAAAATGGTTAATCGTTGACTTACATTTGTAAACAACAAAACTGCTTTGTTATCAAACAATAGTGCTTATTGTTAACGAGATTCTATTTCTATTTGCAAATCTGCCCAAATAATACTTTTGAAGAAGAAGCCGGCGCATGACACTGCAAAGATTGGCTCAGGCTGTTTTGAAAATGCTTTCAATGTCAAAAAGCTATGAATCCATAGAGCGTTAATAATTTAACAAAAAAAAAGTAAAGTTTCGCAATAATATTCAACTCTTAGAGGAATTAACAAGAACACATTTTCAACTGAATATAAAATGATCTGTTGTCAAAAATTTAAATCAAGAAAAAATATAAAACAATGAATTATTTTCATTTGTGATTATTTATTACAATATTTAAATAATATTATATAAAAAAATGTATCTCTAGTGACACATTATATATAATTCTATGAAAAATAATAATTTTTTAATAAACGATATTTTACAATGGATCTTTTGTAAAAATACGATGCAAAAGCTCCTATATTTTTTGCCTTTGAAGCAGCTGCTTATGTGTAAAAAAAAATGTGTTGTTGGTAGCACCTTATTTCACACATATGAAAAGTTTTTTTCAGTTGGTTCGATTTGAAATTAAAAATATTTTGCCGCTCTCCTTAAGATGGGGAAAGTGTAAAGTCAATAACAAAAGCCACATTTTGTATACTAAAATCTGGCAACCCCTGCTGCTGTTTCCGGATGAGCGTGGTGAATAAGTTAAGTCAGCTAATGGAGTGTGAATAGAATAAAAAACCACCAATTAGCTAACAAAAGCTGAGCAGCCTCAGTGGCTGCGTTGGTAGAGGTCCGTGCTGCAAAACAGGACTCAGGACGTTCGATCCCGCATTCAGACATGCGTACAACAGAAAAATAATAAGCAATTTAAAATTATTAAAACAGCAGTACAAACCTCCCAAGAGGCAAATGACAATTATTGTGTGGAAGCCATGGCAGATAATTTAGTGCAGACATCCAGTTTAATATAAGAGTAACAGATAATTTTCAAGAAGCCTTTTATAATAAGAAGTTAGAACGGTAGCGATTAGTGCACAGAAGTGTAACAGCATAACAACAGTGTAGGGTAGACATGTGTTGTGGCAGTTGGATTACAGGGGATGATTGGCTTGAATAAAAGGAGTAGTGGAGATGTCTGTGGATGGTTAAGGTTACTAAACAAGGCATCGGGTAGTTCATGTCTCGCCGGAGTAACACAGTAGTGTAGCGTGGATGACTGCGTAGTAATAACGCATGTTTAGTAAGTACGAGACCAAGGGTTCACAAGACTGATAGGATCGAGAAGCATTGCCAGAGAAAGCCATAAAGTAAGAATACGGAATTTATAATGAGCCAGAGTGGTATTTGTAATAAAAAAGAATCTCTACGTTTGTCTAAAAGGGAAAAACGTAATAATATATATAAAATACAAATAAAATGGTGTCTTACAGATATATGAACGTCACTTGAGTGGCTTAATCTTTTAAGTCGTAATACTTAATTGAAATACAAATAGAGTATATATGTATATCTGCGGTTGGTACTATAACAAATATACAGTAGGGAAACCCACAGGAGGATACTGAAATAGGGAAATACATAAGATAGTAAAGATCTAAGCACTACTACGTCCAATTAAATAACAAATATGTTAAAGAGTGTCCCATAGTAGAAAAAACCTTATCTTTACCATCACAGTAGACAGATACTTGACGTTTACCCAACTTATTCATAATTGTATCAGCTGTAAAGTTAAAAATTTGTTTGCAAGATTTCTTTTGTTTTACTTATTTATTTTTTAGCTTATCGATCCTTTAAAAAACTCTTAGGTTTTGTGTGAATTTAGGCTTTCTTTGATAATAAAAATTACGTTATTTTAGACCAATGACATCTTAAACAGTTTCAGATAAAATCAACAATAATAAATAATTTGCTTGCTTATACTATTTTTTGAGCAAAGTCTTGTTATCGTTTCAGAAATGTGTACAAAAATATTTTCCTAAAATCATACATAAGAAAGCCTGGCGTCTACTTATAATTAGTGTTATGTCTCACTCAATATAACTGTGCTGACTACTATGAAATACATACATATATGAACATACGTACGCATTTAATGTACAACAAAATTCTAAATGAAGGTATTTCGGAAACAGTGTATATGCAGACATATTGTTAAATACTTCAAACTAATCATTTAACACATGTTTCTATTAATCTGCATAAAACCATAATTATACATTTGTCCGCATTTCTAAAAATACTGACACTTTTATTCATTTTTGAGATCGTATTGTGTCCATTTTATTCTTGTAGTGGTGATTTGCTGTCAAATTTGATTGGTTTTTGGTTTTTCTTCTATTTGGCAAGTTTATGTGACATGTTTCATTAAAATCATGATTTTTTGGTATTTTTATTTTACGATTTATTTTCTTAATTTCTTTAACGCGTGCAGGTATTTGATAATTCATTTTTTATGGGTTTTAATTATTTTTAATGACATTAATATTTATATTGTCAGCCATTAAATTTCGTTCTCAAGTACATTTCATAATTAATAAATATATTTTATTTATTGTAATACCTGGCTAAATTGAGTGGGAAGCAGAATTTTGAATTAGTTTTTTTTATGTTAGAATTTATAACAAAATTATGGGCCAGTTTCACATTGTCGCAATCGTTCGTTCGTTCGCATAATTACATTTAAAACAAAAACAATTTTTTAGAATTTGTTTTTGTTTTTAATGTAATTGTGCGAACGAACGAACGATTGCGACATCGTGAAACTGGCTCTATGTATAGGAGTATTAAAATTATAATATGCTTATTTCATAATACCGCTATAAGAATACATTATTATTTAATTACGCCTTAAGGTATGCAAACTTAATAAAATGAAATACCCTTATTTACCTTACCAATGCAATGTTGACATGCTGTTAAAGGTGCTTTTAGACTACGTGTACAAGTCATATGGAATGTTAGATTCTCTACATGTAAATCAACACACATAGTGTAAAGGTACGGTCACATATGACAAATATTTTCCTAAAATTTGTTTGCTCTTGTTTGGCCTAAATTTTTTCAAAACAATACAAAATTTGTTTTGTGGTCACACTACGCACATTTATTTGCCTATTTTTATTTGTTGAAACAGCTATGAAGTAATGTCAAATAAAATACAGGCAAACATGTTTTATGTGCGGTCACATTTAAAATAATATTTGCCTTAAAAATATGTTTGATCAAACCGAAAAAAAACATAAATTTATTTGCTCACAAACTGCTGCGAATGGGATGTCTTCATTGTCATTCAATTTCTTCGGCATTATTACAAAGTTATTGCAAAAAAAACGTGTAAAATATTATTAAATGCTAATTACGAATGATGAAAAATAGTTGCTACTCTTAAATATTTAATTGCAGTACAATATACATAAGTTCAAAACAAACAGTCGGAACAAAAATATACAACTGAAGAAAATTTTTTTCCATCTAGGGACTCTGGGCGCATCTTTTTAAAAGTCGCAAATGAAGTGTTTATTCTCTTCCTACAATACACTTTTGCTATACCTTGTACGAGAAATTAAATCCCAGTTTTTAATAAAAAAATATAAAAATATCCACCGCTGATAGCCACAAACTATAAAAGTTGGTCAAATAATGGTGGCTAATATTATATTTATGCACCCGCATGTATTATTTATAGAGATTCCATTAAAATAACTATTACTCATAATGGCAATGTGAGAAGAAAGTTTATAATAAATAACTCCCATGTATGAAAGTTCCAAATAAACAAAGCCAAGCAACAATTACAAATTTTTCATATTCTATGCTATAAAGAAGCTCCAAAAGGTGTTCTAAAGAAGGAGCACAATAAGAGGATGAAGCTAAATAGGAATCAGATTCCACTTCTTAACAATAAATTTTAATATTCATTCATTACATTTTTTTGGTTAAAATTTCTAAAAACTTTTAATTTATTAAATATATTTTTCAAACTACAGCTGCTTATTTGTTTACTTGATATAAGTGTCGACAATTAATATGTTTAAATAAAAAGTCGCTTAAATTAAAAAGCCAAATTTACAAAGAATCAAACTGCAAATGTGCAAAATTTTTATTGGGATACAAAGTTCTACAATTTTTAAGAAATTTTAATGTTTCAGATTTCAGGAAATAGGGAAAAACTCTTGTACATATAGTTTTTAAAAATTGTTACATAACATACCATCAAACGAATATATTTATATTGAAAAAAAATCTGTTTACATAAATTGCAAAAATAATTTTTCAGCTTAGTACTTATAGAACATATATTTTTTGATTACAAATCGAAACTTATGCAAGAACAGTTTAAGTGCTTAAAATGGATAATCACTAATGACTCTTAGCTCTATTCCCAAGCTTCGAGTAGGGCGGAAGAATTATATTGGTTTTGTTCTGCACATTGCCGACTTTTTTCGTCTCTTTAAGCAGTTAAAATGCGTTGGCACTGTGCAAATCTTAATTAAAGTTTAATTTATGTTGCTTAAATTTAAGTTTGCTTAATTTTTGTTTAATATAAATTAATCGATATAGATTCTTTAAGTGAAAGCATGTTGCTTGTTGTCATATAAACCTTCATTTAGAAGTTTCCTATATTTTAAAACAAAATGCATCTCAACCTTATCATATGTGTTTATGTTTATGTGCAGATATATAACAGTATATATAATTTACAACTTTAAACTTGAACTTAACCTTACTTTAATTTAGCGGCAACGCAAATTTTCAAGTTATACAATTTCTTGCGACTTTACTTTAAACCAATACTTAACTAAAAATTTATAAAAGAACATTTAATAACCCCCAATGAAACATCTTTTTTTACATACAATTTTGAACCTTTGCACCATTCTGAGACGAAAATGTCGAAATATACCAAATTATATATAAAATATTTTGATGATATATAACCCGAAAAATATGTGAGCCGACAACTTTTTTAATTTACTGTTTCTTCCAAAAATTGCACATATGAGTTTAAAATTATCAGCGAGTTTTTTCGAAACTTAATAGTTTAGTTTAAATACTGGGCAACATTGTTGATACAGCTGTTATTTGTCTCTGTTTGTTCTTACAAAAACTTTGTAAGAACAAATATTTATTTGTCTAAAAATGAGTCAAATATTTGCCGTTGAGTGGTCACACTATGTTCACATTAGAAGCATTTTTGTTTGCTGGAAAATAATTTTATTTGCCCGAAATCAGCTGTTATGTTGTTTGCTTCTAATAAATATTTTGTGGTCAGACTATGGCAAATAAATATTTGCCGACTTCAGTCAAATGTTTGACTAATGTGACCGTACCTTAAGCCTTATGATAATAATATTTGTTATTAAACTATCTGTCATAACATGTGCTAGTTTTTTATGTAGAGCACGCTCTATTTGAACAAAAACAGATATTTTCGGTGAATCCCACTTTCACTTTTATTCAAAATGTTTTCACGGTAAAATCTAGATTTCAAAAAAGAAAATTTCCGCATTTCCGTGAACAAGTCAACCATGCGAGAAAAAAAATAGGAACCTTTAACCTTTTTTAATATAATAAAAAAGAAATAAATATTAAAATTTAGTATTTGTAGCTTATAACCGCTTATTGCATTTCAAATATTATGATTTAAGCTCAGCGCTAAATTAGTCTATGATTAAAAAGGAATTGCAATCTTAATTATTGCTATTATACCGTCTTATAATTCATTTTGTTGTTCTTAGTGTACTTATAATATCATGTTTTAATTTTTTTTTTAATAAAAAAAATTTTTTTTGTTAAGACGAGTATTTAAATTTTTTTAAGTATTTCTATGTATGTATATACGTAAAGGAAAAAATAATAATGACGACATTACCAATGTAAATTTTACATGTAAATATATATAGCATATGGCAAATAAATTTTTTTTTAGAAATAATTAGTTTGTATGTGTTTTTAATAATCATATTTCGGATTTTTTGTTTAAATTTTGCTAGCGTGCTTGGGTTTTATGAGGACAAACGCATAAAGTTGTTATTTTAAAATAATTATCGATAATAAATATTTAATAGTTGAATTCAATGTTTTACGTAATTGGAATTTCTTTGATACACTCAAAAAGTTTTAACATTAACTGTTTGACTTTCATTTAGGAAGTTTTCAGTAAAGTTAAAAATAAATGAAAATGTGGTTGTTTTAGGAAGAAAATTTTTATTCAACTTTTTTTGTCTGTTGTTAGAAAAACAAACGACAAAAAAATACTGATTTTCGGTGCAGTCAAAATTATCAATAAATTTGTACCTTGTTTCAGTAAAAATGAAATACTTAATTAAAAAAAAAAGGTCGTCAGTAGAAAAGAAAAAATAAGAAAAATAAGAAAACTGTTGAAAAATATGTCAGTTATAGAAAATATATTTAGAACAAAATAATTTATGGAAGAAAAACATCAAAAAAATATTGGTCAGTTTATTACATAGTATTTAAAATTTGCACAATGTTTTAAAAAATAATGTTCTCTTTTTACAGATATTATCTTCTAAATTCTGTCTTTAGGCAGGCAGCGGTGTTGCCACAGCCCACTTCGGTCGATTGATTGGTCCCAAACAAAGGTATGTTATTTAAATTTTTGAACTACAAATATATCGCTCATTTAGTAATACATCGTTACAACCCAAAAATAAAATATTTCATATCGTGAAGATCATATCGATTTTAAAACATCGTCATGTTTTGTTTTGTGACTGCATATACATTTGAAAAGGCGATCTTTTTAAAATGTATCGACCTTTTACAAATAAAGTGAAACTCGGTTTTTCTTTTTATAAATAACAATACATTTTAGTTTGTGACACAGTAGTGGATGTATTTTTACAACAATAAGGTCTTAATTCAAACATTTCACTTTGTTTGTCTAAAACATCCTCTTTAATATAAATTTGATGCAAGTTTATTTAATTTATTTTTTATTTCTGAATCATTTTACAAGTTAAAAACTTCAACTGTGATTATCTTGAAAAGATTTTTTTTTTTGAGTTAAGGCGTTCTATTTCTAAATGAGCGATATGTACTTTAATTATTGGTTGCAAAAATACAAACAATTTTTTAAAAGTACATTATTTTTTCAGCATAAAACAATCCTGAAATCTGTTGAAGTTCAAGGATGAATAAAAATATGAAGCAAATAAAAATAAGAATCAAAATAGAATAAATAACAAATAAATTAGGACCTTTTGATGTTTAAAATAAATAAGAAAGCTGTAGTTTTTATTGTTTTGGTAGGTTACTTCTTGAGAGATGGAATAAAAGAAAAAAGCAGGTTATTTTACTGTTTTAGTAGGTTAAATTTTATAAATTTAAATAAATACAGAAACTGTTATTATTAATGTTTTGGTAGGATACATTTCGTTAGTTAAAATTAATGAAAAAACAGTACTTTTTACTGTTCTGTAGGTTATTTTTCGTGCGTTGGAATAAAAGAAAAATTACTTTTTTTTTACATATTTTGTTAGTTATAAAATCAACATTCAAAAACAACTGACAATTGCATTTAATTTAAATAAAATGTAAGTGGACCGTTTTTTAAATGAAAAAGTAGTTGTTAAAAGTGTTTTTTCATTTAAATTTACCTACATAATATTTTGAGTGTACAAAAGGAGGTTATGTTGTATGTACGTAAAATATGCATATGTAAAAGATGATATATGTATATGTGATTTTGACGTGCATGCAAAATTACATATGGGTGGTAATTTTGACGTTGTATATGACTTGTAAACGTAGGCTTAACACACGTTAAGTTATAATTGGTTTTCCCTCAGCAAAAAATTAGAGATTACAGTAAAAAGAACTTGACATATATTGCCTTATGTTTGCCATATGTTTTTACTCGTTTACAAACCAAATTACATTAGTTTCAGAAAAATTTGCCATCTGCAAAGTGGGTAATTCCATGAATATGTCAACTACACCTAAAATAATAAAAACTATTGAAGCTCTTTTATTTATTAATTAAAGAAAAATATGCTTTGTGGAAGTATTTATACCTAGCAAAAAATTAGACATTACCTTAAAAATTACTTGCCATATTTTGTTACTCGCTTATAAAATACATTACATTAGTTCACAAAAGAGGAAGTAGTATATAAACTAGTTCTTAAGGTTAAAAGAAGCTACATTAAAATACGTACTAAATATTATCATCATTTTCTACAATAATTAATGCAATCAATTCTCATTAATTGATTATAAAAGTCTCATGCCTGGTTAAAATCATTAGGTTGGTAATCTAGTTGGTAAGTCCTTCTGCCAAAAAAACGTTTTGCTGTGTAGCTTTATAAAATATTAAAAAAAATAGCAGCTTACTCTGATTATCTATCGGCTTTATCTGGCATGTCATCATTAAAATCATGATTTTTAAAGTTTTCTTAGCCACTTTCTTTAAAGCTTTTAAAAATTATTTTTTATTTTTTTTTCGACATTAATATTATTATTGATGGCCAATAAGTTGCGTTTTCAAGTACATTGCTTAATTATTAAAAAAAAATTTGATTTCGTCTAGTACCTGGCTAAATTGTGTGGAAAGCAGGATTTTGAATAAGTTTTTTTATGCTAGAATTAATTACAAAATATAAAATTATAATTTGCTTATATTTATTTACGCCGTAAGGTATGCAAATTCAATATAATTAAATACTTTATTTTACCAATAGTGACGTGCTGTTAAAATATGTTTAGTAATCGCGGTTACTTTTTTAGCCGACTTCGAAAATAGAATGAAATCAATTCAACTGAATATTGGATTTTGTATATTTGTGTCTCCATAACGCAGTCATTTCTGGGTCGATTTTGATTTTTTTAAAGCTGATGCTCACAGTTCATAATCCAAAGAATTAAAGGGTGTCTCCATACAACAAGCATGTTTTTTACTTGTATTATGAGCTGTAAAGGGCACCATTTTTAAATTGAAAAAACTGCGTATCACTATAGCTTTTAGAGGCGAACAGTAATACAAAAGTAAGTCTAAAAATTAAATTAAAGGGCGTCCCCATAGATAAATTAAATTGTCTTATATCAGCCTATCTTTTTAATAGTTATAGGCAAAATATCGATTACTATGACCTTTATAGTCACAAGTGTTAGTATTTAAACTTATTAATTAAAGGGTGCTGCAATAGTTCATTTAGTTTGATGTCTATAGGGATACTTTTGAGCAGATGTAGATAGACACTTGAAATTTACAAAAAACCTGTATTGCTAACTCCGCTATAACAACAAGTATAAAACTTGGATTTGGAAATTAAAGTGTGTACCAAGAGTTGATGTTATTTGATGTATACGGCCAAAATTTTGAACAGTTATAGACAGCTGAAACTTACAAGGGACCTGTTCGGCTAAGCCGGCGTAGCTTGAACATAATTGATGTAAGAGTACCTTTTCCGTATCTTTTGAACTGTTATAGACAAACTTTTGCAAATTGGATAGAATGTCGACTTTTTTGTTTGGTATAGTAAGACGTATAAACATTTTTAATTATAAACTAAACCTGCTATTCCAAACCATCAAATAAATTGCATTTTTATTTGAAAATGTTATGGGATATTAAAATAGTTTTAAGTCTTTTTAACGCATAATATAATAAATAATATTATAAAAATTCCCAAAATAATTTTACAGATAAAAATTATATGCAATTGCTTGTGCAAGCTGTTGGCATCACTGAATTGTTTTTATTTTTAATACGCCTTCCGTCTGCATTAAGAGTCGGCATGTAACCAACCTAACGCAGAAGGGAATGTAAGCAAAAATAAAAACGTGGTTTGTTTGTTGGTAATTTTTGTTAAAGCCTTAACATTTCTGTATTGGCTTCTAAAATAACTCTCATGTTGTTTTTGAAGTTTTTATACTTAAAGGTAATGTTTTTGGCTGTTCTAAAAATTTGGATAAAGGTTTCCTGACGAGCTGGCTTTAGCAACCGGCGAAATACGTATAGATACCTGCTATTCGAAACCAACAAATAAATTGCAATTTTATTTGAAAATGTTATGGGATATTAAAATAGTTTTAAGTCTTTTTAACGCGTATGCGATTTATTTTGAACGTCCCGCTTATGTTCTGAGGTTTATATACTAGTCCATTTAATATCAGAAGTGTCAGGGGCGCGAGTTTAAAAACGCATTCGTCTAGAAAAATATTTAAAGAAATTTATTTTGGATAAGGCATGATGTGCAATACAAAAAAATTGCAGCGTACGGTATGTTACGAACGATAGATATAAAATTTTATTCATTATTAAAACATGTTTTTATTTGAATATGACGGATTGCGGAAAAAAATATTTGGTTTAGTACATGAATATAAAATAATAAATTGCATTTCCCTAAATTTGCCGTATTTCGTATGTCTTTAGTTGTACCTCAAAATCACTTTCGAGTTAAGTCACATACTCGCATGCTACATCAGTTTTTTGTTATAAATTTTAGACTGCAATGTATGAAATACGGCTGATTTCGTTTTGAATAAAAATAAATTCAAATGTAAATACTAATTTACGGGTACTTTAATCTTTGCAAAGTTTATTTCATTCTTTAGGCGTACAATCTTTTAAAGAGTCCATACAACTGATCTCTGCATTTAATTTTTTTTATATTTATTTATTTAAAAAACGTTTTATCGATTTTATTGACTTCGCACCAAAATGAAGTAATTAGAACATTTCAACTTTTCTGTTTGTTTGAGGCCTAGCACGAATACACATACTTTATTTTATTTGTTCAACAATTTTCTCATATATGTTATTACAGTATTGTGTGCGCCTTAAAAGAGTTCTTCTTTTTATGAACAAAAAAAAATATATCAGTTTATATGACAAAATGGAAGCAAAAAATACTTGTCAACGTAATGGAAATACTTTGACGTATAAACGAAGCAACGTAGTCAAACGAAACACAAATCCTAAACACGTTTTATAAACGCTAATTGCTATGCAGTGGTCCAGGGGCCGTCTGAATTCACTTTAGTTTTATAAGCAGTCTGTAAAAATTCCTTTTTTCTTGGTTAGCTTAAGTCAGGTTGAAGAAAGATGAGACAGTGCTAATTACCAAGTGCAATTTCAACAACAAATATCCTTAACAGTTTTCTATCAGTACCTCCGTAAAATATATGATCAATGGCATAAGATTGCTCTATTATTCCGATGTCTTAAAAGCGTGTACTACAACCGTTAGTCTCTGCGAGCTTCTTTCCTTGCAGATGTTTCTGTTAATTTAAGTGCAATGGGACTTTTACTTCTGACACTTTTTTTTAAAGTATGCCAGTACCAAACTTATGTATTAGCGGTTAAGTAGTTGCTGAAGCATTAATCTATGTCATGAATTTCTTATTGAAAGATAACATACACTAATCTTTCTTTAAGTTAAGCATTATTTTTATATCACCTGGAATTTTATTTTTACACGGTAGATTAGTTCCAGGATAAACCATGTAAAAAAAGATATTTATCTTTTAAAATTAATGAAGAACAATTAACAAAAATTTTGATTTTTAATTTTCTAAACTGTGTTAGATCACAACCGTGCTATTATTTTAACCAGTATCTGCTTCATTTTCTTCTCTACATAGTTACAATCACAATTTCAATAGTATCCTATGTTGACTTAAAAAAAGAAATGAAAACAAGTTTGCTGTACAATTCTATCGAACAAATATTTCTTTTTAAAGTGAAATAAGTCCATTCCTAATAAGTTTACTTAAAACAGTAATTCTCAATATTTTATTAGTTTTTTTTTTGTTATGGCACACTTTTAAGGTTTTCAAGATTTGGCGGCACAAAAAGGAAAAAGAAGAAGTTAAGTCTTAAAAAAATGTACTTACCACCTATAACATCCTGCGTTAAATAGTTTATGCTAATAATGTAAATTTTTTCCAATCAAATTATATATAAAAATAACAGTACGTTAATTAAGGTATTAACTATTAGTAAATAATAAAAAAAACTTCTGATGCGAAATTTTAGATTAATGTTTTTTGATAATATGATTTATATTCGTAAAAATGACAATGTCACTCTTCTGTGGTCTTCTTAATTTAATAATCTTTCTCTTTTTTTGAGTTTTAATATTGGTTAGTACTAAAAAATCCGAGTTCACATAAATACGATATGGAAAAGTGTAATAGTATATTTAAAGGTTTTTTAACTATCATTTTTTTAAATTTTTTAAAATTAAATCTCGATTTTTGAAAATTAAAGCGATACTATGTACCGTACAAAGGCTTCTTTTATAAAAAACGTACATTAAAAATAACACCTGACATAGCTCCTGTTTCAATACATAAACTGATATTTTACTACTCAATTTTTCTATTACAAACATCCAAGTCATTTGGTTGCAAAATAGATCTATGCCGCCATTAAATAATTTTGTTGGCGCCACAAAAGTGTTGACAACTCAGATTTTTTGTTATTCATATAATTGAATAATATAAATATTATTATAAATTTATAATTTGGCAGTACACTTTAAAAATTTCGTGGCACACAATAGTGCCGCAGCACAGTGGTAGAGAAACACTGACTTAAAACAACTTTTATTAATATTTTCCAAACGACAGATATTTTGCAGAAACGGACTACCCAAGACTATTATAATGCATAAAGGCTCTCCAAAATAACAGCTTCATTTTAAAGAAATAATTTAGCACAGAGAAATTTTAAACTGCCTTAAAATATGTTGGAGGAGGTTCAAAAATAATGAACCTTACAAAATTTTTTAAAATTTTTTAAATTTTCATGATGCAGAACAAGAGTAAAATATAACGACATAAGTTTATTACCTTACAAGCCGCCTATTCACCATAAATAAAAAAAAAATAAATTATTTTATTTAAAGACGAAGTAATTTGCATATATAAATGTCTTCAGTTTAACTGGTACTTTTTACACAAAAATTTATTTAATTAAAAATATTGACTTAAATATGCTGCTGTTATTATTTCTTCTAAAATGTTATTTTTTAAATTGGTAAAAGTCGTTTATTTTTTCAAATAAATTTAGTAATTATTATTAATTATTTTATAAAAAAAACATCACTTAAATTCATTTAAGTTTTCTAATATTTTTAAATCGATTCAAACACAAAGGTTTGCGTTTTCGATATATGAAAAAATGGACTTATACCACTTTTAAAAAAATCAGCTCAAATGGAAAATATGTCTTTTTGACAGGAGCACACAGACTTTAGCAGTTCCTTATCCTTCTTTGTCAGTTTTCTCCAGGCTTTAAATTGCTTGCTTTAAAATAGCATCAGCACTAAAATCTTTGCTTTGCTTACATGTTTTTCAGCAAATCAAAAAACTAAATATCTCAGCATTTACAAAACGTTTTGCTGTTTCACAAAAAGCAAATGTGAAAAAAAGAGAAAGAAACGCATTTGCATCAGCTGACTATGTGTTTCTTTTAGCAGCAAAGCAATTAGCAAAGAATTTATTTTGGAAACGTTTGCTGATGTTTCTTCTTTTGCTGTTGCTTTTGAAGAAAAAGAAAGCACCATTTACTGGTATAATAAAAACAACGCTTGTTTTTGTATTGTATGTATTTATTGTATGTATTTTCTTACTTATTGTACTGTACGTATTGTACAGTATTGTACGAGTTACAGCAAAAAACAGCAATCGTGATCAGCTACAATTTCATAGTAAAGAGTTAAGCAAAAGCAAATATAAAAATAAAGAAAAACTGATTGCTTTGCTGTAGAAGGAAACACATAGTAAGCTGAAGCAAATGATATACCTTCTTTTTTTGCTGTTGATTTTTGCTTTTGCTGTACATTTTTTCACAGTAACAGTTAAGTAACTACATATGCAAGCCTTTTTTTGTCGCTGGTTTTCTCCAGCATACCGTTAATTTATTACGACCTTTATTGTTATGTTTAGGCATACCATATATTTCAATCGGAATAGTTTCTAATGCCGCATTAACCTTCCGATGGATTTTATTTCACCTTCTTCAGATTCTAATCAATTTTGTTTGATACTAAAAAATGTTAATACGAGGGCTGCTATATATATTTCTGGCCTAATAGTGAAAATGCGAATATTTATAATCAAAGATGGTTTTATTGTTTTTCAAAGTATTCTCCAGCATGATTTATATACTTTTGAATGCGGTCAAACCAGTTGTCGAAGCACTTTTTCCACTCCGATTGAGACACCTCTAAAACATGGTTTTAGAACACTTCAACAGCGTCTTCTGGCGACGAAAATCGTTGACCACGCATTTTTTTCTTGATGTCGGAAACAGGAAGAAGTCATAAGGTGCCAAGTCAGGGCTGTACGGCGGATGACCCATTATTTCGACGTTTTGGCTGGTCAAAAACGCTCTGGTTTGAGCCGATGTGTGAGAGCTCGCATTGTCATGGTGAACAATGATTCGTCTTCTCCTGTTGGTTTTTCGAATTTCTCCGATGACTTCCGGCAAAGAAATTGCAGTGTACCACTCGAAGTGACCCTCCTACCTTGCTCAAGCGGAACAGTCGCCACATGACCAGTTTTG
Source organism: Gymnosoma rotundatum (assembly GCA_916610165.2). NCBI lineage: Eukaryota > Metazoa > Arthropoda > Insecta > Diptera > Tachinidae > Gymnosoma > Gymnosoma rotundatum. The sequence continues at coordinate 51,445,680 of OU744338.1, forward strand.
CCGAAGAAACAGGCGACCATTTGCTTCGAAGTGCTTCTTCCACGAACAACTTTCGTTGGATTTTGCTCGTCTTTGAAGACCAACACGGTCGATTGTTGTTTCGTTTCGGGCTCATACGCATAGATCCATGATTCGCCACCTGTGACGATCTTATAAACGTCTTTTGAAGCACCGCAATCGTATTTTTGCAACAATTCTTTGCACCAGTCGACACGAGCCTTTTTTGAGCGACTTTCAAATTGTGCGGGATACAACGAGAACAAACCTTGTTTACGGCCTGGTGTTCATGCAGTGTCGAATGTATGCTGGTGGAAGTAATATCCAAGGGTGTCTCTATCTCTCGGTATGTCGCATGTCGATCTTGCATTATGAATTCACGCACGGCATCAATGTTCTCTGGCACAACAGCCGTTTTTGGACGACCTTCACGGAATTCGTCTTTGAGCAAGCTTCGGCCACAATTAAATTCATTATACCAATTTTTCACAGTGCTATAGGACGGTGCTTCATCACCATACAAAGATTTAAGTTCATCAATGCACTCTTGTTGTGATAATCCACGTCGAAAGTTGTGAAAAATTATGGCACAAAAATTTTCACGAGTTAATTCCATTTTTTTCTATATTAATTTTTTCAAGTCACTGTAAACAACACAAATAATGGTCGTACGTCAAAACGTTTTGAGTACGATTATGCTTAAAAATGACAAACTTTCCAATAGAAATGTCAGATTGCACTTGGCACCACTCAGTGTTGCCAGGCCAGAAATTTATATAGCAGCCCTCGTAGTAAAAGAGAACAAAGCTAAATGTAAATAACGATACAAATAAAAGTACCCGAAAAATTTTTAAGGAAATTGTCTAATTATAAATTAATTAATATTTAAGTTTGGTTTCATTCCGAGGAAATTTTTTGGCGATCTAATTTTTTGATGAACTAATTTGAACCAATTGAGTTCTGTGATATGCCTGATAGTCTTCCTTTCACTGTAAGAATTTATCTTGACCCAGCAGGCGACAGAAAAAAAAATTATTTAATACTAAATGGAAGTATTTTTTCCGGGATAATAAAATATTTGACTTATTACACCCAATTAAATATAATCTGCCTTAACAGCAGTGAAAAAAGGAGACTCATAATAAAATTTATCATGCGTCACAAAGACAAATGAGTAGGAAAATGTTCCAAAACTTGTTCACAAATTTCTAACACTAAAACAAAAAAAGCAGGAAAAAACTAAAAAATGGATAACTACTACGATAGTTATTATTGATAACAGAACTTCAATTTAGGTGTCTCTAAAAGTATTATTCTTAATTAGATGCCAGGTATCAATACAGGAAAATTAGTTTATTGCTTTCCCTTGGAAACCATGCCTCCTTGACACTATTGCTGCTCTAGTATGTGTCCTAACTAGTCACTTGGGATTGCAGAAAAAAAGATCTTTCGACTTGTTACTGCTGGTAGCTCGGGAACCATTAATTCTCAGGTCTCACTGTAGCAATTATGGTTATTGATGAGGGCCTTCGAGGTGTAATGTTTTTCCCACCACTATGCTAAAGCTTGTCATTATACTCCAGAAGTCGCTTTTATTCATATTATTTTCCCACAATGATAAGAAATAGACGAGATAGCGGTAAGTCTATATCAAATAAGAGCAGTATTGATAAAGTATACCAGGAAAATTAAACACTAGATGGGTATATTTGGAACTTCTGTATTTTTTCTAGCAAGAAAATATCGAAACCATCTGATGCAGATTTTTTTTTAAGGAGCGTTGCTACAGGCTTTTAAACCAAGAGTATGGACAAATAAAAATTCGAATATTTTTAACCAAAAGATATAAAAATAAGTGGAGGTTTTCATAGAAAAAATAACTAAATTGAACACATGTTGTTAATCCATAACTGACGTTTAAAGAAGGTCAGTAACTCTTTAGTATTTCACAATTTTTTATTTTATTTAATTATTAAAAATTATACTTCAATAATGTGATAAAAGACCTTTGCTATTTAAAGCAATCTATTTTTACTATCATATTTTACGAATATCCTTTGATGTCCTTTTTTTGAAGTTACAATTGCTGCAATGCAGGCATATTGAATTCCAAAAAAAAAATTTACTTCAATATCAAGCCGAACCAAACGAAAAAGAAAAAAAACTAATGCAATCAAATGAATACTTTTTTTCTTTCTACACATACACTAAAACGTTTTCATATGTGCATTTATTTATAGAAGCATATTTTTAGAAGTATTTTTTATTGGAGAAAGGATTTTGCACACCTAGTGCTCAATAGACCTACATGCAAACAGAAGTGTGTGTTATATAGGACACCGTCCCTATACGAAAACGATTTTAATTTGTAATATTTTTTGGTGTCTGGTAGCAAAGCAACTCAGTATCATGTTTGCTATACAACTGTTATTAAAATACAAAATTCAATGTTTAATAATAGGTTGTTATTAAAAAAAACACACACACACAAATCCTTCCTAAAAAGTAAATGTACGGAATATATAAAACTAACAAGTAAGAGTGCTATATTCGGCTATACTAAATCATATGTATATACCCTTCACTATCTAGTTAATTCCAGTTTAGTGAAATAACGCCAATATAAAAAGCAAATATTGGGGTGCCAGAGAACTAAATAATTTTGGTACTGCATATACATAATTTATAATAATATAATAGGTTAAGCATTTAAAAAAAATAGGTATTTTCTTAAGGATCTCTTCAAAAGCTTTAAAATTATAACCATATTAATACGAGGGCTGCTATATATATATCTGGCCTGGAAACACTGAGTGCTGCCAAGTGCAATCTGACATTTCCATTGAAAAGTTTGTCATTTTTAAGCATAATCGTACTCAAAACGTTTTGACGTACGACCATTACTTGTGTTGTTTACAGTGACTTGAAAAAATTAATATAGAAAAAAATGGAATTAACTCGTGAAAATTTTTGTGCCATCATTTTTCACAACTTTTGATGTGGATTATCACGACAAGAGTGCATTGATGAACTTAAATCTTTGTATGGCGATGAAGCACCATCCTATAGCACTGTGAAAAATTGGTATAATGAATTTAATCGTGGCCGAAGCTCGCTCAAAGACGAATTCCGTGAAGGTCGTCCAAAAACGGCTGTTGTGCCAGAGAACATTGATGCCGTGCGTGAACTCATAATGCAAGATCGACATGCGACATACCGAGAGATAGAGACATCCTTGGAAATTTCTTCCACCAGCATACATTCGATACTGCATGAACACCTGGGCGTAAAAAAGGTTTGTTCTCGTTGGATCCCGCACAATTTTAAATTCGCTCAAAAAAAGGCCCGTGTCGATTGGTGCAAAGAAATGTTGCAAAAATACGATTGCGGTGCTTCAAAAGACGTTTATGCGTATGAGCCCGAAACGAAACAACAATCGACCGTGTGGGTCTTCAAAGACGAGCAAAATCCAACGAAAGTTGTTCGTGGAAGAAGCACTTCGTAGCAAATGGTCGCCTGTTTCTTCGGCAAAACTGGTCATGTGGCGACTGTTCCGCTTGTAGTGTCATTTCTGAGTGGTACACTACAATTTGTTTGCCTGAAGTCATCGGATAAATTCGAAAAACCAACAAGAGAAGACGAATCATTGTTCACCATGACAATGAGAGCTCTCACACATCGGCTCAAACCTGAGCGTTTTTGACCGGCCAAAATAACGAATTAATGGGTCAACCGCTGTACAGCCCTGACTTGGCACCTAATGACTTCTTCTTGTTTCCGCACATCAAGAAAAAAATGGGTGGTCAACAATTTTCGTCGCCAGAAGAAGCTGTTGAAGTGTTCAAAAACCATGTTTTAGAGGTGTCTCAATTGGAGTGGAAAAAGTGCTTCGACAACTGGTTTGAGCGCATGCAAAAGTGTATAAATCATGCTGGAGAATACTTTGAAAAACAATAAAACCATTTTTGATTATAAATATTAGCATTTTCACTATTAGACCAGAAATATATAGAGCAGCCCTCGTATTTTAAAAAATTTGAAAATTTTAAATTTTATTTTTCACTTGATGTTTTTTTCTTAGATTTTAATTCTTTATCGCTCAATGCATTTGTTTTTTTTTTTTGATTAGAGTTACTTCATTATTCCAAATGATGTGAAAAAATTAGAGTGGTGCTTTGCCCGCTGCCTTAAAGGACCTGGACCGGTCATGCTGATTTCCAATAGCACCTCTTTCTATACCTTGGGCCTTGGTAAACTTGATTGCAACGCTAACACAGACGAACAGACGGACATCGCGGAATCCACTTTGTTATGCATAACAATTCACTACATATACATATATATATATATATATATATATATATATACTTTATGGGATCGTAAATTAATATAGTAGAAAGTAGAAATGGAATGATAAACCTAGATCTATCCTTTTCTACCTGTGATGAAGGGTATAAAAAGAAGTTTCTTATTTCTGTTTGTAGAGAGGTCTTTAACAAATTTTCAGCATCAATTATTTTTTCTTCTGCGCACTGATTTATTGGGAATGAACTTACGATCTTCTTTTCTGTTTACCAACCAAGAACATAATGCAATCAAGATTGTTAGCTAACTTTACTTTTATTCTGATTACAATATAATTTTTAGTAGCAGTAAGTAAATAATCTTTCCAACTCTATTTATCTACGACTCAATTTTAAATATAGTATCTATTTTTAAATATCGAACCAGGAAGGGTGAAAAGCTACCTTCTCTTCCGGAATTTGTTTGCGTACGAACCGGCTTAAAATATTTCATTGATTTTTATTCATTTGAAAAATAGATGAGTCTTCAACTATAAAGTCCAATACAGAACTTCTATTTCCAAAGCTAGGACCCTGATAAGCGAAAAGGGGAAAAGTGGATATTTACAACTGCACCGATTGTTATGATATAACAAATAGAAATAGATATTTATGTAAGTGAGCTAGAAGAAAACCGCGCTAAATCGCTTTTAACCAAAAACAAATCTAATATAAAATGTTTTTTTCGTGCTATTTTCTATTATCCCGATTAATTATTTAAATTACCAATATTGATTATTGAGGGATAAGCACGTCTCGATGGCCATTTCGTTACCGCTTACTTAACTTTCAGGAAACTTCTTACAAACATTTTAAATAAACTAAAAATTTTTGTCCAAACAATAAAGCATAGATAAAAATTAAAGTTTAAGCAAAAACAACAATAACCAACAGTAGTTATATTTTTCTTTCACTGTATACGGCTGACTTTTTTCGGCTCTTTTATATAGTTGAAAGAGGATGAAAAATAAAACATCAAAAACACTACGATAATTTATTTCTATGCACAGGCACTTTGCAAATTATTTAATTAAAGACACGGGAATATTTTTTAAATATATAATTTTCATAAAAAACTTCCTGCTATTTTTTTTTATTTAATTAACCCGAATAAATTAATTAATTAGCAATTAATAGCACGAAAAAAAAGATTTTATTTTGAAAATTAATTAATATGATACAAAATTCCAGTTGTTTAATTTAAATCTAATCATATTTGAAATATAGACAAGTCCTGCTTCATTAGGTCCAGAAATGAATCTGTTGTAACTTTCATATTAATGTGCTGGTCAAATAAAAAACTGGCTTGGAGGAGTGGTGGCGTAGCAAAGCTCACCGGGAATAGCTAGTAAATATTAACAATAAAATAAGATTATCAGGCATGTCACAGAACTCAATTCCGATCGAAAATGGTTTCAATTTAGAAAACAAAAAACGAAAAATTTCTTCGGAATTAAACCACTTTTAAATTTCAAAGTGGAATTGAGACTCTTTGAAATTATTTACTAACGGTTTTCAAATTTATTTTTATTGTTTGTCCCTATCTAGATTAGCTTTGTTGTTTACTTAGGTGTGTGCAATATTGCAACATTTAAATAAAAAGGTGGAGATTAAGCCTTATTTAGAAATAAGCAAAATCGATAGGAATCTGAAGAAGGTAAAACAAAATCGATCGGAATTGTTAATACGGAATTAAAACCATTCCGATCGGAATTTGTGACAAACCTGTTTACTTTGAATTCTTTTTTATTAAAATAAAAATCTTAGGATAATTTTTTATTAAGGTCAAGAACGGTCTAAATGATGTGGTGTTGCAGATTAGCAGGGATTTGATCGGAAACGTGACTTTGGAGAATATTGTTTGTCCTTACTAGGGCTGCGATTTCCATGCAAATGCATGTCTTTTGTCGATAGTCTATTAACGATATCGACCAATTATCTTTCCGAAGCAATAAATTTGCGTTAAAATGGCATCGATTTGTTTTTACATATTTTTGCATATTTTGGTGAAAATGAATACTTTTGCAATTTTTTTTTTTTGGCATATTTTAAATTTATTAATACATATTTTTACATATTTCGAAATTTTTCAAAAAATGCCCAAATAAACAAAAAAATCAATAAATTCTTTTGGTGCTCTACTAAAAATATAACTTTATATGGTGTTCATACATGCGTTTTTAATTGAAACAATATTCAGTTAATTGTCAATATATTTTTAGTGTTCATACATACTCAATATTGATACGACAATTAGCAATTGACAACTGAAAAAAATTGTTTAAATTTTTACTTTTTGTGTTTGTGGTTTTTATCATACTAAATGGAAAAACATTTTGTTTTAAAAAAAGCGTTTCTTTATTACAATAGAAAAATAAAAATCTTTCAAGCAATGCTTTTCAGTTTATATTTCAAATTAAATATCTTAAAAAAAAAAGAATAAAATTTGGAAATCCTGTTGGAGTTGGAGGAACCAGCAGTTCTTGCTTTTTTCAATATAAGAGGAAAGATCATACGTCATTTCACAGAATCCTCTTCTTTTTTGATTTCACGCCTGTTGATGAATAAAAAAGTTATTAACAATAAATAATTTGCTAATAAATTTGATTTTAATAAGTTTTCCACCCTTAATTTATTTGTCCAAACTAGTGGTACAATAGAATTTTGGTCACACTTTTCATGGATATTCATATTTAAGTAACTTAACTTTTATAATTTTCTTATTCTGAAAATTACAACCACCTTTTTTCATCAAATATATTTTTTTATTTTGTTTTTTTAACAATATTTTTTGACAACATACCTAAATTTTGTAGCAACAAATTGCCTGTTGTTTTTTGTGTTGTTGGATTGTTGTAGCCGTGCAGTCACCTGTATTTATTCGCCTCGGTACTGTTGTTGTAAAAGTATGTTAAGTTAGTATTGTTCTTTTTACTAAACACACTTCTGACAGTGTTGCATTATAAATTTTACTCATTATTAATAAAATTATCTCTTAATTGGCAATAAGTAAATTGTAATTTTTGTATGAAAATTTAGTCTCAATAATGGACTTAATTGTAATAATTTGAAAATTGCTGCATGTATGAACACCATATTACCTAACACATTAATTCGCATTCAATTTTTAAACACAATTATATATGTATGAAATTTTTTCATTGTTTTGCAACGTATTTTTGAGAAAAACTAGATTCTTATAATATAATGTTAACATTGAAAACAATAGTTTAAATGAAATTTGTCCATTAATTGTCTTCCAGCCTAATGAAATACATTAACGAGTTTAACAATGTCTTTAAATCTGATGGTCGAATACTTGATTGCAAAGTTTGCAATAAATCCTTGAGTCAAGAAAGAAAGTTTTTGCTTGAGCAACACTTAAAAAGTCAAAAACACAAGGAGCTGCTCGAGCGTGTTACAGAAAAGTCTTCCCAATCGCTGCTTAAATATACAGAGACAACAAGTAAAATTTGTATAGACTTATGTGAAGCATTTATTTTAGCTGACATACCCTTAAACAAATTACGCAACGAAAATTTAAGAAATATCTTTAAAACATACATAAATGAGAGTATCCCTTGTCAGTCTACTCTTAGAAAAAATTATTTAGACAAAATATATGGCTCCGAACTAGAAAAGATCTGTTCGTTCTTGAAAAGCAAATATTTTTGGGAGTCGATTGACGAAACAACTGATATAGAAGGGCGGTAGGTTGCAAATTTTATTGTCGGAGTTTTGGATAAAGATGAAGAAGTTTCCAGAAATAAATTCTTGCTTAACGTTGTGGAATTAGAAAACGCCAACCCACCTACAATAGTTCGAACTTTCCATGACTCAATAAATTTGTCAGGTCAAGATTTTGATAAAAAGCTCCTTCAAAAGCTGCAATTTTTTAATTAATGTATCTCTTAGGTTCCCCTTCCACCACAGCCAGTATTAACAAGATGGTGAGCCTGGCTAGATGATGTAGAATACTATTCAAAAAACTTTGAGCAATTTAAGAATGTTATTGAAGAGCTTGTTGATACTGTTTCATATGCAATTATAAAAGTAAAAGAAATATTAAATTTAAATAACATCAAAAGTCAATTAGCATTTGTATCTTCCAACTGCGGATATATTGGTGAGACAATTACTAAATTGAAGGTATTTAGTTCACTTAATACTCAAGTCAAATTAGTTAATAATGCAGAAAGTAAAATTACAATGTGGAAGGAAGAACATCCCAACAAATTAAAACAAAAATCTAAAGCGTTTGCAAAAAAATGAAGAATTTTAAAAAATAAAACCAATTTCAAATAATTAAAAAGTGAATATTCTCCACACGAATTGGCTTTCTTCGAGAATGCTCCTAAAACTTCGGTACTTCGGTTGACGTTGAGAGATCATTTTCTATGTAAAAAAATTTTTTACGTCCGAACAGACAAAATTTTACTTTTGACAATATAAAAAAGTATTTATTGGTTTGTAAAAACAAAAAATTTTAAAGTTAGGTATTTAAGTTTTTAAAATCTATATGTATATTGTACCTTTGAATAACAATAAACTGAATTTTTTATTTTTAATAAAATTAAAAAAAAAAATTTTTTTAACTGCAATTTTTTATTTTTGAGTACATACTTTAAGCGCATATTTTCGATTTTTAGTGCATGAAAATCTCAGCCCTAGTCATTACCAATGAACTATTTTTAATTCTGTTGTAATTAGTAATTATGTAAACGTTTATATTTCATTACCATTAGCAAAAACAATTATAATTAAAAAAATAAAACATTATCATTATATAGTATTCAATTTTTTTTATTGTCATTATTCCAAGCAATTACAATTAAATTTTAATGGTAATGAAATAATTCCAAGTATGAATACATTACTTAATATTGGAATAATAAAAATTTTATTATTCTCTAATTTTATAACATGTCATTAGTCTCTACAGTGATTACATTTCTTTCTTAACGTTTTCAAGAAAAAAAAAACCATTAAATTTTCTAAAGTTTGTTATTACTTTAATAAGTTATTTTAAATATATCTTAATAACTTCTTGGTAAACATACATGTATTTGCATAAAAAGAACTTTGTATACGGAATTGTGTGTTTTACCCTTGTGTTGTTGACATGTGAGTTTAATGTACTTAACCTGTACAAGTACATTGAATTCGGTTTAGTGAAAATCCAAAGTTAACAACCAACATATGCATACAAGCAAACTAAAATATCTTTCGCAAAACAACTACTATATAAACACCTGGGCTTCTTATAACGCAGATAAATTTAAAATAAAATTTATTATAAAAGTAATATGGTGTTCATACATGCGTTTTTAATTGAAACAATATTCAGTTAATTGTCAATATATTTTTAGTGTTCATACATACTCAATATTGATACGACAATTAGCAATTGACAACTGAAAAAAATTGTTTAAATTTTTACTTTTTGTGTTTTGGTTTTAATCATACTAAATGGAAAAAAATTTGTTTTAAAAAAAGCGTTTCTTTATTGCAATAGAAAAATACAAATTTTTCAAGCAGTGCTATCCAGTTTATATTTCAAATTAAATATCTTAAAAAAAAGAATAAAATTTGGAGTTGGAGGAAGCAGCAGTTCTTGCTTTTTTCAATATAAGAGGAAAGATCATACGTCATTTCAAAGAATCCTCTTCTTTTTTGATTTCACGCCTGTTGATGAATAAAAAAGTTATTAACAATAAATAATTTGCTAATAAATTTGATTTTAATAAGTTTTCCACCCTTAATTTGTTTGTCCATTTTTTTGTTTGTTTATTTTTGTAGTTAGTCAAATTTCAACAAAGTGTATTCAATAAGTACTGTTCATGGCGAAATAATACAGGTGAACGCACGGGCGAAAAAGCCCATCAGCTGTATACATTGCAGTTGTCAAAAAAATTTGTCACAAATAAATTACCACAACATGGAACCGCATTTGCAGTTCCTGATGTGTATAATCAAAATATACGTAAAAAGATAGTAAAAATTATTGCTAACACATTTATAATTCCTTGGTTTTTTTGTGGAAGATTATGTTAGTCTTCAAATGGTCAACGTGCAAGAATGGAACGATGCATGTGATTTGGGCAAACTAGTGGTACATTAGAATTTTGGTCACACTTTTCATGGATTTTCATTTTTATGTAACTTAATTTTTATAATTTTCTTATTCTAAAAATTACAACCACTTTTTTTTATCAAATATATTTTTTTTTTTTTAGCAATATTTTTTGACAACATACCTAAATTTTGTAGCAACAAATTGCCTGTTGTTTTTTGTGTTGTTGGATTGTTGTAGCCGTGCAGTCACCTGTATTTATTCGCCTTGGTACTGTTGTTGTAAAAGTATGTTAAGTTAGTATTGTTCTTTTTACTAAACACACTTCTGACAGTGTTGCATTATAAATTTTACTCATTATTAATAAAATTATCTCTTAATTGGCAATAAGTAAATTATAATTTTTGTATGAAAATTTAGTCTCAATAATGGCCTTAATTGTAATAATTTGAAAATTGCCGCATGTATGAACACCATATAAAGACAAAAATCTATGTAAAGAATTATTAGAAAATAATTAAAAATTAATATATAAACAATTATAAAAATATACCCAGCAAAAGAAGACATGCAAAAGAAGTGGGTAATCTGCATCGTTTCTACTTTTAATAAACTGGTTCAATTTAGGTAAAAAAAAACTCATGATTTTAACATCAGCTTGTCATTGGTGAGCATGGATTCATATTAACAAAAAAGTGAAAATTCGATTATTAGGACAAGTTTATTATTTTTTTATAATTTTATTAAGGGCTTCCTGAAATTTATTAATACCAAATACTCGTAAAATAAATTTAAGCAACGGGCAAATAAAGCAACAGCCAAATAACTTTCTATTTTTTCAACTATGAACAGTTGGCTTTAACTCCTGAACCAATTGGACTTTGTATGGCGTCTTACCAAGGTCTTTACCTTGGAGTTAATGTCGACGTAGTCGACGGCGTCAAATGTCAAAAAAAGGTTGAATCGTATGAAATTGTATGAGAGCAGTTAATCTCAACGCGTTGCAACGCCGTAAAAGTTCAATCTGTTTCAACTTTTTCGGCGTTGAAACGCCGTCTACGACGTCGACATTAACTCCAGGGTTATGCACAACTCATTTCAATGATATCTTCGAAATGTTCAATTCTTGAGAACGACGGTGAATTGATGTTGATGGCGCTTTACGCACACTTTCTGCCACAGCAGCAATATTCTCGGGTGCACGCACTGCTTTTGTCTTTTTACGCTTTGGTTTATCGTTGAGGATGCTAATTTCTTTCACCTTTTTCACAAAATAACGAACATACAGAGCGGACGGTTCTTCTCTTCTTCCAAAATCTGATCGTAATTTTCGCACACATTCTGCAACATTATCTTGATTTTCAAAGTAGTCTCGCAATATTTTCCAGCGTTGTTCAAGCGTATACACAACTATATTCGTTCAGCGCAACAATAAAATTAATTATCTGTCAAATCAGACATGAGCTAAGTGTTATCAATTACAAAATAAGCTCTAGTTGAAAAAAAAAAACGTTAGATAGCGGACCCTGTATTAGAAACTGGAATAGTTTTCAATAATATATATTTGCAGTAATAAAATGGAACTGTTTATTGGGAAGGTTAATACATCCTTTTTTATCTTATTTAATTTAAAACAAAATTTTTAATAACAGAATTCACACGAACTTTTCATGAGTTTTACCATGAGCTCAAAAATTATAACATAACTAGAATAAACGAACTTATATTACAAATACATTATAGAAAACAATTGAAAGAGAAGCAGTGAAGATACAGCGTTGGTGTTTTGTTCATCTGACCTCTTTATAAAGGTGGAAATTTGTTTATTATATGCTATAAAAGTCGTGCATTTTTTATGCGTAGAAATAAAAAAAAAAAACACAAAGAGCCAACTTACACGATGCAATTTTTTATAATAACTAGTAATGAATTTTTTTGTCAGCGAGAAGTGCAAGCAGTAAGTAAATTGGAACTTATTAAATTCTAAGGGGATTTTAAAGGAGAAACTAAAATTTTTTAAAAATACCATTAATGGTAAAAATACCATTAAAAATACCATTAAGATATAAAATTTGATGTAGTATTTAATTTTTTTCCTGCCAACCCAATATTTGTATTTTTGATTAAAGTTACTTTACTAAACTGGATTTACATCTATGGTGTAGGGTATACTTTTTTGTATGTTTTTTTTTTATACTTTAAGTTACATTAAAAGGGATCATTAATTTTTAGTAAATCATTTATTTAAATAATTTGCTAATAAATTTAGTTTTTTCATCTGCAACTTTTAGTTTAATTTTTGTAAATTGCTATCATTTTATTTGACATAAAAAAAATTTAAAATGATTTTGCGATTTTTAAACCTTGCTTTTGCCTAGAAAAAAAGAACACTAATTATATTACATGATTGAATACAAAATCTTGAGCGCTTGGACAAATTCTAAATCTATCAACTCGAATTCTATACACCTAAAAAATCTATGCAGCCAATATTGTGAAATATAGTTAACTTTGTCAAAAACATAAATCAATGAAGTGCTGTGACCGCTACAGTCTCCAGTGTAAAAGAGATTTTTCTGTTTTGACTTGAACAAATTCACTGTGTTATGAAAAAAGTTAAACTACGAATTATACAAATATACTGGATACAACAACAAAGTATCTTTTGTCATTGAATTTTTTGCATCATAGATGTTGTGAAGTTAAGGACAAAACATGTCACATACTTACACATCCATACATATAATGCCTTCAAAACAAAAAGTGGAAAAAGGGTAGATATAAGTTTGTTACTTCGTGTGTAATTTCTACAATATCCATTTCCGACCTCATAAAGTGTATATATTCTGACTTCTTATGCATAGCGAAGTCGATTGAGAAATGTCTGTCTGTCCGTCTGTGTTAGTACAAGAAGATTTCACAAAAAAAAATAAATATGTCAATCGGTTAGATATAGTGTCGAAAGAGGTGCTATTGAAAATCAGCATGATCGTTATTAGTATTTTTTTAAAGATCTCTATAAAAGCTTTCAAATGATACCCATATAGATATTTTAAAGAATTTTAAAATCTTAGAGTACCGCAATTCGGAAAATATAGGCGAGCTACATTTTTTTTACTTTGTGTTTTTTCTCATTTTTTACTTTTCTATCGCCCCAAATATTTATTTTTTTATTGGAGTCATTTTATGTTTTAAATGGCATGAAAATTAAAGGGATAGGCTTGGACATGGCCAGATCTTGCTGATTTTAATAGCACCTCTTTTGACACTGGTACCTTGACAAACTTGATTTCAATGCTAACATGGACGGACAGACAGACAAATGGACATCGCTCAATCGACTTCGGTATGTATAAAAACTCATAAATTGCATGCGGAATGACAAAAGTAGATATAGTCCTTCCCACTTTTGGTGGTGAAGGGTATAACAGACGTCTTGACAATGTATTACATTACAAGAACATTTCTGCATGCGCAATTCAGAAATATAATAGTTTGAATTATCACTCTCTTATAGCAAAGGCTCGTTATGCTGACCTTAACACACAAACTGGAAATAGATCACGATATTTTAAGCATAATTAAATACAAGCCAGCAATATACCCCTAATGTTGACATGAACGGCTTTCGAAAAAATACGGGTAAGTAAAAAAATATATCTAGAATACATAATTTGTATTCGCACGAACATACTTACATGCACTCAACCATAAGATGTATCAACACTTATTATTAAAAAACGTGTCTTAATTCTAATAAAACCCCATTTATAGTTCACACTTATTGTTTTCCTGCTTATAAAATTTCAATGAAAATGCAAAGACACTAAAGAGACTGAACGAACATGTGTTAAGTATAGTCTAAGTAATTTTCATTGTATAAATTTATTTCTTATATATTTTAAGTCAATATCACATGACAACCAATCTTAAGAGTGCCGTCGATGGCATACATAACGTTGCAGAGATATTTATTGCGAATGCTTCTTCAAAGTGCAACCCTGCCAACAAATGTCCTAGACCTACTTCTTTAACAGATTGGTAAATATTACATACTTACAAGTGTTTTGTTTTTATTTGTTTAATTTTTGGAAAATATATTTGACTTAAATCCCTTTTTTTTAATAGAAAATAGCTTTTAAAAGATTAACAATCTTAGAAATTTGTGTGCCACCATTAAATAGTAATAGGTAAATAACAGCGAAAAAAATAAAAATTCGAATTTTTTAAATGTAATAAATAAAGAAGTGGCAAAACAATGCAATCACTTAAAAATAGAACATAATTTCTTAATGGATTAATCAGTATTTTCAAATAAAAGTTCCTGCTGGATATTAGAATTATTATTATGATTGCCGCTGCTCTTTCACCATTGACATATACGGCCGTATGCATAACAAAAACTTAGCATGAGGTTAGCATAAGTGGCCAAACTAAGCAGGATCTTTGCAGGGCTCTCCATATTATTTGACACCGAAAATCGGCACAAACTATAGTTACGGGTCACGGTACAATCAACAATGATTTTAAGTGCCAGGCGGTACGGCAAAACACACCAGGATCCTTATCAATTTCTTCACTCATGCCAAACTCATTCCCAGTTTTTGTTATGCATACGGCTGTTAAAGTTTATTAAAATAAAAACTATTCATAATTAGAAATCAGCATATCGGTCCATGCCCTTTGAGGAAGCAGGCAAAATACAACGCCTATCTATAATTTATTCATGTCATTTTGAACAATTAAGTAGCTCCAATCAAAAATATAGATATATGGGGCGATAGAGAATTAAAAACTAAGAAAAAAAAGCATCAAGTGAAAAAATTTGCGATCGCTCATATTTTTCGAATTACGGGGCTCTGAAATTTTCAAATTTTTTAAATATCAATATGGGTATTATTTTAAAGCTTTTGAAGAGATCTTTATGGAAATACTAAAATTTATAAAAATGCTTATCCCATTAAGAGCCGATGTCATTTTTAAGAGCTGATGTCAATTTTATGTAAAATTATATATTTGTAATTTTCTAATTCTCTTTCACCTCAATACTTGCTTTTTTGATTGCAGTTACTTCACTAAACAAGATTTACATAGCGGTTGAAGAGTATATAAGATTCGGCATAGCCGAATATATAACTCTTACTTGTTTCTGTATAAAAACGATCATTTAAAGTGGTAATCAAATTAAAACCAAAATTATTCAATGCGCAATTTTTACATGTTAATTAGAGCGGTATTTGATTTTAACATGTTTCATCACATCTTTTATTATATTCATAATTTTAATAATTTATTTTTCAAAAAAACTTTTATTTTGCATTTTTCATCGTTATTTTATTTTATATTTTAACCTCACAAATAAGCTTGCACAATGTTTTAAAAATTATATTATATTGTTACGAATAATAAAATCTGGCAACCCCTGCAGTTATTTCCGTATGAGCGTGGTGAATAAGCTAATTCAACTAATGGTGTGTTTAGAGAATAAAAAAAAAACACAATTTAGCTAACAAAAGCTGAGCAGCCTCAATGGCTGCGTTGGTAGAGGTGCGTACTGCAAAACAGAGGGTCCTGAGTTCGATACCGCATTCGGACATGCGTGCAACGAAAAAAATAATAATTGTTATAATGCAATTAAAATTAATAAACAGCAGTAAAAACCTCCCGAGAGGCAAAAGGCAATTATTGTGTGAAGCCATATAAGGAGTAACAGATAATTGTCAAGAAGCCCTTTATAACAAAAAAGTAAGAGTAAAAGCGGTTAGCGCGGGGAAGTGTAACAGCATAACAACAGTGTATGGCAGACGTGTGTTGTGGCTACTGGATTAAAGGAGAAGACTGGCTTGTTTAAAGGGAGTAGTGGAGAAGTCTATGTATGGTTAAGGTTACTAACAAGGCATCGCCGGAGTAACACAGCAGTGTAGCGTGGATGGCTGCGTTTGTAGTAATAACGCATGTTTAGTAAATACGAGACTAAGGGTTCACAAGACCGGTAGGATCAATAAGTATAGCCAGAGAAAGCCATAAAGTTCGAAGACAGAATTTAGCCACAGTGGTATTTGCAATCAAAAGAATCCGTACGTTTGCTTTCTAAGAGGGAAAAACGTAACAATATATATTGTTACAAAAATAAGATCTGGCAACCCCTGTTGTTGTTATCCGTATGAGCGTGGTGAATAACTTACTTCCACTAATGGTGTGTGTATAGAATAATACCAGCTTACAAAAGCTGAGCAACCTCGATGGTTGCGCTGGTAGAGCTGCGTGCTGTAAAACAGAAGCTCGTGATTTCGATCCTGCCTTCGGACATGCGTACAACGGAAAATAATAATTGTTGTAATGCAAATAAAAATTAAGAAGCAGCAGTACAAGCCTCCCGGAAAGGAAAAGACAATTATTTTGTAAAGCCATGGCAAATAATTTAGTGGAGAAATCTAATTTAATATAAAAGTAACAGATAATTGTCACGATGCCATTTATAATAAAAAGTAAGAACGGCAGCGGTTAGCGCAGGGAAGTGTAACAGCATAACAACAGTGTATGGCAGACGTGCTTTGTGGCTATTGGATTAAGGGGATGACTGGCTTGGATAAAAGGCATAGCGGAGTTGTCTGTGAATGGTTAAGGTTACTAAACAAGGCATCGAGTAGTTCATATCTCGCCGGAGTAATACAGTAGTGTAACGTGGATGGCTGCGTTTGTATTAATAATGCATGTTTAGTTAATACGAGACCATAGGATTCACAATACCGTAGAAGTATAGCCAGATAAAGCCACAAAGTAAAGAATACAGAATTTATAATGAGCCAAAGTGGGATTTGCAATCAAAAGAATCCGTACGATTGAACTTAAAGAAGGAAAAATGTAATATCCATCAGAAATTTCGTTTCAAAATTGACGTTTTTCGAAAACTGTCCTAAATAAATATCTTATGATCAGGCTACGAAAATAAACAAAACGAAACGTTTTTCCTTAAAATATGTCATAGATTAATGAAAATAAAAATTCATTTTAAATTTTTTTCAAATTAAAACAAACCAAATTAGTGACGAGATTTCAAGCAAATATATACATTAAGAAATTGGCTTATGATTCTACAAAAGCTAATTTTACGATTCAAATTTTATCAAGGAAATGATGAACGTCCTATAACGCAATTTTTCCCCAATTTATTATTTTTTTTTTCAATATCAAAAAATTTAAGTAATCTGAAAATACGATTTTTAAAGATCATAACGTTACTATTTTCTTTTATCCCGATTAATTATTTAAACTACCGATATTGATTATTGAGGGTCAAAGCACGTCTCGTCTTAACATAATAAAAAATTCCCGTTGTTTAATTTAATCATCACGTTACGTTACGTTTTAAAATAAACGAAAAGGGTGGCAGTATTTCTTTAGTAAAAACAAAACATTTACTCATAAATTTTGTGGTGTAAAAAAAAAGACATAGAAAATTTAAATTTTTATTAAAAACAATTATCTTTATTTGAAGACAATATGTAGGTTTTTTATTTTTTATATATAATATATGAAAATAATTAAAACAAACAATTCCCTTAATTAATAATAAAAGTTTTTTAATAACTGATTTTAAGATTTTTAATGTTTTTTTTTCTTTTACTTTGAAATATTATTATTGTTTTTTTTTTTAGTGTGCAACTATTTATTATTTTGTTATACGTTTTTTTTTTTTGTTGTTTGATTATGTTCAAGACAAGTGTTTGTTATTTTTTGTTTTACAAATATTTTATTCTTCAAAATATACACACCTACATATAAAATGGAAATGCAAATAAAAAAAATTAACAGGTGTGTGCAGGGCGTGATAATATATTGTGAGCCGTTCGTTGATTATAAAATAAACACTTTAATTTTATTTTTTTGCGACAAAAAATGATTTACATTATTCAATTATTATTTATTTTTTTTTGTATCTTGGAAATATAATAACTTCAGCCCTAAACAACTTTTATGTCAAAATGGCATTTTCTACGGCAACACCCTTCACTTGAAATTTAATATGCTTATTGTATTAGCGACTATATTAATATAAGCTTTGTGTAAATTTCAATTATCTGCTAATTACAGTTCAAAGAATAAGGCCATATCATCCATATTTTTAAGCAAAAATTCTTTTCTCGTGCTGCAGTAAAATCTCTATAGACAGTAACGCGAGCTGAAGCTTTTTTTAAATAAAATAAACTGATACCACTAGTGTGTAAACTAAACAAAAGATGGATATTCCTGAATATAGGAGATACTTTAGGGTCCTTTGCGAATTGGTTACCCTGTATATGAGGCAAAATGCGAGAATTGATAACTAATTTTCAACGCAAATCTAAGCAGATTTTTTAAGCATTTTTTATCTTAAGTTTTACAGGGCAGTTTTATAATGCCCATTATAAAAATATACTAAATCCAAAACCACGTTCTTGTTATTCTGGTTTGAGCGATTAATTAAAATGTTTTATTTTTAAAGCCATGTATCTGCTAACGACACAAAGAAAAATTCATTAAATTGGATCAAAAATAATAACTTCCAAACCCCTAAGCACCTGAAAGTCAAAATTTCGGAGTTTGTCTTTAGTTCCACTATAGTCGAATGTGTAATAAATGTCTAACATTTTGTCGCTTTACAGTTAATCAACAAAATTTATGTTTCATTGAGTCATTGCTTTTAAAATTATTAAAAAAAGGATCTGATAGTCGAATATCTTTTTTTGATTTCTCCTTCTAAAACGAATTTATTTTAGTTTTATTTTTTTTTAGTATTTTTTTAATTTGAAAACTGCTTCAAGTCAACTTACAGACTTACCTAAATATAAGCGGAGCGCGGAATATTTTCTTCCGCTGAAATGCAAATGCGGCAACTCTATGTCAAAGTAATAAAAACAGGGTTATTAAAAAATAGCGGCTTAAGTATCTGCCATCCCTAAATCAGCGCGTAAGACGCAAAGCAATGTAATTCATAGCTTTTGCGCTGAAATGTCATCCCTAAATAAGAGCATCAACTTTGTGTCTTTAACAGTAATGTTAACTCATTTTAATTTATAAAACCCGCTGTATAACAATAAAGAAGAAATAAAACCGCTAGATTGCCTTGAAAATAATTAAATTGTCATTACTTTTCAACCATAACAAAGCAAAACAAACCAACAACCAGCCAACTTCACTCCCTAACGCACTGTCAAAATTGGATTTTCCAATTGCTAAGCGTTGACGCCGTGCTATTTAGGGATGCTTCATACATTTTGTATGTATGTGATAAATTTTGACAGAATCTTGCTTTAGGGATAGCAATATAGTTAACGGACGCAGCTCAAAAATCAAGAAAAGTCGTCTACGGGGTTTAAAATGCAATTTTAAGCAAAAAATAAATTTTTCAATGATTCCCATATTGTCTCATTTCGCCATAAAATACTCAATATATACCATATTATATATACAAAGTTTATAGATTTTTGCTTAAAATTATATTTTACAACCCGGATACAATTTTTTTTTTCATATTTGAACTGCGTACGTAAACTGTATTTTTTTCAAAACGTTGTATAACTTCCACAATAATTTTAATAAGAATAACAATTCTGGTGTTTGTGTTGTATAAATTGATTTATTATATAAAAAAAAACAAAAACTAATTATTTCATTTTTTATTTTTAATTATTATTAATATTAAACGCCTTGTCAAAATCGGATTTTTAAATTTTAGAACGTTATTTCGGTATGCTAAGTACAATATGCCAAGTACAATCTGACATTTCCATTGGAAAGTTTGTCATTTTTAAGCATAATCGTACTCAGAACGTTTTGACGTACGACCATTATTTGTGTTGTTAACAGTGACTTGAAAAAATTAATATAGAAAAAAATGGAATTAACTCGTGAACATTTTCGTCCCATCATTTTTCACAAATTTCGACGTGGATTATCACGACAAGAGTGCATTGATGAACTTAAATCTTTGTATGGCGATGAAGCACCATCTTATAGCACTGTGAAAAATTGGTATAATGAATTTAATCGTGGCCGAAGCTCGCTCAAAGACGAATTCCGTGAAGATCGTCCAAAAACGGCTGTTGTGCCAGAGAACATTGATCCCGTGCGTGAACTCATAATGCAAGATCGACATGCGACATACCGAGAGATAGAGACATCCTTGGACATTTCTTCCACCAGCATATATTCGATACTGCATGAACACCTGGCCATAAAAAAGGTTTGTTCTCGTTGGATCCCGCACAATTTGAAAGTCGCTCAAAAAAAGGCTCGTGTCGATTGGTGCAAAGAAATGTTGCAAAAATACGATTGCGGTGCTTCAAAAGACGTTTATAAGATCGTCACAGGTAACGAATCATGGATCTATGCGTATGAGCCCGAAACGAAACAACAATCGACCGTGTGGGTCTTCAAGGACGAGCAAAATCCAACGAAAGTTGTTCGTGGAAGAAGCACTTCGAAGCAAATGGTCGCCTGTTTCTTCGGCAAAACTGGTCATGTGGCGACTGTTCCGCTTGAGCAACGTAGGACGGTCACTTCTGAGTGGTACACTACAATTTGTTTGCCTGAAGTCATCGGAGAAATTCGAAAAACCAACAAGAGAAGACGAATCATTGTTCACCATGACAATGCGAGCTCTCACACATCGGCTCAAACCAGAGCGTTTTTGACCGGCCAAAACGTCGAATGAATGGGTCATCCGCCGTACAGCTCTGACTTGGCACATAATGACTTCTTCTTGTTTCCGCCTATCAAGAAAAAAATGCGTGGTCAACGATTTTCGTCGCCAGAAGTAGCTGTTGAAGTGTTCAAAAACCATGTTTTAGAAGTGTCTCAATCGGAGCAAAAGTGTATAAATCATACTGGAGAATACTTTGAAAAACAGTAAAACTATTAGGCCAGAAATATATAGAGCAGCCCTCGTAACTATAAAAATATACTTTTATCACATTCTGTACACAGTTTTTTAAATAGCAGGTGTGTATTTTTCAAAAAAACGTATTTTTTTTATTTATGCCGGTACTTTAAAATTCCTTTTTTAAAATCTAGTTAACAAATTTAATTTTTTCTTTTTTCATTATATTTATAAAAATTATGACTGCCTTTGAAAGCAGTGGCTTAAGTAATGTATTTTTTTTAATTTTTAATTAATCTACTTGATTTAGTAAATAAATATTAATGGAATTGTATAAAATTTTTCTTTTGGTAATTTCTCTTAACTTAATGTATAAATATTAATGGCTTTTGATTATTTAGAATATTTATTTTCTTTTTTTCGTTTCAGTTCTCTACTTGACCTCTATATTATTATTGAGTATCAGTATATGTTTCATTGCTCTTTGATGGTTTCTCACTGGTTGGTTGGTAGTAAAAGCAAACAGGATAAATATTTTTTATGAACTTCCAGTTTTCTACATTGTGAAATCTTTTTTCATGGCCACTTTCGTATTTCTTTTGGTTTTTTCTTTTATTAAAAAGGAAAATTCTTTACTAAGATTAAACAGGCATTTAAAGTAATAAAATCTTTAAAGGTTATACAATTAATTTTAAATAAATAGTAGTTTTAGAAAGTCGTTTGGTGACAATTTTAATTATGGTTTACAATATAACCTGAACGGTAAATACAAAAGCAGTCATAGCCTATCGTAAGATTCTGATTAAAGGTTTTAGACAAAGAGCTAAACGGCAGTTATAAGAGACTTGAAGTGAAGCGATAGCTCAAGTCCAACGAATGCTGTATGTAATTTAAACACATAAAACAATCCACCTCTTTTAAAAGAATGAACGAAAACCAGCGGCCTTAATAAGACCTAATATGATAATGACTTCAGCTATTACAGTTCGAAGTAAAAAAGCATTTGTTTTATTGGTGAAAACATAAAGTTAATGGTTTATCCACTATCCATCCAATGATTTTTAGTTCTAGCCTACAAAACAAATTGTTTAACCACATTCCAGTTGAAAAACGAAAACTCAAAGCAAAATATAAAAACGCACAACTTTGTTTGGTAACTTTCTTAAAAGACATCAAAGTATTATGAAGACTAATTGAAATGTCCCAATATCTCTCGTTTAAACGCTTTTTAGCCTTCTTCAAAAAAGAAGCAGGCTATCAATTCGTCTGAATGTTGCTTTTTTTTAATGTTTGTGCATGCAGAGCGCAGTCATTTTTGAACAGATATCGTTTTGTAATTATGAACAGACTTCATTTCGTAATTTTATAGATTATGCTTGCAGATTGGTCTCGTTTTTAAACAGTTCATAATATTAAAATTAAAGGGTATCCCCATACCACCTACAGGGTTTTTAAGTGTATTATGAACCGCGAAGGCCACCATTCTGATATTTAAAGAAATTGAGTAAGGCTATGGGTCCTAAGAAAAAAAGAATAGAAAAATAAATCTAAATATTACAAAGTGTCCCCATAGGTGACCTTGATTGACCTATATGGGTCTATCTTTTAAACCGTTATACACAAACGCTTGAAAATTGGACAAAATGACGATTACTACGACCGTTATAACAACAAGTACAAATTTTTTAATTAAAGGATGCCCCAATATTGAATTTAATTTTATGAATATGGCCATACTTTTGAACACATGTAGACAGACAGTTGAAATTAATAAACAACCTGTATTGCTGAGTCCAGTTTGAATTTGGAAATTAAAGAGTGTGCTCATAGTTGATATAATTTCGTGTATGTGACAGAACTTTTGAACCGTGCTGCTAAGTCTGCTACAATAACCAGTATAAGATTTGGTTTTGAAAATTAAAGAGTGTTCCAATAGTTGATGTAATTTAATGCGGCATAGCCGAATATAGCACTCATAATTGTTTTATTTAAAATATAAAAGGGCTAATCGCACATCTAAGAGACCCTATTTATATGCCAAGTTGCGTCTTCATAAGAAATGCTTCAAATTAGTTTTATTGAAAAACTTTAAACTGAACCTAAAGTGGATGCCTAAAATTTTGACTTTAATAACGGAGTTGAAAAACAATTATAAATTATTTAAGATAATGAAATGAAATCTTTCTTAAAGCAAATGTATCAGCAGCGATTTTGTAATGCCAAATTCAACATATGCTGTTATTAATTAATCAATTCATTCTTTTAAAGCTTCATTCAACTTCTGTTGATTTTGGATATTCGTTTCATTGCTTCATCCATCATTTATTCTTTCAGTCACTCACTTACTCGTTCACTTAATTTGTTCATCAGTTGGTTTCTACAGAAATGGATGTAAATAAAATTTGCAAATGCTTGTAAAATGGAACAAGGTTAATCCCTTGTATCTACTTTATAATAGCAAACATTTTAAAAAATGTCCTTGCTAGATATTGTTTTTATATATATGTATGTACAGTGGGGAGTTTAAATGAGTACATGTTAGTACTTACTATCGTTTACAATGCATAACTTTTTAAATAATAGTGCAAATCAAATAATTTTTTTTTGTTTTACTCTTTATTGTCTTCTTCATTGAAAGAGGTATAACACTTGACCAAACAATAACAATTACTTAAACAGAATTTAATGAAAGAGAAAAAAACGGCATGTACTCACTTATGCACTTTTATAATATTAAGAAATTTGTTGTAATTTACAGTTACTTTTCAAAGTTTTTGTTGTGTTACTGATCTGTTATTTGGATTTCATGATGAAAATAATATATATAAAGAATTATTGAGTTATTGATAGTGGCAAGCTCGTCGGAATAACACAATATACTAAATAATAATTCTACAATTTTTTAATAACAAAAAAATGAGGAAACTCCCAAAATCTATTGAGGATGATATTGTCTCTATGACACAAAATGGTTGTTCTTCAAGGGAAATAGCTAAACAGAAACAATTAAGTCAGTCGGTTATCATAAGAGTACAAAAATGGAATAATGTCCAGAATAAAACACCGATTCGTGGTCGCAAGAAGTTAATTTTTGATGCAGAGGCACGTGTGATGATAACAAGAATGCGGAAAGATAGGAACCTAACTCCAAAGGAAGCTGCTTTGGATGTTGGAAAGAATGTTAGTCGATTGGCTGCAAGAAATGCGCTTCACAGAATTGGATTTATTTCTGCAGTCAAGAAAAAAAAAAAACATCTTTGTCCGATAAAAATGTAAAGGCCCGATTGAAGTTCACCAGAAAGCACAAGTATTGGTCACCAGAAGATTGGAAACGTGTTATCTGGTCGGACGAATCCAAATTTAATCGCTTTCAGTCGGACGGAAAACAATAATGCTGGCGTCGACCACATGAATCTATTAAAAGACACCATGTAAAAGAAACAGTTAAACATGTTGGCGGCAACATAATGGTATGGGGTTGCTTTACATGGTGGCACGTTGGTCCGTTGCAAAAAATTGAGGGAATAATGAAGACGGAAGATTATTTAAAAATTCTCCAGACCCATCTTCCAGATTTTGTAGAGAGGAGCGCCTATCCGGAAGAAGAAGTAATTTTTCAACAGTTGATGAAGTGGCCAGCTCAAAGTCCAGACCTCAATCCGATTGAGAATTTGTGGTCAATTGTGAAAAGACGGATGGGACAGTATTCAAGAGCACCAAAAAATTTAGACGAACTTTGGGGCAGAGTTGAAACAGAATGGCGAAGTATTCCAAATGAAATTATTCAAAACTTGGTTGAGAGTATGCCAAGAAGATGTAAAGCTGTTTTAAAGTCAAAGGGCTTTGGACCAAATATTAAAAGTAACTGTAAATTACAACAAATTTCTTAATATTATAAAAGTGCATAAGTGAGTACATGCCGTTTTTTTCTCTTTCATTAAATTTTGTTTAAGTGATTGTTATTGTTTGGTCAAGTGTTATACCTCTATCAATGAAGAAGACAATAAAGAGTAAAACAAAAAAAAAAATTATTTGATTTGCACTATTATTTAAAAAGTTATGCATTGTAAACGATGGTAAGTATTAACATGTACTCATTAAAACTCCCCACTGTATGTGTGTATGCATATTTATACACTGCGCTGTGTAAATATAAAAACACCTTAATTTTTGTTTCTTCCAAATAAATTTAATAATGGAAAATTATTCACCTATATGATAATTTATTTCTTGAAATCTTTTTTACAAAAATTTACTTTAATTTTTAACTTTGATTTTTCAGAAAATGTAAACAATTTCTTCTATGACTTTGGTTTTAACCCTAGTGGTCTTAACCCCGGGTCATATAGCGCATCAAATAGTAACTTCAATTACTTGATTTCCGTAGTTAAAAGACAGAGACTATCTAAACTCCTCGGCACTACACTGGCGGTATTCTGTTAAAATGCAACAGCACAGAGGTCAGAAGCGCGCAAGGCACAACATTCACTTGTATTATTAAAATACAATTTTCTTCTTATATATGTTTAAAGATTTAGAAACTTTTAGCTAATAATTATGACAGTTTGTACAAATAAGTTCCGTACAACATATAATTTTATATAAAATTAAATCCATTTGTTACTTTTAAGTTATTGCCAGGTGTTGCTACAAAATAACTTTTTAAAAAGATGAGCTGTCACGAGGACACAACGTCCATGGATATTATAGAAATATTTTATGGTATTTTATGTAAGAAAGATGCGACTTCCAAAACATCTGTGGTAAGCGAAGTCCGGCCAAAGGCCGGCTATGCAAGCAAAAATTTGTAAACGAAGCCGTTGTTGTTTCAAGTGTGGATGTCTATGGATATTATGTCACTTTTGAGTACAACATTAGGTCAATGTTTCCAAAAACATCTGAAGTAAATTTTTAAATTATACCAAATTTGTCAATGAAAATTGCTGTATTACAATATAACAATACAATCTACAGGATGTTATATTGAACAACAATTTATTAATTTTATTTTTCGAGCAGGATTTAAAGAATTTTCAATTTATGTTTTTATTTGTAAATAGAAGTCCAAATAAATGTCTGTGAGGCAATATATTTCAAAAAAAAAATTTTTGGAGAGTTTTTATCCTTTGATGCAGGCAAAGACATTGCTTTTAATTCAGAACTGAGTCGTTAGGTTATCTTAATGACGTAGAATAACTTATTTTAATGTAGTAAATCAGAACATTTTTTACTTTAAAAAGGCCAACATGTAAGCAGAACCCACTGATTAATACTTTATAAATAATCGCCTTAGCACATTGATTATGAGCCTGCTTTCAGACGACATGCTTGTACATACTTGTCAAACTTCACACTGCAAAACACATACGTATGGACAAATTGAAATATTATGGTGTAAAAGTCAGATGAAATATTTATCTGACAAAACTTTAATAAGAATTTTATTTTGATTTTAAAAAGCATCTGACATCAGCTGTTTTTAACACAAAACAAAAGAGTTTATGTCACATGTAAATATAAATGCACGTGTGAACACAAAAATTATACGTCGTCTATTAAATAATAATTTTGACAGCTATGCAAAATTACATACATTTGTATTCTTAAGCTGGCAAATCTCATGTAAACAATTAAGAGTGTTATACTCACCAAATGTGTAAATCTATTTATTAATATACATTACAATGTTATCGGCTCTTAAAAAAATTTAAGTATTTTCGTAAAGATCTTTTTAAAAGCTTTTAAATAACTCCATATTGATATATTTAAAAATATGGGCTCATAACTCGAAAAAAATGGGCAATGAAAATTTTTTTAATTTTTATTTTTTAATGAATTAATTTTTTTGGGTTACTTCATTGTTTAAAAATTTTCGTAACTATGTCTGATCGATTGGCGTACTGATATTTTCTCTAGCTCATCTAGTACCATGGCAAATTTCAACCCGAACACGTAAACACAGACGACACCGCTATGCATTAGAACTAAGAAAATATTAAAGTTTATATTTTTGGGTCAGAAATGGATATTGTAGAAATTACACACGATATGACCTGAGATAAACTCTTTTTTTACTTTTTATGGTGAAGGGTATAAAAACATGTCGCCTCAAAGCCGCTTAAACTGTAATGGCTTTAGTAAGCTGGGTGCGTTAATTGGCCGCTGCCAACTAAATAACGATAGTTTTTCGCATACAAATTTACCATTTTCTTTGCAGCGCCTGCACTATTTGCTTCTAATCTTCAGCATTAAATCGTTGAAAAAGTAATTAATTAAATAAACCACCATATATCAACTCTATTCTATCTCCTTCTAAAGAAAGTAGCGCAACTAAGTGCTGGTGCCTAAGTTTTCTTACCAATAAAATTGTAGAGCGGTTACTACTACTAGCTTCATAAAAATCAGTATGAACTTAGTATGAAAAGTGACACGCCTACTCTACATACTATAAAACCTTCCAGACAACTGGGAACTAAAAATAAAAAAATGCTAAAAGATCCGTCCAACACACATTAATTTTCAAAGTTATAAAATAAAAAGTTGTGACTTTATAACTCACGAATGGTCAAACCAACTTCGATCAATTTTTATTTAAATTATTTAAATTTTTACGGTTTGTTCGTATGGTAATGAAGATGGTCTCTTTAAAGTTTGCACAAAATTGGTCAAGGCATTGGTGAGTTATGACTTTTTATGACAACGTGTGAATTTATCCATATAAAAAAAAACAACACCAAATACGTAAGTGCCTATGAGCGTGTTTGGTATTTATACTGTGCATTGACAGCTGTTGGTGATTACTCATTTTAAAATCTTTTTCATCGAACATGCATTGCAGACAGACGTAAACGGTAACTGTTAATATCGTTTTTTTTCATACTTTCAGTCAAACACCATCAAACAATTAATTTGTTTTTCTTTAAACGTTTAACTAGAAACAGCAAAATTATAATTCAAAAAATAAACCAACCAATAATTTCATTACAAAAAAAAAAATTGAAAAAAGCGAGATACTATTTTTGAAATCGCAAATGCAATCAAAGTCTGTATTTGCGTACCTTTAGACTTGATAAATTGGATCTGAAATGTTAATTCCGAAATTAAAAAATATAATCAAAAAGGGTATAATATATTTCACAGTACCGAGAAAGGCCCTAAAATTCGACTCAGGCAACGCTGGGTACAATAAATTTATGTTGGTTTCCTTTGGATGTTGTATATATTAAGCTAAATCCAACAACTTACTTTAAGTATAAGGAAGTGCTTTATTTTTGTTAGCGAGAGCTATATATGTGCTTTCTGTGCTTGTCTTTAGTGTATTTTGGGATTGTGTTGTTATATTCTTGTTTTAAAAGGCCGCAATCCTTTTTGCTTTAATATCCAAAAATCTGTGCTTAAACTACAATTTAAAAGTATTTATTTTAATTTTTTACTTTTTATTATAAATATTTTTTAAATTTTTTGTTTTTTAATTATTTAAAGTGTTTATATGTTTTTTTAAAAAATGTTTGGTATTAATTCTTGTTGCTTTAAATTTGTCTGTAGGTTTTTATTTTATTTTTTTTTTTTTTCGTATGACTTGACTAAAAAGTAAAGCTTTCTTGTATTTTTTATTTAATTTAATTTGGTTACATGTAATTTTGGTATAAAAAAAAACATTTTTATTTGATTGGTATAAAAAAATTGTACAAAAATTTTGTTTTTTTCCTGTTCTTTTTCTTTCGTTTATTATCTCATTCCTTTTTGTATACAAATCAGATGGAATTAGTTATTTAAAGAAAAACTCATACCTATAATTTAATACTTTTAATTTAATACTTTTACCCAAGCTTTTCATATCATTTTAAAAATATATTTTCTGTAAAATTTCTTTGGCTGTTTGATTAATTCACCATAAATGTAGAAAATAAAATTTCTTTAAATTTTTAGTTTAAATTATTCAAATGCTTTTAAAATATAGTTCGTAAAATGTTCTTCCTTAATTTTCATGAGGTTTATAAAAAGTTTAAAATGCTGTTTCTATATTACAGGCGATCAACTCGTCTGAAAAATTTATATGGAAATAACTCAAAAAACTCAGTGCTTTTCATATAAATTTTTTAGACGAGTTGATCGTCTGTAATACAGAAACAGCACATAAATCATTAACTGAAATGAATTTAATGAAAACTGTGTTTTACATTAATTGAAATTACTGTTCTATTTCTTGGTCACTAGAAATTATAAATAACAAAATTAACTCACTGATTTTTTTAAACGAAATGCAAATTTCACTAGAAACTTAAATTAGGTTAAAATGAAAGAAAAATGATTAAAAATAAGGCAAACCAGCTATCAATTATACACCATTTACCACATTGCTGTTAGTCTTTGCCTTACGCTATTATAATTCCAAACTCACAGCATTTATATAAAAAAACAAGAGAAAAGATTTAAACACTAAAACACTGACAAAACAAAAATTAAATTAAGACGTTAATCACCAAATTAAAAATAAAAAAAACTCCTTGGTGTTTTATTTATAATTATTTTTTTTTTTTGTACATTTTAAAAAATTGCTTTTTCGTCGAAAATTGAATTTTTTAGTCATCTTTTAAATTATTAATAGTTTTTAGCGTTTTCGACGAAACCAACTTTTTTACTGAATTTCTAATTTTTTGGTAAAACAATTCGTTCCCGATATCCTTAGGTTTTTGTGTACAATACGTGATACATATTTGTTGTAAGATATGATATGTTATTCACTGTTAATATACTTTTGTTATATAGATTGAAATGAAATTATATAAAGGGTATGTTCTGATTATAAAGTCAGATGGAAAAAATATATTGAAAAGGTTGAACGTTTGAATTGGAAAAGAAATAAAATATATAAATATATTACTTTTATAAAAACTGATTCTTTTCTGTGTTGATTTCTAAATATAAAACAAGAATATTAATGTCAGTACAATTGATGGCCCAACCTGATGGTGGTCTTATCACTGAGTGAAATAATAAGCGTCAACTGGCGCGGTTCATCTCACGTAGGCAACAGAGTTATAATTTTAATAACATGGCTTGCAGGACTATGAACTTCCTCTTATTGGAGCGTTAGAGGCTAGCATCCGTCTGTTAACTCTTCCATCTATTCCGCACCAGGCACTAGACCTGCTTTTAACTAAGACTTTTAACCAAAAGCCACCACGTGTACCCTGAAGAAACCTCACCAATAATTGGTCACAGAGTTGGGCGGCACTTTGTATGGGTTACCGGTTCCCGTGGTGCCAGTTTATTTAGGACACTGGTGCATCCTTCGCCAGTTTAGAACTGTCTGTCCTGATTTGGTGTTGCTCACCGAACCTCCTCTGCACCTAGATTAGGTCAGCACAGACTCCTGGTACCCCGGCGGGGTCAATTTTTTGCGTACAATACGCTTTTCATTAAGAGCTCATCCATTTGTGGTCGATTGGACAGCGAATCAAACTATGCACTGGAGAGGGAATTCGTTTTTGGCCGAACAGTTCATAACTTGGGACTTTTCTGTATCTTTCAATGTGGGAAAATTCAAATCGTATGTCCACAAACAGTAGGGCTCATTCTCTGAAAGCTGGTCCGAGATTAAAAAAACCTTTTTGTTAAATTTTAGTGTAAAACTATAATACTTTGGTGAAATTTCGCTTTTTTGTTTTGTTTTTTGTTTTTGTTTTTGTAATTGAGCATTCTTTTTATATTTCTATATTTGATAAATTTCAACAGCAACTTTTGTGCGATAGACTGGTGTGCTTAAATTTTTTAAAGCTCTTCTTGTTGAGCCTTGGTAAAACTGATTTCAACCGCAATACGGGTGAAATGCATTTTCCTCTGATGGGTTATGTAAGCAATAGCGATACGGTCATAAGAATATGTTTCCAATACAGTGATAATGTGCCATCTATTGCCTTGTGAGAAAATCATGACAAATTTATAGCTTCAAAAATGCAAGCACGATTTACACTTGTAAAAAGGTTAGATGATTTCAAAAAATAAATTTTGTATTGAAAAATTTACTTATTTATTTAATATTGATGTTATCGTTCTAAGACAAACCAATTTTGGGAGTCTTTAAAAAAGAATTTTTATTTTACTGATTACTCATTCACACTTGTAAGACTTCAACTAATTTCTCAAAATTGAAGGACTAATCATTACGATATTGTTTGCTAAACTTAAGGCTATTGCGGAAATAATTAAAAGTTAAATCAATTAAGAATTAAAAGAGTACACATATTTTTTTTCTGTTTGTAGAATAAAAGTCTTATACGAAGGTACTTCCATAAGTCCTTGTACAGATATGTTTATATTATTAAAGAAATGAAAATAAAGCAATTTAACATAAGTCATACGAAATTCTGACGCACATTTTAATATTCCGAATCTTAAGGAGCTTTAAAACGTGGAAGAAAGAAAACTATTCTAACTATTTAAATCGCACGTATAAACATCTATGTGGCATCACCGCTGTCAAAGGCACTCAAACATTTGTTAAGGCCATTATACACTATGAAATTAAGATTGCATATGTGTCCTAAGATAAGGATATTAAGTCCTTTAAAAAGTGTCATATATTAATAACTTTTACATGGACAGAGTATCATTTTGAGTTTTATCTTTCTTGTGTAACAGGGTGGCACCTTAATGCCCTTTTTTTATTTTCTATGTTAAAGAGAATTCAAACAAATTTTCTTGTAAATAAATCGTAAGATTGTCTAAGATAGTCAGCCTTGGCCTTATCTGGTAATGATTATCTGGTTATAATTACTAGCTTTTCTTAAGCTCTGAAGAACAATATGTAAAGTATCGCTAGTTGTTGAAAACTAGCAATGTTAGTGGCTACACTCTTAGTTCTAATGTTAAAATATAAGTAAGATCATCATCTCGTGTACACAGGCCCCAAATTCATATAATTGTAACTTTACAGGACAAAAAAAAAATAATAACAACTGTAATCATGAAAATGTAATATACAAAATCTAAAATCTAAACGCAGTATCTGGTACTGTTGCATAAAATTTTTATGACAAAATGTATTTATATTAAATGCATTGGAGCCACTAAAAAACATAATTTTGCAAAAATCCTAGAAGAGCTACAGACGTAACTTCGCAAAATGTAAGCAAAGCCGAGCGCCCTTTTCTCTACAATTTTACTTGAAAACTCTAGAACTCGTACCAAAAAAAAAAATCAAAATCTTACTAAAATATGGTATTTTCACAAAAAAAAATAAATAAAAAAAAATATCAAAATGAACAATTTATTATTCGCAATCTTTTAAAATTTAATTAATTTACTTTATTCGTGCTTGATTCCTTCAAATATAAATATTTCATGATATTCTCATGAAATATTTAGTATTTTAAACTAAACTACAAAATGAAATTTATTACTGCGGGGAAAGCATATCCATATGGCCATTTCACTACGGCTCAAATAGCCCATCAGCGGATTTTACCCAAATTTTGTATATCAAAAGCCAAATTGATTAAATGAGAACTCCATTGAATCAATAAGAACATTTTTGAGTTGTTATTGTCTTCTGTTTCCAAAATATTTTCCAAAAAAAATTTTCCGGAATAAAAATTTTAATATCAGTAAAAACCTAAAGCTCAGAAAAAAATAAAATTCACAAAAAAAAAATTGAAATTATAACAAAATATTAATTGCAAAAAAAAAATTTCTTCGAAAAAAATTGGATATTTCAATAAAAAAAATTCATATTCAATCAAAAACGAAAAGTTAAAAATTATATTTAATTCATAATTTCGGTTTAAAAAATCCGCAGTTTCTCAAAAGAAAATAAAAAAAAATAATAATTTCTCTTGTGAAGGGTACATAAGATTCGGCATAGACCAATAAAGTTCTCTTTAGGGTCCTGTTATAACTAAACCAAGAAATAGAAGAAACATTTTGATTTTTTTTAATAAGAAAAGACATAAAACTGTAGCTATAACTACGGAATACTGAGGTCTTTGCTTGGTAAACAAAAAACAAAAAACAGTCCTATAGACATAATAATTAGGCTCTTAATCAAACTCTTTATAAAAGCAAAAGAAATATAAGAGTTTTAGAATATTATAAAACATTTGAAAGAAATTTTAAATAATATTTTTGTAAGATCTTTCTACACATGTTTTATGTGTATTAAACCCTCAATACTCATTAGCCCAATTCACAATCTGGCTAATATCGGATTGAAGGTTTAGGCATTTGCAAAATTTCCTATCAATTCTGAACGACCTCTTTGTTTTAGTTTGCAACGCTTCTTGTAAAACAATAAATTCACAGCTGAATAAAAATAGAATTATTTTTGAGTTTTCTAAAGCTTTAAAGAACAGTTAGTTTAGATTCTTTAATTAGACTTGGTTCACTGACTGTCAGCTGTCAGTTTGATATCAAGTGTGGCATAAATAGTGTAAATATAAACTATTGGTTTCAAGTGCTGTACATTAACACAAGAGTTGCAAATGCATTACTGCATGTTTTTTTGGTTTAGAGTAAAAATATACTACACAATTTTGAAAATGTTATGATACAAGACCAATTGCACAAGATTGTGAATTGGCCTATTGTAACTTTTTATAAACTTCATTATAAATATTTTCATTCTACTTTGCGTATATTACAATTATATTGTACTTATAGCATGAGGGTAAAAGTATTTAAATAAAACATTTAAATAAATTTAAAAAAAAAATTCAAAATTTTCTTATTATTTTGCTTGCACTTGCATTAGGGATGCGTGCCCAGGCAGTGGTAGTAAAAGGATAAAATATTTATTTCATTTTTCATTGTTAATTGTTTTTTTTTTTTTTATTTGTTACACATACATATTTCAATAGAATTTAGTATACTTAAGAATATAAAACGTATAAAAATTAAAGAAAACGTAATAAATTTAGGAATAGTGTTTTTTCTTTTCTCTTTTATAACAATATTTATAAAATGCTTATTATAAAAGGATTAATTATTAATAACAGTGCTTAATAATAATAATTATTATTTCTTATAAAATGTATTAATTTAGTTTGTTTAGAACTGATTAATACTCGTATTAGAATTTTAATTAAAATGACAACAAGTTCAAAACTACAAAACAAAATTTTAATTCTTTTATAAAAGAACTTTCACACACAGTCACATAAATATTTTTGTTTTTGTTGTTGTTAAAAAAATAATCGTTATAAAATTTTGTTAACATTTATACTACTTACTAATTTTTTTTGTTGTTGTTGTTCGCTATGCACGTAAATATGGGCATTACGTATTAAAAAGTTTTATTTTTTTTTCTACTTATTTCTTGCAGGTTTAATTTTTTGTTAAAAAAAAAAATAAAAACATTACTGCGTCTTTTAAGATTTTTTTCCTTCGGCTTCTGTGGGACTTTTGCTTACACGCGTTTTCTTTAATAGAAAACATGTTAAAAATTCAATAGATGAGGTGACTTTTTGCAAACTCTCTTCGGATGATGAGTTGTTGCCTTCAAGGCATTTGCTATGCAAACGATAGCTCATGTTGGGCTTGATATCTTTTGCTTTAGAAGCAGTTGCTGCAGTCGAACTCCTCGGTGGCAGGGGTGGTGGCTTAGATGTAGATGAAGATGCTGCAGCTGTTAAAGCTGTAGCTGATGAAGTTCTTGGCTCACCATGGCGATAATAATCCTTGCTGCATTTCTTTGAGATATTGTACAACTGCAAAGAATTATCCACAATGTCATCCTTTTCGGTATTTGAATTTAAAGCTGAGACATATTTTTGAGCGGAGGATGTACCAGCACCAGCACCATCATTGTTATCCCGTATTGCATTATCGGGATCTTCGTTGTCTTCTTCATCACCTTCTGCTGGGGATTGTAAATTGTTTTGTGGTTCTCCATAATAGCGATACGTAGATCGATATCGTGAATGATGACGTCCTTGCTCGTGTTCCATCCATTCTGTGCTAGCTGGCAAGGAAAGTTGTATGGTTGGCGACCGATAATACTGTCTGTGAGGATGAAAGCCCAAGCCAAAATCATCCATATAATTTTGCGAATTAAGATTGTCTAGCTCATCGGCTACACTGAGTAGGAAGGGTAACGTCGACATGGTTTCCTTTTGTAAGGTTTGTCTGTAATTGGGATTTCCTCCAATTTTTAATAAATTTTCGAAAAATTTTCCACAATATAAAAATTTCTTTCAACCAACGTTTTCTATCACTGCAATACGCAACAAGACTTCTGTTTTAGTTGTTAATTTTTCATAAATATTTATTATTTAATTTAAAATTTTATTTCCTTTTTTGCACAGTGACAATTGTCTTTAATCTTTTTTCACCTTTAAATATTTTCTATACACATTTATATATTGCAAAAAAAAAAGGAAACAATCATGGACACACACTTTTCTCCAGTGATAGTTGCACTAAATTTTATCTAATAATTTTTTTTATACTTTGAAAACCGTATTTTCTCGGTTTTAAACCGTAAACGGTCTTAACACTTCGGTATTTTTTCATAGACTAACTTTGTATGCAGTTGCTTGCGAAAAGTGTGTTGCTATAAAAAGAAAGACATGTAGAAAGTAAAAATGAAACTTTTTGATTTTTAGCTCGGTATTCCCGTATTGTATACCAAGCATTCAGGCAGTATTCAATATTGTCGTCTGTACTTGTACTTGTTTTTGTTTTTAACTCTTCATACAGTTTGTTTGTTTACATTTTCCTACCCCAAATTAAAATATTTTCTCTCTCACTTCCTTTTCCGCTCTTTGTTTTATGTCGTAAGGACACACATTACATTTTGTTATTATTGATGCTGCCGGATGGTTCATTATTGGAATTTGCAATTTTTTCGACATTCAAAACATCGAATGAAATAATTTTCATTCATATTTAAGATTTTTAAAAACTATTTTAATTTTTTTTTTATCTAATGTTAAAGAAGAAAAGCTGTGTCTACATTTAATTCTCAAAATAAATATGAAGAACATAAAAAGAAAAAATAGATATAATACAATTTCAACGACTCTTTTTTGCTTTAGAAATTTTTTGGATTTTGAAGTCTTTTACTCGTACTCTAGCGATTGACTACAAATGTAGAAAACCGACAGTATGATTTATGTAAGCGATAGATAGATGGGCATATGGATATGCTTTTCCAAAATTAGTTTATTATTGATTTGTATGCTGTTAGAAAATAATACCCTTAAGTAGCCAAGTACGTTTAATACTTGTAGCTCCAAAAATATTTCGAATGAATTTATGAATTTTTTTCTTTTGTTATGTTAATTACACTGTTCTGCACGAAAATCCTCCTTTAAACCAAAATATGCTTTCTTACTGTTTTCAAGTGTCCTGAACACGAATTTGAAGTCAGATTCTGTCTATGACGCACAGTTTCTTGAGAAATTCTAATTTTTTATCCATAAATGTGGGTTTTTTGTAATGTTGACGAATTTTTATGGCATCAAAACATAGTGAAAAAAATTCAAAAGCCCGATGATTTTGAGCGCAATAAAGTATTTTTGAACAAAAAAAAATTTGATAGGAATATTACAAGTGGTTGAAGAAATATGGCTAAAACTTTTTTTCTGTATGTATAATCTTACAATTTTTTTTTAATTTTTTTATTCTGGTATCCTTTTCATTCAAATCCCTACCTGCCCCCCCTTTCATCCTCAATACCCCAACTACCCCCTCCCACTGAGCCGCTCTCTTGTCACTTTTTTGTTTTAGGATTTGATCAGTACTCTCGAGCCTTTCGCTCAAAGTTTCTCCTATTTTCTATCAAAATCAGAGGGTGATAGAATTTTTCTGAGTTCAGATTCGGACTCAGCACACCTGAAAACGTGAGAAACAGGCAAAATTTTTTAAGGGAGGGGAGAAAAGTTTTTTTTTTGCAGAACAGTGTTATTTGAGTACAAATAAGTTACTAAAACATGTATAGTTTGAGTTGATAGCGTAATAAAATCTCATCATCAACTTGGCTTTTTGCAAATCTTAGTTCTGATTATCGATCAATATTTAGTTGTCAAGTTGTCAGTAACTACATCATAAGAAAAAACTTGGTTGCGGTAATTAAACACACAAGGATAAAACATGGTTGAGGTAACCATAATCTAACAAAACATTATATTGTTACATTTGCAACCATTGTCTAGCAAAACAATAACATTCTAAAGTATAAACATAATTATGTTCAATACATACATATTTATTTCAACTTTTTTTTAATGTTTTGGTTACCTTTTTATTTAAATTTGAATTTTGCATATTATTTTTAATTATTTATTTTGTATATAAATTTGTGTTTTTTCACTTTCTCTAACAATAACAATACAATTTTAAATTTTAGTTACGAGGGCTGCTCTATATATTTCTGGCCTAATAGTGAAAATGCGAATATTTAAAATCAAAAATGGTTTTATTGTTTTTCAAAGTGTTCTCCAGCATGATTTATACACTTTTGCATGCGCTCAAACCAGTTGTCGAAGCACTTTTTTCACTCCGATTGAGACACCTCTAAAACAGGGTTTTTGAACACTTCAACAGCTTCTTCTGGCGACGAAAATCGTTGACCACGCATTTTTTTCTTGATGTGCGGAAACAAGAAGAAGTTATTAGGTGCCAAGTCAGAGCTGTACGGCGAATGACCCATTAATTCGACGTTTTGGCCGGTCAAAAACACTCTGGTTTGAGCCGATGTGTGAGAGCTCGCATTGTCATGGTGAACAATGATTCGTCTTCTCTTGTTGGTTTTTCGAATTTTTCCAATGACTTAAGGCAAACAAATTGTAGTGTACCACTCAGAAGTGACCGTCCTACGTTGCTCAAGCGGAACAGTCGCCACATGACCAGTTTTGCCGAAGAAACAGGCGACCATTTGCTTCGAAGTGATTCTTCCACGAACAACTTTCGTTGGATTTTGCTCGTCTTTGAAGACCCACACGGTCGATTGTTGTTTCGTTTCGGGCTCATACGCATAAATCCATGATTCGTCACCTGTGACGATCTTATAAACGTCCTTTGAAGCCCCGCAATCGTATTTTTGAAACATTTCTTTGCACCAATCGACACGAGCCTTTTTTTGAGCGACTTTCAAATTGTGCGGGAACCAACGAGAACAAACCTTTTTTACGGCCAGTTGTTCATGCAGTATCGAATGTATGCTGGTGGAAGAAATGTCCAAGGATGTCTCTATCTCTCGGTATGTTGCATGTCGATCTTGCATTATGAGTTCACGCACGGCATCAATGTTCTCTGGCACAACAGCCAAATTTGGACGACCTTCACGGAATTCGTCTTTGAGCGAGCTTCGGCCACGATTAAATTCATTATACCAATTTTTCACAGTGCTATAGGATGGTGCTTCATCGCCATTCAAAGATTTAAGTTCATCAATGCACTCTTGTCGTGATAATCCACGTCGAAAGTTATGAATAATGATGGCACGAAGATGTTCACGAGTTAATTCCATTTTTTTCTATATTAATTTTTTCAAGTCACTGTAAACAACACAAATAATGGTCGTACGTCAAAACGTTTTGAGTACGATTATGCTTAAAAATGACAAACTTTCCAATGGAAATGTCAGATTGCACTGAGTGCTGCCAGGCCAGAAATATATATGCAGCCCTCGTACCAGAAAAATTACTAAACTCTCAAGAACTATAACAAAATACATCAAAATGACAATTTATTATTCGGAATCTTTTAAAATTTATTTAATTTACTTTATTCGTGCTTGATTCCTTCAAATATAAATATTTCATGATATTCTCATGAAATATTTATTATTTAAACTAAACTACAAAATGAAATGCGGGGAAAGCATATCCATATGGCCATTTCACTAAAGTTTAAAATAATAAATATTTCATGAGAATATCATGAAATATTTATATTTGAAGGAATCAAGCACGAATAAAGTAAATTAAATATAACAAAATACTTTTTAGCACAAACATTATTCTGTTGCTTTTAACCATATTTTGATTACTAATAATATATTATGGTAAAATATTTTACATTATTTTTAATAAGTCATATAACTTTGGTTGTGGTTGAAAATTTTTTAAACAAAAACGAACTATGTTGCATTTTTTGTGCACAGTAAACATATAATCGTTAAAAGTTAACAAAAATGTTTATCGTGACTAAAGTTTTGGTGAAAACAACTATATGTGGTTCTCCGCAACTATACATTGTTACAG
Source organism: Gymnosoma rotundatum (assembly GCA_916610165.2). Classification (NCBI taxonomy): domain Eukaryota; kingdom Metazoa; phylum Arthropoda; class Insecta; order Diptera; family Tachinidae; genus Gymnosoma; species Gymnosoma rotundatum. The sequence continues at coordinate 51,485,160 of OU744338.1, forward strand.
ACAACATAATATGGTTATTGTGACCACATCGCAACTAAATTGAGCACTACATAATTTTATAGATAATGTCATCGGTTCGTAATGGATTAAGCATTTCCAAAAAATTGTAGTATGCCCTAAAAGATCTATGATGCACAATCGTACTTTAATATGAAAAGTTCAGAGGCCTGGAAAATATAGACGGGCAACAATTTTTCACTTGATATTTTGTTGTCTTACTTTTCAATTTTCTATTAATTATTAATTAATTTGGAGTTACTTCACTAAACTAGATTTGTTCCAAATTGTTTGGAAAAATTAAAGGCTGGCGTGGTGTTTTGCCCACTGCCTGGAAGCACATGAACCGATCGTTCCGATTTTCAATCGCAAAATTTTTGAAACTATTACCAATAAATGGCGTATTTAAATTTTCTTTAGCTTATCTAGTGCCTTGGCAAAGTTGGGTTCAACTCTAATAGGAACGGACAGACAGATATCTCTCAATCGACTTCGCTATACTGAAGAACTCAAAATATATACACTTTATGGGATCGGAAATTGATATTGTAGAAATTACAAACGGAATGACAAACTTAGATATACCTTTTTTACACTGTTTGTTGTGAAGGGTATAAAAACATTGAATCACCTGATAATTCGATATACATTTAAGGTAATAGTCTGGCAACATTAAAAAGTACATAGACAACTTTTTCAACATTTGTCTCAATCTCGACTCTCTCACGCATACGTTCAAATTTCTATTTTGTGCTCACAACACGTGATTTCCTCTCCTCTCCTCTCCTTTTCTGTTTTGTTTTCTTTTCGCTTGCGATACGTTATTTTGGATTTGTTTTTATTATCCTCATCTTTGTTTTGTCAACATTTTTGTTTTGTTTTGTTATACTACAGGCAGTTAACTGCATTAAAACTCCTCCTGCCCTACAATATTAATTGCTATTTAAAATGCACAAATAAATACAGGCACCTTCAATGTGCTTCCAATGTTATGCTGGGTATGAATATGGGTTTTTATCAAGTGGGCGACTCGGCTTGTGCCTTTCAAATATCTGGTCGACTTTTACTTTGTTTAAATGTTCGCGTCATTGAATTACTGTGCCACAACGTAGGCACAACCACTTTATTTCATATATGAATATATATGTATATACATGTGTGTAATTTTTAGTAAATTCCACTTTTTGGCTTTTCCGTTTTTCATGTAATTAATTAGTCATTTTCTTGGAAAACTATTACGCTTTAATTTCTTATTCATTGGGAAAATGCACTGAGTGCGCATTAACTGAAATTCATCATTATTTTTTGTTTTGCATTTTACTTGATTTTACATACAGAGTAAATAAAAGAAAAAGAACATTTAAAGGAAATCTTTACCAAAATTATAATTTTAAAATAAAAAATATCTTATTACTTTGGATAAAGCGGAGTCCTCCCGATTCTATTAACACAAAGCAAATTATTGCAATATCATATTAATCAAATCATTTTCAATTAGGATTTCCAGTACAAGTCGAGAGATAAAAGTTTTACCCAAAAATCTCAAAAAAGAAAAAAATTTCTTAAAAAATAAACTAACTTTCAGACTTCAAATAAATATTAAAAAGTTCAAAATCAGTATTTAATGGTTTAATTGTTGTTGTCTTCAGAGTCTCAAGTTCAAACTCAGTTTACCAATTTATCTGATTGAAATGATCTCCCAAAATAAGTAATGAAATGGGCAAGGAAACCGTAGTAATTTAAACTAATAAATATTTTGGATTATATTATTAAAAATAAATAATAAATATAATAATAATAATAATAATAATAATAATAAAATAATAAAAGTTAACAACAGTGGTGGTACTGCCGCCTAAAGAAAAACTTTGCAACCTAAGCTCTTTTAACATTTTTACTTCAACACGTGAGTTATGTGAGTTATGTTATACTCTTAGGAGTTGTCACACTAAAAACTGCTTTATTTAGTATTTCTTTTTCTTTAATACAATAATTTCTTAATATAAAACTTATTTAACTTATACCTAAAGTAAATAAAATGCTGTTGAATAAATTTCCTGTTGAACTTAAACAAAAGAATCTGATTTCAAAAAACAAATTAATAAAATCATTAATAAAAAATATGTTAAATAAATTTTCGGTGTAGTCAAAAGATAGAATCAAGTTTCAGAAAACAAATTGGAGCAATAGAAATTTTAATAAAACAAAGTAAGCAAAATGTAATTAAACTCAGTTTTGAGTTTTGTATTTTGCGATTATTTTATTTATGTCTACGAGGGGTGGTTGTGGAAGTACATATGTAACTCGCGCTTCCGATCCAATTACAAAATTGTCTTTCTTCTGAAGCAATGGCAAAAAAATAATTTTGCATGATCAGAGTCTGCATACCTGCGCATGTTTGTGCAACGTAATCATCGAATGTAACGAGCCAAAAAGTTTGGCTGAGAACGGGAAGTCTCGGCTAAGGTTTGACGAGTGTCGGATGGTTAAAAATTCTTTTGTAATAATTAAAGTCAAACTGTTATATTAATTTATTGTGAATTAATATATTTTTTGTTATCAAAATCTTATCTACACTAAAGTTTTAGTTTTATCAAAATATCTGCAGGATTCTCAGAACTATCCTAACTATAAAAACTTCTTAATGGAATCTTTAAAATCTGTAATCACAATATTTTATAATCCTTTTAACAAAAAATTATTTCAGGAATTTGTACCACTGCTGAACGTACGATACGTTTCCAAAATACAAAAGAAGAAGCTACATAATGTTTATCAACGTACATAGATAAGTATTTTGCCAATCTAGCCGGACGTTATTTTTTTATTTTATATTGGCTCTAAAAATTAACTGAGTACCTTTATGTTAATGAAACTTGGCAGATAAGTCTTGTATGTTCATTGGAGAAAACGTTCCCCTTAGAAGATTTAATTATACATCTAAAAATATAGGATTTTTTTATATTTTCCCGCCCCTTTATGAGCGGTTAAATATAATATTATTTGAAAAAATGTAATTATTAAAATAAGTTGATTACATACGCCTTTAAATCATAAAAATTATCTTTTATGGGCAGGGGGAGGTATCCCTGCAATCCCAAATTTATTCGAAATTATAACAATTAATTTAATAATTAAAATTAAGTCACGGGAATATTAATATAATAATTCTTTAAAAAAAATTTTTTAGGACAATAATCAGGATAATTTTTTAAAGAGTAATTAATTTAATATTTTAATTTTATTTAATTTTAATTAATAATTTACATGTGCCCGTGTATGAAATAAAAATAGATTATCGTTTTATTTTTGTCATATAATTTTTGTGATTTTAATTTTATATTTCACCATTTTCTAACGGCATAAAAGAGCAGAAAAAAAGTCAACCGTATACTGTATATAAAGAAAAATAAAATCAGTGTTTATTATTGTTCTTTTTGCTCAAACCTTGATTTTTTCTTTACTTTATTGTTGGAACAAAAATTTTTTGGTTTATTTATAATGTTTGTTACAAGTTTCCTGAAGAGCTAAGTAAGCATTAGCGAAATGACCATCGAGACGTGCTTTCACCCTTAATAATAATTTGTTCCGGATAACTCGCGTTATAATTTTTTAAAAAGTAAAAATAAGTATTTTTTTTAATTTCGAACGACATTTTTTATCATAAAAATTAAAAAAAAATTAAAAATTAACATAAATTGCAGCTGAAAGAGACCTCAAAAAAAAATTAATACAAAATCTTTATTTGTTTCTGCCACAACAAAATATATTGCAAACCTCTTAATATCATATAATCGTCAATAAAAACGTATGCGATTTATCAGCTTTCTGATTTTAATTGTATCGTAAAACGACAAATCTCAAGCCAAAGCCTTAAAAATTCACTATACGAGGCAGAATATTGTTGTATCAAGCTGCCTACCTAAATATTTACACTGTCGGATATTTTATATTTTTAATTTTTCATTTACATCAATTTTAAAATATTTTTTAATTATTTTAAATGACAAGAAAATAAAATAAATTTTATCTAAGCAGTATTGTCGTCACCGTCGTATATTGTGTTTCTTAACTAAGCCGCATAAAATAATTGAGTTACACAATTTTTCATACTTTTTCGACAAAATATACCTCCGTAGTTGAATCATATCGTATTTTATACCATCATTCTGGGTTTACGTGGTATCGAATTTGTGAAATTTTTTTAACACCATAATTTATTTCACATGAAAATTTTGACATGTAAAAATTTAATTTTTTCTTGACAAAATAGAAGAAAATGAAAGCAAATAATAGTAATGATAATAATTTTTGAATATTATTTTTTACTGAAATATTTTTTCTATCCTAATTTTTTATTCTTAACACAGAAAACATAACATGAACAATATAAATACAATAACATCCTTTTTTCTAATGACAATCCACTGAGTTTCATTGCGCCTTAAGCATACGCCTTAGATTTATTTCCCCTCTGAAATATCACCATCACCAGAATTCATTGAATAAATTGGCATCCGTATTTAAATAAATTAACGCATTACTGTCATGGTATAATGACTGTTCACTGAGGTCCGCCGCCAGGAACAAAAAAACACAAAATATATAAGAAACCATGGTCGGGTACCCGTAGGGTTGCAATTTATAGACTGATGTGGCGATAATCTTAAAAGTGCATCTGACAACTTAATGGACTTAAATATACGCTGATCTTATTGGGGGCATTTGTCGTTAAAATGTTATAGAAAACTGTTCTTCGCACTGATTCATATTTCTGTAATCAGTGATGGTAAAATGATCGATAAAATGTTCAAACTGTTTTAAATGGTAACAGAGCCACTGGATATCCAAGTTTTTTAATTTCTATACCATAGCGTATGATTAATAGAACATTTTTTATCACTTATACGCTGTCAACAAATTAAAATATTCATACGCAAAATTAGTTTACACTAAACCAAAAAAAGTTTTGAAGTAATCTATATATATATATATATATATATATATATATATATATATATATATATGTACGAGGGCTGCTCTATATATTTCTGGCCTAATAGTGAAAATGCATGCTCTCAAACCAGTTGACAAAGCACTTTTTCCACTCCGATTGAGACATCTCTAAAACATGGTTTTTGAACACTTCAACAGCTTCTTCTGGCGACGAAAATCGTTGACCACGCATTTTTTTCTTGATGTGCAGAAACAAGAAGAAGTCACCTGTGACAATCTTACAAACGTCTTTTGAAGCAATCGTATTTTTGCAACATTTCTTTGCACCAATCGACACGAGCCTTTTTTTGAGCGACTTTCAAATTGTGCGGGATCCAACGAGAACAAACCTTTTTTACGGCCAGGTGTTCATGCAGTATCGAATGTATGCTGGTGGAAGAAATGTCCAAGGATGTCTCTATCTCTCGGTATGTCGCATGTCGATCTTGCATTATGAGTTCACGTACGGCATCAATGTTCACTGGCACAACAGCCGCTTTTGGACGACCTTCACGGAATTCGTCTTTGAGCGAGCTTCGGCCACGATTAAATTCATTATACCAATTTTTCACAGTGCTATAGGATGGTGCTTCATCGCCATACATAGATTTAAGTTTATCAATGCACTCTTGTCGTGATAATCCACGTCGAAAGTTATGAAAAATGATGGCTCGAAAATGTTCACGAGTTAATTCCATTTTTTTCTATATTAATTTTTTCAAGTCACTGTAAACAACACAAATAATGGTCGTACGTGGAAACGTTTTGAGTACGATTATGCTTAAAAATGACAATGAGATAATCTGTAGATAAGTGATTCTAGTTGAGAATAAAAGTCTGATGAGAATAGGAAACTGAATTTAAGCAAGGTAGCCATTAGTTGGCAACCAGGTTGCCAAAAATGAAGACCGATAAATGTGGTCTGTTACAGTATTCCACCACTATCCTCTCATTCTTAAATGCAGTTTAAATAATCAAGATACAGTTTCAATTAAGAGTGACAAGTTAAGTGCAATAAAAACTCTAAGTGAGGGATTCACAGTCTAACTAATGAATTTGATTAGCATTTTCAAAAGAAAACAAATTTAAACTATAAATATTCAAGCCTTAACAATTTACTAAATAATTATTGCAAAAAAATACCGACTTTACAACAGGTTTTAAATTAACCCTTTAATTTTATAATTTTAAATAGTTACACTTCTTGTTATGCCAAACGATTATGTCTAATTTACAACTGTTTCCATTGTAGGAAAATCTTTTAATTTTTTAATGTTCTGTTAGCGGAATTAGCAATACAGAGGCCTTATTCTGTAATTATCATAAGCTAAATTGCTTAAATGTTGAACTTAATCATGTTTATTTTCTCCAATTAATCGGTATCTGTAAGTCTATTTCAATAAATAAGAGGATGTTAAGTATAGGGTTACATGTTCCAATGTCGTATTTGTAGCAAAACACTGCTTTGTTAAAATTAAATAATTTTAGAGATGGCGATTTAGCTTAAGCAACTTACAGAATAAGGCTGCAGATTATTTGTAAATTTAAGCTGTCTGTCTATAACGGTTTAAAAGTTCGGCCACATTCATCAAAATACTTTAACTATTGGGACACCTTTTAAGTTGGAAATCGAATATACAGCGGACTTATCAATACGAGTTCTTTGCAAACTTTAATCGACAGCCAACATCTGTTCAAAATTATTGCCATATATATTAAAATCAACGATTTATTGGAACACCCTTTAATTTATAATTTTGAATGTGTATGCTTAGTACTATAATTTTAAACGTTTGTCACAACGGTTCAAAAGATAGACACATATAGGTCAATATACGTCCTGTATAGGACACCCTTAAATTTGTAGATTTATTTTTGTATTACTTTTGCAGTTTTTTTTATTATAAAGTGGGGCCTTTCACGGCTCATTATACATATAAAGAGCATGTATATTGTATGGAGACACCCTTTTGAAATTATGAACTATTGCTTAAACCCATAAACAATATCTTTCAAATAAAGAGAAAATTTTTAAAATCTGTTCAGAAATCTCTGAGTTCCGCGGCCACAATCATTCTTCAAGTTTTTTTTTTAAGTCGGTTAAAATTTGGCAACTAATGGAATTTGGGATGCTGACTAATGGCAAAGAAGCTTGAATAAAAAAAAACAAACTCGCAAAATAAATGTTTTAATTTTTTATGCGTTCAAAGAAATTTTCTACCACTAAAATTGCAGTTTGGTTTCATATTAGACTTTTACTTCTATATTTAGTCAATTAGTCAATTAGAATTCCCTTATTATCTTATAAATAATTTGTTACGAATAATAAAATCTGGCAACCCCTGTAGTTGTTTCCGTATGAGCGTGGTGAATAAGCTAATTCAACTAACGGTGTGTTTAGAGAATAACAAAACCACAAGTTAGCCAACAAAAGCCGAGCAGCCTCAATGGCCGAGTTCGATACCACATGCGGGCATGGGAGCAACGAAAAAAATAATAATTGTTATAAGCAATTAAAATTAATAAACAGCAGTACAAACCTCCCGAGAGGCAAAAGGCAATTATTGTGTGAAGCCATGGCAGACAATTTAGTGGAGATGTCCAATTTAATATAAAAGTAACAGATAATTGTCAAGAAGCCCTGTATAATAAAAAATAAGAGCAATAGCGGTTACGCGGGGAAGTGTAACAGCATAACAACAGTGTATGACAGACGTGTGTTATGGCTATTGGATTAAGGGTATGACTGGCTTGGATAAAAGGCGTAGTGGAGTTGTCTGTGGATGGTTAAGGTAACTAAACAAGGCATCTAATAGTTCATGTCTCGCGGGAGTAACGCAGTAGTGTAGCGTGGATGGCTGCGTTTGTGGTGATAACGCATGTTTAGTAAATACGAGACCAAGGGTTCACAAGACCGGTAGGATCGAGAAGTATAGCCAGAGAAACCCATAAAGTTCTAAGATAGAATTTAGCCACAGTGGTATTTGCAATCAAAAGAATCCGTACGTTTGTTCTGTCTAAAAGGGAAAAAACGTAACAATATATTTTACTCTGTTATTTATTTAGTTAAACAATTTATTATTTATTTAGTAAAATTTTGTTACAAAGTAATGTCGCAATATTTCCCAGCGTTGTTCAAGCGTATACACAGGCATATTCGGTCTTGTGAACCCTATGGTCTCGTATTTACTAAACATGCGTTATAAACTCCGACGAGACATAAACTACTGGATGCCTTGTACGAGTATAGTAACCTTAACCATCCACAGACATCTCCACTACTTTTTCATGCAAGCCAGTAATTCCCTTATCTAATAGCCACAACATACGTCTGCCATATACTGTTGCTATACTGTTACACTTCCCTGCGACAAATTCTACTGTTCTTGTACGCATGTGCGAAGGCGGGATCGAACTCACGATCATCTGTTTTACAGCACGCACCTCTACCAATGCAATCATTGAGGCTACTCAGCTTATGTTAGCTAATTGTGGTATTATTCTATACGCACACCATAAGTGGAAGTAACTTTATTCACCACTCTCATACTGTTAACAACAACAGGGGTTGCCAGATCTTACTTTCGTAACAATATATACTTTATGTGGTCGGAAAAGGATATTATAGAGAAATAACATATGAAATGACAAACTTAGATACAACTTTTTTTCCAGTTTTTGTCGTAAATGGTAAAAAAAGTAATTAACTTCCATCTTAAACCAATAAATCCTTTATTTAACAGGTTTCTGCGGGTGTTTTAGGGACTGAACAGTAACGCCTTAAGTTATATTTCGTAAATCAGCTGAAAATATTCCAGCAAGTTTTTGTAATTGACATTTATTTATAACATAAAAAATGCTTCTTTTGTAAATAACACATGAGGTATATGTAAAGAGCCTTAAGATACAAATACGCCAAATTATATTTTTACCTTTAATGCAAATCTTTGATAAAAATTGTCATGTTCTGTGTATCTTTAAATAGGATACAATTAACTATTAAAAAAAAAAAACTTTTTTTAAGCAATAACGACACAAATTTAATTGCTTAACTACAACAAAAAAAAACAAAAAAATATGTGGGCTTGTATACCCAAAAATGAAAAATATTTTACACGAATACAACATTCAACAAATTAAACCGTGTTTCTATTTTTGCTTTTTAGTTAGTGAAACGAGAAAAAAGAACTTACAATTTACACGCTTGTGTATTTCTTCTTTTGCTTTAAGGAATATTTGACACACATTTTTAAGTGCAACAATGCGTCTTTACAGCAGACAACAAAGAATAATAAAAATACATTTATTTTATTCATACTTTTTTTATTTTTTCAATCAACTGCAAAGTTGGATGTCCCTTTAAGGACTCTATTTTATTTAGTCATTAAAGTACAAAAGAAAAGAACTAATAGGCTACCAGCCACCCAGCCGGCTACCAGTCTTAGGCATTGAGCCATTCAAGCTACTGCTAAATAACTAAAAATGGCAAAATGAAAATGAATATAAAATGAAGTTGAAATATACAAGAAATTGTGTTGCACTGAGTTAAATACCAGACAATTGTAACAAAAGAACGAACGAACGAACAAACGAAAAATTGTAAAAAATTGTTCATCTACATTAAGAGTACATGCTAAACACTTGCACTGAGGCACTAAGGCAAACGTCAGTAGTACAAACATACACGTAAATGAATTGGATAGATTTAATTGCAATACAATTTATGACTTCAGGATTTTAAGCAAACGAATATTTTCTTGTACTGAACTATTTTCGTATTTGTGTCAATTTTGAATTGCTTCTAATTAGAGCACAGAAAATTAAGAATCATATTTTCAAGGAATTTTATCAGGTCAGAGTATTTTTTTGGATTTAAGCTGAAAGTAGAAATATCGATTTATTACAAAACAACTTGAGTGAAGCACTTTTCGAGAAAAAGTAGGAAAAAAAGGGTCACTTACTTTGCATATTGCTTGTGTGGTGTAAAATATATAAAGTCTCTTTATAAGTTTGTTTATACTCCAATAAATGATTAAAGGCCAAACTGATAATGAATAAAATTTCAAATATAGATATATATATAACCGATTCACTATTTTATTACAATTTTTTTTTATTTAGATTTCAACTAAATTTATAATTAAGTACGAGTAAACATAAAAAATTATATATAATTCAATTCAAAGAAACAAAATCTTAAAAGGCACAAATACATTTTTCTGTGTATTTTTTTTTTTATTTTCCTTACATTTTTCAGATTAAAAACCAAAAAACTATAACGTCCAAAGGCATAATGTTCATGGACATATTGTTACACTACGATACAAGAAATTTCTATCAACGTAGAGTCATAACGTCATTAATTCTATAGAAACATTTTATGGTATTCTATGTAAGAAAGATGCAACGTTTTTATAAACTGGTTTGCAAGAAATCTTTGGTTAGCGAAGCCGTCATTATTTTAAGTGCGGGGATTCTAATAATTTTATAACTGTCACTATGTTCATACTAAAACCGACACAATGTCCATGACATAATATCAATGGACATTATTTTCTTAATTGCGAAATAAAGTCAATGTACATTGTGTCATATTTAAGTGCATAAAGTCCGTGGATATTAATTATGTCCTCGAAAACTTTGATACGCAACTATAACTAAATACTATACTTTTACGAATATTTAACCAAAAATATTACACTTTGCAAAAAAAACGCAAAAATTCAATTTCACCACATGATCTATATTTTAGAAAAATATTTAGTTTTTCCTAAACCGAAATTCACAAATATAACTAAAAACTATAAACATTTTAAAAGTATTCTAAAAAAACCGCATTTTCGGTAAAAAAAAACACATTTACCCTATTTAATTATTTTTATACCCTTCACCAAAAAAAGTGCAAAAAGGGTGTAGCTCAGTATGTCATTCCGTTTGTAATTTCTACAAAATCCATTTCCGACCCCATAACATATATATATATATATATATATATATATATATATATATATATATATATTAAGTAATTTTCGTCTGTCTCTTCATGTTAGAGTTGAAATCAAGTTTTCACGGCACTAGATGAACTAAGGACAATATAAATACAGCAATCGATCAGACATAGTCTCGAGAGAGTTGTTGCTGAAAATCAGTAAAATCGGGTCATGTCCTTCGAGACAGCGTACAAAACACCACGCCTGCCTCCAATTATTCCATATCACTTGGTAATTCCATTAAAAAAAATTTGGTGCGATAGAGAATTAAAAAATAAGAAAAACCATCAAGTGAAAAAATTAATGCTAGCCAATATTTTTGTTATGGGCTTCTGAACTTTTCGTATTATTGTGCTCCATACACGCAAAGAAAAACATGGTTGTAATATGATCACAATAAACAATATATGTTCTTAGTAACATTGTAAAGCTGCAGATAAGAAATTATAGTTCTTTTCAGCAATACTTCTCTCACGATAAACACATTTTTGTTGATATTTAACCAATATATGGTTACTGTGCAACAAAAAATACAACATGGTTGGTTTAACTTAAAAAAATTTGAACCACAACCAAAGTTTTATAACTTATTAAAAATAATATAATATATTTAACCATATTATAGTTTTATTAATCAGAGTATGATTAAAAGCAAACAAAATAATGTTTGCGTTAAAAACATTTTGTTCTAGGTCTTGACAGTAAGTAATTTTTTATTAGCTAAGAGTTGAAATTCTTTTTATTTTAATTGTTAGAGGAAATGAAAAAAATAAAATTTTATGTACAAAATAAAAAATTAAAAATATTATACAGAATATGAAAACAAATAAAAAGGTAAGCAAAACATATCAAAAATAGATGAAATATATGTACGTATATGTATGTATGTAAGCATATAAATCGTTATTTTTATGTTTAAGACACAATTGTGAAACCATTTACATATTTTATATTTATTTATTTTCATACATACATTTATGTTCACGTAGAAATGTATGAAGATAGGCTGCCGATATTTGGGTTTACAAATTATATTCTTTGTTTGAATGATTCTTGTAGCCTTAACTACGTTAATTATTACTTATATTCAATAGGCAAGAAATTGCCTTCTTTGTGAATTTATGTTTTTCAATAACTTTAGCTACAAATCGATACTAAATTAAACAATAAATAACTAAGTCCTTAATATGTTATAGGAAATATTTGTGCCAATAATTATGAAAGTGGAATAAATTAAAAAATATTTTTTCATTATGCGACAATCACTATCTGATGGTTCATATTTGATAGTTACGTAAAAATTACATTGAATAAATTTAGTTTAAAATAATGTGGTATGAAAATAACTGGTAAAATTTTTTTTTTTTTAATTTTCACTTACACCACTTTCATAATTATGATCACATTTGCAGTTACGAGACTATTTTATAATTCAATTATATAACATGATACTTTCAACCATATTATGATGTTTAAATTTTTACCATTTAATGTTTATAATTAAATATAATTATTTATAGATTTTACCATGTTATTGTAATGCTAGACCACAATATGTTTCCAAGACCTGCTTTATTATTTATTATAAAATGTAACAATTCTATGATTTGTTAACAGCCATATAATACAACCTCTTAGATTATGTTTTTCCTTTGCGTGTATTTTTTAAAGATATAGAAGAGATCTTTTAGGAAATGATACATTTTTTTTTAAATTGCTTAGCCCATTAGGAGTCAATGAAATTTATATATATATATATATATATATATATACAACAACAATTTTATTAAGTTTTTTACTTCTCCTGTAAAGTAGTAAAAAATTGAGTTAGGCCTTTCTTATATTAAGCCATCGATATATATTTTTGTGTTTTTGTTTGGAGTTACTTCACTAAACTAGATTTGCATTAATGGTAAAGGCGATACAAGATTCTACATAGCCGAATATAGCAGTCTTACTTGCTTATATTATAACTGTACAAGTGAAGCTCTAAATCAAATATCTGACATCTTTAAAATATTCCTGTAAGCAGAAGGTCGACTTACTAAATGTAGACCAGTCCTCCGGGTAACAAATAAACAATCACGACACTTTTGGAATAAACTTCAGCTCTTAGGGTATTGCTAATTAAATTGTTATCAATGTATGCTTGCTATCAAAAGATGTTTTTTAATATTTCATGTTTGAAATCTTCAACTAAGTAAATTAAAAATTTATTACTGATTAAAATTAAAAAGGGTGTAACCACAGTTTAGTTTCATGTTTTAAAGTGAATAAAAGAAAACGATTTAAAATTTGTTAAAATATTTAAAACCATGACCTTCGATTTTAAACAACCCTCTTCATCCTGATGATGAATTTTTTTGGTGGATTTAGTTTTTACGCAGTAATCAACATGTTTGGCTTATACATTAACTTTTTGCTAAAGATTCATTTAAAACAAAATCTATGAAAAATATGTCATAGTATAATTTTTAAGCTTCTTTCCTTATTTTTTTATATCTCTTTCTCTCTCTCTCTTTGTCTCTCTCTCATGCTTTACAAAAATATTTTATAGTATTATTATCCTTGAATTTGTTTTACGAAGGAAAGAAAAAAATAATAATAGTAATAATAATAATAATAAAAAAACTGTGCACCGAGTAAAAAAAAGGTCAATAAACGTTGGAGAAAGAATCCAATATTTGTCTTAGCAATCTTTTTAGTTCTTAGCTACCGCTTCTATAGTTTTTATTTTAGTTTTCTTTATTTATTTTTTTTTTTTTGCAGCTGATGAATGGCCTTGACTTATTTAGTTTAAAACCAGCTTGTGGTTCTTTTGTTGTTGGCATTTCGCTTTATATTAACAATTTTGTATACTCGTATTCAAAGTTATGGTTTTATCATTATTTTGATTTTCTTTATCGCAATCAGTCTACTTGCTTTAGAAGCACAAGGATGCTGCCAATAATGAGAACAAAATGCAGGGAAAAACATTTGTTAAGGGTTTCCTGCTTAAGCAGAAATCATTGTTGTTATCATGTTTTCATAGTACTTAATTGATTGAAAAATGTTAAAGAGAACATTTTATAAAGCAGGGAAGAGATTTTTACACACAAAAAAAAATAATATCCGTATTTCCTTATAAAAAACAGGGACAAAAAAAATTTCTAGTTTCCACCTCTTAAAATTTGTTTGTTATAATAAATAAAAGAATTGTGTGTCGCTTTCAATTTTTTGTTTCAACCATAGATATATTCGGTAGACAAAGAAATTTATTGAATTATTGTAAAAAATTCGAAAATTTGATTACTAAAAAATTAAAAATTAAATAATAATAAATATCTTTGTAAGTGTGTTTATTTGTTTCTGCGTTAATCATGGCTCATGGTCTTTATCTTAACCCTACCAAATATAAATGCTTAGAAATAAAGCCAAAATCAATAAAATTTTGTTTCAAACCCCAGATAAATCTTAAAGCGTAGTACTCTGTTCCATTTTGCGAAAAATGTTGAGCAACATGCATTATTTCGCTTGAAAAATTTGACAATTAGCTACCAGTGCCAATACAGCGGTTTAAAAAATAATAAACGATTTTAATCGCCTTCAAGAAAACCACATTGTCTGCAAAAAATTTAAAACTTACTGAAGCCAGAGAGAAATACTCATCTAAGCTTATGGGATTTATCCCATATATATTTTGTTGTACTTAACTACAGTAATGTGTAATTAAATTAATTGCATCATTTAATTAATTTTTGTCTTTTTTCTCTTTTTAAATGTACAATTTTTTAATTTTTCTTTTTAAGATTTTTTAAACACGACAAAATTAAATCGAAACAAGCGCTCTGAAAAAAATTGTTTTTAAAAGATTCCTTACGAAAAAAGTGCTGCTTATGTTATTTCGTAGTTGAAAAAAATGTTGCCACGAAAACTTTTAGTTGATAAACAGGCTGCGAGAAACATTTCGTGACTTTTTCACAAATAAACAGAGTACTACTTTAGCAACATTATTTCTTATTTATTTCGCTATAATTTATTTTTATATGGACCTTTGACAACATTTCGCACGAAATGGTGAACAGAGTACTATGCTTAATGAAGAACAACTGGAAATTCTGAGATGGACAAATAATCTTAAACTTATGTTTCTCACAACGTTGACATGGTCTGATCACATTAACTATGTTACAAGGAACAATATGATATGGTACGAAATCTCTCTTATGTGTGACGTAGGCATAGAATATTTTTTGAAAACAAACTTCATTTGTGTATGGAAAGTGCAATAGAATTAAAGTAAAAAACGGTGAAAATTTATTAAAAATAATAATAAAAAAGAGTTAACTGAATTAGAGTATGATGGTCTCGAAAACCTCGCAGGCTATTTTTGCCATAAACTTAAAAATAATATTTCGGATATTTCAGTGGCACAAAACGAAGAAGGTCCAACGTATTCGTGGGTTGATTATGTATCTGAGGGCGGACTAATAAAGCCGACATCTGAAACTATGGAACACATTAAAGAATAAACACAAAACACAAAAATAATAAAGACGGTCTTCTCATTAAACAAGATTTTGTAAAAGATTTAACTAAACAGGCTCATCATATTAAATGCGATTTAAAAGTAAAAAAAAGCTATTTTTAAGATCAAAAATGTATTTTAAGATACGAAAACTTATACGAAACTTAAAGACTACCTGCAGTAAAGCATTACCAACAAAAAAAAAATTAAATAAAATAAAAAATTTACTTATTTTTGGTTTTAATTTTATTTAAAAAACAAATTTATTTTACTTTCAGTTATTTGGCTTATGACCTTAAATAAGTTATAATTATATATGTATTTCCTATATAAAAAGATTAATTTAGAATAACTAATGAAAAAACTTCTGAATTACAAATTAATGAAATTTTCGGCTTTTGGTTCTTTTTAATTAATTTTCTAAACATTTTTAGAAAGAAAAATTATTTACAAATGTATGCGGACGTTTCCCAAAGAAAACAAGAAAAATTAGACGCTAGCAGAATGAAATGCAGCATTTTCTGGACCGCCACATCCTTCATCAGCATTCTTTGCATCTATCTACCTTATGTTATGTACATCGTAAACATCATCTATTTAACCAACTAAGCTTAATGTTAATTTGGTGAGACGAAGTTCACACACAACTTAAAGCTTTTCTTTGTCATTCTCTTTGTAACTCGTCTTGTACATTTGTTGTTGCTTTTTTTTTTGTACTAGCAATTTGATAGTCACAAATGCAACTTTTTTATTTTTTTTTTTAATTATTCATACTTGTTTGCTCACAACATTATAGACACTGTTTCAGTATCATATTGACTTTTATGAGTTAAGTATGAATGTAGGTAGATAGATGCAAAGAATGCTGATGAAGGATGTGGCGGTCCAGAAAATGCTGCATTTCATTCTGCTAGCGTCTAATTTTTCTTGTTTTCTTTGGGAAACGTCCGCATACATTTGTAAATAATTTTTCTTTCTAAAAATGTTAAGAAAATTAATTAAAAAGAACCAAAAGCCGAAAATTTCATTAATTTGTAAAATCGATGGTTCGAATCCTGGTCAGGGTGAAAATTAAAAATTAAAACTTCTGAAATTAATAATTTTTTATAAGAATTTTCACAAATGCCCGAAATAGCTCTGCTTCTTCTCGGGCTTCAAGTCCAAACACAAAATTTTCACTCGACTATATCTTTTTTCTTCCTATTTAAAATTTTGTTTAAATCAATCCACACTTTAGAAATTATTTCCAGTTTTGCGCAAAAAATCTCCTACACTTTTTCAACAAACACTCATTTTCATTCTATTGTGACGTATATGCGCAATAGAAAATTTTTTTTTACATGTCTGAATGCGCAATCTCGTTTTCTTGATTAATGCTTCACATCAGAATACTTTTTCTGCTCGTCAAGTAATATGTAATCCCAAAATTTTTATTTGGATGCGAAACGTGTTCCTCATCTGATGACAAGAGTCATAGAAAATTTAACACGGCATAGAATGCAGTAGTGAGAGATATGTTTACGGATTATCGGATTGTGTACGATCGAATATCAACTTTTGGAAAAGTATTTTATGGTGTATCATTTGGTAACCTGTTGTAAATGCGATATCTACTGCTTTTATACAAAACAATATTCACGCGACAACCTAACGATCTTTTTGAAATGATTTCGATTACACGTTCATGTAGATCTAAGGATTTAATTCAGTTGAATTCATAAATAAAATAAAGTAAAAAATAAAATCTTTCTGATTTTATGCCTTAAGTCTATATTTTATTATTTATATATTATATTATGTTACGTTTTTATTGTTTTATGTTAAATATCAATGCCACTTGTAAACAATTATGTTGTGCTGTACCGTACTGTAATTATAAGACATACAGTCTTATTCACAAAAATGTTAAACTGCTTAATAAGAGGTTAATAAGAAAAAATCGCTAAAGTAGTATTCACAAATGTTTAATAGCACTATTACACTGTTACTAATCATTAATAAATTTTAAATATTTAATGTAGCAGTTACCCTTCCTAAAACCTTTAATAAATTTTGAAAAGCATTTTTCCTGTAAAATTTTTTGCTGAAAAAGTGTGAAAAACTATTAATAAAAAAAAAAATACAACGAATATATTAAATTTCTACAATACTCTTGCCCAAAATGTCAAAACGTCCTAAAATTTTTAATAGAAGAAGTGTGCCGTTTTATACTACCTAATCATCGATTTAATTCAAGATCCAGGTTTAATAAGGAAACGGCTGAAAAATGATGAGATAGAATTAGATAAAAGAGGCTGTGGAGCTTCAGCCAATTTACAGGGTTTGGTGTCTTTTCGTTGTTGTCGTGCCAAAGAGAGGTAAGTATGCTAGGCAAATAGTTTTACATACTTACGAAACACTTTTTAGGTTCAGTGGCAATATGAAGAGGCAGTACGTATGATTGCCGAATCTGTAATAAGTCAGTTAACAAGCAACTTTTTAAAAATGGCGATGTAAGAGGACGCTATAGATAACTCCGGGTATAAATTACAACTATATGTATTTATTTACACCATTTAAGACCACAAAATGCAAATAAAATCAAATACAATAACCCAAAAATTATTTTGGGGTTTATAAGATGGACTTACAATTAGTTTTTCAAATGCAAAAAATTTAGTTATCACTATCTGTTTTGCACAATATTGCAATTAAAGAAAACGTTACGTTTCCAGGTAATAAATATCAAATTAACTATTAATATTTGGGAAAAATATCTTTAGAATAGAGAAGATATCATAATTTAATTAATTATTCTTTCATAATTAAAGCATTGTATTTTATTGATTTGAAAATAAAAATAATAAATAAAAAATTCACAAATTTTATCATAAATAAACAAATAATTTAGTGATGTACAAACAGTACTTCCAAGCCCGATATCTGGTTACTTTTCTGTACTCGTTCAGTGAATCATTTTATAAAAAATAAGGTTAAACATCATTTTCATATTTTAAAATTTTTTCTGATATAAAACAATTAATAATAATAAAATAATGATAATTTAAGTTATGTAAAATAATATTATTGCTGATTTAATTATTCTTTTTTAATTATAAAAACATTGTTCAGGTATTTGGTTCATTGTTGTATGCATCACTAAACGTAAATTGACATATAATACATGATGTTGCCAACATAAAACTACAATACTATTAAAATCGTTTAATAAATTATCATTATTTTATTAATAATAATAAAATAATGATAATTTAAGTTATGTAAAATAATATTATTGCTGATTTAATTATTCTTTTTTAATTATAAAAACATTGTTCAGGTATTTGGTTCATTGTTGTATGCATCACTAAACGTAAATTGACATATAATACATGATGTTGCCAACATAAAACTACAATACTATTAAAATCGTTTAATAGTTAATTTTGTGAATAAAAATTCTTATTAATGGTTAATAAAATAAAAAGTGTTTAATAACTAAAGTACACATTAAGCTTAAAATAAGAAATTTTTGTGAATAAGACTATTAGTCTTTTTATGCAGTACTGCAAAATAAATACATAAATTGAAAATTTGAAGTATAATATTTTCAAGTGAGAATATACTCACTTTATTAATGGAACAGAGCCACAGTATTGCTTAAAAAAAAAGTCGGCCGTAGTAAGACGTTTAGCATGAACTTCGTCAAGAACAGGTAAGGTGGCCATATTGCCGAAATTTGGTTATAATTAAATATTGGTTTACTTCAGATATAAATATTTCATGATAATATAAATGAATAAAAATTGTCTTATTTTTGGCGTTTTGGTTCTATTTAATTTCTAAAAATGTTTCGAATTTTCAATTTTCATTTATTTATAAGATCTATGGTTCAAAGCCTGATTAGGAAAAAATAAAAAAATTATTTCATGATATTTTCATAAAATATTTGTTATTTAAAACTACAAAATGAAACGCATTACCGCGGTTATAATTAAATGTTTTTATTTATTTTTTTAATTTTTTTTTTTTTTTTTTTTTTTTTTGCAGAAAACCGTAGTTCACATTTATTGAATTTGGTTCGAAAATGTATGACTTCTGAACACTGCAAAACTACAACTTAGTCAGTCTTGAAGGTCAAACTTTATTGACGAACTACAGATAAAAAAGTTCAAAAAAAACTGATATTTCTAAGTTTTAAGATTAATAGCCTTATTTATAAAATATTAGAATAGAATTGAAATGTATTTTAGGACAAATTTGTATGGAAAATTTGTCACATACAATATTCTAACAAACTATGTTTTTATATATGCAAAATTATTATAGATGTTTTTAGTTCAAGAAATATTTGACCAGCATTTTAGGGCTTTCCTTCATTCATTACTATAACATTTGTGAACAAGCTTATGGTCGCTTGGTTGTTTAAATTAATAATTATTTTTTGTAAAATGTGCCTCTACTTGGACACGACAGTTTGATATGTAAATTATTTTTTATATGCAAAACCACGCAGTGTAAGTATTAAAATGTTTACTAACATATTCATTCATGTGTATTTTATTTAACAAATTAAAAATGCATTTAAGCATGTCCTTGTACTACATATGACGCTATCGAAATATGCCATGATGGTCCTTGTGATGGTGTACATATATGGAATTCGGTGTATGCATATCGGTATATAAATTAACAATTTTAAATGAAACAAAAAAAAATAGAAAATAAAACAAAGAATAAAAAATAAGAAGCCAGCACAAAATGTATGTAACCAACATTTTGATGTAACAATGAATAAAACAAATTATCTATTGTCTGCTACTGCTCTAAACATGCCAAGAACGTTAAACACAATCAAACTATTTGTACAAAAACACAGATACCTTCTTAATCACACAAACTCTTTATTGGCCATAAACATGCATTTTACTAAAAGTGTGTCTGGGTGTGTGTGGGAGTGTAAATGGCTGATATGTAAACAGTTCAAGACAGTTCATTATACACTTTTAGAACAATTTAGTAAATCGAAAATTGAATGCATTAGACAATAAACAAACAAACAAACAAACAAACAAAAAAAATCAGTTTTACTTTAATAAATACATTTGCATTCGTGAGTTGTTACTATTTTTATTGTGTGTAATATATTTACCTGCCTATTTAAAGCTTATTTAAATTGCCACTGGCTTAATTCATATACTTTTGGCTTAAATTCAACTAAAATGTTAAAGGGTGTAGCATATATTTAATGAAATAATTTTAATTATTTTATTAATTTCTTAAAAGATGTCTAAAGGTAGATTCCCCCATTTTGTTGACTGACAGTTTTCTGCAGCATGATTCACCTATTTCGAAAAATTTGCCCGGACAAACAAAACTGCTATATGAATACATAAGTAAACAAGTCATATTTATTTTACAATGCACAGTGGTGTAAAATATATAAAAATGGAATAAAAAAAATTTCACGCTCTTATTTAGGTATGTAATTTCATCGTAAAAGCTCGACGTAAGAAGGCGTTGCGCTTTAAGTGCTAGGGATGGCAGTAACTCATACATTGAGAAATATATGCATATATGCATAAGTTCCCAAAATCAACGAGATGGCATTGCTGATATATTTTATGCAAATCAATGCATACCTTTAGGATGAAAATTTTAAAGATCGTTTGAGTTGACCCTAAAGGCCTCATTAGTCGTTACTTTCTGTTGCTGTTCTGTAACGTGCCGTTATGCTTTTTAAATTATTGTGATTCGTTTTTCTGTAACAACAATGCAGCTGTTTATAATAAACGAAGAAAACAATACAATAACAAAACTAGGTTTGTTAACATTTTGCACTCACACTACCAAATAACTTTCAAGTAACTTAACGTTGAATTCTATTTTCTAGTGATTCAAACGGAACAGAACAGAACGTCAAAGTAATAACGAACCACAATAACACATTTCCCATTTAACAGAAACTGATCAGCTGATTCGTCACGGAACGGAGAGTAAGACTAATTCTACTTTAATTTATATAGAACGTTAATTGAGATTGTAAGATTATTGTACGTTTCTTTACGCAAGTTCGAAATTTAAAATTTCTTTGTATTTTTACGTGCTGTAAGGTATAGAGTTTTATACCCTCTACGAATAACACTTAAAACATTTTCATTTACAGTTATTTTATTTGATGTGCCACAAAACTAAGCCAGGAAGAATTATTATTTATACATAATTTGATTTGGAAAAGAACAAAAATATACTTGCAATAACATAAATTATTGTTACACCCTTTAAAATGAATTTAAAATAATCTATATTATATTAAGCATATTCTGATTTTACAAAAATTATTTTTAATTTCTTTACTCGTACGAGGGCTGCTCCATATATTTCTGGCCTAATAGTGAAAATGCGAATATTTATAATCAAAAATAGTTTTATTGTTTTTCAAAGTATTCTCCAGCATGATTTATACACTTTTGCATGCGCTCAAACCAGTTGTCGAAGCACTTTTTCCACTCCGATTGAGACACCTCTAAAACATGGTTTTTGAACACTTCAACAGCTTCTTCTGGCGACGAAAATCGTTGACCACGCATTTTTTTCTTGATGTGCGAAAACAGGAAGAAGTCATTAGGTGTCAAGTCAGGGCTGTACTGCGGATGACCCATTAATTCGACGTTTTGGCCGGTCAAAAACGCTCTGGTTTGAGCCTATGTCTGAGAGCTCGCATTGTCATGGTGAACAATGATTCGTCTTCTGTTGTTGGTTTTTCGAATTTATCCGATGACTTCAGGCAAACAAATTGTAGTGTACCACTCAGAAGTGATCAAACTACGTTGCTCAAGCGGAACAGTCGCCACATGACCAGTGTTGCCGAAGAAACAGGCGACCATTTGCTTCGAAGTGCTTCTTCCACTAACAACTTTCGTTGGATTTTGCTCGTCTTTGAAGACCCACACGGTCGATTGTCGTTTCGTTTCGGGCTCATACGCATAGATCCATGATTCGTCACCTGTGACAATCTTATAAACGTCTTTTGAAGCACCGCAATCGTATTTTTGCAACATTTCTTTGCACCAATCGACACGAGCCTTTTTTTGAGCGACTTTCAAATTGTGCGGGATCCAACGAGAACAAACCTTCTTTACGGCCAGGTGTTCATGCAGTATCGAATGTATGCTGGTGGAAGAAATGTCCAAAGATGTCTCTATCTCTCGGTATGTCGCATGTCGATCTTGCATTATGAGTTCACGCACGGCATCAATGTTCTCTGGTACAACAGCCGTTTTTGGACGATCTTCACGGAATTCGTCTTTGAGCGAGCTTCGGCCACCATTAAATTCATTATACCAATTTTTCACAGTGCTATAGGATGGTGCTTCATCACCATACAAAGATTTAAGTTCATCAATGCACTCTTGTCGTGATAATCCACGTCGAAAGTTGTGAAAAATGATGGCACGAAAATGTTCACAAGTTAATTCCATTTTTTTCTATATTAATTTTTTCAAGTCACTGTAAACAACACAAATAATGGTCGTACGTCAAAACGTTTTGAGTACGATTATGTTTAAAAATGACAAACTTTCCAATGGAAATGTCAGATTGTACTTGGCAGCACTCAGTGTTGCCAGGCCAGAAATATATATAGCAGCCCTCGTATATTTGAATTTTTTAAATCTTTTCTGCATTATCTGTAAAACCCCACAGTTCAATAACTTAATTATCTAAAAAAGACAATAAATCTGTAAATAATTAAAAAAACACAGCAGAGCTTTCCTGGTCTTCTTTACAGAGATAACAAATTTTTCAAACTGTCAACAATTATCTAACCCAAATCCGAAATGTTTAATCTCTTTATTTGTACGAACCTTTTTATTGAAAGTGATAAATCTATTTATTGCATGTTTCGAAAACAGGTTGCCCATCTTTCATTTTGCATGAAATAAGTAGAAAATTTATTTTTTTATTCCTTTTTGGTAAATCTAAAGCTTAGAGTAGGGCAATGACAGCTAAATGCCTGAATTATTGTAATTTAAACTACGAATTGACTTTAGGTCATATACAATCAATTTGCAAGAATGTTGCATGCCAAGTTCTGCACTTGTTTGTAAATGATACAAACAATTATTTTAGTTTCATTCACTTGTTTGTAGGTCACATATCCATCTATCTTTGTATCTTTTATTCAAATGCATTTTAAAATACATTCAAATGTGGGTATTGTTTATGTTTAAATGTATAAATAAATACAGAAAGTTAGTTTGTTGTGCTTTTTCCTTTAACGCTGTTTTAAAAGCTAAAAGTGTGAAGTAAAATTGCTTTATTAAATTTTTAGTACTTTTTTTTATTTTTTTTTTTTAATTAAATAAAGTATTTCCTTGTAGTTAACTGGATTATAAAACTATCGCTTTTACATTTTTGTTTTTCTATTGTGTAAGTATTAATTCATCACCAGTATCACTAAAGTATTTAATTGATGGAAGCCATAGAACTTTCGTAAAATACACAAATAAGCAAAAAGATCTTTAAACCCTATCCGAAAAACGAAAGTGTTTCTCCATTTTTTTTTTTTTTTTTTTTTTTTTGTTATTTTTCAAGCATTTAGCAAGATGTTGCTTCAAGGTTTATTTAGCTGGAAAGCAATATTTTATTTATTTTTTTAGCCGACTTCAACAAGAAAAAGAAGAGGGTGTATGTTTATTTTTTAAATTGTTTGACCGATTTCTAAATTCTTTCTTTTTTCGTTGTGTCATTGTAAAACCAAAGGATGTCCTCATTCAAGGCGTATTCGACAGACAGTCCAAATGTTCCTAACGTGTGTATTGAAAATCATAATTAAAGTGTGTATCTTTAAAGACTTCAATTTAGTTTTAATATGAATTTATCGTTTGACCCGAAAAAGAACACCATTTGACATTTATTTAGAGTGTGTTTTACTATATCGCCCTTAAAAAACGCATTAGACATTGAAAAGTGTTCTCGTAGAGACGTGTTTTTTAGATTATAAGCATATCTTTTGTACCCCAAAATACAAACACATAGATTTCACTACAATAGTATACTTAAAATTAATAATTAAAAGGTGTTTTTATAACTACGACTTTAAGATTTATGGGCTTATCTTTGGAGTCGTACTAGACAGACACTTGAAAATTACGCACTTATTTCTTATTTGCAAATAAAAATAATAGAAAAAGAGAATTTTGCCGCATAAACGCTGAGTTAATATTTTATTTGCAAATAACCAAGTGACGATAACAGTACGTGAATAGGAAAACTATTTGAAAATAAAAGTATAATGTTGCAACTTTCTTAAATATTTGGCGTGTTTTTACAATCAGGCTATCCTATTCAAATATGTTTGCATATGTTTTCTAAAGAAGTGGTTATAATTTAGACATTTAAAATCAAAATTAAGAAAAGTACACTCACTGTACGAAATTCTCGTACATAAATGGAAAACACACAACTAAAACCAACCCGTACATAGTTTTCTTTTCATAACATTTCATTTTCATGTCTTTAAATTTTTAAATTTTCCGTACACATCCACGAATCTTTTATTAAAATATTTATATGCGTACACGTACGTGAATGTACGACTGTAACTACTCTTTGTGTGCATGTACTTCATTTTCAGTACGTGTACGGAAAAATAGTACATGAAAGAATAAAAATGTATTCGTGTACGGAAAAAAATTACATTAAAAAATGAAAATAACTGCGTGTACGGATTGCAAAAAAGTACATGTACGATAGACAACAAATTATCCAATAGCGATTGGAAAAACCTATTAAATGTTAATAATATAATTGTGTTATTTATTTTAAAAAATTTATTCATTTGGTACACATGTCTACAATTCAAAAGAGTTGCAACTTTTGGAGGTATATTAAAGATTCCTATTAAAATGCCATAATTAGGGTCTTAACTATGCAGACTCACGGTCAGAGCTATATAACATTTTAAAAAATACGAGGCTACTGTAAACACAAAAATAATAATAGATAAGTGTTAATGTTTTATCACCATGGTGTTAAAGTTAATTTTGCATACAATCTATTCGGTAAGGAAATACAACTTACACCAATCCAAGAATTACCATCTATTCCCGCTGGTATTATTAAAATTCTTAAATATATTTATAACAATATTTGGCTTGGTGTAAAGCAAATTAAAGCGTCCCTAAAATTAAAAAGAGTATGTCTAAAACGAGTATTTCTTAAACTAAATAATTTGGTTTTATTGTAACACAAAAAAATACCGAATAACAAAAAAAGGAATTAAACGTAATAAATAAAAAAAATAAATTCAAAATCTTCTCTCTCTCTCTCTCTCATATTCTTTCTTCATTTAAACTCTTTACGTTTATACTATAACGGAATAAATTTAATACTTTGAATTGTTATACATAAACACCGGCTCGGTGTTAAAAAGAATCCAAAATTTTTTACTTTGCACACGTTTTAAACTCCTATTGACTTCCGATAAAAATGGAAAGAAATTCGTAAAATAGAGTTAGTGGGTCGTAATAATAATTAATTAATAAATTAATAATTAATTTTTTATTGTCTCAAGTTGGGTTCACACTTCTGATTTATAGGCAACACTGGATGGAAGAAAAAGGGTATGGCATCTCCTAACTTGGTAGCAGTTGGTAGTTGTTACCGCCATACTCTAATTATCGAAAATAATTAAAATTTTATTTCATCTTATTTATTATATTATGCTAATATCCCATAACATTTTTAAATAAAAATGCAATTTATCGTTGGTTGGAAAAGCAAGTATCTATACGTATTTCGCCTGCATTTTTGTTTAAAAATGTTATGGGATATTAGCATAATATAATAAATAATATTATAAAAATTCCCAAAATAACTTTTAAAATAAAATTTGTATGCAATTGCTTGTGCAAACTGTTGGCATCACTGTTGTTTTTTCTTTCTCTTGAGAAATTAAAAATAACTGTGTTGTTTTTATTTTTAATACGCCTTCCGTCTGCATTAAGAGTCGGCATGTAACCAACATAACGCAGAAGGGAATGTAAGCAAAAATAAAAACGTGGTTTGTTTGTTGGTAATTTTTGTTAAAGCCTTAACATTTCTGCATTGGCTTCTTAAATAACTCTCATGTTGTTTTTGAAGTTTTTATACTTAAAGGAAATATTTTTGTTTTTCTAAAAATTTGGATAAAGGTTTCCTGATGAGCTGGCTTAATAAATTGCATTTTTATTTTTTAATGTTATGGGATATTAGCATAATATAATGAATAATATTATAAAAATTCCCAAAATAATTTTTAAAATAAAATTTCATCTTATTTAGCAATAGTATCTATTCAAGAAAAATTTATATACTGAAAATTTTGAGATTCTGTGCGAATATTTATATTAATAATGTCAAGATTGGACATTAGGCTTAGCAGGTCCATAAGAAAAATTAGTGTTTTTAAATTAAAAAAATTATCACTATAAGGATTTCGAGTAGCGAAGCACACCGGGTTTAGTTAGGTAATATATCAAAAACATTCTATAAAAAAGAATAATAAAAACCTAGACTTTTTAAAACATTGAATAAATCCATTGTTTGCTTTCTTAAGACAGTTGCATTTCTTAATCCGGCTGAAAATATAAGTTACCCTAAAACTTGTACTAATAGTCTCCAAGTTGTCTACATAGAAACATAATAAGAATTAAAGGTCGAAGAAATATTGATTTCAATTTCTTCATTTCCTGCCAGTGTTTATTGATTATAATATACAGGTTAATAAAGCACTACACATCATTAAAAAGAAATAACAATGGGTTATCACATGAATATGTGCGTTTATAAAGTTTGAGCTGTAATTTAATTAACATTGTAAGTGAAGGCCATCAATTGTTTTGTTTTAAATATTATTACTTGTTTTACGTTATTTTATGCTACAAACACTTTAGAAAAATTACAAATTTTTCTTTTCAAATATTTCTCGTCAGAAGTAAAAGTCATTTCTTTATATGAAAACGCATACAATTAATGCATCGAAGGCACGCACTGTCATTATTGACCGACTTCATTGCCTGGAGGCTGAAAAGAAGATTCCCTACAATAAGTGTTACCCTGGACTATTCCAAGGTTTTTGACACTGTTTGTCATGACGAGCCTATGTCCAAAATAATAGTTATGAAATTTTGTTTGGGCATTTATCGTATCGTGGACAATTACCTAAAGGACCTATCTTGCAAGGTGCATGTGGATGGTGTTCGGTCTGACAAATACTCTATTTTCGCTAGAGTATCACAGGGCCCATTACTAGGTCCTATGCTATAGAATACCTTAGTGTTGGACACAACCATAACCATTACGAGAGTATCTTTTATTTATTTATGCTAATGACATTCTGATTGCCTCATTCGTTGTTAAGGCAAGGACCACCAATGACTGACCGAAGACAGAAATATATTTACTGACACTGTTGACCCTACGTAGCTTGTTTAAATATCGGACGAGAACTGCTTAAAACTTCGAACAGACTTAAGCACCTAGGGGTATAACCTTCCATAATAATTTTGAGAGCTGCCAAGCAAGAGAATTTACTCTACGAATAAGGGGGCTCTTAAACGTTAGGGGGTTTTGTTGGATGGTGCTTCTTCTAACTCTGCGCCAAGTTATCTATCCTGTTATCTTCTAAGCATTTTCAGCTTGCTTCGGGACTTCTCACGATATGAAAAGTCTTTGGAGATGGAAAATATAAGTCTTCGGTGATTGTCTTGTGCTAATGCTTTATATGGGATCACTACGTGAGCTTCGCAGGCCATCATGTTGATCAATCTAAAGCGCAATTGATTTTGCGCGGATAGATGATAGAAGTGGGTGTGATATTTCTGGTGGAAGCTTTTCTGTGTCCAAAAATCTGAACCTCAAGGGAGGTAAGATTTTTTACGACGAATCAGACCTCTTGTTGTATGACAGAAGGATGTGTTCTTTGCATACTGAGAATACAGTTTATAACAATGCACAATAGTTTTATTTTGTGTGCGTTGAACACACAACTATGCACTCTATACGATGACTTGATATGTTAAGTTGTATTGGGTAAAGCGTAAACGAACCTTGAGTCGTTTAATTATTATCGAAATGCTGATCCACTAAAAGAAATCTGTGACAGTTTTTCCACTTAAAGTTAAAATTTAGCTCGGGCAAATATTATAACTTTATCAAAGCGTTGAAATATACACACAAAGAAAACTTATTTCTAGATTTAAGTCAATTATTTTACTTTTCATTAGAGACACGGGAATATTATTAAATTATTTAATCAAAACAACTTTGTGCTCTTTTTTAAATTATACCGATTTAATTAATTACCGATATTGATTAGGGAAGATCAAAGCATGTCTCGATGGCCATTTCGCTACCGCTTTCTTAGCTCTTCAGAAAACTTGTGACAAACATTTTAAATAGACTGAAAATGTTTGTCCAAACAATAGAGTAGAGACAAAAATTAAAGTTTTAGCAAAAGCAACAAACAACAACAACCAACGATAATTCTATTTTTCTTTCTCCACTGTATAAGACAGACTTTTTTCGGCTCTTTTATGCAGTTGAAAGAGGACGAAAAATAAAATATCAAAACACTACGATAATTTATTTCTATGCACAGGCACTTTGCAAATTATTAAATTAAAGACACGGGAATATTTGATTTAAAAAAAAAAAACGTGTAATTTTTTCATTAGCGTCCGGGGGATTCGTCCGGCGTCTCCCTTAATTCATTGGAAGGAATTCAATTGTATTCTCCTCTCAAGGAGTCCGTTGTCATCTCCTGAGATCCATTGATAACTCTGGGGTTCCATTTATCCCTTTGGGGTATCCAAGTATACATGTGCCAAATTGTATGCCCCCTTATCATATGAACAGTATGAAACGTAAAATACTTTAACTACAAGATCGTCTAGAGATATCAAAAGCATCCACATAGTTCTGAGATGTTTCGAGTAGATTGATTTAATTTTAATTCAACAACAAACATGTGGCGATTAAGGGAAATTCTTCTTTAGTACAACACAAAAAAAGCATTTAGCAAATTACTAAGAGAAAACTCAACCTAAATTATAATCTCAGAGAGCTGTTTTCATGTTTACGATTTCTCAAAATAACATTTGACCATCAATAAAGACAAAAATGCAATCAATGGGCTACAAGAAAAATTAAAGACGACGCAGAGACAAAAACAACTACTATTAAGCGAAGAAGAGTAATATATTTAAATATGTAAACAATAAAAAAAAAAACTTAAACATAACAACAACTATAAAAACATCAAAAATTCATTGTTGTTAATGACAACAAGTTAAATGATCGAGAGGTATGTTATGAACTTTGGCTGTCTTAGTCTTAATTGAAGCTTAAAACGAAGCGCACGTTACAAAACGAAAGAAACTGGTTTAGGTCTCAAAACATTATTTCTCTAT
This sequence comes from Gymnosoma rotundatum, assembly GCA_916610165.2. Classification (NCBI taxonomy): domain Eukaryota; kingdom Metazoa; phylum Arthropoda; class Insecta; order Diptera; family Tachinidae; genus Gymnosoma; species Gymnosoma rotundatum. The sequence goes on from OU744338.1 coordinate 51,515,081, forward strand.
GTGTATTTATTAAAGTACGTACGAGCATTTAATATAATCAACTACAATTGGGTCATTTAGAAAAACATAAAAAAAGGGAATAATAAGATTGTGAACAAAAGAAGATGGATAAGCAATTGCTATTAAAGTTATTAAGATTAATTGAGAATATTTTAAAAAATTTACTTAAAATATTTAATAGAAAAGTGGACTAATGTTACTCAATATCTAATATTTTCAAATTCCCAAAGAAGGATGGAAATCAATTACTATCAATAAATTAACTTCAAATACAATATAAACGGTTGGGAAAAATGTTCTACGATATAAATCGCATTCATATTTTGTGTCATTTAATTATAATTGTTTTTGGTGTGGCGTGTTTATAATTGCTCGGTTTATTTTCAAAAATGTAACAGCAGTGATGATTAAGATTTTTATCTCTTGAATAATCGTAGCTAGAGCATGTTTTTGGTATCTGTTAAAACCTTCAAAAGAATTTTTCTATTTTTCTGTTCGTGAGCTTTACATGGCTAAAGTAATTAAATAAATAAATAAATATGTATGTGAGACCATATAATATACAAAATTGCAATTACTATGTTAAATTAATAGAATCAAGATAAAACCTAAAAACGCAAAACTTTAACCTTGTTAATTCTATTTGAATTTATTTTACGTGGTGAATTGATAAAAATTATTTTGAATGTCACAAACTAATCCAGTTTTATTTCAATCTTTCTTTTGCTTCTATTAGTTTCTACCTGTATTTTGTGAAGTGTTTGTTGTATTTAAATCGGTTAAACCTATTTTAAATAAAAATTAAAAATAATAATGCAAAAATAAAATTAAATAAGAAGAAGAAGAAGAAGAAAATAAACAAAATTGCAAACAAACAAATTTAAAAAAAAATAAAAAAAAAAATCTTATTACTTGTAGATAAAAATTTTTCTTCTTTTGATTTGTTTTCACCCAATTTTTGGTATTTTTTAGTTAGTGGAAAAAGTTATTTCGTTGTTGGATATTTATCTATCTTAAATGGATTTATATAGATTTAAACCATTTTAAGTGAAAACTAATGTGAGCTAAATTTCTGATAAGACATGTTATCATTGGGATAAAGTTAAAAGGGGCTTATGGCCCCAGGTCCTTTTCTTTTAATTCATAAATTTACTAGTTAAAATTAGCTGTATGTCTGAGAAGTTTTAGAATAAGATGATAACAAGATTCCATCCTCCCATCATTCATTTTTTAATAAAAAGTGCTTTAGGCTTTTGTTTAATATTTGGAGACATTACTATAGTTTTTTTTTCATTTATATATATATTATTTATATACATACATAAAGTTTCCCATTTAATTTACGTTATTCGTGCTTGATTTCTTCAAATATAAATATTTCATGATATTCTCATGAAATGTTTATTATTTTAAACTGAACTAAAAATGCAATGTATTACTGCGGGGAAAGCATATCCATATGGCCATTTCGCTACTGCTCAAATAGCTCATCAGTGGATTTTACCCAAATTTTGTATAGAAAACTAGAAAGTCTTATATCAAAAGCCAAATTGATTATTCTGAAATTTAACGATTTGTCGGCAAATAAATTTTCCCAATATATTATACTACAGGCAGTGTCCATGATAATGTCAGCGTGTCATTTTTAATTTTCATAAAATTTTAATTTATAAAAATGTAATTTCAAATATTGATTGCAGAGTTCTTTAAACAGTGTTAAAAATATTCCATCTATAAAAAAAATAAAATTTGCTGACAACAGTTTTAGCAACATTATACCGGTAATAATGGGTGCTTTCACATTTTTATCTCTATATTCTTTACGAAATGCCATATTTTAACAAAAAAGAAAAATATTTTATCCTCAAAAAATCCTCCTCTTTCCGTGCTATTTTCCCGATTAATCATCTAAATCACCGATATTGATTATTGAGGGTCAAAGCACGTCTTGATGGCCATTTCGTTATCGCTTACTTAACTCTTCAGGAAACTTCTGACAAGCATTTTAAATAAACTAAAGATTTTTGTCCAAACAATAAAGCAAAGACAAAAATCAAAGTTTAAGCAAAAACAACAATAACTAACAGTAGTTCTATTTTTCTTTCTCCACTGTATACGGCTGATTTTTTTTCGGCTCTTTTAAACAGTTAAAAGAGGATGAAAAATAAAGCTGCAAATACTAAATTACATTAAACAACGGGAATTCCCCTTATCATATTAATTAATCATCAAAAAATCCTCCTCTCTCCGTGCTATTTTCCCGATTAATCATCTAAATCACCGATATATAAAATATTTTATATTTGATTCAAAGTTCAAAGGGACCTCCTCACAAAATTTTGTTCAACTCCATCCATGCGAATACCGACAGACAGAAAGACAAAAATTCAAAATAATAGGTATTATATATTTCATATCGATTGCTATCTAGACCAACAACAAATTTTTCCAAAAATATTTCATGTAAAGAAATAATCCTGTTATAGTTTTATTATTGTGAAAGTGTCCTAAGTCAATTTTTGTTACAAGCTGCTAGGAATTCTAGTCTAGGATGTTGACCGAAGTTTGTGTTGGGGATTAAGTAATCTCGAATACAAGTGCAAGTAAGTCTTCTCGAGATTTAGCCTCAATGCGTTTAAAACCTCTGAAACACAATCCCTTAAATATGTGAAACAGCTTAAAAGCAAAGTGATTAGATTAAATGAGCTGATTTTTTTTTAAGGGTAAAAGTCCGTTTTAACATATATATAGATATTTATATACTGGCCAAGTTTAATGAATTCGAGTGATAATTTTTACGCTATACAACTTTATTAAAATAATAATTACTATGATTTTTTTTAGCCCCCACATGGAGTTATACCACACTCAAAAATAGCATATTAGAAGAAATAAAAATAAAAGCGAGTTTAAGTCGATATTTTTATAGACATAAGCTTGACCAAAAAATTTCTTTATTTTTACATATTTAAGAATAACCAAATTTAATAACTGTTTATTTCAGTAACAAATTAAAATAAATTAAAATTAGCATACTAAAGTATTTATGGTAAATAGGCGATATATAAGCTACTCTCCTTGAGGGCTTATAAAGTGATAACATATTAAATTTGCTAAGATCTTTTGGTCTTTTCCTTTTTATTTAAAAAAAGAAAAAATTGTTTTTAATGCAGCACTTTCTTCCACACTAATTTTATGAAAATTTTTGTAGGATTCATTCTTTTTAAAGTTCCGCCAGCATATTTCAAGCCAGTTTAAAATTTCTGGGTCTATATTTTTTCTGTTTAACATTACCTCTTTTAGAGATTTAGTTGAGTCTCTTTTTATTTCACACAAAATGAAAAATAAAGCTGTTTTTTCGGCACACGCAAAGAAAAAATATGGTTGAGGTAACCATAATCTAAGAGCAACATAATATGGTTGCATTATATGGTAGCTAACAAAACATAGTGTTTTTACATTTGCAACCATATTGTTGTCCAAAGTATAAACAAAATTATGTTCAAATTAAACATTAAATGGTTAAATTAAAATATAATAATATGGCTAAAAATGTCATTTTTATATAATTGAATTATAATATAGTCTCGTAAGTTCAAAATTTTTCTGATATAAAAAACTGATTATTGCTTTATTTATTAACGATTTGTCATAAAAATTATTTAAAAATTTAAATTCACATAAAAATGAATTATTTGCTTAAAATAACAAATAAATGATTTCACAATTATGCTTCAAAAATTTATATGCTTACAATACATACATATTTACTTCAACTTTTTTTAAATGTTTTGGTTTCCTTTTTATTTATTTTCATATTTTGCATATTAATTTAAATTATTTAGTTTGTACATAAATTTTTTTTTTCAATTTTTTAACAATAAAAAACAATTTCAAATTTTAGCTCCCAGAAAAATTAATAAACTGTCAAGTACTAGAACAAAATATTTTTAAGCGTAAACATTATTCTGTTGCTTTTAACCATACTTTGATTAATAATAATCTATTATGGTTAAATATTTTATATCATTTTTAATAAGTTATAAAACTTTGGTTGTGGTTGAAATTTTTTAAGTTAAAACCAACCATGTTGAATTTCTTGTGCACGGTAACCATATAATCGTTAAAAGTTAACAAAAAATGTTTATCGTGACTAAAGTTTTGGTGAAAACAACTATAATTGGTTCTCAGCAACTATACATTCTTACAAAGAACATAATATGGTTATTGTGACCATATAACAACCATGTTTTTTTTCTGCGTGCAAGTCTTTATTGCATTATAATAGTCTTGGACAGTGTCTTTTTCTTTAATGCTGTTTCCACAACTGCAACATATTTGTCGTTTGGAAGAAATTAATTAAAGTTGTTTTAATTAAACTTTCTAGAAATGGACTTATTCTATTTTCAACAGAAATATTTGTGCGATAAAATTGTACAGCAAATCTCTTTTTGTTTATTTTATGTCAAGATAAAAATCTATTGAAATTGTGATTGTAAATCAATAATAAAAGCGCACATAACAGTATAATGCAACACGCAATTGCACACGATATTTCTTAAATTAGTAAAATGTCCAAAAGGGGCAAATGTAAGTAAAGAAATAGGAAATGAACTAAAAGAACAAGAAAAATACATTTTGAAAAGGTTGAAACCCGCATTTCACATTCTTCGATAAATTTAAGACCTTTAATAAAAATTGTATAATCTTTAATTTTAAAAGAAATAAATCTTTTTTTTTATTGTGAGCCTAGAAACACAGAAACTAAACTCGTTTTATTTTACCAAACAACAAAAAGTTAAACTCACTTAAGTTTCTAAATATTTACGTATTAAATTCGGTGACATAAAATCATAATACTTTATGGCACGCCAACAATCAAAAACGTTTAAACTGCAGCTAAAAAATCTAGGTTTATTTATGAAAAAATATTAATATTATTAATTAAAAGTCACTTTTTCCCAACCCCAATAATTAATTAACTCCACTTAAGTTATTTGGTGACTGGATAAAACAAGTTTTTTTTCTACAATTTGGTTTTATTAAATATTCGTTTACATCTGATTATAAATTTCATTGCCGCTATTATTATTATTCTTCTTCTTCTTTGGTTTTAAGTAATTTCGCCTTGTTTCTGTGGCATTTTTTTTCTATTGTGTTGTGTTTGTTAACAACTTTGCTAAAAAGGCGTTAATAATTTTGTCGTTTAAAATCTTAAATAAAACAAAATTGGTGAAAAAAAAAGAAATATTCAAAAAAATTTCTAAAAAAAAAGAAGTGTTTAAATAAAAATAAAATAAAATAAAAAAACAAGTTTTAAAAATTAAAACTTCAATGGAAATTTTGCCGGTTCAATTGAATTGTGAGTTACAACCCACATATTCAGTATTTTGAATTCTCTTAAATTGGTCGACTAAGCCAAAAAAAACAACAACAAAAAAACAAATACATACACAAAACATGTATAAAGTGTTCAGTTGGTCTCTATTTGGGGCTGGCATTGGTATTTTACTATCAATATTGGGGATTTATTGCGGTTGGTTTCTGTTCCCATCGATGGTTCATAAAAAAGTCGAAGAGGTAAGTAAGAACTTTGTTTAAATATTTAATTAAAAAAATAACAAGATTTTTTTTAAGTATAATAACTAAATCCCAACTAGAACGCAATTTTTAAATTTTAAATAAAACACAGATATTTAAAGAAAATCGTAAAACTTTATTATATCATAAAGTAGAAAGAATGAGGTTATGTATGGACCAAAATATCGTGGAGATGGCAGCCGCGGCTTTGCTGGCACACACGCGATCTTTTAATAAAATTTTCGATGACCTTTTTGCATAAATGCTGCGGTATTTCATTAAGAGTCAAATTTCCTGTTTTAAGGCTTAAGTCGTCGTCGGCTTTTTCGCGTAAACCATCGACTTTAAAAAACCCCAAAGAAAAAAATGTAAATATGTTAAATCGCACGATCTAGGCGGCCGATTCTGGTCTCCAAAACGCGAAATAACACGACCGGGAAATGACTGATGCAGCAATTCTATTGTTTCTTTGGCTGTATGACACCGTCTTGTTGAAACCACATGCCCTCCACATTCATTTCTTCAAATCTAGGAAAGAAAAAACTGGTTATGGTTTTACGATACCGAACACCATTGACTGTTTGCGCTTGACCTGCCTTATTTTCATTAAAAAAAAGTCCAATGATTTCTCTAGCTCAATAACCACACCACACAGTGTCACTCGAGGATTTTCCTCACCCCAAATGCGAAAATTCTGCCTTTTGACGAAGCCATCAAGGTGGAAATGGGCCTCGTCACTGAAAATGATTTTATCGGAAAAATTTGCATTTTCATGTTGTCTCTCCAATACCCAATTAACAAACTCCCTTCGCTGTCCGTGGTCAGCTGGCTTTAGTTCCCGAGTCAATTGAACTTTGATCGCATGAAGATGCAAATCTTTCATCAAAATTCGCTGCATAGTGGATTTGGAGACACCAATTTGCTGAGCTCTGTGTCGAATTGTGGTGGATGGAGTTTGAGCAACATCATCACGTACAGCTGCGATATTTTCGGTCGATCGACATGGTCGTAGACGCGTTGTTGTCTTCAGAGATCGGTTTCGGTTGCGTAATTTTCGAGTCTACTAAAACAAGCACTTAGTTTTTTATGACTCGAATCATTTTTGTTCAAAAGCAAAATTCACTTGTTGAAACAACCGCTCGTTTAAAACATTCATTTTATGTACTCGTCATTTTGTACGAACATGAATGTTCTGACAGTGTCATTTAAGGTTTGAATCTATTTTTGCATCAAAGCAAACTTGTTGTTAGCGAAACAAGTGTTTTATTCAGTTGTAAATTAATTTTTTACTCGATGTTTTCTTCTCTTGTTGTTTTTAAGTTTTTTTTACATTTTTAAATTATTTTTCAATAAATTTTTGTGTTTAATTTCCAAACGTTTTATGAATGCCCGTAAAATATAGTGTTGAACTTGTTCTTTTTTTACCATAAATTGCTTAATTTTGTTTCTTTTTCCTTTTTTATATTAATTTTTGTAAATATTGTTTAATTAAGATTTTGTTATGTCCTTTTATTGTTTTATAAAATAACTTTTTCATGAAAATGTTATTTTTTTATAAAATGTTACTTTTTTTAGTTATACGGCATTTACACTATGCAATTTTTCATGAAACTAGCATGAAATTTTTGTTTGTTTGTGAAGCAGGGGGAGTAAGCAATATGGTATTGCATGAGTTTTGAGGAGATGTTCCTGTTGCTAATGTTTACTTTTCGATAACGCATAACGCTGTAACTTAAATAGAAAATTGAGAAAAAAATGCACCAAAAAATTTCATAGTGTAAGTCTGGACTATGTTAATAAAAAAGTATATATATGTATATATACTTTTTTTTGGAAAATAAAGTCTGAAAATGAAAAACAAAACAAATTATATATATTTGGATTTCATTATTTATAGATATTTGGAGAAAAAATTTCAAAACATATATTTTTAGATTTATGTACATAGTACATGTGTAATTATAATTTCAACAAAAATTTTGTTTGCTTGTAAAATATTTTATATGTAAAAATTTTGTTTTCACCTTTAAAGCTAGAAATAAAAAAATGGTAATATGATAGAAAATGCACATCTGTAAGTTTTTCTTATTGTTTTTATATTTTTCTGCATAGCGCTTTTTTACTTTCAAGTGGCTCGATTGTTTTGGGTAAAACTTCAATTAGATCATGTTCAAAAAAGACGTTGTGCGCAAAAATTACTTCTTGTTAACGAGACTTTTTTCTTTCAATACAAATCTGTTCGAGTCTAATGTTGAAATTTTGTGTTTGTGTATAAAAAGCAACAAGTATTAAATTGATGTAATACTTGTTCGTGTTGTTCTTAAAATTCAACTACTGTGAACAAGACGTCTCGATCATACAAGTTGCAGGTCTCTGGTTGTCTTTACATTACTAACAGACCCAGTTTCGGCAAATTTTTCTATTTATCTCTTTACAGTTGACTCTTTTGGAGCATTATTGTGACCCCAAATTGATCGCAATTTGCGAACTGCAGCCCCAAAACGTTCACCATTTTGGTAAAACAATTTCACAATGAGAATGCGTTGTTCATCTATTAGCAAACAATAACACTTGTTCAAATGTCAAACAATGACACTTCGAATCGTGCCAAATTTAAAAATTGTGTTCTAGTTAGGACACCCGGTATATTAATTTTACAAATGTCTTAATTTTTTAAATGTCTTGATTAAATTTATTTTAATGAAATTAGTACAGAGATTAAAATAAACCCTGTCCTGTTTTAGAATAAGGAACCTTAAATTCTCAAACTATACTTTTTTATACATAATGATAACTGTCAGAAATCCCCAAGTCCTTTTAAAACAGACACATATACATTCCTAAAAGGGTTACTCCCATATTTTATGCCCCATGAAACATAAAAATTTTACCACGAACTTAGCAGCAACACATTGAATGCTTTCACCGTCTATATGAGATAATTTAATACAGAATCTCATTTATCAAGTTACTACTGCGAAAAGGTGGCCAACTTGGCTTTTTTTAGGCACCCAAACTACGGCACTTATAAGAAACCCATCATTCCTTAATCTTCACATTTACTACAACACTTCAGTGGCATGCTCCCAAGTAAAAGAATAAAGTATTGACCTACATAAAATAATATTCAGAATTGTAAAATAACATGCTTTATTATATGCGGTATTAAATAAAATCATTTTACTTGTAAGACCTCGAAAAACAGTTCTCAATGACAGAAATCTATTATCCCTTAAATAGATTTAGTAATTAAGCTATAAGCGATGACACCTAGACTCTGTGTTTTTGACATGATCGCTTTCAGTCGACTATAATCTAATATCTACCATCCATATATGAGTCGCTCAGAAGCTAATGCGGTTAAGTGCATTTGTTAATATTTACTGATTTTTGGAAATATTGATGAATCTTCTTAGTTATAAAAGGATCAACTCGATTGTTACATTTTCTTGTTTACACAGCCCTTTTATTAATAGCTTCTGAATATATTGTCCACTTTTTATCAATATTTTTTTTACATTAACTTGGAAATAAATATTAAATTATTCTTCTTCTTTCGATAATTATTGGTAACACTAAAAAACAAAAGAGAAGTAGAAAAATATGATGTTTATCATGATCAATAAATATAAAACTTAGGATAATAAATGTTATTTTGTTATTTTCTAAACGTTTCTAATTAAATTAATAAACCAAGAATTTTAAAAACACATGTTTAAAAAAAATATTAATTTTCTATATTTTTGTGTTTTGGACTTAACCGCATTGGCTTCTGAGCGGCTCATATATTAAAAATTGTTACAAGTGTGTTGTGACTTTATAACTCAAAAACGGTCGAACAAAATACGATTAAATTTTTATGGTTTGTTCGTATGGTAGTAGAGATGGTTTATCTAAAATTTACACGAAATCAGTCAATGCGTTCGTGAGTTGTGACTTTTTATGATTTTGTCTCTTTAAAACACAGCAAGTTTACTAGTAAAAACTTCCTTATTAATATGCATTGTTTAGAGCAATACTGTATCGAATGGGAGAGTGGGCGTGATATCTCCCGTACAAAGGGAGAAGTTTTTGTCGTTTACCTAGGAAACTGTGAGGGGAAGGGCTCTAAAATTTCGTAAAAGTAACTTTCATATTAGCGTGCATAGCTAAATAAAAAACTGGCTGGAGTGGGATAGCGAAGCGCACCTGGAATGGTTAGTAAATAGTAAATCTCTTTGTATTGCGACTAAACGATTGAACCGATTATAATTAAATTTGAAACAAGGGTATATGTTTGTCCTCATGGTTAAATAGGGCATTTGTAATTTCAAATAGCGGACAAGGATGAGGGAAAAAGATCCAAACAGTCTTCGAAGTATATCCCCATATCAAACAGTTCCTTGAAAGGCCCGTAAACTTGACTCAGGCAACGCTGGTTGTGAATAATTTTTAGATATTTTTGTTGTTGTTGTTTGTTTAAAATATTTGGAAAGATAAATGAAAAGAACAATCGCCTGAAGACTTAACCCTTTCGGGACTACTGGGATAATACGTCCCAGCAATTTTCAAACTGTCGTATTTTCCTTATTTTCAATGCAATCGCCAGGGAGGTAGATCTCCCAAACGTCTAAAAACGGATAGCCTCAATATTGGAGACCACTTGCCAGTAGAGCAAGAGAATCGTTGTCGCTGTGTCCGCTGTTCTTCACTTGGCATAGAAAAGCAAACAAAGATGATATGCTCAGGTTGCAACAACACCTTATGTTACAAGTGTTTTGGGCCATTCCACAAATAAATACCTAATTGCATTCCTAAAATGTTAAAAATAAATGTAAACTTTTATCTAAATCTAATAATATTTATATTTTAGTTATCTTTTTAATTTCGAATCGTTCTTGAGAACACTGATTGGGATTTTATGTCCCATGAAAATACTTGTTGGGATTATATGTCCCAGGATAAAAGGACGAATTTAAAATTTTTAAGTATGGAGAACATAATACTTTTATTATACCTTTTAGAATATGAAAAAAATTTTACCATACATAATTTGGTTTTCAAAATAAAACTCCGTCCCGAAAGGGTTAAAGCAGCTAAATTATGTTTTTAAAAATCCTTTGGAAGGGGCTCCGCACACAAAGTAATTTGACGTTATTCATTACGGTAAATATGAATATAGCTTGAAGCAAAACCTGATAACATAGCACGCTAAAAAACAGAGAAACTATCACCTCATACAAAGTATTATTATCCAATATCATAAATAACTTGACTAATTCTTGCATTTTGTTGAGGTTTACTGTAAAGATGAAGTGTGTAGTCAAGCAGAAAACTGAGGAAAAAGAAGTGGGAAAGAAAGTACCCCGATATAAGAATATTATATACTATCCTAGAGCCGAAAAACTACTAGTATATTATTACTTCTTCAAACAATTATTTATTGTGTGAAATTATGACAGCAAGCGCTTATGTGTATATGTGTACTTTTACTACAAAACATGACACCCACCAAGTTAATATACGTCACCACATAGTTAAATACCCAGCTTATGCCACAACAAGAGTAGAGAATTTTGCCTCCTTTTAAGCTTCATAAATAAATTTTGTTAACAACCCATGAAGGAATAAATCGAACACAACAAATACGACTCACTTTAACGGGGCATTGCCACACTTTTTAAATAGTCGGTAACAGATCTCAAATGAAACTTTAACGAACTTATACCATCCTGGTGAATTGGAATTTGAAAAATTTTACCATGTGAATACTAAAGTTTTAGAAGATTCGTACATAAATATTGATAAAAAAAAATTCTAATAATTTATCTTTTTTTTATAATTAAAAACCTACTGCGTGATAAATCATCTGTTCTTCGATCAAAATTTTTAACTTTTTGTACCACTCCAATTTTATTGATAAACAAATTTTAAAAACAAAACTTCAATTCCACTTTTACTAGGTCAGTGAGTTACAACCCACATATTCAGTACTGTGAATTCATTCAGTCATTTAAATAATTTTAAATGTATAAAAAGTGTCCCTCTTTGGTGCTGCCATTAATATTTTAACATTAATATTGTTAAAGAAAAATAACCGAAACAATTTTTATACCCTTCACATAAAAAGTGGAAAAAGAGTATATCTAAGTTTGTCATTCCGTGTGTAATTTCAACAATATCCATTATTGACTCCATAAGGTATATATATTCTGACTTCTTATGCACAGCGAAGTTGATTTAGCTTTATCCGTTTGTCCGTCCGTGTTAGTGTTGCCAAGGCATACTTGACTTCACAAAAAAAAACAAAAATATGTCAATAGATCAGATATAGTGCCGAAAGAGGTGCTATTGGAAATCAGCATGATCGGTCCACGTTCTACGAGGCAGCAGGAGAAACGCCACGCCTACCTCTAATTTTTCATGTCGTTTGGAACACTAAACTAACTTTATTCCAAAAAAAATAAATAAATAAATATATGGGACGAAAGAGAATTAAAAAATAAGAAAAAAAACATACAGTGAAAAATTGGCGCTTGCCCATATTTCCGAGTTATGGGGGTCTGAAATTTTGAATTTTTTGAGCTTTTGAAGAGATCTTTAAGAAAATAATAACATTTTTTAAAATGTTTATCCCATTAAGAGCCGATGACATTTTATGTAAAATTTTATATAACAAAACTGTTACTCTTTTTAGATACGAAATAAACAAATTAATTTGTACATGAGGCATTTCGCCTAGCTGGACCCTAAGTGGCCTTCAAAAAAAGTGTCAAGGATTTTGGTATTTAAAATTGCTTTTTTGCTTAAATCTATATAAAAGATAACTCACTGTTTCACTGGAGGTCCCAGAGAGCACAGAAGATAATTAAAATCTACCAAGTAGACATTAAACCCTATAAGGGTCAAAAAATCCCACTGGCCGTTTATACAACCATGGGGTTCCTTAGGACATATTTAAATAAAAGAGATTATAGCTTTGTAACGCAAGCGAAAAAACATCGTTTCAATTGGCTTAGGATTGAGAAAAGTATACGTATTTATACGCCGTTTACACTATGCAATTTTTCATGAAACTAGCATGAAATTGTTGTTTGTTTGTGAAGCAGAAGGAGTAAGCAATATGGTATTGCTTGAGTTTTGAGGGGATGCTAATGTTTACTTTTAGATAACGCATAATGCTTTAACTTAAATTGAAAATTGAGAAAAAAATGCCTAAAAAATTGCTTAGTGTAAATCTGGACTTTGTTATAATTCTTGCAAAAAAACACCTGACTTCAAAGCAGATTTTAGCTCTCTGCCATTAATTTCCATATTCAAATTTTATACTTAGCAATACAGCGCCTTTTCAATTTTAGCTGTCCGTCTAGAAAGGTTTAAAAGTTAGGCCACATATATAAAATTACAATAACTATTGGGACGCCCTTAATTCACAGTTTATACTTGTTGTTGTATTGGATTTAGAAATACAACTTTTTTGTAAATTTCAGCCGTCATATATATCAAACTACATTAACTATTGGAACACTCTTTAGTTTTCAAATTTAAGTTTTATTCTTGCTTGCTATAGCAATCTTACCATTATAGGTTCGTTGTGAATTTTAAACGTCTACCTGGAACACTTCAACAGTTTGGCCATATGCCTCAAATTACAGCAACTATAACCATTCAAAAGTTTGGCCACATACATCAAATTAAATCAACTAATGGGGTAACCTTTTATTTTTAATTTGGAATATTTATACTTGTTATTATTAAGATCATGGCAATCGACATTCTTTCCATTTTCAAGCGTTTGCCAAAGAGTCTTAAAATTAAACTTAAAACTAAATTTCCTTCTTAAATTTTTTTATACATAACTGATTCTTAATTATTATAATCAATTTATAAAAATATTAAATTTTAATTTTTTTATCCAAAATACCCACAAAGAATGACTTAAAACACCATCAATGAATTTTGTTTCTAAAAGACTGGCCATGGAGAATTATAAACCTTCAAACAGCATGAAGGAAAAATTATTCAAGTACGAATACAATTGACTTTGACATTTTAATTTGAAAACAGTTGTTAATAAACAAAAAATATTTCTTTTTAAAATAAAATAGTTTTTTAAAACACAATTTAATAAAATTAATATGCAATCAATGTACACACGACTGCTTTATAGTGCAACAAGCATTTGGCAATTGTGCAACAAATATCCAAAATAAGAAAAACACTAAATAATTTAAATAATTAACTTATGAATATAAGCACACGTACACAAAATAATGTAACCATACTAAAGGTTCACATAATACGATAAGCGGTCTTTTCAGAATTAGTTATAACAATTCCAAAAATTATTTTCCCATTTAATTTAATTTAATTTTTTTTTTATATTTTTTATTATTATTATTATTTTTTTTTTTTGCTGCGCGACAAATTACAACAATTAATAAGCGAAAAAAGTAAAAACACAGTCGGATAGAAGAAAACTGCAACTAAAAACAATAATAACAGAGCTTTAATTAATTTTCAGATCTTCTTCAGAAATGGGTTGCGCATCGGACATGTTAATTTTTGTGATCATTGCCACCTGACTTTGGCAATTGTGAGATTTACATAATTTATAGCTATCTTATATGTATGTGTTATTGTCGGTACGTTTCGATAACCCAGTAGGAATAATTGCACCGCGAGTACTCTTCCCATATAACCAGCTCTGTCATCATTCATAATTTCAATACTCTAATTATTATTATTATTATTATTATTATTATTATTATTATTATTATTATTATTATTATTATTATTATTATTATTATTATTATTATTATTATTATTATTATAATTGTTATATTTCTGTAGTTGCAGGAAAACATTGCTATGCTACGTACAGTAATAAGTTTATAAGAGCACAAAAATTCAAAGCTCTACATATAATAATTCCCTACGTACACTTTCATAATATATAAGATCTTTATATGAAAGGCACCACGCCCACTGATCTAATGCAGATTTTTTGCTGGATAAATTTAAATATTTAAGGGTGTCTCCATAGGTGACGTAAATTATCCTATATAGGCCTATCTTTTAAACCGTTATAGACAAACGCTTGTAAATTTGACAGAATATCGATTGCTCTTACCGATATAATAGCAACTATTTAATATTTAAAACTATAAATTAAGGGTGTCGCAATAGTTATGGTAATTTGATATACGAGGGCTGCTATATATATTCCTGGCCTGGCAACACTGAGTGCTGCCAAGTGCAATCTGACATTTCCATTGGAAAGTTTGTCATTTTTAAGCATAATCGTACTCAAAACGTTTTGACGTACGACCATTATTTGTGTTGTTTACAGTGACTGAAAACAATTAATATAGAAAAAAAATGGAATTAACTCGTGAACATTTTCGTGCCATAATTTTTCACAACTTTCGACGTGGATTATCACGACAAGAGTGCATTCATGAACTTAAATCTTTGTATGGCGATGAAGCACCATCCTATAGCACTGTGAAAAATTGGTATAATGAATTTAATCGTGGCCGAAGCTCGCTCAAAGACGAATTCCGTGAAGGTCGTCCAAAAACGGCTGTTGTGCCAGAGAGAATTGATGCCGTGCGTGAACTCATAATGCAAGATCGACATGCGACATACCGAGAGATAGAGACATCTTTGGACATTTCTTCCACCAGCATACATTCGATACTGCATGAACACCTGGCCGTAAAAAAGGTTTGTTCTCGTTGGATCCCGCACAATTTGAATGTCGCTCAAAAAAAGGCTCGTGTCGATTGGTGCAAAGAAATGTTGAAAAATTACGATTGCGGTGCTTCAAAAGACGGTTATAAGATCGTCACAGGTGACGAATCATGGATCTATGCGTATGAGCCCGAAACGAAACAACAATCGACCGTGTGGCTCTTCAAAGACGAGCAAAATCCAACGAAAGTTGGTCGTGGAAGAAGCACTTCGAAGCAAATGGTCGCCTGTTTCTTCGGCAAAACTGGTCATGTGGCGACTGTTCCGCTTAAGCAACGTAGGACGGTCACTTCTGAGTGGTACACTGCAATTTGTTTGCCTGAAGTCATCGGAGAAATTCGAAAATCCATTAAGAGAGGACGAATCATTGTTCACCATGACAATGCGAGCTCTCACACGTCGGCTCAAACCAGAGCGTTTTTGACCGGCCAAAACGTCAAATTAATGGGTCATCCGCCGTACAGCCCTGACTTGGCACCTAATGACTTCTTCTTGTTTCCGCACATGAAGAAAAAAATGCGTGGTCAACGATTTGCGTCACCAGAAGAAGCAGTTGAAGTGTTCAAAAACCATGTTTTAGAGGTGTCTCAATCGGAGTGGAAAAGGCGCTTCGACAACTGGTTTGAGCGCATGAAAAAGTCTATAAATCAGGCTGGAGAATACTTTGAAAAGCAATAAAACCATTTTTGATTATAAATATTCGCATTTTCACTATTAGGTCAGAAATATATAGAGCAGCCCTCGTATGTAGCCAAAACTTTGAAGCCGTTATAGACAGGCAGCTAAAACTTACAAGGGACCTGTATTGCTAAGCTATAGCGGACTTTGAATTTTGAAATTAAAGGGTGTTTTTAATAATTAATGTAATTTGTCCTATATCCTATATCCTATGAATCGTTATATACAAACACATGAAATTTTGACAGAATGTCCACTACTTTGTTTGGTATAATAAAAAGTATAAATATTTTTAATTATAATTTAAAGGGTTTTACAATAGTGGATGTAATCTTATGTATATATTAAAATTTATAAACCCTTATAGACAGACGGTTGAAATTGAAGAACCTGATTTGAATTTGTAAATTAAAGGGTGGTACTGCAGCCTTATTCTGTAAGTCGCTAAAGCTAAAACTCCATCGCTAAAAATCTATAAAATCCATTTAGCGATTTTTATCGTCATCGCTAAAATTTTCTAAAATTGTATTCTCTATTTCAAATAAGCGATTTTAAATAAAAAATAAATAAAACTTTTAGCAACGAATATTTTTGAGTGCTAAAATTTGGGTAAAACATACACATTTTCTATTTGTGTTTTTTATGTAAATTTTATTAATTTTAGCAATGAAAGAGCAGGAATATATGCTAATTCACTATATTTGCCAATTTAAATAATCGAAATCGGTGATTTTAATAATTTGTTGGGGATAACTAGCACAATTTAAAGGCTGTTGTTGACGATTGTTTTGTGTTAATTTTTTGTACAAAATATTAGTGTAAAATAGTGTTGCATCTTGAAAATATGTTTCCATCATTGCGGCGGTTAATAATTGCATGGCTAACCGCAACATTTAATTTACACATTTTTTTATTCAAATGCATATGTTTTAAGTGTGTATATTCGGAGGAATTAAAAAATGTTCTATAAATTTAAAATAATTTTTATAAAAACATCATATACATATATTGAAAACTTTTTGTGGGTAAACGCTAATCATTGTAAGGAAAGCGAATCATAAAGTAAGGTAACTCTAATATCAAAGTAGAGTAAAGGGATAATTATTATAATAGAAAATTAATGTCAAGAGCTACCACATTATATTTGTTTCTTTTTTACAGCAATTTATAAAAGTAGAGGGAAGGAATAAGTATAGTGATAGCAAATTAGCTACGGCGAAAATATAAAATTTTAGCTAAGCGATTATAGATACAGAATACAAATTTGGAGATATAGCTAAAATATTTGCCGTTATTTATTTTTAGCTTTTTAGCTATCGAGAATTAGATTTAGCTACGAGAATTACAGAATAAGGCTGCTGTAGTTGCTCTAATTTAATTTCATATTGACAAGCTCTTGAACAGTTGAACAGATGGAATCTGTTTTAAAGTCGATTTTTTCAAGAATTATTAGCCTCACAGTTCGTGTGTAAAATCATCACTGGTCAAGTCTTTCCTGTTACTTTCATTGTAAATGTCGACAAACGCTACTCTCTATATCCTTCTTTTACCTAATTTTCTAGTTCTGGCACAAAGCAGGGTCATTCCCTGAGTGCTAGTCCGACATTAAAATTAATTATAACATATTATTAATTATGGATATATTCTCTCAAGTATATTCTTGAACTGCATATTGTACTACTCCATTTTGGCTAGCATTTTCCAAGGATTTTTTGCTCATTCAAAAGCTATAAAGCACCACCCAATATATTTTTACAAATCTTTTATTATAACATTTAACATTTCTACAAAAATGTTCTCCGTAACATTTTACATAAATTTGCTGAACACATTTTTTACCTAAAATGTAAGGGTCACATGGTTTCTTACGCCGTTTAACAATAAGAATGTGCCAGAGCTGGGAAATTTTAACCCCCTCTCAAATGAAATCCAGATGTAAACTTTCAAAACACCGATACACGTATATCTTTTTTTTGTCTCCTCTATCAGAATTTATAGCCCGGACCTTGCAATTTTTTGGTGTGTTGTACAGTGTTATTTACTAAAATTTTATATTAAATAAATAAAATATTTGTTTAATATTAAGTTTTTATTGACGCATATTTTTTTTTATAATAATGTGTTTAATTGCTTATCTATAAAATTTTTGTAATACAATAAATCAATTTTTTAGAACGGTTATTTGTGTTGTCAAAAGAATTTCTAGTTGAACTGTATACGTAAACCACTATTATTTTTTTACTAGCAAATAAATAATTTTTCTGTTTGTTTGATTTTTATGTTTTTATTACATTTATTTCTAATAATAAATTCATCGGCTTTAAATAACAATCATAAAATAAAGGCAACCTATCATTCTTCAAGCAAAATCACGTATTAACACGTCCGTGACATAACAATTAACTGTGGACACAACTATTTAAAGCCTACTATCGGACAGATTAACCAAATACAAATCAATCGATTTAAATATTCCATTGCCTTGTAATTGGCACGCTTAAAAAAAGTTAAGTACACAAGCCCGACCGTAACGGTTTTTTAGAGGGTTTTTAATTGACCTTCAAAGTATTTGTTTTTTTGATTCCGTACGCAAAGTTTAACTGAGATATTTATAAAAAATAAAACAACTTTAAAATTTTTCCTAAAATACATTTCAATTTAAAATCTGTTTTCTATGATAACAAATCTAGCTTAAATTTGATTTTGAACAAAAGTAGTTTATTTCGAATGCCTATGAGTTAAGATATTTTGGTTATAACATTCAGCTATGCCAAATCTCATTTACACTTCACCATCTATGTAAATCTAGTTTAGGGATGTAACTCCAATCAAAAAAGCAGAGAAATAAAAATAAGAAAAAAAAAAATAAGGTAATACACATATAAAATTTTACATAAAAATGCCTTCGGCTCTTAATGGGTTAGGTATTTTTAAAAAATTTTAGTATTTCCTTAAAGATCTCTTCAAAAGCTTTTAAATGATACCCATATTGATATTTTAAAAATTTGAACATTTCAGAGGCGCGTAATTCCGAAACTATGGGCGAGCGCCAATTTGTTCACTTTTTGTTTTTTAATTTTATTTTAAAATTTTCTATCATCCCATGTATTTTTTATTTATTTTTTTTATTGGAGTTACTTTATTGAAAAAGTTAGAGGTAGGCGTTGTGTTTTTCACGCTGCCTCAAAGGACATGGGCCTATCTTAGTGATTAAAAAAGCACTTTCGACACTGTGTCTGATTGATTGACGTATTTAAACTTTCTATAGCTGATGTAGGGCCTTGGCAAACTTTATATCAACACTAACACTGACGGACAGACGGTCATCGCTCAATCGACTACGCTATATATGAGACTCAGAATATATACACTTTATGAGGTCAGAAATTGATATTGTAGAAATTACAAACGGAATGACAAACTTAGTTATACCCTCTTTCCACTTTTTGTGGTGAATGGTATAAAAATTAAAAAAAAACTTTGTCCAGATTTACACTATGCAATTTTTTGAGGCATTTTTCCTCAATTATCTACTAAAGTTAAAGCGTTATACGTTATCTAAAAATAAACATCAGCAACAGTAACATCCCCTTAAAACTCAAGCGATACCAAATTGCTTACTTCTCCTGCTTCACCAACAAACAATAATTTCATGCTAGTTTCATGAAAAATTGCATAGTGTGAATGCCATAATTTTTAAAATTTTTTAATGTATTTTCATAAAACACTAAAACTAAAAACATAAATTTCAGGCAAATCAAAAATTCCTTGGTTCCGCTAGAATAGAAATAAAGTCTTAATAAAGGTAGGACAAAAAAATAAATTTCTACCTTAAAGCCGAATATTTCCTAAACCATAAAGATAATGCCTACTTTTTACGCATTTTAGAGCTTACCAAGAGCTATTGGCAGCATTAAAAATTTCCAATATTGGGCAAATGTTTTAATTTTTCATACACACTAGGTGTGCTTCATTGCGCCGGCTCTTCAAGCAGAAAAAGGTTCCAATGTTCGGTTAAACAAGCAAATTTTTCAGTTAGCAAAATAAGTATTCAACAAGTATACTTTAATAAATTTATTTTCTATCTATTAAACCAATATTCATCTGAAAATATATTAAAGCTCGTATGTATGGGCTTTCAAAGACTATTTTGGAGTTACTTCACTGCATGCAGCGGAGATCGAAAAAGCCTATATGTGTTAGTAGGGTATCTAGCTCAAAAGATTCACTAAGCATCAAAGGAATATGAGAAGCTTTTCACTGTTTTATCGTTACCAGAGCGAAATTTGCTCTGATAAAATCAGGAATCATCTGCGGAGTTCTGCTCTTATTAAAAAAAAACCTACTTTACTTGTGGTGAGCGTCTAAAACTGTGTAGTTTGTTATTTAAATTTATACCGAACCCATTCTTTGACACACGTTTATACGTTTGTAAGACGTTAACGCTACAACGATTGGTATGAAGTTTCAGCTTTACGGCTTTCTCATGATGAATAAAAAACTAAATAACTAAAAAATAAAACCTAAAAGTTCTCTAAAAAAAAAAGAAAAACAATTGCGTTTAATATTAAAAGTTATTGTTAAAATAAGAAAATAAAATACAAACTGAAAGCGAAGACAGCATAATTTGTTAATAGTCCTCTACTTAATTAATTTTCTTAATAATGTGAAGTTAACAGAATTGTATGAACTTTCCAAAAATTAATTTTAAACTTTTAAGCTAAATCCTTTTATTTATTTCCTTTATTAATTTTTTCCTTTTTTTCACAAAAAAATCAGTATAGATTCTATTTGAAGAAGTTTTTTTTTCAATACTTGACTATTCCATTTTCGACAGAACTAAGTTTTGTTTTTTTTTTGTGTGTGTGTTATTTGGCAACATTGAAATGAAAACTATTTTGTTAAACTAAGATAAAAAAGTTGTGTAGTTTACTTTTGAAAACAACCACAAAATTAATATTAAATATTCTTTTCTTTATTCAAAATTCTTTTTCAATTCGAATTCAGGCAATTTGATTTAATATCACAGTGATGTCAAATCTTTCATCATATGATCTGATATTAACCCATTCACCCAACTCTCTTCCAGTTTCAATGCACTTGCTTTTTCGTCTTTAAATTAATTACTAATTTAAAATATTTTTGGTTCACGAATTATTAATACTTGCAATTCCTTTCTGACACTTGTCAGAAAATATTGAATAAACATTTGTAAAAATAGTGGTTACCCATTTTTCGTAAAATATTTGACTAATCTAAATTTTAATAAAAATAAAAAATTATATCGAGGCCGCTATAGTCATGGTAGTAAGCACGTTGACTACAAATCCGGTTGGCCAGGGTTCAAACCCTGATGCATTCACAAATTTTAAAAATATTGTTATTTCTATTCATACATTTTCAGAACTTTCATTACAGGACACAGCCTCCTCCTCCTCTAATAAAATGGCTATTTGCTTCATAATCAACCGCCTAACCAACTACATAAGGCGGGCAGTGTTAAATTAAAAATGAAGAATATTCTCCTCTATGTTTCTCCTTTCAAAGAATGTATCACGGTTGCAAAAATAACTAGATAAATATTGTTGCCTGAAGTGCTACTTCACTTTTTTATAAAAAAAAGGATTAGGACATTCTTAATTTCCAAATCCAAATTTTATACTTGCTGATATAGCAGACTTAGTATTGCAGGTTTCTTGTCTAAGCCAGTTTGGCCATATACATCAAAATACTTAAACTATTGTAAAGCCCTTTAATTTTCAATTGAAAATATTTATTCTGCTTATTCTACCAAACTGTCTAATTTTCAAGTGTTTCTATATAACGGTTCAAAAGATAGGCGCAGCGAAGTGAATTGAGCGATGTGCGTCTGTCCATCCGTGTAACTGTAGAAATCACAAAAATAATAAATATGCCAATCGATCAGATAATCGTATAGCGTCGAAAGAGGTGCTATTATAAATCTACATGATCGGTCTATTTCCTTCGAGGCAGCAAGAAAAACACCATGCTTACCTCTAATTTTTTCATGACATTTTGAAAAATAAAGTAACTCTAATAAAAAAAATAAATATATGGGGGCGATAGAGAACCAACAAATAAGAAACAAAAACATCAAGTTAAAAAATGCTTAACCCATTAAGAGTGATGTCATTTTTATGTAAAATTTTATATATGCCGTACACAATTTTTTTTTATGTTTTAGTTCTCTGTCGCCCCAATATTTGCTTTTTTAATTTGAGTTACTTCACTAAACTAGCTTTACATAGATGGTAAAGGTATATACCCTTCATACCCTTCACTTTCGGCATAACCGAAAATAGTACTTTTAATTGTTGTATAACTTTTTGATACTGGGATCTATACGAGTAGTGATACGCAGTTTTTATTTTTTGTTATTTTTTAAATGGCGCCCTTTACGGCTCCTAATACACGTGAAAACATTTATGTTGTATGAACTGATTTTAAAACGGGACCAATCTGAAAGCATAATCTTTTAAAATCAGTTCAGAAATTACTGAGTTCTGCCGGCACACTCAAACGAATTGATAAGAAGAGAAAAGGAATTGTTGTGTACCGCAGTAAATGAGTTGTTGAAGACGCCAATTAATGGCTTAACTGCTAGACAAAACAAAACAAAAGCGAGAGGGTCTCAAGCAACCAAAATTTGTGTGTGTTAAATACCGTTAAAGTAAAGTAACGTTCGGCTATCTATGCTTCACCACTGTGCAGTAGAATTTAAAAATGGGAATCTTTAATACATTTTCAAAAAACTTGCATTCGCTATCATTTTAATCTTGGACATTTAAAATTATAAATCAGTTTTCAGTGACGAATTGTTTTTACGTTTTGAATACAAATAGATATTAATATTAGTTTGTGTTTTTTATTCGAAAAAATAATAGAAACAAATTCATGTATTTATGCAGTTAAATTTATTTAAACTGATTTAATGGTTGGCGGGTTTTTGTTGGTAACGCAAATTTTTGGACCAGTGTCAATAGTTTTGCTACTCTTTTTTATTTTTGCTAACAAAAAAACCTTGTTGTTAAATGGACTTGAATGTCAAATATATACAAAAGCTTTGGTCTGTGTCACACAAAAATTGTATTTCTTGTTCATTGACCTTGAATTTACATTTAATTTTTTTTTTATTATTTCAATACTCAAGTGTAAATTTTATGTTAATTATTTTTTTATTGTCTTAATGATTCTCTTTTAAACACAGTCTACCACAAACTTGGTATTGTTATATAAATTTTGATATTTAAATGTTTTATTGATTTAAGAACATGAATACTGAAAACCAAATTGATACAAATTTAAATAAAACAAAGCTAAGATATATTATTAATTAGCAGTGCCCACGACTTCGTCTGCGTGTCATTTCTAATTTTCTTAAAATTCAAATTTAGAAAAAGGTATTTCAAATATTTATGCCAGAGTTCTATATATAATATCTAAAAAAATTTCCATTTACAAAAATAAAATGTACAGACAACTGCTTCAGTACCATTATACCGGTAAAATTGTGTGCTTTTACTATTTACCTCTATTATCTTTACGAAATCATTTATGTTTACGAAGAAAAAGAACTCTATATTGGAATCAAAGTTCTAAAGGACCTCCTCACAAAATGTTATTAAAATCCATCTAGCAGTTTTTACATGATGACGGATATACAAACAAAGATTCTAAAAATAGGTGTTTTGTATTCCATATCGATTACTATCTACACCAACATCAAAATGTAAAAAAAAAATATTTAATGAACAGAAATACCCCGTTGCAGTTTCATTATATCTCTAGATAACAAATTTAACAAGTAAGAGTGCTATATTCAGCTGTACCGAATCTTATCTACACTTCACCAAAACAATTGTGTATTTATTTTCTAAAAATACAGTTTTTGTTGAAATGTGTATATCTTTGATATAAAGAAGTTCACCCACAACAAACTTCAGCGGCTTATTTGTCACCATGGGGCCTACTTTGTGTCCCCTAAAGATCGCCTAGGTCCCCGTGCCTATTACGCCGCTTTTTTTTAATATAATTGAATAAACAATCAAATTTTTATTGCAAAACAAAAAAAGGTTGTTGGTGAAATTTTAATCCCTTATTTAAGTTCCAATTTTTTCTAATCTAAATTTTTTTTGACACATTTCCGGTTTTTAAGGATATTTAAAATTTTTATTTCAAAAATAATTTTTTTAGCAAAATCAATTTTTTTTGGAAAAATGTTGGTAATTAATAGCTTATTTTCTTAAGTTTGGTTTTCAATAAAACATAATAAAAAACAACAATGAGGAAAAAATAGGCGCTCGTCGTTTTTGCATATCTCCTCCATTTATGGACCAATGCTTCTAAATTTTAAAAGCTGCTCTTATGTAAGTATGTCTGAGAGCATGGTGGTATATCTTCAGAGTACGTTACAAAATTGATTATAAACCGATTACGGAAAGACGGACGGTAATCCATATGAATAAGAAAAAAATTGGGGAGCCAGGCAAACGATTAAAATTTAAGAAAAAAATTTATGTACTTTATATCTGGGGCTCAGTGCTAAAAGGGCCAATGTCATAAAAATCAGTTTTGAGAAAATTAAAATTGAAATTTTTAGAAAATATTGTTTAGCTTACAGTTCCCTCAAATTCCAAGTTTTCCTTATCAAAATCGTATTAGACAAGTAATATGATGTAATAAAAACCGTGATAAAATAGGTGCTTTAAATTTTTTTTAAATTAGGGAAAAAACGATGACATTGGCCCTTTTTGCACTGACTTATTTAATTTTTTTCTTTCTCTTTGTGATATTGGCCCTTATAACAGGAATAATAACAAGGAGAATAGAACTATTTTGCCGTTTTTTATTATGTTATTACAAATATTAAATTTATAGGATATACATACATACATGTCTTTAAACATGACATATGAAAACTTAATGAAGTAAAACAAGGCGAATTAAATACAAGGTGATAGCGGTGTCGAATTCAATTCTTTTCCCATGTATTCTAACTGTCAAACTCCATATATAAAAAATTTATCTAACTGTTATACAGATTTTTTGTATATGGAGTTTGACATTTAGAATACCAGGGAAAAGAATTGAATTCGCCACCGCTATCACCTTGTATTTAATTCGCCTTGGAAGTAAAATAAGTAAATAATATCATATAAGTGTAAAAAAACTTTCATTATTGTGACATATCAATAAAGTGATTGTAGTACGTACTATTAGCATTGCTAATGATGGCAAAAGTGCTTTTAAGTCGTTCAACTTTTGTGAACTTAAAGGAACTGGTTCCTTGTTGAGCGGTAGAAGCTTGGGGAGATGGTCCGTTCGGGTATTTCTGTTATTTCTGCATTTATCAAAGATCTTAAAATCATCTGCAAATGAATATTTATATAAAATATTTGGATTACTAGTTGAATACTGTATCCATTAATTTCGCAGCCATTGAACTTGTTCATTTGAAGAGTTAGTTTTACGATGTACATAATAAGTATTTAAATATGTTTTAAAGTTTAAAAAATCGTCTTTATCCAATTCGAATACTTTAATAGGAGGTCTTCTTGGCACCATGCGTATTAAATTCGCCCAAAAAAGCAATAAAAAAAACAATTGCAAATGAAAGTATTACGACAATAAGCTCGACTTCTGTAAAGTACAAGTTGAAATTAGAAGCACAAGTATGGACATTGGCCCTACATTTTTTAAGACAACATAAAATTTGTTAATGCTAAGAGGTCCAAAGTTGACATTGGCCCTTTTAGCACTAACAATTGTAAATGAGTTCATAGTGATATTGGCCAGCAAATTCCTTATAGAGGAGTTCTGGACTGAATTGGAGATTGCCGATTGAAGCAAAATAAAAATTAGCAAAAAAGGAACCTAATGCAACGACTAACTCGAAACAACCAAAAACTGACATTGGCCCTTTTAGCACTGAGCCCCAGATATAATTTTACATAAAAATGTCAAGGGGTTAAGTATTTTTATTAAAAATTTTTTATATCCTTAACGATCTCGTCAAACGCTTTTAAATGATACCCATATTCATATAATATTTATATGAAAAATATGGTCGAGCGGCAATTTTTTTACTTGTTTTTTGATTGGTGTAACTTCATTGTTTCAAATGATTTAGAGGCAAGTGTGGTGTTTTGTATGCTGCCTCAAAGGAGTAGACAAAAAACTATGTCTGATCGATAAGCTTATTTAAATTTTCTCTAGCTCAACTAGTGCCTTGACAAAGATTTTATCAATTCTAACACGGGCGGACAGACGGTCATCGCTCAATTGACGTTGCTATGAATAAGAACTCAAAGTATATACACTTTTTGGGGTCGAAAATGAATATTGTTGAAATTACAAACAAAATGACAAACTTAAATATAACATTTTGCCAGTTTTTGTGGTGAAGAGTGTAAAAATTATACGAGGGCTGCTATATATATTTCTGGCCTGGCAACACTGAGTGCTGCCAAGTGCAATCTGACATTTCCATTGGAAAGTTTGTCATTTTTAAGCATAATCGTACTCAAAACGTTTTGACGTACGACCATTATTTGTGTTGTTTACAGTGAAAAAATTAATATAGAAAAAAATGGAATTAACTCGTGAACATCTTCGTGCCATCATTTTTCATAACTTTCGACGTGGATTATCACGACAAGAGTGCATTGATGAACTTAAATCTTTGTATGGCGATAAAGCACCATCCTATAGCACTGTGAAAAATTGGTATAATGAATTTAATCGTGGCCGAAGCTCGCTCAAAGAGGAATTCCGTGAAGGTCGTTCAAAAACGGCTGTTGTGCCAGAGAACATTGATGCCGTGCGTGAACTCATAATGCAAGATCGACATGCGACATACCGAGAGATAGATACATCCTTGGACATTTCTTCCACCAGCATACATTCGACACTGCATGAACACCAGGCCGTAAACAAGGTTTATTCTCGTTGGATCCCGCACAATTTGAAAGTCGCTCAAAAAAGGCTCGCGTCGATTGGTGCAAAGAAATGTTGCAAAAATACGATTGCGGTGCTTCAAAAGACGTTTATAAGATCGTCACAGGTGACGAATCATGGATCTATGCGTATGAGCCCGAAACGAAACAACAATCGACCGTGTGGGTCTTCAAAGACGAGCAAAATCCACGAAAGTTGTTCGTGGAAGAAGCACTTCAAAGCAAATGGCCGCCTTTTTCTTCGGAAAAACTGGTCATGTGCCGACTGTTCCGCTTGAGCAACGTAGGACGGTCACTTCTGAGTGGTACACTACAATTTGTTTGCCTGAAATCATCGGAGAAGTTCGAAAAACCAACAAGAGAAGACGAATCATTGTTCACCATGACAATGCGAGCTCTTACCCATCGGCTCACAACAGAGCGTTTTTGACCGGCCAAAACGTCGAATTAATGGGTCATCCGCTGTACAGCCCTGACTTGGCACCTAATGACTTCTTCTTGTTTCCGCACATCAAGAAAAAAATGCGTGGTCAACAATTTTCGTCGCCAGAAGAAGCTGTTGAAGTGTTCAAAAACCATGTTTTAGAGGTGTCTCAATCGGAGTGGAAAAAGTGCTTCGACAACTGGTTTGAGCGCATGCAAAAGTGTATAAATCCTGCTGGAAAATACTTTGAAAAACAATAAAACCATTTTTGATTATAAATATTCGCATTTTTACTATTAGGCCAGAAATATATAGAGCAGCCCTCGTATAAGTAGATAAAAGGAAACGAGTCTTAGGACCATGCAATTTTTATTAACTTGTACCATCACTTATGTTTACGTTTCCTAGTGTTTCAACTTTCTGGCATTAAAGAAATGTAAGAGGTATGTGGATACCTAATTCTTGCAAAAAACTGGCTTCAAAACAGATGCTCAGGCTGAGAGTCATCGAATTTGTAATAAAAATTGCAAGAAATACAAAATTTTAATTATCTTTTAAAAACTGTTCAAAGGATATGAAGACACCCTTTAATTTCTAATTTCATTTTTTAAATGTGTTGCTTCATACCGCATACGTCAATACATGAACTGTGAAAATTTCAAGTATCAAAAGGCAAGGTCATATACGATCAAACTAAGTCACTTTTGAGGAGAGCGTTTAACTTTATTTTTAATTTTATACTTCCAGTTATATTTGATATAGAGATTTAAAGTGTGTGTCTGTAACGATTCAAAAGACAAGGTCACTTACTTCAAGTTACAGTATCTATGCGTGCACTTTTTAATATCTAATTTTAAATTTTGTTCTTGTTATTACAGCGAACTTATGTTACATGCACCAAATTATATTATCTATAGGGATAACCTTTAATTTCTATTCTAAAATGTTTATAACTGGAAGTCAGTTAAAAAGAGAAATATCTGTAATGTGTTGTGTGATTTGGTGGCTAATCGATTACGACCGATTCTACTTTAAGTGAAAATATTGCCGTACGCAAAAAAACTGTTCGACATGCTTTTTGAGCTTTGCTTAACTAAGGTTGAGACATAATAGTCTGGAGTTTTAATGGAACATTCAGCTAAAATAAGTTTAAGCAATATAAGACTGGTCATATAGAAAGAAGAAAAAAAGTATCGGTTCGTGTGGGTCTTTTTGTGTAACTCGTAAAATGAAGACGTGAAATAAAGGCGTGTAGATGCAGAAAGAGAGAGATGAAAGAATGAAAATAAAATAAAACAACACAACAACTAGAAGCAGGCCATCCTCTAATCAATAGACTTGGATCAATCAGATCTGCTAGAGACAGTTTGGTGAGGTTCTTGATGACAAATGAGCTAAAATATCGTTGATTGAGATCTTGCAGACCAGGATATATAAACAAGGTTGAAGATCATTTTTTATTTTTCCTCAATATGAAAACTTCAACAGTAATCTGTTGCCGTAATCGCTAAACTAATCTCAACTAGCCAGTAATTTTGGCGACAGTATCTTTTAATATTTAGATTACTAGTTCCGACCTGACCTTCTATAGGCTAGATCAGTCTCGTAACTCCGCACGTTGATTTATTCACCTATGTATTGCTAGGATCAAATGTATCGCTATTCAATTTAAAAATGTCTAGCTTTTATATACTGTATTATCCAATTTTTTACCCTGCAGTTATTATTTTACTATTTATTTTTTTTCGTGATAAATGTTTCACGAGAATATAAAAAAACCAAGATTTATTTAGAAATTATTTTAGAAGAAATCTTAGATAAATATAGCAATTAGAGTTTTAAATTTTTGTATTTATATAAAAAGTTAATGTGCTGTTTACGAGGGCTGCTCTATATATTTCTGGCCTAATAGTGAAAATGCGAATATTTATAATCAAAAATGGTTTTATTGTTTTTCAAAATATTCTCCAGCACGATTTATACACTTTTGCATGCGCTCAAACCAGTTGTCGAAGCACTTTTTCCACTCCAGGCGACCATTTGCTTCGAAGTTCTTCTTCCACGAACAACTTTCGTTGGATTTTGCTCGTCTTTGAAGACCCTCACGGTCGATTGTTGTTTCGTTTCGGGCTCATACGCATAGATCCATGATTCGTCACCTGTGACGATCTTATAAACGTCTTTTGAAGCACCGCAATCGTATTTTTGCAACATTTCTTTGCACCAATCGACACGAGCCTGGAAGAAATGTCCAAGGATGTCTTTATCTCTCGGTATATCGCATGTCGATTTTGCATTATGAGTTCACGCACGGCAATAATGTTCTCTGGCACAACAGCCGTTTTTGGACGACCTTCACGGAATTCGTCTTTGAGCGAGCTTCGGCCACGATTAAATTCATTATACCAATTTTTCACAGTGCTATAGGATGGTGCTTCATCGCCATACAAAGATTTAAGTTCATCAATGCACTCTTGTCGTGATAATCCACGTCGAAAGTTGTGAAAAATGATGGCACGAAAATATTCACGAGTTAATTCCATTTTTTTCTATATTAATTTTTTCAGGTCACTGTAAACAACACAAATAATGGTCGTACGTCAAAACGTTTTGAGTACGATTATGCTTAAAAATGACAAACTTTCCAATGGAAATGTAAGATTGCACTTGGCAGCACTCAGTGTTGCCAGGCCAGAAATATATATAGCAGCCCTCGTATTTTTAATCTAAAACAAACAATTTCTAACTAATACATTTCTTTTGTTTTTCTCTTTTACTTACAGAGTGTCATAATAGCTGATGGGTCAGAACAATACAAACGCTTCGTGCAGCTACCGCAACCTTTAACTTTTAAAGTCTATATATTTAATGTAACAAATCCCCACAGAGTGCAGAGAGGTGCCATACCAATTGTCAAAGAAGTTGGACCCTACGTTTATAAGTAAGTTTATTTGGCTGTCAAATAATTTTAATTTTTAATAAAATAATTGAAATAATTATTAAAGTCAATATAGAAAGAAGAAAGTGAAACATTTTTCGCATGATGGTTCAAAAATAACATTTGTACAAGATCAATTGTATATTTTTGATGAAGAAGCATCGGCTCCGTTTAAGGAAAATGATCACATAGTGGCACTTAATATGCACATGAACGTAAGTATATTTTTTTTTTTTTTCTTCAGGAAAGTGTAATAAAGGTGGCAATTGGAGGTGGATTTAAAGGTATCAAGTATAAACTTAATAATGTTAAAAAAAATACTTTATTTTCTTCTAGTTCTGCCCCTTTAAGCCCATTTTCCAAAAGCACTTGAGAATTTCTTTGCGAAAATACCGATCAAACATCCCGTTCATTTTCGATAAATTTTAGTGAAATAAGAGTAAATAAAAATTGTTTCCCATTATAAACAAAATTTTTCAAAATTCTGCGAACGTTGAAATTACTATCTAAAGGGGCCTTTATACGATGTGTCTTTTAGATATGACTTGTCTAAATTCCCATTACACAATACATATGTACCGCGTAAAAATTTTAAGATATTTCTTACGTCAAATACTCATATAAAAAAATTTTCATTTAAAGCGGATTCTAT
This sequence comes from Gymnosoma rotundatum, assembly GCA_916610165.2. Lineage (NCBI taxonomy): Eukaryota > Metazoa > Arthropoda > Insecta > Diptera > Tachinidae > Gymnosoma > Gymnosoma rotundatum. The sequence goes on from OU744338.1 coordinate 51,546,064, forward strand.
TTTCAACTTATTCTTTGTTCACTCTAAACATTATTGAAATAGAAAAGAAGTAAAAAATAATTAAATAAAATACAATTAGCTACAATTTACTTTATGTAAATTGTTTCGTAAAAAAAACAAGCACTAAAATAACAGCTGTAAACAGTGTAAGTAATTTACATATACATACATACGTACGTTGAAACGCAAAACTGATAAACCATATTTTCGACATATGAAATTACATAAGGATTTTTTAATTGACAAGTCTCATGTAAAAGTCACATCGTATAAAGGCACCTTAAATTTGATCCACATCTAGATAGGGCAATGTTAAGTAGCCCTTTAGTGTGAAATATCGGGTCATATTCAATTAACAAAAGAGTACGGCTAACCACATTTCTGTTAACGTAACACCTTTGAGATTTTGTAGCACAACTGCAGCATTCAATATAAATTTTAGTATTAGTCCTCTTCGCTACCTTTTTTTGTTATCTGAGTCTATGGAAAAAAAAACCTTACAGACTGATATATATAAATATGTATGATTTTTTTACAATTTAAAACATTAAATTACATTACCAAAAATTACATTTAAATTAAGTATTTAAAAACAATATTTTATTGCGTTTAATAATCTTTATTACATTTAAAGAAAAATCAATTAAACTATAAAATCTGTTAAAATCGCAACAAATTCTTCTAAAGGGGTCATCGTTGGCATAATTTTGGCCAACAGATTGAATGTGAATTGGATTAAAATTTCTGGTTGGACGTACAGGAATGTTGAAGTGTAATTTTCCTATAAGAAAGTCTGAACAAACATCTCCAGTAATTAAATAAAATAAAAACGTAACACTGAGCATAGTTCTTCGGCTTTGTGGAGACGGTAGCTCAAATTCAGCAAGTCTAGTTTTATATAACGGTTAATTGGAAAATTATTTCGATACACATTTCGTAAGAAAAATAACAGAAATTGTTTTTGAATGTACACGCAAAGAAAAAATATGGTTGAGGTAACCATAATCTAAGAGCAACATAATATGGTTGCATTATATGGTTGCCAACAAAACATAGTATTGTTACATTTGCAACCATATTGTTGTCCAAAGTATAAACATAATTATGTTCAAGTTAAACATTGAATGGCTAAATTAAAATATGAAAATATGGCTGAAAATGTCATCTTATATAATTGAATTATAATATAGTCTCGTAAGTGCAAAATTTTTCTGATATAAAAAAACTGATTATTGTTTTATTTATTAACGATTTGTCATAAAAATTATTTAAAAACATAAATTCATAAAAAATCAATTATTTGCTTAAAATAACAAATAAACGATTTCACAATAATGCTTCAAACACAAAAGTAAAGGTTTATATGCTTACAATACATACATATTTACTTTAACTTTTTTTAAATGTTTTGGTTCCCTTTTTATTTGTTATCATATTTTGCATAATCTTTTTAATTATTTATTTTGTACACAAATTTTTTTCAATTTCTTTAACAATAAAAAACTATTTCAAATTTTAGCTATCAAAAAAATTACTAAACTGTCAAGTACGAGAACAAAATATTTTTAAGCGTAAACATTATTCTGTTGCTTTTAAACATACTTTGATTAACAATAATATATTATGATTAAATATTTTATATTATTTTTAATAAGTTATAAAACTTTGGTTGTGGTTGAAATTTTTTAAGTTAAAACCAACCATGTTGCATTTTTATTGAATTTATTTATTTATATAATCGTTAAAAGTTAACAAAAAATGTTTATCGTGACTAAAGTTTTGGTGAAAACAACTATAATTTGTTCTCCGCAACTATACATTGTTACAAAGAACATAATAGGGTTATTGTGACCATATAACAACCATGTTTTTTTTCTGCGTGTACTCAGTTTTATTACTATGCATGATATACTAAGGGTCCCAAACAACGAACGTATATTCTAAAAGAGGGCTTACTAAAGATGTTTAAAGCTGCTTGGTGATGTGAATATCAGTATAGTCCTTGGCACATCGTTTGATGAAAGCAAGTACCCTGCGGGCTTTATTTGATATCATATATTAAATAAAGTTTAATTTAGCATCTAATAAAACGCCAAATCTGGGTCGAATCAACAATTTCCAATTGATAACCCTTAAATAAAGAACGCTTTGTATGTATCAATTCTTCTGGAAAAGTGCATATCTTTGCACTTGTTTAAATTTAACTATTAATATGATTTGATTAACATTAATATTATTTTAATAAATTACGTCTTAAGGCCTCGTTATGCGAACGTTGATGTAAGAAAAACTTAACGTATTTTAACGTACGGTCGTTTATGTACTTATAGAAACTATACAAATGTGACGAATGTCAATAAAATAAACAAAAACAAAACATTGTGCAGCACAATGTGTTTGTAATATTAATTTCAAAAGCCCGAAAAGAATTTAAAAATGGATATTGAGGATTAATTTACTGATGTCCACGAAATAAGTACAATTGTTTTGCAAAAAAAAAAAACTATAAAGCCAAAATATTAAATTACAAAACCTAACACAATTTTCAATTTGCTACAGCTGTTCAGAACAGTGTTGAGATTTGTGGCATAGTTACGGGCACTGTTCCGTACATGTAAATTTAGAAACAGTACTAATTTCGCTTCGAAAAATATTTTACATTGAAATATGTGCAATGTATTGACAAATTAATTATCTGTTTTTAAAAATATTATTATGTATTTAATGTAACTATTTATTTATTATACTTTTATTAAGCAAAATAATAAAAACTGATGAATGATACAATTATTATCAATACTTAAAAAGTACCTAAAAAGGGCAAATGTGCCGCAATGGTACTTATCACATATAATTCCAGCACTATCTTACGAATGTCACGTAACAATGCCGTCAGAACCTATTTTGTACAGGTTGAAGCGTTCCGGAAACGTGACAGTTAATTTCGGAAAGCGTTTGCATTGTTTTAGTATATTTAAAAACAAACGGCCGTTAGGTTAGCTTACGTGGACGTTCGCATAATTGTACCTTTAATCCGCATCCCACATTAAAGCGTCTAATGGCTTACCCACATAAATCGATGTTATTTAAGAAGTCATTAACTTTTCAATAATTTGAATCATTCGATATCTTTTTGCCTTTTTTTACAAAAATTATTCTGATGCTTTAACATACATGTTGAAATTGTACCCGACTAGAGCTTTAAGAAACCTATTTTAAATGTCGGTATTCCAATGTAGTAAAATTCTGGCAAAAAATGATTTCAATGATTTTATTTATCTGCCTACCAAATTTCGTAACCGATAGGGTAATTTTTTAATTTCCAAACCCAAATACAATACAGCTTTTTGTAAATTTCAACTATTGTTCAACAACAATAGCGGAATAATCAAAATAGGTTCCTTGTAGATTTCATTTCTATAATGATTCAAGATTTGTTTATATACATTAAATTATTCTAGTTATTGGGACATCCTGTAATGTCCAAATCCAAATTTTATATATGTTTTTAAAGCCGACTTAGCAATACAGTTTCTTTGTAAATTTTATAAAATATACAACTGTTCAACAGTTTGGCCGTATACATCAAAATTCCTTAACTTTAGGGACACCCTTTAATTTCCAAATTTGAAAAGTTTAATCGTCTGTGTATTGCAGTCAAACAGTTTGGCCATATATATCAAATTACATCAACTATTGAATTACCCTTTGAATTATAATTTTACATATTTACACCTGTATCATAACGATCATAGTAGTCAATTATCTGTCCCGTTTTCAAGCGTTTGTCCATAACGGTTCAAAAGATAGGGCAATATAGCTCAAACTACACCTACTATCGGAACACCCTTTAATTTTAAATTTAAATTATGTACTTGTTTTCATAGCAGAGTTAGCAATACAGTTTCCTTTTTAATTTCAGCTGTCTGTCTTTAACGGTTCAAAAGTTTAACAACATATAGCAAAATAATTAACTATAGGGACACCCTATAATTTTTCCAATGCAATAAAGGTTCCTTGAAAATTTTAGCTGTTTCGCTATAACGATTTAAAAGTTTGGCCATATCCATCAAATTATATTAATTATTGGAACACCCTTTAGTTTTCAAATCCAAATTTTATGTTAAAGCCGATTTACCAATACAGTTTCTTTATGAGTTTCAACCGTCTGTATACAACTATTGAAAAGTGTTGCCATATACATCAAATTAAAGGAAGTGTTGGGTCACCCTTTAATTGAAAATTTTGAATATTTTTACTTGTTATCATAACGATTTATAATCGACATTTTGTCCAATTTTCAAGCGTTTGTCTATAACGGTTTAAAAGATAGGCCCACATAGATTAATTAATGTCCTCTATGGGGACACACTTTAATTTTTAGATGTATTTTTGTATCACTTTACGATATTGGAAGTGGTGCCCTTTACGGTTCATAATTCACAAAGGAGAACACCCGTTACTTTTTAAATTTATGAACTGTTTTTAAAAATGGGACTAATCTGTAAGCATAACCTCTCAAATAAAAAAAATTATCAAAATCGTGCAGAAATGACTGAGTTCTGCGGGCACAAACAACAACAAAAAATTCAGAGAAATTTATAACTTCTTTTTTGAAGTCGGTAAAAACGAATTCTTATTTTGTTGCTTGGTTGTTGTCTCTAATACTAGTTTTTACGTCATGTAGAAATAAAAAAGGTAATACGCTGTTCAGACATGTTTTCTTAATTGAGTTAATTTCATTTTAACTGCGCAATTTTATTTGGTGTTTTCAAATGCTTAATTAATTTATGCAATCAGCATCTGACAGCTGAAACAAACATTTTTATTGTATTATATTATGCTAATATCCAATAATATTTTTAAATAAAAATGCAATTTATTTGTTGGTTGGAAAAGCAGGTATCTATACGTATTTCGACGGTTGCTTAAGCCAGCTCATGAGGAAACCTTTATCCAAATTTTTAGAAAAGCCAAAAACATTTCCTTTAAGTATAAAAACTTTAAAGACAACATGAAAGTTATTTAAGAAGCCAATACAGAAATGTTAAGGCTTTAACAAAATTTACCAACAAACAAACCACATTTTTATTTTTGCTTACATTCCCTTCTGCGTTAGGTTGGTTATATGCCAACTCTTAACGCAGACGTAAGGCGTATTAAAAATAAAAGCAAAACAGTTATTTTTTAATTTCTAAAGAGAAAGAAATCGAGAAGTTTTTTTGTTAGTAAAAATTAAAAAATAGATACAAAATTACTCCTTAGAAAAATGTTGGTAGCTTACAAGAGAAATGTTGAACTACCGCAGTTAGTGCGATCCAAACCATCTGTGTTAAAAAAACAAAAGAATTTAATGATTCTGCAAAATTTAAGACAATAACAGCTACAGCTCCTTGAAATATAAAACCTGAACACAAACCAAAGGATATTGTGAAAGTTAGTAAGTGAAATGGCAATAATTTTGTATAAATATATCAATAAAATTTTATTATTTAATTTTCAAAAAAAATTTTTTTCGTGCTATTTTCCCGATTATTTAAATCACTGATATTGATTATTGAGGGTCAAAGCACGTCTCGATGGCCATTTCGTTATCGCTTAGTTAACTCTTCAGGAATCTTCTGACAAACATTTTAAATAAACTAAAGATTTTTGTCCAAGCAATAAAGCAAAGACAAAAATCAAAGCTTAAGCAAAAACAACAATAACCAGCAGAATTTCTATTTTTCTTTCTCTGCTGTTTACGCTAAATTTTTTTAGGCTCATTTTTTCTACATTTTCACACTTTTGTTTGAAACAGTCCATTCAGCAAATTGCGAGCCCTAAATAGGCTTTTGTATGGTCTTTTTGTACATCTCGAGTATGGTATCAGAAAAAAATTTTTCAAATAAGCTTGGAGAATACTGTAGATCTGGCAACTTGTTATTTCTCGACAATTTTTTTCAAACTATTTTTTTTTGTCTTAGCCTTCTGCTTAAACTCAAAGTTTCTGTTTTATAGTAATAAATTTAAGTTTGATCTACAAGATCATCCTCCCGATTTTTTTATTCTCAAATGCGCTAAGCTTCAGACCAGAGGCATTTATAATCCATGCGAATTTGAACCATATGCGATTGCCCCGAATAAGTGCACTCGCTTTTAATCGTCGGTCACTCAATGCCACACAATTATACCGAGGGTTTAATCTATGATTCGATGAAGTAAAAGAACAATAATGACTGACTTCTCTCTACGATGTTCCCCATTCATGAATGTAAGACCATGGCTTAATTTAACTAATTTTGGGTAGTTAGTGGCTTAATACCCTGTTCACATATGCGCTTTAATTGAGCAATTAAGGCCTTAGTTGTCAATTACTAAATTGAGCAATTAGTACCTAATTGTATCACTAATTGAAAAAAATACGAAATGCAATCCCTGCCAACAAGTATGTTTACTGGGAAATACGTTTAGTGAGAAGAAATAATTCATAAAATTGACAAGCCGTATATAAAAATATAAACAAACAAATAAAAACAAAGACAAATATTTTTTTTAAATAGCGAACAAATTAAAGAGGAAGAGGTTGGAGGGTCATACGAAAATTGCCAGTTGCAAGTGACTTCCCAAAATACAGATTAGCGATTCTGTGTATTAAAAAACTTTTATTGATATTATATTCAACAACGTGAATTTTTTTTTTAAATATATAATTTAATTTAAAAAAAAAAAATTTTTCGTGCTATTTTCCTTATATTATGACATTAATTTTAATAAATATTTTATAAACATGACGGTCTTTTCGCAAATGAGTGATTCCATTTATTTTTTTCAGTTCTTTTTTTAAGCACCAATTCTTGTTTTATAAATTCTTTTTACCCTAATTTTCTAGGCATTTTTACAAGTATTCGAAAGAGAAATAACAGACATTTTACAGGGTTTTGCCAACAGAATAAACTCTCGCCTAAATAGAACGCCAGGTGTTAGAGTATTGAAACGCTTAATGGATCGTATACGTGGGAAACGTAAAGTAATTTTTATCTTTTACAATTTGTTTTTTTTTCTTGCTTGCTTGAAATTAATATGTATTATTTAATATTCATACTAAAACGCTATAAATAACGGAATAATTTCAAATATAGATTACCTAGCAACTCCTGTAACACTATTCTGTTAGTTACAATTAGTTGCTAAAGACATAATCGCTGGTTTCATAAATGTTGATCGTTGTGTTTGATTAGAAGGGACATTATAAATACATATATATTTATGTTGAAAAATTAATAATTTCTTTATTTTAAGAATACAGTCGTATGATATGCTACACCAATATTTTTTTAAATAAAAAATAAAAACAGAACTGTGATTTTGTTCATTTGTAACGTGTTAAATAAAAAGCTTTCAAAGAAATTGTTTCAAGCATTGAACTTTAAATATTTATAATAGAAATTCAAGAAAATGAAATAAATAAAATAAACAAGAGCAACATTCGGATGAGCCGAATCTTAAACACTCTGCACCAACAAAATTGTGTATTTATTTTCTAGAAATATTTTTTATTTGATGAAATATGATTGTCTTTGATATAATGGAAATATTAAGAGTTAATTTAAGTTGCTTATTTGTTACTTTGGGGTCTGCTCTGCACTGTCCTTAATTTTGGCCGCCTCGTTGTTGTGACTTGATCCCTTAAAACTTCTTCTGGGGTGCTACTTAAAGAACGATGTAATGGGAATAATCTAGAAATGATCTGCAATCCTAAAGCTGATACCGACAAAGTCTTGGAAACTTGGAGAGAATAAGATTTTGCTTTGCGGCCACATCCAAATCAATAGCAGGATAATGATTTGAATATTTTAAAATAACATCGAGTGCAATTTATACGGCTCATAGTATCACGCATTAAAAAATCTTTGGCAAGAACATACAGGCTGCATTACTTTGGAAATGGTACAGAATGACATCCTAGAAAAGAATCAGTTTTCTACTCTCCCACGTCTGGGACCACCATATTTGTATATATGTCTCTATGTCATATATGTCTCTTTTCACAGCGTTCCATTCGTTCTCACGCTCGAGCATTTTGTTGATGGAGGTAAATTCACCAATCTGCTTCTTCAAGGTGTCCCTCTCAGCGTGCCATCTGATGCAGCTGAAGAAAGTGTGCTCAGCGTCATCGTTCTGCGCTTCGCAGTAGATGTAACCATGCGGTGTAGATACTTTCGGAAGTATCCGTGACCCGAGAGGAACTGGGTCAGGAAGTAGTAACTTCCCCAAAATTCCTCTGAGTCCATATTCCCACGTTGGGGATGAGGGTTGCCGTCCATCTTCCAACTGTCTTCGCATTCCATCTGTCCTGCCATCGCTGGATTAATTGCGATCTCCGCTCGCTATAACCAGCACTGTCCTCCCTTGTATCCCATGCCTCCTTCCGCTCACGGGCCAAGAGGTCGATGGGTATTTCCCCGTTAATTACAAGGACTGCATATTATTATTATTATTTTTTTTTTTTATTTATCAGTAATTTTTATAAGCATAACATTCAGGTTTTTGTATACATCAACTGTTATTATTTAAAGTGTTACACGTATCGTTGCACAAATAGATTTTATTTTTGTGTACTTGTAGCAATGATTTTCATAGTATTTTTTTTTTATTTATTTTTTATTTCCAAAGTGTAATTATCTTTATTTGTCTGCAAATATTTGTACGACATTGTTTATTTTGTAAGATTGTTTTCTGCATTACTGTGCTGCATTATGCTTGTTGCATCGTTCAAACCACTGCATAATTATTTCCAAAAAAAACTTAAAATATATATTTCTCATTGTATTAAAGCAGCACAGAAATGACATACAATGAATTTTGTTATTTTTTTATTGACTTATTATCTGTCAATCTGCGATTTGTTTTACACAAATCTTCTTGTTTTCGCATGAATTATGTTTGTTTAAACCGATCATTTGTTTATGGTTGATTGCTAAGTTTAATAAATACTAATTATTTAGAATAAATGACGTTAGCTTGACTTTCAGCTGTACGAGGGGCAACTGCTGTTAAAAGTCAATTAAAAAAATCGCAAATGTTCTTCCTTCAATGAGTTAAAGTATAAACTGTGATAATTTTCTTTTTTATTCTGTCAATTTTTCGAATGCTCCTAACATTCCTTCCACTGGGTATTTAAAGTTACCATGTGAATTTTTAATAGATTTTTATGGAAACAGCTACTGCGTAAAAAATTTAATTTCTTTTTTGGTAATTGTGTTACTTCTGGCATCACATACAAACAATGAGGTTAGGTAATCTCATAAGACGATGACAATAAGGAGCAGCAAATGAGTAGTTGAAAGAGAACATTAACAACTTTTTGGAACTCTACATCTACAATAAGTGTCTTTTTGCCAATGGAAAGGAATGGTGCAGAGAACAGTGATAGTGAAGAAGAGTGCCTTTGGTGATAGAAGGTGTATTAAAGATTTTTTAGAGGTATATGCAAGTATTTTATTTATTGTATACTTCGGCGACGATTGGCTGTAGAGTAGTAGCGGTGAAGAAGGGCGCAGTGTTCTACACATTTGTTTAAAGCTCTGTACACACGGTTGTCAGGTCTTATAATACTGTCAGACCTAACAATGTACTGACAATGGCAAGGCAAATAAAAATTGTAACCACAGTTTAGATTTTCAGTTCACACGATTGCAAGGCATTTGACAGAAAACTGACAATTCCATTGTAAGACAATTATCTGACAATAAATTTAACTGACAACATTTTCAGGCAACAAATTGTTAGTTCACACGGTTGTAAGAATTGCCAAGTGTCAGAATTAAAAAATTCAAAAGACAATTTTTTTTTAATTTTTTTTTACTCAAAATTATTATAAAAGGTACAAATTAATATTATAAATCTTTATCAAAACAAATAGATATTAATCAAAACGAAGAAACTGCAATGATCCTAACATCTTACGTTTTTAGCGAGGATCAAAAAGAATAAGTTTTGCAAAAAAACCGACTTCAAAACAGATTTTAGCAATTTATCGAAAGAGGTTCAAAAGTTTGACCACATACATCAACTATTGGCACACCCCTTAGTTTTTCGCTTTCACTATTTATATTACTTAATATACCATACAAATTAGTGGATATTTTGCCTAATTTTCAATTGTTTGTATAACCGGTTCAAAAGATAGGGCTATAACATGTAAAATTACATCAGGTATGAGCACACCCTTTAATTTATAAATGCAAATTGTATACTTGCTCTTTTAGCGGACTTAGCAATACAAGTTCCCGGTAAATTTCAGTTGTCTGTCTGTAACCGTTCAAGGGTTTGGTCACATACACCAAATTACATCAATTATTGAAATACCCTTAAGTTTCTAAATCCAAATTTTATTTTTGCTATTATAGAGGACTTAGCAATACATATTCTTTGTGAATATCAACATCTTTTTACAACCATCATTTATGTACATAAAATTACATGATCTGTATGTAGAGTATTTATTACAACCGTACAATTTTCAAGCGTTTGTTTATGACGGTTCAAAAGTTAGGACCATGTAAGTCAATTTACATAAAAAATTTCGGTCACTACAATACTTGTTCCGTATTCTAGTTTCACCTATTCGAGCTTTGTTCCTGAAGAACTATATGCCATTTTTAAAGTGCTGGAAAACAGGCATGTTTTTTTTGATGATTTTGATCATCGCGTCGCTGTCCATTTTTTTAACTTTCTTTTTCTGCTTTAATTTTAATTTTATTTTATATTTTAAGTTTTTTTTTAAAGCACTTTTTCACTTTATTCATTTACTTTTATCTGACAAAGATATCGTTGTCAGATGTTTAAAATTTCCAACATATTACAATTTATTTTATACAGACAATGCCTGACAATGTTCTGACAATGCAAATAAAAGAGTACACACAATTGTAAGATGTCTAACAATATTATTGTCAGGTAGAAGTCTGACAGTTTTCTGACAGTGGTTTTTCTGACAATATTGTCAGACAACAATTGTATGTTCACACGATTGTTAGGCTTTTTCTGTATATTTTTCTGACAGTACTGTAAGATCTGACAACCATCTGTACAAAGCTTTACAAACCTTAATACATATTACAAAAATTAAATTAAACTGACGTGGCTGTGTTACGAACCCAGGAGACAAATTACGGCATTCGATATCGATCGAAATTTTAATAGAATTGAAAAGTAAACTTTAATAGAATTTAAATGTAAATTCCAATCGATATCGAATGCCGCAATTTGTCCCCTGTCCCTTAAATCAATAACAGCTTAATAGTCAACGTGCTAACCATCTAAGCTGCAGCACTTACAGAGTCTTAACATTTTGTACAAGTAATGTCCACAGCTGGAGAAAAAAAATTCCGAATTGTAATAATAGGCGTGGTACGAGTAACTACCAAACAAAGTGAAAAGTTGTTATCACAATAAGTTGTTATAACAATAATAAGAAGGGGCTTCGAATTTTGTAGAAGTTGCTTCCGTATTAGTGCTACTGTCACTAGGCTAGCCCAGGTACTAGCATAGGAATAGTAGATATACAAAAATTATTCCTGTTAGGGTAGCGAAGCGCACCGGGTATAGCAAGCAATTTATAAAATATTTTCGAGACTTAAACATGAATTTATTGGTGTAGCTTTTCATACGATTATATGAACTAATATTGAATAAATATGTTTTACTGACAACTTTTTATTAATTTTAAATACTTCTAAAAATGTATATTTGTAGAACCCTTTAAATGGGTCCACAGTATATTCAATACAATACTTGATCATGTAAAAGTAAGTTATAGTTTATTAGCTTAACCGAATGCTTATTAAAACTAATTTAATAAATTTTAGTTTATGGCTTAAATAGTGGTTAATTGGTTTTAATTTGTAAATAATTTGCATGAATAAAATTAAAATATAAACAGAAATTAACGCTTCTTATGAATGCTTGTAAATAAACGCTTATACACATATAAAAAAAATAATTTGAATAGAATATATATTTTTAATTTTGTTAATCTTTTTTTAATTCTTTTTACATAACACCGATAACAATATTTAGTCGGTATTAGAAATTGGTGAAAATGATCCCAGCTTGGCCTTATTATTGGTGCATTTAAATGCCAATATGAAGGCCATTTTCAACGACCCTAAAACCATGTTTGTACAAACAACAGTCAAAGAATATCTATTTGATGGCGTTAGATTTTGCATAAATCCCCAAGGTCTTGCTAAGGCCATTTGCAATCAAATCAAAGAGGGTGGCTCCAAAACTATACGTGAACTTAAAGATGGCAGTTTGGCATTTTCATTTTTTAATCATGTAAATATGGCTTTAAGTTTTTCTAATTAATAAAAAAGTTTTTAAACAAAGAACAATTGTTTTTTTTTTTTTGATCTTTAGAAAAATGGCACCGGTAAGGAAGTCTATGAGGTCCACACTGGCAAAGGTGATCCCATGAAAGTTTTGGAAATACAAAAACTAGATGATAATCATCATTTACAAGTCTGGCTTAATTCTAGCGACAACAATGGCACTTCAAAGTGTAATCAAATCAATGGCACAGATGCTTCATCCTACCCTCCCTTTCGTCAAAAGGGTGATTCCATGTACATTTTTAGTGCTGATATTTGTCGCTCTGTTGAATTATTCTATCAGAAGGAAATCATTTATAAAGGCATACCGGGCTATCGCTATTCCATTGGGGAGAATTTTGTCAATGACATTGGTCCAGAACATGACAATGAATGCTTTTGTGTGGATAAATTGACAAATGTGATAAAGCGTAAAAATGGTTGCCTGTATGCTGGCGCCTTGGATTTAACCACCTGTCTGGGTAAGTAAAGTGAGTGAATGAATGACTTTTTTTTATTGTGGGTTTTTTACTTATAGCTTTTTTAACGCTTGTGAAGTTTGTATTTTTTAATTTAAACTATTTTCATAAAATTTCAAAACTAAAAAACTTGTGCGAAACTTATCTAAAATGTTTTTAAGTGGAATTAAAACATTAATATTTAAATAGATTTGAAATGGATTTTAGTATAAATTTGTATCAAAATTTTGTCATAAAGTACAGTTCGAACTTATTTTATTTTTTATGAATATGCCAGTAAATATTTTTGACAAACTCACAACTCCTTGTAAAATCTAAACTAAAGTAAGGATTATTTTTTTTTATCTTAAGCGAATGTTTACTTAAGCTGTTTAGCATTTATAAAATAAATTGCTTAAACGCTCATTTCAATTTTTTTCATATTTGCTAATTGAGTTCTTTAATCTTTTCATTAAATCGAGAAATAAAATTGAAAAAAATGATATATGTATTTCATTATTTTTAAGATTATTAACTTGCTGCCAACATTTTTAAATTACTTGCCAATTTATCTTATTGTCAGGGTAAATCTCTACCTCCTGCCAATCAATCGTTTATTTCGAAGAGCATCACCTTTCACAAATTACCTCAGGTGCCAAGTTGATTTAAAATCTTGTCTTTTGTTTTGTTTCCAATATTAATGAAAATTCTAATTGGCAAGTTTTTGAAGTTTTGGGTAACAAACTAACAGCCAGCGTAAAGTAAAAAGTTACTAAACAAATTTCCGATTAAGTTGTGTCTATTAGATTTTTTTTTTATAAAAATTAAACAAATAATAAAACTTAATAGTATTTCTGCAGAATAAGACGTCATAAGACGCCTTTCTACAATCAGTTTTCGATAGAAATTGGAAATGAGCCGCGCTCACGCAATTTGTATATATTTTGTATATGTCACTCACGCGATCGTTTATGAGCGTGATGTAAAGAAATGACTTCGTGAGAGAGCTTGCATAAGAAGAACTTTTTCCAGATATTTTTATTTCCATTTTAACCCATCTTTTTTAATTTCGTTTCATTTGTTTTCTTGACTTAAAAAACAATTAACCAGTATTTTTCCTGCATGAATTTATTTATACCCTTTACCACAGGGTATATTCTGAGTTATTATACATAGCGAAGTCGGAAGATGTCCGTCTATCCGTTCGTGTTCGGGTTGAAATCAACTTTGTCAAGGCACTAGATGAGCTAGTTTCGAAAATCGCAAACAAGATCGCCAAATATCCTTCGAGGCTGCGGATAAAACAAATTGCCTGCCTCTAATTTTTCCGCATCATTTGAAACGAGGCTATTTTAGTGAAGCAACTCCAATCAAAAAACAAATATATGAAGCAATATAGAATTAAAAATAAGAAAAAAGCATCAAGTAAAAAACCACATTTGATTGGATTTGAGTTCTGTGACATACCGGTATATAATTTTACATCATCAACTCTTAATGGGTTAAGCATTTTAAAAAAATTTTAGTATTTCTTAAAAGACTTCTTTAAAAGCTTTTAAGTCATACCCATATTAAAAAATATTGCTACAAGAAAATCTGGCAACCCCCGTTATTGTTGTCGGTATGAACGTGGTGAATAAGTTACTTCCACTAATGGTGGTGTGTATAGAATAATTCCACAACTACTAACAAAAGCTGAGCAACCTCAGTGGCTGCGTTAGTAGAGGTGCTTGCTGTAGAACAGAAGATCGTGAGCAGTGCTGCCACAACCAAAAAATTTTTACAACCAACATTTGCTTTAAAAGTTACCAAATGAGAAAAAAAATAACCAAATTTCAATATGTAGTATTTTTATTAAATAACATTTAAAATGGATACATATAACAAAACTTTCAGTTCACAGTATAATAGTTTAAGACCACAGATTTACTTATTAAAGGTACAATTATGCGAACGTCCACTTAAGCTAACGTAACGGCCGTTTGTTTTTAAATATACTAAAACAATGCAAACGCTTACCAAAATTAACTGTCACGTTTCCGTAACGCTTCAACCTGTATAAAATAGGTTTTGACGGCATTGTTACGTGACATTCGTAAGACAGTGCTGGAATTATATGTGATAAGTACCATTGCGGCACATTTGCCCTTTTTAGGTATTTTTTATGTATTGATAATAATTGTATCATTCATCAGTTTTTATTATTTTGCTTAATAAAAGTATAATAAATAAATAGTTACATTAAATACATAATAATATTTTTTAAAACAGATAATTGAATTTGTCAATACATTGCACATATTGCAATGTAAAATATTTTTCGAAGCGAAATTAGTACTTTTTCTAAATTTACATGTACGGAACAGTGCCCGTAACTATGCCACAAATCTCAACACTGTTCTGAACAGCTGCAGCAAATTGAAAATTGTGTTAGGTTTTGTAATTTAATATTTTGGCTTTATAGTTTTTTTTTAATACAATTGTACTTATTTCATGGACATCAGTAAATTAATCCTCAATATCCATTTTTAAATTCTTTTCGGGCTTTTGAAATTAATATTACAAACACATTGTGCTGCACAATGTTTTGTTTTTGTTTATTTTATTGACATTCGTCACATTTGTAAAGTTTCTATAAGTACATAAACGACCGTACGTTAAAATACGTTAAGTTTTTCTTACATCAACGTTCGCATAACGAGGCCTTAAAAGTTCATTGCATTTTGAAGTGAAATTTCACATTTAGCAAAATTAAAAGCTGTTGACAGTAAAAGAAAAGTATTATAAGAAAATGAGTAGCAATTAAGGCGAATTCATAACAGGTAGCTGCACTAGCGATTTTAGTCACAGCTGTTTTATTTTCAGTTGTCTTCGTAGTAATTCGAAAAATTGAAGAATATAAAAGCTTAAAAAGTATAAGATAAAAAATATGTACATGTGTATTATTATTTTGGAGAAAAATTAACCAAAATGAGAAAAATATTCACATCTCCACATAAAAGAAAAAAATAACCACTTTTGGTTAGAAATAACCAAAAACGGCAGCCCTGATCGTGAGTTCGAGACCACCTCGAAACGAAAAATAATAATTGTTATAATGCAATTAAAAATTAAGAAAAAGCAGTACAAACCTCTCGAGAAGCAAAAGACAATTATTGTGTTACGATTACTACACAAGGAATCGAGTAGTTCATGTCTCGTCGGAGAAACACAGTAGTGTAACGTGGATGGCTGCGTTTGTAATAACAACGCATGTTTGGTAAATACGATTCACAAGACCGTAGGAAGCCATAAAGTAAGAATACAGAATTTATAATGAGCCACAGTGGTATTTGTAATTAAAAACATCCCTACGTTTGTCTAAAAAGGGAGAAACGTAACAATCAAAAAAGATCAGAGGCCCATAACTCGGAAAATATGAACGAGCGCCAGTTTTTTCACTTGATGTTTTTATCTTATCTTTAAATTCTCTATCGCCCCTTTTATTTTTATTTGTTTTTTTAATTGGAGTTATTTCACTAAACTAGATTTGTTCCAACTGATATGAAAAAACTAGTGGCAGGCGTAGTCCGATCTTGCTGATTTTTAATTGCAACTCTTTCGAAACTATGCCTAATCGATTGGCGTATTTAAATTTTCTCTAGCGGATCTAGTGCCTTGGCAAGTTTAATATCAACACTAACAAGGATGCACAGACGGACATTGCTAAATTAACTTCGCTATGCATAAGAACTCGTAAGGGGTCGGAAATGGATATTGTAGAAATTTCAAACGGAATGTTTAACATAGATATACCCTTTTTCCACTTTTTGTGGTGAAGGGTAGTTCACAAATATTTCATATTATTTAGATGGATAGCTTTTACTGCTTTATACAGCCTTGTGGTATCGGCATTTCGTTTGTTTTTTTTCCAAGAATTAGCTGTTTTGTTTTTTGCAAACTGCGATGGTGTTGCTGTCATAGTCGGATTGTTAGAGAAGAGCAACGCATTCACTTAATGAGTTGTTTGCCTTGACTCGAGCTTTCGTTTCAGTGTCCTCTTGTAGTCTATTAGTCTGCTTTGCTCACTAGGATTCAACTTAAAGTTTTTGTCTTCATTGGTTCATTATAATATGGGATATTAGCATAATATAATAAATAATATTATAAAAATTCCCAAAATAATTTTACAAATAAAAATTATATGCAATTGCTTGTCCAAACTGTTGGCATCACTGTTATGTTTTTTTCTTTCTTTAAGAGTCGGCATATACCTAACGCAGAAGGGAATGTAGGCAAAAATAAAAACGTGCTTTGTTTGTTGGTAATTTTTGTTAAAGACTTAACATTTCTGTATTGGCTTCTAAAATAACTCTCATGTTGTTTTTGAAATTTTTATACTTAAAGGAAATGTTTTTAGCTTTTCTAAAAATTTGGATAACCCTGGAGTTAATGTCGACGTCGTTGACGGCGTTTCAACGCCGAAAAAGTTGAAACAGATTGAACTTTTACGGCGTTGCAACGCGTTGAGATTAACTGCTCTCATACAATTTCATACGATTCAACTTTTTTTTTGACATTTGACGCCGTCAACGACGTCGACATTAACTCCAGAGTAAAGGTTTCCCGACGAGCTGGCTTTAGCAACCGGCGAAATACGTATAGATACCTGCTACTCCAAACCAACAAATAAATTGCATTTTTATTTGAAACCAGCGTTGCCGCTTTGGTCCAATCGGACCAAACTTGGTAGTTTTTCGTTTTTAAAAAACAGTTTGGTAGTTTGGTTGGTTTGTTGCATTTTTTTAAATTTTTGGTAGGTTTTCCTTCTGTAGCAATTTTTTAGCAATAGTAAATTTTTTACCTTAAAAATTCAGAACATAAAATTAAAAAATGTAACTTTGAATTAAATAAACAATAACTGTGAATAGTTTTACCACTGTTTTCAAAAACTGTTTTAGGTGTAATAAAAACATCTCTGCTTTTTTGCGTAAAGATGATTAAAGCTGTACCCATCTCTGGTTTAAGAAACGCGAACAATATTATGAAATTGAAGTTAACAATATTTTTGAGTAAAGGCTTATTTACAAGTGTTTGTATTAAAAAAATTAGCAGACAAAATGGAAAAATAACTTTTTTAATTGTATATATGTACCTATTAATTACATAAATATTTACTAATATTGCATGTAAAGAAACAGTAAGAAAAAAAATTAGAACCGAATGGTTGAGCGAATTTGATTGGCTCTAGGAAAGGGATGGGTGTTCATTCTGCATAGTATGCTCTAAAACTATTTTAAATCAGAACATCCATCTTAAAAATCACCAAAAGATAAATTTCCACCTCAACAATTACGGAAAAAAACCAAGTGAGTATAACAGAGTTTATGTGCAAGAAACGCATTTTTAAATTTTTGGTAGGAAGTCAATTTCTTGTGCGGCAACGCTGTTTGAAACTAATATGGGATATTAGCATAATATAATAAACACATTACAATAAATTATGGAAAGAAACGTCTTTCTGTAGAAAGAAAGATTTGGTTATCACCGAGTTTTGCTCTAAGAGATAACTTATCTGTAGAATGAATTATCGATAGTTCTTTTGGGAAAATGGTTTTGCGTTATGCTCAGACTTTTCGTGTAGAAAAAATTCCACTTAATATAATTTTTTAAACTTTTGTTATCGATAACTTTTAATAGATTTATTTATCTATAATTTTTGGAAAAAATATTTTTAATATGTAAAGAAAATTTTACAAAAACCTGTTTTATTTATTTATTATTTTTTCTTAAGACACAAAAAATTTCGTTTAAAAATATGTTTGGCTAGAGATTGCCATTTAGGAATTTGCGATACCTCATTTTACATTACAAATGAGAATAGTATTGATGACAGTATTATATGATAAACTGAATCAACGTTTCAAATAGATATTTTTAGATGAAAAGGAATACTATGAACAACTTTTGTATAGAATGATTTAAGAAAAACATTT
The DNA here is from genome assembly GCA_916610165.2 of Gymnosoma rotundatum. Classification (NCBI taxonomy): domain Eukaryota; kingdom Metazoa; phylum Arthropoda; class Insecta; order Diptera; family Tachinidae; genus Gymnosoma; species Gymnosoma rotundatum. The sequence goes on from OU744338.1 coordinate 51,564,853, forward strand.
ATAAATAAAAATCTTACCATCGACAAGTTTTCTAAAAATATGTTTTTTATTGACAACTGTTTTACCTACAAAAACAACCTGAAATAGGATTTTATAGACAATAATTATAGATAAGTCTTTTATGAAGTGTTACGAAAAGGACGAATAATTTACATTGAAGTTTTCGCCACAAAACTTTATCCAAAAACCATTTCTTTTCGACGATTCCCTACAGAAAAGTGTTTTAAACTACAGCGTTTCTACACGAGAGTTTTTTAAGCAACGACTTTTTTACAAACAAAAAAATTCTTATTAACAAATTTTCTATTAAAAAAAAATAATAATATCAAGTTTTTGTTATCAAAATAATTTTCTTGTCACGAAATTTTGTTATCGATAACTATTTCAGCTAAGAGTTTTGTGAAAACATTTAAAGAAAAAACATAAACACTTGTATGTAATTACTCAGTAATCACAGCCTGTAGCTGGATAACCTTGTTAACATATTCATTTATTAAAAACCGATAATCATCAATAGTTTATCGTTGTATGACCATCAATCTTGAAAACACACTCATAACTAATGTTAATTATCTGAAGCAACATTAATCATACCTTTAGTTTAAATAAAATCACATTTAGTCTGCCTATCAAATATTTTCATAATTCATTGCTGTGATTAAATTTAGTATTTTTGTGTCTGTCAAGCGGAATCATAAATATACAATTACATATTTTTTTTTTTAAACTTGTTTTTCATTTAAATCTTATGAATAATTAAAAATATTTAAAAACTATCGAATCTAGTTATGTTCTCGAAACAGATTCTTACTCATCGTAGATAGTCGTTTACAAATAAATATTTTGCGTTTCTTTATAAAACATTATAAGAAAAATCGGTTCTTAAAAAATTAGGAAGTAGTTAATGCAACATCTCTCTCTAGTGTAAAAAAGGAGCCATGAAATTATTCCCAAGTAAAATTTTTTATTCGAAATCAGCTTTTAAAGTAATTTTCCTTAATTGCGCTTCAAGCCTTCAAAAAGAATATTAAACATATTTTTCATAAATTAACATAAAAAAAATTGTGCTTTGAGATTTTAACTGAACCGTTCGTCATTTGCATACAAAATCTTGTATTCATTTTAATTTATAACAATAATATCCTTTTTTTATTAAAAAAAAACTAAGATATAATTAATAATTTAGTTCCATGAACTTAAAAAAAAATATTTGAATTTCAAACAAAGAAACAAGACTAAAGCCGCTGGTGATTTACAAGAATAAAAACATTTTCTTAAAATACTTAGAAGTTATTCTCTAATCATTTATTTTAGATTAAAAGCATTTATAACCGATTCCTAGAAATTAAGTTCTTCCTTCATTAATTTTGGAAACCACTAATTACAATTATGTATGTAAATAGTTATAAGAAATTGCAATTTTTGAACTTGGAATCCAATTTGACTTTAGGATTAAGAAAAGAAATAAAAGGCGCATGAGCCCTTTTCAAAATCGTTTTTTCTTTTTGAATTTTTAAACATTTGGACAAAAATGCAAAAAATGTTTCAAAATCTTTTAATCTATTTAATGTTTTTGGGAAATCAATTGAAGCAAATTATGGCACGTATAGTTTGAAATAGCTGGTCTTAGGTCTTGAAAAGTTCAAAATTTTTAATTATCAAATGCAAGTAACACGTCAATTTTATACATGACAGTAAATTTTGAAATCTGATGAAAAGCAAAAAACATAAACTAAACTCATGTGATGCCTAATATTCCGCAGTATTAGGAAATGAAACCATTTAAAAGACGGCCAAACTGCATTCTTTTTTTTAGCTTCTTATGCGGCTCTAGGGGGTGGTTTATGGGTCTATCTCTGCGATCAGTTGGAGCCATCAATAACCTCCAGGGTATTCCCAGTGTACGTAGGAGTTTATTGATCCGAAAGGGGCAATAGACTACTGATGGAGTAAGTGGCGATTTCACTTTTCTCATGTAATTATTGACCAGCAGCGCCTAAGGAAACTCAAGAGACCAACAAACTCCAATTATTCTTTTTGTTTTACATAATAGGTGCGTGTTGAGTTTGAATTCCGGATAGACAATAAAATCCAAGTGGCAATTAAGGAACCCTAATAATAATTGAATGAGTCTTAAAAAATGGGTGCAATGGAATTTATATTCCATTTATATGTACGAACGTCTTCCAATACAACCCAAATGATTCAATAGACCTCAGAGTACTGCGGAACTCATGGGGGAGCGCCAATGTTATGTTCGTTTTTTTTCAAATTGCTTAACTTTTAGTGATTTTGCATAGAGCCTACCTGCAGCCTTATTCTGTAATTCTCGTAGCTAAATCTAATTCTCTATCGCTAAAAAGCTAAAAATAAATTACGGCAAATATTTTAGCTATATCTCCAAATTTGTATTCTGTATCTATAATCGCTTAGCTAAAATTTTATATTTTCGCCGTAGCTAATTTGCTATCACTATACTTATCCTTTCCCTCTACTTTTATAAATTGCTGTAAAAAAGAAACAAATATAATGTGGTAGCTCTTGACATTAATTTCCTATTACTATAATTATCCCTTTACTCTACTTTGATAAATTGCTGTTAAAAAGAGACAAATATATTGTGACAGCTTGCGTTTATCCACAAAAAGTTTTTTAATATATGTATATGATGTATTTATAAAAATTATTTTAAATTTATAGAACATTTTTTAAATCCTCCGAATATACACACTTAAAACGTATGTACTTGAATAAAAAATCTGTAAATTAAATGTTGCGGTTAGCCATGGAATTATTAACCGCCGCAATGATGGAAACATATTTTCAAGATGCAACACTATTTTACACTAATATTTTGTACAAAAACTTAACACAAAGCAATCGTCAACCTTTGAAGAAAAAATATATTTAAATTAAAAATAATAGGCATTTAAAATTAAATTACTGGTATTTCAAGTTAAATTTATTACCTTCAAAAAATTGTGCTAATTATCCCGAACAAATTATTAAAATCACCGATTTTGATTATTTAAATTGGCAAATATAGTGAATTAGCATATATTCCTGCTCTTTCATTGCTAATATTAATAAAATTTACATAAAAAACACAAATAGAAAATGTATATGTTTTACCCAAATTTTAGCACTCAAAAATATTCGTTGCTAAAAATTTTATTTATTTTTTTATTTAAAATCGCTTATTTGAAATAGAGAATACAATTTTAGAAAATTTTAGCGATGACGATAAATTTACAGCGAATTGGATTTTTAGACATCGCCAAATTAAGCAATATACGTTACAGAATTGCCTTTACAGCTAAAAATCGCTAAATGGATTTTATAGATTTTTAGCGATGGAGTTTTAGCTTTAGCGACTTACAGAATAAGGCTGCTGGTGAGATATTGGGCCCTGTGGACGGCCTTGTTTTCATTAACAGACTATGGCGAGGACACAAATACATACTACACGGAAGACTCTAACCGGTGAGATAAAGAAAACAAATATTAGTGGGAGAAATAGCCATTTTACGTAAAAAGGTCGATAATTTATAAAACTGGTGTCATTGCTTTGTAAAATGGGTACATAAAATTCTGCACGGACAAATATTGTTTTTGTGACAAAGAAGTATCTATAAAGGTAGACAAGAAATGATCAAGGAGACAAGAACAAAACACAATTTTTCTACATCAACTTGATTGTTTTCAACCGTCATACACAACGTTTTTAAGTAACAAATTAAGAAAAAAGGAATATAAAACTCGGAATTTCCCTGAAATTCTTATTTTTCTTCTTTTTATGGGTTCTGCCAACAGTATTTTAGCAATCCAGGCAAATATGTTTTTTCTATAATTTTTTTTCATTGTTGAAAATGCAATATAATAAAGATTTAAAAAACTAGAATTATTCTACAAAGCGTTACAATTGTTAAAATGGATTTGATTAGAAAAGAACACTAATATAACCAAAAATCGCTAGAACTTAAAAAAAAACTAAAATTGCAAAATAATGGAAAATAATTTACAAAAGTAAGAAATTAATTTTTAACTTTTTCCCAATCAGGATTTGAACCATCGATCTTATAAATGAAAAAAAAACTGACTTTTTTCGACTTTTTCGTTCATTTTTAATTTACTTACAAGTATGAATAATTAAAAATAAAAGTTGCATTTCGTGGCTCTACCGAAGGTTAGTACAAAAGCAACAAACAATTGTACAAGACGAGTTACAAAGAGAACGACAAAGAAATGTTTTAAATTGTGTGTGGACTTTATGGATGATGTTTACGACGTGCATAACATAAGGTAAATAGATGCGAAGAATGCTAATGAAAAATGTGGCGGCCCAGAAAATGCCGCATTTCATTCTGCTAGCGACTAATTTTTCTTGTTTTCTTTGAAAAACGTCCGCATACATTTGTAAATAATATTTCTTTCTAAAAAAGTTTAAAAAGTAAATTAAAATTGAACCAAAAAGCCGAAAATAAATTAATTTTCATTCATTTAAAGTAAAATTTCAACGTCTATTTTATTTGTGCCAGTGGATAGAATGATAATGAATAGTTGATTAAAACAACAAATAGTATTTCAAATTAATTATGTTCTTAAAAAAAGTATTTTTTTTATATACACAATAAATAAAAAACAAAATAAAATCTTTATGTAAAAAAAATAGAAAACTTTGAATAAAATAATTAGAAAGAGATCACTTTGCACCAAAATTTTTATCGTTCACCTACGTAAAAAATAGAAAGAAATCTTTCGTTGGTTACGAATTTCGTTGGACGCACATATAGTGTGCACTTTTATATACACAATTGTATTCTATTTCTGATGACGAATACACGCAACGAAAAATTCGTCGTTCGCTCCAAGTGTGTTTACTGTTTATGTTTTCTAATTTCATTTGGAAAAAAATTCACCTATTTTTTCAAAAATCTGTATTTTAAAATTTACACCTGAAATTAAAAATTTTTAATTTTTAAGGAAATCAAAATAAATAAATTATTTCAATTATATAATAAGTAGCTTCTTGTGCTCTATGTAGATGTTTTAAAATCGATCCATATGAATTTAAGAAATGTAAGGATCTTTGTTTGATTCCTTATAAAAAACAATAAACACTCTGTGAGAAAATTACAAATTTAAAAAATATTTTTTAATGATTCAAGCACGATTAAGATTAAAAAAATCAAATAGTTATTCCAAATACAGGTTTGGCAAAGGCTTTCTTCCATCTTTAACCTCAAACTTCTAATGAATAAGAAACTTTAATTCACAAAAAAGGTTTCGTGTTTTTAAGAAGTAAAGCAATCCATTTCTTATTGACATGTAATCAGTAGCTCCTTAGTTCAGATTTTATAGCAGAACTGATTGTAATTTGCAAAAATAACAGCATTTTACAACAGATTGAAAATTAAGAGAGAATTAAACCCAATATTTACTAATTTAAAAAAAATGATTTTAATTTGCCCCCAAAGCATAAACCGTCAAACACAAGTTATTAAGTTTCAAGTTTTACATATTTTGTAAAAGACAATTAATAATTTTTACAACTAGTTTTTTAATAAAATAAATTTTAAAAAATTCAACAAACTTTAACAAAAAAAATTGCTAACGGAAGGCACATGTTTAAAATTAATTGAGTAACATGTAAGATTTATTATTAATTGATACTTAAGGTAAATAAATAAAAATCTTTTAATCTTTGGGCAAATGAAATTTAAAATAAAATTATACAATTAATATCTCGTTTTACTACTGGTTTTGAAAACTAATATTTTTTTTTTTAATCTAAAATATTGTTATTTCTCTTAAACAATTTTCTAAAAGCCGCTTTATTTTTAATCAAGTATTTTGAAAGATAAATTTGATAAAATCCATTAAATACTCATATGTTTTATAAAACAGCATTTCTATTACTGTAAGCTATAACTTTTGTATCTACTTGAATTTGTTCATTAGATTTAATCATTGAACAAGCAACAAGTCTATCGATCATACAGCCTTCAAATGTCTTCTTATCTGAAATAAAACAGATTTTTTTATCTCTTTTTTAAAAATTTTTTATCTCAACTACTTTTACTTGCTTGTTTGCTCTTATATATTTATTTAATGAAATTAAAATGTATGCTGTTTTATAAAGGACAAAGATTAATTACAGCTGTAAATCCTTATTCTACATATTCGTACGATCCATTCAAAAGTAAATCTTATAAAATTCTATAGCATTTAGAAAAAAGCATCTCATCCATTAAAAATGGAATTCAAAATGCAACTCTAATCGCAAAGAAACTTTTATGTGTCAAAAACCGTTCGTATACCTCTGTTAAGTTTAACTGCCATCCCTAAATTAGAGCGAAAAGCGCAAGATATCTGTCAACATTTCTCATGTATGTACAAAATGTATGAAGCACGGCATCAACGATTAGCAATTGGCTGCTTGTTGGTTTGTTTTGTTTTGTTATGGTTGAGAAGTAATGACAGTTTAGTTATTTTCAAGGCAATCTAACGTTTTTATCTCTTATTTATTCTTATACAGCGGGTTTTATAAAATAAAATAAGTTAACATTACTGTTAAAGACACAAGTTGACGCTCTTATTTAGGGATGACATTTCATTATCGTTCGTTATCATTGTCAGAACAATAAATAATAATTTCAAGATTCGAATAATTGGCAAAATTTAAAAATTGTAGTTCAAGTAGTTTGTAATTTTTATTTTTGTATTTTTATTGTGATGGACTTTCTAGAGCCGAAAATTTTTGTTTTGTTTATCAGCTGTATTTAAAATATCTAATTGTATTGAAAATTTATATGGATTCCAATTGGAAACATGTTAACAAATACAGTTTTTAAATTTCGTTCTTCAAAAATCTTTTCATTATATTTTCGCACATAAAAAGCTCTTGAGTTGGATCACATTTCGCCCTTCATCTCAATTTCATTTGCGAAAATTTTGAACTAAAATTTAAATTTTTAATTTTCAATTTTTTGCCAATCAGAAATTAAACCATCGATCTTCTAAATGAATGAAAATTGACTTATTTTCAGCTTTTTGGTTCATTTTTAATTTAATTTCTAAACATTTTTAGAAAGAAAAATTATTTACAATTGTATGCGGACGTTTTTCAAAGAAAGTTCTGTTGAAAAGTTTCTTAAAGGACGAAATTTTTATTTCTTTTACAACTGCTTTAAAAATCTCTAAATGTAAAAATCTTGAAAATTCTGTCCTATCTTCGAAAGTTTAAAAGAAGTGAGAAGTTTTTTATATTTTCAGGAAGCAGAGTTTCTGCTTAAGCTTCCTTCTTCTCTGTGGATATTTCGACTATTAAACCCTCTTGTTAAAAAGTTTCTGGAGATGTCACCAAACGCACACAAACTTTTAATTTGCTTCTATTTGTTCTCTAATGTTTTGAGAATAAAGCATTTGTATTGAAGAATAAAGCATTTTTGTTAATATTTAAATTATAAAGGAAGATTGTCAACAGATGGAAGCTGTTTTCTGAAGTCATGGATTGAATCACATCTTAAACGTGGTTCCGTTTGGTGGGTGTTATATTTTTTTACTTCTAACTAGCGTTACCGTTCGTCAACTAAAATCACAATTTGATCTCTTTTTTGTCGGTCTAAGACTTTTTATGAGACTTTCTTAAGCACAGATAATTTCGTAAATGAGTTTATCCACAAAAACAAATTTTAACGCATTGTAAATTTCCGTTTTCTTAGTTTTTTTTCACATAAAATCGTCGAGAGGATGAACATCGAACTAGTAGGCTGGCATAGTAATTCGACTCAGCTTTTACCAATATTCCTACAGAAATATAGTAAAAAATCTTTTGCAACAGTTAACTTCAGCGTTTCAAGGATTTAAGCGATTTACGTTTAAATTTGGAAGTGTTTTCTTAATAATTCTTCAAGAAAAAAAAAGCTGAAAGGTCAATCCAAAATTAAACTTTTGATATGTTGTCATTTAGAGAAAGCTCCTTAAAATTGCCCGACCGAAGGCCGGCTGTGCAGGATATCTTTGGTAAGCGAAGCTGTTCTTGCTTTAAATGCGGATATTATGACACTTTTATAAGTGACACTATGTCCATACTAAAACCAATAAAATGTCCCTATTAAGGCCAGGATTCACTATCATCAAAGACTATAAATATACTAAGATGTTTCACTGCCGTACATTCTACATCCAGTGCATATTTTGTCGATGGACGTACTGCTACTGCCACTTTAAGAGTTAAATCATAAAGAGAGATTATTATTCTCAGCAAACTTGTTACTCTCATCTCACATTAATTGATTTGTATATACGTGCATACGAGTGTGTATATATTTACATTATAAAATATCAAACGTAAACCAATGTTACCAATTGTGTATTTGTATGGTAACAATATGTGTTTTGTTGTTGTATAAAAGAAATAACATCGATTTACACCGAATATTAAATTCATTTATTATCAATATGAAAATTTATTATTCGGAACCTTTTCGATTTTAATTTACTTTACTTTTTTAGTGACTGAATGTTTGCTGTGTTTTTTTATACTGTCTTTTTGTTCCTGTCTTTTTCTCTTATTGATTTAATAGAGTTCTTTCTTATTTAATCAATTTGGCTTTTGATATAAGACTTTCAAGTTTTCTATACAAAATTTGGGTAAAATCAACTAATGAGCTAAAATAGCAGTAGCGAAATGGCCATATGAATATACTTTCTACGCAGTAATACATTTCAATTTCTACTTTTAAAAAAATGTTTCATGAGAATATCATGAAATATTTATATTTGAAGCAATCAAGCGATCGAAATTTCAATAGAATTTAAATGTAAATTTCGATCGATATCGAATGCCGTAATTTGCCCCCAGTGTTGATAATTGTTTGATTTTTGTCCTTACTTTATTGTTTGAGCAAAAAATTTTAGTTTATTTAAAATGCTTGTGAGAAGTTTCCTAAAGCGCTAAGTAAACGGTAGCGAAATGGCCATCGAGACGTGCTTTTACCTTCAATAATCAAAATTATAATTATCTTAATAATTTGTTCGGAATAATCAGCACAATATTTTTAAAGATTAAAATTAATTTTTTTGTACGAAATTTTGGGTGAAATTATTTCTTAATGGCTTTCCAAATGAAAAATAAAAAGTTCTTGGTGTAAAACATGGAAAATTGCGAAAAATGCGATATTTCAACGATTTTCTTGCTATTAATGCAGAATAATAGATATAATTAAACCTTGACAAATTCTGACATATCCATCGGAAATGTTTATCCGTTCTAACAACTATAAAAACACGCATAAAGGTCTTATAAATACTATTTAGTAAAAAAATATATATTACGAAGCAATGTGCATAGTGTACTAATATTATTATGTCTGGTTTGCGGAGAATAACTCTTGTCACAAAAACAGGTTGGAAATTCCGAATTTGCTTATACTTATGTTGCTAAGAAAGCATTGCTCATGGGAAACACATGAGTGTAAAGTAACAAGTACTATGAAAGTCTTAATTTTAAAGCGCCAGTAATTTATTTTGTTTGGCAATTTTAATTTATAAATTTAGCTATTAAATTCATATTGCGGTTTATATAGTGAGGTTTATATATATTATACCTATATGCAGGTTAAATAAACTTAACAAAAAATTTAATAATAAATATACATAAATAAGTGCCTTATTTTATTACCATTGTTTGAAATTTCTTAAAAAACATATTAAGTATCCACAGGAATATATGCTAAAAAATTACTACGTAATTTAGGGTATGATTAGTTCGGTGCGATTATGCATATTTTTAAAAATACACACATAAAAATATATAGTTACCCTACAATAACAAGAGCAGTCATATAGTTTCGTTTTTAAGCTTATTTTACAAACAATTTTTAAATAAGTAGGAAAAATAGAATTCAGAAATTAAATTTTATGAAGCACATTCTTCTTTATATGTAGATATGAAAGTATGTATGTACGTTTCTATATGTTAAATGTGTGTTTTTGTCTCTCAATACTTTCCTTTAACAAAACATTTCTTATGAACATCCACATACATTTTTAAACGCATGTGTGTATGCATCTGTCTTGTTTACAAACTAATATTGTGCTCTCTTGAGTTTTGGTTGCGCTCACAGAAATTTTTTCCCTCTTATCTCTTACCCCCGCTGCCATGAACCTGCTTATAATTTTGCAACATCTTTATAAATTTATTGTCTTTGCTATCATACTCAGTCGTACGATCTGTCAAAAATTGCATGTGTGCTCAAAATGTATGATAGTGTGGATTAAAAGTGTATGTGTGTGACAGATTTTTTGACAGATCTCTACAATTTTATAATCTTTTGAAATAATTCATAAAATATTTTTCTCTATGCGATCAGAGTTGATTTCTTTAAGATGATGAGGAGAAAAAACAACAAAATATTAAAACAATATGTTTTTTCATCTGTTTTGTATAATAGTGTGGCACCTAAGACGCCATTTTGGAACGATTTTTAAAGTAGGACAGAATTCTGTCAGATTTTTTTGTGATTAAATCGTACAATTGTGTATGATAGTGAATCCTGGCCTTTAGTGATATGCGACCTAGAAAAAGCTTTTGAAAAATGTGTTCTCAAAATAACAGATTACAGTTTTAAACTTTCATAAAAATAATAAAATGGAAGTGTTACTAAGCGATTTAGTCAAAAAATCACAAAAATTTAAAACCGTCAAAACAAATTAATAAAACGTTTTTCTACTATTATAAATTTGTTACGCTTTCCCCTTTTTGAGCGTATGAGCTCTTTTAATTGCAAATACTAACATGTATATTTTTATTTTACTCTTCTATTGTAATTTTTTATTTATCTATTTTATTTAGTATTTACTTTGTTGATTTGGATATATTTCTTTTATTTTATCTATCAATTACTTAATATGCGCCTTTTAGAAAATTACGTAGTCGTCTATGCTTCGCTTCCGCGTTAATCCGCCGAGACTCATTGTATACGACATCTTGTTTAACAAAAATGAGCCGTGAACCCTCGAAGCAATACTGATCCCATTACGCTGTGTCTCCCGTACAGTATCGAATCCAACGAAGTTTTTTTTTAACCAGCTAAGCCTAAACTAGCACACTCTGTTGTTTTGCAATCTCCTCTTGTTAATTAAGTCTTCTTGGTCATGCCCTAAAAGACTTCCTGTTATTTTTTCGCAAATAAAAACTCTTCAGGTTCTATAAAATTTTTACACACATTTATCTCGAACCTGCCGCGGCTTTTCTAATCTAGACGCCAGGAGTTCTGTACTGCTGTTATTTAATTTTAATATAATTATTTTTTTCATATTCATACCATCGATAGGAGTTGAACTTATGATCTTCTGTTAAAACAAACACGCTATTGGTGGAACTAACAACCAATCAAATTATGTTTAATACAATCGTATAACAAAAGGCTGCCAGATCTTTTTATACAAGTTAAGCCCATTTGTTTCGCTACTCTTATTTCAATTAAGATGCACTATCTTTATTATTTCAGTTTTCTAAATGTAATAATACCTGATTACTCTCTTTAGGTAATTCCCATCCCCTCGTCCTATACCATCCTATATCCTAAGGTTTTACTCAAAAATATCATAGTCAAGTTTCGTCGCTATTGTTGTTCTCTAGATATCGGATAATTAACAGTTATTTTGAATGGAATACCTTTCTCACTAACCCGTTCGAAGAAACGATTAAACTAGTATGATGGGTGAGAAATTTTAAAATTATCGGTCTCACAGTTCCGCTTTCTATAGGGTGAAAATAAACATACAAACACAGATGCGTTCACGGTGCGTTTTGCTACCCCAATAAAAATAGTAGCATCTTGACCACTTTTCCAATCCAGCCAATCCAATCTTATTTGATTAGGCACACTAATATCGAAGCTTCCTATACGAAATTAAAGACCCTTCGCCTTACAGCTACAGCATTTTTTTACTTTGTATGGGAGATATCACGTCCACTGTCCCTGTCCATCAAGCAATTCGAAAGACTATGCATATTAGTTAGACGTTTAGAGCTCTACGGGTTATACTATACGGTAATAGTTTTTTACTTTGTTTGAGAGGTACTACGTGTACTATTCTATTTCACTCTTTATTTCGTTAAATGTATATTGATGTTAGGTAAATTGGCGCAAAATTTCAGCATACAGTATACGTACCGCTCACGCTCGTATGCGGCTACATATTTGTTGTTGTTTTTTATATGGACTAAATCACATATTGTCGCAAAAAGTCATAACTCATGAAAGCGTCGACCGATTTCGTGCAATCTTTAGTTATAAAGCTACGAGTACAACAAACTTGAAACAATTTTTTTATATTTATATAGACAGACTCAAGGCAGATTAATATACTAGGTAGTGGCAGTAGATCAGTTGACTTTCTTGTTTATGTTTTCAGATGTCAAATTTTGTATACACTTATTATTTTTTTTCCTACAAAAATTTTTTCATACAGTGGTGTTGTGGAAATATATTTAAAATTTAAAAAAAAAAAAAAAGTTTCACACACTTTTTTAAACTGGATTTTATTATAAAATTGTAGGCTCGCCTCCTCATGATTTTGTTTGCTCATTTTATATGTTAAAACAAAGAAGTTTGGTACGAAACGTGTTTATATACATTTTTGGTTTTTACATAAAAAAAAATAAGCTAACATATTCTAGCCTAAATATATGCATGAAATGCATCAAAGGAAAGCGTGTGACATCTAGATTAATAATATTGTAATTATTTTTTTTTTGCGCTACAGTTTCAAAAACTGAAAAATTAATGTTAAGGTGGTTTTTTGAGAAATTAAATATAACGCATCGGGCTATTCCTACAAAATTTTGAAGTTATATAGCTAAAAAAGTTTTTAATCAAATGGTGAAATAAAATTCAAATTTTTTTGTTTTAACATATACAGGCATGTTCTGAATTCCACACGAAATTTTCACTTCATATTTTTCAAGGCATTGTTTTTGTAAAAAATAATTTAACAGCCTGATAAATTCACGGAAAGGGAAAAAATGTCATAAGAATTGTTTTTTTTTTTTGCAAAAGAGGCCTTTATTAATCACGGGGCTGTCAAATCCGTTTTGGAGTATGTAGCCAAAATTTAACGTTTTTTAATCGGTGCTTTGCACTCCGAGGAATTTTACAATAATTTTAAACTTTGGTTCCAAAATTGGCAAAAAAAACATTTTCTCAATTCAGAGGCTTGTAACTTTTTAAGGAAAAGCGCTATCAGAACTAAACTTTAAACTTGTTTATTCTAAATTTTATTAAGAATATAGCAAATGGCTTAAAGTAATAATCCGATAATTAATAAGCGTACTACGCCAAAAATACAAAGTTAAGGTTGGCCAAAATTAACAAAAAAAATTTAAGTCCATTTTCTCCCTGCACATTTTTATAGATATTTTAAGGTCTGATTAAATAACCAAATCTTAAGTTTAAAAAAAAAAACTATATGTCCGAAGTACCTAAATTTGGGGCCCTACCCAGAAGCCCCTGGGGTCTGACCGTCTCTAGATTCACTGAGAAACATCTCGTTAAAATATATTGAGTGGTTCATAATATACCGAAAGTTGTAATCGTTTTCAAACCACTGTGCCTGAGTTGATTTGACATCTGAAAATATATTTTACAAAACCAAAATACTTATTGTTGTAGTTGTTTTAGAACTGCTATTACCTGTAAAATTAATGTGCCTTGGACAGACTTTAAAAAGTTTCATAAAATATTAGGTGCGTTCCCATACTTTTTGGACAAAATTCAGTAAAATGGGAGTAAACAAAGATTATTCTCAAATGTAAGCAAAAATACCAAAAGATACGGGAACAATTAAAACCAGCTTTCTATCCAAAAATAAGATGTCAAATCAAATAGTGAAAATAAGTACAAGGACAAGTATTTTGTATGTTGTTACATTTCGAACATATCTGATTGTTTTGCAGTTGATCATTATACCCAAAGAAAAAGTCTGCCATTTTTCGTGCAAGAAGAAGAAGAAGAATTTTATCCACATATTTATCTACAAAAAATTGCTGCAAGTGTGTTGTGACTTTATAACTAAAAAACGGTCAATTAAACGGTCGATAGAATTTTTAGGGTTTGTTCGTATGGTCGTGTAAATGGTTTATCTAAATCTGAATCCATTTTAACAACGTCTCGGCGAATCAACTTTATTGAAGTTTGCAACATAGGTAGGTCCTATAAAAGTTCTAAAACTTATCTGTTCCCAAAGCTAGCACCTAGATGAGAAAAAAAGGGGGAAACGGGAATTTACGGCTGTACTGAATTTAATATAATTTTAAACATATTTATTTATGAAGAAGGAAGAAATTTTTTAGAAAAAAGGAATAGGAGGAAGAGAGAACAAAAGCGCCCTTAAGTTAGACCCAAGCAACGCTAGCTAGTTCTCTATAAAATATTCAGACCTAACAATTTGTGTTGTTACTCTCTCTTGAAATAATACATAAAATGCAGATATTTGTAAACTTAAATTCCCCATATGATTGCTAGATCTCCGAAAAAATATTTAATTAAGCGTCATAATTAAATAACTCCTTTTTAACTGTAGGGAACATAATGATTTATTACTACTTGCTTAATTTTTAATTAATTAAGTAATTAATAAGCTACTTAACCATGGGTCAAGTTTATGTAAAATATTTTTTATTTATTTACAAAACAAAAATAAAAGTGATTAATCTTTTTATACAAGTTAATGGACACTTATTTAGTAGTTTAAACGTTTAAAAACACTTTATTATTATTTTTTTTACTTTATAAAATTTAATTGGATAAATTTAATACAAATAAAAGCTAAATGCAACTGATTTAAGTTACGAAAGAAAGGTGACATAAGTTTAGCCATCTCAATAAACATTTTGTGTTTTAAACAATAAAATTTTACGCAGGCGCCTTTTTATTGCAATCAATAAAGAGGACATCAATTTAAGAAAATTATTAACATATTTCAAAATTATATGGATTGTAAGAAAAGACTTAAAAATTGTTTAAAATAAAGTTAAATAAAACACACTGTATCAGTTACAAACTGGTAAGACTCTTTTACAGAAAAAAATTTATTTGTCTTGTATATACTTAAAGGAACGGAAACTGTTCAATAGTGTTTTCTATTCTGATAAAGAAACATAAACGTATGTCAATGGAACAATATAATTTATGCAAAAAAACCCGACTTCAAAACAAATTTCATCTGCCTGCCTATAACGGTTCAAGAGTATGGCCACATAATTTAAATTACATTAACTATTGGTACTTACTTATATCTCCAAACTTTATACTTGTTCAACTGTTCAATAGTTTGGCAATATATATCAAATTACAGCAACTATAGGGTCACCTTTTAATTTCAAAATTCAAATTATAAACTTGCTGTTGTAGTTGATTTAGCAATCAGGTTCTGTGAAAATTTCAACCGTCTGTATATAACGGTTAAACAGTTTGCCCATATACATCCGATCATATCAACTATTTAATTTATAATATAACATTTTTATACTTCTTATTATACCAAATAAAGTAGTAGACATTCTGTCTAAAATTCAGGTGATGTATATAAGGGTTAAAAAAATAAGGCCACATAAAACAAATTACACCAATTATGGGACACCCTTTAATCTTTAAATTCAAATTATAAACTCGTTGATATAGCGGGCTTAAAAATACAGGTCCCTTTTGAGTTTCAGCGTTCTGTCTCTAACGGTTCAAAAGTTAGGCCACATATACCATATTACATCATCTATTGGGACATCCGTTTATTTCCAAATCCAAGTTTTATACTTGATGTTATAGCGGAGTTAGTAGTACAGGTTCTTTTTAAATTTCAATCGTCTATCTACAACTGTTTAAAAGTATGGCCAAATACATGAAATTAAATAAACTATTGGGGTACCCTTTTATTTATAATTTTAAATATTAATACTTGTAACTATAACGGCCATAGCAATCGACATCCTGTCCAATTTGCAAGCGTTTGTGTATAACGGTTCAAAAGATAGGCCGATATAAGTAAATCTACATCAATTATGGGACACCCTTTAGTTTTTAAATTTAAATTACAAACTCGTTGCTATAGAGGGCTTAAAAATACAAGTGCATTTTAAGTTTCAGCGTTGTGTCTATAACGGTTCAAAAGTTCGGCCACATACTTGAAATTACATAAACTATTGCGACACCTTTTAACTTCCAAATCCAATATTTATACTTGTTGTTATAGCGGACTTAGCAATACAGGTTCGTTGTAAATTTCAAGCGTCTGTCTACAACTGTTCAAAAGTATGGCCATATACATCAAATTAAATGTTGTATGGGGACACCCTTTAATTTTTAAAATTATGAACTGTTTTTAAAACGGGACCAATCTGTAAGCATTGTCTATCATATTACCAAAAATTTTTAAAATCGGTTCAGAAACATAAAAACAACATTCAGTCAGAGGTGTTTTTTTGAAGTCGGTTAAAAATAAATCCGCCGAGAGCAAACTGGACTCACATAAGGAAACTTCTGTACCATGATCGAAAACCCCTTTGATTTTTAATTTTATTTTTAAATTTGTTAAAGAAGATACATATGTATTTCATGCATATTTTAAGCATCTGCCTATAACGGTCCAAGAGATAAGGCCATATTAGTTCAAAGCCACTTTATGGAAACACCTTATAATTTTTAAATTTATTATTTAAACTTAGGGGGCTTATTTGTAAATACCTTGTGTAAATTTTTAACATTTGCCTATTGCCGTTAAAAAACTAAAGCGTCTATTTTAACCCTTATTGGACGCGACTTTTCACACGTTTGATTCTCACCAGGTTGTAGTTATTTTTAACAAATATGAAAAAAAAACAATAGTATGTTATTATACATTTATATTCATTTCTTTTCAGTTTTGTTACAAATTATTTATTTTTTGTACAACTACTACATTTTATTTTTTTTATTTTTATATTTTTTTTTTATTTTTTTTTATTTTTATCATTTTCTTCTTCACTTGAGTATTGTATAGGAACTATAACTCTTCTTTTCTTAGAAAATAACGAAGCGTTATTGCTAAACTCATCACTAGAGCTAAAATCACTTTCAGAAATTTCTTTGATATTTATAATATTTTCTTTATTCATTTTATGGGCAAAAAATAAATTCAGACATTAAAAAAAAGAATTGAAAGTTTATTGCACAAGTTAAATGCTCTGCTGATAACGACAAACTGAAAAGATTCTTATGCTCAAACGGTAACGGGAAATACGTATTTTCAAATGGTAACGGTAAATTGAAGAAATGAATGCATTTTAAAAACAAATCTCATCAATAGACAGTATGTTTCGACATAAATCGCCTTATCACTTCACACCTGCCATACGACCGTTGCAGAAAAGTACTGTTGTCACGTCAGAGGTGACTTACGACCGATAAGGGTTAAATACTGCGTACTGAGGACAAGTTTCCTTAGTAGTGCATTTAAGAAAACCTTTAATTTACTAATTCAACGCTATTTTCTGGGTGATTACAAATTTAATTGAGTTTAAAATATGGAAATTAGTATTTTTATATTTCAATTATTGGGGATATCTTTTGCGTGTAATTAATGCATTGATCGATTGGCGTATTCAAATTTTATCTGGTTCATCAAGTGGCTCGACAAAATTGATTTAAATACTCACATGGAAGGACAGACGAACATCGCTCAATCGCTATACATAGGAATTCAGAACATACATACATATATACGTTTTAGGGTCAGAAATGGATATTGTAGAAATTACATAGTAACAGCAATTTAATAACTTGAAAACAGTTTCCAAAGTACATTTGCTTTTGTATGATTACTTCCCACTACAACTAATACTGCTCAATAAACACATCTGATAAAAAAACAACAACAAAAACTCAACATTCGATTACGGTACTCATTTATATTATATTTTTATTTGTTGTCATTGTTTCCTCTTTGTAATTTAATTTTACGAAGATTTCGCGCCAAAAATAAAAAATAAACAGCCGTAAAGAAATCTAACGAAGAAAACAAACATTAATTTAAATACTGTATACATACGGGGAGCAGTAAAGTGTTGTTTATCAGTAAACAAAAAATATTAAAAATAATGCAAATTTTTTATTGTAAAAAATATTACTACGAAATTTTTAATTAAAGAAAACAAATATTTTTGTATACCCTTTACCACAGTTGGAGTTTAAGTTTGTCATACCGTTTGTAATTTGTTCATAAAGTATATAATTCTTTATCCTTATGCATAGGAAAGTTGACTTAGCGATGCCCCCCTGTCCACCTTTCCGTCTGTCAGTCTGGTGGAATCAGTTTTGCCAAATCCTTCAAAAAAATTTGACCTCCATCCTCTCAGGCATAGTTTTGGAAGAGGTTTTATTCAAATTTAGCAACAGCGGACTACAAATGTTGGAGATATTTTCAAAAAGCGAACACCTTTATTTTCCTTCCATTTATCAGATTTAATTATGCTTTTTTGTTGGTTATTGTTGTGTTTTGCTTTGTTGTACTGAAAATTAAAATTTCAGAAAAAACTATAAATTACCAGGAATATGACTCAACAGTATAAATTTCACTAAAATAGTAAGCTATACTAAAAAAATTCTTTTGCAATAAAAATTGGAAATATCAATAAAAACCGACAACTCAGCGAAACAAAATTGATATTTCACTGAGCGATTAAAATTTCACCAAAATATTTATTTTCACAAAAATTTCACCAAAAATTTTAATTTGTCAAAAAATTTTACTTGCATTAAAAAAATCATTAGAAAGTTAAAATGCACAAAAAATAACTAAAAACTATCAACAATTTAAAAGTTTCGGGTGACAGCAAGAGTTCTCATCAGGCCACGTCGGGTGACTCCTTCCAAAGGATTTCCGAACATATTTAGATAAATATATGACAGGAGATTTTGTTGTAAGCACGGGGATTTTGTTGTAAACACGCGTGGCAGTCAACGTGTTAAATAGTGACAAGAGTTGTGCCTTTAAGCGGTTTTTATTGCATTTTATTCATTAAATATGTGTTGTATTTCATACGTATGAAAACGGTTGTTGTCTGTTTTTCTGCTTATAATGTTTAAGCAATAGATTTGATCAAATTTTGTTTTTTTATTGTTTATAAATAGATCTGCATACAATGCAGATATTCATAAAACGGCAGTAAAAAGCTTTAATAGGGTAAAATGTGGCAACGCTGCTTACAAATAAAGACAATTAAAAAATTCTCGCGTACGAGTATAAAAGAACTTAAAATTCTGATTGCGATATTTTTGAGACTTGTTATTAGGCTCCTTGTTTTAAACATACCCACAACAATAAACACTTACAAGAATGGGTAAAATAAACACCGCAACTTTTTATTGCGGTGTTTTAAATACTGGAGTATAAAAAATATAGAGTAAGTATGCGGAGTACTCATGGTTACGGTGTACTCGTGCAATTCTCCGATTACCACCTTGAATACAGCAGCCTCAAGTTGTTTGCTGATTGTGAACTTATGGGGTGACCATATAAAAAAATTTAAATATAAAAAAACAAGTAAAAGTGTTATATTCGGCTATGCAGAATCATAAATACCCTTCACACTCTATGGAAAACTAGTTTAATGAGGTAATCTCGTCAAAAAACAAATATTGGGGTGACAGAGAATTAAAAACTTAGAAGTTATTTAATGCCCTCGGCTCCTAATGGGTTAAGCATTTTTAAAAAATTTTAGTATTTCCTTAAAGATCTCATCAAAAGCTTTTAAATGATATCCATATTGATATTTTAAAAAAAATTAAAAATATCAGAGACCCGTAACTCGGAAAATATGGGCGAGCCCCAATATTATCACTTAATATTTTTTCTTATTTTTTTATTTTCTATTGCCCCATATCTTTGTTTTTTTTATTGGAGTTACTTCATTGTTCCAAATAACATGAAAAAATTAGAGATAGGCGTAGTGTTTTACCCGCTGCGTCTATGGACATGGATCGATCTTGCAAATTTGCAGTAGCACCTCTTTCAACACTGATCGATTGGCATATTTAAATTTAAATTTTTACTAACACGGTCATCGCTTAATCGACTTCGTTATGCATAAGAACTCAGAACATATAAATGTACTTTATGGGAAATGGAATTTGTAGAAATTTCACTATCAATTTTTCCACCTATTTAAATGCTATGAAATCAAAATAAATCAATTATTTAAGTAACAAACTTTATTTACTAAAATACTTCAAAACTAAAGCCAAATGTGGTCACATTCTACTGATTTGCTCCTCGTTTGCCGTCGTAAAAGTAGAAACAAATCTATTACAGACTTCTACGCACATGATGAATTTTGTCCGGCGTCATTACGTGCATTTTTACATACCCAAATGTGTTTTATTTTCGACTCGAATATTCGCGACCAAAAATTCGTTGTTTGTCCTACTGTGTTTCTAGCATTATGTTTACAGAATTTGTTAATATTTTGTTCATGATCATTAAAATTAGTAGAAAATCTTAATACTTTATTCATGATTGCAAAAAAAAACCATATTTATAGCTGATTTACGAACAGGCGTAAAACCAGAAATAATATAACGGTTTTCACAATTTCTTTTTCCATTATTTGTTTACAATTTGATTACAAAAAAATAAGACGCGACAATATTGCATATGCAACTGAGTAAATGATTGACTGAATGGCCGGCCAGTTGATTAACAAGTTTTTACGAATGAACAATAACACAAAACAAGATCTTCACAATATTTGCTCAGAGGCCGTCCTTTTGTTTATTTCATCAATACAAATAAAAAGGCACGCGAGCAAAAAGTTGTTAAACTCCAATTAAAAACCTGTGTTTTATTTAATGTGCGTAAGTTATTTACATTTAGTATCTGCGTTTGTGTCTTTCAGGCACATTCAGTATGTTTAGTGGGGTAACACTTTTGCAAGGTGTGTGTGTATAAAACGGATGTGAAAAGATATCAAAAGATGAGTAAAATTAGTAATTTAGTTGAAGAGAAGACGTTAACGTGAACACAACAAAAAGCGGTTGAAAATTGATTTGTATTAAATATCGTAATTGAAAGAGACGTGCAAGAAATTCTGAATCAGAAAATTGTGAATAAATAAGTGTTTTTTTTCTTTTATTTTGGAAGTAAATAAAAATTAAAATTTAATGCGATTGAAATAAATAAAAATACAACAACGAAAAACAAAGAAACTATGTCAATTGTGATAAAATTTTTATTAATTTTAACTTTACTAATCGCGATAGCATGTCGTCTGCTAGAAGCAAAAGTATTTAAACGTTGCGAATTGGCAAAAATTCTGCATGAACGCCATCGTCTGAACTTAACGCAAGTATCAATATGGTTGTGCTTAGCACAACACTCGAGTGGTTTAAATACAGCAGCTTATGCTAATAGTACAACGGGTGGTTCTCATGGCCTATTTCAAATTAGTGATGTTTATTGGTGTTCTCGTTATGGCCAAGGAGCAGGTTGTAATCTGCCCTGTCAAAAGTTAAGAGACGATGACCTAAGCGATGATATTTCTTGTATTAAACATATTTATGATGAACATCAACGTATATCCGGTGACGGTTATAACGCTTGGAATGCTTATCAAAAATATTGTCAACATAATGCCGCTTCTTATATACAGGATTGTTTTCCATTAGAATATAAGGAATTCATGTTTTTGTCATCCGACAAAGGATATCATAAAAATCAGGAACAGTTTTCTAAAAATGCCATACCTGAGTATAATTCGCCGAAGAAAAAGGGTAAAGTATACGAACGCTGCGAATTGGCCCGTGAACTTTATAACAAACATAAAATGTCAATGCAACAGATACCCACCTGGGTTTGTATAGCCGCACATGAATCTCATTTTAATACAGCTGCCTTGGGTCGTTTAAATGCTGATGGCTCCACCGATCATGGTCTATTCCAAATCAGTGATCTTTTTTGGTGTTCTAACGATCGTTATACTGGTGGTGGTGGCAAGGCATGCGGTTTGCCCTGCAGTAAACTGCTGGACAATGATATTACGGATGATGTAAATTGTGTAAAGAGAATTCATAGTGAGCACACTGCCTTGACAGGAGACGGTTTTACCGCCTGGGCCGTTTATATGCCATACTGTCAAAATCAACTTTATGAACAAATAGCAAACTGCTTTAACAATATCCAACAAGAAGATTATAAAGAAAATATTTACGCACTTCAATTGCCTACAAATCAAATACCAACTGCAACCAAATTTGACAATGGTAATCCATTTCTGAAAAATATGGTACCACAAGCACCAGCAAAAACTTATCATAAACCATCAATCTACAATCATACTTTTAAAAAGTCTTCCGACTCATCAGCAAGCAGGGGATTTTCTCATAACAATCAATATACACGTTGTTCGTTGGCACAAGAACTCTATTTCAAATACAACTTTCCACTACAAGATGTTGCTACGTGGGTGTGCATCGCCGAACATGAGTCTCAATTTAATACTGCAACTGTAGGGCGCTTAAACTCGGATGGCAGTGCCGATTACGGCCTTTTTCAAATAAACGATCGCTATTGGTGCGAACATAGTTTGCATGGTGGCAAAGCTTGTAATTTACCCTGTGACAAGTTATTAGATGATGACATAGAAGATGATGTAGCGTGTATAAGATTTATACATAAAGAACATACCATTTTATCAGGAGATGGTTTCAACGCCTGGACAGTTTATAGGCCACACTGTCAAAATCAAAATATCGAATACATTAGAAACTGTTTTGATGAAACAACTTTTACATCTTATGAAATGATGGAGGCCTCGCCCAGTTTTAATGTAGAAGTTAAATATAGCAATGGTAAGACCTTTAGTAAATGTGAACTGGCTAAAGAATTATTTTATAAGCATGACATCCCCATGTGGCAAATACCAAAATGGGTGTGTATAGCTCAACATGAATCTTCGTTAAATACGGCAGCAGTAGGTCGCCTCAATACAGATGGTTCGGCTGATCATGGTCTCTTTCAAATAAGTGATCTTTATTGGTGCAGTCACAATCAACATGGTGGAAAGGCCTGCAATATACCGTGTAATAAACTCTTGGATGCAGACATAACAGATGATGTGAGATGCATTAAGATAATATATGAAGAGCATACAAGGCTATCTGGGGATGGATTTAATGCTTGGACTGTTTACAATCCACATTGTCGTAATGCCGGTATGAGTCAGATAAAAGAATGTTTTACAGAAAATGAAATTGATACTAATTCTATAGAGCCGGTCAATACACCATCAACAGAAAATACATCCAAAGGAAAAATTTACAGAAAATGTGAACTTGCTCAAGAATTATATCACAAACATCGCTTACCAATAGAACAAATACCCAAATGGGTGTGTATAGCTCAACATGAGTCTTCGTTAAATACTGCAGCAGTAGGTCGCCTCAATACAGATGGTTCGGCTGATCATGGTCTCTTTCAAATAAGTGATCTTTATTGGTGCAGTCACGATCAATATGGTGGCAAAGCCTGCAACCTACCGTGTAATAAACTTCTCGATTCAGACATAACAGATGATGTGAGATGCATTAAGATTATACATGAAGAACACACTAGAATATCTGGAGATGGATTTAATGCCTGGACTGTTTATAAACCACATTGTCATAATGCCGGTATGAGTCAGATAAAAGAATGTTTTACAGAAAATCAACTTGATACTAATTCTATAGAATCATTCAATACAGCATCAACAGAAAATGTACCCAAAGGAAAAATTTATAAAAAATGTGAATTAGCTCAGGAACTTTTAATAAAACATAAAATGGCCATAGATCAAGTACCTACTTGGTTATGTATAGCAGGACATGAGTCTTCATTTAATACAGCAGCTATAGGTCGTCTAAATGCAGATGGCTCCTTAGATCATGGCCTTTTTCAAATAAGCGACCTTTATTGGTGTTCTCATGATCGGTATGGTGGTAAAGGCTGTAATATACCATGCAATAAGCTTTTAGACTCCGATATAACAGACGATATAGAATGTATAAAAGTTATCCATGAAGAACATACCAGAATATCAGGAGATGGTTTTAATGCTTGGACGGTGTATAGACAGCATTGTAATAATCGAAAGGTAGAAGAGATAACTAGCTGCTTGTCAAGCGATCAATTGGAAAATTTGCCAATAGATCAGAACTTTTTTAAAAAATACAATAAACACTCTTTGAAGAGGACAGAACAAAAAGTTCCCTCTTATGTAAATCCCTTTACACGGGGATTTAAGCAACGTAAGCCTTCAAATAATAATTATTTCAATTTAGATTATGAGTATGAACAGCCCAAAAATTCAAATCCATTTTTACAAGATATTAGAATAGCCAGCGGTAGTGAAGTTTACGAAGTTATAGTACGAGTTCCAAAAAATTTAAGTGACATTAATAAAGAAAGTTATAAAAATAATCCTTTTTTAAGTGGATTACTAAAGTCCTCAACATTTTCTAAAGATAATCAGGAAATCAAAACTCCAACAACCTCAAATTATAAAAACAATTTCTTCCTGAAAAGTCTTAATTCTTCCACGGTGGGCAATGACTTTACTTCCAAGCCTGCTAAAACAAAAAGTGAGAGTGATTATTCAAGAAATAACCAAACTAAGTTTTTAAACTCTGTAAAATCAACTCAAAATTCTCTTCAGTATAAAAAAGAAAGATATTTAAATAGTAACGATTTTAGAACAACAACATCTAAGCCAAAAACCACAGCTGCCATGCCAAATACCATATCTTCGAAAGCCACCAAAAAGCCTACTGGTTCGTCGTTGAATTACATTACAACTACAAAATCCACAACTGAATCTTCATTAAAGGCTGCAAATAGCAAACACCATGCAGCAGTCAATAGCACAACAAAAAGACCAGTGACTTTCCACACCTCTAAAACACCTTCAAGCATCTCAAAAAAGATTTCTAATGCTAGAACCCTGTCCACTCCACCAACAAAAACAATATTTACCTGGAGTTGGCAAAATCAAAAACCTAAAAATGAAAAATACTATAATTCAACAACTACAAAACCACCAAATACAACTATCTCAAGGCAAAGACACAACAATGAGAACAAAGTTTTAACAACTACAAAACCACCAAAAACTACTACCACCAGGTTGGCTAAGAGTCAAAAATACACATATAATTCTACAGTTGCAGAGACCGTTACAAACTGTAAATCATTAGAGGGGAAAATTATAAAATCCTGTCTCACCACGACTACAAAGCCCGAAAAAACTACTTGGAATTGGAGAAATATTCAAACTACCACAACCACAAAACCGCTTACTACCACGGAAAACTGGAATAAATGGGATAAATCCACAACTACAAATCCCATCACCACAACTGTTAAGACTGAAAGAACTACTAGGAAATGGCGAAATGAACAGAAATCTTCTACAACAGAAAATTGGAGAAAATGGGATAGGATCGCAAATAAAAACTCCAGTATTACAACTAGAAAGCCAAACAGAACTACCTGGAATTGGAGAAATGAACAAAAATCATCAACAACAGAAAATTGGAGAAAATGGGATAAGATCACAACTAGAAGTCCAAGCACCACAACTGCAAAAACTGACAGAACTACATGGAATTGGAGAAATGAACAAAAATCATCAACAACAGAAAATTGGAGAAAATGGGAGAAGATCACAACCAGAAGTCCAAGCACCACAACTGCAAAACCTGACAGAACTAGATGGAATTGGAGAAATGAACAAAAATCATCAACAACAGAAAATTGGAGAAAATGGGATAAGATCACAACCAGATTATCAAACACCACAACTGCAAAGCCTGACAGAACTACTTGGAATTGGAGAAATGAACAAAAATCATCAACAACAGAAAATTGGAGAAAATGGGATAAGATCACAACCAGAAGTCCAAGCACCACAACTGCAAAATCTGACAGAACTACATGGAATTGGAGAAATGAACAAAAATCATCAACAACAGAAAATTGGAGAAAATGGGAGAAGATTACAACCAAAAATCCGAGTATTACAACTACTATGAAACCTCTTGCAAGTAAAGAAAACTGGAGAAAATCGGATAAGGCTACAACGGAAAAACTTAGCGTTACAACTGCACAGCCCGAAAGAACTACTCGCAACTGGAGAAATGTATGAAAATCTACAAAATCTCAAAATGCTACAGAACACTGAAGAAAATGAAGCAAGTAAAATATGCAGAACTATAACTTGCCAAATCTTTGCCACCACATTTGGTGGGATACAACAAAATAGTAAGACAACAAAGTCAAAGTCAGTTACTTTTAATATTTTGAAAACGCCTTCAAAATAATTCGAATTTGTAAAATACAACTCTTTGTTCGGCCTGTAACTACCACAAAAAATTAACAACAATTAGCAACAAATTGCCAAATTAATTTTTAATAAAAAAATATGAAAACAATCTACTCGACAATAAGATCAAAGGAATACGGCGTTACAGAGCAACAAAACTGAAAATATAACAGGATCGACAGCTAAAAATAAGACGTACTGGGAAACTAATACATGAAACATTTAAATGTGATTTTCTTAAAATTATTTTAGGTTTAATTTTTAATTATTTTTTTTTTTTTTTTTTGTTTGTTTATAAAAAAAAGTGCTGCCATTATGTGATTAAATATTTTTTCTAGTTTTAAGTTTAGTTTCGTTAGTCTACTTAAAAAAAATATGTGAATTGATATGCATAAAATTAAAATAAAAAAATGATTAATTTCTTTGAGCTTTTGCCTTGATTAAAAACATTTACGTTTTATGATTTTTTACTTAGAAACACTTTACCAGTATGATACATAAAACCTCATCGACTCGTTGCTACTGTTATGATGATCCTTAAAAACAGAAATAATATACGAACAACAAAACGTATGCAGTGAACGTACACAAAGCAAGTGTAAAAACATTTCCTTAAAATTCAAGACATGCCATTTTGTTTACTCCGCTTGCTTCACAACAGCGTTTGGCAACACATTAAAATTTTATGAAAATGCCTTGGTATAAAGCGGCTCTAAGTGTATCATTAAATTTTTGTTAGTTGATAACGAAGTAATAAAAGATCATAAAAAATAAACCAAAATTTATTAAGTGCGTGTCATGAAAGAACAGAAGCACAATTAAAGTCCAGTAATTACTATCATAAACACTCCTACAATTTAATCATACAAAAATCTGATAGAACTTTGTCTTACTTTAAAAATCGTTTCAAAACGGCGTCGTGGTTGCCACAAAAAAGATGGTATTAATATTATGTTGTTTTTCTCATCGTCTTTAAAAAAATCAACTCTGATCGCATAGAGAAAACTATTTAATGAATTATTTCAAATGATAATAAATAAAATCGTACAGATCTATCAAAAAGTCTGTCACACTTACTCTTTTAATCCACACTATCATACCTTTTGAGCACCATGCAATTTTCAACAATTCGTACAACTGAGTATGATAGTGAATCTTGGCTTTTAATGAAGACATCGTGAAATAACATACTTAAAGCACCTCAAAATTTGATATCTTATTTCGATCACAAAAAGTGTTTCTTTAATTGTAGAAGGTTGCTGTATCAGGTGAAATCTCATCAAGTTTTTTTACCTTCTTCATTCATTTTCAACACAAACAACAATCACCTGCAAAATTAACGAAACACATTTAGTGTCTTGGCAAAGTTAATTTCAACACTAACACGTACGAATAGACGGACATCGGAACTCAGAATATTTATATACATACTTTATGGTGTGGAAAATTAATATTGTAGAAATTACAAAATGAACGACAAATGAAATATACCCTTTTCACATGTGACTGGTTGCTTTGATCTGAAAGAGATTTGCATTCAGTGTGTGTATTTTTCTGTACTCTAAAAAAATCATAACAATTTTACCAGAAATTTTAAATTTATAACAAATTTTAATACGACAGCATTGCCAAATCAAAATAACCGAAAAAAATAATTCAAGCAAATGAATTTAGAAAACCTGCAAATGCTCTTATTGTCACGCACCAACTTCATGGATCCACCTTTATAAGTTATTTTCGAAGTTCGAAATTGAATTTATTACTATTTTATATAAAAATTTTGTTCTTTGTTAAAGTCCATTTCTAATTAAATCTTTCCAGGCTTTTCAATTTTCCACTGTATTTTAATAAATATAATTTTGATTACAAAGCACAAGTTTTAAAACAATTTATTAATATGAGAACTAAAATTTTAATAATAAAAAATAAAAGACCTATTGCTAAAAAATTAAAAAAAAAATATATAATTAAAACTAATAATTAAGGATTTAAGACGTTAAGATACAAATTAATATTTAACGGTGACGACATGTTGATTTTTGCCCTCAAACCGGAAAGAATCAATTAAACAAATCATTTAAATGATTATACAATAAGACAAAATCTAATTAATATTCGAAAGATTATCATAATGTGTTTGTATTTTGAATTGAGCAGAATTTCATCTTTTTATTGAATAAAAATATATAAATATTTTTGTTGTTAGAATTTAAAAACTGTTCATATAAAATTAAGACGAATTATATTTTTAAGTGAGTGATAAAAACAATAAAAAAAAGAAAGCCTTTTCTTTTTTTGAATTTTAGGCTTTAAGCTTCTTGATAAGTCGAAATTCTCATTAAGTCCACTTAAAAAAAAATAAGTTAACGGTAATTTTCTTCTTCCTTATCCCAATAATAATCACAATTTCAATAGAGTACTATCTTGACATAAAATAAACAAAAACAGTTTTGCTGTACAATTCTTTCGCACAAATATTTCTTTTGAAAGTGGAATAAGTCCATTCCCAAGCAGTACTTATAAAAGGACCAATTTAACACTTCCCAAGACTATTATAATGCAAAAAAAATTTATTTTGTATGTAATAAAAAGAGAAGAGATTGTCTTAAGAAAATCTCTTGAAAAAACAATATCAAACAGGAAAAATGTTACGGTTGGAAAAATTATAAACTGGTTTAACCAGGGTTTAAATTACTTCTTAAAAATAGCAACAGCACTAAACTCTTTGCTTTGTTTGCATGGTTTTCAGCAAATAAAAAAAAACTAAATGTCCAACATTTATAAAAAATTTCATTATAAAAGAAGCAACAGCAAAAAGCAAATGCAAAAAACTAGAAAAAACTGCTTAAGTAACACCAAACGTTTTCAGAGTAATTGTTTTGCTGACTGCTTTGCTGCTAAAAGAAACATATAGTCAGCTTAACCAAATGCGTTTCTTTTTTTTCATTTGCTTATTGCTTTTGCTACACATTTTTCCTAAGCAACTACATATGCATTGAAAAGGTGAGGTTTAAAAGGAATGCACCTCATAAATTTTGTATAGTAGAAAATGCTCGATTGAAAAAAAGGAAAGGCCAAAAACTCAGCAAAATGAATATTCATTCATATCACTAAATAAAACTCCGAGGAGCAAAACAAGAGAGAAACATAAAAAGATGATAATTAAATATGATATTATGCATCGCCTATTCACCACAAATAATTCAATATGCTAACTGTAAAAGAAAACTAAGTTTAAAATATCTCTATTGATTTAAATATTTTAAAGAAATAATTTTAATTTTTATATTTTTTAAAAAACTGAAATAAACTCTCAATAAATTTTGTTATTCATTTTAACTGTTGTTTTTTACATATAAAATTCGTCTCAGTAAAACTTATGTCTAAGGAGATATGAACTTAATTTCGCTCCTGTCACTATTTCTTCTATGTTACTTTCGAAAGTGGTATAACTCCAAGCGGGGTTAAAAAATCGTTTGTTTTTCAAATAATTTTAGTAATTTTTATTTCACAAGAATTAAGCAACAGCAAGCGTTTTCAAAAGAAATGCTTTTCTGATTGCTTTGCAAATGCGTTCCTTTTTTTTTGCATTTGCTTTTGCTGCACATTTTGCCACAGCAACAGTTAAGCAGCTACTACTGCTACTATACATATAGTCAAGCATTTTTAATCACTGGTTAATACATCTTATTTTATATTATATTACTTAGTTTTAAAACTAGTTTTAAATAATACAATTTTCATGAGTTTTTTCATGAGTTCAAAAGTTATAACTTCATTAGAATAAACGAATTTTTTCGAAACGCATTGTAGAAAATAAGTTCAAGGAAGCAATAAAAAAATACCCATTTTTTTTTTAACTCCTCCATATATTTTTTATTTTTTTTTTTTTTTTCTGGGAATAAGTGCTTAAGTCTGGAATCGAAACGGTCATTACTTTTATTCAAAAAGTCTCTTTTTAATGATTATTTTGCAATTTTTATTTTCTGTTTGAAAAATAATAAGTTGTAGTTTTCGTTTGAAAAATAAACAGCTATTTTTTTGTTTGAAAATTAATAATTGTTTTATCTTTTTAAACAACGGGAATTTTTTTCTATTATATTAATTAATTTTCGAAAAGTCTTTTTTCGTGCCATTTTCTCGATTAATTATTTAAATAACCGATATTGATTATTGAAGGTCAAGGCACGTCTCGATGGCCATGTCGTTACCGCTTATTTAACTCTTCAGGAAACTTCTGACAAACATTTTAAATAAACTAAAGAATTTTGTCCAAATAATAAAGCAAGACAAAAATCCAAGTTTAAGCAAAAACAACAATAACCAAAAGTAATTATATTCTTCTTTCTCCGCTGTATACGGATGAATTTTTAACTTTAATTTTTTTATTAAAAAAAATTTACTTTTCAAGTTTTTTTTACGTGGAAATTAATAAAAAATATTTTAAATTTAACGAATGAGATTTATGTAAGGACTCTGGAGATAATTTTTACTGTTAATCAATTTTGACTGTAAGTCAGTATTAGTTTTAGAACTGAAAACGCTCTTTCTACAGTAACTTGAGTTGCAATTCTATAATTATTTTGCAATAAAAAAATAAAACTTGAAAATATTATTACTTTACAAGTAAAAAATAGAACCTGAGAAATAACTATTATTATACCCTTCACCACAAAAGTAGAAAAAGGGTATATCCATTTCCGGCCCCAAAAAGTATATACAGTGATGTGCAATAAAATAGAGCCACCTGATCCCTAATACTTTTACCCCTTATTAATCTCTCATACAAAAAAGTACGCATAAAAGAGTTGTTCTACTAATTTTAAATATCTTTTACAAATGTTATCCCGTTATGTTATAAATAGCTTCAGCGTCATTAAACTGTTTTTTATTATCGGTATAAATTTGGATGCGAAAACGGGTGTGCAAAAAAATAGAGACTGTTTTGAAAAATAATTAACTTTTACAAATTAATTTCTTCTTCTTAAATGAGCAGAGAAAAACATTGCACCTGTGAGAGCCGTAAGACGATAAAAAAAAACCTCCATAATAAAGAAAAAGTTATAGACAAATTGCCGAAATAGTTGGATGCTCTAAAAACGCCGTCAAATATGAAAGCAAGGCAGAAAATAAAGGAAGACCGTCGAAAATAACATTTCTACTGGAGCGAAAAATTTGCGTCATGTAAAAATATATCCTCTTGGCACCTCTTCCATCCTTAAAAAGCAGCATTATCTCGATGTTTCTACTTCAACCATATAAAGGCTTCTTATTAGAAATAATTTAAAGGCTAGAAGTAGTAGAAAGGTCCCGTACATACCACTGTATATTCTGTATTTTTTTCATGTCATTTAGAAAAATAAAGTGACTCCAATCAAAAAAAATAAATAAATATATGGGGCTATAGAGAATTAAAAAAAAAGAAAATACATCAAGTGAAAAAATTGGCGCTGGCCCATATTTTCCAAGTAACGGGGCCATAAAATTTTCAAATTTTTTAAAATATCAATATGAGTATCATTTTAAAGCTTTTTAAGAGGTCTTTCAGGAAATACTAAAATTTTTTAAAAGTGCTTAATCCAATAAGAGCCGATGTAATTTTTGTATACCAAAATTATTTTTATTTTTGAATTCTCTGTCACCCCAACTTTTGCTTTTTTAATTGAAGTTACTTCACTTAACTAGAGTTACATAGAGGGTGAAGGGTATATAAGATTTGGCATAGCCGAATTATTTTTTTTAATAAATAATAAAATTTAGAAAATAACATTTTTAGTTTTTTATTTTAATAAAATCTTAATAAACAAAATTAAACTCGGGCAAAGAAAGTTCGGGTGTCGTTATTAGAGATCCCCGATTTAAATTTAAACTAAATTTTGCATTACTTTTCACGGATCTTTTCTAAAGAAAACACAACATTCTGCTGGTGTCTAGTTTTTCTTGTTTTCTTTGGGACATGTCCGTATACATTTGTAAATAATTCATCAATTTAAAAATTTTTAGAAATTAGAATCAAAAAAGTACTTAAGCCGAAAATCCATTTTAATTCAAGAAAATACTAATTTGTTATTGATGAAAAAATAATCTGCCAGATCAGATTTTGAAATTCCCACTTTAATTTGAATTTAATTAATTGTACTTATTAAAGTAATATGTCATCCAAAAATAGAATTAACATGTGTAAAGGAATGAATAACAACAAACTAGAGAATTGGTCAGCAGAAGTTCCAGAGTGTAGGCAGTACTAAAAAGTCCTTGTATCCTTATATGCACGAGTGTTGGCTAAAAGATGTCTTTGAGGCAGATATTTAGATCGATTTTTTAAGTAACTTAACAGACCATGATATGCACTAGATATAGGCTCGCTTACTTGATTAGCGTGAATCATGTGAGTCACATGTGATTATAATTAATTTCTTATTTTACTCACGAGAAAGTGCATAAACGTGAAAATAAAACAAAATCTGCCGCGAGTAAGCATGCATGAGTTGAATTTTTGGCGTGATTGGTTGGTAATTATTTCTTTTTCTAGTTTTCGTCTTTGTTTTAATTTGTTTTTCCGAGAATGACCTTAAGCAGGTGGCATTATTTTTCCAGTAAAAGCAACACCACACAGCGTGGACT
This sequence comes from Gymnosoma rotundatum, assembly GCA_916610165.2. Taxonomy (NCBI): domain Eukaryota; kingdom Metazoa; phylum Arthropoda; class Insecta; order Diptera; family Tachinidae; genus Gymnosoma; species Gymnosoma rotundatum. The sequence continues at coordinate 51,597,872 of OU744338.1, forward strand.
TTTGCAAATAAATGGTTATAAATCTGGAACTTTTAAACTACTGATTGGATTAATGCGAATCTTGGAACGTAAATGTCAGACTTTATAAATCGCTGCACCCTTTTAGCTAAAGCAAAGCCAAAGTTGGCTGGCTACCTTGGATTTAAAAAAGTTTAAGAATTTAAATTTGTTTATTTTTTGTTGTCCAATTTTATTTTTTTAAACACCATTTAATTCTTCAATTTGTTTATAAACTTCTTAGAAGTTGATATAGTTTAATATAGTTTTTTATTTGACAACGAGATTTGCAACAAAGTATAAATAGGAACAACAAAAAATAAACTAAAAACTAGAATTGCTGGTCATAAATCTGATCAAAGATATAGAAATATTAATTCACAAAAAACTGCATTATCATCTCATTGTGCTAGATTAAATCACTATCCTAATTTTGAAAATGTTTCAGTAATAAACACAGAAAATAATTATAAACGGCGGTATATGTTAGAAATGTTACATATAATTAATACACCAATAGCACACAGAATTAATTTTAAGGCAGACACAGATAATGTAGCTCAAATTTACATACACTTGATAAATAAGAAATGATAATGTACTTTTTTACTTTTTTATATGACAAAATAATTTTATGTTTTTTGTTTTATGTTAGTTTGAAAAAAATTTTTATAACTTTTTTGTTGTTGCTTTTTTGTGTTCAAATAAATATTTCTTTGTCCTGATGATGCTACACAAGGGAATAGCGAAATATTGAAAAAATAAAAGACCTTGTGCTTGAATAATAAATTAAAAAATAAATTCTTAGAAGTTGTTTATATACCAATCAATCATTATCGGAGCTTCCATGAGCGCGAGTCAAAAACAAAGTTATGAGTAAGCGTGTATAAACGTTAGTGACTTTTCACTCACACTATCTTATCATTACGTAGTTAGTTAGGAGTGCAGCCTCTCACGACGCAGCTCACTTGAGCACAATCGAATGGCCCGTTGTGATACCACAAGAAAGACGGCGCGACTCCGAGAACCATGCAGATTTCCGGATTAACTTCGCTATGTCCCCTATAGAGTGAGATGATAGCTCCGTAAGAGTTCCGAAGAAAGGAGAGCCCAGAATTCGTAATCTTCTCAGAGCCAGGGACGAGCAATACGGTCTCTTCCTCATCCGTCGAGCCACAGCTGTGACAGAAATCATTAAAAGGCAGACCAAGTCTTTCAGCATGCCTGGCGATGAGACAGTGACCAGTAAGTATCGAGACCGTGATGCTTATGGATTTCCTGTCCAGTCCGAGCAGCTGCCTGGTCTGCTTGAGGTCCAGTGTTGTCCACAGTTGTCTGGAGACACAACAGGAACATACCTCTACCCAAATTGAGGTAGTGGTTCTTTATGGCCATTTTAACCGTTGCCAGAGGAATCCCAACGTCTGGTAGCGAGGAGACGTTAGAAAGCAATGTGCCCCGTTTGGCGAGATCATCGGCCTCACAGTTTCCCTGGATATCCCTGTGACCAGGGACCCAAAACAGGTCAATGTGTTTAGTAATAAGCGACATCTCAGGACTAGATTAGATGTACTGTATGCACCAGCAAGCGCCCTGATTGCCGCCTGACTGTCCGAAAATATTCGAATGGCAAGGCCAGAAAGATCGTCCCTAAGCGCTATTTCGGATGTTTTCAGAATGGCCATTACCTCGGCTTGAAAGACGCTGCAGTAGTCAGGAAGTCTAAATAAGAGTCTTAGTCCAAGGTTATTGAAGATTCCGCAACCGACCCTGTCGTCCAGTTTCGAGCCATCGGAGTAGATGTCGACAGTATTACTCACAACCACCTTGTTACAGACCCATTTCTCCCTACTTAGAATATGGATCTGAAACCCGTGGTCTAGAGCAGGAGTAGAAAAGATGTAGTCCACCATTGATGGTATGAGCACATCCCGAACGATAATTTTAGAGTGTCCTATATGCAGCCAGCATGAGAGGGCATTAAGTCTGGCTGCACAGCATTTGGCCTGTTGCAACACCAGGAGTTTGGTGGGTAGCCAGTGGAGAAGGGCATACAGAGTTTTTGTCGAAGTAGTTCGCGGGAGTAACGTTGCAATGAATGTGCCAAGCAAATCTGTATTGAGAAGTTAAATATTGTTTTGCCGATATCTTTTATTTAAAATGTCAAACAGTTTTCGGCTCCAAACCAAGTTAATAAAACTTATTCGAATAAAAAAATGTTTTTTCAAACCATTTGGGAATTAAAAATCTTTTTATTCCATATAATATATTCTATATAATATATAATAAATTTTTTCTTAATTATTTATTCGATTCATAAACTTCACTGTTTTCTTAGCAAACGATCCAGAAAATACTACATTATATTCTGCTGATGTCTAATTTTGGTCTTTTTCTTTGTAAAACTTACGCATTAATTTGCAAATAATTTTCTTTCTTAATAAATATTTAGAAAACAAGATCGACAAGATCTTAAGCCACAATAATCAATTCATTTGTTGGAATGTAATAATTTAAACTAATTTTAAAGTGATTTGCAATTCTTGGCCATCAAAGTTATGCATACAAAATAGAATTGATAGAATATCCATATAATTTGTAGGAGTAGATATACAAACACACAAACATTGTTTAATCAAGAATTTTAAGTAGGTTTAATAAACCATCAAGTTTGACTGTTTTGAACGAGAATTTTTTAATTTAAATACATTTAATAATTTTGATTGTGCGCAGAATAAATTTGCTTATGCAACGCGTAATAATTCCTTAATTTTTTTTTAGTTTAAGCCACAAATGAGCCAGTTATTTAAATGTTTAATTAATTTAAATTTTATTAATTGAATTTTTATAATTTCTATATTCTAACGCAACATTAGATTTTGTTAATTTGACTTTTATTATATAATTTTATTTTCCAATTAATTAAATAAAAATATTTGTATTTATTTTTTTAAAAAAATATAATAAAAAAAACTAAATACAAACATTTTTATTGCCTTTTTACGCATCTAAGAGAAAAAACAAATAAAATGAAGTGCAACGACGGATGCGAATTTCATAGACATTTTTTATTTTTGGTTTACTAATTTTTTATTCTTATTTATTGAAGTGTATTTAAAAAATTGTATACGAGTACAATGTAAATAAGCAGTATATTGGAAAGATTTAATATTATTGTTATTTTTCAATGAATTTTTTTGTTTCCTTTTTCTTCTTTTTTCCTAGTCATTCACAAAAAATATTAGCAAATATGATTTTTTTGTAAGAAAATAATAAAACTGAGGCAACAATCTGAAAGGAAAAAATTTAAAATTGAAAGCTTGAGATAAGGGCGCACTATAATTAAAATAGATTCTAATTTCGTGCGAATTGTCAAAACTTTATATAAAAACAACCGTAACCGCAACCGTGAGGTTTTTTTTGAGATTTTCTTATACATATGATTTTTTAAAGACTTTTTTTTAAGCAAACATAACAAAAAACGGTTTCGTAGCGATAGTAAGCATGAACATATTGCGATATAAGTAAAATGATCAGTGTTTTAATTATTTTGATACTGTACGTGTCGTTATTAAAGGTTCAATTAGATGTGCCATAACCATAACCATATAAAACAGCTGTTCAAACGAACCTAATGGGAAATACTAAATTTGATTGTTGGTGGCATGCCATAATGCCATAGCCATAACCGTAACCATAGATATATACAATTGAATTGAATTTTAGTTTAAAATGTTTGTTTTTATACCCTTCACCACAAAAAGTGGAAAAAGAGTATATCGAAGTTTGTCATTTATGGCGGCAGGCTAAATACCACGCCCACCTCTAAATTTTTCATGACATTTGGAACAACAAGGTAACTCCAATCAAATAAATAAATATATGGGGTCATAGAGAATTAAAAAATAAGAAAAAATATTAAGTAAAAAATTTGCGCTCGCCCATATATTCCGAGTTACGGGGCTCTGAAATTTTCAAACTTTTTAAAATATTAATATGGGTATCATTTTAAAGCTTTTGAAGAGATATTTAAGGAAATGCGAAAATTTTTTAAAAATGTTTAACCCATTAAGAGCCTATGTCATTTTTATGTAAGTACACACGAGGAAACACTGAAGGAAACATAAGCGTATTCCACTTAATGTTTCTCGTGTGTAGCAATATTTCTTGTTTAAATTTATGCCTTCCATGTTGCCTGAAGCAGCCATATTTACAGATTTCTCTTTGTGTTACTTAGTTGAAAGTACTTATGGTGTCAGGGTTGTTTTATAATTCGCGGATAATCATTTTTTATTCTAAATTAATCAATAGCCTTTCATCTGAAAATTTTTCTTCTTTTTAGAATCCAATTATTGACCAAATACATTTTTGTACTGCTTCATACAATACTTCGTCAATGCGTTGCTTATGTAAAATTGGTGTTATACACATAACATACACACAGAATTAATATTCATTTATTTTGCATTTTATGTTTTTTCGTGTGTATTTAGCAATCCACCACGCCTGCTCAACAAAGGTAAATAATTTTTACTAAGAAGCCGCGGCTGATAAGTTATTTAAGATGTTGGCAGTAGTAAACGGCAGTAAAAGCTTTATGGAAGAAAAGAAAAAGCGGTCTTCGATAAGATGAATTTAGAAGGGCACTTGTATAGTTTAAAGAAGATCGAGAGTTGCAAATTTTTTATTCAACTTTAAAGAATACAGTTTTGTAAATGAGATCGTAATCGTAAGAAAGGCTGATTTTTTAATAGATATATTTACCACAAGAAATCTTGAGTAGGAGTCTAGCCAGAGCCAGTGTATTTACAATCAAAAAATCCTCTACGTGATAAAACTAAATAGAGCCGATATCTAAGATTTAATTGATAACTGGCTTAATGCTCTTGCAAATTTTTCAATAATAAACCTTTTGATAATTTAGTACCAAGATTTATTTTAAAACGGTATCCACACAGTACCGGTTTAATAACGGTATTAGTTGTCAACCTTGCTGCTGACCATATCTAAATAAAATAATAAATTAATAAATTCTTGTCTCACTTAATTGTCATTATTAGTATGAATGTTTGATTTATATTCTTAAAATTTAATCAACAACAACTTAATTAACATTTAAACACTCAGGTTTTTAATATTTTCTAATTTCTGCAATATTTTTGTATTATAAAAAATTTACAATATAAAAAATTTATGTGTTTTTGAAATTGTACCCCGGACTTCCTCGTTAAAAGTCCAAATTTTGAAAGCAGAAATTTTTTTTATCAATACAATTTTTCTAAAGTATGTAAGTATTTCTCATTTTAATTATTATGAATAGTTGATTGATAAAAGTTTTTACTTTAATAGTTGTTATTCATTCGCCATAAACAAGTTTAGCTCTTTATAATTTAATTAAAGACGAAACTGTTGGTATCACTTTTGCTCTCAATTAAATAAACTAATAAAAAAAACAAGTAAGTGCTATATTCGGCGATGCCGAATCTTTTACCCTTCACGATATGTGCAAATGTATTTTAGTCAAGTAACTCCAATTAAAAAAAAAATAAAAAATATTGGGGTGACGTCTCTTTAGGAGAAATTTAACGTTGGACTATTGTATGTCCAAATCACTCAACTCTTTATATGACTAGATCATTTTTGGTAAGAGTGTCAAGATTATTGAACAACTCTCTTCCAAATGAAAAACGACATTTTAATAAAATGAATAAAAAATTTAAAAGTATCCTAAAACAATACTTGTAGAAACGGAACAATTTTGCTGTTATCGCATAAAGGACTACTATTAACAATACTCGTATGTTTTAATATCAGTTTTGCTTCATTATTGGGTGCAATTTTAATCTGAATAAAGAATGATACATTTTTTCATAATTTCTGTATAATAATTTTAGTTATAAAATATTTAAGTTAAAAAATAAAAAAAAATTTTGTACTGCATATATATAGTTTTACATAAACACAACATCGGCTCTCAATGGGTTAGGCATTTTTCAAAAATTTTAGTATTGCCTTAAAGATCTCTTCAAATGCTTTAAAATGATACCAATATTGATATTTTAAAAAATATAAAAATTTCCGAGCCCCTCGGAAAATATTTGCGAGCGCCATTTTTTCACTTAGTGTTTTTTTTTTCTTATTTTAAATTTTCTATCGCCCCATATATTTATTTTTTTTTTTTTGATTGGAGTTACTTTTATGTTCTAAATGACATGAATAAATTAGCGGTAGGTGTGGTGTTTTGTCTGCTGCCTCGAAGGACATTGACTGATCATGCTGTTTTCCAATAGCACCTCTTTCGACACTATATCTGATCGAGTGGCATATTTATTTTATTGGTGAAATCAAGTTTGCCGAAGCACGGACGGACAGACAAACAGACAGATATCGCTTAGTCGAATTTACAAAGCATAAAAACTCTGAATATATACACTTTATGGGGTCGGAAATTGATATTTTAGAAATTACACGCGGAATGACAAACTTAGATATTCCCTTTGTCCACTTTTTGTGGTGAAGGGTATAAAAATTTTAAATGTTTGTTAGAAGAATTAAGTAAGCGGTAACGAAATGACCATCTAGACGTACTTTGACCCTCAATAATCAATATCGGATATTTAAATAATTAATCGGGAAATTAGCTCGAAAAAAAAGATTTTTTTGAAAATTAATTAATAGATTAAAAAACTCCCGTTGTTTCATATAATATAACATGAACTATAAAAATTAATTTAAAGGCTGTTTTTTTTTAATCATTTAGGTAGTAGACACTGTAAAGCAACACGAAGAGTATATTTATATTAAGTACATGCAAGTCTACAACAAATACAACATTTCATGTATTATGTCAAAAAACAATTCAGAGACGGCAAAGTGGGTAACATTTTATAATTTTTCTAACTAAAAATTTAAAATTAATTTTAATAAATTATTAAAAAAAAAGTAAGAGAATGACCTTTTAACGACTATATTAATGTAAATTTAAACAAGAATTTAATAAGAGGATATTCAATGCAACTTGAGTTAGAAAAGTGTAATTTGAATATTTCGTTTACCATCCCTGATAGAACACGTAAAAAACAAGAGAAATGCATAGTAAAATAATAATTAAAATAAATGTAAACAAATTTTGACACAAAACATGATAAAAACGCACACAAATATAACTATCAGCTGAACTCCTGCATATACTTGTTATAGATTTACTTTGGCAACACGTATGAAATATGTAATTAGAAATTAATTTATATATATATATATATATATATATATATATATTCAAACAAAGTGTGCATAATCATTTTAATTTCATTTCGAAGAAACTTTGCCCGTGTGTCTGTTTTAAGGTCGGTTTATATTTTGCAAGAATTTTTTGTTTATATTAATTTGTATTTGCCTTAAAAATAAAAAAAACAGCTAGTAGCCATTTTAACAGAATACTCAGTTTGAATAAAACAAATGGAAATATTAACATGATCCGAAAAATTATACAAAATTTAAAGCAATGCAATTCATAATAATTCTTGCAAAAAACCGGCTTCAAAACTGATTTCTTCAACTAGAGGGGCACCCTTTACTTTCCGAAATCACATTTTTTACTTGCTATTGTAGTAGACTTAGCAATCAGGTTCTTTACAAATTTCAACCGTGTGTTTATAGTAGTTCAACAGTTCGGCCATATACTATTGTACAACCCCTTAATTTAAAATATTTATGCTTCTTATTATACCAAACAAAGTATTGGACATTCTATCGTACTTTCAAGTGTTTGTATATAACGGTTTACAAGATACGACCACATAGATCAAATTACATTAATTTTGGTGCCACTAGGTGGCAGCGTAGGCGAATTCATAAATTTTCGCCGTGAACACTACTTTCAAACTCCATATATAAAAAATCTGTGTATATTTTTTATATATGAAGCTTGACAGTACTTCTTACCAGCAAAAAATAACGAATTTGCCTACGCTGCCACCTGGGAATTGATTCGCCTTGCCCTTTAATTTCTAAATTCAAACTTGTTGTTATAGCGGACTTAGCAATACAGTTTCCTTGTAAGTTTCAATGTCTGTCTATAATGGTTCAAAAGTTTGGCCTCTTACATAAAACTACATCAACTTTAATTTTCAAATTCAAATTTTATACAATACAGGTTCGTTGTAAATTTACGAGTCTATCTACAACTGTTTTAAAGTTTGGACATATACATTAAATTACATAAACTATTGGAGCACCCTTTAATTGATAATTTTGAATAATAATAATATTAGTTTTTCTTTATTGGGTTATTTGGCCAATGTTATTTTGTTTTTAAGTTCCGTGTATAAGCTAGTATGACCAGTGTCTCCAAATGTAAATAAAACTAATTTATTTTTACATTTTTTCCCGACGTTTCGTCAATTATTTGTTGACTTTCTCAAGGGAATATCTATTTAATTTTTTCAAAATATTTACAATGTTATTAAATTTATAAAAATTGTTTTTACTTTTAAAATTAAACTTACAGTTAAATTATTTACACAAACAAAACAATTTTAAGATATAAAACTTTCCAAACAACATGAAGAATAAGTAACATATAAAACAAACGTTACAAATACATTAATTTAAACCAAAAAAACACAAATTAACTTAGTATCACCGTCCATTCCAATGAATTGCTACTCTATAATTTGCGTTTATGTTGTCCGTGTCTTCTTTTAAATTCATTGTATGTTCCCTTTTTTGTTGTATTCTCAAACTTTCTATAGTGTACCTTTTCTTTTCAATGTTTTCTTTATCCAATATCTTAATTTGATCAAAATCAGCTGTATGACCAGTTTTTTAATAAGTGTTGCGCCAAAGCTGTTGTTTGTTTTTGTTTCTCTATGTCATTCTTGTGCTCTTTCATTCTTGTTTCCAAATTGCGTTTAGTAGTGCCAATGTAAATCATATTACAATTACTGTTGTCATTTCCTTTGCACTTGATTTCGTACACAATATTGTTTTGTTGTTGTTTGTCAATCTTTGTTTTTACTTTACTTTAGAGAATAATTGCCGTATTCACAAGCTCTGCTAAGGTGTAGGTAGTATTGCATACTACCTTTTGTTTACTTCTTTGTGAACAACCATTGTATCAGTGTGCCATTGTACATTGTACTTCATACGTCAAAAAGTAAATAAGAAGAAGAAAAGTGCTATTCATCATTTGTTATTTAGAAGCCAAATGGGGGAGAAAACAGAAAAAAGTAAATTAATAAATTTTTTGTGTGAGGATAAAATTCAAGACATTTTTAGGATGAACCTAATGTACTTGCTCTCCAGTCACAGAATTATACATTTAGGGCTACCAAAATCATCATTATGGCATTATCGGGTTTTAAGATATTTTGATGAAACCAGATTTCTTTATATGATACGACTACGGCCAGAGGAATTTGCCTATATATTCAACCTTATAAAAAATGACGATGTTTTTCACACAATTGGCGAAAGGCTCCAACTACGCATTGACTTGCAGCTTAAAATTGTACTTTACTGCTTGGGATCTTCAGGAAATGGTGCTTGTGTTCGTAAGGTAGCATCTCTTTTTGGTATAGGTGATGGCGGTACCAGACAAAATATTAGAAATCGAGTCATTAAAGCAATATTAAATCCTAAAGAACAGTTTTTATATTGGCAACTTTCAACTTCAACTTTCTAATAAATCAGTCAAATCAATAAATTAAATAAATAAAACTAATAAAAATATCTTTTAATTCAATTTAATTTAATATAATTCACACATGAACACAAAAATAATAATTCATTTAAACATAAAACATTTAAACAAATACAACGTTTGAAAAACATATGAAAAAAAGTACTAAGTGTTGTATCGCATGTTTGCATGAAAATTACCAACAACACAGCTAGCACCGTTGTATTTTGTTAGCACTTAACACGTACTAGGGGGCTTGTGAATAGGGCAATTGTGTTTAATGTGGTATTTGCTTTGTAAGCAAAATTTATGTTTTTGTCTTTAATTGTGTTTCTGATGTTTTTGTTGTCAGTCAGGCCTGGAATATATCGTACACTGTAAAATTGTTTCGGATTATTGTCAATTGAGTTTGAAATTCTACTATTGTCGTTAATTTTTTTAAATATTTCATTAATTAAAGAATTTATTACGTTCATAGGGAAGCTGTTTTCTTTAAGTGTTCTTCTTATTTGTTGGATGTTGTTTTCATGAAACTGTTTGTCACTTATATTTAATATTCTGTAAATGAAATTTTTTGCTGTGTTTACTATTTGGCTCTTAGGTTGTGTAGAGTTGTAATTAATAATTCTACCAGATGCTGCACTTTTTTTATACCAATTGAAAACTACTTTATCGGTTTTTCTATATAATTTTATGTCTAGGTAAGTGATAGCGTTTTCATTTTCAATTTCCATAGTGAATTGTAATTTTTGGTGGTATTTGTTGAAAGTTTTTAATATTTCGTCTTTTTCGTCGGCATCTACTATGGCCAATATGTCATCTACATATTTGGTTATGTATTTTATTTGAATACTTTTGTTTTTTAGCTCCCTGAGTTTTTCATCTAATATATAAAATATTAGTTTTTACTATAACGGTCATAGCAATTGGGCATTCTATCCAATTTGCAACCAAGTCAATTTACGCTACCTATACTAGGTGATCGCGATGGCAAATTCATTAATTTTCGCATTAAATGTTAAATGTCAAATGCCATATAAAAAAATTATGCATATTTTTTATATATGGAGTTTTACATTTAGTGTTTCGGCGAAAATTGATGGATGCGCCATCGCGACCACTTGGTATTATTTCTCCATTATGGTTATTTTACAAAAACAAAATAAAATTTAACCAAAAAAATTGAAATGTTCAATTTTGACAAAAAAAAATTGCGCTCCATGAAGGATAAATGTTGTATTCGTACTGATATGTATAAAATGCCATTAGACGCGGAAAAGTTTCTTTCTTGGCTTCAGTGGACCAAATGATGAAGCAGGCGTCCAAAAACACAAATGGGTGCTCGAGAATGGTTGCCGGTAGTCAATAAACAAAAGAGCGAGTGTCAAATTTATACTATTTTTTTAGCTTTTATTTTGCTTTAGTATGGAGTAGTTAATGGGTTTCTAACAGCCAATGTATACAAGGAGAGACGCCTTAAGGGCGGTTTACATGATCACAGAAGTCTTACGACATGTAAAATTTTTGTGCAGAATAGTACCAGTGGGATCGTCTAAACTAAATAAGTAATGAATCTGCACAAATTGAGAGAAAATACGGATGAAAATTTGACAGTCGTATGGCTCTCTTTGTTTTTTGGAAATTTTCAAAAGACAAGTACGAATCATTAGATCAGGGATGTATTTTCTGCAAACAGCTATTTTAGTTTTGGTGTGTTTTACCCATACCAATTGTGTAAACTCAAAAATAATCTGTCGTAAGATTTTTACTCTCAGTTTTAAAATACGGATGGAATTTGATATTTTCTCTTGGATTTTACGTACGTAAAGTCGTACCGTCTAAACCCCCCTTTAACGCCACAAATCGATTAAAATAAGAGAATATTATGATTGCTTCATAATTCAGAAGGTAACGTACATAATTTAAATTAGGTACAAAAGGAAAATTAGGCAAATATGTGAAAATGTTGGTTCTATGGCGAAAATATACCAGGTGGTCGCAATGGCGAATTCATAATTTTCGCCGCAAACGTTAAATGTCAAACTCCATACAATAAACCATGGCGAAATAATACCAGGTGGCCGCAATGGCGAATTTATTAATTTCGCCGTAAACTCTAAATGTCAAACTCCATATATAAAAAATATGTATATCAGTTTATTGTATGGAGTTTGACATTTCACGTTTGCGGCGAAAATTATGAATTCGCCATTGCGACCACCTGGTATATTTTCGCCATGCAATAAACTGTTATACATATTTTTTATATATGGAGTTTGACACTTAGAGTTTACGGCGAAATTAATAAATTCGCCATTGCGGCCACCTGGTATTATTTCGCCATGGTTGGTTCCATGGCGAAATAATACAGGTGGTCTCGATAGCGAATTCATTAATTTCGCCGTAAACTCTAAATGTCAAACTCCATATATAAAAAATATGTATAACAGTTAGATAAATTTTTTATATATGGAGTTTGACATTTAGAGTTTACGGCGAAATTAATGAATTCGCTATCGAGACCACCTTGTATTATTTCGCCATGGTTGGTTCGATAACGAAATGGAAGAGCGAATTACAACGCATCACAGCGAATTACAAAAAAATGGTATCAAGACAAGGCGAATTAAATACAAGGTGATAGCGGTGGCGAATTCAATTCTTTTCCCTGGTATTCTAACTGTCAAACTCCATATATAAAAAATCTGTATAACAGTTAGATAAATTTTTTATATATGGAGTTTGACAGTTAGAATACATGGGAAAATAATTGAATTCGCCACCGCTATCACCTTGTACTTAATTCGCCTTGGTATCAAGACATACATAAATTGAAATCTTGAAAAACTATTGAAAAAAGAAGCACTTTTAAGAGTTTTACTTATTATCATGGACTTCTTTTAATGTCTTAAGACGGCAATATTATCATTTATTTCTTGATAGATTATTAGGGATTCTTTAGCATACACGTATTGAACCAATTAAGAATTTTTCATAAAAATCAGTAAAAAATTGTCTTTATTTCGTTTTAGATGCACCGGTTATCTTGACTCTGCCTCATATGTTAGGAGCCTCCAATGAATATACGAAAACAATACGAGGACTACACCCGGATGCCACAAAACATCAAACATATGTGGATGTTCAACATGTACGTAAAACAAATTTACTGTCAATAATTTCTTTAATTATAATAAAAATAACACAAATTAATAAAATTATAATATATATATATATATATATATATATATATATATATATATATGCACAGCGCATAGTTTGGCGACCGAAAAAATATCAAATTTTTTTGATGCCATATTATGGAAGGTGATAAAATATATCCTATGAACCAATATTTTTTCGTAATTCCGTAAAAAATCGGTGCAAATCCACTTTTAGTATATATCGCATAGTTTGACGACTGCTATATACGTTGCGTATGTTTTGACTACCTGTCGTCAAATTAAACGGTACGTCTGATTAAGAAATTGTTGCCAGACAATTACTATTTTTTCAATTCATTTTTACCGCCGTTATCTTTTCGCTAACAGACGATGTAGTTAGAAGCTTTGTATGGAACAGTGATGTCAATAATATGTATTATATAAATTCGTTTAATATAGTTAATTCGTGTTAAATGTCTTTATAATTATTATTTAAAGATGTATATGATAAATTAAATTATTTATACAAATTATCATATAATTTTTAAATGAAAATTAAATTATGATTTAATATATACTTTTGACATGTTTCGCTTTTATCGTTAAAATTTACAAAGATATTTTTTAAGTATTTCTTCTAATTTTAATAAAAAAAAAAAGATAAACCTATATTTATATTTTTAAATTTTCTGAGATGTGCATATGTATTCATTTTGAAATTTATGAAAATATAAGATTAATAAAATTTATAATATAGCTGCCGCTTACGAAAGGATCCACTTAAGCCGGACATTTGGAAATTCGAATTCTAAAGGGCCTAAACTCTAAAGAGCAAAACCAGGTAAAATAGGTAACTTGATATCTCCGGTACTTAAATAGATGATGTTTAAAAAAAAGCAAAAATGGTGTTTCGTACTTTTTATTCCTGCTTTTAGGGAGTATTTTTTAAACATTTTTTTTTTTTTTTGCATTTTCATCTTTTTCGAAGGTTGGCTACATAAAAGCAAAAGTTGTAAATTTTTTCTATGCATTTTGTTCTTCGTGAATACGTACCATCCAATAAAAACTAATATATTTTTTAATTTCAAAGGGGAAAAACTTATACCAAAATTGGACTTAAAATAAAAAATAAACATATAAAACAAACATTCCTTAGGTTTAAACACATGAGTAATATTTAATTATAGATACTGAATTTTGAAATAAGTGAAAATGCGCCTTTCGAAAAATATTGGTAGTTGCAAAAAGTACCTTGAATAAACCCCAATTTTCTAAAAGAAAAAAACACCTTTCAACAGAAATTACCTTTTCACCGTTTTAACAAAAATTCTGTCCATAACAAGTACCTTTTGAGAAAATATATATTTTTACAAAAAATTTACTTTTTTACAAAAACGTACTATTACAAGAGTACATTTTTACAAAACAACGATAAAGATACGTTTTAATTACAAGTAACTTTTGTTATGTTCTTTTTGAAAAAGGTTTTACAAAAGTATCATTTTTAACGAGTGCATTTGTTTTACAAAGGGTACCTTTTCACATAACCTTTTTAGAAATAGTTCTTTATAGAAACGCACTTATTAAGTATATGATTATAATTTTGTATACAAGAACAGGAGAATACCATTTGTACTTTTTAATATGTATCCAGCGATGCAGAATGAATATTTTAGCTTAATTTTTAAGATTTTTAATCAAAATAGAATTTTGAATATCTTTTTCCCGAATAGAGATTTTTTGATTTAGTTGCTTGCACCTAATATTGCAGTTTCTTGTAAAAATGTAATTAACATTTTTACCTATATGAAACAATTTTATTGTCAATTAGTACTCTAAAACAAATTGTGCTATAACTACTGCGATGCGCAGTTTAATCTCACTGAATTAAATGAATTCATTGATAATTATATTTTACATTGATTTTTGTAAACAAATAACAAAACGATTTGACTTTAACGGTGCAACATTTAAAAAGCTTTATTACTTTGACCCTCAAAACGTTATTAACACAAAGTATGTCTAATACAACTTTTTTAAATTTAACTGAAGGCAGTGTGATATAAAATTTAGATGAAGAAATTAGGGAACTCCGCCACATAGAAAATTTTACAGTGAAAGAGTTTTGGCACACAATCTTAAAAATTTCTACAGCGGATAGTGAGTTTGTGTTTCTAACTTTGTCGAAGTTTGCATTAAATTTGAGTTGTCTCTCTTGTTCATCTGCAAACGTTAAACGAATATTTTTAAAAGTAAACTTAATTATAATAGACTAGCCAACGCCACATTAGAGGATATTTTATATACTCAAGATTATTTGTTAGGTAAAAATTGATGCTATATTTTGGAAAATTTAAAACCTTCTCAGTATTATAATCAGAAATGTCTGCAATATTTTCAACTTATACATATTATCTCAAAGTTACAATGTATAGTTTCAACTATGTTTAAATATATTTAAAAATTGTTTGAATAAAATTTTTGATTTTTATGTTTACTTGTTCATTTTTATATACATTTGTATGTATATTTTCATTTTATGTATTTAAGGTAACAACACGTAATAAATAATAAAAATATTGAAAAATTTAAGATTTTCTTTTGATGAGTGAAGAATTTTCTATGAAAATTTTTTTGGCACCATTGCATGTATCGCTTAACAGTGAATACTCTTTACAAAGATAACCTTATTTTTTGATTTTATAAGAGAAAATATATTTGAAACAGAAAAAAATCAAAATAAAATTGAAAAAATGAGTAATCCTGAAAAACAAAATTGTTTTGTTTACATTATTTTTAATGTTTAATGACCTATTAGATTACGACCTAATTGATCAAATTGAGAAATTAAAACATGAAATTGAGAAAAGCAAGTAGAAGCTAACAACAATCTAATTCAAATTGAGAATCTTAAAGTGAAATTGAAAAAATTCCAAATGAAATTGAAAGATTAAACTTTAAAACAATAATTAAAAGACCAAGTTGTCAACACTCGATCAACAATGTAATGCCAAAGCGAATTTATAACAGATAAACTCACGGCGATGAATATGCACATTTTGTTTGCAAAAAATAGTCATCAGAGCTGTCGAGGCAACCTGTTATTAATTCGAATTGTGAAATGCAAATTCTCATCAGGGCGAATTCAAAGTATTTTTATTCGCTTTGATGTTGTGTATTAGAGCCTTGAACAAAAAGATTTGAAAATTGAAAACAATTTTATATTTATACCTTTTATGTCCATACACACACATTAAGGGTAATTATTTTTTATTTATATTATTTTACGTACCTATAACATATTGTCGTACACAAAACTATAATATAAAATAATTAAAAATATCGTTTTTGGATTAGATTCATATTTTCTGTTTGTATTTACAATTTTAATTTAATTATTTTTCACAATCCCAGGAAAAAAATAGACATCGCTTTAAAAAGTACTTGCCATATAAAGACTTACTTTTGCGATAGCAATTTTTTGTTACTTGCTTACAAAACATATTACATTAGTCCGCTAAAGAAGTAGAAGTATTAATTGAATTAGTTCTTTAAGTTAAAACATAATACATTAAAATATTTACTAATGGTCGTTATAATTTCCAGTAATAATCAATGTAATCGATTCTCAGGAATTGAATTTAAAAGTCTCATGCCTTGTTCAAAACATTATATAAAATTATATAAAAAATATAAAATTTTTTTGCTAGAAATAATGGGTTGATCATATCTATAATGCAAAATAGCTAGTCCACACCTGAAGAAGTTATATATTGATGAAAGTCAAATTTGTATTAGGATGAAAATTCGTTCGGACTTCATTTATTATTATTATATCATCATTATGATATAAAGGTCAGAGCTAATAGACTAATAAATTTATCATGATATGAAAAGTAATGTTATTTTATTTTTTTTGTGGGTAAACGCTAATCATTGTAAGGAAAGCGAATCGTAAAGTATGGTAACACTAATACGAAGCTACCTCAATATATTTGTCTCTTTTTAACAGCAATTTATCAAAGTAGAGGGAAAGAATAAGTATAGTGGTAGCAAATTAGCTACGGCAAAAATGTAAAATTTTAGCCAAGGCGAATTGATAACCAGGTGGTGAAGTACTGTTCGAAATAACGTCAAAGTTTGTTTTGTTTTTTTTCAATTCGGTTTGTTTTTCGGTTCTTGTATTTTCTTTATTTGTTTATATACGTATGTACATACACTCGCAATCAAATAATTGGAACCACTTAAATTTCGTATTTAGTACGCCTTTTTTTCTCCAGAGAGCTAAATTTTACTACTATCCGAATTTTCTTAAGATTCCAAAAATAAATGCAATAAGATCAGACTTTAAGGCAACTGTTTTTCCACAAAAAAAAAAAAAAAATAATAATTTTTTGTTACCTTTATATGACCCACTTTGAACCCACTTTTCGTTTTTTTAAATATTTCTAATTTTTAGTCGTATTTAACTTAACCTAATAGAAAAAAACTACTTTCAACTAAGATTAGTGGAAAATGGGCAAGAACAGTATTTAATAGTTAATGGCCTATCAGGACATTGCGCAAGAAATTGGGCGATGTCTCAAAACTGTGCTCGGAAACTTAAAGAAACAATTTAAAACTGTGGAAAGATATACAAAGTGTATAAAGTATACAAAAAATAAATTTATATGTATTTTTAAGTGGTTCTAATCAACTGATCCAGAGCGTATATAAGTACGTATATATAAACACAATTAATAAAAACGAAAAATTTTGAAATTATTCCAGCAAAAATTTTTTTTTGGTTCCAGTATTAAGAAAGCACACAACATGTTGTAATTTTATTTCTTTGTTGAAATTTCATTTTTATTAAAATTGAAAAAAAAAATTATAAAAAACACAGAATTTATTTTTGTTTCGTTAAATTTTATGTTGTTTATTTTTTTAATATTGTTATTCTTGTTTTGAATTTTTTGACTGTTTGCTTTATATTTTTCAAAGCAAATTAAAATTTTATACGCCTCAACCACTGGTTTTTGACACGGGCTCGTACGAAAAAATTGCTTTGTTGTAACAATTCGCCGATGACTACACCTTATAGATGCGCCTTGATTATAGCTAAGCGATTGATATTACAGAATACCAATTTAGCGATATAGCTTAAATATTCGCCGTAATTTGTTTTTAACTAATTAATTTAATTTGTTTTGTAACATGACGAAAGAATTATAAAATTATATTATTTGGTCATTTTTCTTTAATTTAGCTAGGGGAGTATAAAGTAAAAAATTTAAAAGAACAGAATTTTTGCTAAGAACCTTTTAGCTTTGCAAGTTTTTTGTTTTTTAAGAATAAAAAGTAAACAAGTCAGTAATGAAACATTTAATGCAATGATCTTTTTTCGGCGCAATTTTAATAAGAAGAGTAGAATTCCTATGTACAATTATAAATTTTGTTTACACACATGTATAAAGCATAGATCTTTCTTAATATAAATAGCTTAATATCTATATCACAATAAGAATCTTTGTTAGAACTAACTGCAAAAAAAATTGTATTTATGATTTGCTTAAACATCATAAACGCTTTTAAAATATACCTAGTAATTAAAAAATATAAAACATTTTATGTACAGCATTTTAGCTACTACTTGGTTTTTGAGAGTATTATTTTCAATCTTTTTTTGTGGTTGACATGAGTTTGCTGGCTTATAGTGGTCTATTGTTTTATAAACTTTTCACTCTACACTGATGAAAATAAAATTAAAAACTTTGACTTGAAATTTCGAAAGTTAAATATGAAATATAACTGTTTTACATATTTTTTATATATGGAGTTTGACATTTAGAGTTTACGGCGAAATTAATGAATTAGCTATCGAGACCACCTGTATCAAGGCGAATCAATTATCAGGTGGCAGCGTTAGAAAATTTATTATTTTTTGCTGGTGAAACGAATGTCAAACTTCATATAAAAAAAATGGTAAACAGATTTTTTATATATGGAGTTTGACAGTAGTGTACACGGCGAAAATTAATGAATTCGCCTACGCTGCCACCTGGTAATTGATTCGCCTTGACCTGTATTATTTCGTCATGTGTAAGTCCAAGGCAAATTCATAAGGGGTCAAATTCAACGCGAATTAATACAGGTGACCGCATGGCTACAACAATCCAGCAACACAAAAAACAATAGGCGATTTTTTGATACAAAATTTAGGTATGTTGTTAAAAATATAAAAAACAAAATAAAAAAATATATTTGATAAAAAATGGGTTGTAATTTTCAGAATAAAAAAATTATAAAAATTAGGTGACATAAAAATGAAAATCCAGGCAAAGTGTGACCAAAATTCTATTTTACCACTAGTTTGCCCAAATCACATGCATCATTGTACGTTGACTATTTGAAGACTAGCATAATATTCCACAAAAAAACCAAGAAATTATAAATGTGTTTACAATAATTTCACTATCTTTTTACGCAAATTTTGATTATACACATCAGGAACTGCAAATACGGTTCCATATTATAGTAGTTTTCTCTAGGAATTTCAATAGTTACTTTGTTTTCTATTAGCAATCAAAAAAAAATTAAATAAAAAAAAATAACAAATAATTTATTTTTGTCTAATTTTTTTGACAACTGCAATATATACTGCTGATGGGCTTTTTAGCCCGTGCGTTCACCTGTATTATTTCACCATGGTCAAATTCTAGCAAGAAACAATTGGGGTTTTCAGTAAATAAAAATAATGAATCAAGAAAACAATAACAATATGTTGTGTAACATAGAACATATTTTGTAAATAAACAACATTTATGTATGGAAAGTGTAACAGAGTTAAAGTATGAGAACCAAAAATCTCATACTTTTTACAACAAACACTCATTCTACTATGACGTAGATGCGCAGTAGAAAAATTCTTTGAACGGCTGAATGCTCAATCTTGTTTTTTTTAATCATGACTAGAAATTGTTAGTCCAGAGTTATAACATGCCATTTTTTTGTTAATTCTCTTGTAATGTCATCGGAATTTGTACACAAAACAAAATCAACATGAAACTAGTTACTTGTAAAATGGCGTACTGTAAAATCGGTCTTACTAAAATGTGTGCATGAATCAGGGGTGCCAGAAAATTTTGCTAAGAAATCGACTCTTTTTGCACAAAAATATTAGGCTTATCGGCACTTTATTATTAAAAAATCGTCAAACACATTTTTAATACAATAAAACATATTTTTATTAACAAAAAGTGTCAAATAATTTATCATTTTAAAAATAAATGTTCAAAATCAAAGTGTTTTAATATTTGAATTAAAAGTTGATACAGTTATATACCATTTTGTTTGTTTCGTTTTTGTTTTGTTTCGATTCTTATATTAACTCTTTAACCAAACATTATATCAAATTTAAAAAATGCTCTCTATTCATAAATTCCGTTAAATAAAGTTCATCGATTTTTATAAAACTACATAGTACAGTTCTTAGAAGCCTTTCCATATGGCTGTATAGGTTGTGTATTTCAGTTGACTCACCTTAAAATAGTCTGTTTATAAGAAGTTAAAGTTTATATTTAAAGATGATAAATAAATTTGATTTGGTTCGTTTAATTGTGTTAAATTTTTTTTCGCCGTATCGATTTGAGCAACATTAGCTGCAAATCAAAAGTAAATTCTTAAGGCCTCATACAAATCTAGTATTCAAACAACTACTGCTTCAAGCGACAGCCATCTGGTTTGACTTGGGTGCAATAATTTAAGTTTTTATTACTGATAATTTTTTAAAATTGGTGAAGTCTTTCTGTATTTAAAGACAAGCATATATTGCAAGTGAGTGCCAAACATATTTCATAATAAATAAACATATTTCATAATAACTGAATCCTATCAAATTGGACTTGTAGTTTTCGTGATTTTGTGTAAAGCTTATACAAATATTTGACATCAATCTGAAGAAATAGTTCTATATTTGTAATTTTCACATATACGTGCAACCAAACACAATGACTTGGTGTTGCATAGATCGGTTGCTTCATTGACGCCAGCAAGGAATTTTTATCTTCTAATAGCGCAAATATAGTTAAGAACTGTTTTTCCCATAACAGCAAGTAAGCCTAACCCTTTTTCTCCTTGGAAGAATTGCTGTCTCTTTTTAATGTTAAAAGTATTCTAGTGTTGCCCAAAATTAAAAATTATTCTAAAAAAAAGTTACATTGTTACAGTGTTAATCAAAAAATCGGCATTTTTTGATCCAAAATCAGCAAATCGGCATTTTAATAAATCTGAGGCGAAAAATCGGCAAATATATAAATCGGCAAATATGGCAGTCCTGACATGAATACTCGAAAACCTTGCAAGCAGGGATGCCAGAGAGTTTTAACCAAAAATTGGCACTTTTGCGTAAAAAAATAGGCGAGTTAAATACACATTTTTAATACAGCAAAACAGATTTTTATTAACAAAAAGTATCAAATAATTTATCATTTTTAAAGATTTACAAGATTTATGTTCAAAATAAAAACATTTTATTATTTTATTTGCAAGTTCTACATAAAAATTGCTGCAGCTATTTACAATTTTGTATATTTCGTTTATGTTATGTTTTGATTCTTATATTAATTCTTTAGCCAACGAGCCCAAATACACCTCATCAAATCTCAAAAGGGCTATCTATTCATAAAGTCCGTTGACTCACTTTATAATATTCTGTTTATACTATAAACAATTTCAGAAATATATTTGAAGATAATAAATATGTACGTTTGATTTGGTCCGTCTATTTTGTTGAATTGTTTTTGATCAACAGTAGCAGCACATCTAGTATTCAAACATCTACTGCTTCAAGCGAAAGCCATATGATTTGAATTGGGTGCAGTAATTTTTGATTTTATTTCTAGTAATTTATGAATGTTTTGAAATTGATGAAGACCTTCTGAGCTATTTTTTACGTAATTGTAAATATCTCTAGGTAGAGTTTTAAATTTAAAAGGTAATAAAAATAAGCATATAATGCTAGTGGGTGCCAAATACATTTTATAAATATAATAAATAAATCTAGAATATCGCTTTTTTAGGTTTTGCAACTGATTTATTTGTCTGTCACAACGACAGCGCCGAATCCTATCAAACTAGACTTGTAGTTTTTGTAATTTTGTGCAAACTAGTTACAATTAACTTGTAAAAACCTTTGGCATAACATTAATCTACTATTTATCAATCGGAAGAAATAGTCCTGTATTTCAAATTTAACACATATATGTACGTACAACCAAATACAATGACGTGGTGTTGCAATGATCGATTGATTTATTCATGCCAGCGAGAACTCTTTATTTCTTAGCTGCTCACATACAGTTAAGAACCGTTTTTTATAACAGCAAATACGGCTAATCCTTTTTCCCCTTAGTAAAAGTGCTGACTTATTAACAGTTGTCTCTTTCTAATGTTACAAGTTTTTTAGTTTTGCCCAAACTAAACAAATTATTCTAAAACAAACAAAATTAGGAACAAATTTAGTTTACGGACGCGGCTAAAAATTGAAAAAAGTACCCTACGGGGTTTAAAATTTAATTTTAAGCAGAAAATGTTAAGTGGCAAATTTGGGGTTTCCGAGTTACGGGCCTCCAAAATTTGTATGTACAATATGGAATATATGGAGTATTTTTTGGTGGAATAAAACAATATGGGTATCATTGGAAAAGTAATTGCAATATCTATTCAATTTAAAAGGAAAATAGTAAAAAAATAAAAAAAAAGTTTTTATATGAAAGTTTTTAGGTCAGCTCTTAGTTTAAGCTTCAGTTACTAAAGATTTTCTGCGTAGCCGGCCTTCGGCCGGATTAAGCATTTTCTCCTCTATGGTATGACCAACACCGGCTTCGCTTACTAAAGTTTTTTTTTTATATTTTTTCGCACAGTATTTTCACTAAACTTAATTTATTTGATATATGTACATAGGTACTTATGTTTATATGAAAAAAAAATTTTTTTGGTCGTTACCTGTTTTTATTGTATTTTTTTTTACTATTTTCCTTTTCAATGATATCCATATTGCCCCATTCCACTACAAAATACTCGATATATTCTACATTGTACATACAAACTTTGGAGCCCCGTAACTTGGAAACTGAGGTCAGCCCCAAATATGTTACTTAACATTTTTTGCTTAAAATTAAATTTTACACCCCATAGGTAGCATTTTTAATTTTTAAGCTGCGTCCGTAAACTAGATTTAAGCCCACAAATACCTTGTTATAGTATTTATAATATATATATATTTTGGAGGCAAAATCGGCAAATCGGTACTTTGATAAACTCGAGGCGAAAAATCGGCAAAATGCCGATAAATCGGCAGATATGGCAGCCCTGCTTGCAAGTAGAGAGTAAAAAATGAGCGTAAAAACATGAGAGAAAAATTTTTTTTGCTTGTTTTCCTAGCAAGAATCGGTCAACCAGCTTTTGTTTTGTTCTCAAAATAATGTGCTTAAAAAACTTCTGCTAATAGATATTTTTGTAAAGTTGAAAAAATGAAAGTATTTTGCAATTAAAAAAATATGAAAATAATTTTATTTTGTTATTTTTATATCCTTCACTGCAAAAAGTGGAAAAGGGTATATATAAGTTTATCATTCCGTGTTTAATTTCTACAGTATTTGTTTCCGAACCCAAAAGTATATACATATATTGACTTCTTATGCAGAGCGAAATCGATTGAGCGATGTCCCTCCGCGTTAGTGTTGACATCAATCGATCAGGTATAGTGTCGAAAGAGTTGCTATTGGAAATACGCATGATCTGTCCATACCTTTAGAGGCAGCAGGCAAAACACCACGCCTTGGAACAATTGACTAACTCCAATAAAAAAAAAATATGTGGGGCGATTCAGTGAAAAGATTGGCGCTCACCCATAGTTTCTGAATTACAGAGTTCGGAAATCTTTTGAAATACCAATATGGGTATCATTTTAAAGCTTTTGAAGAGATCTTTAAGGAAGTACGAAAATGTTTTAAAAATACTGAATGCAATTAGATAGCGATAGCATTTTTATGTAAAATATTATGTATGAAGTACTAAATTTTTTTAATTTTTAATTCTCTGTCACCCCAATATTTGCTTTTTTGATTAGAGTTACTTCACTAAACAAGATTTACGTAGATAGTGAAGGGTATATAGGATTCGGCTATGCCAAAATAATGTACTATTACTTGTTTTCTTTAATTTAGTTAGGAAAATATACAACAAAAAAGCTTAAAACAACAGAAATTCGTTTCAGTCTTCTAGCTTTGCAAGTGTTTTTGTTTTTTTAAGATATAAAAGTAAGTAAGCCAGTGATGGCGCATTTAATACAATTGCTGTTTTAGGTAAAATTTTAGTAAGAATTGTACAATTTCTATGCACAAACAGAAATAAGTTATACTTATGTATGTATGGACTATTGATTATTTTTAATGTAAATATTTTTACATAATAATAACAAAACGAATGTTTAATAGAAATAACTGCAAAAAATGTTATATTTATGATGCGCTAAAACATCAAAAACGCTTTTACATAGTAATTAAAAAACTTTAAAATATATTATGTTTTTATATATATTCTTTCACAATGCTGCTATTCAATGGCCATACCCAAGGCGAATTCATAAAAGGTATACTCACGGAAAAAATAAATACAACACTGCGATAGAAACACGTACATTTTGTTTTTGTACAAATAGTTTGCGGCTGTTAAAAGCAAATGTGATTATAACTTTTGACACTTGAAGAAGGAAAATCACAATAATCACCTGGGCTATTAAGGCCACCTGTTGTTTTTGCTAGTAAAGATTCTGAACGGGTCTAATGAATTGGCCTTAAACACACCTTACTAAATAAGTCTTTATGTACTTAGATATAATTTAAATTGAATGTTTGCTTTGAACAATATAAAGCTAGGTATAAAAATATTTATGTAAATATAAACATAGTGATTTCTATTTTATAAAATAATGGTTCCTCGTTAAAATTGCGCATGTGTGAAATGTTTTTCTAACCCTGTAATAATTCTATTCGTTATTTGCCAAGCACAAAACACAAGTTTTAAAATAGTATGACCCCTTCTGTTTAATATCTGAAAGACAAGTTTGTTTTTAAACATATAAAAAAACTTAAGGCGAATTCATTTACTTGTGGTTACAAGGCGAATTAAGTACAAGGTGATAGCGGTGGCGAATTCAATTCTTTTCCCCGGTATTCTAACTGTCAAACTCCATATATAAAAAATTTATCTAACTGTTATACAGATTTTTTATATATTGAGTTTGACAGTTAGAATACCAGGGAAAAGAATTGAATTCGCCACCGCTATCACCTTATACTTAATTCGCCTTGTGTGGTTATAACAGCCCAGCTGATTTTTGATTATGTTCAACATCGTGTCAAAGTTTTGAAACAAACTTAAAGAAATAATTTTAAAAAGTAAAAAAAAAAGTTTTATAAAAACAAGAAACCAACTGGTACAAATTTATTTAAAGTACCAGCAATTCAAAATTTAATTTGTTTTGATTGCAAAAAAAAACTAAATAATGATTGAAAATTCTAGAGAAAACTAGCACACTGTATGCAGTTCCTGATGTATATAAATTAAATATGTGTAACACGCTTAAAATACCTTGCTTTTTTTTTTGTGGGAGATTATGTAACTCTGTACGTACTGTTGGTGGCGGTGATGTGACAAAGTAAACTGTTTATTGGGAGATGAATGTGTGATAGCTTCAATGTCGTTTTTTCAGACTGAACTGTTGAAAGTAAAAAAAAACATCGTTTAGAGAGTTTAAAATTTCGCTCTAATTAACAATAAGATCCAAAACATTGTTGTGATAATGAGTTTCGGCAAATTTCCTAATCGTTGTGGTAATCAAATTTAAGACTTTATGCTTGCTACTTCAGAAACTACCGGTGATGACCTTGTTGCGGTAAACGATAACAGATGGAAATTTTTCTGTTAGTGATCAAATGTTCAACGAAAGAGAATGGAACGATGCATGTGATTTCGGCAAACTAATGGCACAATGTAATTTTGGTCACACTTTGCCTGGATTTTCATTTTTATATAACTTAATTTTTTTATTCTGAAAATTACAACCACTTTTTTTATTTATTATGTTATCTTTAACACACACAGTCTAAAAAGTAGCTATAAATTCTCCTTGCATATACCAGGTGGTAGCGTAGGCTAATTCATTAATTTTCGCCGGGAACACTACTGTCAAACTCCATATATAAAAAAATCTGTGTATATTTTTTATATTAGGAGTTTGACAGTACTTTCTAGAAAAAAAAAAATGAATTCGCCTACGCTGCCACCTGGTAATTGAACCGCCTTACACCTAACTTCATATGTAAGCATTTCCAAGACGAATTAATTCGCCTTAAGCATTTCCAAAAAGAATTAAATTTAAAAGTGGCAGATTTAATAAACACCGATACAAAAATAAGAATCTAATGTAATGTTGCAGAGGACCACGTTGATGTTTAAAAATGTTAAGCAAAAGCAAGCCGAATTCAATTCATACTTCTATCATCATTTGGTACATTAAATAAAGTTTTACCAGTTGGTTATTTTAACAATACTTCATAATTTATTTCTTGTTTTTAAACTTTATAAAATTTTCATTATTTATTTTGGAAACCTTTTCTTCTACAAGAGCATAAACTAACCGGGCCTGTTAATGAATTCGCTGTGATTTAAAATATAATTTCAAGGCGTACAAAACCGGGTGTTAGCGATAATTTCGTGCCTTTTTTGTCGAGAAGAAGAAAAAACTTTTTAGGAATTTTTTTGCGTTGGCAAACTTTTTTCAGAGTTGCATGGAAAGTACCTTAATCTTGCGTGTTAACACGATTTAGTTTTTTTATTTAATGTGTGCAGTGTGGCTTCCCTTTTTATATAAAACAACAGAATTACTACTAGGCAAGGCATATTTATTTTACTAGGTAGTGTCGTCCGCCCAGCTGGTTTGTAGTTGGAAATTTAAAATTTTTTTTTGTATTTTACTACGTTTGTTTATGAATAGCAGAACACATTAACAACAAACATTTGCAAACCAAAACAGGCAGTTGTATTGAGAGCAATTATCTTTTATTTTTCTTTCGGTTTTTGACATTTCCAACGCACAAAGCAACAATAAAAAGCCATGAATTTTGCAAGGCGAATTAAATTTAAGGTGATAGCGGTGGCAAATTTAATTCTTATCCCCGGTATTCTAACTGTCAAACTCCGTATATAAAAAATTTATCTAACTGTTTTACAGATTTTTTATATATGGAGTTTGCAAGTTAGAATACCAGGGAAAAGAATTGAGTTCGCCACCGCTATCACCTTATATTTAATTCGCCTTGTTTTTATATATGGAGCAAGGCGAATTAAATATAAGGTGATAGCTGTGGCGAATTCAATTCTTTTCCCCGGTATTCTAACTGTCAAACTCCGTATATAAAAAATTTACCTAACTGTTATACAGATTTTTTATATATGGAGTTTGACAGTTAGAATACCAGGGAAAAGAATTGAATTCGCCCACCGCTATCACCTTATACTTAATTCGCCTTGGAATTTTATGCTAATGTTGCAGAGCCCAAGGCGAATTAAATATAAGGTGATAGCGGTAGCGAATTCAATTCTTTTCCCTAGTATTCTAACTGTCAAACTCCATATATAAAAAATCTGTATAACAGTTAGATACATTTTTTATATATGGAGTTTGACAGTTAGAATACCGGGGAAAAGAATTGAATTCGCCACCGCTATCACCTTATACTTAATTCGCCTTGGTAGAGCCGCTACTATCTTGTAAAATAAATATGCCTTGCTACTAGGTTGCCGCACCGGTACGGAAAAAATAACCTACTGTATTTTATTGTTGCATAGCACCAGGTTGTTGCCAAAAACATTTAACCAAGGCACATTTATTTAGTATGCAGTGTCGTCCGCCTAGCTGGTTTGTATTTAGAAATGTCAAAAGTATTTTACTTTTTATTGTTTACAAATTTCAAAAAACACTAACAAGCGTTTGCAAACAAATCAAGCATTTGAATTGAGAGCAATTCTCTTTCTGTTTTTGAGGTTTTCAACACACAATGTTGTATTTGTTGTAGAGCCGCTACTACCTAGTAAAATAAACGTACCTTGCATTTAACCGGGCAAAATCAAGACAAATTCAATTTGCGCTTATATCATCATTTGGGACTTTATATAAAGTTGTGTCAGTTGGTTTCTTTCAGAAATACCTTATAGTATTATATTTTAATTACTTTTTTAAAGTTTTTAAATATTTTTTAATTTAAATTATTTGAACACTTTTTTTACAATTGATTTTAAAATTTTGGCAACGTTGAGCATAAGTGTACATCAGCTGGGCTACTAGCTGTCAATGAATTGGTTTTAAATCAAGGCGAATTAATTATAAGGAGAAAGCAGTGGCGAATTCATTAATTTCCGCCGGTATTTTAACTGTCAAACTCCATATATACAGTTAGGATACCGGCAAAAAACAATGAATTCACCACCGCTATCACCTTGTAATTAATTCGCCTTGATTTAAAATATAATTTCATGCTTTTTTTGTCAGAGAGAAGATAAAACACTTTTTAGGCTATTGTTTTTCGTTTTGGCAAATTTTTTCAGAGTTGTATGGAAAGTGCTATTTCCCAAGGTGAATTAATGACAAAAAAAATTTTAAAAATGGGTGCGAAGTTTTGGACCAAGGCGAATCAATTACTAGGTGGCAGCGATTTTTGGATTTAGAATTCTATATTCACCGAAAAAGGCAAAAAGTGATAAAATCAGTAACTTTGTACCTCCGGAACTTATACAGATAGAAGTAAACTTCAAACTACGCTTTGGTCAATACTTAAAGTAAATGGATAGTTATTTAGTACATAATAATATGTATTATTATATGATAAAAAATACATTTTAGATATTCGTACTCTTTCTTTCTGCTTTTATAGTGATTCACATTTTTACAAAAGTACCTTCTTACAAATAAAAAAAACTTTTTACAAAAGTATCTTTTTATAATCTGTTTGTTTTTTATTTTCTTTGTTTTCTTAATTATCTTTTTTTAAAGAAAATATTCCTTATATAAGTATTTTACATGAAGGATCATTTTACAGAAAGAATTTTTTATAAAAGAGAAAGGTATAAAAGAAAAGGTAAAAAAGGTATTTTCAATAAAAAGCACTTTCATATGCAAAAAGTACTTTTTTAAAACATAACTTTGGATTTTTTTTATTAACTAACAATTATTGTTATACTAATTAAATAATTATTTTATTTTTAGTCAAAAAATGCCTCCTTACAACGTATAAAAACATATACTAGCGGACCCGGCTTCCTCCAATTATAAACCTTCAGACAAATTTTAGAGTAATAATACAACACAATTCATTTAGAAAGACATTAAGGAATTATTTCACACAAAATTACTATAGATTTCTTACACCATTTATATATATATAAAATGTATACATATATACCGTTGGCTTAATATAAAAAAGGCTTAACTAAATTTTTTTGTTACTTTACAGGAGAAGGAAAAAACTAACAACATCCTAAAAATTTTAGATACATCAAAAATTATAATGCAATTTTCAATTAATAAAAGCAAAACAATTTTCTAAAAATTGCATTCACTCTTTTGGTATATCTAAAATTTTTAAGATTTTACTAAGTTTTTTCCTTCTGTAAAGTAACAAAAAATTTTTATATTAAGCCATCGATATAATGAACAATTTATACGCTACACATTTTAAGAATAAGGAAAAAAACGCTAATATAGAAATGCATCAAAGTACACCAATTTTCAAAAAACATATTTCCCTTAATATATAATTTCCTTACTAAACATATAAAATAAGTAAATAAAAAATTTATTTTTTTTTTGTAATTCAGAAACAAGTCTTTTAATAAGTTTTTTTTTTAATTCAAAATACAAATAATCGTATCATAATTTCGAATGGCATATTTTTAACATACTTGTTAGCCTTGCACAAATTTAAAATTTATCATTTCTGTGCACACAAAAAACAATGTTTTTAAAAGTAATTAAACTTCTTTTCCATATGCACAATATGTATTATTTTTTAATGGAATAAAAAATAAAGGATTTACGTTGTTTTGTGTTATCCATTTTTTAGTTATTTTGCAATATTTTTGCCTGGTTATAAAATATTACTAATTTTAAACAAGGTATAGTCAAAATTGCTAAATTTTTTATTCCACAGAAGTCAAAGTTGACATCACTGTTTTAGAAGATGCCTTAAAATATCAAAAAGGCGCGCTGTCGTCAAAATATGCGCACAGTAAACTAGAAAGTTTATAAAAAAAATGTCGTCATAGTATGCGCTGCATAAAGATCAATTTGTCATAATAATCTATTAGTAATTAATCGCCGCCGGCCAATTCATATTTTTTGACGCCTTCAAAGACTTCATTTTTTTTTCAAAAGTATGGCAGCACAATAATTAATTAAAATATTTTTAAATCGATATAAGGCACAATTATTGAGCATATATCGATAAAAACGCATTAAAATATAGTTATATTTAAATAGTCGAACCTATAAATACAATAAAAAAAAATTATATAAAAATGTCGCCAAACTATCATGTCGCCAAACTATGCGCAGGGCATATGAAAACTTTGGCGACTGTCGTCAAAGTATGCAATTGTCGTCAAAGTATGCGGTAGATTGAAAAACTGTCGTCAAACTATGCGCTGTGCATATATATATATATATATATATATATATATATATATATATGTATATATACTTCTTTTTTATTATTACAGCTTACTGGCGTTCCACTGCAGGGTGGCAAACGTGTTCAATTTAATATGTTTCTTAAGAGCATTAATCGTATAACGATAACTGAAAATCTTTCTACAGTTCTAATGCCTGCTATCTGGGTGGAAGAGGTATGTATGCCTGAGTAGTTCTCTTAAATCTAAAAAAAATATTCTCTTAAATCTAAAAAAATTATGCGTTTTTAGGGCATTGAATTGAACGGAGAAATGGTGACATTCTTTAAAAAACGTCTTATCAATACATTGAAAATATTGAATGTTGTGCAGTGGGCTGCGTTAATTGGTGGCATTGGTGTAGCTGCTATTTGTTTAATTTATTATGTAGTACATCGACGAAAACCGGCTGCTATGATGGAAGCGCCTTTAAAATAAAAATACAAAAAAAATTATATATTTGCTTTTTCACATTTTAAAAGTTGGCTAACTGCTTCATCAGTAACATTTTATTATAATTTAAATATTGTTTTTAAAAAAATTATAAATAATGTTTATAAATTATAAATAACTGTTATAACGTGACTTGAAAAATCAATACATTGTAAATTTCATTATTATTATTTTAATTATTATTATTATTGTTATTATTAATTTATATATAAAAATATATAATGTGATTTAGAGTATTGTGCTTAATATAAAAATAAACAGAATTATGTATGTATATTATCTAGGAATTTTTAATGAATTTAAATTTCTGGGGAAAGGGTATTTATATGCCATCTGCTGGGTGGTAGTATTTAGACTCGTGTTTAAGTATCTTGCCTAAAGATAATGCAGTTTTCCGTTTAATTTTTTTTACTTTTAAGTCTTATATTGTCTGGCAGTACCACAGATTATTTATCTGTGGCAATACTGTGCATCGTGTTAGTCAGTTATTGCAAACACCACACTGTAACAATATTTGACACAATTTTCGTAAGCTATCTTCCAGTTTTCATACATTATTTTTCGTCTTCTACATTATTACATTATTTAGGTGGATTTTGTTTAATAACAAACCTTAATAACAAATATTTATAGATTGTGTTTTATTGATTTAAAATATATTTTTTTAAATGAACTATAATTTTTCAAAAATTTTATTCCTAAATAAATTAAATTTATTTGCAAAATATAAATATAGATAAACCATAAATATAAATAATAACCTTTATAATTGGATAATATATTTGCACAGTTGTTTGGGTTGAGTAAAGGCATGAATCAAAAAGCAAGATTGCGCATTAGTTTGTTGTATAGCGTTCTCTCTTTTGTATGTACATAGAATAATTTTTGTAAAGAATATGAATTTATTTTAGAGCAGTTTATACGGTAAGATTTTACGTATGTAAAATTTAATACCCTGTTCAGACATACGTTTTAATTTATAAAATTAAAATTTTAATTGAGTTATTAATTTTGGTGTTCACACATATCCAATTTAATTTACTTAATTAAAATTTGACAGTAGAATATAGTTCTGTTCAATAACAAGAAGTTGTTACTAATTGTTATTGGAAAGTGTTTACTTCAGTACCTCAAAAGAAGCAGCGAAAGAGTAAAAAAGAGTAGAAGATGTGAATGTTAATAAATTTGTTACTACCTTCGTTACTGTCAAGAACAGAACAGCTGATTCTTGTTCTGTTTTACAAAATAAGTTAATGAATATTAAATACTTTGAACTGAATGTGTTTATTAGCACTCTCCACGAAAATATTTACATCACATCGTTGTGGCTTTTTTTCCATAATTTATATGGCGATTTTAAAACCGTATATCTACGCTGAAATTTTTTACAACCACACAGCAAAAAATATACATAACATTTATAGTTTTCGGTTTTAAATACAAAATATTTGAATTGAAGCTAATGTTTGTATAATAGTTAGAAGAAAGCTGAGGAAACTATGTACAAGTAAACGCCAGGTTAATAAAACAATAAACAAAAGAAATATAATAAAATAAACTAAACTAAAAGTTTTAGAAAAAAGACAAAAAATTTTTGGCGGTTTGCACACAATCGATGACAAAGCTCTTGCAAATGCTAACTTTTGCAATACAAAATGATTTAAGCAACGAATGCCGCTTTTATTGCTGTTTTAGATACAATTTTTTTATGGTTTTTTGTTATTATGGCTCGGCTTTACTTTGTTATTTTTTTCCAAAAATGCTCTTATTCCGTTTTTTTATTTGGAATAGTAAGTTGTAAATTTTTATTTTACTCTATCGTTGCTAGTTTCTGCCGGAAATTTATTGAACAGACCTAATTTTTACATAAGAAATTTGTGTTGGTAAATTTGGAAGAATGAAGAGAAGTTCGGCTTTAAAAGAAAGTTTGCTTGTTTTTATTTGAAATATGGAACTCTTCCAGTTTGTACGATCAAGTTTTGACTGCACGCTAGCTTTGAATTTCCATAAAATTTTCAAAAACTTTTATATAATTTGAAAATATGTCATATAATTTGAAAATATTTTATTTTTCATTTTTATGGCATTTACTTTTGTCATTGTATAAAATTTTCTCTAACTGAACAATCTTCACAAGGGTTGTTGGAGGAAACTTAATCAATTATCGACTTAATTAAGTGCTAATTGAAAAATTTTTTAATTAATTTCTTATATGGTAAATTAAATTCAATTAGGGGCTTAATTGCGTAAATTCCTTTATTGCGCAATTAAAACGTATGTCTGAACAGGGTATAAGACAAAATAAAATGAAAATCTATCCGTGTGAAAAAAATAGAGATTAAAAATCGTATGTTTTTTTTCTTACGTTTACACCATTGGTATTGAATAAAATTGAAACAGCTGTTGTCAAAACAATAAAAAATATTTACGTGCGCCAAGATAGCGTCGAAGAAATAGCGCGATTTTGGGAATTAAAAACCGGGAAGTAAAATTCCCCGGGATTGGATATTTTGAATTAAAAAATAAAATTAGAATAAATTTTGGCATCTAGAAAAAGAAAAATTGATTTAAATTGTAAAAAAATAAACAACACATTTGTGTATTTAGAAAATAATTATAAAAAAGCGTTTTTAATGATCACAAAAAACCGTTGCTGACTTTTCCCTTGAAAACTATTATACTCTCGCCCCAAATGGCCAAACATTATTAAAATAGAGATATTAATGAACAAAAATTGCCAACCGTGCAACAATTCCGCCGAGCCGTTTTCGAGAAAAGTGGCTTCATCCTGAGTGGGCCAAAAAAGCGTTGCTAATGTTTTCCATGGAAACTATAACACTCTCGCCCATAATGGCCATACATTATTAAAATAGAGACATTAATGAACAAAAATTGCCAACCGTGCAACAATTCCACCGAGCCGTTTTCGAGAAAAGTGGCTTCATCCTGAGTGGGCCAAAAAAGCGTTGCTAATGTTTTCCATGGAAACTATAATACTCTCGCCGATAATGGCCACACATGATTAAAATAGAGACATTAATGAACAAAAATTGCCAACCGTGCAACAATTCCGCCGAGCCGTTTTCGAGAAAAGTGGCTTCATCCTGAGTGGGCCAAAAAAGCGTTGCTAATGTTTTCCATGGAAACTATAATACTCTCGCCCATAATGGCCATACATTATTAAAATAGAGACATTAATGAACAAAAATTGCCAACCGTGCAACAATTCCGCAATTATGGGCGACAGTGTTATAGTTTCCATGGAAAACATTAGCAACGCTTTTTTGGCCCACTCAGGATGAAGCCACTTTTCTCGAAAACGGCTCGGCGGAATTGTTGCACGGTTGGCAATTTTTGTTCATTAATGTCTCTATTTTAATCATGTGTGGCCATTATCGGCGAGAGTATTATAGTTTCCATGGAAAACATTAGCAACGCTTTTTTGGCCCACTCAGGATGAAGCCACTTTTCTCGAAAACGGCTCGGCGGAATTGTTGCACGGTTGGCTATTTTTGTTCATTAATGTCTCTATTTTAATAATGTATAGCCATTATGGGCGAGAGTATTATAGTTTCCTTGGAAAACATTAGCAACGCTTTTTTGGCCCACTCAGGATGAAGCCACTTTTCTCGAAAACGGCTCGGTGGAATTGTTGCACGGTTGGCAATTTTTGTTCATTAATGTCTCTATTTTAATAATGTATGGCCATTATGGGCGAGAGTGTTATAGTTTCCTTGGAAAACATTAGCAACGCTTTTTTGGCCCACTCAGGATGAAGCCACTTTTCTCGAAAACGGCTCGGCGGAATTGTTGCACGGTTGGCAATTTTTGTTCATTAATGTCTCTATTTTAATCATGTGTGGCCATTATCGGCGAGAGTATTATAGTTTCCATGGAAAACATTAGCAACGCTTTTTTGGCCCACTCAGGATGAAGCCACTTTTCTCGAAAACGGCTCGGCGGAATTGTTGCACGGTTGGCTATTTTTGTTCATTAATGTCTCTATTTTAATAATGTATAGCCATTATGGGCGAGAGTATTATAGTTTCCTTGGAAAACATTAGCAACGCTTTTTTGGCCCACTCAAGATGAAGCCACTTTTCTCGAAAACGGCTCGGCGGAATTGTTGCACGGTTGGGAATTTTTCTTCATTAATGTCTCTATTTTAATAATGTATGGCCATTATGGGCGAGAGTGTTATAGTTTCCATGGAAAACATTAGCAACGCTTTTTTGGCCCACTCAGGATGAAGCCACTTTTCTCGAAAACGGCTCGGCGGAATTGTTGCACGGTTGGCAATTTTTGTTCATTAATATCTCTATTTTAATAATGTATGGCCATTTGGGGCGAGAGTATAATAGTTTTCAAGGGAAAAGTCAGCAACGGTTTTTTGTAATCATTAAAAACGCATTTTTATAATTATTTTCTAAATACACAAATGTGTTGTTTATTTTTTACAATTTAAATCAATTTTTCTTCTTCTAGATGCCAAAATTTATTCTAATTTTATTTTTTAATTCAAAATATCCAATCCCGGGGAATTTTTTTCCCCGGTTTTTAATTCCCAAAATCGACGCTATTTCTTCGACGCTATCTTGGCGCACGTAAAATATTTATGATGCCAACTGATCTATTTTGTACCATTTTGCTATTCAGTAACACTTTTTACAATACTCTTTATTATTAAAATCTAGTTCATAAAGTTAGCTAGCTGCTCATCATTAATAAAGCGACTATAATTTTTGCGTTGTTAAACAGGGAACGAAGCCGATCGGCTCATAGTCGACTAATAGCCGCCGCCGACATATAATTCAATTATTGAGCCGCCGCCGAAGTAGACGGCTAACATCGGCTAAAAATGTTAGCCGACTGTGTCAGCTAAGCCCCCAAATAAAGAACAATTCCTCATTAAAATTGTTTGAAACTACTTCCTTTTTTACTTTTTTGTCTAAAAATTCATGGGTAATGTTAAACTTTTAGCTGTTTTAAGTTTTGTTGTTCGTTAACACAGATGGGTTTACCTTCTGTATGCTTTTTCAAGTATTTAATTAGCAGTACGTTTTGAAAACACTAAATTTCATATAAATCGAGTTTGGCGTTCTGGCTACACAGCTTTTAAGAAAAATTGTTGCTATTTATTACTTTGTTATTAAAATAAAGCAAAGTTCTACCAGATTAAATTCAACAGTTGTTAATATTTTTAAAATTTTGTTTTATTTAACATGATTTTTTAATGAAAGGTTTAACGTACTGTGCTTGATTTTTAAAAAAGAAAATAAATAAATATTTCATGATATTCTCATAAAATATTTTTATAATTAACAAAAAAAATATTTATAATCAACAAAAAATTTTAAATGTATTAGTGCAGTTAAACCATGTCCATAAGGTCTTTTCGCTACTGCCTATATTGAATCCATTGATTAACTACATATATAGGCAGCAGCGAAATGGCCATATGTATATGCTTTCATCGCACTAATACATTAAAAATTTTTGGTTGATTATAAATATTTTTCATGAAAATATTTATTTACTTATTTTAAAAAGCCATAAAATTCAAAATAAAATTATTATTTTTTAATTTATATTTTTTTTCTAAAATAAATTGAATGAAAATATATATATATTTTGAATTTTATTGATAACCGTCACCGGCTTAGTCGTCTTTGAGCCGCCGCTAAATTAATATTTACTTAGCCGCCGCCGCCGAAAATATGTCGACTTCAGTCGACTTTGAGCCGCCGCCGTAAATTGTTTGCTTAGCCGCCGCCGATAGCAATTTGACATCGGATTCGTTCCCTGTTGTTAAATCTGTGTACAAAATAAATGACGTACAGTTTGTATTTATATACATTCATACATACATACATTTAAGCATAAACACATATACATTTATTTGAACGAAAAATATAAACACAGTTTTTAATTTAATTACATTAAAAATACTTTTTGTACTTGGTAGGTTTACCTATATTTAACATTTATTTAAAAAATAAATTTCTTGTTAAAAAAGATTGCACATAAACATATGTTTCGACCGTATTTAAGAAGTCGTAATCGCAACTCTGCGACCAAAACTATTATTATGCTTTTATTTTGGTAATACTCCATAAATGCATATAGGAACATACGTATTCATTTGTATAAATTGACATCTAAGATAGAAGCACATGCACAAGGCGAATTGATAACCAGGTGGTATCATCAGCATGAAGTACTGTTCGAAATAACGTCAAAGTTTGTTTTGTTTTTCGTTTATTGTGTTTTCTTTATTTGTTTATATAGTCCCCATTCACACCCATCAAGTTTGACTCGTCAAGTCTTGAGTTTTTGGGAGAAAGGGGAGAAGAGAATAAAAAGAAGTACAAACCTGACCGTACCATCAAGTTTAAGAAAATTGTATACTTAAAGTTGGCTGCAGAATAGAAGTTGCAGAAGTTGAAAGCAAACTTGATGAAAAAACTTGACGGTGTGTGTGAACACGAATGCAGGTTCAAAAGAAAATTAATTAAAAACTGATCAAGTAAACTTGACGTGTGTAAAAGAGGACATACATATGTACATACACTCTCGATCAAATGATTAGAACCACTTTAATTTTCGTGTTTAGTAAGCTTTTTGTCTCCAGAAAGCTAAGTTTTACTACTATCCGAAATAGAATTTTCTTAATATTCCAAAAATAAATACAAGATCCGAGTTTAATGCAACTGTTTTTCTACAAAAAAACGTTATATATACAATTTTGTTCCTTCATATGCTTCGAAGTATTTTTCGTTTTTTAAATTTTTTCAAAGTGTGTAGTCGCATTTGATTTAAACATTAATCTAATATTAGAAAAAGATTACTTTCTACTAACGTGAGTGGAAAATGGGCAAGAACAGTATATAATAGTTAATGACCTATCAGGCCATTGCGCGTTAAATTTGGCGATGTCTCTAAATTGTGCTCGGAAACTTAAAGAAAAAATTTAAAACTATGGAATGCAGTACAAAGTGCTATGTAAAAATAAATTTATATGTATTTTTAAGTGGTTCTAATAACCTGTTCCAGAGTGTATGTATGTACGCATATATAAACACAATAAATAAAAAATAAAATTTTTGAAATTATTTCAATAAAATGGGTTTTTAGTTTCAGGATTCCACAACTTGCAATGTTATGTTAACTTTTATTAAAAATGATAAAATAAAAAAAAAACAGAACTTATTTTTGTTTCTTAAATTTTGTGCTGTTTGGTTTTTTCAATATTATTATTCTTATTTTGAATTTTTTGACTGTTTGCTTTATATTTAATTCGCCTCAACCACTTATTTTTGATAAGGACTCGTACCAAAAAGTTGCTTTGTTGTAACAATTCGCCGATGACTACACCTTATAGATGCGCCTTGCACATGCATGTACCTTGGTTGATTTCACATGTTTGTACTATTCTCTTTTGTGTTTTTCGCTTAATTGTTGACGGAGATGCCACTCATTTGTAACTTGAGTCTATTATCTGAAGATAGTGAATCACCTAATCGTTATTCCAATGAACAGTAGTTGTCGTCATATAACCACGTCCAAAAAAAACACAAATTTTCATTCCACGATGACGTAGATGCGCAGTAGAAAATATTTTTGTACGGCTGAATGCGCAAACTTCTTTTCTTGATTAATGGGCTAAAGCCAGCTTACCCACAGTCTTCTCTTGAGATGATATTTGGGATATTTATCTCAATCCCAGTTATAATTTTCTTACGTGTGGACAATAAATTAATCTCATTCCAGTATGATATTTAAGAGATGAGAGCGTTTTTATAAGATATCTGTCTGTCAATTAAATACACACACTACAAATAAACACAATTGAAATTTTTATTTTTCATTTTAATGTTCAAGGGTTGTAATATTTTAATAAATATATGCTTAACTAGCAGTGCCCACGATTTCGTCTGCGTGTCATTTCTTAAAATTCAATAAAAAATAAAATAAAGGTTCTAAGAGACCTCCTCAAAAAGTTTTGTTCAAAATCATCCAGTAGTTTTAACGCAATGCGAACAATGACAGACGGACAGACAGACAAAAATTAAAAAAATAAAGGTTTTGTATTCTACATCGATTCCTAACTACAACATCAAAATTTTCAAAAAAATATTTCATGTAAAGAAATGACCTTGTTACAGTTTTACTATATGAAAATTCATTGTAACAGAAACAGCAGAGAATTAGATTAGATTATTGCAATATTGCCAGAAAATTATGAAATTTTATTGTGTTATTGTGAGGATGTGTTTGCCTTGCTTGGGACTGAGATAAAATTACAAATGTGTCGGCGTTCTCTCATATTTTATCCCACAGTAACACCCAGTTGTAGATACTGTATTTTGCCCATTACAGTCGGGTCCTATGATATTTACTCTATAAAAATATGTTTTAGTAATTCCTAGTCAACAGCGTGAAAAAAGAAATGACTAGTTGTTTTCTGAGATGCACATATATAATAATTTTAAGTTTTATTTACTATTAAAAGATTATCACATACTTCAATATAACCAATAAACCCACAGATAAGTGATGCACTGAATAGAACAATATTAACCATTACACCATTGGAAAATAAGACGCAAAACTGTCGAAAGAAAAGAGTCCAAAATAAGCATGGCTTAACTATATTTTTTTCGTATTTGCCAAATGTTATCAAAAAGGAACAAAAAATTACTAATAATAGCGAAATCCGTTAGCTTCAAGGCCATAATTTCTTAAGCCAGATTTTCTAGTTTTAGTTTTTCAACTTATTTACGTACGCATTTATTTATAAAATTATTTTGGGAATTTTTATAATATTATTTATTACATTATGCCAATATCACATAACATTTAAAAAAATGCAATTTGTTTGTTGATTGGAAAAGCAGGTTGCTAAAGTCAGCTCATCAAACTGTTTTCAAAAGCCAAAAACGTTTTTCCCTCAGTATTATAACTTCAAAAACAACATAAGAGCAGCAAATCTAATTTAGCGCGTAAGGCGCAAAGCTATCTGTTGCAGAGCTTTTGCAATGGAATTTAATACTTGCATAAAGGCCGTATCAGATAAAACTTTGTCGCTTTGCGTGACGTTTCAAACTTTGAAAAAAAGCGTAAAACGCAAGAGGTATGTCACAATAAAAACTTTAACAGCGCTTAATTGTTGTTTGTTTACGTAAAAAGTGGATAGTAGTTTTCATTGCCTTTATAAGTTTTTCTTCCATAATTTTCTAAAAAAATAATAAAGGAATAATATTTAATAAAAAAAATAATATTTTAAAATACTCACCTATTTTACGTTCAATTTTGCAAAAAATAATATACAAATATAGCAGCAGATTGTCAAAGCGCGCTAAAAGATGAGTGTTGCCCAACTTTGCGCTTTGCTTTGCGTTAAAAGTGCTTTATGTGACATCTTTCATATAAGTTCGTGCATTTTATCTTAGATGTCAAAGCGAATTTGCAACGCCACGCAAAGCAAAAGTTTTATCTGACACGGCCTTAAGAGCTTTAACTTTGTGCCTTGAACAGTAACGTTAACTCAATTCAACAGAACCCGCTGTATAAGAATAAAGAAGAGATGAAACCGCTAGATTGCCCTGAAAATAACTAAATTGTCATTACATTTCAACAATAACGAAACAAACAAAAATAGCAGCTAACTTACTTTCTAAGTCCCCGTTTAGAAGAGCGAACATTTGGAAGAAAAACATTTAGTTTGATAGCGAATTACGGGTGGGGAAGGGAGAATCGTTTTTGTATTCGGTACTCGGCGATACGCTTTGTTGACATTTTCTTTGCAATTATTTTAAAGCGAACAATAACAATACTAATGAAATGTTGCCGACAACATGTTCGCCTGTGTGAACGCGAATGAAAAAAACAAAAGAAAATTCAAAATGTTTTTGTTTCAAATGTTTGACAAAGTAAATTTCAACAGGGACGGACAGACGGATAGAAGGACAGTCTTAAGGTACGTTTAGACTATGCTAATATTTGTCCAAACACAACAAATAATGGTTTGGGCTAATAGTAGGTATTGTGACTAATATTTAGGCATGCGTTTAGATTGCACTAATATTTGCTTGAATTTTATTTTCACAAACAACAGAAGAATTTGCGTCAGCCATGTTTGGTACAAATATTTGTATACCCTTTTACACTGCACAAATAATTTTATTTGTCGGGTGTGTATGAACAAACATCTGTTAAATAATGTTATGTTTATGAAATCCATCTGCTAAATAGTATCAAATTGTGTTTGTGAAGCAACATGAAAAATTAAAATGTTTAGTGACAGTGATATTGAAGATTTATTATTAATAACTGCTGGAGCTATGGCACTTTCAAAAACCCAGCAAAAAGAAAAAAAAAGATCCAGAAGAATGTGGGTTCGAGCGTGGGTGCAGCGTCGTAAAATGGAAGGATGTTGCAAAAAACTTCTGAAGGAACTAAGTTTTGAAGAACCTTCGCTGCAAAAATGACTGCTATTACTTGATACCTTCGCTTTCAGATAAAATATCTAAATTTGTTGTTATTGGTTGCTGCTGGCTAACCTCCGCGCGTCCAACAAAAGCAATGGAGTCGAAATATTTACACTTTGATGCATTGTTTGCACCTTGTCCAGATTTGTTTTTTTTTTTTTGTTGATGTAGCCCCGGTACTGAATCTTCAAATTCGACCATTTTGTGACAACTTCCTCCGCTGTAACATTAAGCATATCGCCAATTTCAGTCCATGCGCTATCCCGCATGGGTTTTTAATGGTAGTCAGCACTTGATGCATTCCAAATGCAAGGATGGAATTCCACTTCGCCGATCAATTTAAATATATTTTCTTCACTCCAATCGTGCGTCGTCCTCTTCCTTTTGATTTTTTTGGCAGATGGTGGCGATTCAATAATTGATGTTGTCCATTTTCTTTCAGAAAAATATGCTTTATCATAAAGAATTACAAAAAAGCGCTTTTTAGTTACTAATCTGTCAAACGAATTGACCAATATTGCCATTTCAATTTATTTCATTTTTTATATGTTAAGCTCTGTCAAAAATAACTGTTGGCAGCCCACGTTTCTACAAATATTTGTCGCTATTTGTTTCGCCAAAAATATTGCGAGAACAAACAAAATATCGAGCCAAATATTTGTAACGACGTGCTGACAAAGTGTTTACATTATGCAAAGCTTTATTCACAAACAAAGATTTTTTTAGCCAACACAGTCGAAAAATATTTGGTGGCTAACAAATTCGAGTGTTTACACTAGGACAAACAAAATTTTTATGATTTTGCACAAATATTAGCACAGTCTAAACGCACCTTTAGGGACGAACATCGCTTAATCGACATCGCTATGCATAAAAATTCAGAAAAAATATTCTTTTTAAAATCCATCCGGAGATAGAAATTATAAACGAAATGACAAACTTATATATACCCTTTTCCAACTGTGGTGAAGAATATAATTAGATTAAATTATCGCCAAAAGTTTTAGATATCGCCAATCGCCACGTTTGGCGTTAAATCGCTTACAAAACTGCTACCACATAAATAAATGTACCTACACCACAATGTTATTTAAGATTTCTTTTATTCTATTACAGTTTTGACCGCCGGTGCTTCGAAAACTTAACTTTGGACTGTAAAATTTTAATGTTTGTGTGTTAGTTTATGGTTTGTGTGATTGCAATGCAAAAGTGCGGGTCGCGTCGAAAAAAGAAGCAAAATTTTGAAGAAAATCACGTAAATTCACGAAATATTTAA
This sequence comes from Gymnosoma rotundatum, assembly GCA_916610165.2. Taxonomy (NCBI): domain Eukaryota; kingdom Metazoa; phylum Arthropoda; class Insecta; order Diptera; family Tachinidae; genus Gymnosoma; species Gymnosoma rotundatum. The sequence goes on from OU744338.1 coordinate 51,640,700, forward strand.
AGAAAATTTTGTTATAATTAATCTAAAAGTATAATATTTTTAGTTTTTAAATTATTATTCATGGAAAAAGCATAAAAAGTGAAAAAAATTTGAATTGAAAAACAACACCTTTACGGGCGGTGTGTTTGCGAAATACGTGAAAAAAAATCACGAAGAGAAATATTTTAAGCTTTTGTGTGTATGGAAGAAATAAAAAATATATAGTGCCACAAAGCGACTGTATGTATGTAAAGTGAAATTTTTAATAAATGCATTATCCCGCTTTAAAGACCCATTAAGGTTTCAATCTACAACGGTGTGTTATACATATGTGTGAAAATAAAAAATCCAGATAACCAACGAATGGAATCTAATACAAGGTGAATAATGCATATGGAGAAGTACATATTGGGCGTCTAATTTTTCTAATTGAGGAAAGGAATTAGTAACATCGCTTCGGTAATTTATTTATGAAATGTCTGGAGTACAAAACATGGACAATTAAAAAAAATCAGTTTGTTGTTCAATTTATTTGCGGCTCTTACGAGGCCATCGGTTTCTTATTGCCGTCGGTCGTTTTTACATGTTTTTTTCGGCATCATTCGCTATCCGTAAAATCAATTGTGTGTGCTCTGTTTCAGCCGAATCATCAGTAATGTATGTGAAGCTCTATTATCATTTACGTCTGCCCGTTCAACCAGTCGTTGATTCCTTCTGTTGTCTTTCTTCCATACATTTTTTTCTCGTCCTCTTTTCGATTCCAATTTGTTTGCTCGTTTATTGTTTTTTGTCTAGAAATTTTGTTGCGTTTTATGTACCTAAATTTATTCGTCGTTGTTGTATTGTTTGCAAGTTGGCCTTCTATATTTCGTTCAGCATTGAGAATACTATTGAAGCAAGTGTCAAAAGACGTGTTACCAGATGTTTAATTATAATATTTTTCGTGTGAACACAGATCATATACAGTTGTTTTAAAACAGTTTGAGTCAAAGGCATGCTAATTTACTTGTTTTATTTCAATTTGATATTGGAAAAAAATAATCAACTGTTGTAACGTACATGATGTGAGACGATTTTTAAAAACTATTAATTTAATACGAAAAATTGGAATTAAATCTACTTAGTAAAATGGAATTGAAAGGAATAATTTCGGGACAATCCTTTGAATTTACGGACTTTCAAAGTTTATATGTATAAAATAGCATTAGTATGTTTTGTAAAGGCAGCATATGGGTATAGTAGAATGGTAATTAAATAAACCAAAAAATTTCGCTCACTGGAAAAAGTGCTTATTGTCTACTACCAATTAGTTAATTATATCCTCTATTATATTACAAGTAGCAAAGTATATCACCAAAACAGTCATCGCTAACTGCAAAAATGTTATTATTCTTATTATTATTTTACTAAACATTTTTGTTATTTTTATTATTACTTATTATATTTTTATAATTATTTCATTTATTATTATTGTAATTTAAACTATCAATATTCTAATTCCGAAAGATACCTATAATAAAACGAAAAATAACTTAATAAAAATTATATCAATAATAATATAGAAATTTGGATTTAAGCATATTTTCTTAAGCTATCTAGATTACAACGTATAGCAAGCATAATTTAATGAAAAACTAAATCCTTCAAATCATGTTCTGGTAACTTGTTTACCTTTAAAAAAAAGTAAAATTAGTCATAATGAACTATCTGGCACCCTTGATTGGACTTCCAATAAAAAAAGAGTTGTATTTAAATAAAACACTTTATTCTATTACAATTATTATCATCATATTTGCTTTAGTGTATCGTTCGAGAAAATGGCGGCGTCGTCTACTGCCAAATTTTTTGTACATCAAAATCAAAATAAAGCAGCAAATTGAAATTCTTCCAGTGCTGCTCCTGCATTCTCTGTTGGCGATAGTGACGTTGTTGGGTTCATTGAATTTCCATTGTTAAACATTATTTCTCTAAATAACATCAAAGTGCTTATAAATATTTTCACTAGTTAAATGTTAAATGGAATTGCCTATCAATAATAAAAAAAACCCACCAAAATTATGTTTATATACAAATGCAGCACCAGTAAATTAAAAAAATAGATTATGATAAAATGTGTAGCCAGCAAGAAAACGTGAAGAAACATACAAAGATTGACATACAATTATCAAACTCAATTGTAAAAAATGGACCATTTTTATTTTTAAAATCGTTGGGTCACAAAAAAGTCGGAAAAATATTACCAGCTGTGGAAGCAGGCAAGGATTTCCTTAACCAAGCTATAGAAAACCAACAATTTCGACAACCTGCAAATATTTTCATATACTTTTAAGAGAAACAGAAGTGAACTAAATGTTCTTTATGCTGATCATATGGAAAGTTGTATGAGTGATTTATTATTATTTGTGAATTAAACGTTGTTACATGTACAAATATTGTAAGTTTATTTTAATAATTGTGTTTTTAGCAAAAGGTTCATCAAATTGTTATCAAAGATTAAAAATTTAAAGAGAAACAAACATATTCCCCTGCTATCTTTGAGCAACAGCTCAAAATAAATGTGCTATAGAGAATAGAAGCAACAGCACAGTTGTGACATTGACAACTAACGACAATGAAAACAATAAGATGATTAAGTGAGCACATAACGGTATGTGCTAATTCATCTCATTTCTTGCACGCGCCTTTTACTTGCACAAATGTTTGCTTTTTATTCAAGAGTTCTTTTCCTTTTGAAATCTCACAGATCCGTTTTATTGTTCTAAAAATTAGGCAATTATGAATTTTCGGTGTAGTTTATTTGCTTGAAATTACATGTCAACAGCTGATTTCTCTTGTTTACAATTGTAAATTTATTTTATAAGAAAAATAAGCGAGAAGTTAAACTTTATTAAAGTCAAATAGAAGGCAAGTTGACTTAAATGCCACATAAAAATTTAGTATTAACAAAAGCATGAAATTTATGCTTTAAGATTCAGTTATGTGGTACTGCCTATGATTCAAAATATTTTAAGGTGCTTAAACAAAACTCTTGAAATACTTACAGTAACCCTCTCGAATTCAAATAATAAACAAGAATTAAACGTTCCTTAAAATTCCTGAAACATAAAGCTAAGAGTGAAATTCCTTTTTTTTTAACGAACAGTAGAGATTTTTATGCCTAAGATGAGCGCTGGCTCAACTATGGCGCAATTTAAAAACTAAATGTTTTGCTACTTGCATTGGCAATTAAAAAAAAATTGTATTGTTAATTTTAAAGTTTTATTTTAGAGTAAATAACAGTAATTAAACCTAATTTAATATTTTTTACAAAAGGCGTGTTCAAGTATATTAAAGCGATACGAAGCAAAGGTGATATTTTATGACAAAGTTGATTTTTAAAATATTTCCCATTTAATATTTTTGTTGTTGTAATATTTTGTTAGAATTATTATTTGTTGCAACTTCAGAATCCTATATTTTTAAATAATAATTAAATTAAATTTCCTTTTTATATTTAAAGGTGGCAGAGACATCTAGACGAATAACTAAATTTGCTGAATTTCAAAGAAAAACAATAATTGAAAAAACCTAAAAACAGAGTACCACAGACCACCTTAATCTCCTAACACAAATATAACAATTTTAAGAACAGTGAGAAAAATATATAACAAGCAACAAATCAAAATCTACAATCATGAAACATTTTTTAACATACAGTTAAGGTTCTGATTTGGTTACGCTATCTATATTTAACGTCCTTTGAAACGTTAATTTGTTCATCCTAAAGATCTCATTGGAGTGTTTTTTATAATTGATCTTTAGTCAACACTATACAGTGAAAAAAGTCAATATAATACTATCAAAAAGAAAAACTACCGACAAATTTGTTGAAGTAACTAAATATCTAACCCGCTCAACACCCAACATCTTCAACGCAATGAATTCAAGTCAACCTACACAAGCTGCGCCAGGCAATCGTATAACATTTACAAGTCAAGCGCTACCCAATGGCACCATTAATATTGGTGGCACACATGGAGGTTCAATTATATCAACGTCCCAATTGCCGAATACGACAACAATTAAGACAATAACATCAAGTGCTGCTGGGCAGCAGCAGCATCATACACTGCCCCAACAGGTACAAGTACAACATCATCAGGTGTTACAATCAGCCAGTCAGCAACAAGGCAATCCGAATAATTCCCAAAACCAGCAACAATCAGTAGGTGCCACACAAACCCAAACATTAGTTATAAAATCTAATCATGCTGTTTCATTGCCGGCGGGTATTGTCTCAAGTGCACCCGGAATTGTAACTATGACCAAAACCATACAACAGGTATGGGAAGCTTTGAAGCATGGTTTCAATAAATGAACCAAATTCAAAAGAAAACTCAAAAAGAGCAATATATTTTAAATATAGATAATCTTCTAACGATCAACTGATACTTTTTCGCTTAAAAAGCAAACATATTCAATTTCGAAGTATTTAAATATTCATATTATTATTATAATTATTATTTATTTTTTTTGTTCACCTCGAGTTTGTAGACTTGAATTGAAAATGATTTTAATAGTTTATATTTTCCTGATTTGGATTTATTTTTTATTTCCAATTGTATAATAATAATAGTACTTCAAAATCGTTTGAATTTCAAGTATTGCCTTAAGTTGCTATACTTTGTGGTTAGATATAAAATTTGCTTCAATCGCTTGTAAACTTTTCTTATTCATTATAATTTGTTTTTTTTTTTCTGGTAAAATGGGTGCATTAGAATGTCTTAGAAACTGTACCAAATACTGCTGGTCTGTTGCTTGTTTTAGTGACAATTTTAATTTAATCTTATTCTTAAGTATATCTTATATGTATATATACATAAGTATGTAATTTAAGCATGCTTGATGTTATTCCTTTTTTAAGCTTTCTTAATATCTAAATTAAGGCGAATCAACTACTAGGTGATAGCGATGGCAAATTCATTCATTTTCGCCGGTAAAACAACTATCAAATGGCCTATATAAAAAACTATATTTTTAATAAGAGTTTTGACATTCATGGGTAACAACAAAAATCAATGAATTTGCCATCGCCACCATCTGGGAAGTTGATTTGGCTTGATTCAAATGCTTTTGCTTTTTAATTGTATGCTTAAAATTAAAAAATATTTTATTTGTAATAATAACAATTTTTTTTAATCGAGAAAGCGAAAACAAAATTATTTTTTATCCACACGCGAAGTGTAAATAAAAAAAAATTATAATTTTGTACATTATGTTACCTAATTTACATATTACTCGAAATCAAAACGGTTTCGAATTTTTAAAGCATTGTGTTTTATAATTTTCTAGCTATTTCCGGGGGCGCTTCGCTACCCCAATGAGAAAAATTGTTCCACAACCACTCTTCCAAGTAAATTTTTTATTTGATTAATATGGAAGTAATAACAGATTTCCTTCTGCCTATTAGATGCTATGAATCAGGACTTAAACCATTCTTAAGATTGTTTTTAGTTAAAATCAATTCCTCGAATGTTTCTTTTTTCCCACTTACTCTCCCTTTCTTCATTTTTTAAATTGGAACTTCTAATTAAACATGTAAATCTGTTTAAATTTTTTTTATTGGTGCAGACGTAAATGCCCGTTTTAGTCATAAGTGACCGATTTCGTGCAAACTTTAGATATACCATCTACACGACCATACGGACAAATCCTAAAAATTTAATTAAATTCGGTTTAACCGTAAGTGAGTTATAAAGTCACAACTCGCAACAATTTTTTTTTTAATTCAGTAAACAACAATGCTTTGGAAACTGCTAACGTTATGATTTCTAGTGAAATATAGATTAAGGCCATATATCCAAATTCTTGTGAATTTTTTTTATAGTAAAATTTCACAGACCCTATAAGCTTGATGAAGTTTTGAATTTTTCTGAAACAGTTTAAAAGTTTTGATTTTTAGGGCATAAGAAACTAAAATCATATCTTGAATGCATCTTCATATTAATACGTCTAAAATAGTCTGTTGCTTCCAATAATTTTCCCCAGAAGTAGGTAAAATCCATGCAAACGTATACTAATCTAGAAAATAAACCTGTCACTTATTATTTTCGGCAATTTTTTTTTTTAATAATTTTAAACTGCGGGAAAAAATAAAAATTGGTAATTAATGTGTTTTTTTTTTTAATTATTATTACAATTGAAACTGGATTCCGTATTTTGAAGTCAGGAACAACACGGTTTTAAAAAACACAGAACCATTTGTGTTCTCTTTATTATAACATTTCACCTTAGCGAAGAGGAGGCCAAGCATTTTGACAAATTAATAAGGCCTTTTTGTATCTCGTCCGTTGACTGACTGAACATAAAAAAATGTTTATCGATTTTTAAAGAGCGCCGTAACAGTTATTGACAAACTGTGTCGACTTTTAAGGAATTTCGACTAAAAAATTTTCATGACAAAAAAATCAATCATTAATCAAAGCACTTGACTACTTAGAGTTTGCAATGAGCAATTAAATTTTTTTAAGAAGCTTAAGTCTAGAATGTGGAAAGGAAAAAGCCCTTTACAGAAACACTAGTAGATTCTTACGTTGAAGGAACATTACGTTATTACTTCTTTGAAGACTTTGATCTAGATAAGGCTGAAATTCGGGCACATTAAAACGGTTTAACCTATTTTCAAAGAATGAAAATTAGATTCTCATGTAAAATGTTAAATATTCCCTGCTTTATTTCGAAACTGCAATCTATAGAAGAGAAAAGCAAAAAACTTGCAATTTATGAATGAAAATAACGTCCTACTTTAGTAGTACAGATAATTCTCCTCATGTGTCCAATTAAGTTCTTCGTTAGCTTGGACACAGATTTTTTAGATTAAACACAACAGGTGGTGCTGTCTCTGCGATATTTAATTAATAAAAAATTGGTTCTACTATGGTCATCCATTTGACCAGTGCCTAGAAATGCACCCAAGGCAATGCCGGGTAAAATCAGCTTATACTTATTAACCAAATAATGCCCAGTAATTCCCAATAATTTTATCAGCCTGGATTAATAAGAAATATTTATTATTAAAATTTGTGTACACATAAGGTAAATTTAAAACAGTTGCACCACTAGTAAATGTGTTACTCTCAGTGATTAAAAATGCCTGGCTATTTTCAATGCATATGTAGTTGCTTAACTGTTGCTGTAGAAAAATGTGCAGCAAAAGCAAAGGCAAACAAAAAGAAAGAAACGCATTTGCTTCAGGGGACTATGTGTTTCTTTCTGCAGCAAAGCAATTACTTTAAAAACTTTTACTTACTTTTGCTAATGCTTGAACAGTTTTTTTTGTTTTTGTTTTTATTTTTGCTTTTGCTTTTTTACTATGAAGTTTTGTCTGACTACGATTGCTGTTTCTTGCTGAAACTCGCTGCTTTTCATCCCTTTTTACATTGGAAACGTATTTATGTATTTATTAATTAAAATACGTAAGGAAATACATTTTAAAAACGTTATTTCTTTTACACCAAGGTGTAATGGTGTTTTTCTTTTTAAAGCAACAGCAGAAGTAGAAACAAACATCAACTAATTGCTTAAGCAACAGCAAACGTTTTTAAAAATAAATGCTTTGCTGCATAAAGAAACACATAGTCAGCTGAAGCAAATGTGTTCCTTTTTTCTTTTTTTGCATTTGCTTTTTGTTGTTGCTTCGTTTTTAATAAAATGTTTTGTAAATGCTAAAACATTAAGTTTTTTTATTTGCTGAAAACCATGTAAGCAAAGCAAAGATTATAAATTTGTTGCTATTTTTAAGCAAGCAATTTAAACACTGGTTACTCTATTTTATCTTAATTGTACATGCATAAATGTTTTGTCAATTATTATCGTCCATATTCTTAAAAACTCGTTTTTTTTTAATGATTCACTTAATCACCAATTTTTAGCGATATGCGTTTGTCAGAACATAGGCGTATAACCAACACGAGTACACAAAAAAAAAATAAATTATTTTTTAAAGTTCTATTCATATCATTTTTCGAACTATTTTTCTCAAGTTGTGCTGTTTTTAAGTATATTTAAAAAGTCTTTAAGGAAAAGAAAATCGTTTTTTGTCACATCTCCAGTAACTATTGCTCCTTAACCCTTTCGGGACTACTGGGATAGTACGTCCCAGCAATTTTCAAACTGTCTTTTTTTCTTTATTTTCAATGCAATCGCCAGGGAGGTAGAACTCCCAAACGTCCAAAAACGGATAGCCTCAATATTGGAGACCACTTGCCAGTAGAGCAAGAGAAGCGTTGTCGCTGTGTCCGCTGTTCTTCACTTGGCATAGAAAAGCGAACAAAGATGATATGCTCAGGTTGTAACAACGCCTTATGTTACAAGTGTTTTGGGCCATTCCACAAATAAATACCTAATTTCATTTCTAAAATGTTAAAAATAAATGTAAACTTTTATCTAAATCTAATAATATTTATATTTTAGTTATCTTTTTAATTTCGAATTGCTTTTTGAGAACACTGATTGGGATTTTATGTCCCATGAAAATATTTGTTGGGATTATATGTCCCAGGATAAAAGGACAAATTTAAAATGTTTAAGTATGGAGAACATAATACTTTTATCATACCTTTTAAAATATGAAAAAAATTTTACCATACATAATTTGGTTTTCAAAATAAAACTCCGTCCCGAAAGGGTTAAACTCTGTATCAAATTCATAATTATAATAGTTCCAAAATTTAAGGCTCTAAATATCATTCGCAAAAAATCCAGATGTTTCAGAGGCGATCCTTGTCGGTAATGTAATCAATTATGACAAATTTATACTTTACATATACATTTACATTATACATTTTTTTTCATATTGTCGTGTAATTCTCGATGTCGGTAGTTTGTTTTTATTTTTTTATTAATAATAAAACGCTTCTAGTCTTTAGATGCTATTGGTTATTATTTCTGTTCCTCTGTTATTACCATTATTATTATTAATACATTTGTTTATGATTTTCTATGTATATTTTTTTAGAAAAAAAAAGAAAAGTGTGCACTTTTGACTATAAACAAGAAAGACAATTAAAAACAGAAAAAATATATATACTTTTGTCAATCTTTCTAAAAATGAAGATTTCAAACGAAAGCAAATGCATGCTGTAGTATATGGTATTTACTAATTACTTTAAGATGAAATTTAACTAAATTAATAATTAAATTATTTAATAATAATTTTTCAATTTTCCTTAATTTGAAAATAAACAGGGTAATCAACCTTTACTTAATTCAATGATACCAGCCGGTGTAGTAGTAGGCATGCGTCCTCCAACTGCCCAACAACAACCAAAGAATATCCAAGGAAGTACAGTGGGAAGAGTGGTTATTGGAGGACCACATATGGTGGGAAGTAGACCGCAAAGTCCAGCGGTAAGTTGTTCTCTTATTTTGTTTGAAATAATTGTACTTGCGTAAACAGAGTATGTGTATATAAATTTAAAAATGAATGATGGTGATGATGGCAAGTCATCACTACCGTTATAAAAAGAAAAGAAACAAACAGCATTTTTACATACATTTAATGCCTACAAAATAACTGTCCAAAATTAATTTTTATAACAATCTTCAAAACTAATACAATTTTTATCTCGTTATAATGTTTGTTTATGTTCAAGAGATTTTCCCATTATTTCCTTCCTTTAAATTTTGTTTTTTCTCTCTTTCGTTTTTGGATTAATTGTAGATAACATTAAGTACACTAACCCCAGGACAGACGCCTGCACTCATTTTGAAAACTGAAAATGGATTTCAATTATTGCGCGTAGGGACGGCTACCTCGGGTCCGGTGACACAAACAATTGGCACTAATTCCACAAACCCACCACAAATACGCTTGCAAACTGTTCCAGCTGCTGTAAGTAGATTCACAGGGCCACCTTTAGCACTACGTAAAACGATTGTTAGATCATCCACTTCCACCTCCACTACCACCACAACCACCCATCACCATCACCAATCGCAACAACAGCAATCGCAACAACAGCAACCGCAACAACAAGTAAAAAAACAGCATCAGCAACAGGCAACAACTACATTGAAACAGATTAAACAAAATGTAATTGTTACTCGATTCCTAAACTTTCTTTTAAATCTTATTTCGTTAAGCGTTAACGTCTGTTTTCCAAAAATACTCGCTTCATTCCTTAGAAGGAATTATAATTTATTTCGTTATCTTAACTCAAACTATTCAAGTATTTTTGATTTTTTTATATCAATATTTCGAGTATAATTCCACAATTTCTTCGTTTTCTTACGTTTGACAATATTCTTTCATATAAAATGGAGATGCCTTTAGTTTTGTTTTATTTTACCATGAATTCTTGCAGAAAATATTGCATTTTTTTAATGTTTATATGCTGTCTTAATTTTTTTTTTTATAAAGTCATACGTTTTATGTAACCAAAAAATAAGATAAACTAAAGGGTTGTTAATTGTTGTGCTTTTTTTACTCAAAAATTATTTAAAAATAAAAACGATCTTCTTATAAATATTTCTCGTTAATTTTAGTTTCTATTTTTTTTATATTATTTCCTTTTTCTGTTTTTGCTTTTGAGGCAAATGCAATTTTGAATCCATTTGTACCTTAAATTTACATTCTATTGATAATTTTTATTTTTAATGCAAACGAACACAAGATGCGAATAAACATGTTTTTAAATTACATTAAAAATCAGAATTTTTTAAAATAAGAAATGAACGGAATAATTACTATTTAATAAAATTTTTACATATTACACTTGATCAACCGCTCAGTAGAGGTAAAAAACTGGTTGTGGATACATTTTACAAGAATTTGAAAATCCGAATACATCATAATAGTAAAACAATTACGAGGGCTGCTCTATATATTTCTGGCCTAATAGTGAAAATGCGAATATTTATAATCAAAAATGGTTTTATTGTTTTTCAAAGTATTCTCCAGCATGATTTATACAATTTTGCATGCACTCAAACCAGTTGTAAAAGCACTTTTTCCACTCCGATTGAGACACCTCTAAAACATGGTTTTTGAACACTTCAACAGCTTCTTCTGGCGACGAAAATCGTTGACCACGCATTTTTTTCTTGATGTGCGAAAACAAGAAGAAGTCATTAGGTGTCAAGTCAGGGCTGTACGGCGGATGACCCATTAATTCGACGTTTTGGCCGGTCAAAAACGCTCTGGTTTGAGCCGATGTCTGAGAGCTCGCGTTGTCATGGTGAACAATGATTCGTCTTCTCTTGTTGGTTTTTCGAATTTATCCGATGACTTCAGGCAAACAAATTGTAGTGTACCACTCAGAAGTGATCAAACTACGTTGCTCAAGCGGAACAGTCGCCACATGACCAGTGTTGCCGAAGAAACAGGCGACCATTTGCTTCGAAGTGCTTCTTCCACTAACAACTTTCGTTGGATTTTGCTCGTCTTTGAAGACCCACACGGTCGATTGTTGTTTCGTTTCGGGCTCATACGCATAGATCCATGATTCGTCACCTGTGACAATCTTATAAACGTCTTTTGAAGCACCGCAATCGTATTTTTGCAACATTTCTTTGCACCAATCGACACGAGCCTTTTTTGAGCGACTTTCAAATTGTGCGGGATCCAACGAGAACAAACCTTGTTTACGGCCAGGTGTTCATGCAGTATCGAATGTGTGTTGGTGGAAGAAATGTCCAAGGATGTCTCTATCTCTCGGTATGTCGCATGTCGATCTTGCATTATGAGTTCACGCACGGCATCAATGTTTTCTGGCATCAATGTTTTCTTCACGGAATTCGTCTTTTTTTAGCGAGCTTCGGCCACGATTAAATTCATTATACCAATTTTTTGCAGTGCTATAGGATGGTGCTTCATCGCCATACAAAGATTTAAGTTCATCAATGCACTCTTGTCGTGATAATCCACGTCGAAAGTTGTGAAAAATGATGGCACGAAAATGTTCACGAGTTAATACCATTTTTTTCTATGTTAATTTTTTCAAGTCACTGTAAACAACACAAATAATGGTCGTACGTCGAAACGTTTTGAGTACGATTATGCTTAAAAATGACAAAATTTGGAAATGTCAGATTGCACTTGGCAGCACTCAGTGTGGCCAGGCCAGAAATATATATAGCAGCCCTCGTAGATTATTTCTATTTTGAAAAGAGGCAGTTCTATGTTAAATTTTGTATTAACCCAAAATAATAATAATATTTTGTTTTGTAGTCATTACATAATAATAATATTGTTTAAGAGATAACTCTTTCTTTAGATACTAATGTTGTTAATGGTTTTCTTGCAAAAAGTGAAATTTTAAAAGTTTTGAGTTAATACCCTCTTATTGATCAAGTGCAATATAAAAAAATGTATCTTCTATGAATTGCTACAAAACTGTATACTTACTATTTGAAAAAGTCAAATCTTAAAATTTTCAATCTTCACGTTATTTATAAATATTTATTATCATAGCCTTTTATTAGAAATTTTCAATTCTATCTTTTGATATCTTAAATAGAAAATAAAATTTAAATGAAATGATTCGTGTTTTTAAATATTTTATACAATGTCTCCACTGCTACTTACTGTAGCTTTTTTTCTTTATTTGTTCACTTATTTGTTATAAATCCTTTGGTTGCGAATCACCTTTTCGGAAATAAATTATAACGTTTTTATACTTTAATCGATACATATTCCGAATAACTTTTAAAATAAGAAAATTAAAGAAAAATTAAAATCAAATTAACAAGGATCTTAAGAAGTTGAACCACTCAATATAAATTTCGACTAACTCCATAAAATAAAAAGTAGAGAAATACGGCAAGTCAAGTACGCAGCCTTTTTCATTTCGTGTTGTTTCTTTTTTTTTTAAAACTATCAGTTTTTTATATATAAAGATTCATAATAACTCATTTTTTTTTATTTTAAAAAAGGTATTAATTATTATTTAAAAAGAATGGAGTTAGTCATTTTAAGCTTCGTAACGAAAAATATTGGAACTACCCAAGTGCTCAAATAATCTAAACTCACATATGATAAAATGTGTTTAGTATTATTTTATAATTTTTTAAATAAATTTTATTCATTTATAAATTCGAAACAGATAAAATTCTGTCAAGGCGAAGGTGAATTCTATTTTCAATTCGATTTTGATAACAAGTGACAAAGATAGCATAAAGAAATTATTTCTTTTTTTCAAGAAAAGCAAATTTAAATTAAATGTGGAATAGGTTGTGTTCGAAGAATGATTTAACTTATTTCAATTGTAGCGGAAACATGGTAATGCGATAATTCTTGATTCAAAAAAGAAATTTAAAATTAAAAAAGAAATTATCAAATTTTAGTTATTGCAGTCGAATACAATTAACGTTTGATGAATTTAAAGCACTAAAAATAGCCGTGTAATGTTTTAAAAATTCGAAATTAAGTTAACATCGAACATCTGTAACCATACAAATTTTGTGCTGTAGTTTTTGTACAAAATCAAAATATTGAAATAGCCTCCTAAGTATCTTACAAACAATGCGAGTTGTTTTTTGAAATCATGATAAAGTTTCTGCCATTTTCGAGTTTTCGAATATTTGCAATAAAAATGTCTACCGATTTTAGATATTCAGCATATTTTACCTTAATAATCAAAACAAAAACATTTTTTACTTGCTCTGTTGTTCGTTGTAAATTTTGTAAAGAAAATTTATATGATTAAAATAATGTTGGTAGTTAAAAAATTAAACGCGATTTATACTATTGAAATACTGTTTAAATTGATTTTGTATCACAAATCAGCATTAAGTTTTTGTAAGAAAAAACAGTAAAAAGTTGAAGAAGTTATTTTCTAGAGAATTTTAGATTATTTTTTATTTAATTACATTTTGTTTTAACTGTTTCTTTTTGTTAAGAAAAATATATGTATGTACCTATATATTTTTTATTTTTGAAATCGAAAATATATATGCGAACGGCTGTTTAGCACAAATTTTGCACATTTAAAATATTTTACACAATAGATATATTTTTATTATTTGCCTGTAGTACTGAATGTTGGTTGCTTTGTATCTGTAATTATTAAAAAAATCTTACTTTAGTTAATATTTTTTTTTTTCATAAAAATGCATTTCTTTTTTCAATCATTACAACATTGATTTTTTTGTAATATATATTTTTTGCATTCGTTCTGGTGTATTTATATATAGTTGTTTTACTTGTGCTTCAATATTTATATAATTTTCTTCTTGAAATCAATTAAGTTGTGATTTGTTTTAATGATAATTTTTATTATTTTATATAAAATCGTATAGTCGATATCAAATACCTCAACTGCGAATAGTATAGTGGTAAATTCGGTGGCTTCTTCTAATTCTCAACCGACACATGTTTATACGTCGCAATCGAACATATCAATGCAGCCACATCTTACAACAACGAATACTGTTGCTTCAATGCAGCAACATCAACAACAACAACAGCAGCAGCAGCACCACCAACAGCCTCAACACCAACAATTCCATCAGCAGACTCAACATCTACAGACACAACCTCAAATAACGCAAATACAGACAATACCAGCCCAACAAACAAATCAAATTCAACAAAACCAACAACAACATCTAACAAATAACAATAATAACAACAACAATACTATGAATAATAATGCCAACAGTACGAATAACATAAGCGGTAGTAATACAGTAACAACCACAACAACAACGCATCAAAGTGCTACCGCACAAGGTAATACCAAAGAGAAATGTCGCAAATTTTTGGCAAATTTAATTGACCTGTCGACACGCGAACCCAAACCTGTTGAAAAAAATGTGAGAAATTTGATACAAGAACTGGTGAATGCAAATGTCGAGCCGGAGGAGTTTTGTGATCGTTTAGAGAGATTACTAAATGCCAGCCCCCAACCATGTCTTATAGGATTTTTAAAGGTGAGAATTACTTCATTTATAACTATAAGCTTTTTTTTTTGATAATAATTTAATGTGTTTGTTTTAATTGCTAGTTAATAGAATGTAATAGTTCTGGGGGGTTATTGTGTATTTCTATTAGAATCGAAAAGAATTTCCGAATCGAAAGGATTCGTACGTTCGAAAGACCTGCGGAGTTGTGTTTGCAATTTTAAGGGAAATTTTAAGTAATGGCAGTTTTTAATATGTTAAAACTTGGCAGCATTTTGTGTTGTTTTATACGAACCTCAAATTTGTAAATAAATTAAATATGAATATATTCATTAATTGCAAGCAGCTCAAAAACTTTTTGCTCCAGCGGTGAAAAGGAACACTAATTGCTTGGTCCTCCCCCAGTTCCTGAAATACTATTTTTGTTACGGCGATACTTTAACTTTATGTGTTGCTTATAATCCGCCCATACCTTGGAATGCATTTGTTAAAAGGTTATATTGTAAATTAATATAGTTTTTTATTTGACCTTTTTAATTATTTATTTTTTAATTTATTATTCAAGCACAAGGTCTTTTATTTTTTATTTTTTTAATATTTCGCTACTCCCTTGTGTAGCATCATCAGGACAAAGAAATATTTATTTGAACACAAAAAAGCAACAACAAAAAAGTTATAAAAATTTTTTTCAAACTAACATAAAAAACATAAAATTATTTTGTCATATAAAAAATTTTTGTAACAAAAAATAAAGTACAATATTATTTCTTATTTATCAAGTGTCTGTACATTTGAGCTACATTATCTGCGTCTGCCTTAAAATTAATTCTGTGTGCTATTGGTGTATTAATTATATGTAACATTTCTAACATATACCGCCGTTTATAATTATTTTCTGTGTTTATTACTGAAACATTTTCAAAATTAGGATAGTGATTTAATCTAGCACAATGAGATGATAATGCAGTTTTTTTGTGAATTAATATTTCTATATCTTTGATCAGATTTATGATTAGCAATTCACTGTTTTTCTTTAAATTAGTTTTATCTCAGCGGCGTTGTCGTTGAACGATAACGTATGTAATTTTGTTTGTTATCGTCGTCTGTTGAGTCTCTACACTAAACCGCTTAAACCGAGCGCCAATTTTTTTACTTGATGTTTTTTTCTTATTTTTTAATTTTTTCTTTCGAGCTATTTCATTGTTCCAAATGATAAAGGTGTGCTGTTTTGTCCTCTACCACGGACCGATCTTGCTGATTTTCAATAGCACCTCTTTCGACACTATGTCTGATCGAATGGCGTTTTTAAATTTTCTGATATAGCGCGCAAACCTAATTTCAACAGTAGCACGGACGGACAGATGGACATCGCTCAATCGACTTCGCTATGCATAAGAACTCAGGATATATATACTTTATGGGGTCGAAAATGGTTATTATAGAAATTACAAATGGAATGACAAACTTAGATTCCAGTTTGTGTAGTGAAAGGCTCAAGTTATTAAACACAAAGAATTGATCAACATTCTCGCGTTTTTCTTTTCAATCTCAGTGTTTTTTTTTTTTTAATAATAAATCAGTTTCAGCAGTAATAAAGGCAATTATAAACGTACATGTATGTGATGAAAATAAACGATTTATAATTTATTTTTCGTTTTTAAAAATTTAAAAAATTTTTCTGTTCACTTTTGTGTTAAGATCATCGATTAAAATTAACCACATACCTGATAATTAAAAAAAAAACTTATTTGCTTAGAAAGAACACACTGGCCTTATTATATTTTATATGCTAAAATCTATCTTTAATTACAGAAAAGTTTACCTTTGCTGCGGCAAGCACTATTTTCTAAAGAACTGGTAATTGAAGGTATAAAACCACCGCCGCAACATGTTGTGGGCGGCATTACCATACAGCAACATTTACCGGTAAGAAGCACTTTCATCCTGTCATATTTCGGATCGTTTGTTTAATATTCCATTTGTATGTTCTTAGAAAATTCAAGCACATATCCGTCCCATTAGTCAGAATCAAACTACAACCATTGGACAGACTCAAGTGCGAATGATATCTCCTGCCTCAGCTACCAGACCAATTGGACATACTACGATAACGAAGCAGCCAGTAGGAGGTATACGCATACAGGGACCTGCAAATGGACCACGTCTTTTAAATACTCAAATTAGAGGACCAGTGTCGCAACAAACAAATGCTCCGCAACAATTGCAAACTGCACCAACGCATACAGTAAGTTATGAAAATTTCTTTAAGCTAAAAATTCCCGTAATGCAATTTAAACATTTTATTTTCTTTAGAACATTGTTCAAATACGAGCTCCAACTGCAACACAACTAAGTCGCCCCGCCACTGTTCAAATACGTACAGCAAAAGGTAAAAACACAATGACAACAACAGCTAGTCCTGGTATAACACATGTTAAAGTTGGCCAAACTCAAATTAAAGCGATATCTTCATCGCCCTCTCCTGCCACTTTATCGCAACCTCCCTCTTTGGCTGCCATTTCAAATAATGTGCCCACGGCGTCATCCAATTTATCATCCTCAGCATCCATAATTTCAACGATAAATTCTGTAGCTAGCAATTCGATGGGCAGCGGGACAAGCTTGCCGATACCATCCTTACCCACCGTGCAATTACCACCTGCAGTGCTAGCGCAGCAACAGCAGCAGCAACAACAACTAATTAACTCAGCCAACTCTTTAATTAGCACAAACACGGCATTGCTGGAATCAATCAAAGCTTCTGAAATTAAAAACGAAATCAAAACAACTCCATCGTTAGTAACATCTTCTGTCTCGTCGTCTAACATAACGAGTTTTCCTCCGTCATCTATATCAACTTTACACACATCTACGACGGCTAACAAAGCACCTGCCAAATCTTCTGCTGCCTCCGCAAGTAAAGCGGCAGCGAAAAAGAAAAAAGAACTGGCGGACAAAGAACGGGATGAACAAAGAATAACAACTTCAACATCGGCCACAAGTGCGGCTTCATTTTTCCAACAACCTTCCATATCAATGTCATCATATGGTGATGATGACATCAACGATGTTGCCGCCATGGGCGGTGTTAATTTAGCCGAAGAAACCCAACGTATTTTAGGATGCACGGAAAACATAGGCACCCAAATACGTTCATGCAAAGATGAGGTTTTTCTACACTTACCTTCACTGCAGGCGCGTATACGTTCAATGGTAATGGAACGTGGTTTAGAGGAACCATCACAAGATGTAGCTGTACTAATATCACATGCATGCCAAGAAAGATTGAAAAATATTGTTGAAAAATTGGCTGTGATAGCAGAACATCGCATTGATGTCATAAAGGTATATGTTGTGAATATTTTTCTTACTCTTATCTTTGTACTTTAATGCGATTTTTTGTTTAAAAAACAATTCAGTTGGATCCTCGCTATGAAGTAACAAAGGATGTGCGTGGACAAATTAAATTTTTGGAAGAACTAGACAAGGCTGAACAAAAACGTCATGAAGAATTGGAACGTGAAATGTTATTGCGTGCAGCAAAATCACGATCGAAAATTGAGGATCCAGAACAGGCAAAAATGAAAGCCAGGGTTAGTACTTTTAAGTGTACACTAAATTATTTTAACTATTTCATTTAAATGTTTTATGCTGTTGCTGCCTAAAGAAGGGTGTTTTTTAAGCCCAATGGAAAAATAATAATAAAAAAAATCAATTGTAATTAAAAAGAAATTACATTAACATTTGAACATTATTTGTTGCATATGGCCAACACATTCTTGGCGTCCAATTTATGGCTACTTTTTCTATCGTTGCTAGTCGCATGTCCCGCATAACACAATGTTGATCCATTTCTAAAAATCATCCATCTCGCCCGAATGATAAAATCGACAAAATAATGATACTGATGGCCACGACCATAACAATTTACACAATAATTTAAAGCTTATAATTGATTATAATGCAATGATTTTGCTCTTATTTTTATATTATTTTTATTTATTTTTTCGACAGGCAAAAGAAATGCAACGAGCTGAAATGGAGGAACTGCGACAACGTGATGCCAATATGACAGCCTTACAAGCTATTGGTCCACGTAAAAAGCTGAAACTCGATGGAGATGGTGCTAGTAGTGGTTTGGTAAGTACTCAGTTATTAACTAATAATAATTGAAGATAACTTGAAACAAAACGTTTAATTATAAATGCGTAAAAAATTTTGTAGGCATCTGGAATAAGTAACGTATTAGGACCATCCTCGGCACCGGCGCCATTAAGGCCGCGTATCAAACGTGTCAATTTACGTGATATGCTTTTCTTTATGGAACAAGAACGTGAAACGTGTCGAAGCCAAATGTTATATAAGGCATATCTTAAGTGATGCATTATCTTAAGGAATTTTTCCCACACAACAAACTATAACAACCTTCATATTGTAAAAATTGTAATTCTCCTAAAATTTTCTTTCTCCTCTTTTTTCTCATGTTCTTCTACTCATCTTATTCGTTTTTAACTGAACATTAATAATAAGTGTAACTATTCTAAATTACTCTTAAAAACTTAGGTATTTATATTTTAAATTTTATTTGCTTTAACTTTCTTTTTGATGATTATTCCTTCCGTTTGACTTTTAGTTTACGTCAATAACTAAAAGAAAAAAAAATCAACGCTCTTCTTTTTGAGAAACAACAATATTTTGCTAGATTTTATTTTTATTTTTTATTTCATTAATATATTAGATTACTTTTTTTTTGTTTTAGTTGTAAATTAATTTAACAAATACTGCTTCCAACAGAAACAACAGCAAAAACAAATATTTATATGTAAAGTTTCGTATTTAAAAAAAAAAGAAAAGAAAATAATCCTTATTCATAAAGAAACAAAAATGCAAAATAAAATGTTTTTTATTTTTATTATTTTTCTTTTTTATATTAAATGGCAATATTTTTTTTCGTTTCTTTTACTTTCTCAAAGACTTTAGTTTTATCATTGGATATCTTTTTTCTTAAAAAAAAACTTTATTTCAATAAGTTTTATATAATTTGCTCTATTTAAGTTTAAGTAGCGTTGATTTATTAGTTTTGTAATTTTTTTATCTCAGTTTAATTGAAAGGAAAACACTTTATTCTTAAATCACAAAAAAAAAGATTTTAATTGAAATGTTAATTCTGTAAAATATGGCCTTATAAATGTTAGATTTGTAAAATTTATAAATATTTGTAAATTAAAAAAAAAAAACTCACGCATACAGATAATTTTTTATATAAAATAATTTTTTTGTATACTGTTTTTTAACAAAGGAATTTTTTTTTTGTTTGCTTCTCCTGTTTCAAATATTTATAGATGAACTGTTGTAATAATTTGATTATTTGCATTTCTTTCTTGCAGATTATCAACATGATTATTTTCAATCGCATGTTAAAAAAAAAAACGCCATTGGTCCTGTTCCTTTTTTAAGAATACTCGAAATAGTTAATTAACAAAAGTTCCAACTTTGTTTTAGTATCAGTTGTTGCAATAACTAAGTATAATATCATAACAAACTAAATGAAATTTCAATTACAATTGCAAAACAATTACCAAGTTTATTCCCATGCATTTTCAAAATTACTACCGATTTCACTAAATGCGAACGAACGCTTCTTTCGCATACTTGTATTGAGAACAAAAACAATAAATAATAATTTGTTTTTGTTTTCAATGTAACTATGCGAAAGAAATGTTCGTTGGCATTTAGAGAAACCGGCAGTTAATTCCACTGTCAATCGAAATGATGATTTATTCTATAGATTTTCCTTGTTGTTTTCTAAGAAGCCATTGACAAGTATTTTGTACCTAACAATGTCCCATTAATACAAATATCAGCGCGAAACAATGTGGACTTTAACATTTCGAGGACTCTTAAATTGTTGTTCAAAATTTCAAATTAAATCTTTATCGTTTTCTGTCTTTTAAATTGTCTATTTGAGACTATAAATATTTCTCTTTAATAAAATCATTAAAATTCCGCCACACAAACAACTGTTAACTTGAAAACTTATGTACGTCGCTACTTTTTTACCCTTCACCACAAAAAGTGGAAAAAGGGTATCAGCCCAATTATGAATATTCTCACGGAATTTCTTTCCCACGGAAAAAAAATTTTTCGAGAAAAGATTCCTCCAATTATGAATTCCGTGGGGAAAAATAATGAAAAAGTGGCATCACAGTAATTTGAAGGGAGTTTGTTTTGTCAATTTTCATATAATTTTTATTTTATAATTTAGAATACTTACTTTTTTTCCCCTGGATTTTTTTCACTTTCCGCAGTCAATCAAAAGGGGGAAAAATTTATAATTGGAGAAAAGGGAAAAGTGAAAAAACTCGCACGGAATTTTTGTTTATAATTGGGCTGAATATCTAAATTTGTCATACGGTGTGTAATTTCTACAATATCCATTTCCAATCCCATAAAATGTATATATTCTGACTTCTAATGCATAACGAAGTCGATTGCGCGATGTCCAACTGTCCGTCCACCTCGGCAAACTTGATTTCACAGAAAACAAAAATGTCAATTGATCAGAATACAGCCCAATTATAAACAAAAATTCCGTGCGGGTTTTTTCACTTTTCCCTTTTCTCCCATTATAAATTTTTCCTCTTTAAGTTGACTGCGGAAAGTGAAAAAAAATCGGGGAAAGAAGTAGGTATTATGAAATATAATATAATCAGCCCAATTATGAATATTCTCACGGAATTTTTTTCTCACGGAAAAAAATTTTCTCGAGAAAAGATTCGTCCAATTATGAATTCCGTGCTTCAAATGCTTAACCCAAATTCTGCCTTAGTTGCCTAAATTTTGTTTAAAATAATAAATAAGATTTGCAAAAATAAGTACTCTGTACATCTTCTCATTCAACTTTTCTCTCTTACCTTCAAACTCAATAATTGTCAAACAAGTATTGCAACGTGTGGACGGAGACTAAGTTGTGGCCCAGCTACGTGACATTGTATTTAATATTTTTGTATTTTTTTTTCGACTTTTCACAATTTTAATATTGTTGCTTCATATTATTTTTATTTTTTATTTTACAACTTAATTTACTTTAGATAATTTACCAGTTCATTTCGTTTCATGATTGGTATTATTCGGTTCGTGTTGGAAATCAATTTTAAAAAGGAAACGATTTCAAATCGAGCAAATTTGGGATGGTAATGTGTAATAACCTTTTTATGTAAAAAATATTTCTTGGTTTTTCGAAACTGTCGTTCGTTAGCTCGAATGTAAAATATTTTGAAGGAATTTCGTTTTTCAAATTAGCATTCTTTCGTCGAAAAATAACTAATTTGCATTGTAAAAATTATAGTAAAAATAAAGTCAATGAGTAAAATGTCAAGGCTTCTTAGAGAATATAGCGGTTCGAAATTATATGACTGCATATTAGTAAAACACGGAAGTAGTTAGCATCAACTAGTGTATTAAACAGATCAAAAGTTTTAGTTATTTTGTCAAAAATATCTCTTATTCGATGCTTGCTTGCAATTCAAAAGGTCACAGATATTTTGAAGATGTTAATAACAAGTTTATGAGAAAATAATCCTTGCTGTGAATTGAGGATTAATTTTACAGTTTTTAAGTCACATGTAATTAATTTATTTGCCTTAGCTTCGAATTTTGAAGTTTCAGGCGATTAAAAAAAAAAATAGAAGTCAAATTATAACCCAATTGCAACAATTGTTAAATGAATATGTGAAATATCTTTCAAATTCAACAGGAAATTTTAAATAGTTGTAAATAATATTTTTTAAGTTAAATATTTTTTTTTCGATTTAGACAAATTTAACAATAAAATTAATATATTTCTTTTTTATTTTATTTTTTTTTTTATAATTAGTTTTTTTTAAGAAACAAATAAATCTTTAAATATAAAAAAGTAATAATTGTAGAGAACATCTAAATGTTTGCTATTAAAAGAGAGAAAAAAAACAAAAAAAAAGGAAATACTAACCAGCAAAACGAAATAAATTAAGTGAAATACTAAGAGACAACAAAAGTTGAAGTAAAAACGTATTGAATATTAAGGAAAAAAGTTATTTTGCTAGATTTTATAAGTAAAACAAACAACAACAAATTAAGTTAGATATTAAAGTCGTATAACGTAGTAGAACAAAATAGTAGATAAAAAGTAATTACAAATTTCATACTTTAAAAATAAAAGAAAAATATTTAATAAACAATATTTGTTTAAAGAATTATTTAAATAAAAAAATAAATAAATAATTAATTAAAAATAAATGTCAAAAAAAAATACAACTGAAATTTAAAATCCGCTGACCCAAGATAAGTGTACACTTTCCTCATCTTAACAGTTCCATAAAAATAAGATGCGCTGCAAAATGATAGGTTAAATGCATTTTGTTCTATTCAGGTAAAAGTTTGGCATAATGCTGCTACTACTCGTACTATAGTATTATAAATTGTTGCTAAAATGCTATTCCCATACAAATCATTTGCTCAGATTTGTTATTTTAAAAATGTGAACTTCAACTTGTGAATGTGCGTGTCATAATCAGGGTGAGCTACTCGTGTATTTCGATTCGAAAGCTAACACTTTCGAGACACAGTGTATAAGCCATAGAATCGAATGATTTTCTTTTCGAGTATAACCCTCAGGTTTCTGTCAAACATTAATTTTCGGACCGAATTACCCTAACGATTTGCAGTTTAAATGTGTCGCACAAGTAATTCCTAGGCTCTCTATAACTTGAAAAACTGTTGAACTGTCTCTTCATAGGTCTCTAGGCTGTATTTGATATCTGTCAACATAGATGTGCAGCCACATATTGAAGTTAAATGAAATGGTGGTGCCTTTTATTTGAGCTTAACGCGCGTGACAACCGCTACCATAATTGATCTTTAAAACATTAATCTTTTTTAAAATTTTATTACAAATAGCGGTTTTCACGTCGTTATGGCTGACTTTTTTTAAGATCTTATAACATAATAAGTCATCATTCACCAAATACAACAATAAAAACCATTAATCTCCAATTTATCGCAAGTAATAGATTTTACAGAATTTTAAACAAGTTCAACATAACCTCAAAAAACAATGTGAAGGTATGTAGTTTAATATCGATGTAGTTTAAATAGTGTTTCAATCACAAATGTACTAACAAGCATTAAAAACACTTTTTTATTTGAAACATAGTAAACTGATAATTTGAATTTACCTAAATAACTGCCAAAAACATATTTATTCAATTCAAAATTTTATTTAAATTATTTTAGGGCTTGAGGCCATACCAAAACCCTTTGATTTCTATGGCCAAGTTATTAACTTCTTTTCTTATTTCAGTCGTGCAAATACACAACAATGCTTTGACAAAAGACTGACACTGATCTTGTCATTTATTTAGATCATCGTTGCATTCACTTAACAAAAGCAACCTTATCACTTTGACGTGCATTTTATTACAAAAAGTATTTAATGTTAAAAAAAGCAGAAATGACTAAGAATAAATTAACCACAAATAAATTATATAAAAAAAAAAAAAAAAACAAAAAACTCCACTTGTAAAGTTTTCTAGCAAAATTTTAAAATAAACGACATTTAAAATAAAAATAAATTCATAAATTTATTAATAACAAGCAATAGATAAAATGTATTTTTTAACAAAAGATTACAAAAACTGTAATAAAAGAAAATAATATATAAAAGTAAAAAACAACCCAGAAGCTAAAATTAAAGTTAAAAATATACACTACTTTAATTATTAAAAAAAAAGAAAATACTTTTTATTTCATTTTAAACCTTTTTATTCTTTAATTAACATATTTTATTTTATAATTTATGAACAAAGTTTTCTTTTTGTACATTTAACTGTTAAAACAAAATACATTGAGTCATTGTAAGAAAAATTAAAAATGAAAATTTAACAAATAAAAAACAAAATAAAATTAATAAAAGATGAAAAAATTAAGAAAAAAAAAAAACGAACCAGAGTAAAATCATTTTTAAGAAAAGTAAGTGAATGAGCATTTTCAAAAAATAATTATGCTTTTTCGAAAACGAAAGGTACCTTTTTTGGTTATACTTTTGAAAAAGAATAATAAATGCCCGTTCAGCCATATAATTTTTTGTTTTAGCATTTTCCTTAGTAAAATTTCATTCGTCCCCACACATTCAAATATGGATTTTTTTCAATTTCGGCCTTAACTTTTTTTAAATCGTCGTTCCAATCCGTCTTTTTGCTCTCACCTACATGCGCAACAAAAGTTGCAAAGCGTGTAGACTTTTTGTACGTCTTTTAGGATTCTGCACCCAAAGGGTAAAAACGTGACATATATTGTTTTCCGTCTTTCACAGCACTATCTTTCGAACCTAATGAGAAATTTTCGAACAAATACTAAAATTAAAGGGTGTTCAAAAAATGAAGTGATATTTTAATAATGATTATTTGACCCTTTTTTATTAAATTATTTTCTATTTTCTTAAGCTTTGGCTCCTTATATTTTTTAATAATATTTTATTTCAATATTTTGGTACTTTCTGCGTACCTTCTTCAGGAAACAAAATTAATATATTAATATATATTATATTATTATATTAATTTTGTTTCCTGAAGAAGGTACGCAGAAAGTACCGAAATATTGAAATAAAATATTATTAAAAAATATAAGGACCCAAAGCTTAAGAAAATAGAAAATAATGAAGTGATATTCTTAAAAATATTGTACTCCTCTATAGACATGGTCAACTCAACTTAGTTTGATTGTCTACGAGTCGACCCAGCTTTGACACCACCAAATTGTTTTGTTTAAGTTGAAATTGTTATGGCGTTACCAACTTAAAATACCCAGCTTGACAGAAAACCAGACAAATTCATGTAAAAAGTTAAGAAAAAAGTATTTATTCGAAAGCAAATAATTTCAAATGGATATATGTGTAGACACACATACACGGGGGTCGGGGGGGGGGGGCCTCTTCATTCCTACATTTCGGATCAGGATGAAGTTTAGGCTACAGGATCAATGTAGCGTGGTAGAAGCTGAGATTTCAGCTATTAGAAGGGAGGGCGGCTTGCTGGATGAGGTACCACAGGAAATACGGAGAGGATATCCGGATCTGTACTGACAGCAAGGCCGCGATTAACTACTTATCGGGTTTCTATACGACATCTAGATTGGTTCGTGAATGCCGGACATCTCTTAACGAGATGGCGAGACATTCCAATCGGGAACTATTTTGGGTGCCAGCTCACTCGGGCATACCCGGAAACATAGTCGCGGACGACATCGCCAGATTTGGAACTCGGTTGAGAGACCGGGAGATAGATCCACTAGTGGGAGTCCCATTAAGCTGCTGCAGAGCTTTACTTCAGCAGGAACTCTTTAGGGCTGCTCCGTCTAGATGGTCTGAAGAGGTTACCTTCAGGGTCTCGAGGACATTGTGGCCTCAGTACGATAGCGGGAGATCCGCAAATCTACTGAGGTTTCCTCGAGGGCAGCTGGGTACACTAATGGCTGTGCTGACGGGGCACTGTGTCATTAATACCCGTGCTAGGAGACTGAATCTTCCGCATCATGACTACTGTAGGAGTTGTCAGGATGAGGAGGAGGAGAAAACGGTGGAGCATCTGCTCTGCCATTGCCCAGCTCTTTCTGGGAATAGAGCGGCCATTTTTGGCAGTCCGAGACTGCATGGTCTTGCAGACTTATCTGTCTACGAAGTTGCTAGGATAAACTTGTTTATTTGGTCCTCGGGGTGGTTTGGATATGGATCTTTGATGGTGCCGTAGGGACCTGAATCTGATCCTTGCACATCCTATTTCCAAGTGACACAACGGGACCTTTAGGACCCAAGTAAGTCGGTCTCATTACGCCGACAGCCTGTGCAACCTAACCTATGTGTAGATTTCTTTGTGAAGATGAAGCTAATATAGATGTGCTACGTACAAGGAGGAAAATTCGGACTTATAGTCCGACCCTCTTGAACTACCAACGCACAGCGGCGTGAAAAGTATTAAAGATGTCATGCAAATTCCAAGCATGTTTTTTCTTTATCTATCGAAGTAGATTATTAAAAATAAAAAAAATTGAAAACGGCTCACTTTTAATAAAGTATAACCTTTAATAAATTTTTCAAATTAGAGGTTCCCTACTTTGACGCGCTGTGGTACTACCCTGTGCTGAAACAGGGTGTATCCAAATGCGGTAGACAATAAGCTTTTAAATTGCACATTGTTTTATGAAAATAGTTACCCTATTTATTGTTAGAAGTTCTAGACTTGGAAAGGTTATTTCAATACCTATTTAATTTAAAAGAAAAGAGTAATAAAAAATATAAAACTCCTAATGAAAAACGTGCTTTCAATATGAATGGTAGGTTTTATACTTTTAGATAAATTCGACTTTTAAATTTAAAATACAAAATTTTTATCTTATCATTTTTTTGTTTTTTACATGTAGATTTTCTTTTTAAATACAAGATAGTACTATTTTAAAAACCGATTTGAAAAGCTAATACTATAAAAAAACTGGTAAAAAGAACTTTTTCTTTAGTTGTGTGTGAAATTTTGGTTAAAAAGTACTTTCAAAGCTTTAAGTAGTTTTTTAACGTTTTTTTTAGTAAATTTATAAAATTTTTAACTTTTTCTTTAAGATAAAGCCTTGGGTAATCCATGTGATGTCTTTTTATGAAATTCTGGTGAAGCACCCTACAGTTAGCATTGTTCGAATATGTGCAATTTTATAACAAAAATCTAAATGTTGGAGACTGTAAAATAAATTTTACGCGGATTGTCATTCTTTTTATAACCAACTATTCTAGAATGATTGGTTTTCAGTAATTGGCCAAATTTTGTGGACATACAAATCTGGGGAGCGATTGAAGAAAAAAATAACAAGTTTTGGCAACAACATTTTTTATTTACACAAAAAAGAATATTTTAATTTCCTGTTTGTCAAAATTTTTACTGATTTTATTAAAGTACACATTGGTCTTTAAACGAACGAAAAACAAATTTAATATATTTTATATATTCAGTGATATTTAATGTAAAATTTCATTCGCAAAATTACACTTGTTTTTTACAGCTTTTTTTATTTGAAAAATACTGCAAAGCACAGCTGAATAGTAGATGTAATTATCTACCCGTTAATATACAGATTGTACTCGTGCGCCAAGATAGCGTCGATTTTGGGAATTAAAAAACCGAAAAGTCATATTTCCCGGGATTGGGTACTTTTAATTAAAAAATTAAATTAGTAAAAATTTTGGTATCTAGAAGAAGCAAAATTAATGTAAATTGTAAATAAATAAACAAAACCTTTGTGTATTTAGAAAAAAATTTGAAAAAGTGACTTAATGATCACAAAAAACCGTTGTTGACTTTTTCCATGGAACAAAATTAGCCAACTATGCAACAATTTCGCCGTTCTCGAGAAAAGTTTCTTCATCCTGAGTTGGTGCAAAGCGTTGCTGATGTTTTCCATGGAAACTATGACACACTCGCCCAAAATGGCCATACATTATCAAAGTAGACACCTAGACGAACAATTGCGCCGAGCAGTTTTTGAGAAAAGTGACTTCATCCTGAGTGGGCACAAAAAGCGTTGCTAAAAATTTGATTTTAATAATAACAATGTAATTATATTACATTTTTGGAAACAGTAGTTTATGTAGTGATCTGGCTACCATACTATGTGACTCTGTTTTAGAACCTAAGTATTTTTTAAATAGCAACTCTGTATAATAACAGCTCCTTAATACCTCATTCACACAGGCAAATTTTACTTTGCAAAGTTTTGATTTTATGTGAGAGAGAGGGAGAAAGCATGATAAGCAGTACAGACTTTGATGTATTCGCAATAGCGTAGCCATTTTAGCACTTTCGGTGCTAGATTCATCACTTCTTTTGTTGATTAAGCAGCAAAATTACCGATTTAGCACTTAGCATTATTTTTAGCACTTTCCAACTCTTCATTTAGCATTTTTCAGCACTTTTTATTGATATAATTTACAAAAGGTCCAAAAAATAATTAATGCACTTTTCTGCAAAACACTACTTTTCGCGTGTAAAAATTGCAATAACAGCAGCGTAAGTCTGGCAACATAATTTAATAATTTATTTTGAACCTCTTTAAGCACTTTCTGATATCTCTGAATTAAAAAGCACATAACTGTTATACATATTTTTTATATATGGATTTTGACATTTAGAGTTTACGGCGAAATTAATGAATTCGCTATCGAGACCACCTGTATTATTTCGCCATGCACAGTTGTATATATTTACACATACATACATTTAAGCACCACATACAAAACGTCCAAAAATAAGGAACGATCAAAGAGAAGAAACCAAAAATTTGTAAAAGAAAACTTTTTGTGTCTGAACACCAAACAAAGCTTAAAAGAAAATTAACAAAGCTTTGTCAAAGTAAAATTTGCTTGTATGAATGCAGTCTATTATTATATGCAGCCAACTTTAGATAGCATATCCGCTAATAAAGATAATTTCCTTTGGCTTGTGACAGAAGCACATGTGTTTTTAATACTCTATTTTTTTATTTTTGTTGATAAACTTAGATCTATTGTTTAAATATATATTAGCAGCATCATTTTATTTTTCTTTTTATACCCTTCCCTAATTTTGTCATTCCGTTTAAATTTCTATATATACATATTATGTATGTATATTCTGACTTCTTATGCAAAGCAAAGTCGATTAAGCGATGACATAGTGTCGAAAAGGGTGCTATTTTAAATCAGCAACATCCATCCATGTCCTTAGATGCAGCGAGCAAAACACCACGCCTACCACTTAAGTTTTCTATATTATTTGGAACAATGAACCAATTCCAACCAAAAGCAAAAAACATCAAGTGAAAAAATTGGCGCTCGCCAATATTTTCCGAGTTACGGACCTCTGAAATTTTTAAAACAATCACTATGGTCATCATTTTAAAGCTTTTGATGAGATCTTTAAGGGAACAAATCTAGTTTACGGGCACCGCTCCAAAATAAAAGAAAGTTGCCTACGGGGTGCAAAATACAATTTAAAGCAAAAAACATAAAGTGAAAAAATTGGCGGCCACCCTTGGTTTCGGAGTTACGGACCTCCAAAGTTTTTGTATCTATTAAGGCATATATCGAGTATTCGATAGCAGAATGGGACAGTATGGGTATCATTGGAAAGGAAATTTAAGGGCCTATTTAATTAAATAGGAAAAAGTAAAAATAAAATAAAAAATCAGGTAAGGCTCCAAAAAACGATTTTTTTTCATATAAGCATAACTTTACCCAAAAACGAAAGAGTTTTCTCCTCTATGGTATAACCAACAGCGGCTTTGCTTTCTAAAGGTTTTCTGCGTAGCCGGCCTTCGGCCGGACGAAAGGATTTTCTCCTCTATGATATAATTAACAGCGGCTTCGCTTTCTAAAGGTTTCCTAAGTAGCCAATATATTAAAATCATCATCAATAATTTAAATCACCTTTCCAATGCTACTCATATTGTCTCATTCTACCATAAAATACTCGTTATATACCACATTATACATAAAAACTTTCGAGGTTCATAGCTAGGAAACAAAGA
The DNA here is from genome assembly GCA_916610165.2 of Gymnosoma rotundatum. NCBI lineage: Eukaryota > Metazoa > Arthropoda > Insecta > Diptera > Tachinidae > Gymnosoma > Gymnosoma rotundatum. The sequence continues at coordinate 51,671,141 of OU744338.1, forward strand.
GTTTCCCCAGATATTACCTGTTTGCATTTTTTACTTAAAATTACATTTTACACCTTTACAAACCTTTTTAATGAAGTATTCCGAATTACGTAATTTATTTTAATTAATTCTCAAATTTCAAATTTCCCGTTGTTTAAAATGTAATTTATTTTGTTAAAAAAATGTTTTTCCTTAACTGATTTTTTTATTCTTTTTATTAAATTTTCCTGCTTCAATAAATAGACTCTTTAATTCCCTTTCCAATGACACCTATATTGTCATATTCCGCCATCAACTACTCGATATATGCCATATTATATATAAAAACTTTGGAAGCCGTAACTCCGAAACTAAGGGTTGCCGCCAAATTTTTCACTTAACATTTTTTGCTTAAAATTGCATTTTGCACCCCTAGGCAACTTTTTTTTTATTTTGGAGCGGTGCCCGTAAACTAGATTTAAGCCTCTTTAAGAAAATACTACAAAGAGCCGATGACATTTTTATGTACAATTACAGGTTTGTAGAATTTAATTTTTTTCTTATTATTTAATTCTATGTAACCCCAATATTTGATTTTTTGATTGGAGTTACTTTACTAAACTAGTTTTACATAGTTGGTGAACGGTATATAAGATTCGGCATAGCCGAATATAGCACTCTTGCTTTATTTGCTTTCCTTGAAATGATGAATTTTTATTGCTTCATGGTCATCCTTCTTTACTTCCAGGCTAACTTTAGATAACCACCATTGTTATATCTTTCGGTGAAAACGGTCGTCTCTGGCTTTCGATCTGAAAACATAATTTTCAAGCCACGCTTTTGTTAGTACTGTTAAAATAGATAATAATAATAATTTTGTCCGTTTAAATGGTATCATACAGGTGGATTGCTTGTTATCTGTCATGTTTATTGGGTAAATAATTTAATATTTCCGTCTTTTATTATTGGATAGGTAAGTGGGACCATCTGTGGGTGTATTTCGTTTGTAAGAGTGTTTTAATAATTTTAGGGCCAATTTTTGAGTTCGTATTTAAATACGCATTTAGTTAATTTTCATTTAAATTTAAGTTGTATTTAAATGCAGTTTCATTTTTTCAGTTCTTATTTAAGTTCTCATTTAAATATCACAAAAATATGGTAGCATTACGAAATATCAAAATAAATCTCCATTGTTTATGAAAAACAGCTGCTAACAAACACAATGAATTGCAAATTTTGTGAAAAATATTTTAAATATATTAAAAAATGTCAGCGATACTCATGTATTCACCACCTAAACTTATTTTATTTATTGATTTAACTTTTTAATTAATATTTTCATTAAGAAATGTGTGCAAAACATAAAATATTGTTCTATCAATGGCTAAAATGTTTGTTTACTCTTGTTTAGTTTTGCGAAACAACAAAAAAAAATCCCATAACCATATGATAAAACTGTATTATTTAAATGGACTTTAAATGCGCAAGATTGGTCATTTAAGTTTCATTTAAGTGTGCATTGAAAAACTGAATTTTGTACTCAAATAGAACTTAAATTTAAATGACATTTAAATACGAAGTCAAAAACTGGCCCTTAGTATTGTAAAAATCATATCAGAGTGTTTACCTGTTCGTTAATGATGTCTCCTTTAAACATTCGTGTTTTGTAGATTTCCATGTTTTCAAGGACGTCTGGTCTTCGTCCTTTTTTACTTGGATGTAATACAGCCATACATTCATCTATTTCCTTTGGTGCGTGTCCATGTGTGTTAAGGTGTATTGCGAAATTGCAGTCTTCTCTTTTCCCTTTGTATGATCGTTTGTGTTCTGTAAATCTTGTTTGTAATGTTTGTCCAGTTTGTTTGATGTATGTTTGGTTGCAGGTGCAAGTAGGTCTGTATACTCCGCTGGTACTAAATTTATCGGTTGTTTCTGTCGATGTCCTGAGATTGTTGCTCGTTTTTAGTGTTGTGTGTAAACCTTCTTTCTTAAAAAAGGTTAGTTAATCTATATATTTCTGGTCCTGTGTAAGTAAAGATGTGTCGTTATGTTGTGTCGATTGTTTCCTTGTCTTCTTTCTTCTTGTTTTTGATGTTGTATTGTCTGAGTAGTTTGTCGATGGTTGTGTAGTTGAAACCATTATTTTTAGCTATTGTGTAATGGCTCGATTATCGATTGCAACTGAACTTGAGTGGAGTTGCCAGTTGCCAATATTGCATTACAGATGGCAACTTGCAACTATAAGCTGATAATTTCAGTTGCAATACCGGCAACCATTTTTTTGTGGTGGTTTATGATCAAAAGTAGTTGCAAAATATTTTTCAAAATTAAATTAGTTTTTTTCGCAAATAAATATGTATATTAAAAATGGTTAAATGTACAACCAAAAAACAATTTGGAAAAAAACGAAATTTTAAAAGAAATAAAAAATTTAAAAACCAAGAAATATGAGGTCTTAAAAGAAATCAAGGAATTGAAACAAAAGAAATATAATGCCTTGTTAAAAGAATAGATCCTTAATACAGAATTAAGGAAAAAAAAACTCCAAATACTAGAAAAAGAACTCCAAATTGTTTGTTTGTTTACTTTTTGTAATTAGAGATGTGCAAAAAACAATAACTTTAGGCAACTGAACAAGGTTGCCGTACATAATAACATTTTGGCCATCAGTTGCGTTGCTTGTAGTCAACTCCACTGAAGTTCAGTTGCAATCAATAATCGAGCCATAAATTGTGTCGAGTTCATTGTTGTATTTAATGGAGGAAGTGGGACTATCCTAAGTCTGTGAATCATATGAGAATGGTTTAAAGAACTGTGGATAGTTGTGTTTGTCATGGTTGGTTTTCTATAAATGTCAAAGTTTAAGGAATCAATTCCTCGTGTTATTGATATGTCAAGATAATCTAAAGTTCTGTCTTGCTCTTTTTCCATTGTGTATGTGATTTTGTTATGTATTTAAGTCTGTTAGAACTTGTTCAGCGTTGTCTCTTTTTTTGGATGCATATTATGTCGTCTACGTATCTGTAGTAATCGATTATTTTATGGTTTTCCATCAGTTTTTTGATGTGCAGTTGTTCTAAATGTTGCATGAAAATCTCTGTGAAAATTTCGGATGTTGGGTGTTCCATGCCGAGTCCATTAGGTAGTTTATAGAACCTTTTATTGTTACACTATCTATTTTTAACACTATCACTTCAGTACTAACAAAAACCTGGCTTGAAAATGATGATATTACATCGAAAGCGCTCGCCAAACGTTGGTACGTTTCAGTCAGAGACGACGGTTTTCACCGAAAGATATAACAACAGTATTATATTTACTGGCGAAACAAACCCAATTAATTTAGGTAACCACTTCACACGAATAGTTTTTAATACTGGATCGGAAGACTAAAGTTTGCTGTTTTAGAGCATTTACGTGTGTTAAGCAACCAAAATTACTTGACATCCCTATTTCTAGCTTCCAGTGCTTCTTCGGTTAATTCTCCGAAGGGAAGAATGTTTTTTTTTTTAACAATTTCTTTGGTATGCGCCAACACTTTGTGGGCAGTAGGTGTTATTGATCTCCAGGGATTCAATTTACTCTCATATTTTTAAGAATTGCTTTTAACATTTTTAATTTTTTCAAACAGTCAATGCGAATTGAAAAAAAATATTTCTTATTTACCTGAGCCTTATAGAAGAGCCTTGCTTGAAACTAGCAAACTTGGGTCAGAAAGAAATGAGAAATTCTCACTTTCAGTACTTTATTTTTGAATATTTTTTTTTACTTCTTACAATTAACACTTAATTCTCTCAATTAAATTAAACACAAAGAAACACTTTTTGATTAATATTTTATTTATTTAATTGTTAACAAAATATGTACGTATGTTTGTAAGGAAACTAATTGTTAAATAAGTTTTATTTTATGATTTTAATTTTTGTTTTTAATAAAGAGCAATAAAAAATATGTCAACTACTTAAAATTACTTTAACAAACTTTAAATGTATGTAAGTATGTATAAAAGAAAAATTAGAGTGATCTAAATGGAAAAGAAATGCATTAAAATTATGTAACATTACAATACAGATCCAAAGAAATCGAAGGCCATAAGGTGAAACTCTAAGATTACTTTGACTAGATAATGCAAAATGAAACTGATAATTCTTTGGAATCAAAACTATACAGTGTCTCACAAAAGTTTTCGAATTTGACAGAACTATAAAAGAAAATGGTGCAAAAAAACTGTGTAAGTCTTGGGGAAATAATTCTGCCCTTATTATCCTTTAAAGTTAAGATTATATTTAAAGATTCAATAGGAAACAAATAATGAATGGGAAAAATTAGTACAATGTAAACGTTTACTTTCTCGAGACTAAGAAATATTAGAAAATATATTTTTAAAGAAAAAATAAATAAATAAATAAATTCGTACGCATTAAAAGTAAAAAAAACAAATGTCAAAATAGTATTTTATATTAAAAAAAAGGCCAAACTTATAGCTCTTGACTAGCTGTATAATTGGTGGCAAAATTAATTCTGGGTAACTGTTCCTTTTCAAGATAATAAAAAACCAAGGCATTTGTATGCGACAAAAACTGAAGTGGCTTTAAAGGCGAACTGTTTAAACACTGATTTCAGCCAAACCTTTACTTACCTTATTTACTTCATATAGAATCAATAAATTTTAATATAACTTGGTACCACAATGTTTTTATGGTCTCTGACTACGATGCTGTTGTCAGTTTTTCAAAATTTAAAACAGTGGATCCAATATGTCAACAAATTTTAGAAAATTGATTGAATTCGCTTAAAACATATCACACGGGATCGTGGGGTCGCTGATTGTGAATCTTATGTCAGTTTTTAAAAAATTATAATAGCGGGTCCAATATATGGGACAATTTAAAAAAAAAATTTTGTAAAAATAAAGATATTTTAGAAAAAAAATTATTTTAAATTTATAAATTTTACACTTACGATGTCGCACGTGACAAACTTTAAATAAGTACCAAGAGCAAATGGATGATTACTTTCCAACAATTTTTCCTTAATTTAATTTGCAATAAAAATATATATTTGCTAATAATATTTGATCCCTATTGTACAAATACCTCCGGTACACTGATAACAAATCTTCCTTTTTCAAATGTACGGTAAAGGAAATGAAAAATTTACCGTAATCAGCAGTCGTTCCTTTTTTATTTTATTCTTTATAAACAAACAAGAAATTAAAAAGAACAAATGTTAATGTATAATGCCACTTAATAGGAACATAAATCAAAACAAAACGAGCAATAGAAATGTTCAAAACGGAACTATTGTGCTTGTTCGACTTTGTGTTTGAATATTTCAAAGTATGTTATGAATAAATATAATTTTGTTTTATATTAGATAAATTTAACAGATTTCCCATAAAAATATGTTAAACCAATAAAGTTTTATGGACTTTGAATTTTTTGGCTGCGGTTGACATTTGTATGGAAATGCCCATATACAGTCACATGTCACACATTCCGATCGAAATGGTTTTAATTCCGTTTAACCATTACGATCGATTTTGTTTTTCTTTCTTCAGATACAAATGGCTTTTGCTTTTTCTGAATGTTGAACCTCCTTTTTTTAATTTAAATGTGGCAATATTGCGTACATTAAAGTAAACAACATGGCTTAGATTAGTAGGGACACAAGATAAAAATAAATTTAAAAACGGCAAATTACAAAATTAAAAAGAAATAACTTCCACTTCTCATTTTCTGAAGAACTAATTTGCAGATTTTAAATCACTTTCGAACAGAATTGAGTTCTATGACATGCCAGAGAATTTGTGTAGAGTTTAATTGTACATATATTTAAACTCGAAAACTTTTGCCAGATACTGTATATGGTTTCATAGTATTATATGTTAAAAAAATAGTGTTTTTAAGTTTTAAGACAATGACAATCTTAAAGGATTTAATTTTTTAAATGAAAATAAAACGTTAATCAATAGATTTTATTTGTATTAAAGACTACAGTGGATGACAGATAATTTCAAACAATGCAAGATAAAATAATAAAGACTATATAAAAGTGTACAAGTATATGATGGTAATCGCTCGATATAAATGTGTAATTAATTGTGTTAATAATCAAAAAAAATTAATTTTTTTAAATATGTTTTTCTTTTGCCAGAATCAAGGACATATATATTAGGATCACTTTTCTTCATGAGGAATATTCTGAAGATATCAGATATTTGATTTTCAGCTGCACTTGTAGAATTGAAATTTTAACAAGTAAGAGTGCCATATTCGGCTATGACGAATCTTATATACCCTTCACCATATATGTAAATCTAGTTTAGTGAAGACAGATAATTAAAAATAAGAATAAAAATTAAGTACATAAAAATATCTCTTAATGGGTTAAACAGTTTTACAAACTTTTAGCATTTCAATAAAGATCTCTTTAATACCCATCTTGATATCTTAAAAAATATAGTGCACTATCGTACTTTTCTTTGAAAAGACTAGAGACTCATAAATCGAAAAATATGGGCGAGCGCCAGTGTTTGCACTTGATGTTTTTTTTTTTTATCATTTAATTATCTATCGTCCCATATATTTGTTTTTTGATTGGAGTTACTTCACTAAACTAGATTTGTTCCAAATGATATGGTAAATTAGAGGCAGGCGTGGTGTTTTGCCCGCTGCCTCGAAGGACATTGGCCGATCTTGTTGATTTTCAACAGCAAAAGTGTCCGATCGATTGGCTTATTTAAATTTTCTTTAGCTCATCTAGTGTCTTGACAAAATTAAATTCAACTTAAACACAAACGGACTGACGGACATTGCTCAATCGACCTTGATTAATGGGGTCGGAAATGGATATCTGATAAATAGTTCTTAAATATTGTGCTTTTTAGTTTAATTGCGTTATTATGAGAACAGAAATTTATCTTTAAGTGATCAAATAATAGTTTTTTTTATTGTGGTGTCGATATCGTGCCTTAACTTCGACATTTAGTTTATCGACATCCAACATCCAGTACAAAAGAAGTCAAAACTCGGTATCTACAACTGTAATAAGACTGATTATTTATTTAATAAACAATCATGCCTGCGGGGCTTTTATTCTCATAAATGATTCTGTAGTAGTGAGTTTCTTTCGCTAAACTTTTTGCATTTTTCAAATTCTTGACTCTGATACTGAGCGATATAAAGTCGACTCTTTCAATCGATTTGTTAAATAACAAAGTCTTTGGAAACTTATTAAGCTTATCGTACAACCCATTTTCATCGAAAAAATTGATCCATGATTTGTTTGATCTGTTGCTTTGAGTTGCATTCTTAAAATTTGACATTGCACTTTATTGCCAAAATAGAATTTGTAATGTATAGACAAATATTTTCGCGTGGCACATAAAAGGCCCAAAACAGTGATTTCCTCTAAATGAGATAATCTGGTTTAAATATAACAATACCGTTTATTAACTTACAAAATCAACTAAAATTTTGTATGGAAACTTAATATAAATATTAAGGTTCAAGAATTAATTGCTCTAGCGTGACTTTTCCTCAAATAATGGCAAACCAAGCTGACCACAAACCGTGTGGCCAACTCAAAGAAAATTCAAATAAATTTCAAGCCAAGTTTATTTTTTTATATTTTATAAATGTGTTCAATTTCTGTGTTTTTATTTTTATTATGTCAGCATAAAAATTTAAAAAATCAACTTGAAGCGGGTGATCGTCAGATTACTAAATATTTTGTGAGAAGGTCGCAAGATTAACACTAAAAATGTTAAATGAAACCAAATAAACTTCAACTACGAAACATAAAACTAAACATATTTTAAGTTAATGTTTATAATATAAAATCATGCTCAATTGCAACCAGTGGCTTAAATTACTGTGATCCATTTAATTGTAATCACATGATTCGGCTTTAATTATTTTCAACCCTTTATTGTAACTTGTAATTGTAATTTTCGATTTTATGATATCAATTTAAATTCATGAAATCAATACGATAAAACCGATTAAATATTTTTTTTTTTGCAATCCAATCTTCGAACTGTTTAAATTACACTTCTTTTTCTAGAAATAGACCTGACTGTGACAATTTTGCATTATCAACAATCCATTTTTCTTAAAGTTTTTTGGAAATAATTATTTAATCTCTAGTTTCCGTGACCACTCCGTTGATTGCTCAACTCATATTAAAAATTAAAAATTTCATATAGATCTGTCTACAAGAGTGTTAAGATTTATTTATTTTATGCAAAAAAAAAAAACTTTTAAGTTTCTGCGATCAAAACTTAGTGTTTTATAAAAACAATTATTTTTATTTAATTGTAATTAGTAATAAAAATTGTTCATTAAAATTTTATTGCAATTAGTGAAAACAATTTTAATTAAATAAAATCATTAGCATTTAATGGTAGTTAAATTTTTTCCACAGAAATTATTTCGAACAATGCCAATGAAACAGTGCCAAGTACATGAAATATTTTTTTTAAATTTTGATGTTGATGTAGATTGTAATCTATAGTAGTAACTGCTGGATGGTTTTCAATAAAATTTTGTGAGAAGGTCCCTTAGAACATTGGTTCAAACATGGAGTACCTTTTTCTTAACCCTGGAGTTAATGTCGACGTCGTTGACGGCGTTTCAACGCCGAAAAAGTTGAAACAGATTGAACTTTTACGGCGTTGCAACGCGTTGAGACTAACTGCTCTCATACAATTTCATTCGATTCAACTTTTTTTTGACATTTGACGCCGTCAACGACGTCGACATTAACTCCAGGGTAAAAATAAGTCATTTAGTAGAAAAAATAAAGATACAAATGTGAACGCCCACAATTTTATCGGTGTAAAGGTACTAAAACACTTGTCAGCACATTTTATATTTTTAAATAAAAAAATTATTAACACTGTCTACAAAACTGTGAAATAAATAGTTAAAAACACATTTTTCTAAATCTGAAGGTCACAAAAATTAGAAATGACACGCACACGAAGTCATGGACATTTCTAATGTATAGATAAATTGTTATTCGTAATGATACGTGCCAGGAAAGATTGAATAGTGGTTATGCTTTTATGGTCAATTAATTGTTTAATCTGACCTCACACTAACAGATAAAAATTAAATGCTTTATGGCATACTTTGTGTTGGATTTCTTATAGTTCTGATAACGATTAAAAGTGATTTCAATTTGTTGATTCCGTTGAGCCTCTGAAAAGAAACTATATCTTTTTATCTTCATTTTAAATAATGGTTATTCGCATATCTTTATCGTACGGCTAATTCTGTGATCCACTGTATGAACAAAACTTATATAATTAATTAACTTAAAAGACATTTTTTTTTGTAATAATTTAGATTCGAGTTCATTGTTTTTTTAGTTTCGTTTCAAGTTTCATTTTTAAGTTTTTTTTTCTTAAAATAATTTTAGTTAAATTTTTTATTTATTTCGTTTGTTTCTTGTCTTTTTAGTTTAATATATTAAACAAAATTTAATTGGGATAAAAAGCGCTAGGCGTATGATATTTTTAATAACTTTTTTTCTTAATACTAAATTTCTACAAATGTTTCAATTATTGACGCTTAATAAAATTATTGTACACATTAGTTGTCTTTTTTTCCTTTTTTGCTTGATTTTCGAATAAACTTTTAACTTAAATTATTTCTACATTTATTATACGACATTTTCGCCACAAACTCCCTAAATTAGTTTTGAACGAATGAGACCCAACTACAAACGAAATAATTGCATATTCTTTCATAATATTTGTATAAATTATTAAGATCAATTAAACTTTTTTGGCTTAAACAATTAGTTGAACATGTGCTCTATGTATGTTTGCACGTATTTATGTTTAAGTCATAAATACGTGTTGGTAGTTTGCAGGTGATGATGTTTTTATGTATAAACCTTAAGGACGTGTTTTAAGCTTTGGTGTTATTCAAAATAGTAAATGCTGTAATTAGATTTATGTGAGCTTTTTTCCCAATAGAGCGGCAGCTTCTTCGGGTATGTCTAATTCTTTAGCTTTCGCAATATTAAAATATGAAGTTGCGCTGTAGTTAAATAATTCAAAATCATATCTGCAAAGATAGAAAAAAAATTTAATATGTTGGAATTAAATTAAAACATAAAGAAGAAAAATTAATAAAGCTAAAGGCCTGGTTAGTTTTCATAAAATAATTGTTATTGTTTATTTTTTATTGCCTCATTATATCTATCTATATCTATCGGATACAAATTTTAAGGGCTAGAAATACATGAAAATATATTTCGTGTTATAAATAGTGTAACAAAAACAATACAAACAAGTAAGAGTGCTATATTCCGCTATGTCGAATCTTATATACCCTTCACCATGTGTGCAAATCTAGTTTAGTATTAAGTACTACATATATAAACATAATTTTACATAAAAATGACATCGGCTCTTATTGGTTGACAGACGAACAAATGGAAATCGTTCAATCGTCTTTGCTATGCATAAGAAGTCTGATTTTAATACCTTATGGGGTCAGAAATTTCACACGGAATGACAAACTTAGATAACCCTTTTTCCACTTTTTGTAGTGACGGGGAAATAAAACTCTGAATTGGTAAAAAAAATTTTCCAAAAACTAGTATTTGCAATAAAAAACTTGAAATTTCCTTGAATAATACGGCATTTACACTATGCAATTTTTCATGAAACTAGCACGAAATTTTTGTTTGGCGATAAGGCAAGAGGGGTAAGCCATAAAGCATAGCTTCAGTCTTGAGGGAATGTTTATGTTTATGTTGGTTAGTTTTGTTTAAAGTAGCAAATATCGCTAAAATTTATAAAGAGATTTAAAAAAAGTTGCATCAAAAAATAGGCATATTGTTAACGTGGACTAACTAAGAACTATTTGGAATTCAGAAGTTAAAGTTGTTTTGATAAAAGGTATATCGAGCCATAACCGCCAAAAGGGCTGCAGCGACATGATGGACTATTTTAGTTTTATTAGTAAAATTTATTATCCATGATCATCTGCATCATCTCACAAAATATCAGGGTTGTAGAATTTACCGTTACGATTTTACAGCAAAAACAATAAAGACTTAAGTACAATCCCCTTTTGTTTACAAATTTTGTTACCACGACTGTCGCTTGCGTCTTTATTCGTTTTTAAAAATTTATTTTTTATTACTGGCAAAATAGAAAAATATTACATTTTATATCATTGCTTCTTTTAAATGGAGTTATGGGAACAAGTGGTAAGTGTTTTATTTAAAAAAAATTAATTTTCTGGTAATAAAAATTTTACTTCAGAGTTCGACCAAAACTGGTCTTGTTCCGTATGGTGGCACTGATTTTTCTGTGTGTGGGTAAACGGCGCTACAAAAAGCAAAGAAAAATACCAAAGAGACTACAAAATAAGAAACAGCGTGATACCAGTGTTCAACCGAAACCATGTGCAAATAAAAAGTGTGCAAATAAGACAAAGAGAATGGCTGATTTCATGTATTACGCGTATGTCTATCAAAAGATGAAGATGTGATAATAAGAATAGGAAATTTACGTATAATTATGTTATTAATTATAATGGTAATAATATTAAAGTGTGCCAACAGTTTTTGTTAAAAACCCTTCACATATCACAAAAAATGCTAAGATTGGCCAGAAGTAATGAAAGTGGTTTAAACACTTAAACAAAAAAATTTCCGAGCCTCATAATAAGTCAGACGAGTCGAAAATTTCACTTTTAAAATCATTTATTGAACAATTGCCAGCAGTTCCCTCGCATTATTGTCGCAATAAAAGTAATAAGTTATATATCAAATATTCAGTTATTCCTCAAAAATTTCGATATATAAAAGAGTTACACTATTGCTATACTAAACACTTGAAATATAATAATCAGGATTCATCAGTATTATCCTTAAGAGTCTTTCGAAATATTTTCAATAAGCAATTTATATCGGCCTAAAAAAGACAAATGCGTCATTTGTGAAAAGCATAAAAATCTTGACAGCGAATCACAACTTTTTTTAGCGCAAACAAAAGAATACCAAATCATGTAAAAGGCAAAGAGAAAAGTAAAGAAATATTTTTAGAGGACCAAAAACAAAGTAAACCCAATTCGTCAATATTTTGTGCCAGCTTTGACCTCCAAAAAGTTTTAAATACGCCCAATGGGAAGAGCGTAACATTGTATTATTCCCGAAAGTATGCATACTACAATAAAAGCGTATACGAAAATGGCACCAGGAATGGTTATTGCTTTTTGTGGGGAGAAACGGACAGAAAAAGAGGTTGTAATGAAATTTGCACTGTGGTTTTTGAGTATTTTAAACTTGTGGACGAAAGAGGAACACACTCTTTAATAAGTCTATACTGTGACAGTTGTGCTGGTCAAAATCGCAACAAAGCAAGGCTGGCTACACTAGTGTATTTTCTTACAATTTCGAATTTTATAAGCGATATGACAATAACGTATCTATTGCCGGGACATACTATGATGCCTGTGGACTCTGTACACAGCACTATTGAGTCATTAACTCGCGACAAAACTATTTGGACTCCTAGTAAATGGTATACTATGATTTCAAAGGCAAGGCCCAACCCTGAAAATTATAAATGCATTTTAATAAATAACTCAGATTTTAAAGATTGGAAAAAATATTCCCAATCAATGTTTCCCACTTCAATAAAAATTAATTTACAACATTACGTTCTGCCTCTTTAAATAAAAATAGTTCTACAATGAAACTCAAGTATGGATATTGCGATGACTCCGAAATTAAAGAATATAATATCAACTCTATTGCTCGATCAAGACATAACGCGGCTTTGATAGAAAATGGACCCATCCGTTTATATGATAACTTTTTAAAAATTTCTTCAAAAAAATTCAAGGATTTAAAAACACTTTGTGATAAAAACATAATTCCTGCAAAATTTCATAACGAATTTTTAAATTTAAAATACGATGCAACTATTAAAGATTCGCTACCTGAAACTGATCAAGAAGACACATAATACTTACTTCAAAGTTATTTCTTTCAAAACTTTTTTACCTACATACTTTTAATTCGAATCCTGAAGTAATTTTCTATTTATTAATTTTGAAAACAAAAAACCATACAATTTTTATACGATATTTTATAAAAAGCAATGGATTTTGGGTTTGTTTAACGTTATGTTTAATTTTATATACAAAAATAATTTGAAAAAATAAAAAAATTCGTTCTAAAAGCAGTGTTTTAATAAAATCGAACCGGACTACATTTTGCTGGAACCTGGCATTTCAAATTAATTGCCTCGAAGTGTTTTTTTTTGCGAAAGGATGAAAATTATAAAATTGAAGTGTAAGGGCAATCTTATTATGTTTCGAAAATGAATAATTAAGGAAGTTTTTATAAAGGAAGTAAATCATATGCTTTGATCAAATAAACTAAGGGCCAGTTTTTGACTTCGTATTTAAATGTCATTTAAATTTAAGTTCTATTTAAGTACAAAATTCAGTTTTTCAATGCACACTTAAATGAAACTTAAATGACCAATCTTGCGCATTTAAAGTCCATTTAAATAATACAGTTTTACCATATGGTTATGGCATTTTTTGTTGTTGTTTCGCAAAACTAAACAAAAGTAAACAAACATTTTAGCCATTGATAGAACAATATTTTATGTTTTGCATACATTTCTTAATGAAAATATTAATTAAAAAGTTAAATCAATAAATAAAATAAGTTTAGGTGGTGAATACATGAGTATCGCTGACATTTTTTAATATATTTAAAATATTTTTCACAAAATTTGCAATTCATTGTGTTTGTTAGCAGCTGTTTTTCATAAACAATGGAGATTTATTTTGATATTTCGTAATGCTACCATATTTTTGTGATATTTAAATGAGAACTTAAATAAGAACTGAAAAAATGAAACTGCATTTAAATACAACTTAAATTTAAATGAAAATTAACTAAATGCGTATTTAAATACGAACTCTAAAAGATGTAAGAAGTTTAATTATGAAATATTTAGAGAGGTTTGGGTTATGGTCGATAGTCTAAAATATTATAAGTTTCTCCAAGTAGACAAATATGTTGCTGTATTAAGAGAAGCAAGCGATACCGAAGAAACTTTAATGGATGATGAAGAAGAAACATCTCAGAACCTCCCGATTTCAGGGCAGGCAGGAAATGCAGAAACAAAATTTCAATTCAAACACGAATGCGATTGCAAAAGAGAATTTAAGAAAGTGTTAGAAACATGTAATAATGTATGTGTGGCCTGGCATAATGCATAGTTTTGGATCTGTTCTTTGTTATGTTCGATCTAAGAGTTGTTATTTTTAATTTCGATTCTTAATAGTGATGAATTTGATTTCAATTTAATTAACCATTTAAGGTTCAATTTAATTGCAATTTAAAAAATATACAGTCACACTTATTCTACTTGTCGGCGTCGTTGTCATTTTACTATAAATATCACTTCGTATCATTGTCGGCGTCAATTCAATAAAAATTCTGCATTCTATAACATTCCTGTGACGACGGTTTATTGATTTTTATGAAATGAAAATTCACATCCCCAAGTTTTTTGTTAAATTTTATTTGTGTTTAATACTTTTATGGTAAAATGTTTTCTATAAGTGAAGAAAATTTGATTTAATTGATGATAAAAGCTTGAAAGAACAAAAACTTGTGTTGGAAAGCAAACTTCTTACGCAGAATTGCATTATTTATCATTTGCCGTATCGCAAGTATGTACATATGTTTTGCCTTGTCCTGGCTGTGCTTTCAATGGCAAATTCGACTTCAGAAAGTTCCATGTCATTAGAATTGTTTCCCACGGCAAGCATTTGAACTCCTTGAACTGCTCCTTCAGGATTAAAGTGCTTCTAGAAGTTAAAAAGGTTTGCCACAGCTTCTTCCAGCGGACTGAGTGAAATTGTATAAACATTCCGCTGCCAGTGGCTTCATATTTCTCTTTATTAGCAACCATCTTTTTTCACTTTTAAGTAATTTTTACAAACTTTTTTATAAATCTATATTAAATCCTTTATTTTGTTACCTTCATCTGCTAATCTTCTAGGCGGGCCAAGAGAATTTAGATTTTTTCCAATTTCTTCCCATTTTTGTTTAAAATTGGATGAACCAGCGCTTCTGGTTTAAATCACTGCCAGTCGTTATGCAAAAAGAAGTCGACAAAAAACAGAGTCACGTCAATAAAATATCGTCGTCACATTTGTTATAGAATACAAAAAATCTTTGAGCAGTAATCGATAAGTGTCAATAACGACAAGTAGAATAACAAAACGATTGCGTCGACACATATCAACATTGATGTGTTACGACGCCGATAACTAGAATAAGGGTGATTATTTAATCGGTATAATAGAAAATAACACAAAAAATGATTTTTCTGAAAATTAAATAATTTAAATAAAAATTACCGCTGTTTAATTAAATTTTATAATTTGCAAAGTGCCCGTGCACAGAAATAAATTATCGTAGTGTTTTGTGGTATTTTATTTTTCATCATTTTTTAATTGTATAAAAGAGCCGAAAACAAGTCAACCGTATACAGTGGAGAAAGATAAATGGAATCATTGTTGGTTATAATTGTTTTTGCTTAAATTTTGATTTTTGTCTCTACTTTATTGTTTGGATAAAAATTTTTAGTTTATATAAAATGTTTGTGAGAAGTTTTCTGAAGAAGTAGATAAGCGGTAGCGAAATGGCCATCAAGATGGGATTTCACCCTCAATAATCAATATCGATGATTTAATTATTTAATCGGGATAATGGAAAATAGCACAAAATAAAGATTTTCTTGGAAATTAAAAGATTTTTTATCATCATTACCAAATGCCCAATATCATCATTACCAAATACCTTGGCAACATTGAATTGCATTGTTAGTGTATCCTTTAAATTAAGACAATTTCATGCGATAATTTACAATTTTACTGTTTTTTATTATTTAATTTTTTTCGAATGGACATAGTAGTAATTATTTACTTGTTTTTATTAAATGTGGTTTTTGTAATTCTCGTTCTTTAATTTTAAGTTCTAATGCTTAAAAAATTTTGTTGTTGCTTTTTAACTATTCAGAATTTATTAACATCTTAAGATATACTTTTTTTGGTAAAGGTTCAACTTTTGGTGATTGTTTTGAATTATTGATGAAGTTCTAGTTTTTTTTTTTGAACATTTGAAATTAATGAAATTTCGAATTTTTTAATTTCAAATGTGGGGAAATTCTTGTGTTTTAAGAAAAAAAAATTTTTTTTTTAAATTTCGTCCTTTTGTTGCAACATATTTTTTTGTGAAAAATTAATATTTCAATGCAAATAATTTATTTTTCTTTTGCTTCTTTGTGAATTGGTTTTATAGTATAAATCAGGGGTGGGAAAACTGAGGCCCGCGAACTTATTTAAAATATATAGGGTGGCCGGCCCTTAATAAGTGACAGGCAACAAAACTAAGAAAAAAGTATATTCGTTATTGTATTCGAACTAAGATATAAAACAACAGCATAAAACAGTCTCTAAAAATCATAACGAAGAAAGTTACGTTAAAAATAGTTAAAACAAACTAAAATATACCAAAATTTTATTTGCTTTCCATCAAGAATTTGCAAAAAAAAAATTAATGGATTTCAGCAGTACAAAAAATTTTGATATATTTTTCAATTCCCTAAATTTTAAGTTAGAAATGATCGAATTGCAAGAAAAAGGGATCTTAAAATGAAATTTATTAAATTATCAAAAATTAAATTCTACAAAAATTTAGATGCGCACATATTTCCGCAATTAATTAATAACCAAAAAAAAAATTATTTCATTGTTCGGGAGCACATATTAATGCGAACATCTTTTTTCGTAAATTACCTTTTTACATAAGTACCTAAACTACAAATAAGCAGTGGCAAGTGTCTCATAAATATAATTATATAACTTTAATTTGTTGTAATATTATAGTGCAGTAATAAAAAGTAGTATAAATATATTATCAGAAATATTTTATTTTTCTAAAAATTTTCTTCACCGTTTTCTGAAAACATAATTTTCATTTACCTAGAAAAGCAATGCTAACGGCGCGCTTGATTTTGCTTAAGTTCATTTTTGGCCCGCATTACGAAAAGGTTGCCCATCCCTGGTCTAAATCTATTATAAAGCAAAAAGCAACAATAATATACATATGTATATTTCAGACATTTATGGACAATTTTTCTGATATTCAAAAATTTCAAAAATCTGTATCAAATAAATTAGTCCACTATATACATAGGTCCATAGGTCACGTCAACTTAGACCGATAGACTCGCTTTCTATAAGGAATTACAATAAACGTCTTACATCTACATATGTAGTTCTAGCAGTATTTAAAAAAAGTCATAGAAGAAATACAAGAATAAAAAATTATTTACTTGTAATAGTCATACAATCCATCCAATTCATTTCTTGATAATTTTGAGTAATATTGTTGCAACAATTCCAGTGTATTTTTCCCCTTGCCCATGTTACGCCACTCGGGGGCAATAATACGCTTTAGGCCAGTCTTTTCAATGAGATACAATTGATCCTCCTCTAGAGTTTCAAATTTTAAAATCAAATCAAAATTTATTAAACATGGCGTACAGAATTGTGTCGAGGCCACAAAATGCATGTCCAAATGATTGCCAATTTTTACTTGATCTAGCAGCCATCGTACAAATTCCGAAAATGTTGGATACTTAGGGGGCTTTAATTGTTGACTCTGAAATAATTTATATGATTATTTAGATGTATAGTGCTAAAATTATTAATAATTCTTTTTACCTTTTTTCGATAAGTTCGCACAATTTTTCTCCCCAGTCTTTCGTGAAATGAATGTGGTATCGCATAAATAAATTTATCGCGATATGCACTGAGCAGTCTTTCGAATGGATGGCGTGCTATTATAAATGTAATTGAGTTATTTTGAGCTGCATGCAGCTAAAAGAGACGAAAAGAACAACATTTAAATCCTGGCAAGTATTAAAATTAACGACAGTTCAAAGCTTTATCATTTTATTCTGTTAAATACAAGATTTGAAATAAAAACCAACATCAAATTAATTAAATAAATAACTAAATTGCGTCACTTAATTTGATTTCATTTTTTATGTCCGTCATGTTAGATTTAATAAAGTTTAAGTTTAACCTTTACTAAATTTTAGTAAATGATTTAATCGTTAGTAATCCTATTTCAAATTCCTGGGCACATGGTAATATACTAACCTCGTCTATTGTAACACGAGGATAACGTTCGCGTGCTAAATGTAATAAAATTTCTTTTGTTTTGTGCAAAAAATCTGCTGAATAGCCAGCTAGAACATTAAAATTAAACATCCATGATGAAGAGGCAGCTTTAAATACGTTGCACCTGTAAGAACATTAAAATATAAATTATTAGTGATTTCATAAAACAGAAAAAGTCGAAAGAGAACTTAAAAGGGTTTGGCAAATATATGTATATCTGTGTTTAGAAAATGCATGATTTCATTTATTCAATTTAGAATATGTTTTAAGTGTTTGAAGCAGGGTACGAAAATAGAGAAAAGAAAACGTTTGCTTTCGTTTTACTTTGTTCCTTGTACTAAATAAAACAAAAATAAAACAAAAACAATAAAAAGAATTGTGACTTTGGATCAGTGTTTAAAAGAAACGTGCCACATAGGTATTTTAATTACATTGAAACTTTACAACATAAATGAATTTTAATTATTTCGTATTAAAAATAACGGTACTACATTTACTTTTTATACCCTTCACCAGAGAAAGTGGAAACGGGATATATCTAAGTTTGTCATTCCGTATCTAATTTCCACAATATATATTTCCGACCCCATAAAGTATATACATTCTGAGTACTTATACGTAGAAAAATTGATTGAGCGAAGTAACTAATTAAAAAATTAGAAAAAAACATCAAGTGAAAAAATTGGCGCTCGCCCATATTTTCTGAGTTACGGGCCTCTGAAATTTAAAATTTTTTGAAAATATCAATACGGATATCATTTAAAGCTTTTTAAGAAATATTTAAGGAAATACTAAAATTTTTAAAAAATGCTTAAACCATTAAAAGCCGATGCAATTTTTATGTATTATTATATATTTGCAGTACCAAAATTTTTTTTATTTTTTAATTTTCTGTCACCCCAATATTTGCTTTTTTGATTGGAGTTACTTCACTAAACTAGATTTACTTATATGGTTAAGGGTATATAAGATTCGGCATAGCCGTATATAGCACTCTTACTTGTTAAAGCTACCTATACACGACATGTTTTCACATCTGAATTCTTAACTGTGTCATTCATATGTAATTCTGCATGTGTGATAAAATTGGTATTTTACAAAAGACTTTAAATATTTGGTCACAAACGTACATGTATAATTACGTCTAACATAATTATTATTTGTTTACAATAGCTGATTAAATTCGCTTTTTTCACTGTACAGACATCTAAGCTAAGTGGGTTACGGAATTACTGAGGACTTGTCAATTTTAATTATTTTCTTTTTACTCTAAATATGAACAAGATCAGTTTGCATTGAATTATGATACAGAGTTTAAATAATTGTTGTTAAATAGTTAAAAACAATTTCAGATTTTTGTCATATAAAATATAACCATCAGCCGGCTAATGCAACCGCCAATGGTTAACAGCCGTTAATTGTTTTCACACGGCATAGGGTTTTGGCAATACTTTTAAGAATTATAAAAACAGCTGATGTCTGATAATTTGTCAGATAGAACAAGTTCTGAAGGAATTTTTGTCAGATGACTTTTCACAGAAGCAATTTTTCAACTGCCCTATACGACATGTATGGAAATTTGACATGTCAAATGTAAAATGTTTGTCATGTATGGGCAGCTTACGAGGGCTGCTATATATATTTCTGGCCTGGCAACACTGAGTGCTGCCAAGTGCAATCTGACAATCCCATTGATGAACTTAAATCTTTGTATGGCGATGAAGCACCATCCTATGGCACTGTGAAAAATTGGTATAATGAATTTAATCGTGGCCGAAGCTCGCTCAAAGACGAATTCCGTAAAGGTCGTCAAAAAACGGCTGTTGTGCCAGAGAACATTGATGCCGTGCGTGAACTCATAATGCAAGATCGACATGCGACATACCGAGAGATAGAGACATCCTTGGACATTTCTTCCACCAGCATACATTCGATACTGCATGAACACCTGGGCGTAAAAAAGGTTTGTTCTCGTTGGATCCCGCACAATTTGAAAGTCGCTCAAAAAAATGCAAATGGTGCAAAGAAATGTTGCAAAAATACGATTGCGGTGCTTCAAAAGACGTTTATAAGATCGTCACATGTGACGAATCATGGATCTATGCGTATGAGCCCGAAACGAAACAACAATCGACCGTGTGGGTCTTCAAAGACGAGCAAAATCCAACGAAAGTTGTTCGTGGAAGAAGCACTTCGAAGCAAATGGTCGCCTGTTTCTTCGGCAAAACGGGTCATGTGGCGACTGTGCTTAAGCAACGTAGGATGGTCACTTCTGAGTAGTACACTACAATTTGTTTGCCTGAAGTCATCGGAGAAATTCGAAAAACCAACAAGAGAAGACGAATCATTGTTCACCATGACAATGCGAACTCTCACACATCGACTCAAACCAGAGCGTTTTTGACCGGCCAAAACGTCGAATTAATGGGTCATCCGCCGCACAGCCCTGACTTGGCACCTAATGACTTCTTCTTGTTTCCGCACATTAAGAAAAAAATGCGTGGTCAACGATTTTCGTCGCCAGAAGACGCTGTTGAAGTGTTCTAAAACCATGTTTTAGAGGTGTCTCAATCGAAGTGGAAAAAGTGCTTCGACAACTGGTTTGAGCGCATGCAAAAGTGTTTAAATCATGCTGGAGAATACTTTGAAATGCAATAAAACCATTTTTGATTATAAATATTCGCATTTTCACTATTAGGCCAGAAATATATAGAGCAGCCCTCGTAAATAATATTTTTGATAAATGCAATTTCTATAATGTTTTTACCTTCTAATGCAAAGTTACAATTATATGCTTTAGGGTCTTCTAAAAGTCAACCTTGTCTCTCTTTTAGTCCAGTAACATTGACATTATGCTAGATACATACGAGGCAACATCAAATAGAACATATTTCTTTTTTCAGTTCTGTGTGTATTTTATACATTAAACATAAACATAAAGAATTATAACTGCTATTATGCTTATTGACGGAATATTGAATGAAGAAGAGCAAGAAGTATGTACAACTAAGAAAAGAAAAATATGGCAAACAAATTTGTTTTACAAGAAGAATAGTTTTCAAATGAAAGGCTGGCTATTGAAAGAATCAAAAGAAAAGGACTATCGAAATTATATGAGCATAAACGAAAAAAATTTTGATATCAAAAGGAAGAGAAATATGAATTTTAACAAAAAACCAAAAGGGAACATTGACTCTAACATGCTCATATTTTTTATACTGTTTTTCATAAATCAATTAATTGCTGCAAAATCTTGTTCCAATCCTTAATGCTATTTTAGTATGCACATATTTTAACTCAAGTTAATATGCATAAGAAATGTATGAATATTTTTATAAGTTTTATTACTACATAAATATACTAATTGCTCTTTTTATGTGTAATTCATTTAGTTTTCAAGTAGGCTTAAGTAATTTATTGCATTTGATAAATTTAAAAGAGAACAAGAAAGCATTTTCTTCGTATCATTTCATAAAAATAATTTTAGAAATTTTGGAACATTTACTTTCCCTATGCTTGAGAACATAATTTATGAGTTTACAGCAAAGTTCAGAAAGTACACTCATCGTACACACAGTGTTCTGTTCAAAACCAACAGAACGTTTTTTTTTGTACACGCAGTTATTCCTATTTATCTATGTACGTTTTTTACGTACACGGATTTATTTTCATTTTCTCATGTACTGTTTTTCCGTACACGAAGTTATTTTAATTTTTCGATGTACTTTTTTGTCCGAACGCGTACTGAAAATAGAGTACACGTACACAACCAATAGCTATAGTTGTACATTCACGTACGTGTACGCAAATAAATATTTTAATAAAACACATTCGTGGATATGTACGAAAAATTTCAAAATTTAGTAACACACATAATTGTTATGAAAAGAAAAATATGTACGGGTTGGTTTTAGATGTGTGTTTTTAATTTATGTACGAGAATTTTATACAGTGAGTGAACTTTTCTGGTTTACAGCCAAAGTATTTTTAGTTTTAATTTAATGTTATCGTACTAAAATTTGTATGTTATTCGTTATAAAATACTGGTTGGTCCCTTGGATGCGAGATATTGGGGTTCAGTAACAAAAAACAAAAAAAAAAAAAAATACGAATTGATACGAATCCTCAATTAATAAAAAGAGAAAATCAATTAAAAAATAAAAAACAAGAACTTATTTTAAACAAATTTAAGTGCTTTAATGCTTGCAACTCGATTGATAAGTTAACAGTAAACCATCATACAGCTGGTCGCAGACTTGACCAAGTCAAATTTAGAAGACTCCGTTTAGGGCATACAATAGTTTCAAACGGACCAATATCCCAACCAAACCTTTCTGTAATTGACATTTTTTCCTACCGTTCCAAACCCAATCATTTACTTTGTGTATGTTCAAAACCACAAGTTTCTTAAACTTTTGTCCAATCCTTCATTTTCTTATGTGTATAAAATAATTAAATTTGTGAAAATGACTAATCTCTACAACGAAATTAATTAATTCATATAAAATTTTTTTAACAAGTATAAAGTAATGTATATGTAAATATCGAGCTGAAGCCCGCTGTAGCCATTGCATAAAACCAATATTAGATTATAATTTTAATTATAAGATAAATAAGTGAATAAATAAATAAATATAATAGTAGTACTTAGTTTTTGGTAGTGTATGTAAATAATTCGTTGTCAACCAACAGTAATAATAAATACTGACTTTTGTAATGAAATAAATGTTTGAAAAATAAAACCTGAAAAAATTTTACTTTTTCATATCCAATTTTTTCTTAACATTTGTATAAATAGAAAAAAAATTACAATTGTTAACTGCCTTGCAGATAGATACGTAGAATGCTGACGAAGGTTGTAGCGAACCAGAAAGTGCATTTTATACTGATCGTATAAAAATTTTACTCTCTTCTTTACAATTATTCACAATTAATAACGAACTAAAAAAGAATTTAATTAAATACACGGGAATATTTTTTTAATTTGTTTAATTTTTACAAAAAACTTCGTGCTATTTTTAAATTATCCCGATTTAATTAATTACCGATATTGATTATTGAGGGTCAAAGCACGTCTCGATGGCCATTTCGTTATCGCTTACTTAACTCTTCAGGAAACTTCTGACAAACATTTTAAATAAACTAAAGATTTTTGTCCAAACAATAAAGCAAAGAAAAAAATCAAAGTTTAAGCAAAAACAACAATAACCAACAGTAATTCTATTTTTCTTCCTCTACTGTATTGCGGCAGACTCTTTTTAGTAAATTTGAAAATTATTTTTGCTTTAGTGGGTTCGTGAACTGTTGTAAAGTATCTGGTGCATCAAATACAATCAGAGTTGTTCTAAAGGACTGTTCAATTTTTAAAAATGTCACAACATAAAAATAGTAAAATTCAAGTTAAAATAAAAAATAAAATAAAACAATAATTTTCAAAAAGATGGGAATATTTTTTACATATATAATTGCTTTTCCTCCTACGACACTTAGTAAACATATGAAAAAATATTGTAAGCATTATTGCAAGAATACAATTAAATAGAGTCTGATAATTTAGCATATGAACAAATATGTATCACATACATATGTATGCATGATGTTCAAAATAAACCCCCCCCAAAAAGAAAAAATGGAAATTATTTCGTTAAAAATCAAATTTTTAAAAATTCCAACGCAAAATTACGTCTACTTTTATTCTTAATTTTTCTCTTTCCCAGTAATAAATAATTATATTTAACTTACCATATGATATGATGTTTTTTATTGACTAAAAATTCCCAAGGGTTTGGCTTGTGCCAGGAATCAGTGCCTGCAAATAAAAAATCAATGTAAAGATTTTTCAATATTTTTCTTTAATTATTTTTTCCTTTTTTATCTTAAGTCTTTTACAGTTTATGAAAATTTTAATACAACATTGTACATTACGAGGGCTGCTATTTATATTTCTGGCCTGGCAACGCTGAGTGCTGCCAAGTGCAATCTCACATTTCCATTGTAAAGTTTGTCATTTTTAAGCATAATCGTACTCAAAACGTTTCGACGTACGACCATTATTTGTGTTGTTTACAGTGACTTGAAAAAATTAATATAGAAAAAAATGGAATTAACTCGTGAACATCTTCGTGCCATCATTTTTCATAACTTTCGACGTGGATTATCACGACAAGAGTGCATTGATGAACTTAAATTTTTATACGGCGATGAAGCACCATCCTATGGCACTGTGAAAAATTGCTATAATGAAGTTAATCGTGGCCGAAGCTCGCTCAAAGACGAATTCCGTGAAGGTCGTCCAAAAACGGCTGTTGTGCCAGAGAACATTGATGCCGTGCGTGAACTCATAATGCAAGACCGACATGCGACATACCGAGAGATAGAGACATCCTTGGACGTTTCTTGCACCAGCATACATTCGATACTGCATGAACACCTGGCCGTAAAAAAGTTTGTTCTTGTTGGATCCCGCACAATTTGAAAGTCGCTCAAAAAAAGGCTCGTGTCGATTGGTGCAAAGAAATGTTGCAAAAATACGATTGCGGTGCTTCAAAAGACGTTTATAAGATCGTCACAGGTGACGAATCATGGATCTATGCGTATGAGCCCGAAACAAAACAACTATCGACCGCGTGGGTCTTCAAAGACGAGCAAAATCCAACGAAAGTTGTTCGTGAAAGAAGCACTTCGAAGCAAATGGTCGCCTGTTTCTTCGGCAAAACTGGTCATGTGGCGACTGTTCCGCTTGAGCAACGTAGGTTGGTCACTTCTGAGTGGTACACTACAATTTGTTTGCCTGAAGTCATCGGAGAAATTCGAAAAACCAACAAGAGAAGACGAATCATTGTTCACCATGACAATGCGAGCTCTCACACATCGGCTCAAACCAGAGCGTTTTTGACCGGCCAAAACGTCGTACAGCCATACAGCCCTGACTTGGCACCTAATGACTTCTTCTTGTTTCCGCACATCAAGAAAAAAATGCGTGGTCAACGATTTTCGTCGCCAGAAGAAGCTGTTGAAGTGTTCAAAAACCATGTTTTAGAGGTGTCTCAATCGGAGTGGAAAAAGTGCTTCGACAACTGGTTTGAGCGCATGCAAAAGTGTATAATTCATGCTGGAGAATACTTTGAAAAACAATAAAACCATTTTTGATTATAAATATTCGCATTTTCACTATTAGGCCAGAAATATATAAAGCAGCCCTCGTAGGGGCATAACAAAATCTGACTAAAGCTTTAGCATGAATATCATCGATATGATTTTTTGATACGCTTTTCTTTGTTTTTTCGTCTTGTTTTTGTTTAGTAAATTAATTTTCTGCCTTCTTATTTCTCCTGAAATATGAAATAAAACTATTTATTATATTTTGTATAATGTAACTTTTTTGAAGGAAAAGCGTAGCTTTTTCCTGGCTTTCTCTAGCAACGCTAAATGATACAGAATTTACATAACTGTTATCAAATAGTTAAAAGTAATTTCAGATTTTGGTCATATTAAATATTACCATCAGCCGGCTAATGCTACCGCCAATGGTCAACCGCCGTTGATTGTGCCGTCAGTAACACTGAATAAATTCGACTGTATTTAAGATTTTTGCAGATCCTAATCAATCAACTGTGTAGCGAACTATTGCTTGTTGTTGTGAAACTTATACCTGCCAAACCAAGGGAGTGGATAAAATTACCTGTTTTTTTCATGTCTATTTTATTTTTTGTGCAACATTTAATGTTAGCTATTTTTTTGTATTATAGTTTTCCCCGTTAATTCATTGCCAAATTTTTGCTTAATTTCTGTTATTTTTATTTTTAATGTAAATATTTATTTTGTTTTATTTATTCCACCAAAACTTTATAAATTATAATTATTATTTTTTCGTATGCATAAAAATAAGTTCAAACCAATTGCAATTACTTGTGCAAAGGTAGATCAAACGTCTACTTGTTATTGAAGTGCAAACATGCCGTCGAGTGAAAGTGAAATAGAAATAGAATCAAATAATAATAATAATAAAAAGAAAAAAGAAAATCGTAAATATTAAGATTTTAGGTTGTAGTTAAAGATAATAATATTTAAGGTAATTTACAATTTTAGTTAGTATTTCAAAGAAATTGTTATGGATTCTTCCAAAAACTAGTTCCATATGGGTTTAATACGGACTCTGACGATTCTTTCCATATATGTCCGAGAGCAAGAACTCGTAGAAAGAGGTTTCGCTTAGAAACCCCATCTTAGAATTCAGTTAGAAATAAAAAGCGAAAAGAATATAGTAACTTTTATTTTGAAAAAGAAAATACAGGCAGTAATAGAATAATGAAAAAAACAAGGATATTAAAGAAGAGGTGTAACTGTATAAAAATACTCTGACTAAAATAGGAGAAAATTATTTGACGATTTTTGGAAAATTAGTTGGAGAAAAAAAACTGCATGTGAATATGATTATTCAAGACCATTCAATTAAAAGACCCAGATATGGAAAAGAAATTTTTCTATTTTAAGTTTTACAATAAGAATTAAAATGAGCTTTAAAATGTTTATAGTTATATTGTTGTATCTTTCTAATAGAAATGAACTGAGCTATTCTTAAGTTCCTATTTTTTTTAATAAAATTAATATAGAAAATCAAATCCAGTTTATTTTTAAAATTAAAACTGATTTTAGGAAAATATGCTAAGTCCACAAAGAGCCAAATAAGTTCACAAAGCAAAAATTCTAAGTCTAAAAGTGCGAATTTCCCTCCCAAGATTTTGTGAAAATTAATTTTTTGATCTAGGTCATTTAAAAATGCTATTTTTTAAAATAATTGCGTTGAAAAAAATTACAAATTTTAAAAACTGAAAAAGCTACAATATTTTTTGTGTCTCCTGTAAAATTTAAAAAAAAGGACCTAATACATTTGGGAATTAGACTAACGATATAATAGTTAAATGCTTAAAAATGACAACTGTTAATAATGGTTTATTTTGATGTTTTGATGAAATGTGTCAAATTCTTTAATTCGTTTTCTCAATCCCACAGAAAATAATTTAAAATGTCTGGTCTGGACTGGGTGGCCAGTCGTTTCGTGCAATTTAGTCTTTAGGGAAAAATCCGTTTAGCACAGAAAAATGAGAATTAGCCAAATTTTGCTCGAGCCTCTAAACATTTGAAAGTCCTTAAAAAACCAAACGCTAGTTGCGATTTATAAAATATTTGTTTCGTACGCAAATTGTGGAACTTGACGCCGGATACGACTCTGAGTTTATTAAATTTCTGTGTTTGTAATTGTCGAAATAATATTGTTAAGTTTTTCGCTTTTAAGACTTAGGAGAGGAGAAAAAATTATTTGCAATTATCTAAAGGTGGGATCACATGATTGCCGCACTAACTCATTGCTTATCCGTCTTCAGTGGTATCGGATGACAAAATTATAGTTGATAGCACTGCTATAAAAAACATAAGCAAAAAGGCTAAAAACTCTCTAAGGAGGTGGCAACGTCATACATTTTCTTGTATTCATTATTCACGCATTGTTTTTGTGAGTTAACTACCTGCAATTAAAAAATTAACTCAAATTAACTTACTATTTGCTATATTTTTAATTGCAATTAAGGCATACGTATAAACGAGGTACGTAAGTGCTATATAATTTTCAGTGTTTGAAAAAAAGTTATCTCCCTAATGTATACATGATTGTGAATACAACGTAAAACATCCGGTGTTGATTTAAGGAGATGGTATTTATGTTGCAAAGTATACATATTTGATTCACTTGGAAATGCGGTTGAATGTGAATATTAAATGAGAATTGATACGAGAAGTGCACAGGAGAGGAGAAAAGGAAAGTGATTGGCATGGGTTTGTAATAACTGCCATTTTCATTTATGCTTTAATCATCATCATCATTCATTCATATTGATTCAATAATCTTTTTGCCATAAAATATTGTTATTATTTGCATGATTGCAGAACTATGATAACTATCTTGCATTTGCAATATGCAAAGATATGTACTTGAGGCACACATGTCACTACAGATAAGAAATTTTTAAAAATTAATCAATTTAATTATTTAACATACGAAACTCCTTTCTTCTCCAGTTCTGATTGAGAATTTGAAGAAAAAAATCTCAAAGTATCTTTAAATGTTTATGTTTTAGTTTTTATTCAGGTATGTATTGTTACCCTATTGTACAAGGTGTCCGGCGGGAAGATATACTACCTTGTTTTGCCGCCATTTTGGTCAACAATACTGTTGATATTTCGTATTTGGCAGACGTGAAGTAGACGGTTCAAATTTATTATCGAAAGCATCCGACAAACCAAAGTGTTTTAATCGTTAAAACATTTTATCAAAATCAATCATCGATTACTGTGACGATAAGAATATTAAATGAAATTTTTGGGAGAAACAAAATGCCAACAAAACGCACCAATTATCCTGTAGTGAATGATTTCGACAAAAGAGGTTTTGTTGATGATGAAGCATGAACCACAACTCAAGATGGCTTTCAAAAAATCAATCAACATCCATTGGACGCTGGAATTATTCACGCCGCCGGACATATTACAGCTCGCCCATGACAACCCCGATTTAAAAAAATTATTAATTAATTAAAAAATTAATTAAAAGATTATAGTGAGTAATGAGGCACATTTTTATTTGAATAGATATTTGAATAAACAGAGCGATATCGTGATATTATTGAAAATCTTTTAACGCCACAACTGCATGCTTTGGGCTTGATTACGAGTAACATCTGATATTAATAAGAGGGAGCCTCATCGCATACAGGCAGGATTGTAATAGAATTGCTGCGAGACATCTTTCCACAACAAGTTATTTCAAGAAATGGTGATGTTGAATGGCCTCTACCGTCGCCTGATTTGACTGTTCTGGACTTTGTTTTGTAGGTGAAAGCAATGTTTATGCAAACGAACCAGAAATGTTTGAGCAACTTAAACCAAATATTTGTGATGAATTAATGAAATTCCTGTGAAATGTGTGAGGTCTGTCATTTATTACGCTAACTAAGGCGGACTTTTATTTGATATTGTATTCTATACATAACTGCCGACGTTAGATAAAACATTTACTAATATAAGATCCATTTACTTTTATTTTACGGACACGTAGAGCCCTGAATTTTTATACCAGAAACTTTCTTATTAACATAGTCCAGATTTATAAAATGCAATTTTTTGAAGCATTTTTTTTTTCAATTTTCTTTTTAAGTTACAGCGTTATGCGTTATCTAAAAGTAAACATTAGCAACAGTAACATCCCCTCAAAAGTCAAGCAATACCATATTGCTTCTCCTTCTATTTTACAAGCAAATAAATATTCCATGCTAGTTTCATGAAAAATTGCATAGTGTAAATGCTGTATACATATGCTTGCATATTATAGGAGCAGAAATCGTAAAATTAAAATCTGAGATATCACAACGCATTACTGTATAACAACACACTGTTACAATCAGCTTTCTTTAAACCAAATGAAATTTAAGTGAAATTTAATTTAGAGAAATTAAATTTTATTTAAATTAGAGTTGCATTATATATATTTTTTTTAATCCAAGCTGTTCGTCATCTTAATTTATCATCATATTTTGCGATTTGCGGTTGGCTTGCGCGCAAAGTTGATGAAAGGGCAAGGCAATTCGATGATATCCTAATAATAATTTCTTTGGAGTATTTGAAAGGAGTTTAGTTTAGTTGAAATTATTTAAAACAAGAAAGTAGTTGCCAAGGCACTAGATTAGCTAGAGAAACTTTAAATACGCCAATCAATCAGACATAGTGTCGAAAGAGGTGAAATTGGAAATCAGCAAGTTTGGTGCAAGTCCTTCGAGGCAGCGGGTGAAAACGTGACGCCTACCCATAATTTTTTTATTTTATTTGGAACAATGAAGTAACTCCAATCAAAAATATATATATGGGACGTTAAAGAAATAAAAAATGAGAAAAAACATACAATTGACGCTCGCCTATTATTTCCGAGTTACGGGCCTCTAAAGTTTTGAAATTTTTTAAGATATCGATATGGGTATCATTTAAAAGCTTTTGAAGAGATCTTTAAGGAAATACTAAAATTTTTTAAAAATGCTTAAGTCATTAAGAACCGTTAGCATTTTTACCTCGTGTGTGTTAAATGGCTCATGTTTTTTCAAACTTATCTTGCCATCAATAACGGCGGTGCAAAGCTGGCATTGAAAAATGCCAATAAAACTTACCCTGATTGTATATTCATTTATATAATTATCATGATATTTATGTATGTATTTAAAATATAAAAATGTGTTCTCTGTATACTACAGGCGGTCAACTTATCTGAAAAATTAATATGAAGAGAACTCAGTTTTTTGAGCCATTTTCATATATATTTTTTAGACGAGTTGATCGTTCGTCGTTAACCTTAATTTGCTAAAAAACTATTAAATCAAATTATCAAACTTACCAGTCACGTCAAGACCCAATTCTGTACATTTTTCCGATAGTAGTTTGCGTCTTCTTTCCATTCGCTTTTCTACTTTGAGCATATCACTTTCTGACAAAGACTGTATCGTTTCAACAGGTATCAGAGGTAAATGAGTTTCATTGATGTACTATAACAACGATAAGGAAAAAGCAGAAAAGTGTATTTTGGTTATTAACAACTATTATTGGAATAAATATTTTATAATATTCTTTTCAGATTTTTTTAGCGTCATAAAAAAATTTCATGAATTTTATTAGTTCAACAATAATAGTTTTGCTTTAACATACATCACTGCACGGCATCTGATGAGCAGCACGTTCAAATATAGAAACAGCAACATTCGTTTTATAAATTTCTACTTTAAAGTTATTCATTTCTAAATACAAGCAATTAAATAAACATAAAGCATTACGAACAATTAATTAGCAAAGGATGCATTTCTGTACAGACCTTTAATCTCAAGCTATACAGAAAGACCTATTAATATCCACCAAATGTGGTTGGTACTAGCAAATATCATTACGTTACTATGATTGCTTAAGCCTCAACAAACTTTAGTCCAAATTTAATATAAGTTAAATAAGTTCTATATTACAAAGTTTCTTAACTGAATGAGAATTACGCTCAAGAACATAATAATATAAGGCTATATATGTTTTGAACAAAATAACTAAAGACCGGGGCACATAGAATCTGTCATACGTTTCAGTTTGTCTTTTTTAACTGACAAGTAAGTTGAAATATTTGTTTTCTTATGAGTGTTGTTACAAGTAGTGCGTGCTTCTTCTTGTTTTCGCTCTTGTTGTTTTAATAATTTTTTTGTTTCAACAAAGTACTCATTCTGTCAACTTTATACATTGTTACTTTCTTTTCAATTAAATACATTAAAGTACAAAGTATTAAGGATTCTATGTGCCCCATTTATTTAATTATTCTTTAATTATTATTTTAATTATTCGCATGAAAGGGATTTAATATATAGAGCTTCTAAATGCACATTTAACTTGCATTGAGTTATCTGCAATAAATAACTTTTGCAATGAGTCCGGGACAGTTTATTATTTTAGTATTTATGCTTTTGCGTTATGCAATTTTTTCGTAACACGGAAAGCAATGAATTACGTTCGAGATATCTGACTTTGAAGAAAATTAATTTTCATGTTGTTGGTGTTGATATTTCCAATAATATTTGAAATTCAAAATAAAATTTTGAATACAGCTTCAAAAATTATAAGAGCTGTGTTCTTTCATCATTATTGTGCTTCATACGACAACCTTACACGATGTATTTTTGACGAATAATTCGTCGTGTTGGACGATAATCGTCGTTCATCGCAGATCTGTTTCTAGCATTAGAACTGACAGAAAAGTATTCTGTCAAGTTTTAGAACAAAATACTTTTAAAACAAACATTATTTGTTTGCTTTGTACCATACTGCAATTAACAATACAATATTATGATTAAATATATATAGTTTTCCTAACGAGTTTTAAAAGTTTAGTTGTGGTTTGAATTGTTTTATAGTTAAAGCCAACAGTGTTGTATTTTTTGTATATAGTAACCATATAATTATTAAATATTAGCAAAAATCTTTAGTTCATTTAAAATATTTGTGAGAAGTTTCCTGAAGAACTAAGTACGCGGTAGAGCAAGGGCCATCGAGACGTGCTTTCACCCTCAATAATCAATATCGGTGAATTGTTAATAAAATCAGGATAATTTAAAAAATTGTACAATAATTTTTGGAAAATTAATTAATTAAGTAAAAGTTTTCCTTGTTTTAATTTAAGTTAACAAAAATATATTTATCGTGACTGAAGTATTGTTGAAAACAACCGTAATTTGTTTGTCGCAACTATACATTGTTACAAAGAACATATTATGGTTATTATGACCATATTATTGTTTTTTCTCTGCATGTCGTCAGAGCGCATATTATATCAAATAGCATTAACATATTTTTGGGTGCTAAGAGTAATATTTTACACTGAGCGGAATTTTCCTTATATTTTTCGTTAACACACTTTTTTTTTAGCAAACAGACAGCATTGCTTGTTTAACGCCTGTTGCTGGTAAGTTTTTGCCGGTTTTGTTAAATTTAGTGTCTAAAACTATTATTGTTTCAGAATGTTATGATATTTCTTTTCTCAAGATGTTGATATATGTACACATGTAACTTTTATATAAATATTGTTTAAAATAAAAGAAACACACATTAAAAAGTAAAATATTTATAAACGGCATTCAAAATAGAAACACATTTATAATTACAATAACAATTACATAAATTAATTTAAAAAACGACATAATTTTTTTTACATAAATTGTGAGTGCATTTGCAACAACTGTTGTATTTAATATTAAAAAAGTGTTTTTATTTTAATTAACAAAATTTCAAAGTCATTATTTTTGCTTCGGTTTTTTTTGTTTTGTTTTAACTTTGTAAAATATTTACTTTATCATATTTGGAAAATCTTTTTCTAGAGTTTCCTGTAGCCGCTATGGTCAGATCCTTATTTTTGCCGAGTAACATGACTGGGTAACGAAACGTTTGTTCGGCAAAATTATCCTTGACTTTTGAGGCCTAAAAATTTGAATTTATTAAATTATTAAACTATAAATATTTAAAAACGCAATGACTTAATAATCGATTTTCTTGTAGTTTTTATAGTTTAAAATTAAAAACTTAAAAGAAGCCAAAAGGTTTCTAACAAACAGCGCAGCTTTTTTTTAAACTAAAAAGGAAATCATATTTTTTTTTTTTAACAAATTCTTACTTAAAAAAAGGGCTTATGTATAATTGTGTTGGGCTTAAAACTCAAAAGAGGCTTTGTATCCTAAAAGGATTTCAGTAAGCAAAGATTGTTAGCAATGAAATTTAAGAATATGTATCTAAAGAAATGAACTACAACTATTTGAATTTTTACACGTATAATTTTCAATTCTTTTTTTGGTAATATATTCATAATATTATGTAGGGCTAAGCATTTGTTTGTTATTGACATTGTAAAGTATTTTAAAATGAGTTGATCTGTTTCGAACGTTTAAAATTCAAACAAACTAAAAAAAAAAAAAAATCTCTAAATGTTATAAAGTGACTGAAATGTTCTGTTGATGGTTTAATAATTCATCAGGTAAATACAATAGTTGCCTTTGCCATTGAAAAACAATTTCGATTGTTTATAGTTTGACATTTGAAATTAGAAATTTACATTTATAAAAATAATCAGCGGTCAATTGCACTTACTTGATGTTGTGTTTAGCTGCAGTTTTTATATTACTAAGAGTACATACATTTAAAGGAATACATTCACTTTTGTTAGGCTTGGTTTCTAAATGAAGTAACTTGGTTTCTACCAACATGCATAAGTGATATTTTAAAAGTAAAAATTAAAAGTATTAAACGAATTCTATAAAAGTTGTTAGTCTCGAGAATAGAAAACTTAGTGCCAATTTACACTATGAAATATTTCATGAAATTTTTGTTTGTTGGCAAAACAAGAGGGGTAAGCAAAAAAGCATTTCTTAAATTTTCAGGAGATGTTATTGTTTCTTGTGTTTTTTTTTTTTGAATAGCACATATAGCTGCAACTTAAAAACAAAATTAAAAAACAAATTACATCAAAAAATGATATGGGATAAACGTGGACTCATCCGTCTTTGTAAAATCACATATGTAAATAAAACTTAGTATTCAAAGTGAGTAGATTTTTAAATCTTTTCCATATTTATTTCTTTTTATTAAAAGAAAGAAGAAAAAGTTTTCAAACATTTTCATTTTTCGAGTCCAGAAAACAGATAAAAAATGAATTACAGCTTTAAGCACTACCTACAACGTAGTAAATAGATTTAAGAGTAGCTTTGTCTTCATGTTAATTTTTCTTGATATAAAAACACTAAAACACGTTATCTAATTTTTTCTAATGCAACTGTGTTAAGTTTTTTTTTTTTATTTGGTAGCTTTAACTAGTTAAAAGTCAAGTTTAAGTTAAAAGAATTGTACTTTTTATTGATACGTAAACCTTTAAGTAGTATAAATATTAAATATGAATAAAACTTAAACTGCTACTTGACGTGCATTAGACAGTAAAAAAGACCTTTTTATGTATTTTGTTTTTTTTTTTTTGACGAAAAAGAGTTCGGTTGATTATTTAGTTGGCTACAATATTAACATTGAAAAAAAAATTTTTTTTTAAATCAAAATTTTTGGGAACATAAATTTAATTTTTTAGGAGCTATAACTTCTACTGTGAGTTTCATGATATCAGTCTGATCTTGCATGAATGTTGAAATTTTGTTTTTCTTGGTTTCGCCTAAAGAAACTTAGTGTAACTTAAAATTAAAAATTACACGTAACATGTTGCAGTGAAAAAATGTTTTTGTTAAAATAAATAATTATTAATAATAAAACAGAAAATTTTAGTTTATTTTTTACATTTTAAGACTCACGGTAATATTCATAATTTTCGTATTAGAAATTACAAGTTCATAATCGTTCAACAAATTGATTAGAAGAAGTCGATATATAATCAAAAGCTTTTTTTCTTTGTTCTCTTTATTAATCGCCACACTTATTTGCTCTTGCATTCTGTTAACCATTGTTTTAGTTAGCAATTATAAATATTTTTCTTTTCTTAATTATCAACGTAGACAGCCTTAAGCAGAAAATTGCAGGGAATGTAAAGGGCGGATGTAACGATCGAGAAAATACTGCATTACATTCTAGTCTTTTCTATTTTCTGTAAAAATTAACATACAAATTTGTAAATATTTTTTCTTTCTTAATAAATTTAGAAATTAAATTATACGCGAACTTAGGCCGAATTTAAATTAATTTAAATCTAGGTTATAATACTTAAATAATTTAAAAAATAGTTTGAGCAATGAAAACTGTAAATGGAACAAATATTCCTCATCATGCTAAACTATTACGATTTGTAATAAATATTCGCTTACTAAACTTACAACTGTTCTTGTCCTTCTTTTATTAGTAACGACCTTTTTATGATAAAAATTAACGTGTTTTTATAGAGCTTTTCCTGAATTACAGGGTTCCAAATATTAAAATTTCAACACTCAAGTTTTACTTTTTTTTGTTTTTTTATTTAAAAGAGAAGTAACACTTCAGGCAACAATATCTATTTAGTTATTTTTGCAATTGTGCTACATTCCTTAGGAAAGGGATAGATGAGTGATAACACAAGTGATGAAAGGAGAAATATATAGCCATTTTATAAGTTATTTTACTTCGCCCGCGAATATGATATGAAGAAGTACCGACGAAGGAGGCTACGTGCTGTATTATAAATACTGAATATATTTTTATACCACTAAAAAGAAAATATGTTTTTATTTTTTGATTGCTGCAGGGGTTGAACTCTGGCCAACCACATTTGTAGTCAATAGCAGCCTCAACTTTGAAAGTAGATTGCGTCAAAGCTTGTGTACAGCATAATGGTAAAGTTAAGAGCAGAATATTTTTTACTTTTGTTATTGATTTGCTTTAGTTTTGTTGTAACATAATTTTTCTGCATATTTAATCGCCATGTTCGCATAAGTACCTGATTAACCCTTAAACCACCTGATTAACTCTTAAGTTTTTGCTTATTTCTGGTATTAGAGTTGAATTTTCCAGTTAAGTTTGTTCTGAAAACACTATGAGTAAAATGTTATGACAAGAATTATCGCAGAATATTTTAACTAAATACAGTTTTGCTTTTAAGGAGATTCTGTAAAAAAAAATACAAAAAACCCATTTCCAGAAAAATTGGGGGTTAATATATAGCGATAAAATGTTGTTTGTAATGTTCTGAAAGATTTTTCTGAAGATTTTGTATACCAAAAACCAAAGTATTACACGATTTATTACATTATTTCATTATTTTAATTAGACAAAGTTGCAACTTTAATTGAGAAAAGAAATCAGTTTCAAATATAAACTTTTAAAACGTCGATACACGTATATCTTTTTTTAGTATCCTCTACAAGAATCAGTTGCCAGAACTTTGTTATTTGTTTTCATATTGGACAGTATAATTAGACGTGGAACTACAACGGTTTTGCCCTCAATTTTCAATGTACATGTTTTTGTCTCTATTTCATGAAGAGCAATAAATTAAACTTTATAAAGCTTTTGTTATTCGCCTTATGCTTATTCTTGTCAATTTAGTCGTTTGAAAAAGAAAATTATTTTCATTTTGTTTTATTGTAGTCATTTATAATTCTTTTTTCTTTTTCGCAATTATCTATAATTTTAGCATTTACTTGTAATGCCCTTTAGTAATGGCAGGATGTGTGTGTTGTTTTAATTTCACAATAATTGCTTTCCGTACGAACACATTGCTGTTTTACACAATTAACCCCAGCAGTTGTTAGTTGTCACATGCAACGTATGATTAATGTCAAAATGCTAAAGTAAAATATTACGTATACGTTGTATGAGGAATTCAATAAAAAGGTACAAGGTATTCTAGTCAATCAAGTGTTTTAATAAAGCAGCAAAGACTTTTGCACCTAAAGGGCAAAAAAGGAACGCGAATGTTTTCACTGCAATCAATGTTGCCAAAACGGTGGTTTTCCCGCTAGAACTGGTAGTTTTTACTTATCAAAAGCGGGAAGTTAGCGTTTTTTAAGCTGTAATAAGTTTTGTTTGTAACAAAGTAATCTCAACAGTGTATTTCTAACCTTTTATATAAATATATAGATTATCCGTCTCTCCCTTGTTTTTTTAAAGCTCTTAAAAAAATTAATCTTTAAAAAAGTTTTTTAACTAATGGAAACTGTCATTTCAGATTACCAGAAAATCGGGGCATTTTAGAAAAACTGATAAATTATCAGTAAATAACGTATTTATACAACAAAAAAGAGGATGTCTGTTAATATTTTGTACAACTGGGTTATAGCCTGGAAATAATCGAAACAATTTTTAATCAGCTTTATAATATAAATCAAACCTGGGCCGATTCAATTACATTTTAATTACAATTAAAATTACACGTAATGTGTAATTAAATATTTTCAATTAAAAATTACAAAAAATTGTAATTGAAATCAGGGACTAAAATTTATTAAAATTGTATGTAATTGTAATTAAAAAAATTTCAATTACAACTGAAAAAATTTTAATTACAATGTAAAAAATTTCAATTACATTTACATGTAATTTGTAATTCAACATTTTCAATTTCACATTACATGTAATTGTAATGGAAAATTCTTAATTGCAAATTAAAAGTAATTTTAATTGTAATTAGGCAATAATAATTACTTGTAATTGAACAAATTTCAATTATTTTTTTAAAAATATTAAGTGTAACTAAAAATTCTGAAAATGAACTTTTAAAACGCTTAGAATAATTTCAACTATTTTATTAAAATTTTTATTGCAGCTCAGAAGAATATTAAACATTCCCTCTAAGGTGTAATTTTCAAAAGATTTTATATCAGAACTATTTTTTGTACACTACACAATGATTCTATACAAAATATATATATAGTACATTACATGTACATATGTATTCGTAAAATACTTTTATTTATAATAGTTTATCTGCTTGCAACACTTAAAGTTATACTGTTTTATAGTCTTAAAACTAAAAGAAATTTGGACAATTAATTTAAATGAATTTAAAAAAAATAACTTTAACAACTTCAGCACCAATTGAAAGGTTTTTTCAGATGCTAATATTATTTTAACACCTAGGCGACAGAGCTTAACAGATGAAAATATGATTACAAGTTTCCGAAAAAATTTGTAAACTTAATTGGAACCTCAAATATTTATTCCAATTCTCAAAACGAAACTCGTATGTAGAGATAAGAAAAATCTTAACTAGAAATGGACAATTATTGCCATATTCATAAAATAATATAAGTTTATTTTATTGATACGACAGTTAGTATTAAAAAACAGTATTTAAATATAAAATGTTCATAAAATTTTTTTGCAGTTTATGTGATCGTGTTTTCTTCGACTCGTGAGCGGTTTCTAGCATTTTTTTAAAGTAATATCTAGAGGGAATAGGTTCAATAGATTTGGCAACACTGGCTGCAATCTATCTCTACCTGACATAGTCCTTTATCTCTGCACACTTAAAATTTTCATTGATGTTGTATTATTATTGCCGCAACAATAGCGAATATTAAATTGTAATTAAAAATTAGTGGGTGTCCCTATGGAAACGCTTTCATCGCGTATATATCGAGTGTTTTATTAAGACCAATAGAACTTTAAATTGTAAAAAATAATACAAAAAATGAAATTGTAATAAGGAATTTTTTTAGCTAGGTCTTATACGGGTGTAGGCCAAGATCTTTGCGCAAAATTTTCCCCGTAGTTGACGGACAGCGTCCCAATTCCTGCGACCTACGACGAATCGAAAAATTAGGATCTTCTTCCACACTTTCGTTTACAGCAGTGACATTCTCATCTACTTACATTCCTTTGGCGTGTTGGTGTTATTCCATCCTCTAGAGAGTATGTGGTATGAAATCTATCCACAGTTCGATGGATGGCTTATTCAGTTTACAGCAGTGACATTCTCATCTACTTACATTCCTTTGGCGTGTTGGTGTTATTTCATCCTCTAGAGAGTATGTGGTATGAAATCTATCCACAGTTCGATGGATGGCTTATTCAGACGGATGATTATGTGTACCATAAAAATCACGAAGCCGTCTTTAAGTTGCTCCAATTGATGACTGATTTTCAAAGTAAACTTGCATGATTCGATAGCATTGTTCAATCGTATGTCTATATTTTTCATCAAAATTAAATTTTTAATTTTTTTAATTTTTAGTGTTATTTTTTATAATTTCCAGTTCTATTATGATTAAAAAACACCCTTTAACTTAAACTTTTAAGACATTTGCAAACAGACTTTTAAAATTTATACAGAGTTTAAAAATAAAACTAAAAATACAAGTGTCTCCAAATAGGACGTGGCTAATCTTTTTAACTGTCATAGGCAGGCAGTTAAAGTTAACACAAAATATCTAGAACTATAGCCGTTATAAGGTCAAGTTAAGAAAATGAGTTTTCAATTTAAAGGGTGTTCCCACAGAAATGTAATTTCTGTAATTTCAAGTAATTCTCCATATAAACAAATATAGAAAATAAAATTCGAAATAAATGAGTATTCCAATAGAGAAGCTGATTTTTACGTAACATCTCTTAGCTCTTCAACCGTAATAAGTAGATATTTTAAATACGTCACAAAAATAAAAAATTTTAAATTAAATTACGGACACTCCTTCTTGTTTATTATTAACTGGCTTCAAATAATTCTTGCGAAAAAAAAACCGACTTCAAAACAGATTTCGTATGTCTGCCTATAACAGCTCGAGTGTATCGCCACATAAATAAGGTTACATTTACTATTGGGACACACTTATATCTTCAAACTTTATACTTTTTCAACTGTTCAATAGTTTGGCAATATACATCAAATTGCAGAAATTATATGGTCACTCTTTAATTTCCAAATTCAAAATATGTATATACTTGCTGTTGCAGTAGATTTAGCAATCAGCTTCTGTGTAAATTTCAACCATCTGTCTGTAACGGTTCAACAATTCAGATTATATCAACTATTTTAATTATAATATAACCTTTTTATACTTCTTATTATACGAAATAAAATAGTGGACATTCTTTCTAAAATTAAGGCGTTTGCATAAAACGGTTAAAAAATACTGCCATATAGAAAAAAATGCATTAATTTCGGGAACACCCTTTAATTTCTAAATTCAAATTATAAGATTCTTGTTTTAGCGGACTTAGCAAAATATGTCCCTTGTAAATTGCAGCTGTCTGTCTATAACGGTTCAAAAGATATGCCTATATAAGTAAATCTACAGTAATTATGGGACACCCTTTAATTTCTAAATTCAAATTATAAAGTCGTTGATATAGTGGACTTAGAAATACAGGTCCCTTTTAAGTTTCAGCGTTCTGTCTATAACGGTTCAAAAGTACGGCCACACACTTGAAATTACATCAACTATTGGAACACCCTTTAATTTCCAAATTCATATTTTATACTTGATGTTATAGCGGACTTACCAATACAGGTTCGTTGTAAATTCCAAGCGTCTGTCTATAACTGTTAATAAGTATGGCAATATATGTACATCAAATTAAATGAACCATTGGCGTACCCTTGACTTATAATTCTTAATATTAATACTTGTTACTATAACGGTCATAGCAATCAACATTCTGTCCAATTTGCAAGGGTTTGTCTTTAACGTTTCAAAAGATAGGCCCATACAAGTAAATTTACATCAATTATGGGGGCACCCTTTAATTTTTAGATTTATTTTTGTATAATTTTTTATTTTCTAGAGCTATAGCAATACGCAGTCATTTTTAATTTTACGAAGTCGGCCTTTACAGTTCATAATACACGTAAAAAATATGTATGTTGTATGGGGACACCCTTTAATTTTTTAAATTATCAGCTGTTTTTAAAACGGGACCAATCTGTAAGCATAATCTATCATATTATCAAAAATTTTCAAAATCGGATCAGAAATTACTGAGTTCTGGAGGCACAAATATAAAAAAAAAGCAACATTCAGCCGAATTGTATAACCTCCTTCTTTTTTTTGAAGTCGGTTAAAAAGAGACAGTTCTCAACTCGTTTGTAGTTTTTAAGTTTGTGTCCGCAGAACTTAATTCTTTCTGAACCGATTTTTAAGATAATCTTTTCTAATTGAATGGTGGACCTTATAAATGGGTGTCATAAAAAGGTTTATAATTATAAAAATAAAGGGTATTCCCATACATTAAATTTAATTTTTTCATGTGTACTGAACTGTGACGGACACCCACATACAATTTTAACAAGGTTGGTATCACTATCCAGCAAAAAATTAGACATTACTTAAAAAGTACTTGCCATATAATGACTTACTTTTGTGATTGCCATATTTTATTACTCGCTTACACAACACATTACATAAGTTCGCAAAAAAAAAAGAAAATAGTAATTAAACTATATCTTTAAGTTTAAAGAGAATACTTTTAAATACGTACTAATGATCACCATTATTTCCTACAGTAATTATTGTATTCAATTTTTAGGAATCTGTATAACACTGGTCTCATGTAGAAAGGCCCTAACTCGAATTTTTACGAAATTGAAATTTTTCGTGATTCCAATACATTTCACACAGATACACCTTGTTACAAAATTTGAATGCA
The DNA here is from genome assembly GCA_916610165.2 of Gymnosoma rotundatum. Lineage (NCBI taxonomy): Eukaryota > Metazoa > Arthropoda > Insecta > Diptera > Tachinidae > Gymnosoma > Gymnosoma rotundatum. Next base: position 51,713,011 of record OU744338.1, read on the forward strand.
ATAGCATCAAAAATAACGGCTTTCTAAGCATTTGCATTTTTAATATTACATTGTGATAAATACAGTTTCTATTATATTTTTACCTTCTCCTGTAAAGTTGCATGTATACGAGTTAGGGCCTTTCTACATGACACCAGCGATATATACAAACAATTATTGCAAGTGCGTTGTGACTTTATAACTCACAATCGGTCAAGCCAAATTCGATTAGGTTTTGTTCATATGGTCGTGTAGGTGGTTTGTGTAAAGCTTGCATGAAATCGGTCGACGCGTTCGTGAGTTGTGAATTTTCATGAAAACATGTGATTTTGTCCATATAAAAATAAAAACAACAAATACGTTTACTGTTCCTTGACTAGATACACATAGTAAATACACGTTGTAGTGCATGCACGCATACAATGGATTTGATTCAATGTTAATATAAATGCGTAGCGAAGCACGCCAGGATCCGCTGGGTGATTATTAAAGTTAAAATCAGTAGGTTGGTAATTAAGTTGGAAAGGCATTCCTTGGCAGAAGGAATGCTTAATTCCACACTCGATTACCTTTTCTAAAATATTTTATTGGTTACTTTTGATTGAATTTATGTACTTTAGAGTACATTTGGCAACCACTTAAGCCAATAATATTATTTTAGCAGCACTTTAAACATGTTCAACTTACTGTGTAATTAATCCAACTGTGCGTGGTAATTTATCATCGTATTTAACATTAAAAAAAGAACTGTGTTCTGGCATTAATCGTCATTTAATTTATCTATCGATTTGTAATTCTGCTTGTTAATGGAAATATGCACACATGTTTTTATTTTATTATAGTAGAAGAAAACATACTTGAAGTCGTAATTGAGCAATTTGTATTTTTAAAGACAATGATTAATGTGCTTTTTTTGACACACAATTATTCGCAGAGTACAATACAAAAGTTTGAATAATTTTAAGTTCATCAAATTAATACCCAACATTCTTTCTAAAATGTTTTTAGAATTGCAAAGAAGTACAAGAGTTTTAAGACCAGTAACGAGAAAGTGACACAGAAAATTACCTCTCAATATGGATTTCAGTACCTAAATGGTACCTGATTCAAATATTTTTCTCAAGCTCAGTATACAGATTCGTATTAAACCAAAGCGAATAAATTTATGTTTTGCAATGTCGATCAAATTATTTTACAACATTCATTATCTTCATTATATGCATGTCCATTTTTATTCACTTGCTACCCCCATACAGTTGGGGACCTTTGACGGTGGCTGTCTATCTTTAGTACCGTTAAAATCAATAAAACTGGTTCATAATTTTATAAATTTGGGCTTAAACCTTTTGTGTTTTATTTTAAAAACAGAAAATTCGCAAATAGAAACTTAAAATAACTAACAAATTAAGAGTGCAATAAAATATCAAAATTCAACTAAATTTCATGAAAAAAATTAAAAAAAAATGTAAACTGTAAGTTCCCGTTTGGACAAGCAAACATTTGGAAGAGAAACATTTAGTTTGATTGCAAATTACGGGTGGGGAAGAGAGAATCGTTTTTGTGTTCGGTACTTGCCGATACGCTTTGTTGATATTTTCTTTGCTAACTTTTTAAAGCGAACAATAACAATACTAATGAAATGTAGCCAACAACTTGTTTGCCTGTGTAAACGCTAATGTAAAAAAGCGTCGCATTGGTCTACTTTTACCAAGTAAAAAAACAGATTTTAAAATCTATGCAGGCCCAAACTGTCATGGATTAAGGATTTAAAAAATTTTTTTTTATAAAAATAAGGAGCGGAACTGTGGATTTTATAAATAAATGAAAATCGATTTTGGTTAAGTTATTTTTTTTTTAATTTCTGAAAACCTTTTTTAGGAAAAAAAAACTTCATTTACAAATGTATGCGGACGTTTAGGCAACGTAATAGAAGTTGTCACACAGATTTTAAAAAATCTTCGATTTTAGGCCATCTTCAAATCTGGTTTTTGGCAATTTGAGAAGCTAAGAAATATGCACTTCTGGCAACAGTGGCTCTGGGTTGTATTTTTTTCGGGCGAAAAAGAACGGAAATACAATTAATATTTTATATTTGTTTTTTTTTTAATAATAATAAAATTGACTCCTCAATTCGAAAAAAGACTGTGACGACACTCGTTTAGATGTTTTAAATGCCAATAACTAACTATTTAATTTCGAAAGATAGGTAGCGTTCAATAAAAGCTTTTTAGAAAGTATGTTCCGAAATACAAATTTGTCACTGTTTAAATGTTTTACATGTCCAAAAAGAAATAGAGGAATATATTTTCAATGTCTTTAAAACCCCGATTTATTTTTTTATACCCTTCACCACAACAAGTAGTAAAAGGGTATATCTAAGTTTGTCATTCCGTTTGTAATTTCTACAATGTCCATTTCCGACCCCATAAAGAATATATATTAACTTCTTATGCATAGCGAAGTCGATTGAGCGATGTTCGTCTGTCCGTCCGTAATAGTATTGAAATCAAGTTTGCCCAGGCACAAGATCAACTAGAGAAAACTTCAATATACCAATCGATTGGACATAGCGTCGAAAAAGGTGCTATTGGAAATCATCAGGACTGGTCCATGTCGTACGGGGCAGCGGGCAAAACACCACGCCTACCTCTAATTTTTTCATATAATTTGAAACAATTAAGTAACTCTTATCAAAACAATATATAAGGCGATAGAGAATAAACAAATAAGAAAAAAACATCAAGTGAAAAAATAGGCGCTCGCCCATATTTTCCGAGTTACGGGCCTCTGAAATTTAAAGTTTTTTTAAAATATCAATATGGGGATCATATTAAGATTTTGAAGAGATCTTTACGGAAATACTAAAATTGTTTAAAAATGCTTAACCCATTGAGAGCCGGTGTTATTTTTATTCAAAAATATACATATGCGCGGTCTGAAAAAAAATAAGAGTTATTTTCAACTTTTTAAAAAAGTATTTATTTATTCATCAATAACTATCTTGTCCCCTTCAAAGTAATCCCCTGTAGATTTAATACACTTATGCCAGCGTTTTTTCCAATTCTCGAAACACCTCTGAAACGCGTTTTTTGGTATCGTCAACAGTTCCTGTTTCGATTTTTCTTTTATCTCCTCAATCGTAGCAAAACGCTTTGCTTTCTTCAGTGTCTTTAGTTTTGGAAAGAGGAAAAGGTTAGCAGGGGCCAAGTCCGTTGAATACGGTGGTTAAGCCATGATAACGGTTTTGTTTTTGGCCAAAAACTTACGCACAAGCATCGATGTGTGAGCTGCTGCGTTAGTACTTAATTTTTTTTCTTATTTTTAATTCTCTGTCACCCCAATATTTGCTTTCTTGATTGGAGTACATTTCCATAATGGTGAAGGGTATAAAAGATTCGGCATAGCCGAATATAGTACTCTTACGTGCTTTTATTAACCAACAACGTGAAAATCTTTTGCTGTCCTTGAGAAAATCCAGTTTTATTTTAATTTTCGACTAACAAAAAAATCAAAATTTTTTCTTGATTGCAGGAACATACATTTTCATTTAAAATATGAAATTTTACAAAAAAAAAAAATAGATTTGCTATTTTTTGGCTTTTCCTTTTAGCTGGCTTTATATAGCTAAGAGACCATTCTACAACTATATCACAAATATGAACAAACTGATGTGAATGCATATGACATTGTGTGTTAAATTATGTATTTTTTCAGTAACGAAACTTATTTTAAAAATTAATGTTTTATTTAATGACTTCAACAACAAGCACTAAATTTGCAAAAGCTTTCGTATTAAAATGAGAATTTTTTAATATTTACAAAAGTTATGAATTGAAGGAAACTAATTAAAGGTATAAGCATAAAAAAACTAATCACAAGTTGAGGTATTAATATATATGCAAGATTTATATTATATTGAAAAAGAACCAAAAAAAGGCAGGTTTTTAAAGTATCTAATGAAAGCACTTAAGTACAACGAGTTGTTTTAAAAGATTTAAATGAAATAAAAATGTTAAATAAACAACCAAACGTTAGCAAGTAATAACGTTCTGATAGAAAATATTGCCTGCATAAAATAAATCAAGGTTTTGATACGAATGCAAAAATAATTTTTCTTTGCAAAATACCGAAGTATTAAAAATTGCAAACATTTAGAATTTTTTTTTAACAATACAAAAGTAGAAAGAAAGCGTAATATTATAGACCTTATAATAATACAAAAAAATAAAAGAGTGTTCCGAAAGTGCCATTATATTTATAAAAATATTGACATACTCAGGTTCAGGTAAAAAAGTTTAATTTGAAACAAAAAACACTCAAAATTTTTAAGAACATAAAATTTCGCCAATTAATGCCATATTTTATCCGAAGCTGCCTGGTAAAAGACTTAAAATAGCAACTTAGAGTACATAAGAATTTTTAAAACTGCTCTCCCACTAATATACTGAGTTTTATAAAACAATTTAATATAAAATTAGTAAAATTTATTAGAAGCTCTTGTACAAAATTAGACATGCATTCAATATTATTTCCAAAGAGATGACTTTCAAAAAACTGTTGTAAAAAATCAGTTTTTCTTTAAATATATTCTTTGTGCCCTGGGCCGTGTTGCCAGAACTTTTGTGTGTAAAATGTGCAAAATCCCACAATATTTCGCGAAAAACTCTAAAAAATCTGCACCTTATTTTAAAAATCTTTAATAAATCTTCAAAGAAAGTATAAAAAAAGCGTATTATTATAGGCCCTTTAATAATACAAAAAATAAAAGAGTGTTCCGAAAGTGCCATTATATTTATAAAAATATTGTTATTTTTGGGAAGTGAGATAGACAGACACATTAAACTTGAACAATATCAACAAGTTAAAAATGACACTTTAAACTAAATATTGTTCCAATAGTAACGATATTTTCACGTACGTAGCCAAGTTTTTAAGCTACAATAGGCCTACAATAGATTAAGTTTAATTATTTTTATAACCGAAATAAGAACAAAACTAAAAATGAAATTAAAGGGTGTTCCTATAGGGATGTAGCTTTAACCTATATGGGGTATATAATTCATCAACGGTAGTAGTCAGACATTTAGAATTGACTTGGTGTGCGTACAAATATATGCGCTATAAAAAAAGTGTAAACAATAAATTTATAAATCAAAGGGCGTTTTAATAGATACCCTGATTTTGATGAATATATCTTATCTTTTAAACTCGTAAAAGCAGATGCATGTCTGTTAAAAAGATAGGTACAAAAAAATTAGAATAAAATTAAATTGAGGATATTCCTTTTATACCATATATACCTTACATACCGTCCTATCAAAATACGCGATATAATTGGAATTAATAACTTTGAAGAAGTTCACATCTGGTGTAAAGACGCTAGTAACAATTCATTAAAACGAAAAATATTTTAAGTTCAACACACTTAACTGAACTATTAGTTCAATTAAGTATGTCTTTTAGTCCTTGTAATTTTTTAGTTAAATTTTTGTAAAAAAAAAACTTTATACGTTACTAGAGTCAGTAACTGTATGCAAGAATAAATAAGCAAGTGAAAGCTTAAATAAAAAAGAAAGTTAAATGTAAAAAACACAGGTACGAAAACGGAACAAGAACTATTAGTGAATAGTTCAACAGCATTTTCATTAATTTCTAATGCCGCTAACGGCGTTCATTCTGCAGGTAGTGCGGCCAGAATTCTGTCTATAAATACGTAAGCAATGATTTGGAATTTCTATATAAGAATAACTTCTTAAGCAGATTAAGATATAATTATGATAAATTCATTTAATGTTTATATAATTCTTACAAAAAAAAACCGACTTAAATACCTGCTTCATCTGTCTGTATATAACAGCTTAAAAGTATCGCCACATACATCAAAATACATTAACTATTGGGACACCTTCATATTCCATCTTTAAACTTTATACTTGTTATAGCGAACTTAGCACTTCAGATCCTTGTTAATTTTAATCGTCTGTTCAACAGTTTGGCAATATACATCAAATTACAGTTACTATAGGGGTACCCGTTAATTTCAAAATTCAAGTTATGTACTTGCTGCTGTGGTAGACTATGCAATCAGGTTTTTTTTGTAAATTTCAACCATCTGTCTATAACGGTTCAACAGTTTAGTCATATACAACAAATTATATCAACTATTGTAACACCCTTTAATTTATAATTTGAAATAATTATACTTCTTATTATACCAAAAAAGTTGTGGATATGTTATCTTATCTTTAAGTCTTTATATATCACAGTTGAAAAGATACCGCCACATAAGTTAAATTACATTAATTTTAGAAAAACCCTTTAATACCCAAATTTAAATTTAACACTTGTTTCAGCTGTCTGTCAATAGCGTTTCAAAAGTTTGGCCATATACATCAACTATTGAGGAAGGCTTTAATTAATAATTTTGAATATTAATACTATAACGGCCATACCAATCGACATTCTGTTCAATGTGCAACGGTTTAAAAGATAGGCCCATAGGTGAATTAATATCAATTATGCGAACACCCTTTAATTATCTTGTTGATATAGCGACAGGCCCCTTGTAAGTTTCGGCTGTGTTTCTCTAAAGGTTAAAAAGTTTGGCCATATACATCAATTTACATCAACTATTGGGACACCCTTTAATATCCAACTACAAATTTTATACTTGTTATTATAGAGGAATTAGCAATACAGATTCGTTGTAAATTTCAAGCGTCTGTCTACAACTGTTTAAAAGTATATATACATATACATCAAATTAAATGAACTATTGGAGCACCCTTTAGTTTATAATTTTGAATATTAATTCTGGTTACTTGGACATTCTGTCCAATTTCCAAAGCCTTTTCTATAAGGGTCCCTATAGGTCAATTTACGTTACCTGCGGGGACACCCTTTAATTTTAAGATTTATTTTTGTATTACTTTTTGCCTGTAGTGATACGCAGTTTTTTTATGTTAAAGTGGTACCATTTACGGTTCATAATAAATGTAAAAAAACATGAATGTAAAAAACATCCTTTAATTTTTAAGATTAATAACTGTTTTTGAAATGACACCAATCTGTAAGCATCACCTTTCAAATAAAAAAATAATTTTAAATCGATCCAGAAATGACTGAGTTATTGAGGCACAAATATAAAAAAAGCAACATTAAGTCGAATTGATAACCTCCTTCTTTTTTTTTAAGTCGGTTAAAAATGGCAATTTTAAAGGTTTCCCCTATTATGAATAAAATATTTTTCTTTTAGCACTGTTAAGAAGCTTTATTGTACTTAAATGCTTTAAATAGAATATTTATGAAAATAAAAACAACTAAAATTAAACTATTAAAACAATAATGTTGTGCAATTACTTTTTAAAAAAATATTAATTGGAAATTAAAACTCACCTCGTAACCTTTGAGTTTGTAAAATTGTTCATTACGCACCAGATAGATAAGAGCCAGAGGCAAAAATGCAATTGCAGTGAAAACTAAAAAATAACGCCGTATGGCGCGCCAATATGTTTTGTTTAGACGCATTTACACCATGAATTTTTTTAATAATTTTTTTTTCTTTCTTCACTAAATGTCGCTTTAGCGACTTCCAACACTTGTCAACCACTTTCCTTGTAAACAATTAATGTATTTTAAAAATTTCTATTTTAATCATTCCAGAGACATTGTAAATTATTGCTGTAGCTGTTTTTTTTTTTTGTTAATACATATGTTTTTTATTGTTGCTGTAGAAACAAATAATTACTGTTTAAAAATACATTTTAGTTTGTCAATCAATTAAGTTTGATTTTCTTAGTTTTTCAAACAAAAAATTATTTTAAATATTAAAATACAAAACAAAAATTACTTGAGCCCTTTTCTTTCAAAGTAGTGTAAGTCCATTTTATATAATATGCCGATATTTAAGAGTCTGTATTTTAATAATATGAAAAATAACGTTACCTATTCATACGCTCTTTTTATGTTTTTAAAATATTAAAACGATTTAATTTTATAACGTGTGCATTTAAAAAAAAATCGATTAAATGAAACTTAAACTTTTACATTTTAATTACAATTTAAATTACATGTGCACGTCCAGGAGTAAAAATAAATAAACTAAAAACTAAAAAATACCGTAAAAACCTCGAAATTTTGAAAGATTTTCTGATCCCGAAAAACTAATTCCGTTTTTTATTAACAAATAAAGTTGTATATTACTGCTTTAAAGCTTTTGCATATAAATTGTTTAAAATCCGAATTCACTATAAAACACAATCGTCCGATTTAATCACACAAAAGTTTGACAAAATTCTGTCTTACTTCAAAAATCGTACCAAAATGGCGGTGGTGGTGGTGGCAACCACACCACACTATTATACAAAAAAATGCAAATGGCGTTAATATTTTGTTGTTATTTCTCCCCATCTTAAAAAAATCACTTCTGATTACATAGAGAAAACTATTTTATGAAATATTTTAAAATCGTACAGATCTGTCAAGAAGTCTGCCACAGACACACTCTTTTAATCCACACTACCATACTTTTTAAACACATATTGCACTTGATCAACAAGAGGCTATTAATCAGGGTTTAAATTGCTTGCTTTAAAATAGCAACAGCACTCAAATCTTTGCTTTGCTTACATGTTTTTCAGCAAATAAAAAAACCTAAATGTCTCAGCATTTATATAACATTTAATTATAAACGAAGCAAGAGCAAAAAAGAGAGAGAAACGCCTTTGTTTAAGCTGACTATGTGTTTCTTTCCGGAGCAAAGCAATCAGCAAAGCATTTACTTTAAAAACGTTTGCTGTTACTTAAGCAATAAGTTGTTTGTTTCTTCTTTTGCTGTTGCTTTTTAAGAAAAAAAAAACACACCATTTAATTGTGTAATAAAAACAACGTTTTGCAAGTAATAAATCAATAAATAAACAACAATCCTAGGCAGCCACATAGTCAGCTAAAGCAAATGCGCTTCTTTCTTTTTTTTGCATTTGCTTTTGCTGCACATTTTTCCACAGCAACAGTTAAGCAACTACATATGCATTGAAAATAGTTAAGCATTTTTAATCACTGGTATGAACTCAAAATTTTAAAATTTTTAGTAGAGGTGAAAAACGGTTTGTGGTTACAGTTTTAAATATATTCACATTGTTTTTCCTTGAAAATGTGCAAGTAGTGCAAAAAATCAATTTTTTGAGCTAATACCATTTTTCTGAAATTTGCCGATCATAAATGAAACAAATTTTACAACACAACAGTATCAACTCAAAATAAAAACAAATTTAAATAAAACAATTTGATAATTCTTGTTTTAAAAAAGATTCAACTCAAAATAATACCTTTTTCCTAAAAATTAAACATATGTTGCATTTCTACTTTAACTTTTGTATTAACTCAAAATAATACCTTTTTGTTGATATGAAGGAAGTCACTACATAATCACGAAAATTGTGTCAAATGTTGTTTTAGCGATTAAAGAGCTATCGGAATGTGTTGAAATTTTTACAGTAGATAAATATTGACGTTGTTAGTGGATTTCTTGTGAAAAATGAAATTTAAAAAATTTTAATTAAATACCCTCTATGTATGCAATTTTTGACAGGCCGTACGACTGAAAATGATAGTGATTCCAAGCCTTTAGTCGCATTTTGTGTTTGTTATTGAGCGTTATATAGAACAACATATTATTTTTGGTGTTTATAGGCCTTGAATCAAATATTATGTGGTAAAATTTTTTCAAAACCTTGTTAAAAAAAAATAAAAGAATATATCCAAGTTTCAAAATTATGAATGAGTCTCCAGAAAAATCACATTTGCTGAGTTATGACGATGTTGCAGCCAATGAGCGAAGTGTGTTAAATTTATTTTTTCTTATTAATTTTCAAGTATTTTTAGTTAGTATTTTAAGTTTGTGCATAAAAAAACAAAAGAGTCCACCAAACAACAACAAATTGTGACATTTCTATTTCATTCTGAGACTTTTTATAAAATAGGCGAAACAGCAAAAATAAAAAAATTTGAAAACACAAAAAATTTGTCATGAAGTGTAAATAATTGACAAAAAAAATAAAATAAAATAAAAAAAATAAAAAGAATTATGTTAGTTTCGCTTTTTTAAAATAAATCAATTTTCTGATTGTAAATATAGGGGACAGCAATAGAAAGAATTGTTTTCTTTTTTGATTTATTTAAAATACTTTTGATATTATTATTTCTTTAATTGAACTTTGCAAATTATAGCAGATATAATAGCCGATATGTCGGCATTTAGCAGGTTTATGTCAAAAAGGCTTCATAAACTTTTTTTTTAATATTTTTTATTGAGCAGTAGTGAAATGGCCATATGGATATGCTTTCCCCGCAGTAATACATTCAATTTGTAGTTTTAAATAAAAACTATTTCATGAGAATAACATGAAATATTTAAGTTTGAAGAAATCAAGCACGAATAGTGTAAATTAAAATTTTTTATTAAATTTATTAAATTAATAATTTGCAAAGTGCCTGTTCATATAAATAAATTATAGTAGTGTTTTTTGATATTTTATTTTTCATCCTCTTTCAACTGTATAAAAGAGCCGAATAAAGTCAGCCGTATACAGTGAACAAAGAAAAATAGAATTACTGTTGGTTTTTATTGTTTTTGCTTAAACTTTGACTTTTGTCTTTTCTTTATTGTTTGGATAAAAATCTTTAGTTTATTTAAAATGTTTGTCAGAAGTTTCCTGAAAAGTTAAGTAAGCGGTAATGAAATGGCCATCGAAAAATGCTTTGACCCTCAATAGCCAATATCGGTAATTAATTTAATCGGGATAATTTAAAAAATAGCACAAAAATAACACAAATGAAAAATGATTTTTTATTAATAATTTTTTCGTCGGAATGAATTTCACTTGTCGATTTTTTATAATACTCGTAGTAATGGGCGAAATTCGTAGATCGTCACAGCTGTGTTTATAAATTGACAATTAATTCAAAGACACTTGAGAAACTCGAAAGACAAAAATCTTAAAGCCCTTTAATGATTTCCCCACGAAATGAGTTTTCTCATTAGTCCGCTAAAATACAATATTTTATTGTATAAATGTTTTTTTTTTAATAAAACTAAACAACATTTGACAATCCAGCTCTTTTGGTTTCCAATATCAATTAAATTTTTTTCAACCGCTTTTGGATATTTGTGTTAAAAGGGCTGAAAAATATATCCTCCCCATTATTTTAATACCTTTTTTGCTTGCGCGAATTTGTGCCTTTCGTATTTAAGGTAATTTTTTGTTTACTCAAAATTTGATAAATCGTGTTAATTGTTTGCCTAACGTCGTTGGAATATTTCCTATAGAGTTCTATAACGAGAAGTGGAAACGAAAATTGATAACTTATTATTGCACACAATGAATACTACACTTCTACAATTAATATATAGGGTTTTTAGACACATTGATAAAAATACTTGATAAGTTGAAAAGCGAAATAATTTTTAAAGAAAAAAAAAATTAAATAACGTTTTTGCTTACACGTGCAATATTGCATTTAGTTTTTAAAAAATAATTACAGCAATAGACTTTTAAGTTTTGGTAAACACAAATAATCAAGAGACTAAAATAAATTAGTAAATATTAATTTCTATGATTGACGCAAAAGCTATACAAGCCTTAAGCAAATCAAAGTCTTGATCAAGCTTCCTTTATATGTCAAAAAACTCTAAGCTTAATAAGCCAACCGCCCTTTAAAGAAATCACGTTAAAGAAACCTATTTGTCTAGCGTTGAATTACGAGGGCTACTATTTATATTTCTGGCCTGGCAACACTGAGTGCTGCCAAGTGCAATCTGACATTTCCATTGGAAAGTTTGTCATTTTTAAGAATAATCGTACTCAAAACGTTTTGACGTACGACCATTATTTGTGTTGTTTACAGTGACTTGAAAAAATTAATATAGAAAAAAATGGAATTAATTCGTGAACATTTTCCTGCCATCATTTTTCACAACTTTCGACGTGGATTATCGCGACAAGAGTGCATTGATGAACTTAAATCTTTGTATGGCGATGAAGCACCATCCTATAGCACTGTGAAAAATTAGTATAATGAATTTAATCGTGGCCGAAGCTCGCTCAAAGACGAATTCCGTGAAAGTCGTCCAAAAACGGCTGTTGTGCCAGAAAACATTGATGCCGTGCGTGAACTCATAATGCAAGATCGACATGCGACATACCGAGAGATAGAGACATCCTTGGACATTTCTTCCACCAGCATACATTCGATACTGCATGAACACCTGGCCGTAAAAGAGGTTTGTTCTCGTTGGATCCCGCACAATTTGAAAGTCGCTCAAAAAAGGCTCGTGTCGATTGGTGCAAAGAAATGTTGCAAAAATACGATTGCGGTGCTTCAAAAGACGTTTATAAGATCGTGACAGGTGACGAATCATGGATCTATGCGTATGAGCCCGAAACGAAACAACAATCGACCGTGTGGGTCTTCAAAGACGAGCAAAATCCAACGAAAGTTGTTCGTGGAAGAAGCACTTCGAAGCAAATGGTCGCCTGTTTCTTCGGCAAAACTAGTCATGTGGCGTCTGTTCCGCTTGAGCAACGTAGGACGGTCACTTCTGAGTGGTACATTACAATTTGTTTGCCTGAAGTCATCGGAGAAATTCGAAAAACCAACAAGAGAGGACGAATCATTGTTCACCATGACAATGCGAGCTCTCACACATCGGCTCAAACCAGAGCGTGTTTGACCGGCCAAAACGTCGAATTAATGGGTCATCCGCCGTACAGCCCTGACTTAGCACCTAATGACTTCTTCTTGTTTCCGCACATCAAGAAAAAAATGCGCGGTCAACGATTTTCGTCGCCAGAAGAAGTTGTTGAAGTGTTCAAAAACCATGTTTTAGAGGTGTCTCAATCGGAGTGGAAAAAGTGCTTCGACAACTGGTTTGAGCGCATGCAAAAGTGTATAAATAATGCTGGAGAATACTTTGAAAAACAATAAAACCATTTTTGATTATAAATATTCGCATTTTCACTATTAGGCCAGAAATATATAGAGCAGCATTCGTAGATACATGTATATCCTTATAGGTATTCATTTAATTTCTGAAGGATTAAAATTATAAATCTATAAAGTGTTTGGAGGCATTTACACGTTGATTTTTTTCATGACTTTAAAACCTTGTGTTTTTGCTTGCTTTTAATATAAACTTTAAAAAAGTAAAAAAAAGTAAATCATCATAAGAATAGTGTCCTGATGGGACACTGTACAATCCGTGCTGATCCCAGGGGACTGCAACGATTTTTTGTAGCAATTGCAATGACAAGGAAAAGTAGAAAACAGTGAAATACTGGATCAGTATGGGGAATCCTGAAAATATCATGTTTAAGTGATTTGTTTAGATTATAAATTCTAATGTTTTAACAGCTAAACATGAGCTAGAGTGCTAAGCGCACTCTACCTGTCAAAGATTCTTATGTACATATGTATGAAGCAAACATAAATAGCACAGCGTCAGCGCTAAAACAATAAGGAGTGGGATTTTGAGAGTGCGTAGGTAGTGAATTTGGCTGTTTGTTTATCTAATTTTTTTATTGCCAAAAAGTAATCACAATTTAGTTATTTTTAGGGCAATCTAGCAACTTTATTTCTTTTTTTATTTCTATGTAGTTGGTTTTATAAAATATGGCTTGATAGCGTTGCGCCTGACGTGCTAATTTTATTATGTCTACCAAAAAACTTTTAGTGAAAGGCCAATGTAAGAGGCATGCGGGCGTGGGCAGCAATCAGCTGTTCTTTTCGCCGCTTGGCAAAATGGCAAATGAACGCGGCTTCTTGACGTAGAAACTTGTGTAAAATATATAAAACATATGTAGTTTTTTGACGCAGAAATAAATAAATTTAATTGTTCAAAATTTTAAAAGAAAAAATAAATAAAAAAAGTAACACAAAGAGAAGACTATAAATGATTTGACAAATTAAAGCGTCCAAACGAAAAGTTGAACTAAATTCAACATTGCCGCTCGGCCGCTTTTGACGGCATTGCCAAGTTAAATTAAATTCAACGTGTTAAAAATTTTGTATGAGTATTTTTATTAACAAACTAATTTATTTCAAATAGGTAATACTGTTGCCGCATGCCGGTTGCATTGGCCTTTTACCACATATGATATTTGAGGAAAAAGTGAAAATCAAACAGTTTACGGTACATTTATGAAAATATTATTTTGTGCCTAATAACCCTAATAACGGTTTTCTGTCTGCTGTATAATCCTGCTTGAAGAAAAAAATATATGGGACGCTTAAAACGGATGTAAAATCAATTTGTATGAACTCTAGAAAACAAATTTCAGACAAAAGGTTAAAATAACTTTAACAACAGAAATCAAGCTAAAGTATTAGCAAAAAAAGTAATTAAATAAGTGAAGAAAAAATAACAATCATACAGGAAGTCAAGCTAAAAAGCTGCTTGTTAGTACACAACAACAAAAGTTCAAAGGATTTTTGTCAAAACGCAACATTGCCGTGGCATGAAAGATTACAATTTTTGTTTGATGTTGTTATTTTATATTTTCAGTATTGTTTTTGTAGTATTTCGCCCAAACAAATAATATTGAAGCAGTGTAGAAAGTGTTACTATGTATTATTGATTTTTTCTTTTGTTTTTTTGTTGTTTTTGTGCTTTTATGATTATTAAAAAAACATGGTGATTTATAGACAGCACTTTGCTGTTTTGTTGTGCACTGCTGTTATTTAACAATAAAGTCACTTGAAACCCCCAAAAAATTGCTGAAGTTAACTGATTTTTTATTTATTTAAAAATCGGCTCATTTCTCATAAAAATATATGGGAAACCACACATTTTTTATATAAGTATTTAAATGCTTTTATATAAATTGTTTTGTTACGTTTAATTTGATTTGTTTATTTAAATTATTATTGGTTTTTAATATTTGTAACTCTTCATAACATTTGTTTCTCACTTTAATTAATTTTTAATTATTTATTTCAATATCTGCTAAGCAACAATTTTATTTTTTATTGTTGTTAGTAGTTTTCATTTAGCTTTTCTTAGATTTTCCTTTTGCTGTTGCCTTTTTTTTTTTTTTGTTTTATTATTAAGTGAATAAATTTGTCACTTTTGTTTTTGAAATCACACTTTTGAGTTTTTTTTTTAATAAAACATCCATATATTTTTTCACATCTTTTATTATTATTATTTTTTTTTAATTTCTTTTTCCCAATGCAAACAACATACCCTTACAATATGAGTGTCTACTTTCGCGTTTTTACTCGCAATGATTTTTAAATCAATAGATGATATATTCTTACTTCTACTATACATTAAGTACTCGTAGATGAAATTCGCAAGTTGCTTTTATATTCTGTCTGGGAATGTTTTGTTGTTGGTTGGTTGTTCGGTTGATTTTTATGCTGCGCTCTCTCGCTGCCATGCTGCCATATTTGGCAGTATTGTTATTTTAACGTTTTACCCTCATTTTGACGATTTAAAAGCTTTTTACATTATCATTTGTTTTTATGGCCTTGACTAAAAACCAGGATAGCTGGTCAAATTATAATGGAAATTAGTAAAATAAATATTAAATATCAAAAGTTTTCTGGTTGCTAATTTTAGTTTATATGCATTTTAACCTTGTGAGTGGTCACCATTTTTTAATTATTTACATAGTCATTGATTAAAACATAATTTTAAATTGTAAAATAACATAATATTTTCTTTGTGTGAATTTTGCTTCATTTTGTAAAAAAAAATAAACATTTTATTATATTCTAATGTTCGCTGTGATTTTGAATTTTGTATTCTGTTGCTTTTTTTGCATCTATTTCTAATACAATTCTCAATCAGTGAGTTTGCCTTAAGACATAAGATCTTCCATTTTTACACATAATTTGGGTATTTAAATAGTCATATGTATATTCTGCAATTATAAATTTCATAATTAATAGTTTATTTTAAAATAAAAATTTCATTTCTCAAAATTATAAAATAAATATATTATTATATTTTTTTATATAAAAAAAAATGCTCGTTGGGTGAAAAATTTATGCTTAAAAAAATTACGTAACTAAAATTATACTTGGTATTTTTTTAAAGAACAACAAGAGAAAACTTAGAAATAAAGACACGGTCAAAAAGAATCTATCAAGTTATATTGTGGGTTTTTTGGCATTAAATACGATAATAATTTTTGGCGATTTACATAATCATTTTAACGATTTTGGCGATTTTTTTCTGATACAACGATTTTTCCTTATTCGTCTAGCGGTTATAATCGCTACTTACAAACAATTTATTTTCAACACACTTCTGCATCCCCCTTATGTTTAAATATTTAATTATTGCATTTTTAGAGATCCATGCACAAAATGTAAAAAAAATAACCCTATTGCTTTCATTACATTATCTTTCCGTCTGTCCATTTGTCATAGCCCCCAATTAAATGGTGTTCCAAAAGTATACGCCTAAAAATATTGTTATTTTTAACTTTGATGAGCAAACAGGTCAAATTTGCACAGTTTCAGTGAAATTATATGCGTAACAAGTTTAAAAATTTAAAATTTTAATACTCGTATACATCATCTTGCAAATTTGTGAAAAATTTCTCTTTAACAGCTGTTAAAAAGGTTGGACAGGGGATAATTTTTATATGAAAGCTGCTGGTAATGACTTTCACAACACAAATAAAATTCAATACTAAATAGAAACATAAACATATTATTTCGAAATAACATTTAATATCTTTTTGCAAAGCCAAAGTCATTGTTAAGTGAAGGCTCGTTTGCCTTGATCATCCTTGTAAACAAAGAATTGATTCCAGCAAGGTTTTTCTTAATTAGACTTAAAACAAATCTTAATGAATCCTTATTAAAAGCTCTAGGGTATTTAAATAAAAAATAATTAAAGGATTATATACGAGTACTAACAAAAACAACCGTTCATTATTTTGCGGACTAAATTGTTATCCAACTGTTGCCACTGCATAGCTGGTTATGCATTTCGACAATGCTAGACTGGTCATTCCAATAGGCACATGTAAATTTTATTAACATATTTCGTTTAGCCATTCATTATTCAGACGAATTAATTCCTACGCTTTGCTTGAGAAAATATGAGCAATAAAGAAATAAATATTAAACTAAGTTTAAGCTTGTTTTTTTAATTTTGCTATAAAAATAAAAAAATTCAAAAACAGCCATCTATGAAAATGTTTTCGTAGCACAGAAATGCAATGACTGTGGTGCCATCTATGAAGAATTATTTAGAAACTAAATAGTAAAAGAATAAATCCTAATTGTGTTTTATAACCACATAGTGTTGCCAGACCGCTTGAATAAGACATCCCACGGTTATGTTTTGCGTTTTTTATGATCTGTTTGACGCTACAATAAAGAGAAAATCGAGTTTGGTGTTTGATTTGTTAAGTTTGTTAAGATGTTTTAAATTTAATGTAAATAGTTTTATACCCTTTAAACAAAAAAAGTTTCATCAAGAACTGGTAATCGCAGTAAAATGGAATTTTACACAAAAAGAAACAAAACAAAAACAGATATATACAGACATATTGAAAATTTTGGTAAAATAATGACTTCGGGTCGATTTAAATAAAGACGTCTTTTAAAAGACCCGTTTGGAGTTTATATTATAAATCACGGTTACTTGTACGAGATGATTTTTTGTTTGAATTAAGTTTGTTCAAAAACATATATGTATGTATGTTTTAATACGAGGGCTGCTCTATATATTTCTGGCCTAATAGTGAAAATGCGAATAATTATAATAAAAAATGGTTTTATTGTTTTTCAAAGTATTCTCCAGGATGATTTATAGACTTTTGCATGCGCTCAAACCAGTTGTCGATGCACTTTTTCCACTCCTATTGAGACACCTCTAAAACATGGTTTTTGAACACTTCAACAGCTTCTTCTGGCGACGAAAATCGTTGACCACGCACTTTTTTCCTGATGTGCGGAAACAAAAAGAAGTCATTAGGTGCCAAGTCAGGGCTGTACGGCGGATGACCCATTAATTCGACGTTTTGGCCGGTCAAAAACGCTCTGGTTTGAGCCGATGTGTGAGAGCTCGCATTGTCATGGTGAACAATGATTCGTCTTCTCTTGTTGGTTTTTCGAATTTCTCCGATGACTTCAGGCAAACAAATTGTAGTGTACCACTCAGAAGTGACCGTCCTACGTTGCTCAAGCAGAACAGTCGCCACATGACCAGTTTTGCCGAAGAAACAGGCGACGAAGTGCTTCTTCCACGAACAACTTTCGTTGGATTTTGCTCGTCTTTTGTCGATTGTTGTTTCGTTTCGAGCTCATACGCATAGATCCATGATTCGTCATCTGTGACGATCTTATAAACGTCTTTTGAAGCACCGCAATCGTATTTTTGCAACATTTCTTTGCACCAATCGACACGAGCCTTTTTTGAGCGACTTTCAAATTGTGCGGGATCCAACGAGAACAAACCTTTTTTACGGCCAGGTGTTCATGCAGTATCGAATGTATGCTGGTGGAAGAAATGTCCAAGGTGTCTCTAACTCTCGGTATGTCGCATGTCGATCTTGCATTATGAGTTCACGCACAGCATCAATGCTCTCTGGCACAACAGCCGTTTTTGGACGACCTTCACCGAATTCGTCTTTGAGCGAGCTTCGCCCACGATTAAATTTATTATACCAATTTTTCACAGTGCTATAGGATGGTGCTTCATCGCCATACAAAGATTTAAGTTCATCAATGCACTCTTGTCGTGATAATCCACGTCGAAAGTTGTGAAAAATGATGGCACGAAATTGTTCACGAGTTAATTTCATTTTTTTCTATACTCGTATTAATTTTTTCAAGTCACTGTAAACAACACAAATAATGGTCGTACGTCAAAACGTTTTGAGTATTGAACTTGGCAGCACTCAGTGTTGCCACGCCAGAAATATATATAGCAGCACTCGTACAAATATTTTTTGTGTTAATTTTTATTTGCACTTTTTAATTTGTAAAAGTATACAATGTAAATAAAACTTAACAACAGGAATACAAAAGTGCGCATAAAGAACTGAAAAAATTGTGTATGTGTTCTTATCACTTCTTGTTTCTCAACCCCGTTCATCTAAAACACATTTTAAATCATTCAAAAATTTCATCGCGTAATGCCCTCCTAGCGTTGGTTACCTTTTTTACCCAAATTATTTTATTTATTTTAACCGACTTAAAAAAGAAGAAAGGTTATCAATTCAGCTGAATGTTACTTGTTTAATGTTTGTTGTTTGTGTCCGCAGAAGTCGGTCATTTCTGGACCGATTTTGAATTTTTTTCTTTATTTTAAAGCTTACAGATTGGTCACGTTTTAAAAACAGTTCATAATCTTAAAAATTAAAGGGTGTCCTTATACAACATACATATTTTTTACGTGTACTATGAACAATAAAGGGCACCACTTTAAAATTTATAAACTGCGTATCAATAACAGACATACTTAAACAAGGTCGGAAAGCGTTTTTTTTTGCTGTCAAAAGTTCTCATGCCAGTACATTTTGTATAGAGCATACCGAAATAACGCGGCGGCAACGCTTTACAAATGGAAAATCCGATTTTGACAAGGCGTTTAATAATAAAATATTAAAAATTAACAAAAACAAAACAAATTTTTGTTTTTTTATAAAATTTTTAATTTACACGACACAAACACCAGAATTTTTATTCCTTTTAAAATAATTAGGGAAGATATATATATTTTTGCAAAAAATCTACTTTAGAAATTAAAAAAAATGTGTTCGGGGTGTAAAATTTTAAGCAAAAATTTGAAGTGAAAAGGATGACCTTTAGTTTCGGAGTTACGGACCCCCAACGTTTGTATGTATAATATGGCATATATCGAGTTTTATATGGTGGAATAAGGCAATATGGGAATCATCGGAAAAATAATTTTTTGCTTAGATTTCCATTTTATACCCCGGAGACAACTTTCATTTTTGAGCTGCGTCCGTTAATAAGACTCAAGCCTTAATTTTATAACCCTTTTTTTAATTTTGATATAGCGTTGCCGCTTTTGTTTAGGTATAGCATTTCAGCGTTAAAGCATGCGGAAGAAAACGTTCCGCTTTCCGCTTTTATTTAGGCATGTCTGTAAAGCTCCCAAAAGCAAAAAGTATTACAAAAATAAATCTAAAAATTAAAATGAGTCGTTAATTGACCTATATGGGCCTATCTCTTGAATTCTTGAAAATTGGGCAGAATGTCGATTACTATAATGGTTATAAATACCTATTAATTAAATATAAATTAAACGTTGCCCCAATAATTCTTTTAATTTAATGTATGTGGGCATACTTTACAACATTTGTAGATAGACGTTTGAAGTTTGCAAATAATTTGTAATTGCCAAGTCCGCTATAACAAAAATAAAAACATTTGAAATTTGGGTGTCCCAAAAGTTGATGTAATTTGATGTATGTGGCCAAACTTTTGAACCGTTATAGGCAGAAAGATGAAATCTACAAGAACCCTGTATTGCTAAGTTCGATATAACAATATGTATACAATTTTAATTTAGAAATAAAATGCTTTTCCCATAATCGATGTTTTTTAAGGTTCAATTAGACGTGCCATAACCATATAAAATAGCTATTCAAACCAACCTTATGGGAAACACTGTATTTGATTATTGGTGACATGCCATAATGCCATAGCCATAACCGTTACCATAGATATAAATTATTTGTTTGATTTTTCACCATAACCATATACAATTGAATTGAATTTTAGTATAAACTGTTTGTTTTTTATTTTGTTCTTATTTTTCACGTTCGCTGCTTTGTATTGGCGAGTTTTAATTTATATTTTTCATTGGGCTGCTTTCTTAACAAACGGCAAAACAAATAAGAGCTGCTTGTGACTATAGCACCACTATTCGCTGGCAATAAATATGATTATGGCTATGGCGTTATGGTATGGCACGTCTAATTTAACCTTTAAAACGGACTTAATGTATTATTTTTTATACATTATTTCATTTGTTAAAATCTTAATTGATGTGCACATATATCTAAACCCCTTACGTCTCATTAGTATGCTGATGCCAATTGGCTCTAGAGGTTATCTTTGAAATAGACATATATTTATGTGTTAGTTAGCAACTAACGAGTTCAAAAGATAAGAGTATGTATGTATGTCAAAATCAGTTTTTCTATACAAAAACGCTCTTATTTTTTTTTATGCTTCTCATTTAGGACGGCACAGATTTTGTGTATAACGGTTTAACGGTTTTGAGCTTTATTTTATTGTTTGTTATAGAAAAAATTCTAAGTAGCAGAAATAGAGGCCTGTGACTTATAAATATAAAGATATTGTGGCAATAAGAATAAAAAAAGAGAGCAGTACAGCTCGAAGTGATTGAGTTTTTGAACAAAATAAAAACAATTTTTTTTTTGCCAGATCCAGTATTTGGAAAGAAAACTTCGTTTCTACAATTTAAATTTTAAACAAAAACCAAAATAAATAAGTAAATTTTATGTATATGCGCATTTATTTAAAACATAACATGATCACTGACTTTTTAACCGACGTCAAAGAAAGAAGGAGGTTATACAATTCGGCTGAATGTTGATTTTTTATGTTTGTGCCTGCAGAACCCAGTCATTTCTGATCCGATTTTGAAAATTTTTGTTTATTTTAATTTTAGAGATTAAGGGGTGTCTCATAATTGACATAGATTTACTTATATAGGCGTATCTTTTGAACCGTTATAGAGAGAACGCTGAAACTTAAAAGGTACCTGTATTTCTAATCCCGCTATATTAACGAGTTTATAATTTGTATTTAGAAATTAAAGGGTGTCCCATAATTGATGTAGAATTACTTATATGGGCCTATCTTTTGAACGTTATAGGCAAACGCTTGCAAATTAGACAAGTATTTATATTTAAAATTATAAATAAAAGAGTGCCCCAATAGTTCATTTAATTTGATGTATATGGTCATACTTTTAAACAGTTGTAAACAGACGATTGAAATTTACAAAGAACCTGTATTACTTACCACGCTATAACAACAAGTATTAAATTTGATTTTGAAATAAAGGGGTGTCCCAATAGTTGATGTAAATTGGTGTATATGGCCTTACTTTTATACCGTTATAGACAGACAGCTGAAATTTACAAGGGACCTGTTTTGCTAAGTCCGTCATAACAAGAAGCTTATAATTTGAACTTAGAAACTAAAGGGTGTTCCCAAAATTAATGTAATTTTTGCCATATGTCCGTATTTTTTGAACCGTTGGATACAAACACCAGAATTTTAGACAGAATGTCCACTACTTCGTTTGGCATAATATGTATAAAAATTATTAATTAAAGGGCTTTACAATAGTTAATATAATCTGATGTATATGGGCAAACTGTTGAACCGTTATAGACAGACGGTTGAAATTTACACAGAACCTGATTGCTTAATCTACTACAACAGCAAGTATATAATTTGGAAATCAAAGCGTGATCCTTTAGTTGCTGTAATATGATGTATATTGCCAAACTATTGAACAGTTGAACAAGTATAAAGTTTGGAGGTGGAATACAAGGAAAGAAAAAATAAAAATAGTTACTGAATATTTGCTGTGATTTTGTATAAAACATTTTTAAGTTGTTATTGTCTTTTGTCTTATTGATTCAATGGAGTTCTCATTTAATCAATTTGGCTTTTGATATAAAGACTTTCTAGTTTTCTATACAAAATTTGGGTAAAATCCACTGATGAGCTATTTGAGCAGTAGTGAAATGGCCATATGGATATGCTTTCCCCGCAGAAATAAATTTCATTTTTTAGTTTAATATAATAAATATTTCATGAGTATGTCATGAAATATTTATATTTGAAGGAATAAAGCACGAATTAAGTAAATTAAATATAATAAATAATTATATATTTACACCGGTTTACCTCATGCAACTTTCACAGTCAATATACAACAACTTAGCAGCTTATAGATCCTTAGAGTTTATTTAATGCAAACTAGCTCAGCTTGTAACAAAAGACAGCATTAGTATAAAAAAGATATATACATTTAAATAATAAATCTTCTACAAAAAATATATTTTTGTAAATGCATTTTATCAGGTATAAATTGTGTGATATTGCTTCTTCTTAATATTAATTGTGCTTCTTCTTCTTAAAATTAACATTTAGTATTTAAATAGGGAATGTACTTTGGTATCAACTTTTTTGCGTCCTTCTAAGAATTCCAGTTCCATAATAACCAAACATTTAACAACTTCACCACCAGCTTTACGGACTAGTTTTATAGCTGCTTCTAAGGACCCACCGGTAGCTAGCAAATCGTCAATAATGAGAACTTTTTGTCCAGGTTTTATAGAGTTTGTCTGCATTTCAAAAATATCCTAAAAAGATTGTTGTTTTAGTAATGTTAAATGTAGAATAATTTACATACATGGAGTAAAAAGAAAAAATACATCCATAAATAAGTATACATTAAAATATTTTTTTAAACAAAATTTAAAAAATTGACCAAATAAGAGAAAGAACAACATCCATATTTAATAACACTTTTTCAATTTGCTCCATTGTATGTATTACATCTTATTTGCTGTAATCAAACATTTTTGTTAAGGAAAGGAGCTGAATTGTCAGAAAGAATTCAATATGTGGTACAGAACTAAACGGCAGTACAATCATCAATATTTTGAAAGTTAACATCAAAGCTAGAAAACAAAGAGCATTTTAAATGGTTGCGTAATACCGATCGAGGTGCCATGCAGGAAATTTAGCCCGATTTAATTTAAGTAGGTTTTCTAAAGTTATTTTGCAACATTCGAAAAAGGAAATAAAACTTCTGCAATTGGATTTAAATTATATTTTCTTTAAGATATAATAAAGAATTAAAATTTGTAATATGCAGCAAACGAAAATGAAAATAATTCAGAGCGAAATAATTTTAATCTTTAAGACCTCTTTTTATAAATTTAATGACTTGTCCTTGAGGAATAAAAAAGTATAAATTATTAAGGCGACTCAGCCGGACAAAAACTAATATTAAGGTGTAGGGGAACAAATCGGAGTTACGGACCTCCAAAGTTTTTGTATCTAATAACGCATATTGAGTATTCGATGGTAGAATGGGACAATATGGGTATCATTGGAAAGGGAATTTAAGGACCTATTCAATTAAATAGGAAAAAAGTAAAAATAAAAAAATTAGGTAAGGCTCCAACAAAACTATTTTTTCCATATAAACATAACTTTACTCAAAAACGAAATGATTTTCTCCTCTATGGTATAACCAACATCAGCTTCGCTTTCTTAAGGTTTCCTGCGTAGCCGGCCTTCGGCCAGTCGAAATGATTTTCTCTTCTATGGTATAACCAACAGCGGCTTCGCTTTCTAAAGGTTTCTTGCGTAGCAGGCCTTCGGCCGGGCCCAAAGATTTTCTCCTCTGTGCTATAATCAATACAGGCTTCGCTTTTTAAAGGTTTCCTGTGTAGACGGCCTTCGCCCGGACGTAAGGATTTTCTCCTCTATGGTATAACCAATAGCGGCTTCGCTTTCTAAAGGTTTCCGAATAACTTAATTTATTTTGTAAAAAAATGTTTTTTCTTACCAGATTTTTTTATTAATTTTTTTTTTAATTTTTTCCTGCATCAATAAATAGGATTTTTAATTCCCTTTCCAATGATACTCATATAGTTCCATTCCGCCATCAACTACTCGATATATGCCATATTATATATAAAACTTTGGAGGGCCATAACTCCGAAACTAAGGATTGTCGCCAAATTTTTCACTTTACATTTTTTGCTTAAAATTGCATTTTGCACCCTATAGGCAACTTTTTTTATTTTGGAGCGGTGCCCGTAAACTAGATTTAAGCCAAAAATAAACATACTTTAATATATGTAGTATACATTTTTAACTTACTGAACCATATTCTAGAGTGTAGCCAACGGAAACACACTTTCCAGGAAGTTTGCCTTTTTTACGTATGGGAGCACAACTAATACCCAACTCTGCTGCAAGCATTAGATTAAATAAAAAACCACGAGATTCTAAACCAACAATAACATCAACGTCAGGATGTTCTGTGCGTACATGATCCAATAAAACTTCCTTAAGATATTTACAGGCCTGGCCATCGGTTAATGCTCCAAAAATATCACTAAAACAGTCGATATTTAGTAGATTAACATAATGTTAAATTCAGAACTTACCGAAATAATATGCCCTTTTTTGGAAAATCTGGATAAACTCCAATGTGTTGGTTAATATAGTCCAATTTTTCTTTATTATCCATTTTAATAACGAAACGTGTTGTGCTTAATCTACTTCTGATGGACTTTTACAAAAAAAATAAATTTTTGATGAAACGTGTTGATGGGAACAATGTGTTTTGTGAAGTTTAAGGTGTTAGTGAGATAAAGGATTGAACCTGAACATATTTATACAAACAAAGTTCATTTTTATATACAAAAACATAACTAATTACACATTTGCTTTAGTCTATCTAATTATGGCCTATGTTTGGTATGATGCTGTTGATAACAGCAGTATTTGCCATATGAAAAATATATTCATCAGCTGGGATGGAAGTTGCCAGATGATTTTGAAAAAACGTTAATTTCGTATCGTCAAGTAGATGAGAATTGTAGGCGTTATTAGTTTTTGCTCTTTTTCCCTCTTTTTGATATCGTGCTTAAAGCTTAAAGACACGATACACTAGCTTTGTTTAATATCTTTAGGGCGAAAAACTACAACGAGAGAGTAAAAAAGATATTTTTTTTAATATCAATTTTAGTAGAGCATGTAGATACTTCAATCATTTATCAACAACAAATAAGAACAAGTAAGAGTGCTATTCGGCTATACCGAATCTTATATACCCTTCACATTCTATAAAAATCTAGTTTAGTGAAGCAACTCCAATAAAAAAACAAATATTGGGGTGACAGAGAATTAAAAAATAAAAAAAAAATGTTGACATCGGCTCTTAATGGGTTAAGCATTTTTAAAAAATTTTATTATTTCCTTAAAGATTTTTTCAGAAAAATGATGCCCATATTGATATATTAAAACTTTTGAAAACTAGCCTGCTTGATTTCAATACTAACACGGATGGACAGACCGACATCGCTCAGTCGACTTCGCTATGCAAGAGAAGTCAGAATATATACACTTTATGGGGTCGGAAATTGATATTGTAGAAATTACAAACGGAATGACAAACTTAGATATACCCTTTTTCCACTTTTTGTGGTGAAGGATATAAAAATTAAATTATTTGGAAAAATTAGAGGCACACGTGGTGTTTTGCCTGCTGCCTTGAAGCATATAGACCGATTATGCTGATTTTCATTAGCAAAATATTCGAAACTATGTAGATTGACGTATTTTCTCTAGCTCATCTAGTGCCTTGGCAAAGTTGATTTCAGTCCAAACACGGATGGAGAGACGGACATCGTTCAACCTACTTTGCTACACGTAAGAACTCAAAAAAATATTTTATGCAGTCGGAAGTGGATATTGTAGAAATTACAAACGGAATGACAAACTTAGATATACATTTTTCTACTTTTTGTGGTAAAGGGTAAGAAAAGAAAACAACTTAATTAACGAACATCAAATTAAAAGCGAAATAAAAAACTCTGATGGCATAAAAATTTCAACCTTAATGAAACTCGCTGAACTTTAAGAAAGACTTTGAAAAATTGCACGAAAAATGGTATAGTATAATTATTCGATGAAATCTTAGGGAAACTAAGTTTAGATTTACCAAATGACATTTTTTCAATTCTCTTATATATTATAAGGAGTTTCATCGAGTCCCGACACTATTTTTTCATGGCATCGAAATGTGTAGATTTCGCTTTTAATTTGATATTCGTTATTATAGTTTTTTGTTTGCGTTATTTGAAATAATGCACGAATATCAAAGCGTATTCAGTGAACGTACACAAAAAGGGTGTAAAACAAATCGCTCAAAGCTCAAGATACGCCAGTTTGCTTCACAACACCTTTTGACAATACATAAAAAATTCATAAAAATGTCGTGGTGTAAAGTGGCTCT
Source organism: Gymnosoma rotundatum (assembly GCA_916610165.2). Lineage (NCBI taxonomy): Eukaryota > Metazoa > Arthropoda > Insecta > Diptera > Tachinidae > Gymnosoma > Gymnosoma rotundatum. The sequence continues at coordinate 51,740,066 of OU744338.1, forward strand.
AATTTATTTATTAAATTTTTGTTAGTTGATTAAGAAGTATTAAAAGAAATAAACTAAAATTTTTTAAGTCCGTGTCATAAGGAACACAAGCACAGGATTTACTATAATAAACAATCATACGATTTAATTACACAAAAATCTGACAGAATTCTTTCCTACTTTAAAAAAATCGTTCCAAAATGGCGTCGTAGGTACCACAATATTATACAAAAAAACCCCTCTTTTTCTTTCATTAATAATATTTCATCATGTAGTTACCAGTCAAGACAAACATTAACAGTTATCATTTACAAAAAACTTTTCGTATATAACCTTTCAATTTTGTTCAGTGCATCTTGAAAACTCAGCTAGAATAATTTTGCTTACATTTAATATTATAGTACTAGTAAAGGTGCTAAAGCATTGCTTTAATTAACATCCACTACAAAGAAAAAAAAAATACATTAGATTCTAATGATTAGAAAAAAGTAAACAGCAAACGAAATTATAGAAGATTTATTTCTAAGAGTCTCTTTTATTATCTGAGAGTTGAGAGTAATGAAAAGAGTTATTTGATTGAACACGAAAAGCGCAAAAACAAAACGCAAACCTAATACAACAGAGGTATAAACAACGCGTACGATATCGAGTGTATTATCACATAGAATAATATTTCGATACATGTCTTATCGTTATTTTTAAGACAATGTAATAGGTTTATAATATATATTTAATGTACTTAAATAATGATAATAATAAGAGCAGAAAATTGTACTTATATGTGCCAAAAAAATTAATTTAAGAATAAATAACTAAAAACTTAATTTATCGATATCGATTATTATCATCCCAAATTACGAAACTTTTTATTCTATATCGAGTGCCATGATACCAAAATGAAAAATTACGAGGATTTTACTCGATATCGAATGCTTTGATTTGTTAGTCAGCTTACGGGCAGCGTATTTAGTCCCGCCTGTAAAAATTAGTACTTAATCTGTAAAAATTCAATTGCCGTATTCACAAGCTCTGCTAAGGTGTAGGTAGTATTGCATACTACCTTTTGTTTACTTCTTTGTGAACAACCATTGTATCAGTGTGCCATTGTACAAGGTACTTCATACGTCAAAAAGTAAATAAGAAGAAGAAAAGTGCTATTCATCATTTGTTATTTATAAGCCAAATGGGGGAGAAAACAGAAAAAAGTAAATTAATAAATTTTTTGTGTGAGGATGAAATTCAAGACACTTTTAGGATGAACCTAATGTACTTGCTCTCCAGTCGCAGAATTATACATTTAGGGCTACGAAAATCATCATTATGGCATAATCGGGTTTTAAGATATTTTGATGAAAACAGATTTATTCATATGATACGACTACGGCCAGAGGAATTTGTCTATATATTCAACCTTATAAAAAATTACGATGTTTTTCACACAATTGGCGAAAGGCTCCAACTACGCATTGACTTGCAGCTTAAAATTGTACTGTACTGCTTGGGATCTTCAGGAAATGGTGCTTGTGTTCGTAAGGTAGCATCTCTTTTTGGTATAGGTCGCCATCACCTATACCAAAAAGACATACAAAACATTAGAAATCGAGTCATTAAAGCAATATTAAATCTTAAAGAACAGTTTTTATATTGGGAACTTTCAACTTTAACTTTCTAATAAATCAGTCAAATAAATAAATTAAATAAATAAAACTAATAAAAATATCTTTTAATTCAATTTAATTTAATATAATTCACAAATGAACACAAAAATAATAATTCACTTAAACATAAAACATTTAAACAAATACAACGTTTGAAAAACATATGAAAAAAGTACTAAGTGTTGTATCGCATGTTTGCATGAAAATTACCAACAACACAGCTAGCACCGTTGTATTTTGTTAGCACTTAGCACGTACTAGGAGGCTTGTGAATAGGGCAAATGTATCATAATCTTATGAACTGCCTACCTTGATTATAAAAACCGAGATTTTTGCTTGTCTAATTTTCTTTTGTTATCTTTTCCTACTAATTACAGTTTGTACTTTTTATTTTATTTTCCTCACAATATGTGCGGTTTTACGCCGACAGTTTGTATTGTAGTTATACTAAAACATCGCTTAACTAAAGACAATGCCAACTCAAATGCTGGAGTACGATTGAGTTTTACTTTAGTTTTAAAAACGTTTACCTGAGTAACAGACGTGTTTGCATTAAATTTAATTACCTAGTTGAAGAATTCGTTAAAAAAAAACAAAAGTAAACATTAAAAAATGATTAAAATCATCACAGAATAAAAAATAAATAAACTAGTTTTAAAATAAAGGAAAAAACAACACTTTTTCACTTAGTCTGCACTAAATTTTTAAATTAAGTGCTTTGGATTTAAAAAAGGCCAAAATAAAAACCAGTACAACTTTTTTTTGTGAAAGGTCACTTGTTTAACATTTTAATTTAAATTCAATATAGTTATAGAATGTTGTTATTGGTAAAAAAACAGTGTAATAAATAATTAATAAAAAATTTAATATTTCTTTTTTTTGTGTGGTAAAACTTAAAAAATATCTATATAATTTTGCAGTAAAAAAAACGTGAAAAAGAAACAGAAAACCTGTCTTGTATCTTAAATTTATAAGAAGAGGCCCTGTGTAACATCAATAACAACTTAAAACAGCAGCTTTAAAAACAACGTTCCCAAACAAACCCATCAACCTTCGCAGAATCTCACATTTTAACCACTTCTTTTTTTTTTAGTTGAGGTTGCTGTTGTAATTTTTTGCAAGACTAGTATTTAATGGATACGTATCGTTACGATAAATAGTAAAACTACTGCTACACACTGCAACTGAGACCAATACCACGAAATTCACATCAGCCATCTACAGATATTAAAAGTATCTTGAATGTGTGTATCAGTGTCTGTATCGGTGTCTAGATATGTTTATATTAAAATGTTTGCAAACATGAGAATCGTGATCTAATAAACATGAATTTAATACTTCGCTCTAAATGAATTTCTATAAATATCAATAATTAAAAAAAAAGAAAAAAGAAAAACATACAAAACCACTTTTATCCCAACGAAAACAAAGTGATCCTATTTACGAAAAAAAATAATATTCAAAATCCATTAAAAACAACAAAACTTAAAGAGAAAATTTGTTTCCTATGAACAAAGAATTTGCAACTAAAGGGGAAGAAAGTCTTTCAAAAAGTTTAACTTGCCCACAAAAAAAGAAAGTTGGTTTCTGTTAAATATTCATAATTTGTTTTTGGTGCATAAAAAAAGTTAAATCATCCTATGAAACCATATTAAAAAAAAAAAAACAACAAAAACTTCAGCGCTACAAACCAGAAGTTTTATTACAAAGCAACAACTGCCAGCCAGACTTGTTTTTTTTCACTGTTTTTTTTCTTTTTTGCACAAATACCAAAATAAAAGATTTGGAATATTCCTTCTTTTTCCGCTCATCCGTATTTTTGTTTATTTTCTTTTGAACAACAATAACAATAACACACGTCTTAAAGGTAAGAAAGTAAAAAAATATGTTGGCATTATTTAACCCTTAAATGTTTTAACAGTAGTAATTTGGTACCCGTTTATGTTTAGGGACCAAGGTATTCTCATTTTCAAATTATGAAAAGGTTAGATTAGGATTTGATTGTGTGTAAAAATTACTAAATTGCTACACCTTTAAAATATTGAGTATTTAATTATTGAACCCGGATTGTAAAATTAATATGTGTTGAAAATGAGAATTGAAAATTAAAACTTTAAACTTTAGCTCCATATTATTTAATTACCAGCAAAATTGATGAACATTTATATCATAAAAGAGGTCTTTCTCGGTTAATTCCTGTTCACTATATGAAGCATTAGACCCTATTTGTCTAATATATATTTCGGTCTAATTTAAAATCGGACAATTTCATTTTTTGTATAATTTTAATATTTTTTATAATAAACAAATTCATTTGGTTAAAAATTCTTGCTTTTTTATATTTATGCCCGCAGAACTCAGTAATTTCGAAACCCATATTACAATTTTTTCCTTTATATAAAAGCCCGATCCCGTTTCAAAAATTTCATAATTTTAAAAGTTAAAGGGTGTCTCTGTACAACATATGTATGTACATGTTTTTTACGTGTATTATGAACCGTAAAGGGAACTACTTTAAAATTAAAAAAAAAAAACTGCGTATCACTCTTAAAATTAGAGGATGTCCTCGTAGGTGATGTAAATATATGGGTCTATCTTTTGAACCGTTATATACCAGCAATTGAAAATTAAATAGAATGTCGATTACTGTGGCCGTTTTAATAACAAGTATAAATATAAATAAAAGGATGCCCCAGTAATGCATGTGTGTGGCTATACTTTTGAACAGTTGAAGATAGACGGTTTACAAAGAACCTGTATTGCTTAATCCGATATATTAACAAGTATATAATTTGGTATTGTAAATTAGAGGTTGTCCCAATAGTAAATGTAATTTAACATATATGGTCTTATTTTTTGAACCGTTAAACACTAGAAAATTAGACAGAATGTCCACAACCTTGTCTGGTATAATAAAAAGTATAAACATTTAAAATTATAAATTAAAGGGTGTTACCAATGTTGATGAAATTTGATGTATATGGCCAAACTATTGAGTCGTTGTAGAATTTTAAAAGAATCTATATTGTTAAGTTTGCTAGATAAAGCAAGTATAAAGTTTGAATTTAAAAATTAAAGGGTGTCCCCCCTTGATTGATTTGTCTGTTTTGAATTGGTTCTTCTTTTGCAAGAATTATTTTATTTCTAATATCACAAAACAGTGATGTCAGTAGTAACACACTATTTTTTAGAACAAAGGAACCTCAATTTGTGTCCGGCTAAACTTATGTATTCTGCAGGCAACTTTAAGAAAGAAGTATTTTGTTCTTGAGAATTTAAACTTGTTTTCATTTTGAAAAAAATTTCGTAGCTATTTTGGCTCAACATTTTCTTGAGCATCAGTTATACAAAACTTTTAACTAAATGGTATTAAAAGTGTTAAAAAATATGTCCTGTACTCCTGTTTAATTTTTATTGCAGAGATTAAAGAATTTTGTGCAAATTAATTCATTTACTAACTAAAAACTCTATAGACATTTAACAAAACATCGTAAGATGGTGCACAGTTGGACCAACTGAACAAGTGACTCTCACTTAATGGCAACTTTGGAGGTGTAGCAGGGGAGTGATAGGTACCCATAATCAAAACAATAATTAATTATTAATCAAAATTATTTGTTTATTCCTGCCTGTGACTCCGGACTTTAAAACTGAATTTAAAAAAAAAAACATAAGAAAGTTAGTTCTTAATTACGTGAAATTATCATTTTTAAAAGTAAATGAAATTACCATTTATATTACACACTGTAACTGAAAAAAATGTACACGCACCAAACTGACATGTGCACTCGCCAAAGTCTGTTGAGTAGAGCTGTGTCGTTCGCGAACGAACGGGTTAAGTTGACCGAATCAATCAAGTGAACGAAAAGATCCGGTCATTTAAATCCGGTCTTTTCGTTCAATAGTGCACGGGTTAAATTGAACGGATGACTTTATTGAACGAAGTGAGCCGTATATTTAACCGGCTCCTTTCGTTCAAATTGACCGATTGAACGAACGAATCAGTCTTTGATAATTGACCGAAAAAGACCGGTCATTGAAACGAACGACCGGGCACATGTCTACTGTTGAGCGACTAAACTAAAGAGCATAAGAAAAAGAGGGGCGTTGCTTATAAACAATTGTTTGATGAAAAGTCCACCGCTGCATTAAACAGAAAAAAAAAACATTTTTATTTTTTGACTTACCGCAAGGATTGAACCCAGGGCAGCTGGTTTGTAGTCTACGTGTTTACCACTTAGACTACGGCAGCCTCAACTGAACAAGTGACTCTAACTTTCTATAATATCCATTTGCGACCACATAAAGTGTATATATTCGACTTCTTATGAATAGCGAAGTCGATTAAGCGATGTCCGTTTGTCTGTCCGTGGGAAACTGGATTTCACAAAAACAAAAAAAAAATTAATATTTCAATTGATCAGATATAGTGTCGAAAGAGGTGCTATTGGAAATCAGCATTATCGGCCCATGTCCTTCGAGGCAGCAGGCAAAACACCTCTAATTTATTCATATCACTTGGAACAATAAAGTAACTCCACTAAAAAAAGATAATAATATATGGGTCTATAGCGAATTTTCCGAGTTACGGGGATCTGAAATTTTGAAATTTTTTAAAGTATCAATATGGGTATAATTTTAAAGCTTTTGAAGAGATCTTTAAGGAAATACTAGAATTTTTTAAAAATACTTAATCCATTAAGAGCCGATGTCATTTTTATGTAAAATTATAAATATGCAGTACTAATTTTTTATTTTTATTTTTTATTTCTCTGTCACCCCAATATTTTTTTTTTTTTTTTTGGATTGGAGTTACTAGCCGAATATTACTTGTTTTTAAGCATTATCTATATGCGTATATAAAGTACAAAATACGTTTGTTTGTCGGAAAGCTAAAGCTGCCAATACCAGTGCACCAAAATTAATTACAGCCAAACGGCAGGACCAATTTGAATGGTTTCTTTTTTCATGACTTTTGGAAGACTATCAAGAGGGAGGTGCGGATGCTTAAAGTTCTGCATACACTAAAAAACGCTAGTAAAGTTAACTAAAAAATTATCTAAGAACTAGTTCCGTATTCATGACTTTTTCTTTGATAAACTCTCTGGTTTTCTATTTTTTTTTTACAAAATATTTTTTTAGTGTACTCTAACTTTCAAAGATAGCAGTAAAAATTTATCTAAACTGCCGCCCAGGCTTCGATTAAGTGAAGGCACTTACCTTTAAGCCGAACAGCATGCAGTTTTAAAAAAAACTTTTATGCCTACAACTTTTATGCCATTTCATATTCATATTTGAACAAAATTTTCTTGACCGCTCCTTTATTAATTGTTTAAAGTTTTCAAAACAATCACTGTCTCTAAAATATGAAAAGACATGGGCAGATATAGCGGCTCTTTTGTCATATTCGTTGTGTTGCTCTCGCCATGTACTAAATAACTCTGAATTTTACACGCAGTAGTCACCTGGAAAAATGCGTGTTTTTTTTTTTAAATTTTGCATATATCCGCAGTTGGAATTTATTAAATCAGGAGGGTAATTGATTGTCCTAGAGATATATTACGGTTTTATGGCTAGCATGTGTTAGCATTTTTTTGGAAGTCTTAATAAAATTCTAAATCATAATTCCATAAGTTCATCTTAAGGTCACTTTAATTCTTCCAATTTAATTGATCTAATAGATAAGTTTACTAACATTTCACTATATATTATTAAAGTACTCACCTTTGACATTATTTTCCATTACTTAGTTTTTGCAAATTGTAAATTATTATTATGAAATTTTTTATAACAAACTATCGCAAAATTCCCTGCACTGTATCGTTTAAATAACAGTAACAGTCAGTAAATTTTTTTTTTTTTTTAAATTTAAACAGGGATATTTACTTGGTTACTGTTTCTTTATATTAAAGCAAAAAAAAAAACATACACTTAGCAAAAATTTTGATTTTAATTTTAGCCAAAAAATGGGCAAAATTTCTTATAGTGCAGTGGTCCGATCTTGTTGGAATATTCTTAGTTTTTTTTTTTTATCAGATATTCAGTTGGTAAAATAAGTATAATAAGGTACTTATTTTTTTATATTTCACCTTGAAGTTTTGATCAAATAATTCTCTTATTAATATTATAACTTAACGAAAAACTGGCTGGATTAAAATAATGGGCATGGTACCTTCCATACAAAGCGAAAAATATTATCGTGTACATAGAGAATTATAAAAGGCTCTCAAATTTTGCACTAGTAACTTCCATGTCAATGAACGTAGTTAGGCGAAACAGAGACTGGATTGGAATAGTGGGCGTAGAGGATACTCCAAACAAAGTGCATAATTATTATCATATACTTTGAAATTTTCCATAAGAAACTGTTAAAGCGCACAGCTGGAGAAAAAAATGTCTTTATTGAAACAGTAGGCGTTGTAAAAAATAATCATTGTGTATCCAGAGAATTATAACACATAGCGAGAGCCATGAATTTTTGTACCAGAAACTTCCTTATTTGTTTAGAAAGGCAACAGAAATGACAGTTGGACAGTTGGCGTGGTACCTTTCAACTTCAATCTTTAAAATAAAATTAAAATCTCTAACCCAACTTTATGTCTACTTAAAATTCTTTTGGATTTTCAACATACACATTAACAACAAAAGCACTCCCACAAATAAATTTTATTACAAATTTAAGCAAAAAATTTGAATAAATATCTGCATTTGATGAATAGATTTATTAGTTTTTAAAAATTAGTCGAGGTAAATAGAATCTTATTATTTCTTTTTAGGCAGTTTTTGCTCACACTGTTGAATTATAACGCGTCACTATAAAAGCACCGTTACCTATTTGCAAATTAGCTTTTGGTAGTAATGCAGACTTTTATGCACTTTAGGCGAGTTCTTTTAGCTTTTATGGTGCTAGAACTTTTTTTTTTTAATAATCCATGGAATAACCGCCTTTGTCCCCGATGTCTGGTGCAAACAAAATTTTTGGCTACGATGCCTTTTCAGAAAGCTACAGTTTGATTTAAAAAGAAGTTTTCTATGCTTTAGCATTTTTCGATTTTAATCAAAGCGCATGCTTCGTACGCAGATCTTAGGCCGAATTAAAACGCGTTTAACCTTTAGTTAACAAAATTGTAGTTCTAAGGGATATCCAATAATATTTTTGGATTTCTTTTCTTTTTCTTTTCGTAGATTCGTTTTTATCATGATTAATTCTCGATTTTCTCTTGGAAGAAGAAATTAGTTTCTTTTTGCTATTAAAAAACGATACTAAAAATAGCTAATTGATATTAATATGAAAATAATATTTAAAAATCCTAATGTTGTCTATTAAAAAATTTATCTGCTTGTGTCTTAGCTAAGAAAGAACATGGTGATAAGTGGTTACGTACTCCACTAGAAAGTCTGGTGTGTGTGTGTGTGTGTGTGTAAACGGAATAAAACAAAAATTTGAGGAGCTGGGTTTGTTGTCAAGATCATGGTTCAAATCCTGTCAGAACCTTTCCTTTTCAAAAAAAAACCAATGTTTTTTTTGTTATGGTACATATATTAACTACCTTATTGAGACCGGCGGTGCCAAGGTCTAATCTTGACCCTTTATAATAAATTAGAGCCTTCCATCAAATCTGTTTGGATCGGGAGACATCTATATATATATTTCAAATATTTTTAGAATCTGATTTTATTAAGATCGATTAATTTTCATCAAATTGCGCATCTATCCTTTACATAAATATCTAACTGTTTTTAAATTTTATTTTAATCGGTGCACTTAATTTTTCCCCGTTGACTACCATCTAGGTCCGAGCTCTTGAAACATACATAGATGAGGACCTATCTATGTTTCCATTTTTTTTTTTGAAATCGATTATCCGAGACTTTGTAAAAATTAATTCAGATGCATAAAAAGATCCGCTTCCCTTTTTTGATCCTGCTGGTCCGTTATTTGAAAATATAAATATTTTACTATGAGGGCAAATATCTACATGTGTTTCAAATGCCATTAAAATCGGTGCAGTCGCTTAGCCGTGATTGAAGCACTCACAAGCCAATAAATAAGCATTCAAGCAAGTAAACAAGCAAACTTACAAGGAAATTTATAACGAATAATGAAAAAGACCAACGTAAGCTTTCCAGAGTTTTAATTAGAAAAATAAAACCATTATTGTGCAGGCGCGATAGATGCAGTTGATGAAGACAGTAAAGTGTGGTTGTATATTAGAAGAGCAGATGATTAGGATAAGACGCCGGTATATTAGAATACGAACAAAGCATATGTTAGGAAAGAAATAACAGTCAAGAAAAAATATTGTGTGGCAGCCTTGGCTTGGTTAAAAGGGCCTAGTTGCTAAAACAAGAGAAGGTGAGTTCGAGACTTGCGGAGCCGCAGCAATGTTTGTAGTCTGGATGGCTGCGCGGTAAAGTCATATGTTTGCAAAAAGGCAAGGAGCATTGGTGCTGGCTGATTTTTGTAATTAAAGAGCTCCTGTGTTTAAAAACACTTTAGACACTGGGATTTTTAAAAATCCCAGCTTTTGGTTTTGGTTTTTGTTTTTTTTTTTATTTTTTTATATTATTAATCATAATTTAACATAAAATATTTAAAAATATATATATTATATTAAATAGTTTTAGAATTTACTTGCAACAAATAGATAACCTAATTTATTGATAATTTATATATGGTACAGTATTTACATTAGTGTCTAACAGTTTTGAGGAAAAGATAGGGAAAAACTTGTTAAAGTTTTAAGAATTTTTATTGTGTGTTTTCTATTACATGCATCTTTTTTATCGAAGTTGCTAAAATAAAAACAGCTTTACAAATTTCTTAATGTTTCGATATTAGAAGAACCATTTCTGACTTAAAATTTTGTAAAACTTTTAGTAATACAACAGTTGGTAGATTAAAACCAGCCTTAAGCTTTTTATTTTGGATGATTTAAGGGTTTATTAAGCACGTTTCTGCCCATTTGGTACACCATACCTGGCAGCCATATTTCATTATCGGTCTAATAAACGTTTTTTTATAATTTATTGTTTTTGTGATAATTTGGACTTCTTATTTAGAAGTGGGTAAAGGGCTCTGCCACATTTAGATGCTTTATCACAAGATTGAAAAATATGCTGTTTAATTGTTTTAAATTTATCAAAAACAACTCCAAATTATTTTACGTTATCTGAGAGTGGATTGTTGATCCTTATATTGTTGATGTGCTTTGAGGTATCCTCTTTGGCGATCTATTAAAAGGGAAGATAATCGCTTGAGTTTTTCCTTCGTTATATTTTATTTTCCATTTTTCGAAATTTTTTATCAGCGTGAATAAGTCCTTTTCAGATATTTTTAACAATTGCGTAAAAGTCCAGCTTTTGGTATTTTGAATTTAAAATGTGATATAAATTTTAATTTCTATGTACGCAAAAAATCTATAAATTTTTAACCCAAAAAAGAATTTGAAATATTCTGCTAGCGTCTAATTTTTCTTGTTTTCTTTGGAAAACGTCCACATACATTTGTAAATAATTTTTCTTTCTAAAAACGTTTAGAAATTAAATTAATAATGAACCCAAAAGCCGAAAATAAGTCAATTTTATTTCATTTATAAGATCCACGGTTCAAATCCTGATTGTGATAAAATTAAAAATAAAAACCCAAGACACAGCGTGTTAACATTTATACTTAATCATTACAGTCAATATGATACTGAAACAGCATCTATAATGTTGTGAGCAAAGAAGTATAAATGACTAAAAATAAAAAATTGCATTTCGTGGCAATACTGAAGGTTAATACGAAGCAAAAGCAAATGTACAGGACAAGCAGTGTTGCTAGCAAAAGACAGGAAAAAGTTACGCTTTTTCTTCAAAAAAGATACATTTTTCCATTAAAAGTTACATTTTGAAATTTTCATTAAATAAATAGTAAATTAATACCCTGTTCAGACATACGTTTTAATTTATACAATTAAAATTTTAATTGAGTAATTAATTTTGGTGTTCACACATATCCAATTTAATTTGACAGTAGAATATAGTTCTGTTCAATAACAAGAAGTTGTTACTAATTGTTATTGGAAACTGTTTACTTCAGTACCTCAAAAGAAGCAGCGAAAGAGTAAAAAAGAGTAGAAGATGTGAATGTTAATAAATTTGTTACTACTTTTGTTACTGTCAAGAACTGAACAGCTGATTCTTGTTCTGTTTTAAAAAATAAGTTAATAAATATTAAATACTTTGAACTGAAAGTGTTTATTAGCACTCTCCACGAAAATATTTACATCACATCGTTGTGGCTTTTTTGCCATAATTTGTATGGCGATTTCAAAACCGAATATCTACGCTGAAATTTGTTACAAACACACAGCAAAAAATATACATAACATTTATAGTTTTCGGTTTTGAATACAAAATATTTGAATTGAAGCTAATGTTTGTATAATAGTTAGAAGAAAGCTGAGAAAACTATGTACAAGTAAACGCCAGGTTAATAAAACAATAAACAAAAGAAATAGAATAAAATAAACTAAAAGTTTTACAAAAAAAAAAAAAAAAAACAGAAAATTTTTGGCAATTTGCACACAATCGATGACAAAGCTCTTGCAAATGCTAACTGTTGCAATACAAAATGATTTAAGCATCGAACACCGCTTTTTTTGCTTTTTTAGACACATATTTATTTTTATGGTTTTTTGTTATTATCGTCAGTTCGCCTTTACTTTGCAATTTTTTTTTTCAAAAATGCGTTTATTCGGTTTTTTTTATTTGGAATAGTAATATTGTAAATTTTTATTTTACTCTATCGTTGCTAGTTTCTGCCGGAAATTTATTGAACAGACCAAATATTTCATTAGAAATTTGTGTTTGTAAATTTGGAAGAATAAAGAGAAGTTCAGCTTTAAAAGAAACTTTGCTTGTTTTTATTAAAAATATAGAACTCTTTCAGTCAGTACGTTCAAGTTCTGACTGCACGCTAGCTTTGAATTCAAAAACTTTTCATTTCATATAATTTGAAAATATTTTATTTTTCATTTTTATGGCATTTACTTTTGTCATTGTATAAAATTTTCTCTAACTGAACACACTTCACAAGGGTTGTATGAGGAAACTTAATCAATTATCGACTTAATTAAGTACTAATTGAAAAATTTATTTATTAATTTCTTATATTGTAAATTAAATTCAATTAGGGACTTAATTGCGTAAATTCCTTTATTGCGCAATTAAAACGTATGTCTGAATTTATATAAAATCAAGTAAGAATTTTTACTCCATATTTCAGGGAAAATAACAAGGCAACAAATTCATTTTGTTATATGTATATAACTTTATTGAAAATGGCATCAGCTCTTAATAAGTTAAGCATTTTTAAAAATTTTTAGTATTTCCTTAAAGATCTCTTCAAAGCTTTAAAATGATACCCATATAGATGTTTTAAAAAAATTTAAAATTTCAGAGCCCCGTAACTCGGAAAATATGAACGAACACCAATATTTTTACTTGATGTTTTTTTTCTTAATTTTTAATTCTCTATCGCCCCAAATATTTATTTTTTTGATTGGAGTTACTTTATTGTTCCAAATGTCGTGAAAAAATTAGACGTAGGCGTCGTGTTTTGCCTGCTGCCTCGAAGGACATGTACTGATCGTTCTGATTTCCAATAGAACCTCTTTCCACACTATATCTGATCGATTGACATATTTTTTTGTGAAATCAAGTTTGACGGACCGACAGACAGACATCGCTCAATCGACTTCGCTCTAATAAGTCAGAATAATAAGTTAGAATATATATACTTTATGGGGCCGGAAATGGATATTGTAGAAATTACACAAGAAATGACAAACTTATATGTACCTTTTTTCCACTTTTTGTGGTATGAAAAAAAAATTTATAACTATGATACTCATTAGCATTTAAATTAGGACTCAATACTACTATTTCGGTATGGAAAAGTGCATCATGCTCTCGCCTTTCAATAAAATTAGTTAAAGTAGGATTTTTTTTAATAAATTCGTTTTATCTATTTCTTTGAAAAATTGAGCTTCGATATAATTTACTTTACTAATTATATTAAAAATACCGTTATTAAAGGCCGATGTTATTTGTTTTTTATATGATGTTGTTAAAATGTTCTTTGGTATATTATTTCACTTTGTATTTTTAATTTTTGAAATCGATTTAAATTTTATTGAGAGCTTTTGAAAACATTGTTTGAAAATTTTCATTAGTTGAAAACTTCTTGATAAAGGCACATAAAATTGTAAGTTATTGTATAATTCTAAATGTATAATAATATGTTTACATTGTAATACTTCCAGTGAATAAACATTTGTTAACCAATTGGAAAGAGTTTATTCAATAACCGTCTTGTTTTCAACATTTTTTATTCAAATTTTTTATTTATTTGATTGGCTTCTTTGGAATTAATTGGTGTCCTTCATTCTGTCTTTTATTTGGAGAACCTAGTGGAAGCAATTTTGTTAAGTACTGTGTTGCATTAAAATCTATGAGAAAAAGTAGAAGACTTCAAAGACTTTCCCCGACAATGCCAATGATAAGATCGCCAATTTCAACTATCGGTACAACTTCTGCAAACTCTAATGGTAATGAATCTGAAAACACGTTTACATATACACATCCAGAAGGCATACACCAAATTCAAGAAGGTCCAGAGCAGATAACAGATGAAATCGATAAGCAGTTAGAGGGTACGCAGACTCCAGAAGGTATTCGTCGTATGCAGACTCCAGAAAGTATCCATCACATAAGTCAAGAACAGGAAACATCTCAAATTGATAAACGTTTAGGAGATATGCAAACGCTTTTATTAAATGAAATGAGAAGTATGCAGACATTAATGGAGACAAATAATTTAAATACGCAGAATTCAATTACGGCCCTAAAAGAAAATTTACGAATTGTAGAGTCAAATGTTGTTCGAAATTATTCAAGTTTGTCAGAAATATCTTTAATTAATTCAAATGTGTCGACCAATAATGTAGCAACCATCACAAATTCGACAGCTTCAAGTAATGTTATAGCTTCTGATTCAATCCCATTAAGCGCATCACACGCATCAAATGTTCATACTTTCAATTCAATTCCTTCCGGTTCCTCTTTTGTAAATTCTCAGCCTATAGTGCATGCTTCACCATTTGGTTTGCGCTCAACACAAACAAATTCATCGCAATCGTTAAGCAATCATCGACAAAAAAAAAATTTACCCTCTTCCAAAATTTTCGGGGTTACCAGAAGATTGGCAAACTTTTTATGAATCGTTTATAACTTCAACGCAAGAATTCGAATATTCGGAACTTCATAATATAATGCGTTTTAGAGAAAGTCTTGAGGGAGATGCGCGAGAATCAGTTGAATCATTGTTAGTCAGCTCAAAAAATGTTAATGCAATTATTAAAACTTTGTCAGAGATGTTTGGCCGCCCAGAACAATTGATTAAATCGCAAATTCAAAAAGTAAGATCATTGCCATCCGTAAGCGAATCAGATTTAACTTCTCTTATTCACTTTGCAAACAAAGTCGGCAATATGACTACTTTCTTAGAATCCGTTGGAGGAAGCTACCATTTGTCTAATCCGTTATTGTTAAGTGAGCTATTAAACAAACTTCCTATATCTAAACGCCTTCAATGGGCAGAAAAATGTTTAAGTCTTGATCGCATTGCCACAATATCAGATTTTTCGGTTTGGCTTTCTAATTTGAGAAGGATATCTAATATGGTTACCGATGCCTCTCCATTACCGGACATATTAAAAGAAAATAGAAAGTATGCCTGTATAGTTTTAAATAAAAAATGTAAGTTATGCGATGGCGAATGCAAGTCACTAGTATTTTGTAAAACATTTTTAGATTTTTCCATTGATAAAAAGTGGCAAACAGTTTTATCATTAAAAGCATGTTTTTGTTGTCTTAAATTTGGTCACCATGCAAAAAGTTGCTATTCAAGAAAGAAATGTGAAGTTAAAGATTGTGAAAAAATCCATCACAGCCTTCTTCATAAAAATATTTTGTTAGAAGAAAATTTCAATTCACCCAAAGATATTTTAAACATAACTCATCGGCAAGCTCGTAGTTGTCTCGTTGATGTTGATTCTTCAGTTGTGCTTTTCCAAATTATTCCTGTTTATTTATATGGTCCGAATGGTTCTGAAAAAATTTACGCCTTTGTTGATGATGGAGCTAACGTATCTATTATAGATTCTGAAATTGTTCAAAAGTTGGGAATACCTGGGCGAAGGGACACTTTAGAGTTACAGTGGATAAATCATCAAACTTCTCGAGAGCAAACGCAAATAATTGATGTTGAGTTAAGTGGCATAAAAGAAAAAAGTCTAAGATACAATATGAAAAATGTCTATGTATCAACTCATTTGGATCTTCCTTCACAAAGTCTAAATACATCGAACTATGATTTTAAAAGATATAATTTATCAGCAGATATATCACGTTGTTGTTATAATCAGATAAAACCTAAAATGATTATAAGCTTGGCCCATGCTTTTTTAACTGTACCGATTGAAACACCGAAAATTCTATCTCCAAGTGGACTAATAGCTACAAAAACAAGGTTGGGTTGGATAGTTTATGGAAACTTAAACAATAGCGACTACTCACAGAAGTCATTTTCATGTCATTTAGAAAAAAAAGATAGAGAAGAATTTGATAGCGAAAATGAGTTAGATGTCTTAATGAAGCGTTATTTTGGAATAGAAACTTTTGGAATTCGTCATTTTGAACCTTTGCTATCTGAAAATGATGAAAGAGCTTTGGAAGTATTAAAGAATACTACAAAACGAACCGGAAGTAGGTTTGAATCTGGATTAATTTGGCGCAAAGATTTTAAGTTTTTCCCTAATTCCTATAATATGGCTCTAAAAAGATTAAATACGGTTGAAAGAAAAATGTTATTGGACCCAATATATGCTAAGGAATATTGTGAAAAGATTGAAGAGTACCTAGAAAAAGGTTATGCGCGAATTCTTTCTGAAGAAGAAGCATCAAGGCATTCTAACAAAACATTTTATTTACCGCATTTTGGTGTTAAGAATCCCAATAAGAAAAAACTTCGTTTTGTTTTTGATGCTGCAGCTGAAGTCGAAAATATGTCTCTCAATAAGGCACTTCTTGCAGGTCCAGACCTTAATCAACCTCTTCAAACGGTGCTTTTTAAATTTAGGCAAGCACCTATAGCCGTATGTGGTGATCTTAAAGAGATGTTTCATCAAGTAGGTATTATACCCAAAGATCAAGATGCATTAAGATTTCTATGGAGAAAAGGTGATACTTGTAAAAAACCTAATATTTATGTCATGCAAAGAATGATTTTTGGAGCAGCTTGCTCTCCAACTACAGCTCAATACGTTAAAAATAAAAATGCAGAAGATTATATTGAAAAATATCCTCAAGCTGCTGCAAGTATTATAGAAAAGCACTACGTTGATGATTACGTTGATTGTTTTGATTCTGAACAGGAAGCCGTTAATGTTGTAAAAGCTGTCAAGTTAATTCATGAAGCTGGGGGTTTCCAAATGCATAATCTTATTACAAATTCAGAAGTAGTTGCTAAAGCGTTAGAAATTTCACATAATGATGAAGTCAAATTAATTTCCGATAAAATAGAACGAATTTTAGGGATGCATTGGACATCCCATTCTGATTGCTTCATTTTTGTATTAAAATTTCATAAGGTTCCAAAAAATATCCTTGAATTAAAAACAATACCATCTAAAAGACAGTTCTTAAGTATTGCAATGTCTATTTTCGATCCATTTGGTTTTGTGGCGGATTTTGTGATAGTCGTTAAAATTTTAATGCAAGAAGTTTGGAGAAGTTCGATTGATTGGGATTCAAAAGTGCCAAATAGTATTTACGAAAAATTTAAGCTGTGGCTACAAGAAATACCAAAAATTGGTCAATACAAAATTCCTAGATTTTATTTTCGGGAACTTGAAGATTTTGGCAACTTGAAAATTATTGAACTTCATGTGTTTTGTGATGCCAGTGAGGAAGCATTAGCAGTTGTTGGATACTGGCGTGTTATTATAAATTCAAGTTCAAAACTCGTTTTTATAACAGGCAAAACTGCTTGTGCTCCGATACGCTTTCATTCAATTCCAAAATTAGAACTGCAAGCAGCTGTTATGGCAGCACGTCTGAAAGAAGCTATATTAAAATGCCATGATCAGCTTAAACCAAAAAAAATAGTTTTCTGGACTGATTCTCATACTGTTATACGTTGGATTAGATCGGATCATCGAAAATATAAGCAATATGTCGCGAATCGCGTATCAGAAATACTAGAAAATTCTGAAATTTATAATTGGCGTTGGTGTCCAACATCGGAAAATCCTGCTGACGTAGCAACTAGAGCGAAATTTCCTATTAATTACAACCCTGAAGGACGTTGGAAAAAAGGACCTGACTTTCTGCTGGTCGGGGAGGATAAGTGGCCAGACGAAAATGTTATGGGAAATAAGGAAGATAAAAGTGATGAATTTTTGAAATCAAGGCACGTCGTATTGTTAACACAAGAGTTAAATGTCATTGAAGCAACTATAAACCGTTTTTCGAAATTTTTGAAAGTGCTTCGAGTTATGTCCTGGATTATAAGATTCTACAAAAATATTATTCTTAAATTAAATTTTGGAAGAAAAATTGATGGAGAACTGACTATGGATGAATTGACTGAAGCTGAAAATAAAATTGTACGATGCATTCAAAAAAAACATTTTCCTAACGAATACAACAAGCTTACATCAAAACAGAATATTGATATATCAAGTGATCTAAAAACATTAAATCCTTACGTCGATGAAATTGGATTACTACGAGTTGGTGGTCGTTTAGATAATGCTTCCATACTTTCAAGCTATGCCAAACGACCTTTAATACTTCCGAAAAATGACAGGTTCTCCTGTCTATTAGTAGAATTTTATCACACAAAAAATTGTCACCAAAATATCGGGAATGTAATGGGAGACATACGACAAAAATATTGGATTCCTTCTTTAAGAAGCCTAATTAGGACTATTGAAAACAAGTGTAATGTTTGTAAGATAAGAAAAGCTAAGCCAATTCAACCTCAGATGGGTATCCTGCCAGTTGATAGGGTAACTCCTTTTATTAAGCCTTTTTCCTATACTGGTGTTGATCTTTTTGGACCCTTTGATATTAAGATACGTCGTTGTCAAGAAAAAAGATGGGTTGCATTATTTACATGTTTGACAATTCGAGCAATACATGTTGAAGTTGTAACTGATTTGTCAACCGATTCATTTTTATTATGTTTAAGAAATTTTGTTAACAGACGGGGAACACCTATCCAAATTAGAAGCGATAATGGTAGAAATTTTGTAGGGATAAAAAAGGAACTAAAAAATGAGCTTTACTATATGGATTATAATGAAGTAGTGCGCAATTCAACACCCTTAGGAATAAAATGGATTTTTAACACACCTTATGATCCAAGCTCTGGTGGTGTTTGGGAGCGGTTGATACAATCAGTAAAGAAAACGCTTTCAATACTATTAGGAAATATTATTCCTAGGTTAGATGTATTTATAAGTCTTTTAATCGAATGTGAAAATATTGTAAACTCAAGGCCTTTAACACATATTCCTGTATCACCGTATGAACCTGAACCCATATCACCAAATCATTTTTTGTTAGGAGGGATAAATTCCACGCAAGCTCCTAATAATTTTGACCCCAAACTTATTTGTTTAAAGAAGCAATGGCGAATTTTACAAAATTTAAAAAATGGATTTTGGAAACGCTGGATTAAAGAATATCTTCCAGAACTAACGAGAAGAGTTAAATGGTGCCTACCAAGTGCTTCTTTACAAGTAGGCGCCTTAGTTCTTATTTGTGATGAAAGTGTATCAAGGTCTAAGTGGAGACGGGGACGTGTTGTACGAATTTATGCTGATAAGTTTGGTACGACAAGATCTGCTGACGTTAAAACGTGTGATGGAATTTTAAAGAGGCCAGTATCAAAACTTGCTGTGTTAGATATTATAAATGAGTGAATTTCCGTGATCAATTCACGGGGGGCAGAATTTGTTATTTGTTTTTTATATGATGTTGTTAAAATGTTCTTTGGTATATTATTTCACTTTGTATTTTTAATTTTTGAAATCGATTTAAATTTTATTGAGAGCTTTTGAAAACATTGTTTGAAAATTTTCATTAGTTGAAAACTTCTTGATAAAGGCACATAAAATTGTAAGTTATTGTATAATTCTAAATGTATAATAATATGTTTACATTGTAATACTTCCAGTGAATAAACATTTGTTAACCAATTGGAAAGAGTTTATTCAATAACCGTCTTGTTTTCAACAGCCGATAAAAAATTCAACATAAAATTACTAACAATTTTTCTGTTATATAATGTGGCACTTCCTGAAGGAAATTAAACGGTAACTTTCTTCTAAATCGCGGTTTTGGTTTTAATAGGAATAACTGAAGTTGGTAACAATTTTCAGAAATTAGAACGGAATGCTTAGTTTTCCGCACGATATTATTCTACAGTTGGAAAGAATTGTTGCCAGAAACATTTTGTTGTTTCTAAACATGAAGCAAGCAACATTTCCTGACTTCTCACAAATTGGGCAGAGTAAAACTTCAGCAATGTTATTTTTTGTTTATTTCAAACTAATTTTTTATATGGAATTTTTATTTTATTTGCAGGTAACCTTTGTTACCTTCTTACCTCAAATATGAAACAAGTACTCTTTCAGTGATATTACTTTATTTCGTGTCTGTACTAAAAGTTACGAAAATTGGGCCAAATATAACAAAATTATACATGTTACGTGGAGCCTTTAAAAGTTACTAAAATTGTAAAATTGTAATCAAACGGCAACACTGAAGACGAGTTACAGAGAGAGCGACAAAGAAATGCTTTAAGTTGCGTGAGTTTGTTAAATATATGATGTTTACAACGTACATAGCAAAATGTAGATAGATGCGAAGAATGCTGAAGAAGAATGTGGTGGTACAGAAAATGCTGCATTTCATTCTGCTAGCGTCTAATTTTTAACCGACTTCAAAAAAAAGGAGGTTATACAATTCGGCTGAATGTTGCTTTTTTATATTTGTGCCTGCGGAACTCAGTCATTTCTGATTATGCTTACAGATTGGTCCCATTTTAAGAACAGTTCATAATCTTAAAAATTAAGGGGTGTCCCCATACAACATACATACATACAAGTGTGTTATGAATTGTAAAGAGCACATCTGTAAAATTAAAACGACTGCATATTACTATAGCTCCCAATAACAAAAAATTATACAAAAATAAATCTAAAAATTAAAGGGTGCCCCCATAACTGATGTAAATTTACTTATATGGGCCTATCTTTTGAACCGTTATAGACAGACAGCTGAAATTTACAAGGGAAGTGTTTTGCTGAGTCCGCTATAATAAGAAGCTTATAATTTGAATTTAGAAACTAATGTAATTTGTTCTATATCGCAAGTATATAATTTAAATTTGGAAATTCGATGTATATTGCCAAACTATTGAACAGTTGAAAAGTATAAAGTTTGGAGATATAAGTGTGTCCCAATAGTTAATGTAACCTAATTTATGAGGCCATACACTTAAGCTGTTATAGATGGAATCTGTTTTGAAATCGGGTTTTTTCGCAAGAATTATCAAAAGCCAAAAATGTGTCATAATTCAAATAAAAAAATTATATAATCGAGTAATCAAGGCAAATTGAATACTAGGTAAAACTAATAGCGCAGGTGATCGATTCGCTTTACACATTTTTTCGAACAAACGTCTAAGTTTGTTTACATTTTGTTGACGCGACATTTTAAAAACTTCAAAAATTTTCAATATTAAAATTAAAAATATATTTTTAAATAATTAATTTGTTTATAAAATAGTGGAAACGCGAAAAAGCCGTTGTGTGAAAAGTAAAAAGAATGTGTGTGCCCAAGTAGTGCAGCTAAAATATAAAGCAAAACAAAAGAAAAACACATTTACAGAAGAAAAAGTCTTTGAAAACATTTTTCAAAATGTTTTATTTTTTCAAGAAAACACACATTTTATAAAATACATTTGAATACATATGAAGAAATATTAATCCGGTTTGCAAAAAAAGACGATCACGGGAGTAAAACTTTGTTTGGTATGCTAAAAGACTAAAGGAAAAATTAAATGAAGTAGCTTTTGTTTATAAATTTCTTATTCTTTTGAGTTTTTTTTTTATATTATTCGTCAATGCTTATTAACACATACACTTAAAATTTACACTAACAAAATAAACGCGTTTTTTGTTTTTGTCCTCATGCGATTACCTAGTATTCAATTTGCCTTGCGTGTAATACTTCTTGGCTTCTTGAAACTTGGCGACAAAGTCATACCTACTTGAAATGTGTATAGTATTTCCAATCCGTCCAATAAAATAGGTTAACGATAAAATAATCTTTCAGGAAATATTAAATACGAAAATGATAAATTATCTTAAAACGATTAAGCTCAGAAAAAGTAAAAGTAATCTTTTTGTATTTTAAAGAATGTGATCTTTTTGAAAACATTTAACTGGGGACGAGATAAAAATTTATCGTATAAGAAAAATTTCTTTTGTTATATTTATTTATTTTTTTTTTTCATTTAAATAAAAAAAAATTCATCAGCAAAACGTGTTTTGTTCACAGAATAAATATTTCGTTGATTTATTTAAACATTTTTATCTTTTATTTCAAATTTTTTTATCTTTGTGGCCCTGTTTTATTACAAATAAAAAACCGAATTCTTGGTGTTCATAAAACATTTGCTTGATTTTAAAAGGTTTATGAAGACAATTTATTACGGAAATTTGTAAAGCTTTTATAAATCAAAAATATTTCACGAATACATCAGAAAATGTTTGTTAAAGACAATTAATTAACCGACTGACTGGATGACTTTACAACAAAAAATCTTTAACTCATTTAATGAACAATGACTACAAGAAATTAAAAAATGCATGTAAGTATGTATGTACTTATTTATGTATGTGTGTTAGTACATTTAAAAGAAATGGGTATTACTTTGATGACTACTTTCTTAAGTGACTGAAAAGATGTTTTTCATTTAGCCTGTTTTTTTAGTTCCCGCTAATTGTCTTAGTGGAACGTAGGTATTTGTTTAACTAGTTTTCATATATATATATTTTTTTTAATTTTACAAATAACGGAAGTTGAATGTATCTTAATTGTTTGTTTCTTGTTGTTTCTACATTTGTAGCTACAAAACAAGACGAAACAAAAAAAAAAAAAAAAACAAACAGTTAGAATCACACAGTTCATTTTAAATTTGTTGGCAGCTTGTTGTTTGTAAACAACAAAAATTAAATAAATACTATTCAGTATCTTACCAAAAGTAATTTTCTTTTAGATTTTCTTTTAAAACATTTGGTTTAAAATGTAAATTTAGCTTAAAACAGTAAAAAAAATTACTAAAAATTCAACGAACTGTTAAGTTATAGAAATTAAAACAGTTCTATCCAATTAAAAATAATTTAAATATCTTTTCTTATCTACTGGAAACACACAACACAACAATCCTAATGTGTTGTTTAATGGCATTCAAATATGTAAATTGTTTTTCAGACACAGACACACACTTATTACTCGCGATATATTAAACGTTTCACAGTGGCGCCCGTAGAGCAAACGAGGTAGCAAAAACCAAAATTTTTATGAGCGCCCACGAAGTTTTGAATAAACCCATGTTATAGGAAACTTTTCAACGATTTCAAATGTGCCACTCTTAATAATATCACATTTTTAGTTTAGAAGATATAAGCGTTCAAAGGTGAACGACTTTCGTTTTTCAAAAAAACACACAATATTTAGTCAATTTGTTGCGATTTCAGGTATAATATCACGAAAAATAGGTAACGAATCGCCATATTTTTTATTTGTATTGATTGATGTATTTATTAAAAGTATAATGATAAAAAAAATTACCTGTTTGCTTTGTGTTTCTCCTGGTAAATCACTATTTAAAAACTAACCGTTTTTTCACTATTTTTCAACTTTGATGGAAAATAAAAAAATCTATGTTTTTCTATATTTGCCATATTTGCAAAACCTGTTCTTTGACTATTTCTTTACATATTTCAAAAGGTTTTATCTGCCCGTACGTGCCCGTTTGGCTTCTAGAGGTAAAAAAGGTTAAAAACACATGGTTGCAGAAATTGTATGGCGTCCATTCCTTATATGTTTTGACTGACAGTAGTTTTTTTTTAGTAGTAAATTTTTGTTTAAATTTTTTTTGTAGCAGTAAATTTTTAGGCATGGTAGCATAAGCCTATATATTGCAAAATAAGCACAAGGCCTGAATTAGTCTACGACTCAAAGTTGGCGCAACAATTACTAAAACCATTAAAGAATTTAAGTACTGAAAACATGGCTTTGAACAATTTAAAATTATTTGAACTGTTTAGAAAGTCAAACACACCAAAGTTTTTCACGGAAGCTGCTTTAGAAGAACTTGATAGCTTATACGGAAATATTGAGAGAAGCGAAATTATAAAAAATAATTTTTATCTGATATATGCAAATATTAAGGCAAAATGGGTGAAATCTAATCAAACCATTCAGAACTTCAACTCCAAATACGAGGACTGGCTTAATGAAGACACCATCCTGGCTATAATGGCAGTAGATAAACCCACCACATCAACCAGAGGAGCAAAAGGAAGGCCAAAAAAAGTATTGAGGAGTGTTCAATTTTCACAAGAAAGAGGAAACTTGCCGATGCCACCAATGACTTGACCACGAAGCATTTATCGGACGCGCTAGCTATTAAATATACAAAGGATAGTGAAAGAGTTAGGTCTCAGATAACCAAATCTGTTGCTGATGCAAGCCCACTGCGACTAAAAAGGATTAAGGAAAGCATTCCCGCGCCCACAAACGCACACATTAAAAAGTATGGAGAGTCTTCCTGAAAATGAGGTGAAAATTCTTCCTGAGAAGTTGACATTGATCAGCAAATGGGGCTGCGATGGATCATCCGGACAAAGCGTTTAAAAAGCAAAGCATATCTTCTGATGACACTACAATATCGGACGGAAATATGTTTATGGCATCTGTTGTTCCTTTGCGGCTAAAATCTGATGTTTCCCTACACTGGAGAAATCCACGTCCGTCGTCAGTGCATTATTGCCGACCAATAATGTTTCAGTTTGCAAGAAAATCGGCAGAACTCATAAGGACCACGGTGAAGGACATTGAAGAACAAATAAGCAAGATTAAGCCTACAAAGCTGCAAATTGGAGAAGGAAAATATATTGAATGCCATTACGAGTTCCACCTGACCATGGTTGACGGAAAAGTCGTAAACGAACTGACAGGAACAAAATCAACAATGTCATGCCCGATTTGCAAAAAGAGTCAGAAGAACTTTGGTAATTTAAACGATTCAACAAATGAAGAGAATTACGAATATGGAATGTCACCATTGCACGCAAGGATTAGGTGTATGGAGTTCTTGCTAAAACTGGCGTATACCCTACCACAAGAGGAGGAAAACTTCGATGAAAATACATCAATAAAGGATAAGGAAAAGATCAGAAAGAAGAAAATACAGGATGCTTTTTTTAAACAAGTTGGACTAAAAGTAGACTGTCCCAAGCACGGATATGGTAACTCAAACGATGGAAACACTTTTAGGAGATTTTTTGAAAATGATGAGGCAGTAATTAAAATCACTGGAATTGACAATCAAATCGTGAAAAGATTGGTAACGATCTTGGATGTTTTAAACTGCAATGAAAATGTCAATTCTACAAAATATGGAGAATATGCGTCGAAAACTGCATCTCTTTTAGCAGAAATGTATCCACAGAAGAAGTTGACCCCGACCGTCCATAAAATATTGGCGCATGGCAAAGATATAATTGAGTTCCAGTCTTTGCCAATTGGAGAGCTTTCTGAAGAAGCACAGGAGTCTCTTAACAAATTTTATAAAAAAATATAGATTGCAGAACACATTCAAAACATCAAGGGTAAGGCAAAATGAGGACCTCTTCACGATTGTGATGAATACTTTACAGAATATTGAAAAAATTAATTTTAAAAAAATTATTTTTTTTTAATTTGTTGGGTAATAATTTAAAACATAAAACCCTAAAGAAAAAAAATAAAAACTATTTAAAAATGTAAAAAAAAAAAAATTTTAGTTACCATAAAATTGATTTTTCTACTAATTTTAACTTTGATAACCCATAATTTCATAGGCTGAACAGTTATCTATCATATGCTGTTTAAACTTTTTAATTATCTTATTCGGTTTAAAAGATATGATTTTTGCAACGAAAAAACTCAAATGGCGCCACTGTGCGTTTGTTGGCAGACAAATCTTATTGTAATAACTTTGAGTTGTTTTGATTTTATTCTTTTAATTAAGACAGTTTGCTTAAACAAAAATATTTAGTTAATCTAAGAAGTTTCCTAAAGAGCTAAGAAAACGGTTGCGAAATGGCCATCGAAATTTACTTTCATCTGCAATAAAGAATATCAATGAACTACAGTAATTGAGTTGGAAGTTCAGTTCATGCTTATATTTAATTAACATGAAAAAACTATTTCATTCAGTTTAATTTAACAAGAGGAATTGATTAATAAGAGTGAAATATTTCGTTCAATTTGTTCCTTCGGCATTTTCTCGGAATGTTATTGTTTAGAATTGTTGTGAATATAGTCTTGGTCTTCTATGGTCAAAAGACTAGCAGGTTCATTAAAAATACACTACGACGATTTATTATGGCAAAATAAATGACATTTTTCCATTTAGAAAACATTACTTGATGTTTTGCTGGGCACGTAACTTGAAACTTAAGCTGGAGCCAACAATCGAAAACTTTCTCATCAATAAGGGTGACTGAGTTTTGGCCAGCTAAAATCTTTCGGGTGCAGGTTTCAAAGCAATGCCTTTTCATCCAACAATTTTGATTTAATGTACTGTGGGATGCTGTTCAAATCGGTTTCTCCATTAAAGAGCAACCATTAATTCTTATTTACTGGTTGGATCAGTAAGGGAAATGATATTTTCATTTCGGTATCAAAAATTTTTTTGATAGTACTTTTTTAAGCTCAAGAGTAACAAATAGTTATTTTTTTTTTAATTTTTATTAAACAGCAAAAAAATCTTAATGAAAAAGAAAAGTTAACAAAAACCATAAATCAATATATTAAAAGATTATTTTACCTATAAACAAAAAAAATTTAAAATTTACTTTGTACTTTTTAAGGTCACCCTAATATTTGCTTTTATGATCGGAGTTACTTCATTAAACTAGATTAACATATGTAGATGGTGAAGGGTATATAAGATTTGGCATAGCCGAACTTTTTTTTGTTCATTTTAAGTAGAAAAATAACAATCATAAGTAGTTCAATCTGCTGGTTGAGCTTATGGAGGATTATCAGACTTAGCTAGAGGCCCAAGTTCCAATGTCAATAAAATTGAAGCTAAAGAAGAGTGAAAAAATTAGCAACAAAATTAAGCATTCAAAAAGAACTGTATACTAAAGTTATGAAGACGTTAAACGAAATTGAAAGATTTAATGGAAAAAGATACAAATCAAGCGGAGAAACTTAAAAAAAGAAGAGCATAAAAACATCATCTAAAACTTACGTCCGATGAAATCGAATTAAAAAACGTAAAATTGAATTAGAAGAACTGAAAGGCAGAGTACGTTTTATTCTACACTAACTTCAAGTTTTTTCTTAATTTTACAAATTTCAAGTTTTTTCTTAACCTATACATATAATAAAACTGTAACGGAGTCATTTCTGTACATGAAATATTTTTTAAAACATTTTGATATTGGTGTAGATAGTAATCGCTATATCAAATACAAAACACCTATTTTTGGAATTTTTTGTGTCTGTGTTCACATCATGTAAAAACTGCTGTATGGATTTGCACAAAATTTTGTAAGGAGGTCCCTTAGAACCTTGATTCCAATATAGAGTAAATTTTTTTCATAAAAATAAGATATTTTGTATAGAAAAAAGAGATACAAGTGTAAGAGCATCCAATTTTACCTTTATAATCGTACTAAAACTGTTGTCTGCACATTTGATTTTTGTAAATGGAAAATTTTTTTATTTAAAAACACATCTTTCTAAATTTTAATTTTAAGAAAATGGCAAATGTAATACAAAAGTTTTCAAATTGAATTAATAGCTAGTCGTTTTGTTTTTTATTGTTATTTCTAAGTGTTAATTTATCGCCTAAAATGCTACTGCAAAAATTTTTTATTAAAATTTTAAGTTTTGATCTATTACAAAATATTTTATTGTCGAAAATTTTACATAGTACCAAAAAAACTAACTATCGACAGCGACTACGACTATTCTCGAAAATAAGTATATTTGATGAACAAAAGTGGTTGTAATTTTCAGAATAGAAAAAATTTTTAAAATGAAGTTATATAAAAATGAAAATCCAGGCAGTGTGACTAAAATTATATTGTACCACAAGTTTTCCGAAATCACATGCATCTTTCCATTCTCGTTCGTTAACCATTTGAACACTAACAGAAAAATCTTCATCTTTCATCGTTTACCACAACAAGTTCATCACCAGCAGTTGCTCAAGTAGCGAGCATAAGTCTGCCGAAAGTCAGTATCAAAACAATGTAAACCCTCTAATCCACGTTTTTTTTTGTTACATTCAACAGTTCAGTGTGAAAAAGCGACCTTGAAGCTATCATACATTTATTTCCCAATAAAAAGCTCTACTTTGGCACATCACCGGCGCACAGTACAGTACCTACGTGCAAAGACACATAGTCTTCAACAAGCAAACAAGCAAGACATTATAAACATGTTAACAATAATGCCACTATCTTTTTACGCACATTTAATTTATTCCCATCAGGAACTGCAAATACGGTTCCATATTGCACTGCACTTCTCTAGGAATTTCAATAATTATTTTGTTTACTATTATCAATCAAGACAAATTAAATTAAAAAAATTTAAAAATTTATTTTTGAAAATTTTTTTGACAACTGCAAGGTATACAGCTGATGAGCTTTTTCGCCCATGCGTTCACCTGTATTATTTCGCCATGGTCATGTTAAACGAATTCCAAATAATGATCATAACCGACAAAATTCGATTAGCAAAAATCGGTTATCATAACGAATCTGTTTTCTCTGTGTAGGTATTAATATATGGTTCAAAATATTGTTTAATTTTAAATAAATAAGCGATAGAGTTGCTGCTAATTGAATTTTTTGTGGAACCACTGTAGAAAGTTGCCCTTCAAACTCGAATTCTCCAAGTGCATATTTAAATGCCTATTTTATGAGCCTGAATCGTTTTTTGAACCTAAAACAAACAACTTAAGGGATCGATTACATTTCATATTCTTTTTCTAATGATGTTAATGTTTTCAATCTCGTCGGAATCAGAAGACGACGAAAAAAATGCAAATCAATTCTTAATTTAACTGCTTTACTGCTTTTTTTTACTTTTTTAAAATCTTGCAACTTTTTATAGACATACGAGTATGCATGTTCTTTATTTACACTTTTTACATTTTATTTAGTGTTGCAAAGCATATTTATTTAAGTTCTTTACAACACTGAACTAAAAATTCAATTCGTTTCGTATCGAGTAATATAATTAAAAAATTGTACGCTATCGAAATTAATTTCGATACAAGTTTTATTTCGATCACTAATGCGAGAATCTAATATAGCTTAACTAGAAAACGTCAAAATGTTGAAATAAAATTGACTTTCTTAGTTTTTGGTTAACATTCTAAAAACTTTAACTTACTGAAATGTTTTCCACTGCGAAGTTTAAATTTAATTAATAAATTGAAAATAATTTAAAAAACTGGACCTAATGTGCCATTAACTTCGTTTGAAATAACTGTGATTGCTTAAGCTATTTTTTCTTTCAGCCAAAAAAGTTAATTTGGTTTGGTTAGGCAGGCATTTGTGTTGTGTTACCTACACAGCTCTTCAAGTATTGTCCGCCTTTTCGCCAGGCTAGTTCATCCGCAGCATGGTTGCCTAAGTCGGTCCTATTTACCCTTTGGGTGACTGTTGACACATCCGCTTTCCCTTTCAGGGATGCCCGGCATTCAGAGATAAGTCTAGATGTGGTAAACACACCCTTGAGTGACTTTATAGCGGCTTTGTTGTCGGTACAGAAAAAGATATCCCTGCTGGATATATTATAGTACCTTAACCAGCAATCCGACCTTCTGATGGCAGATATTTCCGCTTGTATAACACTACAGTTATTTGGGAGTCTAAAAGTAGTTCTTATCCCGAATTCCTCAATGTAGATCCCACCTCCAGCTCTCGACCCTCTCTTGGAGCCATCCATGTATATACATAGTGCTCGAGACGGCAGAGAGTAGCCGTCCGTCAGGTCAAAGAGAAATCCCCTAGTAAAGGAGGATTTTGGAGTGCAATAGTCAACAAGAGCAGGAATAACATCCGTTATCTGTAGTATGCTAGCATGTCCCCATGGTCTATGGTTCCATGCATCTATGACATTCAACGTAACTGTCATTCTCAGCGCCATCCTTCTGGTCATAAGGTCCACGGGCAGCCAGTTGAGCTTCTAAAAAATCATCTAGTTGTCTTGTTTGGTTTAATGTTTTTCTGAAATTTTATTCTATTTTGTATTTCTACATATGTGTACATCTTTATTCAAGGAAATAATCACCCCTATTGTATTTGGCGTAGGCGTATTTCGACTACGATAATTTTGTAAAAGATTAATGATAACTGTTGCGAGCTATCTTTAACCTATTACAAGACTTTAAAAAGGCGACGAGTTTTTGCTACGAAAACGTCAAACACAATAAGGGTTAATAATAAAACATACAGGCAGCATTTTCATAAATATGTCGACCATTGTATGTACATCCATCACTTTTATAATTTTTTAAAATCATCGCACTTTCGTTTTATCCATAATTGTAATGGAATATTCACTGGTAAGAGCACATACTGACACTCCTGGCTTTTAACATTTTATGAAAATAAAAACATGTGAAAAACTTGAACAGGCCATTAAAAGGTATAAAACTATTTAAGGCTTTTCTTAGTTATAAGAAATTGAAAAAAAAAATGAAATACCAAAAAGAAATACTGAATCAATAAAACTGTTTTTAATTTTTTTTCTTGTGTAAAACACAAAGTAACGAAATTCATACGAGGGCTGCTATATATATTTCTGGCCTGGCAACACTGAGTGCTGCCAAGTGCAATCTGACATTTCCATTGGAAAGTTTGTCATTTTTAAGCATAATCGTACTCAAAACGTTTCGACGTACGACCATTATTTGTGTTGTTAACAGTGACTTGAAAAAATTAATACGAGTATAGAAAAAAATGGAATTAACTCGTGAACATTTTCGTGCCATCATTTTTCACAACTTTCGACGTGGATTATCACGACAAGAGTGCATTGATGAACTTAAATCTTTGTATGGCGATCAAGCACCATCCTATAGCACTGTGAAAAATTGGTATAATGAATTTAGTCGTGGCCGAAGCTCGCTCAAAGACGAATTCCGTGAAGGTCGTCCAAAAACGGCTGTTGTGCCAGAGAACATTGATGCCGTGCGTGAACTCATAATGCAAGATCGACATGCGACATACCGAGAGATAGAGACATCCTTGGACATTTCTTCCACCAGCATACATTCGATACTGCATGAACACCTGGCCGTAAAAAAGGTTTGTTCTCGTTGGTTCCCGCAAAATTTGAAAGTCGCTCAAAAAAAGGCTCGTGTCGATTGGTGCAAAGAAATGTTGCAAAAATACGATTGCGGTGCTTCAAAAGACGTTTTTAAGATCGTCACAGGTGACGAATCATAGATCTATGCGTATGAGCCCGAAACGAAACAACAATCGACCGTGTGGGTGTTCAAAGACGAGCAAAATCCAACGAAAGTTGTTCGTGGAAGAAGCACTTCGAAGCAAATGGTCGCCTGTTTCTTCGGCAAAACTGGTCATGTGGCGACTGTTCCGCCTGAGCAACGTAGGACGGTCACTTCTGAGTAGTACACTACAATTTGTTTGCCTGACGTCATCGGAGAAATTCAAAAAATCAAGAAGAGAAGAGGA
Organism: Gymnosoma rotundatum; assembly: GCA_916610165.2. NCBI lineage: Eukaryota > Metazoa > Arthropoda > Insecta > Diptera > Tachinidae > Gymnosoma > Gymnosoma rotundatum. Next base: position 51,771,828 of record OU744338.1, read on the forward strand.
ATCATTGTTCACCATGACAATGCGAGCTCTCACACATCGGCTCAAACCAGAGCGTTTTTGACCGGCCAAAACGTCGAATTAATGGGTTATCCCTCGTACAGCCCTGACTAGGCAGCTAATGACTTCTTCTTGTTTCCGCACATCAGGAAAAAAATGCGTGATCAACGATTTTTGTCGCCAGAAGAAGCTGTTGAAGTGTTCAAAAACCATGTTTTAGAGGTGTCTTAATCGGAGTGGAAAAAGTGCTTCGACAACTGGATTGAGCGCATGCAAAAGTGTATAAATCATGCTGGAGAATACTTTGAAAAACAATAAAACCATTTTTAATAATAAATATTCACATTTTCACTATTAGGCCAGAAATATATAGAGCAGCCCTCGTATTCATACTTGTAGACGATGAAAGGCTTGATAAATGATGTTGTAAAAAATATTGTTGCAATTAAGTGTAAATTGATGGAATGTCTAACTGAACACAAGTAGAAGTGGGTATTGTTTGTCTGGCCAGTCCCATGATCCATTAGTCGATGGTTTTCTTTTTCTCTCTATTGGCTGTCTAAATACGGAAAGAGGTGTTTTCAGTTTTTTATTTATTTGGCTGTATTTTTCTTTTGCTTTTTTATTCCAAAGAGAAATTAAATTAAAGCCACATGGTCAGTTTTGTTTGCCAGTTCCATCAGGTGAATACAAGATTTTGTTCAGATGTTTAATGTTTTGTGATTTATCTGGTTGATAGATTTGTATTTTACACAGTTTATTTTTTTTAGCAAAGTCATTCAAATAATTCTTGTTGTTGGTTTGTCTGTTCGTACGATAAAGAAAATATGTTTATACGAATGTTAATGTTTAACAATTAGTACAGTAAGTCTGTCTATTGTTTTATTGTACTTTATACTTCTCATCACCTTTGATGTACTTGTATATTTGTGTATTCCCAACCATATTGTCTTGTGGTTTTTACGATGCTGTTTAGAGGTTTTTAGTTAAGCGTACAAAAAAAAAATGTTAAGACACATTAGCAAAATAGATAAATCGTTCAATTGCCCTACAATTCCGAAAGATGTAATTAAAATATACTTACATACATGAATATCTGAAGTATGTGCTATCGGCCTTTGTTTTGCACAGAAATTTTTTTATATATGTTTCTAACAAAAACTTGATGACATGAAGCCGATCAGGTTTGGTTTTTAGATATGTTCTAATGAAAAATGGAGGCATGGGAACTAGTATTGTTCTCTATCTCACAGGCAAAAGGCGATGGTTTTAAAACTTTAATTGAAATCGTCTTTCCAGTTTGTATGTTTAAAGCCTTAACTTCATTTGAGCTAAATAAACTTGAAACCCAAAATAAACTCATACTATGCTCAGTATCTGCTTATAAGGTCATGCTGAATCGGCTTAAACTCCAGCTAACACCAGAAACTTTTTTGGCATACCCATTGACCAAGAAAAAGACTGGTTACTAGAACCAGTAGGTGTTTTTTTTTGCCACAGAGATGCTATGAAGGGACATCAAACTTTTTACTACACTCTTACTGGGTACATCCTACAGGCTGCTGTTTTAATTAGAGTGTGATCAAGCTTCTGGCGTAATAGTTGACAAAATATATTGGTCCTATATGTTATTACCGCATTTTAGTTAATTTCTTGCTTTGCGGTCGAAAGCGTGCCATATGGACTTGGGTAGCTTATAAACGAACTACTTCAGTTGAACGAGTCCTTTACTTGAACAAAATTAACTATTTAAAATTTTTCAGTATGCTTTTTGTTTGAACAATTTGAAATGGCCATGACACTATATGAGTAAAAGCATTACCTTGTTGCAAAACCCTTTCAATCGGTCCAAAAATATCATTTACTTCAGGGCCATCTAGGCCATCAAAATTAAAGTTCTTTTCATCACTAAGAACCACAGTACGACTACCATGTACTCTGGCTTGAATGTCCAATATCATATGCTCTCTAGCTAATTGTGATTGATTTTTTTGCGTACATTATGCAGCCCATTTTCGTCAGTTTTCAGGCAGGCCTGCCGACTCTCTTTCTACACTTAAAATACTTGGAAAGATAGCAGCTTGATACTTCATTTTGATGCTGAAAGAGAACAATTTGATTTTTCTCATTTCTTTGTAGTTCTTTCTGTAGTTTTAAATATCGTTTAAGTATCCGAACTAAGTTTTCTGGCAACGCCCAATTTCTCGCTCAACGCTTGCCTCTAATTTTTAATACGACTGAATGTTGCTTTTTTTGTTTGTGCCTGCAGAACTCAGTCATTTCTGAACCGATTTTGAAAATTTTTTCTTTATTTCAAACTTTATGCTTACAGATTGGTCTTGTTTTACACCGAACCGTAATGGACGCCGCTTTAATATTAAAAAATTACTATAACTCCTAACAGCACAAAGTAATAAAAAAATTAACCTTAACTAGTAAGAGTGCTATATTTTTAGAAATACTAGTATTACCTTAAAGATTTCATCAAAAGCTTTAAAACAATACCCATATTGATATTTAAACATTTTTTTAAAATTTCAGAAACAACTCGGAATTTTTTCACTTGATATTTTTTCTTATTTTTTAATTCTCTATCGCCCCATATACTAATATTTTTAATTGGAGTTGCTATATTGTTCCAAATAATATGATAAAATTAGAGGCAGGCATGATCTTTTGCCCGCTGCGTTTAAAGACATGGACCGATCTTACTGATTTCCAATAGCACCTATTTCGACAATATGTCTGATCGATTGGACGGAAAGAAGGACATCGCTCAATCTTCGCTATGCATAACAACTCAGAATATATATACTTTATGGGGTCGGCAATGGATATTGCAGACATTGCAAACGAAATGACAAACTTCGAAACCCTTTTTCTACTTTTTGTGATGAAGAGTATAAAATAGAGACATGATTGTGACGTAAATGGCATTATCTATTGAACCAGCATGGAAGAGGAGAGGACCATTATTTGCGTGTTCTCTTGATAGTTGTGACTTAAAAACATTTTACTTGAATAGAACTTTGTTGATTATTTATGTTTCATGACAAACAAGGGAGAAAAAAGTGCATTCGTCAGTTGCAACTGTTTTTATTAATATTATTGCATTACTAGCAATATTGTTATTTTAAATTATTATTAATTATTATGCACTTTGTTACAAACAAAATAAGGCCACATCAATTCCGTCAAAGCTTTTATCCAAATTTTTTTCAGTGGCTTCCAGGACCCCAAGAATACCGGCCTGGAATAAAAAACAGTCATATATTGCTTCAAGTTCACTAAAATCAGTGAGCCAGCAATAAGCCCCTTAAAAAATAACTCCTTAAAGATTTTTATGTGGTCTTATTGCCATCATTCCAGCTAGAAAACTGCTATTGGTACTATTTACCTTTAATTATCTATGATCTTATTAATCTCATCTAAAATTGTTTGATTTTACATTGTTTAGGCATTTAGTTACGTTTCAATTGGTTTTATATAATTTCAGTGCTAATTTTTCACTCGCACCTTTTATTGAAAACAATTTTTCATAAAATAAGTGAATATCTTTTAAATAATGCTTAAAATATCGCTTTTCCAGACAAAGACAAGATTTTCCGTAGTTGAATATGCTGCGCATAAATTCAATAAAATTGATTGTATTTTCATTTCTCGCTTAACAATAAATTTTCCCAAACAAACGTAAGTCAATTGGCATTTGTATATAGCGACCGCTCAGATAATTTGTATAAAGTAGTAATTTCATATTTTGTCTGCAATTGTGTGTGTGTTTATTTGCAAAGTATGTAATTGTATCTTATATTTAAGAGATTGTTGAAGCTGCTATTGCGCTAATATTTGATTTTTTAACTTTTGTATGTTTTTAAAATTTTATTTAAGAAACCTGTTGTTTGGTAATTCTATGCTTAGAAACGGAAAGGAACAAATATATTAATGTACTTAATAAATAATTGTATTGCTGTTAAATGAATGTATGTGCACTAATAATATTTAATATTATATTATTATTATTTTTTTTTTATTTAGAAACAGCACATGAGAAATCAACTATTAACTATTAAATTCAAAATAGTTATTTGAAGAGGAGTGGCTTGTTAAAGAAGAATAATGATTATTTTATGGAAACCTTAGTAGTAGAAAAAAAACTACCAAATTGTGTTAATAAAAAAGAAGTAAGAGTGCTAAATTCGGCTATGCCGAATGTTATATACCCTTCACCATATATGTAAATCTAGTTTAGTGAACTAGCTTCAAATATTGGGGCGATAGAAATTTAAAAAATTAAAACAAAATTAAGTACGTCATATATATAATTTTACATAAAATTACCATCGGCTCCTAATGGGTAAAACATTTTTAAAAAATTTTAGTATTTCCTTAAAGATCTCTTCAAAAGCTTTAAAATGGTAACCATATTGATATTTAAAAAATTTTTTTAATTTCAAACCCCCGTAACGCGGAAAATATGGGCGAGCGCCAATTTTTTTACTATAAATTTTTTTCTTATTTTTGAATACTCTACCGCTCCATATATTTATTTTTTTGATTGGAGTTACTTGATTGTTCCAAACGACATGAAAAAATTAAAGGTAGGCATGGTGTTTTGCCTGCTGCCTCGACGGTCATAGAACGATCATTCTGATTTCCAATAGCACCTCTTGCGACACTATATCTAATCGATTTACGTATTTATTTTTTTTTTAACACTAACACCAAAATATTACATTTTCACCAACATTTCACCAAAAATATTAACCTGTTAACTGATTAGTTTTTCTTTGCAAGCTCGATTTAATGTGCTGAATTAATTTCAAGCAAAGACGCCTATTTACGACATGAGCAGAGCAAGTTACTATACGTTATAAAAGTTGAAAAACTGTAACATTTTTAAATTGGGTTTAACTTAAAATTAAAAGTTTTATAATTACAAACTGATTTATGCACAAATATTAAACTTTATTAGATATTTTATGAAGTTATTTAGTTCTCTTGTATTCAAAATATTTTTTTCATTATTCTGGGAGGCATCCATCTAGGGGAGTATGTTAAGAAATAATTTTCACATCTAAATTGTTCATTCTTCTTTTTAATACCTTGAATTTTAGCTATTGAACCAAATATTGAAAAAAAATCTAAAACTACACTGATTACACTGTTATCGCCGCTGCTCTGCAGAAGAAATACTAACAACTTGACGCTAAATGTTAGAATTCTTTATAACTCACGCTTATGATAACGGTAATCAGCAAATTCAGTGTTAATAACTACTTTATAAAATCAAAATTACAGGGGAGTTCTTATTTCGTGTTTATCTTTAAATTTCATAGCAAATGCAATTTTTTTTTCAGCATGACGCACATATGCGACATTAAAATAAAAAAATAACTTAACTTTTGAAATTGACGCATATATACGGCATAATCAGTTGACAGGTTAAACTTTGCTAAAAAGTTGGTTTTGTAATAAAATTTTAAAATTTTATTAAAAAATAAAACTCCATAAAAAAAATCTAGATTAGCATGAAATTCGAATTTCACTACACGACTAAAATTTCACGAAAATAAATTTATTCACGAATATTTCACTATAAATTTTAATTTGTTTTGTTTTAAATTGTAATTGCAATAAAAACTTTGCATTTTTATTCAAAACCGGAAATTCACAAAAAATGACTAAAAACTATAAAAAATTTTAAAATTTTCTTAAAAAAGGAACTCTCGCAAAAAAAAAAAACACACACACACACATTAACGCTATTGAGCCATTTGTAAAAGTAAAGCTTAAAACCAAATATCTGACATTCTCAGAATATTTCTTTAAGAAAAACAGAATTTTTTGATGAGGGGTGTACAAGATTCGGCTCAGTTGAATATATTTTTCTTACTTGATAAAAAAATTCGTGTGAAAACTTAATTATTATATAAGAAAATGACAGTTAACGTTAGAAAATAAAACAGAAAAACGTAGCACTTTTTAAAAATGTTGTTTTTAATATACCGATATTTATTTGATGCCGTTCCCCTCTCGAGTTTAACAAAAAAAAAAACTCGTTATGCTGTTGACGTTTGTTTGTATTGAGTTTTTATTTTTTATTTATTTATTTTTTTTTTTTTTTTTGTTTTCCTTACAGAGTTAGAAAAGTATGAGTGTTGCTTTTAAATCTAGTATTAATTACTCACATAAGTTTGTATTAAAGTGCGTGTTTTTGTATGGTAGCATTTGTGTTAAATATTAATATTTGACTTGAGTTATCTGGATGCTGTTTATACATTTAAATATTTTATGACATTTTTGTTAAATAACAACAGTTGTTTAATTTCAATAACCGTAAAAGACGATTTTTGTTTAGAATATTTTTAAATTTTCAACGCAACCTGCTATTTGGGTTGAAATATTAATAAAAGAATTCAAATTAAATATTTTAAATAAGTTTAAATTTTTTTTGATTTTTTTGAGCGAAAACGCATTTTTTATTTGATATCTAGAAAAAAAATAGAATTTTCAAATATAAGTTGGGCTAATAACATTGCAATATTTTTTCAAGTTAAATTGGAAAAACTTTAAAGTTTTTGCAAAAAAAAAAAAAAAATATCTTAATGGAATTAATAACGAACGTTTCATGCTCTACGAGCGTATAAGAAAGTGCAAATAGAATAAAAATAATAATAAGTGTGATTTTGACTTACACAGAAACGATTCTGAACCATGAAAAACTAAAATGGTAACTTAATTTTAGTATACCCTTCACCACAGGTGAAAAAAGGGCATAACTAAGTTTGTCAGTCCGTGTGTAATTTCTACAATATCCATTTCCGACCCCATAAAGTATATATATTCTAGATTCTTATGCATAGCGAAGTCGCTTGAGCGATGTTCGTCTGTCCCTCTGTCCGTCCGTGTTAGTGTTAAAATAAAGTTTGCCGCGGCACAGAAAAAATAAATATGTCAATCGATCAGATATAGTGCCGAAAGAGGTGGAAATCAGCATGATTGGATCCTGTCCTTCGAGGCAGCAGGCAACGCACCACGCCTACTTCTAATTTTTTCATGTCATTTGGATTGATAAAGTACCTCCAATAAAAAAAAAATAAATGTATGGGGCGATAAAGAATTAAAAAATAATAAAAAAACATAAAGTGAAAAAATTGGCGATCGCGCATATTTTTCGAGTTACAGCTCTGAAAGTTTTCAAATTTTTTAAAATATCAATATGGGTATCATTTTAAAGCTTTTGAAGAGATCTTTAAGGAAATACTAAAAATTATTTAAAAATGCTAAACCCATTAAGAACCGATATTATTTTTATGTCAAATTTTATTATAAATGCAGTACCAAAAAAATTTTTTTTTTTATTTAATTCTCTCCCAAATCTTTGCTTATTTGATGGGAGTTACTTCACTAAACTAGACTTAGATATATGGTGAAGGGTATATAAGATTCGGCATAGCCGAATATTGCACTCTTACTTGTTCTTATTTGTTGTTGTAAATTCATAACGGTCTCGATGGAAACACCTTTTATTATCAAAATTCATTGCTCTAACTTTTTTTTTATAAAGGACTAGCTATTTCCAGTGCGCTTCGCTACCCCAATGGGAATAATTACATCATAACTAGTTTTCTAATCCGCTCAGTTTTTTTTATTTGATTACCCACACAAATATGGAAGTTATTTGTACAAAATTTTAAGAACGTGTCCCCTACAGTTTCTAGTAGAAAAATGCAGGTCTCTGCGTGTTATAATTCTCGAGATTTATGAAAATAATTTTTCAGTTTGTATGGGAGGTACCACTACTAATGTGTCAATTCAGACATCTTTTTCTCCAGCTATACACAAGCAGAGTTGGTTGTGCAAAATTTCAGGACTTTAACTATTGTATTTCTATTGGAACACGATAGTAATTATTCAAGTTATATGGAATACTCTCCACGCCTACTATTCTTATCCAGAATGTGTTTTGCTTAACTATGTATATTGATATGGGAGGTATTAACCGCATCACTGATGTATGCAGCTATAGCTCTCCGACAAACAAACATACATGCAAACACATTTTGACTTTTATACACGCAAATAAAAAACATGGTTGAGGTAACCATAACCTAAGAGCAACATATTATGGTTGTTAACAGAACATAGTATTTTTACATTTTATATAAAAAAACGTGGCCTTGCAAGCATATTGTTGTAGCATAACAATAACATAGTAAAATATAAAAATAATTATGTTAAAATATAAACATTAAATGGCTAAATTAAAATTTCATAATATGATTGAAAATGTCATTTGATCATGAATCATGATTTGTTACATAAATTCACAAAAAAATCAATTCTTTGCTTATTATATATAATTATTTGTTTTATTTGTTTTCAAATTTTTTATATTTTTTTTAATTGTTTATTTTGTACACAAATATTTATTTTTTTTTTATTTTCTCTAACAATAAAAACAATTTCATTTTTAAGCTAAAAAAAAATTACTAAATTACTAGAAAATCTATCTGTCAACACCTAAAACAAAATATTTTTAAGCTCAAACATTATTTTGTTTGCTTTTAATCATACTCTGATTAATAAAACTATATTATGGTTACATATATTATATTATTTTTACAACGTTATAAAACTTTAGTCGTAGTGCAATTTTTTTTACGTTAAACCAACCATGTTGTATTTTTCGTGCGCAGTAACCATATAATGGTTAAATATCAACAAAAATGTGTTTATCGTGACTGAAGTGTTGCTGAAAACTACTATAATTTGGTTGCTGCAATTTTACAATTTTACAAAGAATAAATTATGGTTATTGTGACCATATCACAACCATGTTTTTCTTTGCGTGTATGTAAATAGATGAATAATAACAATAACTTACGATAATAAAGAAAAAACTAGAGATGCAGCATTTTTAAGTCAGTAAATAGGGCATATAAATATTAAAAACAAATTAAAAGACTTAATTATTGTCTTTAATTTAAAAACACAAGAGAAAGGTGTGAAATGTTTTCAACAAATTTTTGTCCATATGTATGTGTGAATTCCTATATGTATTTATTTATGTGTGTATTTATGTGTAGCAACAATTTCAAATGACAATCAGCAGCGTTCATTTTATATCTGTATCTTTTCTTAATGATATGGAAATCATAATAAAAAATAATGTGAAAGTACAGACTGTCACTTATTTATCTATGCGTTTTCAATGAACTTCAAAGACTGTTTTTTTTGCTATACAAAATATAGCTTTTATTTCTTGTAACTAATGCGTTCATAAATAAATTTTAGGTTTGTTCTAATTTTGCTTTCACATAAAAGCTGAGGTCTAGCATAAAGGCGATAGCAACAACTTTTAATTCGCGAAATCAAGATCAAATATAAGTGCTTATTTATCACCAGCCTCTTGCAACTTAGAAACTTGTGAGATTAAAAGTTGTCAAAATTCTAATTAAAAAATTTAAACTGCGCGTTTTATGTAGCTTTGACATTTGAGTTATAAAAACTGCTACGGGGTTATTTGTTGTACTTCTGTGGACATTGTTTTCACTTTTTTAATTACAAAACAAAAAAAAAAAAATAAATAAATATGAAAATTATTATGTTAGTTGCAAAATATATGTGTACATAAATACAATTAAACTGTAAACATGAGTTCATAGCAGATTAAACTAACAATCGCATAACGAATTAAAGCAAAATATACAATTAAGCTTTCACATATGAAAGAAATAGTTATGGAAGATGTGTTAACCATAGGTTTTTTATGTTAACAAATGAAAATCCAAATTAAGTGCTTACAATTTCACTTTGCGACGGGATAGATACGAGGGCTGCTATATATATTTCTGGCCTGGCAACACTGAGTGCTGCCAAGTGCAATCTGACATTTCCATTGGAAAGTTTGTCATTTTTAAGCATAATCGTACTCAAAACGTTTTGACGTACGACCATTATTTGTGTTGTTTACAGTGACTTGAAAAAATTAATATAGAAAAAAATGGAATTAACTCGTGAACATTTTCGTGCCATCATTTTTCACAACTTTCGACGTGGATTATCACGACAAGAGTGCATTGATGAACTTAAATCTTTGTATGGCGATGAAGCACCATCCTATAGCACTGTGAAAAATTGGTATAATGAATTTAATCGTGGCCGAAGCTCGCTCAAAGACGAATTCCGTGAAGGTCGTCCAAAAACGGCTGTTGTGCCAGAGAACATTGATGCCGTGCGTGAACTCATAATGCAAGATCGACATGCGACATACCGAGAGATAGAGACATCCTTGGACATTTCTTCCACCAGCATACATTCGATACTGCATGACCACCTGGCCGTAAAAAAGGTTTGATCTCGTTGGATCCCGCACAATTTTAAAGTCGCTCAAAAAAAGGCTCGTGTCGATTGGTGCAAAGAAATGTTGCAAAAATACGATTGCGGTGCTTCAAAAGACGTTTATAAGATCGTCACACGTGACGAATCATGGATCTATGCGTGTGAGCTCGAAACGAAACAAAAATCGACCCTGTGGGTCTTCAAAGACGAGCAAAATCCAACGAAAGTTGTTCGTGGAAGAAGAACTTCGAAGCAAATGGTCGCCTGTTTCTTCGGCAAAACTGGTCATGTGGCGACTGTTCCGCTTGAGCAACGTAGGACCGTCACTTCTGAGTGGTACACTAGAATTTGTTTGCTTGAAGTCATCGGTGAAATTCGAAAAACCAACAAGAGAAGTCGAATCATTGTTCACCATGACAATGCGAGCTCTCACACATCGGCTCAAACCAGAGCGTTTTTGACCGACCAAAACGTCGAATTAATGGGTCATCCGCCGTACAGCCCTGACTTGGCACCTAATGACTTCTTCTTGTTTTGGCACATCAAGAAAAAAATGCGTGGTCAACGTCGCCAGAATAAGCTGTTGAAGTGTTCAAAAACCATGTCTTAGAGGTGTCTCAATCGGAGTGGAAAAAGTGCTTCGACAACTGGTTTGAGCGAATGCAAAAGTGTATAAATCATGCTGGAGAATACTTTGGCAAACAATAAAACCATTTTTGATTATAAATATTCGCATTTTCACTATTAGGCCAGAAATATATATAGAGCGTATTTCATACCCACGAAAACGGTTGTTGTCTGTTTTTCTGCTTATAATGTTTAAGCAATAGATTTGATCAAATTTTGTTTTTTTATTGTTTATAAATAGATCTGCATACAATGCAGTATTTCGTAAAACGCAAGGCGAATCAATTATCAGGTGGCAGCGTTAGAGAATTTATTATTTTTTGCTGGTAGAAACGAATGCCGAACTTCATATAAAAAAAATTGTAAACAGATTTTTTATATATGGAGTTTGACAGTAGTGTACACGGCGAAAATTAATGAATTCGCCTACGCTGCCACCTGGTAGTTGATTCGCCTTGGTAAAACGGCAGTAAAAAACTTTAATAGGGTAAAAATGTGGCAACGCTGCTTATAAATAAAGAGAATTAAAAAATTCCCGCGTACGAGTATAAAAAATACTTAAAATTCTGATTGCTATATTTTTGATACTCGTTTTTAGGCTCTTTGTTTTATATATACCCACAACAAAAACACTTACAAGAATGGGTAAAATAAACACCGCAACGTTTTATTGCGGTCTTTAAAATACTCGAGTATGAAAAATATAGAGTAAGTATGCGGTGTACTCATGGTTGCGGTGTACTCGTGCAGTTCTCTGGCAAGGACATTTTGAAGTATTGATGCCTGTGTTGTTTAACAGCAGATGAAACTAAATTAAACTTTTAATGTAACTTTCCATTCCTTTTATTCAACACTGTCTTTTTTTGTTTTGTTATTTGGAGTAAAAATGTGCCAACCATTTTCTTTCTATGTCTGTAATCCTTTGCGAATGACGAATTACCTGCTTTAAGTAGATGAACTTTAGACATGTTGGAAAAATTTCTTCAGGTTTCAAGCGTGTCCTCTTCAAAATTACTAGAAAATAATACGGCATCCTTAAAAAATTTCGACTAACGTACAGATGAGCAGCTCTGGTACAGCCCTCGTACTCTATTTTGCGTTATTTTTGTCCTATTTGATTATTTTTATCATTTTATTTACATTTGACAGTGAATAACATTTTATACAAAAATTTATTACCAACCGCTGCAGGGCGCTGTTATGAGAAGTTACGAAATTAAACAACAGGAATTTATATTGTATTTGTTGTTTTAGTTTTTATCACCTTTCAACTGTATGAAGAGCCAAAAAAATCATTTTTTTTTTCACTTTATTATTTAGATATACCCTTTTTCCAACTGTGGCGCAGGGTATAATAACTTATAAGACAAATACGACAATACAGCAATTTTGCTATTAACAAAATCAATGATTTAAAATTCAATGGCTTTCACCGAATTCACTGAAACGAAGATATAAAAACTGCTGTAAATGAAATTTTTGAGGAGTATTTATTTATCTCTAAGAATATCTGTTTTGAACACGGGAAAAATAGTGTTAAAAATTTTTTCCCAAATAATTTGTCTGTGTTTTGATAGATAGAATACTTCTTTAACTGCCCTCGCAAAAAAATAAAATAAATAATAGCAATAATTAAATAATAATAATAATTAATTGGCATATACTTATCTTCTATTTGCTTTTAAAAGACAAACAAAATTTTTTTTTGAATTTAAAAGAATGAAAAAATTAAATTAAAAAAAACTTTTTTATTTTAATATTTAATAAATTTATTTTTCCTTGTACGCATATAAATATAAATCCTATTTTCTATTTTTATCTTTGTAGATCACTAGATCACTAACACACTTTGTTAGAAATAAAACAAAGTGCATTAGAAACAGAAAAGTCATTTATTTGAAATGGGTACAAAAATCGAATATGTCGATACAACACATTTGTATGCAACCAAATACATACGCAACTCAAAAGCCATTGCTGTGCTGTGGGCCATATTTACAATTTGTTATGCCATCATTGGAATTGTGGCATTTGTAACACCAGGTAATTAAATGCTCTCATTTTTCTTATTTTTTCCGTATTTATTTATTTATTTTTACTAATAAAAAGAAATTTTCATTTGTTGACTTTTGAAAGTATTTAACTGCAATAACCTTCAGTTATAACACTTGAAATTAATGAAATTGCCTTTGTTTTATATCTCTTATTTAAACTAAAAATGTCACGTTTGAGTTTAAAAATAATATGGATGTAAATTCTTTCACGAAGTACTTTAATATCACTTTAATATTTAAGAATATGTAAAAATACTTTAGTTTTAAAGAGATTATGTAATTTTTTTAAATAAAATTTGTTGTTATACAAACATATAATTGTGAATATTTGTTAAATAATTGTTAGTGTAGAACTTTTTTTTTGTTATTACGACCAGCACTCAGGGGATGACCCCTACTTATGCAATGCATTGTGCCAGAACTAGGAAATTAGGTTGTGGGAAGGGGGATAGAGGGAGTAGTGCTTGTGGACATTTGATTTGAATCTTTGCACATTGAAAGTGGCAGGGAAGACCTCTGCAAGGAGTTTGTTCCACATACGAACTGTTCGGCTAAAAAACGAAATCTCTCTGAAATGCGTAGTGCGATTCACTGGTCAATCGACCACAAAGGAATGCGCTCTTGATGCAGAGCGCGTTGCGCGTACGAAAGTACGATTTTCAGGAACAAGTTCTCTGATTTCATAAGAGCACATTCCGTTGTAGTAACGATAAAACAGTGAAACACACCCCACATTGCGTCGCTGCTCCAGTAAGTCAATAGAGCTAAATACCCTACTGTCACCGATGAGCTTCTTCGCTCTCTCCTGCACGTGGACGATTAACTCTAAATAGACTTTGAAGCACCGGCCCATACATGAGAGTCGTATTTCATTTTCGGTGTAGAACTGCTGAGTACAACATTCGGTTTTTAATAATTTAAGTCATAAAAGTGTATTTTTTTCATAACTAAAGGCATGAAAACTGTGGTAAAAACTGTGAGAACATTGCGATGGTTGCGAAGAATATCTACCGATAACCAACCCAAGATCTCTGCTTAGCTTATAGTATCCAGTACATATATCTTCTTCTTCTTCTTGTTTGTTTGTCGGAGAGCTGTCTACATCAGTTGACCGATTATTCTGTAATTTTCTCAGTTTGTTATCTTTTATACGGTTGACAAAAAAGGGTTTTTATTTTTTTTTGATATCGCACTAGGGCGTGACACTTTCCATACAAATTAAAGAGTTACATCTTGTTAGTTGGTCGCTTTGACAAGTAACACCCTGAAATTTTGCCCAAATAACTTCCTTATTAAAATGCATAATGTATTGTATAGCTCGAGAATTTATAATACGTAGAGCACTGAATTTTTGTGCTAGAAACTTCTTTATCAAAATGTATTAGTCCAGCAAAATACTGGATAGATTGCAACAGTGGGCATGCTAACTTTCATACAAAGTGAAAAATTGTTTTCGTTTACTTTGGAAACTAAAAGCCAAAGGGTTTTTTCGTACAAGTAAATTTTTTAATTTTTTATTAGGACCAGCACTCAGGGGATGACCCCTACCTATGCAACGCATTGTGTCAGAAATAGGAAATTAGGTTATGGGAAGGGGGATAGAGGGACTAGTGCTGGTGGGCATTTGATTTGAATCTTTCCGCATTGAAGGTGACAAAAAAAAAAGAACTTCGTATTCGATACTCTAGTGAATCTTTAGAACTTGATACCTACTTTCACCGATAAGCTTCTTCAATCTGTCCTGCACGTGGTCGAGTAACTCCAAAATAGTCTGTGAAGTACCGGCCTATACATGAGAGTTGTATTTCATTTTCGGAGTGATAAACATGGTGTAAAGTATTCAGATGGAGTGAAGTATTTCTTACACCGTTTCAGAAAACTTGCTTCTTTTGCGACCTGAAAAATTTGCTTGTTTCAACGAACAACATATTGAATCTTAATGCCAAGAACACCGAGAGCTTCTGACTCCTTAAAATCTTTATCACCCATAATTACAGATGAGATAGCATATTTAGCTTGGTTTTACGAGCGTTAAATTGAACCCTGTTCGCAAGGCCCCATTCGGAGATTGTCAAAAGATCGCGATTTAGGGTATCGTGATTTGTGATTTGCATAGCCCAAATTTTCGGAAGGCTTGGCCTTTTGCGAAATGAATATGAATGTGCATAATATGCATACTCAAATAAAAAACTGACTAGATTTGAAGAGTGGTCATGGTTCGATTATTCCCATTTGGAAAGTGAGGTGCATCGGGAATAGCTAGCATTTATATATAATTCTAAGACTTTAAAGGCTGACATCGTTTAAAAGCTGCTTTACACTGTCTGAGTTAGCATATAATTTTGTTATAAAAACTAATTTTTTTGTTTGCGATTTAGCGTGATCAAAAATTTTAAGAAATATTTTGTTCTCGATTGTAATGAGAACATAAACATGAATTAACCAGATAATGAAAGTTTGTTTGCAGTATCAGTTAAAATTTACTGGCAATGAAAAAGAAATTTCAGTAGCGGTAAAAGTTTATTTTTAATAAAAATTATTGCGTTAGTTGCTAAACCGACGGTTAGCAGAAAACAAAATACACAAAAAAAAAAAAATGTAAAGATATTGCTATAAGTAAAATGGAAACAGTCGTTTTGATTTTTGTTTTCACAAAATTGTTGCGCTAGCTGAACTCTTTATGTACTTTTGTTGACATCACTGAAAAAAGTAATTGTGTTTACACCTGAGATAATATCTAAGACATTTATGGCAACACTTTTTTTATATATAATGCAGTTAATTTTGTTACGTGTGTACCTCTAACTAATATTAATGTAGTGCCACAATATTTACGACGAAAGCGCTTCCTTGAAAAATCTAACTAACTTTAGAAAACTAACTAATTTAAGAAAATGAGACGCAAGGAAATGCAAATAAACTCCATTAAGATTTTTATTTTTTTAAAGCTTAAAATTGTGCTAAGTTCTTAAATCGGGCCTGTTAAGGTTAACCAGGGCACAATTGCGCAACGTAGATCACTACAAGACACTGCAAATTCGGAGTCCTTACCAGACAGATTGTACTCCACTACAATGATTACTGCAAGAAGAGGGGGAGTCGGTAACTTATTTTTCTGTTAATTGCGCTGACTTAATCGCGCCTATAATTCCTGGGAAACCAATACCTGAATAGACTTTGCCAAATTTCAGGGTCGGTGCTAGGCAGGTTTATTTCCTTTATGCAAAGAAGTGTATGGATAAAATACTAGCTGACATTTTGAGGGAAACAACCGGGTAACACACTGGACTGTATTTCGGTCTTTTGGGATAGCCCGATAGCTATTTATACTTCTTTTCTTTATGCTTTACCTTTAACTCTCTCTTTCTACCATCTGCCAGTTTTAAAAAGTGATCGTCAAACCTAACCTCAACCTAACCTTGCGGTGTAACAAAAGAGGAGGAGATTCTGGATTATAAATGAATCTTTTATATTTTTTGTGCGCTAACCGATATCTTCGCTAACAGTAAACGGATCTAGGACTTGCCTTGTAAAAGGCGATTAAAAGCTTTCACTATAAATCTTTTAATAAGTTTTACATCATCCGTTCGGTTAAAGCACACCGGATCTACTCATCCTTAAGGGCGGTTCACATGGCCACAGAAGTCTTACGACATGTCAAATTTTTGGGCAGAATAGTACCAGTGGGATCGTCTAAATAAAATACGTAATGAATGTGCACAAATTGAGAGAAAATACGGATGAAAATTTGACAGTCGTATGGCTCTCTTTGTTTTTTGGAAATTTTCAAAAGACAAGTACAAATCATTAGATCAGGGATGCATTTTTCTACAAACTGCTATTTTAGTTTTAGTGTGTTTTATCCACACCAACTGTGTAAACGCAAAAATAATCTGTCGTATGATTTTTACTCTCAGCTTTAAAATGCGGATGGAATTTTATATTTATTGGATTTTACGTACGTAAAGTTGTACCGTCTAAACCCCCCTTTCCTAAGACGTTTTAAATAATCACAAATTCTTTACTCATCTACTTTATATGATTCTTTTTTCAAACTATACTTAAGTTCCTTTAAGTTGATTATAAAACTCATTTGAAGTTGAAATAACATATTCAGCAATATTTTATGTAAAAAATATTTCGTTAAATTTTTTATGTAAATAGAGAAAATCAAAGCAAATTCTATTTGATGCTCTAAACACATTCGCCACAGCAAGATACACGAACACACGACAGCAAATGACGCTAGCAACATTTGTCGCCTTATACGCAGCTACATTATTATTTTGAAGGCAGTAGCTACATAATAAAAATACGAATTAACTGCATTTCAGTGATGTTATTTAAGCGATTTTTAAAGAAGCAGCTCCGATTTATACTTAAAAAAATGTTTTAACTATTTTGTAAGAGGCTATTCAAAGATTATAATAATTCGTTTGGATTGTCTCTAAGATTGAAAATATATGAAGATATTTCTCAGAAGCAAAATTAAAAACAGTAGTGTGTGTCACGTAGTTTCTTGTACACTAAAATAAAAAATACTAAAACAAGTAGTAAGTATTTACAGATATCCCATACCACAATTGAAATTAATATAAGTACTTCAACCAACACGTACTAAGAACAGAAGTAAATTTTTAACTAAATGTTGTCCACACAAAAAAGGAATTTAAGTTTTATGTACATCTCAATACATTCCTCAGAAATTTTTACAATTATTCTTCGTACACTTTCGCCATGACAATTGTAGTTTTTTAATTCGTCGGTGTGGCATTTCTAGTTTTTTTTTTAAATTCAAATTTCGAAAAATATGTTTTAAGCAATTATTGAAAAGTATGTAAAAAATGTTAAAATTTTTCTATATACAAAACTAAAATGTGCTGACAACTGTTTAAGTATGATTATACCGGTAAAATTGGGTGATTTTACATTGGTTTCTCTATTTTTCTACCAATAAAAAAATTCGTGTTTGAACCAAGGTTCTAAATGATCTCCTCACACAATTTTACTCAAATCTGTCCAGCACCACTTAAGTGATACAGATAAGAATTCTATAAATAGGTATTTTGTATTCCAAATCAATTATTGTCTTCACCAATAACAATATTTTCCTAAAATATTTCATTTACTGAAATTATCCTGTTACAGTCTTATTATAGATTTACACTTAAATCTTTAAATAAATAATTTTTATTTTATATTTTTATTGTTCTTTTCGTTATGAAAATAAGAGATTTTAAGCACTTATTATTTTACATGTCTTATAGTATTGACATCACTAAACTGTTTATTGTCGCCAATAAAAATAGAAATTAGTTTAATTTGACTGCAGCGGCGAATTCAGCCCAGACAACAACCTGCCGCCTTGTTGCCTTGCTGTCACAAATTAACCATTCTCATATAAACACATGCATTCTAATTCTGACATTTTGCAGTCGGTAGCTGCTGTCTCGAATGTGTTTAGAGCATGAATCACAAAGAGCCAAAATAAAACAATTGGCTTTCAGGTCATCTACATGCTTTAATATATCAATACGATCGCACAATTGCATTGTATCGTTCGACAAAAAAAGTATTTTCTTTGAAGCACTAATGAATTCTTAAAGTAAACGTTTTCGGAATGTTCAATTAAATTTAATTAAATTTTTTCTTCTGGCTGCGTACGTTTACTTTAATGTACATATTGGCCTTACGAGCAAAACAAACCAGTACAAAAATAAATCCGTCTTATTGTTTCTGTTTTTAACGTTTCGTTTTGTTTATTTTCTTAAAAAAAAAAAAAAAAATTCAAACTGATTTAATAGCAACTGTTTAAGGTTTGAGTTGGCGCCCAAAAGTATAAGGAACCAAATAAATAACCCACATATCTGACAGATATTTTAACATTTAATTTGTATAAATCCAGATTTACACTATGCAATTTTTTGAGGCATTTTATTCTCAATTTTATATTTAAGTTACAGCGTTATGCTTTATCTAAAAGTAAACAGTAGCATCCCCTCAAAACTCAGGCAATACCATATTGCTTACTCCTCCTGCTTTGCAAACAATAATTTCTCGCTAGTTTCATGAAAAATTGCAAAGTGTAAATGACTTATAAAACATAAATAACATCTACTTTGAACTCAAGTGATGAATTATTAATTATATATTATTTAAATTCATAGAATAAGCAATAAATTAATTAAAAAATAAAATATGAGTGGAAACTTTTATTTTGTAGAATGGGTTGGTGATCCGGATAATGAAAGTGCTGGACGCTTAGGTCTATGGCAAGTCTGTCAAAAAGATGAACTTTTCGACAACTGTAAAAGAAGATGGGAAACTATATTAACAGTGCCAACGTTTTCATTTCAAGTAAGTACTTCTTGTCTGTATTTTAATAAATTAGTTATTTATTAAAAATGTAATTATTACAAATAATAAAAAATGTTATATTTTCAAATTTCAGTTGGCCACATTGTTTATGGCGGTGTCCGTTTTATTGGCTTTATTGACAATATGTTTTCTAATATTTGTTCTATTTATGAAATCTACACGAGTCTTTCATATTTGCGGCTGGTTGCAAATAATATCTGGTATGTTGTTGTTAATATTTACAACAAAAACTTATTTACTATATTTTTTATTTACTTGTTTAACAACGATAAATATTTGTAGTCAGCTCTAGCAAGTGAATTCAGTTAAAACAAGGGATTGTGTGGATGTTTTCGTAATTAAGGTTATTTGCAATACAAAACTATTGTCATCAAAACTACTTTAGTTCATTTTTAAGAATTTTATATTACAGAAGTTTTTCTTTTAAATATTTTTTGTCGACATAAACATAACCTGGTGACACAGATTTTAACTTAATTCTTTTTAATTTTTATTTTCATTTCATTAAGGTTCTTTTAAGCAAAAATTTTTTCTGAGAAAAAGTAAATAAAAGAATCACAACTTGAAATTGGATTAATTGAATGACTTGAACACGTGTAACCTGTTTTGAAATAAAAGATTAATATTTGTTTTTACTGGTTATCGCAGGGTTTTTTATAATTCTGATTTCCATGGAAATATAGTAGTAGTAGAAATCTATGTATGGCTTTATCTTATTTAAGAACTTGCTTGGTCAGAACACTGAAAATTTTTTAATTATAAAAAAGTATTTAAAAATCTGTCTATTAATATACACACCCCCTGCCACTTCAATAGAACACCCATGTTATATTTTTGAAAACAGTATTTCTTTACGGTACTCGTATTTGCTTATTTTATTGCACTGGTCGAGTTTTGATATTAAGGTTTACCCACTTACTTACCCATTTTAGGAAATTAATTTTTTTTGGCGTCACTTAAATAGGAAATTCTCAGTTAAATCTAGTTCTTGGCTTATTCAATAAATGAAAACCAATGGGGAAATCTGGTAAATTAAATTTTGAAACTGCTAAAAAATCGGTAGAAGTCGCAATGTATGTAGTTTTATTATATAAACCAGTAAGAGTTGTTTATTCGGGTGGGCAACCCGCGGCCAATGTGCCCATAAACTGCTGCCCGCGACATATTTAAAATTTATATATTGGCCGACTCTTAAGCAGTGACAGGCAACAAAACTAAGAAAAAATTTATATTCGTTTGTCTTGTATTCGAACGAAAACAACAACATAAAGGGTCTCTAAAAATCATAACGAGAAAAGTTCAAAAACGAATTTGTAAGTGGAATGGAGTCAGTTGGATATTACTAAAGATTATATTTTACCGAATAATCGAGTAAAACTTTTAAAACCATTCGATTATTGGTAGGTTTAATGCTTTTTATAATAAAATCTTGTTTATACATTTTTAAAAATTGACTTATTTAACGAATAAGTGATCACGTAACTACTAAGGAAAATAATAGATAATTCTAAAAAAGAATCTCATCCTAATTATCCATAACGCATTCCTTTGCCTGCCAATGAGCGTCAATTATGTGACTTCGTTACAAATAACAACAATTTATTTTTTGATATTATTTAAAATGAAAAACTAACTGAAATCAGTAAATATTTTTCTCTCTATGAGATCCTCTTTTATGGGAGCAAATAATATAGCGGAAACAGGAATTGCGTTGATAGCGATGCTTAATCCAGTATTATCACACCAACAAGATATTGCAATGGAGCAGCACAAATTTTTCGAAAACTAACTTTATTAGCTTTTTACAGACACAACAAAAACATTTTATTATTAGTGTTTATTTCCCAAAACATATAACTTTTTTAACTTCTTTTTTATTTGGTCTTAATTTTAATTATTTGAAAGTTTAATAAATTTTAAAGAAATAGTTTATTCGATTAATCGAATACTTTTATTCGATTATAAGTTTTATTCGATTATAAGGTAAAATATAATTTTTAGTAATATCCCACCGACTCCATAACACTTACAAAGTGAAAATAATCGATTTGCATACTTTTTTGTATTTAATTATTAAAAATTTAAAGAATCGTGGCGTAGACCTGAGTCAGGTTTTGGTCATTTAGTCATAAAATGGAGAAAATATTGGACAAAATCTATTCACATAGTAAATGTACATAAAATTTTTTATTGCTCGGCAAAATTATACGCATTTTAAACCTTAAAATTTGAAGGGGAGCCAGTTTTAAGATAAACTTTGAATTGGGTCGATAAAAAAACTACTAACGGTCTTTCGTAGGCTTAAAGTTTGTATTAACAAAGTATTTGTAATTTTTTAATGAAAAAATGATACTGAAACAGTGTCTTATAATGTTGTGAGCAAACAAGTATGAATAATTAAAAATAAAAAAGTTGCATTTGTGACTATCAAATTGCTAGTAAAAAAAAGCAACAACAAATGTACAAGACGAGTTACAAAGAGAATGACAAAGAAAAGCTTTAAGTTGTGTGTGAACTTCGTCTCACCAAATTAACATTAAGCTTAGTTGGTTAAATAGATGATGTTTACGATGTACATAACATAAGGTAGATAGATGCAAAGAATGCTGATGAAGGATGTGGCGGTCCAGAAAATGCTGCATTTCATTCTGCTAGCGTCTAATTTTTCTTGTTTTCTTTGGAAAACGTCCGCATACATTTGTAAATAATTTTTCTTTCTAAAAATGTTTAGAAAATTAATTAAAAAGAACCAAAAGCCGAAAATTTCATTAATTTGTAAAATCGATGGTTCGAATCCTGGTCAGGGTGAAAATTAAAAATTAAAACAAACGCTAGGCACCGCGTATTTACATTCATACTTAACTCATAAAAGTCAATATGATACTGAAACAGTGTCTTATAATGTTGTGAGCAAACAAGTATGAATAATTAAAAATAAAAAAGTTGCATTTGTGACTATCAAATTGCTAGTAAAAAAAAGCAACAACAAATGTACAAGACGAGTTACAAAGAGAATGACAAAGAAAAGCTTTAAGTTGTGTGTGAACTTCGTCTCACCAAATTAACATTAAGCTTAGTTGGTTAAATAGATGATGTTTACGATGTACATAACATAAGGTAGATAGATGCAAAGAATGCTGATGAAGGATGTGGCGGTCCAGAAAATGCTGCATTTCATTCTGCTAGCGTCTAATTTTTCTTGTTTTCTTTGGAAAACGTCCGCATACATTTGTAAATAATTTTTCTTTCTAAAAATGTTTAGAAAATTAATTAAAAAGAACCAAAAGCCGAAAATTTCATTAATTTGAAAACAAAAAGTTTATATTACTAAATCGCGAAAACCTTTTACCTTTAGAGTTATTTACAAATAAAGCCAAAGATCGTTTTAACAGCTTTTAAAGACGATTTTTATCACGAATATGCGAGGGGTCTTGCCGGGTTAAAGATCAAAACGAAATTTTCAAGCTCTTCATAATTTTAATCCTCTTGATGACCGAAAGTGAGCGGGGAGTAGAAAAAAAAACACTTTTGCAAATTCCATATATTTTATAAGTGCTCCAATATATACTCTGTGTAAATTTCGGACATGCTTACAACGGAAAATAATAATTGTTACAAAGCAATTAAAAATTAAGAAGCAGCTGTGCAAACCTCGCGAGAGACAAAAGACAATTATTGTGTAAAGCAATGGCAAATAATTTAGTGGAGAAGTCCAATTTAATATAAGATTTACAGATAATTGTCAAGACGCCCTTAATAATTAAAAGTAGCGGCTAGCGTAGGGAAATGTAACAGCATAACAACAGTGTATGGATGACGTGCGTTGTGGCTATTGGAGTAAAGAGGATGACTGGCTTGGACGAAAAGAGTAGTGGAGATGTCTGTGGATGGTTAAGGTTACTAAACAAGGCATAGAGTAGTTCATGTCTTGCCGGAGTAATACAGTAGGGTAGCGTGGATGGCTGCGTTTGTAATAATAACGCATGTAGTAAATACGAGACCATGGGATTCACAAGACCGGTAGCATCAAGAAGTATAGCCAGAGAAAGCCATAACGTAAAGAATACAGAAATTGTAATGAGCCACAGTGTTATTTGCAATCAGAAGAATCTGTACGTTTGTGTCTATAAAAAAGGGAAAAACGTAACAATACTTTGTTTGTGAAAGAAACACTCGTCCCCCTACAAGGAGTCCTAATAATTTTAAATTAATCCAAATACATTAACGAAATCATGTTAGTGGAATCATACAATTTGATTTAAAGCTATTACTGTCATAGTTTTCTGGACATAAAAATATGTATTTTTTCCAAGGGTGAGGAACGGCTCCTCCAAAATGGTCTGTTTCTGTATCTAATGAAATAAAAATATTCTAGATATTGTAAATTTCTATATAAACCCTAATAAAAGCTGTTTTTTTGCAGGCAAGTGGCCAAGCTCTTAGCTTTGCTATAGAATTTGATGTTACTTATAGCCGCCTTACTGCTCCAATCTCTAATATAAAGTTGGAACTTTTCATTTTTTTACTGATCAGATTCTGTTAATTTTTACCACGACTACGCAAGATACAAATAAACTTCTCACACAAAAAATTTGCAGACTCTAGATTTTATATTACTCTTGTAATAGGCTGATAGCTACTCGTATTAACTGTAAATCAATCAAAAGAATTATATAACTTAATAGCAGTGAATTTCAAAACGTTTGTTTCGATAGTGTAGGGTGCTACAGCTTTTCAAACATAAACTCATTCAATTCTGTAAAAATATTAAAATGAATTTATAATTTTCAGCTATTTGCATGATTGTTGCCTGTGGTGCTTTTCCTTTTGGCTGGAATTCAGACGATTTTCGAAAAATATGTGGACCAGATGCAAATCGTTTCGAAATGGGTCTGTGCGGCATTAGATGGGCGTATCCCTTAGCCATAATTGGTTGTGTAGATGGTGTAGTCCTAGCAACGCTGGCATTTATTTTAGCAACAAGACATGTCCGTTTGCAACCTGATCCTCTGTATCAAAATTCATTATACAAAGGTTTAATTTATTTAAAATATTGAATTATTAAAAACTAAAACATAACTTCTTCCTCTTTACAGGTGAAATAAACAACAGTTATATTACAGATGCCGTTAGTTTAGCTGGCTCTCGCAAAAATCTCAATCTGCAACCCATTCTTTTGGTGGCACCACCTGGCGATGATACACTTTCTCAATTCTCAAGTCGAACACCAAACCATCGATACAACCGACCCGACTATCACAGTTCAATGCATCAATTCTAGTTGATTTTGTTCCGAACTATTTATATGTAATTTAACTATTATATTTTTTTAAGATAAAACAAACGACTAACTGCCTTTTCTTGCTGCTTACTTTTAATGTAAGAAAGAATTTTTATAAACTGGACTGTTATTTAACATTTAAATAGTTTTTATGTATGTATTTATGATTGTGTATATGTATGTGTATTTATGTATTTTTTTCTATGTAAATTGTTCAATTCTTATGCATTTTAATATGAAACAAGTTTTTTTTTTGAAATAAATTTATCTAATTTAAGTTAGAATATGTATTTATATTAAATAAAATATGTTATTGAAAAATAAAAAATTTAATAAACCTAAACTGCTCTTAATGGGTTAAGCATTTTTACAAAAATTTATTATATCCTGAAAAATTTCTTTAAAATCTTTTAATGATACCCATATTGATAATTTAAAAAATATGGTGCACAATCATGCTTTTCTATAAAAAGTTCAGAGTCCCATAACTCGGAAAAAATGGGTGAGTGTCAATATTTTCACTTAATGTTTCTTTTTTTTATTTTTTAATTCTCTATCGCCCCATAATTTTTTTTATTGGAGTTACTTTAATAAACAAGATTTGTTCTAAATGGTATGGAAAAATTAGAGGCAGGCGTGGTTTTTGCTCGCTACCTCGAAGAACATAGACCGATTTTGCTGATTTTCAATAGGAAAGTTTAAGAAACTATCTGAGATCGATTGGAGTATTTAATTTTCTCTAGCTCATCTAGTGCCTTGGCAACTTTTCATCCCAAAAATGGAAGAATATATACACTTTAAAGGGTTTCCAACCCTGGATATTGTAGAAATTACAAACAGAATGACAAACTCAGATACATCCTCTTTTCCACTTTTTGTGGTGAGTTATCAATATGGGTGTCATTTAAAAGCTTTTGAGAAGAAAACTGCTACTATACTAGTACTATAACTATATATTTTATATTTTTTTCTTATTTTTCAATTCTCTGTCACCCCAATATTTGCTGTTTTGGTTGGAGTTTTTTCACTAAACTAGATTTACAAATATGGTGAAGGGTACATAAGATTTCTCATTGACGAACATAGCACTCTTATTTGTTTTATTTTATGTTTGTTTTTGTTGAGCTACTATGTACCTGATTAGAACCATGAATCAAGAAAAAAACAGATTGCGCACCTAGCCTTAAAAAAAACTTTTCTTCTAAGCATCTACGTCATTGTAGAATGAAAATAAGTGTTTGTTATAAAAAGTGTAAGAGATCTTTGGTACAAAACTGGAAATAACCAAATAACTTTGAGATGGGTTCATCGATTTAAACAAAACCTTAAATGGGATTGAAGCTGTCTAAAGTAAATCCATTTTAGAGTACCAAATTTTTATATTTTGTCTTATTTGCCAATACTTATAAAAACTATTCATTTTTGATGTTATTTAATTAGTTATTGTGAATAAATATTTCTTTTAATGAAATATATAATAACTATTAACGACTTAATGGTACATAACTGAAAGTAAAATATCCCTAAATTAAAACCGAAATGTTTCAAATTAAAATTACGTTTTTTATTTTATTAAATTTTGGTTTGTAAATGTTCACATATGCAATGGGTTATGTATGGGGAACTTTATTCAAAATTGTAAAAACTCCTGTACAATTCTAGTTTCAAAAGTTGTGTTCTATTATCGACTTATTTATACTTTTTTTTAGGGTGGCGAAGTAGACTGTTTTATCTACATACTGTTTTACCTTAATATATTATTGTGAATTTGCATAAATTGTTGTTTACGGTTTTAGTCCATGATATATCTTAGGAAAAGCTCATAAGCTAACCAGACTACTTCGAAAATTAATTATGAAAACTGAGTTGTAGTTTGCAAATTAATCGTGGTATTAAAAGCTTTAAAATTGTTGTTTCTGGTATGAGTCTAGAATTTTGCAAACTAAATATTGGAAAATTGTCGTTTAACCGACTTCAAAAAGAAGAGAAGATTATCAATTCATATATTACATCTCATTTGGTTTCTTATTGTTTTTATACCACTCACCACAGGTGGAAAAAAAGTTTGTCATTCATATTTATTAAAAAAAAAAAAAATAAATAAATATGACTCCTATACAGTTATGAATTAGTGTCAATTTTGCAATAGGAATAAGTTCTGTACTGTAACGTATTCATAAAATGAAGAAGTCCTTACAATTTATTTGCACTCATAATTTATTTAGATTCAGAGCCAACTATATTTATAACCCATTTTTTATTCCTTATTTTGCCTCCATTAACTGAATATTTTCTTTTAAATTGGATGTTAAAATTAAAATCAACGATGTTGTTAATTGGGCGTTATTGACAAAATTCAGCTATATTTCGGTGAACAGAGTTGACATCATAGACTGTGTTATTTAAAACGTATTCATCTTATAAAATGTTATCTGTAAAATGTATCTCTTAATATCCAAATTTTCTAGCAAAACATCTTGCTAAAAGCTGCTTTAAGCTGATAAGATTTATTACTATATTGCTTAACCTTAAAAAAATTAATTTACATAAAAATAAAAAAAAAAATATCGTTTTCGTCAAAATCAAAGCAGAATAGTTTTTTTTTTACAAAAATGTTTTGTGCTTATAAAAATAAATTAAGCAGATCTAAAATATTTTACTTTGTTGTATCGCAGAAACAATAAACTCAAATTGTCAATACTTTGTTGCGTGCCCTTTATTTGCAATCGTGGCCGTAAAATGTCTTCTCATAGAATCCACTGTAATTTGACACTAGAGCTGCGTCTCGCTTATAAAGAAATGGGTACAACTATACACATGAACTAAGAGATCCGGTGATTTTGCTGAGCGCTTTTCTCTACTTTGTGCGCCACTCAATTTTATAAAACTTCGCTACGCATGAGCATTAACATTGAATAACGTGTGTATGAAGTCGCCACACAGTATACGTACCGCATACATACACATGTTGTCAGAAGTCACATGTTGTCATTAAAAGTCATAACTCACGAACTCTTTTACCGATTTCGTACAAACCATCTATACGATCATACAAACAAACCCTAACAATTTAATCGAATTCGGTTTGACCGGTCGTGAGTTATAAGGTCACAACCTACTTGCAAGTTTACCTACTGTTTTTCTGTTTATTAATAAGAAATTTTCTTTCAGAATACTAAAAAAGCTTTGCTATTGCCGCAATTTGTAGGTGATTTTTTTTTACCATTTATTAACTGTCTACTTATTTAACACTTAATTATAATTATAAATAGGAACTTAATAAATTAAATTAAATGTTTTCTATTGAATAAAAAAAAACTTTTTTAATGCAAATTATATCTTATACTATGTTTACACGGAGCCCAATATTCTTGCTTCGCTCTCTTTTCATGATTCACAACTCAATTACGACCGAATCAACGTGCTTCGCCATATAAAATCTTGAGAGCGAAGTATTTTGTTTTGAATCTACTTGCGAAGCATGAAAAATTTCTGTCTTCCCTAATTTTTATCGCAAGTTTATCTGAACTAGCTGTATATAAATGTAAACAAAAAAAGTAAACCAATATTAAAAGTGCTGTGGGAATATGTGTTAATATAAAAACAAATAATTGTATTATAATTTAAAATTTTATTAATTACAAACACTAAAAATGAAACGAAAAACAAAATTTTAGAACAGCAGTCAATGTGAAGCATGTAGTATGTGTCGTGGAAACGGCATGCTTCGCAATCATGATTCATAGAACGAAGCAAGTGCTTCACATTGCCGTGTAAACATGCTATTAGATATACAATTTTTATGTCCTCCACAGATTTTTGTTGGGGTGTAATAAAAGCGTCTGTGGAATAGAGCTGCAAAACAATCGATAGTACTATCGCTAGTATCGATAGTTATATTTTTGACTGACTATCGATAGTTTTTTTTCAATAGCGATACTATCGACAATTTTTTAAAGTAAATACGAAGCCAATTACATGTAGCTAGTATATCATTTCTAACAACTTATTCTACGCAATTTCTTAGCCGGCTTTAAATTTATATACTTCTACATATCTGCGGCTATGTGTTGGCTTCCTTCTCTTTTTAAGAAGGTGACGGTGTAGTCTAAACTAAACTTTTTAGCAAAACATAAACAGAAAGACTTTCTTTTTATAGAATAAAAATACGATACATATATTTGTAAGAAGTTTGCGGTTCTATGACATAATCTTAAAGTGATCTGAAATTTGCTTTACTTACATCTTATTACTTTATGCTTTTAAGTTTAATTTATACATTGTTATTTGATTTTAATTATAAAAATGTATATAAAACCAAGAAATGTGTTGAACTAAATATGCTTGCTTCTCATGTTTTGTTAATTTTCATACAATTACATACATACACATACATATCGCTGGTCTCATGTAGAAAGGCCCTAACTCGATTTTTTATGAAATTGAAATTTTTCATGATTCCAATACATATAACACAGATACACCTTGTCACATAATTTGAATGCGATAGTATCAAAATAACGGTTTTCTAAGCATTTGCATTTTTAGTATTACATTGTGATAAATACAGTTTCTGTTATGTTTTTACCTTCTCCTGTAAAGTTACGTACATGGGAGTTAGGGCCTTTCTACATGAGACCAGCGATATGTATGTTTAGTTTTTACTTGTTTTTATTACTATTTCTTTTATTTAAATAAAAGAATGTTTTCAATCAATAAATGTTGCGAAAATAAGTGACAAAGATGAAAAACTTTAGCTAACACCTATAAACATAAGTATGTACCAGAGAACTGCAAGAGTGTCTATTACGAGTATAGAAAATACTTAAAATTCTGATTGCGATATTTTTGAGACTTGTTTTTAGGCTCTTTGTTTTAAATATACCCACAACAAAAAACACTTATAAGAATGGGTAAAATAAACACCGCAACTTTTTATTGCGGTGTTTAAAATACTCGAGTATGAAATATATAGAGTAAGTATGCGGTATACTCATGGTTGCGGTGTACTCGTGCCGTTCTCTGGTATGTACGTATGTTTGCTAACGTATCCCCTTTCACTTGAATTGTTGTATTAATGCCAGAAGTAGCAAAACATAGAAAATCCGATAGTATCGATAGTTTTTTTTTAACTATCGAAACTATCGATGGGGACGACTATCGATAGTTTTGCAGCTATACTGTGGACTACTTTGTCGCCTTTTTGGCGGTATTTTTGTCTTCATAAACGAAATAGTTCAACACAACAAATTCATTGAATGAACTAAATAAACTAGTTTAACTATTCACTTTTACGCAGTTATGAATTATCCTTTGCGTTTGAGCTTCTAGACAAGCTGAAATAAAATGTATTTAGTTTGCGTGCCTTCCTTCCTGAAATAAACGTGAACTGCTTTATTTACATATATACTTTGAACTTAAATGAACGGTCACTAAGATGAGCTGTATGTATAAAAAAACGCTAGACCTGACTCTATAGTTCATAAACATTTCGCATGTTTAACGTAAATAGTTCTAATTAATGTTTTTATTTTGACCGTTACATAAGTGCAGACATTTAAATCTACAAAAATTATTTCTTCACATATGCATTTACATATTTATCTATTTTTGAAAAGAAATCAAAATCTTAATATTATTTATGAAAATGACTGGCGCTTAGCGTCTTTACAAACGAAGTAAAGTTGCTTGTACAATTTGCATACATATGTATGTATGTGTATGTGTGCGTTTATGAGATTCCATTTACTGCTATTTCTATTTCCGCTAGATAATTCAATATAAAAATTCCAATATTTGGCGTCAGCTTGTTGGCCACTTAGATTATGTTAACGCATTATAAATGCGTTCATAGAATAACTTATGAATTATATATTTTTAGAAGACAATCAAATACACAATCACACTCATCCATAATGTTGAATACATTCAAAAAGAATGTGGCAAAAATATAAGTTGTAGAAAATCAACCACTTGTTTTTAAAAGCACACAAAGTGCGTAAAATAATAATAAAAAAATATTTTCCCTCCTATTTATAGATTTTCTTTATTTTATTCCGAATTAAGATGTCTGTAAAGTGTGTGCCATATGCCGTCAAACCTATTTTGTTCTCCAACTCCATTTTGTTTTTTTTATTTATTTATTTATTTATTTTTTTTAAGGTTTTTACTGTTGAACTTTTTACAGCAGAGTTAGTAATTGAAGTATTTAAAGGTACTTAAAAGGTACTTTTTTTGATACAAATTGTTCTAAAATGTTATTTTTAAACCATCGAGATATTATGGGAAAATTTATATTTAGAATTAAGGAGAGAAACCTGGCTTAGGAGGTATAGACAGCAGGATAATGGTAACTATAATATAGATTGATAAAGTTTTGAAATATCATTTATAAATACATTAAATAATTCGTAACTCTTTCTTTAAGGTATTATAAAATTGCAAAATATATGATTTTTAAGCAACTTCAAATGTTGGGTTTTTGTGTTTGAGAATGCCAAACTCAGTTATTTCTGAACCAATTTTGAACATTTATTCTTTATTTGAAAGGTTATGATTGCAGTTTTATAATTTTCAAAATTAATGTTTAAAAAAATAAATGGGTGACGTAAATTAACCTACATATCGCTGGTCTCATGTAGAAAGGCCCTAACTAAACTAACCTAACCTAACTAGGTAAAAACATAACAGAAACTGTATTTATCACAATGCAATACTAAAAAATCAAATGCTTAGAAAACCTTTATTTTTGATACTATTGCTTTCAAATTTTGTGACAAGATGTATCTGTGTGAAATGTATTGGAATCACGAAAAATTTCAATTTCGTAAAAAATCGAGTTAGGGCCTTTCTACATGAGACCAGCGATATATATATGGGCCTTTCTTTTGAACCGTTATAGACAAAGGCTTATACATTGGACAGAGTGACGATTACTATGATCGTTATAATAACAAGTAAAAATATTTTAGAAATATGCAATAAATAAAAGAGTGCACCAGTAGTTTATTTAATTTGATATACATATATGGTCATATTTTTGAACAGTTGTACAGAGACGGTTGAAATTTAGTAAGAACCTGTATTGCTTAGTCTCCTAAAGTAGAAGGTATTAAATTTAAATTTGGAAATTAAAGGACAACTCTAAAGTTGACGTTATTTGATGTATATGGCCAAACTGTTCAACAGTTGTAAACAGGCAACAGGCTATAAAACCTGTATAAAATATGGATTTGGAAATTAAAGGGTGTCTCAATAGTATGCTTGAGTAGTTCATAAACAAACTAGTTCAATTGGAGTATTCCATTGATTGAACTAAATGAACTAGCTAAAAATTTGTACGTACACGTACTTCATATTTGAACTACTAAATGATGGATTAAATTGCGCGTATATTTCGTTGTTCACTGTTTCTGACACTATTAATGAAACAAAATTATATATAAAATAAGGCGATGGTTACTCTTAGCCTTTATTTCTAATATAAAGTAAAGAATATATTTAGTAAAACATTCGATGCGTTGCTTGTAAAATAGATAGAATAAATTTCACTGGCAGCAGTTGTAAGTCAAATAGAATGTTACCAGTCTAGGTAAGAAAAAAACATGTGAAAAATGTTAT
Source organism: Gymnosoma rotundatum (assembly GCA_916610165.2). NCBI lineage: Eukaryota > Metazoa > Arthropoda > Insecta > Diptera > Tachinidae > Gymnosoma > Gymnosoma rotundatum. Next base: position 51,804,129 of record OU744338.1, read on the forward strand.
AAAAATCTAAACTCAGACATGGAGAATATTAATAAATGGTGAAAAATAAACAAGCTTAAGCTAAATGAAAATAAAACAAATTTAAAGGAAATAAATATGAATACTACTAGAATATTTTCAATTAGTAATGTGATAATAGAAAAATTTAACAATATCAAATCTTCATGTTTCTTTATTGATAGAAAACTGAAATTAAAAGAATACGTAGAATACATTTGTTAAGAAAATTAGAATGAGTGAAGCACCCGAATATTTTACTGAGCAGCTAACATAAAGGGTCCGCCATTGGATAGTCAGTTGGCTTCAACTCCTGAATCAATTGGACTTTGTATGGCGTCATACTAAGGTTTTTATGCAAAATTCGTCTCAATGATGTCTCTGAAATGTTCAATTGTTGAGAACGACGGTGAATTGATGTTGATGGCGCTTCATGCAAACTTTCTGCCACAGCAGCAATTTTCTCGGGAGTACGCACTATTTTTGGCTTTTCACGGTTTGCTTTATCGATGCGGATGGCAGTTTCTTTTACTTTTTTCACAAGATAATGAACATACGAAGCTGACGGTGCTTGTCTACTTCCAAAATCTATACGCAATTTTCGCACACATTCTTCAACATTACCGTGATTTTCAAAGCAATGTTATTTCCCAGCGTTGTTCAAGCCCATACACAACCATATTCGTTCAGCCAAGGTATAAAACTAATTATCTGTCAAATCAAACATGAGTTAAGTGTTACCATTCACGAAATAAGCACTAGTTGAAAAGAAAACGTTAGATGGCGGAACCGGAGCTACTAGTTTTTGTTTAGATTTGAACAAAACTACGAAAGAACATTCAAACTAAAGGAGCTTGAATTAAAAAGACATTTTCTTTAAAAAATCATTTGAACGAAAGAGCTTTAAACTAAAAAGACATATTGAATTAAAAATTGAACTAGTTCATTTTTATACTTTAAACTAAAATGAGCTTAAGGCTTTATCAAATCAAATAAATGGCACAAGTCTACCTAACAGTTAATATAAATTAATGTATTTGGCAAAACTTTCAAACCATTACAGACAGATAGAGGAAGTCTATTTTGAAGTCGGCATTTTGCAAGAGTTATTTAAATTATTGAGCTTAGTAACAAGGAACTGACCAGAGTCTTTGACTATAATCGACTCCTGTAAAAAGCTACCTGCAACATTCTCAGTGATTCCGACTATTTATCGCTCCATAGTGTCTAGTAGAAAGATACGTTTCATTAATGTGTCTGTTCGTGAGATTCTGTGTAGTCTTAAAGAAAATCAATGTAAGATTTTATCTTAAGTTTTTAGTATGAAAACTATTTTAAAATAAATTAATCTCTTGTGTATGAAATGCCAGTAAAAACATGGATGAATGTCGATCGGTCCTGGATACTTGTAGAGGCTAAGTCTTGATAACACCAATTTTACTTTAGCGTCCATATTAATTTCCACCTGCCAGACTACATTCACTATGATCGTAGATGACTGCTTGATGATCATTGAAAGGTAGTGCTATGAATAAGTGAGTATCTAAGAGGTGCTCACAGGGTTCCCATGTGGAATAACGTGGGCTTGCGAAAATGCCTTCTGCAATCGAATTGCTTTCTGAGTGCTTTCGCCAAATTGTATTCGCCTTGTTGGACAAACGTTGTCTCCCTTTGCCATTTTAGTACGTCCTTCAGCACACTTTTTTTTATCTTATTGCATGTTATTCGACTTTTTATAACATATGTGCGGACAGTTTGTTTTTGTATTGGCCCCTTGTGACTTCGATAAACTTAAAAAAAGATTTTTACATGGGTTGACTTTCTTTTAAAGCAAACGAAAAAATTCAAAAAAAATTTCTCGTTCTTTCCTTATAGTGGACACAATTTTTTATGGTTTTTCTTTTTAAGTTTTTTTTCTTAGTGAAAACGGATAAAGGGAAAGAAATTTAAAAAAAGAAAACGTAACCAGCACTACGCCGTAAAATGTTTCTCTGATTTGTTATTATTATATTTTTTTCTATCGGATCGGCAGTTTGAAGTACCATGTTTTTGTCTAACATAATTGAATTCGTCACATCCAAATAGTTCATGAACTAGCTAAAGCCAGTGCAACGACTGAGTATGAAGATTGGAAGAAATAGTTTAGGCCTAAAGTATTCTTGTGGTTCTACTTTACACGGATTTGGAATGAGGATAAGAGACAATATTTATCAAAAGTCGACACTAAAGTAAAAAATCTATTTAATTGCCTTAGAAAAATCCTATGGCATATGAATGATTTTCGCTGCAAGGTGCTTGACTGATTTGCAAATAAAATAAAAATTAAATAACTGATGATCAAAATCTAAATAGAATTTATACTTAATTGAAGCAGGAATGCTTTGAATAAGAAATGCCATTTTTTGCCGTTTTAGTGCTATAATGGAGTGCGAAGATGGTAAACGACCATTTTGTAATTGCTGTTTTATTTTCAATATACTTCGTTTATGGCCCAGTGTATGGTGTTCTTAATTATTCTTATATTTTTGTGTTTACATTTAAACTGCAAAACTTAAACGAAACTGTAATTTTGCAAACAATTCTATTATTTGTATAGAAATAAGTATGTTGAAAAAAGTACCATAGAAATGTAACAACCAATGTTTTCCCGTGTGTGTCATCATTCCCTTGTTACTGCCAATTACTCTAAATTGTTATTGGCATGTGAAAATAGAAGAGAATGGCTGCGTTTTATTGATTTCTAAATTTGAAATTTGGCGCTAATAACTTCGTTCTTTTATAGTCGTTATCGTTTTATGTGTATTTATTTTACTATAATATCATTTAACGGTTTATAACGCCATTGTTTTTGTAATCAACATTATTGTGTAACAGTGATGCCATAATAAAGATTTTACCTCAATTTCAAAGAGTTTTTAGTCAAGATAAATTTAGAGATCTTATTCTCAAAGTTAAGATTTTTTTATTAATTTGCTTGGCACCTAATATTGCAACTTCTTGTTAAAATTCATTAAACGTATTTACCTATGTAAAGCAGTTTTATTCTACATAAATCTTTAAAACGAAAAATTGTTCACTGCCGTTAATGGATAAATATGCAAAAAATGATGACGTTTACTTAGGTATTTTCAAGGCGAATCAATTATAAGGTGGTATCGAAGGCCAATTAAATGATTTTCACCGGTATTTTTTACTGTCAAACTCCATATAAAAAAATTTTGTATACAATTTTTTTATAAGTAGTTTGACATCCTGCTTACGGCGAAAACTAACGGATTCGCCATCTCTACCACCTTATAATTTATTCGCCTTGGGTATATTTGTAAAAACAAGATTTTCCAATACAAAGTTTAATGCTACTGAATTGAAAGAATTCATTGAGAATTGTATTGCCTTTTAATTAAGATTTGTAAACATAAAAAATTTGGCTTTTACGACACAACTCTAAAGAAGCTTTCTTTCCTTTTATTCACCCGCAAAGTGTTATTAACAAAAAAGTTTATAAGTGTTTTTAGTTGTATTTTTGCTAATATCACTTTTTTAATTTTTTTTTTTTTTTTGATGGTCACCTTAAAAGCTTACAAAATGTGAACAACTTAAAAAATTATAAATCTGTGGTTTTTCGTCATTAAGGCCGTGTCAGATAAAACTTTATCGCTTTGCGTGACATTTCAAACTTTAAAAAAAAAGCGTATAACGCAAGAGGTATGTCACAATAAAAACTTTAACAGCGCCTAAGTATTGTTTTTTTTATAAGTTTTTCTTCCATAACTTTCTAAAAAAAATAATAGAGGAAGAATATATAATAAAAAAATAATATTTTAAAATTCTTAACTCTTTTACGTTCGATTTTGCCAAAAATAATATACAAATGTATAGCAGCTAATTGTTAAAGCGCGCTAAAAGATGAGTGTTGCCCAACTTTGCGCTTTGCTTTGCGTTAAAAGTGCTTTATGTGACATACTTCATATAAGTTCGTGCATTTTATCTTAGATGTCAAAGCGAATTTGCAACGCAACGCAAAGCAAAAGTTTTATCTGACACGGCCTTTATTGTGCTTCATACTACGAATTTACACAATTTTTGACGACGTATTCGTCGTGCTGGGCAATATTCTTCGTTCGTCCCAGTTGTGATTCTTATTAAAATCAACAACACCTAATAAAGAATAAAAAAATTTTAAAGATTTTTTTTACAAAATTAAGATTTTTTTTCCTACAAATGAAGAATTTTCTTTCAACATTTCTGGCACCACTGTCGTGTAAGAGTACGGTACATGTGGGTGTGTGTGTGTTTTTAATAGACGATTGATATTTATTAAAATCGCAAAAGTATACGAGAGAAAGACTTGGTGCGAAAATACGAGTGACAGAGTTAGCTAGAAAAAGTTAGTTCATTTTATTGTTATTTTATTTTTATTAAATTGTTCTGATGGCCTTTTATTAGTGTCGTAAATAAAATGGATTATTAGATTATTGTTATTTGAAAATTATTATTTTCGCTATTGACCACTGATGTTTTAAAAGAGTTTTAAAGATATTAGAATTATTATTGATTAATAAAAATATAACACAAAGAAAGAGTCGTTTGAGAAAACAATAAAAAATAATCTGAAGCCTTTTTGAAGCGAGAAATGATGTATTCGATATTATAAATTATACAGATTCAGTAGACAATATGCGATATTGTGACCAATAATACAGGTTAGTAATTAATAAACCAGCTGTTAAAGAAAGTCAAAAAAGCAAATATTGGGGTGACAGAAAATTAAAAAATAAAAAATTTGGTTCTGCATGCACACGCAAAAAAAACATGGTTGAGGTAACCATAATCTAAGAGCAACATATTATGGTTGCAAACAAATCATAGTATTGTTCCACTTAATAATAATAAAGCTGGGGCGTTACTTTCTATTGCGATGCGAAAGAAAAATGGCACGTAATCAAACAATTGGTACCCTCTATTGCGTTTTCGTATTTTCTTTCGCACCTAATTTTATTCTCTTTCGCAAATATGGTATCACTGCACTCAGTAATACGAAAGCTTATGTCAAAATCGTTCGTTATACGCAAATATCTTGCGCTAACAAAATATCAAACGCCAAGGTAACGAATCATGTAAGTAAGCATAAATAAATTTTTATGTTTATATCTAAATTTTAATTTTTTTTAGGGAAATGCCAAAAAGGTTACAGACTCGGCAACGGCAGTTCGAAATTTGTTTTTATAATGCAGCACAGCGGTTTGGCCAAGAGACAATTGCAGTGTGGGATTGCCAAACAACGCGTCAAAAAACTGACGGACGGCCTTAATTCTAATGGACTTCCTATAAGAGATGAAGAGGGTAGGAAACAAGTAATATATTTTGATAAATATGAAACTAACGCAGCATAAATATTTATTTATGCGGAAGAATAAGGTAAGCATTTCTAGTAAGGGTGGTTGGATTCCCAATATTGCATTGCACGATGAAGGAGTAGATAATCAAACTTCTGTATACGAAAAAAAACCAACAACGGGATGCTAACATCAAAATGCTTTGGCGCAAGTATAAATGCAACCCAACATGTTACAGCATACAAAAAGTCTGCAGAAGAAGTTTTGCTATATTCGCAAAATGGAAATTAGATTTTACACGTCATGTTCATTTTCCGTCTCCATCCATACTGAATCCATCACTATTTTTTATTTTTTAATAAAAAAACACTCAAAATTATATTTATAACATTTTGTTCGTCAAAGATCTTTTTGTAATATATAATAAATAATAATAAATATAATAAATGTTTTTGGTTTACAAGTTTTGACATTTCATTTTGTCATTCTTCTCTATTGTTTATTTTGTTGTGCCAGAGTTGCTTCTTTTTTTAACTATTTTGGAAAGCGTTTGCGTCAACATTACAGAGTATCAAATTGTACTCTTATCGCATCTACTTATCGCATCAAACTTTCTTTCGCATCGCAATAGAGAGTAACCCCCCTGATCTTGCAACCATATTTGCGCATGCACACGCAAAAAAAACATGGTTGAGGTAACCATAATATAAGAGCAACATATTATGCTTGCAAACAAATCATAGTATTGTTCCACTTAATAATAATAAAGCTGGTCTTGCAACCATATTGTTATCTAGCATAACAATAATATGGTAAAATCTAAAAATAAGTATGTTAAAATATAAAAATTAAATTGTCAAAGTAAAACATCATAATATGGTTGAAAATGTCATGTTATATAATTAAATTATAATATAGTCTCTTAAGTGAAATTATTTCCTATATTAAAAGACTTTGTTATTCATTGTTTAATTTATTATTGGTTTGTCACTAACGTTACTCAAAATATAAATTCACAAAAGAGGCAATTGTTTAAATGAAAAAAATGTAAGTGGTTTCACAATTGTGCCTAAAACACAAAATTAGTGATTTATATGTTTACATACATACATATGTACATATACGTACATATATTTTAACGCAAACATTATTTTATTTCCTTTTAATCATACTCTAATCATTAAAAGTATATTATGGTTAAATATATTATTATTATTATATTATTTTTAATAACTTATAAAACTTTGGTTGTGGTTTAAATTTTTTTTTGCCTTAGACCAACCATGTTGTATTTTTTGTGCACAGTAACCATATATGTAATGGTTAAATATCAACAAAAGCATGTTTATCTTTGCGTGCATATAATTTTACATAAAAATGCGATAGCCTCTTAACGGGTATTTATTATTTTTAAAAAATTAGAGTATTTCCTTAAAGATGACACTTAACATAAATGACACCGATATTGATAATTCAAAAAATGTGATAATTTCTGCACCCCGTAACTCAGTAAATATGGGCGATCGCCAATTTTTTCACTTGATGTTCTTTCCTTTTTTTTTAATTCTTCATCCTCCCATATATTAATTTTTTTTAATGGAGTTACTTTATTGTTCCAAACGACATGAAAAAAGAGGTAGGCGTAATGTTTTACCCATTTCCAATATCACCTCTTTCGACACAATCTGGTCGGTTGATATATTTATTTGACGGACAGACGGTAATCGACTTTGCTATGCATAAGAAGTCGGAAATAGATATTGTAGAAATTACACACGGAATGACAAACTTAGATATACCTTTTTTTCACTTCTTGTGGTGAAGGGTATAAAAGAATATGGTTCAGAGCTTTTACCGGAGCCATTTTTAGGAGCCATCCTATACTGAAGAAGAGCCAAACAGCATTTGTCTCCACATATCAACCTTTGCTTTATTTTTTTTATTTTTTATTTTTTTTTTTCTTTATTTTAAATGAAAACTGCCACGTTCCGTTCAGATGCTTTCAAGACTAAAGGAATGCAGAATGGTAGTTAGTGAGTAAAAATCTGCACGCATAAAATTTACTATTTGCATAGATATTGATTATCTACATAGATATTGACTATATACATCGATATACACATTGATAAGCATAGGAACTTGTGAAAGCCACATAGAAACGAAGCTGGCGCAGATAAAATTTAAAGCAGTACAAATGAGCTGGATGACTGGCAGAATTGCTTATTTGTTAGTGTTTTAAAGGCATTCACTAAAATTCTAAAAATCTATATTCACAAGACTTGAACGTGTCATTGCTTAAAGCAGAAATTGTGGGATATTTTAAAACATATGGAATGAACCGTAAATAACCGTGGTTCCCACTGATTAAAGATGTAGGGATATGGGGTATAATTTTTTTCGGCGGATCTCAACATAAACAAGTCCCCTGGTCCGGATGGAATTCCAGCACTGGTCTTGAAGTAGTGCTCTTCGACGTTATCGCGTCCATTAGCAAAACTTTTCAACATTTTATACCATGTTGGTGAGTTTCCATCATGTTGGAAGATTGCTAATGTAACACCGGTACCCAAAAAGGGAGAGGCTAGCAACCCTGAAAATTACCGCCCAATCGCCATTTGCTCTGCACTCTCCAAAGTTATGGAGAGTATGCTCAATTTTCATCTTGTGAGGTATCTGGAGTTCAACAGCTTATTTAGTGACCGGCAGTACGGCTTCCGTAGGGGACGCTCTACGGGTGACTTACAGTCCTTCCTTTCGGAAAAGTGGTGTCAATCCATTCACCATTTCGGCGAAAGTAAGGTGGTGGCTCTAGATATTTCTAAGGCGTTTGATAGAGTGTAGCATGGTGCACCATATCAAAACTTATTGCTTTTGGTGTCGGTAATAGTTTCTCTCGACTTATATCGAGCTTTCTCAGGGATCGCACTATACGAGTTGTTATAGATGGGATCGCATCAAACGAGTTCAAGGTAAATTCAGGGGTACCGCAAGGTTCCGTTCTTTCCCCTACCCTAGTTCTTATTTTTCTCAATGACCTTCTACGTCAGATTTCCAACCCTATCTATTCTTTCGCAGATGACAGTAGCATATGCCATTCATTTTCTTTTCGCAATAGACCAAGCCTTCGGGAAAGTGGGGCTATGCGAAAGCACATGGATGATACCCCTAATCGCGACCTTTTGGTAATCTCCGAATGGGGCCTTGCGAATTAACCGCTTCAATTTAACGCTCATAAAACCCAGTGCTGTGTGCTTTCGCACAGGCGTACGGCTGAATATGCTACCTCATCTGTAATTATGGGTGATATATATATTAAGGAATCAGAAGCTCTCGATGTTCTTGGCATGAAAATTCAATGTGATGTTCGTTGTAACCAGCATATTTTTCATGTCGCAAAAGAAGCATTCAAGTGCCTAGGTTTTTTGAAACGGAGTAAGAAATACTTCACTCCATCTGACCTCCTTACTATCTATGTCACCTTTATCAGACCGAAAATGGAATACAACTCTCATGTGTGGGCCGGTGCTTCAAACTCTATTTTGGAGTTACTCGACCGCGTGTAGGACAGAGCGAAGAAGCTCATCGGTGACAGTAGGGTATCCAGCTCTATTGACTCACTGGAGCATCGACGCAATGTGGGGTGTGTTTCACTGTATTATCGTTACTACAACGGAATGTGCTCTTATGAAATCAGGGAACTTGTTCCTGAAAACCGTAAAATCGTTCGCGCAACGCGTTCTGCATCAAGAGCGCATTCCTTTGTGGTCGATTGGCCAGTGAATCGCACTACGCATTACAGAGAGAATTCGTTTTTTAGCCGAACAGTTCGTATGTGGAATAAACTCCCCGCAGAGGTCTTTCCTGCCACTTTCAATGTGCAAGGATTCAAATCAAATGTCCACAAGCACTACTCCCTTTATCCCCCTTCCCACAACCTAATTTCCTAGTTCTGGTACAATGCATTGCATTGTCCCAAATAAAAAAAAAAAAAAACTTAATGGTGGAGATGTGTACTTTACGTTTATCAGATTCAATTGTGCGTTTTTTTTGTTATTGATATTTTTTGCTGCATTTTATTGAAAACCAAAATTAAAAAAAAAAACAAAAAAATATGTCAATATGAAAATTTATTATTCGGAATCTTTTAAAATTTAATTAACTTTATTCGTGCTTGATTCCTTCAAATATAAATATTTCATGATATTCTCATGAAATATTTATTATTTTAAACTAAACTAAAAAATGAAATGTATTACTGCGGGGAAATAAATATTAAATATTTCATGAGAATATCGTGAAATATTTATATTTGAAGGAATCAAGCACGAATAAAGTTGATTAAAAAAAATACGTAAATTACCAGGTAATTAAAATGTCACTAAATCGTCTAATTTCACAAAACTGTTACGTTTTCTAAACATTTCACCATAAATATTAAACTTTGCTAAAAAAATTGTTTTTGCAATAAAAATTGGAAATTTCATTTCAAACAGAAAATTTAATAGAAACACTAGATTACCCAAAAATTGGTATTTCACTAAACGATTGAAATTCCACCAAAATATTTATTTTCACGACAACTAAAAAAAAAAAATTTCAACTTTCAAAAATATTGTACTGGCCTTAAAAAATGTGAAATTTATTTATTTATTATTTATGAATTATAACCGAAAATGCAAAAACCGAGGGGGCATGTCATAGTGTCAAAGGATACTAAGTCCATGTTTTTTAAAGCGACATAATTTCCATGCACATTACGTCGTTTTTAATATGGACATAATATCACTTATGAAAGTGTCATAATTTCTGCACTTAAAACAGCAACGGCTACGCTTGCTAAATATTTTCTACATAGCCGGCCTTCGGCTCAGAATAAAGATTTTCTCCATGGACATTAAGTCACTTTTTTTTTAGTGGACGTTATGACATGCCGCGAATGAATGTTATGACTCTACGCTGATAGGCATTATGTCGCATCGTAGTGTGACATGACGTCCATGGACCTTAAGTCACTTTTTTTTCAGTGGACGTTATGACATGCCGCGAAGAAATACTTTAAATCTATCAACAACTTAAAATTTATCTAAAAAATCTCACTTTCGCATAAAAATACAAATTTACGCTGTTGAGTAATTTTTATAGCCTTCATCACAGTCTGTCATATCCTTTTTAATTTCTATTCCAGCAAAAAAAACTATATTTAAAAAAAAGCATAATTCTCTTGGTAAAGGGTTTATAAGATTTGGCAATTTTAATACTGGTACTAATCTCCGAAAATTTCAAAAAATTATAGTAAAAACGGTCCCAAAATAATTTTCGTTTTTTTTTTTTTTTAATTGAAAATTTTAGTATTTCCTTAAAGATCTCGTTAAAAGCTTTAAAATTATATCCATCTTGATATTTTAAAAAGTTTGAAAATTTCTGAGCACCGTAACTTGGAAAATATGGACGAGCGCCAATTTTTTCGTACGCTGTTTTTTTCTTATTTGTTAATTCTCTATCCCCCCATATATTACTTTTTTTTTTTAATTGGAGTTACTTCATTGTTGCCCGCCGCCCCGAACGAACCGATGAACCGATCATGCTGATTTTCAATAGCACCTCTTTCGAAACTATATCTGATCGATTGAGATATTTTTTTTGTGAAATCAATCAATCAATTTCAACGATTACACGGAAGGACAGACGCACATCGCTATGCACAAGAAGTCAGAAGAAACCTATGTATATATACCCTTTTCCACTTTTTGTGGTGAAGGGTATAAATAAAGAAATGTCAAGCGTTAGAAAAATTTCAGGTGCGAGGTATCCAAATTTGAGAATATATATCGCCAAAAATATTTTGATTCTATCCCACTGTGCACTGTTACTTGTTACCGTAGAACTCTGGCGGTAACAAGTACAAGTATAATGCTATAAACACAATCAAAGGCTACCGACCATCGACTACCGACTACAAAAGTAGCTGGCTACAAAAATAGCCAAGTTGCCAGCTACTTAATTCTTTTAACAATCATCGACCACTAACTACAAAAAATAAACATCTGTTTTGACATACATGTATGTATTTAAGTTAACCAAAACAAAACAAACTTGATTTTTTAAAGTAAATTTGTGTAAAAAAAAAAATTTAAATGTCTCAAGAAAATTTAATTAACTTTATAAGTACTACTGCTAAAATAGTGGAAACAGAGACTTCAGTGTTTGAAGTGTCCACGTCCATATTTGCATGTAAATTGAACTAAACAATATAATAAATGTATATAAACAGTAAAAATTACTATTATATACTTATCAATTTCAATAAAAAACCCAAAAAATAAATATAAATGAAACAAATTAGAAATTTATGAAAAAAGAACTAAATGGAAAATTTCACAAACAAAAAGTAAATGAAAAATGTATTTTTTTTTTTTTTTTGAAATCTTAATTTAATAATGGCAGGGGTATATAACTACAGCGCCAGGGTACCCACAAGTATTTTGATATTACTAGTCTCTCCAGGAACTGCACATCAACTTATACCTTCGTATAGGAAGTTGAATAAAAACTGTGCGCGTTGCGACTTCAATTATAACTTCACTTTTTTTAAAAAAATCTTCTCGCGCGCAGATGTTCCCCCTTCGAGATAAAGTAATAAACTGATGAAAAATGTAAACAAATTAACAGATGCTTATTATTTTTCAATGGTGCCACTATAAACGTTTTTCGCGTTTTTAATAGCGATATTTAATGTATTGCGATTTTAAAAACACCATTTCATGCATTTATTGTATTGGCACCACTAATCTGTTTTTTGTAGCCAAGAAAAATAGAAATTAGCCTAAGTTGGCTACGGGCTACAAAAGTAGCCGTGTAGTCGGTAGTCGTGTAGCTGCTAAATATTTATTCTCATAAGCACGCATGTATTCTATTTTTGACATCTTGTAGTCGATGGTCGGTGGACATGATTGTGTTTATAGCATAACTGACTTAAAGAGGCTTGTGAATCTTTTATCTACAAATAGGTTTGTGTAGGTGGCGCTCGAAAATGTAATAAGAGTTTTTTGTCAAATTTCTTATTTTTTCATAAGTTTTTTTTCTGCATACAGCTTAAGTGCTTAAGGTTTGTGTAGGTGGCGCTCGAAAACGTAATAAGAGTTTTTTGTCAAATTTCTTATTTTTTCATAACTGCCATCCCTAAATTAGCGCGTAAAGCGCAAGATAACTGTCAAAATTTCTCATGTACATACAAAATGTATGAAGCATCCCTAAATAGCTTGGCGTCAACGCTTAGCAATTGGAAAATCCAATTTTGACAGTGCGTTAGGAAGTGAAGTTTGCTGTTTGTTGGTTTGTTTTGTTTTGTTATGGTTGAAAAGTAGTGACAATTTAGTAATTTTCAAGGCAATCTAGCGGTTTTATCTCTTCTTTATTCTTATACAGCGGGTTTTATGAAATAAAATGAGTTAACATTACTTTTAACGACACGAAGTTAACGCTGTTATTTAGGGATAACATTTCAGCGCAAAAGCTATGAATTACATTGCTTTGCGTCTTATGCGCTAATTTAGGGATGGCAGTAAGTTTTTTTTCTGCATACAGCTTAAGTGCTTAAGGTTTGTGTAGGTGGCGCTCGAAAACGTAATAAGAGTTTTTTTTTTCAAATTTCTTATTTTTTCATAAGTTTTTTTTTCTGCATACAGCTTAAGTGCTTAAGGAAATATTTTTATAACTTCTTTTTAAATCTGCTTTTTTCAATATTTCAAACTTCAAGCTTCTCCCTTTCGTTTTTTGATTTACTTAGTTTTGTGATTGTCGTAACCGCAAAATTACTATAAACAAATGTACACAAATGATGGCTTAAAAAATAATATTTTCTACTCAACAAATACTTTGACTAAAAAATGACCACATGTTGATATAATTGTTTTTTTCATTTTTCTTATATTTCAAATAACTTGATGACTTGTTGTGAAAGATTGATGTTAAAAGTCCTTAAACAATGGAATTTAAAAGAATATAAATCTTAGGAATTCTGTCAAATGTTTTGATTGGTGACTCTTTTTTTTTTTGTATTCTTGTGCGTAAGAGGAAAACTTTAGATTTCGAATAATTTTTTATTTTTTTATTTTGTTAACTTTAACAGAACAATACATAATATTTCCTTTTTCTAATTTTAATAACACTAAACAGCAGACAATTTAAAAAACATTGAGTTTTGTAAAAATTCTGGATGTAATATCTTTTAAAGAAATATCTGTAATTTCTGTTGTTGACACCAAGTTAATAAATTAAAAGCCTTAGAGGTTTTTTTTTTTGCCAAGAATGAAATAAATAGTATTTATGTGCACGAATTGTTTTTTGAAATTGTATACAGTTGAGAAAGTATTTCTTTGTAATTTTATTTTAAGTTGATCTTGAAGGTTTTTTTGAGCCGAAAAGATTTAAATGTTAATAAACCAGAAAAAGAAGACAATTTTTTTTTATTGCAATAAAATATTAAACTTATTCTATGATTTTAATTTATCTTTTTATTTGTTTAATGACTAATTGACAGGAGATTAGTTATTCTCAGAGTTTTTAGCAGCCAATTAAAAAACTCCTTCTCAGACATGTATGAGACATTTTGGTATGATCGTTATTTAAAAGATATTAATGAAATAATACACAAAGTATTGCAAGACAGAAAATAAAAGAAATTTGCAAAAAGTTTTACAAGATTCAACTTGATTTTCAATTTAATGCGTGTGGTTCGTTTGCATCTAGTAATGGAGTATTAAGCCAACTGTTATCCGAATCGGATATCAATATAGCTAAGTGACGTCATTTTTAACCGACTTCAAAAAGAGAAGGAGGTTATCAATTCCGTAACTCGGAAAATATGGGTGAGTGCTAATTTTTTCTTATTTTTTAATTCTATATCGCCTTATAAATTTATTTTTTTGTGTCATTACTGTTTCGACTTTGAAATTTTTTTCTTGATTTAAAAGATGATGCTTACAGATTGAACCCGTTTTGAAAACGGTTCATAATCCTTAAAATTAAAGGGTGTCCCCATACAACAATCATGTTTTTTACGTTTATTATGAACCGTAAAGGGCACTTCTATAAAATTATAGATAACAAAAAGTAATACAAAATTATATTTAAAAATTAAAGGGTGTCTCCATAGGTGACGCAAAATGGACCTATATAAGCCTATCTTTTGAACCGTTATAGACAAATGCTTGCAAATTGGACAGAATGCCGAGTGCTACAGCCGTTTTAATAATATAAGTATAAGTATTAATATTAAAAATTATTAGTTAAAGGGTAGCTCAATAGTTCATTTAATTTGATGCATATGGCCATAGATTTGAACAGTTGTACAAGGCTCAAGAAATGTACAACGATCCTGTATGGTTAACTCCGGTTTAACAACATATTTTGTAACATTTGGATTTGGAAATTAAGGGGTGTTCCAATAGTTTATGTAATTTGATGTATATGGCCAACCTGTTGAACCGTTATAGACAGACGCTTGAAATTTACAAAGAACCTGATTGCTAAGTCTACTACAACAGCAAGTATAAAACTGGAATTTGGAAATTAAAGGGTGCCCCTATAAGTGCTGTAATTTAATGTTTATTGCCAAACTGTTAAACACTTGTAGACAGAGAGTTCAATTACCAAGGGTTATTAACTTTGGTGCTGGAATATAAGGGGGTCCCAATAGCTAATGTAATTTGATATATGTGGCCACACTTTTGAACCGTTATATACAGGCAGAGAAAATCTTTTTTGAGGTGGGATTTATTTCGCAGGAATTATTATCCAAACAAAGTATGACTATGTCCGCTGTAACAAATCTAAAAAAACTAAAAGTTAAAGGGTAAACCATACATAGTACGGAAACTTTTCTGTTTGAGTCCACCTTGATGGATATATTTTAAAGTTGTGTAATTCGTGATCGACCTAGTTCAATTGATCTACTGACTTCATTGAACTATATGGAGCGCTCTTTTTATTTGGCTTCTTGCTCAGTTATTGAGCGCCTTTTATAGTACATTATTATTTATATGAAAACAAATACAAAATTACAACTTGAGTGAAACCTTAAAACTTATATTGGTACAAATTAAGGAAAAACATCCTTTTGTAATCGAAAAATATATTAATATGAACCAATATTCTTTTTAGTTTTAAAGGTTTACAAAAATAAAGTCAGATAAAATATAAAATATTTGCATATAGTTAATCTTTAAATTGTTTTTCAGTTCCACAATTTTTCATTAGCATGTGTGAATATGTTTTTAATTTCTGATAAATTTATCACAGGACACTAAAAATTGTGTGATCAACTGGATTCAATCAATTGTTTTCTGCTCACTGATTGAGTAATTGAACTAAACAGAATTATGCTATAAACACAATCAAAGGCTACCGACCATCGACTACCGACTACAAAAGTAGCTGGCTACAAAAATAGTCAAGTTGCCAGCTACTTAATTTTTTTAACGACCATCGACCACTAACTACAAAAAAAAACATCTGTTTTGACATACATGTATGTATTTAAGTTAACCAAAACAAAACAAACTTGATTTTTTAAAGTGAATTTGTGTAAAAAAAAATTTAAATGTCTCAAGAAAATTTAATTAACTTTATAAATACTATTGCTAAAATAGTGGAAACAAAGACTTCAATACATGAAGTGTCCACGTCCATATTTGCATGCAAATTGAACTAAACATTTACATTAAACAATATAATAAATGTATATAAACAGTAAAAATTACTATTATATACTTATCAATTTCAATAAAAAACCCAAAAAATAAATATAAATGAAACAAATTAGAAATTTATGAAAAAAGAACTAAATGGAAAATTTTACAAACAAAAAGCAAATGAAAAATGTATTTTTTATTTTGAAATCTTAATTTAATAATGGCAGGGGTATATAACTACAGCGCCAGGGTATCCCACAAGTATTTTGATATTACTAGTCTCTCCAGGAACTGCACATCAACCTATACCCTCGTATAGGAAGTGGAAAATCCTGTTGAATAAAAACTGTGCGCGTTGCGACTTCAATTATAACTTCACTTTTTTTAAAAAAAATCTGCTCGCGCGCAGATGTTCCCCCTTCGAGATAAAGTAATAAACTGATGAAAAATGTAAACAAATTAACAGATGATTATTATTTTTCAATGGTGCTACTATAAAAATTTTTCGCGTTTTTAATAGCGATATTTAATGTATTGCGTTTTTAAAAACACCATTTCATGCATTTATTGTATTGGCACCACTAATCTGTTTTTTGTAGTCAAGAAAAATAGAAATTAGCCTAAGTTGGCTACGGGCTACAAAAGTAGCCGTGTAGTCGGTAGTCGTGTAGCTGCTAAATATTTATTCTCATAAGCACGCATGTATTCTATTTTTGACATCTTGTAGTCGATGGTCGGTGGACATGATTATGTTTATAGCATTAAGCTAAGCATGTCACCCAGAGAACTGCAAGAGTTTCTGTTTTTAATACTCTAAGTATACTCATCTTAAATGCGGTTGCGGTGTGATCGCCACTGCATTTCTTAAGTGCGAGTATTTACTATACCCATTCCATTTGAGTATAAAGGCCGTGTCAGATAAAAATTTTGCTTTGCGTTGCGTTGCAAATACGCTTTGACATCTAAGATAAAATGCACGAACTTATATGAAGTATGTCACATAAAGCACTTTAAACGCAAATAAAGCGCAAAGTTGGGCAAAACTCATCTTTTTGCGCGCTTTGACAATTAGTTGCTATACATTTGTATATTATTTTTGGCAAAATCGAACGTAAAAGAGTTAAGAACTTTATAATATTATTTTTTATTATATATTCTTCCTTTATTATTTTTTTTAGAAAATTATGGAAAAAAAACTTATAAAAACGAACAATAATTAGGCGCTGTTAAAGTTTTTATTGTGACATACCTCTTGCGTTATACGCTTTTTTTTTCAAAGTTTGAAACGTCACGCAAAGCGATAAAGTTTTATCTGACACGGCCTTAAGTGTCTACCATACTCAAGTAAAATGTTTGCGATGCTGGCTTTACTTTATTCGTACTCATACTCACAACAAACACCAAGAGAGAGATTTTAACGTGCGTAGTGAGAGGAAAAGAGAGTTATCAGATCAGAATTTTTAAATCAAACACAATATCAAAAGTCGCCAATATCTAAATTAGCTAACATACATACTTCTTTGAAATTATGAAAGTTTATTTAATACGAGGGCTGCTATATATATTTCTGGCCTGGCAACACTGAGTGCTGCCAGGTGCAATCTGACATTTCCATTGGAAAGTTTGTCATTTTTAAGCATAATCTTACTCAAAACATTTTGACGTACGACCATTATTTGTGTTGTTTACAGTGACTTGAAAAAATTAATATAGAAAAAAATGTAATTAACTCGTGAACATTTTCGTGCCATCATTTTTAACAACTTTCGACGTGGATTATCACGACAAGAGTCCATTGATGAACTTAAATCTTTGTATGGCGATGAAGCACCATCCTATAGCACTGTGAAAAATTGGTATAATGAATTTAATCGTGGCCGAAGCTCGCTCAAAGACGAATTCCGTGAAGGTCGTCCAAAAACGGGTGTTGTGCCAGAGAACATTGATGCCGTGCGTGAACTCATAATACAAGATCGACATGCGACATACCGAGAGATAGAGACATCCTTGGACATTTCTTCCACCAGCATATATTCGATACTGCATGAACACCTGGCCGTAAAAAAGGTTTGTTCTCGTTGGATCCCGCACAATTTTAAAGTCGCTCAAAAAAAGGCTCGTGTCGATTGGTGCAAAGAAATATTGCAAAAATACGATTGCGGTGCTTCAAAAGACGTTTATAAGATCGTCACAGGTGACGAATCATGGATCTATGCGTATGAGCCCGAAACGAAACAACAATCGACCGTGTGGGTCTTCAAAGACGAGCAAAATCCAACGAAAGTTGTTCGTGGAAGAAGCATTTTGAAGCAAATGGTCGCCTGTTTCTTCGTCAAAACTGGTCATGTGGCGACTGTTCCGCTTGAGCAACGTAGGACGGTCACTTCTGAGTGGTACACTACAATCTGTTTGCCTGAAGTCATCGGAAAAATTCGAAAAACCATCAAGAGAAGACGAATCATTGTTCACCATGACAATGCGAGCTCTCACACATCGGCTCAAACCAGAGCGTTTTTGACCGCCCAAAAGGTCGAATTAATGGGTCATCTGCTGTACAGCCCTGACTTGGCACCTAATGAATTCTTTTTGTTACCGCACATCAAGAAAAAAATGCGTGGTCAACGATTTTCGTCGCCAGAAGAAGCTGTTGAAGTGTTCAAAAACCATGTTTTAGAGGTGTCTCAATCGGGGTGGAAAAAATGCTTCGACAACTGGTTTGAGCGCATGCAAAAGTATATAAATCATGCTGGAGAATACTTTGAAAAACAATAAAACGATTTTTGATTTTAATTATTCGCATTTTCACTATTAGGCCAGAAATATATAGAGCAGCCCTCGTATATAACAGAAAATAAATTTAATAGAACATTTTTTTCATTTATTAAAAACACAACAAAAGTTTACTAATAACTCAAGAATAGTTCATTGTTTATTATATTACGTTTTTGTTAGGGGTTTTTTTTAAGTCACACAGGAGAGAAATTAAAAAATTCTATTCGTTAAGCAAATAGATTTTTAAAATTAATAAATAGGTATAAAAGCAATAATTATATTTAACAAAATAAAATTTGTAAACTAAAAACTTTATTTTATTTATTATTATTTATGAGGTCTATGTCTATTCAGTAAATGCAATATTACATCTGCGTATATACGGTTTTGTTAAAACTAAAAAAATTAAGTAATTTTCCTTTTATTCACGGATTCATTTTATCATTTTGTTTTCCTAAATACCGTTAGTAGCACGTTTATGACAACAAGGCGCATAAACTGAAAATATTTGTTCATTAAAAACAGCAACAAAATAAGTATACCTGCTTTAAATAGTGTACAAAAGCTGTTCCTTTGAGCGGTTTTTATTGGATTTTATTCATTAAATATGTGTTGTATTTCATACCCATGAAAACGGTTGTTGTCTGTTTTTTTGCTTATAATATTTAAGCAATAGATTTGATCAAATTTTGTTTTTTTTTTTATTGTTTATAAATAGATCTGCATACAATGCAGTATTTCATAAAACGGCAGTAAAAAACTTTAATAGGGTAAAAATGTGGTAACGTTGCTTACAAATAAAGAGAATTAAAAAATTCTCGCGTACGAGTATAAAAAATACTTAAAATTCTGATTGCGATATTTTTGATACTCGTTTTTACAGGAATAGGTAAAATAAACACCGCAACTTTTTATTGCGGTGTTTAAAATACTTGAGTATGAAAAGTATAGAGTAAGTATGCGGTGTACTCATGGGTTGCGGTGTACTCATGGGTTGCGGTGTACTCGTGCAGTTCTCTGATGTCAACTGGATTCGATCATTTGTTTAAGCTCACTAAGTGAGCTCTGTACTAAATTAACGAGCAGTTCGTTCTAATGAGTTGAGCTGACGGTCACTTTAAGGAGTTGATAAACCCAACTATAATTTATTTTTTAAAAAACATTAACCGTAGATGCACAGACCTGCATCTTTTCTGGTGTAATGGCCAAACTTAAACGAGATGTCGCAGCAGTAATTTAGTTTTCAAATGAGATCTTTCGCATCTGAAAGATTATTTTCCACTGGGGATTTTGTTCAAAGAGGCTTACTAAATCAACATTCTCTGCAATATTTTAGAACATTTTGCTTCTTAAACGAAAATCATATTAATGTTTAGATACATTTTAACCAAAATTTCATTTTAGAAATCACTAGAAACTATGAAATTGAAATGCACAAAAATTAAAACTAACGATAATTCAAAATTTATTTACTGTATATTATAACTTTAGCACCACGACTGCTTTTAACCCAATAACACAACAAAGAGTGCAAACATCGATACAATAGAGGAAATATCGTGTTAGGAAACATTTGCCCTATTCACAATCCCCCTAGTACGTGCTAAGTGGTAACAAAATACAACGGTGCTAGCTGTGTTGTTGGTAATTTTCATGCAAACATGCGATACAATAGTTAGTACTTTTTTTCATATGTTTTTCAAACGTTGTATTTGTTTAAATATTTTATGTTTAAATTAATTATTATTTTTGTGTTCATGTGTGAATTATATTAAATTCAATTAAAAGATATTTTTATTAGTTTTATTTATTTAATTTATTGTTTTGACTGATTTATTAAAAAGTTGTAGTTGAAAGTTACCAATATAAAAACTGTTCTTTAGGATTTAATATTGCTTTAATGACTCGATTTCTAATATTTTGTATGGTAGCGCCATCACCTATACCAAAAAGAGATGCTACCTTACGAACACAAGCACCATTTCCTGAAGATCCCAAGCAGTAAAGTAAAATTTTAAGCTGCAAGTCAATGCGTAGTTGGAGCCTTTCACCAATTGTGTGAAAAACATCGCCATTTTTTTATAAGGATGAATATATAGGCAAATTCCTCTGGCCGTAGTCGTATCATATGAAGAAATCTGTTTTCATCAAAATATCTTAAAACCCGATTATGCCATAATGATGATTTTGGTAGCCCTAAATGTATAATTCTGCGAGTGGAGAGCAAGTACATTAGGTTCATCCTAAAAATGTCTTGAATTTCATCCTCACACAAAAAATTTATTAATTTACGTTTTTCTGTTTTCTCCCCCATTTGGCTTCTAAATAACAAATGATGAATAGCACTTTTCTTCTTCTTATTTACTTTTTGACGTATGAAGTACAATGTACAATGGCACACTGATACAATGGTTTTTCACAAAGAAGTAAACAAAAGGTAATATGCAATACTACCTACACCTTAGCAGAGCTTGTGAATACGGCAATTAAATATCCCAAATATCGCTATATTTTAAAAATTTTGGTAGCTCTTTTCGTTAAAAAGTTGTGAAATTGTGAAAATGTAAAAATATCGTTTTTTTGATTTTTTATATAAATAAGATTATCAAAAAAATCATGAAGGTGTCAGTAAGATCTCATGGCTTAAAAACATTCTCGATGTAAATGTAAGTGGTATCAGAGGAAAGCTTATGACATTTAGATTATTAAAATTATAATGATTTTTTTTCGCCTAATAAGGTAAGTGACACCTTAAAAGTTGAAAAAAAAACACGTTAAGGTGTCCTAAAAAATTGTTTTTTTTTTGCAAAAGACGCCACCCTGCCTTTATTAATCACGCATGTTTACTAAGAAACACTTTAGTGATATATTAAGCGGATCACGAGATACCGAATTTTGTCCAAAATTAATCGTTTTAAAAACATTGTCTAGAGGCCAAATGCAAAAATTTAAACAATAAAGCGAACAAAAATCTTTTTATGCCCTTTACCACAAAAAGTGGAAAAAGGCCCATATTTTCCGAGTTACGGGGCTCCGAAATTTTCATTTTTTTTAATATCTATGTGGGCATCATTTTAAAGCTTTTGACGAGATATTTAAGGAAATAGTAAAATTTCTTAAAAATGCTTAACCCATTAAGAGCCGTTGTCATTTTTATGTAAAATGGTATACATACATGCAGTACCAAATGTTTTTTTTTTATTTTTTAATTCTTTGTCACCCCAATATTTGTTTTTTTTTTTTTTTTTTGATTGGAGTTACTACACTAAACTAGATTTACATAGATGGTTAGAGGTATATACTCGTAAGATTTGACATAGCCGAATGTAGCAGTCTTACTTGTTAAATTTAATTTTAACTGCATCGGCACTAATATGGTTTCGTTTAAGGCGAATCAATTAGTAGGCGGCAGCGTAGGCGAATTCATTGTTTCTTGCTGGTAATCCTTGCTGCCAAACTCCGCTATCTAACGTTTTTTTTTAACTAGTGCTTATTTTGTGAATGGTAACACTTAGCTCATGTCTGATTTGACAGATAATTAGTTTTATCCTTCCGCTGAACGAATATGGTTGTGTGTATACTCTTGAAGAACACTGGAAAATATTGCGACATTACTTTGAAAATTTTGTCCAAAAAATCATCTTTTCAAATGAAGCTCATTTTGATCTTAGCGGTTAGTAAACAAGCAAAATTGTCGCATTTGGGACACAAAAAACCCGCACGCATACATTGAAAAGCCGGTGCACCCAAAACGGGTCACTGTTTGGTGTGAATTTTGGTCGAGAGAAATAGTTGGGCAATTTTTCTTCGAAAATGAGTTGTGGCCGTTACAGTCAATGGCGATCGTTCTTGGGCCATGTTAAACGAATTTTTGTTCACAAAAATTGAAGAGGAAGATATTGGCAACATTTGGTTTTAACCGAAGCCGAAGCTCCGCTGTTTTTTTTTATAGCATTAAAAAAAAAAGAAAAAGTTATTTGTCGGACCCTAAACATAAAAAAAACTGTATATATTTTTTATATGTGGAGTTTAACAGTAATGAAGTTCTAAAAATAAAGTTTATAATAAAATATTGTTTAATTCGCAACCCCCTTGTATGTTGTGTTATTTTATTATAAAACAATAGTTTAAAGTTTTGTTTGATAGTTTTCATTGTGTCATAATAAAATATGAAAGTACGGATGAAAATATGGTCTCTAGAATTAAAATTTCTCATCCACAATTAAATTACAATATATTTTTGACTTTTAGCAACAACTATAGACTACGGCATCTTAAGGTTAAAGTCAATGCAATTATTCTGTTTTTCAAGGATTTTAATATCTTTCATTCTGTTTGGCATAAAACCTATAATTTTAATAGGCGAAAAAAAAACTGCCCTTAAAATTGTACATTAAAATATTTTTATTTAAAAAATACACCGAGTATAATATTTACAAATCGATTACTTAAAACTTTATGAACAATTGAATAATAAATGTTTGAGACTTAAGTTGACTTAAAAGAGAGAAGAGACTGAGAATGCAGGGAATGTCAGTGAATAAATAAAAATACTTAAAACAACATAATTTTTTTTTATTACTTAAGTGTATCGTTTAAAAATAAATTTATTTAAAAAAAAATTACATATTAAAAATACTAATGGCTTAAAAATTATTTATTTTCTTTGACTGACAAACCTTTAATTTAAAGAGTTTGAAGAGTTTTTGCACTTTTTAACAATCAAGACTTAATATAAATCTACTCTCATTTTCATATCTAAATAAAAAAATGACTAGTGAATTATTAAATAAATGATGTTACAAAAATTGATAAAAAAACACTAAAATTTTTTTTTATAAAATAGACCTAAAACTCCCAGTACTTATTCTAAAACTAAAGAAAAACTATGAGCGAAACGTATGTTTAAAACTAAAGAGATTTTTAGAGGATAAAGTAAAACTCGTTGTTTTTTTTCTTTTCTTTTGAGAGTCTGTAGGTTTTGAGATAATATTTAAAGGAAAGAAGTATGTAAAGTTGCTGCTAGTTGTTAAAAATTTTTGCTTCAAGACGCATGAATGTATTTTTACTTTTACGTTAAAAAAATTTGCATGCATTTGTTTGAAGGACACTAGAAGGATTTTGATTTTCTTCGAACATTTGCAGATAAAAAAGAAATACTGCAACAAATTAACTCAAATAAATTTATACTTTATTTCAACTCACTGCAAAAAGGAAGTTGTAAGAAAATACTACAAAAAAAAAAAAGAAAAAGAAAAATGTTTTACTATTTCTTACTATAAAAAGCCAGGAAAAATAACTTAAAGTATGAACAGTTCACTGTTTTATTTAAACCTCCTTACGGAGCACAGTGGGAGATTTGAAGAGAAGAAGTGGTACAAACCCCACTTCTTCTCTTCAAATCTCCCACCAACCTTTGGACGAAATTTTTATTAAAGTTCTTTTAAGTTGCAACGCAATATAAAAACTATACAAATTTAATATTTAAAAAATCTAGCAATGACGCGTTAAAAATTGTTTTTTAGTTTTAAGCCAAAATCAGCTAAACTGGGAAACTATCATCAAAGTCTTCAAGTAATTTTATATTAATTTGTTTTATTTTATTCTTCCATGTTAATGTTAAAATTTTACAAATCTAAATTATGAAAAGTTTTTAATGCAAGAATAGTTTCTCTGCTCTAAACGGTCCATGTTGGTCTTACGTTAGCTCTTGCCAACACTGCCAACAAATCTGCGTATAAATCGTTATGATTTTTTTAAATAAACTTTAAAACGAAATTTAACAATTATATACCCATCAATTATATACCCATCTATGTAAATTCAGTTTAATGAAGTAACTCCAATCAAAAAAGCAAATAAAATTTTACATAAAAAATGTTATCGGCTCTTAATGGGTTAAGCATTTTTAAAACAATTTTAGTATTTTTCTTAAAGATCTCATTAAAAGATTTTAAACGAATCCCATATTGATATTTAAAAGAAAATCTTTTAAATTTCAAAGGCCCGTAACTCGGTATATATGGGCGAGCGCCAATTTTTTCACTTGATTTTTATTTTCTGATTTTTTAACTCTCTATCGCCCTATATATTTGTTTTTTTTTTTTTGATTGGAGTTACTTCATTGTTCCAAATAATATAGAAAGATTACAGGTACGCGTGGTGTTTTGCCCCGGACATAGACCGATCAAGCTGATTTCCAATTGCACCTTTTTCGACACTATGCCTGATTGATTGCCGTATTAAAATTTTCTCTAGCTAATTTACTGCCTTTGCAAATTTGATTTCAACTCTAACACGGACGGACATCGCTCCATCGTCTTTGCTATGCATACGAACTCAGAATATATATATATATACTTTACCGGGTCGAAAATGGATATTGCAGAAATTACAAACGGATTGACAAACTTAGATATACCATTTTTTCACTTTTGTGGAAGAGAAGAAACTTTTTCACTTGCATACCAATTTAATGTTGATAATTTTCCGTTAAATACGGTCGAAAAAGATTTTAATATCAGAGGAAGAAATTTTTTAGGAAAAAATATTCAAATGAAAATCTTCTATAGACTCGCAGACAGCTTATTTTTTCCACTTATGAATTTTAAAATTTTTAAATTACTTTTGCCTGATGGGGACCCCATCTCTGTTTTGCTGCAAAATCACTTTACGTACTGCAGCTAGTATTAAAATTGATCCCAATAAAAATAATAAAGACATATGATTTCTATTATTACTTTGCATTTAACGGCAACAAAAGAGTCTTTAATAACTTTTTAAAAAGAATGTATATTTTTCGATGCGCACCTTTTTATAAAAGGCAGAAAGAAGTTTTCAATTGAAAACTTTAAATGTTTCTCACCTTTAAAACCTTCCAGAAGAGAATTAATTATTTTCTAATTAAAGTAAACGCTAGATTTTAAATTTGTTTATTTTAATCACGATTTACCACTTAAGAAACATCTAGGAAAACATTTAGGAAAAGAGAAGTTGTACTAATTTGAGTTAAAGCGGAAAGTAACATTAAGTTTTCATGATTATTCTTATTTTTTGGTATAAAAAAATTGTTATGAAATTATTTTTATATTATTATCTTACATAATATGTCTTAAATAAGTATAGCTTAAATTAATTAAATATATAGAAAACTTAAAAGTTAAAAACACTAAAAGGTTTAATAAAATTAAAAAAAAATAGACTAAAAATTATTTTTATATAAAAAAATATACGAACTACAACATTCACTTGCTCATTCAAACGTTATTAAATTAAAATTAAATCACAATTTGTTGTTGTCTTTTTCGCTATTTACCGCCTTAAAATCTTCTTTGACTACGTTTATCGACATTCGGACTTTGTCTAACAAAAATTGCACTTACACAAATATTAAAAAGACCTTAAATTATAAATTTACAAATGTTATGATGAATCGCTGCTTGCGATCACTATGGGCACAACTTCTTCGCAGTCATCGTTCACATATGGAAAGGATGGTGTTATCCTCCGTAGTGTATAAGGTTCACGATGCATAAATTTGTGCTGGTGATGAGTTATAAAGGTGCTGCCACGCCTTAAAGAGCGCCTACCCATTTCTAGTATTTCTAAAGTGGGATCGCGAGCAAATACATAATTTTGATAGGCGCGTAAAAATATAAAAACTATGGCAAAAGCTCCTCCGACTATCATTATATAGGAGCCTATAGGTATTATTGTGGGCGCAAAAATTGTTGCCAAATAAATCCATCTTCTAATGGCTGGTGTTAAATCGGAAATGCCCTCTTCCAACCACATGACTGGAAACATAAAGCTGCGAAAATTTTTAACCGGATAAACATCAGGAGCCTGGGTAACTTTCAGATTCAACTGTATGCGAACTTTACCCTCCAAAGGCACCCCAAGTTTCTATAAATAAGTAAAAATTAAAACAAATCAATATACAATTGTTTAAAGCAGGCAGTTAAAAATTTATAAGCTCACGGGTTGTATTTTAAAATAAGTCTCATGCTGCGTTGCATTAGGTTTCAAGCCTTCCACTGATTCCAATAAACTGCTATCGGCTTGATAGAAATGAGGATTAGACAAATAAACTGGTGCACCATATTGGCAGGGACTTATATTTTGTAAACCCTTGACGGCTGCATAATCTCTTGTATCGAAACATTTATTTTCAGGATTGTTGTGAGAGTCTCCATAAGAATTTTCTGGCAATTTATACAAGTCCGCATTAATACCTTTAATTAAAAGCATTTAAAACAACATTATCGTATTTGTTTCATTTCCGTACTCACCGTCTTTCACTACACCCTTTTCATACTGCAGAGGTATAACCCTGCATAAGTCCTTGTCATACACATACAACATATCGAGTTTGGTTAAGTCTCGGGGTGGAAAAAATGATCCTTCCGATCCTGTTATACTGGTACAAGGTGGCTGATGCCAATGAGGTAAGTGATCTAAGCCATTCAAGCGATCCATATAACCAAACTCTTCCATGCCATTGTAGCCTGTCTTTATGGTCGAAACTTCAGATAAAGTACCATTACGCTGTTTAAAAATAAAAATCCAATTCAAATTAATTTATTTCCTTTCATAAATTCTTTTTAATTTTGTTTTCTTACCGCCAATAATAAACCCATACGTTCGCCCGGCCTTAAATGTTTTGGATAGAATTTATGCGCCAATGACACCAATGCATCATCATATCCAAAAACTAACTGGTCCGCTGTTACGTTTATAAAGGGTTTAAATTTTGCAGCTGTTAATATGACAGATATCGTCTTTGAGAGTACATAACCTAATTTGGGACTTAAACTGGTCAGTGTCTGTAAAAAAAAAAAAAGTACAAAAAATTATTTTCGTTAAAAACATGCAGAATTATATAAAAATCACAGAGAACTGCACGTATTAACAACTGGTAATTTAACGACTCCACTGTCGCGAACAATAGATTTTCTTTTACTAAATACATAAATTGGCACCAACTGTATTTAGTTACTTGATAAATAAATTCAAAAGGTCACTCATTATTTGTCCAAAAAAACTAATATAATTTTGTTGTTGCAAGACGAATTCACTTAATCCTTCTTTCATCAATTGGTATTTTAAATAAAATTGCACCACCTGATTTCTTTTCCCTGCGTATGCAGCAATACCTCATATGCTTTTACTTTTCAAATCTTATTTAAAAAAATTATGGTTTTTTATTTTTCAAATTATTTCTAATTTCTTGCTTTTTAAAATTACGGCAACAACGTTAGACATAAATAAAAATCACTGAGTTATTACAACCACATGTAAGTGAGTAAGCCTTGTGAGAAACATAATAAAAATGTTGCTAAAGCTATACCAAGGCGAATTAATAATACAGGTGACCGCACGGCTACAACAATCCAACAACACAAAAAAAATACAGGTAATTTGTTGCTACAAAATCTAGTATGTTGTCAAAAAATATTGTTTAGAAAAACAAAATAAAAAAAGTATATTTGATGAACAATAATGGTTGTAATGGTCAGAATAAAAAAAAATTTTAAATAAAGTTATATAAAAATGAAATTCCAGGCAGTTTTCCCAAATCACATGCATCGTTCAATTCTCGTTCGTTTACCATTTGAACACTAACAGAAAAATCTCCATCTTTCATCGCTTACCACAACAAGTTCATCACCGGCAGTTGCTCAAGTAGCGAACTTAAATCTGCCGAAAGTCAGTATCAAAACAATGTTCTGTATCTGATTGTTAATTATAGCGAACTTCTAAACTCTCTAAACCACGTTTTTTTTTGTTACATTCAACAGTTCAGTGTAAAAAAGCGACCTTGAAGCTATCACACATCTATCTCCAATAAAAAGCTTAACTTTGTCACATCACCGGCGCCAACAGTACATGCAGAGACACATAATCTTCGACATACAAGACATTATAAACGTGTTAACAATAATGCCACTATCTTTTTACGCATATTTTGATTATACACATCACGAACTGGAAATACGGTTCCATATTGCACTAGATTTTTCTAGGAATTTCAATAATTATTTTGTTTACTGTGCTAACAATCAAAATAATCAAAACAAATAAAATTAAATAAAATTTAACAAATAATTTATTTTTGAAATTTTTTTGACAACTGCAAGGTATACAGCTGATGAGCATTTTCGCCCGTGCGTTCACCTGTATTATTTCGCCATGGGCTATACGCATTAATTTTGCAGTAAACGCTAAATGTCAAACTCCATATATATAAAAATTATTAAAATTTCTAATTTATTGCTTTTTTTATTAGGACCAGCACTCAGGGGATGACCACTACTTATGCAATGCATTGTACCAGAACTAAGAAATTAGGTTGTGGAAAGGGGGATAAAGGGAGTAGTGCTTGTGGACATTTGATTTGAATCTTTGCACATTGAAAGTGGCAGAAAAAGACCTCTGCGGGGAGTTTATTCCACATACGAACTGTTCGGCTAAAAAACGAATTCTCTCTGTAAAGCGTAGTGCGATTCACTGGCCGATCGACCACAAAGGAATGCGCTCTTGATGCAGAACGCGTTGCGCGTACGAAATTACGGTTTTCAGGAACAAGTTCCCTGATTTTATAAGATCACATTCCGTTGTAGTAACGATAAAACAGTGAAACACACCCCACATTGCGTCGATGCTCCAGTGAGTCAATAGAGCTGGATACCCTACTGTCACCGATGAGCTTCTTCGCTCTTTCCTGCACGCGGTCGAGTAACTCCAAAATAGATTTGAAGCACCGGCTCACACATGAAAGTTGTATTCCATTTTCGGTCTGATAAAGGTGACATAGATAGTAAGGAGATCAGATGGAGTGAAGTATTTCTTATACCGTTTCAAAAAACCTAGGCACTTGAATGCTTCTTTTGCGACATGAAAAATATGCTGGTTCCAAAGAACATCACATTGAATTTTCAAGACAAGAACATCGAGAGCTTCTGATTCCTTAATATATATATCACCCATAATTAAAGATGAGGTAGCATATTCAGCCGTACGCCTGTGAGAAAGCACACAGCACTGGGTTTTATAAGCGTTAAATTGAACCCTATTCGCAAGGCCCCATTCGGAGATTACCAAAAGGTCGCGATTAAGGGTATCATCCATGTGCTTTCGCATAGCCCAATTTCCCGAAGGCTTGGTCTATTGCGAAAAGAAAATGAATGGCATATGCTACTGTTATCTGCGAAGGAATAGATAGGGTTGGAAGTCTGACGTAGAAGGTCATTGAGAAAAATAAGAAATAGGGTAGGGGAAAGAACGGAACCTTGCGGTACCCCTGAATTTACCTTGAACTCGTTTGATGCGATCCCATCTATAACAACTCGTATAGTGCGATCCCTGAGAAAGCTCGATATAAGTCGAGAGAAACTATTGCCGACACCAAAAGCAATAAGTTTTGATATGGTGCACCATGCCACACTCTATCAAACGCCTTAGAAATATCTAGAGCCACCACCTTACTTTCGCCGAAATGGTGAATGGATTGACACCACTTTTCCGAAAGGAAGGCCTATAAGTCACCCGTAGAGCGTCCCCTACGGAAGCCGTACTCCCGGTCACTAAGTAAGCTGTTGAACTCCAGATACCTCACAAGATGAAAATTGAGCATACTCTCCATAACTTTGGAGAGTGCAGAGCAAATTGCGATTGGGCGGTTATTTTCAGGGTTGCCAGCCTCTCCCTTTTTGGGGACTGGTGTTACATTAGCAATCTTCCAACATGATGGAAACTCACCAACATGGTATAAAATGTTAAAAACTTTTGCTAATGGACGCAATAACGTCGAAGAGCACTGCTTCAAGACCAGTGCTGGAAATCCATCCGGACCAGGGGACTTGTTTATGTTGAGATCCGCTAAAACCCTTTTAACTGCACGTGCTCGAAAAAATATATCCGGCATAGTTACTGATACCCTTTCCAGTGCGGGCAGTGGTTGATTACTTTCCGGCAAGTAAGAATTACTTGCAAAGATTTCAGCCAAGAGGTTTGCTTTATCAACCGGGTCGTTAAATATTTGATCATCCCTTAAAAGAGGCGGAATTGAGGAACTAGCATTATACTTCACTTTTTTAACGAACATACATTGTATAAATTATATACATTGTATAAATTTTTTAAATATATTTTAAAAAAAAAAGAAATTTTTAAAATTATTGTTTTTTTTTCTTTTTTTAAGTTATTCACAAAAAAATATTACCGACTGGAACATGCTAAAAGAGAAAAATTTAAAATTGAGAGCTGGAGAAATTCTAATTTCATGCGGATTCGTTGAACAGTTTTTATTGTCAAGACTCTATATAAAAAACAACCGCATCCGCAACCGTGGGGTTATATTTCTACTCATATTCTGGAATTTTATTTAATTAATTTTATTAAACATCAATTTTTTAGGTATTATTTACTTTTCAACCAGCTAATTGCAGGGCAATCTGGGCTGTTATGTGAAAGAAGAAAAATGGTATACACTTAAAAACTCTATCGTTTGCTTAAACTTGCAGTAGGAAAAGAGTTTTCGGTAAAAAAGGAATCTGCGTGAACTCATAACGCAAGATCGACATGCGACATACCGAGAGATAGAGACATCCTTGGACATTTCCTCCACCAGCATACATTCGATACTGCATGAACACCTGGCCGTAAAAAAGGTTTGTTCTCGTTGGATCCCGCACAATTTGAAAGTCGCTCAAAAAAAGGCTCGTGTCGATTGGTGCAAAGAAATGTTGCAAAAATACGATTTCGGTGCTTCAAGAGACGTTTATAAGATCGTCACAGGTGACGAATCATGGATCTATGCGTATGAGCCCGAAACGAAACAACAATCGACCGTGTGGGTCTTCAAAGACGAGCAAAATCCAACGAAAGTTGTTCGTGGAAGAAGCACTTCGAAGCAAATGGTCGCCTGTTTCTCCGGCAAAACTGGTCATGTGGCGACTGTTCCGCTTGAGCAACGTAGGACGGTCACTTCTGAATGGTACACTACAATTTGTTTGCCTGAAGTCATCGGAGAAATTCGAAAAACCAACAAGAGAAGACGAATCATTGTTCACCATGACAATGCGAGCTCTCACACATCGGCTCAAACCAGAGCGTTTTTGACCGGCCAAAACGTCGAATTAATGGGTCATCCGCCGAACAGCCCTGACTTGGCACCTAATGACTTCTTATTGTTTCCGCACATCAAGAAAAAATGCGTCGTCAATGATTTTCGTTGCCAGAAGAAGCTGTTGAAGTGTTCAAAAACCATGTTTTAGAGGTGTCTCAATCGGAGTGGAAAAAGTGCTTCGACAACTGGTTTGAGCTCATGCAAAAGTGTATAAATCATGCTGAGGAATACTTTGAAAAACAATAAAACCATTTTTGATTATAAGTATTCGCATTTTCACTATAAGGCCAGAAATATATACAGCAGCCCTCGTATTAACGCATTTTTTCTGAATTTATTGTTAAACATTACTAAAAAAGAGTATTTTTTAATTAAAAAGGCTTTTTAAAACAAAAAAACAGAAAAAATTAATCATTAACACAACAATATTTATCGATACCATTGATAATAAAATATAATTTAGCATCCTTAGATATCAAAAACAGCTGACATTTTTTCATGACGCTTGCGAAGCGTAGAAAGTAAACAAACTTCTTGCGTTCTACGCGTTTATGCTTTCTACGCTTTGTGCTGTGTAACTTGTCACATATATTTACATTAATTCTACTTTTTTGACAGACGCGTATAAAGCGTGTACGTATAGAACGCGTGGTATGGACTTTCAGCTTTAGGCATCAACAATAACGCGTTGGCAATATACCATCAGTGGTGTTAAGCCAACCGGAATTTCAGAGAAAATAATATGTGGACCTTCTATAGTACAAAAAATTCATCGTCTGGCATTGGGATTCAGAGTGGTTTGAAAACGAATTATTTTGGGCATAATTCGGTATCTGTTGAACCAATGAAATAAACTAAATGAAATTTCACAGGGCCAAAGCAAAGGCGCTTTTGAGTTGTAGAAGAGCTCGAAACCAACACACAAAATTGTAAACAATATTTCTAGATTTCATGGGAATTCCTGCACCCAGGCCTGCTAATTTTGCCAATTGAATTGATTGAAGAGTGCATTTTTTCCTACAGCGAATGTTGCAGTATACAGTAGTTTGAAAACGATTTATTTTGGACAAAATTCGGTATCTCATGAACCACTAAGGATACCTTTATTTTTTACATATATAAAAGGAGCTGATTTTCTCCCAAACTAATAGAGATAAAGTACACATGTAAACAATTTTTTATAGATATTTTCAAAGTCTAATAAAATTTACAAAATCTAAAAGTAAATTTTAAATGCCATTTTCAAAAAAATTCTATACCCAAGGTACCCAACTTTGGTAGCCTACTCAGAAGCTCCCCTTCACCCAAGGGGGTCGACTGTTTCAGGTGAAATTTCATTCTTCTGTGAAATTTCATTTTAACTGGTCCTAAATAAATCGTTTTCAAACCAATGTGCATCAGAACTATTCTAACAAAAATTCAATATCAAGAAGAGTGAAAAATACCGCTGTTGAATTTGTCTCCAAGTCCAATGAAAGAGATTCCAGAAAAATTAACCTCATAAGTTTTTTTATAAAACTGCTTTATGTGACTCAATGATTGAATAATGATCAAAATAAATACAAATATTGGATTGTTTTCGTTCGATACGAACAATAGAACATAACGGAAGCAATTTATTCGTAAAATGGTTATTTTTATTTATTTTGTGTTATTTAATATGTTGTGAACATTATCTAATGTTGAACTTTTCTGCTTTGATATAATTTGTTAATAGAAATATTTTTAATTGTGTTTAAAATGAGTATTTATAATTTGCCGATTTTTTAAAATAAAATTGTCCATAAAGCCGATTTTATAAAAATATGCCGTTTTCTTATCAAAATCATCTGGTAGCCCTGCCCTGCACCGCTTTTTAAGACCATTTTTAATCACACGTAAATATATATTGTTTCGTTTTTCCCTTTTTGACACAAAGGTACGGATTCTTTTGATTGCAAATACCACTGTGGCTCATTATAAATTCTGTTTTCTTACTTTGTGGCTTTGACCGGCCAAACTTCTTGATCTTACGGTCTTGTGAATCTTATGGTCTCGTATTTACTAAACATGCGTTATTATTACAAACGCAGCCATCCAGGCTACACTACTGTGTTACTCCGGCGAGACATGAACTACTCGATGCCTTGTTTAGTAACCTTAACCATTCACAGACATCTCCACTACTCCTTTTATCACAGCCAGTCATCCCCTTTAATCCAATAGCTACAACAAACGTCTGCCATACACTGTTGTTATGCTGTTACACTTTATTGCGCTGACCTTTACTGTTCTTTACTTTTTATTATAAAGGGCTTCTTGACAATTATCTGTTACTCTTATATTAAATTAGACGTCTCCACTAAATTATCTGCCATGGCTTTGTCATTTGCTTTTCGAGAGGTTTGTACTGCTGCTTCTTAATTTTCGATTGCATTATAACAACTATTACTTTCCGTTGTACGCATGTCCAAAGGTGGCCTCGAACTCAAGATCTTTTTGCTTTAGAGCAAGCACCTCTACCAACGCAGCCATTGAGGTTGCTCGGCTTTGTTAGCTAGTTGTCGTATTATTATATACACCCAGCAGTAGTAACTGGAAGTAACTTATTCACCACGTTCATATAGACAACAACAACAGGGGTTGCCAGATTTTATTTTCGTAACAATATGATAAGACTATGGAACTCAACGACAATCAATTTTCGAAATTGATCATAGTGATAATGTAAGCGGTAACTAAAATAAATAATATCATGAACCAAGTGATAGAAGTGGCAAATTCATTATTTTTCACCGGTGCCCGAATTATTAAATTTAATATATCATTAGCTTTTTACTCTTAAAATAAATTTTTTACAAGTCAAACTAAATTTCTTTCATATCAATTTAGATTTTATACCAAATAAATTCAATTATTTTTAACTCAATAAATTAAATTTTTTAATAAAATTATTTTCTTTTCTTTTCAAGTTCAACATTTTTGTCTAAGGTTTGTCTAAAGCTTGCACGAAATCGGTCGGCGCGTTCGTGTGTTATGACTTTTCATGACAACATGTGATTTAGTCCATTAAAAAAAAGCAACAACAACAAAAATGAATACTGTGTGCTGACTTTATACACACGGTATTCAATGTCAATATTCATGCGTAGTAAAGCACGCCGGGATCCACTAGTAATATATAAAAGACCTATGTCAAAATTTTTTATATGAAGTTTGACATTTCGAGGAAAGGCGAAAATTAACGAATTTGCCATTGCTATCTCCTGGTACATAATTTTGCCATGATTTTCAGTTTTCGATGTTGGAAAATCCACGTATAATTTAAAAAGCTTCTAATATCCTCCGAAATTTAAGTTGAAAAAGACGATTCGATAATTTTTTTTTCGAGAAAGCCAAACCTTGTTTTGGTGATTTGATTCGACAAGCTGGATCGGAATTTTTGAAAAAACCCATGACCTTTTTACGAATAAATTTTGGTGGGTTTTACTAAACTATTAGTGCAACTTTAATGCAATATTCTTGACCTTTCCATTACCTTTAACTGAAATGAATAGTGCGGTACCAGCAAGAGCTTTTACAAAAATTATTGTCAAAAGCGGATACAGATTCTTAGTTTTTCAACTTACCAATAGAGGTATATTAGGTGTTATGATTTGTGTATTCTTATCTATACTCAGTTCAGGAACAAATTCTAAGATTTTTTTATGCTGATATGACACCGTAAAATTGTCGTGAAATCTTACATTAACCTTTTGCATGTCCTCTCTGTAAAGAAACAAAAACAAAATTAAAAATTATTTTTTTAAGTCTATAAATTAACTTTTGTTTATATAAAAATCTCTGCCGATAGAAATCGTGCTAAATGTCACGGTTTGAAATTAACCTCGAGACAAACGCACAATTATGTGAATTATGTTTTTGTTAAAAGTTTTAATAAGTCTTTGTCTGTTATTTTAATTACATAAGCTGAAATTTAATAAATGACATAAAACAAAATATTATACACAATCCAAATCTTAACATGCGTCTCGTGTGACGATGCATTTGAATGTCAAGTTCAAATGAAATTATATATGTAACACTTTTGTTTTTGTTTTTCATTATTTAGTTTTTCTGTTGCGAGCTTCAAAAACTCCAGGTAAATCACGTTTATATCTTTTGATTTAAGTTATGAGCACAAACAAAAATAAACTGTCGATTTACCAGCAGTGAGCAAGCGTGCCTCATCTTAACACATCATACGTCATTTTAATGTTGATCAATTAAAAAAAAAAAGATGTACTCAGTTTATTCATCAGCTTGTAACACATGAAAAGATTGTTCCAGAAATTTGTTGTTGAATTTTGTATTAATTTATTTTAACTTAAGAAGGACGTCTCACTTTAGGATCTTTTAAGTAAATCTCTTGGATGTATAAAAAATAGCTGCTTAAAATAATTGTGATCAGCTCATATTCAGTCAAAACTCTTTAATAACAATGCTGTCAAAAATCAATCCAAAAGGCGCGGTTTATTATTTTCGTCACAGTAGGTGCGCAGTAAATCAACTGATAACTAATTTCCACTCGCATACATTTATTACAAAATTTATTATGATAGTGAAACAGCATCTACTGTAATAAACAAAAAGTATAAAAACTGAATTCACCGCTAACCGAATCAAATGTATGTGACGGTGAATGCGGAAAGCACAGAAAAATTTTTAGGTTACGTATGAGTTTCTTTCAAGTATCTGTAATGTGGTTGATAATGAGATTTTTCTCGTATTCTTTTCACTTTAATTAATAGATGATGTATGCTATGTACACTACGTAGAATGCATATGTAGTTGTAAAGAATGTTGGTGTTGATTTCTTTAAGAATTAAAACATCATTGGAAATTATTTTTTTTTAAATAAAACAAAAAACAAAAAAAATTTAATTGGACTAAAACCGGACTAAAAATAAATAAATCATTTTTGTGATTAACCCAAGCAAAGGGCTTTTTTTTAAACAGGAGGAACTTGAAATTATAAAAACTAACACTAAAAATTAAATTTTGTCTTCTTATTTTCAGTAATCATTATGAATAGACTCACGCTTGAAAAATGCTATGAAATCATACATGTTTACTTTGAAACTCAGTTAAAGTTCGAGCAATTTATAGACGCCAAGTTGTGTTCAGTGATGAGGCTCATTTTTGGCTTGACGGGTTTGTTAATAAGCAAAATTGCCGCATACACGTAGAAAAAAAACATGGTTGTGATATTGTCACAATAACCATATTATGTTTATTGTAACAATTTATGGTTGCGGAGAACCAATTATAGTTGTTTTCACCAAAACTTTAGTGACGATAAACATTTTTTGTTAACTTTTAACGGTTATATGGTTACTGTGTAAAAAAATGCAACATGGTTGATTTTATCTTAAAAAATTTCAACCACAACCAAAGTTTTATAACTTATTAAAAATAATATAAATTATTTAACCATAATATATTATTATTAATCCAAGTATGGTTAAAAGCAACAGAATAATGTTTGCGCTAAAAAATATATTGTTCTAGTACTTGACAGTTTAGTAATTTTTCTGGTTGCTAAAATTAGAAATTGTTTTTTATTGTTAAAGAAAGTGAAAAAAATAAAAATTTATGTACAAAATTAATAATCAAAAATAATATGCAAGATATAAAAAAAATGAAAAGGAAACCAAAACATTTTAAAAAAGTTAAAGTAAATATGTTTGAATTGTAAGCATATAAATCTTTATTTTTGTGTTTGAATCATAATAGTGAAATCATTTATTTGGGCTTATAAACAATATTTTTTAACAATTGATTTTTTTGACACCAATATGGTTGCAAGTGTAACAATACTATGTTTTGTTAGCAACCATAAAGTGCAACCATAGTATGTTGCTCTTAGATTATGGTTACCTCAACCAAATTTTTTCTTTGCGTGTATGGAGTGAGATCTGGGACCACTCTACAATATACCCTACAGACTCCATTGCATCCAGAAAAATGCACCGTTTGGTCTGGTTAACACGCTGGTGATATCATCAGACCATATTTCCTCAAAAATGAGGCTGGATCTCACGTTACGGTCAATGGATTTCATTACACACCAAAATTAATTTTTTTTTTTGGAAATATGCACGACATTGATCCGGGCGATATGTAGTTTCAACAAGATGGCGCTACGTGCCATACGGGTATTGAAATCAAAATTTGGCGATAAGTAAATTTCGAGAAAGGACCTCTCGATTATTTCCTGTGAAGCCGCGTGAAGTCACTGGTTTATGCAACAATTGGCGCTTTGGAGGCCAAAATTGTTCCTGCCAGCAGTACTTGAAAAAGTGACCCAAAATTGGACGTCCAGAATGCGCTTCGTAAAAAGCTGCCCCGGTGGCCATATGCCCGAAATTATTTATAAATATTAATTCCATGTTCTAATTTTTCGTATAAAAAACTTTTTCCTTACAATTTAATTTTTTGTGTTATTTTCATACAATTTAAAGTTCTATCGGGCTTAAGAAAGCAAAACTCATACTTAATTTTATGATACTACACATGAAAAAACTTGGTGTTTTCTTTTTAGCATAATACTTTCTAGTGACTGAAATTTTATGTGACAAAAATTATTTCAATAAAAACTGCTATTCCATACTAAGAGCTATGCCCATCTCAAGCATACATATGTATTTAACTTTAACATTGTCCAATAGTAGTGGCAACGCTTTGTTTAGTATTGCCGAATAAAAATTTTTAACTGTATTTATAACAAAATATTGTTTTATTTTATGGTTGTTTAAATATTTATAACTACAGTGACTTAAATAAATAATATTTTTTAAAGGCTCAAATTATAAAATTCGATTAGTTGCATTAAATACGAAATTGTAAGAAAATGTAAATTTTCAAAAAGCACAACGTCTCTTTACTTCCCCCTGAAACATAAAATGTTTTTATAGGAAAATTAATAAAACACCGAAGGTGCCAGAAAATTCAACACTGATTTTGTGGAATTCGCAAATAATAAGTTGTTTTAGCATCTATTTTATTTTTATTCCTACAGAAGCCTAATATCTGTTGTGTTGCCACATTTTTACGAAAGAGTATACCCTTCTTTAAATTTTTATTTTTTTTTAACAAATTATTATCTGCACTGAATAAGGTTTTGCAGCGAATAACACTTGGAAAAATAAGAAACTCGGCGGTGTAGTGAGCATAGACACTCAATTTTGTCAAAACAATTAACAGCCTGTTTATAGAAAACGTCAAAAGCGAAACGAAATCGGATGGCATACGGACGAACACGTAATAATTAACGTCCGTGTAACACGTTCCGGTTTTTTCGTTTAAGTTACGTTGTGTTTCGTATAAATAAATGTTGTGTCAAATCGTAGTATTGCCAATATATTAATTAATGTTTTTTATGTACTTTTTTGCTTATACATTTTTTGTTTTTGCCTTAAATGATGGTAGCCCTGCTTTGGCGCTTAAAAAGAAACAGCTGAGCTAAATAAACAAAAAAAAATTATCAAACAATCAATCTGTGAAAACAAAATTTTAAACAATACTTATAAAAATAAACACTAATTTTTTAATTGTGATATTCTGATTATATATACATATGTATAATACTGATAGATGTTTTTATAAGTGAAAGTGTTATGATGGGCAGTTGCCCAATAATAATAACTCCTGACGAATGGTTTTTTTTCTTCGCTCAGTTTTGACGTGTCTGACTCTACAATGCGCGATACATATGTAAACCAAAAGCAATTGCCTATTTGTTAAATCTTTTTACAAAAACAAAATGACATTCGTGTTTTAAAAACCCAAACATGGGAAACGGTAACGTTTTTGTGCGTCTGAACCGCAAATTGTGTTCTGTAAACTGGCTGTAAATCATAAACATTTGGCATAAAAGTGGCTGGATTTCAATGATTAAAGTTCCCTTATCAATACTAGACCTCAACAGAGTCAAAACAAATGGAATTTTTTTGAATCACTAGACTTAGTAGGTTTCCATATTTTAGTATTGGATAAATCAGTCTTTAACAGACATTTTCATGACAGCTTAACTCTACGGATGAGCTTTATGGATAGCTTTGCAAGAGTAGATTTTGTATTTGAAAGATCAAAATTAAATACAAGCATTATAAACAACACGGATTTAAATTAAATTTTGTCCTCTTTATAACTTTCAAGCCTGTGTGGGGATTGGTGGCTTAAATTCATATCCCAGCTGCCGACCGACATACATTTTTGTGATATTTACGTTTTTTATTACGGCATGTATAACAGGGACATCGTTTTCTTATGGCTGTAACTGCTTCAAAAATTATAATACACCTATTTACTACAAGAGGCGCCTTAATGTTGTTCTAAAAATATAAAAATAAAAACAACGTGCAATTGCAAGGTTGTAAAAAATGTAGCATACTAGCGCTTTTCTTCATTTCCTTTACTCTATACATTTCCAATTATTAGACATTATTGCCTA
The DNA here is from genome assembly GCA_916610165.2 of Gymnosoma rotundatum. Taxonomy (NCBI): domain Eukaryota; kingdom Metazoa; phylum Arthropoda; class Insecta; order Diptera; family Tachinidae; genus Gymnosoma; species Gymnosoma rotundatum. The sequence continues at coordinate 51,844,527 of OU744338.1, forward strand.
AAGGCAAGGATTCACTATCAAACACCATCATACAATTTAATCACACACAAATCTGACAGAACTCTGTCCTGCTGCAAAAATCGTTTCAAATTTGGAATAGTAGGTACCACATTATTATACAAAATAGATGCAAAAAACATATCCCTTTAATATTTTGTTTCTTTTTTCTCTTCATTTTCAAAAGATTATAAAATCATACCGAACTGTCAAAAAGTCCGTCACACTTTAATACTCTTTATGCATACATGCAATTTCTGACCGGTCGTACGACAGAGTATGATAGTTAATCCTAACCTTAAGCGTGAATTCTCTCTTTTTTTAAATCTACAACAGCGCTCCATTAATGCGGAGCATACTGCTTTTATTGAAGTTAAAATTCTGTGGATGGCACAAATACTGAAATAAGAAATGAAAAAACATTCAAGATCATTTTTTTACTAGTTTTCAACTCAATTAAAGAATTAATTTTTACTACATTAAAATTAAAGTAAATAATTTTTTAGTGCACTGTACTTGTGGCTCGAAATGTTTGTTGGTTAATTTAGCAACTTTATTTTATTTTATCCGCTTTTGTGTTTGGCGTTAAAATCTGTTGGCTCAGTGATTTTTTCTTTGTGTTCGTTTGGGTGGTTTGTGTTTTACAAAATTCAAACTCAAGACAGTTTAATGTTGCTTTTGTTCTTGTTGTTGTTAAAAATTTGTTTTAACAACCATTTAAATAAATACTGATCATACTGTTTTTTTTTTGTGTTGTTTTGGTTAAAGTGTCAATTTAATGGTATTTTAATTTATTTATTTGTTTGTTTTAATGGAGGTGGCGGCTTTTATGGGCGCTTAAATATGTTTGAAAACCGAGCTATTTACACACTTAATGACAGCTTTTATGTAAAAGTACAAAATATACGTTTAGTTTATAGAACTTGCAGTACGTTGGTTATTGTCTTTGTGTCAATTTTTCAATTAATTATTTTAAGCGCCAAATAAATTTTATTTTCCGGATTCTAATAAAAATGACTTTTCATAAAATAAATAGTTGTTTTCAAAGCAGCTATATTTTTTTATTTAAAAAAAAAACAAATGTGTTATAATTAAAAATATTTTTGCTTCTTGTGTATTTGATGATTCGTTTTTATGGTACAATAAAACTTAATCCGCTAATAATTTTGATTTCTATATTTAATTGCTTAAATTTCGGAAGGTTAATCATAAATACTGAAAAATCAAAGATTACCTTTACCGTGCCTAAGTACAGCAATTAAGATATGCCTTAAATATCTGAGGCAATAAATGTAACTACTTGAGATAGACAAATTAGGAAAAATATTTATATTTTCTATTCGTTTAATTAAAACAAAAATATTTCAGTTTTTTATCTTATTTGAGAAAACATTTTGTTAAAAAATAGTAGCTTAACTAACTATTAAACTAAAAGCAAAGATTTACTATTTCAAAAATTGTTTTTTTTTGTGCAGTAAACTGAAATCATTTGAAAGTAGCAAGGCAAGACTTCAAACTTTTTCCATCAAACTCAGCTCTTTTGAATCTGTTAGTTAAAAAAAAAAATAATCAAAATATTTTTTTTTAATTTTTATTTCCTTTTCTGCAGAAGTTTCAAAGTTTTTCAATCTTCATTTTTGATTTAGTTTTTGACGTGACAGCATTAGTGTTTTTTAGGTGTAAAAAAGTAGATGAAAATTTTTTATTTTTGAATTTATTAAATGTTTTATTAAAGATTTAATTTACTTTAATCATACTTGATTCCTTCTTTTTGCTTTATTGATTCAAGAATTCGGCTTTTGATATAAGACTCTTAGGTTTTTTATACAAAATTTGGTTAAAGTCCATTGATGAGCTATATGAGCAGTAGCGAAATGGCCATATGGATATGCTTTCCCTACAGTAATATATTACATTTTGTATTTTTAAATAATTATTTTTTAACAATAATATTTGATGAGAATATCATAATTGAAGAAATCAAGCACGATTAAAGTTGTATATAACTTTTTAAGTCCAAATATAAATAACGTATCATTTCAAGGCGATAATATTGATCTAAATATATTCTGGATATGAGCAATTAATATTTCTTTTTATGTAAATATTTCAAAATTTTTAAAGCCACAATACATTAAATTCAATATTGATAAAACCAACATTTTAAGTAGTCAAAAACAAGAATTATTTGGATATCATCGACATAGATGTTTTGGACTAAACTGATTTTAAAGAAATTTGTTTATAAATCTCAACCATACTAGCAAATGAAAGATTTCCCAAAAATATGAAAAACCACGAACTCTTCAAAATATACAGCTTAAGAATATTAAAAACAGGAACAAATTTGATTCAGTGTATAAAATTTTTAAAACATCCATAGACTCTAAAGTTGCATTAAGAACAAAAGGTTCCATGCCCAAAGACATTTTTGACTTTATGGCAATAGTGCACGAATACAAAGATAATGCTGGATTTTATTTCTTTTATAAAATCGCCACGTCTGTGTTTAACCTGTTAATTTTACCAATAAGTAATGCATTTGTAGAAAGAATATTTTAGTTTCATATGATATGTTGGAATCACTGATTAGAACAAAATCCCATTAAAATAATTATAAAATCTGCTGTTATAAGTTTGAAGTTCCTGAAGCAATGATAAAAAGTTTTAAATCTAAAAATGTGTACAAAAGAGTTAAACAAAATCACGACGAAACTTGTTTTTTTAATAAAGATGTGTATTTTAAATTGTATCTTTTTGGGGACAAAATTGGGGATTTTCGTTTTGAAATGGGGAATTTTGGGGATATCATTCGTAAAATTGGGCACAAGAGCCAGAATTTTTTAGCAACACTGCTTACGTCATTCTTTAATTACCAAACCCTAATTTAGTTGTTAAGGGTACTTAGCAATACAGTTTTCTGTCAATTTCAACCAGCTGTCTACAACTGTTCAAAAAAGTTGACATTTATCAAGTTATATGAACTATTGGGGCACCCTTTAATTTTATACATATATACCTGTTATTACAACGGTCATAGTATTATTTAATTTTTAAATTGATTTTTGTATTATTTTATGATATTCCAAGCTATAGTGATATGCAGGTTTTATTTAATTTGCCCGTTACAGTTCATGCATGTTGTATGGAGACACCCTTGAATTTATAAAATTATGAACTATTTTTAAAACGAGATTAATCTTTAAGCATACACTTTTAAATAAAGAAAGAATTGTTCAAAATAGTTTCAGAAATTACAGAGTTTTGCGGGCACAAATATAAAAAGCAACATTCCTACATACTGTTACGAAAGTAAGATCTGGCAACTCCTGTTGTTGTTAACAGTATGAGAGTGGTGAATTAAGTTACCTCCACAAATGGCGTGTGTATAGAATAATAGCACAATTAGCTAACAAAAGCTGAGAAACCTCAATGGTTGCGTTGGTAGTAGTGCTTGCTGCAAAACAAATGATCGTGAGTTCGAGCCCACCTTCGGACATGCGTACAACAGAAAACAATGATTGTTATAATGTAATTAAAAACTAAGAAAACAGCAGTACAAACCTCCCAGAAAGGAAAAGGCAATTATTGTGTGAAGCAATGGCAGATAATTTAGTGGAGATGTCATGACATCCTTTATAATAAAAAGTTAAAACGGTAGCGTTTAGCGCAGGGAAGTGTAACAGCATAACAACAGTGTATGGCAGACTTATGTTGTGGTGCAGCTATTAGATAAAGGGGATGACTGGTTTGGATAATAGGCGTAGTGGAGTCTGTGGATGGTTAAGGTTACTAAGCAAGGCATCGAGAAGTTCATGTCTCGCCGGAGTAACATAGTAGTGTAGCCTGGATGGCTGCGTTTGTAATAATAACCCATGTTTAGTAAATGCGAGAGAGAGGATTCACAAGACTGGTAGGATCAAGAAGTATAGCCAGTGAAAGCCATAAAGTAAAGAATACAGAAATTATAATGAGCCACAGTGGTATTTGCAATCAAAAGAATCCCTACGTTTCTACTAAAAAGGAAAAAACGTAACAATATATTACGGCTCACTGCATTTTATTTTACCTGCGTTTAAAATTGTCAGTAAATTTTACTAATATTTAAAAACTTAATGTTTTTTTTACAAATTTAATAAGACAATAAATGTCTTGAAATTACCTCATTTATTTAACATGAAAATTTGACGTGTGCTATAAATGACATTAACATTACATTCATCAGGGGAGAACTCTGACAGTAAAGTTACTGTTTTCATTAAAAATGTACTGGTAATTAAAATTCAATTGCAGTGTCAGTAATAAAGAAAAATATGTATGTCAGTAATAAAGAAAAATATGTTGGTTTTGAACAGAACATTGTGTGTACGAGGGATGCTATATATATATTTCTGGCCTGGCAACACTGAGTGCTGCAAAGCGCAATCTGACATTTCCATTGGAAAGTTTGTCATTTTTAAGCATAATCGTACTCAAAACGTTTTGACGTACGACCATTATTTGTGTTGTTTACAGTGACTTGAAAAAATTAATATAGAAAAAAAATGGAATAAACTTGTGAACATTTTCGTGCCATCATTTTTCGCAACCTTCGACGTGGATTACCACGACAAGAGTGCATTGATGTACTTAAATATTTGTATGGCGATGAAGCACCATCCTATAGCACTGTGAAAAATTGTTATAATGAATTTAATCGTGGCGAAGCTCGCTCAAAGACGAATTCCGTGAAGGTCGTCCAAAAAAGGCTGTTGTGCCAGAGAACATTGATGCCGTGCGTGAACTCATAATGCAAGATCGACATGCGACATAGCGAGAGAGAGACATCCTTGGACATTTCTTCCACCAGCATACATTCGATACTGCATTAAAACCTGGACGGAAAAAAGGTTTGTTCTCGTTCGATCCCGCACAATTTGAAAGTCGCTCAAAAAAAGGCTGGTGTCGATTGGTGCAAAGAAATGTTGCAAAAATACGATTGCGGTGCTTCAAAAGACGTATATAAGATCGTAACAGGTGACGAATCATGGATCTATGCATATGAGCCCGAAACGAAACAACAATCGACCGTGTGGGTCTTCAAAGACGAGCAAAATCCAACGAAAGTTGTTCGTGGAAGAAGCACTTCGAAGCAAATGGTCGCCTGTTTCTTCGGCAAAACTGGTCATGTGGCGACTGTTCCGCTTGAGCAACGTAGGACGGTCACTTCTGAGCGGTACACTTCAATTTGTTTGCCTGGAGTCATCGGAGAAATTCGAAAAACCAACAAGACAAGACGAATCATTGTTCACCACGACAATGCCAGCTCTCACACATCGGATCAAAACAGAGCGTTTTTGACCGGCCAAAACGTCAAATTAATGGGTCATTCATCAGGAAAAAAATGCGTGGTCAACGATTTTCGTCGCCAGAAGAAGCTATTGAAGTGTTCAAAAACCATGTTTTAGAGGTGTCTCAATCGGAGTGGAAAAAGTGCTTCGACAACTGGTTTGAGCGCATGCAAAAGTGTATAAATCATGCTGGAGAATACTTTGAAAAACAATAAAACCATTTTTGATTATAAATATTCGCATTTTAACTATTAGGCCAGAAATACATAGAGCAGCCCTCGTACGATGAGTGTACTTTCTGAACTCTTGAACTCTTAAGTTTCGGCTTATTAATTTTAATGGAATTTGAAACTTATATAGATCTCCATCTATATCTGCATCCAGAGCGAGAGTGATTTACGCCTTCAAGGATTACAAAATTTATGTAAAAAGTAGAATATTCTATGTTTGTGTTGGAAAAATGATGTTTGAATAATTTTTATTTATAATAATTTTAATAATAATTTATAAATATTAACTTATCTGTATAAAATCAGACTCTTAAAATATTTGAAATATAGATGTTCGCTGATCTGTAAGATCCAAACCGATTGGATGAATTTCTTATGTGTTTTAGGTAGATCCACATAGCAAACAAGGCTATAATATAATAAGCAATGCCAAGAAAGGTCCTAAAAATCTTGATTGCTTTTTATATTATGACAACCGTGTTGATGTTCGTTCTTTCGATGATTAAAAAATAAATAAAAAGTAACAGAACTAGGTTCTGTGGATAAACTTACAGAAAAGGAAAGACAATCGAAACAAATACAAGTCGATTAATTATCTATGCTTAAAAAGGGATCACAAAAAATTACAGTCCGCTTAAAAGGTTCAAGGTGTCACTATAGTCGACTAACGGTAACTCTGTATCCATCTATGGCTGCAAAAATCAATATAAAATATCAAAATATTATCCGCCGTCTCTTCTCCTTCTAAACAACTTTGAAATGAAGTTTGGTGAGATGGACGAGTTTAATGTGTCGCTGTAATAAGCAAGACAAATTTAAATAAATAAAATAATAATTATGTGGCTTATTCCTTTTTTGCTATCATTGTAATTTTTAATTTTTAAGAAAACGTACGTGATATGAAAAACTTTTATTTGCCATTTCCACCTATGGTGAAGGGGATAAAAATATAGTGCGTCTACTTAACACCCGAGGCGCTGCAACACTGTTAAAAAGAACGAATATAACGTGAATTCTCACTATCACTCTTATTCACCGCTTGCCTGTCAGGCACTATTGCCAGAGTGTAACCTCTTTATAAAAATAAAAACGATTTTTAAATCTCTGCTTCATAATTTTAATAAACATTTTAATTTTGTTTTAATGGCGCCAACTTGAGTAGCACTTGGTGCCACCTAAACCACATGTGTTTAATTAATCTTAAATAAGCAAAAAAAAAAAAAAATTAAAACATTTATAGATTCGAAATTGTGATTTTAAATTATTTTAGGTAAAAACAATTAATAGACCACTGTAATTTTAACACCTTCAATACAAACTCTATGCAAAGTCTAACTATTTTAAGTTAAGGAAGCAATTGAAAAGTATTAAATTCGTTTTTTAATAGCTTCCGTACTGAAATAAAAATATAATTTTATAGCCAACTTAAATATTAGTATTTTTTTATTTAATAAAAAACAAAAAAACAAATATTTGTAACAATGATTGTAATCTCACATTTGTCTGTTAATGTCTTTATTAAAAAGTGTTAAAGTGTAAAATCTTAACGAGATTTTCTTTGCATTAAAATGCATTTAAGCGATTAATCATTTAATAAAGAACTTTAGTAATATTAATTTTTTTTTTTACACATAAAAATAAACATGATTTTGAGAGAGGTATTTATTGTTGATTATGATTAAATGCTGACAGATAATATGACATGAAGGCAAATCCTTCATTTAACCATATAATTAAGTATGAAGTTTATTAATCAAAATCAGAATAAACAACTGTAATGTCTAAATAAGCACCTTGACTAAAATTACTTGTCTGTGATAAATGATGTTCCAACTCAGGAATGAATTTATTTTTCAATATATACGAGGGCTGCTCTATATATTTCTGGCCTAATAGTGAAAATGCGAATATTTATAATCAAAAATGGTTTTATTGTTTTTCAATTCTCCAGCATGATTTATACACCTTTGCATGCGCTCAAACCAGCTGTCGAAGCACTTTTTCCACTCCGATTGAGACACCTCTAAAACATGGTTTTTGAACACTTCAACAGCTTCTTCTGGCGACGAAAATCGTTGACCACGCATTTTTTTCTTGATGTGCGGAAACAAGAAGAAGTCATTAGGTGCCAAGTCAGGGCTGTACGGCGAATGACCCATTAATTCGACGTTTTGGTCGGTCAAAAACGCTCTGGTTTGAGCCAATGTGTGAGAGCTCGCATTGTCATGGTGAACAATGATTCGTCTTCTCTTGTTGGTTTTTCGAATTTCTCCGATGACTTCAGACAAACAAATTGTAGTGTTCCGCTCAGAAGTGACCGTCCTACGTTGATCAAGCGGAACAGTCGCCACATGACCAGTTTTGCCGAAGAAACAGGCGACCATTTGCTTCGAACTGCTTCTTCCACGAACAACTTTCGTTGGATTTTGCTCGACTTTAAAGTCCCATACGGTCGATTGTTGTTTCGTTTCGGGCTCAAACGCATAGATCCATGAATCGTCACCTGTGACGATCTTATAAACGTCTTTTGAAGCACCGCAATCGTATTTTTGCAACATTTCTTTGCACCAATCGACACCAGCCTTTTTTTGAGCGACTTTCAAATTGTGCGGGATCGAACGAGAACAAACCTTTTTTCCGTCCAGGTTTTCATGCAGTATCGAATGTATGCTGGTGGAAGAAATGTTCAAGGATGTCTCTATCTCTTGGTATGTTGCATTATGAGTTCACGCACGTCATCAATGTTCTCTGGCACAACAGCCGTTTTTGGACGACCTTCACGGAATTCGTCTTTGAGCGAGCTTCGGCCACGATAAAATTCATTTTATCAATTTTTCACAGTGCTATAGAATGGTGCTTCATCGCCATACAAAGATTTAAGTTCACCAATGCACTCTTGTCGTGATAATCCACGTCGAAAGTTGTGAAAAATGATGGCACGAAAATGTTCACGAGTTAATTCCATTTTTTTCTATATTAATTTTTTCAAGTCACTGTAAACAACACAAATAATGGTCGTACGTCAAAACGTTTTGAGCACGATTATGCTTAAAAATGACAAACTTTCCAATGGAAATGTCAGATTGAAGGCCAGAAATATATATAGCAGCCCTCGTATCCATTAAATTGTTTTCATAACATTTTTACAATTAACATTGTTAACTGTCTAAAATATTTCGTTTAATTAAAATTAATGTTGCAATTAACTATTACAACTATTTACAATATGCTCACACAGAAATAGTAATTCAAAATTTGTAATATTAAAATAGGTAGGATGGACCGAAACTAGACTGCTTTTCATAATTTATAATTTAAACGAATTGTTTTTATTTCAGCTGTGACAAACGGTTTTCGTCACGGTAACAAGCTCTTGTTAAAGAAATTAAAATTTATAATATGTCGCACTGTGTCGCGATTTAACACAACGGGTGGCCAAAAAAAAAAAAAAAAAGAAGAAGCTGAAGTAAGAAGGTGTAATTTGGCATGAATGTTCTTCTTTAACAATAAGTATTTATGAGAAATTTCGAGAAAATTCGAGAAAATCAAACAAAACTCTAATAATTTAGAAATTTGCGATCCGAAAAGATTGAAATATCGGTGTGAATATATTTACGAATATTGTAACATACTGCTAATTTACAAAAAACCGTCTAGCGCCACGCCCACCTACCATACGTTCAACATTTAAAAATCGTTCTAACACTGAAATTAGTAATCACATAAGAGCTTCAGTTTGCCTGTGAATATATTTGATAATATTGCAACGTTTTACCAATTAAAAAAAAAAAAAATCGGGCAAACACCACGCCCACTTCCCATACAACAACCGGCAAGTTCTTCCACTCGATTCCTTTCTGGTCTCATTGAACTCTCCTCATAAGAGACATTCGGTCGGTCTCTACCACTTGTAGTTGCTTCATAATATAGTATAACACAATTTAGTTTTATTGTAAAACCAAAGGTTTATACGGTAACTTACATTCATCAAATAATTCAATATCAAGTCAGTCACTCAACTCAGTTTCTAATCCATCTCTCATGAGATGATATTTAGACCAATTAATAGAAAATTTTGTAAGAACAAGCCTTATTTTTTTACTGTTATGTTTTTAGTAATATTCGTTTAAAATGATTTTTTGCAAAATCTTTAACCACGAGGTTGACACTAAAACACAATTAAAACAAGTAAGAGTACTTTATTCGGCTATGCCGAATCTTATATACCCTTCGCTATCTTTGTAAATCTAGTTTAGTGAAGTAACTCCAATCAAAAAAGCAAATATTTAAAAAAAAAAAAAAATTCGCACTGCATATATAATTTTACATAAAAATAATATCGGCTCTTAGTGGGTTAAGCATTTTTCAAAACATTTTACATTTCCTTTAAGATCTCTTAAAAAGCTTTAAAATGATACCCATATTAATATTTAAAAATATTAAAAAAATTTCAGAGCCCCGTAACTCGGAAAATATGGTCGTGCCAATTTTTTTACTTGGTGTTTTTTTCTTATTTTTTAATCCTCTATTACCCCCTGTATTTTTTTGATTGGTGTTACTATATTGTTTTAAACGACATGAACAAATAAGAGGTAGGCGTGGTGCGCTGCCTGCTGTCTCGAACGATATGAACCGATCATGCTGATTTCCACCTCTTTTGAAACTATATCTGATGGATTGACACAGTTATTTTTTCTCTGAAATCAAGTTTAACACGGAAAACTTTATTTCAACAAAAACACGGACGTACAGACGGACATCGCTCAATCAACTTCGCGATGCATAAGAAGTCAGAATATATACACTTTATCTTTAAGGAAATACTAAAAATTTATTTAAAATTATATACAGTACTAATGTTTTTTCTGACTTTTTAATTCTCTGTCACCCCAATATTTACGTACATACATATCACACACTTAATTCAAAAGTGACTTAACTCAAAATTTTAACTTTTTAGAAATCCTAAAAAAACTGTTTCTGACCTGAATAAAAATGGTTAAAAACAAAAACTTTGGATTATTTAGCAGAAAATCCATACCTATTATGATTTTATTTTATCTTTTTATTTGTTTAATATTTATACGAGTACACTAGATGAGGAACAATTTAATTAATATTTGAATTAATATCTGAACTGTGATATGCATACAATGTAAAGGGTATATACGACTCGGCATAGCCAAATGCCGGTTGTTGTGCATGTTTGCTACAAATTTTTGCTGGGGCATTTGTTTGGCCACTGGCGGATGGTTACCATTGATTGCAATTAAAAGAAAATAAACATTTTTTGTTTAAGTTTTTAATTTTTCGTGTTGTTGTAAGAGCCTTAGTAATTGGCCTAATTTGTACTTTGGTAAGTTTTTAGTAAATCAAGTGTAAAATTTTAACAAAAAAGTTCATGTTTCATTTTAAATCGCTCTATAGTAAAGTGTACAAATAAGTTGAAGAAAAAACTTTTAAGCATATTTTTTTAAAATTGTATTAAATCATAATATTTGGAAATAGTTTTTCATTTATTATATTTTCTAAAACAAAACAATAGGCTCTTTTTATCAAAAAGTTTCGACACTTTATTTATTTGAAGCAATCGTGAAATATTTAAAAAACCATTAAATTTTTATTCAACCATTTTTAAAATAGATAAAATAACACTGCTACATACATGCATGTTTAGTTGTGTAATTTTTTATTATTTAAGGCAAATTAAAGTCACTGAGCACCATAAAAGGTGACATTATTTAGACATAAAATAATTAATTACAATAAAAATCTCTAAAATGTTGTTTCTATAAACAAATATTCAGACCTTAGAATTCATCACTTTATATTATGAAATATGGTTTAATTATATTTAAATTATAAAATTATAAAGCGTTACTAAGTGCTCATTTTCGATTAAATTATCATTTATGTTCAAGTTAAATTTTAAATTACCTGTAAACAAAAGGTCCCACCTCTTGTAACTTTGGTTTTTCACCCTCTAAGAAACCATCAGGATTTGTGACATTATAAATATAGACCTTGGTTAAACGTATCACACCCGGCCTTTGCCAATAGTGATAACTTAATGTATCATTCCACAGCCTTAAATTCTAAAAAGAAAAAAAATATATATAAATGTAGAAATGTTTTAGATTATTGTAAATAAAAACTTAAGAACATAAAGTAAATAAGGATACCAAACTTGCTACAAAATCTGTTAATGTTATTCCTTAGTTTTTAATATGACTACTAAGTTCGGAGAAACCATTTCTGATGGTTTTTTCAAAAAAAGGTTCTTTACACCTCTCAAAAGATGTATTTTGTCTTAGTCGACAAAATAAAATGATTCATCAATTTATAAGATACATCGCACTCAACTTCTGCATTCTTAATATTTATAGCATTCTCATAGTAAAGACCTTTTTGGAAAATGTCACGCCCCTCAATTTTGTCATATTCAGTACAACAGAATAATTTAGAGAAAGTGTTTAGAACCTACACGTTTGTGTTTGTAAATATTATTCATTAAGGTGGCTCGCGTATTCAATGTGCAGCCTGTGCTTAGTGCCGAGACTAGCGAATAACTACTTTGGTCAGCCGATTAAAAAAAACACTGAAAACCACTTATCCCGCAATAGCATTTTCACGGAGTTTTGAAAGAGGTTGACGTTTCATTGGAATTATTTTCTCACTATTCACATACTAATTCCACTTATATCACCGATGGGATACGACAATAGTCACTTGCATAAATCGGTTAAATTATAGAAAATATTTTGGTACTTGTTGCTCGGATAACATAATGCCCGATGACTTTGATAAAAAAGTTAAAATTATTGATCCAACATGCAACCTCAACAAAATGACATACCATAAGGAAAAAAATTCTTGAATTTCAGATTAAAATTAAATTAAATTTTTCATTGAATCATTTATGTAATTAAATGAAAAAATATTAACTTTTGTTTCCAATTTAAAAATTAATTAAAACAGTTATATATTTAATTAAAAACAAAAAAAAAATTCTATTTCAACTAATGATTGAATCAATTATAAACTTAATTAAACTTAAATCTGAAAGCAAATAAAGCTTCAAGATTTATTTTGTAGATGTCGCATCAATTTTGACAGCTACACAACTCTCACCACATCAAAAACAGACTTAAAGAATGCATGATACGTCTACTAAAAGAATTAGTTCACAAACGTAACATTTACCGTGGTGTGCCAATAGAAGCCTTGAATGATCATTTGTCGACCTTTTAAATTTAACAGTCAATTACTGAGATAAACTCTTTTATACTCTTTCTTTTATTTTGAATAATATGAAAAGCATCGTGTTTTTTTTGGTTTTCCATTATACGTAAGTCAGCAAAAAGTCACATAAAGCAGCTTCCTTCAGCCTCTTTAAAACTTTTACTGGGTATTTGCGAACTATTTGAACCTAAAGTATTTGTTCCGAACTCTTAATTAAGCTTCAGAAGAAGATGTAGCACTGATGAAATTGTAACGGTATTTACGAAAAGAAAATATTGCTCTGTGCTTGACATAGACGTTATTCAATGATTTGGCAAGATAGTGGATATCGATCAAACACTTAACGTTTAACATGAAAAATTCATGTAAAATTAAAAGCAGTACAAATAAATTGGCTTTTTGGCAAATTAACCGAATAGGAGCAGCCTTTTGGTATAAACGCACCTGAGTCCTCTAGTCAGCAACATTTTTAAGGATCGTAATTATGTGTGCCTAAAATGGAGGATAATTTTTGTTTTGGCTTTGCTGGAAAGTTGGCAATCATGGTATTTTTTAAGGCTTACTGCCATCTCTAAATTAGCGCGTAAAGCGCAACGCCTTCTTACGTCCGGATTTTACGCTGCAATGACATACCTAGATAAGAGCGTCAACTTTGTGTCTTTTACAGTGTTGTTAACTCATTTTATTTTATAAAACCCGCTGTATAAGAATAAAAAAGAGATAAAACCAAAAGATTGCTTTGAAAATAACTAAATTATTTTTACAAAACAAAACAAACCAACAACCAGCCAACTTCACTTCCTAACGCACTGTCAAAGTTGGATTTTCCAATTGCTAAGCGTTGACGCCGTGCTATTTATGGATGCTTCATACATTTTGTGAAATTTTGATAGATATTATGCGCCTTACGCGCTAATTTAGGGATGGCAGTTAGTAAGGTATTGCATTCATATCTTAAACACATTTTGATTGTTACCAGGACATATTAAGAAAAAAAATTTCCAATGAGCTATTGAACAGATATCATAATTCCTTTAACTTTTAACGTAAAATTTATATATTTGGGGTTGACATATTATCCCCGCTTAAATGTAAGTATATTAAAATTTTTGTAAATATTTTGAGAAATAAATAGTTTAAAACTTAAGCCTTTAAATCCAAGTTTTACTAAGAAAAACTTATTGTAGATTTATCAAACAACTCACCTGTAATATAAAATAATCTAGCCATGGTATTGTAGTTAAAAGTATTCCTAAAATTAATGTAATTATACCAATAATTATCACAGCTACTCTATCTGTAAAGAAACAAGATCAAACAAATTAATGACAAATTAATTAATTTATGACAAATTTAAAATTATTATAGTATTAATTTGTTCAATATTCATTTATAATAAATCGCTAAAACATACATATTCTGGATTTCTATAGACACAGAACCTGATTTAGCGTTATTGTCATGTTCTACAATATCTCTATAAAATATGTTTTCTAAAAAAATATTACAGCAAAACAATTTTGTACTCTAATAAATCCGTTAGGAATTTGGGACATTTATTCTTAACGTTCTTACGCTTTGACATATCAAAGTTGAAGTTGTACAAAAAATTAAAAACCATTTTGTCGATTTTCTGTTGTGATCGTAAGTTTTAACTTTTTGGTCCGCTAGGTCAACTCCTCCCATGCACTGATTATAAAAAGCTAAGACTTCAGGACAGTTAAGTAATGGAAAATCGAGGACAAAATAAGTCCGATGGTTGTCCCCATACTACTGGAACATTGCAATTTACATCGGAGAATAATACTGCAGTATTCTCATTGCCAAAAGTTTCATCAGGCTCGTCCAAAGATTTAGTTTCTTCATCGGAAGAAGGACTATATTCGGATTCAGAAGCACTAAAGTCTCCAACATCAGAGTCACTGGCATTTATGATAGCAGATACTTCGCTTTCCTTTAGTCTACCAGATTTATTTTTATTCATTCTGAAAACATACAAATTGTTATACTGGTGCATACCAATGGGATAATATGTCCCATTCATGTGAAACAAACGAAACCAATGGGATCTATTATCCCAAATGGAAAAAAACCCACATAAAATAAAATATTTACAAAATATTGTTTCTTACTCACTTAATTACAATATAAAACACCTATATTATTTGCACAAAATATTATATGAAGAAGAAACACTTATGCACTTTGAAAAATTTACAAAACACGTGCGCGACTAATGGAAGTTGCTGCCAAATAATGTTTATAAACTTCTCACTTCTCACTAAACACATCTAAAAAAGCTGACTATATACAGAAAACACCAGAACCTACCAATGGGATATTTTCTTATTGAAATAAAGCTGTTTTTGTATTTTTGGTGATTTTTTAAATTTCTCTTGGGATGCATGATCCCAATGGTAGTGAAAGGGTTAATCAAGTCATTGGTTTAAAATTGTAAGAAAGGTAGACAAAATTCCATTGATATATTTCCGTGTCAGCTGTCCTCAAACCGCAGTTTTTAAGAGGAAAAGCGAGGCAAAGTTGGAGATTTCGATAAATCGCCGAGTGTGTGCATGACTCATACACGACGCGTTCCGTATCATGTATAGTTCGCCCTTTAGTATTTTAGTTATACTTTATTTGCTTGTTACAACGGATATAGTAAAACATACTTCAGGTAAAGGCAAAATATGGTTTCTACTCAGACAGCTTTTAAATTTAATTTTTAAACGTTTCACCACAGGTGGAAAACTGTTTATCTAAGTTTGCCAGTCTGTATGTAATTTTTAGAGTATTTAATTCCGACCTTATAAAGTGCATATATTCTGAGTTCTAATGCATAGCAAAGTCGATTGAGCGATTTCCGCCTGTCCGTCAGTGATTATGTTAAAATCAACTTTGCCAGGGTACTAAAAGAGCTAGAGAAAATTTAAATGTGCTACTGAAAATCAGCAAAATCGGTTCATGCCCTCTGATGCAGCGGGCAAAACACCACGCCTGCTTTTAATTTTAATATATTCTTTTCCACTTTCGTTTTTATTCCTGCAGGTGATTGTTATTTATGTTAAAAAAATTTATGAAAAAGGTAAGAAAAATTGGTGATCTTTGCCCTGATACAGCAACCTTTTCATTTAATGAGTTGGGACCACAACCCTAAGCAAAACTTTAAATTTTCGAAAAAAGTTTTTTGTTAAACAGAAAAACTTTATGGTAGAAAAGAATTTCTTATGCCAATTTTTTTCAAACTGATTAACTGTAAACTGCAGTATGGCGCATGTGGTAATAGATACATATATGATGAAGAGTATAGAAGATTCATCACAGCCGAATATAGCACTATTGTTTTTTACTCGCCATTATGGCGAACTAGCAATATATACTCTACTTAAATTTATAATACCAGCCAATTACGGTTCAAAACAAAAAGGCCACAAATTTGAAAATCACGTTACTATGGGGATACAGTTTTTTAATGTTTCCCCTTTTATAAATATGCTTTTTCCCTTTATTATAATAATAATAATAATAAAGAAAAAAAAATCAGGGGGAAAATATAAAAACGAGGGGGAAAAAGTTAAAAAAATTATGTTTATATCTTAAATTATTTCACCGGAATATTGCATGATTATTTTCACTAAAAGTAGGTGTTATTTTTTTGGCCCAAAAAATATTCTAAGGCTATAAAGTTATGACGTTAATACGTTAATGAAAGCCATACCTGAAATCGCTTGCAGATTTTTTAAGGGCAGTAAGGGGTTGCTACACTAAAGCTTGAAGTTGTATTCTTTTTTAGATTACGTTGTGTAGGACTAAAGCAAAGAGTCAACAACAAGATATTGTTACGTTTTTCACTTTTTTAGAACACACGTACGGATTCTTTTTGATTGCAAATACCACTGTGGCTAAATTCTGTCTTCGTACTTTATGGCTTTCCCTGGGTATACTTTTTGATCCTACCGGTCTTGTGAACCCTTGGTCTCGTATTTACTAAACATGCGTTAATGGCCATCCACGCTACACTACTGTGTTACTCCGGCGAAACCTTAACTACTCGATGCCTTGTTTAGTAACCTTAACCATCCACAGACATCTCCACTACTCCTTTTATTCAAGCCAGTCATCTCCTTTAATCCAGTAGCCACAACAAACGTCTGCCATACACTGTTGTTATGCTGTTACACTTCCCCGCGCTAACCGCTTTTGCTCTTACTTTTTATTATGAAGGGCTTCTTGATAATTATCTGTTGCTCTTGTATTAGTCCACTAAATTATCTGCCATGGCTTCACACAATAATTGTCTTTTGCCTCTCGGGAGGTTTGTACTGCTGTTTATTAATTTTAATTGCAGTACGAACCTCTACCAACGCAGCCATTGATGCTATAAACACAATCATGTCCACCGACCATCGACTACAAGATGTCAAAAATAGAATACATGCGTGCTTATGAGAATAATTCTTTTAGCAGCTACACGACCACCGACTACACGGCTACTTTTGTAGCCCATAGCCAACTTAGGCTAATTTCTATTTTTCTTGGCTACAAAAAACAGATTAGTGCTGCCAATACAATAAATGCATGAAATGGTGTTTTTAAAAACGCAATACATTAAATATCGCTATTAAAAACGCGAAAAACTTTTATAGTGGCACCATTGAAAAATAATAATCATCTGTTAATTTGTTTACATTTTTCATCAGTTTATTACTTTATCTCGAAGGGGGAACATCTGCGTGCGAGCAGATTTTCGTTTTAAAAAAGTGAAGTTATAATTGAAGTCGCAACGCGCACAGTTTTTATTCAACCGGATTTTCCACTTCCTATACGAAGGTATAGGTTGATGTGCAGTTCCTGGAGAGACTAGTAATATCGAAATACTTGTGGGATACCCTGGCGCTGTAGTTATATACTCCTGCCATTATTAAATTAAGATTAAAAAAAATACATTTTTCATTTACTATTTATTTGGAGCATTTTTCATTTACTTTTTGTTTGTGAAATTTTCCATTTAGTTCTTTTTTCATAAATTTCTAATTTGTTTCATTTATATTTATTTTTTGGGTTTTTTATTGAAATTGATAAGTATATAATAGTAATTTTTACTGTTTATATACATTTATTATATTGTTTAATGTAAATGTTTAGTTCACTTTACATGCAAATATGGACGTGGACACTTCATACACTGAAGTCTTTGTTTCCACTATTTTAGCAATAGTATTTATAAAGTTAATTAAATTTTCTTGAGACATTTAAAATTTTTTTTTACACAAAATCACTTAAAAAAATCAAGTGTGTTTTGTTTTGGTTAACTTAAATACATACATGTATGTCAAAACAGATGTTTATTTTTTGTAGTTAGTGGTCGATGGTCGTTAAAAGAATTAAGTAGCTGACAACTTGGCTATTTTTGTAGCAGCTACTTTTGTAGTCGGTAGTCGATGGTCGGTAGCCTTTGATTGTGTTTATAGCATGAGTCTGGTCAGCTTTTCTGCCATCCCTAAATTATCGCGTAAAGCGCAAGATAACTGTCAAAATTTCTCATGTTCATACAAAATGTATGAAGCATCCCTAAATAGCACGGCGTCAACGCTTAGCAATTGGAAAATCCAATTTTGACAGTGCGTTAGGAAGTGAAGTTGGCTGCTTGTTGGTTTGTTTTGTTTTGTTATGGCTGAAAAGTAGTGACAATTTAGTTATTTTTAAGGCAATCTAGCGGTTTTATCTCTGTTTTTATTTTTATACAGCGGGTTTTATAAAATAAAATTAGTTAACATTACTGTTAAATACACAAAGTTGACGCTGTTATTTAGGGATGACATTCTAGCGCAAAAGCTATGAATTTCATTGCTTTGCGTCTTACGCGCTAATTTAGGGATGGCAGTTTGTTGGCTAACTTGTGGTTTTGTTATTCTATAAACACACCATGAGTTAATTTAGCTTATTCACCACACTCATACGGAAACAACTGCAGGGGTTGCCAGATTTTATTATATTATTAGAGTTGGCATTACAAATTTTTTTCAAAGCCCAAAACCTATCTGAATTTTAAAATAGCTGAAAGAAAGACAAATTTTAAATAAGAAAAAAAAATTATGTTGCTTAAGTGGTATTTTGTTATTACTGTAAAAAGTCAAGAAACATTTCTTACATTATGTTTATCAACTGCAAAATGTTGCTGGCAATATGTTTTCGCCCCAACTTTATAGTAATCAGATATAATCGAAAGAATTATTAATTCCACGGAATTAATAGTTGAAAGAATCTTCTTTCGATTGTTTCTGATTATTATACAGTTGGGGAAAAAATATGTTGCCAGCAACATTTTGCAGTTGATAAACATGCTGTAAGAAATGTTTCCTGACTTTTTACAGATTAACAAAATACCACTTTAGCGAAATAATTTTTTATTTATTGTGCACTAAATGATGAGCAGAAAAAATTTTAATATATGTGTGGCATTGCATCTACAGCCTATTACATGAATACAATTGACAATATAAGCACGCAGTAGTCACATGTCTTTCAATTCTTTTTACTATAAAAATTGGATATGAAAATGCTCTTCAAAAACACGAATTACCGAACGTGAGACTGTCCTAATTCCTTGTTAAGAGTTTTTCAGTTGTAATTCTGCTTAACTATTTTGCTGATGCGTAATGCTTTATTAGGTGAAATGTATTTAAAAATATACCACGAAAATTAAAATGAGATGTATTTATTAATTTCATCACGGAAATATCGAAAATGGAGAAATCAGTTTGCAAGGCATTTTTTAATGTAAATGGAATAAAGTTGTTTACATGGAAAAAGAAAGCACGACAACAACTGCTCCATTGACGTTCCAAGCTCCTCGAATTCAACCTTGGAAACAAGTAAGAGTGCTATATTCAACATCTATGTAAATCTAGTTTAGTGAAGTAACTCCAAATAAAAAAAGCAAAAATTGGGGTGACAGAGAAATAAGAAAAAACAAATTAAGAACTGTATATAATTTTACATAAAAATGCTATCGGCTCTTAATGGGTTAAGCATTTTTTAAAAATTTTAGCATTTTCTTAAAGCTCTCTTATTTGATATTTAACAAATTTTTAGAATTTCTGAGGCCCGTAATTCGGATAATATGGGCGAGCGCAAATTTTTTAACTTGTTGGTTTTTTCTTATTTTTTCATTCGCTATGCCCCATATATTTGTTTTTTTTTTTTTGATTGGAGTTACTTTATTCTTCCAAACTTGTATGGAAGATTTAGAGTTATGCCTGGTGTTTTGCCCGCTGCATCGAAGGGCATGGGCCGTTCTTGCTGATTTCCCATAGCAATATTTTCGACACTATATCTGATCGATTTGCTTATTTAAATTTTTTCTAGCTGATTCAGTGCCTTGGCAAACTTGATTTAAACAATAACAAGGTTTCAGAATATGGATACTTTATGGAGTCGGAATGGATGTTATAGAAATTACAAACTGTATGGAAAAGTTAAACCCTTTTTCCGCTTTTTGTGGTGAAGGATATAAAAATTAGAGGTTTCAGTTTTGAGTTGCTATTCCATCCCTTTTACTTACTATTTATGGCTTAGTAGCCAGCAAGGTTGGAAGTACTTTTAATAAGAGTTTGTTAATTTATTATCTAACAATTTTGTAAACAGTGTTCCCAAGTTTATCATAACTCAATGAAGAGGACACTGCAAAAGTAATTGGAAAAATAATAAGTAGAATTAAATTTGTAGAGAAACACAAATCCAAACACTAACGTTAGATATTGAATTTAATAAATGTTAGTCGAATAAATTACCTTTATGGGCATATTAAATCAAAAAGGAAATAATAAATAGAAATAATAAATATTTATTCGAAAATGTTTTATTGGAAAAATATTATTTGGAACTGCTGTAAAGCTTCAACGCTTATATTTCTGTTCTAGAACAAACACTTACAGGGTTAAGACTTGCAAGCTGAATGTTTTAAGGTTATAAAACAATTAAGAAGTGATTTTTTTTTTACTGAAACTTGATAAAAATCGTTACTTAATTTCTTAAACTTGACATTGAATATAATCACGTAGTTTAAAGTGATCGCAATGTGTGACATTTTAATATGTGTGGCTTAACGTTCTTAAATTGAAATTTAAAAAATAATAATAATCAGTTAAACTTTTTAATAACACACCATTTGTGTAAAATATTATGGAATTTTTTATAATAAACGCTTTTTCACAGTATTGACATTTTATAACAGCCATAAAAATGATAATTTAATTTTACAACTTTGCATTTTTACAGCATAAAAATAAAAAGAAATTTTTATTTTAGAATTTTTTATCAAAATTAATAAAAAGCAACGTATGCTGCATTTCTTAACACTATTTAATTCAAGTAATTGAGAATTTTTTTGTTGTTCTTGTTTATTTTTTATTTAAAAATTTAATTTGTTTTAGTTTAATCCGTTTTTCAAAGGTAATTTTTTCCTGTTTCAATTATTTTTAAGATTTAAATATCCGCATTTTCGTTTTTCACTTTTTGCTGTTCATGGTTCACTGTTTCAATATAATTTGTTTCTTTGAAATTGAATACGTTATATGAAATTTTAAGGTCAGCATTTAATTTTAAAGTCTTTCAAAGTTTTATTGTTTAAAACTATTTTAGCTGCGTTCAGCATATAATACTGCAAAAGAAAAAATAAAATAATTTAGGAATTTGAAAAACAATATTTTTTTTTATTCGTGCTTTATTCCTTTAATATTTATTGTATAAAGTTTGGGTAGGAATTAAGCACGAATCTAGTAAAAACTTTCTTTAATTTATTTGAAATTAAGTTGAATTAATGCTTTTGATTTAATAAGTTGAATTTGCAATGATTGTATAAGAAAAACCACAGAACTTTAAAATAATTAGAAATGTAAGCAAAATAAAAATTATTTAATTTCTTTGTCTTCTCCAATCAGTGTAAAGTTCCAATATATTGTTGCATTAAATTTGTTTTAACTCATTCATGACTCTTTGTTTCATTCAGCCTTAAAATTACAAAAGCATTTGATTTGTTGCTTCTCTTAACTTAAAAAGTTATAAATAATTGTACTACATTTACTTCAGTGACGGTTTTATTTTCGATATGGCCAATAAACATTTAGGACACGATGTTACTTGCAACTACGTTTGATTAGAAAATGAACAGATACACACAGTAACGCAATTTCAACATGCTGTTAAAAAATTATATTCATTTAACATTTATTTATTATTAGTATTTTTTTTTGCAAAATTTAATGTGGCTAATTATGAAAAACTAAATAAAAACCATTAATAAATTTTAAGAAACTATTTATGCTGTTATTAAAACTTTTCAGTTGCTTTAGGAAATATTTTTTTTAAATAAAAAATTTCCAAAAAAAACCGACTTATTGGGGCACCCTTTAATTTTCAAATCAAAATTCTAAACTAGGTTTTATAGAGCTGTTAAAGCTCCTTATAAATTTTCCTCTATCTACAACTGTTCAACAGTTTGGCCACATAGATCAAATAAAATCAACTGCAGGGCCACCCTTTAATTTGCAAATCCATATTTTATACTTCTTGTTATAGCGGACTTAACAATACAACTTTTTTCGTAAATTTTAACCATCTCTCTACTCAGCAGTTTGGCCATGTATATCTTATTACTTTAAATATAGGGGCACCCTTTAATTTCCAAATCCAAATTTTATACTTGTTGTTATAGCGGACTAAGAAACAGGACAGATGCTTTATAAATTATAAAAATTGGTCACATACATTAAATTAAATGAACTATTGGGTCACCCTTTAATTTATAATTTTGAATATTTATACCATTTTCAAGCGTTTGCCTATAATGGTTCAAAAGATACGTCCTCAATGTGGACACTCTTTAATTATTGGATTTATTTTTGTATTCCTTTGAGAGCCATAGTGATACCCAGTTTTTTAAATCTTAAAGTGACGCTTTCACCGTTCATAGTACAGGTAAAAAAATATGTATATTGTACGGGGTCATCCTGTAATTTTTAAAAGAATGAGCTTTTTTAAAACGGTGTCAATCTGTAAGCATAAACTTTCAAATAAAGAAAAATTTTAAAATCGGTTCAGAAATTACTTAGTTCTGCAGCCACAAACAAGGCGAATTGATAACCTTCTTATTTTTTAAGTCCGTTAAAAAAGATCTTTGCTTTGAATAGAAATAAAACTTAGTGGACGTTCAGTGATCAATAGCGGGGATCAATACGGGGTAGTAGGCGGCCAATGGATCAAGGTGCCTGAATCTCAGAATAGGATTTGTCCCATAAGAACAATGGGGCAATTAAATTATTTTTTATTATATTAACACATATAAACAACCACACCTTTTAATATTATTTTACTTTTTTTACATTTATATATAGCTAGTTCAAATAAACTTGCGACAAAAACTAGGGAAGGCAGAATTTTTTCATGCTTTGCAAGTAGATTCAAACTGAATCGTGTCAAAACAACATGCTTCGTTTTCAAGATTTTATATGGCGAAGCACATTGATTCGCTCATGATTGACCTGTAAATCTTGAATGAGAGAGAAAAGCTAGAATATTGGGATCCATTGAAACATTTCTTAAACCACAAGAATTTTCTTTGCTAGTTTTTGGTGGTAAAGTTATTGAACAGACCTAATATTCTTTTATGAATAAGATTATCAACGTTTTAGAAAATACTGAATTGCATTCTAAATCTGGAATTACAGATTTATTATCGCTTAACTTTTGCTAAGAAACAATTACGATTTTGCTGCAGCTTACATTACAAAGTTTAAAACGTTTTTTTTTTTTTTTGGTCCACTAAGCAACTCTGCTATAAAAAGATTTTATTGATGCGAAATAAGATGGTTACCGTTTATTGTAATGACTTGTACTTAATTTTTAGTCTTTGGTAAACTGAAGTACGTTATTATAAGCTTTAGTCGAAAAATATATTTCATAGCAGAATTGTGCTATAAAACGCTTTGTAAGATTCTCCAGCAGATATATCCTTGCTTATTAATTAATTACTAAAGTGTAGAAATGTAAAAAAGGTAAATATAAATAGATCAGTAGAAAGTGTGCTTCACATAACAGAAGAGTGTACATATAAGTTTGTCATTCCGTGTGTAATTTCTACAGTATCCATTTCCGACCCCATAAAGTGTATATATGCTAACTGCTTATGCATAGCGAGGTCGATTGAGCGATGTCCGTCTGTCCGTCTGTCCGTCCTTGTTAGTGACGAGGCAAATATGATTTTCCAATCGACCAAATATAGTGTCGAAAGAGCAGCTATTGGAAATCAGCATGTTCGGTCAATGTTCTTCGATGATCTTGGAGGCCTACCTCCTCTTTTTTCACATTAACAATTAAGTAAATACAATCCGTAAAATTAATATATGGGGCGATAGTTGATTAAAAATAAGAAATAACATCATGTAAAAAATTCGAGCTCATCCATATTTTACGAGTTACGGGGCTCTGAAATTTTCAATTTCTTTGAAATATTAATATGGGTATCATTTTAAAGCTTTTAAAGAGATCTTTAAGGAAATACTAAATTAAAAAAACAATGCTTAACCCATTAAGAGACAATAACATTTTAGTATAAAACTATTGATATGTAGCACTTAGTTGTTTTTGTTATTTTTAAATTCTCTGATTGGAGTTATTTCACTAAACTAGATTTACATAGAGGGTGAAGGGTACATAAGATTCGGCATAGCCGAATATAGCACTCTTACTTCTTTGGATTAAGATTGAAATTATAACAGAATTTTAATTTATTCAGATCAATATTTATTTTACATAGAACTAAAAAAAGTTTTTGTTAAATATATAATTTAACCAATTAAATATTTAACCAAAAATGAAATTTTTTTCTTATTAAATGAAAAAAAAATCAATTAAACATTTAATAAAATCTCTACATGAAATTTCAATATGAATGTCCAGTATACAAATTGTTGCAACATGTTAACTTGAGGCAAGAGTAATTTTTTATGCACTTGTAAGATCATAAAAATTTAGAAATTTGTACTTTTAACTTTTGCGGCATAAAGTAAGAAACTTAAATTGGCCAAACAATCAGTCATCAGCTACTAAAATCTTACTGTTGATTACAGAATCACAATTAAGACAAACTGTCCATTATTGTTCGTACTACAGTCAAGCTCTTTGTTTCTTCAGTATTTGATAAAGGCAGACAAAGGCTATGACTACGCTGATTTTGAAAACTCTAAAGGTCCGATGATGTATTTGAAAGGCGGTCGAATAAAGAAACATTGTTTCACTTGGCCTTGAATATATTTTTATTTCGTTTTGTTTATGTTTCTGCATAAAACAACTTTCTCTCTCTTACAATGTCACTAAATTTTAACCACTGCATTCCGTGACTAAAGTATGAAAAAATAATCTTCACCGATGCAACTGCTGTCCAAGAAGGTCAATGTTAAAATCAAAGTTATTTTTTTTTTTTTAATTTTAAAGTGGTGTATTATGAAATGCTCGTAAAAAACATGTATGTAGTATGGGAACATCCCTCAATTTTTCAGATTATAAATTGAATTTAAAACAGAACCAATTTGTAAGCATCACATTTAAAAAAAAGAAAATTTTCAAAATCGGTCTAGAAATAAGAAAAGGAGGCACAATTATAAAAAGTCAGTTAAAAACAAAACCCTTTAATCACTGCATGTAATTCTTAAGATTAATAATTAATATAACTCCTGCTGTTCTTTTTTTTAATACAATCAAGAGACTCATTAAATTTATCATTTCATTGACAAAAAAAATTTCCACAATACAGTTGTGAATTTATTAACTGAATTTATCAACTCATGAGTTAATAATAGTTATTATCTTTATTACGAATTCCTTTTGGGACTTTTCCACAAAAGCAAATAATCGACACTACTTGACCATCTCAATAGTAATCAAATCGATGAGCATTAAATGGTGGGAGGGAAAATAAACAAAAATTACGTCAAAGCTTATAGCCTTGCCGTATTTATGCTGACACTGCGCATTATTCTTAGCTTGAATCGACAAGATGTAAAAACAAACCAGTTTAATTCATGAACAATGTACATTTTAGCCATTTAATGGAATTTTACCACCAAATGATTTAAAAAAAAAAACTTTCCTGTTGAACTGCAACAACTATAAAAACAATTAATATTTTACACGGGCAATAAATATTTAAATTTTGTTTTTTTCTGTTAATTATTACAAGAAAGTATTTTAGATTAAATGTAAAATTCTCATTATTGATTTGATAGTAAATAAATGAGGAAGTAAATTCGAAAATTATGAATTAATTACAAAATTCTTTGTTTGTTTTTATTTATGTAATTAAATTAAATTAAAAGACATGTTTAAACGTTTTATAAAACATTAACAATGGAAGTACTGTTACGCTTACAATGCATATTATTTAAAACAAAATGTTTTTGTGTTAATATTATTATTAATATTTTTTGATATTGACAAACACACAACGATCTAACAAAACAATTGAAAATTGTTTATATATTCAAAGTATAATATAGTGTTATTTAATTAGTTACTGGCTATAAATAAAATATCATTTATAAATAAAATATTAGTTTTAGTATAACTGCTGTTTTAATAAATTGTCAGTGGCTCCTAATGGGCTAAGCATTTCTAAAAAAAAAATAGCACTTCAAAAAAGATCTCTTCAAGGGCTTTCTAGTGTAGTCCATATTTATATCTTAAACAATATGGTGCAAAATCGTACCTTTCTATGAACTCAGTTTATGCTACGTCCCCAGATAAGCAACAGAAAACTTATTACCATAATCCTACAAATAATTTCGACAGAGGTGCTATTGATATTCCGCAACATCGGCCCATAAATGGTGGAGACATGTTCAAAAAATCCTTAAGAATGTAGATTTTTTTTTTTTGCAATTTAAAAATGTAATCCAATTTTAATACATTCCCTGGAGTTTAGAAATATATAGAAGTTCATATAGAGTCTTTCAATCAAATATTGATGGTGGTTTTTTATATTCTTAATTTTTATACCCTTCACCACAAAACTGGCAAAAGGGTTTAACTAAGTTTGTCATTCCGTTTGTAATTTCTACAACATACATTTCCGTTGGCATAAAGTATACATTTTCTGCGTTCTTATGTATAGCGAAGTCGATTGAGCGATGTCTGTCTGTCGGTTTTTCCGTCCGAGGTAAACTTGATTTCACAAAAAAAAAATCAATAAATAAATAAATATGTCAATCGAACATATATAGTGTTGAAAGACGTCTCATTGGAAATCGGCATAATCGGTCTATGGCTTTTTTTAAGTCGTTTGGAGCAATAAACTCCAATCAAAAAAATTCATTTATAGGGCGATAGAGAATAAAAAAAAAAAATAAGAAAAAAGCATCAGGTGAAAAATCTGGCGCTCGCCCATATTTTCCGAGTTGGGGGATTCTGAAAATTTTTAAATTTTTTAAAATATCAATATGGGTATTATCTTAAAGCTTTTGAAAAGATCTTCAAGGCAATGCTTAACCCTTTAAGAGCCGATGGCATTTTTATATAAATTATATATATGTAGTACGAACATTTTTGGTATTTCGCTGTCACCCCAGTATTACCTTTTTTGCTTGGAGTTACTTTACTAAACTAAATTTACAAAGATGGTGAAGAGTATATAAGATTCGGGATAGCCGAATGTAGCAGCCTTACTTCTTTTTTTCTTATTTTTAAATGCTCTGTCACCCCAATGTTTGTTTTTCTTGATTGAAGTTACTTCACTACACTATATTTACATAGAGGGTGAGGATTACATAAGATTCGGTATAGCACTCTTACTTTTTATTATACTTTTTTCTTCAATTCTATACATTTATTTATCTTTTATGCAGGCAACTTTAACATTCCATTTTACTCGGCTCACAACAATAATTTTTTCTTTTCTTCTCGAGAGACTACCCAGCAAAAATTAGAAATTACCTAAAAAAAGTACTTGCCACATAATGACTTACTTTTGTGATTGCTATATTTTGTTACTCGCTTACAAGACACATTACGTTAGTTCGCAAAAGAAGGAAGTATTAATTGAACTAGTTCTTTAAGTTAAAAGGGAACACCGTAATAATACCCTGTTCAAACATACGCTTTAATTGCGCAATTAAGGCCAATTTATTATATATCAATTTACTATATAAGAAGTCAATCAATAAATTGAGCAAATAGTACTTAATTGTATCACTAATTGAATAATCGAAATGTAACCCTTGCCAACAAGTATGTTTACTCTGAGCACCACGTTCAGTGAGAAAAATCTCATTAAATTGACAAGCCACAATTAAAAAATATAAACAAACTAATAAAAAATAAATTACGGGTAATAGAAAGTGGCCTTTGACACTTCCAACTTCAAAGCAACAACAAAGAGCCATCTTGTTTTTGTAATAAAGGAAAAATCAGATGGGCGGAAGACACTACCTAATAAAATAAATTTGCCTTGTGTTAATTGAATGGGGATATGTGAACAACAAATTAAATTGCGCAATTAAAACTAACTCAATTAAGAAAGCATGTCTAAACAGGGTATAAAAGTCTCATGTGTTGTTTAAATCATTAGGTGGGTAATCTAGTTGGGAAGTTCTTCCGCCAAAAATGCTTAATTCCACACTCGATTACCTTTTTTAAAACTTTTTGCTGTCAAATCATGAAAATATTATGGTAATAATTTATAACATTTTATAATAAAAATTCAGTTTTTTTTTGGTAATTGTAAAAGGCTGGAATCGATATATATATATTTTTGTCATTTGTTTATGCCGGCTCATCAGGAAACCCTTATCAAACAATCAAATTAGTCCGAGTTTAGACGGGCGAACAATTGGAAGAAAAACATTTTGAATTCTCTTTTGTTTTTTCATTCGCGTTCACACAGGCGAACGTGTTGTCGGAAACATTTTATTAGTGTTGTTATTGTTCGCTTTAAAATGTATGCAAAGAAAATGTCTACAAAGCGTATCGCCGAGTACCGAACACAAAAACGATTCTCTCTTCCCCACCCGTAATTTGCTATCAAACTAAATGTTTCCCTTCCAAATGTTTCCACGTATAAACGGCGACTTAGTAATTTCTTAGTCAGACGTGAGTTTATATTTTCTAATAAAAATATATATTTGATTTATTAAAGGTTTGTTTGATTAAATTTTGTTTTGGATAAAAATTCGCCAGAGGTTTTTCTGAGAAAAAAGAAAGAGAAATAAAAACAATATGTTAAGTGTTATTATTATGAATTTATTCCGAAAGAATTTGAAATATAATCAGAATAACGGAAGGCGTTACCTCCAAGAAGATAATTTAGCGAAATAGAAGGACCTAAAAAGAAGTCAAAAGAAATTGAAAATATAGTAGATGTGTTGAGCTGTGCATGTGCACCACGAACTAGAACCCATTGCATCCTATTCCCTAATGAACGATGCAATTTTACCAACTCCACAACAAAGAAGAGATCCAGGATATACGATCCGAAGTTTCTATTTCGAAGGGCTCGAAGAGCTAAGGAAATGCTTCTCCTCCTCCTCGTCATGGCAACTCTGCAGTAGTTATTTGTAGGTTTGCCATTATATAAGAATTTTATTAACAGAGCTATTAATTTAATCATGTCACAAGCTAAGAAATATGTCTATTTAGGAAGTATAATTTTTAACCACTTAAAAAAAAATCAGGTACATCGATAACAATAAATTAAGATATAATATATTTAAGGAAAAGTGAGTTGTACAGATACTTTTTTTTTCAGTTTGGTTGCTTAAAAAAAGAACAATTCCTACTTCTTTTTCCACAGTCAATTTAAAAAAAAAGTTTGATATAAAATGTAATTCTTTTATTCCTTTTACTAGAATACGCTCAAAACCATTTACTAATATTTTTCTGCAAGTGTAACCATGCAATGTAGCACTGATCTTTATGATAATAAAAACTATATTGCAAAAATTTATACTAAAAAGGTACCAGTATTTTTTATTCTTTTACTCATATAGTTATTTCTCATAATTATATTTGCACATATGTATGTATGTATATATAAAGCAAAAAAATAAATAACAGATTACTGTATTATATCGCAAGACAATTATTTATGATGCGATTGTGAAAAATGTGCAATTTAAAACAAGTTAAAAAAAAAACATGTTGCACGTGCTTTAAGCATTTATAATTTGTATTGTTTTCAATTGTGCACGTTCTTTTTACGTTTGTCACATTTTTCATAATAACAAAAACAACAATGAGACAACTACAAAAGTAATAAATATAAACAATAAACTGTCAAATAATTCTTTTTATTTAAATATTGGGGATATTTTAACATCTCAAATGTTTGAAGATAGAAAACTTAAAAATAAGAAAAAACATAAAGTGCGCTCGCCTATACTTTCCGAGTTACGGGCTCCTGTACTTTTAAATTTTTTTTTTAAACATCGATATGGTCATAATTCAAAAGCTTTTGAAGGGATCTTTAAGGAAATACTAAAATTTTTTCAAAAATGATTTACCCATTGAGAGCCAATTACATTTTTTATGTTAAATTATATATTTAATTCTTTTTTTTTTTTATAAAAATTACCTAAGTAAACTAGATTTACCTATATGGTGAAGGGTATAAAGATTCGGCATAGCCTAATATAAAACTCTTACTTGGTTTTAGTTCAATGCTTTTTAACTTTTTACGGATATGATTTCTCCGCAGTAATATCTTTCTTGTTTTATTTTAAAGCAATGTGTTAAAAAATCAAGCAAAATTAATTAAAGATTAACATAAAAAAATTACAAATAAGAAATTTTCATAGTTACAATCTACTTTACCAACCGACTTCAAAAAAAGTAGGAGGTTATCAATTCGACTGAATGTTACTTTTTTATGTTTGTGCCTGCAGAACTCAGTCATTTCTAAACCGATTTTGATAATTTTTGGTAGCATGATAGATTATGCTTACAGATTGATCCCGTTTTAAAAACAATTCATAATCTTGAAAAAAAAAATAAAGGGTGTCGCCATACAAAATACATATTTTTTAAGTGTATTCAGAACTGTAAAGGACGATTCTGTAAAATATAAAATGACTGCGTATTACTATGGCTCCCAATAACAAAAAGTGATACAAAAATAAATCTAAAAATTAAATGGTGCCCCCATAATTGATGTAAATTTACTTATATGGGCCTATCTTTTGAACCGTTATAGACAAACGCTGGCAAATTGGACAGAATGTCGACTGCTATGGCCGTTATAGTAACAGCTGATAATATTTAAAATTATAAATAAAAGGGTGCATCAATAGTTCATTTAATTTGATGTATATGCCCATACTTTTTAACAGTTGTAGATAGATGCTTGAAATTTACAAAGAACCTCTATTACTAACTCCGCTAAGCCAACAAGTATAAAATTTGGATTTGGAAATTAACGGGTGTCCCAATAGTTGATGTAATATGGTGTATGTCGCCGGACTTTTTAACCGTTATAGACAGACAGCTGAAATTTATAAGGGACCTGTTTTGCTATGTTCGCTATAACAAGAAATTTATAATTAGAATTTAGAAATTAAAGGGTATTCCCAAATTAATGTTATTAATTCAAATGGCCGTACTTTTTGAACCGTTATAAACAAACACCTGAATTTTAGACAGAATGTTTACTTCTTTGTTTGGTATGATAAGAAGTATAAAACCGTTGTAGGCAGGCTGTTGAAATTTGCACAGAACATGATTGCTTAATCTTTTACAAGAGCCAGTATATAATTTCAATTTGGAAGTTAAAGTGTGCCAAACTATTGAACAGTTGAACAAGTGCAAAGTTCGAAGGTATAATAGTGTCCCAATAGGTAATGTAATCTAATATATGTTGCCATACTTTTGAACCGCTATAGGCAGACAGATGAAATCTGTTTTCAAGTCGGTTTTTTTTTGCAAGAATTATTTAATATTTAAATCCTTTAAGCTGTGTGTTTAAAGAGGAATGGAAATATTTGCTAAGAGAAATGCTCAGATGGTTCTTGCTAAGATTTATATTTTTTTTACCAAGACTTGACATTAATTTAATTGAAAAGATTACTAGTAGTTTGAACCTTTTTTCTTATTAGATAAACTCAATTTAAGCTTCAGATAATTAAAAAGCTGGAGATCAGTAAGAAGAAAATGCTAGAAAAATCTAAATTATATATGAGAAACTTTGACAATAAAGAGTTTTATTTTCATTGTGTGTTTTAAAAGAATGAAAATATAAGGGAGGTACAAACGAGTACGATTTCTTATGTAAATTTATAATTTTGATTTCTTGAGATATGCCTATATATTGATGTTGAATTAAGGGACCAATATAATTATTATAAAATAAATTATTTTTTACAAATAAGTGTGAAAAAGACACATACATATTTCATATACTTAAAGCCCCTTGAACTGGACTGGACAATCGGTTGATATAAAATTAAATTTTTATAATCAAGACTTCTGCTAGTTTTACACGATGTGACTTCAAAATTAATGAATTTATGGGCTGAAGTATAGCTTGGTGTTTAGGCACCAACATGATTTAATTGCCGTCTTACAAAATATTAGGATCGATAAAAAATCGATTGGGACCAAATAACGCTGTGTTAGTTTTGAGCCCGCGGACTAAAGCAAAAATTATATATTGATTTCCAAAATATCATAAAAACGTGATGGTACAAAAGAAGTAAGCTAAATTTTCAGCAAAACGTAGGGCTTGCATATAGTTGATCTGCCAATGCAAAGGAGTTCTTTAATATAAAGATTGAATAACAATGGAGCGAATACTTAAACTCCTATAGTGCAATTCACTTACTTTAAACAATACGACAATCGAATCACTAATTTCAGCTTAATGATATTAGAAATTTTTGTTTTCTATTTACGCCAATTTAAATTGAGTGGCATCACCGTCATTAAATAAACGAAAAACACAAAAGAATAGTAAAAACATGTGAATTGAAATGAGTACGTATTGTCTAATATGCATCTATGGAGTATGACAATGATTGTATAGTTACGATTGCCTGTTGTTTTAACATGACATTAATTTTTTTAATAAATTTTTTTCATAAAATATTAAAATAGATTTAAATAGTATTTAAGAACATATTTGTATGAAAAATTTTGTCATAAAACACATTTCAAATCTATTTTAATGTTTGGAATATATTTTTTTATTTCATTAAAATGAAAACAAGTTGTAAGTCGTTTGTTTTGTCGACAGATTTAACAACTTAAAAATTATAGTCGTTTATTTAACGATGAGCAACTTGCTTTTTGGCAACAGCGAAAATCGTTAAAGGTATTACGAATAGCAAAATCGACAATTTTGTTATTCAGTTAATTTAACCATACGATAATCGCTAAAAAGGAGTAGTAAATCCCACATCTGAACTAATAATAATCACAGATGACATAACATAAACAAGCGAGACGAATAGCGAGTTAGTAAACAATTAGTGTACAAACCAACTTCAAACACACAAACTGAACTTTTAATTAAGTGATACGAAAGAGAGATTTAAAAAAGCCTTTATGGCTTTGAATAGATCTAAGGAAATAAAGATTCAAATGTATTATTTCATTAAAGTTCTTTCTAATAAACTCTGGAATATTCAAAAGCAAAAAAGTGGCATTATGATCAAAACATATTGGGAGTCATAAATCTTATATCTTAATTATTTAAAATATGTTCCTCCATTTTTTTATAAAGTGTGGGAAATAGGATGAAAATCTTCTAAATCATTAACGACTTTCTTCTTGGGAAATAATTGTTTTTCCACTAGTTCGGAGTTCTGATTGCAAAAGTATGGTATTAAAAATATGTAAAAGACAAAGAAGAAGCATACGATCAATTATTTATTCATTTTAATTTTGGGTATTTTAAGGATGTTTAAATTTTTTACCCTTGCAGTTTCTAATAAATTTTTTTCTTGATTGTATTTGATTACAAATATAAAGTTGCAATACACACATACGACGCAGCAGATTAACTAAACTCTTCGTATAAGATTTCCTTTTCAACTGCCCGGTATAATGCGGTATATGTTCACATACAACTTTTATAATGGCGAAAAAAGTTAAAAGTACAACCACCTAATGTTAGTTTAAATCGTTTTTCAATAAACAGCTTCTTATCTAATAAAATAGTTTGCAATAAAAAAACCGAAATGTTGAAAATTTAATATAAACAGACAACTTCAAACTAAATCAAACAACTTGTTGGTATACAAAAGCCCCACCATAAGACTAAACAAATATTGACTCTAAAAATATCTAATAAATCTATGTATGAATATCTTAAAAAAACTGTTATAAGTAGGTAATATTTAAGTATTTGTCTCTATTGAAAAATCGCATTGTAAATAGCTACGGAGGCATGTTTCTTGAAACTGCTACTGCAATCTAGTAACGAGTACTTACAAATATTTATTTTAGCTGTTGCTTCTAGTCTTTATTTTGAAAATAAGCTGCAACTAACATTTTGTTGTTGTTTGTATTATTTGTTGCCTTGTAATAGAATATCAAAAACACAAATTTTTCCTTGATTTCAGTTAAAATTACATTCATTCATTCTAATTCTACATAAAAAAACAAAGAAAAAAAAAACAAAAAACATAAAAAATACAAACTTAAACAAACTAAGGAATCATTGAATATAAATAAAAGTACGACTCCGTTGTTTATTGCTTTCAATTGTTTTGGTTTATATTTGTGGCTTTACTTATTATAAAATTGCCACTAGACAAGTTTCAAATAAACATGCCGTCCGTTTATTATAAAAAATCCATGTAAAAAGTCAGCGGATATTATGATGAGTATGTGGGTTGTTTCATATGATTAAAATAGAAATCTTCTGTGTCCTAATCTAACAGCAACACTCTACTTTCAACATAAATTATTATATATCATAATAAAATACAATTTTATAATTTTTAGGTAATTTGTTTTATCAAACTACAGAATAAGCAGAATATAAGTGAAAACGGAGAATAAAAAGGAATCAAAACTGAGATCCACAAATAATTTTTTAATAACTTGTAAATAATTTTTCTTTCTAAATAAAAAAATTTTGAAATCAAAATGAACTTAAGCCGAATTAATTAAATCGTTTGTTATAACAAAAAATATTTTATCTAATATTCCTTTAACATCGAACTATTTTTAGTATAAAACCAAAATAAATGAATTTCTTAATTCGGCTTAAGTTCGCGTTTATTTTCATTTCTCACATATTAAGAAAATATTGAGAAAACAGAGTATGGAAAAAAACAAACTGAATTCCTTGCCAAATATATGTGAAGTGTGTGAGATATGTGGCGTCTAAACAAATTAATATCGATTGATTATGAGTTATCCGGTGGAATATATTTTCTGAGTTACGCGTCTCTGAAATTTTCTAATTTTTAAAATATCTATGTGGGTATTATTTTAAAGCTTCTGAAGATATCTTTAAAGAATAGTAAAATTTTTAAAAAATGCTTAACCCATTCAGAGCCGATGTCATTTTTATGTAAAATTATATATACGTGAAACTTAATTTTTTCTTATTTATTAAATCTCTTTTACCCAAATATTTGCTTTTTTGATTGGAGTTACTTCACTTAACTAAATTTACATTAATGGTGAAAGGTATACAAGATTCGGCATAGCCGAATATAGCATTCTTATTTGTTTCTTAATAAATTTAGAAATTATACGCGAACTTCAGCCGAATTATAAGTAATTCGTTCGATTATTCCCTAAGCTCTTCAACTATATAAATCAATCTCGAAAGATTAATGAATGATACCTTGGTAATCCTTTAAAATTGTTATTTGTGTTATCCGTACATATATTAAGTAATTTTTTATTCAATTGGAATTTTTTAAGCAGTTTGTAGATTCTCCTAGCAAGTTCTCACGTTCTAAGAATTTTATTTGTACTTCATTCAATTTTATAAAGTAAAGAAGGAGAAGAAGCAAAAAATATTTTGCTAACCATGATTTCACTCTTAGTGCGACAGATTTATTAAATCTCTAAGGTTCTGTACACTTCATTCTCAATACATTCATTCGTCAGCTCCCTCTTCCTTGCAATACATTGTATTCAAATGGAACTTATTTAGCATTTCTTCAGAAGTTATAAAATAAGTACAACACTTGTTACCTGTATTCATTCATCCTGCATTCCATTTTGCATACAAGTCTTAGAATAGTATTCATTATCGACAAATCCCTTTAATGCAGTCATTACTTGTTGGACTTACCAGCATATAAAGTACGGCGAGAGCAATATACTCTTTCCAATCAACAAAAGGTAATTGTTTACCATTAAGTTTCATACAAATCCAACGATATATTAGGGTCTATGACAATTTTTAAATAATCTTTTAAAACATCGAATTTTGTTTGTAATAATAAATTAGTACAACATTTTGTCATGGAAAAATTTTCGTAAACTTTAAATACATTAATATTTTCAGGAAGCTATTTATTAATTCCTTTAAATGCATCCTTAAATGTGAAAAACAATCTTCTCGTTTAGTTTTAATGGTTTCATCATCCATTTCAACAGTACTTAATTCAGTTTCATATGTTGATCCACATTCAATTGAATTTAGTGGGAGGAATGTGTGTTGCATATCAATGAATATAGTTATATTCTTTATAAATTTTTCACAATTAAAATTGATGGCTTAAAAATTTTTGATGAAAATAAAATTAAAGTGGAATATAGCCATTGATGAATACTGCCTGCATTATATAACAAATAATTAAAAACTCTAAAAGTGAACGTTCTTTATAATTTAGAAATCAGAATAACAACAATTGGCATTTAAAAACACTTGCAACGTAAAACTGGAAAAATTTTAAAGTTGTACAAATGTCAGTACAGTACCATTTTTCTTTTTAGTTTTGGAATGTGCAAAAAATATTCACCCTTATTCTATTTGTCGACGTCGTCACATATCAACGTGTATATGTGTCGATGCATTCGATTTTTTATTCTAGTTGCCGTTATTGACACTTATCGATTACTGCTTAAAGATTTTTTGTATTCTATAACAAATGTGACAACGATATTGTATTGACGTACCTTTGTTTTTTGTCGCCGCCTTTTTGCATAACGACTGGATGTAATTAAGACCAAACATAACATTGAAAATGTAAAAAAGTAACCTACAAATGCAAATCAATTTGAAAAATTTGTGAAGAAAAGAAAGAAAATTGCGGAAGAATCCATCTGTTGCACTGGGTTTTCGCAGAGGCACTGCTCCATGCAAATTTAAAGAAAAATGGAAAGAAATTGGAAAAATTCTAAATTCTCTTCATCCGCCTAGAAGATTAGCAGATGGATGGCAAAAGGTAAAAAAATAAAGAATCGAATAGGGATTTAAAAATAAAGTTTGCAAAAATTACGTTTAAGGTATGGCAAAATTTAAAACTCAAAGTGAAAAGAATATGGTTGCTAATAAAGCGGAGAGTAAAACCACTGGCAACAGAATGTTTAAACAATTTTCAATTAGTCTGCTGGAAGAAGCTGTGGAAAACCTTCCTCAAGAAAATGGCCATGCAACATTTAAAGTGATTTACTGCAGAAGCGAAGCCAGGAACAGGCAAAATATATGTACATAATTGCGAAACGGCAAATTAAAAATATTGCATTTCTACCAACACAAGTTTTTGTGTTTTCGAGCTTCCATCATCAATTAAATCAAGATTTTCTTCACTTATAGAAAACATTTTACCATAAAAGTATTCAACACAAATAAAATTTAACAAAAACAAACTTAGGGATGTGAATTTTAATTGTATAAAAATCAATAAACCGTCACGTCGCCACAAGAATGTTCTAGAATGCAACATTTTTATTGAATTGACGCCGAAATTGATACGAAGTGATATTGATACTAAAACGACGACGACATAGGCGCCGACAATTAGAATAAGGTTCGTTTAATGCTATAAACACAATCAAAGGCTACCGACCATCGACTACCGACTACAAAAATAGCTGGCTACAAAAATAGCCAAGTTGCCAGCTACTTAATTCTTTTAACGACCATCGACCACTAACTACAAAAAATAAACATCTGTTTTGACATACATGTATGTATTTAAGTTAACCAAAACAAAACAAACTTGATTTTTTTAAGTGAATTTGTGTAAAAAAATTTAAATGTCTCAAGAAAATTTAATTAACTTTATAAATACTATTGCTAAAATAGTGGAAACAAAGACTTCAGTGTATGAAGTGTCCACGTCCATATTTGCATGTAAATTGAACTAAACATTTACAACAAACAATATAATAAATGTATATAAACAGTAAAAATTACTATTATATACTTATCAATTTCAATAAAAAACCCAAAAAATAAATATAAATGAAAAAAATTAGAAATTTATGAAAAAAGAACTAAATGGAAAATTTCACAAACAAAAAGTAAATGAAAAACGTATTTTTTTTTAAATCTTAATTTAATAATGGCAGGGGTATATAACTACAGCGCCAGGGTATCCCACAAGTATTTCGATATTACTAGTCTCTCCAGGAACTGCACATCAACCTATACCTTCGTATAGGAAGTGGAAAATCTGTTGAATAAAAACTGTGCGCATTGCGACTTCAATTATAACTTCACTTTTTTTTTAAAAAATCTGCACGTGCGAAGATGTTCCCCCTTCGAGATAAAGTAATAAACTGATGAAAAATGTAAACAAATTAACAGATGATTATTATTTTTCAATGGTGCCACTATAAAAGTTTTTCGCGTTTTTAATAGCGATATTTAATGTATTGCGTTTTTAAAAACACCATTTCATGCATTTATTGTATTGGCACCACTAATCTGTTTTTTGTAGCTAAGAAAAATAGAAATTAGCCTAAGTTGGCTACGGGCTACAAAAGTAGCCGTGTAGTCGGTAGTCGTGTAGCTGCTAAATATTTATTCTCATAAGCACGCATGTATTCTATTTTTGACATCTTGTAGGTCATGGTCGGTGGACATGATTATGTTTATAGCATAAGTGTCATTTACTTTGCAGCAATAACATAGTATAATGAATAAAAGTGAAAAGTTACCAGGGGGCAAATTACGGCATTCGATATCGATCGAAATTTACATTTAAATTCTATTGAAATTTCGATCGATATCGAGTGTCGTAATTTGCCACCAGATTATAATACTGACATAAAAATGAGTATAGTAAAATATTGTTGACATACGATTTTTTTTATCGAAATTTGACGAGTTAAATAAAATGCTAATAAAGACATGAAAAAGTCGCCAAGAAAATCGCCAAATCTTTTTAAAGTCGCCAAAAAATCGCCATGTCGACGAATCAAAATTTAGGTCGCCAAATGAGTTTAAAAATCGCCACTTTTGGCAAAAAATCGGCATATCTGACAATCCTGAATGCGACTAAAAAAATACGCACCCAAGGAAAGAATATGCTAAACTGTAAATGTCCATGTTACTTAGAAGTCCCAATTTTTCATCCACGCTTGTTTATTGATATGAACTCCATTTAATTAAAAAGAGAGTTTTGCTAATAACTGATAGCTTATATTGGAGGATATTTGCTTATTTGTTGCTAAGTGCTGTGAACTGCGCAGCCTCC
Source organism: Gymnosoma rotundatum (assembly GCA_916610165.2). NCBI lineage: Eukaryota > Metazoa > Arthropoda > Insecta > Diptera > Tachinidae > Gymnosoma > Gymnosoma rotundatum. Next base: position 51,883,980 of record OU744338.1, read on the forward strand.
ATGCATTAACAAACTTGTGTCTGGCTATATTGCTTTTAGGAGTCATCATTAAATATACAAAATCTTCTGAAGTAATTCTAAAGTAAAGTAAATATTTGAGGACAAGGTTGTTTTTAATGTGACCATTCATAATAAAATAATCAATAATACCATAAAATAAACACATAACCGTTAAAAGTTTATCTATTTAAAATTCCCAAATTTATATTCCTTTGTTAAATAGTGACTCTAGTTAAACGAATGACTCTTTTCTCATTAGTTCTCATTAGTTACAAATGAATCAGTCAAGAGTTATTGCTTAAAAATTCATTATTCCATTTCTTATAAAAATACTTATACTGTAAAAGTCGCCCAAATACATTAATATATTGTCGTGCAAAAAATACTCGAAAATATAGAATTATATAACGTCTAAGGACATAATGTCCATCAACGTAGAGTCGTAACGACCATAGACATTATAGGTATATTTTATGGTATTCTAAGTAAGCAAGATGCAAAGTTTTTATAAATTGGATTGCAGAAAATGTTTGGTAATCGAAGCCGGTGTTGGTTACACAATAGAGGACGGCTATGAGGAAAATCTTTGGTAGGGGAAGCTAGTGTTAGTAATACCATAGGGGAGAAAATCACAAAGTCCATGGACAATTTTTCAATTTTGAATGCGACAAAAAGTTCATGAACATTATGTTTTATTATATGCCACCAATAGTGAAAACTAAAAGAAACACATAAAATTTTTATGTGTTTAACTTACTATTATTTTATTCAGAATAAAGCTCTCTAATGTAGAACTGTGCTGCACAATGGAAGTATACTTCAGTCAATTAATTATACTTGCAAAATCGTTATCCTGTATATTCTATGTTCTGCTAACGGTAAATAATTTTTCGATTATCGTATCGAATTTTTATGTTGCCTGTGCTCCGTTATTTCAAAAAATTTCACTCTTAGATCCTAAATAACAGATTTATATGAAAAAATTGGGAAAATTTGAATTGACGGGTGCTAAATAAATGGAAGAATAATTCATTTCTAGGAAAACGCCGTATCAGACTGAATTGAATAAGTAATGATTAAGTCAATCAAGTGGGCCATATTGCTGCTTTTGTAAAAACACACCGAAATATGATAGCAAATTTCTTGAAACATCCAGAATAAAATAGTATCAATAAATATAACGGCTGAGTAATAACCATTAATAATCGGAGCAATTGGCGCAGTGAAAAACGACTTTTTCAAATACATACTAAGACAGGATTTTGTCTTAAATGTGTTAATTGAGGGCCTAAACCATGCCTCAAATAGCATGATAAAAATGAAAGTCTTGCTTGTTATAGAAAGCATAAATTTTGCGAAAAGGGATCCGTACCTTTAGCACCGAGTATACAGAGGTATCACGAGATTCTAGTCGTCTCGTTTTTTCTATGCATCTCTTTCTTGACATCCTATCGACTTCGATTTTGTTTTGATTTGTGTTTCTGGCCCAAGAAAAAATTAAATGTTTTATTATAGGCAAAAATAAGGGTGGGTTTTATGAAAATTTATAAAATTAAAAATAAATTGATATTTATATGTTATATTTGTATTAATCAATTGACGAAAAAGGTTATAGTTTTTAATTTTAGCACGTCCACAAAAAATGATACTGCATTTCTGCCACAGATCACAATCCCTGCATTAAAAAAACACTGCAGATTTAGAGACTTTTTCACTTCTTTTATCTTGTAAGACCGCAGCATATCATATTTTTTTTACAAATTAAAAATACTGCATAAATGAATTCTTTATTTACGAGAATAAACAATATTTTTTTTTGTGGCAAAACCTTTTTGTGCTGTATGTTTTCTTGTAAATATGCAGTTTTTGTTTTGTTTATTATGCCTTGTTCATAAAAATATAGCACTATATTTGTCTCTTTCTTGAGAACCTGCAGAAAACCTGATTAGATTGTTTTTCATGTGCCAAGGGTTTCACCTCTGTATGCTTAGTGTCTTTAGTATTCAGTGGCGAGATGACATTAGGTTTAATGTAAGGATCAAAGGCATTTGTAATCGTGTTTATGGTGGTTGATGACTTACGATAGGTCATCATTTTCATTAGAAAACAAGTTCAAAATATGCTTTGTGTCAGGTCAATGGAATTAAAAAATCCACGTATTTTTTTAAGAAAGCGAATTTCTTGACTGAACTTTTGATTTTTACGGAGGTGATTCATGTTTAATTTCATTCACCAATAATGTTAATTATTTTTTAGCATTATCATTGTTTTTAATAATGGTAATGCTTTTTAATTAAAGGTTTCATTGGTAATTAGTTAAAAAACAAAATCATTACCATTGACTAATGGTTAAATGGTTTTAAATCATTATCACTAATGAAGATGTTCCTTGCCTTCGCACACTAAATATATATCTTAAGGCATAGTAGAACAATATTTTAAAACGGGATTTAGATCAGAAAAATTTGTTGAAATATTTATGTTTTAACTTTCTCAGGAAAATTGAGACACTATTGGAACCTCTTTTTGTTTAGAACCAAGCTCATTTAAAAATGAAAAACTATTAAAATTTTCAAATATAGATCTATGTACAAGAGTGCTAAGATTTCTTTTTTTTTTTTGTTAAAAGTTTTTTTAAGTTTCTGCGATCAAAAAATTGTGGTTCATAGAAACAATTGTTTTTGTTTCAGTTGTAAATAGTAATGAAACGATTTTATTGAAATTTCCTTACCATAATTAAAACCAATTATAATAAAAATAAAATCATTTGCATTAAATGGTAGTTAATTTTTTTCATTATCATTATTTTATACAATGCTAATGAAATTTCAATGGTAATGCAAAAAACTAGATTTGTAATGTACTTTTTTATTTAGTACATTAAAAAAAATTAAAAAAAAAACGTTTTTATTTACATTTATTTTTTAATACAAAAGATTGAAGTTTTTGGAGTGATTTTTAAGTTAAACTGACAATAAATCAATAATAATAATGATGTTAGCAACTAAATAGTCAATTTATCAATTAGTCTTGGATTAAGTTTTAACAGTAATAAGTTTTTAAAATGTTCTGCGCTTTAATTTTAGCAGTTCTCCGTCATAATGATAAGTAAAGTGCTAAAGGATCTTTTCACCGATACTTGTGTTGCAGGCACTGCTAGTGCACCTTCTGCAATTGTTGATGTTGCAGGAGATTTAACATTTTAGCTTAAAGATGCAAACTGGTTTGTTCCGAATGGTAATTTGTTCTTTTATTATAGTTTTTCAATGCATTCCTGAAGAGAGCTTAAAAAATTTAAAGAATACAAAAATTTTATTTGATATACAATGAGCAAAAAAATAGGCTTTTTATTTATTGTTTTCCTACGAAAACTTTTTATTAAAAAAAATTTTTTCTAGCTTGAGGAATACGAGTATTTATTTAATTTTGCTTTTTTATTTTAAATAATTTTTTCGTGTAGTTTAAAATATTTTTTCAGCTTAAATAATAGTTTTTTGTTAGAAACCAAATAAAAAACTTTTTCTAGTGCCTGTATCAAATTAATCACACATTTTTAGTAACAATCTTAGTCAACAATCTAAGTCAAAATAAAAGACAGACATAACATATCTGTTAAATACAAGTTAAACAGCATTTTTAGCAAAAAATATATTATAAAATAAAAAAAAAAACAAGTTTTCGGATTTTCCAAATAAAACTTTAAGAAACACGTTTTTAAATGCAACATACAATTATTCTTTTGTTTTGTAAATTTTTTGGGCAAAATTCTTTGTTGCGGTAGCAAAATGTCTGATAAAGTTAATAAAAAGTCACAAATAGCCTGATAATTATTGTGTAGAATTTTATTCAATTTTACTTTTAAATGCCATTCAACTTTTCAGTCAAGTTAAAGTTAAATTAATATTATATTTTTTTCTTGTTTTTTTTTTTTTTTTTTTTTTTTTTTTTTTTTTGACATGGAAGCAATATTTTTGGTTTTCGGAACTAACCAATTTATTATTGTTGTTTGGTCAGAGAGTCAGCCAGTCAAGCAGGTGTAATAACAAATGAACTTAAACTTCTTGCTGTGTTATAACGACAGAGCTCTGTTCAACCAAGTGTTGAAAAAATCTTATTTTGTTTATTCTGCTTAAACTAAGAAATGTTGCAATAGAACAACTAAAAACAAAAAAAAAAATGGAAAATACTAGTTTTAATTAACGATACAAAAGCAAATAATAGTTGCGTAAACTTTTAGTTGTTTTTAAATTTGATATTGACTTTTTATTTAGTTAAAATTTCAATTGATATTTGTTGGTGGTTGTTTGATTTTACTTAAGGTTTCTCTTCAACAGTCAAATATTATAAGGATTTTGGCTGCAGCCAATTAAAGTAAACTGTTTTCCGTGGTTAATTTGCTAACAAAATAAAAAAAAAACAAATTAAAATTTTTGTTTTCTTCATTTATTTTTATTTTACTTGGCCAATAAAACTTGCAAAGCCAGTTAGTTGTTAACGCTGTTATACTCGTTAAATTTATTGTGTCACTCGCAATGCAATTTAGTGATGAATAAATTTCGTAATATTTTTGTTGCCTTTTTAACCCTGAAACATGTTAAACAAGTGAAAAAATTAATTCCGTCCATCCTTATATTTAAATGTGTAAATATTTATTTAATCTGTCAATCAGGTTTTTTATACCTTTTAACACAGGAGGAAAGGGAATATATAAGTTTTTCATTCCGTTTATAACTTCCTAAATAGTCATTTCTGATTTAGCGATGGCCGTCTGTTCATTTGTCTATCCGTTTATCGCCAATCTTGTTGAAAAAAGATATACAGAAAATTTGCGGCCATCATTCTCTCAGGCATATTTTCGAAAAAGTGGAGATATTTCAAAAAAGGACAGGGTTTCTATTTGTCTTACGTTATTATACCGTTCAACACAGGTGGAAAAAGGGTAAATGTAAATTTTATTCCGTTTGTAGTTTTTACAATACTCATTTCCGACTCCGTAAAGTGTATAGCGAAGTCTATTAAGCGGTGTCCATCTGTTCGCCTGTGTGAGTGTGGAAATCAACTTTGCCAAGCTCTAGATGGGATTAGGAAAATTTAAATACTCTAATCGATTAGACAAAGTTTTGAAAATTATGCTATTGAAAATCAACAATATTGGGTCCATATCTTTCGACGTAGCGGACGACACACCACGCCTTTCTCTAACTTTTTCATATATTTTGGATCAACTCTACTTTTGTGAAGTAATTCCAATCAAAAAAAGAATAATATATGGGGCGATAGAGAATTAAAAAATAAGAAAAAAATATCAAGTGAAGAAATTGACGCTCGACTATATTTTCAGAGTTATGGGCCTCTGAACTTTTCACAGACAAGTACGAGTCTGCACCATATTTTTCAAGATATCAGTATTGGTATCATTTAAAAGCTTTTGAAGAGATCTTTCAGGAAATGCTAAATTTTTTTAAGAGCGGTTAACCCATTAAGACCTGTGACTTTTTTATTTAAAATTATGTAAAGTTTTTTTCTAATTTTTCCTGTCACCAATATATATTTGTTTTTTTGATTGGAGTTACTTCCCTTAACTAGATTTACATATATGGTGATGGGTATAAAGGATTCGCATATAGCACTATTTCTTGTTGGGATTTAAAAATTTTTTTGTTAGTTATTCTTGTTTTTTGCAATTTCAGAAAACAGCTAAAAACTTACCAGGTAATTCCAGTATCACTTAACCATCAAAATTTCACAATAATATTACATTTTCACCAATATTTCATCAAATATATTCAAATTTGATTAAAACTTGTTTTCGCAACAAAATTTCACTTAAAACCGAAAGCTCAGTACAAAAACCTCCAGATTAGCCAAAAACTGGAAATTCACTAAACGATAAAAATTTCGCCAAAATAGTTATATTCAATAAAATTGTACCAAAAATTTTAAATAATCGAAAAAGTCGTATTTGCAATAAAAATTTTTAAATTTTATTAAAAACCGAAATGCACAAGAAATAACTTAAAACTGTCAATTTAAAAGCCATTTAAAAGTTTTGTAAAAAGCCCTATTTTCGCAAAGAACAAAGTCGGCACAGCCGAAATGGTAATGGACAAATATTTTTTATTTAATATTTAAATACTTGTTATTGTAAAATGTTTAAAAAAATCCTTTTAATTCAATTATTCAAATAACAATATCAACACTCTGCCTATTATACTTCTTCAGGTGTATGATAATAATTTTTGACTTTGTATGGGAGGTACCAGCACCACTCCTTTAATCCACTCAATGATTCCCCAGACTTTAAAAACTAATATCTCACTTTATCTACTGTTTTTCTCTAGATACACGATAACAATTATTCGCTTTATAAGGAGGGAACCAAGTCCACTATTGCAATCCAGTCTGTGTTTCACTAAACTCTGTATATTGATATGGGGATTATTGGTACAATTTCAAGACTCTACCTATTACAGTGGGAGGTACCATGGCTATTATACCATTCCAGCCAATTTCTCGCTATATTAAGCATTTTATTTAGTGAGTTATTTCAAAATTTCTGGGTGCTACTTATTACAGTTACCGAATAACACCATGATAAATATTTAGTTTAAATAAGAAGAGCCACGCCCTAATTTACCAACCACATAAAACATAACAAACTGTGGAAATTCTAGAAAGATCGGTCTACTGATGCAGGCAGCTATAGCTTTCCGAGAAACGAAAAAAAAACAAACGACGTCTACGAAAAACTTTGCAGCGAAACTATTGTAATCAATTTGAAAATGTAGTCAAAATACAAAACCAAATTTACAATTTTAAACCGGACCGGATTATTTAAGACAAATGGGGGTCTAATGCTTTTTCTGATAAGCAGGAATCAAATACGTATGACTGGGTTGATGCAACATTTAAGCAAAAATTTCAAGTTGATCTCTTTTTAGCCGACTTCAAAAAAAGAAGGAGGTTATACAATTCGGCTAAATGTAGCTTTTTAAATATTTGTGCCTCCAGAACTCAGTTATTGTGATTGTATTTTGGTAGTATGATAGATTATGCTTACGAAATGGTTCCGTTTTAAAAACAGCTCATAATCTTAAAAATTAAAGGGTGTCCCTATACATAATACATGTTTTTTACGTGTATTATGAATTGTAAAGGGCACTTCTGTAAAATGTAAAATAACTGCGTATTTCTATAGCTCCCAAAAACAAAAAATTATACAAAAAGAAATCTAAAAATTAAAGGGTGCCCCCATAATTGATATAAATTTACGTATACGGGCCTATTTTTTGAACCGTTATAAACAAACGCTTGCAAATTGGACAGAATGTCGATTGCTATAGCCGTTATAGTAACAAGTATTAATATTACAAATTATAAAATACAGGGTGCGCCAATAGTTCATTAAATTTGATGTATACGGCCATACTTTTGAACAGTTATAGACAGATGCTTTGAATTTACAACGAACCTGTATTGGTTAGTCCGCTATAACAAAAAGTATAAAATATGGATTTGGAAGTTAAAGAGTATTTCAATAGTTGATGTAATTTCAAGTGTGTGACCGTATATATAGGAATACCTTTTGAACCGTTATAGATAAACGCTTGTAAATTTAACGCAATGTCGATTGCTATGGCCGTTATAGTTACAGCTGATTATATTTAAAATTAAAAATCAAAGGGTGCATCAATAGTTTATTTAATTTAGTATATAGTATATAACCATGCTTTTAAACAGTTATAGACAGACGATTGAAATTTACAAAGAACCTGTATTACTAACTCCTCTATAACAACAAGTATAAAATTTGGATTTGGAAATAAACGGGTGTCCCAGTAGTTGATATAATATGGTGTATGTCCCTGGACTTTTGAACCGTTAATGACAGACAGCTGAAATTTACAAGAGACGTGTTTTGCTAAGTTAGCTATAACAAGAACTTTATAATTTGAATTTAAAAATTAAAGGGTGTTCTAAAATTAATGTAATTTGTGCTATATGGCCGTATTTTTTGAACCGATATATACAAACAGCTTAATTTTAGACAGAATGTCCATTACTTTATTTGGTATAAAAAGAAGTATAAAAATGTTATATTATAAAATAAATAGTTGATATAATCTGATGTATATGGTCAAACTGTTGAACCTTTACAAACAGACGGTTGAAATTTACACAGAACCTGATTGCTAAATCTACTACAACAGCAAGTATATATTTTGAATTAAGGAGTGACCCTATAGTTGCGGCAATTTGATGTATATTGCCAAACCATCAAACAGTTGAAACAATTGAAAAAGTTTGGAGATAACAGTGTGTCCCAATAGTTAATGTAACCTAATTTATGTAGCCTTACACTTGAGCTATTATAGGTAGACAGATGAAATCTGTTTTGAAGTCGGTTTTTTTTTTGCAAGAATTATGTATATTTTTATTTCCATACGTTTGATATTTTTGCGAATTTTTTTATAAGCTCCATCTACAGTTTGATTGTTCAATTTAAAATTTTATTTTAAAATCCATATTTATTTGAAAATGATACTGAGATGCTCAGGTATGTGTGTACTAAGTTTAATTTAAATTATTTATGACCTAAAGTATTGAAGGTCTAGTGATTTAGCCATTTTTAGTTTGCTTGAATTCGTAATCTTATTATTTCGTCATCATCTTGAAAATAAAACTCTCTCATATAAATGAAGTCTAATGATACTAATTTTTAATGAAATCAAAAAAAGAACTAGGCTATCAATCAATTTGACTGAATGTTGCTTTTTTAACCGACTTCAAAGAAAGAAGGAGGTTATCAATTCGCCTAAATATTGCTTTTTTAAATGTTTGTGTAATTTTTTTTTTTGTAATTTGATAGATTATACTTTCACATTGGTCCATTTTTAAACACAGTTCATAATATTTAAAATTAAAGGTTGTCCCCATACAATACGAATATTATGAACTATAAAGGGCAACAAAAACAAATACAAAAATAAATCTAAAATTAAAGGGTGTCTCTATAGCTGACGTAAATTGACTGATATACGCCTACCTTTGCAACCATTATTGACATACGATCGTTATAATGATAAGTATTAATATTCAAAACAATTAATTTAAGGGTGACCCAATTGTTCATACTATTAAACTGTTTAAATTTACAAAGCACCTCTTGTTTAGTCCGCTATAGCAGTAAGTATAAAATTTGGATTTGAAAATTAAAGGGTGCCAAAAAAACGAATGTAATTTGATGTATGTAGCCAAACCGTTATGGACAGATTACTAAAATTTACAAGGAACCTGTATTGATAAGTCCGCTATAACAACAAGAATACAATTCAAATTTATAAATAAAGGGTGAGGCAAATTTACCTATATTGGCCTATCTTGTACACAATGCCGATTATTGTGACCATTATATTAAAAAGTATAGATTTTCAAAATTATAAATTAAAGGCTGCCCCAAAAGTTCATTTCATTTGATGTATATGGTCATCATATGGTATGTCTAAGACGGTTAAAAAAACAAAACAAAGCACCTCTTTTGCTAAGTCCGTTATAACAACAGTGTAAAGTTTGGATTTGGAAATTAAAGGGTGTGCCAATAGTTGATATAATTTGATGTATGTTACAGAACTTTTGAATCGCATTAAATACATAGCTAAAATCTGTTTTAAGTCTGCTTTTTGTAAGATTTATTAGTTTGAATGTCAACGACGTTGATAAACATGGAGTGCTAAGCAACCTGACAATTTTTACAATAAGTGAAGTTATCTTTCCAAAAAGGTTCTCTAAATAAGTATATATTGAGGGAATATGGGAACATAAATTAGATTTGTAACTCACGATCGAATTAAATATGAAAAAACTAGCACAAAAATTCTTAATCATTTTCATTGCTTCTACAACAAGACGCATACAGCAAAAAGGTTGTTTTGTATTTATATTAAAGTTAAAAGTTCCTTCCGAAAGATAAAGTGGCTTTTTTAAAAAATCACAATTTAAAAAAATATATATTCATTATTTATGTTTTTAATTATAAAAAATCCGACCACAATTCAAATTATAGACCAATAACAGATTTATTTATTAAATTACTGTTTCTGAAGCAAGAATTCTTTAAAGCATCTAGAGACATCAGGCGTTAGTAAAACTTATTTGATTTGTAGTCAAATATACGAGGGCTGCTATTTATATTTCTGGCCTTGCAACACTGAATGCTGCCAAGTGCAATCTGACATTTCCATTGGAAAGTTTGTCATTTTTAAGCATAATCGTACTCAAAACGTTTTGACGTACGACCATTATTTGTGTTGTTAACAGTGACTTGAAAAAATTAATATAGAAAAAAATGGAATTAACTCGTGAACATTTTCATCATTTTTTTCACAACTTTCGACGTGGATTATCACGACAAGAGTGCATTGATGAACTTAAATCTTTGTATGGCGATGAAGCACCATCCTATAGCACTGTGAAAAATTGGTATAATGAATTTAATCGTGGCCGAAGCTCGCTCAAAGACGAATTCCGTGAAGGTCGTCCAAAAACGGCTGTTGTGCCAGAGAACATTGATGCCGTGCGTGAACTCATAATGCAAGATGGACGTGCGACATACCGAGAGATAGAGACATCCTTGGACATTTCTTCCACCAGCATACATTCGATACTGCATGAACAGCTGGCCGTAAAAAAGATTTATTCTCGTTGGATCCCGTACAATTTGAAAGTCGCTCAAAAAAAGGCTCGTGTCGATTGGTGCAAAGAAATGTTGGAAAAATACGATTGCGGTGCTTCAAAAGACGTTTATAAGATCGTCACAGGTGACGAATCATGGATCTATGCGTGTGAGCACGAGACGAAACAACAATCGACCGTGTGGGTCTTCAAAGACGAGCAAAATCCAACGAAAGTTGTTCGTGGAAGAAGCACTTCGAAGCAAATGGTCGCCTGTTTCTTCGGCAAAACTGGTCATGTGGCGACTGTTCCGCTTGAGCAACGTAGGACGGTCACTTCTGAGTGGTACACCACAATTTGTTTGCCTGAAGTCATCGGAGAAATTCGAAAAACCAACAAGAGAAGACGAATCATTGTTCACCATGACAATGCGAGCTCTCACACATCGGCTCAAACCAGAGCGTTTTTGACCGGCCAAAACGTCGTACAGCCGTACAGCCCTGACTTGGCACCTAATGACATCTTCTTGTTTCCGCACATCAAGAAAAAAGTGCGTGGTCAACGATTTTCGTCGCCAGAAGAAGCTGTTGAAGTGTTCAAAAACCATGTTTTAGAGGTGTCTCAATCGGAGTGGAAAAAGTGCTTCGACAACTGGTTTGAGCGCATGCAAAAGTGTATAAATCATGCTGGAGAATACTTTGAAAAACAATACAACCATTTTTGATTATAAATATTCGCATTTTCACTATTAGGCCAGAAATATATAGAGCTGCCCTCGTATCTTTTAATTTACAGGGAAAATCGACTGATAATATTAAACATCTATTAAACAGTGAAGCACACATCCTAAACTTTACTCATTGACTTCAGGAGGATACAAGGAGTATAAAGAACTTGTTTACTTTAATTTCGTGTGCTATTTGTGCAAATTTCAAGTGATTTAAAATTTTTTATTTTTAAAAAAGCAAGAAATTGTGTTGTTTACAAATTAAATTACATAATTATTAAATTCTCTGTCTTATCTGGACATAAAGAGTATAAAATAAAATAATACTATTTCCACTTACTACTACTAAGTTTAGCTCCTTGTGATATCAACATTGATAAAGGCGTTGCTCTGCTACGCATAAAGGGATGTGAACGACCGTGGGTGCGTGGCGCGTTAGATGCAGAGCTCGTGTGACCTGTAGGTTGTGGCGAACTTACACTGCCCGTTGAACTCGTCGTAGTTAAATTTGTTGTTACGTTACGATTGAAATCGTTTGCCACAGGTGGTGGTAGACCCAGCCAACCAAAAATACGATCTCTTGTCGAACGTCCATATCTTAGGTAATTTTTAGTTAAACCCATTTGTATTTAATCTAAAAAGAGTAAAATGGTAAAAAATAATGAACAGTTGAAATAAGTATTGAATGAATTAAATAATTATATTTAATTAACTTTTAAGTCTGGTACTCTATTCGGCTTTGTGAAATTTGTTTAGCAACATGGTTTTTTTTTTCACATGAAATAGTTTTTGCTAGCAAAATAAAATATAATAAAATATATATTTTTAGATATTTCCTGTTTCCCTTGTTTATTTGCTGAATTTTTCATTCACATCGAAACAGAAGAACGCATGACATAAAAAACATAAATACAATATCTTCCCCCTCTTTTTTTTAATAGCATTTCAAAGAGGTTAATTTGGGGCCTTTTCGGCCTCTATCCTTTGGTCCATTGAGCTCCTACCGATATTCATTGCATCCTTTAATGATCTTTCTTCTATATATTAAAATGAAAACATCCATGACAGCCATGGTAAATTCTCTGACCCCTGAGAACCATCTGTAGACTGGCAGGTCAATATTCTTTACAAATTAAAGTAAAAAAAGCATAAAAACCTGAAAAATATAAGAAACATAATATAAAGAATTGTGTTTGAAAAAAGACAAAGGCGTGGTTTTTTAACCATAGAACCAATGTGGTGATTTCCAATGCAATTATCTGGAGTAAGTCTTACAAATTAATGGGTTTAAAATGTTTGTTGGACATCCATTAAAATAAGCACCGTTATTTATTTATCCAAGTCATAGCTAGTGTAAGCTCAAAGCTTCCTTTATTGCGACCATTAGCTTTAGCAAAAGTTAATAATTTGTAATCATACTATCAAAGTGTAATTATAGTTGAATCACAAAACTAGCAAAAGCAAAATCATTTTTATTAAAAGAAATTAACATTTATTGTAAATAACTGTCTAGGAAAATTATCAATTGATCATTTTCTGGCATTTAAAGCATTTCATTTGTAAAACATTTTGCTGTTATTTTCAATCTAAAACAATCATATAAAACAAACTTGTTGTTTTTTTTTTGTTTTATTTATTTTTTTTTGTTTTACACATGTTTAATTGTTGTTTAATTTACTAATCATTTATGACCTTGATAATGAATTTTTTAATAAACCATTTGAACATTTCAATTAAAAAAAAACTAGTAGTTTAACAAAACTATTGATTTGTTTTATTGAACGCTTAAAATTATTACAAAAACAAAATGAATAAATTTTATAATCACTAAATTTTAAAGATTTTTCTCTTATCAAAAAATAACAAAATATGAATATTAATTAATTGTAGGTTAAAGTTAATAAAAAAACGATTGAATTCTTTCATTTTCTGTACAATAAAAAAATACTTATTTCTTAACTAAGCAATCAAAAATGCTATAATCAATTATGCCAAAGCTAAATGCCCTTTACCATACCATACCTCTATTTCAGATAGAGGTCTGTAACAGGCGGACACAAATTAAAGCAAAAAAAGACAAAAGGGCTACGTTTTCACCCCTTTAAAACGACAACAATAATTAATAGAAATTTCTACATTTTAAAGTTGTTTAAATTATCGCCCATTTATTAACAAAACGTCATAACTCAAAATTTAAAATTTTGGAGTTGATCATACAGAATTGTTAGCCATCTAATGCTTTAAATTGTCTATAAGTATTATCTTTATGTCTATTGTACTTTCCACGTTTTAAGAGAATAAACCGTTATTTCATTGCATGTTCGAAATATAAACATTCTAAAACATCGTCACATTTCGTTTGTGACTGCATATAGTAAAGGTAATCTTTTTTTAAATATATCGACTTTTTGCATATAAAATTTTTTTTTGTGTTACGGCTGTGTTGATGAAAAATTTTATTAAGTAAAACTCCGTTTTTCTTTTCATAAATAACGACACAACTTAGTTTATGATGAACTAAATAAAATAAATAAATATAAATAAAAAATAATGATATAACTCCCAAAGGAAATTTAAAAAACCCATACAAATTTTTTGGAGGTTGGTTTATAACTCCTAACTGTATTCGGTTGAGAGTTATTTCATTTATTATGATAATTGGGAGTTATTTAATTTTTATTAGGAGTTATTTCATTTGTTTTATATATTTTTAATTTCTACTCCATGGTATATTAAGCATAGGTTTCGCTTACAAACTTTTTCTGTATAGCCGGCCCTTAGACGGGCTGAAAGATTTTCTCCTCTACAGTATTTCGAACACCGGCTTCGCTAACAAAGTATTCCATTAATTCGCTAACAAAGTTATTCCATTAAATTAGAAGTCACTTAATGGAAGCTATTTAATTAGGACTTATTCCATTATTTTAGGTACAGAGAAAACTTTCAGTCAGCGAAGCCGGTGTTTGTTATACCATAGAGAATAAAATCCTTCCGCTTATGCAGAAAACTTTTGGTGAGTGGAGCCGAAGTTTGTTATAATATAGAGGTTAAGTCCATCCATCCGGCCGAAGGCTACACAGGCCGGAATGGCTCAATGATTTCTCAATGGTATACGAAACAGCGGATTCTCTAACAAAATATTGTCTGTATAGCAGGCCATTGGTCATATATCTATAATATATGGTATGAAATCAAAGTTAATGACCTTTTTCATCGAGTGATACCTCTTATACAATAGAGGTTAAATCAGTTAAAGAGTGCCCGGATGCAAATATAATTTGTATTGGGAGTTATTTAATTTTTGTTGGCACTTATTTCATTTGGGAGTTATTTTTTTTTTTTTTTTTTTTTTGTAAAAATATATTTATTTTTAATTAACTGTTTTTGTCTTATTTCATTTGGGTGCTGGGAATTTTTTCGTTTTATTTTTTTTTTTTAATTTAGGAGTTATTTCATTTTTGTTGGGGCTTATTTCATTGGGAGTTATTACATTTGGGAGTTATATCACGGTACAGTGGATATGTTTTTAGAGCAATACCGTCATAATTCAAACATCCCACATTGTTTTTCCAAGATATCCCCTTCAATAAATTATTGATAAAAGTTTTCTTAAATGGATTTTTTATTTATGAACTATTTTACTAATTGTAGTGGAAAGTTAAGCAGTGTGATATTCTTCTAGATGATGAAAAACTTCAGCTGCGATTATCACAAAACTAATTTTTTTGAGTTATGACGTTCTTTTGTTAAATGAGCGATATGTTTCATTAACCCTCCGGTAACCAGCCATTTTTTCAGCGGTCAATAAACAACAAAGTCCCTGTGGACATCACATATTATTTGAGTCAAATTTTTAGGTGATTTCAGAATGCGTTGAAATATTTTATCTAATACGTGGTAAAACACAAACAATACTTTATTTAATAAAATTGATCAAATCCAGGAATTATAGTTAGAAGGTAAAAGTAAATATAAATTGCAAGAGCCTATGGCCTATGGTTTATACTTCTGTCGGCGCCGCCGTCGACTGTTTTACCAACACTGTCACGGCCACCGTTTTAATCGGCTTGTTTCAGCTCAGAAACAGCCGCCGATTTGACCGGCTTGTTTCGGCTCAGAAACAGCCGCCGTTTTTGTTTTTGTCTTGTATAAATTCAACCACCAATAATATTAAAGTGAATCAGCGAGGAAAATTTAAGTTTAAATTCATAACTTATAGTAAAAAGAATTTTTCTGTATAAGTATACCCACATATATATCATACAAACTCCGCACAAAAAAAACTTAAGAAACCTATACAAATAAACAAGGTATCTTACACCTTCTAATTTTAAAATTATGTTCTTAAATTATTTGTTAACCCTTTCGGGACTACTGGGATAATACGTCCCAGCAATTTTCAAACTGTCTTTTTTCTTTATTTTCAACGCAATCGCCAGGGAGGTAGAACTGCCAAACGTCCAAAAACGGATAGCATCAATATTGGAGACCACTTGCCAGTAGAGCAAGATAAGCGTTGTCGCTGTGTCCGCTGTTCTTCACTTGGCATAGAAAAGCGAACAAAGATGATATGCTCAGATTGTAACAACGCCTTATGTTAAAAGTGTTTTGGGCCATTCCACAAATAAATACCTAATTACATTCCTAAAATGTTAAAAATAAATGTAAACTTTTATCTCAATCTAATAATATATATATTTTAGTTGTCTTTTTAATTTCGAATCGCTCTTCGAGAACACTGATTGTGATTTTATGCCCGATGAAAACACTTGTTGGGATTATATGTCCCAGGATAAAAGGACGAATTTAAAATTTTTAAGTATGGAGAACATAATACTTTTATCATACCTTTTAGAATATGAAAAAAATTTTACCATACATAATTTGGTTTGCAAAATAAAACTCCGTCCCGAAAGGGTTAATTATTTGATTTTTAATAAAGTTTTTGTTTAAATATAGCTAAATTTATTTAAATGGTTTACTTTTTCTATAATTTTACTTAAGCAAAAACAAAAAAAAAAACAAGCCGATAACTGAGCCGCCGCCGTTTTTTAAAAATTACCCTGGCACGGATTGTTTTACTGATGCGGGTATTAGTGGCCCGCTTCTATATATATTAGACATAACTATCTGTTTTGTAACTTTTCTTTAAAATGGACGTCGTTTATCTGATGCAGTATTAAGATTCAGTTCATCGTAGATTACAAATGATGCTATAGCAGTGATATCAGCGAGCAATGAAAAAGACCATTGATTTGTGTTGGTTTCTGTCAAAAACCACTTGAGTTTAAGTTTTAACATTTCGAAAAAAGGGAAATAAAAGTTATTTTTTGCGGTCCTTTGAATATGTATTGTGTTATTTCACGAATTTTTGTGTTAATTTTGTTCGTCCGTATTTATTAATCATAAATTAAAGATGAGCTAAATCTTTATAAGAAAAAGCAAATAAGCAAATGGAAATATTCCATTTTACAACTTTCCAGAAAAAAGTGTTAATTAAACATTTGATCTTACTTTTTTATTGAAATCTTAAAATTTTTAATCCCCAAATATCACGATTTTATTGAGCAAAAACCAAATTGTTTTTTTTTTTGTAGTTCGTGAATTTATTGAAACCAGAAATAAAATCACGTAAACGGAAATTAGTGTATGGAACTATTTGCTAAACAATTAAATTAAATGCATCTCAATATGACAAAAAACTTTTCATTATTGACATTTTAATCAAATTTTAACACGTAATGATTGCCAAACTGTTAAAAAAAATACAAGTTTTTAATAAGCAATTGATATTTAATGTCAGAATATAGAACAATATCAGTTTTTTTCCTTTTAAACATGGCATGCTTAATATAAAATAATTAATAATAATCTACATTTTTTATATGCTCTATTGTTAGACTGTAGCTAGATTTATAATGTGTTGTACAATGAGATTTACAACGAGTTACATTCAAAAAGTCATTTAAAATTTATATTTTACATATATTAATTATTTGTTTTAAATTAATTAATAATTATATCTAATAATATTTTAAATGGTCAGATACTAAGTGTTATTTCTCTCTTTTAGGATAATTTTTCTTTTTTGAAAAGTACTCACTTACAAAATATTTCTCAGCTTTCTGCTTTTCATTTTTCCCAAAAAAATTTAAATTAATTTGCATTATTTAATTTATTTACTCGACTTTTTACATGAGAGACATAAGGGACCAACCATTTATTCCTGTAGCTCAACAAAAACCTTGATCAAGATATGTTTTGTCATGTTAAGTTAAGAATATATTTGAATTAAAAAAAAAAATTATTGTGCTAGCGAAATGGCCATCGAGACGTGCTTTCACACTCAATAATCAATATCGGTGGTTTATAATTTAAATGGGGATAGTATAAAAAAATTCCACAATAATTTGTTTAAAAGTTAATTAATATAATAAAAGTTTCCCGTGTATTTAATTTAATACCTTTTTTGGTGTTTGTAAGTGTGAGTATCAAAGCAACTAAAAAACTCAAAAATAAATGAAGAAAGCTGCTGTAATATTAAGACTCAAGCGGTTAGATGCTTATTAACTTAATTTTGAATTTTGATATTGAAAATCGTGCTTTTTCATGTATTAGATATTTTTTTATAATCCTTTATTTATTGGGTATAAAAGCCTTGAAAAATATTCCCGCTCTTTTAAGGCTGGTTCACCCACAAAAATTTTGTTCCGAAATTTTTTTTTTATATGTAGTTCTCTCTCTCTCTCAAAAAATAAAACGTCAAACTACATATAAAAAAAAAAAAATGTTTCGGAACAAAATTTTTGTGGGTGAACCAGCCTTAAGTGTAAGTACATCTACCCAATTTGTAACTTCAATATACCATTCTTGACTATAAAATGAGAAATAATTGTTACATCCAACGGGAAGGACTCATTTTGCATGAGCAGTTTGAGAACTATTCCACATTGAAGTCGTTATGCAAGAGAATTTACTGCACAGTGCTAGTGGGCAGTTCAATGTATGGAGGGTCTTGTTAAGAAGGTAAGTTGTTAAGCCTATCGCCAAATTATCCGTCCTGCCATCTAATATATTATTTCGGCTTGATTTATGTTTCATTTGCATCAAATATTGTAGCCTATGAGTTGGGAGGGACTGGTTGTTGTTTTAGGGCGTGCTAGGCACCAGCTAGTGAGTTTCGTTGGCTATCAATTGATATTGCGTGGGTAGATGTCTACATAGTGAAAAGAACTGTGAAATTTCTCAAAGCCGTATAATCCTTAAAGAACTGTCTTGCAGGCAATCCTTGTCTCTGTCGGAAATCTAGAGACTGTTAAAGCGTCAAGTTATATTTATCCTGCAGAGCTGTCGACCCTTAAGGAAGCTGGGACTCCTTACGGGGATGCCGACCACTTATTTTATCATAAAGGGCTACACTATTACTGTATTAAGAGTTTCATTTAATAAAACCTATACTTATAAAGCTTGCTTTTCCTTAGTCTTATAATTGGAATTTTTAAGTTTGCAAATTATTATGCGCTTCCTTCGTAACTCGTTCAGAAAATTATTTTTTATATACAGAAAGTATTTTTTTTATATAAAATGCAAAAATATTTCTCATATTCCCTTCAAGTATACTGGTCCGCCCTGCATTCATTACCCTTAGAATGGTCAGATCAAGGAACTCAAAATCATAGGAGTTTTCTCTCCATAAAATGCGTTGAAAATTTTTATCATCCTGGACCACCCAAATTTAGCGAAACATGATATTCGCATAAAAAACAACCTTGAATTAGTAGACCAATGTATAATTTGTCATTTAAAGAATTACTTTCAGTTTCTTGAAATGATGGGATGATGTGGCAGATAAAATGCGCGACCATCCGCGGCATCTATTTCATGTATCTCAAGCTATGGTATTCTCTCATAAACTTAGCGTTAGTTTCTTCTGGTATTGTGTCTTTAGAAACTCTACGTTCCGTAGGATAAAATCTTGTAAGTACACCTTGATATGTATTAGAAAATTAAATATTTGGTTAGCTAAATGGAAGTTCTACAATGTATTTTCCATCTGTGTGTCTGTTATGCGTGTTTTTAAAATGTTGCTCAACCAGTAAGAAATCATCATCCTCTTTTCCCTTCCTCTTCTCTGTAGAAATGGCGATTGTGTTACCCTTGCTATTCAGAAATTTTTCTTGTGTTATAGCATCTCATACATAATCTGCTCCTAGTAAAATGTCAATAGTATTTGAGCAGTAAATTAAAAGGTATGCAAAACGTACTGCATCTTATCTTCTATGCTCGAAATTTGTTATTGTACACCATGGGATTGAAAATTAAATATTTCTCAAAATGTAAACTCTAGCATCGATGGTGTTTTGTGAATTTCTAGATTTTATGTGTTAGAAACATTCTCCATTGTCCCGTTTAATGTATATTGGGTGCAGCTAAATTGCTCTAAATTTCAGCAAATAATTTAACGGTTGCTCTTCTAAAATTATAGCCTTAACCAATAGGGATTCGTTTGCCAGCTCTGTACACATTAGTCTCCGAATGCTCAGACTAAGTTAAGACAAGAATTAAACACTAAAAAACGAACTCAATATTTAGAATACCAAACACAGAAAAAAGATTGGTAACAATTCGCTTGATACGTTAAAAATTTAATTACTAATATAATAATTTGATTTTTATTAATAATAATTTACAGTCTTGATTTATTTTTAATTTTAAAAGCTAACAAATGATATTTGCTTCTAAATGTTAGTTGTAACACCTCTTAGAAAGGTTAACATGAACTATTTGAGCCTTTACTAAAATCTATTCTATTAAATGGAAGATGCAACTGAACTTATTCAGCACATTGCTACTGAAAACCAAATTTTAGAAGTAAGAATCATAAAAATCAGTTGTGTCTTTTAAAATCGAAAAATGTTTGACATAATACGAGGGCTGCTATATATATTTCTGGCCTGGCAACACTGAGTGCTGCCAAGTGCAATCTGACATTTCCATTGGAAAGTTTGTCATTTTTAAGCATAATCGTACTCAAAACGTTTTGACGTACGACCATTATTTGTGTTGTTTACAGTGACTTGAAAAAATTAATACGAGTATAGAAAAAAATCGAATTAACTCGTGAACATTTTCGCGCCATTATTTTTCACAACTTTCGACGTGGATTATCACGACAAGAGTGCATTGATGAACTTAAATCTTTGTATGGCGATGAAGCAACATCCTATAGCACTGTGAAAAATTGGTATAATGAATTTAATCGTGGCAGAAGCTCGCTCAAAGACGAATTCCGTGAAGGTCGTCCAAAAACGGCTGTTGTGCCAGAGAATATTGATGCCGTGCGTGAACTCATAATGCAAGATCGACATGCGACATACCGAGAGATAGAGACATCCTTGGACATTTCTTCCACCAGCATACATTCGATACTGCATGAACACCTGGCCGTAAAAAAGGTTTGTTCTCGTTGGATCCCGCACAATTTGAAAGTCGCTCAAAAAAAGGCTCGTGTCGATTGGTGCAAAGAAATGTTCCAAAAATACGATTGCGGTGCTTCAAAAGACGTTTATAAAATCGTCACAGGTGACGAATCATGGATCTATGCGTATGAGCCTAAAACGTAACAACAATCGACCGTGTGGGTCTTCAAAGACGAGCAAAATCCAACGAAAGTTGTTCGTGGAAGAAGCACTTCGAAGCAAATGGTCGCCTGTTTCTTCGGCAAAACTAGTAATATGGCGACTCTTCCGCTTGAGCAACGTAGGACGGTCACATCTGAGTGGTACACTACAATTTGTTTGCCTGAAGTCATCGGAGAAATTCGAAAAACCAACAAAAGAAGACGAATCATTGTTCACCATGACAATGCGAGCTCTCACACATCGGATCAAACCAGAGCTTTTTTGACCGGCCAAAACGTCGAATTAATGGGTCATCCGCCGTACAGCCCTGACTTGGCAACTAATGACTTCTTTTTGTTTCCGCACATCAAGAAAAAAATGCGTTGTCAACGCTTTTCGTCGCCAGAAGAAGCTGTTGATGTGTTCTAAAACCATGTTTTAGAAGTGTCTCAATCGGAGGGGAAAAAGTGCTTCGACAACTGGTTTGAGCGCATGCAAGTATATAAATCATGCTGGAGAATACTTTGAAAAACAAAAAAACCATTTTTGATTATAAATATTCGCATTTTAACTATTAGGCCAGAAATATATAGAGCAGCCCTCGTATAAATAAAATTTGTACACATTACAAAAATCAAAAATATTTTAGTTTAAAAATAAAAAGATTTATTAAAAGTGGTGAAAAGTTCTCCAATATTGGTAAATGGTAAGTTCAAAATTATCTCAGAAAGACATTTATGTATAAAAATAATTTTATAATAAATTAAAAGAAGAAATCATAATGCAAAGGAAGAAGATAGCTGCTTTCAATGGTTCGAATCATGAAATTTATAATGTATAATCTTAATCCTATAATTTATTATTAAAATAAAAGTAAATATTAAAAAATTATTTTGTTTTGTTTAATTCACAATAATATTTTATAATCACCCAAGAATCATTTTTTAAATATTCAGTTACTACAACCGAATTCAAGATAATACACACAACCGACAAAATTCGATTGGCAACAAATTCGGTTCTTATAACGAATTTCTTTTCCCTGTGCACATTTAGAATATATGTACCAAACCAATCTGCCAGCTGTAGAGTCTGAAAAGTACAAGTTAAGAAGCCAAATTTGATCTGAAAAGTCGCCTAAGACTTTGTTTGGTATTTTCTAAATGATAATTTTATTTACAAGCAAAATTAAATAATAGTAATGAAAATATATAATTCTATAATTTAATGAAGGTGTGAAATATTTGTAACTCAATTTGTAATTAGTTGTAAATATAAAAATCTTAAATAGTAAACATTATTTACTTTCTTTGTTGCCACGGTTAGTGTAAAATACAAAAAAAAATTACAAATCTCTTGGCAAAAACTGATGCACTTATTTTAAAAGAATGATTTCTTTTACAGACATTAAACTAAAACTAGACACGTATTAAATAAATAAAAAAAAATATATATATAAAAAAATTAATAAATATATAAATAAAAATGATGTTGAAGGAGCTTTGTTGCTTTGTTGTATTTATTTATTTAATATTACTGGCAACAACTTTGAGCAAAATTAAAAGGCTTTATTATGAATTAAAGTATGTTTATTTTATTATCCTAAAAACAGGACGATCTTGGTATTAATGTTTTTTCAAATCTCTCTTTAGCATAAACTTTTCAAACACAATTTGCGTCGCCTTAGCGATTTAATTGAGCTTTAAAGAGCTAATTTGCAAAAAATTAAGTTTTTAATTTATCTGTCCATTTTTTTATATTATTTTTGTTCTTTATGTGATGCCCCTTAATCAAAAATGTATCAGTTCCTTCTAAATTTTTTATGTGATACTTAAAAAATATGATTTTAAAAGGTGGTATATAGCTCTTTTTTGGAAGAGGAGCTGAAAGGAAAAATTAAGCGTTTGCGATAATCAAAATAGTGCGAAAAGAGCTAAGTTGGCATCCACTATCGGTGCATAGTGGCACGAATTAAAAAAAGAGAAAACATATATAAAACTATAAAACTCTCTGTCTAGCTCTCACGAAAAAATTATGGCTCGTAACAGACGCAGTACGCTTTTGAAGACTCTTTGCATGAGGACAGTATAGCTGTACAGGAGTTTAAATTTGACAAGCTCGTGTTTATTAAATATTTCTCAGTTCAATAATATTTCATTTGAAGTTCTTTTATACATATACAGAAGTTCATGCTGATCTATTACCCTTTTTTTTAATGTAAATAGCATAATTGTTAATGATATTAAATGCCTTTGCCATAAGAAATAACACATCATATGGGAATTATCTTGGTCTTATACGTAACATTTATACGCCTGGAACAAATTTTTTAAATAAAAAAGTATCCGAAATATTGTTACGAATAATAAAATCTCGCAACAACTAATTCAACTAATGGTGTGTATATAGAATAATACCACAATTAGCCAACAAAAGCTGAGCAAGCTCAATGGTTGCGTTGGTAGAGGTGCGTGCTGTAAAACAGATCGTAGGCTCGATCCCGCCCTCGGACATGCTTACAACGAAAAATAATATTGGTTATAATGCAACTAAAAATTAAGAAGCAGCAGTACAAACCTCCCGAGAGGCAAAAGACAATTATTGTGTAAAGCCATGGCAGATATTTAGTGGAGGCGTCCAATTTAATATAAGAGCTACAGATAATTGTCAAGAAGCCCTATATAATAAAAAGTTAGAACGGTATCGATTAGCGCAGAGAAGTGTAACATTATAACAACAGTTTATGGGAGACGTGTGTTGTTGCTATTGAATTACAGAGGATGACTGGCTTGGATAAAATGAGTAGTGGACATGTCTGTGGATGGTTAAGGCTACTAAACAAGGCAGTGAGTAGTTCATATCCCGCCGGAGTAACACAGTAGTGTAGCGTGGGTGGCTGCGTTTGTATAATAACGCATGTTTAGTAAATACGAGACTGAACACTTAAACGAGTATTGAGTTTGGAGAAATAAAGGTGTTCCAATAGCTAATGTAATCTTATTTATGTGGCCATACTCTTGAACCGTTATAGGCAGACAGATGAAGTCTGCTTTAAAGTCGGTTTTTTTTGCAAGAATTATATTTTATATATAGGTTTACATTACAAAGTTTTCTTGCAGCAATTATTTTATGCTCTTTTAAATTCGTCCTCGTGTGTGCACAATAGAATTTTATTTTTTCCTGCCTCTTTTTTAAAAACAAGAAAATTCTAAAACATGAACATGAAGTGACACTGTTCTGTTGTTGAATTTCTTTATTTTCTATAGAAATTAAAAAAAAAATTCAGTTCGCTTAAAAGAAATCATTTTTCATTTCATACGCAAATTTTATTTTAAATGCATATAAAAATTAAAAAAAAAAAATAATAATAATGATAAATAAACTATAAACATATTAAGAGACAGGGAATTCTAATTTTTATGTTTTACACAAATAAGATAACAAATACGTTTGTTTTATAATTATGGCTTCGAGTTAATGATTTAAAACTAATATAGAAAATATCAAATAACTAAATTGCAATACCAATACTTTACACATAAATATTTCAAATATGTACAACAAAAAATAAAAAATAAAATTCTATATATGTTTGTATGTAAGTGTAATTGTTTTAAGACTTTAATATGTACAAGTAATAAAGGTTAAGTTCTTTTACTATTAAGTTAAATTTTTACAACCTCAAGATAGTGGCTGTACTAAAAAAGTTCTGATATATCTTTTGCTCTCACACAATTTTTGCCCATGAAACAGCAACAATATCATTAATTGTTTTTTTAGTATATTTTTTTTTTATTTTCTTAAATAATATTAAAATATATAATAATATTACAAAATATCGCCGTGTATTCTTATAAAAGTTTATTACGATTGCTGTCTGCGATTTAACATTTCAATGATGAATATTTTTTCGTTGTTGAAAGCAAATAACTTTAAGAAAATCATCAAAGCTTAAAACTGAAGAAATCCCAAACAATTAAACACAACAGAAAAATTAGAAATAACTATCACGACAGGTAATCGTAATATAAGAGCAATATATTATACTTGAATGCAATTATATTATTGTTAAACACAATAAATAAATATTGTTTTATATTAAAATCCTATTAATTTTTTATATAACAATAATATTGTAAAATATAACCATAATTATGATTAAAATATAAATATATTATAATATGGCAATAGTAAAGAACTGGTATAAAATGTATTATTATCAAGTAATATCCTGTTTTAATTGCGCAATAAAGGAATTTACGCAATTAAGGCACTAATTGAACTCAATTTACCATATAAGTAATTAATTGAGGCATTAATTGATTAAGTTTCCACATACAACTCTTTTGAGGTGTGTTCAGTGAGAGAAAATTTTATACAATGACAAAACTAAATGCCATAAAAATGAAATGTAAAATATTTTCAAATTATATATAAATGTTTTTTTGACCTTTTTAAATAGTTTTTCTTTTCTAATTTATTAAGCACTAGGTCAGTTTTATAAGTAATAAAAATGTTTATTTATATTTTCAATATTTCGCCACACCTTTGGGTGGCATCATCAGGAAAGAGGAAACAAAAAATTAGATTTTCTTTTTTTTAAAATAACAAAATTAAAATGAAATTATTTTTTCAAACAAAAACAGAAAAATCAAAAACCAAACGACAAAAAACTCAAATATTTAAAATTTACATTCTTACAAATTTAAAACTCAAAAAACATTCAAGTAAAATAACTCAAAATTTTAAACATTTACATTCTTATAAAAATTTAAAAAACAGAAAACATTTAAATTATTTAAAAATTTTAAAAAACTTATGTACTGTTTCTGTATTACAGGCGATCAACTCGTCTCAAAAATTTGTATGAAAAGCACTCAGTTTTTTGAGTTATTTTCATATAAATTTTCTAGACGTGTTGATCGCCCGTAATATGGAAACAGCACATTAATACAAATACATTAACATAAACTTTCACGATAGAAATGTTACAAGCAATCATATACTCTCAAACGTTAATTATTTTTTATGCACTAAATGTCTATAACATTGCGCAACATTATCAGTATCAGCCTTAAAGTTTATTCTTTTTGTTGCTGGTATTTTAATTATTTGTAACATCTCTAACATATACCGACGCTTATAATTATTTTCTATATTTAAAACAGATGCATCTTCAAAGTTAGGATTATGATTAAATCTGGCACAATGGGAAGTTAATGCAGTTTTTTGTGAATTATTAACGTCCCTGTATCTTTGATCAGACTTATGTCCAGCTATTCTAGTTTTTAGTTTATTTTTTGTCGTACCTACATATTCCTTATTACAATTCTCACTATCATTACCATTACAAGGTATTTTGTAAACTACATTTGACATGTCCCATTTTTTAATCTTTTGTTTTACTAAATAATCTATTTAAAGTATTATAAGTTTTGTATGCCATTTTATATTTATCTCCATCAAAAATTTTTGATTTTTCAATCCTTTCTGCTATTTCTGGTACATAAATTAAAGACTTATAAACTTTAGTTTCTGTAACATCTCTTGTATTATTTGCTCTTCTAAACCTTAACTGTTTGAACAAACTATTTATCACTCTCATTGGAAAATTATTATCAATTAATATCTTTTTAACTTTATCTTTATTGCTTTTGTGAAATTCCTTATCACTTAGCTTAAGTACTTTTTCTATCAAATTTTTTCCCGTATTAATAATTATTCTTTTGTTATGCTTTGAATAATAATAATTAATAATTCTCCCGGAAGCTGTTGGCTTTTGGTACCAATCCATTTTTAGTTTGTCAAATGTAGTTTACAAAATACCTTGTAATGGTAATGATAGTGAGAATTGTAATAAGGAATATGTAGGTACGACAAAAAATAAACTAAAAACTAGAATAGCTGGACATAAGTCTGATCAAAGATACAGGGACGTTAATAATTCACAAAAAACTGCATTATCTTCCCATTGTGCCAGATTTGATCATAATCCTAACTTTGAAGATGCATCTGTTTTAAATATAGAAAATAATTATAAGCGTCGGTATATGTTAGAGATGTTACAAATAATTAAAATACCAGCAACAAAAAGAATAAACTTTAAGGCTGATACTGATAATGTTGCACAATGTTATAGACATTTAGTGCATAAAAAATAATTAACGTTTGGGAGTATATGATTGCTTGTAACATTTCTAACGTGAAAGTTTATGTTAATGTATTTGTATTAAGTTTTTTAAAATTTTTAAATAATTTAAATGTTTTCTGTTTTTTAAATTTTTATAAGAATGTAAATGTTTAAAATTTTGAGTTATTTTACTTGAATGTTTTTTGAGTTTTAAATTTATAAGAATGTAAATTTTAAATATTTGAGCTTTTTGTCGTTTGGTTTTTGATTTTTCTGTTTTTGTTTGAAAAAGTAATTTCATTTTAATTTTGTTATTTAAAAAAAAAAGAAAATCTAATTTTTTGTTTCCTCTTTTGATGCCACCCAAAGGTGTGGCGAAATATTGAAAATATAAATAAACATTTTTATTATTTATAAAACTGACCTAGTGCTTAATAAATTAGAAAAGAAAAATTTTCAAATTAAATGAAATGAACAATTTTTTGAAAATTTAATGGAGATTCAAAGCTGGCGTGCAGTCAAAACTTGAACGTTCTGACTGAAAGAGTTCTATATTTCAAATAAAACAAGCAAACTTTCTTTTAAAGCCGAACATCTCGTCATTCTTCCAATTATACAAAAACAAATTTTTAATGTAATAATTAGATCTGTTCAATAAAATTTCGGCAAAAACTAGCACTGGTAGAGTAAAATAAAAATCTACGACATTACTATTCCAAATGAAAAAAGTAAATAATCGCAACAACAAACAACAAATATCTGAAACAGCAAAAAAGCGGTGTCTGATGCTTAAAGAATTTTGTATTGCAGAAGTTAGCATTTTCGTGAGCTTTGTCATCGACTTTGAGCACCGCTTTTAAAATACTTTGCAAAATTGCCAAAAATTTTCTGTCTTTTTTGTAAAACTTTTAGTTTATTCAGATCTATTTGTTTTGTTTATTGTTTTGTTATCCTGGCGTTTACTTTTACATAGTTTTCTCAGCTTTCTTCTAACTATTATACAAACGTTAGCTGTAATTCAAAATATTTTGTATTTAAAACCGAAAACTATAAATGTAATTTATATTTTGTGCTGTGTGGTTGTAAAGAATTTCAGCTGTAGATATTCGGTTTTGAAATTTAGCAAGAATGTAATATAAATATTTTCGTGGGAAGTGCTAATAAACACTTTCAATTCAAAGTATTTTAAATTATAAAACAGAACACTAATTAGCTGTAATAAAAGTAGTAACAAATGTATTAACATTCACATGTTATACTCCTTTTTACTCTTTGCTGCTTCTTTTCAAGTACTGAAGTAAACACTTTCCAATAACAATTAATAACAACTTTTTGTTATTGAACTCAACTATATTCTACTGTCACATTTTAATTGAGTAAATTAAATTGGATATGTGTGAACACCGAAATTAATTACTCAATTTAAATTTTAATTTTCTTAATTAAAGCGTATGTCTAAACAGGGTATAAGAGTGCTATAATCGGATATTCCGAATTTTATAGACCCTTCACGGTATATGTAAATCTTGTTTAGCGAAGTAATGGATTGAGTATTGAGTTTAGCGAAGTAATGGATTGTATTTCCTTAAAGATCCCTTAAAGAGTTTTTAAATGATATCCATTTTGATATTTAATAAAAATATGGTGCACAATCGTTGTTCCCTTTGAAACTCCGAAAACATGGTCGAGAGCCAATTTTTTCACTTCATGCTTTTTTTTGCTTATTTTTTAATTCTCTATTGCCTAATATGTTTCTTTTTTGATTCGAGTTACTTCACTTAATTTGATTTGTTCCAAATGATATGAAAAATTTGGAGGCAGGCGTGGAGTTATACCCGCTACCTCGCAGGGCATGAGAAAGTTGATACGGACGGGCAGTCAAACTTCGCTCAATCGACTTCGCTATGTAAAAGAACTAAGAATATATATACTTTACGAGTATGTGGTCGGAGAGGGATATTGTAGAAATTACACACGGAATGACAAAATTAGATATAAGCTTTTTCCAAATGTGGTCATTTGCCTTATAACCCAGGTATTTCCTTGTTTTGACAGCAAAAATTGGCTTTATTCATTTCTGGACTTGAACGATTAGCAATTACTTTTCCGCAAAAGAGCGATATTAGGTTTTCCTCTCAACAGATTTTCTCGTCGAATATTTTAATTTTTAATCGTTGTTAGAAACCTCGAAAAATCAATTGCTTTTATATTAGATTTTCCCATAGTTACGGTATTTGTAATTTTGCGGTATATTTGTAGATGTTTCCTTAAGTTCTATGAAAATTTAACTCCTTTATTCCAACGAAGCATCTACCGTTTTAGTTATTTATGATATTTTATTCACTCAACAATTTTTTTTTAACACTTTTGTCAAATATCGGGTTTCTATTGAAAATTTATAAGAAATATGATGCCATCTAGCATCAGTTTTAGGTAAAAATAAATATCGAGAATGAATTCCTCGAAGCCAAAAAAAAAAAGAATACTACAACTTTCCAGAATAATAAAAATAAAAAAGCATTATATATGAAAAGATTTATTATTCAAAATCTTTTTTATTTTAATTTACTTTAACCGCGCTTGATTCGTTTAAATGTAAATATTTCGTGAGAATATTATTTAAACCAACAAAATGTATTACTGAGGGGAAAGCAAAATCCATATGGCCATTTTACTACTACTTTTATAGCTCAACAGTGGATTCTACCCAAATTTTGTATAGAAAACCTAAGAGTCTTATATCGAAAGCCAAATTGATTAAATGAGAACTACAAAAAACACAGCAAACATCCGGTAACTCTTTTCTATTTTTTTCTTCCATTTTTTCCCTTTGGAAACCATTCATATGTATTTTTGCCTTGTTGAATGTAATTCTCATTTAATCAATTGGGTTAAACTAAAGATTTATGGCCAAACAATAAAGTAAAGACAAAAATCAAAGTTTAAGCCAAAAACAACAATAATCAACAATGATTTGGAATATTTCTGCTGTTTATTTTAATTAAATAATTTTCAAGTTTTGTGATATTTTATTTTTCATCATCTTTTAAATGTTTAAAAGAGCCGAAAGAAAGTCAGCCGTATAAAGTAATTTATTCCGAATAAAAATAAAAAATAGCACGATATTTTTTAAAATTAATTAATTAAGAAAGTTTATTTATTAAAACAAAAAGATGTAATTAAAAGATTTATTGATTTTATAAAATTCAAAGCAAAATGCTAAAACAAATTCACACTGATTAAGTAGACAATACTTCTTACTTAAATTTTTATTTTTACAGTTAATTACATGTTATACTCCTTTGACGGCGTAAATAACTTTATTCGAAACGAAATTCTCATTAACAAGGACTTTAAACAAATTAGAAATATTTCTTAACACTTAATAAAAAATATTTTTAGATGCAAACATTTTAATTTATTATTGTGTTTATTAATTTTACAATGAAATGGGGATTCCAAGTAAATATTATTTACAAATGAATGATAGATTTAATTGTAAATAATAAATTACACTTGTACCATGAAGGAATTTAAAGCTTGAATTAACAACCAACAGTCTTAGAACTTGAAACTAATTTGTTATTTATTGTCAGCGTAAATGATTGACAGCAGGGTCACAGTGGGAAGTATATATACGAGTAAAAATATAACGATTTTGACAATATTGATTTGTCATATTATACCCTTCACCAAAAAAATTGGAAAAACGGTATAAATAAGTTTGTCATTCCGTGTGTAATTGCTACAATATCCATTCCCGACACATAAAGTATATACATTCTGACTTCTTATGTATAGCGAAGTAGATTGAGCGATGCCCGTCTGTCCATCCGTGTTAGTGTTTAAATGCAATTTGCCAAGACAAACTTGATTAAAAAAAAAATATTTCAACCAATCAGATATAGAGTGTCGAAAGAGGTGCTATTTAAAATCAGCATAATTGGTCCATGCCCTTCGAGGCAGCAGGCAAAACACAACGCCTACCTCTAATTTGTTCATGTCGTTTGGAACAAAAAAGTAACTTAAAAAAATGTATATATGGAATTATATAGAGAATTAAAAAAAGAAAAAAAAAAACAAGACCAAAAATTGGTGCCTGCCCATATTTATCGAGTTACAGGGCTCTGAAATTTTCAAATTTTTTTTTTTTTTTTAATATCAATATGGGTATCATTTTAAAACTTTTGAAGAGATCTTTAAAGAAATAAAGGGTAAAAAATTAAAGGGTATATAAGATTCGGCATAGCCGAATATAATACTTTAACTTGTTTTAAATGTTATTTTGATCATCTTTACGTTTAAATATTCCAGTTTTTTATTTCCGTTTCTTGTTTAAAATTTTTATAAATATTTTGATAGTTTTTTATTTTTCATTTAACTACAGTTAAGCAGAAAAATGAATTTTTTTTTTTTTTTTTTTGAAAAGAACGATGACAGTTTATTGTTAAAGGTGTTAAAAACAACATTTCTTATTAAGCAATCATTGACATGATGCAAACTTAGTTAGTTAAGTTACTTCCACTATTGAGAATATTGAGTGTTTTATTTTTTATTGATTTATCATTTGTTTATTTTACTTTTTAGCAGATTGAATGTAAAAAAGTGTAAAAAATGTTTTAAAATAACTCGTAAAAGTGTCTTAGGGG
Organism: Gymnosoma rotundatum; assembly: GCA_916610165.2. Lineage (NCBI taxonomy): Eukaryota > Metazoa > Arthropoda > Insecta > Diptera > Tachinidae > Gymnosoma > Gymnosoma rotundatum. The sequence continues at coordinate 51,915,777 of OU744338.1, forward strand.
AAATGTATGAGGAACGAAGGAAAAATCCGTGTTAATATTTTTTCTTGTAACTTTTGTTTTTGTAGAAAAAAATATTTATGCAAAATTATTTTTAAGTTTCATATTTATGTAGAATTAAAAAATGATAACTTTCGAATGATTTATTTAAAAGCAAAATTGAAGAGTCACTGCATACGATTTTTAACCGATGTCCGTCTGTCCGTCCGTGTTCGGGTTAAAATCAACTATGGCAAGGCAAAAGATTAACTAGAGAAAATTTTAATACGCCATTGAATTAGACATAATTTCAAAAATTTTGCTATTGAAAATGCAAAGCACCGATAATTAAAAGGTAAACGGGCTTTTAGTACGCAATTATTAGCTACAAACTCCAAAAAGGATTTGACAGTCCCATTCCATTTATGCACATTTTTTATTGATATTTTAAGGTCTAATTAAATCCAAAATAATCTTAAGGTTTGAGTTAAAATACATTTTTTAAGACATTTTGAAAAAATTATATGTCTGAGATACCCTGTATTTACTAAGACACACCTCTGACTTGCCCCTATAAAATTTCATTAGGATATGTTGAGTGGTTCATTAGATACCGTATTTTGTCGTAAAAATCGTTTTCAAACCACTGTGTGATGTTGGGTAGGGAGCACATAGGTTTTCAATAGAGAAGCTTTTCTGTTGCAAACTTGCAGTACAATTTTGTTTATGTATATATGTATATATAAATGTATATGCATATGTACGTAGGTATGTAAATATTATATGAAAAAAAACAATTAATATTTTCCTATAGCAACACTAAGTCACACTGGCCAAAATATATTAATTAACCAAAAGACTTTAGCAACAATCCTAAACATTTAAATTCATTTTTATAGATCTGCACTAAAATTAAAAAATACAAAATGCATTTTAGGACAGTAAATTAAAAACACAAAACAATTGTTTTAAGCAAACAGTTAGAGGTTTGTGCTTTTTTTTGTTTGTAAATTTTTTTATATTTTGTAATGCAGACTGTTGTGTAAACAAAAGTTAGCGTCAGAAAAGTGTGACATTATGATATACAATGTCAAAATAAATATTATACTGACTAATGCAAATACAAAATCTTAATAGAGTCTTTAAAAAATTAGACTTAAAATTACTAAAAATAAAACTAAAATGATGATATAAATTTTAAATACAAAACAAACAAGCTATAATTGTTTGTATTTCGTCAATACAAGTAACTATGTTCTTTATATGTGTGTTTTATTTGTTGTCTCAATAGATTTGACACTTGTTAGCATTAAAAATATTCATTTAGACCCTTAAAAACTTTTCATAGTTTTTGTCTATCTTTTTGTCGAATGTTTAAAAGTATAAAACTAAACATTTTGATGTTTTCCACTAAAGTTATTTTAAATCCACTTGTTTATTGTATATACTTATAAATTATAAATTAAATTAGTTCAAACGTTAATGAAATCTCTTTAATTTTATTTTGTTTTTTTTTTTTTTTTTTTTTTTGTTGTTGAAAGACATTAAATATAATTTTTATTTTATTTAAAAAATACTACAATTGTAGTTTGTTAAGGTTGTTTTTAATTACATTTGAATTATTTTTTTGAAAGTAAAAACTAACGAAAATGTTCATAAAGGTTTAAATGTTTTTAAGTTAAAAAAGATATATATTTTTATTAACCTGTTTAACTTGGAACTAAGCGAATTTAAAGCCGCCGATACTAGTTCTTTTTATTGTCACTTACATCAAATAAATCTACGCACAATAATGACGATAAATGCTGCGAATAGGAAGAGACATGATTGTCTTGAATATTTCTAAGAATTGCTGAACATTATTTTTATTAGATAAAAAAAAATTAAAATTAAATTAATTTAAGATTTGAAAAAATCCTCTACTGGAATTATAATAAAAAAATGTGATGTGTGATACATGCGAATACTTAGGTACTTTTAGAGCGACTTTGAAAAAAGAAGAAGTTTATCAATTTGGAGCAGCAAAACAATCAATAGTTTTATTTTTTTTTTAAACAACGGGATTTTTTTTAATAATATTAATTAATTCTCAAATTTCAAAAAAAAAAATTCTTTTTTTCATGCTATTCTCCCGATTTATTATTTAAATCACCGATATTGATTATTGAAGATATTGAAATTTGAGTTTTATTTTTTGCTGGCTATCGATAGTTTTTTCCAAAAGCGATAGAATGAGGTAGCGATAGGTGCTAGAATTAGCATTAAAAAAAATTCGACAAAAACGATAAAATTTATGGTTAAAAAAAACTATCGAAACTATGCTATCGATAGTTTTTATGCAAACTATCGAATGTGCTGACTATCGATAGTTTTCGTCTAAAGGTTATTTTTTTTAATAATTGTGCCTGTAGAACTCAGTCATTTCTGAACCGATTTAAAAAATTTTTATAATTTGACAGATTATGCTTACAGATTGGTCCTGTTTTAAAACAGCTTATACTTTTAAAGATTAAAGGGTGTCTCCATAAAACATACGTGTTTTTTTAAGTCTATTATGAACGGTAAAGTGCACCACTTTAAAAGTATGAAAAAAAAACTGCGTATCACTTAAGCTCCCCATAGCACAGTGCTCAATCTTGCAGAAAGAAAGTCATAACTCGCTTTTAAAAAGCCGCAGTGATATGAATCTTTGCATGTGCATATATTTTATTAGTCAAAATACTCACCAAAAAATGGGAACAATCTGTAATGGACGTGACAAATTATTTGTTAAATAAATAAAAGCAAATAATATTCCTATATATATTGTTACGTTTTACCCTTTTTAGCAGGCAAACGTACAGATTCTTTTGATTGCAAATACCACTGTGGCTAAATTCTGTGTTCTTTTACTCTGTGGCTTTCTCTGGCTATACTTCTTAATCCTACCGGTCTTGTGAACCCTTGGTCTCGTATTTACTAAACATGCGTTATCACCACAAACGCAGCCATCCACGCTACACTACTGTGTTACTCCGGCGAGACATGAACTACTCGATGCCTTGTTTAGTAACCTTAACCATCCACAGACATCTCCCAAGCCAGTCATCTCCTTTAATCCAGTAGCCACAACATACGTCTGCCATACACTATTGTTATACTGTTACACTTCCCTCGCTAACCGCTATTGCTCTTACTTTTTATTATACAGGGCTTCTTGACAATTATCCGTTGCTCTTATATTAAATTTGACGTCTCCACTAAATATTTGCCATGGTTTCACAATAATTGTCTCTTGCCTCTCGGGAGGTTTGTACTGCTGTTTATTAATTTTAATTGCTTATAACAGTTATTATTTTTTCGTTGCACGCATGTCCGAATGCGGTATCGAACTCAGGACCCTCTGTTTTGCAGTACGCACCTCTACCAACGCAGCCATTGAGGCTGCTCAGCTTTTGTTAGCTAACTTTTGGTTTTGTTAATCTATAAACACACCATTGGTTGTTGAATTAACTTTATTCACCACACTCATACGGAAACAACCAACTATAGGGGTTGCCAAGTTTTATTATTCGTAACAATATGTAAGAAAATATTTATTTATCTAAAATTTTGAATTTTTATCACAAAATTTGATTAACATTAATAGGAGATATAGAATGAAATAATTGGATTGTTCACGGTTCGTTGGTTATTAAGTTATGTGTTTAAAAAATTATATTCTCAACAACAAAATATATAGTGACAAAAATATTGGTGGTTGGTGGTTTCTTTGTTGGTAATTTTTGTTAAGGCCTTAACATTTCTGTATTCGTTTTTTAAGTAACTCTCATGTTGTTTTTGAAGTTTTTGGTTTTTCTAAAAATTTGGATAAGGGTTTCCTGATGAGCTGGCTTAAGCAACCGGCGAAATACGTATAGATACCTGCTTTTCCAACCAACGAATAAATTGGATTTTCATTTAAAAATGTTATGGGATATTAGCATAATATAATAAATAATATTATAAAAATTCCCAAAATAATTTTTAAAATAAAAAATATTTTTCAATATATTATTTTGTTGTTGAAAAAATGTATAAAAACATATATTAAAAGCATAAAAGCCCAAAATTTAAGAAAAATGTGAGAAAATTAGCTAAAATATCTTCTGAATTCGAAATATACGTCTGAAATTGATTAATTTGAAAACAATTTATCTGTATCACATATCAGAGCATGTTTGCTTTAATCTGATTCACTTTCTGAATCGAGAAATTGCTGTGGTATAGAAGCATCAGAAAGTAACGCAATAACCTTTTCGCCCAAAGGTTTAATACTGCGAGAATGAATAGAAGTCTTTGTTGAAAAAGAGGAAATAAGAGGATCTGAAGACAAGCGGAGATAATGAAAAAGATCATGCATTGTTTTTTCGCGGGACATTTTTCGCCTGTGACTTTCTCGTTTATTTCGGAAGTCTTTGTTTTGAGATTCTAATGTTTCTTCCGACAACATTCCTATAGGAAGTGATGCATATTGAATAATATCTGCACCATGAATGAGGACTTTGTGAACACTCGATGGCATATAATACCATGGATACAGTTGTATATACAGTTTTGCTGTGTACATGCCATACGTACGTCAATAGCAAAGCCATAGCTTAATGTTGACGGCCCATCCAGTAATCCGTCATCCTGAGATGTGAAAGAAGGCTTAGTTGGAATTATTAAATTTCCATCTAGCCAATATTTATTTGTAGCCTTAAAAACCCTCTTTGTTCGATTGGCTTGAGCCCATTTTTTAGCCAGAAACCATACAAACGTTAGAACAGATTGTTTCACTTGTTTGCAATAGCTATCCGTTTTATTATTCTCAAGCCCGATTTTAGCAAAAATGTATGATACAACAACATTAACTTTTTTATTTTGTTGTTTTTGACTACACCAAGCATCAAATAGTTCCTTCTTAGTCTGGAACATTTGCGAATGTAAATGAAATAAAAAGCATTTAGGCAAAATCTGGCAGCTAATTTTTAAAACACTGACATGCAAGTATCGTACAGATAACAAAAACACCAGTAACAGAAGTAGAGTTTTATAGATTCCCATTTAAAACTCTAATTAAATTTAAACATTGAACAAAATGTTTACATATAAGACACACACGTAGAAAACTGCATTTCTTTTCTAAACAAAATATTTTATTTTAAATATAAAAATAAGCAAATCTCTTCCTACCTTTGTTAAATTAATTTCAGTAAAAAAAAAATATTTTAAAAACTTTGTTCTGATTTTTTCACGACGACTTCAATTGCAGCACAAAACATCAACTGAGCAATTGAAAGAAAAACAAAACAGCAATTACTTGTATTTAAAAGAAGTAAGCAAACCTGAAACAAAAGTAAAATAAATACTTATGCACTGTGGACGCTTGTTAACCTATTATCAAACAAAATATTTAATTTCGAAATAATAAAAAAAAATACTTTCTTCCGGCTAGATTGAGCATTTGGACCACTGTGCATAGGTGACGTAATTGACCTATATGGGCCTATATTTTGAACCGTAACATACAAACATTTGGAAATTATACAGAATGTCCACTATTTTGGTAGGTAAAACAAGAAGCATAAATATTTTAAATTACAAATTAAATGGTGTTACAATAGTTAAGGTAATTTGATGTCTCTGGCCATACTTTTGAAATCAAAGCATGAAAATTTATTATTTTTTAATATCATTTTCAATTAAACACTCAATTGACTACTTTTTGAGTTTTAAAATTAAATAAAATTCAAATTACAAATTCGGTGTTCTGTGAACAAAAATTGTTAAAATTATTAGATTTTATATCGCTTGGTTACTAAAGCCGTCGATTTCAAATCACAGGTTATTATTGTGAAAACTTGTTATCAATGTTTATAATAAATTGCTTTATTTAATTAATTTGTTTTGTTTCGCTTTTATTTCTGTGGTAAAATTATGTATTTTTACAAAATAAGAATGAAATTGAAATATTTTAAAGGCTAAATTTGCTTTTTAATTTATTTTTATTTAATTTTTGTTATTTTCAACCAGTAAAACAAGAAAATAAATTACTACTTTGTAATTTTGAATACTTAAATGCCACCCAACGATTTTTAGAACAGAAACAAAAAACACATTCATCTACAAATTTAAAAACACAATGTACTTTTAAATATCTTGATTTTCAAAACAGGGCTGACATATTTATTTACACATATTAAAATTTTTACTTTCTTAAATATTTTTAATTTAATAAAGCTTTTTTTTACCTTTTTAATTAAATATATTTTTTATTTAATTTGTAAGCAATAGGTCTTTTTTATATATATATATATATTATAACGTTTATTTAAACATTTTCATATAACATACGAGGGCTGCTCTATATTTTCTGGCCTAATAGTGAAAATGCGAATATTTATTATCAAAAATGGTTTTATTGTTTTTCAAAGTATTCTCCAGCATGATTTATACACTTTTGCATGCGCTCAAACCAGTTGTCGAAGCACTTTTTCCACTCCGATTGAGACACCTCTAAAACATGGTTTTTGAACACTTCAACAGCTTCTTCTGGCGACGAAAATCCTTGACCACGCATTTTTACTTGATGTGCGGAAGCAAAAAGGAGTCATTAGGTTCCACGCCAGGGCTGTACGGCGGATGACCCATTAATTCGACGTTTTGGCCGGTCAAAAACGCTCTGGTTTGAGCCGATGTGTGAGAGCTCGCATTGTCATGGTGAACAATAATTCGTCTTCTTTTGTTGGTTTTTCGAATTTCTCCGATGACTTCAGGCAAACAAATTGTGGTGTACCACTCAGAAGTGATCGTCCTACGTTGCTCAAGCGGAACAGTCGCCACATGACCAGTTTTGCCGAAGAAACAGGCGACCATTTGCTTCGAAGTGCTTCTTCCACGAACAACTTTCGTTGGATTTTGCTCGTCTTTGAAGACCCTCACGGTCGATTGTTGTTTCGTTTTGGGCTCATACGCATAGATCGATGATTCGTCACCTGTGACGATCTCATAAACGTCTTTTGAAGCACCGCAATCGTATTTTTGCAACATTTCTTTGCACCAATCGACACGAGCCTTTTTTTGAGCGACTTTCAAATTGTGCGGGATCCAACGAGAACAAACCTTTTTTTACGGCCAGGTGTTCATGCAGTATCGAATGTATGCTGGTGGAAGAAATGTCCAAGGATGTCTCTATCTCTCGGTATGTCGCATATCGATCTTGCATTATGAGTTCACGCACGGCATCAATGTTCTCTGGCACAACAGCCGTTTTTGGACGACCTTCACGGAATTCGTCTTTGAGCGAGCTTCGGCCACGATTAAATTCATTATACCAATTTTTCACAGGGCTATAGGATGGTGCTTCATCGCCATACAAAGATTTAAGTTCATCAATGCACTCTTGTCGTGATAATCCACGTCGAAAGTTGTGAAAAATGATGGCACGAAAATGTTCACGAGTTAATTCCATTTTTTTCTATATTAATTTTTTCAAGTCATTGTAAACAACACAAATAATGGTCGTACGTCAAAACGTTTTGAGTACGATTATGCTTAAAAATGACAAACTTTCCAATGGAAATGTCAGATTGCACTTGACAGCACTCAGTGTTGCCAGGCCAGAAATATATATAGCAGCCCATGTTGGAGAATACTTTAAAAAACAATAAAACCATTTTTGATTATAAATAATCGTATTTTCACTATTAGGCCAAAAATATATAGAACAGCCCTCGTAATATATTGCAAAAAGAAAAAACAAAAAAATATTTTTATTTTCTTTTTTAATTTAATTTTTTATTTTTAATTTCCATTTTCATATTTTCGCTATTGCGTTATTTGACCTCAAGCTCGAATAATTTTTACAAAAATATATTTACTCGTGATAATACCTTCCAGCAAATAATTTTTATTTTAAATTTTCGCCCTCGACTTTTTAAGACACAAAGTAGATACAAAAATTACGTTACTCTTGGGATACTTTTTAATTTTAAATTTGTATACATGTTTTTACAGCCACTTAGCGATGTATAACCTGTAGACTTATAGCCTCAGTATATTGCGGTTCACAAAAATTAAGGCACACATGTAAAATTTACTTAACTATCGGAATGCCTTTAATTTCATTTTATTTAAATATTTGTTTATATTCTTATAGAAGAAAACTGTAGAAATTTCAACGTATGCCAATACCGGAAAACGTAAAATACATTTACGTTTTTTTGGAAATAGCATTTAAGTTCATTGTTTTTAATATATTTTTATAGCGGAAATATTTGTACATACTGTTTGTAAAAATTAAATGTCTGCCAACTACGGTTATAAAACTAAAGCCATATAAGTGAAAAACGCCTCAATATTGGGACACCCTTTAATTTAAAGTCTTATTTTTTCTTTATTTTTAAAGCTAACATAATTTTACTAACACTGTGCAAATGTCTGCCTGTCTGTCTGCCCTTTAATTTTCTGTGAAAATTTCAAGAATCTACCTATTACGGTTCAAGAGATAAGACCCACAAATAGACAGCATTGTGACGAAAACAATAGGTTTAATTTTTTTATATTTTATGTACGAAATCCTATAAATCACTCTAAAGGTTGTTCAGTAGAGTGCTAAAAATCCACAAACCTTTTATAGCCGTCGTTTTGAAGTTAAATAGAAAGGAACATTATACAAAAGCATATAAGCAGTATTTTTAATACTTTTTAGATTTACATTAAAGATATTAAGTTAGAAATAAGTTTTACTCTCTGAGAAACATTAATATGCCGAATAAAATTAACAACTTGTTTTTTTTTTTAATTTTTGTTTTGTTCATTTTTAGTATTATTTGGTAGCGTGTTGTAAAGCCTCATTTTTTTTTTTTTTTTGCTCCACACCTGTAGTTTGCAACCAGAAATAGCTTGCATATCTTAAATAATATGGTTGAACATCTCCTAAGCTATTTCATAAGATAAGTTGATGCATCATCCATCTTCATTTTTTGGATGATACTTATGGTGTTCAGTTCAAGCCTGTGATATTTACATAATAATTTTAAAGTGTCTAACATAAATGTAATTGATGTACAACGATAACATTTTAGAATTGAGCGCATTGCCTTATTCTATACTTGTTGCAGTCTTATTAGCTGAGTATATAATAGTGGATCCATCTATATTTATAGCCGTTATAATATATACTACTTTCTGAGTCGTTTAAAAAGATCAATCTTTTTTTACTATTTTTTACATACGTATTCAATATGTTCTTTAAGTTTTAAAGGTCTAATTCATGAAAAGTTCCTATTTTAGACTTAAAGTTCACAAAAGTTATTGAACCTTTTCGTTTAATAAAACATTTATAAAATTAAAAAATGCACAATAGCGATTAAATAACTAATCTACACTTTAAGCAATCTAACCTTTTTACCTGGCAACTCTTATTGCCATTTTATACTTAGTACTTTTAAAAACCTTTTTTTAATTATTCCTAAAACCGAATATGGTTTTCTCCAACGCAGATTAATATACTAGGTAGTGGCAGTAGATCACTTGACTTTCTTGTTTTTGTTTACAATTATTATTTTTTTCCTACAAACATTTTTTTCTTACAGTGGTGTTGTAAAAATATATTTAAAATTTTCATAAAACAAAAAAGATTCACACACTTTTTTGAAACTGAATTTTATTTACAAATTGTAGGCCTCGCCTCCTCATAATTTTGTTTGCTCATTTTATATGTTAAAACCATGAAGCTTGTTACAAAATGTGTTTATACATATTTTACGTTTTTACATATAAAAAAATAAACTATCAGAATCACGAGGATGAGAGGTTTAGAAAACTTCTCTAATTTAAATATATGCAAGTAAGTAGCATCAAAGGAAAGCTTATGACATCTAGATTAATAATATTGTTATTATTTTTTCGCGTTATATTTTGATAAATTAAATATTATAACGCATCGGGCTATTCCGACAAAATTTTGAAGTTATATAGCTAAAAGAGTATTTAATCAAATGGTGAAATAAAATTTAAACTTTTTTGTTTTAACATATAAATTCCCGGAAAGGGGAAACATTTCCCAAAAAATTGATTTTTTTTTACAAAAGAGGCCTAAATTAGTCACGGGGCTGTCTAAACCTTTTTTAATCGGTGCTTTGCACTCCGAGGAATTTTAAATTAATTTAAAAATTTTGTTTTAAAATTGGCAATGTTGGAAAGGGCTGGAAGGGGAACCGTTATAATTGTTGACCTAATTTTGCTTTTATTCGCGTTTTAAATTGCTTAAACAAATTCCTTTTTAAGGAAAATCCTTAAAAAAAGAAATTTTTACATTTTCTCAATTCAGAGGCTTGTAACTTTTCAACGAAAAGCGCTATCAAAACAAAACTTGTTTATTTTAAATTTTATTAAGAATATAGCAGTAATAATCCGATAATTAATAAGCGTACTACGCCAAAAACACTAAGTTGAGATTGGCCAAAATTAACAAAACAAAAAAAAAATTGTAAACTTATTTTCTCCCTGCACATTAAAACATATTTTTATAGATATTTTAAAAAAAAAAACTTTTTATGACATTTTCAAAAAATTATTTGTCCGAGGTACCTAAATTTGGGGCCTTTCTTAGAAGCCCTCCTTCACCCTAGAAGCCTGACCGGCCTCTGTAAAATTTCGTTGAGACATATAAACTGGTTCATAAGATACAGAATTTTGTAAAATAATTGTTTTCAAACCACTGTGCGTCAGTTGATTTGACATCTGAAAATATATTTTACAAAAACAAAATACATGTTATTTACTTATTGTTGTAGTTGTTTTAGAACTGCTATTACCTGTAAAGTTAATGTGCCTTGGTTTTCTCTTTATATTTATTTTAGACCAAAAAAGGACCTTTTTAGTAAAAAAAAATCTGTTTTGGTACTGCACAACAAAAGAACAAGAAATGTAATTAACAAATTTATAAAATTAAATATGTTTCGTTTATTTTTTTTTCAGAGTCTCTAACGAGCTGTTTACGATTGTTAGACTCCAGTGCTTTTCATATAAATTTTTCACACAAGTTGATCGCCTCTAATACAGAAACAGCGCTTTAGTTTCTAAAAACCTTTTTAGAAAAAAAATTTATTTTACAAATGTAGGCGGACGTTTTCCAAAGAAAACAAGAAAAATTAGACGCTAGCAGTATGTAATGCTGCACTTTCTGAATCGCTAAGTCCTTCGCATCTATCTACTTTAGGTTGTGTACATTGTAAACATCCTCTATTTAACCAACTAACTTTGTAAATAAAAACACGAGATGTATTCATATCAATATTAATTTGGTTAGACGAAAGTTATACATAAACCAACGTATTTCTTCACTGTTCTCTCGTTATTTCGTCGAGTACATTTGTTTTTTTGCGTTTGTTCCAATCATCGATTGAACACGAATGCAACTTTTATTTTTAAGTCATTTTTAAAGCCGGGGCACAGAGAATACGTCATACGTTGTACTTTGACGTATTCAACTGAAATCAAAGCAACGATTGATGAGGTTGGCACAATGAGCACTTTGCTGCCGATACTAAATCAGCTGTTTATATTTTCATCAGTTTTGTCAGGGAAAGACAGGAAAAAGTTACACTTTTCCTTAAAAAAAAGTAAAATTTGTTTATTAAGTTACATTTTGAAAAATACCTTAAATAAATAATAATTTTTTGAAATTTATATTAAATACGAGGGCTGCTATATATATTTCTGGCTTGGCAACACTGAGTGCTGCCGAGTGCAATCTGACATTTCCATTGGAAAGTTTGTAATTTTTAAGCATAATTGTACTCAAAACGTTTTGACGTACGACCATTATTTGTGTTGTTTACAGTGACTTGAAAAAATTAATATAGAAAAAAATGGAATTAACTCGTGAACATTTTCGTGCCATCATTTTTCACAACTTTCGACGTGGATTATCACAACAAGAGTGCATTGATGAACTTAAATCTTTGTATGGCGATGAAGCACTGTAAAAAATTGGTATAATGAATTTAATCGTGGCCGAAGCTCGCTCAAAGACGAATTCTGTGAAGGTCGTCCAAAAACGGCTGTTGTGCCAGAGAACATTGATGCCGTGCGTGAACTCATAATGCAAGATCGACATGCGACATACCGAGAGATAGAGACATCCTTGGACATTTCTTCCACCAGCATACATTCGATACTGCATGAACACCTGGCCGTAAAAAAGGTTTGTTCTCGTTGGATCCCGCACAATTTGAAAGTCGCTCAAAAAAAGGCTCGTGTCGATTGGTGCAAAGAAATGTTGCAAAAATACGATTGCGATGCTTCAAAAGACGTTTATAAGATCGTCACAGGTGACGAATCATGGATATATGCGATTGAGCTCGAAACGAAGCAACAATCGACCGTGTGGGTCTTCAAAGACGAGCATAATCCAACGAAAGTTGTTCGTGGAAGAAGCACTTCGAAGCAAATGGTCGCCTGTTTCTTCGGCAAAACTGGTCATGTGGCGACTGTTCCGCTTGAGCAACGTAGGACGGTCACTTCTGAGCGGTACACTACAATTTGTTTGCCTGAAGTCATCGGAGAAATTCGAAAAACCAACAAGAGAAGACGAATCATTGTTCACCATGACAATGCGAGCTCTCACACATCTGCTCAAACCAGACCGTTTTTGACCGGCCAAAACGTCGAATTAATGGATCATCCGCCGTACAGCCCTGACTTGGCACCTAATGACTTCTTCTTGTTTCCGCACATCAAAAAAAAATGCGTAGTCAACGATTTTCGTCGCCAGAAGAAGCTGTTGAAGTGTTCAAAAACCATGTTTTAGAGGTGTCTCAATCGGAGTGGAAAAAGTGCTTCGACAACTGGTTTGAGCGCATACAAAAGTGTATAAATCATGCTGGAGAATACTTTGAAAAACAATAAAACCAGTTTTGATTATAAATATTCGCATTTTCACTATTAGGCCAGAAATATATAGAGCAGCCCTCGTAGAATGCTAAGTTTTACACACGAAATGCAGATCATATTATTTCACGAATTGAACAGAGTAAAACTTCAGCAATGATATTTTTTGTTTATTTCAAATTAATTTTTTATAAATCGAATTGATATGTTAAGAAAGGTTGATATGTTAATAGAGATGCTAACTTCAAATAATGAAACAAGTACTCTCTCAGTGAAATTACTTAATGTCGTGTTTGTATCAAAAGTTACGAAAATTTGGCCGAATACATCAAAGTTTTACAAAGTTACAAAAAAAAATGTTAAAAATTTAACCAAACGGCATCACCGCTTTTTATGTATCTGCAAAACCAAAAGAGTACAATTGAAACACAGCAAGAATTAAAAGACAATTGAGAAGAAGAAGAAGCAATTGATAGCTGTCAAAGTATTAAATGTACGTCATACTTTGCGTTGACGGAGACGTACAGATTGTGACAACACTCATAAGAAAATATATATCATATTGTTATGAGTTAAACATGAATGTACGCACCGCTGTGCCGTGCGTTTTATAATTTAATTCTTATTAAATTAGTATTTGAACTGGGCATTTTATAAATGAGTCGAAATTAATTTTTGGCTTTAGTTCATTTATTTTAGTTTCTAACAACCTTTTTCGAAACATACATTTGTAAAATCATTTTTTTTCTTAAAAGGTTTTAAGAAACTAAAATAAATGAACTAAAGCCAAAAATTAATTTCGACTCATTTATAAAATCCACAGTTCTAACACTTATTTAAGAAAAATTAAACAAATAAATTTATTTTAATTTATATTATAAATGTTTTTATATAAAATTTGCAACTTTTGAAATATTCTTAGGCGGAATGGGCCCATGTGGGTATCATAGGAAAGCTTTTCAAGTAAACTATCAGGATCCTTAAAAAAAAAAAACAATGTTAGCCTATTACAAACCAGTCAAATGTTACTTAACTTTAAATTATGCGAATATTTTCATTTTGTCAAACTAAATTTGCTCCTTTTGGTAAAACAAAATATTTTGTTATATGTACATACATACAAAGCTATATATGTAAGAATGTTTTCCAGGGTACTTGATAAAACTAGATTTAAGGGCTAGTTGTTAATTTTTAATGCTCAAGAGTCTTATTGGTTCATAATGGTTTAAGAATTTGTTTGCAACTTGATTAAACTTGAATGGCGCTTGATAGAAACTTTAATAAAATCTTCTTCTTTGAAAGTATCTATGGGTTACCGACGATTTTGTCATTTTTCGTTTACTAAGATGTAACATTTTATTAAACAAAATATCTTAATAACAAAATTTATTTTATTATTGGTTTAAAGTGTGTTAGTTATATAAAACTCATATTTATTAAAGGTTTATAAAAGGGTTATTAGGCTTTTAAACGTTTATGAATACTATTTGCCGACTTTTGCTTATTAAAGGCTTATAAACCCTTAAAGTAACTATTTATAAATTAGACTGTAAGTCTTTAACACAAAACCCAGATATTTTAAATCATTAACCTGTTCTATTATCATATTATTTATTATAAATATTTTAACAGTGTTCATTTTGATTTCCATTAATTTCGTTTTGCTTTCATTTAATTTTTATTTGTTCACTTATTTATATTATTGATGTCTATTTTAAGATTTTCATAGCACTTTACTTCTGCTTCAGCTTCCGTAAAAATTAAAGTGTCATCAGCGTAGAGTACAATTTTACAATTTTCTAATACCTTCTCTATGACTTTAATGTATATAATAAATAACAATACTCCTAAGCTTGAGCCGTGTGGAACTCCAAAGTGCATCTGCGCCAAATTCGATTGCACGTTATTGCCCCTTGTTATTTGTGTTCGATATATTAAATATGATTGAAGCTATTTTAGTTCTTTATCCTGTGTACCGTAAAAAGCTATATTGTATCATTTTCATCAGGATGATTCTATCTATGTTTTCAAAAGCTCTCTTAAAAATAAGACATATAGCAAAAATTTTGTTGATTTTTTTTTACTAAATTTTCATCTTCATATTTATAACAAAGTTCACAGCTGGCCTAAGCGTTTTTTTATTTGAAACCTGATTGATACTTAGATGTCAATGCATATTTTTGCAGTATAGTCCCATAATTGGTTTTTAATTATTGTTTCCATAATTTTTTCAAACATTTTTAATTTGTTTATTAGATAGATAGTCTTTAGATTTGTTGGTATTTCTTATTTTATCTACAGGTGTAGTTAGTTGGTTAGTTAGGAGTGGCAGCCTCTCGCGTCGAAGCTCACTTGAGCACAATCGAATGGCCCGTTGTGATACCACAAGGAAGGCGGCGTGACTCCCCTTACCCAGCCGAGAACCATGAAGATTCCCGGATGTACTTCGCTATTTCCCCTATATAGAATTCTCAATCTTCTTCGAGCCAGGGATAAGCAATGGCACAGCAGGTGCAGTACGGTAACTTTCTTATCCTCCGAGCCACAGCTGTGAAAGAAATCTTTAAAGGGCAAACGAGTTTTCAGCATGTCTGCCGATTAAGTAAGTACCGAGACTGTGATACTTATGGATTTCCTGTCGAGTCTGAGCAGCTGCCTGGTCCGCTTGAGGTCCAGTGTAGTCCACAGTTGTCTGGAGACACAACAGGAACTTTCCTCTATCCATAATTTGCGAGCCAAATTGAGGTAGTGGTTCTTTATGGCCATTTTCACCGTTGCCAGAGGAATTCCAATGTCTGGTAGCGAGGATACGTTAGAAAGCAATGTGCCCCGTTTGGCAAGATCATCGGCCTCACAGTTTCCCTGGATATTCCTGTGACTAGGGACCCTAAACTGGTCAATCTGTGATCGCTGCGATAGCGTGTTTAGTAATGAGCGACATCTCAGGACTAGCTTAGATGAATTGTATGCACCAGCAAGCGCCCTGATTGCCGCCTGACTGTCCGAAAATATCCGAATGGCAAGGCCAGAAAGATCGTCTGTAAGCGCTATTTCGGATGTTTTCAGAATGGCCATTACCTCGGCTTGAAAGACGCTGCAGTAGTCAGGAAGTCTAAGGGAGAGTCTTAGTCCAAGGTTATTGGAGAAGATTCCGCAACCTACTCTGTCGTACAGTTTCTAGCCATCGTATTACTCACAACCACCATCATATTACTCACAACCACTTCGTTACAGACCCATTCCTCCCTACTCGGAATATGGATCTGAAACCCGTGGTCCAGAACAGGAGTAGAAAAGATGTAGTCCACCATTGATGGCATTAGCATATCCCGAACGATAATCTTAGAGTGGCCTATGTCCGGCCTAAGCCAGCGTGAGAGGGCATTAATTCTGGCTGCACAGCATTTGGGCTGTTGCAATACCAGGAGCTTGCTGGGTAGCCAGTGGAGAAGGGCATACAGAGCCTTTGCCGAAGTAGTTTGGAGAGCCCCAGTAATCAAAATGGAGGCTGTTCTCCTGACTTTATCAAAAGGGTTTTGGTTGACCGCTTTCTCGAGAGCGGGCCTTCCATTGAAGTTTAGGGTCAAGTATCACCCCAAGGTATTTCACACTTTTACTTACACTGAGCACAATGCCGTTCAGCTTAGGTGCAGTAAAGATGCGGGTGAAAAGCATAACCTCTGTTTTGCCGGGGTTAACATCGAGATCAAATTCACAGCACCATTGAGACAGAACATTAAGTGAATAGTTCACCCGTTCTGTGAGTGTTGTCAGGTATTTTCCAGAGACCGCGATAGCAATATCATTCGCATAAGCTATCACCCTATTACCCGTTTGGTCCCGTCGCCGTAGCAGCGTGTTGACTGCCAGATTACAGACTCCCCTCGTCACGCCACCTTGTTGAGTGCCTCTTTTCACTACCCTTTCAACGTGCTCATTTCCCAAAGTGGATGTGATGATACGTGTCTTTAATAGTTTCGCAATGAATCCCTCCATTTTTGCATCAAGATCCAAGAGAGTCTTTATAACGGCATTGGGGTAGACATTATTGAAAGCTCCTTCTATGTCAAGAAACACTGCAAGCGTAAACTATAACAGAATCCTTCCATTGACCGTCCGGCTTCTGAATACTCTCAATAACTCTCGGGAACGTGCTAATAATCCTGCGTAGCCTGCTGGTTTCGGACGAGTTTTCTATGTTACCACAGGTGTAATCATGGCATACAATTTCAGAAAAGATGACGCTTAGTGCCATACTATCCGACAAACAATTAAACTTAAACATGGGACATTTTCTAGTCCCTCTTAAAACTGTGCGATTTCAAATCGTGTATTTAGATAAGGTTTTTTAAAGTAAAAATTAAAACATTTCGACAAAAAAGTTATAAAGATTATTATCTAATGTGTATTTCACATACTAAAGTAAAACTTTTGTGAGACAATTTTTGAGTACACTTTATAAAAATGTATTTGAATGCGTTCTATTTCCAAAAAAAAAACTAAAAATAAACTCTTTCTAAACTTAAGCAATTAAAAAACAGACAACCAAAGATATTTAAATTAACAAATAAAAAACAATCGCTTTAAAGTACACAAAAAAAAATAAATTAATGATATTAAAACCGAAATAAGATATTGCAAAATAAAACATTTTTATAAACAAAGAGCAACAATATACAATTGCAACTGCAGCACAAAAATCGTGAATAGTTTCTAAATACAAACACAACTGACACACAAACTTAGTTAACAGCAGCTTTCATAAAAAATAAAAATTTGGGAGACTTTGATGGAATGAAGGCACCAGTAGGCCAATTGCAATAGACAATCATTGAAATAAAAAAGCAAAAGAGAGAGAATAAAACCTCTGTTATATAATAAAAATATAAACATATTTTATCAGCTTCTATTTCTACTAAAGAAAACTACAAAATTTTATACGAAGATATAAAGTGAACAAAAATAGAAAAATATCTCAGCAGTTGGCTGTGGAAAAACAAAAAGCTCTCCATACAAGACAACACGAGATTAAAACAAATTTTCAATAATCAGTATAAAAGTGTTAATGCCTGCTAAACATGTTTTGCAAAATTTATATTAATACTATAAATATCAAAATAAATACTAAAATATTTGGTAACTATTTTGCAAGCGAACAAAGTACATTTTCCACAATATAACAATTTGTGTGTCTCATTCTGTTCATGTCTAAAACAGCTGTTGTGCTAAAATTGGTAACAGTTTTTGCTCTCAGCTAAAAGCTAAAGATTTACAGGAAAACTCAAGCGCTAAACTAAATACCACAAGAAAATATAAATGCATTAATAAAACAGCCGTGAGATGTGTCTTAAAAAACAGAGCCTTAATTGCAGAACTTCTTTTTAAGGCTTTAGAAAAAAGTCTTTAACAAAAGAAAAAAAAATTATTAAAACACGATGTTTTGTTATTTTTATAAATTAAAAGATATTAATAAAAGAAATAGTTTTTTTTAGGTCAAAAAGTAAACTAATTTAAAAAAAAAGTACTTTTTAATGGCACGTTAGTTACACGGTTTTTTTTAATTATATTTAAAACGTCGCACAGAGGAGTATTTGACCCAAAAAGCTGGCCAAAATTATTAGGCGTGGTTTTTGTTTAAAAATTTTAACTTTTTTGATAGTTTTAGCTTTAGTTTGATAAAAAAAAGGTAGTGGCAGATTATTGTTGGGGTAGTGTTATTTTTGACACCACCCACCCACCAACCACCCACCCAACCTCCATTTAGAACTTTGTATATTTTTTTTTTTTCATTTTGAAGAGAATTTATTTTTATATATTTGTTGTGTATTTTTAGAAAAATTATTTATTATTACGTATGCCGTTCTCCCCCTCGCATTCCGCCAAAATTTGATTTGCAACTGTACTTTATTCTAAGAGCAAGTCAAATTAAAATTAGATAGTCTAACTATTGTAGTTGTGTAAATACAGGGAAATAAAACATAGCTTTTTATGGATGTTACAATGTCTCCCTTCTCAAAATTATAATATATCAAACATTAAATATTTATAAAAATTGGTCTCGTAGCTTGGCATCGTAAAAGGAATAGAGAACCAAATAAGAAAAAACATGTTTACTTCTAATATTTATTTTATATTATTAAATGCAATGGATATACTTTTTTGTTGGCATTGTATAAAATTTCATATTGGTTTTTCGTGAGCTCAGCATTTATAAACAATGCTAAAGCACCCTCCGCTGAAAACTTATTAACTGTGTTGACTTCGGAAGTTGCTAACGATCGCTTGTAAATTTTTGCTTTTCTTGGAGATCGTGTTATATCCATTATAAGTTTAGCCGCATCTGGCTCTTTGATTCAGTAAATGTAATCTCCTCTGTTGTTAATTGCTGACGAATTTCTGCGTTTTGTTCTTCCACTTGCTTCATTAAATCCTTTTTTTTGGTCGCCCTGAAGATGAACTGCCAAATACTGGTATTGTCACAGTTCCTTCCAGCCATTTAGCATACGTGCTTTAAAATCGGTCCTCTTTTCGTTGTGCTAAACCCCAATATCTTTTGAAACAATTTTTTAAATTTATAACACACTGCTTCACTGCTTGTATATCCCCATCTTCTTGGCATTCTGAAATCACACACAATTTACTAGCTAAAAACTGCAACTTCTCGTCACTGGTTCTAGCATTAGATTCCTGTGCTATTTGGAATAACTCAAACTCAAACTCTTGTGTAAATTTTTTCCATGTTATCTCTTATAATAAGAATTTTGCGCAATAAGCCGTATACGTATATTTTTCAAAGTGCATTTTCCGTTACTTAGTTAATAACCTGATACTCGGGTGCATTTTTTATATACCTGCACCGTTTTTAAATGTAATTTTGATTTGTAACACTTTTAAATTAGGTATGTTTATAGCTAACTATATTTTCAGAAGAAATAAAGTGTCCTGAAGACGATGAAGTGTTACATAGACCGCTGGTAAACAAAAACAGTTTAATAGGTGTGTATTCGTGGGTTGACTTACAGTTAGTTAATTTGAATTTATAAAGTAAGAACTGAATTCTAAGCAATTCCTCTATAAAGGTAGGTAATCCATCATGTTGGTAGTTGTTAAAAGTGATTAAATAATATTTCACATCAATAATTCGGAAAACACAAAAGTTTATGACGACAATAAAGTATAAGAAAAAGTGCCTTATGAGCAACAATAGAAAAAAGGTAAAATTTTCAAACAATCACCAAAAATAATGGCGCAAACTTGCGCAAACTTTTTTTCTTTTTTCTTCAATTAGAGATTTCATATTTTATTTTGGTATATAACATTATTTGTACAACAGCTACCTTCACTTTCAAAAAGCTTTTCCTTTTTCGTTTTTGGTAAGAATTTAAATACATAGTTTTTTTTATAATTAAAATTTTAAAAATAAATATTTGTGATAATTTTTTCTTTTTAAATATTGAAAATAGCTGAAATCTTTCAGGCAAAAAAAAAAATCAATAATAATACCTCCATTCGTTTAGCCACAAAAAATATCATATAAATATCTTCAAATCGAAAAAATTCAATAAAAACGCATGTAATTTTCATCACTTTCCTGATTTTAACAGTGTCCCACAACTACAAATCTTAACTTACAGCCTTTAAAATGCACGATATGATGTAGAATTTTGTTTTCTATCGATCTGCGTAATTTGTTCTTAGGATTTAATCAAATTAATTTTTGCCTTTTTGGCCAGCTTTTTGGGTCAAATACTCCTCTGTGCGTCGTTTTTTAAATGTTTATTTTTTAAAAGTTAATATTTTTAAAGGTATTTTTGTAGAGGTCACTCTAAAGGTACTTTTAAAAGGTACTTTTTCACAAAACTTAAAAGGTACTTTTTTTTAATGTACGGTTTTTACAGGTATTTTTTTAAGGTCTTTTTAAAGGATAACTTTTTAAAAGGTACTCTTTTTGATAGCCCTTTTTTAAACGCACGTTTTTTTTAATAAGTACATTCTGTTATGTGTGCTCTAAGCATTACTACAAAAATTAAAATAAAATTAAATGAAGGGTATCCCAATAGTTAATTGATTTTCACATATATGGACTTATTTTTTGAACCACAAAAGGCTGAAACAATACTTCTATGTAGAGTACCCGATTAGTTTGCAATAAAGACGAATAATAAAATTTAAAAGGTTTCCCAATGTTAACGTTATTTTCACAACGCCTTATATTAAATTTACCAAACGACCGCAGCAACAACTTTTGAAAAGGATATTAAAATTAAAAGGGTGACCCATACATGATGAGGAACTCTTCGTGTATGAATTAAGCTGGGACTTGGTGGCCTTATTTTTCTTCACATTACAGTAGATGATATTTTAGTGGCATTCTGATGCTCTTAAGAAATATTTTTTTCCTCAATAAATTGAAATACAGGTGAACTTAAGCCGAATTAAAATTTTTCATTTATTTATAATAATAAAAGAGGTCCAATTATAATTTTAAAAATTAAAAATATTAAAAAAAATGTATAACTGTTTAAAGAGAGGTAACTGTATTACTAAAACATGATTTTTTCTTCTAAATGCTTCTTAACTTTTGCGTTAAAGCAGTCATTTCAACAACTGTATAGATTTTACCCAAACAATATAACAAATAATGTTTATTTTTGTTTTATTCGTGTGTTAGTGCATGTTCGTATGCATGTTTAAATATTTAAAAGCAACTAATATTAGATGGTGATACTAAAGACATTAAATCAACAAAATTTAAAAGTGGGTTGGTAGGTAAACTACTCTTAGATCCACTTACACCAATACGATCTGTACATGAACATATTCTGAAAATGTATTAAAATTATCTTGTATCTGTAAATATCCAACTAAACACACGACCGGCGGCTGACTTACAGATTGAGACTAAGTTAATGTGAAAAACCTCAACAGCTACAACCACAAATAAAACAATAACAAATAAAAAAACAAAACAAACTTGCCTAAGAGTTAGTATTGCTACTGCACCTGTTTGTGGCAACTGTCGCTGCAACAAGTATTTGCTTTTTTAGCCGCTTTGAAACTTGCACTTTTAGCAGGCAGATTCGTTCAAATCAAATAGTTACAAACAACAACAAGAAAACCAAAATTAGCTGACTGGCCATCGTAAACAATGCCCGTTTTTCTTGTTAACGTTTTTTACTTTTAGTTTTTTATTTTTATTTGTTTTTTTTTTTTTTTTGATGATTTTGCGGTTTTTCTGTTAAATCTTAAGATTTTTTGTCATTAAACTATGAGCAGCTTGGTACTTAATATTTATTGTTTTTTTATTTTGTAAATAATATTTTTATTTTTTGTTATTATTCAAAAAAGAGGTGGTACCGTAGGTTTAATAAATTATGTTGTATGAGATGATGCATGAACAATGACAATTGTCACAACAATAACATGAGCGAATCACTTAATGATTTTTAACTTAAACTACAATCTTAATTTATTGTATTTTCCTTTATTTTAATTATTTTGCAAAAATGCAATTATATATTCATTAAAAATAAAACAAATTTGTTTTATGACAAAATTTCCATACAAATTTGTTCTAAAATACATTTCAAATCCATTTTTAACCGACTTCAAAAAAGAAGGAGGTTATACAATTCGGCTGAATGTTGCTTTTTTATATTTTTGCCTCCAGAACTCAGTCATTTCTTATCCGATTTTGAAAATTGTTGGTAATATGATAGATATGATGATATGGTATGCTTACAGATTGGTCCTGTTTTAAAAACAGTTCATAATCTTAAAAATTAAAGGGTGTCCCTATACAACATACATATTTTTTACGTGTATTTTAAACTGTAAAGGGCGATTCTCTAAAATTTAAAATGACTGCGTCTTACTACAGCCCCCAATAGCAAATAGTTATACAAAAAAGATATAAAAATTAAAGGGTGCCCCCATAATTGATGTAAATTTACTTTATCCGCCTATCTTTTAAACCGTTATAGACAAACGCTTAAAAATTGGACAAAATGTCGATTGCTATGGCCGTTATAGTAACAAGTATTAATATTATAAATTAAAGGGTGCGCAAATATTTTATTAAATTTGACGTATATGGCCATACTTTTGAACAGTTGTTGACAGACGCTTGAAATTTACAACGAACCTGTATTGCTAAGCCCGCTACAATAAAAAGTATAAAATTTGGATGTGGAAGTTAAAGGGTGTTCCAATAGTTAATGTAATTTTGTGTATGTGACAAAATTTTTGAACCGTTATAGACAGAACGCTGAAACTTAAAAGGGACCTGTAATGCTAAATCCACTATATCAACGAGTTTGTAATATGAATTTATAAATTAAAGGGTGTCCCATAAATAATGAAGATTTACTTATATGAGCCTATCTTTTCAATCCGTATAGACAAACGCTTGTAAATTTGACGCAGTGTCGATTGCTATGGCCGTTATATTAACAGCTGATAATATTTAAAATTATAAATTAAATGGTGCACCAATAGTTCATTTAATTTGGTATATGGCCATACTTTTAAACAGTTATAAACAGACGATTGAAATTTAAAAATAACCTGTATTACTTACTCCTCTATAATAACAAGTATAAAATTTGGATTTGGAAATAATAGGGTGTCCAAGTAGTTTATATAATATGGTGTATGTCCCTGGACTTTTGAACCGTTATGGACAGACAGCTGAAATTTATAAGGGACATGTTTTGCTTAGTCCGCTAAAACAAGAAGCTTATAATTTGAATTTAGAAATTATAGGGTGTTCCGAAAATTAATGTAATTTGTTTTATATGGCCGTATTTTTGGAACGGTTGTATACAAACACCTTCATTTTAGACAGAATGTCCACTACTTTATTTGGTAATAATAAGAAGTATAAAAATGTTATATTATAAATCAAAGAGTTGATATAATCGGATGTATATGGGCAAACTGTTAAACCGTTACAGACAGACGGTTTAAATTTACACAGAATCTGATTGCTAAATCTACTACAACAGCAAGTATATACATAATTTGAATTTGGAAGCAAAAGGGTGACCCTATAGTTTCTGTAATTTGATGTACATTGCCAAACTATTGAACAGTTAAACTAGAATAAAGTTTGGAGATATAAGGGTGTCTAAATAGTTAATGTAACCTAATTTATGTGGCCATACACTTGAGCTATTATAGGCAAACAGATGAAATCTGTTTTGAACTCGTTTTTTTTGCAAGAATTATATTATATTAAATTAAATATAATGCTAGAAATGGTTAAAATCAATAAACAGATATAAAATGAATGTAGGCAATCAAACTAAATTGATCAGCTGCTGCACAGTGGAATTTGGTATTGTTAATACCATTTAACAGCATTTAGGGGTTGCTGTTTTTTTTAGGTCGTTGGCAGCATGAGCAGGGCTTAATATTATAAACATTATTTATAAGACTGTGTGTCACAAATCGATAGAAGAAATTAAGTTGTGATTAAGTTTTTTCAATGAATGTTGTAATTTAAGGAAGAGCTGTAAATGAATCATTCATTTGTGAATTAATTCGTGAATCATTTAGCAAACTTTTATTTATTTTTTTTTTCGCACAAACAAATGAATTTACAATTTAAGTCAATTCAAATGAATTTGGTAAAGATGATTTGTAATTCGTTTGATTTTAAATGAATTTGTAGAATGAATTGTAAGAAGGTGCTAATTCAAATGAATTTGAATTGAATTGATTTTGTATTAATTCTAATAAATTATAAAAAAAAAATATCACTTCATTACCAACTTAATTAAATTGAATTAAGTGCAATTTGAATTGATTTTGTAAGCAAATATGCAGTAAGCAACTCCTGTTTTAATCATTGTGTATTTTTTTTTTTTTTTGGTGGGAGAGATTTCAATTTTTCATTCAAACGAATTTGAAATGAATTGCAGTTCACTGTAACAAATTTATTTAAATAGGAAACGAATTGTTATTCAATTCTGCCCAATTCGTGTAACTAATTCTAATTTCATTTTATTCTTTTTTGTTATGAATTTCATTGAAATTTTGCACATTTTTTACAAATTAAAACCAAACCATCTATGAAAATATAGTTTAGTGAAGTAACTTCAATCAAAAAGGAAAATATGGAGGTGACAGAGAATTAAAAAATAAAGAAATTTTGGTGCTGCATACATATATAATTTTAGATAAAAATGTCATCGTCTCTTTATGGTTTAAGCATTTTTAAAAAATTTTAGTATTTTCTTAAAGATCTCTTCAAAAGCTTTAAAAATATAACCCATATTTATATTTGGAAAAATTTGAAAACTTCAGAGCACCGGATTTGTACCGTTATGATTTTTCGGGATTTGTATCGTTATGATTGACGATTTAAATATAATAAATGTGATATCGTACCTTTTATATTGAGTAGGTTCTTATTTTTCTTTTAAAGTATTTGTCAAGGCAGAAATTGTTTTTCCATAACTTAGCGGTTACGTCTTTTTTTTCAACTATTTTAATTTAGCGTCTTTTTCCGCTACCTCAAAAAAATGTAAATCAAAAAGACTTCAAATAATTATGTTTTATCTACATAATTTTAATACTTTTATAAATTGTAAAATTTTATTAGAACTCTTTATTAAAAAGTGAAGTGCACTTTTTGCACCGCCTTACTATTCTTTATAACCTGAAATAATTCTTAAAGTGTTGGGGGACACGATGCCAAACTTTGGGTGTATGAAAAATTAATTAACATTGTCAAATTCTGTTTTTAAAAATTACACTTTTCGCAATAAAGCATTTAAAGGCAATTGCTAGAGCATTTTCTTATAAAGTAAAATAGCTTTTGTTTAGATTTTTAATCAGCTGCCAGAACTCGTCCGATTTTTGTCAAATCTATTGTTTGTGTTAAGAAATATTTTTTACTGCACGCAAGGAAAAAACATGGTTGAGGTAACCATAATCTAAGGGCAACATATTATGGTTGTATTATATGGTTGTTAACAAAACATAGTATTGTTACATTAAAGCTAGTGTTTCAACCATATTATTGTCTAACATAACAATAACATGGTAAAATCTAAAAATAGTTATGTTATAATATAAACAATAAATGGTTACATTAAAACATCATCATATGGTTGAAAATGTCATGTTATATAATTGAATTATTATTATTATTATTATTATTATTATTATTATTATTATTATTATTATTATTATTATTATTATTATTGATTTGTTACAAAAGTTATTCAATAACATAAATGCACAAAAAAAAAACAATTCATTGCTTATTATATATAATTAAAAGGCTTAAACACATAGGCTACAAGAATCATTTATAAAAAAAATATAATTTATAAGCCCAAATAAAGGCATCTTGTCTGCATACATTCCCATGTGAATATCCATTTATGGAGTAAACGTGATATTCTCGTATTGAATATATACGGTACGTAATGGTACTTCGGTACTGACTGCACATTTATCCAAGACTTCTAATACGTTAATATGGCATCTGGCAACTATTGTTGATGTATAATATAATAGCTTTAAATAAAAAAAATATGTAAATGGTTACACAATTGTGCTTAAAACACCAAAGTAAAGATTTATATGTTAACATACATAAATATGTATATTTCAACTATTTTTGAAATGCTTTGCTTACCTTTTTATTTGTTGTCATATTTTCTGTATTATTTTTAATTGTTTATTTTTTACATACATTTTTATTTTTTTAATTTTCTCTAACAATAAAAACAATTTCAACTTTAAGCTGACAAAAAATTACTAATTTGATAGAAAAATATTCTGTCAAGACCAAGAACAAAATATTTTTAAGCGGAAACATTATTTTGTTTGCTTTTAATCATACTCTGATTAATTTTATATTATTATGGTTAAATATATTATATTATTTTTAATACGTTATAAGACTTTAGTCGTAGTTCAAATTTTTTTACGCTAAACCAACCATGTTGTATTTTTTGTGCACAGTAACTATATAATGGTTAAATATAAACAAAAACGTGTTTGTTGTGACTGAATTATTGCTGAAAACAACTATAATTTGTTCTCTGCAACTTTACAATGTTACAAAGAACATATTATGGTTATTGTGACCATTTCACAACCATGTTTTTTCTTTGCGTGTGTTTGTTGAAATACTATATAATTTTTTTTCTTCTTGCAAGTTTATTTTATGCAATGCAGTATACTGCGATGTTATTAATTTTTAGTTTTTATTTGTAACAAACTTGAGCCCGACGTTAAAATATTTATTGCTTTGTAAATCAGTACTTATGCATTTCTAATCATTTTATTTTATAGTTCTTGCCACCCATTCTTAATAAAACGGTAAAGTAAATTTAAACGATTCAGTGAGCCTATCTCTGAAAAATAAAGCGAGTAAAAAGTGACTTACATAAACTTATTCCACCAAACTGATTAGAGGTGTTAGTAAAATTACTCAATTCCAATTATTGAAAGTTTATTTAAAATAAGAAAATATCAGTTTGCAATAATTATTTTCCCTTAATGTTATAATTTTGTAACTCTTACTTTTGCAAAGCAAAAAAAAAATCAAGTTAGGATGTGTGATAACTTTAAATTTAATTGGGGATTTTCTTTGTTTCCGAAAGAAAGTATATAATCAATAACATCTTTTAATTCATTTAGGGAAAAATTTTAATTTTCAAAGATATGTTTATCAAACTATAATAAGTCACTTATTTATTTCTCTTGATACACTTTACTCTTCGTCCTTAACAATTCTGCATTATTTTTGCTAAATATTTAAATGGCAAACAAAAGTTCAAATTTAATTTTATTTATCCTTGTGCTTATTATTTTATTAGTTAATAAATCAAAACTTAAACGTTTCAACAATTTATTAAATGAATACGATTTCATTTCAATTAATCAAATATCATCAAACAGTCAATTGTTTTTTTTTATATAATTTAAATAAATGACTTAATAAAAGACAAATATGTAAAACAGTTTTGATTTGTTTGCTTGAATATCTACGTTAGCTTTATAATTATCACTATTAATCTGTTGCACAGTGCAAATAAATATAATTGAAAGCAAAATGATAGATAAAGTAAAAAACAAAAAGAAATCTACTTAAACTAATAACTGCAAGCAGTAAAAATGTTGCTGCAATTTTTCTTTTCTGTCTGTTGTTTACAATTTAACAACAAAAACAACAATAAAAGTTGAAAAAATTTTTTCACTCTCAGCAAAATCCATTCAGACAACATAATATCATCTTACACATAATGCTGGTATATAAAATCTTTTATATTTAAAAACTACATTGGCTGTATACACGATATGATTGCTCATTTGCTATTTCAAAGTAAAACTAAAGCTCTGGTTCGTAGTCGCTTTTTAATATAAAAAGCATTGCAAAAATATAAAAAGTAGTGCGAAGGTCATTTCATCTTGTTTGTTATGATGCAACTTTTGCTGTTGATGCAGTTTTTTTTTTATTGAATTGTTGTTTTTGTTTCGTGTTTTTTAAGGTGATTTTTATTTTGTAGTTGTTTCGAGTGAAAAGCAATTTTGCTGTTGCTTACCTGAAGAATTTTGTTAATTTAGTTTGATATATAAAAGTTTGTTTTCTTGTTTTTCTTGCATTTATTTTGATCAAATTTTTAAGCAACTTGTTACAGATACAGCCAGCCGTTTTTGTAACTATTATGTTTTTTTTTAATTTAAAGTTATTTAATATATATACCCATCGCTGCATATACAAACATGATTTTTTTTATTTAAAATTGGTTAATTTAAAAATGCGAAAAAAAACGATTATTATGTATTTTACGAGTGGTTCAAATTTAATATCAAACTATTTTAAATAACTATTTCTTAACTTGTTAATTAAATTGCATAGTATAATTAGCAGACACTGTAATTAATTAGTATAGATGCAACAGTTGCCTTTTAGAAACACCCTTTAATTTCGAAATTTATTATTTCTAGTTTATTTTTATAGCGGACGTATTTTTTCATACTCTGTGTGAATTCTAAATATCTGCCTACTACGGTTGAAAAAGTAAGGCCATATAAGAAATAATTACGTCTATATTGGGAACCCTCTAATGAAAAATTTTATTTTTTCTGCTTGTCGCATTGTTGCATTATAGCACATAATTTTACTGACACTGTACAAATAAGACATGTAATTACAGTTCAAAAAACAACAACGATTTAACAAATATTTTTATTAATTCTACGGTAATTTCGGAGCACACTTTAATTTTTAGTTTTTGTAGCGGCTGTAAAAATTTCAAGAATCTACCTTTTACGGTTCCAGAGATAAAGAGCGGTTACAGACGGATCAACATTGCAGCGAAAACAATAGGGTTACGATCTTACACTGTGTGTACGGAACACTAAAAATGGAAGCAAAAATCGTTAAAAAAAAACTAAATAACTTTTTTTTAAATGCTTAAAAAAAGTGTAGCTTCGGCTGTGTGGCACGTAGCGCCGTCCTGTTGAAACCAAATGTTGCCAGTATCCTCCTCTTCAATTTTTGTAAACAAAAATTCTTTCAACATGGCTCGGTAACGATAGCCATTGATTGCAACGGCCACTCTCCTCATTTTCGAAGAAAAATGGCCCAATTATGCCTCTAACCCAAAATCCGCACCAAACAGTGACTCGTTTAGGGTGCAACCAAATGCGACAATTTTGCTTGTTTACATACCCGCCAAGATCAAAATGAGCTTCATCTAAAAAGATGATTTTTTTGATTTTTGCAAAATTGGCATCTTAATGTCGGAATATTTCCCAGCGTTGCTCAAGCGTATACACAGCCATATTCGTTAAGCAGAAGGATAAAATTAATTATCTGTCGAATCAGACATGAGCTAACTGTTACCATTCACGAAATAAGCACTAGTTGCAAAAAATGCAAGCTTCTTTTACTTCGATTACAAGGAACATTAGC
The DNA here is from genome assembly GCA_916610165.2 of Gymnosoma rotundatum. NCBI lineage: Eukaryota > Metazoa > Arthropoda > Insecta > Diptera > Tachinidae > Gymnosoma > Gymnosoma rotundatum. The sequence continues at coordinate 51,945,595 of OU744338.1, forward strand.
TTTCCAAAGAGATTATTTTCCCGTTCATTGGAATGTATCAGGTCGAGGATATCCATTAAAATTATAAGAAATTCCTATAAATTTTTATGTCAGTGTTAACGTTTGGTTACATTTTTTACATATTTTGTAACTTTTGAAGGCTCTATGTAACATGTATAATTTTATTATATTTGGCCCTACTTTCGTAACTTTTGGTACAGACACGAAATAAAGTAATGTAACTGAAAAAGAACTTGTTTCTTTATATGAGGTAAGAACCTACCTTAGCATATTAATCTTTACATAACATAACAATTCCATTTTAATAACAAAGGTTCTTTGCAAATGCTATTAAAATCCCACATAAGAAATTAATTCGAAATTAACAAAAAATAACGTTGCTAAAGTTTTACTCTGTCCTTTAATGAGAAATTACGAAATGTTTCTTGCTTCATGTTTAGAAACAGCAAAATGTTTCTGGCAACAACTTGTCCCAACTGTGAAATAATCTGAGCTTCATTTCGTGTGGAAATGGTAGTGGTACCATATCAATACCCCAATTTAGAAAGAGTTCTTTTTTAATTTTCTTGAAGAAGTGCCGGATTATATTACGGAAAAATTATCAGTAATTTTATGTTGAATTTTTAAGCAAATAAGAATCAAATTTGTCTTTAATAACAGTATTTTTAAAATAATTAAAGTAGTAAATTCTATCAAAGCTCAATCTTTGAAAGGGGCATATCTATATTCGGCTATGCCCTTCACCATGCACATAAATCTAGTTAGGTGAAGTAACTGCAACCAAAAAAGCAAATATTAGGGTGACAGAGAATTAAAAATAAAAATTGCTGCTGCATATATATAATTTTACATAAGCATTTTTAAACAATTTTAATGTTTCCTTAAAAGTCTCTTCAAAAGCTTTGAAATGATACCCATATTGATATTAAAAAAAAATTGAAAATTTCAGAGCCCCGTAACCCGGTAATTATTGGCGAGCGTTTTTTTTCTTATTTTTAATTCGCTATCGTCCCATATATTTATTTTGTAATTGGAGTTACTTTTTTGTTTCAAATTACATGAAAATATTAGAGATAGGCGCAGTATTTTGTCTGCTGTTTTGAAGGACATGGACCTATCATGCTGATTTTAAATAGCACCTCTTTCGACACTATATCCGATCGTTTGACAATTTCATTTATTTATTTTTTGTGAAATCAAGTTTGCCTTGTCAAACTTAATTTCAACACTAACACGGACGGACATACAGACAAACGAACAACGCTCAATCGACTTCGTTGTGCATAAAAAGTCAGAATAAATATACTTTATGGGGTCGTAAATGGATATTGTAGAAATTAAACACGGATTGACAAACTTAGATATAATTTTTTTCCACTTTTTGTGGTGGAGAGAATACACTTTTCCTTGGCGAGGGAATACACTTTTCCATACCGAAATATAAGTGTTGAGTCTTAATTTAAATCTTAACGATTATTATCAGGCTGAAATATTTTCATACGTTTTTCTATTTTTTTTTTTTTTTTTTTTGTTATAATTTTCTTTATATTTTTGTTTAGTAAATGAATTTGTTGCATTGTTTTTTTTTCCTGAAATACGAAATAAAACTTTTTACTATATTTGATGTAAATTACATTAAATAACTATTTTTGAAGGAAATTTTCAAAAAGTAACATTTTATGTAAAATTGTAGGGAAAGGAAAAGTAAAAGCACTGGTTTGAGTTAATTGCCAAAAACCAAATGAACAACAATATTTTAATTAATGGAGACAAATTTTTATTGCATAAAATAGAAGAAACTGAAACATTCTTGAAATAGCATTATTAAATAATTTTCTCAAAGATATTTGAACAAACAAAAAAAAATTATTCGAGCAAATTGGAAAATATCAACAACGATATTGTTATTGGTATGAAATGGAAAGATAAAGATTAAAAATCCGATGATAATAAAAGCGTTGTAATGTTATTTATAGCGGTTTGTATTACATCTAAAAGAGTTTTAAAAGAAACAACAACTGTAGTGAACGTTTCTATTTTTTTTTTATTTTTTTCTTCTATTTTTCTAAAAGTTGCAAATGTACAACTATCTAAAATTTGTTTTGTGTTTGTATTTTCATGTCGCAAGTATTTTTATTTCTACACAAAAACTTTGTTTATGTGCGTATGTTTAAATTTTAAAAACTCATAAATTAATTCTGCTTTTATACGTTCCATGGTTGATAAAATAACTTAACAACAATTTTCGTCATAATCAGTTTTTTTCTAACGGAGTTATATTTTCAATTGATTTTATACCAAGAGTAGCTTGATCTGATAAAAAATTTTATAATATTAATTTTTTGAAAATTGGTATAAGTTCACTATTCCAAAAATTTAAGTAACTGGAATTTTAATGAGCTGTAGACTACTTATCCCCATAGTTATAAATACATTACAATAGAGTTCTGTCTTTACATAAAATAAACAAAAACAGTTTTGCTGTACGATTCCATTGCACAAATATGTTTTTCTTAAAGTGGAAAAAGTCTATTCCTAATAAGTTGTGGAAACATCATTAAAGAAAAAGACCAATTATACGCTGCCCAAGACTACGAGGGCTGCTCTATATATTTCTGGCCTAATAGTAAAAATGCGAATATTTATAATCAAAAATGGTTTTATTGTTTTTCAAAGTATTTTACAGCATGATTTATACACTTTTGCATGCGCTCAAACCAGTTGTCGAAGCACTTTTTCCACTCCGATTGAGACACCTCTAAAACATGGTTTTTTAACACTTCAACAGCTTCTTCTGGCGACGAAAATCGTTGACCACGCATTTTTTTCTTGATGTGCAGAAACAAGAAGAAGTCATCAGGTGCCAAGTCAGGGCTGTACGGCGGATGACCCATTAATTCGACGTTTTGGCCGGTCAAAAACGCTCTGGTTTGAGCCGATGTGTGAGAGCTCGCATTGTCATGGTGAACAATGATTCGTCTTCTCTTGTTGGTTTTTCGAATTTCTCCGATGACTTCAGGCAAACAAATTGTAGTGTACCATTCAGAAGTGACCGTCCTACATTGCTCAAGCGGAACAGTCGCCACATGACCAGTTTTGCCGGAGAAACAGGCGACCATTTGCTTCGAAGTGCTTCTTTCATGAACAACTTTCGTTGGATTTTGCTCGTCTTTGAAGACCCACACGGTCGATTGTTGTTTCGTTTCGGGCTCATACGCATAGATCCATGATTCGTCACCTGTGGCGATCTTATAAACGTCTTTTGAAGCACCGCAATCGTATTTTTGCAACATTTCTTTGCACCAATCGACACGAGCCTTTTTCTGAACGACTTTCAAATTGTGCGGGATCCAACGAGAACAAACCTTTTTTACGGCCAGGTGTTCATGCAGTATCGAATGTATGCTGGTGGAAGAAATGTCCAAGGATGTCTCTATCTCTCGGTGTGTCGCATGTCGATCTTACATTATGAGGTCACGCACGGCATCAATGTTCTCTGGCACAACTGCCGTTTTTGGACGACCTTCACGGAATTCGTCTTTGAGCGAGCTTCGGCCACGATTAAATTCATTATACCAACTTTTCACAGTGCTATAGGATGGTGCTTAATCGCGATACAAAGATTTAAGTTCATCAATGCACTCTTGTCGTGATAATCCACGTCGAAAGTTGTGAAAAATGATGGCACGAAAATGTTCACGAGTTAATTCCATTTTTTTCTATATTAATTTTTTCAGGTCACTGTAAACAATACAAATAATGGTCGTACGTCAAAACGTTTTGAGTAAGATTATGCTTAAAAATGACAAACTTTCCAATGGAAATGTCAGATCGCACTTGGCAGCACTCAGTGTTGCCAGGCCAGAAATATATATAGCAGCCATCGTATTATAGTGCAATTAACAAGAGAGAAATACACCGCTATGATAAGTGTGTCAATATGCTAACTGTTAAAGAAAATTAAGTATAAAACATCTTTTTCTTATTTAAAGGCGAAGTAAATTGTATTTTGATAGTTTAACATTACTGAAGTTAACTCTGGATAAATTTGGTTTTTCGTGTGTATAACTGTCTTCATTTTAACCGTTATTATTTACATAAAAATATATTTTAATCTATAAAAATATGGACTTAAATTTGCTCCTGTTTTTATTACTTCTAAAATGTATTCTTGAAAGTGATATAAATCCATATGGTGCCAAAAGTTCGATTATTTTTTGAGCAGTAGTGAAATGGCCATATGGATATGCTTTCCCCGCAGTAATACATTTCCTTTTCTAGTTTAGTTTAAAATAATAAATATTATGAAAGAATATCATGAAATATTTATATTTGAAGGAATCAAGCACGAATAAAGTAAATTAAATTTTAAAAGATTCCGAATAATAAATTTTCATATTGATTATTTCATAATAAAATTTCAAAGTTGTATAGTGTAAAAAACATGACTCAAATTCATTAAAGTTAGCACAACACAACATATGAAAAAATGGACTTATACCGCTGTCAGCTCAATTGGTTGAAGCCTCCTTCCAATATTTTTGAAGCACAGGTATTGTTGCATCAGTTTTCCAACAAAAAAAAAAAAAAAAAAAAAAAAAAAAAAAAAATCTTTTTTCTCTGTTTTTTTACTCGATTTTAGTAACAACCGATTTTTAGTTTAATTGCTTTCTTCTAAAATTCTTCGTTTTGTTTTCCACGTGGCATCACTGTAAAATAATGTTTCAATTATTTTTAAAATTTTTTTCTATAGTTGTCTGAAGTGTGTTAAATTTTTTTTGTAGGTTTCTAGGTTTTACTTTTAAAATTATTTAATTTCTTTGAAATCACCTCATTGTTTTTATTGTTTTTATTGCTTAAATATTGCAAATTGTTAAATATTAATTTTTTTTTTATTTGATACATGTCTCTTGAATTGATTGAATATATTTACAAGAAACTGATAAGGTTAATTAAAGAAAACAGCAATCATAATTTTGTTTTCTATATAAAAAAAAAATAATAAAATAAAAACAATTTTGTAAAGTGGCGGCATATTGTCTAGTTTTTTTATTCCAGTTGAGATTATAACAATTCATAAAGATATTTATTGTGCTGTCATGTTTATCTTGCTTGGTAAAACCAAAAAGCAAATTTAAGCTACGACAGCAAATATAAAAACTTTTTCTTTATAATAAATAAATACACATATGAGTTGGGATTGAGAAGCTAATTTTATGGGTTTTAAATTTTAAATGAACCATCAATGGCACATAAGACCAACCATAAAAATGTTTTGAAACCTCATAAAGCTGATTCAATTATTTAAAATGTAAAGTTTAATTATAATTCTTAATGATACAAATTTTGGCATTATTGACTCTAGGAAAATATAATTATTTATGTATTCTTTTATCGCACACTTTAAGCATGTGTTTTTTTATGTTTAAACATTGTTTTATGTGCGATAGGAGTTTCCAGTCTAAATGTCAGTTAAAATTGGAAGGCTGCATTGAAAATAACATTCGCTTTTTGTCAATAAAGAAACTAAATCTTGTCTATTTAATTGCGACTTTAGTGTCATGGTTTTTTTAATAATTTTAAATTTAGTACCTTTTTAGTGACTATTGAGAAACACCCGATTTTTAATTTTTTTTACACTAATTTAAAAAAAAAAAATGTTTTTAATTTCGAATAAAAATCAGAAGTTTGGTACTGGTGGGGTTATTAGCATTTAAGCGAAACAATTTTCCTTTTATTTACTGAATGTTGGTAGGGTTAATTCTGTTCCCATGAACAGTGTGCTGAATGCTCAAACTTAACTTAGTACTTAAATTATATACAAGAAAAAAATAAATAAATAGAAAATAATATGTAAAAATATCACCAGCTTGCAATTGATGATATATCTGCACCCATAGCAAGTAAGCCAACACTGCACAGTGGGACAGAATCGAAATATTTGTGAAATAACTCAGTCATTTGTGAAGGGCTAGGCCGATTGAACAAAAATTTGACACGAGCTTAGCAAAGGTGTATCTGAGCGTTATTTTTAAAGCTGGATACCATCTACTTTCCAGATTTGCCGCTATGTGGTCTCAAATTTAGGTACCTCTCACCAGTAAATTGTTCTAATGCTTGGCATTTCTTCAATTCTGATTTAAAAAAATTATGAATGTTCTTAAAGGTCTAGTAAATACCTACAAACTGGTACTTTAAACTGCATCTTTATGTTTTAAAATGAACGAGTAATTTGCACTTTAAAATTTAAATTTTTGTGATTTTTCGATTAACGTCGTCATGCCTTTTAAAAATATTTGGTAAAAATTTTGAAAATTTTTCTTTTTTGAATTCTGTATGGTAGTAGGAAAATTTGAAGATTGTATTTTTTTTTTTTTTTTTTGGTTTTTTTCACTTAAAAAGTAGACGATTTTCATTTAAAAAATCCAAAAGAATTGCATTTTTTGTATTTTAGGCTAAAAAGGGCCATTAAGATTTTTGTTCGATAGAAAAGAGTTCTCTTAAGGAACATCCATAATTTTTTATTTATGTTTAAGCCAACTATATGTATAAACATTTAAACTAATTTCGTGTAAATCTGTTTATTCTTGTAGAGGATTGAGGTACTTCAATACGCCCTGTTTTACATCGAACTTTTGTATTTACCCTATAGGTTCTAAAATATCAAAGCTGTGATCAAAAAAGTAAGTCTGCTATAAAAAGCTATATGTACTCCGTATTGTTGCTGAAAGTATTTCATGGGCCCCAGCCCATATGTGGACTTAAGGGGTAAAAAGTAAAAATATTTTGTGGATTCTCGGATTTCCTTCTCCTAATTTTTTCCCCAACCAGGATTTGAACCATCGGTCTTATAAATGACTGAAATTTGTCTTTATTTTCGGCTTTTTGGTTCTTTTTAATTTAATTTCTAAACATTTTTAGACAGAAAAATTATTTACAAATGTATGCGGACGTTTTTCAAAGAAAACAAGAAAAATTAGACGCTAGCAGAATGAAATGCAGCATTTTCTGGACTGCCACATCCTTCATCAGCATTCTTTGCATCAATCTACCTTATGCTATGTACGTCGTAAGCATCATCTATTTAACCAACTAATCTTAATGTTAATTTGGTGAGATTAAGTTCACACACAACTTAAAGCATTTCTTTGTCGTTCTCTCTGTAACTCGTACTTTGGTTGTTGCTTTTTTGTTCTAGCCATTGGATAGCCACGAAATGCAACTTTTTATTTTTAATTATTTAATATGATACTGAAACAGCGTCTATAACGCTGTGAGCAAACAAGTATGAATAATTAAAAATAAAAAGTTGCATTTCGTGGCTATCCAATGGCTTGTTGTAGTTTTTGCTTAAACTTTGAGTTTTGTCTTTACTTTATTGTTTGGACAAAAACCTTTAAATTATTTAAAATAATTGTAAGAAGTTTCCAGAAGGGCTAGGTAAGCGGTATCAAAACGACCATCGAGACGTGCTTTCACCTTCAATAATAAATATCTGTGATTTAATTATTAAATCAGGATAATAAATAAAAAACTGCACAAAAAAAAGATTTTTTGAAAATTAATAAATAAAATTTGTAATTCCCTTTGTTTAATTTAATTAAATATTAAAATTATTTTCTTATATTTAACTATTTATGTATATAAATGGAAATGATGCAATGATTTACCTCAATAGTATTTTTACATTAAAAAACCATGTGCCGCAAAATGTATCTCACCTTTATAAATTTATGTTACGGAAGATTAAAATGAGTACGTGCGTGTAAAAAATTCCTTAAAAAAAGCAATTAAACATGGAAAAAGGGTAACCAAAATTAGGTACCATTTGTACTTTTTTACTACGCCTTTTATTTTGAACCTTAGCAAGGCACAGCTCACAACGCGGTTATCCAACCCAGTGTTGCCAGGGAAAGACAGGAAAAAAAGTTAAATATTTTCATTCAAAGTTACATTTTGAAATTTCCTTTAACTAAATAGTATTTTAATATGGTTTATATTAAATATCCTAAAAAAACTTTCTTATATTTCAGGGAAACTAAGATGGCAACAAATTCATTTACTGAACAAAAATAAAAAATAAAAAAAAAAAATAGAAAAACGTATGAAAAAAAATTCAGCCCGATGATTATCATGAGCATTTAAATCAGGACTCAATACTAATATTCCGGGATGGAAAAGTGTATGCTCTTGCCTTTCAATAAATTTCGTTAAAATAGGATTTTTTTAATGAATTCGTTTTACCTTTTTCTTAGAAAGATTGAGCATCGATAGAATTTATTACTTTAATTATTTTAAAAATACCGTTATTAAAGACAAATATGGGTCTTATTTGCGTAAAACTTCAACATTAAATAACTAACAATTTTTCATTAATATAATCCGGCAGTTTTTCAAGTAAATTAAAAGACAACGCTCTTCTAAATCGAGGTATTGGTACTGTACCACTAGCAATTTTAAAATTTTTTAAGCAGCAAAACTAAAATAGATCATTTTTTAAACAAAATACTAAGTTTTCCGTACAAAATAAGTGCAGCTTATATTATTTCACAGTAGGGAAAACTGTTGCGAGAAACAATTTAGTGTTTCTAAACATGAAGCTAGAAACATTTTACTGTTTCTAAACATGAAGCAATAAACATTTATTAATATTTCAATAATAGAACAGAGTAGAACTTCATTCAATAACATAATTTTTTGTTTATTTCAACTAATTTTTTTGTGGGATTTTGACAGCATTTGCAAGTAACCTTTGTTACTAAAATCGAATTGATATGTTAAGAGATATTCTTAACTCAAATTATGAAACAAGTACTTTTTCAGTGATATTGCTTTATATCCTGTCTATACTGAAGTTACAAAAATTTGCCGATATATAACAAAATCATACATGTTACGTGAAGATTTCTCCCTTTGTTTTAATAATGTTTTAATTTAATAAAATAATAAACATTTTCATCACATTTTTGCCACCTGTTTGTTTAATTATGTTCGTTTGCATAATATTTTCCGCTTTATTTTATTAATTATTTTAACTTGTCATATAATTAACTGACCATTTTTTATTTTCTATTTTTTTTTTTGTTATTGTTGCCATGCATTAATTAATAGAATGAATTAACGGAAACAACAACTTTAAAGACCCTTAAGTAGACGTAATTGATGTATTCAATTATTTTTAATCATTTAAATGGAAAATAATATTTACAAAACAAAATGTTTTTAAGCTCTTTATATCAGTTGAAGAAGAAAACTATAAATAATTTGTACCGATTAAAAATTAATAAGTTAAATATTTTATATTTGCAGATTTATAATTAATTTCGAAATATTTATCAGTAGAAAAATATCGCAAGTTTTAAAAGCAGAAATACATAAATTGGGCTGTAAGGGAAAAAGTGTGTATTGATATTGCTTAATTTATTTAGTGTCAATGCTGGATCTCGCACAGCTTTTGTGAATATGAAAAATGTAAATTGTATGTTATCAGGTCAGATCTGCAAAAAATATATGTTGCAAAAAAAAATTGAATAAAAATGTTATTTATAGATGAACTCCGTAAATTTTTAATAAATTTTTTAATCATGCAAAATATTTTACTTTTATTCGCTTTTTTTATTTGCTGTTTGCTATCTTTATAACACGTTTATGTTACAATAATAAAAGGAATTTTTTAAGTTTTGTTTTTACAGGGTTTTATAACAGTTGTTTAAAATCAATAAGAATAGTAATTTAAGGCAGGAATTGGCAAAATGTTATTGAGTGCCATATTAGTTGACCCCAATAATTCTGTTATATAATATAATTCTGTTAAAAAACAATTGAGCGGCACACACTGTTACGAGTTTATACAAAAATGGTAAAAATTATTGTAAAAATTCAACACCTTTTTGGTGATATTTTAAGAGAAAACACTTTAATTAGATTATTTTCAAAATATGAATGAACAGTGGTTTTTAAAAACTATTAAGTTGCTGCAGCTCAAAATTAGAGTTTGTATGCAAAAACATAGATACAAAGAATGTCACTGTCATTTTGCGTGTAATTATCGAGGCCAAATTCGAATTTTTTTGAAAAGGGTCAGTAAAAAATGCATTAAAATGCAGCCTTGGTATTTACTTAGAATTAAGCCAGTGATGATTATTGGTCATATGTAAAGTTCCGTTAGCAAAAATACATTTGTTACATAAAGCACATATTTTAAAACAAAGATAAACTTGAAACTAGATTTGAAGCTGAGATGAGCAACTGGTTAGATAGTGAAATACTTAATGAAGAAGTTTGCGAGTTATATTTAATTTTCAAATATTTTATTTTTTTGTTATGCAACATCACAATTTCAATCATTTGAATTCTGCTCGCATTAGGCTCCGAGTACAAGCAGTGGTAGAGACTGACCTTATGTAGTTATAAGAAAGCATCACAACGGACTAAAAGGAGGCGAGTTGATAAACTTATTGCATCAACTGCGGCTAACTAACAACTAAAGCTGCAGAAAAAATTACGAAGGCAACAGCAGTAAATTAGTTATCAGTTGAGCAAGCCTTAACTCTATATATTGACATTGATATATAGCAGGATCTAGAATCCTTGCTATAGTCACAGTTAAAACTATCCAACAAGTTACTAACATGGAACTTAAGACATCCATGGATTTTTACGATTCTTTTGCAATTATGTAACCAATAATAAAAATTTAGTTTTTGGCATATATGGGCGATATGTGCGTGTCCCTTGTCCGATTTTTTCCATAAATACGAAATTACAACACTTTGAGACAACTCCTTCTATTTTTTTTCACATCGTTATATTGGATCAAAACACTGTGCGGCATGTCATTGATTAATATTAATTAGCCGTAGACACAAAGAAAAAACATTATTATGGTATGGTCACAATAACTATATTATGACCTCTATAGAAATATGCGGTTGCAGTAAATAATTTATTGTTTGTTTAAAAAGTATTTTAGTCACGATAAACAATTCCTTGTGGGCATTTGTTTATGAAAAATTTTATTTAAAGACAAGGGATTATTTTTTAAATTATTTAATTTTCATAAAAAAAAACATTATGCTTTTTTTAAATTATTCCAATTTAATTAATTACCGATATTGGCTATTGCACCTCTCGATGGCCATTTCGCTACCGCTTACTTAGATCTTTAAGAAACTTCTGACAAACATTTTAAATAAACTAAAGATTTTTGTCCCAACAATAAAGTAAAGACAAAAATCAATGTTTAAGTGAAAACAATAATAACCAACAGTAGTTCTATTTTTCTTTTTACACTGTATACGGCTGACTTTTTTTCGGCTCTTTTATACAGTAGAAAGAGGACGAAAAACTTTAACTTTGATTTTTGTCTTTGCTTTATTGTTTGGACAATAATCTTGAGCTTATTAAAAATAATTGTCAGAAGTTTCCTGAAAAGTTAAGTAAGCGGTAACGAAATGGCCATCGAGACGTGCTTTGATCCTCAATAATCAATATCGGTATTAATTTAATCGTGAGAATTTATTTTTTTTTTGTACGTATTTATTTATTGTATCTTTAGGATATGAACTAATAATAAGTTATCAAGTCTTAAATCAAGAAATAATCTATCAGGCCCGACCAAAGTCAGATATAAATTTAGTGGCAGAAAATTAATGATTCATAGTTTTAGCACTAGTATTCAGACGCTTAACCTGAATCGTTGACAACTAAAGCCTTAGTATCCCTCTTTTTTAAGCGGATGTGTCCACTAAAATTTAATATATTGCGAGCAAGCTGAATAAGGATGGGTCTCGAGTAGTTGATAAGTATTTTCCTGCGTATTTAGCAATTTCAGCAGTCACTAGAGTGATGTTTAAGTCACGATGGATATTAGAATTTTTGACGTACCATGGTGCTGATGTTATTAAGTGCAAAAAAGTATTTTGTCTACGTGTGATCTTTTCCACATTAGAATCTGAAGCAGTTCCCCATAGCTGAATTCCGTAGTACCATATCGGTTTCAAAAGAGTTTACAATCTAGACTCAGGGTAAAATTTCTACCAATCAGCCAATGAATCTGAGCTAATTTAAGCTTCATCTGAGTTAGCTTTGCATCAATGTGATTCTTCCACGTAAGCCGTCGATCAAGGTGTATAACATGGAGTGACAAGTATCCCTTCGCAGAGTGAAAGTTGTATGAACACACTTTTGTTCGTTTGCCTTTATTCTCCATAACTTCAACCTTATTTCCAGCTGGGTATTATGCTCTTGAATATTTTGAGATGCTACACGAGGATACCCGTTTACACTAAGGCAGGTTGTATCATCGGCAAATGTAGATGTACGAGTAATACTACTCATTGGCATATCACAAGTATAAATTAAAAATAAAACTTGACCAAGTATACTGCACTGTGACAAACCAGCGGCGATATATTTAAGAGGACTCATGTAGTTTCCTTCTGTAACAGTAAACTTCCGTCCAATAATGTAACTTTCCAAAAGCTTCAGAATAAATTAATTAAATAATAGCACAAAGTTTTTAAAGAAAAATTTTATTATTTACAAGAAGCGCAACATGGTTCCAGCGTGTCAAGCTATTCTCGTTATAATTTCGCTAAAATAAAATATAACTATTAGAATAAAAAATATTTTATTTATAAAAAATCAATAACTCTAATTTGACTTAAGTTATAAATTTATTAAAAAAAAACATTTAATTCAACTTTAATTTCATCTTAAGTTTATTTTTATTTTAATTTTTAAAAAATTTTAAAGTAAGACAAGTTATTTACACGTGTATGCGGAAGTTTTCCAAAGACAACAAGAAATATTAGTTTATAGCTAAATGTAATTCAGCCTCTTGTGGATCACTAGCATGCTATCTTTCTTAGATTGTGAACGTAAGCAACATCATATATTTAAACAAATAATTCAACAAATAAGAATATCGGAAATTTTCATATTCAATCAATATATTATTTTGGTTAGACGAAGTGGAGTCTACACAAAATTCATTAATTTTTTGGTTGTGGACACTATAAGACGTTAGATATATTTTTGGTCTTACTTTCTGGTTTAGTCACGAATATAATTTCAATTTTATTCTATTCTTATTTTTAATTAAACCTTATATTATATTAATTTAAAATGTGATGACTTTTAAAGAGTATAGGACAACCTAATTTTGCCATTTACTTCAATAATTAAATTCCGACCATGAGAAATTTCTTCCCATTTATTTTTTATATGTATTAAGCTGAAACCCTTTTCTTTTATAGAATTTATTTTATATACACTTTCAATTTCTTGCGACTAAATCGCTAAATGGCAAAAAATTTAAAATAACACTTTATAATGTAAAACCTTAACTTTATTTTTGGAATTTCTTTTAATGTTGGTTTTTGTTTTTGTTTTTGTTGTTGTTTCTTTTTCTTTTTTGTTTACTTTGACATTGACTTACATTTTTTTTGCACATTTACTTTCTTGATTAACAGCTTTTTGACAACTTTTTTCTTAAAGCAAAAAATAATAAATATGTACTTATGTATGTATGTATACATGCATACATATATTGAAAAAATTTCTCATAAAATTATGAAAAATAAAAAAATAATTTAAAGCAATTTATAAATATGAAAGAATAAAATTATTTATTTAATTAATAATATTATGGGTTCTAAATTTCAAATGTTTAATTATTAAATTATCAATGAGGTGTCTAATACTAATTCGAAATCAAAAGATTCAAACAACAAACTTCTTTATCTTCACGATGCATCAAATTTTATTGCATTTAGTTAGTTCTCAGTTATTCAAACGTTTAAATGTGCCATTGTTTTATTCCTACTACGATTTGGTAATAATGTTGTTTCTTTAAGTGTTTTTTAAATTTAGCGAGAAGTTATTTAAAATTAGAGCTGCTTTTTTAATTTTATTTAATCTTATAGTTCTTTTTGAGCATGCGTTGAAATTTTCATTTTTTCTATTATTATTAACCTTTAACTTCTTTTCTGTAGTTTGTATTTTACAAAATTTGCTAAAGGTTAAACATTTAATTTAGTTTTTAATTACAATATTTGTTACCAATTTTATAAGATTTTATTATTAAATATCTTTAAACGGTCTAATTAACAAAGTTGTTCAATATCATTTGCATTGGGTTTTTTAATAAATGTTTAATAACAATATTAGTACTTAAAACTTTTTGAAAGACGTTAAATACATAATTATAGTGTGGAAAATAACAGATTTTGTTTTTGTTTTTAGGCTGTTTCTGTGTCATAAAAAGTGTTTTTAACAAATGTTTTTTTTAATACAGGCCTTCTAAAAATTTATGGTTAATAATTTAATTAACTGATAATTGAATGGTTTGTTTTTACGCTAAATTATTAATTTTTATAAATTTTTTTTAACTTGGTTTTTGAAATCAACATATTTTTTAATTATATTTTTTCTAGAAAAGTTTATACTTTCCAAAAAACTCAAGTATTTTAAAATTAACATAAGTCAGTGAGTGCCTTTGCTTTTTTATTTCGAAAAATCGATAATTAATAATTTCGAGCTTTAGAAATTAAATAAAGTCGGCTGCTAAGGCTGAGGGTTCGAATCCTGAAATGTATAAAAACAATTAAAGAAGAATATTTCTTATTCGAGCTGTTCCCACTAAGCAAAAAAATAAAGAGAATTAACTTTATTTTAGTGCTATTTTAATATAGTTTATAATAATGTTTTATATAGTTATTATGAATACTTGTACATTTTCGTTAGCACTAAACAACTAAGAAAAGTTTCATCGATGGCCACAATAGAAATCGAAAGTAACTAAACTTTTATACGATCTAAAGCTGAAATGAAGATCATCCTTGAGAATATTGTAAAATTTTAACTTGAGAAGTGTTTACAAAATGTAAGAATTGCTGAATAAAATAATTATCTCATGTAACTAATTTTCTAGATTTGTTTAAACTAAAATGATTTTTTGTATTAAGCAAAAAAACTTTATTCTGCAACAAAACAAACGATTTACACAAATTGCTTTCAAAAATGCAACATTAATGGCAAAAATGTAAAAGATGCAATTTGTAAGAAAAAGTCGACAATGGAAAAAATATACATTTAAATTTTTGTTATTTAAGATTTTTGCTCTTTTTTTTCTCAAGCCATCTGTCACAAAAGTTTAAATGTTAGGAAGACTTTTACTTTAAAATATCGTCAACATCATGCATGCAAAATTAATGAATTGAAAATGTTAACCATATTAATATTAAAGTTAACAAATAACATCCAAAAACAAATTAAATAAATTAGGACAAACAGTTGCGTGCTAAAATTATGTAAATTTTTCAAACCAGAAAAATATACTAAAAAACTATTGCAAAAATATATATGAAATCGCTGCAAGTTCGCATATTTCATTTTTGAGATCGGCAAAATTGGTGGAAAAAATTTGCATTAGATTAAAATGCAACCACACTTAATTTAAATTTAAATTAAACAAATGATTCCAGCTTCTTTTTAACACTCCAAGCAGAGATGCTTTGAAATTTACTTTATTTACTTTTACTCTGTTAACGTACTTTTTTTTATCATATAAAATACGTTTGTGGTAAAACTGTAGCAGCAAACCTGTTGTCAAAAAATATGTAACAGTGCCTTATTTTTAAATTTGGTTCATGGAAAATGGTTTATTAAAATACTAAAACAAGTCACCAAATAATCCAACAAAATAATAAAAAAAAAAAACATTTAATAAAAGACGTACTAAAACCACTTTTAGTGAAGAAAAATATTGTGAAGGAGCAAACAATCTGAATTTTTAAAACGAAAAATTTCTACTATGACTGGATTTATTGAGACCACAACCAGAGTTGTTTCTAACAAACCTGAAGTAAGAAATTATAGCGCAAATGTTTTATCTGCCCCTTAGTATCTTAAATGAAAAGGTTATTATTATACAATGACGACGCAGTGCAAACGTATCAAACATAAAGTAAAAAAAAAAATTTTTTTTTTTTTTTATAAAGTACTTCCCTTCATTAAATTATCAATTAGTGACTTAATTCATTTTATTTTTTATACCCTTTACCACAGAAAATGAAAAAATGGTATAACAGAGTTTGTCATTCCATGTGTAATTTCTACAATATCCATTTCCGAACCCATAAAGTTTATATATTCTGATTTTGTTTTGCATAGCGAAGTCGCTAGAGCGATGTCCGACTGTCCGTCCATGTAAGTGCCTTAAAAAACTTGATTTTACATAAAAAAAAATAAATAAATATGTCAATCGATCAGATATAGTTTCGAAAGTGGTGCTATTGAAAATCAGCATAATCGGTCCATGTTCTCCGAGGCAGCAGGCAAAACACCACGCCTACCTCTAATTTTTTCATGCCATATGAAACAATAAAGTAACTCCAATCAAAAGAATAAATATATGGGGCAATAGAAAAAATTTTCAAATTTTTTAAAATATCAATCAAAATATCATTTTATAACTTTTGAAGAGATTTTTACGGAAATATTAAAATTTTTGAAAAATGCTTTACCCATTAAGAGCCGACGTCATTTTTATGTTAAATTATATATATGCAGTCCCAAAAATTTTTTATTTTTTTAATTCTTTGTCACCCCAATATTTGCCTACTACTATTTTACTAGATTTGCATAGATGGTGAACGCTATATAAGATTCGGCATGGCACTTACTTGTTTTTAAATTAAAAAACTTTTGCTTTCGTTTTTCATCGCTGAACAGGCTGAACGGGGGATTGAAAGAATTTTTAAAAACTGTGATGTTTAAGGGATACCTTACCATTTGTTAGAGAATGCCTACTGCAGTCTACTAAACTTGCTTTTTAAACATGGACCAATGACTAGAAATAACGGCAACTTAAACCGGGTGTAAACACAGTTTTCTTAATTAAGAATTTAAATAAATAATGTTGCTACTCTAAATTATTGTAATAGTTACAAAGAAAAATATTTTTACGGATGTTCTTCTCCTCTTTTCCTTTCATAAAAGGACAAAGAAAAAAATTGCGTCAATGCACAGTGGAGCACAAAAGTATTTTTACACGGACGCAACAATTTCTCGACCTATTGAATTAAAATTTTACGTGTTCACTAAAGTGGCTTTATTAAGAAATTTTCCTCTTTATAGCGAAAGATTGATAGTTTTTTTCAAATTAAATGAAAATGAATTTTGTGATTATTTGGAATTATAAATAACATCCTTTAACAACTTTTCATTTAATAACCGTCGTAAACATGCAATTCTTTTTATCTGTAAATCTGTTGCTATTATATATTCTACGCAAAAACGGGTGGCCCTTGCAATGATCAAAATAAAAACTGACTTTAAAAAAGATTTTATCTGTTTGTCTATCACAGTTTAAGAGTCTGGCAATATACATCAAATTACATTAGCTATTGGGACACATATATAATTCATCTTCAAACTTTATATACGAGGGCTCCTTTATATATTTCTGGCCTAATAGTGAAAATGCGAATATTTATAATCAAAAATGGTTTTATTGTTTTTCAAAGTATTCTCCAGCATGATTTATACACTTTTGCATGCGCTCAAACCAGTTGTCGAAGCACTTTTTCCACTCCGATTGAGACACCTCTAAAACATGGTTTTTGAACACTTCAACAGCTTCTTCTGGCGATGAAAATCGTTGACCACGCATTTTTTTCTTGATGTGCAGAAACAAGAAGAAGTCATTAGGTGCCAAGTCAGGGCTATACGGCAGATGACCCATTAACTCGACGTTTTGGCCGGTCAAAAACGCTCTGGTTTGAGCCGATGTGTGAGAGCTCGCATTGTTATGGTGAACAATAATTCGTCTTCACTTGTTGATTTTTCAAATTTCTCCGATGACTTCAGGCAAACAAATTGTAGTCTACCACTCAGAAGTCACCGTCCTACGTTGCTTAAGCGGAACAGTCGCCACATGACCAGTTTTGCCGAAGAAACAGGCGACCATTTGCTTCGAAGTGCTTCTTCCACGAACAACTTTCGTTGGATTTTGCTCGCCTTTGAAGACCCACACGGTCGATTGTTGTTTCGTTTCGGGCTCATACGCATATATCCATGATTCGTCACCTGTGACGATCTTATAAACGTCTTTTGAAGCACCGCAATCGTATTTTTGCAACATTTCTTTGCACCAATCGACACGAGCCTTTTTTTGAGCGACTTTCAAATTGTGCGGGATCCAACGAGAACAAACCTTTTTTATGGCCAGGTGTTGAAGCAGTATCGAATGTATGCTGGTGGAAGAAATGTCGAAGGATGTCTCTATCTCTCGGTATGTGGCATGTCGATCTTGCATTAAGAGTTCACGCACGGCATCAATGTACTCTGGCACAACATCCGTTTTTGGACGACCTTCACGGAATTCGTCTTTGAGCGAGCTTCGGCCACGATTAAATTCATTATACCAATTTTTCACAGTGCTTTAGGATGGTGCTTCATCGCCATACAAAGATTTAAGTTCATCAATGCACTCTTGCCGTGATAATCCACGTCGAAAATTGTGAAAAATTATGGCACGAAAATGTTCACGAGTTGATTCCATTTTTTTCTCGTAATAAATTGATTGTTATTTATTAATATTACTTAAGCAGAATATTGTAACCGATTATATATAAATAAAATATAAATAAAAAAGTAACATTCAGACGAATTGATAACCTAACTCTTTTTTGAAGTCGGTTAAAGAAAAAACCATGCGAGTAAATGTTTTATTCTTTTTTTTTTTTTTTTTGACCTAGAAAAAAAATATTGCACTGAAATGTTTAATTTATAAAATGAATTAATTAATTAATTTTTGTATCCCTCAGTTAATGTTTTTTTTTAATAAATTATTTACTTAATATTTTATTTTATTATTTTTAGCAATAAAAAACATACACACCTGCACTTGCAAGAAAATATTAATTAAATGAAAATTTTACTTAATGTCCATACATTATTCTTGCTGTATTTAAGTAGAAATGTTAACAAACTTAAATGTAAATAATGATAAATTATTGCAAAATGTAAATTTATTATTATGCCAAATAAGCTGGTTATACGCTTAATAGCAGAGAAAAAAACTAAAATAAACAGTTGTGTAGATTTTTTAAACTATTTGTTTATAATTAATTTTGCGTAATCGAGTTTATTAATTTAATTTTTAATTCTGTTAAGAACCCTAAGTCATATTAAAAACGAACACTGTTCGGTTGCAATGTTTTTTGCGAAAATAAATCCATTTTTAACTGTGAGCAAATAAATGATAGAAACTTTCCCAAAAACTTAACATTAATTATAATTTTGTTAAAATAATTTTTTAAGCTTAAGAATTGTGAGAAATACTAAGCTTAAATTAGAATTATTTAAAAGCCCTTCACTTTTTGTCTTGATAATAAATTTGAGCAAAAAAATCGATTTTAAAAATTCATAAAATAATGTTTTTTGAAGGAGGTTTTTTAATCAAAATATTAAAATAATTCGACAATAAAATGTTAACAGTTTTCATTATTTGCAAATAAGTTTTTTAATGTTAATAATAATTATATATTTATGCCAGGTTTCTAAATAAGAAGTAATAATAAAATATTTCGTAACTCATTTTATGCAAAATCCAAAATGGGAGATCAGTTTTATTTTTAATCGTTTTTAAAACAACTATAATTTTTGCGCTATATTATAATATTTTTAGAGAGAACATAATATTGTTTGCGTTACCATAGTAAAATCATGGCTTTTTTCTCTGCGTGTAGGCTAGAAGCTTAACTTATGAGGTTAGTCTGAAGTTGGCCAAAGAGGCAGCTAACTACTGGGCAAACTAACTAACAGGAAACTGTTGTTATAAAATACCAAACCGTCTATTGTTAACAAAAACAATAAAAACAAATTGATAGAATTTATTCCAAAATACTATTTTATAACTTGAAAATTTAGAAGGCAGCAGCAGTTGTGTAACAACATCAATGTAACAATTGCTAGCGCAACTGTCATCTTAGGAAACTGAATTGAGTGTATTAATTCATTGTAAATTAAAGTAGTTTTGTGGACTAGTGTTCAAGAACAACATTTGCGTTACTGCTACGTGATATTTACGAATAACAATTGAAAAGTTTCAGTTGACATAAAAAAGAAACAACATGTATGTAATTTTGGGCAAAATTTTTATAAAATTTTATTCGCAGTGGGAAAAGTTCATACTCGTATGTTATAAAATAGATGTAAAATAAAATTATTCTAAATCACTTTTTTGAGGTTAAAAATACCGTATGGGTTTTTGAAAAATATTCTTACATTTTTACAAACTCGTTGGGCTCTTTTAATTGCAAAATAAACGAGGCCAGAAAGTATGTTCTTTGCCATCACTTTATTTTTCCAGCTCTGTATAATTATGTTAACATACACTTGTCTCCTTGTTCTTGCCACTGCAATTTCTAATTATAGACGACTAAAAACCACTATATTGTTCCACTATGGAAAGGTGTGGCAACTTACTGTAATTGTTTTTTTAATACAAGAATTTATAAACGTGTGGATTACAACTATTCAATAGAATGCTGAAACATCAGCTTATTTCATTATATGATCAAAGGTGTTTTTATGTGTGTGTGTACATAAAGAGAGTTTTTTTGCGTTACTTTATTATTCAGTTTTAATATTGCAATATTGATTTTTGTTTTATATACAAACATATTTACTAAAATCACAAACTATTGTAAGTTGTATGATGTATAAAAATAATTACACCGAAAATTAATAAGAGAAACAATTAGATTTTTAAAAGAATGATAAATAAAATTCATACGAAGAGACAAATATCATAACTTTAATGTAATGGCTAAACTACTAAACCGCATTTGATAATATTTGAAACGCGGCTAGATATTTTTCCTAATGGTGAAACAGGGTTTTTATATTTAAGAAAATAGCGAAACAGGAGATTAGAAAATGGGGAAAGGGCATTTTTGTGCGTGTGAATCAATTTTAACAAGGAGTCCGCTAATCGATTTTAATGAAATTCGAAACAAAGATAGGTTCTCATCTATATCTGGTTTTAGAGCCAGGATAAGAAAAAAGGGGAAAGACGACGTCTCTACCGAATACAATAAAATTTTAACATAAATATTAATTCAAAAGGTGGAATACTCTATGTTTAAAAAAAAGGAAATAGAAAGGGGGAGAGGACAAAAGGATAGACACGCACTTTAATGAATGTTAACCGATCTTAATAAATTCAGGTTTTAAACATATTTGATCTATAAGATAGAAATCGATTTAATGGATTTCTCTTATATTCGGAGTAGATCACCGTAGTAAACAAGGCTATAATATATAACACAGCACCTTTAAATAGACCTACACAACGATAGGTACAAAATTATCACTACACGTAGAAAAAAAACATGGTTGTGATATTGTCACAATAACCATATTATGTTTATTGTAACAATGTACGGTTGCGGAGAACCAATTATAATTGTTTTCACCAAAACTTTAGTGACGATAAACATTTTTTGTTAACTCTTAACGGTTATATGGTTACTGTGTAAAAAAAAATGCAACATGGTTGATTTTATCTTAAAAAATTCAACCACAACCAAAGTTTTATAACTTATTAATAATAATATAAATTATTTAAATATAATATATTATTATTAATCAAAGTATGGTTAAAAGCAACAGAATAATGTTTGCGCTAAAAAATATATTGTTCTAGTACTTGACACTTTAGTAATTTTTCTGGTAGCTAAAATTTGAAATTGTTTTTATTGTTAAAGAAAGTGAAAAAAATAAAAATTTATGTAAAAAATAAATAATCAAAAATAATATGCAAGTTATAAAAACAAATAAAAAGCAAACCAAAACATTTTAAAAAAGTTGAAGTAAATATGTATGAATTGTAAGCATATAAATCTATATTTTTGTGTTTGAATCATAATAGTGAAATCATTTATCTGGGCTTATAAACAATAATTTTTAACAACTGATTTTTTTGACACCAATATGGTTGCAATTGTTTTGTTAGCAACCATATAATGCAACCATAGTATGTTGCTCTTAGATTATGGTTACCTCAACCATATTCTTTCTTTGCGTGTAATATAAACTTGGCAGCACTTCTAATTTCCTTATAACTAATAATTGGAGTTCCTAGTATTTAATTTGAAATCCCTAATCTGCTGATTTATTATTGACATCATTAAATTGTTTAAAGTTTGGCTTTATAAATCCCGAATTTTTTTTTTTTTTTTTTTAGTTTATGTTTAAGATATCAATAGAAAAAAAAATCAAATAATTATCCACACACCATCAGCGTGTTCCTGTTATAATCGCATATGAAATAACTTATTTTTTATAAAACGAAAGCCGGAAAATACAATATTTAAACATTCTAGCACATACAGTGTAAAGCATAACTACTGTCTTTCTTGCGTTGGAACATTAGTCGAACGATTTAGCCAGCGATGCGCACTATGCACTATATAAAGAATTCGCTATTTAGCCAAACAGTTGGTATATGGAATCATCTTCCTGCAAAGGTATTTCTTATCACTTTCAAAAATCAAATCGAATATTCCTCCTCGCTATTTCCTAATTTCCTAGTTATGGAGCCAATTGGGTCATCTACTGAGAGGGCTGATCCGAAATAAACAAAAAAAAAACTTTTTTCTTTGTGTATTTGAATTATTTTTGAAAAGAAAAAAGGTATGTCCACATTAGCTCTAAATCTTCCTATTAAAAATAAATTATTAGAAGACAAGCAAAGCTACTAAAAATATTAATATTTTACTTTAAAAGATATTTTTTATGACACAATTGTAAAATTTACTAGATTTTAACAGATGGTATTCCACGGTCCCTTTGATATTTCTTTCGTAAATGTACATACGAACATAAATGTATACATCTCTGGCAATTAAATATTTTAATGTTACGCCTCAGTTGATAGCATCAATATGTGTTTTGAACCCACACAAAGTTTATAGTCTTTTAAAGTTGTATTTGTACAATAAGTTTCTTTCATTTAATGCTGAAGCATTGTTTTTATTTTTTAAATTTTGGCAGTTTTTACTAATTAACGAAATATTTTTTATGGATACTATTGCAGTTATAACTGTACTGATATTGCAATGATACTTATATTTGTCTTTTAAAAATGTTGCAACACATGATTTAATAAAAAAAAATGAAAAAACAAAAAAAAAAAAAAAAACAATGAAAAGACTTATCTTAAAAGTGTAAAATTGAATTGCAATATCATATAAAGAGAAAAACAATATTATTTTTTCTAAATTTTTTCAAACATCACTTAATAGAATTTTTTATTTATTTATTTTTCTAATAAATATAATACTTTAATGAACCTTTGGATGCCAACCATCTTTAAAATAAGAAATTTAAAATTCTCTCAAGACATGTCGGAAAAGTTCTAAGCATTTACAAAGACAATCTACTGGCAACATTGCACCCTACCGATCATTATTATAAATAGAGAAAACCTACAGTCTAAAGTATAAAAATTAGAGAAATTATATAAAATATGAGTAATAATTAATTGGTCTGACTTCTATATAGAAAACTCTTCCATGGCCAAGTCGATTAGGTGCATAAAATAAAGTAAAAAATATTTCCAAAAGGTTAATTAAACAAATTTTGAATTTAATTTTGTTTTATAAACCATCAATAAATCAAAAATGTTTATGAATATGCCCGTCGAAAAGTCTTCTGGATTGATTAGTATTGTCGCTTGGAGTTTTTAATACATATTACGGGTGATATTATTAAATAAACTTATAAAATTTTCGTTTCAGAGTTCAAAAATTGTTTTCAAATTAATATTTTTAAATAGATAGTGAAGCTAATCGATTTTACAATTGACGCTTTCGTAAATGTTTGCTTTTAGAATAAGGATTTTCATTTCATAAAGACCAATTAATGTTTTATTTTTGTGTTAACAAAATTGGATATATTTTTAAAGCAAGAAATTATTAAGTTGCAGCTTTATTTTTAATTTAATTAATGGAACAAAAAACGATTAAAAAATGGATTTCTAATTTATTATTTATTATGTTATGCTAATATCCCATAACATTTTTAAATAAAAATACAATTTATTCGTTAGTTGGAAAAGCAGGTATCTATACGTATTTCGCCGGTTGCTTAAGCCAGCTCATGAGGAAACCTTTATCCAAATTTTTAGAAAAACCAAAAACATTTCCTTTAAGTATAAAAACTTCAAAAACAACATGAGAGTTATTTAAGAAGCCAATACAGAAGTGTTAAGGCTTTAACAAAAATTACCAACAAACAAACCACGTTTTTATTTTTGCTTACATTCCCTTCTGCGTTAGGTTGGTTATATGCCAACTCTTAATGCAGACGTAAGGCGTATTATGGGATGTTATGGGATATTAGCATAATATAATAAATAATATTATAAAAATTCCCAAAATAATTTTTAAAATAAGATTTCTAATTTAATTTTATCATTTAATTGTGGTAACGGTGTTAACTAAATTTTTCAATATAATTCGTACTCTAATTTATTTATGTTTTTATGAAAAGTCAATTTTTGTATTACAGGTACTATTTTATAAGACACATTTGAAATATATTTAAAGTATAACCTTTTTTGTAATACTATTGCAAAATGTAAATTTTATAAGAACAAATTTAGGAAAGTTAATTTTTCGCTAATCTACTATAAATGATCGTGATTTCTTCAAATATTGAGATAGAATTAAATAGATGTACTTCAGAGCTATATTTAATAGTAGTTTAATATATTTTTTAAATTTTTTAAACCCCTGATATTTCTATGAGACCTTTTTCAGTGTATCTTTTTTAAAGAGGTACTTTAAAGGGTTTTTTAGGTATTTTTTTTTTAATGTCACTTAAAAAAAATTTATTTGTTTTAGTAGTTCTTACGAAAAAGGGTACTTAAAAAATGGCTTTCAACTTATATTAAAAAAATTTAATTTTGTCCCAATCAGGATTTGAACCGTGGATCTTACAAATGACTTAAAATTTACTTATTTTGGCTTTGTATTAATTTTTAAATTTAATTTTTAAACATTTTTAGAATTAAAAATTATTAACAAATGTATGCGGACGCTTTCCAAAGAAAACAAAGAAAAGTAGATGCTAGCAGAATAAAATGCAGCATTTTCTAGACCGCCACATCCTTTATCAGCATTCTTCGCATCTATCTACCTTATGTTATGTACGTCGTAAACATCATCTATTTAACCAACTAATCTTAATGTTAATTTGGTGAGACGAAGTCCACACACAACTTAAAGCATTTGTTTTCGCTTCGGTATAGCCACGAAATGAAATTTTTATTTTTAATTATTCGTACTTGTTTTAATACTTTTAATACTTTTCTTTTAAAAATAAATTTTCGTAGAAAGAAAAAATTTGCTTAATTTCGCTTTTTAGAAAGCCATTGCTAAAGGTTCTGTTTTAAAGAGCAAGTTCTGTAAAAAGCAGAACTTTTAAACTTCTTTCTTAAAGAAAAGAAAAGCCTTTTAAAAAAAAGCTTTGGAATATTTGCGCAACATTAATTCCCATCAACTTTGCTGTACCTTAATTGATATTTATTAATTATTATTCATGAACGTAGTGCGGCCATTTTTGCGACGTCGATCATTAACAGCTCAAATAAAGGATTATTAAAATAAATACTAGTTTTAGCTTGCAATATATACAATTTAAATTGTTTATAGGTATGGGAGATGCCACGCCTGTTTTTATAAATACACTTATAAATAGTTAAAATGAAATTAATTAAAAAATTATATGTCACTTTAATTATATACATGGTATGGGCGTGGTACCTCATTCTTTGTTTCAAGCAAAAGGTAAACTACGATTCCTTCCAGACATGCAGAAAGATATGGATCTATAGCCTTCTATGCAACTTTAGGTATACATTCGCATACAAACCGTATCCAAAAGTAAACCCGTTGTTTTTACTGCAATTTCAAAAGTCTATACATCTGCATTTCTATTTCACTTCTCAACGTATAAAATTTTCTTAGAAGTTGTATTATTATAGCCGATTTAATAATATTTATATGAGAGTAACAAATAAAAATTCTAAAAATTAAAAAGTGTTCCAAAACTGACATGAGATTTGTAAAGCAAATTGTTTAACTGTGGCACGCAGATGAGTCAAAATTTCACAGTATCAGTAAAATTATATGCGTTATAAGAACAAGTAGAAAAAATAAAAATTTATTAAATTTTTTTAATTTATTAAAGGGTATCCCAATAGTCACGTAATTATCACATATGAAGCCTTGTTCGGAACAGAAGTAGGCGGAAGTATGTTTTTAACCGCTATAAGAACAATTAAAAAAAATAAAACAAAAAAATAAAGGCTGTTCCTAAAGTGACTCGATTTTAACACATATATCATTACCTTTTCAACTGTAGAACGTAGGCATTTATAATTTACACAGAGTATGTAAAAATAATTTCACTACAAAATTAAGCATCAACAATAAATTAAAAAATTAAGAGAGGTTTCCGTAGACGACGTGATTTTGACGAACATGAATAATATTTTAAACTGTAATAGGCAAAATAAAGGAGGGTGACTTGATAGTGATATATTTTTGACCTTCATTGTCTTATTTTTAATTAATAAGATAAGAGGCAGACATTTAAGAACAAATAATAAAAGATAAACAAAAAAGATGTCTTATCATACAAAGTACGGAATCCTACGTGTGTTAGTTTATCTCACTGTTATTACAAAAATTAAAAAAGTTGCACAAACAAGCTGGCGATAAACACAGAAAAAAATATTGGTAAAAAATCGGTTAATATATTTAAAATTTAACTACTAATATTGTAGTTTTATTTTTATTATAAATAAAATATTATTAAATAATTAAATAATTATTAATTAATATTAATATATCAAATATTTTTTTATATTAAAAACTAGCAAGCGATTTTAGATATTAAAAGTTGGTCGCAACAACTGTTAACAAAATATACCTGCCGAATTTGTGTCTTAATTAAAATATATTCTGTTATTTCGAAGAGTTGCACCTTTGAAACTAATGCAGCACATTTCAACTAATACCCGAATCTTGGTAGTTGGATTCATGTAAACCGATCGTATTACATCTGTAGAACAAACTAGTTTTGACAGATGTATGTATGTAATAAAAAAAAATTTATGCATTAGAGAATAAATAAATATTTTAGTTTGAAAAAATAATAATTTTATGGAAGCAAATTAAATAAAAAGTACTTTTGTAAACAAAAATGTTGCAAAAACGTTTCATTTATTTAGAATTGCCGAAACGTGTCGTATTTTCGATTGAAACGGAAAGTGGATGGTTTCAGGTAAAAAGCAATAAATCCGGACGAAAGTAGAGGCGTATGTGTGAGGCTGTATTTTTGATTTTTATCATAACATTTAATGAACACAATCATATTCTTGTAACTTAATTTTAAAAATAAATCTTAACATTAAAACATTTTTGTTTTTAATTCACAAAAATATTTTATATTGGTGGTAGTCCTCCTTCTCGAATTATTTTCTAAGTACCATATTAATTCAGTCATGTTAACTGAATTCCAAATAATGCTCATAACCTATAAAATTTTATTGTCAACGAATCTTTTATTTTCTAATATTATAGCAATAAATTTTTATTAAATATTGGCAATAATATAAAACAAACACAAATCTTTCCACGGCTAATCAAACAAAATATTTTTTGTTTTTTTAACTTAGATGAATTAAAATTTTATTAATCATTTTTTTAGCTTTATAATAAGTACTTATGATAATTGTATGTTTAAAAAAATCCAAACTTTATTATTATTGCACTTATGAAAAATAATTATGTATTGGGTTTAATATGTACAGTCTTACACAGAAATATATAGAAGTATGGATTGTTTTTTAAGCTAATAAATGATAGAAAAATAAAAATTATAGAAAAATATCAACATTTTATACACTTCAAATTTTTGATTTTAGTGACTGAGAAAAAAAAATAATCTCGTGTGTATGTAAATCATTACACTGTCTTTTTCTTTAATCTTCTTTACAAAATCAAACTTGCCATTTTGAAAATTTTAAGCATTATTAATTGATAGACAATAAAATTCATTTAGATAATTCAACTCGAGTTGTAACATTTCAGTTTTTATTTTGTTGTTTTTTTTTTAGTTTGAAATTTTCATACTCTTCAAATTACCAAAAAAAAAAATTTGTACAAAAAAACTGCAACTAGTTTTGCAAAGACAATTTTGCAATATATTATAAACAGATACATTAAAAACTTGGACAAAACTACTTTAAAAAACTAATAAAATATCGTTTGCTGCATGTGTTTAAACTACATAAAACTTCATAAGACACAAATGATGAAGAAACAACAAATTTGCATAAATTCAAATATTGATTTTTACTCAATCGCTTCTTAAACGTAAATATCCTTTAATGGTCTTTAAACTACTTACTTCTTTGGTTTCTTGTTTTTTAATCCAAATGTTTATATTTAATCCGAAAAATTACAAATCAGGCTTAAGTACAATTTCAAAATAACTTTGTGTTTTTCTTCACACAAAATCTGGTTGATTAGTTTTGATTAAAATTATTATTATTTGAAGATTTTTTTCCAGCAACAACACTTGCAATTAAACCCACATGCATTGTTCTCAAAAATTTGTATTTGATATTTATTTATTTATTTATTTATTTAAATTAAATTTTAAATATTTTTCCTTTATTCTAAAAACGTTAACATTTTTGTTAAGAATTTTTTTCTTTTTACTAGAATTATATCTTTGAATCACTACAACTCTTAAAAACAAATTGCATGAATTGTTATGATTTCTTTAAATATCAATTTTTATTTTAATATTTTTAATAAAACTTATTTATTTATTTTGCATAATTTATTTTATTTTGTTTTTAATATTTACATAATATTTCCATTGTTTTAAAAATATTCTTATTTTTCTTTTTAAATACTAAAAGTTAATTTTTTTTTAATATTATTTATTTTATATATTGGAGCAAATAGAATAAAAACAAATTATTAAAATGACTGCAAAATTGTAAAACAAAAAATACGCGCACGAGCGTGTGTTATTCTATAAAGTTATCACAATGAAATGAAAAGCTTGCTTGAATGAATCGCAACAGTTGCAAGACGTTTTTGTTTCAAATCCCAGTGTGCGCTTAAAATTTTTGAGCCATGTAATCAACGAAACTAAACTTAAGTTAAGTCGTGTTAAAAGTAAAGAAAAATAATAATAATAGCAAAATGTTTAACCATATAGCAAACATGTTAACAGAAACACTAACATTTAACTGTTAAATTTCAACACAATGTAAACGGTAAACACCAATACACTTACGTTACTACACGCAAGAGAGTTTACATCAGTGCAAATAAAAACTCACCACTAGAGCTAACGAAAAGTATTATTGTGTGTGTATGTGTGTGCGTTTATTTGCAGTTTAACAATTTAAATCAACAATTTCTTAATATAAAATTAACGAAATAAAATATTTACTATTTATTTGCAAGTATGCAGTTTTTTAACCAACATTTAACTCTAAATTAAATTCTCTCATTCTCTTCTTATTACAGAGATAACAACTAATGACTTAGGAAACGAACTTTTGTGTCTCAGAAACAAATCGAAACTGCAATCTGAGATGGGATGGTGAATGAGCAAAATGTCGTTCATGCATTTAAGAATTTAAATTATCTGCAGTTGGGTACATGAACCTCACGTAGGACGCGTAGTTAAAATTTTTAGTTTAAAATCAGTAAAACGATGATACGTGAACTATCTAAATTTCCAAAGAAAAAAATTTATATTGGAAATGATAAAAAAAGCGGTAGTATTAGTAAGTCAGTTACGAAAAAACATGGAAAAAATTAGACGGTTTAAGTTGTAGCAAGAGTAATACATTTGAACATTCCCCAATGTCGATTGCGACATTCGTACGCATTGAAAGTAAAAAAAAAAAATAAATATACTTAAAAACGTTTTTTATTTATTTTTTGAAATCATTCCCGTTAAGCGACTAAGAGAGCCAATAGCTAGCTGGCATCGTTTATAGCTATAACTAGGGCCTTCGAACCTTTAACTGTCATTCTTAATTAATGCAAACATCTTTGGCAAATACTTACTCTTAAGATAGTCGTACGACGGTCCAAGAATTTTTCCTCACCCGTCGTAATACTAACCATACCACCATACTGCTTCTATCAATCATTGACCCTTGATCTAAAATTCCATGAAAGGGGAACAGGGATATTATTTCATTATTCTATGCACAATATATTCAGGCATTTAGAGCCTGCCTTAAGCACTCTAATTTGTTTAAAGTAATTTTACCGGCCCACAACAACACTCGATGAAGAGCACTGAAATAGGTCCTTGTTAATGGATTAAAAGTTTATTCATTACAATTACAGGGGCTCTTATATAACTCCTGTGCTGTTATTTTTTGTCGCTACCTTCCCGGGTTGGGAGTGGGTAATTTACGCGCCTGTTGTCATCTTTAGTCATTTCTCAGGCTCCCTCTCCAGAATAAAACCCTAAATTCTCGTTACCCGTAGCAACCATAGTAGTCCTAGAGCCTACCATCAAAAGTTAAAAGGGCAGACATTTGAAAGAGCTGTCGCCGATCTACATGTTATCTATAGTATAACCATAATAACAATATTGCGATGGCTTGGTCTTAACCTAATAAAAGCACACGTTCCAAAGGTTCTTATTTATAATGAGTGTATTAGCTTTGGAATTACCACAGTTACTGCTAACGATCTAAGGAACCATGATTCATGTGTACTTAGACATGTACGGCTTAATCTCTGAGACAGGCATATAAGTTCTGGTAAAAAATATTTCTTATTTGTACCCATTTGTTTTTCATTTTGTTGCTAAAAAAGTTAAAATTTTTGATTTTTTGTTTTCAATTTCTGATGCCTGAAAATTAGTAACTGACAAACAGTACATAATACGAGGGCTACTATATATATTTCTGGCCTGGCAACACTGAGTGCTGCCAAGTGCAATCTAACATTTCCATTGGAAAGTTTGTCATTTTTAAGCATAATCGTACTCAAAACGTTTTGACGTACGACCATTATTTGTGTTGTTAACAGTGACTTGAAAAAATTAATATAGAAAAAAATGGAATTAACTCGTGAACATTTTCGTGCCATCATTTTTCACAACTTTCGACGTGGATTATCACGACAAGAGTGCATTGATGAACTTAAATCTTTGTATGGCGATGAAGCACCATCCTATAGGACTGTGAAAAATTGGTATAATGAATTTAATCGTGGCCGAAGCTCGCTCAAAGACGAATTCCGTGAAGGTCGTCCAAAAACGGCTGTTGTGCCAGAGAACATTATTGCCGTGCGTGAACTCATAATGCAAGATCGACATGCGACATACCGAGAGATAAAGACATCCTTGGACATTTCTTCCACCAGCATACATTCGATACTGCATGAACACCTGGCCGTAAAAAAGGTTTGTTCTCGTTGGATCCCGCACAATTTGAAAGTCGCTCAAAAAAAGGCTCATGTCGATTGGTCCAAAGAAATGTTGCAAAAATACGATTGCGGTGCTTCAAAAGACGTTTATAAGATCGTCACAGGTGACGAATCATGGATCTATGCGTATGAGCCCGAAACGAAACAACAATCGACCGTGTGGGTCTTCAAAGACGAGCAAAATCCAACGAAAGTTGTTTGTGGAAGAAGCACTTCGAAGCAAATGGTCGCCTGTTTCTTCGGCAAAACTGGTCATGTGGCGACTGTTCCGCTTGAGCAACGTTGGACGGTCACTTCTGAGTGGTACACTACAATTTGTTTGCCTGAAGTCATCGGAGAAATTCGAAAAACCAACAAAAGAAGACGAATCATTGTTCACCATGACAATGCGAGCTCTCACACACCGGCTCAAACCAGAGCATTTTTGACCGGCCAAAACGTCGAATTAATGGATCATCCGTACAGCCCTGACTTGGCACCTAATGACTTCTTCTTGTTTCCGCACATCAAGAAAAAAATGCGTGGTCAACTATTTTCGTCGCCAGAAGAAGCTGTTGAAGTGTTCAAAAACCATGTTTTGGAGGTGTCTCAATCGGAGTGAAAAAAGTGCTTCGACAACTGGTTTGAGCGCATGCAAAAGTGTTTAAATCATGCTGGAGAATACTTTGAAAAACAATAAAACCATTTTTGATTATAAATACTCGCATTTTTACTATTAGGTCAGAAATATATAGAGCAGCCCTCGTAAAATTCAAATATTTTTTTCCAAAATGTCTTTTTTTATAATACGAGTAATAAGTTTTTAATTTATAACTAAATGTATATTCTTAATTCGGCTAAAGTTAACCTATATTTTAATTTTTATTAAATTAGAATTTTGAACTGTGAATATCATAAATGAATTGAAATTATTTTTTATATGATACTGAAACAGCAACTATAATGTTGTAAGTAAACAAGTAAGAATGACCTAAAAATAAAAATTACATTCGTGTTCAATCGATGATTGGAACAAAAAGACGAAATCCAGAGAGAACAGTAAAGAAATACGTTGATTTGTGTGTAAAATTTCGTCTAACCAAATTAATGTTGATATGAATATATCTCGTATTCTTATTAACAAAGTGAAGGACGTAGCGGTTCAGAAAGTGCAGCATGCTGCTACTGTCTAATTTTTCTTGTTTTCTATGGAAATCGTCTGCATATATTTGTAAAATAAATTTTCTTTCTAAAAAGATTTTTAGAAAATAAAAAAAATGAACTAAAGCCAAAAAAATTTCAATTCGTTAAAGTATATTTTAATTTCTAAATTTATTAAAAAAGAAATATTATTAAATAAATTGTTGTGTTAATTAACAGAAATATTTGCAACTTAAGCCGAATTAAAAATATTAAATAAGTTATTTCTGAATTTAAATACAGTTATTATATACAATCCACAAATAGTATTTACAATACTTTATTACTAAAACCCATATTATAAAAAAAAAGTGTAAAAAGTACGCAGAGAACTATATTGCAGTTTCTAAAGAGGCAAAAATGTTTTCATAGCCAATTAATTGTCATAAAATTATACAAATTATATAATTAGAACATTTCTGCGATATTTCAGCAAACCAAACGTACAAGATTTTAAAATCAACACGCTTATTTTAGAGAACGATACAAAGTGTATTTGAAGTCGTTATTGTTTGTATATGTATGTGATGTGTGTATTTTTTTCTCAGCTGTAAAAAATTTTGTTTTCCGTGGTGAGTATTTCTTTTCCGGTGTTAAGTTTCAAAATTTTTTTCTAACATGACCAAACAATGCACATAACAGTAAATATATTTGAAGTAAATATATGTATGCATACATTACTTAACACCACGCTGTACTTGGGTTCTATAAGACTTTAAACAATTATTCTGTTTAAAGGGGATTTTTTTCTCAGCCCTAATTAATTAATTGTCAATGGACTGTTGTGACGTTTGTACTACAATCAAGGTTGTAAACACAAAAACTTGAAATATTAGAATAAAATAAAAGCATGTTCTATATATCGCGTCTTAGTTTTGTAACTGTTATTTTTTGCGTGTTTGGCTTCTGACTAAACAAGTCAGTGTTAAAACTATAATTTATTTCTAAGGGAGAGCAGACCATAATATTTTGTTTTGTTTGTTTTTAAATAATTTTTTTTCACAGCTGTTTACGTGTATTGTTGATTTTCCATTACAGCTCGTAATAATGAAAAATAATTCTTAGAAAATTAAGAATAAATTAAACAACTCAGTTTTTGCAAATTATACATTAAAACGTAAACAATATCTACTACCTGTAAATAAATTGTGTATGCAAATTAAAAGCTTTAAATTTGTTTGTTACTAATCTGAGTAATCTTTTATATTTATTTATTTATGAAATACGAGAATTTATTTATGAATGGAAATATTTTATGGAACTATTAAACCATAGGAACCACACTTCTATATCAAAGTCCAATAGTAGGAATATGTATTCTAATAAAAAGATTATTAGTGAATAACAACAATCGATTTAAAAATTACTTAAGGTTATACAAATTTTTATGTTAAAATAATAAGATAAAACTAATAATAGAACTCGAAGGCAGAAGGTCGGATTTGATCGGATTTTGAAACAAAGTAATTTTTGTATTTCATCGAATTAAATTAGTTTTTTTTTCAGGCGAACAAACAAACCAGCTTAATAACATTATTGAATTTTGTGAGGAAGCTGCAAATACAGCAGGATGTGGAGTATATATAATATTATCATTTGCTGTTTAATTTTTTTTTCGTTTATTTGTTTCAATGGTTTGAATTTCCACGAAATTTCATACAATAATGTATGATGTATGAATTACCTAATTAAATTTGTTTGCCAAGACCAATTTCCTTATTACCATATTGTTCGGTATGAACTTAATAAAAAAATTATTCGAATAAAATTAACCGAATAATATTTGATTTTAAGATGAAACATATTAATTGGAATAAAAAATATAATAAAAAATTTTTCGAATAACTTTTTATTCGAATGTTATTAATCGAATAATTTTTTACTTGAAATTGAAAAATGTTAACATTCGATTGAGAAAATTTTTATTTTCGATTATCTAATTTTTTTTCGCTAAAAAAAATATCACAAATAATGTTTGACCTACATATTTTCTATATTGGAATAATTATTTTTTTATCAAACATAAAACAAATGCAAATCAAAAAGGCCGATATTGATATTTTCAGGTGTGCTCATTTAATGAAAGCAATATAAAACGTATTTAATATAATTTTATATTTATAACCAAATAAAAAATTTTTATCCGGCTTAAGTTCATGTACTTATATATAAATTTCTGAATTCATTGATAAAGAAAAAAATATTCACATATTTATTTTTGTAAGAAAGCAAAAAACAAACTTTTTTAGCAATAACAAAAAAGCAACACATTATCATGGAGCCAATCAAGTCTTTACACCTTTTTTTGGGATTTCTTTTTTACGATTTCATAAAAACAACCAAAAGTTTTGATTGAAAGACGCCTTTCTTGATGTCACATAGAGGAGCGTTTTGCCAATTTAGCCGGACATTAGGCCAATGCAAAAATTTAAGCACGCAGCTGGTTAGATAACAAAATTATGCATCGTATTATGAATTTTCAAGGCTTTTGCTTTAGATTTGACATTTGTTAAAGTCAGGAAAATTGGATTAATCTGATGCGTTTTTATTTATACGATTTTTATTTACTTGACAAAATCTACGATCTCTACTTTTATACTGTCGAAAAAAACCATTGCGCGTTTTGCGCCATTTTCTTTTGCGATTTTTTAAAAATTTTACTTTTTTCTGTTTTTATAGACTTTATACGATTTTGAGAGGATTGCAATAGATTTTTTGCGGCTAAACGAATAGAGATTTCGTATTGATTTTTTTTTTATGATAGACGATATTATTAGCTACTTATATTAATTTTTAATAATTTACTTTAATTGTGCTTGATTCCTTCAAATATAAATATTTCATGATATTCTCATGAAATATTTATTTTTTAAACTAAACTAATAAATGAAATGTATTACTGCGGAGTGATTTCCATTGAGATCCTAAAAATTTTTTTATCGACTTTTTACGATTTTTCTTGAGTCAAGAAATTCTACAATCTATAATTTAATATTGTGAAAAAACTGTTGCATGTTTTTACGCCATTTTTTGCGATTTCTTAAAAATTTCACATTGTTTTGTTTTTTCTCATCTTGCATATGTAAGTAAGAACCCATTTTATATTCGTAAAATGTTTTGATTTTTAATAAATAAAAAAGAATCAGAGGAAGTATGACCATGGCACTCAACATCATCTTAAGAAGAAGTTGTTTAAAATAAAATAATTGTTATAACTTTAAATAAAATTTACCATTACCATCATGAAAAAGTTATGACTATGAATAAATAAATTATTTTCAGATAAATAAAATACTATAAAGTAAGAAATTATAAAAATACCTTTTTAATGAGGCATTGGCTTTGGAAGGCATTGGAAAGCTTAATAATGAATATTTTTACGAAACTGCCAAAAACAAGTAATTTTTTTTCAACGGTGTAG
Organism: Gymnosoma rotundatum; assembly: GCA_916610165.2. Taxonomy (NCBI): domain Eukaryota; kingdom Metazoa; phylum Arthropoda; class Insecta; order Diptera; family Tachinidae; genus Gymnosoma; species Gymnosoma rotundatum. Next base: position 51,981,757 of record OU744338.1, read on the forward strand.
GTGGGAATGGGAGGATACCTCCCCCTGACCATTTAAGTTAATTTCTAATAATAAATAAATTATAATAAATAATACCTTAAAAGTTGTAATTGCTAAACAAAATGACGGGAAAATTAAAAAAAAAAACTTACATTTTTCAGAGGTAGGATAAGTTCTTCTAAGGAAAACTTTTTTCTCCTTGGTCCGATTTGTCTTGTTTTCTAGCTTTAACAGCTTATGACCATAACAAATTTTGCTGCTAAATTTTATTAATCTAGGGGCATTTGGTCAATTTTTAGAGGCAATATAATCTAAAAAAAGTAATGTCTGGCTAAATTGGCAAAATACCCGGATGTGCATCAGTCCAAAGATTCTTAATCAAGCTTAGAACAGACCACATTCTATGAATAATATTATTGTGAATAGACCCCGAAGACCAATTTTGCTGCTCATATATATTGGTTCGTTGTCTTTTTGGAAGACTCAATACAAAAAAATGATTCTTCTATATAAAGCAGCACCAGAGTTTTGAATACGTGAACGTAAAATAAATTGGTTTCACTACGCAATATGAAAAGTATATTGAAAGCCTCCATACTTTTTCTATTTTCTATTATTTATTTTGTATAGTTTTAATCACAAAAATTGAATTTATTTTATTTATTAAATTATTTTCTATTTAATTAAGCTTTGGGTCCTTATATTTTTTTATTAATATTTTATTTCAATATTTCGGTACTTTCTGCGTACCTTCTTCAGGAAACAATATTAATATATAAGCAAAATAACAAAATTTTTTCAGTTGTTAATTAATTTTGTTATTTTGCTTATATATTAATTTTGTTTCCTGAAGAAGGTAATGAATTTCATTATGACAAAAAAATTTTTCAATTGTTAATTAATTTTGTTATTTTGATTATATATTAATTTTGTTTACTGAAGAAGGTACGCAGAAAGTACCGAAATATTGAAATAAAATATTAATAAAAAAATATAAGGACCCAAAGCTTAATAAAATAGAAAATAATTTAATAAAAAAGGGTCAAATAATCATTATTAAACTATTTTATTTATTATTTCTTACAATATGCGTGTTCATTAGGAATAAGGATCACTCTTATGTTGTCAGCGATACAATAAATATCTTAAAATATTTCAAAATCCAGTCGTGTGTGTATGGTTTTTAAAATTCACAACATTGTGCTTGAACCTCCATGAATAGTGGCCTTGAACGTAACTTTTGGATCATATTCTTTATTCGGAGATCCTCTAACACCTAAACGAGAACCTTTTGCACAGTATAAAATGGTTTAATCTGATTCGTTTTCAAAATCATATAATTAATAACAGTGCTATTATTTTTGCCGACACTATACGTTTGATAAGAATACAAGGATAACGCATAATCAAACACTTTTGAGTTGTTCTTTTCATAAATGAGTTGTTCTTTTCAAATACATTTTTTCATACTTTCTACTAACTGTCGGTTTATTCTCTTTAACTAAAAACGAGTGCTTCAGTTACCAAAGCTGCTAAGGCTATATTTCAGCGGGAGCTTTTTGAGGCCGAGCAGACCAGATGGTTTAACGAATCTTCCATAACATGACTTCTGTAGAAGTTCTCGCTATGAGCAAGAGGAGGAAGTGTTGGAGCATTTGTTCTCCCATTGTCCAGGTCTTTCTGGGAACAGAGCGGCTCTTTTCGACAGTCCAAGAATATCTACCGGTCTGCGATGTTGCTAGAAAAAACTCGTTTATCCGGTCTTCGGGATGGTTTGGGGATGGATCTGGTGGTAATATATAGACATCAATAATTCTTTGAACATCCCTTTTCAGGCAGCACAAAGGGACCATTAAGGATCCAAGTGAGTCGATTCTCTAATAACGACAGCCTGAGCAACCTAACCTAACTTAACCTATCAAAGCCACTAACTAACTGTTTTGGTTCTACGTGCTAATACCGAGAGATCTTTTCAGAATTCTTCAACTAAATGTTTTAAAAATTAATCCAAAAATGTGAAATATATTCCAAAATAACAAGTCCTTGTATTGTATTTTTCGTAAAGAAAATTGTAGTGAATCAACCAGTAAATTAAATTCTGCTATCATTTATCTTTCATTTTTTTCTAACGTATAACGACAAACTTAATGTGTTAAAAATAACAATTTACTTATCATGTATTTCTTTTAAAAACTTGTATATTATATTCTTTCTAAAACACTTAAATTTATGAAATTTACTTGATTACATATTTAAACTTTTCTTAAACTTTTGAAGGATAAGTAAAAATATTTACAAATTTAATATTTCTAAGTTTTCGTTAATAAAAGTTTTAGTACTTTAATAGTTTAGTAAGATTGAATGTTAAATTATGTTTTTATTTAAATACATTTAGGCACGTTCATGGTATCTTCTTTTTTATATTTAATCATTAATTTTTTGTTTTTAATTTTAATAAAGGTGTGTAATAAAACTTAACATTGAGATTTAATATTGAAATAAAAGTAAAATAAATGAACTTGTTTAACGATGTTTGGTAATATGACTCAAGCAATTTACTTTTTAGTGCCTTCTTCAAAAAAAATTATATATAATTTTATTGAGCTAAAGAAATACAAAAACTTAAACTTGATTTAATTTCCAAATTGTAAATATGGTGTCCATATGACGTGACTTTGAAGGAAAAATTTTTTTTTCATATTTTTGGTTTTGAAGAAATTTATCAGTTAAAATATTTTTGAAATTCACGTTTTAAAATCAACTGTTTTTTACTAGAGCTTTGTAGCGTTCTTCAAATATTTTAAATTAGCTCTTAAAATTATTTTTCTTTTATGTGTCATGAAATTCAGTTTCGATTTTGGTCCAAAAAAAAAAAATATTTTTTTCTTATCAAAACATCAATAGAATAAAATCGTGGCAATAATTTAATTAAAGGTGTTAAGTAGAGACGCGTAAGGGGGCCGAACAGTAATAATTCGCAATAACACTTAAGTGAGATCAAAAAATATGTTTTAATCGATTAACAAATCACATGATTAATTAAACTGGGAAATTACTTACTGCATATAACACAGTGCAGTTCTGAAATCTTGAAGCAATTGAGACCACCAAAATCTAAAAGCTTATGATAGAAGAAGAAAAAAGTAAGGTTTTTTTTAATTCGTATCTCGTGAACCATTCGTCATATTGCTTGTCTCTCTTCGGCAAAATTGTAGCTATTAATCAGTTCTAAAATTTTTACCTTGAGATAAAATATAAAAAAACAACAACAGTGTCTTAATCAAAACAGCAAAACTGTCATAAAACAAACGTAAAATTTCGTCATAGATTTTTAATGTTGATGATGGAAAATGTACGGACACTTCAAATCTTTTAAAATAAATACAATAAATACTTACAAAAAAATGATGATTTTGAAAATAAGAAATAAAAAATAAGGACACTTCAAGTATTTTTAAATATATATTAAACTTAAGTCGTTGCTTTCGAAGCTAGTCTCATCATCTAAAAAACATGTTTCTAGCCGTTTCGCTAGCCTTATTTTCGTATGAGCATTACATATATTTTTTCCATCAGGATTGTTACTTGGTGAAAACGTTCCCTTGCTAATTAGATTTTGTTGGCAATTGTTTTTCAAACTCTGCAAAATGATTTAATTAAAACTTTCAATTTGTCATCTCGATTTTTTCCTATGACTCTTTCTAAAAAATCTACACTTTTTAGCAACTTTCGAATGTCTTAACTATTTAGTACACCTGTTTTAAGAAAAGAAATGCACAAAAAATAAAATAAAAATTTAAAGAGATTAGTTACATTGACGGCTTAAATTTTTTGATCACTGAGTCTTGGAAAAAATTTCTTAAGGCAGTTGAATTCGTTGTCCTTTATGTATTTCAATTTCAAAAGCAGGTGGCATTTCATAGTGTTCAAGGACATAATGTCCATGGAATTTATGTCGCGCTCGTGACATAATGTGAATAATGACATTAAGTTGTTTTTAAACACTTCAAGCAACAATGGCTTCGCGTGCCAAAAAATTTCTGCATGGCAAGCATTCGGCCGGGCGCAAGGTTTTTTCCCCTACTGTATAACCAACACCGGCTTCGCTTACCAAAGTTTCTCTTCAAGGTAGTTTATAAAAATGTTGCATCTTTCTTACATAAAATACCATAAAATATACCTAAAATATCAATGGACATTATGACTCTACGTTAATGTACATTATGTCTTTGGACGTTATGACATGCCATCAAATAACCATAGCACTTTAATTTCGATAAACAAATAAATAAAAGTGATTTCTTGGTCCTTTATTCTAATTTTGATAATTTTGTGGGGCTATAACTATGTGGAGGATTCATCAAACGAATCCGGCGTGTTAAAAAGAGTTGTTTGTTTTTTTTTTTCATATACTCTCAGGTCGAGTTCGTAGCAATTTCTGAAATAAGTGTTAAAAAGCATAGAATAATATGACGAAATTTTACGTTTTTTTTGCAGTTTTGCTGTTTGGAATAAGAAGTTGTTGTTTATTTATTTATTTATTTTTTTTTCATTTTATCTCAAGGTAAAAACTTTAGAACTGATCAAAAGCTACAATTTTGCAGAAGAGTGACAAGCAATATGTCGAATAGCTCACTAGATATAGACTTAAGAATCAGTAATGTTCTCTGAAAAATGAACTAAAATCCTCCCCCAGTCGAAAATTACAATAATGAATTTAATTTACTTACAATTAAAATAATTTATTTGAATAAAGTAATTTATTTAAACGACGAAAAAGGACTCTAGTGTAAATATGACATTTGTAAAATAATATATTTTTTTTAAATTAAAAATGAACGCTTCGTCAGTTTATTTCTCTATTTCCGTAGTGATTACAGCCGCTTTAAAGAAAAGACGATCTGGTGAGTCACATATTCCAGCTAAGAATATTCTGTTTTTATTTCACCTCATTTTAAAAACTTTAAAAATTTTGTATCATAAACATTTTATAATTCTAGATAAAGCAAAAATTTGGAAAGTGAATTTTCGTTGTCCTTAAGTTGATGCCATTTACTAGCAGCACTTTACTTGTTTACGAGGGCTGCTCTATATATTTCTGGCCTAATAGTGAAAATGCGAATATTTATAATCAAAAATGGTTTTATTGTTTTTCAAAGTATTCTCCAGCATGATTTATACACTTTTGCATGCGCTCAAACCAGTTGTCGAAGCACTTTTTCCACTCCGATTGAGACACCTCTAAAACATGGTTTTTGAACACTTCAACAGCTTCTTCTGGCGACGAAAATCGTTGACCACGCATTTTTTTCTTGATGTGCGGAAAAAAGAAGATGTCATTAGGTGCCAAGTCAGGGCTGTACGGCGGATGACCCATTAATTCGATGTTTTGGCCGGTCAAAAACGCTCTGGTTTGAGCCGATGTGTGAGAGCTCGCATTGTCATGGTGAACAATGATTCGTCTTCTCTTGTTGGTTTTTCGAATTTCTCCGATGACTTCAGGCAAACAAATTGTAGTGTACCACTCAGAAGTGACCGTCCTACGTTGCTCAAGCGGAACAGTCGCCACATGACCAGTTTTGCCGAAGAAACAGGCGACCATTTGCTTCGAAGTGCTTCTTCCACGAACAACTTTCGTTGGATTTTGCTCGTCTTTGAAGACCCACACGGTCGATTGTTGTTTCGTTTCGGGCTCATACGCATAGATCCATGATTCGTCACCTGTGACGATCTTATAAACGTCTTTTGAAGCACCGCAATCGTATTTTTGTAACCAATCGACACGAGCCTTTTTTTGAGCGACTTTCAAATTGTGCGGGATCCAACGAGAACAAACCTTTTTTACGGCCAGGTGTTCATGCAGTATCGACTGTATGCTGGTGGAAGAAATGTCCAAGGATGTCTCTGTCTCTCGGTATGTCGCATGTCGATCTTGCATTATGAGTTCACGCACGGCATGTTCTCTGGCACAACAGCCGTTTTTGGACGACCTTTACGGAATTCGTCTTTGAGCGAGCTTCGGCCACGATTAAATTCATTATACCAATTTTTCACAGTGCTATAGGATGGTGCTTCATCGCCATACAAAGATTTAAGTTAATCAATGCACTCTTGTCATGATAATCCACATCGGAAGTTGTCAAAAATGATGGCACGAAAATGTTCACGAGTTAATTCCATTTTTTCTATATTAATTTTTTCAAGTCACTGTAAACAACACAAATAATGGTCGTACGTCAAAATATGACAAACTTTCCAATGGAAATGTCAGATTGCACTTGGCAGCACTCAGTGTTGCCAGGCCAGAAATATATATAGCAGTCCTCGTATGATTAGACTTTTAATTTTCGTTATTTGTGTCTTTCTACAATGAACAAGTGCTTGAAACGGTCTGAAATTTCTGCTTTTATTTTAAACTTTGTTGAATAATAATATATGCTTGCCACTGGCAAGCATATCATTTGCTCCTCTTAAACGATTTGATCTTACCGTCCCAGTTGCAAGAAACTTTCTTTCATTTAAGAAACAGAACAAGTAATATGATGAGAAAAATTGTCAAAATACAACGCGTGTTTTGAGGGACTTGAATCCGACTCCAATAACGTTAAAACTACAGAAGCTCCTAAGCCATCAGTTTTGTCGTATGAAGAACCTGCCCCAGCATATGGATGTGCTTCAAACAGATAGGCTGTGAGAACAGAGCCACCAATTATTAAATCCAAAACGAATTGGCTTACCGCGAATAAACATTTTACAGTTATGTCGTCCAAAATATGGGATCATTTGTTTATCTATCGACAAATAGGTTGAAAACATACCAAACTGTTGATATTTTCTATTCAAAGTGTCAATCAATGGACGTACTTTAGCAAACCTATCAGAAACTTCCATTTCGTTGTTATCTATTATATGAAATGCTTGTTTTATTTTATGAAACATGTTTCGCGATAGAGACTGCTTTACAAGGGGAACACCTAATGAAGGTTGAGAAGACCAGTAATGTTGGATATGAGGTACAGTATGATAACTCGATAAAATAAGTATTCCTATAAAATGGTACAAATACTCTTTGGTAATCACTACTGTAATGTTCTTTTGCTGAGCATAAATATTGGAATTTTTCAAAAGCATATCCATGATTTCATTGTCGAAATATTGAAGAAACAGTTCTATGGGTGATTTCCCACCTATGTACACAAATTTTAAAAGTAAAAACACACACGCTAACATAAATATGTACTTGCGACTTACTCATTGATTCCACGATTCTATTTTGAAGTGGTGCCACAGCAGACTCTTCTGGGTTTGATTTCTTCCATTTTGGAACACCGAAGTTCGATTCTAGTGAATATTTTCGCTGAGCTAACGGCAATACTTCTTTACCTACAGCAGAAGATCTCGGTGCAGCAAAATCGGATGTATAGGAATCATATTCAATTTCCATTTCGCCACATACTTCCAAATTAGGGGGATTGTCCGTCATAAGCAACAGAAATTTTTAAATAAATGTGGTGATTGTATGTTATAATATTTTGATGAAATGTTTTTTGATTAATCTTTTTTAATGTTTTTGCAAACTAAAACTATAATCACAAAAAAAATATATTAATATGATTTCATACATTTTGTTGTTTTCGTAAAAGCATTTTTTTGGACTATTTTTACAACTTGAAAAGCTTGATAAAATAAATGAAACATTTAAACTTTAAAACTAGTGTTATAATCTTAAAGCTTAGAACTAACATTATATAAATTATATAAATCAAATCAATAAATTTACAAATGATGTAAACTAAATTCCATTAAAAGTAAAAATTAACTAGTTACTGAAATTTCAAGTACTGTTAAGATATAATGCAGTGCGACCATGTATGAATGTAAAGCATATGATAATTGTAATTAAACCTTATTTATAGATAATAATTTAAGTTGAATTAACACAGGGCGCTGCACAAATAATTTAAATACTTCAGAAATAAGCCAAAAACAAAATTCTTTTACCGGCATATTATTGGTTTTTAAATAATCGATTAATCGAAAGGGAATCTTGTATAGAATTAAATCGAAAACTCAAAGAACTAGAAATCACTGCCCAGTAAAATTGAGTTGAAGTGGAATCTATACCAGTATCTTTTTCTTCTTCGCTCTTTAATTTGGGAGAGTAGGAAAAATGAATTTTTTTAGGGATAAAGTAAACAAATTTTAAACTTCATCAAATCAGCATGTAAAAACAAAATACTCTTAAACTAAGATCCCACTATCGGTGAAAATCGCACAATCTGTAACAATTTTCTAATAAATACTCGATTTATATTGAAGTATCTGTGTTTCTTTACACGATGTTTGACGTTTCAATCAATGACGAAATTGGTATACGATTTTGTTATGAGGCAGCCATACAGTTGCCTGCCTTTATTTTAATTTTAAGAAATCTATACTTAAGGCCGATCATATTTTTAGCAGTAAAAATAAGTATAAAGTTATAAAGTCTTTACTTCAGATCATAATTATGGGGACAGGGGACAGCTAAATCGTCCAGGTCTACAAGACTGTCTATAATTTCATTGTATTTCGTTTAGAAAAATTCTTAGTCATATTTCTTTTAACTTTTACTAAATCAATGACATTTTTCCGAGAACTAATTAAAGTTTTTAAAACTTTAAAAAAGGGTGTAAAAAAATAAAAAAGTTGCACAATGGGGTTTTAGAAACTTTTTATTACAATGAAATAGATATTACTACTTTTAAAAATATTTAAGAATATTTTTGGAAAAACTAAAAAAGGAACCTCGAAATTAATTATAAATTGAAAGAAAAGCAATATGAGAAATTGTTTGAACATTTTCTCTAAAGGAAACGTACCTCCTGCTTGTGCTCTTGTAGCTAAAACTGTTACTGTTCTTGATCACACTTTAATAAAACATAATTATTGCATAATTTATTTATTTTAAAATTTCGAACAACAACAAGAATTTTTTTATTTTTCTTAATTTCAAAAACAATATTTTTTTTAGAACAAGCCTAAATTTTGTAGCAACAAAATTCCTATTGTTTTTTGTTTTGTTTCATTTTGTAGCCGTCGTTCACCTGTATTACTTCGCCCTGATTTATGCACATTAAAAAAAGTATCAAATTAAGTTTTCAGTGACTTTCTGTTCAAACTTGTCTGAGTTATTTACAACCAAATTACTCAAAATCCTAATATCAAAAGAAATTACTAAAACGATTGTTTTGAAATAATCATTTTTCATTTTTCTTACCTGATCTTAGCGGTCCTACCGAATTGCATTAAAAGATTAATAATAAAGATTTTTGGTAAACATAAATTGCGTTAATTTCTTTTACAAAACAAAAAAAAATATTTTCTTTTTTCATCTTACTTTAAGTTGAATTAAATTTATTTTAATAAGATTTAAATTAAAAAAGATTTAAGTAAAAATTGGTTTTTAGTTTTGAAGACTTACAATATATATTTTAGGTACATTTGTTGGTACATACATATGTTTATCAAAAAGCATTAATTAAAAAAAAGCAATTAAATATATTTCAAAAGCCTTAAGCGCCTATTTTGTTGTTTAGACCGTCAACAAGTTAAAATTTATTACACATTAAATGTCAAGATAAAATTATAAAAGTTATTGCTTTAAAAAAACAATTTTTATTTTAGTTTTAATTTACAGAGCTATTCTAGATCTGAAGAAAACAATCAATCTTATGAGACATCTGAAACTTGAAAAGAAACAATTGGACAATGTTGGCCGAATGTTAAATACCCTTTAAATAAATTTCTTAAAATTAAGTGTATTTTCAAGTAGTGTAAAAATCGGTTACTCTTTTGACTGATTGCTCGATACTATTTGAAATACACTAAAGGCTTTTTACCTAAAAAAACGCATGCATACATACCTCCTCACATACATTCATACATACATACATACATACATACATACATACATACATACATACATACATACATACATACATACATACATACATACATACTGTACTGATGAACACTGGAAGTGAATAAAAGTTCAGTTGATTGGTTGGTGGGTAAATAATTGACGTCACTTTTGCTAGTAGTACCATTGCCGATTGAGTACATTGCAGTATATCAGATCAAGATACATACGGTGATCACAGTGGTAAAATCATAGACGTGGCACATGAACAACCACACGTGAACTCAACAACACAAAGTTTGACGAGTTAGAAGACTAATACCTTTGATTAGAATATTTTTGCAATTGTAATGAAATACAAAGCAGAGGCCATAGCGAAACAATTTACGAATAGTATAACACAGGCTTGTAATGCATTAATGGTGAAAAGAAGCAGATCGACAAACAAAAAACAGTTTACTGGTGGAACAATGAAATTGCGAATATGCGAATAGATTGTATACTAGCAAGAAGGTTGTAAAGAAGATCAAGAGGTAGACCTGAAAATAGGCAGTACCAGCAGGAGAGCTTTAAAGCTAGCAATTCGTAAAAGTAAGCGAAGATGTTTTCTGGAGGTATGTGACGATGTTGGAAATAATCTGTGGGGTCTAGTCTATAAACTAATAATCAAGAGACTTAAGTGTTTAAACCCAGCATTACCATATATTCCTTAAAGGAATTGTGGAGCACCTCTTTCCCTAACAGGAAAAGTTCTCATGGGAAGATAGTGTCCATGACGAAGTGTATTAGTTTCCTCCAGTAACTATATTTGAGATAGAAACAGCTGTTTTAAAATTCAAGGATAAGAAGGCCCCAAGCTTAATCAGTACGTCCAAGTACTTATTGATACCTAATATAGTGGCATGGCTTAACAGAGGACATAGTAATCTGAATTATTACATTACACAAATGTTGAGCGAAAATGGATACTTTAGGTCGTAGTTTTTCCGCTTTGGTCATGACAGAGACCCCTTCTGTCCGACCCGTGGTGGAAATGTGGTAGAAGACGCCAGTCATGTTTTCTCTACCTGTCCACGGTTTTGGGATTGGAGTGTGAATTTGGAGCGAGGAATAGGTCTTTGTATTAGGCCCGACAACATAGTTCAAGCTATGTTGTCTTCGTTGAGAACATGGGAGTATGTGTGTAACTTCGCGAAATTGGTTCTAGTAGAACTTCGTAGATTAGAAAGAAATATAAGAAGAATTTACATAGTTTAGAGCCAGGTACATACTAAAGACGTGCACAGATATATCTGTTTATATCAGTTTTTGTGTGTCTACTCTTATGAGTACTTTTGTGTTTTTTGATATTAGTTGATATTGTTACTTTTTCTCTTTGGATGGATACGAATGAGTAAAGAAAGAATGAGAGTAACATATCTGTTCTCCTATGTTTTGCACAAACGGGTATAAATAGATATTGATGGTTATACCGTAAGTACCTATTGTGTGCTGCGAATTAATATCCATTCATACGTACATATGCATTGGTTTATTAAAATTAAAAAATAAAATTATTGTTTCTAAACATGATCAATATTTTTAATTGTTGTATTGTGTTTTATTGAAGTTGAATATACAAAACAGAATTCTTTAACAAAAATTTATGAATCTAATGCGTATATTTCTATTTAAATTACTATTATGTTTTTTAACAACTTTTACGAACAATCACAACAGTTCTAAGGATACAATAACTAAATATATATATGTATGCATGTTTCAATATTTAGAGAGACGAATAGCCTGATAATTTAAAATCAATTAAAAAATATTTTTATGCTAAGTTTGCTTTAAAATACCTTTTGAATCCAAATTATTAAATAAAAAAAATTAAATAAATTTTTTTACCACTAAAGTTGCATTGGCATTAGTTGAAATAATGAAAAAGGAAAAAAACAACTACGATATCATGCTAATAATTTTATTTTAATTATAATTGTTTTTATAATGGTAATGAAATGGAATTACAACTGGAAAAAAATAATTGTTATTATAAAAAATAAATTATAATAGCAAAACCTTAAAAAGATCTATGCATAAAAAATAAACCTTAACCCTTTCGTTGATGGATATGCATTCGAAAATTTTAATAACTTATTAAATTTATACGAGATAGGAATAAAACGTGATGTCTGATATCTAAATTTAACTTAAACCCCAGCAAATCTTATTACTTACTCGAAAACTAAATATATTCTTAAAGTGCCTAATGTTAAAACGTACATATTTCACCAGAATTTTGTGATAAAAATGTCACTTTAAAATATTGTTTTAATACGCTTTATGGCGTTTACTTAGTGTACAAAGAAAAGAAAACGTACGTTTTAAAGCCATTTAACTAATTATCGATCAAACTTTTCATAAAATTACCGCTAGTGAAAATAGTGAAAATATTAACAACATCATAAGCATTTATGAAATTGTCAACGAGTTAGTCCATCTAATTAATTAATTGCTCCCATTTATAGTAATTTATTTTCCAATCAATTCATTATATATTCTAATTAGTGATTGACAGCCACTTATTTACGCACACTAGTAAGAGATATACTATACTGTTATATTTTATATTTACCGTTGTTAAGCTGACTATCCCTTGGTAAGCAGTTACAACGAGCTTGTCCATTTTACTATTTTATTTTTTTCTTTAAAACTTTTCAATAATTTTTTAATTTCGAATAAATTTTACTCTCTATTTATTTAAGCTGTAGGACTTTTCTTTAATGCAGAAAAGAGGTTTTGTTTTTAGTAAATGATAGAAATTTTAGAAATTTTTAATGCACAAATAACATATGTAACTATAATATCCTTCTAAGTGTATAGAAAATAAAAATTGCGTTATTTAATACGAACATATATAAAAGGGACAATATTATTACTGGGTGTATTCTAGAAGTGTAAATGTTTTCCTTAATTTTTTTTTATTGAAATTTTTCGGAACTTCTATTTTTATGTACATATGTTTGTACAAATGTATGTAAAATACCTTTTTTTATATATTAATTTTAACTATTTACTAGTTTTTATCAAAGAGGAATTAATATTTTTAAATAAACATACAATAAAATTTCTTAATTGAATTAATTCTATCCTTATAACTCAACGCGCAACTAGACAACAATTTATTAATTTTCCATTTGTTTTTATAAAATAAAATTATCATTAATATTATAAATACATTTAAAATCGTTTAAACTAATTACTAAAGCTAAACATTAATAATTACAATTCGGGTTATTACTACGAAGTTAAAATACTGCTTATTAGTCCTCGCCTCTATCATAAGCAGCTCACAAGTATCAAAAATATCTGTTTCATAAACAGATATATCCAAATACTCATGGTACAACAGATATTTGAGAGTAAAAAACTGATAATTTTTCTTACTCTATGCAAAACCATAAACAACTGTATGTGTTTATATCCATAGTGTGAGTACGCACAAGCGAAAGCATACAATATCAACTACACTCATTCGTTCTTTTGTATCTGTTTTACTTGTTATGTATATGATATATCTGTTTTTGCCATACTGATGGATATACTAGTGCACGTCTTACATGCATACATCTATGCATAAGCAAAAGTTTCAAAATAATTTTCAAAGCAAGGATTTTTAATCACAAAAGACTTCCGCCATCTGAACGGGCGATGAAATTAATCGTCTACGGTCCTGCGATGCGCCGAAGATAATCATTTATGACTCTTTTATTCCTTCTTCTGGTCGAGATATAATCGCCTTTATGCATCTATAAGGAGCCTGATATAATTTCTAAAAGTATGCTATAAAATACAAGTGAATTTTATGTATTTTTACTGTTAATTTTTTTATAATATCGAAACTTATATATAGTGATTAATAACAAAAAGTTTTAAGAGGAAATTTAAGAACGAAATTCTAGAATTTAAAATTATATTAGAGTGTAATCCTTTATCGTGGTTAAGTCACCTTTTTGGGTCGGAGCACCTTTCACAAGCATAATTCGGAAGAACAAAATTTATAATTAGTTAAAGCCAAAAATAAATGACATACTATTTTAGTGGAGGGTAAATACCTCAGTATATAATTGATAAGCAGCATAAATAATTAACAGAAACACCTCAGGCATGGACGCAACCATCTGCTATATAATGCGATGCTTAATCCTAGATGGTGCTATAGGCCACTACTGCTACAAATTCGAAAAAATTTAAAGGCACTAAAATGAAATTCAACGAATGATCTGCAATCCCCCAGTAAATAAAAATTTGTAACTTCTATGTATAAACACTAAAATAATTTTTTTCGTTTGGCTGCACCTTGTTAAATATTTTTGATAGACTAAAGAATTAAGAATTAAGTATTTTTTTTTCAATTTGATATTTTCAGGATTCATTAATAGTTTTAAAATAGTATATATATTTTTTTTTTTGCTTACAGAACTTGTCAACGTTGCGATGTTAAGATGTTTCTTTAGTGTGACTTTTCAGTTTTAGTTTCTTTCATTTTAGTAAATTCCGCAAGAATAATGGCGGACATAACCATGTCGACGTTATAATTTTTTAAGGTTAACCTTGGGAAAAACTTACAATCCACCGTAAGTCGGCATATTGTATTGTAAACTAAAATTAAACACACTATAAAAATATAATATGACCAAATTGTTTTTTTTTTTTATTTTGTTGCTTTTACGCTCATAGTAGCTGGCATAACAAATTTAATTAGCAAATATTAAAATTAAAATTGTATTTACTAAATCCAGTAGTATGTAGAGCAATTTTACAAAAACATAAGTATGTTTTTATTTGACCAAGAAAATATACAATTCATAGTGGATACTTTATGCACAAATACGTACTTATATACTTTTGGTAGTCGTATGCAACAAAAAGCATTTAATAACACTAAATCATTAAAATGTTTTAGTAATAAATCCATAACCCATTTAGAAAATGTCAAAATATTGTTGAATTCATAAACATTTTTACAATTTTGTAATTTTACAAATTTGTTACTCGTATTACAAAATATCATGTTTTTATAATCTACAAGGACAGGTGATTTACTTTTATACAATTGTAGTTTTTTTTTTAGCAATTTTAAGAAATATTTTTAATCATTATTTGTCTTTTATTAAGTGTTAAGTTAACAAAATAAAATACAACAAAAAGAAAATAAGCTTACAACAGAGAAAAAAGTTAAACTTTATAAAAATTATTCGAATGGAAATAATGAGGTGCAGATATTTATGAAAAATTATTCAAAAACTTTTTTATTGTTTTAAAAACTTACGTTTCCATTTATATGGAAATGAAATTACAAAAGGCTCTTAAATTAAGATTTTTAACTTTAAGTTGTATCTCATTTACTTTCAATAAGATTCTTTTGGCACTTTTTAATTTTTTATAGTTTTTTATAAATAAATTAAGAAGATTTAATTAATTGTGGAATATATTATCTCCTAGTTAATCTTAAGTGGGAACAATAATAAAAAGTTCTTCTTTTTATTATTTGAGTAAAAAGCAACTTATATCGCAATTTTTAATCAGTATGGCATTAAAAAACAAAATTCAATTATGGCGGAATCTACGCAATTACAAAGAGGTGGAGTACTTTTTTCGTGTTTTTTTCTTGTCCTCTACTATTTTTTCGAAAATACAAGCTATTTTATCTTATCATAATTAAAATTAAGGTAACAGTCCAATGCAGAAATTTAGCTCATACTCGTACTTGATTCATTTTATTTAATACTTGTATCTAGTTAGTTTGACTAAGAAGTTTAATGTCCCTCTTTCCTAGTCGGATGTAGCTACATATCATCATTCTCGATTTGAATCAAAAGTATGTGTTTTCGAGAAGATAGAAATTTGAAAAGAACAGCTGCTAGGTACGTCTAAAAGGGAAGTAGCTCTTCAGGCATAACTTATTTAGTTACTAGTAACCGTACTACATTCTTTAGGAAAGGGATAAATATGAGATGGATACAGCCATTTTATTATGTATTTTACTTCGCCGGCGAATATGCTATGAAGAAGAAATACCGACGAAGGAAGCTGCATGTTTTAATGTTGATTCTGAATATTTAATTATACCATTTAACAGAAAAAAAAAAGAAAAAAACTATTTTATTTTTTGATTGCCACAAAAGTTGAACCCAGTACTAAAATGTTTATTCCCAACTTTGCATTTACGATTAAAAGCTTTAATAATGCTTTTGTTAAAAATGATTTTTTAAATTATATTTCTTTTAAATTATATTTTCTTTATTTTAAAATTATATTTCTTTTATAATTTTTATTTTTCAAATTATTCAAACAATTAAAATAATTATATATATATATGTTGCTTCAAGAAAATATTTATGATTATTAATTCAAATTCTAAAATTATTAATTTTCAAAAGTAACAACAAATTCAAACAATTTCAAAATAAAACATTTTCAATATTTTATACAATTAAAGAGTAATATAAAAGAAAGTACAATAATTATAAGATGCTAAAATTATATACATACATATAACTCAGTGCAACCAGATTTGTAGTCAACGTGCTTACCTCCTTGACTACAGCAGCCTATAACTAGATCCCATAATATCAAGTGTTTTGCTATTTAAAAACTTGCAATTTGGACGCGAGGGTAAAGTTTCAAATATAACCAAGCACTCATAGTATTGATGAAACAAGTTGCTTCATATACATATATAATTCAATAACTATTTATTAATAACTGTGGCAATAACGTGCGTAACTGTCTGTAGGTGTATAAAGAATGATCATTTTAATAAAGTAAAGGGTCAATCAATTACCTTTTTTTAAATGCTATAAAAAATATACTGAATATTTTCTCAAATTTCTTTTCTATTTGAAAGTACAATTCTTCCGGTTAATAATATAAAATAATTTATCCAAATGGCTGCCTCGAATGGCCATGCAGTAGCCTACACGATCGGTCTAAGTTTTAAGCACATGATCGATTGTGTGCAGCTGTATTGGATGGTCAGTTAGCTTCAACTCTCAATGATGTCTCCGAAATGTTCAATTGTTGCGAACGACGGTGAATTGATGTTGGTGGCCCTTCATGCACACTTTCTGCCACAGCAGCTAGAATCTCGAGTGTACGCACTGTTTTTGGTTTTTCACACTTGGGTTTATCGATGAGGATGCTAGTTTCTTTCACTTTTTTCTCAAGATAACGAACATACGGAGCTGACGGTACTTCTCTCCTTCCACTAGTTGAAAAAAAAACGTTAGATGGCGGACCCTATACAATTATATGTACATAATGTGTGTATATACCTGAAAAGAGTGAACTGAAGAAATTCTAATAAAAAATTAGAACGACTACTTAACACCCCTTAATGCCCAGATGCAGAATAGAAAACTGGAATTTTCTTATGACATTAAGAACCACGTGGTGCCATAGATACGTCGTTAAGCACTTCGGCATTCGTATCTTTACGGTTCCTTGGAAATTCAAGCTTATTTTTTGTTCTAAGGGATCGGCTACTAATTTGGTCTAAATAACGTTTGACTATACGACTATCTCGAAGACACCCATTGTAAGATAACACAGTCCAGCTTGCGCGTGAATGTGTGTCCATACAAGGTCTCCTTTTTTGTTTAAAAAGATTCCATAGCAGGTAAATTTTCGTTAGTGTTAGACAATTCATGTGAACACACCTTATCAAAGTAACTCTTAAGTTGTCGATAAAACAGAAGTTCAGCAGGTGAACGCCCTGTTGCAGCAGGCGGACTTATGTGCTGATTGATTACAAAACGAACAAGATCCAATTCATTACTTGAATTAACTGCCATTTTCTTTAAATAATCTTATGCTGTCTGAACCATGCGCTCAGCCTGTCCATTTGACGACGGATGGAAGGAAGCATATCTGAAATGGCGAATTAAATTTTTTCCACAAAACGTTGAAAATCGGCTTATGTGAAATCTGTTCCATTATTGAAGACGATAACATAAGGTAGGCCATATGTTTCGAAAAACGATCGCAGTGATCTGATTGCACATTGCAATAACGCAGACTCGAAGATGTGTACGTCTATCCATTTAGAAACAAATTGTATTAAAATGGTCCGTGGAAATCTATATGTAAACGCGACCATGCGGTCAAGTGCGAACTGGTGCTTGAGCCTTTTTGTGTCGAGTTTCTCGGCACCGTAAACAATTTTTTACAACTTGTTCTATTTGCGCATCCATAATTTGGGCACCATACATAGCTTCTTGCTAAAACGCCAAGATGTGCAGCTTATAGAGCATAAAGAATGGGTTACAGGCATGGTGGAACTATAATATTTCTATTGCCCCACAACATCCTTTTAGTGCACTGATCTCGTTACGACTCATGAAATAGAGATAAGCTTGATCATCCCGAGAAATAAAACAAACTAAAACGGTTTTCAGGAAAAAATTCCCTGATTTCTTTAAAACACATTCCATTTTAATTTAGTCATGATAAAATAATAAAACAAATCCCACATTGCGTTGATGCTCCAGTGAGTCAAAAGAGCTGGTTGCCTTACTGTCACCGATTAGTTTCTTCGCTCTCTCCGGAATGCGGTCAAGTAACTCCAAAATAGTATTTGAGGCACCGGCCCATACATAAGAGGTACACTCCAACCTCTGTTTCAAAAAGCGGACATAGTTAATGCGGAACTCAGATGGAGTGAAGTATCTATTGCACTGTTTTAGAGTATCAAGGCAGGTTATTACATGCCACATGTTACTGTACAAAACAAATGTAAAGTGGACAGATTTTTCCTCATTTGTTTTTACTATGCATTTCTTCAATAGAGTATCCCACCATCTGGTGAAAGTCAATGCAACTGAAAACTGATTTTATTTTTATTGTGAAAGCAAAATAAAACTAGGAATCGGCTTTAAGACTTTTCTGTAGGCTTCTTAAATAATTTTCAATTTTTTTACGAAATTTCTCTACTTAAATAAAAATGTTTCTGACCTGAGCAGTCATTAAATACCAGCTTTTTCAACCAACGAATAAATTGGATTTTTTTTTTTTTTTGTATAAAATATTATGAACTATTGGAATTATTGGATTCGGTGTTCCTTTTGTTGGCTAAAAATCGTACGCAGCCCTTTCAAATGCAGTTGTTCCCTGCTCTTGTGTTTGTTATAAAAACTTGCATTCCATTTAAATGAAAGAAACTTTATTTTTACCTTAAGTTGTCCTCTTAATAAAATTATACCGACTTTAGTCGTCGTAGTCTTAAAAAATGCTCAAAGGCCAAAGTGTTTCTTACAACTTTTTTTTTCACTAACATATATGTATTTTGTTGAAACGCAAGCAAGATGTTGTTAATGTTAAACATCTACATTTACTGCTTATTTTTACAAGAGGATTCAACTTCTTATTGTTTAAACTTTTTTCATTACAATTTAAGTCATGTTTATTGAAAAAAATAAAAACGAACATTTTCTGAAGCTATTGAGTTTTAGTCCTGTATAATTCTTATAGGAAGGAGTTAACATATTCGCTAATTGATGGCAAATGCTTGATGTTGGTCAGTGTAAATACATAACTAGAGAAAGACGGAGTAGCGAAAACTCTTGCAAATATTTTAGTATAAAAAAAAAAACTTTAAGCCTCTAAACAACTTTAATACTGTACAAAGCAATTCTGATGTACTCATGTGAATAGAAAAAAGTAATTTAATCGTGCTATCTAAAGAAGGTCATTACCCTCAGAAGAAAGAAGTAACATTGCTCTATTAAATAACCTCAGTGTATAGTGAGAACTTTTGACTTTTTAAGGAGCCATTTAAAGAATCATAGCAGCCATAAACAAAATTGTATACATTTATTTCAGGGTGCATCTAAACATCTATTTAACGCTGTTTTTATTTAATGACCTCTAAAGATTTTATAGAATAGAAGAGAAGGGATCTTATATTGATAAATGTTTTATATAATATCAGCAATTATTTATGGAATACAATATCAGTTAAATATCCGACTCTGTTGGCATCATAAACGCGAGCCCTTTTGAGCACATTATTCACTACATTCACACACAAATTTATACGGTATTTCATTAATGTCATCACGAATATTTTGTTTGAGTTACTCAAGCATTTCTGGTTTGTTGCTTTTCAGGTTTCCCTACAAAAAGAAGTCCGAAGCAGTTAAATCAGCTGACCGTGGATACAAAAAATCATCACCATTTCTTGAAATAACTTGTTGTGGAAAGAGGTCTCGCAGCAATTTCATTGTAATCCGGACTATATGCGATGTGGCGCCGTCTTATTGATACCATATGTTAACCAAGCCCAATGCATGCAGTTGTGACGTTAAAAAGTTTTCAGTCACATTACGATATCGCTCCCCATTTCAGTTAGCGTTGCGCCGTTTTATTTTCAAAGAAGTAAGATCCAATGAATCCAATGACCAAACTGAACACCAGTCTGTCATTTTATTGGATGCAAGGGTGACTGATGAATAATTAAATTTTTTTCCATTACCCAAAACTGACTATTCTGTTTATTCACGTATCCATCCAAATAAAGAAATGTGTCTCGTCACTCATTATAATTTTTTCATAAAAATCGGGGTCGTAATGAGCGAGCTGTAACACCCGACTGGCATATGTACGGTAGCGCAAGTGGTCTTGAGGAAAAAGCTCTTGTATCAACCGAATTTTTAATGGAAACAAATGCAAATCGTTGTGCAAATTGTGGCCAAAGTTTTTCTTTGAAGACTTAGCTCCTAATCAAGGTGTCGAATTGAGGTTGGTGTAGTGTGTTGAACACTTTCTTTAGCAGCAGTAATATTTTTAGCTGATCTTGCAGTACTTTGTGTTCCATGCTTGCGCTTATCATCTACAGACACTCTTTTTGGAAATCATTCACTACACGATAAACAGTGCGTTTTATTGGCAGGTTGGTTTTCCAAAAATCGATGATTGTTTTTGATAAAAATGTTTTAACGTAAATATATAACAAAATGCTTGCGGGCACCCTGCATTGCTTTGAATACATAAACAATGTTAATTCGCCTATGTTAATTTCGTGAATAAAACTTATTTATTTGTAATTCATAAGCTGAGTGGGGTGAGTTGGGGGGGGGGGGCAGGTAGGGATTTGAATGAAAAGGATACCACCATAAAATAAAATTGTAAGATTATACATACAGGAAAAAACCTTTTAGCCATATTTCTTCAACCACTTGTAATATTCCCATCAATTTTTTTTTGTTCAAATATACTTTATTGCGCTCAAAATTATCGGGGTTTTGTAATTTTTTTCACTATGTTTTGATGCCAAAAAATATTCGTCAAATTTACAAAAATCTCACATTTTTGGATAAAAAAAACTAGAATTTCTCAAGAAAATGTGCGTGATAGACAGATTTAGACTTCAAATTCGTGTTCAGCACATTTAAAAACAGTAAGAAAGCATATTTTGGTTTAAAGCAGGATTTTCGTGCAGAACATTGTAATTGGGACGCCCTTATATTCCATGTTAAAACTTTATACTTTTTCAACTGTTCAACAGCTTGGCAATATACATCAAATAAGAGCAAATAGAGGGGCACGCTTTAGTTTCCAAATTCAAATTATATATAAGCTGTGGTAGTAGACTTGGCAATCCGGTTCGTTGTGAATTTCAACCGTCTGTCTATAACGGTTCAACAGTTTGGCCACATACATCAGATTTCATCAACTATTGTAAAACCCTTTTCTTATACCAAACAAAGTAGTGGAAATTATGTTCAAATTTCAAGTGCTTGTATTTAATTCCTTTAATTCCTAAATTCAAATTATAAACTTATAGTTATAGCGGACCGTTGTAAGTTTCAGCTGTTTGTCTACAACGGTTCAAAAGTACGACCACACGCATCAAATTACATCAACTTTTGGGAAACCCTTTTATTTCCAAATCCAAATTTTATTCTTATAGTAATAGCTGAGTTAGTAATACAGGTTCGTTCAAAAATATCAAGCGTCTGTCTACAATTGTTCAAAGGTATGGCCATATAAATCAAATTAAATGAATTACTGGGACACCCTTTAATTTATAATTTTAAATACTCGTATAAATGCTTGTTACCTTAACGGTCATAGCAATCAAAATTCTATCCAATTTGCAAGTATTTGTCTATAAAAGCTCAAAAGATGGGCCCGTATAAGTCAATTTACATAAATTATGGGAACACCCTTTAATTTAAAATTATGAACTTGTTGATATAGCTGGCTTAGCAATACAGGTCCTATTTAAGTTTCAGTGTTCTGTCTATAACGGTTCAAAAGTAAGTCATATTACATTAACTATTGGGACACCCTTTAATTTTCAAATCCGTATCTTATACGTTTTATTATAACGGAGTTATCAACACAGGCTCCCTGTAAATTTCAACTGTTCAGAAGTTTGGCCACATACATCAAACTACATTAACTATTGGGACACTCTTTAATTTACAGTTTTTAGTGTTTATACTTGTTATTATAACGGGCATTGTAATCGATATCCTTTCCAATTTTCAAGCGTTTGTCTAAAACGGATCAAAAGATAGGCGCATATGAGTTAATTTACGTCTCCTATGAGGACACCCTTTAATTTTTAGATTTATATTTGTATTACTTTTTACTCAGTTCTTTAAATTTTCAAAAAATAAAACAACATTATGTCGAATTGATAATCTTCTTCTTTTTTAAACTTGGTTAAAAATGAATTCGAACGTAGTTTTTTTGGTATGTGACCTTTTGTGTGGCAGACACAATACTAAAGTGTTATCAGTCGAGAATTTGCAAAACTACTGAAACCTCAAATATAATATTTGTTTATAAATTACTTTTTACCCGTAATGAAAACTGTTTGTACAATTTTACATCAGTTTAAAAAAAATTAATTACTTGCCGTAATTAAAAGAAAGCTTATGAAATAAAAGTAATTTGCCTAATAATTACAGTTAATATCAAGATGTATTGAACCTTCAGCCATTTTCTCATTATTGTTGATAACAATTTTTAATTTTCAAGCTTTCTACAAAAAATCTAAATAGCAAGTGTTGCATGTAATTATTTCTTTTTCTTGGAATCGATCTCAAGATCGACAATATTAATTGTAACGCGTCGGCAATTAAATAAGCGATCGACAATTAAAATAGATTTAGATGTTGAAGCATTTTCCAACATCATGTGTTATTTCTAGTAAATATTTGTTGTAGATAATTTTGTCTAAAATATGCCACATATTGTAAATCAAATGCTGGGGTAAACACTATTTTTTATTATTTTTTTTTTTTTTTTTTTATTATTAAGGAATTTAATACAATTTCAAGTTTTAAATGACATTTATCTTTAAAACAGGTGACGATAGAAAATAATAAAACTTAAAAGCAATAAATATTTGATTAATGATCGTACACATGTATGTCATTAAAAATACAAATAATTTATAAATAACTAAATATATTTTTAAAACACATCTTATGAATAATAGTGTAAATAAATCAATGTTGCTTAGAAGTCAAAGAATATAAACCCAGGTATCACAAAAAAAATTATTTACAGGTTAACAGCCAGTATAAAAATGCTCACATTTTCCTCTAAACAAAACCCAAAGACAAGATTTTTTAATTTTCATTATTTGCAAGAAATGTCCTCTACTGAAAATTTTTAAATTTTGAATTGACTCTCCTTAAAGGACCCAGTGCGTTATTATAAAATGACGTTAAGCTTAGACCTTTACAGATTTAGGAAAGTAG
Source organism: Gymnosoma rotundatum (assembly GCA_916610165.2). Lineage (NCBI taxonomy): Eukaryota > Metazoa > Arthropoda > Insecta > Diptera > Tachinidae > Gymnosoma > Gymnosoma rotundatum. The sequence goes on from OU744338.1 coordinate 52,005,397, forward strand.
AGGACTTAAATTTGCTTTTACTCGTTCATAGAGACTGCTATTTTTATACCATCATTCCATCGGATCGGCCAATACATTCAAAATTCTCGGAACCAGCCCCTTTACAACGCCAGATATTTTTCACATTCGCTACCTTAAATTTTATATTCGTATTTGTATACGCCTTAACTAAAAATAAATAAACATAGTCACTTTGATTTCATGGCTATCGCCTGAAAAATACTGCAGTAGGTTCTTGTTTCCATACCATCTGCAATTTAAATATATGCCGATGGCGATTTTGGCTTTCAGTCAGTCGTTAAATGAGGGAAAGGTATCATTCTGCAACAGTTTTGCAGTCAGAGTTTAGATCAGACTCTACTGAACTGATACGTCTCTCAAGAGAGTTGCCAATGGCAAACTTTACATCCTCCATTTTAGAAAATATATTACAAGTTTTTTTTACACCTGACCCTTGGCAGCACCAGTAAATTTGCAGTAAAAATAAATTTTTAGTGATACTGTAATTTATTTGTCATTAGCAGTGAATTTTCAGATTATTTAATAAATTTAAATTGCACGACCAGTAACAACACGTTTAATTTATAGCACATCATTATTATTTTATTATTATTTTCAAGGTAAATAAATAAAGTCATTTTAAAATAAAAATAAATATTTTTCATATTTCCATTTAATAAATTTTTTTATATTTATATTTAAATATTTTTTATATTTCTGTTTAATTATTAATAAAAATGATTCAAGCCATTTAATTAAATAAAGTTTAAAATTATTCCTCAAGAATTAAAAACAAATACTAACCAGCCATTGTTGTCTAATATAATAAAGCCTCTGCAAAAATATAACTCAGAAAGCCTGGAAAGACCATCAAACTATCTATTAGCACATCATACTTTTATGGAATTTCAAAAACACTACATGATGAAATTAGGTTGTTTTAATATTTATATTTAATAAGTAATATTGACTACGTCCGTTATTAATTAATTTTAAAGAAAACAATAAAATTTAGATACCAGATACCAGAAGGAAATGCAATTTCCGGTTTGCTACTACAATAGACAACTAATTTGTAGATAGATACAAATAATGCTGACAAAGGTTGTAGCGAACCAAGACAATTGATAAAAAACATAAGTCATATTTAAAAAATAATAATAACTGAAATTATTATAACTTTGCCCATATCATATTTATAAAAAAATATTTATGTTGTACGAGGGCTGCTCTATATATTTCTGGCCTAATAGTGAAAATGCGAATATTTATAATCAAAAATGATTTTATTGTTTTTCAAAGTATTCTCCAGCATAATTTATACACTTTTGCATGCGCTCAAATCAGTTGTCAAAGCATATTTTCCACTCCGATTGAGACACCTCTAAAACATGGTTTTTGAACACTTCAACAGCTTCTTCTGGCGACGAAAATCGTTGACCACGCATTTTTTTCTTGATGTGCGGAAACAAGAAGAAGTCATTAGGTGCCAAGTCAGGGCTATACGGCGGATGACCCATTAATTCGACATTTTGGCCGGTCAAAAACGCTCTGACTTGAGCCGATGTGTGAGAGCTCGCATTGTCATGGTGAACAATGATTCGTCTTCTCTTGTTGGTTTTTCGAATTTCTCCGATGACTTCAGGCAAACAAATTGTAGTGTACCACTCAAAAAAATTCCCAAAAAAAAAAATAAAAGAAACATTTAACCGGACTTGAAATAATTCTTTAAAAATTTTTATTATTCAACTATTTAATACATCTTTTTGCGTTATTTAATCAAGCTTAAATAAGGCATTTTTCCAATTATATTTATAATTTGCTTGTCAATAAATCTTAGATCGAAAGTTTTCATTTTAAAATTACCTTTATAATTAAACACTCATCTTAATTGTTGTTAAAAAGTAATTAAAAATCACTTAAGCCAATAATATTAGTTTATTTTACGAAATATTGATTGCTGTTAAACACAAAAGTTAGATTATAGAAACGCTGTTGTATTTAACTGCAATAAAATATTTTTAATTTTCATCTGGTAAACTGAACTTTGATTATGCATTATTTACAACAAACAGTTAAAAAGCAAACTCATTATTTATTTTCGGTAACTCTCAGCCGAGCAAAAAATTAGACATTACCTTAAGAAGTACTTGAGATAAAACAACTTACAGACCTAAACCTAAATTAGGGCGTAAAACGCAACGTAATTTGTCCCATAAGTATTGCGCTGATATGTCATACCCAAATAAGAGCGTCAATTTTGTGATGAACAGTAATGTGAACTCATTTTGTTTTACAAAAACCCACTGTATGAAAATAAAAAATAGATAAAACTGCTAGATATCTCTGAAAATAAATAAATATAATTTACTTTTCAACAATAAAAATACTAAACAAACTAGAGCCTGTTGTAATTAAGGTGCTGAGCACGTTGTATACAAAACCGATTGGCCGGGGTTCTCAACTCCTATCGGCAATCAAAAAATAAAACTGTTTTTTTTCTCTTCTTAGTGGCAGAAATACAAATTTAGAATTAGCATTCTAGCATATTCGCCGGCTCCTTTAACCACCTGTCTTATCTCTCATGTATCACATACCTAAAGAATGTAGCACGGTTATAAACCAACTATGTATTATTGCCTGGAGGGCTTCTTTTCTTTAAACAAACAAAAAAAAAACAAAGAAGCAGCAGCCAACTTCACTTCCTAACAGCGTTGACAGCGCGCTATTATGTTTTGCTTCATACATATTGTATATACATGAGAATTTTTGACAGATAGATTGCGTCTTACGCGTTATTTGGCTGTTACTCTTGTGATTGCCATATTACTCGCGAGACAAAACGGCACTTATATATCTACACTAACTTTACAAATTTGAACTCTAAGAGCAAGTTTTCATTAAGGGCATTGTAGCTGGCTTTTTTATTGTTTTCTCTTTTGCAGAATTTCTGTAAGTCATGACGCGTTTACATTATGACTCTTTAGTAGCAAGTGAAAGAATTTTATGATGTTTTATCAACCAATTTTTCAACCTTGCCATAAACTAAACGTATTAATTTTTCAACAACTTATGAACAATATAGGAAAAAAAAGCCATTTGGTAACACCGCTTAAGCATAGAATTGCAAAAAACGAAAGAGAGAAACAGGAATGAGATTAAAATGAGAGAAAAAACTAAAAAGAGCCATGAATATTCATTTCGTGCAAATTTTGCTACTCCGTAAGCTTCTCTACACCTCTTGCCTAAAGCTTCTGCATCATGATTTTTGTAGCTGATACAATGCCCTTAATGTAAACTCTCTCAAACTGCCATCCCTAAATTAGCGCGTAAGACGCAAAGCAATGTAATTCATAATTTCTGCGCTGGAATGTCATCTCTAAATAAGACCGTCAACTTTGTGTCTTTAATATTAATGTTAACTCATTTTATTTTATAAAACCCGCTGTATAAGAATAAAGAAGAGATAAAACCGCAAGATTGCCTTCAAACACCCTGTCAAAGTTGGATTTTCCAATTGCTAAGCGTTAACGCCCTGCTATTTAGGAATGCTTCATACATTTTGTATAACCATTAGAAATTTTGACAGATATTTTGCGCTTTAAGCGCTAATTTAGGGACGGCAGTAAGATGTATAATTAATTATAATTGTATTACTTCAATATTATTTTTCATCTACGAGGGCTGCTATATATATTTCTGGCCTGGCAACACTGAGTGCTGCCAAGTAAAATCTGAAATTTCCATTGGAAAGTTTGTCATTTTTAAGCATAATTGTACTCAAAACGTTTTGACGTACGACCATTATTTGTGTTGTTAACAGTGACTTGAAAAAATTAATATAGAAAAAAATGGAATTAACTCGTAAACATTTTCGTGCCATCATTTTTCACAACTTTCGCCGGGGATTATCACGACAAGATTGCTTAAATCTTAAATCTTTGTATGGCGATGAAGCACCATCCTATAGCACTGTGAAAAATTGGTAGGAATTTAATCGTGGCCGAAGCTCGCTCGAAGACGAATTCCGTGAAGTGATGCCGTGCGTGAACTCATAATGCAAGATCGACATGCGACATACCGAGAGATAGAGACATCCTTGGACTTTTCTTCCACCAGCATACATTCGATACTGCATGAACACCTGGCCGTAAAAAAGGTTTGTTTTCGTTGGATCCCGCACAATTTAAAAGTCGCTCAAAAAAAGGCTCTTGTCGATTGGTGCAACGAAATGTTACAAAAATACGATTGCGGTGCTTCAAAAGACGTTTATAAGATCGTCACAGGTGACGAATCATGGATCTATGCGTATGAGCCCGAAACGAAACAACAATCGACCGTGTGGGTCTTCAAAGACGAGCAAAATCCAACGAAAGTTGTTCGTGGAAGAAGCACTTCGAAGCAAATTGTCGCCTGTTTCTTCGGCAAAACTGGTCATGTGGCAACTGTTCCGCTTGAGCAACGTAGGACGGTCACTTCTGAGTGGTACACTACAATTTGTTTGCCTGAAGTCATCGGAGAAATTCGAAAAACCAACAAAAGAAGACGAATCATTGTTCACCAGGACAATGCGAGCTCTCACACATCGGCTCAAACCAGAGCGTTTTTGACCGGCCAAAACGTCGAATTATTGGGTCATCCGCCGTACAGCCCTGACTTGGTACCTAATGACTTCTTCTTGTTTCCGCACATCAAGAAAAAAATGCGTGATCAACGATTTTCTTCGCCAGAAGAAGCTGTTGAAGTGTTCAAAAACCATGTTTTAGAGGTGTCTCAATCGGAGTGGAAAATATGCTTTGACAACTGGTTTGAGCGCATGCAAATGTGTATAAATTATGCTGGAGAATACTTTGAAAAACAATAAAACCATTTTTGATTATAAATATTCGCATTTTTACTATTAGGCCAGAAATATATAGAGCAGCCCTCGTATGTCACATCGAAGTTAAAATATCCAAATGCGCAGATATATCTTCTGTTATACTGCATAAAAGCAACAAGGGAACTAGCCACACATTCCTGACGCCTACATTTAAGACATTTTTTAAGCTTCTATTATTCTATTTTCTATGTTTGGAAATATACTAAATGTTATTTTCTTTGAAACAATTAATAAATAAAGTAATGTATTTTACCTACGTTTTCCTATTTCCTTAAAGTTAATATGTAGTATGTTTTTAATAATTGTTTATAAAAACAACAAACAATAAATTAAAACATTTTTTTTTTCATTACTTAATTGTCTAAGCTATGTTTTTTATATTTAAAACTGTATCTAGATATTTCATTCGTAAACAAATATTAATCACTTTGACTACGGAAAGATTTTTTTATAATAATTAGTACTTGATTGACGTTCATGGCAAATTAAATTCTCACTTGGGGTTAGAATTTTTATTTTATTATTTTTCGTTTTATTCTTCAGCGAACTGGTGTCACTTTTTCTAGATGACCTGACTTGACTGTGTACTAAAGATGTTCTTGTTAGTATGGAAAATTTTTAAAATGTTTTGATTCCATTTCGAGTGCCGGATTTTGGTTCCTTTATGTTAAAACATTAAATATGTAAAATTTGACACGAATCCAATAACTCCTAATGGACCCGGAAATGACTTCAATATACAATGTACCTCTATAATGGAATCAAAACATTTTAAAAATCTTCCTTACTAGCAAGAACACCTTTACTGTGCACTCTGAAGGGATGATTGGTTTCTAATTTTTTTTTTATTATTCTAAATTGACCAATTTTCTAAAGCTACATGACATGTTTTTTATAAGTGACTTTTTAACTGTGTGAATCATATGTAATTCTGCATGTGCAGAAGACTTAATATTTGTCTACGTCTGACATAATTATTTTTTGTTTACAACAGCTGATCTGCTCGCAAATTTAAAGATATCCAAGCTGTCCGGTTCAAAATGGCTTGTAGTCGTCTTAAAATATTTTTCAATGCATTACGGAATTACTGAAGACTTGACAATTTTAATTATTTTCAACCGCCGTTGATTGTTTTCATACGGCATAGGAGTTTGGCAATACTTTTTAGAATTACAAAAAACACCTGAGGTCAGATGGATTATCAGATCGAAATAGAACACGTTCTAAATTAAATTTTGTCAAATGACTTTTCACATAAGCAATGTTTCAATATACATATACGATATGTATGTATGTGTTTAACAGTGGGAAATTTGACATGTCAAAAAAAATTTTTACGAATTCTGTAGCATTTCTTAACAATTTTTGAATTCTGATCGGACAAATGCAGAGACGTCTTATTAAAAACAGTGATACTATTCTGTTAAATATCTAATGAAATGCTACCCAACTCTTATGTTATCTTTCAAAGTGTCAGAATTTTCCTTACCTCCATCGCTAAATTAGAGCGTACAGCGCAAGATATCTGTCAAAATTTCTCATGTACATACAAAATGTATGAAGCATCCGTAAATAGCAGGGCGTTAACGCTTAGCAATTGGAAAATCCAACTTTGACAGTGTGCTAGGGAGTGAAGTTGGCTGCTTGTTGGTTTATTTTTGTTTTGTTATGGTTATTTTTAAGGCAATCTAGCGGTTTTATCTCTTCTTTATTGTTATACAGCGGGTTTTATTAAATAAAATGAGTTAACATTACTGTTAAAGACACAACCCGGCCCCTGGCAGCAGTCAATAAGGACACTGGTCAGGCCTTCAACAAGTATTACATTATATATCCAAAATTTTATATTTATTTTATATCCCGGTGGCCTTTTTAACACATGACCAGTATTGATCACTCGTGGCATAGTAATTAGGCAGGAGAGGATGAAATTGTAAGTTCGACTCCCGCCGGAGATCTCAGCATGTTGGCTTTGGATGGCTTCGCGTGTCAAGGGCCCAAGATAATTAAATGCTAAGCTCTGTACAGGTGAATTTTATTTTTTTTCTGTTATGGACGAGATAGATAACGACGTTAGGTAAGAAAGATAAATGTTAGCGGTATAGACAAATCTGCACTAGAGATGTCAGTTCTTACAAGGGCAAAAGCAGCTAGCGTTAGATGATGGAAGCGTCCACTGCGGAAATGAACGTAAAATGTTAACAGCTATAAAAAAGATCCAGACGGAACTAATGTATTATTTTAACATATGCTGTGCTGTAACGACAAGATTATTTTGGCACTCATAGTAATAGAAGACAAGAAGATCATGGTTTTGAACAAAAAAAACAAGGAACGACAAAGAGACACTAATAATTGGCCAGTAACATCTTTCCAAATGTGGATAACCTACATAATTTAAATCAAAAATGATACAAAATTAAAATTAATTACAATTCCTTATTTTACTGGCACTTCATTAATTTATATCGAAGCTTCAAAACAAAAAAATAAGAACACCGTTGCCCATGTTCAGTCTAAAGAGTTCCTGAAATAAATTTATTATGTTCTTTTCATTACAAAATAAAACTATTTCAGAATTATTATTTTATTTATTTTATTCTATTTACCATACATAGAAGTAATTAATTAAATTGAATTAATAATTTCCAATTTCATTAGCATTGAAAAGTAAGCAATGATAATGATTATTTTCACTATTAATGGAATTGTTTTTCAATGATATCATTGATAATTATTCAAAAACAAAGTCATTATTATTGACTACTGATTAAATGGTTGCATTTAATAAACGTCATTCCTTGCCTTTGTACACTTAATAAGAACCCTAAAGTGTAACAGATCATAATGGCATTTTTATCACAAAAATTTGTTGAATGCATGAATGTATGTTTTATCATTCTTAGAAAAATTGTGACAATATAAGAACTAATTATTTTTTTACTGTAAGAAATAAAAACTGTTAGCAAGAGTGTTAGATAACTTTAAATTTCAGACATCATTTTTTATACCCGCCTCAATTAATATTACAGTCATTTGATTGAAAAAATTGAGGTTACTTGAAAACTTTGCCATCTCGTATCTTTGCCGCTCTTTGCCTTAAACTGGAAAAATGACAATAAAAGCTGTTTTTTGAGAATAACTTCTTTATGACGCATTTTACAGGTAAAACAAAATAGTTGTAAAGAACATTTCCTACAAGTTGTTTCATAACCTTTTTTAAAATTAATTGTTTCGACGTACAAGCGCCGTAAAATGTAGTTGAACACAAGTTCCGTCGGAAATACTCATTTCCACAACGGGAAGCGACACGTTTTTTATAGTGGTATCCCCAGTAAGCCTAATCCACATATGACTCACTATTTAGAAATTTAGTTCAATCTTCGTCGCTACATTGTTTTTGACGGACCAGGTGTTGTGCTTTGATCAGCTTCAGTAGTGATTAAAATATCAAAGACGAAAGTTTCTTCTGCGTCATCGGTGATGGGATCATTAGTTGTATTGCGCTCTCTTCGTTCTCGATTTCGTTACCAAGTGAAAACCATTTTTGACGAAGTTAGTTTTATAGTGGCTTTTTAACGTACACGCAGATATCTGTAGAACCACAACATAGATTTCTTGTCAACCTATTTCATTTTATTCGCCATACGTTCTTCCTTCAGAATGTGTCAGTTTCCAAGTAAAAACCGTTTTCATTAATGAAATCAGTTTCATGGTGACCTTTTACCAGAAGTGACTAATTTTAGGAAAACAAGGTTATGACGTTAATTGTAGGAAGTTTTCTCTACAATTACATTGTTTACATATGCTTCCAATAGAGCGGCGCGAGCGGCACAGATACGAGGTAGAAAAGAGAAAAGTTGGTAAGAGCCCTTCAAAATCGATCAAATTGCCAATTTTCAAAACTCCCGTAAAACTTTTCAGGTAAAAATACCCAATGACTGGGCTATAAAATTAATACATTATTAATATTTTGCAAAAATAGATACATCTATAAAAGGTTGTTTTATGTATATCAAAAATTTTTGTTTCATAAAAATAATTGTTTTTTTTAATTAGTAATTAAATGATTTCATTTAAAGTTCATTAGTTAAAGCAATTATAATTGAGAAATCATTAGCATTAAATGAAAGTTTAGTTTTTTCATTGTCATTATCCCACACAATGTCAATGATATTTTAATAGTAACGAAGAAGGCAGTCCTGACAAACAGCACATGCTTTGCTAATATGCACAAATCATTTCTCCGATTAAGATTTTTGTATTATACTGCATTAGCGATAAACGCTTAAATCTAAAATCTTACCTTTTTTTGGAATATGTGACTTTTTGTCTTTCGTAAAAACTGATTGAATTTGTTCGGAAAGTTCTATCAATTAATCTTTAAGTTTGGTAATGTTCCCAAAAATTCATTAACAGAAAGAAAACTTAAAAAGGCAACAGAAAATAAAACTGGCGATGTATGGTCAGAGAAAGCCGCTGAGTTCGAGATGGAAAATTCCAACAACGCTACATGTTGCTTCAATTAATGTAATATTACTCCAAAGAATGGGAACTTAAGCAAGGCGAAAATACAAAGCGGTGCGAATTTATCGGCTATGATGAATATTTTATTCCCTACACCGTCTATGTAAATCTAGTTTAGTGAAGTAATTTTCAGTGTCAGACAGTCAAAAAATAAAAAAAAAATATAATTTTACATAAAAATGCCATCGGCTCTGAATGGGTTAAGCATGTTTTTATAAAAATTTAGTATTTCCTTAAAGATCTCATCAAAAGCTTTAAAATGATACCCATATTGATATTTTAAAAAATTTGAAAATTTCAGAGCCCCGTAACTCGGAAAATAAGGTCGAGCACCAATATTTTCACTTTATCTTTTTTTTATTTTTTTAATTCTCTATCGCTCCATATATTTAGTTTTTTGATTGGAGTTACTTATTTGTTCCATATGACATGAAAAAATTAGAGATAGGCGTGGTGTTTTGCCTGCTGCCTCGAACGACATGGACGGATCATGCTGATTTTCAATAGCACTTCTTTCGACACTATATCTGATCGATTGACATTTTATTTTTTATGTATTTAAGCAATCTTAATTCCAACAAAAACACGGACGAATAGACAAACAGACGGACAGACGGAAATGGATATTGTAAAAATTACACGAGACCCTTTTTCCACTCTTTGTGGTGAAGGGTACAAAAACGACCTACCTTTAGAAAAATCCCAGCGGTAACCCTGCCTTGGGATAATATTTGAGTAAAGATAAATACGAATTTAACTAGCAGGGACTTAAACCAACATTTTTAACTTTGCTAATTTTGCAGTTAACACAGAACTGTTAATTACTTTTATAATTTTCAAAATGCTTAAGCAAATAATTTGGGGCCCAGTCCATATTAAGTGCGATGTGTGAAATAAGCACCTGAGTGTACTAAGTACATTAAGTAAATGTTGGGTCACTAGCCAGCCCTCCCCATTTTGCCATGACTTTTCAAGAAATTTTTTAAAGTTACTCTATTGTCAAGTTCTGAATTTATTTTAGATATTCCACCATTCTGGGTCCATAAGGCAATCCAATTTTGGCAATTTAAAAAAAAAAAATATTAAATATGTATATGAATTAAATATCTACAAAAATTGTTAGTGATTTGCTCTATAAACGATACGATACGACTTAAAATTTAAATTGCTCAATAAATTATTTCAATTGTTCTTAAAAATGACACGTAAAGATAAAACGAAAACAAAAACAAAAAAAACACATAACACGTTTTAGTAAACAACAATTATTAATTAACACAGATATTTAATACGTATTATTATATTTTGCAACTAAATTCACAGGTAATACTTTCCAGAATAATTTAAATACTATTCCTAGTTAAGTTCCGTTTTATTAAATAGTTTATAAACAAATAATTACAAAAAATATTTGTAATAAAATAAAAAATAATTTTTTTTTTAATTATAGCAAGTAAAATAAAAATTTCTTTGAAAAAAAAGTCACGCATTTTTTCTGTTCGTATTAAATCATAAAAGTTTCGAGCATAAGCTTTGTTATTTGAGTATCCTCTTTTAAAAGCTTCTGACTTTAAGGGACATGGGAAAAACTAAATTATAACACCATTCATTGAGAACAGTTCATCCAATTTGGATAAATGGATCACTAGATGACGAGTGTTAAAACTACTTTCAAGTTATCCAACGCTATTATTTTAAGCGAAAAAAAATCAAGAAATTTTTGCTTTCAAAAAATATACAAAGAATTAAAAAAACCATATTTTATCGATTTTGTTCATAATTAACAATAACCAAAATACTCATACTTCAGTAACAAACCTGCATTTTATGGATTTTTGCAAAAGCACAATCCACATGCCATAATGCATATGAATTATTTTATGATTTTCGGAGTTGAAAAATTAAAGTCATAAATAGCAACACATTTATATTTTGCGGTTGGAAAAATTAATTAAAGTTACACATACCTTCACAACTGCAGGTTATCTACCTCAATCAAACTTAACAATCGCAAAAGTTCACTTTAAAGAGTTTTTGTTATTGCTTTACTCAATTATTTAATGGAAAAATTTTAATTTCTTAATAAAAACTTCTATTTGTTATTATTATTCGCTTTTCAAGAAATCGAAATTTATAGATCACATTACTTGCATTCGCAACTAAAACAATTAAAAAAAATAGCAAAATAAAAAAGATTCATGATAAAAATTACACTTTTGTGCAAAAACAATTTTATGGGATTCTTAAAAATATAAAAGAAATATGAAGGGAAGAACTGAGAGCAAATTACGGCATTCGATTCGAAATTTAAATTCTATTGAAATTTCGATTGATATCGAATGCCGGCCCCTGCTTTCAGTTTATTTGTATGAAGTTCAGATTCTCTTAAGGGAAGTACTAAGTAATTAGCCGTTTCCAATAATATAATTCATCATAACTCTTGAACGGATTATCCTATTAAATGATAAAAATTACAAGTTTATGTTATGAATCATAAGATTAATGCACAAATTTAAAAATACGTAAAGACACGTATATTATGAACGAAGCATCCTATACATATCGCTAATTTACTAATACAACCCGCAGTGGGGTGAAATACAAAAAAAAAATGAAATAAAAGTCAGGAACTTCTTAACTATTGCACTTGGATACACCCTCTGACAGTACAGGGTAGTAGCACAGAGCGCCAAAATAGTTAACCTTGTATTTCAAAAAATGTTTCAGAGCTCATAACTTTATCAAAAGTGAACCGATATTAAATTTTTTTAAATTTAAAATACAAAATTTTTACCTTAGCATTTTTTAGTTTTTCACCTGGGTTTTTACCGAAAATTATAACAACAAGATAAGGTATTTCAAAACAGCTTAAGAAAGCTAATACAATAAGAAATAACTTGTAGAACAACTTGTTTCCTTGACTTTCTTATTTTAGTTGAAATAATTTTTTTATTTGAAATTTCACAAAAATGTTAGAAAAACGTGAAATTTTTGTCAAAAGTTCTTTCACTTTTTTAAGTAGATTTTTAACGTTTCTTTGTAAAGAAAATTGACTTATTTTCCGCTTTTTGATTCTTTTAAATTTAGTTTCTAAACATTTTTAGAAAGAAAAATTATTTACAAATGTATGCGGACGTTTTCCAAAGAAAACAAGAAAAATTTAGACGCTAGCAGAATGAAATGCAGCATTTTCTGGACCGCCACATCCTTCAACAGCATTCTTTGCATCTATCTACCTTATGCTATGTACGTCGTAAACATCATCTATTTAACCAACTAATCTTAATGTTAATTTGGTGAGATGAAGTTCACACACAACTTAAAGCATTTCTTTGTCGTTCTCTTTGTAATTCGTCTTGTACATTTGTTTTTTAGTAAATCTATAAAATTTTTAACTTTTTCTTTAAGACAAGGCCTTGTGTAATCCATCAGATGTGTTTTTATTGGATTTTTGTAAAGCACCCTACAGTTATTATTGTTCGAATATGTGCAATTTCTTAACAAAAATCTAGTTGTTCGCGTCTGTAAAAAAATTGTACGCGGGTTTTCATTATTTTTATAGCTATTCTAGTATGATTGGTTTTCAGTAGTTTCAGTAGTGTCTAGGGAGGCGATTAAAGAAAATATTTCAATGTTTGAAAATAAAATTCTTTATCTACACAAAAAATAATATTTTAATTTATTGTTAGCCAAAAATTTTACTGCTTTTAGTTACGTATGTCTTTAATGGGATGAAAAACTGATTTAATATCTTTTATATGTTCGGAGATATTCAAGGTAAAATTTCATACACAAAATTTCAATTTTGATCATTTTTGGTTTTTAGAGATATTTTATACAGCAATAAATTATGCACAGCATAATAGTAGAGGTAATTACCTTTCCACTGATATACAATTTGTATACCTTTTTCGGTACAAGAGCTGTAAATGATGCACAAAATTGTGTTACCTCGTGCAAAAAATCTCTCTTTTTATTGTGTTCTAGTGCTTCTACTATTTTATATTACTTTTTACTACCCTGTACTGTCACAGGGGTATCCAAATGCAATAGGCGAAAAGCTTATGACCTCCTCTAAAAATTGCAGTTTGTTTCATGAAAATCGAGCAAGACTTTTATTCCATTTTTTTTTTTGTATTTTACACCAATGTACAACGTAATAACTCAAAATTTTAAGTTTTGGAGTTAATTATAAACAATTGTTCGCATTTCATGCTTTATATTGTGTATATGTACGTTTTATCTTAATGTCTTGTGTTTTTTCAACATTTTAAGAAAATAAGTCGGCATTTTATTAAGTAATAACTCTGATCTTCTTTTCATAAATAACGACATATTTTAGTTTTACAGTATCGAATATATTTTTACAGACATTATAATTCAAACATCCCACATAGTTTGTCCAAGACCTCACCTTTAACTTATTGTTACATTTTTCTCTTTTTAACACAAACGTACGGATTCTTTTAATTGCAAATACCACTGTGATTCATTATAAATTCTGTATTCTTACTTTATAGCTTTCTCTGGCTATACTTCTATGGTCTCGTATTTACTAAACATGCGTTATTATTACAAACACAGCCATCCACGCTACACTACTGTGTTGCTCCGGCGAGAGATGAACTACTCGATGCATTGTTTAGTAACCTTAACCATCCGCAGACTATTTCATTACACCCACCCAAGCCAGTCATTCTCTTTATCTAATAGCCACAACACACGTCTGCCATACACTGTTGTTTTGCTGTTACACCTCCTTCCTTCCTTCTTTCGCTAACCGCTACCGTTCTTACTTTTTATTATAAAGGGCTTCTTGACAATTATCTGTTACTCTTGTATTAAATTATCTGTCATGACTTCACACAAAAATTGCCATTTGCCTCTCGGGAGGTTTCTACTGCTGCTTCTTAATTTTTAATTCCATTGTAACAATTATTACTTTTCCGTTGTACGCACGTCTGAAGGCGGGATCGAACTCACGATCTTCTGTTTTACAGCACGCACCTCTACCAACGCAGCCATTGAGGCTGCTCAGCTTTTGTTAGCTAATTGTGGTATTATTCTATACACACCATTAGTGGAAGTAACTTTATTCACCACTCTCTTACTGTTAACAACAACAGGAGTTGCCAGATCTTACTTTCGTAACAATATAATTGATGAAAGATTTTTAAAATGGGTTTTTTAATCATTTTACCTATTGTAGTGAGAACTTAAGCAGTCTGATATTGTCAAGAGTGAGAACGAGTCAAAAACTTAAACTGTGATTATCTCCAAACAAATTTTTTGGAGTTATGACGTTCTAGAAGTAAATGATCTTTATAATAAAAGTGTAATGGGGTCATTTCTGTACATGCAATATTTTTTGGAAATCTTGATGTTGGTGTAGATAGTTATCGATATGGAATACAAAGCACCTATTTTTGGAATTTTTGTCCGTCTGTCTGTGTTCGCATCACATAAAATCTACTGGATGGATTTGAACAAAATATTGTGAGGAGGTCCTGTAAAACCTGTGTTCAAATATAGAAAAATATGTCATTTCGTACAGGAAATCGAGATAAAAATGTGTTTGTGAAAGCACCTAATTTTACCGGTAAATAGTACTTAAACAGTTTTCAGAACAGATTATTTTTTTAAATGGAAAATTTTACACAATCTATTTCTAAATTTGAATTTTAAGAAAATTATAAATGTCGGTTAGTTGTCGGTAATGAATTACACTGTTTTACAGCGAAAATGTTTAAAGTCTTTGTTTTTTTTTCCACTGTATATATAACTCTCTTCAAAGGCTAGTTCATAAAAAGCTATTAAATTACGCATCGAGCAATGGTTAATTACTTTTCATCGGATAAAAAATGACTGAGTTGTGCAGGACCGAACATAAATTTGCATAAAATTTTTAATTATGCTTGATTAAAGCAATGGTTTCCAATAGATGATTGCCATTGTTGAAAAATGAAGATGAAAATAATTCTTTTAAAAAAACACAAATAATGATTAACTAAATTCAAGAGCCGGAAAAAAGTCACCCGTATACAGTGGAGAAAGAAAAATAGAATCACTGTAAGTTATTGTTGTTTTTGATTAAACTTTGATATTTTTCTTCACTTTATTGTTTGGACAGAAATCTTTAATTTATTTAAAATGTTTGTGAGAAGTTTCCTGAAGAGTTAAGTTAGCGGTAGCGAAATGGACATCGTAACATGCTTTCGCCCTCAATAATCAATATTAGTGATTTTATTACTAAATCGGGATAAAAGAAAATAGCACGAAAAACAGATTTTCTTTATAAAAGTTAATTAATTTAATAATTAAAATATTCTAATAAAAAAGGATAACTTCAGCATTTAAGTTCACCACCTAATTCATTCATTCATTTAATATTTATATTTTTTATATGGTGTATTATAGTGCGTTTACATAAGACTGAGGTTTCTTAATATAATTAATTTATATTGACAATTTCCACTTTATTCATTTTACACTCTTATATATTTCTTCATTTATTGATATTCTAATTTAGTTTTTTATATTCATGGATATTTAATATAAACAGCGTAACAATTTTTGGACAATTATAAAAAAAAACAAAGTTGCATCAACAAAGTTTTAATTAGATTTTGTCAAAATCTAATGACAAATTAGATTTTGTTTTGTATGAGAAATCTAGTAACAACCAACTTAATTTTGCTTGAAAATTTGTAAGTACAAAATAAATCGGTGAAATGTTAGAAAGTTTTTTACTAAGGCCGCAATTAAAGCATATTTAAAACTAAACAATAATCATTTCTTTTAAGTCATACATACTTCAATATTAAATCACTTTTATGTATTTGAGTTAATTACGTAAACGAATATAAATCAATCAAGTACGTGCTAGACTCACAAACGAAGGTTTCCATACCATGAATAGGCTACTTTTGACTTTAAATTTTATGTTCTTAGTGTCTGTAGTTGGAAATGTATTCTCAACCTGTTATGTGCAGTTCAAAAAATACATCACTATAATATATGGAGACCTTTATTTCATTTAATCTTAATTTTTTACTCTGTGTAAACTTCAAGCGTTTGCCTATAACGGTTTAAAAGTTAAAGCCAGATTTGTCAAAATCGTGGTCTCTATGGATACCTCTTATATTTGTAAATTTATTGTTTAAATTTTTGTTACCAGCGACATATTTGTATAACTCTGTGTAAATTCTATATGTATGCCTTTTTGGGTCGATAAACTTAAGCCATGTATATTAATATCACGTCACTATTTGAACTCTCTTTATATTTAAGTTTTATTTTGTATGTATTTATTTGTTCATATAGAAGACAAAAAAAAACATAAAGTGTCTGCCGATTGCAGTTCACAAGAAAGTTGGGCACCCTTTAATTTTAATATTCACTTTTTGTAATTGTTTTATTGACTCTGTGCAAATTTGACGAGCCTTCCTATTACAGTTTAAAAAATAACAATGATTCTATGAACATTAAGCCACTTTCGGCACACTCTTTTATTTTTTTAAATTTTTTGTTAATGGCTAGAAATTAACCTAACTGTAATCATAATCTTTACACAAAATTAAACCCGATTTAGAACAAAATTTAATTTATATTCTTTTAAAACAAAATTCTTATGAAAAATATTTACACATATTCGACTTCTGTATTACAAGCGATTAATTTATTCGAAAAGCTTTTATAGAAATACCTCAAAAAATCGAGTGCTTTTCATACAAATTTTTTAGACAAGTTGATGATTTGTAATACAGAAACAGCACATTAATGTTATTACAAAAATCTTTTAATTATTGGCTACAGAACTAGTAATGACGACTGCTTTTCAAATAAGGAGGTAAATATATATGCCGTATTCACAAGCTCTGCTAAGGTGTAGGTAGTATTGCATACTACCTTTTGTTTACTTCTTTGTGAACAACCATTGTATCAATGTGCCATTGTACATTGTACTTCATACGTCAAAAACTGAATAAGAAGAAGAAAAGTGCTATTCATTATTTGTTATTTATAAGCCAAATGGGGGAGAAAACAGAAAAAAGTAAATTAATAAATTTTTTGTGTGAAAAATATAGTTTCGATATGTTAATGGTTGACTCAAGTAAGTTATATTACTGAAGGAAAAATTTGGAAGCTTAAAAGAACTTAAGTTTAAAATGCTATCAGCACAAAATAAGAAAAGATGCAATGATTGGATAATGGCTTGCTGCATTCTTCATAACATTATTATTAAATATAATTTAGAACAAGGTGGCAGAGAACAAACCTTAAGATATGTTTCCAATATACCCACTCCTACTATATACAATAGAAATGACTTATTCCACTTTCTAATCAATAAATTAAATAAATAAAACTAATAAAAATATCTTTTAATTCAATTTAATTTAATATAATTACACATGAACACAAAAATAATAATTCTTTTAAACATAAAACACTTAAACATAAAAAAAACATAAAACAAAAATCACATTAAAAAATAAGGCACTATACAACGTTTGAAAAACATATGAAAAAAAGTACTAAGTGTTGTATCGCATGTTTGCATGAAAATTACCAACAACACAGCTAGCACCGTTGTATTTTGTTAGCACTTAGCACTTACTAGGGGGCTTGTGAATAGGGCAATAGAAAAATAGTTTTACAAAGGGCATTTACACTTACAAATAATAAGTTTCGCAAGCGTATTTAATGCAACACTGCTCAGCAACATGAATAAGTTTGCTTTATGGGACAGCTGCTTACCTGCCCTTAATAGCCTGAAAATTTTATTTTACAATAATTGTAATTCATTGTTTAATTGCTAGAAGATGAACTAATTATGGTTTTTAATTATTTTCATGGAGCGCTATAAATTTCATTTAATCTCCATATTGCAGCATTAAAATCGTTAAAATTTGTACACGCAATTCTACCGCATTTTATTTTTCTCTGTAATAAAGATCGTGTTTTTAATTGCCATTGGTTTTAAATAATCATTAGTTTGCAAAGGAAAATTAATTCAAACATTGCATTAAAATAAAGTAAGAAAAGCAAAAGAAAACTAGCGGATCCCGGGTGCTTCGTTGTGCATGAACTCAGCACACAGTATATATATATATATATATATATATATATATATATATATATATATATATATATATATATACCGGGTAACCTCATAGGCGCCTACGTATTCGTTGTTGTTCTTTTTATATGGACAAAATCATCATGTTGTCATGAAAAATCATAACTCACGAAAGTGTCGAACTTCAGACATAACCATACAAACAAACCGTAAAAATTTAATCAAATTAAGTTTGATTATGAGTTACAGAGTCTCAATACACTTACAACAATTTTTTAAACATATAAAGTAATGTTTCATAATTGAATCAAACAAGAAGTAAGAGAAAGGGAAAGATTTTACAGTTTAATGCAGACAGCCATTACGTTAAATTCACCTTTAATATACTGAACTTGCAACAAAAGCTTTAAAGTTCTTTATTTTTGCTTGAATTTCGCAAAACAGTACTATTCTCGATAAATAAAAATGCGGTTTTAGAAAATTGAGCGTCTAATAGAAATTTCAAAAAGAACCAATAAAGCCCCACTTTTGTAGATATATGACATCAAGTCATTATAATATTGAAAAAAACGCTATTTCTTAGCATATTTTAGGGCGTGCACAAAAATTACGCATGCTTTAGCTATTAAATCAAAGTAAGATAAAATCAAGAAAAAATATTATTTTAATTAGAGATGGGCATCGCTCACGTAAGTAAACGTGGCTATGTGAGAGTTTTAAATGATGGTTTGTGATTATTATGCCCTTCACCACAAAAACTGGAAAATGGAATAACCAAGTTTGTCATTCTGTGTGTAATTTCTACAATA
Source organism: Gymnosoma rotundatum (assembly GCA_916610165.2). NCBI lineage: Eukaryota > Metazoa > Arthropoda > Insecta > Diptera > Tachinidae > Gymnosoma > Gymnosoma rotundatum. The sequence goes on from OU744338.1 coordinate 52,024,697, forward strand.
GCTATTTCCGACCCCATAAACTATACATATATATACATATATTTTTACTTCTTATGCATAGCGAAGTCGAATGAGCCCTGTTCGTCTGTACGTCCGTGTTAGTGTCACACACAAAGTATATAATTGCATTGAATATCCTTTTATTGAATTCTTGTTTAAATCTACATTGATATAGTCGTTAAAAGGTCATTCTCTTACTTTTTTATAATAATTAAGTAAAATTAATATTAATGTTTTAGTTAGAACGTCTCTGAACTGTTTTTTGACATAATACATGATTTTACACAAATGTTGTTTTTTTGTAGACTTGCATGTACTTAATATAGATATACTTTGCATATACATATGTACATAATTATTTTTTGTTATTTTCTTTAGCACAATCGACTTGTTTATCACTAAAATAAAATAAATATTTGTATATATTTTAAGACACTTGTGTTTTAAAATTATTTAAACTAAATTTTATTAAACAATTTTAATTATTTTTGGAACTGCATTTTAAATATATTAAATTTATTTTAAAAAGAATAATTTCCCAAATAAGCATACATATGGGTAATTCCTAGTCGACGGAAATGATATGCGTACGATTTTAGTTAAATCAAGAACAAGAAAGGATGACTGACCCATGTGACATTATAATAACATCTCAGGAAATTAAAAAAATACCAATAATTTGACACTATATTTTCTCTTTTACTATAAATCCATTTCGTTGTTGTTGAAGGGTGCACTTTTTCAAATAATTAATTTTGTTTTTCTTTTTACAAATATTTGGCCTCTGCACCAGAAAGGCATTTTAGTAACAATGTTTAACTTTTTATAACAAAATTACTATAGTATTGTTAACGATCCAAAAAACATATCATACTTAAACCACTTCTGAGTTTCTTTCAACTGATTTTTAAAAGATGATATTTGACAACATATTTTCAATACTGAAACAAATTTTTATATTCAACACTACTTGCATATGTATTCTACTTTTTGCTTTGTGGCTTTATATGGCTATACTCCTTGATCCTATGGTCTTATGAATCCTATGGTCTCGTATTTACCAAACATGCGTTATTATTACAAACGCAGACATCCACGCTGCACTACTGTGTTACTCCGGCGAGTCATGAACTACTCGATTCATTGTTTAGTAACCTTAACCATCCACAGACTATTTCACAACACCTTTTATCCAAGCCAGTCATCCCCTTTATCTAATAGCCATAACAAACGTCTGCTATACAATGTTGTTTTTCTGTTACACTTCCCTTCGCTAACCGCTACCGTTCTTAATTTTTATTAAAAAGGGCGTTTTGACAATTATCTGTTACTCTTATATTAAATTAGACGTCTCTACTAAAATATCTGCCATGGCTTCCGAACAATAATTGTCTTTTCGTTTCCAGGAGGTTTGTACTGCTGCTTATTAATTTTTAATTGTAATATAACAATCATTATTTTCCCTGGTACGCATTACCCAAATTGGGTTCGAACTCACGATCTTCTGTTTTGCAGCAAGTACCTCTACCAACGCAACCATCGAAGTTATTCAGCTTTTGGTTAGCTAATTGTGGTATTCTTCTATAGACACGCCATTAATGGAACTAATTTATTCACCACGCTCATACAGAAGCAACAACAGGGGTTGCCAGATCTTATTTTCGTAACAATATGACTATCTGCATGCAGAAATATTTTTCTATTATGGCCTTGGTTATTTATTAATATTATACAAATATATATTATAGTAAATAACAAAAGAGAACTCCATCGAAAACATCAGCAAATAAACTTTTACTGTTATAAAGATTAAGAAGGTTATTAAGTCTTTAGATCAGCGATTCTTAATCTTTTTTTGGCGGCACAAAAAGAAAAAGATAATACTTAAATTTGTTTATTTACCACCTATAAAACACTGTGTGAAATAGTTTATGATAATAAAATAATGTGTAAATTAAATAATGTTTAAAAATAACAATACGTTTATGAGGGATTAACTAGAAATAGCAATAATAATCTCAAAGCTTTTTTGCCTATCATTGGATAATCGCATCTAATGTTAATCCAAAATAAATTTATGGATTTTTTTAAACGTTTTATATTTAAATCTCGATTTTTCAAGGGCAAAGTGATACTATTTACTGTACAAGAAAAACTATTGTTTCAAACGAGCACTTAACAGAGCTCATGTTTGAATACATCAGATGATATTTTACTTCGCCGTTTTTACATTACAAATAGTCAAGTTATTCGCAAGTCGTTGCGAAATAGATTTCTGCCACAGAAAGGTTATGTAAATTACTTAAATATAACCTAATTAAATATTCTAAAATGCAACAAAAACTCTTAAAATATAGATCATGGACCTAGAATTTTCTGATAATTTTTTTAAATTCACAAATGTTATAGAAAAATATTAATATTTAATTTTTTGTAATATCATTAAAAATATATAAAAATACCCAGGCATGTTCTTAACGACCATATTTTTTTTTATACACTTTTATTCACGTTCATGTGAATGTGAAAAATTATTAGTCACGTTTACGAAAACTCACTTTTTCAGAGCATTGTTTTTAAAAAATATTTCTTACAAAAAACAATGATTCGAAAAATACAAATATGAAAATTTCGTGTGGAACTCAAAACATGACTGATTATATTAGAAATTAAACTATGTTAGGGAGTTTTCCTGAACGTGACTAATAATTTTTCACATTCACAAGAGAGTAAATAAAAGTGTACCAAAAAAAAATATGGTCATGAGAGAGTGTGCATGATTAAAACGTCTTTTTTTTCGAAAGACACTCACGATTCCATATCTAATTTTACTACAAATCACGGATTTTAACCATTATAAAAATAAGCCTGAGGAGTACAGTGTGCTTTCGTTAAAAAAGAAGAGTATTTGAACTTGTGTGACTTATGCACTGGCAATAACGATAATTAATACTTTTGCCTCTAGCAGTTATTTGGATGTTATATAAAAGTTATTATTTTATAGTACATTTGTTGTGCACATAATTAACACACTAACTAAACTATAAATTAATCGATTGTGATTCAGCATGAAAGAAGATTTAACGGCACCTCGGCGAGTGCGTTGCACTTTACAGAGAGAAATATTTAACGGTGATAGATCTATATTATTAAAAGTTTAAGAAAAGCTAACTCTTTATCTTTTATTGTTTTTGGCGTTTCTCGTATTTCGTTTAAAAAATACTGAAGTCATTTAAATATTAATACTTACCGTTAATAAAAAATAGTGGACTACATAATATTAATTAAGTTGTTTTTATTTAGAATAAACTATTTCTTGTTGTGATTTAGAAATAAAAACACTAATTGTTTAGCTTTTATCTAGATTAATTATAGCTGTTGCACTGGTTTTATTTCACTTGAAAATTCTTAACTGAAAGATTTACGATAAAACTTGTAAATGAAATGGGAAAAAACTTGTAGGTAATATTTTATTTTTATTTACTGATTTGATAATTTATTTATTTTTATATGACAACTGACAACGAATAATTAATTAAGAATTATAATAACATTTGTTTTTTTTTTTAATATAATTTGATATCAATTGATTTTCTATCGTTTGTTCCACCAATATTAAGTTGTGTATTTAGATGCCGGTCTTAAAAGTTACTGAAATTAAAGCGAAGAAAACCAAACCAGTGTTTAATATGATAAATGAGTATGAAATATATTGCGTAGATTGGAAGGGAGGTAATTTTAAGTTTTCCATTTTTTTAGGAAATAAAATATTAAAATAAAAAATGCTATCATCAAATTAATCGACATTGGAATCATATATCACAGAAGTCTTGAGTAGAAGAAATACAATTGTTGTGTAGTTGCGGTTGCTTAGGAAGTCTATTTAATAAACAGATATCTTAATTTTATATCTCGCCAGATCCCACAAAGTGTTGTGGCCGAGTTTATTGAAGCGTCTGTTTACTAAATACTAAATGCTCAGTTTGAATTTGGCCGGAGGTACACATTTGTTGATAGGTACATCTATGTTCGCAAATGGAAGAAAAAAAAAACGTCAGGTAAGAACTTTTTTTCGTATGAGCTTTTGAATACTTTTATCTACATATATTTCTGTTAGACATCGTGTCAATGTCGTATTCTTTTTCGTATGTATAATCCCTTATTCTAAGCTAAGCAGGCCCAAATGGACCCATGTAAATAAAAAAACATTTTTATTACATATTTCCCCAACGTTTCGTGAATTTTTTGTTCACTTTCTCAAGGGGTCGTCTATTTAATTAAAAAGAAGAAAATTTAACATAGTTACAATTAAAAACAATTACCGCGAAAATGTACAAAAATATGTTCACTTACACTATGACAGTAGAGTTTACATTAATAAATTGAGGATATTTGATAAAAATAACAATAAAAAACAATTAATTTACTTTATTCGTGCTTGATTCCTTAAAATATAAATATTTCATGATATTCTCATGAAATATTTATTATTTTAAACTAAACTACAAAATGAAATGTATTACTGCGGGCCCATTTCACTACTGCTCAAATAGCTCATAGTGGATTTTACCCAAATTTTGTATAGAAAAACAGAAAGTCTTATATCAAAAGCCAAATTGATTAAATGAGAACTCCATTGAATGGATATGCTTTCCCCGCAGTAATACATTTCATTTTGTAGTTTAGTTTAAAATAATAAATATTTCATGAGAATATCATGAAATATTTATATTTGAAGGAATCAAGCACGAATAAAGTAAATTAATTAAATTTTAAAAGATTCCGAATAATAAATTTTCATTTTAATAAAAAACAATATTAAACATGAATTACAAACACAAAATTTAATTTAAACTGTTTCTTAAATTAATGCGAGTTTATAACTGGCGCTTAAATTGTCTGTGTCCTCTTTTGTTTTGTTTATTTTTTTTTTTTTTTTTTTGTATTCTTAAGCTTTCTATGGTGTATCTCTTTTTCTCGTTGTTTATTTTGTCTAGTATTTTTATATTGTCAAAATCAGGCTTATGTTTTGTTTGTGTTATATGCTGAGCCATTGCTGTGTTTTCTCTGTTTTTGTTGACATCAGATTTGTGCTCATTTACTCTTGTCTCTAAACTTCTCTTAGTTGTTCCAAAGTAAATAAGATTGCAGTTGTTATTTTCATCCCCTTTACATTGAATTTCGTAAACTACATTGTTTTGGTGTAGTTTTGTTATTGGTGTTTTTGTTTTTGTAAAAATTGAATTTAATGTTTTGTTTGGCTTGTATGCAAAGCTTATGTCAATTTTATTTATTTTTGTTTTTATACTGTTGTTGTCGGTTAGGCCATCGGCTAGGAATATCAAACCCAAAGTGCTTCTTCTTTTAGTTTATGTAATTTGCCAATTCGAACTATTTGGATATTAAATTAATAAGACAACGCTACCACCTGGTTAATTAATTTGCCTGGGCCGCCATTTTTGAGTGAGCTCTAATATTGGGGCCGACTAAATAATAATTTATTGAGTTGTTTTATGAGTTTGACATAAATCGACATAACAGCTAAACCTAAATTAGCGCATAAGGCGCCATCTATCTGTCAAAAATTCTCATGTACATACAAAATGTATGAAGAAAATCATAATTGGGCAGCGTCAAAGCTTAGCAATTGGATAACCCGATTTGAACAGTATGTTATGAAATGAAGTTGGCTGGTCCTTACTTTGTTTTGTATTTTTATTGTTGAAAAGTAATAACAATTTAGTTATTTTCAGGGCCATCTAGCGGTGTATCTCTTTTTTATTTACTAATAGTGTATTTTATAAAATAAAATGCGTTAACATTTAATTATTTGTAAGACAAAAATTGATTATTGCCCAAAAGAAATTATTTAAACTACGCATCTGATTCTCAGCATAATATTAAATCATATTAATTGAACTTTTATGACCTTAATCGGAGCGATTCTTGCCTCTTCACAAATACATTTTTGTATGTATGTACGTATGTATGAATGTGTGTACGTTAATGTATGGAACATACAATTAAAGTGTTATATTTAAGAAATTTCACTTAAAGAAGCTTGACCTCGGTCACACAGCATTGCGGTAAATAACACTCTCCAACACAATTTCCTTAGCCATTTTATTAGTTTCTCTCATCATTAAATGAAACAAGTTTTATTTTCAGACATGTTTAAATAACACATAAAAAGTGAAAAAACACATGTTAAAAAAATACAGGATTTAGTTAAGAAGTGACTAAACTCAATAACCCAAAAAAAATTACTTAACATATTTATTGAGAGATAATGGAGCCGTTTATTTCGAAAGCGGCATAAGTCAATTTTTTCTCATATTGATATATTTAAGAGTTTACGTTTTACTATTTGAAAAAATAAATTTCAAGAAGACTTTCTTTGAGATGCTTAAATTTTTCTCAGTATAAATAATTCCGTACAGTTATTGAGAAATCATTAATTATCATGACAGTAAGATGACTTATGCCACTTTCAAATTGAATGGTCTAGAAAAGTTATTGTCTTTTATTAATTTTATCTGATGTATTTTACTGAAGTGATATTTTAAAAGGACATTGATCTACTAAAATTGATGAATAAATTTATGTAATAATAATAATTAGTCCGTGTATTTTACATAAATATTTTTTCCACTATTCTTTTTTAATATTTGTAAAATAGAAAATTAATAATAATTAATGTAAATGTAAATGAATCATTTTACAACGTATTTCACATTAATGTACACAAGTTCAATTTAATCTTCGTAAGTAATTGGAGTAACTATGTACTCGGTAATTATTTTATCTTTTCTTTTTCAAATTTTTTAAATAATTGTGGTGTCTTGGGGGTATAAAATTAAGCAAGACTCTCATGTTTTTATACGTACAGGTCGAGAGCCAGCGTTCAATGGATGCATATTTATTTGCGAATTGCGCATAGGTCTTCTTCTTTTCGGTGACAAATCCAAAGTTGGTAATTCATCTTGTTCAAGTAAGTTAATTTATAAAATGTTTTATCGGGGATATCATTAAAATTAAATATTTAGCCAATGAACTTCGTTTTGGTCTGTATTTATTCTTCTCCATAAAATAGAATTTTTCAATGATTGATGATAAAATAAAATCTTCTTATGTATATTGAAATATTTTCAGCCGGGGGCGTCTATTACGCTATAAAAATCAAATTACAATTGGTTTTCTCAAAGCCACTTCTATTACACCAAAGTTCATAAAATTGCCTAAGTGTAAGTGGTCTCAAACCGTACTAGACAGAGATGAATGCAATTTTTGCTATGAATACCATTATTTACAATTTACTATAATTTTCTCCTGATCCCTTTTGATACCTTTGAAAAAGCTTATTAATGTCACTTTTAAAATAAATATGTTTGATATCAACTTTGATTTGAAAAACTTTTTTCGAACAAAAACTTATTGCTTTTTAACATTTAATTGCAACTTTTTTTTTAAAAAATAAAGAGTTTTAATCAATGTTATTATTAACTTGATATTTTTGAATAAATGACTTATGCCACTTTTAAAATAAACGGCTAAATTATAAACTGTTGCGATAAACTCTTAGACTATATTAAAACTTAAAAAAAATCAAAGAACCTGTATTATTATTAAGTGCCAATTACTATAATTAAATAAAAATAGTTAACTGTCAATTTAACAAATTTTAAATTAGGTGAATCTAAATTTATTCATTTTACGACTGTAATTGAAAATTGTTTGGATTGTTTATAAATATTTTTTATTCTAAAAACTTTAAGTAGAAATAAACAATTTTACTTTTTGCAAACGAAGAAATTAAATAAGTAATAAATTAATTTTATAAAAAATTTCAAAGTGGAGCCGACATAATAATTAGTTATAAAATTGTCTAATCATTTTTATTGAAAACTTAAAGTAGTCCTTAATGATTTTAGAATATTGTTAGCAAAATTGTGGCTATAAAATACAGAATAACATTAAAACTCAAAAGCGGATATGGTAGGATTGTATATGTTTACAATAAAAAAATAGATTTAATAAAATTTGTTCTCGTATAGTCTCATTGTGTTTAAGCTTGAATGTTGATAAATTCAAAAATTTTATATTGGAGAGAAAATCAAATTTACTAAATTTGTTTTAAATATTTAGATACTAGAATATATATCTTAAATTCTTTATCTAGGGGTGGTCAAGGTCAATAATTTAAAATCTTTTTAAATTGAAGGATTCCTGCACTCTCTGTCATCACTTGCAAAAATTTTCTGGAACTCCATATAATTTCTAACAATATTATTTTTATCTAAAGTAAATGCTTATAGCTTAAAACATTTTAGATAAAAATTCAATATATATGTTGACGGAAAGCTTGTCATCTATGAATATTTCACTGGTTAAAAAAAAATAAAATTAAAAAAATCTTATACACCTTTCATCATTTATGTAAATCTAGTTTAGTAAATCTAAAAAAAAAGATATTGGGGTGACAGAGAATTAAAAATAAAAAGAAATAAAATTAATTAGTATACATATATAATTAAACATAAAAATGTCATTGGCTCTTAATGGGTTAAGCATTTTTTCAAAGCAGTATTTTTAAAAGATCTCTTCAAAAGCTTCTATATGATACTCATATTGATATTTTAAGAAATTTGAAAAGTTCAGAGGCCCGTAACTGGGAATATATGGGCAAACGCTAATTTTTTCACTTGATGGTTTTTTCTTATTTTTTTATAATATATCGCCCCATATATTTGTTTTTTTTTTTTTAATTAGAGTAACTTCATCTTTTTCAAATGATATGGAAAAATTAGAGGCAGGCGTGGTGTTTTGCCCACTGCATATAAAGACATGGACCGACCTTTTTGATTGTCAATAGCAATTCTTACGAAACTATGTCTGATCGATTGGCGTATTTAAATTTTCTCTAGCTGATCTAGTGACTTGGCAAACTTGATTTCAACACTAACACAGACGGACAGACGGACATCGCTCAATCGACTTCGGTATGTATAAGAAATCAGAATATATGTACAACTTTATGGGATCGGCAACGAATATGGTCGAAATTCGAACAAAATGATAAAACATTTTTCAACTTTTGTGGTGAAGGGTGTAAACAGTCGAACAAGTAGGATTTCGACTCTACTCCTTTTTAAATTCGGCTAAAGAAATTTCCTGCAGTGTTCCTTTTCAAGTCCACTTCATAATAAAATTTTGAAAAATATTGACAACTCAAAAAAAAAACCATTACATGTTCTAACGTATTGTATATTTCTTTTTGCTCCATAGTAAAAAACAAGTTAAAAAAAGTTTAAGCACAGGAGACAATACAACGAACTCCAAATAAGTAAAATTTACTGAGATCTGTTCATAAATACACCAAAAAGCTGAAAAGAGCGAAATTTTATTCCTATTTTCGTGAATTATGAAATCGCTCCCACGTGTTTTTGTTAGTAAATTATAAGATTTATTATATATAAAAACTGCACCCAAAGAATTTCACAATAACAAAATTTAAAATTTTAATATGAATGAAATTCATGTATTTAAATTAAAATCTGTTAGTCTCTTTCGAAAATTATAAAAATATTGTACGGTAACTAACTCAACAATTTACGATCGTGACAAATAATAATGTATATAATAACACCACGAATGCCAAAATCATAGTATTAATCTTCGAGTGGCACGCTACTGTAAAAATCAATAAAAAAAGATGAAGGAAGAGCTGATCTGCACAGTTGATAAAAACAATTTGTAAAATATATTAAATGTTTTTGAAGCTGTTTAAAGGAAATCAGCGGTCAGCATCGCCCTATGATCACTGATGAACTATGGATCTATTGTCATTATCCTAAACCAGAAAAACTACCTGCTTATTCATTTGGAATCGATGAAAGCCGTCCACAGTGATCAAGCTCAAAAATAATCTGGATAGTCATAGCTCTACATATCGTTTCGCTTATAAGGTATCGATATTTATTTATATTTTCTCTGAATTCGTGAAAAATAATTCATTAATAAATAAAAGTAAAAAATCTCAAAAGAAGATATTTTAAATTGAGAAGATTAGACCTATGGCAATATTTGTCTAATAAACCATTTTCTATACCCTTCACCACAAAATGTAGAAAAAGGGAAATATCTAAGTTTGTCATTCCGTTTGTAATTTTTGCAGTATCCATTTTCGACCACATAAAGTGTATATATTTTGAGTTCTTATGCCTAGCGAAGTCGATTGAGCGATGTCAATCTGTAGGTTGAAATTAACATTGCCAAGGCCTAGATGAGCTAGAGATAATTAAAATATGCCAATCGATCAGACATAGTTTCAATAATGTTGCTTTTGAAAATCAGCAAGATCAGTACATGTTCTTCAAGGCAGCAGACAAAACACCACGCCTACCACTAATTTTTCCATATCATTTGGAACAATGAATGAAGTAACTCCATTAAAAAAAAAACAATATGGGACGGTAGAGAATTGCAAAATAAGAAAAAAAATTTCAAGTGCAAAATTGGCGTTCTCCCGTATTTTCCGAATTATGGGCCTCCGAACTTTTAATAGAAAAGTACGACTATGCGTATCATTTAAAAGCTTTTAAAGAGGTCTTCAAGGAAATACTAAATTTTTTTTTTAAATTCTTAACCCATTAAGAGCCGATGTCATTATTTTGTAAAATTATATATAGTTCTCAATTTTTTTCTTATTTTATAATTCTCTGTCACCCCAATATTTGCTTTTTTGATTGGAGTTATATCACTAAAATAGATTTATATATATATATTGTGAAGGGTATATACGATTCGACATAGCCAAATTCAAAAACAATTAATAATAGGTCAATAGGTAGCTGCTGCAAAAAGCACAACCAAAAAATTTTATAAAAATATGTAATACGAAAAACATTCGAATAATGTGTGCCTTATAGAGAAAATATTTGTTCCACCTATTCAAGATTTTATTTGAGTTGATTCAATTATTTATTTAATTAGAAAATTGTACGTAACAATTAAAAAATTTTAATATAACAATTAATTATTTAATCAGCAATTTTTGTAATTATTCTTCACTTAAATATATAATTAAGAGAATTAAAAATTAATTAAATTTATTGTGCTTGATTGCTTCATATATATTCATAATACTCTTCTGAAATATTTATTATTTAAAACTAAAAAGTTAAATATAATACTATATTTTTGGCCTAAAAAAGGGTAAATCCAACAATAAAATGTTACAAAAATGTTTGATTAAAAGTTTATTATACTATTTATCATTCATATTTTAGGTTTATTATTCTGCTTAAAGTTTTAACGAATTAGAGCGTTAATGGTTTCAAAATTCCAAAGCTAAAAGTCAAAAATACAAATTTCGTTTAGTTTAATTCACTATAAATAAATTTTTATTAATTTTTTATCATTATGCAGAACTATTAAGAATAATAAGATTAAGCTAAAATTCTAACTACAATTAAATTTTTATAACTATTCCAGAAGCTCAGCAAAAATGTCTCAAAATAAAACTAATTTTGATAATATTTTTTATTTTTTTAATTTTTTTTCAATTATGTTTTTATTTGTAACATAATTATGTTTATATTTAACAATCTTATTGTTACGTAACATTATGAAAAAAATATGGTGCAAATTGAATACAACTTTCATGTGTGGTCCGGTGCTTCGAAGACTATTTTTAGTTACACGATCGCATGAAGCAGAGAATGAAGAAGTTCAACGGTGAACGTACGGCATCCAGCTCTATTGACTGACTTAAGTAAAGACCACATCCCTTCGCGGTTGATCAGCGTGTGTATCGCACTACGTATAACAGAGAAAATTCGTTGTTTAGCTGAATAGTTCATATATGGAACAAACTCTCTGCGTTGATTTTCCCTGTTACTTTTAGGGTGCATAAATTTAAATCGATTGCCCAAAAGCAGTACTCCCTCTATCCACCCTCCCATAACCTTATTTCTCAGTTCTGGTACATGCGTTGCATAAGGGATCATCTGCTTAGTGCTAGTCCCACTAAAAAAAGAATTATAATTTTTTTTTATTAAAAAATAAAATTCAATAATAATACGACATCCTTCGAAGTTATTTACGTAACTTCTACACTGCAAACACAATCTGTTTTTAAGCGACTTCAAAAATAGAAGAACGTTATCAATTCGACTGAATGTTGCTTTTTTATGTTTGTGCCTCCATAACTCAGCCATTTCTGGATCGATTTTGAAAATTGCTTTTTTGTTTTAAAGGTTATGGTTACAGATTGGTTCCGTTTTTACAGTTCATAATCGTAAAAATTAAAGAGTGTCCCCATACAACCTACATGTGTATTAGGAACCGTAAATGCCACCATTTTAAAATTATAAAAAAAACTGCGTAACACAACAGCTCCAAAAAAGTAATACAAGAATAAATCTAAAAATTATAGGGTGACCCCATAGGTAACGTTAATTGTCCTATATGGGCCATTCTTTTGAACCGTTATAGACAAACGCTTGCAAATTAGACAGAATGTCGATTTCTATGACCGTTGTAGTAATAGGTATTAATATATTTTAAATGAAAGGGTGCCCCAATAGGTAATTTAAATTGATGTATATGGCCATACTTTTAAGCAGTTGTAGACAGAAGCTTGAAATTTACAACAAACCTGTGCTGCTAAATCCGCTATAGCAACGTGTATAAAATTTAAATTTGGAAATTAAAGGGTGTCCCAACAGTTGATGTAATTTGATGTATGTGGCCAAGCTTTTGAACAGTTATAGAAAGACAGCGGAAAATTATAAGGGCCCTGTATTGCTAGTCCGTTAAAACAACAAGTTTATAATTTGAAGTTATAAATTAAAGGGTGCTCCCATAATTACTGTAATTTGACCTAATTAGCCGTCTCTTTTAAGCCGTTATGTAGAAAAACTTGAAAATTACACAGAACGTTCACTACTTTTCTTGGTATAATAAAAGCTATAAATATATTTAATTATAAATTAAAGGATGTTACAATGGTGGATGTAATTTGATGAGTATGGCCTAAGTGTTAAACCGTTATAGATAGACGGTTAAAATTTACAAAGAACATGATTGCTAAGTCTACTACAACAGCAAGTATAAAATTGGAATTTGGAAGTTAAAGGGTGCCCCTACAGTTGCTGCTGTTTGATGTATATTGCCAAACTGTTAAACAGATGCAGACAGACCGTTAAAATTAACAAGATATAATGGGGTCCCATGTAACTGGTAATGTAATTTGATATAAGTGGCCATACTTTTGAACCGTTATAGACACACAGAGGGAATCTGTTTTAAAGTCGATCTCTTTCTTAAGAATTATAGAACAATTATGACGTTAGATTTTTTTATTGTTAAATATTTTTTATAATAAAAATATTAAACATTTTTTATAAAAAAAAAATATTTATCTGAAACTGAATATCCTAACACCTATAATACAACAATTGAAGGAGGTAGATATTTAGAAATTGAAACAAAAACAGAAAATATTTATAAAAGAATTGCCAGTTCTTTCCGCTTTCGTTATCATGCAACTTCAATTGGTTGTTTGTTATCATCAAATGTTTCGTATTTGAAATACAACTCAAATTTAAACTGATTCCCTCTATTGTGATCTTGCTTGAGAAATTCTAAAGGAGAAATATTTAATCATTAGCAAAATAAATAAGAAAAAAAATTAAAGCACATGTTGTGACACATTTGAAATGCCAAAAAACAAAAAAGGGGTTAAATAAAAATTTAATAAATCTTTTTATTTGATTAATTTGCAAGATATAATAAAACATGATGTTATGAAATATTTAACTAACAATTCATGAAATTTGGCCAAGGCACATAGTCATGGGGAGAGGGTTGCAATCTGACTGAAAAGAATAAAAGGAAAAAAAAGGTGCGATTTTAAATGATGACTCCTAAGTGTAAGCAGACTAATTGTCTGTCCTTGTTTTGTTCTTTAAGGCTCAAAAAAACTAAAACAATATCAAAAGGAGAAAACAAATATGATAAGAAAAACAAAACAATTGCAGTACAAATGCCTGTATCTTGAGAATGCAATAATTATTGAGGGGATGAAAAATACTTTACACTCATAGGTAAACGTAAATAATTTTTTACATTCACTTTAATATTCTTTGAATTTGTATTAATGTTTTGTTACGACATTTGTAACAAGTTTAATTAATTTATCGTAATTTAAAAAAAAATGTGACAGTTATTTGTAGATAAAAGTGTATTAAGTCCAATTGTTAATATTGTTCTTCTCTGACATAATGAATGTTATTTATTCAAGTGTAAACAATGTGTGAACAACAATTTAAAGTGATCTTTAGCCATAATTTTATAACTTATTGTTGTGGAGACATAAATTAAAAATAACCTAAAATATAAACTGATACTGATTTTTCAAAACGCTTTTCTTCACATTTTTGTTTCGTTGTTAAAATTAAAATCTAAACTACAGGTAAATATTATGTTTGCTCAGTTATTTTAATTAAGGGGTAATATAGTTTTTTGAAGCACTCTTATTAATTCAGTTCAGTAAAAAAAATCTTTTATATACAGATATTAAAAACACATATACAAACAAAACAATTTTTTTATTGAATTTTGTTAAATTCATCTTTAAAAGCAAACAACTGGAACAAGATCCCAGATATTTTGATATTAGAAAAATCTAGACGTTTTAATCCGCCTATAAATAAATATATAAAAAACTGAGTAAATAAAGTAACATAAATAAAATAAATAAGAGCGCTGTATTTAGCTGTAACGAATCTTATATAACCTTAACCAAAAAAATTGTGTATTTATTTTCTTTAATGTTATGAAGATATTGAGTTATTTACTTGTCACCTTGGGACCGCACTCTCCTTTATTAAAAAATCTATTGACATATAAGGCAAAAAGCAAGGTCCTTAGTAAGTCGAGCTTTCACTAAAATTAATATTCTGCAGATGTCATATATTTGATTTTTGGTGCTATATTCGGCTATGCCGAATCTTATATACCTTTCACCATAACGTAAATCTAGTTTAGTAAAGTAACTCCAATCGGCTCTGCTTAAAAGCAAAGTATATTTATATTAAGTACATGCAAGTCTACAACAAATACAACATTTGTGTAAAATCATGTATTATGTCAAAAAACAGTTCAGAGACGGCAAAGTGGTAACATTTTATAATTTTTCTAACTAAAAAATTTATATTAATTTTACTTAATTATTATAAAAAAAAAATTAAGAGAATGACCTTTTAACGACTATATCAATGTAGATTTAAACAAGAATTCAATAAAAAGATATTCAATGCAACTTGAGTTGGAAAAGTGTAATTTGAATATTTCGTTTTTCATCCCTGATAGAACATAATAAAAATGAAAAGAAACACGTAAAAACCAAGAGAAATGTATAGCAAAATAAAAATTAAAATAAATGTAAACAAATTTTGACAAAAAACATGATAAACACGCACACCAATAAAGCTATCAGCTGAACTCCTCCATATACTTGTTATAGATATACTTTGCTTAAAATCTTTTTAATGATACCCATATTGATATTTAAAAAATAGGGTGCAAGATTTAATTTCTATGAAAAGTTCAGATGCCCATAACTCGAAAAATGTGGGCGAACGCCAATTTTTTCACTTGATGTTTTTTTTTTGTTTTTTTATTCTCTATCGCCCCATACAATTGTGTTTTTTTTTTTGTTTTTTTTTTAGTGAAGTAACTTGTTTGTTAGAAATGATATGGGAAAATTAGAGGCAGGCGTGGTGTTTTGCCCGCTGCCTCGAAGTACATGGACCGCTCTTTCTGATTTTTAGAAGCAAAATTTTCGAAATATGTCTGATGGATTGGAGTATTTAAATTTTCTCTAGATTATCTAGTGCTGGAAAAATTGATTTCAAACCGAACACTGACGGACAGATGGACATTGCAAATGAAATGACAAACCAAGGTACCCTTTTTCCACTATTTGTGGTGAAGGGTATAAAAATTACTCAATAGTGCAACTGTTTTTTGCGAAAGTGTGGCTTTTCAAAATATTTTAAAATGTTTGATAGATCTAAATTATTTTTTGTGCATTTTCTGTTTCGAATTAAATTTCAAACTTTTTATCGCAAGTGCAATTTTTTTGGAAGTTCTAAAATTTAAAATTTTTGGTGAAATTTTTGTGAAAAAAAAAATATTTTGGTAAAACTTCAATTTCAATTTCTTGCTTACTTAGATTTTTTGTGCTAAAATTTAAATTTTTATTTGCAAAAACAATTTTTTAGCAAAGTTTAATAATTTTGGCAAAATGCTGGTGAAAATGTTATATTATCGTGAAATTAAGATGGTTTAGTGATATTCCAATTACATTGTAATTTATATCACTTTTAATATATGTTGATAAATTTCAATAGCGCCTCCTTCGAAACTATGTCTGAGAGAATGGTAATTAAACTGATTCCAATTTGATAACGGACAGACGGACATGGAAAAATAGACTTCTCTATGCAACAGGCTCAAGAGTATGTATACTTTATGGTGTCAGAAATGAATACTATATAAATAACAAACGGAATGACAAACGTATATACGTACCATTTCTTCCTGAGGTAAAGGGCACAAAAAGAACTTCTCCTGTAGAAAGTTACTTTTAGGGATTTTTTTTATTTCCATGGTAAAGGCGCGATATGCAAACAAAAGATTCAGCAATTTATGTTTGCAGATAAGAAAAATTTATTTTCCTTAATTTTTTAACTAAACAAACAAACTCTTTTTTACCAAACATATTTTTATTTGTTTATGCAAAATAAAATATAATTAAAATAACACACAATTAGATTGGTGCGCAACTGAAATCAAATGTCTATGCAAATACAACTAAACATAAGTTATTAAACAATAAAATATAAATTTTTTGAATACTCGTTACAAAAAATATTGCAACCCTTTTTTTTGTCCATCCATCGAAAATCAATTTTTGATGCCCAAAACAACTGACAAAACAAAAAACTGTCAATCATATGCCAACTAACAGACAACCGACAACAACAAAAACAACTGTAACAAGAGCAATAAAAAAGTAAACCACAATTATAATATTTATTATTTAATAATAATTAAAAACGAGAAATGAATGTCGAAAATGTAACAACAAAAATATTTTACATACAATTCACTGTAAAGTAATAACGAGAAAAACATGAATTGATTGAAGATAATTAAAAAAAACAACCACTTTTTTAAAAATATCACTGTATGTCTGCATGTGTTTGCACAACAAAAAGTATTAATAAATTTTTTTTATTTATTCATAATTTCCTTCTTATACACACTCTCCCACTTTCAAAAATTGAAAAGAACTAAAATGCCATATATCGAACTTGAGTTTATGCATAAGCTTTTAACATTTTTACTTAAAATTGCTTCGCAGAATAAAATACACTATCAAACATCTAGATTATCAAGCAAGAAAGGCTCTCTTGAAAAAATTGATCAGCCGTCTTTTAAAACGAAGAAACTCTAGAAATCCGCTCTAAGCTTTTTTTTCCATTGATTAAAAATGTTTGACTATTTTCAATGCATATGTAGTTGCTTAACTGTTGCTGAGGAAAAATATGCAGCAAAGCAATCAGCAAAGCAACTATTTTAAAAAAGTTTAGTGTTGCTGAAGCAATTAGTTCTTCTTTACTTTTTGTTATTGCTTAACTCTTTACTATGAAGTTGTAGCTGATTAAGATTGCTTTTTCTTGCTGTTACTTGCTGTAACTCGCTACTTTTTATCCCTTTTAAAATTTGAAACGTATTTATATATTTATTACTTACAATGTGTAAGAAAATGTGTATTTTTTTCTTAAAATGCAACAGCAAAAGAAAAAACAAACATTGGCCCTATTCACGATCTTTGTGCAATGGTCTTGCATCATAGCATTTGCAAAAGTGTGTAGCATACTTTTAGTTTATACCAACAAAACACACAGTAATGAGTAAATATGCTACAAATATTGCAAATCCTATAATGCAAGACCATTGCACAAAGATCGTGAATAGAGCTATTATCTCATTGCTTAAGCAACAGCAAACTTTTTTAAAATAAATGCTTTGCTGATTGCTTTGCTTCAAACAGAAACACATAGTCAGCTTAAGCATGTGCGTTTCTTTCTCTTTTTAGCATTTGCTTTTTGCTGTTGCTTTGTTTATAATGATATGTTTTGTAAATGCTGAGAAATATAGTTTTTTATTTGCTGAAAAAAATTTAAGCAAAAAAAAAAAGATTTAAGTGCTATTGCTATTTTTAAGCAAGCATTTTGAGCCCTGGTTTTTTATTCAAAATAAAACTAGGTTTAGGGTGTTAATTCAAGAGAATAATAAAATTTAAAAAAAAATTCTAACAATTTACATAACTGATAAGATTAATAATAAAATGCATAAACTGCAATATTTCTTGTTGCTGTTGCTATTTTATTTTCGTACTGGCATCTCTTTAATAAATCAGGATGTAAACGAATGCTTTTTCGCCTTAAGCCTTTCTGTAAACTTGAATTTTTGCTGTAACTAATCTTTAAAATAGAAATCCAAAACCAACAACAGTACAAAAAACTTCTAATTTAAATATCATTGTTGTACATTTTTTTATTTATTTAAAATTCATGACTTGGCATGCAGCTGCCAAAAGCAGTTATGAAAAGTTAAAGTTTAATTAAAAATATTAAACCTTTCAGGCTTTTCTTTCCTTCACTTATTGACTCACTCATTTGTTTACCATTTGTTTAGATGCTTAATGAAACATACTAAATGATTTATTCGTTCTTACATACGCCAGTAATTTACATGATGAATTTCCAATATTTTTCCAATTAAATTTGAAGTTTTATTATTTTGTAAAATTAATGAGAAGCAAAAAAAACAATCAAGTAGCAAATGGGAAAAGAAGCAATACAAGCTGTTTTATCCCCTCCACCAAAAATTAAAAGCTTGAAATAAAGTAAATGTTTTAATAACGAATTATTGAAGATAACAGAAAAACAGGAAAAAATTTTGTACTGCATTTAGCGTGAGATAATTCATAGAGAAGAATTCTCCTATAAGTAATTATTTAAGGTTTATACGATGTGTTTTTTACATATAACTTGTCAGATTTTCCATTCCAACTTACGGTTTTTAAAAATTTTTAAAGTTACATACACATTTCTCACTTACTTCTAGAACGTCATAACTCAAAATTTTAATTATATAGAATTGTTCGCCAATTCATGCTTTATATTGTGTATACGTTTCATCTTTATGCCTTTTGTACTTTCCACATTTTAAGAGAATAAGTCGTTATTTCACTTTATATTTGGGAACTTTGTTTGTCAATTAGAACGATATATTTGAGTTGTTAAACAAAATGTATAACGTAAAAATTATATCGATTTCTAAAACATCATCACATTTCGTTTAATACGAGGGCTGCTCTTTATATTTCTGGCCTAATAGTGAAAATTCGAATATTTATAATCAAAAATGGTTTTATTGTTTTTCAAAGTATTCTCCAGCATGATTTATACACTTTTGCATGCGCTCAAACCAGTTGTCGAAGCACTTTTTTCACTCCGATTGAGACACCTCTAAAACATGGTTTTTGAACACTTCAACAGCTTCTTCTGGCGACAAAAATCGTTGACAACGCATTTTTTTTTCTTGATGTGCGGAAACAAGAAGAAGTCATTAGGTGCCAAGTCAGGGCTGTACGGCGGATGACCCATTAATTCGACGTTTTGGCCGGTCAAAAACGCTCTGGTTTGAGCCGATGTGTGAGAGCTCGCATTGTCATGGTGAACAATGATTCGTCTTCTCTTGTTGGTTTTTCGAATTTCTCCGATGACTTCAGGCAAACAAATTGTAGTGTACCACTCAGAAGCAGCGTTACCGCACAAGAAATTTACTTTCTACCAATAATTTTCAAAAATCCTACCAAAATCGTTCACAACCTACCAAGAATTTAAAAATGCATTTCTTGCACATAAACTCTGTAATACTCACTTGGTTTTTTCCCCCTTAGTTGTTGAGATGGTAGTTTGTCTTTTGGCGATTTTTGAGATGGGTGTTATGATTTAAAATAGTTTTAGAGCATACTATGCAGAATGAACACCACTCTCTTTCCTGGAGCCAATCAAATTCGCTCAACCATTCGGTTCTAAATTTTCTTTTGACTGTTTCTTTACATGCAATATTAGTAAATATTTATGTAATAAATAGGTATATATTTACAATTAAAAAAGTTTACTTTCTTTTCCATTATGTCTGTTAATTTTTTTAATACGTACACTTGAAAATAAAACTTCACTCAAAAATATTGTGTAATTTCAATTTCATAATATTGTTCGCTGTTCTTAAACCAGAGATGGTTATAGCTTTAATTATCTCTATGCAAAAAAGTAGATATGTTTTTTATTACACCTAAAACAGTTTTTGAAAACAGTGATAACACTTTTCAAAGTTATTGTTTATTTAATTCAAAGTTACATTTCTTTTTATTTTATGTTCTGAAATTTTAAGGTGATAAATTTACTATTCTAAAAAATTGCTAGAGGAGGAAAACCTACCAAAAACTAAAAAAAATGCAACAAACCAACCAAACTACCAAACTGTTTTTAAAAAACGAAAAACTACCAAGTTTGGTCCGATTGGACCAAAGCGGCAACGCTGCTCAGAAGTGACCGTCCTACGTTGCTCAAGCGGAACAGTCGCCACATGACCAGTTTTGCCGAAGGAACAGGCGACCATTTGCTTCGAAGTGCTTCTTCCACAAACAACTTTCGTTGGATTTTGCTTGTCTTTGAAGACCCACACGGTCGATTGTTGTTTCGTTTCGGGCTCATACACATAGATCCATGATTCGTCACCTGTGACGATCTTATAAACGTCTTTTGAAGCACCGCAATCGTATTTTTGCAACATTTCTTTGCACCAATCGACACGAGCCTTTTTTTGAGCGACTTTCAAATTGTGCGGGATCCAACGAGAACAAACCTTTTTTACGGCCAGGTGTTCATGCAGTATCGAATGTATGCTGGTGGACGAAATGTCCAAGGATGTCTCTATCTCTCGGTATATCGCATGTCGATCTTGCATTATGAGTTCACGCACGGCTTCAATGTTATCTAGCACAGCAGCCGTTTCTGGACGACCTTCACGGAATTCGTCTTTTTTTAGCGAGCTTCGGCCACGATTAAATTCATTATACCAATTTTTCACAGTACTATAGGATGGTGCTTCATCGCCATACAAAGATTTAAGTTCATCAATGCACTCTTGTCGTGATAATCCACGTAGAAATTTGTGAAAAATGATGGCACGAAAATGTTCACGAGTTAATTCCATTTTTTTCTATATTAATTTTTTCAAGTCACTGTAAACAACACAAATAATGGTCGTACGTCAAAACGTTTTGAGTACGATTATGCTTAAAAATGACAGACTTTCCAATGGAAATGTCAGATTGCACTTCGCAGCACTCAGTGGTGCCAGGCCAGAAATATATATAGCAGCCCTCGTAAAAAGAAAGAGTTTGGAGAAAATCTAATACAACAATGACACTGCAAAATTTGTTGTCCGCTATAAAGTACAATAGAAGTAGATTTAGAGAGGCGAACTTGGTTTTTATGACACTACCAATTGACCTTATTTTTACCTTAATCTTTTGGAAATCAGTTAATTAGGCGGGCTTAAAAAAATAAAATAAAATATCAAGCAAAGAAGATAAAAGCTGCGTTTTGCTACAAGAATGAAATGCAATTGGTATCAACGAGACCGATAATATTATTAAAAGGTTTCTACGATAGAACGTTTACGATTTTTTTTAGCAACTCAATTCAAAATATTGCTTAAAACTGAACTAAAAGCAATTTTCGCTCAGTTTTGGAGGCTTGTAAATACGTATACTCTTCTTCATGCGATAGATAACTTTGTGATGATTTATTACATGCATAGTCTTGTTCTAATATTTCCTTCGTCTTGTAGTTAAAAAAACAGCACATGCAACGAAAAAGAAAGTAAGCAATTATTTGCGTTTTAAAAGTATTAGTCCAGATTTACATTATGCCATTTTTTGATGCATTTTTTTCATTTTTTCTTTACGCTGCAGCGATAAGCGTTATTGTAAACAAAACATCTGCAACAGTAAAATACCCACAAAAATCAATCTATGCCACATTGCTTACCCCTCTTGCTTCACCACCAAGCAAATTTTTCATGGTAATTACATGAAAAGTTTTATTGTGTAAATTACCTCTTAGTGAATCAATTTTCAATGCCACCTCCTTCGAAACTATATCTGAAAGTATGGTGGTAATAAATTTTCTGTAGCTAATCTGGGTCCTTGACAAAACTGGTTTCAGCCCGATATGGGACAGACAGATATCGTTAAGTCGACTCCCCTACGTATAAGGATCAGAAATACCATGGGGTCGAAAATGAATATTTTTAAAATTACAAACGGAATATCCACCTGTGGTGAAGAGTATATAAAAAAGGAAATGGATCGATAGTCAGAAAATTGAGTCACGTGAGAAGAGAGCAGTATTCAAACTTTTACAGGGCATTCCTGTACGAAGCAAATAAATAAAATACAAATAAAGAGTTTTACTTACTTATTTCACAATTTTATTCACAAATTGCCTGAAAGACGATAAATTTCGTTAAAAATAGAATAGTAAAAAGTCGATGAGCAGAGCAAAACGCAACTAACCTTTTTATATGTCAAAAACAAACTGACAATCCGAAATAGCTGATATTGCCAACATATATAACAACCGACATATCGCACGCATAACTCAAAAGTGACTGAACTCAAAATTTAACTTTTTATATCATAATCGTTATGGATTTTTTTCTAAATAGTCCAAATTTTTGTTTTTAATCATTTTTATTCAGGTCCAAAGCAGTTTCTTTTCCATTTCTGAAAATTAAAAAATTAGTGCTGTCACTTTTGAACTAGGTGTGCGATATGTACCAACATAACAGAAAAAAATGCGAAAATCGAACATACATAACTTACGAAATTTCAAAATAACGGATATATTTTGATCAGACCTCGTATTTCGCTGCAACTAGTGAGTTGGGCAACCCGAGGAAGTAGTCAATTACGACAGAATTAATTGTTTTATCTCCTACAATATTTTTCAACAACTACACAAAAAAAGATATAAAAAACTTCGTAAACAAACAACTTGAGTATGAAAACCAACATTCAATTTTACGCTCCCCAAACGGATATTATAGAAGGATTAACCCGGCATATCAAAAAAGTATCTATGCCACGGGTATGCCAAAATATCAACAAAAAATCCTAACCCGCTTAAGACTTGGTCATAGTAGTCTTACACATCAATATATTTTAAAAAAAGACAATCAACCTTTATGCCCGAAATGCAACAATCAACTCACGATGTCGCACCTACTATCCTGTTTTAACGATACAACGCTATCAAAAAGCCTTCTAGAAGCAATAAGAATATTAGATTTTAAAGATATTAAAAAACACCTACCTCTTGAAATTCTAAAAAAACTGTAAATATATACAAATATAAATATCATTTTACCTTAGCATGTATAAATATATAAGGACGAAGGCCGCTGCAGCCAGTTCCTTTCTATTATTATTATTAATTTGTAAATTAATTTACATTTAATAAATAAAATAATAAATAAATAATTGTTAAACTTTTTTCTCTTTAAAAAAAAACCATTTATATTTTTACTGCCGTATTCATAGAAAGTAAAATAACTTTGAAATGTATTTTATGACAAATTTTTCATACAAATTTGTCCTAAAATATATTTCAAATCTATTTTGATTTTCTATGAATACGGCAGTTAAAATGTTACAAAATTTCCTAACATTTCATTTCAATTAAATCGGCACAAACAGTCGGTCTTGACTCATACTTGCCATTGCTAGCATTTTTGACTTTTTTTGAATTGTATTAAAAACAACTCATTTTTTAAAACAATTTTTCAGTTGAATTATTTTGCTACATCATGCATAAATCAGACCAATTTCATGCCAGTATGAGAAAATCAACAAAACGAAACAAAAAAGAATCGGCCAAAAGTCAATAACAGAATAAAATAAAGTAAAATACGAGTGAGTGAAACAAAATGTTTTCTTTAACCGAATTGTAACAAATTGACTTGATTATTTTACTTAAAAATATTAAAGGGCCGAAATGCAAACGTCAAATATGAAATGCAGAATTTATAACTAAAAATATTCTCTGGGGAAGAAATAACTTTTTTTTTATTGTTCATACTAAAAACAAAAATATGTAAAAGACACCAAAAAATTATTAAAAAAATTAAATTTTGAAATAAGTTAATATGTACATATGTACGTTGCTTGTTGATTTAAACTTTGATTACAATTTAATGCGTCAATTACAAAAATCACAAAATAATCATGACGCTAAACATTTAAGAAGCATACAACTTGATTAAGATTTTGCTGTTGCAATAACACTCAGCACAAAGTTTTTTAGCATTTGTACTAAAATATCAAATAGATTATTTTAGCCGCCACCGGACATTTCTTTCCGCGCCTCCGCCGCTGATGAAATAACTTCGGCTTTGTTTACTGGTTGCAACGTAAGAACTGCATGCAGTAGCACATGAAAATTAAGAGCTTAGTTAACAATAATTTGTATACTCTTCACCACAAAAAGTGGAAAAAGGGTACATCTAAGTTTGTTTGTGTGTAATTTCTACAATACCCATTTCCGACCCCATAAAGTATACTCGTATATATTCTGACTTCTTATGCATAGCGAAATCGATTCAGCGATGTCCCTCTGTCCGTCCGTGTTAGTGCCGAGGCAAACTACATTTCACAAAAAATATATATATTTATGTATGTCAATCGATCAGATATAGTGTCGAAAGAGGTGTTATTAGAAATCAGCATGATTGGTCCATGTCCTTCGATGCAGCGCTCAAAACACCTCTAATTTTTTCATGTCATTTGGAACAATAAAGTAACTTCCATCAAAAGAATAAATATATGGGGCAATAGAGAATTAAACAATAAGAAAAAATTATCAAATAAAAAATTGTCGCTCGCCCATATTTTCCGATTTACGGGGCACTGAAATTTTCAAATTTTTTTAAAATATAGGAAAGTTTTTGTTTTTGAAATTATTTCAGATTTATAGTAAACTTAACTCGTTTGTTCTAATATTTTTATAAGATGATCAGATAGTTGACATGCAGTTTAGTACGTCATAAAATATTATCGTTATAAGAATATATTTTGTCGTATATTCACCAAAAATGAACACATGACATTTTTCGTTATCGCTTACTTAACTCTTCAGGAAACTTCTGACAAACATTTTAAATAAACTAAAGATTTTTGTCCAAACAATGAAGCAAAGACAAAAATCAAAGTTTAAGCAAAAACAACAATAACCAACAGTAATTCTATTTTTCTTTCTCCGCTGTATACGGCTGAATTTTGTTCGGCTCTTTTATACAGTTAAAAGAGGATGAAAAATAAAATATCACAAAACACTACAATAATTTATTTGTAGCACGGGAATTTTTTTGTAATATATTAATTATTATTATTTTTTTTTTTTAATTTTTCTACAAAAAGGTTGCCATCGGAAATCATTCGTATTTATTTGAAAGATTTTATGAAAAATAAAAAAAAACAAAATAAATATGTAAATAGTTACTGTGTTTTGTGTAAAAGATTTTTGAGATTTTTATTGCCTTTTTTCTTTATTAAGTCAATGAAGTTCTTATTAAGCAATTTGGCTTTTGATATAAGACTCTGAGGTTTTCTTTACAAAATTTGGGTAGGATCCACTGATGAGCTATATGTTGTCTACTGACAATGCAACTGACAAAAAAATGTACATTATGATTGGTAACTTTCTTCAGTTGCCGAGAAGTTATCGAAAAAGTTATTTTGACAGATTAACTACTGAATATAAATGTAAACAATCAAACAGTACAATAAAAAACAAAAGAGAAAAAGTCCGCTTGATAAAAAATGTGAAGTAAATGAATCCAAAATATGTCAAAAAATTGGTAAAAAGTTTAATAGAAAAAAATTAAAAAAGCAAGCAAAATGACATAAATTTTTTAAAATGTAAAGCTCTGAGTTATTTTTGTATATGCATAAATACATATATATATAAAATAATTATAAATAAACATTTCTTGTTTAGTTTGATGTTGGTGATTTTGACCATTTTGTAATCTACGGTCAAGATATATAAAAATTTTCTAAAAAAAAAATTATAAAAAACCTTCTTACTTTTCTGTTTAAACGTCTTTTATACTTGAAAAATCTTCAATATTATTAGTATTTATTAGCTGCTAATTAGCAATTGCCAACAGTAATACAATTTAGGCAACTGACAACGTAACTGAAGTTCGGTTGCTATAGATAATCGGCCCATCAAAATATACAGAGGCATGTATATATGTACCTTGTTTTCTGGAAAATAAAAACTGAAAAATACCATTTTTGGATATTTTTTAAACTTTTCTGGAAATAACCGGACTATTAATATTTTTCTTTTTAAATTTTTATATAGAAAAAATTAATTAGAAATTAATGCAGGATTTTTGGATCGCTACATCCGTCATTAGCATTGTTCGCATCGTATGTATTTCTACATCTCTAGATGAGATGGAGAGACATTCCGGCACGCATGGGCATACCCGGGAACATAGTTGCGGACGAACTCGCTAGGTCTAAAACTAGGCTGAGGGACCGTGAAATAGATCTATTGGTGGGAGTCCCGTTAAACTACTGTAGGGCTATATTTCAGTGGGAACTTTTGGGGCCGCGCAGACCAGATTGTCTATCAAAGTCACTTGCACAATTTCGGGTACATTATCGCCTCAGCATGATAATAGGAGATCTGCGAATCTGCTGAGGTTTCTCCGAAGAAAGCTGGGCACACTGGTGGCAGTGCTGACCAGCGTTGCCAAAATGATGATTTTATCATATTTTTGATGATTTTTGACCCAAAATATGATTTGATGATTTTTTTTCTTAAATTATGGTTTCTAATTTATAAAAACTATGATTTTTTTATTTCAAATGTGTAGTACTTTCATTGTAATTGTACTACATAGTGAAGTTAAGTTTTGTATCAGCTTGTAGTAAACAAAACAAAATATTTCAAAGCTTATCCTGTCAAATACATAGAATGTATAAGGAACTGCAACGCGTTTACTTAAAAATTTTAGACAATTTTATACAAACAGAATATATGAACATGAGTCTCAATATTGACCTTAATTTTGAAAACAAAAGTCTATTTCTACATAAGGAAGAAGTCTATCTGGGTGTTTTTGTTAAACAAAAGATTTCTAGCTGAAAGCTCATTGCAAATGAAAAAAATGAATTTATTAAAAATTGTGTGGCATTTTACATTGAGTTATGTAAATAAATATTAAAACGATTTGATTTTAACTCTTGTCTTGAACCTTTGAAAATTATAAATAGAAAAATTAATTCTCTGACAGTCTTAATACAGAATTTTCCAAATTTAGTTAGTGAAAAAAATATTTAAAATAAAGATAACGACTCTAGATAAACTTAGCTGTGAGGGTTTTTGGTCAAAAGTTAAAAAAAACTCATGCTGACAATATTCCAGCTTTTCCGGTGTTGTCAAAATTATAAGTCTTCCCATTTCTTCAGCAAAAGTCGAACGAGTATTTTCAACAGTCAATTTCTTAGCAATAAGAAACTGTTCCTGCTATAATTTAAAATTAACCAAGATATTAAAAATATGAAATTCTTTATGTTAATATATGTATTTTAATTATAATTTTTAAATAAAATTTTGTATTGAAAAAATGATGATTTTTTTCCGTAAAATATGATTTTTTTTTTTCTCCATATGATGATTTTCTACTCAAAGCTTCTGGCAACGCTGGTGCTGACTGTGTTATCGGTACTCATGCTAGGAGACTAAGTCTTCCATACCATGACTTCTGCAGAATGATGAGAAGGGGGAGGAAACGGTGGAGCAATTGCTGCACATTCGTTTTTTAGGCAACACAAAGCGATCATCTAGTATCCTAGTAAGTCAGTTTCTCATGCCGGCAGCCTGTGCAACCTAACAAATGTGTATGCAAGTTTATATTATTTATAGCAGGCATTATGTCGCTTGATTATATTTAATTCAAAAATGAAAATAATCATCCATTAAGCCCTTTGAAAGACATTTAATGTTAAGCTTTTCTACGTACGATATTCTTATTTTAAAGTGGCAAAATATTTTTGTTCTGACTTGCTTTTTGACATTTTAAATACAAACCATTTTATACATAATAGATGTCTAATTAATAATAATATGTCAATCAATTACATACCACAAATACGTTAAACCAATAACAAAAAAAAAACTTTTAAACAAAAATAAATAATGCGTTTGATTGACATAAATTAAATTAATAAATACATTTTTATTAAAAGAAACAAAATATTATTATGTCTATTGAGTTTAAAAATAAACAGAGATCTGTGATGGCAAACCATTTTTTATTTGCGTAAAAGTTTTAAAGCACATTAAAATAGAGCTTTACAAACTCATATATTTTGCTATTTACATACCTACATTTCTTTACGTATGTTTACTCATACGCATGTAAATATCCTAAAAAAAAATGTCAAAAAAGAACTATGTAATTTTACCAAGACCCAAGCAAGTCTTTGAACAATTTTCAAAAGCCCATTTTCAAAATCCTGCACCTGATAGGCTGTTACCAAAGCTATCTGAAATTTTTGAAAAATGTACATATGTTAACTCCACCATGGACAGTTTGATAACGTAAAAATGCCTCTTATTTCTATGATAAGTGTTAGTTTAAAAAAGAAATGCCTTTCATCTTCAACTGCTTTAAAATATTCTTTATACAAAATTCGTTCGTCCTCTTAATAAAATAATTTCCCAGCTCTACGTTTTAACACTGTTCATATGTATGTTTGAACAAATATGAGTTCATTAATCAATAATTAATAAATTTTAATAAGTAATAAATAATAAAAATAAAACCATTGTAAAAAAGAAATTACAACAAGGGCGAAAAACACGATGCATGTTAATTTGGTTAATAATGAGGTAATGAAGCATTAATAAAATTAATTATGTTGTTAAAACGAAATTTTTTATGTTCATAATTGAGTAAAGAAAGAAGAATGAATATGTGTACAGATTTTATAGATATTTAATAATATAAAATAAATATAATAATAACTGTGCAAAATAAGAAGTATTTTTAGCAATTTATAGAAATCGGTAAACTAAAAGTTCGCTAATAAAAAAAAACCGAATTCAAATTAACAGTAAGTCATCTTAGTATCAATATATTTTTCTATCTCAAATTTTACTTCAATACTGCTCCGGGTAATGCCCGTTCACACATACAATTCTTGCATTTCCAATTGTCTTAAATTCTCTTTCACATTGAAATTATGTTTCTATTGAAAATTACTAATGACAGTTTTTTCATTACAAAGTAGACCCATTTAAGGCAAAAATAAAAGTTAACCCACATTTTCTCTCATAGATTAAGTGACATTTAAAGACTAAACCCTGTTTTGAATGCCTCAATACATCTTTTCTTACCGAGTTGTTAATATTTTTCTCCTAAATTGTTACATGGCAAATATTAAAACAAGAAAAATTTAATTTTTGGAAATTTGTAAGACTTTTTTAGGAATTGTGGGATCCAGGTTTGTTAATGTTAATTTCTTTATTTTTTTTAATTTTTAATTTTTTTTAATTTCATTACATAAGATTCTATAGTAAAAATTTAATAAAATTCTTCTTTTTTACAAAAAAATATTCAAAAAAATGTTAAATTATTGAAAATTGTATATGCCTTCCAACAGGAGACAAAATTTCATAAATATTCATATATTATGTGTCCACTAGAGATGAACCCAGAACATAGCAAAAATATAATCAGATTTTCTGTAGCTTCTCAAGAGACAAATAGAGTGCTTTTTAATTGTAAGGAATGGAAAATAAACAAAACACAAACTAAATATTAAATAAGAAAACGCAAAACCCAAAAATTTTGTACCGCGGAAAAAATTATTATTCGTGAAAATATAGAATTGAATTATTATATTGCATAAAAAAATACTGTTAATTCAAATAAAAAGTATGATGGCAGCTCCACAACGATACTCAAATGAAATATGTACGTATAATGCGTAAAAAACATTAGGGGTACAACCAGAAAATGGCCCTATCACCACGCTGTAGCCGATGTTGTGCTGAAACCGAAAAATGTGTCCTCAGGTCAATTCGGAACAAAACGTTTCGCGTCGAAGCCGATTTCTGAAAGCCGTTTAAGATTTTTTTTATTTTTTCAAATTTTTTCAAATTTTTTTTTTTATTTTTTCAACATTTTTTTAGACTTATTTTACTATTTATAATCAAAATCACAATCTAAAAACTATCTTTGTTAAGTAAAATTAACTTAATATTTTTATATTTTTAGAACTTACTGATCCCAAACTTAGTTGCATATGACGCCGAACCTCTTTTAGCGACATCGAAAATCTAAGGATATAGTTCGTATTGTTTTTTTATGCACTACATGGAATGGATAGGGCCATTTTGATATTTTCAAAAATTGTAAAAAATTTGTATCCCTAATATACGTATACAACAACTCCTCTTATTACACAAAAAACTCAAATGAAATAAGAGAACATGACATAAAAAATAACGAGAAAAAAAACCTGATGGAATTATAATCCGTACACTATTGAATGACAGAAGCCCAATAAATGTTTAGTTCATTCCGTTCACTTGAGTCATCCGTTCAATTTAACCCGTCCACTATTGAACAAAAAAACCCTGTTAAATGAAGGGATCAATTCAACTTAACCCGTGCGTTCGCGAACGACATAGCTCTACTGTCTACCTCACCTATTTTAGAGTGTGCTGAAACTCTATTACAATGTTAAAGAAGAGTATGCGTCATATGTATGTATGTAAGTGTGAAGAACATTTCACAGTTATTAAACAATTAATCTTTTATAAAGATTTTGGATTTTTAATCAAATATTTTTATTTTCTAACAGCCATACCTAAACAAGGGCGGAAAGCGTTTTTTGCTGTCAAAAGTACTCCTGCCTGTACATTTTGTATGGAGCATACCGAAATAACGCAGCGGCAACGATTTGGCATTGAAAAATCCGATTTTGACAAGGCGTTTAATAATAGGTCTGTTTCTTTACTCTACTTTGGGAACCCACGGGATCCCAAATTGCACGAAAATTGTTTTCTTACTTGAAAATTGGGTAAATGCGAGCGCTTTTGAGAAAATAAAATTCTTCTTCTTCTTGCACAAAACAGACCAAACTTTTTCTTCGTGCAAATTATTTAAACTTGTACAACAACCTTGCAACACAACAAAATTCAAAATAAATTATTATTTCTTTTTGCTGAATTGTTGAAATTAATTTTTGTTATTACAAAAATGTTTGCGGACGTTTTCCAAAGAAAACAAGAAAAATTAATAAGCACGCAAGGCACAGCAAGCATTCACGCTTACTTCATAACAATCAAAATGGTACTGGAACAGCATCTAAAATGTTGTGAGTAAACAAGTAAGAATGACAAAATTTTAGTCACTAAAAACAAATTTGCATTCGTATTCAATCGATGATTGAAACAAAGCAAGAACAAATGTACAAGACAAAATACAGAAGAACAGTAAAGAAATACGTTGGTTTGTATGTAAATTTCATCTAACCAAATTGATGTTGATATTAATATTCTCGTATTCTTATTTACAAAGTTAGTTGGTTAAATAGATGATGTTTATAAAATACACAACTAAGGTAGATAGATGCGAAGAATGCTGATGAAGGTCGTAGCGGTCCAGAAAGTGCAGCGTTTCATTCTGCTAGCGTCTAATTTTTCTTGTTTTCTTTGGAAAACGTTCGCATACATTTGTGAAATAAATATTCTTTCTAAAAAAGATTTTTAGAATTTAAAAATAAAATGAACTTAAGCTAAAATGATTTCAATTCATTTATAAAAAAAATTATTTTGCGGCTGACCTTTAGTTTCGGCGTTACGGACCTCCAACGTTTGTATGTGCAATATTATTCAATTTTTGACAATTTTATTTAATTTTATTTAAATTTTGAAAACGTTCCGCTTTCCGCTTTTATTTAGGTATTTAACACGTCCTTTCTTAACACTTTAGTTAACACGCCCTTTCCTAAATGTGTACCAAGTAGCTCTTGTTATAGAAATATTTTCCTTCTTTTTAAGCAACTTCAAATAATAGAATAAATAATAAAAGTTTTTAAGTTGACTGAATCTCAACCGAGCAGGCTTATCAA
Source organism: Gymnosoma rotundatum (assembly GCA_916610165.2). Taxonomy (NCBI): domain Eukaryota; kingdom Metazoa; phylum Arthropoda; class Insecta; order Diptera; family Tachinidae; genus Gymnosoma; species Gymnosoma rotundatum. The sequence goes on from OU744338.1 coordinate 52,057,074, forward strand.
ATATTGCATGCACGTATATATGTACATATGTATAAATATAAGCAATTTTTGATATGTAATATGTGACGATTGCACGACAAGGAGGGGCCACCAAAATATTTAGGCCCTTAAGTTGTCACGAGCAAATATATTTTTTTTTTCTTATAAAACAACAAGATAATTTTTCCGCTTATTTTACATCTTCCCCTTAAATTTAATAATGCCCCTAACCAGTGTTATCAGATTAGGGGATTTATCCCCGAATCAGGGATTTTATTTGTGCTTTGTGGATTTAGAGAGGTTTTTCGCGAATTTAAAACTTCTGTTTTTGGCTATTATAATTTTACTATTATTAAGTTTTTTTTTTCTATTATTCAATTTTACAATTTTGCTACGTTTATATTTCCAAGTCGGTAACAAAAACATTTTTTTTAAAATCTTCATAAATTTAAAAAATGGCTTTGCCTTTTTTCAGCAATGAAATTAAATGAAGCCAAAATAAGAAATAAAATACAATACTCGAATCTTTATTAAGAATTAATACCCATTTTAAAAATAATACAAATTATTCAATAAAATTATCCCGAGTAAATAAATTACCGATATTGATTATTGAGAGTCAAAGCACGTCTTTGTTTGGACGTGTTTGTTTGACAAAAATCTTTAGTTTATTTAAAATGAAGAGTTAAGTAAGCGGTAGGGTTCCACTTAGTCTATCCAAAAGCGCAAAATTCTTGGCCGTCATTTTGGATAGTAAGCTGGCGTGCAGGAGAACAATTGGCAAAACCTGGGGCATCAACCCAAGCGGTGTAAATTGGCTTCTTGATGCGGTGATTAGGCCGATTTTGATCTACGGAGCTCTTGTCTGGTAGAAGGCACTTGACTCTGCAGCGAATGTATATATTTTGGAGAAGTTGCTGCGCAGTATGTCGATCTTAATGACTAAGGTTATCAGATCAACGCCCAAAAAGGCGCTTTTCGCCATGCTCAACTGGCAGGCCAAGAGGGTGGCGCTGAGGACGGCAGTTAGACTGAATGTTATAGGCACATGGAACCATAAATCATGGGGACATGCTAGCGTACTACGGATAACGGATGTTATTCCTGATCTTTTAGATTACTGTACCACAGAACCCTCCCACACAAGAAGATTTTCCTTTGACCTGACGGAGGGCCACTCTCCTCCATCTCGAGCATTCTGTGTATACACAGATGGCTCCAAGAAAGGGACGAGTGTTGAGAGTGGGGTATACATTGAGGAATTTGGGATAAGGACGATGTTCAGACTCCCAAATGACTGTAGTGTTTAACAGGCGGAAAAATCGTTCTGACCACAGTTTGCAACGATTTATGTTTTCTTTTTTAATTGTTGAAAAATCATTATACTCAAATTCAGTTTCATCATTCAAATATTATATGCAAGAACACTTAACAATTCCATACATAGTGACAAACTATCTCAACAAAACTGCATGACCTAACTGCCATTGATTGAAGGCATAGTTTAGAACCGTGTTACTTAAAAAGATCGGAATAATTTAAACCCTATTTTTCTTATTCATACTTTGAAAGATTATAAATTATAAGATTTACTGCAATTGATTATTTCATCTCCATCATTTTTTTCCTTTTTTTCTTATTATTTACATATCTCCTTCGAATGTTCATAAACTCAACTGTATGAAAAGAGCACAAAGTATGCATATAAATGAATAAAAAATTCATAACATTCTAATTACTTCCTTAGTGCCACCCATTGAGCATAATGAAAGTAATTTGACTTACTTTGACCAAATTATTTCTAACACTTAAACTTATCTTGCTATTTGAAAAAATAAAAAGGAAAACACAATGTCTTACGGGAAAGCAAATTTGAATCAGTTTTATTATTTTATAGCTGCACAAGAGTAACATTTATGTATGGATGTATGTTTGCATATATTTTCAACATTAAACCATTCGTATATTCATCCATAAAACAATTATTTCGTAATAAAGATGAAATTTTTATTAAAAGATGTCTAAAACAGATGTTGTCGTCGTAGTCGATTCGTTGCCGTCGCTGTATTCTGAGACTAAATCATGCCATGACTAAATAAAAGAATGTTACCCACCAAAAATGATTTTGTAGCTTGTTGTCGTTAATCTTATTATTGTTTTTGTTTTTGCAATATTTATTCGCTTGAATTACTTTTTTATAATCTTTTATCACAGTTTTTATTTGAAATAATACACACAGCGTGATAAACAGGAAAAAGAAGCGAGAGAGTAACAAAGAGACAGAGAGAGTGAGAGAGGGAGAAATTTACCCAAGTATAATAATACTTTTGATTTGGTTCAGTTTATGTTAGAAAAAAAATCTTATGTTGAGCCACGTATATTTTAAGAGGACCATAATTTGTAATTTTATTTCCATCTTGAACTAACTGATGCTTATAAAATCAAAACACCAAAATCCAACAGCTTATACACTCACACATATACAACTATATTCTTTTATAGTCACTCACCACAAACCCACCCACTTAAATTTATACTTTAACCATTTATGAATGTCCTTTATGCTATTTTTATATGAATTGCTACGAATGAAAAAAAAAATCAATAGGAAACAGATATTTTTTTTCACCGTTTATGTTTGGTAATATTATTATAGTCATGCTTTTCGTCGACGTCATCATCGTCAGCAACATAATCATCATTTGCGACAACTGCACAATTCGTACGTTCTGCTACCCATTATTTGACGAAGTATGTTGTCACTTATTTAGCACACGTGGCTTTGATATGTTCGTCTAATCCACCTTGTATTTTCCTAAACAGTTTTCTAATGAATGAAATTATATCAGCAGAAAATCTTAGGTTGAGTTTATAAAATGTCTTTCAAAAGTTTATTAAGCTTGTGGTTCCTAAAGCAATCACCTAGATTTTGTTTTAAAGCCAATAAGGTAACATCCTTCTAACAGTACGTCTGACAGCGAGAGAGGCATATTTCGGGATCTTTTTTCTCCTGTGTCTGCCAGCCGATTTTGTTTATTCTATCACATACATACATATATTTATATATTGTCGAGCTTTAGTGCACTGCCTTTATATTATTTAAATCGGTTTAGTATTTAAGAAATAAAGTACCCCTTTAATTGCTACCACTACACATGCAAAAAAAGCTCATCTATTCACACAATGAGAGTTTACATAAAATAAACAAAGAAAAAAGTATTAAATAATTAACTTTATCAAACTCATGAATCAAAAAAACAAGATTGCGCACTGAGCCGGTCAAAAAAATTTTCTACTGCGCATCTAAGTCTTAATAGAATGATAATAAGTTTTTGTTGTAAAAATAGAAGAGATTTTTGGCTCTCTTACTATAATTCTGTTACACTTTCCAAACAAATATTCTATATTTACGTCACACAAAATAGAGAACGCTATACAATAAACTAAAGGCCGTGTCAGATAAAACTTTTGCTTTGCGTTGCGTTGCAAATTCGCTTTGACATCTAAGATAAAATGCGTGAACTTATATGAAATATGTCACATAAAGCACTTTTAACGCAAAGCAAAGCGCAAAGTTGGGCAACATTCATCTTTTAGCGCGCTTTGACAACCAGCTTCTATACATTTGTATATTATTTTTGCAAAATGGAATGTAAAAGATAAATATTATACCTTTATTATTTTTTTTTAGAAAATTATGGAAGAAAAACTTATAGAGAGAATGAAAACTACTATCCACTTTTTACGTAAAAAAACAATAATTAAGCGCTGTTAAAGTTTTCATTGTGACGTACCTCTTGCGTTTTACGCTTTTTTTCCCAAAGTTTGAAACGTCACGCAAAGCGACAAAGTTTTATCTGACACGGCCTTAAGGGGCCTGCGCAATGCGCAATCTTGTTTTCTTGATTAATGATAAAATTTTGATTTTTGTTAATTTTTCTCTTTGATCCGACTTTGGGAGATGCTGCTGCCTGTTAACTTGCATAAATTCGAATTTCTTATATCTTAGAGATATAAGAGTGAAAATATTGGAGTCGGCATTTGGACTTTGTCCAAAACATTTTACTACTGAGTGTTTGTTTTTTTTTATTATTTCAATTATAATACATATGTGACTAAGTTTAATTTGAAGATGACAAAAGTCGTCATATAACAATTCTTATTATTTTACACTTTTTTTTTGGATAGCTGTCACTATCAACATTACAAACAATAAGTTCACAATAAAAGTTTGTAGAGCAAAAAACCTATCGCTATTTACAGAACACCATTTATTGTTGTTGACATTTTCGTCCAGAAAAGGTCATAACTATCAAACAGCCTACTTCTTACATCCAAAAAGTCGTGAAGAAGTCTATTATAAAATACGTTATTTACAAACTGCAGATTAGAAACTTATTTAGATTTCGAAAGGTTTTAGATTAATTTATATCCTATCTGCTGCTTGAATTATCGGGCACCTTCATTGACTAACTTGCCGCGGCTGCACACAGTAATAGTATTTCTTTCCTAATGTAGATTCCTTGACATTTCATACAACAAATTATTTTGTACCCTTCACCACAGATGGAAAATGAATTAACCTGAGCTTGTCATTTCGATTGTATTTCATAAAGTATAAATGTCTTCAGTTCTGATGCATAAGGAAGTAGATTGAGCGATATCTGTCTGACAGTCCGTGTACGGCTTGAAATCAACTTTGCCAAGGCCCTAGATGAGCTAGAAAATATTTAAATACGAAAATCTAAAAGACGTAATTTCAAAAATTTTGCTGTTGAAAATCAGCAAGATCGGTCTATGTTCTTCGAGGCAGCATGCGAAACACCGCTTCTGCCTCTAAAATTTTAACATCATATGGAACAAATCTAGTTTATTGAAGTAACTCCAATCAAAAAAAAAATATATATATGGAGCGAGAGAGTATTAAAAAAATAATAAAAAACTTTAAGTGAAAAAATTGGCGCTTGCCCATATTTTCCGAGGTATAGGGCTCTGAACTTTTCATAGAAAAGGACGATCGTACACCATATTTTGTAAAACATCAATATGGGTATCACTTAAAAACTTTGGAAGAGATCGTTTAGAAAATACTAAAATTAAAAAAAAAAAAATGCTTAACACATTAAGAGCCGATGACATTTTATGTAAAGTTGTATACGAGTATAACACTTAATTCCTTTTTCTTATTTTTTAATTCTCTGTCACCCCATTATCGTTTTTTTATTATATTTACTTCACTAAATTAGATTTACATGTATGGTGAAGGGTATATAAAATTCGGCATAGCTGAATGTAGCACCCTGACTTGTTTTTTTCTAAATTCATGATGCAGGTAGGAGTTGAGCTTATGACTTTGAGGTTTTTTGTCGTAAAAGAAATGTTTTTGTTTCACTTTTATTATTTTTAAAAGTAAAATATTGATTGATTCCATTACTAAATTTACAAACTCAAATAACTTTTTTAGTTTGAATAGAACCTCTGAAACAATCATTAAATTTAAATACACAAATTCTTAAATATATAATTTGAAATGAATAATTAAAACATTAATAAAACTTAAAATTATTAATTCTTACAAATGTTTGTAAAAATAAAATGTATGCATAATTTTTTCAGTGTAATTAAAATATGTATAAAATATAATTCTAAATATACTTTTTTATGTTTTAAGAAGTTTACATTTTAATTTACAAAAAAAAATATATTTATTTTAATTTTAAAAATTATATGATTTTTTTTATTATTTAGGAATTGACTCTTTTAATATACTGAAGTCAATACAAATATTAATAATACTGAAAACCTTTATAAACCTTTTGTAAAATGAAGGAATATTTTAAGAACTGTCTGATAAATACTATCATCCCATAAAAACATCCGCATAAATAACAGTTTGGCACAAACTTATTTATTAAAATATAATTATTACTTTTGTGATATTTTTATATAAAAGTCAATATGTGGTTGGATCATAAAATTTTTAAGAATATATTTTATGATTGCAAATTTTACTAGTGAACTCTCGCAAAGGAATGTTATGCATGACTGCATGAAAAAAGTACTCGTAAGTATCAATATAATTTGATTGTATTTATTATTTTTGTATGAATCTTACCTGTAGCGACAATTTGCAAGGAAATTTATATATATTCTTTATAAATTGATTTCACAATCAAAAATACTCATGTATATCATTATGATTAACTGTCAATTGCACGTTTATTTTGTTGATAATTCGACAAGGTGGTTTGATTTTCAGGTTAAATTTAAAAAAGAATTTAATAACAAAATGTATGATCTTTTTAACTTAATGTGCAAAAATGGAAAAGGTTAATATAAAGGTACGTCAATGATGTACATAAGCCAGCTTGAGCTTATGTCAAAAGCCCAATGAAAAGTCTGTCAAATGCTAAGGTAACCCATTAAATAATTGTAGGTGACTTCAATGTACTTAAATTTAATGAGGCTCCTGTAGTCAGAGTGATAAGCACGTTGACTACAAATCTGGTTGACCAGGGTTCAAACCCTGCGGCAATTAAAAAATAATAATGTTTTTGCTGTTTAATGGTATAAATACATATTCAGAACAACATTAAAACATGCAGCCTTCTTCGTAGGTACTTCTCCATAGCATATTCGCCGGCAAAGTAAAATAATTAATAAAATGGCTATATCTTTCTCTTTTCACCACCTGTCTGGTTACACAAAAGAACAAATTAGGTTATGCCTAAAGTGCTTCCTCTCTTTACAAAAGATAAAACTAATTTTCCACAGTTAAATATTTATGTTTATTTCATACTTGTGCCAAAAATAATTTCTTTATTAAAATAAAGAAAATTTTATTACAAAAAGGTTTTTAAAGAACATATTTTATATTTTTATTAACATTCACATACATTTTTACATTTTTTATTCATGTTCTAAAATAAATTCATTAGAAAATATAACAATATGAAAGAATGTAATTAAAAATTTAATTTTAATTTGCTGTGTTTTTGAAAAGTGGACTAGAAAAAAAAGTAGGTCTTCATTTCTTAATGAATGGTTAACACGAAGCACAATCAGCTATTTTCGTACGGAAAGTGTAATCAGTTTCGTGCTTTGCTCAAATAAATTACATTTGACAAAACTTGACGAAAGGTTTTCTTAAGTACATTATAGTTTGCCATATATAATTTAATGTATGTACACAGTTGCTTTAGTTTGCTTAAGTTATTTTATCTACATTACAGTTAGGCCTTTGCCAATGAAATCTTAAATTACTAACGTAAAAGCAAGAAAGCATTTTTAAACATAAAGGACATAAAAAATAACAGGCATCGAACGGAATGGTTCTAATAAATTTTGTACGTACATATAAAATGTTTATTAATTTTAATATAGCAACTTTGGCCACACCAAAGTAACAGCAGGCTAACCTAAATAAGAATGCAAAAAAGTAAAATAAAGAGCGCAAAAAATAAAATTATAAAGAAAATTATTTATTCAGAAGAAAATTTTCGTTTTTTGATTTTCTAAGAAACAATTTTCGGAATTGAAACAACTTTTGATCAGAATTGAGTGGTGTGATATGCCTGTATATTGGTATGCCTGAGTCTTCGATTAGAATTTTAACATATTTTAGGTATTACTTTTTTTGATCTTTGTAATGGCATCGCAAAAAAACCCAATCGTTGCAAGATCTTTGCTTCAATGCAGATAATAGGCAATGACTTAAATATATCTGCCAAACATAATAGAAGAATTATGTATATTTTAAACTTTTAACTACAAAGATTTACCTTTGTTTTATACCACAAGATCCAAGCCAAAAATATCCAAGCTTAACAACACTATAGTTGTAAAACAATCTCTAAAGTGTGTTATTATAAGTTATCAATGGTTAAGTTAAGAATTTCGAAAATAACCGGTTTGAGCAACAAATCATTAATTATTCTGATTGGCTTAAATTTAATAAAAAAAAATTTTAATTGCACTTCCAACTTTCATAAGTGCAACTTCAAATATACCAAACCACTGTTGCCAGATTTTCTAATTTATCAGAAAAGTTTCTAATTTTTGAGATATAAAATTTAATTTTAGGTTTACTGATTTTTAGAATCAATTAGACGATTTTAATGAAAATCATTGGAATTTAGTTAAAAAAGAGATCTCTTAGAAAACTGGGCACTTTAATGAATACTTTACACTGAAGATTTTCTAAAATTGAATAAAACAAATTCTTCTTAGTTGTTTTTCTAAGTTATGTTTAAGTTTGCTATTATTTGTAATAAATTGTGAATTATGAAATTGTGTAGACAATTTATTTAGAACAAATCATAATACTAATATTGACTTGTTTAAGAAATTAATTTTTCAAAACTAAATATCAAATCTAAATTAAATTAGAAAAAATAATAAAAATCGTATATATTTCATTTTTACTAAGACACAGCAGTACATACATACTATACGTACAAGTGATGCGTCTGGCTGTACTTAAAAAGAAAAAAAATCTGGGCTTCTATAGAAACATCCTTTAATTTTAAATTTAATTTTTCACACTTATTTTTATAACGGATACAATTGTATGTATGGAACTATAGCAACAATCTTTTATACCCTGTTCAGACACACGCTTTAAGGAATTTACGCAATCAAGGCCTTAACTATGCTCAATTTACCATATAAGAAGTCAATTAATAAATTGAGTAATTAGTACTTAATTGCATCACTAATTGAACAAGATGCGAAATGCAACCCTTGCCATTAAGTATGTTTACTCTGGGAACTATGTTCAGTGAGAAGAAAAAATTCATAAAATAAACAAGCCGCAAGTACAAAATATAAACAAACAAATAAAAGTAAAATGGCTGGTCATACAAAAATAGCTTTTGACACTTCCAACTTAAAAGCAACAACAAAAAGTCATGTTATTTTTGTAATAAAAAGAGAAATCAGCTGGGTGAACGGCACTACCTTGTAAAATAAATATGCCTTGTGCTTATTGAACAAACTTAATTGTGCATGTGTGAACACCAAATTAAATTGCGCAATTAAAATTAAACTAACTCAATTAAGAAAACATCTCTGAACAGGGCATTAGTTTTATTTAAAATTTTTTTACTTTATCCTCTAGCATTTTTGCCCGATATAAGATAACTTGAAGAAAAAAGTCACTTACGTGAAAATCGCGTCAATTTAAGTCTACCCTTTAAATTAAAGATTATTTTGCATACTTGCTTCTATATCGAAAATAGTTTTACTATAAAGTTTAGACTGTCCGCTTATCACGGTTCAAAAAATGACCACATTTTTATGAATATTACGTCACTTTCAGAATACCCTTTAATTTTTAGTATTTGTTGTTATACCAGCTTACTAATCATATTCTGTGAAAATTGCATGATTCTATTTATTACGGTACCAGAAGTAGAGGGCTGTGACAGACGGACAGTCGGGCAGACGTTCCCAGCAAAATATTTTAGAAAAGGTAATCGAGTATAGAATTAAGTATTTTTTTGAAGTAATACCGAACTAGATTACCAAGCTAATGATTTTAATAAGGCATGAGACTTTTATAATCAATTCCTGATTTTCGATTACATTGATTATTGCTGGAAATTATGACGATCATTACTACATATTTTAAGATTTTCTCTTTTAACATAAAGAACTAGTTCCATTACTACTTTCTACTTTGCGAACTAATGTATTGTATTTTGTAAGCGAGTAACAAAAAATGGTAATCACAAAAGTAAGTCATTGTGTGGTAAGTACTTCTTAAGGTAATGTTTAATTTTTGACTTGGCTGTAACGAAAAACAATAGGGCTACAGTTTTACAGTTTGAATCGGAAGCCTAACAACTAAAAGCAGATTTTAAAAATTCTTCACAATTAGTGTATTTTAGTCCAAAGAATGAATTAGCTGCGTAATGGTATAATTAAAATTCAATGGCCCATATTCATAGTTATAGAATAATGTATACTCTTGCTGAAGTATACTCTAAAATAAAAGGATCTTATTATCTTATTTGCTTTCATAGTCTTAAAGTAAAGTATGCTTTATACTTTAAGTTTAGCCGACTTCCACTAGATGTCAACTATAATTTGATAAATGTTTTACGTGCGCCAAGATAGCGTCGATTTTGGCAATTAAAAACCGGGGAAAAAACCGGGAAGTAAAATTCCCCGGGATTGGGTATTTTGAATTAAAAAATAAAATTAGAATAAATTTTGCCATCTAGAAGAACAAAAATTAATTTAAATTATAAATAAATAAACAAAACACTTGTGTATTTAGAAAATAAATATAAAAAAGTGTTTTTAACGATCACAAAAAACCGTTGCTGACTTTTCCCTTGGAAACTATTATACTCTCGCCCCAAATGGCCATACATTATCAAAATATAGACCTTAATGAACAAAAATTGCCAACCGTGTAACAATTCCGCCAAGCCGTTTTGACGAAAAGTGACTTCATCCTGAGTGGGCACAAAAAGCGTTGCTAATGTTTTCCTTGGAAACTATCACACTCGCCCTAAATGGCCATACATTATTTAAATAGAGATATTTATGAACAAAAATTGACAACCGTGCAACAATTCCGCAGAGCAACAAGTGTTTTGTTTATTTATTTATAATTTAAATCAATTTTTCTTCTTCTAGATGCCAAAATTTATTCTAAAATAATTTTTTAATTCGAAATACCCAATCCTGGGGAATTTTACTTCCCGGTTTTTAATTCCCAAAATCTACGCTATTTTTTCGACGCTATCTTGGCGCACGTACAATTTCTAAACAAACATTAGAAAAAAGTAACCTTGTGTTTATATTGTTCACTTTGGTATAAAAATCAGATTTGGAGTATTGTGTTCTTAAACCAAATAAAATAATTTTGGAAAAATTAGTTAAAAACAGCTTTAACTAGTTTTAAATTTAAAGTTGAATTTAACGGCAAGAGTATATAATAAATTGTCTATAAATGAGTAAGAGTCGACCCTAAAATAAAACCTACTTTAGTTCCCTTAAAGTATAATTTATTTTAACTAGGAATATGGGCCAATGCTTATATTCAAGAAAATTTCCTTATAATTTTTTTTCTTTTTTTTTTCTTTACTATTTTATTTACATGTCCACATTTTTCTGATAATCTAAGATGAAAATGTGAATATTGTAACACAAGAATTAATGCTTAAATAAGAAACATGTTGAAAATAATTGTCGTAATAAAGTGGGTGGTTAAAATGTTATTCATAATCATCACATATATGTACGGTTAAATGAAATTGTTTTATTTACTCACAGCAAAGTAATTATCATAATCATATATGTATTTTGTGCTCATTTTATTTTTTATTCATGATTCTGTTATAGTTATTTTTCTTATTTCATATTGTGTGTTTTAACTTCTCAAATAAAAAGAACAGTGTAAAAAGCAGGATATAAAAAGGATTATAGCAAGTGACTGTGTTTTGTATGCTTTGAGAACCCGCATTGTTAATAGATAATGTGTACTCAACATAAATAAAATAAAACGAAATACTTACTCGTAAAAGTATATTAAGCCAACAACTAAAATAAAGTCAACAAAAAACCACAAATGGCAGAGTTAAATTGTTTGTTTTCTTAGTTTTCTTACCCATTCACACACACACACACTGTTTTAAAAACACGCACACACCAACTACATATAAATAAATATACTTTTATATTAACAAGTAAGAGGGCAGTCCCTAAAGGTTTGTATTTTATTTTATAATTATTTTATATTCTTCAACTTGTAAAAATTTCTTATTTGGATTTAAATATTTTAGCTGTTCAAGCTTCACGGAAACAGCTTTACACTCTTTTATGATATGAAACGCGTTTGTTCATTCATTTAAAATGGTCGAATGGTAAACCAAAATAAAAGTTTCACTTTTTAGCTAAAAGATAGCTGCTTCTCATACTGTCAAAAGCTAACTGCCACAGTTAGATCCTCGCGCCAGCAACCAGAAGCAGGTCACCAGCACAATACTGACCAAATAATTTGAGCAGAGTCATCACGTTAAATAATGTTTCGGCAGCATAATATTAGTCGCTATTTTATGTATATTGGATACTAGTATACCTCGATTTTATGAAGAGATTGTATGTATTACGTGGAGCTCTTCATGTAAATTTACTTTTTTCTTATTTCATGAACGGTGGATGCAAGCGAGAGCACCGTTTTCCAATAGTTTATCTTAAAAAGTTAGCCAAGTACGAGTTAGACTCACACATAATGTATTACCTGGTACATAAGGGCCACCCTTTCGTTCAAAGTTTTATTTTGTTATTATTTCTTGTTTAAATATTAAAGCGTTAAAATGGGCATATCTATGTGAATATCCTTTCATTTTTATACCGTTTACCACAGATGTAAAAGGGTATATCTAAGTTTGTCACCACATTTGTAATTTCTACAATATCCTTTCTCGATTCCATAAAATATATAATTCTAAGTTCTTATATATAGCGAAGACCATTGAGCGATGTCCTTTTTTCTGTCCGTGTTAGTGTTGAAATCAAGTTTACTAAGACACTACATCAGCTAAAGAGTTGCTATTGAATATCAGCAATATCGGTACATGTCCTTCGAGGCAGCGGGCAAAACACCACGCTTGCCTCTAATTTTTCCATATTATTTGGAACAATGCAGTAACTCCATTTCAAAAAGTATGTATGAGGCGATAGAGAATTAAAATATTACAAAAAACATGATGTCAAAAAAATTTGCGCTCGCCCATATATTCCGAGTTTTAGGCCTCTAAACTTTTAATAGAAAAATACGACTGTCCACTATATTTTTTAAAATATCAATATTGGTATCATTTAAAGGCTTTTGAAGAGATCTTTAAGAAATTATTTAAGTTTTTAAAAATGCCTAATGCCCTGTTCAGACATGTTTTCTTAATTGAGTAATAGCTTAAGAGATAAGGCCATATTCGTCAAAGTCATGGCCTCTATGGAAACACCCTTTAATTGTGTAATTTACTATTCACACTAATTTAAATATATTTACGTATTTGCATACAATCTATGCAAGTTCCAAATGTGTGTCTCGATTGACAACCAAAAGCTAATCATGTTAAAAATCATGTCTTGCTTTTTTTTTTTTTTTTGTTTTGTTTATTTATTTACATCTTTTAAACTACTTCTACTATAATAAATACTAGTATTCAATAATATATACATGTATATACAAAGTCCTAGAAACGAGCTTTCGAGTACATTTAATATAATATAACACATTTTTAATTGTAAATCTATATATTTATTACTAGTAAATAAGAAAATAATATATATTAAATGTAATGAAAATTTATCAAAAACATTACTTGTATGAGTCAAGGATAAAAATCATAAGTTATATCTTAGTTTTATTTCACATTTTTCGTACTTGTTCTCGTAGCGGACATAAAATTACTCAAACTTAAAATGCCTGCCTATTGCGGTTCAAGGTTCGTGTATGAAAATCTCGTCAATATTGGTCCATCATTCAATGCTCCGTTTCTTTTGTATTTGTTTCTATAGCGGCCATAGTTTTGCCTACAAATCACTACAAAAAATGTTGCCCCTTTTTTTGGCCAAAATTAATTACAGACAAAAAGGTGGACTGATATGCACGATTTTTGGATTTGACTTTTGGTGAACACTTAAGAGAGAGGGAGTGACCGGAAAAATTTTTATACACTTAGATTAAAACATAAGTTAACAAAATAATCAACAAATAATTACTTCTAAGAAGATGTTACGGGTTTTAGGTTCCTGCATGTAAGATTTCTCTAGATTTTTGATAGATAATCTAGTTTTCTAAACTGTGTTTTTTTTTTAATAAAATTTTTTTCTAATGTATGCTTACCTTTCGAATATAACAGTAGAAATTAATTTTACCAGTTTAATGAAGTAACAAACAAAGTCATGTTTAAAAAGGAAAATATTCAACAATTTGATTTTCGATTTCCAAGCCATCAGTTATATGTAATATACACGGATTCAAATGCCACCACTCTTTAAATTGTCATCTTTGCTTTCGTGAGTTTCTTCGTCTACTTGAGAATTTTTACTCCTCTGATCTCAATAATTCGATAAGCATCACAACTAAATCTATTTGCTTACATTTACGATCAGACGCAGATGCAACAAAAATTTGTGATTCCATTTCATTATCATGATCTTTAGAGATTTCTGCTGCAACTTGTCGTTTTGTTCTCGCATATTTTTTGTTAAAAATGCATTTGCGGTGGTCCAGGTTTCGATTTAATGGAGCCATAGTGCGTTTCCACTTTTCTGATCGAAGTACTGTCTTTAAGCCAAACATCCTACGTTATTTGATATTCATCTTTGAATAAAATAATCGTGAATGCTCTCTTGTCAATTTCGCTGTGTTTCTATAGCCATAAATTTAATAATTCTGAATTTGGATCGCAAGAAATTCGCAAATGAAATGTATTAAATTTTGAAGATAATTGATTGTTCTAGAGAACTATTATGAGATTATATCTAACATGAGTTATTATTTTTTTTTTTTTTTTGTAAGTCTATATAAAATTCTAATTCATAATTCCATTAGTTAATTTGAGGGTCATTTTAATTTTTCCAATTTAATCGATTTTCAAATGAGTTTACCAACATTTTGCACAAGAATATAAAAGCACATACCTTTGGCATTATTTCTAATTTTTGAATTTTTCAAAAATATAAATTTTTGTAACGAAAACTTTTATCAGAAGATGTCACAAAATTCACTGCACTTAAAGGTTTTCTGATAACTGGCTTAGAAATCATAATCAAAACAACTGTAAAAGTAACAGAATTTATTTTTTTTTTATTTAAAAATTATGTTTACTTTGTTATATTTTTTATTATTACAAAAAAACTAAATTTTGTAATAATTCAAGTTTTGACTTTTGTCTATAAATATGGTTACTACAAGTGTCAATTTTTTATGAATATCATGTCATTTTATATATTTTAATGACTTTTCAACCTGCTCCAAATAATACTAAACATACATACGTCAATGTATATATGAGATCATCTTACACAAGAAGCAATAATAATCATGAATAGAGTCAATTTGAACCACTATTCATATAGTTTTTTTTTTATCTTTGTTTTTTATGATTAGTATTGGATTATAGTTTTGTTGTTGAAAGCTATTATTCTTCCTTATTCTTACAAGTACTAATAATAATAGCAATAGCATTATACTCGTCCTTTTTTTGCTCATAAGCCACGCCTTTGCAGCCAGCATTATTTCCCCAAATATAAACAATAAAAAAGCATCAACCACTTGTTCTTTAACAAAATGTTCTTTCACTTACTCACAAGGGTTGTTACTTTAGTAAATAAATTATTGGTGTGTGTATGTACACATACCAATCCTACAAAAGCCTTGTACAATATGCATGTGTGTGTGTGTGTGTGTGTGTATGTGTGTGTGCGAGTGTTAGTGAATTCTTTGTAAACTCTAGTGTTTATGGTTAACACACTGTTATAAAACGAACAGAATTACTTTAATAGTTAAACATTCCCATGAATTGCCTTCAACATTCGTTTACACACTTACACACGTCTTAAGAACATTTTGGGTCATAAATATAAGCAGAAATGTCAAAAGGACGTGCCTTTATATGAAAAGTATTTCTCTTTCTCTGGCCTTACATGTGCTTGCGATACGAGCAAAAGATTTCTTTTATGTTTCACTTTTTTTATTCTTTTCACTTCTGTTTCATCGTTCTTCATTGTGTTCACCATTGTTTGGTTGACTTTTTATATATTTTACCATTAAGTCATTGGCTTTTATTACATATTTTGTAATTTGATCGTTATGTGAATATGATTTAAACAGAGACTATACGGAATGTATTTTATATTCAAGAAATAGAGGAAGTCGATAAACATAAAGAAGACACATAATACATTTTTAACTGCCTTCTGAGAGGAAAGTTATCAAATCGTACCTATCTTTTATACTAATGCTCGGGTAACTTATTAACTTCTGAACTTATTTAAATTTTACAAACTGGGTGTCCCCATAGGAGACGTGATTTGACAAAGGAACAATTAAAAATTACACAAAATATATCGGTAGCAAACTTTTTATTAATAAAAAATAGTAAAAAAATTTTGATTTATGATTGGGAAAACCCCACCCAAAAGAGTCAAAGGTAATGGATAGCATCGCAACATCAAAGCATCGCAACATCAAATAAATAAAACCGATTTCTCTCTAAGGAATTTCTGTAACAAATTTTAACACAAGTCAAAATCGCTACTTCTTTAGCATACTTTGGATTTTTTCATTACCATTGAAATAATGACAATGAAAAAAAATTAACTACCATTTAATGACAATGAAAAAAAAAAATAACTACCATTTAATGCTAATGATTTCATTTTAATTGTTTTTAATAATGTTAATGAAATTTCAATAAAATCGTTTCATTACTAATTACAATTGAATCAAAAATAATTGTTTCTATGAAACACAAATTTTTGATCTCAGAAACTTAAAAAAACCAATAGTGTCTCATTTTTTCTGAGGAAGTTAAAACATAAATATTATTTAGTGAACAAAGACAAGGAACATCTTCGTTAATAATAATGATTCCAACTATTTAATCATTAGTCAATGGTAATGATTTTTTTTAAATAATTAGCATTATTTATCATTCTAAGCAAATAAAATTGTCAATAAATTAGTCCATCTAATTAATTACTCCCATGTATGTTCTTTAGTTGTATTTCAAAAAGTATTTTTGATAACAAATAGCTAACTCACATCATAGGTCAATTATGCAGGAACGTTGCTAAGCGAAACAGCATCAAATCAGTGCAAAAGCAGTTTAAAAATATTCTTTATAAACTTGAGAAGCCGTCTGAACTGCTGGTTTTTGTATTCATACTTTTTTGAATTCATGGTAATGTTGATTATGACCTCCTACTTTTTACGACACAAACAGTTCTAAGAAATGATGCGGTCCCTGGTCTGATTCTTGTCTACTAATTTGGGAGAAGTATCTGATATCGTCTACGTGACGGATGCATAAAATTTCAGATGGAGATATTTGCTATCCAAAAAGCATGTAGCCTGCTTCATGACTGAAAGGTCAGGGGGAATATCATCGTTATCGGCAATCAGGCGTCATATCTAATACTACTGCGATTAATTAGTCAATGTGGGAAAGGCGGAGTCACATTTCTATAATTACTATATTTTGGGTGTCTGCGCCATGGAAGAGCAACCTTGAACAGAGAGTCCCTTGGATATTTTTAATACCATATCAATCGCAATTCTGCTGGAACCTATTAAAAGCAGAATCTTTAGATACTATATTTAAGAGTCTGAAAACAGGTAGCTCAATCATCGCAGGTGGCGTTATTTGAGAACAGAATGCAACATATAACTCGCGGGGGGAAGAATTTTTCCAGGTTTCTAGCAGAAATTACTGGTATAAGGATATCAGCAACCTGAAAATATCGACTCCATCTTTATTGCAATAATAATTGTCGCAGATGTAAAACAGGCAAAAGGAGGAATCAGATTTCTCTTCGAATGGCCTGCCTTATCTGTGATGATATACAGATTCCTCGAGGACTGCATGAGGGGTGTTGTGACTATCAGTACTGTCCTGACGATTATAGTGGTATTGTCAAAATGGGTCCCTTTTTGCTCCGCTTACCTATCTGCGGAAAGTAAACTACTTGTGTGCTATAACATAAAGTATAAAAATCAAAATATATACATGACATGCTATTGGTATTATTTTTTTAAACCGTTATAAATAGACTTGAAATTTACGCATATTGTGTAATACTTAATCTGCTATGATTTTAAGTATAAAATTTAAAATTGGACATATGTGCCGAATTACAAGTATAAAAAATGAAAGGGTGTCCTTATAGCTGATTGGTTAGATCTTTTGAGCCGTTAAAAACTCACACATGAAATTTACCCAGAAAGTACATTTACTCTGTGCGTTGAACAAAGTATAAGTAAGTATTTAAAGGGTGTCCCCCTAAGAAACGTAAATCGATGTGCATTAACTTATCTTCTGAACCATTTTAGATAGAAAATTGAAATTTAAAAGTAGGTATTACAACTCAAGTTGATGACATATCTGTTTATTTTAAAGGCGACTCATTTTAAAGAATTATTATCCATTAGTCATTACACAAATTAACGCATTTAAGCTTCTGGCATAATAATATCCTTACAAATGTATACACATCTTCATACAAACTTATTACTTTTTTAATAATAAAATATATTATTTGTCCATGCTCTTGTAAATGGAAATATTAAAATATAAATGAAATTTGGTAATAATGACAACAACTACAACTTATTTATGGCCATAATAAAAATAATACTGTTACTACTCATGGCTCATTATTGTAAAAGAATTTAACTTTACAATTTTACAGTGGAAGATGTGCTTGAATTACATAACATATACTTGAAGTGCTACTTCTTTCTAAAAAAAAAATTGTATTATTAAATGTAAGTCGGCCAGACACAGTTGATCTAATATTTCTTCTTGTGAAATTTTCAATGCGCTTTAATACAAACTTTTTAAAAATTTTAAAATTCTTTTTATTACGGCTCAAGAGCACAGCCTATAAATGTAAACAGAGCATCCCTAAAATTCAAATATTTTTCATTTGCTTGCAGTGGATAATAGTTATTCACACTATGTGTAAACTTAACCTTCGCAATACACGCTAAATTCATATCTTGTATTTAAAGGCCTTTTTAAATTTTAAGTATTTGGTTCTGTACACACTCTGTGTAAATTTTTAGTTTCAGTCTGTTTACGGTTCAGAAAATAATATGACAAAATTAGAAGATTTTTAATTAAATTTAGAAAATTATTTTCTGCAATTTCAATTAAATATATAATTGATTCAATTAAATATTTATTTTTCAATTAATTATTTAATTGAGCCAAATAAAAATTTAATTGAATTTGAAAGAAACAAACCCGTTAGCAGGAACAAAAACTTTCTTCTATCGGTATCAGCAAATTATTTAAGTCCATTTTATACAGTTATTTTTCTTTATAAATATTTAATTTGATTTCAACGGAAAAAATCAATCTAGAACCTTTCATTGCTCACATACTTTAGTTTAATGCAAAATTTATAATTTTATCCAATGAAAAATTTCCAATTTAGACATATTTAGAGAAAAAAAGTACAAATATTTCACCAACATTTTGTTACCAACTTTTTTTCATTACGACATTTTCGATAGTAATGTAAAGATTTTTATTCCTTCCTTCGAGTGATAAGTATTAGAAAATGCAATTTTCAATCCACGTCCAGGTTTTTCTATTTTAACCTTCTGCGCAATAATGGCACTGAAGCTTTTCTGAAATTTATTAAGAAAAAAATTAAACAAAAAGTAATAATTTAAAATTTCATTTCTTTTATTTTTATAAACATATCTCCATTACAAATTTTATTTTAACTAAAAAAGATATTTAACAACCAAAAAATACGCCAAATGTTTCACTGTATAAATTCTTCTTTAATTCAATAAGAAAATCTATTCCTTCAATAAAATGAATTACACTCAGTTAAACAAACTAAATAACAGAGAGAAATTCGTCAGGGATACTTATGTAGATGAAATTTATATACAAATAAATACATGGACTTAATTTTTTTAAACACATATTTATACGCACGTTTATACACATATACATATTAACATTATTCATGCATCAATGCAAATTTTATTTACTCTTCAAAACAAAAACCGTCTGTTTTTAACAAACAAGAAAATTAATATTTTATTGTTTTCACACACAAAAAAAAAAACAAAATAAAAAAAAATTATGAGAAAATTATAAAAAGTAAAAAAATATGTTAATAAAATCAAATAAAATAATTGCAAAACACAAACATGGCAGGGAATACTAATAAAAAGGATACTTACACCTATACACACGCACACTTACCAAACCAAATGCCAGTCGTTGAAAAAATAGAATAAAGATGTCAAAGAATCTGTTGAAAAAAAACAAGATGAAATAAAACTGAGAAAATGAGTGATAACGGAAATAATAGAAAACAATGAATGCATTACGAACTCGTGGACTCGATGAATGGAGATAAAGGCGACTTGCTTTTTTTAACATCCAACATGCCACATAATTGTATATAAAGATTATCACGTGCCACACACATACACACGCATACAGACACATTTTTTAAGCTAACAGCTATGGTTGGAGTTGGACTCTAACAACAACAACAAAAATCCTGGGCAGGAGTAATAGACCAACCACCGCTTAGCAACCCTTATTCTTTAGCAATACATGTATGAGTGTGTGTGCGTGCATGTACGTGTATAAATGTGCAAGAATGTATGAGTAGTTTAACAAATGCGCAGCCTTCTAATGCAATGCACGCACCAAATGGCAACAAATAATAAACTACAGAAACAGAACAACTCAACTAGAATCATATTAATGCACAAGTTCAGTTCGATATTTGAACGAAACGCGTGTTCATGTAGCGCAAAGGCGAAACAGGAATAAATAAAATATATATAAACTAATAATTAAAATATCAAAAATATATATAAAACGGATATAAAAGTCTTTAATAAGTGCTAGATTTATTAGAAAAACAAAAAAACGACTGTGATTTATTTCCTATTTGTGCAAAAAAAAAAAAAAATTCTTTAAAAAAAATTGATGTCTCCATTATGTTAGTGAGTCGAAATTCATCGGTAGCTTCCCATGAAGATACAGTAAGTGGTGCTTTTGCCATCACAAAAAATACCAGTGTTGACAACGATTCTCCACAAAATCACATCATGTCCTATGACCCACACAATCGTCAAAACCACCTTCATCATCATCATCATCGCCAGCGTTTGGCCTTAAGCAGCCGTATCGGTGATCGTGCCGAATTGTGTTGTAATTTTTGTGGCAATTTTGTGCAAATAGTAAATTCAAAAAAATTATCTAAAGAAGAATTAATGCGAACAGAAAACAATTTTAAATGTGATAAATGTAAAAATATTAAAAAGAAACGTACAAAGAAATTAAACAGTGATCGATTAAATGTTAATAGTGATGAAGAACAGGAACTTAGCGATGATATTGATCATGTCGATGATAACGATAATGATGATGAGGATGACGGCGAAGTCACAGAAAGATCGAGTGAAAACGTAAATGATCGTACTCAGCAAAACATTAATGAAGACGATGATTGTGTTGATGACGATGCTGATATTGGCATCGATGACGATATGGATGACGATGATATTATAGATAATGAGGATGTGGATTTAGTACGCGAACATGATGAAGAAGATATTGATACTGATAGTATTTCTTCTCGTCTGCCAAAAGTAGAGAAAGTTTCTTCAGGCTCAACTACTACTCTGCTTAAGGATAATACTACGAAGCCCATTTTAAAATTCAGCGTTTCTGCGATATTAGGCGATACAAGAGAGGGAGTTCGCGTTCGTAATGGTAAATAGAATAATTTGATTTTTACAATTTCTCTCTGGACAAATAAAGGCTTTAAAGCCATTCGAGGAATTTAATTTTTTTTTATTTTTTTAACTGTGCGTTTTTTTTTTCAAGCGAAAACTTAAAAATGAAATAAACGAACGAAATAAATAATTTTAGTCTCCATAAAATTGGATTTATTTAAAAGACTACTGGTCAGTACCTCACAAATCCTCCTAAGAATCTAACGTAGACTTTTTTGATATAGTGGCGTGAAGCAAATGGCCTATACATCACTGGCTTTCTTGTGCACACAATTCAACCACTTTTGATTAAGGCTACTTAAGCTTATGTGTTCTAAATTCTAAATTATTGTACGTAAAAACTTGTCTCGATGCCCATTTTCCTACCGCAAAGTTTTAACAAATAACAAAAACCATCGAACGAAATTATATTTCTTCTTTATGGGCCCGGATTTTTTGCCGCTCTTTATGTAGTTAAATTACATTAAAGAATATTTGTAAAAATTCTCTAGTTTTTCTAAAATTGTGTGGAAAATGTCCTAAAGAGCTAAGTAAGCGGTAGCGAAATGGCCATCGAGACACTCTGTCCCCCTTAGTAATTAATCTTGATGAATTTAAATTAATTAGTCGGGAATTCAGCACCTTTCTTTTAAAAATTTATTTTGAAATTCGCTGTATTACTCAGAAGTGTCTACATGAATTCGTAATAAATTATCAAACCAAACTTAAAACTCAATCCTGTGCAGTCATTTTATAGTTGTATTTTCTACTTATAATTTAAAAAAAATAAAAAATATTAAATTACTGGCGAGGCAATGTGCAATTATGACAAAGTTATGAAAATAAAAAAGAAAAATAAACTTTCATCCGTTGCTAAACCGACGGTTAGCAGAATACAACAACATATCGCTCATTTACTTCAAAAACGTCATAACTTAAAATTTCAAATTCTAGAGTTATTCATACAGAATTGTTAGCCATTTCAAGCTTTATATTGTGTATAAGTTTCATCTTTATATCTGTTGTACTTTCCAACTTTTTAAAAGAATAAGTCGTTATTTCATTTCATGTTTGAAAACTTTGTTTATCAATAAGGACGACACTTTTTGAGTTGTAATGTAAACTTCATAACATAAAGATCATATCGCTTTCTAAAAAATTGTTACATTTCGTTTTGTGACTGTATATATGGAAAACCAATATTTTTAAAATGTATCGACTTTTCGTATAAAATGTATTATTTTCAATTATAGCTGTGTTGATGAAAAATATTAAGTGAAACTCCATTTTTCTTTTCACAAATAACGACATATTTTAGTTTACGACACAGTATCGGATACATTTTTACATAAATAACGTCATAATTAAAACATCCCACATTGTTTGTCCAGGACCTCCCCTTAAATATATAACTGATGAAAGTTTTCTTAAACGGTTTTTTTAATTATGAATCATTTTACTAATTGTAGTGAGAACTTAAGCAGTCTGATATTTTTATCGACGGTAAAAACGACTCAAAAATTGAATTTTTTCGATTTGTGACGTTCTTGAAGTAAATGAGCGTTATATTAAAATGAAGATTAATTAAGAGAAGAAAAAACCTTCGGGTTGTTTGTGGACTTTGTCTAACCAAATTATTATTGATTGCATTCTTGTTTATCGCATTAGTTGGTTAAACGGATGATGTTTAAAACGTACATAACCTAACGTGAAAAGAAACAAAGCTTGCTGATGACGGATGTGGCATTACCTTCTGCTATTTTTCCTGCATATTTTGAAAATCAGCAACACTCTCTACTATTGTTACGTTTTTTAGATGTCGTTGCATTTTTGTATTAACTCCCCGTCCAGTCGACAACTTTTTGTTTCTGCAATTTATTTTAATTCTCTTATAAAATGCATTCGTTTTCACACATTCAAATTTTCTTTCTGCAATTTCGGTATTGATTGCTTAGACTAAAACCGAAAGAAAAAACTCTTGACTGTCCAAAAATTAGATTTGTCTAAACGAACAAAATTTCACTACATTATCACACTTTCACAAACATTTAAAAAAAAAAAATACCAAAAAATTAGTTTACTTTAATCGTGCTTGATTCCTTCAAATATAAATATTGCATGATATTAAAATTATTTAAACAACGGAAATTTTTTATTATATTAATTGATTTTCAAAATAAAATCTTTTTTTCGTGCTATTTTCTATCAACCCCATTAGTTATTTAAATTACCGATATTGATTATTGAGCGACAAAGCATGTCTCGCCATTTCGTTGCCGCTTACTTAACTCTTCAGGAAACTTCTGACAAACATTTTAAATAAACTAAAAATATTTGTCCAAACAATAGAGCAAAGACAAAAATCAAAGTTTAAGCAAAAACTACAGTAACCAACGGCTGACTTTTTTTCGGCTCTCAAAAACCACTACGACAATTTATTTATATGCACGGGCACTTTGCAAATATTAAATTAAATTAAACAACGGGAATTTTTTTTATATTAATTTTTGGATATTCTCGTGAAATAGTTATTATTCAAAACTACAAAATAAAAGAAAAGTAATTTTTTTGTTTTTAAATGGCGCTTCAACAAAATGTAAACAAACAACAAACAAACAAAACAAAATATCCGTTGATTCAGAAAAATGAGTAAAGCGAATTCGATCACCTATTAGTGCTATTAGCTTTTACTAGTATTAAATTTGCCTTGTATTTCGTTTTACTCACAACCAAGATGAACCAATACTAGGTCGTCGGGATGGCGAATTCATTAATTTTCACCATAACTCTAAATGTTAAACACCATACAAAAAAAATTACGTTTAGAGCTTCGGCGAAAGTTAATGAATTCGCCATCGCGACCACCTGGTATTGATATGCCTTAAGGCCAGGATCCACTATAATGCTTAGTTGTACAATCTGTCAAAAATTGCATGTTTGGCTTAAAAGAGCATATGTGTGACAGATTTTTTGACAGATCTGTGCGATTTATAATCTTTTGAAATAATTCGTAAAATAGTGTTCTCTATGTGATCAGAGTTGATTTTTTTTAAGTTGAGGAGAAAAAAAACAAAAAAATATTAGCACCTTATGTTTTTGCATCTTTTTTTAATCGACTTCAAAAATAGAAGGAGGTTATACAATTCGGCTGAATGTTGCTTTTTTTATATTTGTGCCTCCAGAACTCAGTCATTTCTGATCCGATTTTGAAAATTTTTGGTAATATGATAGATTATGCTTACAGATTGGTCCCGCTCATAATCTTAAAAATTAAAGGGTGTACCCATACAACATACATATTTTTTACGTGTATTATGAACTGTAATGGGCGATTTTGTAAAATTTAGAATGACTGCGTATTACTATGGCTCCTAATAACAAAAACTTATACAAAACTAAATCTAAAAATTAAAGGGTAGCCCTATAATTGATGTAAATTTACTTATATGGGCCTATCTTTTGAACCGTTATAGACAATCCCTTGCAAATTGGAGAGAATTTTGATTGCTATGGCCGTTATAGTAACAAGTATTAACATTACCAATTATAAATTAAAGGTTGCGCCAATAGTTCATTTAATTTGATGTATATTGCCATACTTTTTATCAGTTATAGAAAGACGCTTGAAATTTACAACGAACCTGTATTGGTAAGTCTGCTATAACAACAAGTATAAAATATGGTTTTGGAAGTTAACGGGTGTTCCAATAGTTGATGCAGTTTCAAGTGTGTGGCCGTAATTTTGAACCGTTATAGACAGAACGCTGAAACTTAAAAGGGACCTGTATTTCTAAGTCCGCTATATCAACGAGTTTATAATTTGAATTTAAAAATTAAAGATTGTCCCATAATTACTGTAGATTTACTTATATAGGCCTCTCTTTTGAGCCGTTAGAGTAACAGCTGATAATATTTAAAATTGTAAATTAAAGGGTGCACCAATAGTTCATTTAATTTGGAATATAGCCATACTTTTAAACAGTTATAGACAGACGATTGAAATTTACAAAGAACCTGTATTACTAACTCCTCTATAACAACAAGTATAAAATTTGGATTTGGAAATAAACGCGTGTACCAATAGTTGATATAATATGGTGTATGTGGCCGGACTTTTGAAGCGTTATAAACACACAGCCGTATTTTTTGAACCGTGGTATACAAACACCTTAATTTTAGACAGAATGTCCACTACTTTATTTGGTATAATAAGAAGTATAAAAATGTTATGTTATAAATTAAATAATTGATATAATCGGATGTATATCGGCAAATTGTTGAACCGTTAAAGACAGACGGTTGAAATTTACACAGAACCTGATGGCTAAATCTACTACAACAGCAAGTATATAATTTGAATTTGCAAATAAAAGGGTGACCCTATAGTCGCTGTAATTTGATGTATATTGCCAAACTATTGAACAGTTGAACAGTGTATAACGTTTGGAGATATAAGGGTGTCCCTATAGTTAATGTAATCTAATTTATGTGGCCATACACTTGAACTGTTGTAGGCAGACAGATGAAATCTGTTTCGAAGTCGATTTTTTTTCGCAAGAATTATTGTAAAAACAATTTTTTAATAGGGTACAATTCTATTAGATTGATTGTGATTGTGATTAATTCGTACGATTGCATATGATAGTAAATTCTGGCCTTGACTTAATATTTAAGTTTAAAACACTTTCAAACTTCACACAAAGATTTTTTTGTTTTGTTTATATAAAAACAATCATCCACAGTTCCTTAAATTAATGTGTTCACTTGCAAGAAATAAATGGTTATTATTGTAAGTGCAAACCATGGCTTTATGGCAAGAAAGCGATACGAGTTACCAATTGTGCGACGTAAGAAAAACTTATTTTTCCATAAACAACTTTTGGGCTGCAGCTTAATTCTAAGAAGAATTTAGTTTTTTAGTTCTCTCCTGTTTAAACAACAATTTTCTTTGTTTTTCTCTTAAAAAAATTTTGTTCAGCAAAACGAACATTTCTCAACTCATATTTTTATTTTATTGGCCGTTTAATAAGCTAAACTAATTGCGAAACAGCTTAAATGCGCAAAATAAATATTCTTATAAAAATGCCTCATTAAAAAAACTAACTGCAATCAAATAAGGATTTTGCCCTTTAGGGTTCATTAATATTCAATGAACAACAAAACAAAGCAATAAAAAGTGAATAATTGTAACAATAAATTGTTACTTCCAAAGCTCATCCTTTAAATGAACCATCACATTGCTTGCTTTAATTTCACTTTAGTTTTGGTAGCAGGATCAGCCAATGATTTAGTTCATTTCTCATTCATTCGTTCTCATTGTTCTCAAAAAGTATTAACGCTTTTGTTGTTTTTATATTTTTTATTGAGGATTTAAGCCTTAAGGCTGGCAGGCTGTAAAAACACAAGAATATGTTTTTTTTCATAGTTTCTAATCATGTTTAAATTATTGCATGCGGTATGTTTTTTAAAGATCCTTTAAATCCTTTTTATACAAAAAAAAAATAAAATCAAAACACAAAATTTGAAATTCAAAGGGAATAAGAAAAATGTAAAATTAACCAAAGTAAATGAGCATAACTAGTTTTTGTAACGTGGCAATACTTCATTGAGGGTTAATTCACTTACAAAAAACAGCCAACTTGATCACAACATTTGTCCAAACAATAGAACAATGAATGACGAGAGGAAATTTGTGATCTCACATTTATATCACAGGCCATGCACACACAAAAGAAGGCGTTACAAATTATCTATCAGTCATTGTATGTTATGTCTTTAATGTTGTTTTTATTGTTTATTGTTTGTAACTGTTTTCCTTTTTGTGTCTGTTGGTGTTTTTTACATGAAGTTTAGATTTTTTCTCTAACAGAATTTTTTTTTTGTAGGTTGGTTTTTACCATTAGATTAATTGTTTTTTTTTTAATATTTATTTTTTGGGTATTTAATCTCTTATTTTTGGTAATTTTATGGATAATATTTTACTAAATTTTGGCACATTTTTTTTTCTGCAATGTAACGCCGGTCACGTGCTAAATTTTTTTACAACTTTGGTTTTTTTATGACTTAAACATTTAAGGTGTTTCCAAAATCATATAAGTCATCTAGTTGGTTATAATTTGTCATTATTTTTATTATATAAGTAATCAGTATTTAATAAAACTGCAAAGCAAATTCAAGTGATATTTTTCGCAAATGATTCGGCAGCATCGAAAGACAATTGATAAGCAAAATTAAATATTTAATGGCGTTTATTTTAAATTTAGTGCGTTTGTGATTTTAAATGGCAGCTCATTTCTTGAAATTATTTTTATGAAATCTCTCACTAGTTTCAGATCCACAAAATTGTGTCAGAAATTTTTATAGAAATTTCTTCTATCGTCGAAAAAAATCTTAATTTTAGAAAAAAAATCTTCAATACTTTTTATACTTTATTACGTGTTGTTACTTCTAATGAGGTTACCATAACGCAGTAAGCATTGGAAAGATTTTTTTTAAACAAAAATCACCAAAGTTAAGGCCCAACTATAATATGCATAAGCTAGCTTAAGCTTATTTCAAAAAACCAAGGAAAAGCCTGTCAAATGCTTAGATAACTTATTAAAGAGATTTAGGTGACTACAATGTACTTGCATAGGTTAAGAAACTAATCTGCCACAGTTGCACATTTATGTTTAACTCGTACTTTTTCCAAAAATAATTTCTATATAAATAAACAAAATTTTTTAAACGAAAAGGCATTGAAAAAATATTTTTATAAATTTAATAACATTCACATACACATATACATTTTTTGGTTCATGTTCTAAGATAAATTTTCATAAAAACTATTAAAAATTTTTTCTGTTTTTGTATTTGTGGTCAACCATACTAAAAAATGCAACGGTGTGCATCGCTATAATCAAATACATATTGCTCCTTTATTGCAACATAGTCATATCTCAAAAAAACTTGAACTTGGCAAAATGCGATTTAAGTTTTTAAGACATAAGTCCTATGATCTAATTGCCGCAATTGCAATTGCTATAACTTCGG
Organism: Gymnosoma rotundatum; assembly: GCA_916610165.2. Lineage (NCBI taxonomy): Eukaryota > Metazoa > Arthropoda > Insecta > Diptera > Tachinidae > Gymnosoma > Gymnosoma rotundatum. The sequence continues at coordinate 52,085,590 of OU744338.1, forward strand.
TTCAGTTGGGATATAAAAATGATTTTTTTTTCAACATTTTCTATTCAATTACAAACTTAAAATTTAACACTGGACTTTTTCTTTATGAATGTATAACACAAAGCACGGTATGCGATCAGTTTCGTACTTTGCTTAAAGAAATGACATTTGACAAAACTTAAGGAAAAGTTTTATTAAGTACATTATAGTTTGCCTCATATAATTGAATGTATTTGCACAGTTGTTTAAGTTTGCTTAAGTTATCTTATGCACATTATAGTTGGACCTTTAGTTTTTTAAGGCAACCCAAGATGATTTAAAACTAAATTATCAGTTGTGCGTTTAAAAAGAGACTCGAAAGCAAATGCTCGATATGTGAATATTTTTAGAATTATTTAGAGTTATATTTAGCGCAGCCTAATGAAGAAAAAATTATTCAAATATTTTATTTTTATATTTCATAAGAATATGTCATTTCGAAGAGAAAATAAATATACAAAAGTGCAAAAGCATTTTACCGGTATAGTGGTACTAAAACAGTTTTCAACACATTTTATTTTTGTAGATGGTAAAATTTTAACACTTGCTTAATTCACAAAATCTTGTATGGTGTATTTTGTATTGAATACTCTTTCTGTTTATATGCTTGTGAACACCCAGTGTATTATTTTATCAATTTATTTTGTACATTAAACGTCAAAAAGCAAATAAGAAGAAGAAAATAAGTTATCAGAAGAAGGTTTTCAGGAAGTAAAATTGATAATAGGACTGAAAAAAGGAAGTAATTTCCATTTTTCCTTTTTTTGTTAACAAATTTTTAACATCCACAATACAAACGTGTTTTGTTTATTTTTTTATTCTCAATGTGATATGGAATTCACATGTAGTTGATAGCACGATTACCAATATAACTTTTCAAAAACATGCAAAATAAAAGTGTATTGGTGTATTGAAATTTTATATGAAAATTTCCAACAACATATTTTAATTAAACAATACACAGTATACGAGTACATGGATACAAGGGGTTTTGTGAATTAAGTAACTGTTTGCAGATTTTTACAATTTGTATTTAAAACATATTTCTCTAAATTTTAATTTTAATAAAATTAAATTTTAAAATTAATAAGAAAAACCTTAATTGCCATGTTTGCTTTTGAGAAAATACAGTTCGAAATACGTGTATACTATGATTCCAAGAAGACCGTAAAAATGGCTCTAAAAAGTTTCGTATTTGATTAAAAGTACGATTTAAAACAGGTTAGGGTACCATTTCCTCCCGACAAAACAATAATGTTCGACTCAAAACAAGCGCCTAAACAATTATTATAATCGTGTAGAAGAGTCAAAAAAGACTCGAATATGATCAGTAATTTAAGAAACGCTAGCTGCGAAATACCTAATGCAAGTAAATAAACACAAATGTAAATAAAGATTTACATGTAAAAGTAAAAATCAAAAATTTTATTCAAACAATTTTTTATAATACACCGATACCTCGTTGTGTCGCTACTTAATTAGTACTTATATCTACTTTGCGTCGTTAGATTTTCAGAGTTGCTTTGTTTTGGGTGCTTAATTTTTTTTAGTATATTGAAATTTTCTGTTTTTTTCTAAAAGATGGCATGACTCTTGTTTCTAATTGCTCCATGCCATTATATCTCAGGGATTCCCTTTCTAAGTGAAAATTAACGCTACTTTAATTTATTTTAAAAATACTGATATTAAAGACAAATTTGTGTCTTATTTGCCTAAAACTTTAACATTAAATTACTGACTATTTTATCGAAATGTAATGCGGCACATCTTAAAGATAAGTAAAAGACAACTCTCTTCTCAATCGAGGTATTGATTCGGTACCACTAACAACTTGTCAAATTTTCTCAGCGGAATAATTAAAGTTGGTAATAATGTTCGCAAGTTTAAAAATAATACTTTTTTTCCTCACGAAATGAAGCTCATATTATTTGACAGCAGGCAAAAATTGTTGACAGAATCATGTTCAATACATGAAGCAAGAAACATTTCGTGATTTCTCATTGAGAAAAACTTCGGCACTATTATTTTTTTTTTTTTTTATTTCAACTAATTTTTTATATGGGAGTTTGCTAGCATTTGCAAGTACCCTTTGCTATTAAAATCGAATTAATATGTTAAGAAAGGTTGATATGTTATGAGAGGTTCTTACTTCGTGTCTGTACCAAAAGTTACGAAAATTTGCCTTCAAAAGTTACAAAAAAAGTAAAAAACGTAATCAAACGGCAACGCTGTTCCAAACAAATTCCAAAGCGATGTGTTTGATTAACGAAGCTGTGGAGATTTTTTTTAAATGATTCTGACAGCGGAAGAAGTGTCCCAGGCGGTAGCTAATAATCGCAATTGCTACACAAAAATTTATTTTACGTTAAAAAATGATGTTAAGCATACATTAGACCAATTTTTTTAAAAGATAATCGACTTATGATGACAGCCACTATAAATTCATCAGGCTATTTATTAATTAACAAATAATCCTGAGTATATAAAATACCGTCTATTGTGATGTTCGATAATCTTTTTCTGTATTTCGCTAGATTTAAGTTTACTTTTGAAAACATCCGTTCTATGTTTGCAGATGCACAAAAATTTAATTTTTAAAAAAACGTTTTTTTTTTTAAACTAAAAAAACGAACTTAAGCCAACATTTATTTCAATTTATTTATAATATCCACAGTTTAAGTTTTAATTTTATAAAAAACTAGCTGAACCCGGTGTGCTTCGCTACCCCCCTCGGCCGTTGTTCAAAAAATGCCCAAGATATGACGATATTAAATTTTGGGTTATATTGGCGAGGCCACGCCCCTTTGTCCACTCCCAACTTTATATAGTCAAGAATATCCTATTGCGAAAATTTAATGACGATTGGTCCAGTAGTTAAGACTATATTACGATTTTTAATTTTTCTAAAAAGGGGCGGGGTCCCCACCCACTTTTCTACTGGTACGTATTCCTAATTATGCCAATACCATATGTACCAAATATCGTCGACGTAGGTCAAAAAATGGCCAAAATATGGCGATTTAAATTTTTGGGTTATATGGGCGGTGCCACGCCCCTTTGTCCAATTAAAACTTCATATAGCCTATTATTCCTTCCAGAGCCACAGTAACATGCTGTAAAGATTTCAGGAAGATCGGTCCAAGGGTTTGGCCTCCTATAAAGCACAAATAAACAGACAGACAGACATTCATTTTTATATATATAGAAGATTACAACACATTACGATAATTTATTTTTACTCGATGCATGGGCACACAGAAAAAAATAAAAATCATATTTGACAACAAAAAACGCAGATCCAAACAAGAAATTTTTCAATTTCCAGCCTATAAGCGATTTTGTCATACTGACTAAAAAATTTGTATGCTGTTTGTCAATTTGTTTTTCAATTATAGAAATATTATTTGAATGAAAAAATTTGTTGAAGTATAACTTAATTTCTACAATTAATTTGTTGAATAATATGAATTTCCTAATAAAGTCATTTGTTGATTTGATTATGATATTTATTGAACAATAAAAATATATTGATTAAACATTTTATCAAACCAAAAAATGGTTTTATTAAACGAAAAGGACTTTTTGATAAAATAATTTGTTCACTTGATTATGTTATTAATTAAGTAGTAAAAAATTTTGATTAAAAAGTTTATCAAACCAACAATTTTTTTTATTGAAATCTACCATGATTGGACAAAAAGTTTTACCAATATTATACTTTTCTTTCCACCTAAACCAAAATAAGAAACATTTATTGTAATATCATTTATTTTAATATCATTTATTTTATTTTGTTTATTTTTTAATTCTAACAAAGTACCATTACAATATATTTTTATATTCTATAAGTTTTAAATTTCATTAATTACAGTATATACTTTTGAATTTTTTTTTCTGAGTTGAGTTCATAAAAAAAGTTTTGAATAAAGTTATAAAACAAATCGGATTCTTTAGGAAACTCCAAGTTAAATACGAAAAAATTTTAAAAAGAATATCTACAGCCGTAACTATTTGTACCATTGGATATTGTACGTCATCAAAGTAAATAAAAATTTCTTTAATATGTGAAATATCACCAATAATAAGTAACCTTGGTTGAATGTTGCATTTTTGGAGTTTTAAGAGATTGATTTTGATACGCAATTCCTCTTTTGTTTCTGCAATTAAAGCAAAAGAATTTTGAGAATCCTCTACTGTAAATTTCTCACGGATTTTGGCCCCAAATTTATCAGTTCAAAATTTTTTACTGCGGTGGGAACAAAAAATGCATAAAATAAAAAATCGAAAAAATCCTCGATTCTGAAAAGAAATAAATTTAAATTAAAAACTAAAAAGATGAAAAGTAAAATTTATTTGTTATCGTTATAACATGATAACTCTTTTAGCATTTGTAGTGCTGTCAATCGAAAATACATGTAAAGCCTCAATAAGATGGTTGGTGGTTATTATTGGAATGTAACTGAATGACAAATTTAGTTGCAAATTCTATAACATTTTCTAAACACTCGTTATTAAAACAAAATGGGTTCGGAGATGTGTTATTGAAGGAAAGCCCATTTGTATTTAAATTATTGAAATCACTGCATTCAGATTTTTATTTTCTTCTTCCGTCAATAAATTATTGAGTTCATTTTAATATGATTTAACACATGTCTTTTAAAAGTTGTCTTTTGAAGAAAAATGTTGGTGACATTCTCCAAATTTGCAAACGAAATGGATCTGGAAGGATGTACAATGGGTTTTTAAGTGCACAAAAAAATTGTATGTAGAATAAAATGCCTCATTACAAAATGAACACTTAATTGTATTTATCATTCTAATGCGATTTCCTTTCAAACAATAAAAATTTATAATAAATATTTCTTCACTTTATATATTTTTAATATAAAAAACTTTATATTCTTTCAACACAAAAATACAAACAATACTTTTATTTTTTACTTTTTATGCAAAGGTAACTTATTAGATGAATATACTTAAGGTATTTAACTTAATTAAAAAAACAAATGTAGGGAATACTTTTATAAGTTATCAATTCGCATTTATGTATATGTATGTATCTGCATTCATACATATATATGATCTTAGTAACAACAGCAAATGGGGGAATTGATGTTTTTTATCCAATAAATTAATTTTAATCAAAATTAGTTTTAAACTGAAAAATCGTTTATCAAATCGATTTGTTGGTTTTTTTTTAGAAGAACGATTTCAACTAATTTTATTATCAATTCAACTATGTTTTTAATCAAATAACTCAATATTTTGGATAAAAAAAATTGTAGGCAATTTGTGAATCCCAGTTTTTTCTGTGCACTTTGCATTAAATCACACAAAAATTAAATTAATTGATTATTGAGGGTTAATTGCACTACAGATGTTTTAAGAAAGTCGAATAATAATCTACGAAAAGTCGGGTAAAGTCGTAATTAAATTGTATTAATTACTTTAAAACTATAGGCCCAAGCATCTTGAGTAAAAGACTCCCTTAACACAAACCGGAAAATTTGCCCACTTTAATAATAAAAGTAATTTGAAAATGAAAACAATGAAACAATCAGTCAACTTTACAACCTAACGCTCTGTCAAAACTAGATTTTGCTTCATACATTTTAAATGTGCAGCAGAATTTTTTTAAAATGGTTGGTCGTATTATCATAGTGTATATCCATTTCAGAGTTCCAACATTTTTCTGCAATAGATCTGCACACCATTAGCGCTCTTGTGGCCTTGTTGATAGCTGTCACTACATGTTTTTTCCACAACATCATCGAAACCATTATCACCCCAATGACTTTCAATGCACGTTCTGTTGCAATGCATTAACTCAAATGATCCGACGGTATTAGCTTCTCTGTTTCATTTTGATTTTTATTTTTTTTTTATTTTTTTTTTTTATTTTTTTTTAAGCAATCAAATGCGCTCTTACAATAGAGATCCTAAGAAATATCTGCTGTCCTACTATTCTCCCCCTGGGCATGATATCTTGGTGCATATCAAAGAAAAGAACATACAACATGCTAAAAAAAAATTTGCACCTATTAAATGTTTTAATTGTTTTCAGATTTCAAATTAATTCAATTTTTAATCGATTCAATTATTTATTTAATAGGAATATTTTTCATCAAATATAAAGTTTTTTTTAACTAATTGTTTAATTACAAAAATTTTTATTTTTTCAATTAAATGTGTAATTGAATTAATTAGAAATGTAATTAAATTTCAATCTGAAAATAAATAAAACTTTTATGAGTAGCAAAACCTTTTTTCTGAGTGACAGCGTCCTATTTGTTTTCTGTGCCTGTTATTGCAATAATTATTTATATTGTGTAATAAGGATCTATTCCTATGTTGTCTGAAAATATAAATTAATAGGAAAAAGTACACACATTAAGGCGATAAATACAATTTAAATCAGATTAGATAAACAACAGATTTAATGTTGCAAAAACAATTTGTAACATACGTTTTGTTCGAATGTGCAAATATGTTAAAAACAATACAAATACAGGTTTCTATGTGAGTATGTATAAATAAATATACGCAAATAATAACAACTATTTAAAATCATTATAACTAAAGAGGCGTTAATTTGTTAATTGTTTCTGTCTAATCGAATTAAGATCACAAGTTGGAGGCAACCAAAACACACTTTCAAAATGAACACGCAGCATTTAAACATGACGTCAAATTCACACACATACATATGTGTACATCGTTACTAACAAATTTGCAGGGCACCCAAAGCAAGCAACATTTTAAATAAAACTTACACAAAGATAATTCCAACACTACACAACACATGCACACAAACATACAAAGTTAAACAAATTAATTTAATATGAATGCCTGCATATGAGTGTAAAATGTGGTTTATGTAGTCGGTCTTGTGTGTGTTTACGTGCTTTCATGTAAGGATCTGTATGCTTAAGCTTTTTGTTAAGACGAAATTTAATAAAATTGTTTTGAAAATTTTACTTATTCCTTGATTTTAATTAGAAATTCAAATCTACCTTGTAAAGAACAAGATGTGAGCAGTAATAGTATGTATGTATGTATGTATGAATGTATAAAATAATTTTTAGGTTTCTTACACACAAACACATTTGTGTGTTTTTCATTGTTTTCACAAAAGTTTTAAGTTAAATAAACAAAAGGTGCTGTTTATATCCGCCGGAAGTTTGACTTCTAACTTCAAAGAATTTAAATAATTAAAATTTGCTGCTAATATGTTTAAATCAGCGTAGGTATGTGTGCATGTATGTATGTTTCAAAATGTGGTAGTGTAGGTGTATTTAATATGTTTATGTAATAACATTCAACTGTCACTATGTAATCTAACTTGAAAACTTTCCTTTTATCCTGACAACTGTGCATGCATGTGTGTTTATGCGTTCTTTCGCTTGTTTGAATTGTTTTCACAAATTTTCATAATTATGCATATGATTGTGAATCTTTGACACTTCAAAGTGTCGAAAATTCCACTTTGTGTGTTCTACTCATTTAAGAAAAACATGAATGGGAAAATTTTTTCATCAAGTTATTTCTGTTTTTGAAGATGTTGGGTTTTTAAGCCAACGATGTCATAAGTGTAAAATGAAGACTTCAAAACATTGTTTGTGTTCGCATGTAAAACTAGTTCAGCGCTGCCATCCATTAGCTGAAAAATCTAGATAGAAGAATAGCAAGAATGATTTTTAATATTATTTCAATTCAAATTTTGATTTTTTTTTTTAATTATACGAGGGCTGCTATGTATATTTATGGCCTGGCAACACTGAGTGCTGCCAAGTGCAATCTGACATTTCTATTGGAAAGTTTGTCATATTTAAGCATAATCGTACTCAAAACGTTTTGACGTACGACCATTATTTGTGTTGTTTACGGTGACTTGAAAAAATTAATATAGAAAAAAATGGAATTAACTCGTGAACATTTTCGTGCCATCATTTTTCACAACTTTCGACGTGGATTATCACGACAAGAGTGCATTGATGAACTTAAATCTTTGTATGGCGATGAAGCACCATCCTATAGCACTGTGAAAAATTGGTATAATGAATTTAATCGTGGCCGAAGCTCGCTCAAAGCCGAATTCCGTGAAGGTCGTCCAAAGACGGCTGTTGTGCCAGAGAACATTGATGCCGTGCGTGAACTCATAATGCAAGATCGACATGCGACATACCGAGAGATAGAGACATCCTTGGACATTTCTTCCACCAGCATACATTCGATACTGCATGAACAACTGGCCGTAAAAAAGGTTTGTTCTCGTTGGATCCCGCACAATTTGAAAGTCGCTCAAAAAGAGGCTTGTGAGGATTGGTGCAAAGAAATGTTGCAAAAATACGATTGCGGTGCTTCAAAAGACGTTTATAAGATCGTCACAGGTGACGAATCATGGATCTATGCGTATGAGCCCGAAAAGAAACAACAATCGACCGTGTGGGTCTTCAAAGACGAGCAAAATCCAATGAAAGTTGTTCGAGGAAGAAGCACTTCGAAGCAAATATTCGCCTGTTTCTTCGGCAAAACTGGTCATGTGGCGACTGTTCCGCTTGAGCAACGTAGGACGGTCACTTCTTAGTGGTACACTACAATTTGTTTGCCTGAAGTCATCGGAGAAATTCGAAAAACCAACAAGAGAAGACGAATCATTGTTCTCCATGACAATGCGAGCTCTCACACATCGGCTCAAACCAGAGCGTTTTTGACCGGCCAAAACGTCGAATTAATGGGTCATCCGCCGTACAGCCCTGACTTGGCACCTAATGACTTCTTCTTGTTTCCGCACATCAACGATTTTCGTCGCCAGAAGAAGCTGTTGAAGTGTTCAAAAACCATGTTTTAGAGGTGTCTCAATCGGAGTGGAAAAAGTGCTTCGACAACTGGTTTGAGCGCATGCAAAAGTGTATAAATCATGCTGGAGAATACTTTGAAAAACAATAAAACCATTTTTGATTATAAATATTCGCATTTTCACTATTAGGCCAGAAATATACAGAGCAGCCCTCGTATGTTGTAATAAAAATTATATTTATATATATTTTTTTATAAATACATATGTAAATACAAATGCACGTTTAAAAACTTTCACCTAACTTTGCGTTCGAAAGAACGCAGCTGAAGAGAAGAGTAAACAAAATTTATTGTCTATTACAGGGATGTTATAAAAACAAAAATTAATGTTCAAGTAATTGTTTAGTTACGGAGTTAATAATATTTTTGCTACCACTACTTTCATTTTTGCATATTCGTTTGCATATTTATGGATTTTTTTAATTTTTTTATAAATGGTAAATGCATAATTTCAAAACTGAAGTTTTAGAAGTACTTCAAACCGGTCCTTAATCCCTATAATAATTCTCAATCTTAAAATTAACTATATCGCGCACCTAGTTCAAAAGTGACACAACTAAAAATTTAATTAAAATGTTCATTATCTAGTGTATAAATATTAAACAAATAACAAGAACCTTTTATATCATAATCGGTATGGACTTTCTACTAAATAGTCTAAAGTTTTTGTTTTTAATCAGGCTAAAAACAGTTTTTTTCCGATTTCTGAAAACTTAAAATTTTGAGTTGTGTCACTTTTGCACTAGGTGCGCGATATGAGTTCAACAAACGCTACGCAAAATTTTTTCCGTAGCTGTTTTGTTGGGCAATCTAATATTCCGTTTATACCGTTTCAAGCTTCGGTAAGCAATATGGCTTTAAATGCACATACTTTACCACCGCAAACTAATTATCCGTTCGACGTTTTGTTTAAAACTGCCATACAGCTCTCAACTGTGATTTTAATTTTTAGGCGAGTATAATCATTTACATTATTGTTATATGGAAAGATCTGGCATCCTTTTGTGTGTGCCTTATCTGTAAATTATATAGAAGCTTTTTCCTTATTCATGCCACTCACCCTTCTATTCAAGACCCTTTGAAAATAGCAGCTAAATTCTTAATATTTTTCCAGTTGGTGTGGAACATAAAATTTCGTTGAAGCAAATCACAAGTAACCTATTACAGAACTTAAGAAGTATCAAAACTTTATTAACTACTTCCGTGAATTAAATAATTTTTAAAGCACTCTGTAGGGTGTCACATCTTTGCCTTTGTTAAACGTGAAAATCTAGCCTTAGTAAAGGTTTGTTAATACAAATACGTGTTAAAAATAGCATTATGTCAGATTTGCTTACCTTCAATGCACAATAAAATTAATTGATTTTAATATGAAAAAAAAGAAGAAATAATAATAAATTTTCAAATTCATGCATCAATAGAAATAATGAAAATATTTATTTAATATTTTACAGAATTTATGCAACCACAACATATCTGGCCTTATTTACAACAAAACTTTATACACCATTCACACTTTCCGCATCCAGCATTTCTAACGCAACATCACAATGGCAATAGTTGTCAACCGCAAACCACATCATCGTCGTCACCTGGCAGTACGATTAGTGATAGCGACAATCACTCTACCTGCACCGCAAACAGTATCGGCACGAATACGAGTAGCAATAACAATAACAATTACAACAACCATTCCCACAGCAACAACAATTCACATACAAATAACAATAATGACATGGATAACAATGAAGAGGATAACAATCGAAGACATACAATGCCAACGGGTCAAGAAAAAGCGACAATTCCTTTACAACATCCTGGCAGTGGTGGCAGCAGCGGAGGTGGCGGTGGTCCACATATACACGTACAACAACCACAACATCCACAGGCTGTTATTGCAAAACCCCTGCCCAGTCGACCAACGCCATTCCTGCCTCACAGTCTCCAGCATCCCCATTTGCATTCACTGTTGGCACATTGTAGAAACCCCTACATGAGTGGTAAGTTTGTGCGTACATTTCATGCAACTAGATCTTCTAACACATAAACATCAGTATTAAGTAGTGATAGTAAAGGGAAATATAGGCATGTTTTAATTGTTGTCAACACCAAATTAAATGTGCATCTATATGCAACAATTAAATGCAACTGTTACTAAAGCTTAAATGCATTTTCCCATTTACTCAAACGTATTTATATTCGATAACAAATCTATTATTGCAACTAAATGAATATTTTCCCACGTTTTATTATTATTATTCAACAGTTGGTGCACAAGTGTTTCCCCTGCCGCCCGGCCAAGGCTTTCCTTGGGCACATTCAACACGTGGTAAACCACGTAGGGGTATGATGCGTCGTGCAGTGTTTTCTGGTAAGTATGAAATATGAGTAAACAATTTTCTTAATTTATGATGTGGTTTACAATTTTTAACATTTTCTTACGTCCTACCACTGCAATATTGGAATTCTTGAAATAACTTTTTTTACGAAATTTATTTATTTTAATTTCTATTTCTCATTTTTGTATGTTTTATAGATTCACAGCGCAAAGGTTTAGAAAAACGTTTTCAACAGCAAAAATACATTAGTAAACCGGATCGTAAGAAATTAGCAGAACGTTTAGGTCTTAAAGATTCCCAGGTAAGCGAAAGAATTTGATTTATGCTTTGATGTGTTTTTTCTCTATAAAAATACAAAATACATAAATACCAATTTACTAAGTGTTTATTAGTTGCCTTATGAAGCCTTGGATACGATTGCTTGAATATATGAACAATCAATTTTTTAATAAACTTTTGTAAGCGAACTACATATACTTTGAGCCAAATTTGAAGACTTAATTGTGATGCACATATAATTTGTCATACGTTCTACTTTGTCTTTTTTAGCTAACAAGTGTTGTCACCATCAGTACATCTCCTATAACTTAAGGTATGAAAGTTGGCCAACTTAACTTTTGACTGCTATCATTTGCTTTTTCTTCTTATTTTGTTTTCGCTCTTTATTGATTTTTTATACTTCAAAAAAAAATACTCATTGTAGCAACCTCATCCGTCATTACTTTATTTTCCGTTGAATACGTTAAAATATAATGTATGACGGATAGTACGATATTTATGGCCATGAAGCGAAGCCGGTTTTTTTCTTGTGTTACCGCATGGATACAGTCCCATAAATAAAAGTATATATTGATACGTTTTATCTGGAGCTGTATATATCCGGAAACTTCAATTATAATATTTTTTACATTAAATGGAGTGAAAGAAAATAAAAATGCTGATAAGGCAGGCTAAAATTTTTAGCCGAAATCAGCCGTGCAGCGGATTGTCGGATAGTCGGTCGGATTCACTCTCTACTTATTGCATTGAAGCTTAAAAGCTTACATTAAATTTAAAGTGCTTGTTTTTATAAATAACAATTTGATGATAAATTCACACATATTTTAAGAAGGCGAGCCGAAATCAGATTTATGTCAAAAAGCAGTGAATCACAGCAGCTAAAAAATTTATCGCAATGAACAGAGTCATCAACACTAGACTTTCTTACAGCCATATCTAAACAAGAGCGGAAAGCGTTTTTTGTGTTGCAAGTTCTTATGCCTGTATATTTTGTATGTAGCATACATGCGGAACCCTTTGCAATTAAAAAACCGATTTTTACAACACGTTTAATAATAATAATAATAATAATAATATTGATAATATTAATAATAATAATAATAATTAAAATTTAATAAAAATCTGTTTAACCTTGCTGGGTTAATTCAAAAAGATTGCCTCAGATCAATTTCAAGCATATAGTTTTTCGTCCATGGACCATGCTTGTTTTAAAATAAGGCTGGTTAAATATATGATTATTTATTTTAGGATGTTTAAATCTTGTAATTCACTCAATTTTTTCATAGAAATATTTAAAACTAATGGTCTATGCAAATAACGATCACAATTAAAGTGCTGTTCTCATATTCTATACGAACAATTCTTTATCAAATTTGTATGAAAAGCACTCAATTAGTTGTATACGCCATCTGTTTGTCTGGTATACAACCAGCACCTAAGATAATATTGAGCACAACTATACTACTTAACAGGGCTAAACATTCTAATGCTGCCAGTTATGTTGATTTCATCAACAAAATTAACACCCTTTAAAATAATAATAATTAAAGTGATCAATACAAAAAATTTCATTTGGCTCTCATTATTACGCCTTTAGGAATAGCGAAAAATATTCCAGGATTGATTAATTTTTTGTAAATTACACAATTGCTCATTTTCAATCATTTGAATGATGGAATGTCAAAACATCCAAGGCAATAATTTTCATGTACATTTTATGGTATTTCATGTAAGAAAGATGCAACGGGAAAAAATATATGCTCTGCAGGAAATCTTTAGCAAGCGAAGCCGTTGTTGTTTTAAGTGTTTTAAAACGACACAATATCTATGCACAAAACGACATAATGTTCATGGACATAATGTCACTTTTAAGTGCGACATAAACTCCGTGGACATTATGTACTTCGAAATTATGACATGCCACCCATTACTTAAATTACTTGTAATTAAAATTTGTTTTTGTGTGTTTTTTGTGCGCTGATAAAAGCACCTGATTCTCAATTCGTCTTGAATTTTCGACTATGCCGAATCTTATATACGAGTACCATTCATCATCAATGTTAATCTAGTTTAATGAAGTAACTTTAATCAAACTTGGGGTGAGACAGAATTAAAAAATAAGACAAAAAAAAATAAGTACTACATATGAGTCGCTCAAAAGCCAATGCGGTTAAGTTCAAAACACAAAAATATAAAAAATTAATATTGTTTTAAAACATTAGTTTTTAATATTCTTGTTTTATTAATTTAATTAGAAACGTGTGTAAAGTAGTTTTACAAGGTGTAAACTAAGCAAAAAAAAGCATCTTAAAAAAGTTGTAGGACTTTTGGCAGCTGGAAAAATAAGAAATTTATATAGAAAATAATTAAGCAACATTTATTGTCATAAATTTTATGTTTATTGATTATAACAAACATCATCTCCTTCTACTTCTTTCTTGTTTTTCGGTGTTAGCAACAATTATCGAAAGAATAAGAAGAAGAATTTAATATTTATTTCAAAGTTTATGTAAAAAATATGGATAAAAGCAGGAGTTATTCACAATGACTTCTGAAATGATAATACAATATATTCAGAAGCTATTAATAAAAGGGCTGTCTAACCAACAAAAATGTAACAAACGAGTAGATCCCTTAATAACTAAGAAGATTATTATTTATTTCATCAAAATTACTAAACATCAAAAAATATCAACAAATGGAGTTAACCGCATTGGCTTGTAAGCGAATCATATAATTTTACATAAAAATGCCATCGGCTCTTAATTGGCTAAGCATTTTTAAAAAACTTTAATATTTCCTCAAAGATTTCTGATACTTAAAAAAAATTGAAAATTTTAGAGGACCGTAACTCGGAAAATATGGGTGAGCACCATTTTTTCCCTTGATGTTTTTTCTTACTTTTTAATTCATTATCGTCCCATATATTTGTTTTTTTGATTGGAGGAGCGAGGTAGGCGTGGTGTTTTGTACACTGCGTCTAAGTACATGGACCGAGCTTGCTAATTTTCCAATAGCACCTCTTTTGACAGATCTCTTTTTTTGACAGATCTCTTTTTGATCAGATCTTTTTTTGACAGATCTTCTTTTGACAGATCTTTTTTTGACAGATTTCGTTTGTCAGATCGATTTCCAATAGCAGTCAGATCGATTTCCAATAGCACCTCTTTTGACAGATCTCTTTTTTTGACAGATCTCTTTTTGATCAGATCTCTTTTGTCAGATCGATTGGCGAATTTAAATGTTTGCTGAAATCAAGTTTGCCTTTGCAATTATGTTACAAATTGCAAAAATTTCAAAAAGTATTTTATGCTACCGAAGCCGTAAAGAATGAATGAATGCACAATGTTTTATTCTAAATTCATTAAACTATTCGACGTTTTTTATGTTGTTCCAAAGAATTAAAGTTGACTTTTTTTCTTCAAATTTGTTTACTTTATTGTCGAAGCAGTTTTTATACATACATATATACGAGTATTCATAATTTCTAATGATCCAATGATTCTAAAATCAACTAATTAAAATAATACTGACTGAACTAAAACGGTAACTTACTGTCTGAAATTATTCTAAAACTATTTTCAAAATTTTTATCGTCAATGCAAAAATTGCTTTAAAAGCTGTTCTTCATATTTTATTTATTTAAACGAAGTAATTTTTTACATAACAACTATACCCCGTCCATAAAGCTTTCATAACAAAAGTAACCAGAACCCAAAATAGCAAAAGGAAAAAAAATAATTTTATAAGAATAATAAAAAAAAACACTATTCAAGTAGAATACCGACGGTAACTAAATTTAAACAAAACCCTATTCCTGTGAGTATAAAAGCTGAAGAAAGCATACCACAGAAATTAGGAGCTTAAAGAATATGGCTACCCAACTCGTTTACAAAGAAAATGAAACAGAAAATGTTCAGCAGTTACTAACACACCTCAACATGCATTTACTTAACAAAAAAAAAAGGATTTTTTTTTAATGTTAACACCCCAGACGTAAGTGCGCAGTCTCTATATAAGAAGTGATTTTTTATTTAAATAAAAAAATATAAAGTAGATTTTATTTGTGCGTATTTATTTAATGTAATTTTATACATTTTTACCATTTCCTTTTTAAATTTGCTCTCAGAAACACACTCACATACATACTTACTTATTCAAACCAACAATATACTTTGCATATTTTATTAGATCAGATTATGCATGAATAAATTGTTTTAAAAATTAAATGTAAAAGATTAGCCTCTCCTTTAATAGCTCAATTACAGGCATTGATATTGAAGAAAGGATACACGTTTTTGTAAGCAAAAGAAAAAGCCATATTTTTTGCTTTTAATTTCCCTTAAGACTGAAGTCTGTTTTCCTTTTAAAATTAAGGGTACAAATATTCGTGATATATTTTCATTAGCGGATTCACCTATTTTTTATAGAAAAGAAATCATTATTGAGAAAGTTCTGCAACACGATTTACCAATTTCGAAAACTCTTTCCGAAATTTTAATGCTTCCACATTTCAACTTATATAAGAGAAATACATATCGGTTTCGGAAATATATATCGGTAAAAAGAAATACATCGGTTGTCGAAAGCGTTTTTCTGTAAACAAAAATTATTATTCTGTGATTAAAATTTACAAAAAAAAACAACTGCTTTTGTTAATAACTCTTGAACGAATCACGAAGTCAGGCATCTTTAATTATTTTCGGAAATGTGTTTTTATCTATATTTTGAGTTCTTATGCATAGCAAAGTCGATTGAGCGAATTTCGTCTGTCCGTCCGTGTTAGTGTTGAAATCATACTGGCCAAGGAAATAGATCAGCTAGAGAAAATTTAAATACGCCAATCGGTCAGACATAGTGTCGAAAGAGATGCTATTGAAAATCAGCAAGATCGGTACATATTTTTCGATGCAGTGGACAAAACATTACGCCAACCTCTAATTTACCCATATCCTATGGAAAAATGGAGTAACTCCAATTCAAAAAACTAATATATGGAGCAATGGAGAATTTAGAATGAGTTATCTTACCAATATCAGCCATTGTACCAAAAAAAAAAGCTAGAAAATCGAAATTAGGCCAACGCATACGCATTGTAATTAAACCTGAAATTTTAAAAAATTCTCGATAAACCAAAAATCAATATAGAGAAAATAAAAAAAATTAAGTGATTTCACTAAAGACAAATCTTAAATTTACAAAAAAACAAATAAATGAGCTATATTCGGCTTAGCCGAAACTAATACACCCTTTATCATCTATGTAAATATAGTTTAGTGAAGTGACTCCAATCAAAAAAGAAAATATTAAGGCGACAGAGAATTAAAAAATAAAATCAAATTGGTACTGCATATAAATTATTTTACATAAAAATGCCATCGGCTCTTAATGGGTTAGGCATTTTTAAAAAAATTTAGTACTTTCTTGAAGATCTCTTCAAAAGCTTTTAAATGGTACCCATATTGATATTTCAAAAACTTGAAAATTTCAGAGCCCCGTACCTCGAAAAATATGGGCGAGCGCTAATTTTTTTACTTTATGTTTTTTTTTTCATTTAATTTTTAAATTCTCTAAATATATTGATTTTTTTTGATTGGTGCTACTTTATTGTTCTAAATGGCATAAATAAATTAGAGATAGGCGTGGTTTTTTCTTCTGCTGCCTCGAAGGACATGGACCGGTCAAGCTGATTTCCAACAGCACCTATTTCGATACTATATCTGATCGATTGACATATTTATTTATTTATTTATTTTTTTTTTTTTTTTTTTGTGAAATCAACACTAACAGGGTCGGACAGACGAACAGATGGACAGACAGATATTGCTCCATCGACTTCGCTATACAGAAGAAGTCAGAATTTATATAGTTTATAGGGTCGGAAATTGTGAAGAGTATAAAAATTATATAAAACTTAATATGCAATGTTTTTCATTAGTTTCAATATTCATTGAGCAATTTTTCAGATTGTAATTATACAAATGATTATTAGACAATATGATGATGGGTACTCGTATAAGAGTATTTTACACGGATAAATTTTACTACACAATTTACCTCTGGAAATATAAAATGTTTAATATATTTTTTAAACATCAGCTGTTAAAAATCTGCCTGTTTTCGCTATTGTTTGGAAATTTTACACAAAATTATAACTTCATTAGTCAAAAATGTTCAAATGTCTGAAAAAATCATGCCCTGAATATGAAAAAAATTATATAAATTTGATCGATTGCTGTCAAAAACTAATTAGTAACACTTTTTTGTCTGTAGCACAAAATATGCAGAAGAAAGAAACTAATTATGGTTTAGATTTTAACTGTTCAAAGAAAACAACAAGAAAAAAAATGCACTAATTTGGCGTAACATGTGACATCATAGAGGAAGACAACAATGAAACAAAATTATTCATACATACAAACATAAATTAATAATGTTTCATGACAAACAATTACAAATGTGAAAGAGAGTATTTCTGCTTTTGTGTGTATGTATGTATGTGCCAACTGCTGTTTATCACTAATTTATTGCAGTTCGGTCACATTGTCCGCATGTGATAATGATGTCGCTAAAGTTATTGTTTTGTGGATAAATTTTTATATTTGTTATTTCTCTTTTGGGAGTTTTTAAATAATTGAGTTGTGATCGATTACATTTTGACTTCTGTTAATTCGTTATGGAAATTTGCAATTCTAAATTCATTGTGCCTTTTATTTTACGTTAAATTCATTTTATGTTTTTCTTCTCTTGTTTAACTATTAATTTTAAATATTTGTGCTTAATGATATTCTGTCATCATATTGTTACGCGTCGGTAAAACATTAATAATAAAAATTGTCATAATTTAAATTAAAAATTGTAAAGCCTTAATATGGAATAAAATCAGTTAAGGGCATGAAAGGTTATCTGACTAGCTCATATGATATATTTTGACTCTTAACTCATTTGATTCGCGCGTAATCATATAACATACACTTCATGCCTTTCAAAATATCATTAGTGTATGCAAAATTATAGAAGAAGAGAAATCCAAAATTGGTAAAGAAATAAACAAAAAAAATATCAACTGAATAAACGTAACCATGACAAGATGGTATGTCATGTAGGGTACACTTTTCCCTCCCGGCAATTAACTGCTACACCTTGACAGAATTGTTACCCTAATATTTAAAAAAGATCTGTCCCTAAAATATAACTGCAGAACTTTAAAGTGTAGTTGCTTGTGCTACGATGCTTTAGGTGACTTATGTTACATACGGCGGCCTCGTGGCCACGTGTGACTTCAAATTTAGGACTTTCTGGTGAATTTGATTATAAAACCACGTGAAGTTTTCTTTGTAATAATGGATTTATTACCAACCTTGAAAGTCATTTAGTGTTCCTAAAGGATTAAATCATTTTACCAATCGAAGTAATATTTAAACCACTCTTATCATTGTCCTTACCTGGATTTGGAACTATTATACAAAAAAAACTTGCGGAATAATGCTTTGAAGAATGGACAAGTAACTATATTAATTGATAATTTGTACAGTTTGTACAGCACATGTATAATCTTATTGTTTTAACTTAATTATTTTTTTTTTTAATCGACTGACCGCAAACACTTTTACTTTAATAATGAACTGAAGTTGGTGAAGAAAGAAATAATTCAGTCAAAAATTATTGCTTAGTTACCGAAAAAATACAATATCATAATGAAATTGAAAGAATCAAAATATAATCCTATTTGGAGTTCGTCTGTTAAAAGAGGACAAAAATATTTATATATCTTTCTACAAAAAAATGAGAATTACAAAAGTATGTACAATGTATATTGTACAAAAACACATGACGACAAATATAATTTCATTAAACGGGGAAGTTTGAAGTAAGACTTAACAAAAAGTGCAATTTTATCGCATGCTATTTTTTTGGAGAGGATTCCTCACTAATAAATGCAGATTTACATTTATTATGTTAATTTCGTTCAACTAGAAAAATATTATTTATATTTTATTTATATAAATAGAATATTTTTCTTTTTTTTTTTTTTGAAATAGAAAAAAAAATCGTAACAAAACTGCTACTTATGCAGATTATCTAAATCATCATAAGAACAGTAATTTGATTTTTTTTTTTTTTTTACGGCAACAATTTTTATTATTAATAGTAAGTGTGAAAATGTGTGGCTCGACCCACGAAAAGCCGGGCAAAATGATAACAATTTGTTTAATTTTTCAAGTCTGAGGCATGGTATTTTCCTATATATTTTCCTTTTAAATCTTCAATATCATATAAATTTGTACCTATCCTTGCCTTTATTTTGCATTTTATGAACTTTGGAAAAAATTTTCTGTTTATATGCTTAGATTTATCGCTAAGTATATGATTCTTTCGAAAAACTACGTCTCCTTTCTGAAATTCATTTGATCTACTTCTTAAATTGTATATTTTTGAAGCTTTTGTATGGGCAATATTTAAATTTTTTCTAAGACTTTCTCGAATCCGTACTAGTTTGTCCGCACGATCTGAAATATTAAAGTCTTCTCCTGTTGTACAACCAAGTTTATCAATGATTTTGTACGTTGATCCGTGTTGGATCATATTTTGTCCGAATAAGGCGTAATAAGGAGAACACTTAAGAGATGTGTGAAAATCACTTCTCAATATAGCAAGAATTTGAGGTATGTATTTGTCCCAATCTTTGTGGTCCTTATGGTCTTGAAGGAAACATCTTATCTTTGTTATTATTTCCCGGTTGATACGTTCAGATGCGTTTGAATGAGGGGCGTAAAATCCTGTAGTGATATGGTTTATCTCAAACAGTTTAAAAAACTCTTTCATCTCTTTTGAGACAAATTGCTTACCATTATCAGAATGGATACAACGTGGAACTCCGAAGGTGGGAAAGATTTCGTTTTGAAAAAATAAGATTACATTTGAAGATGTTGCAGATTTCATAGGTTTTAAGAATACAAATTTTGTTAGATGGTCAAGACAAATAAATATTACTGTATTTTTAACTTTTGTAGATGGATATGGACCAAGGAAATCACAATAAAATCGTTCAATTGGTCTGTTAGATATGAATTGGTTTCCCATAATAGGTTTGGATATATTGTTTGGTGATTTAACGCTTTTACATGTGTCGCAGTTATTGACATAAAGTTTTACATCATTTGCCATTGAAGGCCAGAAATATTTCGTTCGTATTCTGCATAAGGTTTTTAGAAATCCACCATGACAAGAAGAATCAGAATCATGATGTAGTTTTATGACCTTTTGCGTGAGCGATTTAGGCACCCACACACGCCAAAGTGTATCTTCCTCGTTTTCGATACCTTGTCGAAAATGTGTACGTTTTAGGACAACTTTATCTAATATACGAAGGTCTGGTAAGCAGTTTTCATTTTCTATTATCGTTTTTCTAATTTCCATATACTCCTCTTCATCAAATTCAGATGACGTTAAGTCTATTTCTGTAAAATGGTTTATTAAAGACAACTCCTCTACTTCTAATCTCGACAAACAATCAGGTACAACATTCAATTTTCCCTTTCTGTGTTCTATCATAAAATCATACCGTTGGAGTTTTAGACTCCAACGAGCCAATCTACCGCTTAGATCCTTTTGCGACATTAACCACTTTAATGAAGAATGATCTGTGATTATACGGAATGGTAACCCTTCTATATACGGCCTAAATTTATTAACGCACACTATGGCTGCCAGACATTCAAGTTCCGTTACCGTATAATTTTTCTGAGCTGCATTCAATTTTTGGGAGACATATGCGATAGGATGTTCTTTGCCATTCGCATCGTATTGGAACAATACACCACCTACACCAATCCTGGAGGCATCGCATTGAACGATGAATTCCTTTTCAAAGTTAGGTTGTGCTAAAACTGGAGCAGTACAAAGGGCAGATTTGAGCTTTTCAAACGATATTTTTGCTGAATCTGTTAATGAAAAAGGTTTTTGAGATTTCTTGAGGCAATCTGTTAAAGGTCCAGAAATATCAGCAAAGTTGCTTATGAAACCTCTATACCAGTTTGCCATACCTACGAATCTTCTTAACTGCTTCGGTGACTTTGGTAATGGGAAGTTCTTAATTGATTCGACTTTTTCCGGGTCTACTTTAAGACATCCATTGCCAATAATATAACCGAGATACCGAATTTGTTTTTGGCAGAATTTGCTCTTGGCTACGTTAATGGTAAGCTTAGCCTTTTTAAGGCATAAAGCCACTTCTGATAAAAGCTTAATATGAAAGGAAAAATCGGAGCTGCAGACCAATAAGTCGTCTAGGTAAATGAAAACGTGTTCTCTTAACCTAGAAGGTATTACTTTGTCCATAAGACGACTCATTGTCTGTGGACCATTACATAATCCAAAGGGCATATATTTGTACTGATAGAGGGGTTTTCCTGGAATTACAAAAGCCGTTTTTTCTTTCGAGGATTCAGTAAGACGGATTTGAAGGAAAGCATCTTTGAGATCTATTCCGCTTATAAAATAGGTATCTTTGAGCCTACTCAATAACCCATTAATATGGGGTAAGGGATATGAATCTTTTTTTGTAATCGCATTCAATCTTCTAGAGTCAATACAGAGCCTAACTTTTCCCGGTTTCCTGACTAGAACCGCAGGAGAGCACCAAGGTGAGTTTGACTCCTCTATAACACCCATTTTGAGCAATCTATCGATTTCTTGATATGCTTCCTCTTGTCTTGGAGGTGATAAAGGATAATGTTTACACTTAATTGGAGTAGCATCACCAGTATCGATATGATGTTCTAGTAAGTTTGTGCATCCTAGACCTAATAACTCAAAAGATGGAAATTCTAAAATGGTTTTTTCAAGTAGTAATTTTTTCTCTGATGTTAGTTCATGAAAATTATTGAAAGGATCTGTGTTACATGAAAGTTCGGAAATTTGAACTGAAGGGACTGCAATAATTTCAGGAGCCAGTGCGAATTCACGCCAGAAATTAACTCCAAAATAGGCCTCTTGAGATAATGTGGGAACTAAATAAAATACAATGTTTCTCTCAACGTTCTTGAAAATTACTGGAAGTGTACAAAATCCTATAATATTCTGTTTTGCTCCATTTGCTGTTCGAATAAAAGAATTCAAAGTTCTGTATGAAATTTTATTTCTTTCTAAGAAAGACATGCTGTCTTTGCCTAGGACTGAAACATTGGCTCCCGAATCTAATAGACCAACTACTGATTCTCCTAAGATTTTTACTTTTGCAAATGGTCGATCATCTGAGCCATTAATTATCGTTTCATCAAGTATTTTACGAAAATGTCTTCGTTTTTTATAGCGCAGTCTGGTTTTTATTATCTTCAAGGTCGGTTTCTTTAAAAATATATTTTTGAAAAAGTTACTGTTTTTGACCGGAATATCAGGGGCTTGTTTAGTTTGTGTATGAACGTTTTTAAACAGAATAGAATTTACATTCGTACTATCACGAAAATGTTCTCGATTTTCCGAAAATTCTTTGTTTATACTCCAACTGGAGTTTAAAGTAAATTCGGGGTTTGAGGGGGTGGACGAGTGTCCCCGTTCGCCAGTTCGCCCACCTTGCGATTTCCCTGAATATTGTGTACGTTGGGACAACTTGGTGTTAAAACGCCTTTGTGGCCACACTTAAAGCAAAATGGTTCTTTTATTTCGTGTGAGCAGTAAATATACGAATGGCCCAGCGACAAACAGTTCCAACACTTTATGTTGGAATAATCATATCTTGCCTTTCTATTTGAAATTTGAATTGCCTCGATTTGTGGGTCAATATGTTCAGAATTCTCCACATCAGGAAGAGTAAAATCTATTTCATTTATATTACGAGGATTTGTTGTATTGAAATTTTGAAACTTTGTTTCCCTAATGACTTTTTCTGCTCTTCGAGCTGTGTCTCGAAAATCATTTAAACTCCTAGTTTCCGTATTAAAGAGTAAAAATCTTAAATTTGAATTTAGATTTCTCTTCATAATATCGATTATTGTTTCGTCAGGTAAGGGATTTTGAAGGCGAATATTCATAGATACTATTGAATTATGAAAATCATCATAGCTCTCTTTAAACTGTTGCTTACGTAAAGAAATTTTTAATAAAATATCATGGTCTGATTCTAAATGACCGAATTCTTTAGTAAGGGCTTGGCGTAAAAGCGGATACGTAACATTTCTGTTTTGTTTAGTAAACAGCCAATACCATTGTTCAGCCTTACCATCTAACAAAACATGAAAATTAGAGAGCAAATGGTCATCAGAACACCTAGACCTGCCACAAAGTGTTTCCACTTTAAACAAAAAATCGGATACCGACCCGGATCCATCGTAGGATATCTTCCATTTTTCTAGTTTTATATAAGTTTCGCCGTTTCCAAATGACCTGCTTTGATTTTCTGAACTACGGTTAACATTAGAAACAGGAGTATTTGAGTCTGTAAAATTAGTTAATAATTCTGGAGGTCTGTTTATGTTTGGAGGGGGAACACTACCAATTTGTGCAATACTTGTTCTTATTGAATTAAGCTCCTTTCGAAATTCCTCCTGAGTATTTCTCATAGTTTGTTGCATTAAAGCAATTAAGGAATCGAATGAGGATGAAGAAGTGGCATTGTTATTAGGAACTAGTGGTGCACTAGTGCTCGGATTATAAAATTGATCCTGTGTAGGATTCATTACTGGATTTAAAACTACACCTTCACTGCCAGAGATATTGACTTGTGGTTGTGAAATCGAATTATAATCGCTTAAAAGTTGTATATCTTGAAATAAGCTTGTAGTTGGTAAACTATTAGAACTCTGAGTTCTAGATATTTGTTGTTGTTGTGTTGGCCTACTCGCTGGGGAATGTACCACCTTTGGCTTGGGACTGCTAGTACTAAACTGAAGCTCTATCTGTATATTATTCCGAGATGTTGAAGAACCTCTACCTTTACTAAAAGAACTATTTTTGTTGCCCCTAGAAGAGTTTCTTGTTTCCATGACGAAATAATAATAAAAAAAATCTACCTATAACTCCAAAGGATAAATTGTATCTAATTCCGAAAGGTTTTAGCTTGACATGCAATTATATGGATTTAATGATTAAATAGATTCCAATATGTAAGATCTATTAATTTGTATTTAAAAATATAAGAAATAAAGTTTAAATATAAATTATCTTAATTACATTCTAACTATTACGCAAACGATTAAAAAATTAATTTTTAATTATATTATTGTAGGGAAGAATACACCTTAACAAAATGTAATTCGTAAGTAAAGTGTTTTAAATAGAGAAGTTTCTACTACTGCTATTTTAGCAAAATATTAGATCTAATTCCCTATCTATGTATATTTGAAACTAACTGCGTTGTAAACTTCTAATCCGCTACATTACGAAATTTAAATAACAAAATTCGAAATAGACTTGATTGAAATCTACACTATCTTGTCTTGCTCGCATTTAATGCAACTTAGAGTGAAAGTTATTTACAATCCACAACGAGGACTTTTAAATGAAGAAAAAAACAAGACTTAAAAATTTATTCGCCTTTGGCATAAATTATATACATATCCATAGTGCAATTAGATTCAAACTATTTTGTCCTAACGAATTCTAAGACTCCTACGGAAGTATATAAAACCTCAAGCGTTTTATAATATATTCAGTTCAACTAAACGTTAGATTTCTTTCGAATGCACTTGCCTTTGCATGGCTTTTATCGTTGGTTTTAGAGTTGGCATTAACGTTGGCTTATCGTTGGATCTTCACGTCTCTTTATCGTTGGGCGCCATATATGTTACGCGTCGGTAAAACATTAATAATAAAAATTGTCATAATTTAAATTAAAAATTGTAAAGCCTTAATATGGAATAAAATCAGTTAAGGGCATGAAAGGTTATCTGACTAGCTCATATGATATATTTTGACTCTTAACTCATTTGATTCGCGCGTAATCATATAACATACACTTCATGCCTTTCAAAATATCATTAGTGTATGCAAAATTATAGAAGAAGAGAAATCCAAAATTGGTAAAGAAATAAACAAAAAAAATATCAACTGAATAAACGTAACCATGACAAGATGGTATGTCATGTAGGGTACACTTTTCCCTCCCGGCAATTAACTGCTACACCTTGACAGAATTGTTACCCTAATATTTAAAAAAGATCTGTCCCTAAAATATAACTGCAGAACTTTAAAGTGTAGTTGCTTGTGCTACGATGCTTTAGGTGACTTATGTTACATACGGCGGCCTCGTGGCCACGTGTGACTTCAAATTTAGGACTTTCTGGTGAATTTGATTATAAAACCACGTGAAGTTTTCTTTGTAATAATGGATTTATTACCAACCTTGAAAGTCATTTAGTGTTCCTAAAGGATTAAATCATTTTACCAATCGAAGTAATATTTAAACCACTCTTATCATTGTCCTTACCTGGATTTGGAACTATTATACAAAAAAAACTTGCGGAATAATGCTTTGAAGAATGGACAAGTAACTATATTAATTGATAATTTGTACAGTTTGTACAGCACATGTATAATCTTATTGTTTTAACTTAATTATTTTTTTTTTTAATCGACTGACCGCAAACACTTTTACTTTAATAATGAACTGAAGTTGGTGAAGAAAGAAATAATTCAGTCAAAAATTATTGCTTAGTTACCGAAAAAATACAATATCATAATGAAATTGAAAGAATCAAAATATAATCCTATTTGGAGTTCGTCTGTTAAAAGAGGACAAAAATATTTATATATCTTTCTACAAAAAAATGAGAATTACAAAAGTATGTACAATGTATATTGTACAAAAACACATGACGACAAATATAATTTCATTAAACGGGGAAGTTTGAAGTAAGACTTAACAAAAAGTGCAATTTTATCGCATGCTATTTTTTTGGAGAGGATTCCTCACTAATAAATGCAGATTTACATTTATTATGTTAATTTCGTTCAACTAGAAAAATATTATTTATATTTTATTTATATAAATAGAATATTTTTCTTTTTTTTTTTTTTTGAAATAGAAAAAAAAATCGTAACAATATTCTTTTACAGAATTAACAATTCTTGCAAGAAAAAACCGACTTTAAATCAGATTTTATTAACTAGAGGGACACCCTTTAACTTTCAAATTTAATTTTATACTTGCTATTCTAGTAGACTTAGCAATCAGGTTCTTTGTAAATTTTAGCCGTATGTCTATAAAGATTCAACAGTTCGTCCATATACAAAAAATTACATTGACTATTGTACTCTTAATACGCTTTAAACACCAAACAAACATTCTGTTAATTTTTAAGTGTTTGTATAAAACGGTTCAAAAGATGCGGCCACATAGGTCAAATTACATTAATTTTGAGAACACCTTTTTATATCTAAATTCAAATTAAAAAACTTGTTGTTTAAGCGGGCTTAGCAACACAGGCCTCTTGTTAGTTTCAGCTGTCTGTCTATAACAGTTCAGAAGTTTGGCCACATACAGCAAATTATATAAACTATTGGGAAACCCTTTATTTCATAATTTTCAATATTATTACTTGTAACTAAAACGGTCATAGTAATCGGCATTATGTCAAATGTGCTAGCGTTCGTATAATTATGAAAACACCCTTTAATTTCTAAATTCAATTTACAAACTTGTTGTTTAAGCGGGCTTAGCAACACAGGCCTTTAATTTCCAAACCCCTTTTTATACTTGTTATCGTGGAATTAGCAATACAAGTTCTTTGTAAATTTCAAGCGTCTGCCTGTTCAACTGTTCAAAGGTATGGCCATATACATCAAATTAAATGAACTATTGGGGAACCCTTTAATTAATAATTTTTAATATTAATACTTGTTACTATAGCGGTTATAGCAATCAGTCTAATTTACAAGCGTTTGTCTATTCCAGTTCAAAAGATAGGCGCATATAAGTCAATTTACGTCACCTTTGGGAATGTCACCCTTTAATTTTTAGATTTTTTTATGTTACTTTTTGCCATTGGGAACTATAGTGATATGTAGTTTTGTTAATTTTAAAGTGGTGTCCTTTACGGTTATAGTACACGTAAGAAACATGTAGGTTTTATGGTGACACCCTTTAATTTTTAAGTTATGAAATGTTTTTAAAACGGCACAAAATGAATTTTGCTTTTTTACAAACATAAAAAAGCAACATTCAGTCCAATTGATAACATCCTTCTTTCTTGAAATCAATTAAAAATGTTAAGAAATCGATATCATAAATCAGATTTTCTCTTCAGTGGTTGTGAATTTATATTATTAATTTTCGAATATTTTTTTTTAATAGTGCCAATAAATAAGAAATATAGTATGTATCTACGTTTATTAATTGGGTTTCTGAACTTTTGGCTTATATTTTAATCAAAATAAGAAATCGTGAGCTGTTATTTTTTGATTCGACTCCACTTTATTATTCTAATTCAGTCAATTTGCTTGGACAAGAAACCTTAAGTTATCAAAAAAATCGGTGAGCAATTTCCTGAAGAACTAAGTGAGCGGTAGCAAAAGGGGAATTTCGCCAGCTTAAATTTAACTTTACTTATTTGAACTTGTTCTAAAGTTTATATAATTGAAACTAGTGAAAATAAAATACATCAACATATAATTGTGAATTAAAGCTTCAAAGTTAATTTTAGATTTTTTTTGAATTTGCGTTAAAAATTTTTGCAACGCCTAAAAATATAAGGAAAGATATCCTTTAAACTTTAATTTTATTTTTTATACGGTTCTACCTGTTGGGCTAGTAGGAGTAAAGGCCGTCATTTTACGAATCAATTGAAGAAAAAAAGTGGACTTAATTAAGTAGAGATTTTATTTATTATTTTTTTTTTTTAGAAAAATATATGCAGCGCATCTTTTGACCTCAGAAGTTAAGTACAAATTAATCTATCTGATATAGTTTCGAAAATTTTACTATTGAAAATCAGCAATAACGGTGCTTGTTTTTTTTTTATTTTTTATTTGTTATAACTATCATTAATGCATTTAAAATATTTAAAATTTTTACAATAATTACGTTTTTCGAGATCTTACTTAATTAAGTATTGCATCAAATATGAACTTAATTTATTGTGTAAAAATATCTTAAATGTAGTATTTACATTAACTCAGTGTTAGACAAAAAAGAGCGAGGAAACCTAGTAAAGATTTAAAGAAATTCTGAATTAATCCTTCTATCATTCAACTTTTTTGCTGAAGTTGAAGAAAAAAATTAATATTACAAATTCCTTATTATATCATAATTTGAAGCTCTATTTCGAACTTCAAATCTTTGTGTTAAATTAGATATTACTGATTTAAGCAAATCTTTTGAAAATTTTGATGCAGTCTACTGGTTGAGTATCTTTTGGGTAAATTAAAAATGATTTTTAGATTTTTTCTGGATTATTTGCAACTTCTTTAGATAGGTCTTGGCACATTTGACCAAATTTGAAACCCATATGTCATAATAGGCCGTATGCACATTTTATACAGTAAGATTTTGTTTTTATAATTCAAAGTCGATTTTCGATTTAATAATGAGAAAAGGGCTCTTCCACATTTAATTGCCTTTTCACAGGTTCTTAGAACATGATGTCTGAAAGTCAGTTTTTTATCTAATTCAATTTCAAGATATTTAATGGTATCAAGGAGAGGTATTTCAACTTCTTCCACAGATAGTGGTACTGTGGGTATTCTTTTCAGTGATTTATTGAAGGGAAATATTACTGTTTGAGTTTTATTTTCATTTATTTTTGAGCATGTAAAAGACCTTTTTTCATTCTTTTGACTATAGCGTTTGAAACTTTTCCTGTTGTTATGATGACAGTGTCGTCTGCGTATAGTGCAACTGATTGATCTTTGAGTATTTCAAAATCCGATGTATATATTGAGTACATAACAGGTGGTAACATCGAACCCTTGGGAACTCCCGCAGGGATATTGCGTGGGTGGAGTCTTTAGTATCAATATTCACTACAAATGATCTCTCATTCAGAAAACTTTGTACCATCTTTTGTATGCAAATTGGATAACCAAACTTATGGAGTTAACAAATTAAGCCATTGTGCCATATAGAATCAAAGGCTTTTTCTACGTCTAACAGCACTATTCCAGTACTTTTTCGGTTACTTTTGTTATTTGAGATAAAGTTTACAATTCTCTTTACTTGGTGCACAGTTGAATGTTCTTTTCGAAAACCAAATTGCTCTTTTTGTATTATACTATTAGTTTCGGTGTATTCATTTATTCTCTGTAACACGTGCACTTCCTTCGAAGCAGCAGGAAATAAAACCCCGCCTGCCGTTATATTTTATATATATTATATTTCCATATCATTTGGAACAAGGAAGTAACTTTAATCAAGAAAACAAATACATTGAGTGATAGCGAATTAAAAAAAAATATTAAAAAGAAACATTAAGTGAATTAATTGGCTCTCGCCCATATTTTTCAAGTTACGTGCCTCTAAACTTTTCATAAAAAAGTATGATTGTGCGCCATATTTGAAGAGATCTTTCAGGAAATACTAAATTTTTTTTAAATGCTTAACCCATTAATAGTCGATGACAGTTTGATGTGAAATTATAAATAGTACTTAATTCTTTTCTTTTTTTTTTTTTAATTCTCTGTCACCCCAATATTTGTTTTTTGTTTTATTGGAGTTACTTTACTAAACTAGATTTACATTTACAGTGAAGATAACTGGTGAAAAAATGATCTAAAGTGAAATAGTAGCGTGTTATATCCTACACGAAAATTATCATCGTGTTCTGGAAATTTATATAACACAGAACGCAGAATTTTTCTACTATAAACTATCTTATTATTATGCATAGTCTAGCGAAATAATGGATGGGTTGGGTTAGTGGGTGTAGTTAATATTATACAAAGTAAAAAAGTTGTTTTCGTTTACCTGGGGAACTGTAAGGGAAGTGGTCTTAAAATTTTATACAAATAACTTCCACATTAGTTGTGCATAAAATCAAATTAAGGACTGGCTGGTCAGGATACAAAGAGTAGCGAAGCGCACCGTAAATAGCTAGTTATATATACTAATGGTTAAAAAATATCATGCACGGCTTGTTAAAACAAAAACACTAGCGAATTTCATTCAAGACAGAAAGACACGAATAGTCTAATCTAGATATTTTCTAGAGTAAGAAAATTTTCCTCAAAGTACATACATTCCTTGCTAGAGCAGGCCATAAATGTAATAATAATAAGTAAATTGACCTACGAAGGCCTATCTTTAGAAACGTTTTAGAGATACCCCTGCAAATCGGACATAATATCGATTGCTATGACCGTTTTGATAACAGATAATAAGATTCAAACTTATAAATTAAAGAGTGCCCCAATATTAATTTAATTTGACGTATTTGGCCACACTTTTAAATAATTGCAGACAGACACTTGAATTTTACAAAAGATATGAATTGCTAACTGCGCTATAACAATAAGTATAAAGTTTGGATTTGGAAATGAAAGGGTGCCCCATTTATTAAATGTAATTTGGTGCATGTAGCCAACCATTTGAAAGGTTATAGACAGACAGCTAAAACTTATTGATAAGATCGCTAAAACAACAATTTTATAATTTAATTTAATAAATTATAGGGTGTTCCCAAAATTAATGCAATTTGACCTACATGGCCATATCTTTTGAACCGTTATATACAAACACTTAAAAATTAGACAAAATGTCCACTAATTTGCTTGATTTAATAAGAAAAATAAATATTTCAAATTAAAAATTAAAAGGTGTTACAAATGTTGATGTAATTGGAAGTGTGTGAAAAATAAAATCATCTTTATTTATTAATAAATAATTACTGTTACTGTTTTAGAACCTATTATATGATTAACATATTTTTACAAATTGTTTTTATTTAACCTTTCTAAAATTTTTTGATTATTATTTTTTAAGTGATTTTTTTGTTACATTAAATAGATTTAAAAGAACCTTTAAAAATCGATTTATTTGATGAAGTTTTCATATAAAAATGTTGTATAAAAATGTACTGACATACCACTTAATCATAAAACTATAAAACAATTTGGTAGAAAAAATCATACTATTATTTATCGTTTGTCAAAGGCATTTGTTTGATTGAACATTTTCTTTTTGTACTAGAAAATCAAAATACTATAACACGATATATTACACACTTATATACAAACACACACGTACAAAACAATAAAATGTGATGAAAAAAGGACATTTAAAAATTCTAAAGCATAAAACAAAAAGAAATAAAAATATCTATGTTTCGTTTTAGACTTTAACTCCAACAAAATGAAAATTAAATTGAAAATAGCAAAAATGAAATGTATAAAAAATATACAAAATAAACTGTCAAAAAAATACTGAATATCACTGATGGCGTTTTCCTTTTTGGTCATATGTGACCACAGCTGGAGACAGTTTTTTGTTAAAGAATATTTTTTTTTAAATGACTGGCTTCTGGCGTATGGATGCATGGATGGGTTGATGTCAAAGCCGGAAGGTTTATTAACAACAAGGAGTGTAAAAATTTACACTTGTGTTGATGACCATTGAAGTTTGTTGTTGTTTTTTTTTTTGTTTTTCTGAGTTGGTAAATATTAAGGCAGAAAGCAGGAGCAAGATATATGGGAGGTAAAAAAGATGGATAGACATGGCGAGCTTATGGAAAAAATGTCACACAAGAAATAATTTTTCAGCTCGTGGTTGCATATAAACGCCGGGCCCTAAAAGAATAACAAATAAAACAAAAATAAAAAAAAAGTACAACAACAACCACAATGCAATTTTATACATGCATTCTGCTAAAAAATCAAATCAAAATAAAAAATCTGTAAATAAAGCAAATTTTATTTGAGAAATATTTTGTTCTTTAATCTTTGAAGCAGCATGCAACAGAAGCTCATAAATTTTGTTGCGCATACAACACACATCTATAAAAGTTTTATTATTGGACACATTCATTTGTATCTCATATACGTTTCTTTTGAAGAGATGTTCTTGTATGCATCCCTATACATTTTTACTGCATTGTGGTCATTTTATGATTGTTTGCCATAAATATGCATTCGTTTGGTTGACAACGTTCAAATGGCATTCATTCATTTCTCAGTCTTTGCACAAAAACAAATTTTAATGTATTTTCTATGTTTGGTTGTTGTTTGCCCAGAAATGACAAACGGTGCAGCTCAGGTGCAATTCATCATTTCAAGTGTTATTGCAACCATTATTGTCGCGTTAAATGACATTTTTAACAAACACACTTTAAAACTTTGAACATCAATTCAAAATTCTTCTGATGAAATGAACACATTTGCAACAGATGGAAGAAAAAAACAACAAATTTATTTTTGAGTGGACATTCATAAATTTTGTTTGATTTTTTCCTAAAAGTAATTATTGTTTATAAGAAAATTTTTTCTTATAAAAAAAAATATGAATACAAGAAAAAAATTTGTTATACAATAGAATAAATAAATTAAGTTTTAAGGAAGATTTTTTTATTTTATGCACATTTGTAAGTATTAGGAAAAGGGCAGACAATACAAAAATTAACTTTAACAATTAAGAGTGCTATATTCAGCCATGCCGAAACTTATACACCATTCACCATCTATGTAAATCTAGTTTAGTGAAGTAAATCCAATCAAAAAAGCAAATATTGATGACACAGAATTAAAAAACTTTACAAAAAAATGACACTGGCTCTTAATGGGTTAAGCATTTTTAAAAATATTTAGTATTTCCTTAAAGATCGCTTCAAAAGCTTTAAAAAGATGCCAATAATGATATTTTAAAAAATATTTTAATTTCAAAGACCCGTAACTCGGAAAATATGGGCGAGCGGCAATTTATTCACTTGATGTTATTTTCTTATTTTTAAATTCTCTATCGTCCCATATATTTATTTTTTTTTAATTGGAGTTACCTTATTGTTCCAAATGTCATGAAAAAATTAAAGGTAGGCATGGTGGTTTGCCTGCTGCTTCGAAGGACGTGGACCGATCATGCTGATTTCCAATAGCACCTCTTTCGACACTATGCCTGATCGATTGACATATTAACACAGACAGAAGGACAGATGGACAGACGGATAGACGGACAGACAGACATAGCTCAATCGACTTCGCTATGCATAAGAAATCAGAATATATATACTTTATGGGGTCAAAATGGATATTGTAGAAATTACACGCGGAATGACAAACAGAGAAATACGCTTTTTCCACTTTTTGTGGTGAAGGATATAATAAGGAACAAAAGGCGAAAACTTAAAAACAGATTTCATTGGGTTTTTTTTTTTTTTTTGTTACTAATAATACATGTGGCCTTGATGGCGAATTCATTAATTTCACCGTAAACACTAAATATCAAGCTCCATATATAAAAAACATGTTTAATTTTTTTATATGGTGTTTGACATTTAGCATATGCGTCGAAAACTAATGAATTCGCCATTGCGGCCACCTGGTATTATTTCGCCATGGTTGTTGTCATCTAGTACAAACTGTTTTACAGCGAAAAAAAAACTTTTCTAGAGGAAATATATTTTAATACTAGCAAGCCTACGACTTCGTCTGCGTGTCATTGCTAATTTTCTTAAAATTCAAATTTAGCAAAATGTACATATTTTAAAACATTTATTTTAGAGTTCTGTAGACAGTCTTAAAAATTTTCCATTTTAAATATAAAATGTGCTGACAACTGCTTTAATACCATTATACCGATAAAATTGGGAGCTTTCACAAATTCAAATTAACACAAGAACTTGTTAATACAATATTATAATTTAAAAATTGAGATAAAATATAATGTAAAATTGTTTATTTGTTTTTGATAGTAAAATAAATTGACAGATAATTAAAAAAAAACTTATCGTATAAAAAATAATTTTCTATGTGAGGACGTGGTGTTTTTGTGGTAGCGAGTATTTCTTTCAAAATGTGGTCTTATATACAAAAACTACTGTATAAAGTAGAGCTGTGTCATTTATAAACAAATCACACAATTGAACAAATTGACCCGGTCGATCTTATTCAGCTTTATTAAAAATTTTCACTGCCTAAACTCTTTGGCTTTAGTTGAAGGTAGTTTTTTTATCAAAAGAATTTAGGAACTGGATTTATAGAGACTTGTCTTTAAACAAATACAAAATAGAAATTTTGCTAATACCGTATTTCATACTTAATAATACTGACAAATAGGAACAAACTTAATTACTCTAAATGCAAAATTATCTCCTTTTTAATTAAAATCTCTAATTTTTCTCTCGATTATATTTACATTTCAAAGGAAAAGAATGAAAGAATGAATGTAAAATTTGTTTGCTAACATTTTTTTCTGCCATTCACTGTGTATTAAGATCCAACTAACAACTGTGCAAATACGTTAAATTATATGTGGTAAACTATAATGTGCATAAGATAACTTTTCGTCAAGTTTCGTTTAATGTGATTTCTTTAAGCAAGGAACAAAACTGATCGCACTTTCCGTACGGAAACAGCTGATTGTGCTGTGTGTTATACATTTATAAAGAAAAATTGTAATTAAGGTCTGCAGTGTTAAATTTTTAGTTTTTAATTTAAAGGAAAATGTAGAAAAAAAGAACATTTTTGTTTCTGGACAATTTTTAACAAATATCATATATATTATTTCTAAAGCACTTTTTTTGTCGCTTGCAAACATCTCCACCACCACCGCGTCAAATTTAATGAATGATATCTCATTTTAAAGCTTATTGCTAACACTAATGACGTAAAATAATTAGAAATTGAAAACTTAATATTTTCATTGATAAAAATTATATTTTACGAGAACTGTATGATAATACAGTGTTTATATGTTTTTGTTTAAGTGTGGTAATACAGGGTCGCTTAATAGTAACGCAGTTCTACATAATAAAGTATGTATTAAAATCCATTCTGGCAATACCGCTATTTACTATATATATTGCCGTTTATTAACCGACTTCAAAAAGAGAAGGAGGTTATACAATTCGTCTAAATGTTGTTTTTTTTTATATTTGTGCCTCATTTCTGATCTGATTTTGAAAATTTTTAGTAATATGATAGATAATGCTTACAGATTGGTCCCGTTTTAAAAACAGCTAATAATCATAAAAATTAAAGAATGTCCCAATACAACATACTCGTACATATTTTTTACATGTGTTATGAATTGTAAAGGGCACTTCTGTAAAATTTAACATGACTGCGTATTGCAAAAATAAATCTTAAAATTAAAGGGTGCGCCTATCTTTTGAACCGTTAGAGACAAACGCTTGCAAATAGGACAGAATGCTATGGCTGTTATAGTAACAAGTA
The DNA here is from genome assembly GCA_916610165.2 of Gymnosoma rotundatum. Lineage (NCBI taxonomy): Eukaryota > Metazoa > Arthropoda > Insecta > Diptera > Tachinidae > Gymnosoma > Gymnosoma rotundatum. Next base: position 52,121,397 of record OU744338.1, read on the forward strand.
TTAATATTACAATTTAAAAATTAAAGAGTGCGCCAATAGTTCATTCAATTTGATGTATATGGCCATACTTTTAAACAGTTGTAGACAGACGCTTGAAATTTACAACGAACCTGAATTGCTAAGACCGCTATAAGAACAAATATGAAATTTGGATTTGGAAATTAAAGGGTATTCCAATAGTTAATGTAATTTTGTGTATGTGACCAAACTTTTGAACCGTTATAGACAGAACGCTGAAACTTAAAAGGGACCTGTATTGTTAAATCCGCTATATCAACGAGTTTATAATTTGAATTTAGAAATTAAAGGGTGACACATAATTCACGAAAATTTACTTATATGAGGCTATCTTTTGAACCGTTATAGACAAACGCTTGCAAATTGGATAAATGTCGCTTGCTATGTCCGCTATAGTAACAAGTATTAATATTAAGAATTATAAATTAAATGGTGCGCCAATAGTTCATTAAATTGATGTATATTCCCATACTTTTGAACAGTTATAAACAGACGCTTGGAATTTACAACGAACCTGTATTACTAACTCCTTCATAATAACAAGTATAAAATTTTGATTTGGAAATAAACGAGTGTCCCAATGGTTGATATAATACTCGTACGGTGTATGTGGCCGGACTTTTGAACCGTTATAGACAGACAACTGAAATTTACAAGGGACATGTTTTCCTAAGTCCGCTATAACAAGAAGCTTATAATTTTAATTTAGAAATAAAAGGGTGTTCCCAAAATTAATATAATTTGTTCTATATGGCCGTATTTTTTGAACCGTGGTATACAAACACCTCAATTTTAGACAGAATATCCACTACTTTATTTGGTATAATAAGAAGTATAAAAATGTTATATTTTAAATTAAATAGTTGATATAATTCGATGTATATGGGCAAACTGTTGAACCGTTACAGAGAGATGATTCAAATTTACACAGAACCTGATTGCTAAATCTACTACAACAGCATGTTTATAATTTGAACTTGGAAATTAAAGGGTGACCGTATAGTTGCTGAAATTTGATGTATACTGCAAACTATTGAACAGTTGAAAAAGTATAAAGTTTGGAGATATAAGTGTGTCCCAATCGTTAATGTAACCTAATTTATGTGGCCATGAGCTGTTATATGCAGAAAGATGAAAGCTGTTTTGACGTCGGTTTTTTTTACGAATTATTAAAAGATATTTTTGTTTGAATTAAGGATTCCTACAGACGAAAAGTTAACGATGGTCATGTCATTACCTTTAACATTATACTCAAAGAAGTATTATAAAAGCATTTAAACATATGTATGTATGTAATTATGTATGATATATTATGATTTCTAATATTTTTATACTTTTAATAAAATATATTGAAGTTACTAAAATTTCTATTCTATTTCTATTTCTATTAATTATTTTCATTTTATCTTACAAAAATGACAACTAACGCTGCGAAATATTCGCACGGGTCATCTAGTATCTTCTTAAAAGCCTTTTCGTTTTAAAATTTTATTTATTTATAAAGAAATCATTTTTGGTAAAAGTGCAAATCAAACATAAATGTGCAACTGAGTCAAATTAGTTACCTAATTTATGTAAGTACATTGTAGTCACCTACAATTTTTTAATGGGTTATCTAAGCATTTAACAGGCTTTTCGTTGCATTATTGACATAAGGTCAAGCTAGCTTTGTCTTAAATATACGAAAGAAATTTTCGTTCGCATTTAGTGAAATCGGCAGTTAATACTTGAACGCTCACTGAAATGAACGATTTAGCACAAGTCCAGTATAAAGGCAGTAGAATACACCAAAAAATTATGATCAATATTAAATTTCTCGTTTCTTCAAATAATTATAATTAATATTTTTTTTTAATGATCATTTAATTATTTACTGCTGAATAAATTAATTACTTGAATTCTTTCTTCTATCATACTCAAAACTACGATCTGTCAAAGATTGCATGTGTGTTCAAAAAGTATGATAGTAAGGATTAAAAGTGTATGTGTATGACGGACTTTTTGAAAGATCTGTACTATTTGAAAATGTTTTAAAATACTTCATATAATTATTTTTTAAGTTGAAGAGAAAAAACAACAAAATAATAGCACCATATATTTAACGACGCCTTTTAAACCGATTTTTAAAGTAGGACAGAATTCTATAAGATATTTGTGTGACAAAATCGTACGATTGTGTATGATAGTGAATAATGGCCTGTAATGACTTATAACTAGTGTTGCCGTTTTTGTAACTTTTAACAAAAATTGGTTGTCTTTTTCCTTGTTTGTAGATGTGCACATTTATTTTATTTTGTTCACTTACATATGTACCTCTTTTATACGGCGGCTTTATTTTAGCTTAGGACTTTCTCAGCTCTAAGGCTCCGCTCCCAATACAACAGAAACTACTTTGAAATCTAAAACGTTATTTCGATGATAAATCCTTAAAGATATTAGAAACAAACAGCCAAAATTAACATGTATAAATAAAATAACGATTTTTTAACCTTTTTCTCCCCTGTAGTATCGAATTTAAATATGTAGAATAGCATATTCCACCTTGACCATTAACATCATAAACGATTCAAATTTCACTAAAATCTCACAATTAAATTTGTTATATTGCACTTGGTGTTGCCTGTGTCTTTCAAGGACTTTCTACGCATTGATTAAAAGTCGCTGATGCCGCTTTACTATTGTATTAAAATAATAAAAATCTAACTTTAAGTTTATTTTTCAGAAATTTTGATTCAAAATATTTTTTAGTCATGACAACGCTGCTTATGACGTTGCTAATAATAACGCGGTGTTTAAAAACACCTTTTTACAAATCTTAATACGAGGGCTGCTATATATATTTCTGGCCTGCCAACACTGAGTGCTGCCAAGTGCAATCTGACATTTCCATTGGGAAGTTTGTCATTTTTAAGCATAATCGTACTCAAAACGTTTTGACGTACGACCATTATTTGTGTTGTTTACAGTGACTTGAAAAAATTAATGTAGAAAAAAATGGAATTAACTCGTGAACATTTTCGTGCCATCATTTTTCACAACTTTCGACGTGGATTATCATGACAAGAGTGCATTGATGAACTTAAATCTTTGTATGGCGATGAAGCACCATCCTATAGCACTGTGAAAAATTGGTATAATGAATTTAATCGTGGCCGAAGCTCGCTCAAAGACGAATTCCGTGAATGTCGTCCAAAAACGGCTGTTGTGCAAAGAACATTGATGCCGTGCGTGAACTCATAATGCAAGATCGACATGCGACATACCGAGAGATAGAGACATCCTTGGACATTTCTTCCACCGGCATACATTCGATACTGCATGAACACCTGGCCGTAAAAAGATTTGTTCTCGTTGGATCCCGCACAATTTGAATATCGCTCAAAAAAAAGGCTCGTGTCGATTGGTGCAACGAAATGTTACAAAAATACGATTGCGGTGCTTCAAAAGACGTTTATAAGATCGTCACAGGTGACGAATCATGGATCTATGCGTATGAGCCCGAAACGAAACAACAATCGACCGTGTGGGTCTTCAAAGACGAGCAAAATCCAACGAAAGTTGTTCGTGGAAGAAGCACTTCGAAGCAAATTGTCGCCTGTTTCTTCGGCAAAACTGGTCATGTGGCAACTGTTCCGCTTGAGCAACGTAGGACGGTCACTTCTGAGTGGTACACTACAATTTGTTTGCCTGAAGTCATCGGAGAAATTCCAAAAACCAACAACAGAAGACGAATCATTGTTCACCATGACAATGCGTTCTCTCAGAGATCGGCTCAAACCAGAGCGTTTTTGACCGGCCAAAACATCGAATTAATGGGTCATCCACCGTACAGCGCTGACTTGGCACCTAATGACTTCTTCTTGTTTCCGCACATCAAGAAAAAAATGCCAGAAGAAGCTGTTGAAGTGTTCAAAAACCATGTTGTTGAGGTGTCTCAATCGGAGTGGAAAAAGTGCTTCGACAACTGGTTTGAGCGTATGAAAAAGTGTATAAATCATGCTGGAGAATACTTTGAAAAACAATAAAACAATTTTTGATTATCAATATTCGCACTTTCACTATTAGGCCAGAAATATATAGAGCAGCCCTCGTATACCTTTGTTTTATTTTTGTTAGCAATATCAAGACGAAAGTAGTTTAAAATATTATCATCTTTTTTTTTTGTAATGTTAAAATAGAAAGCGTTGCCAGAAAATAAAAACAAAGTTAAAGAAAAGCAAAATCAATGTTCGCCATCAGCTTTTATTTAATAAACAAGTTAATAATTTATTATTATTATTAAAAAAATAGGTTATAAACAAGAAAATAAGCACAATTAACCGTTTATAAGCTGTTAATTACCCCAATGTAAGTAAGCTATAAAGTGACAGTGTTAATTATTTTATTCTTAGTTTACCATAATTAAATTACACCAATATCCCGATTTGCGTCGCTTCAGTTTGCGTCGCTTCGAAGTTGCGTCTTTTTTTAAGTTTCTGGAATTTCAATGCTGCGTTGTTCTTGTTTCAGTTTGCGTCGCATGGCTTCGAAGTTGCGTCGTAAATGCTTCGATTTGCGTTGTTGATATGAAAATGTTTTTACAAAGCTAAAGCAGAAAGAGGGGATTTCCCGTTTAGTAGAAAGCAAATTTGCAGGTGTGCGTTGTTTACATGTTAAGCATAGTTATTAGTTTCGAATTACATATATGTCGTGGAATGAAGTTCAGTCTGAAAGTTAAAAAAATGAGCCAAAAAAGAAAGCAAATAACTTTAGACTACCCCCTTTTACAGTTAAATCCATTGTTATATTTTTATTTTAATAAAATCTGTTATTCAAAAAATAATAAGAAAATATTATGATTTAAAAAACCTTTTTCTAAGCTAAAATGTTTAAATCCTGTATTGACCAAACGAAAATCAAATACGTACGTAAACAATTGAAAATTCTGCTTCAGTTTGCGTCGTTTAGGTTTGCGTCTCATTTTTTCAGTCCCAATTAACGATGCAAACCGGGGTATTGGTGTACTAATATTGTATAAAATGTATTACTTTTTCTTTGATTTGAATTTATTTACAATCATAACAAATTAAAACTAAGTTCTTTAAATAAAATCAAGACTTGAGTATAATAATTTAATTATATCATTAACTTGTCAACGTAACCCTTGTAGTTATAATTATTAATAATGTTATTATTAAAAGTATTTAAAATCTTAATGTGTTTTTTTATTGTACAAATTTACATACATGCATATTAAATAAATATCTACCATCCATCAAAAAACCACACACACATACACTAATTGAGTTATCATTTTATATGCACGTTTAACATTTTGTTATTGAACAGCGAAACTATGCAATTAATCTGGCCTTGTTAATTAGTTGAACTATTAATCAATATCAAATGTTTATAAGATAAAACTAATAATAAATACAAGATAATATAAAAAGTTTTTAAGTAAAAATCTAAGTTATGAATTTACATCATGTAAATAAGTCTTTTGTAAAATCAATCTTATTTAATTGTTCGTTACTTAAGCTGTGTTTAGACAGCATGTACAAGTCATATGGAATGTCAGATTTTCCTTATGTAAATCAATATACACCGTGTAAACCTCATGAAATACAACATATGTTTTTTTCCTATGTGTTATAATATGTGTTAGTTTTTAATTTGAAGCACGCTCTATTTTTATATGTAAAACTATATGAAAATCAGTGTGACCAGATCAAAAAAAAATTTGGTGCTAAATTGGCAAATTTATTCTAGGTATCCACAGTAAGATTTAAGTATACAACTTTTTAATTCAGAGATATCAAGAAGAGGTTAAAAATAAATTATTAAATTAGTGTGCAGAAAAGTGTATTAATTATTTTTTGGAACATTGTGTAAATTACATTAATTAAAAGTGCTAAAAATGGTAAATGCAGAGTTGGAAAGTGCTAGAAATAGTGCTAAGTGCTAAATCGGTAATTTTACTAAACAACTACTAAATCAACAAACGAAGTGCTGAATTTAGCACCGAAAGTGAAATGGCCACGCTGATGACAATAGATGTTTTCAGTGATGCTAACTTCCAGTTTTAAAATTTCCGCTCAAAATATTTTTACGATAAAAGTTAGATTTCTGAAAATAAAATAAAATATTTTTTGAACTTGTGTAGGCAATCTATATAAATTGATCGTTGACTAAAAAATAATATTTGGGCATTTCCATAAACTTGTTAACCCTGATAGAAAAAACAGAAAGCCCTAAACCTTTTTTAATATGTTTGTAAAAACTAATTATTTATAATTTTGTTTCCTGAAGATGCCACCCAATCAACGAAATATTGAAAAAAAAATAATAATATTAGAAAATAAACCGATACAAAAGAAATATTTAAATTTTGTATTTGGAGATTATTGCCCCTTATTGCATTTTTACAATTAAACTCAGCATCAATTATTTTATGGCAAAAAGATGATTAGAAATTTGACTTATTGCCCTTAATATCATCTTATAATTCATTTTTTTCTGAGTGGAAATGTACTCCAATATCATGTCCACTTTTTTTGTAAAATTATTTTAAGTTTTCGTATGTAAGTATATATATACGTAAAAAATTGATAGTGGTGGCAGTTTCAAAGTAGAAATTTATAACAAATAGCAGAAAAAAGATTTTTTGTGAAGTTAATTAGTTTTTATGTGTTTGTAACATATATGAGTTTAAATTTTTGCAGTGTGCTAGGCCCTTACAGGTAGCAAAAATTTGAAAAATTCGGCATAAATGAACTTCCTTAAAACAATTTTTTATTAAATGTACATTTTTAAAATATTTGTCTTTTTTACAACTTATAAATAAAACTTGCATACATATTAATATTTTGCGTGCTAAATTCTTCAAATGTAAACATAAACAAGAAAAAATATGCCCAGTAGCGTAATTTTAAGTTTGTAACATGTACTTCATGCGAACTTCGCCAAGGACCTGAATTGAACATGCAGTTTTAAGCATGTGGCGTGTTCTTATAACGAACACAGCCTAAGTACCTAAGTTCAATATTTTATTGTGGCAAATTTAATATACATATAACAATTTTAATATAAATAATAAGAAGAAAAGGATTGTGCTTGTCGTTGTTCTAAATAGTCATTGCTAAATAAATTAATAGTTGACATCACTGCGTTAAGCATTTTAGTTTTCTTTTTAAAAACTAGAGGTTATGTCATATGTACATAACATATACAAGCTTGAACATGATAATTATAAACAGTATGTTAAACACAGATTCTGACATACACAACAAATAACATAGAGATAGCAATTTTGACATTTCATATGACTTTTACACGCCGTCTAAACATAGCTATAAATGATTCGTTTTAATTGGTTACTTTCATGTTGCGTATTGTAAAAATTTTGTTAATTTTTGTTTTTAGAAGTACATTTTGTACTTCGTACCGTGGTACCTATTTGCATGGTACCCTTTGAAGTTAATAGTACATTTTAAGTAGTACGTTTTATTATGTTCCCGTCCACACTTTGCAACGTTTGTTACGCAGTTCTTGAGTTTGTAGGTTAAAGAATAAAAGCAAATAGATACGGGTACACTGTTTCATGCAGTTGCACTTGCCTTTTATTTTGTCATTGGCAGAGTTAAGCAAACACTAAGTTTTTAAAAAAAATACTTTTTTAAATTATTTTTAGCACTTTTTTAAGCTGGATGCACCCATGAGGTCCGAACAAAATTTTTGTCAGCACAACATTTTTTTTGTAAGAAGTTTGACGGCTCTCTTCAAGAGAGATAGAGCAAATATTATGTGAGACCATCTGTTAGCTCGAATTGGTTTAATTTAATATTTTGGCCAGACAAACTTGAGCTGAGTTGGCAATAAATACAAATTTATCATCTCAAAGCTGAATTGAGTTGCCCACTTACATAAAATTTGCACCATTTTGTTTCTTACTGCAATTCAAAGTGTATGCAAAATGGAAAATAATAATTCAATTGCTCAAAAGTTAATTGAGGAAATGAAGAAGCCTGGAAGGGAGTGTATGTATGATATGGGCAACAGCTCTTACAAAAATAATCACAAAAAACAAATTATTTGGACACAAATAGCGAACGCCATTACAATAGATCGTAAAAACATTTTTGTTTAGAAATCGAAATTTTTAATCAATTTTGCCTTACGCAATAGTGGTGGGAGAAGTGGCAGCGAACGAGTGGATGTAAAATTTAACAAATTTTAAATTGATAACATAAAATCAGTTGTAACACTGCCACATTACAAAACCATTGTTTATATACGGCAGCATTGATTGTCCAGACAAAATGTTCGAAATGGGTGAATCGTGTTTCAGACAACTGTCAAAAAACTAACTTTTGTGAGCACAATTTATACCCTTCACCACAAAAAGTAGAAAAAGCTAAGTTTGTCATTACATTTGTAATATCTACAATAAACATTTCCGACCCCATAAATTCTTAAGTTCTTATGCAAAGCAAAGCCGATGTCACCGAGTATACAGAGGCGACACGAGAATATAGTCATCTCGTTTTTTCTACGCATCTCTTTCTTGACATCCTATCGACTACTACAAAACAAAATTGAAGTCGATAGGATGTCAAGAAAGAGATGCATAGAAAAAAAGAGATAACTATATTCTCGTGTCGCCTCTGTATGCTTTGTGACGATGTAGCGATGTTCGTCTCGATCCAATCGATCGATTGTTTCGAAAATTATGCTTTTAAAAATCAGCAATATCGGTCCATGTCCTTTGAGGCGGCGGGAAAAACAACAGGCCTGCCTCCAATTTTTCCATATCATGTGGAACAAAGAAGTAACTACGGTAACGATAAAAAAAAACAAATTTATGGGGCGTTAAAGAATTAAAAAATAAGAAAAAAAATCAAAAGAAGAAATCGTCGCTTGCTCATATTTTTTCGATTTTTGGGCCTCTGCACTTTTTATAGAAAAGTACAACTGTGTACCATATTTTTTTAAGATATCAAAATGGGTATCATTTAAAAGCTTTTATATAGAGAGCTTTCAGGAAATTCTAAAATTTTTTAAAAATGATTAACCCATTAAGAGCCAATGACATTTTTATGTTAAATTATATAAAGTCACCCCAATAGTTGTCTGTTTGATTGAAGTTACTTCACTAAAATAGTTTTACATTAGTGGGGAAAGGTATATAAGTTTCAGCATAGCCGAATATAGCACTTTTACTTCTTTAAATAGTCCTTTTCCCAAACACTTAACCTGTATCATACAACTGCTCTGTACCTGTTTTTGCGTATACTTTTTAAATAGTTTTAAAGTTCTTTTTACGTATAGCAAGGACTTCTATCTACTGCTAGCTTAAATAAATATTTTATTTTTTGCTGCAGTATTTCACTGAATCCCTACTGGGGTCCTCGATTAGCGTATTCGTTAATTAATTAAAAAAAATGTTTTTATCGTGCTATTTTCTAATTATTATCCCGATATAATAATTAAATCACCGATATTGATTACTGAGGGCGAAAGCATGTCTCGATGGCCATTTCGCTACCGCTTACTTTGCTCTTCAGGAAACTTCTCACAAACATTTTAAATCAACTAACGATTTTTCTCCAAACAATAAAGTAAAGAAAATTATCAAAGTTAAGAAAATAGCACGAAAAAAATTTTTTTGAAAATTAAATAATTTAATGTAAAATCCCCTTTGTTTAATTTCACAGTTTTTTGAACAGTCTAGAGGGTCCTGATATTCCTATTAAAGTTACTTTTTCTTCGCCAGATATTTCTCAACTAAAAATGAACTAATTCGCCGTATTTCTTGAGATGAGTAAAAAAGCGCTAAAACTAGTTTATTATTTCGGAAGGCCACTAAATTGAAAAGATTCACATACATAAATGCATTTCTAGTTATTTAGTCAATATTTGCGAAAAAGTTAAATAAAATTTTTACTTTTATTTGCCATATAACAACCACGAAAAATTTTCCTTCCTGCTTTCAATAGCAAATATTTGCCAATTTCCTCTTTGAACAACAAACGCAAACAAAACCACCTAAAACTTTGCCCACGATAAGCAATCGTTCAAGATGCGATTAAAAAATGATAAGGAATTAATTTAAGTACATGACAATTGCACGAAAATTTTCGCATTAAAAGCACTTAAGGCACAATCGTAAGCAACGGAAATCGATTTGAAAACCTAAAAATAAAAAATGAATACTCAAGGCAATAAACTTAATGGGTGGTTTATTTAAATATTTAAACGCAACTCAAAAATTTATTTAAAAGCAAACTTATTGATGCCGCAACTCAACAACATTGGCAAATGCTAAATTGAAACACGCGCCACTAATCGTGTCATGTCAGAGCAAAGGACAACTGAAATGAAGCAGTGAAAATCTTCCCCAGTTCACACTCTACAGCTACAAATTCCAATATATTTATTTGTACTTTTTTAATGTATTTTTTTTTTTATTTTATTTGAAATTTTATTTGCTCTTTATATTGTTGTTGTTTTTTACATATTCATGTATATATGTTTTATACGCGTTTGTGTGTGTAAGATATTTTTATCCACCCACCAAAAGTGTTTATGTCAAAACCACACATTTATCTGTTTTTGATTTGCTTAAAGAATTAAATGAATAAAAATACTCCATTACAAATATTTACAGATCACAACAACAAAAGAAAAAAATTGAAAAGTTGCACATTCCAAAATATTTCGAGGTTATAAAAAACAAGAACTGGGTACATAAGGGACAGTATGAATAACATGGTTATTTGCTTGACTAAATCTTAATGGGATTTAGTTTGATTTTTTATCAAATTTTAAGTTGTTTAAATTACCATGATGACAAATAAAGGGATTTATTTATTTAATAATATGAAAACAAAATAAACTAAAACACATTTCATATAATGAAACAATCCATTGCAAAGTATCTTAAGTACTTTTGTAAATAGTACTTTTACTAAATATGGCTTTTTCTAACGGTACCTTTAAAATCAGAACTTTAAAATAATGACTTTTATGTTTTAAAACGTTTTTTTTAGCAATTTTTTACACATTACTTTTTTTATGCCGCATTTATTTCGTGGTACTTTTTTAATTCACCAATATTTATATATAGAGGCATTTATAAATTTAAAGTTTTATGAATAACATTTTTACTAAAAATAATTTTTTTTTATAAATTTGATCTTTAATAAACGGTATTTTTGTTGTGAATGATCTGATGATTAGAACGACTTAAAATTCTATTTTTAGGAGGACATATATTTTTAAATATTTTGTCTACAGCTAAAATTATTGTCAACCATCGGAAGGTACACTTCTGAGGATTACAAAAATAATAAAAAACAGTAATGTTTAATGCAGCAGTAGCAATATTGCTATATTCGACTATGCCGAATCTTATATACTCTTCACCATATATATAAATCTAGTTTATTGGAAAAAATAAACAAATACTGGGGTGACAGACTAAATTTAAAAAAAAAAAAGCTAAAAAAAATTTTGCATAAAAATTCCATCGGCTCTTAATGGGTTAAACATTTTTAAAAAATTTTAGTAATTCCTGAAAGATCTCTTCAAAAGATTTCAAATAATATCCATATTGATATCTTAAAAAATATGGTGCACTTTTCTAGGGGCAAGCGCCATTTTTCAATTTATGTTTTTACCTCTTATTTTTAAATTCTTTATCGCTTCGTTTTTTTTTTTATTGGAGTTACTTCATTGTATCGAATGATATAAAAAAAATTAGAGGCAGGTGTATTGTTTTGCCCGCTGTCTCGAACGATAAGGACTGATAGCAAAATTTTGGAAACTATGCCTGATCGATTGACGTATTTAAATTTTCCCAACTGATAACCTTCAAAAAAGATCGGATTGTATGTATTAATTATATATTGTTACGAAAGTAAGATCTGGCAACCCCTGTTGTTGTTAACAGTATGAGAGTGGTGAATTAAGTTACTTCCACTAATGGTGTGTGTATAGAATAATACCAAAATTAACTAAAAAAAAACATGAGCAACCTCAATGGTTGCGTTGGTAGAGGTACGTGCTGTAAAACAAAAGATCGTGAGTTTCCCGCCTTCGGACATGCATACAACGGAAAATAAAAATTGTTATAATACAATTTAAAATTAATAAACAGCAGTACAAACCTCCCGAGAGGCAAAAGACAATTATAGTGTGAAGCCATGGCAGATAATTTAGTGAAGACGGCCATTTTACATAAGAGTAACAAATAATTGTCAAGAAGCCCTTAATAATAAAAAGTAAGAACGGTAGCGGTTAGCGCACGGAAGTGTAACAGCATAACAACAGTGTATTCCATATTCGTCGAAATCAAGGGCTCTGTGGAAATACCTTCAAATTTTAAAATTAATAGTCCACACTTATTTTCATGGTGGACGTATTTATACAAACTTTGTGTAAATTCAAAATGCCTGCCTACTATGATCGAATTATTTAATCGAATAAACAAATTTCAATTACTTCATTATAGATTCACCGTTTCTGTGTTAATTTTCCTTTTAAACATTTGTACCTGTTCTTATGGCGAACACTTAAACTGAAAAACAAGGCAACCTACGTAAAAATCACGTCACTACTTGTTGCTATAGCACACATTATTTTTATATACACTGTGCAAATCTAAAGTGTCTGCACGTAACAGTTCCAAAAATAATAATATTTTTATGAGTATCTGGTCGCTTTCGATACACCCTTTATTTTTTTAGCTTTTATTGTTACAGAGGTTATAGTTAAGCATTTTCTGTAAAAACTTGAAAAGTATACCCATTAGGGTTGAGCGCTGTAAGAGGCGAATGGATATTGTAGCGGAAACAATGGTGTTACAGTTATAACACTTTCGGTGCGAGAACCTAAGAAGGAAATCTTAAATCCATTTGTAGAAATAGTTAAACAGAAAGTCGAAAGAAATATTTTCAAACGAATAAATCGAAAAGACAATCTGTTTGCCTTCAATTTTTTAAGGTACGGTCATATGAGTCAAATATCTGACCAAAAAGACGCAACCACTAAATTATCACCTTCTCAAATACTGAATAAGATACTTAATATAAATGGTAAATAATAATATAAATCGTCATTTAAGGAGAGACTCAATAAGCATTTGTAAAAATATTGGTTATGCTTTCTTGGTCAAATATTAAATTAATCTGACAGCGCCTTTAGTATACTTAACATTTTAAGTGAAAGTTGGCATTACTGTTGTGCGTCGAATGACGATTTGTTGAGATGGTTTGGCGTGTCGGAGTTCTTGGATTGAGGTGCAATGCACACTTTTGGCCACAGCAGCCATATTTTCATCGATACGCACCGGTAAATACCATGAGTGCGTATAGTCGTGTAGATGATTTATTTAAAGATTTCACGAAATCGGTCGACACGTTTGTGAGTTTTCATGACAACATGGCGTAAGGGTCTATGCAGTATGTATACTGTGCGCTGACTTCATACACACGGTATTCAATGTTAATATTCATGCGGAGCGAATCACTACTAGGTCATGTTTGTATGCGAAGTTGCAGCTCCTTTAAAAATGAGTTAGAATAAAAGAACCGAGCAATCCAAATATAGAGCTAAAAACCTTTTAATGAAGAAAAAGAACAACTTTAACGACAGAACAAAAATATAATTTAAAAAATATCAACTAATAATATCATAAAAAAAGCGTGATACTATTTTTGAAAGTGCAATTCACAGAATTAATTGATAGGATGTGATAGGTGACGCATTTTCTGAGGTTTCTACTATGTTGTCTTTGAAATTACTCTTACGATTACAAATTATAGTAAACAAAGCTATAATACATTTTATAGAGCCTAGAAAGGGCATAAAATTTAATCCAGCCACCTCGGAATACAACAAGCTAAAAAACTTATTTAGGAGTGTTAATTCAAAACTATCTGTAATAAATAATTACTGATTCAACAAAAAATATTTCTGCATAACTTACATTTAACTTACTGAATATGTTTGCCCCAAAGTAACCAGCATTCTACGAAAAAAAACAATTTACACAGAATATTAAAAAAATTTATTAAATATTTACAAACAATCTGCAAAAATTCATGAAATTTTATCTAAAGTGCTTAATAACATCACTTAACAAACAATATTTACAAAATAGACACAAGATCGACCACACATTTACCATCTACCCACACGCATATGAACACTTTATTCTCCAGACACTATTTAATTTTCTATTATGCATAATATCGAATAACATTAAACACATCTTTATCTACTCACCCCTATAATATATTAACGAACAGAGTTATTTAGAACTGCTAGGAAGTCAGTCAGTCAGTCAGTCTGTCTGTCTGTCAGCCAGTTAGTAACCCCTAAAGCAAGTACGGTACAAGAACATAAATAAAATCTCAGTGTATTTAGAGACTCATTAGTAAAACATATGTTACAAAGCGTTGCAAATATTTAACTTGCTGTTTCTTTTTTTTCATGCTTTAAAACACACTTACACACAACCATGCACACAAAGTCAAAAAATTAGTTTTTAAACATTTCAACTCCTGAAAGTATACTTTACTTTTGTTTACTTAAACATTTCGTTAGTTTTTCAGTCCATCTCAAATAATAGGGGTTGGTGGGCTGTTAAATGGGGGTGTTTGTCGTTTAAAACGTTTAGGGCAATAATATGTCAGTTAAATATGTTGCCGGTAAAGTAACTTTTAATAATTTAATTGTTTTTATTGTGAAAAATACTTTATTTAGACCTTTTTTTCTTCCAATCTGTACAATAAAAGTCTTTTTAGTTGCATCATTTTCTATTGTTGTTCCTTTCACTTCTGACTTTAACGTTATGATTATTATTTCCTTTATTCACATCTTTTCTTTTAGCTTTTTGTAACATTTGTTACTTTTTGGTAACATATTGTTATAATTTTTAATACCATTACACTTGCGTTCTTATTATTATTTTGACTATGATTTATTTATAACATTTTAATAAGATATCCAAAAATAAGCAAATGCAATTCGTTATCAAAAATCACGTGTTAATAATAAAAATAATAATCATTAATTAAAAAGCTAAGTTTTCGTCACAGTAAGAACCACTTTTTTTTCTTAAATTAAATCGAATTTAGAACAAAATATGTATCTTTACAAGATCGTGCATAAAATAATTATTTTCATTCCCTCTAGTACAGGTTTGTTTTGAATTGCAAATATTAGCATGTCAATTTTTCTTTTACTGCTCTGAAGCACTTTTTTAATTCTCTATTTCCTCCATTTTGTACTCTTTGATTTGGGTTACATTTGTTTTCATGATCTCTTGTTTATTAAATATGCGTTACTGTGTTACTTCAGCGAGACTCGTACTAATCGAATTTTTTTTAGCAAATACGCCCTTGTAACTTGTGCAGCCATCGAAACTACATTGCGCTGTGTCTCCGACAGAGATGCTTATTTACGATCTCCTGCCGTTTTCGACCAATTTAGTGACGGCAATCTCACACACTATTTTTATGTTGTTTCACTAACTACTGCTCCATTATGTTTTTGACTACGATTTTCTTGTTCATATAGACGACGCACAGTAGCGCCCGTAGAGCAACCGAGGTTGCAAAAACCAAAATTTTTATGAGCGCCCACGAAGTTTTGAATAAACCCATGTTATAGGAAACTTTTCAACGATTTCAAATATGCCACTCTTAATAATATCACATTTTTAGTTTAGAAGATATAACCGTTCAAAGGTGAACGACTTTCGTTTTTCAAAAAAACACACAATTTTTAGTCAATTTGTTGCGATTTCAGGTATAATATCACGAAAAATAGGTAACGAATCGCCATATTTTTTGTTTGTATTGATTGATATATTTATTAAATGTATAATGATAAAAAAATTACCTGTTTGCTTTGTGTTTCTCTTGGTAAATCACATTTAAAAAATATCCGTTTTTTCACTATTTTTCAACTTTGACGGAAAATAAAAAAAATCTATATTTTTCTATATTTGCCATATTTGCAAAACCTGTTCTTTGATTATTTCTTTACAAAATTCAAAAGGTTTTATCTGCCCGTACGTGTCCGTTTGGCTTCTAGAGGTAAAAAAGGTTAAAAAGACATGGTTGCAGAAATTGTATGGCGTCCATTACTTATATGTTTTGACTAACAGTAATTTTTTTAGTAGTAAATTTTTTTTGTAGTAGTAAATTTTTAGGCATGGTAGCATATAGCTATATATTGCAAAATAAGCACAATGCCTGGATTAGTCTACGACTCAAAGTTGGCGCAACAATTACTGAAACCATTAAAGAATTTAAGTACTGAAAACATGGCGTTGAACAATTTAAAATTATTTGAACTGTTTAGAAAGTCAACCACACCAAAGTTTTTCACGGAAGCTGCTTTAGAAGAACTTGATAGCTTATACGGAAATATTGAGAGAAGCAAAATTATAAAAAATAATTTTTATCTGATATATGCAAATATTAAGGGAAAATGAGTGAAATCTAATCGAACCATTCAGAACTTCAACTCCAAATACGAGGACTGGCTTAATGAAGACACCGTCCTGGCTATAATGGCAGTAGATAAGCCCACCACATCAACCAGAGGAGCAAAAGGAAGGCCAGAAAAAAAGTATTGAGGAGTGTTCAATTATTACAAGAAAGAGGAAACTTGCCGATGCCACCAATGACTTGACCACGAAGCATTTATCGGATGCGCTAGCTATTAAATATACAAAGGATAGTGAAAGAGTTAAGTCTCAGATAACCAAATCTGTTGCTGATGCAAGCCCACTGCGACTAAAAAGGATTAAGGAAAGCATTCCCACGCCCACAAACGCACACATTAAAAAGTATGGTTCCGAAGAAGCCTTGGCCTTGTTTATGGACTTAGAACTTTCCAAAGAGAAATATGTGAAACTACGAACGATCTTGGATGTTTTAAACTGCAAAGAAAATGTCAATTCTACAAAATATGGAGAATAATTCGCTTTTAGCAGAAATGTATCCACAGAAGAAGTTGACCCCGACCGTCCATAAAATATTGGCGCATGGCAAAGATATAATTGAGTTCCAGTCTTTGCCAATTGGAGAGCTTTCTGAAGAAGCACAGCAGTCTCTTAACAAATTTTATAAAAAATATAGATTGCAGAACACATTCAAAACATCAAGGGTAAGGCAAAATGAGGACCTCCTCAAAATGTTGGCAGCATTTTCCGATCCACTTATTTCTTCCCTGCGGCATGTGAAGTCACGAAAAGAGCTAGAAAATAATTATAGTTTAGAAATGCTTAGTCTTTTAGACTACGATTTCTCTTACGATTTGTGATGAATATTTTACAGAAAATTGAAAAAATTAATTTTAAAAAAATTATTTTTTTTAATTTGTTGGGTAATAATTTAAATCATAAAACCCTAAAGAAAAAAAAAGAAAAACTATTTAAAAATGTAAAAAAATTTTTTTTAGTTACCATAAAATTGATTTTTCTACTAATTTTAACTTTGATAACCCATAAGTAGGCCCCTACAAAGCGTAGCCCCCTTTCCAAACGCTCATTTCATAGGCTGAACAGTTTTCTATCATATGCTGTTTAAACTTTTTAATTATCTTATTCGGTTCAAAAGATATGATTTTTGCAACGGAAAAACTCAAATGGCGCCACTGTGCGACGTAACCATCTACTGTTCCAATGTATAGGTGCCTTTGCTAACTCAACTACCGCGGCTACATAGAAATTGTTTTTCTTTTCTAAACTCCTTTATACAGCGTCCTCTTAACTTTTTAGCGATTGTTCTTTCCGATTACAGGCTGCTCAATCATTGCATCCATTGCTCTAATACTCAGACATCTTAACAAATTTACCTGAAGTTGCTATTTACGAGTATAATAATCATCTTATATTTCTTATCCAGACTCTGGGAGGCTGGTACTACTATATTTTATTTTTCAACCTTCAAACAACTTAACCACCGCGGCTACTTAACAACAATTATTTTTCTTCACATTTATGTCGCTGGTGCGGGGAGTTTAATTCCTGATTAAAAAACACGTAATATTTTGTAAAATTCGTACTTTGCTAATAATTTTTTTTTTTCTTGTAATTTTTTTGCGTGTATCGAAACGGAATCAAAAACTTTTTTTTTCATTTTTCTTTTTAGGATTTCTAACAAATTAACAAAAGTTCATTCTAGTTCGTTTTTCATTTAAAATTTATTTTTTGTATTTATTCATGTAGAAAAATCTGTTTTCATAAGGAGTGTGCGATCAGTTTTGCACGTTGCTTAATTAAATGATATTTGACTAATCTTGGCTAAAAGTTTTGTTTAGTACATTATAAGACACAACTATAATATGCATAAGCTGGCATAAGCTAATTTTAGCAAATAAATATTAATCATATGTTTTTTCTTAAGATAACTTTAAGTTTCGTCAACTTGTCATTTGCTTAAGCAAAATACGAAATTGATCCGTACGGAAAGAGTATTTGTGACTTATATTATACAATATATCATTATTATAACGAAGAATTGCAATGAAGATTGATAGTTACAAATTTTTGGCCGAATCCCTAAATGTCAAACTCCATATATAAAATATATGTATAATTTTTTTATATGGATTTTGACAATTAGCGTTACAGCGAAAATTAATAAATTCGCAATCGCGAGCACCTAGTATTAATTGGCCTTGCGTAATTTTTTATCTAAATGTTATTAAAAATATAAAAAATGATCTTTCAATGCCTTTATAACCCTTTACCACAAAAAGTAGAAAAAGGTTAAAACTAAGTCTGTCATTCCGTTTGTAATTTCTACAATATCCATTTCCGACACCATAAAGTATATATATTCTGATATCTTATGCATAGCGAAGTCGTTTGAGAGTCGTTTAAATACACCAATCGATCAGACATAGTGTCGAAAGAGGTTATATTGGAAATCAGCAAGATCGGACCATGTTCTTAGACGCAGCGGGCAAAACACCACGCCTGCCTTTAATTTTTCCATATAATTTGGAACAATGAAGTAACTCCAATCAAAAAAACAAATATATGGGGCGATAGAGAATTAAACAGAAGAAAAAAAAACATCAAGTGAAAAAATTGATGCGCGTCCCTATTTTCCGAATTACGGGCCTCTGAACTTTTCAAGTTTTTTAAATATCAATAAAGGTATCATTTAAAAACTTTTAAAGAAATCTGTAAGGAAATACTAAGATTTTTTAAAAATGTTTAGCCCATTAAGAGCCGGTGTAATTTTCATGTAAAATAGCATATATATTGAACTTATTTATTTTTTTTATTTTATATTCTCTGTCACCCCAATCTTTGCTGTTTTGATTGGATTTATTTGGCTAAACTAGATTTACATAGATGGTGGAGGGTATATAAGGTTCAGCACTGCCAATATGGCACTATTACTTGTTTTTAAATTTTCATAAATTAATAATTTTTGGCAAAAGTACGAACTAAATAAAAATGTACATTTGTCGAAATTTAGTTATTAAGTTCACGTAAGTACGTTGTAGTCACCTAAATTTTTTTAATGGGTTGCTTAAGCACTTAACCGGCTTTTCGTTAGGTTTTTGACATTAGATTAGGCTAGCTCTTGCACATTATAGTTGTTTGTCAAATATGACGGTTGATTAAGTAAGCTTTAATTCTATTCAAACACACTACTACAAATTGTTAGAGGTGGAGCGTTTGTAATATTATATTAGTGGTCAAAATATTTAACATTAGTTTATTCCTTAAATTTGATTGCCCACTTAAGCATAGTATTTTTCATAATTTCATACGAGATACTGTTATATAAAGAAATAATTTCACTTCACTTTGTGAAAAGTCACAAACTTCAAAATGAAGTAACATGAGCTGTAGTTATTTCGCCAGTAATTGTAACCAACAATAAATAATTTTGCATACTACAGCATTAAAAACAGTAATATTCTTTTAAATAAAGGTATTGCCAACAATTGATCCCCAGTTTTCGCATATTCAAACAGAGAACTTTTTAGAGGAAAAGTGACACTAAAAAATGTACTTTTTTTCTTCGTGCGCTTTAGTGGGCTTTTATTTCCCTCTTTGTTATTATTGTTTCAGGAGCTACGAACGTTGGACAATAACTTTTTTTCTGTCTCTAAAAATGGTACATTTTTAGTTTACATTTTATATGCAACTACACATCATTTTATTGTTCACAGCAATATTATTTAAAACTCCTTAAAATACAGCTTTGAAGGATTTTGAAGGCATCTGTCGCTCTGGTATATAGAGCAGTGTAGTTCATGAACAGAAGGGGTATAAGCGAATGAATCATGTATTTGTACGAACTGATCTGAACATTTTACTAAGCGCTTCCGGCCCTGCAATTATTTTTAAGTTCTCTGGTTTCTATATGTAGAGCTGTAATTTTGCATGCTATTCAACGCACGAAATATATTAAACAATAGGTCTCGTATTGTCATGACTGTGGAATTTTCATTTTAGATTAAGTGAAATAAATAAATAATCAAATAAATAAAATAAATTATAAATCCAGGGTGGCTGATGAATTTTGCTAAATTAAGAAAAACAAATAACTTTTTTTTTGTAAAGTTGAGGTAATTTATTTTTTATTTTTTCATTTATAAAAATAATACATTTTTATTAAAGTAACTCATGAAAGAGTTTCAAGCACTATATTTGATTTTAAATGAACTCCACCCTCTGTTCTACATGTGCGACCTCTTATGAAAAAGTTATTAAATACTGCCTTGAGAGTTGCAGCGGGAATTGCCTTAATTACGACTGCAATGGGTTGCTGTATTTTATTTAAATTTGTTGATTTCATATTGTAAGCTTCCTGATTGCAATAACCCCATAAAAAAACCAGTTGCAGTAAGGTCAGAAGATCTGGGATTATGGAGTTTGTTGAAATCAGCTTATTGGGGAATTATCGCTGCAATTCTGTTATAACAGGCATGGCTATGTGACAAGTTGCCACAGTACATATGTTGAAATCACACAGAGTTTAAAGGTATTCACTTTCGGCCTAGTTCTGGAAAGAAAAACTCTTTCAATATCTTTAAGTAATGGTTCAATTGAACGCAACAGTAAGACCGAAAAAGTAAGGCCTAACAAAAAACCTTGATGAAACTGTACACCACACTGTTACGTGAAGTGGATGCAATTGTATCTGATAGAGTATCTGCGGATTAGAATTACTCCATATTCGATCAGTTTCTTTGTTAACAGAATGTGCCTTGTCAGACATAAAAATGCAGTCTAGTGGTCAATTTGCCTTTAATTGAATATGGAAAAAAGTTTAAATTATGCTGGAAAATTGTTTACAGTGACTGTCTGCTGGCACCTATTTGAGCAGATAAATTCCTTTTCGAAACTCTAGGATAAGATTGTTTGGCAGCAGCTACTTCAGCGATAGCTTGATAAGGCTTTCTTGCGATTGTGCCACGCTCGCCACTCTCTTTGGATGAAAACTACGGTCTATTAAGCGTAAAATCAGAACACTGTCTAAATTCGTGTTTCATTATTCCGATTTCCCATTTTCGTTAAATCTAAAGATTAATATAATCCAAAATTTAAAAACATTTTTACAAAATTTAAATTTTTTATCCATTTCTTTCCTTCGTTCAATGAGAGGGAGATATAATATATCAATGAATTGAACGAAGAAGTTTACTTTTAACATTTGAACAAAAATGATCGTTTAGATATGAGATATTTATTTAAAAGCAATAAAGTATGAAATTAAATTAACTGGTAAAATCTTGTAAATGTTTCGCTGATTTGCTTTTGAATAATCACACGTGTTATTGTATTTGCTGTAAGGCTTTTGTGCTTAATTCTCTTGTTTATTCTTATCGCTTTCGTATGAATGCTTGTTGTTTCTTCCGGTCATTAAAGTGTTGTTATTTTCCCAGAATATGTTAAACCAAATTCACATTCACACACACACACATTTACACATAAAAAGTACTTTATTTTCCAGCACTTAAGTTAAGCCGAACAACAAGCTCTCACTCTTGTGTTTTGTTAGTTGGTTTTGTTTCTGCTACTGTAGCTGTAGCTGTAGAGTGGTGTTGCCACCCTTCCTATTAAATCTAAAACAAACTTTTCCTTGCAAACGGTTTAATTCAATTTTTATACAATTTGATACCGTTTGCTAACGACAATTTGTAAATTGAAATAATAAGCCAAGGCGGCGATAAGATTAATGATTATGGGTTTTACTTTTTCATTCACTCGTTTCCTTTTTATTCATTGAATGTTTGTGTAGATGTGCATGGTATATTCTTTAAGTTTCTGCTGTTGTTAGTAATTCAAGTAGAAAGTTGTGAATTGTGGGTTGCAGAGTATGAGGGTTTCTGATGATGTCTGTTTTTGATTGAAATTAATTATAAAGCGTGCAATTTAGTTTAGTTTTATTGTACATTATTAGACTTGTTTATTTTTATATTGGAGCTGTAGTATTTTTTCTTGTTTCTTTATTTATTATTATTATTGTTTAAATATTCCCTTGAGTAGTATCCTTCTTTAAATGGGAATATTTATTGGAAATTCATTATATATTTATGTAATTATGCAAAATCACTTCCTTATTAAACTAAAGATTGGATATGAAACAATAAAAATTCGTTAATTAATGATCATGTTTTCTTCATGACTTAATAGTTCGAAAATCATTCGTATAAAATCTTCACTGATGCAGATAGTATAGAGAGTTTTCATGATATTTTTCTCGAATCCACTGAGTCTGTTACTTTATTTGATTAAAGCCGTTTTCACAACTTGCCAATACCCAGTAAAAATATTAAGAAGTTCAAATATCATGGACATTTTCATTGCTTCTCTTTCATTAATTTTCTATAGTTCTGCAGCGCCTCTAGCGTTGAGCGGGCAGATTAATTTAAAAGCTCGTAAACAATTTTATTCCTATTTTTCCTTGCCGACGATTTAATGTTATTGATTAATACAATACTTTCAATGAGTTCCAAAGGCCAGTTTTAATTTTTTAGGACGGTTAGATAAAACGTTGGGCTTGTTAGGAAATGCATCAGTGCGCTGCATCGTTCTAAAAAACACCAGTTAGCATCACTGTAAATTAAAACAATTTTATTCGTATTTTTCCTTGTCGACGAGTTAATGTTAAAGACTAATACAATACTTTCAATGACTTTAGAAGGCCAGTTTCCGTTTTTTTAGGACGCTTAAATAAAATGCTGGGCTTATTAGGAAGTGCAGCGCAGTGCTGCATTGTTCTAAAAAACACCAGTCAGCATCACTTCAAATGCCAAAATGTCGTGTGTTCTAAAATGCATCACAGAAATTTAGAATGCACAAGCAAACGTCAAACACGCATCTCAGGTGATCGAATATACTTTACACATTTTTCCGAATCAATGTCATAATTTTTTACATTTTGTTGACACGCCATTAAAAAAAAGGAAAAAAATATCAATTTTATATTCAAATTTTTTTGAATAAATAATTTGTTGATAAAAAAACCAAAAACGGTTAATATGTTTATGTATTCACTGCCGTATTTATAGAAATTCAAAATAGATTTGAAAGTATTTTGGGACAAATTTGTATAAAAAATTTGTCATAAAACACATTTTAAAATAATTTTATTTTCTATGAATACGGCAGTTATTATTTTTCATACAAATTTGTCCTAAAATATATTTCAAATCTATTTTGATTTTCTATAAACAAAATAAATTATGCATGTATTTCTTCTTAAAATCTAATATTCAACAAAAACAAATAACGCCAAATTTTTTAATATAGAATAACACTCGAAGGCATAAACTTAAATGGCAGCTCTAAAACTAGCAATGTGACTCATTAAAAGTAAATAAAATAATGGATCTTTACAATAGCATCTTGAAAACTCCCCAAGATTACGATGGCAATACTAAACTGTCGCACAGAACTTCTTTAAAGTGTTGGCAAAATATCTGACTACCTGTACGCTGACTAAAGTGGAAGAACTCTAGCCAAAAACTTGCTGGATTCAATAAAAATGTTTTGTTTATTATTATATTTTTTAGAAATTTTTGGGTAAAAATGTAGCTTTTTGCCGAACTTTGACTTTATAGCAAACTTCTTAGTTATTAATTGTTTTAATTTTTCACCTTTTTTTGTGAATATAAATTTTTTCCATTACTTAGTTTTTTAATTAATTTATTTTGTTTAATTAAATAATTTTTGATTGTATCTATTGTGATTGTTTGTTTGCGTTTGTAACTCTGATTGTCTACAGTTTTTATCTAAATTCTCTGTTTCCACACAACGCAGCAAAAAAATAAAAATAACACGTAAATTAAACAAAGGCGCTCTTCTTTTTCTGACCATATCTTCACCATTTACGAATCGATTTTGTGGGATTTAAATAGCAACTCTTAGTTCTGGAGCCTTGAAAAACTGATTTCAATGCGACTACGGACAATTGCATAGGCAAACATTGCCAAATCGACTGCCCTGTGTATATGGGTGGAAAATGAATATTGTGGAAATTACGAATGTAATGTCAACTCAATTTATAGACATATTTTAGAAAAACCTAAAAAGATTTTGAAATCCCTCTGTGTACATTTCATTAGCAAATTCATATGAATTAATAAAGTGCTCAAAAAAAAATTCCATAAAATCAAGGCGAATCCATACTAGGCGGTCGCGATGACAAATTATATAATTTTCGCCGTAAAGGCAAGATATTAAACACCCTACAAAGAATATTATGCATATTTTTTATATCATTTCGCCATGTGAAAATCAGCTGCTAACAAGCACAATGAAATGCAGATTTCATTAAAAAAATAAAAGTAAATTAAAAAAATTTCTACGATACTCATGTCTTTAACTTCTTAGCAACCAAAAACTATTTAAATTAACAAACGCAAGCAAAACATAAAATTTTGTTCTATCAATGCCCAAAAATGTTTACTTTTACGACACAACAAAAAATCCAGTAACCGCATGGTGAAACTGTATTATTTAAATGGGCTTTAAATACACAAGATTGGTCACCTAAGTTTTATTCAAGTGTGTCTTGAAAAACTGAACTTCGTTCTCAAATAGAACTTAAAGATAAATTACAAATCAAAAACTGGCCCTTAATGTCAATGAATGAAAGTGAAACTCCTAAAGTGTGTAGCAACATTTTTTATGTCATATAAATTTTTTTCACTTAAAAACGTTTGGAAAGTCGAGTAGATTTTTTAAACTTATTCGTCTTTAATATTATGAAATATTAAATGAAGCAAATTATTAAAAGCAACAAAAGCAGCAAAAATGGTTTTTAAATCACATCATTTGA
Source organism: Gymnosoma rotundatum (assembly GCA_916610165.2). Classification (NCBI taxonomy): domain Eukaryota; kingdom Metazoa; phylum Arthropoda; class Insecta; order Diptera; family Tachinidae; genus Gymnosoma; species Gymnosoma rotundatum. The sequence continues at coordinate 52,146,728 of OU744338.1, forward strand.
ACGTGTTAAAATTCTTGCTGTTTTCTAATAAACAACTTCTTCATTTTAACCGATATTGAAAGAGACAAAGCAAAAAATATTCTACATAGACCATCAGCTCTACTAAAAAGTTAAAATAATGTCTCACAATTTAAACCCCCCCTAAAAATTTTTTAATGAAAAACACATTCACATACACAAATACCTCATGCAATAATTCAAAAACAGTTTCTATTAAAAGTTGCCGCCTTTTTTTGTAACTGTCAGTCACATATACTTCTCAAACTTTTAGCCACCACCACTCCCAGAAGCCAACAAGCAAAGCAGCAACATACTGGGCGTCTAAATGTCCTCTGACTCTTTGTGTGTTGTGTCCTTATTCTACGGAAATACTAAACGAATTTTTAAATGTTTACGAAAGTGTGTGTGCGTGTGTGTGTGTGTGCAAGACTATTTTTGCAGCAGAGCTGGTATCAAATAATAATTTGTATCTGTTTTGTAATCAATTTGTTTCAAATTTGACTTGGCAGTTGCTTCAACTGCAACTGTAGTAAGAACACACATACAAGCACCACAGAGATTTGTTTGCAGAAAGTACAAGTGTTTGGTTTATGTTGTTAAAGGAAAGAAAATTAGCATTTATTTAAGTATTTTTGTTTTGAATGCTACAAAAAGGCAAGATAAAATTTCAGTTAAAAAAATATAATATTTTTTGGTTTTATTTTAAATCTTGTTAAGTTGTTACCGATCTAAAATTACTTTTTATATTTTCTTTTAATTTTAGGTCAAAATATGGTTTCAAAATCGCCGCATGAAATGGCGCAATTCCAAAGAACGTGAGTTATTAGCCAGTGGCGGTTCAAGAGATCAAACGTTGCCCAATAAAAACAATCCCAATCCGGATTTATCCGATGCTAAAGGAGATCGTCCCTCAACACCTCTCTCACCCATGCCCATATCACCACAACGACGCAGTGTCTCTCCCCCTAATTCTCCCAATTTAAAAGAAGACTTAACCAACTCAGCTAATAGCACTCCTAAGCCCATGATCTCTCCTAAATCTTCAAATTTACTGCAATCACCACCTATTATGAGTCATATACCACAGCCAGTTACGAGCATTGGTTCCTCATTTGGCAGTTCACAACAAATGCAAATTTCTTCTCCTCCACCACTGCTTACGCTAGCCAAATTGCCATCACAACATGATCAGTCATCGGCATCATCGACAGCTTCATCACCGCCCAACAATGGTTGCAGCGGTGGTAGTGGTGGTGGTGGTGTTGGTGGTGGCGTTGGTATAACGCCTATGACAAGTGCTGAGTTTCAAGCGAAAATTAATGCTGAAATGCATAAACATTTGGTGGCAGCTGATTTGAAATTTAAATTGGAAACTACCCTTAATGAAGCGAAACAACGACGCATCAACATGTTGAACATCAGTGCTGGTGGAATGGCAGCAGTAGATTCCTTACATTCCATGTCCTTACATCCAGGGCATCCGGCAAATAATCTTTTTATAACAAATGCTATGCAACATCATTTACAGCAGCAGCAGCAACAACAGCAAGCGGCCATTGCTCAACAGCAGCAGCAACAACAACAACAAGTATTGTCTCTCCAACACCCGCTTAACGGTCCACAGCATAATCAACAATTCCAAAATACTGATTTCATAAAAATGTACTACGATGACTACGAAGAATCAAATTCTGATAGTGATGAAGAAATCAGTGTAACGTGACCGCCTTAATTGGACTAATATTAACTTTAAAACATCTCTTTTAAAATTAAAGCAAATTGTATATATTTATTTGATTAATTAAATTAAGTTGAATTTATTTAATAAGAAAATATTTATTTAGAAACTAATAACACCTTAAACTCGTCTTAACTAATAAAATTAATAAAGATTTTTTCGAATTTAAATTCAATACTTCAAGTTATTTTTATTATCAAAATAAGTTATTTATTTTGTCAAGATATATTTCTAGATCTGGCATCTCTATTAGCTAATTTAGCTTACTGCAACAAAGTTGAACGAAGTCTTTGCTAAATGTTATATCCAAGAACAAAACTGTGGTGAATAAAGACATGTTAACTTTTGGAAATATTTTTTTTTAAATAGGGCATTCAGTATCTTAAAAATATTGAAAAGTAAATTTAAAACTGAAAAGTGAAATCAAAACTTTTATTTTTAATTTTTAAGAATTTAAAAGACTTCTTTTATCAATCAAAAACGTCATAAAAAATAATAATTTTTTAATCAATTGTATTCCAAAACTTTCGCTGCTAAAATTTGGGGATTAGTGAAATTAAGCATTACATGAGTGGACAGACAACGCGTTTTCATTATAGAAAAATTTTTCCTTTTTTTTAATATAGCTTGTTTTCTTGCTCAAAGGTATCTTGTTGATAGTGAAAACTCACTGTGTTTGGCACTTAAAAATTTCACAGACGATTGTCGAGATTCAAATGGATTTAAAAAGTATTTTTGGGGACAACGTTGTGTCCAAAGTTTTTTTTTCATTCGAAAGATCTTTGTAATTTACTGCAATTTTTATTCAAAGGATCTTTAAGTAATTATACCCTTTACCAATATCCATTTCCGACCCCAAAGTATATTCCATGCGAGTTCTTTCACTTTTCCCTTTTCTCCAATTATAAACTTTTCCCCTTTTGATTGCCTGCGGAAAAAAATCCGGGGGAAAAAAGTAGGAATTATGAATTATAAAATAAAAATTATATGAAAATAAACAAAAAAAAACTCCCTTCAAATTGCGATGATGCCACTTTTTTATAATTTTATTTCCACGGAATTCATAATAGGAGGAATCTTTTCTCGAGAAAAATTTTTTCCGTGGGAAAGAAATTCCGTGAGAATATTCATAATTGGGATGTATATATATTCTGACATCTTATGCTTAGCGAAGTTAATTGTTCGTCCGTCCGTCCGTGTTAGTGTTGAATTCAAGTTTGTCTCGGCAAAAAATAAATATGTCAATCAATCAGACAAAGTGTCGAAAGAGATACTTTTGGAAATTAGCATGATCGGTCCATGTCCTTCGAGGCAGCAGGCAAAACACCACGCCCACCTCTAATTTTTTCAGGTCATTTGGAACAATCAAGCAAGTCAATCAAAAAAATTAATATATGGGGCGATAGAGGCTTAAAAAACATCAAGTGAAAAAATTGGCACTCGCCCATTTTTTCCGAGTTACGGGCTCTGTAGTTTAAAAATTTTTTTAAATAGTAATATGGGTATCTTGAAAAGAGCTTTTAAGAAATTCTAAAATTTTTTCAAAAGCCCATTAAAAGCCGATGTCATTTTTATGTAAAATTATATATATGCAGTACCAAAATTTTTTTTTTTATTCTCTGTCACCCCAATATTTGCATTTTTGATTGGAGTTACTTTACTAAACTAGATTTATATATATGTATGGTGAAGGGCATAAAATATTCGGCATATCCGAATATAGCACTCTTACTTGTTAGTTTACAATTGTTAATTAAATAAAAGAGAATGGATCTTATGTTTATTTAATGTCGGAAATTATCTATGGAATACAATATCAGATACATGTCCGCCTCTATTAGCTTCACAAATGAGAGCCCTTTTCAGCACATTTTTTCTTTACATTCTCACATATTTCACTTGGTACTTCATTAATTTCATTACGAATATTTTGTTTGAGTTGCTCAGCAGCCTTATTCTGTAAGTTGCTTAAGCTAAATCGCCTTCTCTAAAATTATTTAATTTTAACAAAGCAGTGTTTTGCTACAAATACGACATTGGAACATATAACCCTATACTTAACACCCTCTTATATATTGAAATAGACTTACAGTTAACGATTAATTAGAGAAAATAAACATGGATAAGTTCAACATTTAAGCAATTTAGCTAAGGAAAATTACAGAATAAGGCCTCAGGTGTTTCTAGTTTGATTGCCTAAACCTTGTTTTTCAGATATCCCCACAAAAAGAAGTCCGGAGCAGTCAAATCAGGCGACCGTGGAGGCCAATCAACATCACCATTTCATGAAATCACTTGTTGTGGAAAGAGGTCACGCAGCAATTTCATTGTAATCCTGGGTACATCCGATGTGGCGCCGTCTTATTGATACCATATGTTAATCAAGCCCAAAGCATGCAGTTGTGGTATTAAAAAGTTTTCAATCATATCACGATATCGCACCCCATTCACAGTTATCGTTACGCCGTTTCCATTTTCAACGAAGTAAGGTCCAATGATTCGTACTGACCAAATTGCACACCAAACTGACACTTTTAATGGATGCAAAGGTAATTGATGAATATTTTGAGCGGTTTCCATTGTCCAGAACCGACTATTCCGTTAAGTAACAAATACATCTAAATGAAAATGTGACTCGTCACTGATTATGATTTTTTCACCCGGTTCCTATATATATCTCCGTTCTGAACGTCACTCAAAATTAAACCACTCAGATTTTTTTTTAACAACAACGTCTTGGAAAATTCGAACGTGAAACACAGAACAGCTACAATTTCTTTTTTAATAAAGGGTCCGCCAAATAACTTTTTTTTGTGAAAAATACTATAAAAACGCATTGGATGGTCAGTTGGCTTCAACTCCGAAACGTTCAATTGTTGAGAACGACGCTGAATTGATGTTGATGGCGCTTCACGCACACTTTCTGCCACAGCAGCTAGAATCACGGGTGTACGCACTGTTTTTGGCTTTTCACGCTTTGGTTTATCAATGAGGATGCCAGTTTCTTTCACTTTTTTAACCGACTTCAAAAAAAGAAGGAGGTTATACAATTCTGCTGAATTTTGCTTTCTTTTTATATTTGTGCCTCCTGAAGTCAATCATTTCTGATCCGATTTTGAAAATTTTTAGTCATATGATAGATTATGATTACAGATTGGTCCCGTTTTAAAAACAGTTCATAATCTTAAAAATTAAAGGGTGTCCCCATACAACATACATATTTTTTACGTGTATTATGAACATTAAAGGGCGATTCTGTAAAATTTAAAATGACTATGGCTTCCGAAAACAAAAAATTATACAAAAATAAATCTAAAAATTAAAGGGTGCCCCCATAATTGATGTAAATTTTCTTAAATGGGCCTATCTTTTGAACAGTTATAGACAAACGCTTGCAAATCGGACAGAATGACGATTGCTATGGCCGTTATAGTAACAAGTATTAATATTACAAATTTTAAATTAAAGGGTGCGCCAATAGTTCGTTAAATTTGATGTATATGGCCATACTTTTGAACAGTTGTAGACAGGCGCTTGAAATTTACAACGAACCTGAATTGCTAAGTCCGCTATAAGAACAAATATAAAATTTGGATTTGGAAATTAAAGGGTATTCCAATAGTTAATGTAATTTTGTGTAAGTGACCAAACTTTTGAACCGTTATAGACAGAACGCTGAAACTTAAAATGCACCTGTATTGCGAAATCCGCTATATTAACGAGTTTATAATTTGAATTTAGAAATTAAACGGTGTCCCATAATTACTTTAGATTTACTTATATAGGAATATCTTTTGAACCGTTATATAAAAACGCTTGTAAATTTGACACAATGTCGAATGCTATGACCGTTATAGTAACAGCTGATAATATTTAAAATTATAAATTAAAGGGTGCACCAATAGTTCATTTAATTTGGTATATAGCCATACTTTTAAACAGTTGTAGACAGACGATTGAAATTTACAAAGAACCTGTATTACTAACTCTCTATAACAACAAGTATAAAATTTGGATTTATAAATAAACGTGTGTCCCAATAGTTGATACCACATGCTGTATGTGGCCGGACTTTTGCACCATTAGATACAGACAGCTGAAATTTACAAGGGACATGTTTTGCTAAGTCCGCTATAACGAGAAGCTTATAATTTGAATTTAGAAAGTAAAGGGTGTTCCCAAAATTAATGTAATTTGTTCTATATGACCGTATTTTTTGAACCGTTGTGTACAAACATCTTAATTTTACACAGAATGTCCACTACTATGTTTGGTATGGCAAACTGTTGAACCGTTACAGACAGACGATTCAAATTTACACAGAACCTGATTGCTAAATCTACTGCAACAGAAAGTATATAATTTGAATTTGGAAATTAAAGAGTGACCCTATAGTTGCTGCAATTTCATGTATGTTGCCAAACTATTGAACAGTTGAAAAAGTATAAAGTTTGGAGATATAAGTCTGTCAAATAGTTAATGTAACCTAATTTATTTGGGCAAACATTTGAGTTGTTATAGGCAGACAGATGAAATCTGTTTTGAAATCGGTTTTTTCGCAAGAATTATTTCACTTTTTTCACAAGCTGACGGTGCTTCTCTTCTTCCAAAATTCGTACGCAATATGTCCCAGCGTTGTTCAAGCGTTCAGTGGAAGGATAAAACTAACTGACATGAACTAAGTGTTACCATTCACGAAATAAGCACTAGTTGAAAAAATTGTCTGAAAATAAATTTTAATTATTTTCTAAAATAAATTTTTTTAAATGAGATAAACGATTTTAAATTTTTCGTTAAATATTTTTATTTCGTTTATATATTAGCATGCATATAATATACATACATATGAATGTATGTACATATGTATTTTATTTAAATTTTTTTAATACTTTTTATTCTTCTTAAAATTTAAGTTTAATAAAAATTGTTTTACAAAATCGTTAACACATTGAAAAAGGGACAATTGTGACAGAGTTAAATACTGGTGAATTAGCCGACTTAAAACTAAATTAAGTTTCAGTGTATCACTGATGATAAATAGTCGTCAACACACTAATTAAAAAAGAGTTTTATCTAATTACTAAAGTTTTGAGTGCAATGAGTAAATACTAAGAGGTAATTTGTACGTTTTAAGGTTGTATAAAAATAAATATAAAGGAATGTATATCTTCTAAATCTGTTGCTATAAATTTAAACAAAGATAGTTGCTGTAGCGTCAGTGGGTTGTTTTATTCATCATCTTAAGGTTTGACTTGATTTGCTGGACAACCGCTTTCGGTGGGCTTGGAATATACAAAAACTTATTGAAGTCACAAGTTTCTTTTAGGATTTTAACTTCAGATTTATATTTCTGGAACTTTGAACAAAATTTCTTTTACAGACTCGATTCGGTATAAATCGAAACCTTCATGCTACACTATGGGTGATAGTACTAGGATTATTAAATACTTCAAATTCAAGTTGTGTCTTATTTTATTCATCATCTAAATGTATGGCATGATTGATGTGACCACTATCTGCAGGAGACTTTAAATGTTCCGAAACTGATGCAGCACCCAAATTATTTGAACTGTCAGTTTTCGTTTTAATTTCCGACTTCATATAAAGATTATTGGAACTTTGTAAAGAAGTTATTTTTAAGACACGATGTTTTTGCACAGTGTTGACAATGATCGATATAAAAAGGCCCAAAAATATAGTCAGTAGACAACCAATCATCGAGTACCACATGTAGCTGAGTTTGAAAATGAAGAAAGAACTGTAAAAATAAATAAAAAAAATTTGAAGTTAGCACCAGAAAAATATCGAAAATAATGACAAAGTCTTACGTGAATCCATGTGTTTCCTTTTTCATAAACGATTTAATAGCAACAGCCCCTATGGTCTGATTAGAACTAATCAAACAATCACAATTTTCCACAGAAACTGGCAAAGAGATTGATTCCACATTTGCTATTTGAGCGACGACACCAATAAAGATGACAATGAATAAAGATATAATGCCGCCATAAAAAGCTCCCTTGGTATTTGCACTTTTAAAAGCTATGCCCAAGACAAACAACCCCAAAGTAACTCCACCAATTAGACCATTCAAGGTAAGAGTGGCCTGTAAGACACCACCCAAACGCTCGACAATAAAAACTAAACCGAATGACAGAATGCCAAAACCCAAAGACATCCACTTGGCATAGAGAGCACCCTTGTCGGGAGTGATTTTTATATTCATGCCATTAACCAATAAATCTTCACATGTAACAGCCGACAAGGAGTTTAAAGCAGAGGCGACCGTTCTAAAAAAAAATTAAACAAAATTGTTTCATTATTTTTAAAATTTAAAAGCAAAAAAATAAAGAATTGAAAAACCCTTCACTCACCCCAGACTGGCCGCAAATATACCCGCCACAAATATGCCAGCCGTAGTATAAATATGCTCATAAGTGTGTATTATATAAAAAGGCAACATCTGATCGCTGGCCGTAATACGTCCAGCTGTTAAAGGATCACAATCGGTGTAGTGGTTGAATACCATTAAACCAGTGTAGAAGTTGAGCAGGAAAACCACCACCAAACCCAATATGGCAAAACTTAAAGCAATTTTCGCCAACTTTAAAGATTTCAAAGACATACATTTCTGTACGGAAGCTTGATTCGTACAAAACAGGGAGGTCCAGTAAAAGAAACCACCAATAACCACCGACCATACTGTATGACGTGTAGTAGGATCCATATTAAAACTTTGAAAAAAAAACGCATAAATATTTTTAATTCGTTTTTATTGTTTTTTTAAATTTAAAGAAACTGAAACTTACTTGAAAAATTCTAAACGGCCCTTTTCAGCGGCATTTTCAAATATTTCAATTGTAGTGCCACTATAAAAATAGCCCAAAATCACAACCAGCACCAAGGAGATGGCCAAAACCGCAGCCTAAAATCAAAAGAAAAAAATGTAATCAAATCAAAAAAATTTTTAAAAGACGTTAAGGTTTTTGATTCTGCAGTTCTTCAAAAAGTCTTCTTTCTGGTCTCGTTTAATTGGAAAATATTTAACCACCTGTCCCAAGACGTCTTAAGAACTCTTTCTTCTTCTTTACTTTTTTTTATTTAAATATAATTGTTTTAAATGTAAAGCCTGCCTCAGGCTATATTAAAAATAATTTCTCTACAGAACCCTCTCGTATGCTATCAAATCTTTTTGAGAAATTTCGCCAGTTACTCAGGAACAGATCTGATACTGCTTAAGGCAAACCCTTAAAGGAGTTACACTGAGGTCCTGAAGTGTCTTACATAAAAATATAAGAGGCAGAGAATGTAATTCAGTCAATTCGATGGACAAACTTAGGGGCAATTCTCCGGAAAATTTTCAGCTGATAGAAACATGACAACTAAATGTAAATCGGTAGGGGATCAATAACAGGAGCCTCATCAACTATAGAACGAGAAAGCATGTGACAAGTCGAAGAAATATAATTTAACGAAGGGATAAAGCTTTACTGTGTTGGGCGAAAGCAGAAATATACAAGAAAAACCTACAAGACGAAGTCGAACGAAGGAAAGTGTTATATTAGTAGTCAAAAATGCTCTCAATATCTTTAGATGGCCGAGGGTCTTTTTTAGACTTTGTGGAACATATTGATGTACCAGCTCACTTAGAGAAGATGCTAAGAAACTATCCTTAGGATAAGGAAATCATACACAAGGAGTCGATTTTAGGCAGTCACCTTTGGAACAGCAGAGGAATCATTTGGTATCGAAATTCTTCTTTCTTATGGAATATGCTGGCGATAATAGAACTAGAAATATAGAGGAGACAAAGCGAAAACGAAGGCAAATATTGAAAAGGGCTTAAACATTACTAGAAGCAGGCAGCTTACATTGGCCGTGAATAAAACTGAGTTTCTCACAATCATCAGATTATGTCACATACGTAGCTTTTAAAATGGGATCTCATAATGAGTACAGAAAAAAAGTTTGTTAACTATCTGGGAATAAGGCTTGATCCGAAATTGATATTTTCGTTTAAAATTAGCTACGATGCGAACAAGACATTCAAGAAAGTCAGTTGGCAAATAAAGGCTCAAGAAACAAGGGTAAACTCTTGATGGAATAGTACCCTTATTTATGGAAGCGAATACTGGGGTGAGAAAATAAAATTTCGAAATGCTCTGTAGGCCGTGCAGATCAGCTATCGCCAGGTACAGTTTTCTTGTACTTACTGGGGCGAAGAGAGAGATACCTGGAAATGATAATCAAATTAGAAAGGAGGTTCTACAGAGATGACAGGTTAGTTAGGAAACTGATACAAGCGGCAGAAGGAGCATGTGACAAATATGATAAAGTAGAGATTAGAATATAGAAGCAGGCTGTGGTAAGGAAAATAGCTAATGGCCGGCTACTGGAAAAGCATTCACAACTACCGAAATATAATAAAAAGTGACATCCTTTCCTAAAAAAAATTATATATTTTTATTAATTTTTTTCAATATCATTTTCCGATTTAAGTGAGCATTTTTATATCCTTCGCCACAAAAAGTGGCAAAAGGGTATATCTCTGTTTGTCATTCCGTTTGTAATTTCTACAATATCGATTTCCGACCCCATAAAGTATATATATTCTGACTTCTTGTGCACAGCGAAGTCGTGTTAAAAATATAAATACGCCAATCGATCAGTCATAGTGTCGAAAGAGGTGCTATTGGAAATCAGCAAGATCGGTCCATGTGCTTAGATGTAGCGGGCAAACACCTCTAATTTTTCAACATTATTTGGAACAATGAAGTAACTCCAATAAAAAAACAAATATATGGGGCGCTAGAAAATTAAAAAATAGTAAAAAATAAAAATCTTCCGAGTTACTGGCATCTGGATTTTTTAAATTTTTTAAAATATCAATATTAACCCATTAAGAGCCGATGACATTTTTATATAAGATTATGTAAACGTAGTACTTAATAGTTTTTTTATTTTTTAATTCTCTGTCGCCCCAATATTTTTCTTTTTGATTGGAGTTACTTCACTAAACTAGATTTACATATATAGTGTAGGGTATATAAGATTCGGCATAGCCGAATTTTTATGGCTGCAGTATTAATAGTATATTTATACCTGAAAAGTATCAGCGATAACAACTGCTTTCATTCCTCCTTGAGATGAATAGAAAACACAAACAAAATAAATTAAAATTACTGCTATTTTTGTATTCAATCCTGTAGCCTTTGAGAGAGCTATAGCGGGTGCTAAAACGGCTACCGCTGTATAAAAACACATCTGGAAAGCAAACAAATGTCAAAGAATAAAATATTAAGCAATATAATATTTGAGAAAATCTAACCTGAATAACATATAAAACAGCACCAAGGATGCGAATTTCTTTACCAAAACGTATACCCAAATATTCATAACAACTGGTCAGTTCCATTTTGAAATAAATTGGATAAAATATTTTAACAGCAACAGGTATCACAAGGACCATAGGTATAACTTTTAATATGACAAAAAGACATAAAAAGAAGTTTAAATAAAATTCATTTAATTAGAGAGTTAAGAAAATTATTTAATTTTTTCAATTTAACTTTCTGAAATATTTGCTAGTTTTTAACTTACCTATTAAAACGAATTGTGTCCCTTGAAAATACATCTCCGAAGGGTTGCCCAATAACTCTATGGCCGTTATAAAACTGGTAGTCAAACTAAGTGTGACCGGAAATATCGACATTTCCGAACCAAGTAAAAATTCACTCGAAGAACCACCCGAGTTATTAAAGTAACCATAAAATACTCCGATGCCCAACGAGATGACTAACATACCTAAAAGCACGGCATAATCGTAGAGTGAAAAGACCGCCTTATGCGAGGGATTACTGCACTCTTCTAAAGGCTGTTCCGTCGAAGATTGCTGATATGATTTCAACAATATCGAGGCAGCCGTTTTAAAATCAGAATTTTCAGCAGAACCCTTTTCGCCTCGTACTATTAAATACTTGGGGTTATTTTGCGAAGAATCGGTGGTAGTTTCATAATTTATGGGCACACTGGTATCGCGTAGAGCTAAACAGCTGGCACTATGAGCCAAAGCGCATAAAAATAATAATTTCAATATGGCCATCATGCCTGCACACATTTTGTAGAAATTTACACTTTTTCTTTATGCTTTTCCAAATTAATAAATATTTCCTTGTAATCGATTTATAAGCGATCTTTAATATATTTAATTTTCGTAGTAAATTTGTCAACGTTTAAGTTTTTTATCCCTTTAAGTTTAAATAAAATTTAAGTGGGGCGAGTAATTTACATTTCCGTTTAAGCTTTCCTTTGAAAGTTCCAGTTATAACCACAAGTTCAATAAGCTGTAAATTGAGAATAAAAAAAATTATATTATTAATTTTTTATTTATCTTTTTAAAAATTTATTTGTCTTGTTTTTCTTTTTCTTAAGAATTAAAAACACAATTATCTGTTTTTAAAGATGTTTTTATTACTTTAATTGATGTTTCATTAATTAATTAAACAATGGGTGTTTGTTGTCAGTTTTCGTTAAATAAAATTTAAAAATTATATTATTTTATGCGAGAAGGAACTGTAAACAGTTTGAAAAACGAAATGCTGTTCAAGTTCAATAATATTTCCTTAGTTTTGTTTTTATGTAAGTCAATGATCTTCAATTAATTAATTGCCATTGAGAAAAAAATTTAGCAATGAGTTCATAATAAAAAAAATTACTATAAAAAAATATTCGAAATAAGCGAAAATGATCTTCTTAAACCTAGAAACCTCTACATCGTTTTTTGTTATTGAGGGCTCTAGGGTGTTAAAAAAATTTTAATTTATGTATGTGTATTTTTCTCGCTTTATAAACCACTAAAGAAATTTCATGTACAATAAAACACGGTTAAAGCGGTTACGAATCGACCGATCCTTATAAATCAAGGCATGTATGTACTTTGAACCATCAATTCAGCTTTAGAACACAACGTAGCACTTTCGAACAAACTATCAGGTTAAATGGAGAAAAAACTTCTTTAAGCGAATAAAACTTATTGTTATAAACTTTTCATTACTGGCTACTGCTTTTGATTTTAGAAGAAAGATAAAGGCTTCAGAATAAAATTTTATAGTTGATCAAAAAAATTCGAACATTAAAAAAAAATGCAAAAACGCAGTTTTGGAAGCTTAAAACGCATCCAAGCGAGATAACTGGAACGTCTTAAACAAACTTTGTAACATGTGACTAATAAAGAGAAATTTTGTTTTTGTTTTGTTCAGTTAGACCAATATTAAAAAAATGAGTTCTCAATGACAGCAGCATGAAGAAATATATTTTTTTTTTGTCTAGCACGACTTTCAATTAAAGAAAATAATTATTACATTAAATAAAAAATCTAAAAGAAAGGTTTTTAAAGAAATTTGCAAAATATATGGAAAATCTCAAGATAGATTTATTTTTTACACGATTCGTTCTTTCGAAGTAACGCGTTTCAAGGTATTCGTTATGCTAAAAAAATTTTAAATTAAATCTAGTTTAGTGAAGTAACTCCAATCAAAAAAGCAAATATTAGGGTGACAGTGAATTAAACAATAAAAAAAATTTGATACTGTCTAAAAATACCATCTGGGTTAAACATTTAAAAAAATTTTAGTATTTCCTTAAAAATCTCTTCAAACCCCTTAAAATGATACCCATATTGATATTTTAGAAAATTTGAAAATTTCAGAGCCCGTAACTCGGAAAATATGGGCGAGCGCAATTTTATAACTGGATTTTTTTTTTCTTATTTTTTAATTCTCTATCGCCCCATATATTTTACATTTTTTTTAATTGGAGTTACTTTATTGTTTCAAAGTTAGAGGTAGGCGTGGTGTTTTGCTGCTGGCTTGAAGGCCATGGCTCGATCATGCTGATTTCCAATAGCATCTCTATACTTAAGAAGTCAGAATATATATACTTTATGGGGTCGGAAATAGATATTGTAGAAATTACACACTAAATGACAAACAAAAAAGGGTGTATAAACCTTTTTTCCACTTTTTGTATGTATAAAAAAAATCCTATTTAACCCGAACAAGGAAAGGCAGCCATCGACCACTCATTCTATCATAAAAAAACAGAATATATCACGTTGAACATTAATATTTTATAAATTATAAACCGAATGATAAGTTTATAATTATTACTTTTCACTTGTACATAAAAAGCTTTAAATTTTAAAATTAAAAACCTACCGTTTATTTTCAAAGAAATTTTTATTTGAAATTTCGTAGATCGAGTCTTATACATCACAAATGAGGATTAAAATAAAATTGTACAATATGCCCATTATGATCAATTTTCGAACTTCGATTGTGGTCAACAAAGTTCTTCGAACAAATCTTTTTTTGCTATTGTGAATCTTACTCAATTGGTTTGTTCACAATCTTCCTCTATTGTGGCACACATTTGCTATTGTAAATCTTACTCAATTGGTTTGTTCACAATCTTTCTCAGCCGGCGCTATAAATGAATACTGTTTGTTTACAGATGTATTAAAAAAAAAATGTTGAAATAATTATTAATTAATATGACCACTTCGGAATTATGGTTCGATGATTCTTCTGATGAAGATGAACGCTTATTGGAACTGGCTAGTCTCAGAAAGAGGTTGAGACATGCTTCCAATATTTTAGAAACTAATTTAACGACGTCAGTAGATGAGGTCGTCACAAAGGTATTGCTTAAAAAGTTTTTTTACAGATACATACCAAACTCTCGACTGTGTAAAGTGGCTTTTATGGAATTACTATCTGCTTCAGATGAACTGACTCTTGAACATTTGTGCAATATTCTATTGCCAACTGAGAGTCTTATTTCGCTAGAGTTACAAAATTTCGATAGTGCTGCCAACTTATAGTATGCATTTGACAATCAATACTCGATATTCGATAGCCAAAGAAGATCGGTCATAGAATGCAACTCTTAATAAGGGACGTTTCCTAATAATTAATAAAATTATCAGAACTGTTTTTTAAGCAAATAAATTTAGAAAAAATTTAACTATTATTCGAAAAAAAACATTCATATTCAGAGAAAAGCATTAAAAGCATCGAAGACTATGAATTTATAAAATACTCTCTAAAATATTTACTTTTTATATTAAAACACGTATTTAAACCACAAAAAATGTTGTTTGAATTAAAAATCGATCCTTAGCAATATCCAATTCGGCGCTTAAAGCGTCGAATGAGAAAATTTTTAATCTCATCTATTTTTTTAGAATTTGTTTCAAGATTTAAGTTTGTATAATGGGCCACCTTGGTTGAAAATCAATCAGTTTATTTATATTTTACTATCTATATTATATATTTTTGTTTCTTGGCAAGAGGTGTAGAGACGCAAGCCTGGTAGACAATTTGGCATGGCTTAAATTTTAAGGGGATAGTTTGTTGTTTGTTTTAAGTCGAAATGTACAAATTCCGATGCCATTAATATTTCATAGTATAGGGACGCGATTAAACTTGCTGAAACTTTTAAACAGATTTGAAAAAAAAATGGAATGAAATAATTGCACGTGTAAATTTGGTTTAAGTCGTTAATTCTGCATTCTTTCACTGTTAATCCTATCTGTTCATTGATATTTTATTAGTAGAAAACTCAAAACGGTCGATGGATTCGTATTATCTGTAAACCTAGCATAACCTAGGACTGAAATCCTATCGTTGTAACAATTGGTTATTGTAAAGTGTACCTGATAATTGTACGCACTTTACCAAGCCTGGTGTAGGTACCTTATAATACAGACTTCTTGCTGTTTTAAATAAAATTTTCCCCAAGATCTTTGCAATAAAGTTAATAATATTCAATTATTACATTGGTATTAAAATATAAGACGCTTTGGACCCAATCATTTACAACAGCCGTATAGTTAACTAGTTAGTTAGGAGTGGCAGCCTCTCGCGACGAAGCTAACTTGAGCACAATCGAATGGCCCGTTGTGATACCACAAGGAAGGCGGCGCGACTCCCCTTACCCAGCCGAGAACCATGAGGATTCACGGATGAACTTCGCTATGTCCTCTATAGAGTGAGATGATAGCTCCGAGGTGATAGAGTTCCAAAGAAAGGAGAGCCCAGAATTCATAGTATTCTTCGAGCCAGGAATGGGCAGTGGCACAGGAGGTGCAGTACGGTCTCTTCCTCATCCTCCGAGCCACAGCTGCGACAGAAATGATTAAAGGGCAGACCGAGTCTTTCAGCATGCCTGCCGATTAGACAGTGTCCAGTAAGTATCGAGACCGGGATACTTATGGATTTTCTGTCCAGTCTGAGCAGCTGCCTAGTCCGCTTGAGGTCCAGTGTAGTCCACAGTTGTCTGGAGACACAACAGGAACTTTCCTCTACCCATAAGTTGCGAGCCAAATTGAGGTAGTGGTTCTTTATGGCCATTTTCACCGTTGCCAGAGGAATTCCAACGTCTGGTAGCGAGGAGGCGTTAGGAAGCAATGTGCCCCGTTTAGCAGGATCATCGGCCTCACAGTTACCCTGGATATCCCTGTGACCAGGGACCCAAAACAGGTCAATCTGTGATCGCTCCGCAAGAGTGTTCAGTAATGAGCGACAACTCAGGACTAGCTTAGATGTACTGTATGCACCAGCAAGCGAAAATATCCGAATCGCAAGGCCAGAAAGATCGTCCCTAAGCGCTATTTAGGATGTTTTCAGAATGGCCATTACCTCGGTTTGAAAGACACTGCAGTAGTCAGGAAGTCTAAGGGAGAGTCTTAGTCCAAGGCTATTGGAGAAGATTTTGCAACCGACTCTGTCGTCCAGTTTCGAGCCATCGGTGTAGATGTCAACAGTACCACCCACAACCATTTCGTTACGGACCCATATCTCTCTACTCGGAATATAGATCTGAAACCCGTGGTCCAGAGCGGGAGTAGAAGAGATGTAGTCCACCATTGATGGCAGTGGCACATCCCGAACGATAATCTTAGAGTGCCCTATATCCAGCCTGAGCCAGCGTGAGAGGGCATTAAGTCTGACTGCACAGCATTTAGTCTTTTGCAATACCAGAAGTTTGGTGGGTAGATAGTGGAGAAGAGCAAACAGAGCCTTTGTCGAAATAGTTCGGAGAGCCCCAGTAATCAAAATGGCGGCTGTTCTCCTGACTTTATCAAGAGTCTTTTTGGTTGACCGTTGAGCCGTATACATAATAAAAACTTAGCACAAGGTTGGTAGGAGCGATGAAACTTAGCAGCGTCTCAACAAACCCCTTCAAACAATTTCACAACAAAATTAACCATAAAATTACCTTAAGCTTCAGAAAACCATACTAAGAGCGTCTTCGATGCAAAGCTTTTGTTACACACCTGCTAAAGTCTTAAATGTGCATAAGAACACCCCAACTAAATGATTTCATTAATTGCAGCATTACATTAAGTCCTATGTGAGTGTCTCTCTCTGGCCGTCGCACGGTGGTTCAGAATTAATTTTCATTGGCCAAAACCTATATTTTTTGTTGACACAGATTCTTAAAATTTTTATGTCACCAGAAAGAAAGCAGATCAAAACTAAGGTAGCCGAAAAATTGAGTCAAAACATTCGCAGTAGTGGGCGTGGCATGCTGCTAAAGGCAAAGAATTTATGTTAATTTAAAAATAAAATAAAAATTGTAATATTTGATCTCATATTAATTGCGATTTCTTAAAAACTGTTATCGATATTGAGCTGCGGTTTTTTTTTGTTATGTTGGGTGAACTGTTGTTTTTAAGAAATGGTATATGCGCACCCTGTATAATTTGTAAATAGGGTGTTATGTTTAAAATTGGAAACCTCCATATATTCGCAAAGTTTGAAGTTTAGTAGTATACAACTTCTAAAGGACAAAAAACCAAAACCACCCAAAGAAAGGCAAAAGTGTTCTATTTAAGCCTATATACACTTTTGCACCCGCCCGGATCCGACCGTAGAACACTTTTTCTATTTTAATTTAAATACTCAGAATTTTTACAAACAAATTTCTATCAAAACTACTAGTAAATTTACTTTAGAAGTCATTCACTGCCAAAAGTACAAATTGCAGATAGCAAAACGTAAGGGGAAAGAGAGGAATCTAACTAAAAAGTTAATTTTATTCCAAAAATTGAGAGTTTTAGTACACAAAACAATTTTTGGTAAAATTTCCTTAAAATCCAGTATAAGTTGTATATGACAAATTTTCCCATAGAAAACTTGTATAAACCGAATCAACTTAGGTAGTTAAACTTAGTTTTTTGTGTTTAGGTAATCTACTTTAGGTTTAACACTTTTATATGTAGTATAAATCACAATAATTTGGAAATAAATTTTATTTCCATACAAGTATTCGATTTAAAAAGGCAAATTTATTGTACGTTTTCCAAATCAGCTTAGGTAGTTGAACTTGGTTTTTGTCTTAAAAAATTCCATACAAAAGAAAAATACCTGAGCTAGCCTAGGTAATAATAGCTCTAATATTTTTTTGCGTGTACGTACTTTAAGTTTGACATTTCTTTATTGAGTATATAAGGACAAAAATTTGGAAATAAATTTTACTGTCAGACAAGAATTCGATTTGAAAAATTTGATAAATTTTTGGAAGTTATTTTTATAGAACTTCAACAAATACATTATTTTCAGCTTAATTAAAATATGGAAACTTTCAGCTATAATGAATTGACCGAAGAATATTTTAAAAACAAAAACAAAGAAGATGTTCTAAACCATATTGAAAGAAAATTGAACATAAATGCTATCAGCAGTGAAACGCAATTGGAAATAAAAAACAAAGTATCTGATTTCGTAAAAATATTGCAAAAACGCTACAAGGAAGTTCACTGCAGTAAAAGTAAATTTTACAAGCGCTTTGAAAATTGGTTACAAGGTGAACTTAGTATCCAGGTGATTTCAGAAACCACAAATAAGAAGAGTGGTGGAAGACCAGAAAAATCGCTAGATAACTGTAGCCATAGATCTAAGAGACGAAAACTTAAGAATATAAATGAAGAAATCGGATGTGAAAACATTAAAGATAGTTTTCTTTACAAGCTGCGATCACAAAAACAATTAACGAAAGCGGATATCATTGAAAAAGTCATTTCTGCTAGTCCGCTAAAATCACTTAAAGTAAGTGAGTTGAG
This sequence comes from Gymnosoma rotundatum, assembly GCA_916610165.2. Lineage (NCBI taxonomy): Eukaryota > Metazoa > Arthropoda > Insecta > Diptera > Tachinidae > Gymnosoma > Gymnosoma rotundatum. The sequence continues at coordinate 52,165,591 of OU744338.1, forward strand.
AAAATATGGAAACTGCAATTTAACTCTTTTTTGTAAATGGGGATGCGATGGGTCTTCTAGACAAAGACAATATAAACAATTTTTATGTGAGGATATTTCTGACACAGATATGTTCATGGTGTCATTTTTACCATTGCGATTGATAAAAAACTTAGAGGACTCGGAACCTTCGTCCAGCACAGTGAAAACAAGTTATATTTGGAAAAACCAAACTCGATCGTCTACAAAATACTGCAGACCAATAAAATTTGAATTTAAAAAGGAAACTCATGATACTATTAAGAATGAAGTGACATTAGAGCTCAAATTTCAACACTAAGGCCATTAGAGTTAGAGATAGAGGAACAGGCTATTAAATTGAATTACCAATTAATACTATCTATGATAGACGGAAAAACTGCCCAGGTTTTGACTGATACAAAAGCTTCATCCAGCTGTATTATATGTAAAGCAACATAAATTAAGTAAACCAAGAACCGACAAAGTCGGAGGATAGTATTGATGCATTTGAAATTGGATTATCACCGCTACACACGAGGATAAGATTTATGGAACACATACTGAAAATAAGCTATGATTTAGACTTCGGAGCTTCAGGATCAGTAAGAAATAATGATACCAACAAAGAGATAAGAAAATTGAAAAAGAAACAAGTTCAAGATGCATTTCTCAAGCACGGGTTGATTATAGATCAACCAAAACAAGGATCAGGTAACACAAACAATGGCAACACCACAAGAAGATTTTTTTTGGATCCCGAAACTACATCTGATATAACAGGTGTTGATATAGATGTTATTTCAAGATTTAAAACAATTACTGAAGTACTTGCGTGCAATGAACTAATTAATGCTAAAAAATTTGGTGATTACACCAAGGAAACCGCTGCTATATATACATCCAAATACAAACATAGAAATATGTCAGCAACAGTGCATAAAGTTCTTTATCATGGAGAAGAGGTCATTAAGCACCATTTATTACCAATTAGAGATTTGTCAGAGGAATCTCAGGAAAAAAGAAACAAGGATTACAGGTTTTACAGAGAACATAATACCAGAAAAATATCACGAATTTCTACAAATGAAGATTTATTTCATATATTATTGGCAACTTCAGATCCCTTCATCTCTAGCATTCGAAGCCAATGGAAATTGAATCATTTGGAACTAAATGCCGAAGCTAAGGCACTGCTACAGGACACAGGTAATACAGAGCAGAATATAGAATATTTACAGGAAATATTCCAGCCAAATGAATAATAATTATAATTTGAATTTAGTATTTGAATAAAATAAAGTATACAGACATTAATATTAAATGTTATTTTATTTACCTAGAATCTATTTATAACTATAAATAAATATGTATATAATTAAAGAAAAATTAAATTACACTGTTTTGTTTTAAAATTGACTAAAAACTAGGAAATATGTAAGTATTGTTAGGCATAAAGTTGAAATTTGGACAATCCTAATGAAAATACGGAAAATACCTCAGTGAAAATAGGGGCCACCCTAAGGATAGCAAAATATTGTATTGTCATCCAAGATTGACCCGTGGACCAAATTTGAGCCACATTGTTTAAGGAAAAGTGGGTCAAAAATGAGTTGGCACATTTGAAACGGAATTTCAAACAAGAATTAGGAAAAGCAAATCGAAAGTTCAAATTTAGGCTTGAATTTCTCAGCAACCGCTGAACCGATTTTAATAAGGCCGAAACTCGGTAAAAGCTTAAGATGTTGTCTGTTGACTAAAAAAAGAACTACTAAAAAATCTTTATTAGTTAAAAAGTTACAATGAAAAACGTTTCTGAACCACTGTGCGTCGGTCTTAACCTAACTTAACAAATTGTTGTTCAACAACAAATATACATTTGGAAAACGGTTTAAATTTTAATATGTAAGTGGCCAAACCGTACTCTACTTTTACAAATATCTATCAGTTAGTAATTTTCAATCAAACAAACAAATTTATTCATTTGACAGCTTGCCACGCCGTTATATAGTGTATCCATAGAAAACAAATAAAAAGCAAAAAACTTCCATTAAAAGAAAAGAAAAAAAAAACAAGTTACAAAAAGCAAATTTATCCGGTTAATAGCAGAATGCGCCAGACATACTGGCACGAGTCAGTAAAAAAGCAGAAAGATACACCAAAGAGATACAACAAGCCTTCATTTCAAAGTCTTACGTTTTACAACACGAAACAAATTCTTATACTTTATACTTAAAGCAAAAGCAAGAAATACACGTTTATATAAATTTTATTAAATGCTCAGCGGCTGTAAACAAGTACCAACAAACACTTGGCGATATCAGTACTTTTAAACAAATAAACGTAACAAACACTTGGAAAACTGAAAAGTTGTCATCTTCGTTTTTTTTTTATTGAGTTCATATTGGAAGCTCGTATTCGTTATTATTATTTAACTCACACAAACATTTAATAAAAATCAACTGAATAACTAATTGTATACGGTTGATTGATTTTCACACGTCTTGGGCAGTTAAAATGCATAACGCATTTTGATTATTGTGGCGCTACTATTTTGTTTTAGTTTTATACAAAAAATTAATATTCAATACAACTTAATTTACAATTCAGGCGAAATGCGTTTAAGCAACAATTCATTAATTAATTAAAATAAAGCCGATCGTAAAAATCTTTGATTTTGTATCAAACAATAATAGTTTGAATAAATAACTCTTTTCAAATCTGATTGTTTATAATACAAGAGAACAGTTTTTCGCTTAAAAAAAATATAGCGAATAGTCATATTGACTGAAGTTACAAAATCTTATAAGAAATTATAAAAATTAAGTGAATGAAAAAAAGTCTAAATTTAAAAGATCGGAGACAGCTGTTAATCATGAACTTTTTCTTTACTCTATATTTCATAGTTTGTGAATAACTCTAATCCATCATGTGTAAAGCAAAACGACTATAATATTTTCATGTGAGAAATTTCTCACTTAGAGAACGTAGGCGCCGGTCAACAGTTGACGACATAAAATATTATTTGTTTGCTCCTGTTAAGCAAATTTGAAAATTTCGTCAAAAGCAAAACATTTAAAGAAGACATCCGCAGATGATAAGCTATTAGCTATAGAGGGCGCTGAAGGGCCCATAAAAGCGGCCAATGAAACTCATGGAAGCACATGTACTTTAGAGACTGCTAATCAACCTCAGCGAGATAGGGTAACGGACGCGGCCGGGCTTAAAGAACACCTTTTTCTCGGCCCAATATACTTTTTGTACTCCCAATGAGCCAAGTTAATAAAGCACTACCCTACCATTAAACATGTATTTTATGATGTGTGGCAAACGTGTGATAACTGACACTGATAAATGAAAATAAAATTTTTAAATGTTATAAAATTTATGAGAACATAAAATATATACAAAAAATTAAAAATAACAATAAATAAAATAATTAGAAAAAACAGGTTTTTGGTAATGCTAAATTTTAAGTCATATAGCTGTGACTTGTTTTGGACAAAACTATAATTAAGCATAGCTAACGACCATACGACACTTAAGCTGCTGTATATTAAAAAAATCCTGTTAAGTTTAAAAAAATACTCCTTCGCGATCAAAATGTGATGGATGGCTCACAGCCTGCTTCTTTTAATGTTTGCAAGCAGAGTGGTTCTAATGTTACTACATTTCTGGCTAAAATATGCACACAAAAAATAGTAAAAAAAAAGAAGGAGATGTTTATTCAACTTTGCTTCTTTTTTATTTTAAATATATACGAATACTTATAAATATTTTCTTTAACAATTTCCAGCTTTCAACTGCAGAAATTACATTTTTCCATAAAATATTTTCTATTTTAAAACTTCCCAGCAAAAAAATTTTTTTTTTGAAACTAATGTAATGTGTTTTGTAAGCGGTAACAAAATATGGCAATCACAAAAGTTAGTCATTATATGGCAAGCACTTTTAAAGGTAATGTCTAATTTTTTGCTGGGTTATGTTAATATTGAAGTATGTTTTTTTAAGCTTGATAGAAACTAAAAATTAAATTTTTATGAAAATTTTTTTCTTATTTTCAGTAAACTTTGACAAATCATTTTGAATAGACTGACGCTTGTACAACGCTCTCAAATCATCAAAGTTTTTACTTTGAAAATTAGTCATCAATTCGAGCAACTTTAAGAAGACTTCGTGATTTTTATACTGCACATAATCGTCCGTCTGAGCAAGCCATCCGTCGAACTGTGAGACCACAACATACCCTACAGACTCCATTGCATCCAGAAAAATGCAACGTTTGGTGTGGTTTACATGCTGGTGGCATCATCGGACCTCAATTCTTCGAAAATGATGCCGAATCTCACGTTACGATCAATGATGATCCTAACCACTCCATTGGCCTCCAAGGTCGCGCGATTGGACACCTCTCGATTGTTTACGGTGGGGCCACGTGAAGTCACTGGTTTATGCTGATAAACACCAAACAGTTGACCCAAAATTGGACGTCCAGAATGCGCTTCGTATTGAGCAGCCGCGGTGGCCATATGCCCGAAATCATTTTTAAATATTAATGCCATGTTCTGATCTTTCATTTTTTGTGTTATTTTTTAAAATTTAAAGTTCTATCGGGCTTAAAAAAAATACCCGATACATTTGCTACACATACTATATTTATTCGGTCTCTATTCACTGAAAACACGTTTTACAAAAATTATTAATGAGATGGAAAAATTAATTTTGCCTGTAGTCTGTGTCCCTGTCAACTAAATTGTAAGCACACAACTACTTACTCATTAACAATAAAACGAAACTAAGTCTTACTACAAATAATAATAAATGTTAATAAATTACACATTAAGGTTAACTTTTTATATACTAATTGCTTGTAAAATATTACGAAAAGACAGGAGAAGTTCAGTCACAGTTTAAAATTATAGTTTACATATTTGTACTTTTTTATTATTTTGTTTATTTATTTGTTTATTATTTTTTTTTTTTTTTGTTTTGCAAAGCAAAAGGTCTAGGTTTAATAATTAAACAATTTATTCATAATAATATTTAATTTGTTGTTTTTGCGCCTAAAACAACACATGTGTACATCAACGATCTTCCTTACACAGCTTTTCCTATAAAATAATTACAAGTAGTTGCAGCAACAATTGAGCTCTTTGCGCTCGTCTGCGTCGTCTACTTTAAGACGCCAATTTGTTTTATATACATTAATTTACATTGATTAACTTTTTATTATTGTTGATTGTTTTGTATGGACACATTTCTGTTTGCAACACTTTTTACTTGTAAGTGTAATATGTGAAAATGTTTTTGTTACAAGAACAAGTGCAAAGAGAATATTTTTAAGAGTGTAGAGCGTGCCAATCATGATTCATAATTGCTTATTAGAATAAGAAATGTCAACTGACACTTTTTTTATTTTTATTTATTTTAACTATCATCAATACATTTACATATTTAAAATAATTACGTTTTTCGAGATCTTACTTAATTAAGTTTTGCAACAAATATAAACTTAATTTATTGTGTAAAAATATCTACAATTTAGTATTTACATTAACTGACACTTTTGGATTTGTATTTTATATATTTTTATAAATTTAGATACGTATATACATACCTCCAGCCATATATACATGCATACATACATACATACAAACATATATACATACATACATACATTCATACATACTTACCTAAAAATACATACATACATACATATAAACAAACATACATACATACATACATACATACATACAAACATACATACATACAATCATACATACATACATACATACACACTTACATACATACATACATAAATGCAAAAATAAATACATACATATATGAATGCATGCATACAAACATACATACATACATACAATTGTACATACATACATACATACATACATACAAACATACATACATACACACACACATACATACATACATTCATACATACATACATACACACACATACATACATACATACATACATACATACATTAAAAAATACATACATGCATACATATAAACAAACATACATACATGCATACATACATACATACATACATACATACATACATACATACATACATACATACGTACATACATACACACACATACATACATACATACATTAAAAAATACATACATGCATACTAACATACATATAGATACAAACATGCAGGCAGTGTATATTACATTATAGCCCTGTTGTTTATTAGTTAGGATCTTATAGTTTAGGAGTTATCTATGTTTCAAATATTTGCAGGATCTAATTTTGTTTAGATCGCTTTAAATTCATAAAATTGCGCATTTGTCCTCTTCCCCACTCCCCTTTTTTCAACCCTTTTTTTTTAATAAACATGGAACATTTAACTATTTACATAAATACCTAACAATTTTTATTTTTTTTCCCCTTTTTCGCTCATCTAGCTCTAATTGTAGAAACGGATATACATAGATGAGGACCTATCTATGTTTCAAATTTAATTAAACTCTATTAGCCAAAACTTTGTTAAAATTGATTCAGATACATAAAAATGTCCGCTTCCCAGTTTTCTGGTCCTGTTTTTAAGAGAAGTAACACTTCAGGCATTAATTAGTTCGTTCCCTTTAGGAAAGGGATAGATGAGAGAGAAGAAAGGTGGTGAAAGGAGAAATTATAACCATTTTATTAATTATTTTACTTCGCCGGCGCATATGCTATGAAGAAGTAAAAATATAAATCCCCTATTTTTCCATGAGGAAAAATATCTACCCGTGTTTCAAATTTCATTAAAATCGGTTCAGTTGTTTAGCAGTGACTAGCGCACACACAATATATTAAATTACAATCTCATTGATTTAATCGTGTTATCGATTTTTATGATGACATATTTAAGCAGTAGCGAAAAGAAGAAAGAGAAGCCGTTCATTTTGTAAGAATATGAGGAAGTTGTTTGTTTTTAGAAAATATTTTAATTGCAAGTCATGTCAAACAAATATAAATAAAATTTTTAAATCATTTGTTAGGAAATCAAAAACATATCATTTGTAAATTCAATTGTTATCCCATCAGATGACTTCTCATTATATTAATTCCAAGGCGAAATAAATTAATAACAATCAAACAGTAAAATCAGATCACTCCAATATTCTGTAATGACTGCAAAGTACAAAAAACTAAATAGAACTCAGTAGTACTCAACAATACCATTCAATAATGTTCAAAATAAGAAATACTTGAGATATTTTATTAACATTATTAAGAATTAAGTGGTCGAATTCACTTCATGATTCCGGTTTGTGAAACAATAATATAATTTTTTATTCTTTCTATTGAGTTTTCAAGGTGCTCAAAAAATTCAATTTATTAACTGAAAATTTCATCTTTAAGCTGAATGCAGCGATAATTTTATTTTAAATAAATCAAGGAATATAATATTCGCTACTAAAAGCTTTTATGGAACTAATTTCCAAAGGTGAAATTTAAAATATTCATAATTTATTTATGAATAAATAAAAACTCATTGGGGTCAACGTCATACACAAACAGTAAAAAACAAGTTTTAACTCTATTCATGCATTTTAGAACAGTAAAGTTTTGGCTGAAGTAACAAATAAATTAAAATTAAGTTTGGTTTAAAATTATTTTTTATTTTACTTTCTAAAATTTTAAGATGGATAAAATCATTTACAAATGTATGTGGACGTTTTCCAGAGAAAACAGGAAAAATTTAACCCCCAGCAGAATGTAACAGCGAAGAAATACTTTGGTTTCTGTGTGGACTTCGTCTAACCCAATTAATATTAATTGATTTTGATCCTCATATTTTTATTTACAAAGTTAGTTGGTTAAATAGATGATGATGTTTACAATGTATACAACTTAAGGTAGATAGATGCAAAGAATGCTGATGAAAGATATAGCGATCCAGGAAATGCAGCTGAAATCAATTTCAATTCATTTGTTATAATATCAAGCAGTTTAACTTAATAAACAACGTTTTGGCTAAAGTTTTACATACAGTGCGCGAATAAAATATGGCACGATCCAATTATCAAAATAATTTTTTACAACAAAAAGATCTTAAAACAAAAAAATAAGGTTTCCAACTAAAAGAAATGTAAGCATATTTTTTTTAATCGGTGTTATTAAGCGAATTCAAAAAATAAGAGGGTTATCAATTCGTCTGAATGTTGCTTTTATATGTTTGTGCCGACAGAACTCATTCGTTTTTGAACCGATTTTAAAAATTGTTTTAAAAACATGTTACAGTTTTAAAAATTAAAGGGTGTCACCATAAACCATACTTGACTTTTAAATGTAGGACTTTGTATTTCTAGAGCTCCCAATAGCAAAAAGTAATACAAATATAAATTTAAAAAAACAAAAGGTGCACCCATAGATGACATAAATTGATCTATATGGGCACATTTTTTGAACCGTTAAAGACAAAGGTTTGAAATTTGGACAGAATATCGATTACTATAACTCTTATTATAACAAGTTAAAATATTCAAAATTATGATTTAAAGGGTGTCCTAATAGTTCATTCAATTTGACGCATATAGCCATACTTTTGAACACTTGTAGACAAACGGTTGAAATTTACAAAGAACCTGCATTGGTAAGTCCACTATAACAACAAGTATAAACTTTGGATTTCGAAATTAAAGGGTGTTCCTATGATTGGTGTAATTTTCCCTATATGACTTTTTATTTTAAACCGTTGCGTATAAGCACTTGAAAGTTAGACGATAGAAGTATAAACTAAATATTTATTTTAAAATAAAGGGTGTTATAATAGTTGGTGTAATTTGATATATATGGCAAAACTATTAAACTGTTATGAAAAGACGGTTAAAATTTTCAAAGAACCTTTATTGCTAAGTCCGCTATAACAAGTATTAAATTATAAATTAAAATTAAAGAATATCCCCATAACTAATGTAATTTGAACTGAATGGACCTATCCTTGAAACCATTACAGGCAAACACTTAAAAATTATACAGAATATCCATTAGTATATCCAGTATTATAATAAGTATAAATATTTAAATTTATAAAATAAAGGGTGCCCTAATAGTTGATGTAATTTGATGTATATATTTAAATAGAAGGCTGACAAATATTATGATGCTCGATATGGTGAAATGCTGGAAGACCTAGGTACACCTTCGATGTAGCTCGTGATACATTTAAATTATTACAAGAGAAATTTTATAGTTATGTGGTTGTACAATATTGGCTGTTCTTACGGATTAATTTAGAGACAGAGATCTATGCCAATAACTTCGAAACGATCGCTGCATTAATGCAATTAAGCGAAAATAATGCAATATAGTCATGGCATATTTTGCCAATAAATTAAGCATGTGTCAATAAAGACGTGAATGCTATTTTTCCGATAATGTTTCACATATACGCAGGACTTTATGACTCAATTAAAAACAATTATGCAAAGGAAAAAACTGTTTTCAATAAAATTCAATTCTTGCATAAATAATGGAACAACCGTTTATATCAAAATATATAACAATTTGTAATTAAAAAAAATAGTTTTTAATTAATCTTTTTTATGGTCGGTCTTTATTTAATAAGAAACTTAGCAGAACTCATTTGTAACATTAAAAAATTTTGTGAATTTTAATTAAGACAATTAGAGTTTGTAATACATTTGCAAAATTAACACATAATTTAACTAAAAAAAAATATTTCCATAAAAAATAGAATTTTATTTATGTCGTGTTTACTTAATAATTTGAGAAATATTTATTTAATTAATTTAAAAATGTGTGAGAAACGTCACTTTTTTAATTTATGTATTTAAAATTTTAGTATTAATTTGCATTTAAATGTTAACAGGTAAATTTACTGCTTTCATTAAAATCAGGTTAGAAATTTGACGAAATTATAAAAAGAACAACAAATTAACTTGGGAAATAATTTATTTTATTGTGGGAGCAGTAAAATTATTATTATTATTATTCTTGTTAAATTGTCATATTTTGTGTTTGATAAAAATGATAATCTACTAACTCTATGTCTAGAATAAATTGTTAGCAATAATTAAATAACAAGGAAAATAATTATATGACGTTTTTATTTTGTGATAATTAAATATGCCAATAAAATATTTTTTAATAAGGCAAAAAAATTATAATATTCACTAAGTTTAGTCGACCTTTTTCTTTAATTAAAATGTAATTTTGAATAATTTTTGAGCTTGAAGGTCTTTTTTGAACAGTTATTTTATTTTTCAATATTTCGCCAACCTCCGGTTGGCATCTTCAGGAAATCTTAAAAAAATAAAATTTTTATATTATATATAATAAACATACATATTGACCACTGTACACACAAAATTTACTGATTACAACAACAATGTATAAACTTACAATATGAGTTACAATAAATAAACAAACAATAAAAATTAGTGTTTAACTTAATGTCTGTTATTGCACTGATTTGATTTCTTATTTTTTATTTATTATATGTCTATAGTTTTGCGCGCAATTTTCAATATCTGTTTTATAATTCATTCTCTTGTCCTGTGGTATGTTGATAATATGTAGCATTTCCAAGGTAAATCTCTTATTATATTTCTCTTCTGTGTCTAAAATCTCTATTTGATCAAAGTTTGGAGTATGTCCTCTCTCCGTACAGTGGGCTGCGAGTGCTGTTTTTTGTGTATTTGTTTTGTGTCTACATTTTATGTCTGATTTGTGTCCTGATATTCTGGTTTTTAGTTTGTTTTTTGTCGTACCAACATATACTTGATCGCATATGTTTTCCCCGTCCCCAGTGCAATTGATTTTATAAATAACATTTGATTTGTCCATCTTGTCTATTTTGCTTTTGGTTTTTGTGAATAGTTGTCTTAGCGTATTATGACTTTTAAATGCTATTTTATATTTGTCTGCATTAAATAATCCAGCATTTTTTATTCGTTCTGAGAACTCTGGTATATATAGAACGGATTTATAAATTTTTTCTGTTGTCTCAGTATTACTTTTATTTGTTTTGTCCAAACTGTTATGTTTTAAATTATTAAAAATAAGTTTCTTTATTAAAGTGCCCGGGGAAGGAGTTACTTTTCAAAATAGATCTTATTTTCTTGATATTATTTTCATGGAAACATTCGTCACTTATTGTCAAAACTCGTCTTATAAAATTGTTTGCGGTATTAATTATTATTGTTTTTGGTTGGCACGAGTAGAAATTCACAATCCGTCCAGATCCAGTAGGCTTTTGGTACCAGTCAATATAAATTTTGTTGTCTCTCCTTATAATTAATGTGTCAAGATATGGTAACTTGCCTTGTTTCTCTTCTTCACTTGTAAACTTAATTCTAGGATGGAAATTGTTTAGTTCTCTTAAAGTTTCGTCAATTGCATCTTTTTTCACTATCCCAAAGAGGTCGTCTACATATTTCGTCAGGACTCTAGGCTGTACTTTTAATTTTTTTCTCGTTTCATTTAATAATTCATCCAAAACAATGTCAGCTACAATAGGTGATGCTGGAGAACCCATAGGTAAACCACTGTGTTGACTGTAGACCTTGTCCTTATATCTAAAATATCTATTGTCTTTAATACAGAATTTAAGTATTTTTAAAAATAGGTCCTTAGAAATTGATGTATGTTTTTCAATGTCGTTCCATTTTCTGCTTATTAGTTCAATAGCGTAGTCCACAGGTATGCTCGGAAATAACGACACTACATCAAAGGACACTAATTTTTCGTCTTCAGATATTTCACAGTTGTTAATTCTATTTTTAAATTGTATTGCGTATTGTATTATTCAAAATTACATTTTAAGCAAAAAAATTATTTTTTTTTTTGTTTAGAATTAAATTTTTGAAAACAACATAATCTGTTAATCTAATACTTGCTGAATTAGGCCGTTTTTTTATTCATCAAAAAATTACAAATTAAAAAAAAAAATTAAAAAAAAACGAGAATTATTCTTATGCCGGATTTTAAGGACATGAAAAATTTTTCGTATTCAATATACCCGTCACCACAAAAAGTGGAAAAAGTTTGTCATTCCGTGTGCAATTTCCACAATATCCATTTCCGACCTCATAATGTATATATATTCTAACTTCTTATGCATAAAGAATTCGATTGAGCGATGTCCGTCTGTCCGTCCGTTTGCCTCGGGAAATTTGTTTTCACCAAAAAAATAATATATCAACCGATCAGATATAGTGTCAAAGAGGTGCTATTGGAAACCAGCATGATTGGTGCATGTTAATCCAGGCAGCAGGCAAAACACCACGCATACCTCTAATTTGTTCGTGTCATTTGGAACAATAAAGTAACTCTAGTCAAAAAAAAAATACATATATGGGATGATAGAAAACTAAAAAAAAAAAACATCAAGTGAAAAAATTGGCACGTCAAGTTACGGGGCTCTAAATTTTAAAATTTTTTGAAATATCAAAATGGGTATCATTTTAAAGATTGTAAAGAGATCGTTAAAGAAATATTAAAATTTTTTAAAAATGCTTAACTCATTAAGAGCCGATGGCATTTTTATGTAAAATAATATATATGCAGAAAAAAATTTTTTATTTTTTTATTTTTTAATTCTCTAGCACCCCAATATTTTTTTTTTTTTTTTTTGAAGGGTGTTACTTCACTAAACTAGATTTACGTAGACAGTTAGGGGTATATAAGATTCGGCATAGCCGAATATAGCGCTCTTACTTATTTTTTATTAATTTTTTGCTTGAATACATGAAGTTTATACGTCGTACTTATATAAATAGGAAGAATATTTAAAAATGATGTAAAGAATTTACGTCTAACGCCTTAAAGTATTTTGAATTGAGCTTTTCTGGCTTAAAATGATGATGATAAACATCACAACGTGAAATAGTGAAATAGAATAAAAGCTAACCGTGCAAATTATTTGTTTTCTGGAAAATTGTAATAAACGAGTTTAAATTTCAGAACAAAAAAATCTTAAGGTAAATCCGCTTTTCTATAATCGATAGCTAAATTCGAAGGAAATTTATTTCATGCGCTCACCAAACACTCTTTGATAGCGATTAACTTTTTGTTAATACATAACTGATAATGCAATGTGGATGCGACGATTTCCAACAATTTCGCCGCAAAAAAAACAATGACAGCAAAAACGGCGAATTAGAAGGCACTGATATAAGCGATAATCCAAGTTTATAACTCCGAACGTAATTCTAAAGTAAAAAGTAGAGCAATTGAAACCAAGCTTTTTGTTCATTATTTTAAAATGGCACAGATTCAAAAACTTTTGGCATATTTTCTAACGTCATCCATATTTTTAATACACAACAAAAAATTTTTTTTTAATTTATTTTAAATCGTTGTGGATTTAATGAAAAAATCGAAAATTATAAATTTAAAATAAAATCTAAAGCTGCACCCACATATGAAGAGTTCTAAGCCATGTAAGGCCAACTTTTAATTTTAAATTTTTGCTGTAAAAATTTGTTGTTAAAATATTAAAGCCCCTGTCTATTACGGCTCAAAAAATAATATATAAAAAAGAGATAAGATAGACGGGCGGGCAAAAAGACATTGTAGCGAATACAATAAGGTGACGTTGTTACCCTTTGAATACCGAATCACAAAAACAGTAATATTCGTTTGCTTCGTTCCTTTGAAATACAATTGCTCACAAAAAAGGAAAAAGTAACAACAACAAAAATCTAAAATTTATTGAAAAATTAAAAATTCACACAAAAAAGTTTTTAAAACTCACTAGGAAATCAAAATTTCATTAAAAAATTTTATGAATTTTTTAAATAAACATATCGCACTTGATCAACAATAGGGTATTAACTCAAAATTTTTTAAATACCACTTTTTTCAAGAAATCAGCTAACAACACCAATATCTATGTACTGTAAAAATTTCAACGTATTCCATTTACTCTTTCATCTAGAAAACCACTTTTGAGACCATATTCATGATAATGTAGGTAATATATAATAAAGGTAATATTTCAACAAAAAGGTATTATTTCGAGTTAATACAAAAGTTAACATGGAACTGATTCGTAAATTTAAAAAAAAAAGATATTATTTTGAGTTGAGTCTCTTTTCAATTTGGTTTTATTTTGAGTTGATAGTGTCTTGTTGATAAAATTTGTTTCATTTATGATCGAAAAATTATAGAAAAATGGTATTAACTCAAAAAATTGATTTTTTTTTTTGCAATACTTGCACAGATTTCTAGGAAAAACGATGTAAATATATTTTTAAATGGAATTTGCTTCCCATGGTATATTTAAATTTTTAAATTCTGTTAAAATGTGGCTACAAACAGTTTTTTGATTCTACTGAAAATTTTAAAATTTTGAGTTAATACCCTCTTGTTGATCAAGTGCGTTATATTTTTTTTTAATTTATTTTATAAACAAATACATATGAATGGGTTCCGATGGCAACCCTTAGGTAAAAAAATGAAAGAAGAAATAAAAATAGTTACTCAATGGTTACTGGGTTTTTGTAAAAGGAATTTTTGAGTTTTCATGGTATTTTTGCCTTATTGATTCAATTGAGTTCTTATTTAATCCATTTGGCTTCTGATATAAGACTCTGAGGTTTACAAAATTTGGGCAGAATCCACTGGTGAGCTTTATGAGCAGTAACGAAATGGCTTTCCCCGCAGTAATACATTTCATTCTGTAGTTTTAAAAAATAAAAATTTTATGAGAATAAAATGAAATATTTATTTTTTATACAAACTTCGTGCTATTTTTTATTTAATTATTCCGATTAGTTAATTACCGATATTGATTATTGAGGGTTAAAGCACGTCTCGATGACCATTTCGTTACCGCTTACATAACTCTTCAGGAAACTTCTGACAAACATTTTAAATAAACTAGAGATTTTTGTCCAAACAATAAAGTAAAGACAAAAATCAAAGTTTAAGCAAAAACAACAATAACCAACAGTAATTCTATATTTCTTTCTTTTTACATTAAAATGTCATCGGCTCTTAATGGGTTAAATGTTTTTAAAAAATCTTAGTATTTACTTAAAGATCTCTTCAAAAGCTATAAAATAATTTCCATATTGTTATTAAAAAAAAAATTAAAAGTTCAGAGGCCCATAACTCGGAAAATGTGGGCGAGCGCCAATTTCTCACTTGATTTTTTATTTTATTGATTTTTTAACTCTCTATTGCCCCATATATTTGTTTTTTGGTTGGAGCTACTTTACTGTAGGCGTTGTGTTTTGCCTGCTGTCGCGAAGGACAAAGACCGATCATTCTGATTTACAATAGCACCTCTTTCGACACCATGTCTGATCGATTGGCGAATTTAAATCTTCCCTAGCTGACTCAGTCGACTTTGCTATGCATAAGAACTCAAAATGTATATTCCCAAAGGGGTCGGAAATGAAAATTGTAGAAATTACAAACGATATAACAAAAAAAAACTAAATTTACCAACTAATCGAAAACTCACTCAAAACTTGAAATTTGCCCGAAAAAAATATCCTCTTTTCAAAAAGTTTTTATTTTAAATAAAAAAAACAATTTCGATGTAAAAATATTTACCTACAACCAAAACAGATAACTACCATTAAACAGAAAATTCACTTTAAAAATTTTAATTCACTACATCCAAAATCGAAATTATTAATGCTGTTGATCTTTAAATCATTTTATTCATTAGTAAAAAATTTACAGTGTCCTAGAGAACTTTTCGTTCATGGCAGAAATATTTATAAAAGTTTTAAGTCTTCAAAAATGAATAATTGAAAATTTGTCGACTTATTACTCTTCTATATCATTTTATTGCCTTATTTGATTCCATAAGTAAAACAGACATTTTATAACTACGCGTAAAAATATCCATTAACTTACCGTGTTGAAAACACCTTTTTCTATGCCAATATTGTTTTTTAGCCAAAAATGTTCTAAATTGTATTTGCAGAATTAAGCCGCGATTATTCCGGTATTTCATTAACGTGAAATTTACAAATTAAAATTTACAAATTAAATCTTTTTAAACAAATTTTATTATTTTATTTAGATTTTAATTTAGTTATTTTAAGTCCGTTTTTAAAAAGCAAAGGCCATTTTTGTTCTTTTAAACTTAAAAAAAAAGTAAAACCACACACAAAAATTATTTCAGGCTTTAAGAATCCTTTTAGAAGCTTTTTTTTAATCCAAGCAAATATTTAAAATATTTTTATTTCTTTTAATCACTTAATGCACGTTTGTTCTTAATTATTTATTTAAAAATTTTTAAATAAATTAATTTATAAATTGTTTTAATTAAAAATCAACAATATCTTTTCTCACGATTCGTTCGTATTGACAATATGCGAATAAATGTTTCTGTTTTTTGTAGACGTTCGCTATTTATATGAAGCTTTGCTTATATGAATTTTTTTCTTTCTATTCGTATCTCATGGATGCATAAGATTGTTGGCAAATTAGAGAAATACGATACGATCCATTAAAAAAAATATATTCACGAAGCTGTTTTACGATAAACGAGAAAATTTATTAAGAAATCACGATCATTGCTGGTGTTGTTAGAGATACTTACACATTCAAAGTATCTCTTGGTTTTTTCTTTGAGGATTATGTCATCAAGGCTAATGGAGAATTTTGTTTTTTAGAAATACTTCTGTTGTAAACATTTTATTATTGAATTTAACCAAGTTTTATTTGTTTAAATAATAAAGTATTCACGCATAAAGAAGAACTTATTTGTAAAAGCCATGAACGCTGTCTTGAAAATTTATTTCTATAATATTCACACACTTTGCGATCAAAATGTTTAAAGGGTTTTTGGTATAATTTTGATTTGGTTAATTGTCTTTAAATTTAATTTTCTTCGACCTATTTAATTGAATAAATACTTCAGCTCGAGGTTATTTTTTTTTTATTAATTTTTATGAAGTCAGTGAATTCACAAGTGAACATTTTCGTGCCATCATTTTTCACAACTTTCGACGTGGATTATCACGACAAGAGTGCACTGATGAACTTAAGTCTTTGTATGGCGATGAAGCACCATCCTATAGGACTGTGAAAAATTGGAATAATGAATTTAATCGTAGCCGAAGCTCGCTCAAAGACGAATTCTGTGAAGGTTGTCCAAAAACGACTGTTGTGCCAGAGAACATTGATGCCGTGCGTGAACTCATAATGCAAGATCGACATGCGACATACCGAGAGATAGAGACATCCTTAAACATTTCTTCCACCAGCATACATTCGATACTGCATGAACACCTGGCCGTAAAAAAGGTTTGTTCTCGTTGAATCCCGCACAATTTGAAAGTCGCTCAAAGAAAGGCTCGTGTCGATTGGTGCAAAGAAATGTTGCAAAAATACGATTGCGGTGCTTCAAAAGACGTTTATAAGATCGTCACAGGTGACGAATCATGGATCTATGCGTATGAGCCCGAAACGAAACAACAATCGACCGTGTGGGTCTTCAAAGACGAGTAAAATCCAACGAAAGTTGTTCGTGGAAGAAGCACTTCGAAGCAAATGGTCGACTGTTTCTTCGGCAAAACTGGTCATGTGGCGACTGTTCCGCTTGAGCAACGTAGGACGGTCACTTCTGAGTGGTATACTATAATTTGTTTGCATGAAGTCATCGGAGAAATTCGAAAAACCAACAAGAGAAGACGAATCATTGTTCAGCATGACAATGCGAGCTCTCACACATCGACTCAAACCAGAGCATTTTTGACCGGCCAAAACGTCGAATTAATGGGTCATCCGCCGTACAGCCCTGACCTGGCACCTAATGACTTCTTCTTGTTTCCGCACACCAAGAAAAAATGCATTGTCAACGATTTTCGTCGCCAGAAGAAGCTGTTGAAGTGTTCAAAAACCATGTGTTAGAGGTGTCTCAATCGGAGTGGAAAAAGTGGTTCGACAACTGGTTTGAGCGCATGCAAAAGTGTATAAATCATGCTGGAGAATACTTTTTGATTATAAATATTCGCATTTTCACTATTAGGCCAGAAATATATAGAGCAGCCCTCGTATGCAGTTCTGCTAAAATTTCGAGTTTGGAGTTAAGTGTTGTTTGTTTATATACGGAGTCAGAAATGTGCAAATTTTTTTAGAGATTTTTTTTTATTGCATACAACGAATTTATTTTATAAATATCAGTATAGAAATAAATATGTATTTGACAAATAGGAGTCGCAAACTATTGTTGAAAATGTACAAAAATTCATTACACGAACAATTGCCTATACTTCTGTTATTATTTACATAAGTTCCGGGAGAAATATCTCTCAGAGATGTTATAACGACTCTGTATTAATAGAGAACTTTAAAAATTCACTGAATTTTCTTTTGATCAGCGTACCATTAAACATAAATTTGCCTGGATTTTTTTTTTAAATACCAAGGCTAAATCTTGCAGCCTCTATCGAAATTTAATTATAATTAAATTTTTTTAATAGTACAGAAAGGATTAATTTCGCATGATTAAAAAGATTGAACAATAATTGCGGATTTAACATACATTTTGTATGTAACACACATTCAGGCCTGCCATATTTGCCGATTTATCGCCTCAAATTTATTAAAGTGCCGATTTGACGATTTTGGCTCCAAAAATGCCGATTTTTTGATAAACAATGTAACAAATTAACTTTGTTTTAGAATAATATATTTATTTTGAACAACAAACTTGTAACATTATAAACAGACAAGTATTAATAAGTCAGCAATTCTTCTAAAGGTACAAAGTTTGGGTTATTTGCTCTTATATAAAACGTTGGAAAAACAGTTATTAACTATATGTGAGCTACTAAAACATAAAAACTTCTCACTGGCGTGAATGAATCAACCGATCTATGCGAGACCAAGTATTAGTATTTGGTTGTACGTATATGTGAAAAATTTAAAATTCAGGAATATTTCCTCCGTGATAATCGTAATCAATGCAAACTATTTTACACAAAATCACAAGAACTACAAGTCCAATTCTATAGGATTCGGTGCTGCCGTTATGCCAGGTACTAATAATTAAAAACTTAAGAAAAACGATATATCAGATTTATTTATTATGAATTTTATTTGACACTCACTTGCATCATATGGTGTATTTAATGACCTTCCGAATATAAAACTCTACTTAGAGATATTTAAAATTACGTGGCAAATAGCTCAGAAAGTCTTCATCAATTTCAAAAGATTAAAAAATTACTAGAAATAAATAAAAATTACTGCAGCCAAGTAAAACCAGAAGGCTGTCACTTGAATACTAGATTTGTATGGGGCGTTAAAAACTTGCTTTTCAATTGCTGCTTCTGTTGATCAAATCGATATAGCAAAAACAATTACAAGAAAACTAAAAGGGACCAAATCAAATATATTTAACCTCTTTAAATATATTTTTAAAATTGTTTATACTATAAAGAGAATATTTTAAATTGAGTCAACTAAAAATCACAATCCATAAATCTTTAAAAATGATTAATTATTTGATACTTTTTGTTAATAAACTGTATTTTATTGTTTTTGAAATGTGTTTTTTTTAACTTGCCGATTTTTGCTTATTTTTTAAAATTAAAGTGCCGATAAAGGCGATTATTTTGTACAAAATTGCCAATTTCTGGCATTTTTGCACACATTATTAACAACTGTCTGGCAATATTTTGCATTGCAAACAAAATCATTGTCGACATTGCTTATGACTGTAATTGTTATAGGAATGTTACCTATTCGATACAATAGACAAATAACGTCACTGTGCTCACAAGACTTAATTGTTTTGTCAGCGATAAATCGAAAATTCTCGAAATTTTGCTTTTTTTAAAGAATAAAATAGTAACAAAAACTAAACAATTGTCAATATCTTACAATAGATTATAGAAGAATGTAAGAAGCATGGCAAAATAATACAAGGCGTGGTCGCAATGGCGAATTTATTACTTTCGCCGTAAACGCTAAATGTCAAACTCCAAATATGTATAAATTTTTTTGTATGGTGTTTGACATTTAGCCTTTACGGCGAAAATTAATTAATTCGCCATCGAGACCACCTGTATTATTTCGCCATGGTAAGAAGAATAAAAAAAATTGCCAAGTGCGAGTTGAGCTCACAAACGTATGGTTTTCGTACTACGTATGGGCCAGTCTTGGGACTTTATTATTACCAATAAAATTGTATTGACATTTTTTGAAAAAATTGCTATGAAAAAACTGACTACAATTAATGCTAATGATATTTTTTACTAATTGTAATAAAATTTGAATAAAACTGTTTAATTCCTAATTGAAATTGAAAAGAAATAATTGTTGTTTTTTTTTGGAAAAATAAGTTTATGATAGCAGATCCTTTAAAAAGACTCTACATAAAACAAATAATCCTTAATCCTTTTGTAATTTATCAATTTTATATAAGATAACTGTAAAACTTGATTTCTGAGATCTCAGCTAGTAGTTGTTATTACCTACAAGAAAACAAAAATATGTTCTCATAATGTCTCATTTTTCCTGAGTATGTTAAAATAAATATGCTTCACCAAATTTTTGTGATCGAAATGCCATTTTCAAATAATTATCTGTTATACTTTTATTATCTGTTACACAACTGCCAACTATGAACTGTCAGGACTAATGTTTTTTCAAAATGGCGGAAAAACAAAGTAGTATACCTTCCGGGCGGGCACCCTGCACGTCACATGGATCTGTAAGTTATCTTTCTACTACTGTAAACTAAAGGAAACTAATAAAAAGCCTTATAAGACACACTAAAGTTAATCTCTAAAATTAATCTAGTGAAAAAGATTTTGAATGTTAGCGAATTGTACAACGATTGGAATCTTCAAGTGACATATGCGGGAGAAGAAAAGTATGTATGATGTGTAGCAGTGTGCATTTTTCGATTGCTCCTTATTATTAGAATCTATTTCCTTTAAAACAACATCGTTAAGGTGTCAGTTCGTTTTCCAGTCCCCAAAGCAAAACGTTTTTTACCTTCGCATTACGCACCAAATACCACCATCAAGTAATGGTACTTTTCAATAATAAAAAAAGAAAAACCAATAAGCGATATTCGATAAGTGCGTCATACAACTTTAAGGTTATGAGATGGGGGCATGTCTATATGTGCCTGTCAAATTTAAAACTTATACGCACCAGCTTCTAAAACTCCATTGTCACACAAATTAGATTTTTGCTTTATCAAAACTTTTGGTTTTTTTTTAATTGTTGCTTGTAAAGCTTTTACATATCAGCAAATATTTTTTAATAAATAACGCACGAATCCTAATCAATCTTAATTTTTTTAATTTAACACCAAAGGCGCCGCAATACTCTTTTAACGAAACATAACACGCAATTGTAGGCTCGTTTTAAATTAACCTTCTCTTTTTATTAAAACTTCATCAACTGTTTTTCCTCTTCTTTTTCTTTTGGAAATCAAAAGCGTAATTAATTGATCGGCAGCAATCTCTTAAACGTTACATCTCTTTTTTAATGTTTTATTGGTTGCGTTGAAAATGTGTGATCATAGAAATAATTTGCAACAGCAGTTACTTTTGGTGATTTACATACATATTTAGAAGTTGACCTAAATTTTGCAACGTTCCCTTTATCGCATTTTTTAAATTTTATTTGTAGCCTTTGTTTATTTGCCTTTATTTTATTCATTTATTTTTTTATTATTTTTTTTTTATATCTATATCACAATGGACCGTCTGGGCCTCCAAGTGGAGGTGTCTTTTTACCCTATATTTTACATTAAGCCTTAGATCAGTGATTTTTAACCTACTCCAAAAAAGGAAGGAAGGAAGGAAGGTTATCAATCCGTCTGATTTTATCTATATTTGTGCCCGAAAAACTCAGTCAATTTTGAAACAATTTTTTATTTATTTATTTATTTATAAATTTTGAAAGGTGATATTACCAGCTTAGTGCAAAATCTTAACCCATCTATGTCATTATAACCGTCCATTTGAAATTTAAACAAAGCTAATAGCGCTATAGCTTCCAACAACAGAATTAGACGTATAACAAATTGAAGGGTGTCCTCATAGCTGACATATTTTATGGCCATATCAACCATTCAACCGTCATAATCACACACATAAAATTAGCATAGAACGTGTATTACAAATATAAACATTTTAAGTTAGAAATTATAGGCGATGTAATTTACCTAAAATTTTATAAGATTGAAGTTATTGCAGTGATAACTTACGCAAGTATTTAACATTAATTATTATACGTTAACTTTTTAACGTGGACTCTTTCGAATGAATTACAAGTTTTCATAAAGATTATTTATTTACTTTTTTAATTCGCACCCAGAGGGCAGAAAGCGCACGCAAGACACCATGCTAAGTATGATGCAACTCTACTTGGACCAGACATATTATTCGTTAATGCCGTCTTGACTATATTATTGAGAAAATAAAGAAATAAAGTAAATTCACTTATTTTTTGAGACCTATCTGATGACGCCGACATTAAGGCCCACTTCTATCAATGGTAATCCAAAAAAACTCATATATAATGTTACTACGAATATGCATATGATCTGGCTGCACTTTACAAATATGTAGTAATATTACCGAGAGTGTAGTTAACAGAGCACAGTGGGGCTGAATCAATATATTTTGGAAATAAATCAACCATTTTTAAAGGGCTAAGCCGATTGATCCAAAATTTTACAACAGCGGACAGAGCTTAAGTTTTGAAGCTGGCTACCATCCAGTTTTCAAGGATGGCGCTATGTGGCAGCAAAGTTGGGTACCTCACACCTGAAATTTTTTCTAATGCTTGGAGTTTCTTTATACTAATTTAGATAAATCTAATGGCAAAAAATCTGCAACATTAAGATAATAAAAATTCCCCAATTCCTAAAATTAGAGCCAAAAAAAATTTTTTTTGCTCTTTTGTCCATAAATTCCACATATGGACTAGGGCTCATATATATATGGCTTTTTTTTAAAGAAGTCTGCTTCTTCCAATCCCAGCTTTGGTATATTAGTAAATATAGGGTAAAGTAAAAATTTTTACGAAAATAAGTCCATCTTCTACGTGGATGATCAGTTTTATACGAAATTTGGTTTAAACACAAGCACATATAGTAAGCTTAAACAACTTTGAAACCACATAGCGCCAGCCCTGGAAAATAGATGATAGCCAGCTCTTAATCTTTAGCTCATGCACTGCTCTGCTTTGCTCATGCCAAATTTCAGATCAATTGGCCTAGGCCATTACAAATGGCTGAGTTACTTCAGCAGAGTTAAATAAAGTTGTTACTTCTACCACTAACAAAGTGTGGTGTGTGCGAACAGAATAGACAGAAAATTTAGCATTGGTAAGCGTATCTTCTTGTTTGCTAAACAGAAGATATTGAATATGAGTTTAAGTCCCAACAGATCCTGCAGTCTCAACGAGAAGAAAAAAACAGTTGTTTGTTGTGTAGCCGCGCGTTGGTTAATTCACCTTCATATTAAATAAGACTCAATATACTCGTAACAACAGTGTGTCTGAGTTGGTACAAAAGGGCCGAGTTATTAAACCAGGAGAGATCATGAGTTCAAGTCTCACCGGCGCCACAGTGTAGTATGGTCTGAATGCTTGTGCGGCTTGCAGGCACATATTTGCTTAACAAGTGTAGATGGTTTAATAACTTTGTTAAGGCGAAGGTTTAATAAACAAGAGACTTTTCAGAGTCTAAGAATCAATGACAAGCGTCAGGCTTCTTTCAAAGGAATGGAAACAAATTTTGGTTTGCTTCGGTTATCATTCTTTAACATAGTGCCATTTAGCTTTTTGCATTTTAGTTCACGATCTTTAACGACCTCTTCGCAAAATATCATAGAGACAAATATACACAAGTATAGTTTGTGTTGCAAGTTGCCACTGGCAACGGTTTAAAGTTTTTTTTTTTTTTTTATTATCTGAGTCTATGGCAAAAAATCCTTACAGACTGATACACATTTGATTTTTTACAATTTAAAACATTAAATTACATAACTAAAAATTACATTTAAGTTAAGTATTTAAAAGCAATATTATAATGCGTTTAATAATGTTTACATTTAAAGAAAAATCAATTAAACTATAAGGATTGTTAAAATCGCAACAAATTCTTCTAAAGAGCTCATCGATGGAATAGTTTTGGCAAACAAATTGAAAGTAAATTGGTTGAAAATTTCTGGTTGGAGGTACAGAAATATTAAAGTATAAGTTTCCCATAAGGAAGTCCGAACAAACATCTCCAGTAATCAAATTAAATAAAAACGTAACATTAGGCATACTTCTTCGGCTTTGTAGAGACGGTAGCCCAATTTCAGCAAGTCTGGTTTAATATGACGGTAAATTGGAAAAATTATTTCAGTACAAATTTCGTAAGCAAAATAACAGAAATTGTTTTTAAAGAGACTTAATTTTATTACTATGCACGGTATACTGTGGATCCCAAACAGCTGAACCATATTCTAAAATTGATGTGAACATCAGTGAATTCCTTGGCCCATCGCTTTATGAAAGCAAGTACCCCACGGGCTTTATTTGATATCATAGCAATATGTTGAATAAAGTTTAATTTATCATTTTATTAATAATAAAATACCCAAATCTGGGATTGAATCAACAACTCCCAATTGCTAACCTTCAAGAAAGGACAGATTGTATATATGAATTCTTCTGGAAAAGTTCAAATGTTTGCACTTCCTTAAATATATAACTCTATTAAGTTCATCATGCACCAAACGAAAAATCTGTCTAGAATCTGTTTAAGGAAGTTGTGGTTGTCAAAGTTGTTGTAACTGTGAAAAATTTTTACATCATCAGCGTATGTATATTAGAACATTTGAAAATTTAATAGCAGTAAGTAAATCCTTGATGAAAAGCGTAAATAAAACTGGACCAATATGGCGACTTTTTTTGCAATTAAACTATTTGGGTATTATCTTAAACGTTTTTTAATAATTAATTTGCTTTTTAAAAGAGGTCAACGTTAAAAGATATTTTAGATGTTTTGTTTTCAAGTAGAAATCTTTTGAGGGGGGTTTGAAAAATACAAATAAATCCAAAATGATTACCAAGTTTTGCAAGATTCTTCATTATTACGAAACCAATGTTTTTAATTTTTATTGTTTCACTTAAGAATTCATTAAGACCAAGTATTGACTTATTTTCTGCGTATCTATTTTTATTATAAATCTTTATTGTCGCACTGTTGACATCACTTGATCACTAAACAAGCTATTATAATTAACTCTCCCATCTATTCGCAAAATTAGAGAGTAATTAAGAAAGATAAAAAAAAATATTGAATTATTTTGTTACATACAAAAACTCTTCTTACACCAGGGAACGAAAATAACAAACTATCTTAAATAGTTAAGAAATAATCCGAATTCCAATAACTTCTAAACTGTTTAAACATTATTGTAACCAAGGCAGATTAATATACTAGGTAGTGGCAGTAGATCAGTTGACTTTCTTGTTTATGTTTTCAGATGTCATATTTTGTTTACACTTATTATTTTTTTTTTCCTACAAAAATTTTTTTCTTACAGTGGTGTTGTGGAAATATTTTTAAAATTTTCATAAAACAAAATTGTTTCACACACTTTTTGAAACTGAATTTTATTTACAATTTGTAGGCTTCGCCCCTTCATGATTTTGTTTGCTCATTTTATATGTTTTTACACATTTTTGGTTTTTACATATAAAAAATAAGCTGACATAATCACGAGGTTTAGGAAGCTCCTTAAATATATGCATGTAAGTAGCATCAAAGGAAAGCTTATGACGTCTAGATTAATAATATTCTAATTATTTTTTTCGAGCTACATTTTAAAAAACTGAAAAAATGATGTTAAGATGGGTTTTTGAGAAATTAAATATCACAACGCATCGGGCTATTCCTACAAAATTTTTAAGTAATACAGCTAAAAGAGTTTTTAATCAAATGGTGAAATAAAATTTAAATTTTTTTGTTTTCCGTATAAATTCCCGGAAAGGGGAAAATGTCCCAAAAAATTGTTTTTTTTTACAAAAGAGGCCTTAAATAATCACGGGGCTGTCAAATGTTTTTGGAGTATGTAACCAAAATTTGGAGACTTACCGTTTACCTTTTTTTAATCAGTGATTTGCACTCCGAGGAATTTTACAATAATTTTAAAATTTTGTTCCAAAATTGGTAATGTTGGAAAGGGCTGGAGGGGGAACCGTTATAATTGTTGACTTAATTTTGCTTTTATTCGCATTTGCTATAGTTTGTCTTTAAAATTTTTAAACAAATTTGCTATTACTGAAGTAAAGTAACATAAGCAAAAACAAAAAAAGAATACCAGCTTTTTGCGGAAAGTCCTTAAAAAACGATATTTTTTCTCAATCAAAACTTTAAACTTGTTTATTTTAAATTTTATTAATAATATAGCAAATGTCTTAAAGTAATAATCCGATAATTAATAAGCGTACTACGCCTAAAACACTAAGTAAAGATTAGCTACATTTAAACATATTTTTATAGACATTTTCAAGGTTTGATTAAATTTAAAAAATCTTAACATTTGAGTTAAAAATAAACTTCTTATCACAATTGGTTACGTTGGACATTTTATTTTTAAAATTTATTTTTTGTTTTTAAAATGTCCAACGTACCCAAATTTGGTACCCTACCCAGAAGCCCTCTTTCACCCTAGGGGTCTGAACGTCCGTAGATTTACTGCGTAACAGCTCTGCTCTGCCTCTGTAGAATTTCGTTGAGATATATTGAGTGGTTTATAAGATACCCAATTTTGTCAAAAAAAAGCTTTTTCAAACCACTGTGCGTTATTTAAATTTGACATCTGAAAATATATTTTACACAAACAAAATACATGTTGTTTACTTATTGTTGTAGTTGTTTTAGAACTGCTATTACCTGTAAAATTAATGTGCCTTGATTGTAACCTTCACCGCAGGTTTTTAAAGTATAGTTATTCTCAAACTTCTAATAAAAGAGTCGATTTAGCAATGTCTGCCCTTAATCGGGTTGAAATCTATTTTGCGATGTCCCCTGATGAGCTACAGTATATTTATGACCACCATTCTATATTAGTGTTGCATGGTGTTAAATTTAAAAGCAAAACAGGAAATTCTTTTCAAAAATCGTTAATCAATTGTTGGAATTATTTATATCTACGTCTTTTAATTGTTTCATATAATTTTTTTTTTTTTTTTTTTTTTTTGTACAATGATTCTGTTTATGAAAACTTTTTAATGTCATATTTTTGGTCATTTAGAAACTTTTCAAAGAATTTCTCTTAATGTACCGCCCAAAATGGTGCTATAAATTGTGTTTTTCAATTGAAAATAATTAATTATTAACAAGAAAATTGTTTTTTAATTAAATGCAGCGAAAAAAAAATTTACACAATGAAATAGTCAGCTCGTTGAGTTATTGACCAATTTGTGATTAAATAAATAAAATGAATAAATCCTTTCAAATGCATATTCATACAATTTAAAGTGTATTTATAAATTAAAATCTTCAAAGCTTCTTGAGAACAAAAGAGTTTAAAATTAACAGAGTTATAGTTCATAAAACTAGATTAATTCGCACAGAGCCAGATATTTGATTTTTCAGTTAAAGGACGGAAGTACAAAGCAAATAATTTTAGTTAGGAACCTAAAGCAAATAGCGACCGATATTCTTGTAATTTCCGCCTAAATTAACTTGCTGGCTATCTGTAAAGAATGTAGTACTTTACTCTTTGCCATAAAAATCGACCCGTAATATCACATCGTTATATCGTAGTGAGTGATATATTCATATTGCTGAGATATATTCATATTGACAGAAACTGAATACAATAGAATTCTAATGATTCATAATCACAGCGGTAATTTTTTATGATCAATAGAGGTTTTCGATATAAAGAGATTTCGGTTTAAGGGCGTTTAAAAAATGTGAAGCGACGGCGGTCGAAATTGATCGAACTTGGAATGACATAATTTATTTAAATTTTCATTTAAATTTTGCTTTTCGTTACGAAATATAAGACTTTACTTACACGATGCAATTTTTCTTGCAATTATTTTGTTTTTTTTTTTTTTGCAATGGGTGTGATAAGCAAAAGAAAAATAAACGACATAAGGTTTCATTTTTCTTTTTGAAATCTGAATTTAATATTGGCAGGGGTATATAACCACAGCGCCAGGGTATCCCACAAGTTTTCAGATATAAACAGTCTCTTCAGGAGCTGCACATCAACCTATACCTTCGTATAGGAAGTGGTAAATCCTGAACAGGATATTGAAGTATTAATGATTATGTATATATTTTTTTTAAATTTGTTAAAACAATAACATTTTTACAAAAGCCAGTTGAGAAAAAAAGTGCGCGTTGCGTCTTTAATTATAACCTCACTTTTTTGAAAAAGGAAAAACTGCTCTCACTCAGATGTTTCCCCTTCGAGATAAAGTAATAAACTGACATAAGGTTGTTGTTATAACTTTCGGTTAAAAACGTCGTCTCTGGCTGTATACTTGATACTTTTGGCGAGCGCTTTCGATGTGATAACATCATTTTCAAGCCACGTGTTTGTTATAAAGTTTCTGGAAATTTGTTTACACCTGCTTTGTTAAACACTCTGCCAGAGTTGTATTTTGATTTGATATTACCTACAAATATAATAACGAGTCAAACAAAAAATATCAAAAATGTGTTGTATTAAGTTTGCAGTAACTTTAAAAGAGAACTGAAAAAATTTCAAGAAAAAATTACATCGTGTAAATGTGATCTAAAAAGGTATATACAATAAATAATGATTTATAAGAAATTAAAAGAATTTTGTATTGGAAATTTATATTCTGAATTATCGGATTTCGATTTTTTCAGCGCCTGAAAGTTTGCTACGAGTTATTTAAGGATAATAATCCTTTTCAGGAATAAACTGTTAATTATAACAATCCATTTGAACATTTCTAGTTGAAGAAGATTATTTATGTTTCCCTCAGTCAATTTAAGCTGCGGTTCCCACAGATAATGGCAACTTGCGCTCTATACTACATAATAGATATACACTTTGAACATGCAAAAATATTTACATTGCCTAAGGAAACAAATTTCGAAAGCTGTCATTTCTATAACGACACATTGTTAAGTGTTATGTCGTCGGAGATACCGTATAAATCCTTCACTTTTTAAAGCTTCCGACGAAAAAACTCTTTGTAGTGAAATCACGAGCTTATATACTAAGATTCGGACTAACTGAGTGAGACGAAAAGGGTGTCTATGAGATGTGCAAAAAAATGATTTAAGTGTTAAAACTTTTTAAGGAAGTTTTATGATAATATTTATTGGTAATAACCAAATAAAATTTAAAACCAAAAAGACAAATAATCATCGAGTGAATTCGACTGCACGGAGCTGGTTTCTTAGGCATGTAGTATATAACAAGTAAGAGTGCTATATTCGGCTATGCCGAATCTTATATATCCTTTACCATTTATGTAAATCTAGTTTAGTGAAGAAATTCCCATAAAAAAAATGAAGTACTATATATAATTTTACATAAAAATGTCATCGGCTCTTAGTGGCTTAGGCATTTTTTTTAATTTTAGTATTTCCTAAAAGATCTTCTCAAAAGCTTTTAAATGATACCCATATTGATATCTTAAAAATATGGTGTACAATCTTACTTTTCTATGAAAGGCTCGAGGCCCATAACTCGGAAAATATGTGTGAGCGCTAGTTGTTTTTTTTTTCCTTAGTTTTCAATTCTCTATCGCCCTATATATACATCGTTTTTTTGTTTTTTTGATTTAAGTTACTTCACTAAACTTGATTTGTTCCAAATAATATGACAGGCGAGGTGTTTTGCCCGCTGCCTGGAAGGACATGAACAGATTTTCAATACATAAATTCCCTGCATAACGTGTTGAACTGCAAGGAAGACATGAAGCGTCTCCACCACCCTGCATTTTTCACTGCTGGGATTAATCTCCTTAAGTAATCTGGAGGAACTATTTTACTATTCGATTGCTTGCCGTAACCACTTTTTGCGAAAGTTAGTCAATTTTTTTAAGTCTATTAAAACAGCAAGTGCATATAACAGAGAAGTATTTTGCCAATCTAGCCTGACATTAGGTCAAAAATTAATTTTGAGAAATTTACAAATTTAAGTACGCAGTTCGATAGATAATTCTGCATCGTATAGTGAATTTTTAAGGCTTTTGCTTGAGGTTTATCGTTTTGGGACACTGTTAAGGTCAGGAAAGTTAGATAAATCGCATACGTTTTTATTGACTTTATACGATTTTAGGAGGTTTGCAATATATTTTCTTCTCTTCTTTTATACTGTAGAAAAAAAATGTTGCGCGTTTTTACGCCCAAAAAAAAGTTAATAACTTTCATTCAAGTACTTAACGCTGAAAAGGATTCATATTCGGAAGAGTTCTTTAAAGAATTAGACGAAGAGGGACCATGTTGCTCATTATAAGGGAGAAGTTCTTTTAAATTAATTAATTGTAACAATTTAAAAAACATTACTGTTCAATTATAAATAAATTATATTACTCGTATGCATAAATTAATTATTTTCAGAAAAATAAAATATTATAAAGTAACAAATTACAAAGATATCATTTTAAAAATATTTTGGAGAGGCAGAGATTGGTAAGGCATTGGAATGATTAATAACACTGGTTTACAGCCAAAAAATACCAAGAACACCACATGACTAGATACGTTAATTAAGACCCCCTGAACACGAAAAATGCTGTAATTATTTTTTTTCTAAGTACCGTTCTTTAGATAATGGTACTTTTTTGTTTTTCGGTATATGGTCCCACTCAAACCCTTGTGGAGTCCAACCGAAATATTGTCGTTCCACAAAATCGTTAAAGAAAACTTTATTTTCATTCGTTTTTTTCAAATTACGTTTAAAATATTAGTAATAAAATAAACTATTTGATAAAAGAATAAAACATTCCAGATCTTTACTATAACGTAGAAAAAAACCAAATAAAAATAAAAAATTTTGAAAAAAAACGTAGAAAATAAGCAAATTTTTGAATTTTTAAAGTGCCATAACTCAGCAATTTCTTGGCAGATAGACAGTTGCAGCATATCGACGGAAAAATCATTCAATACCTTTTTAACGGTGTGCAATTTATCTCGATCGGACTTTTCGGTTGGGCTTCACAAGAGTTTGAGTGGGACCATACACCGAAAAACAAAAATGTACCGTTATCTAAAAAACGGTACTTAGAAAAAAATAATTACAGCGTTTTTCGTGTTCAGGAGGTCTTAATTAACTTATCTAGTCATGTGGTGTTCTTGGTATTTTTCCAAATAAAAAATTTGTAAACCTGTGTAATAAATATTTTTTGAAAATTGGAAAAAAAAATTGAAGAAACATTTTTTTCACACCGACATTTTTAGGGCTGGGATTGGAAAGATATCTTCCCCTGCCTATATAAATTAATAGTTTTGAGGCATGTGTAAACCATTTCATTTAATAATTACGTTATTTTTTGAAATAATATTTTATTTCACCGCCTACAAAAAAGGGCGGGACAAAAATGTCATTTTAGAATCTCTTGAGTCCAACTTTAAGTTTTTAAACGTTCCTTGACATTAAAAGTTGTAGTTGCTAAACAAAATGACTTAAAACTTGAAAATAACTTGGATTTTTTAGAGGTAGAATTAGTTCTTCTAAGGGAAACTTTTTACTCCTCTCCCTGCGATTTTTGTTATTTTAGAGCTTTAACATCCTATAACCAAGTTTCATTAATCTAGGTGCACTCAGTAAGTTTTTAAAGCCAATATAAGCTAAAAAAAAAAGTAATGTCCTGCTAGATTGGCAAAATACCCATCTGTGCGACGGACTGTTTACTCTCTTAACTCTCAGAGTCTTTATATGTTTTGTTCAAGGCCTACCTACCACTTTTAGCCGATGCACTGCACCTTGTCATTAAATGTACGTACATATATACCGGAGCAGACTGTAATATCCGTCTCTGTTTTGGATATTTTTTAATAATGAAATTTATAATTTATTTTCAAAAAGACACAGGACGAGTGACTAGGTCGACTATTAATTGAAAACGAAGGCATTTGAAAAACGTATCGAAAGTAAAAACATAATCGCTCTCAAAATGAGTTTTCTCTGTAAAATATCCCATGGCGAATATTTTAATAATAATATTTTTTTTTGTTAATAATAAGGAAATTTAAGCAATGTATTGAAAAAAATGACGCGAATGGCAATCCAAATATTATTTACGTTTATTTTAGAAACTAATTTTTTATTGTTTTGCTTAAGAACAAGAAATAAATATTTATTATTTCTAGAAATGAGATGGCTAGAAATTTATCAAAACATTAACAAATGAAAATTAATTCAAATTTAATCGTCATTAAGTTTTAGCCAAGTTTATAGTTGCGCAATCAAATAAATATATCTTATGGAAATTATTATTATTTAAAAGAAACACTAATAGATAGAAGATCGTTATGCAGGTTGCCTCAGCGTTTCTTAAGCAATAACGTATAAAGTAAAGGAATGTAAATACACAACGAAATTTTTACTGAGGTAAAAATATAATACAGCGATTCTAAACACTTGTGTAGTAGATATTGTTAATCTTTACCCTTTTTGCTGATTGAGCCAATAATTTAAAAATTTTAAAATTTTGTTTGACTTCTTAAGAAAAATACTTTTATTTACTCATGTATCTTCAAATTTAGAAATTTCCTGAACAGTGTTTTCTTCTTTTATTAAAAATAAATACTAATCTACACATACATACAAATATATATATACATGTATATAAAGTTGCTGCAAGTGTGTTGTGACTTTATAACTTAGGAACAGTCAAACCGAATTTTATTTATCTAAGGTTTGCACGAATTTGGTCGACGCGCTTGTGAGTTATGAATAAAACGGGCATTTGCGCCGTTTTTAAAAAAAATTTAAACAGATATATTTATAAGTTCTAAGAGGATATACTTATTTAAAATATAATCAATTTTAACAAAAAGCCATTTTAATGATATTTAAAAGATAAATAAGTCCAATAGGCAGAAGGAAATCTGTTATAACTTCCACATTAATCAGATAAAAATTTTGCTTGGAAAAGTGGTTGTGATACGAGTATTCTCATTGGGGTAGCGAAGCGCCCTCGCAATAGCTAGTATAATTATATATTAATAATAATTTAAAAAATATGGAGATATTTTTTGATCAATATTTCCGGAATTTAAAAAAAAAACTTATTTGTTTAGAAATTTATTAAAACTGTATTGATAGTTTTAGATTAGATATCATTCGTCATCACAAGTGATCAAGCTCTATTTTCGAAAATAAGATTTTGTAACCCTTTACATAGCTTTAAACAGACGATATGGTGTGTGGTAGAGGTATCTGCTTCTTTATTATGCAAAAGATGGTGCATATGAGTTCAAATCCGAACAAAACTTAAAACAATAAATCTAATTAAATAACCGCGGTGCATAAGCGAATAAACAGCAAAAAACAGTTCAACCCTTCCGACATCTCCACAAATAAAATATTGTGCCGCAGCGTTAAATAACTTTGTGATGGCACCTGCAAATAAGAAAAGGCAGAGGAGGTAGCAAATATACATGTATATAGGAACAAAAGAAGATATTGGTAAAACAAAATAATTCTGATGGAGTCTTAATTAGTGACGGAAGTAAGAACAGTGTGTAGCAGTCTGATCTTCTATTCGAGCCACTGCGCACTGTGGTGTTGGATGCGCGTGAGTATTACAATCGCATGTTTGCCTATCAAGACATCGAGTAGTTTAAGTAACGTTAGAGTCACAAAACTTTGAAATATATTAAATACAGAATGAAGTTTTACAAAAAAGTAAATTAAAAATTGTAGTGCTGGTAGGTGCAATCGAAATTGCTGTCTCGTACAATTTGGAAACTGTTTATAAGGAAGAAGAAGTTTACACGAAGAAATAAATTTTGTGGGGGTCTAATATATCTGATTAACATATTAAATGATAAATCTGAAAAACATCTCCATTAATGACTGAATTTTTGGCAAACAAAACACGAGTACCTACCAGCTCTTTTAAATGAACATTTTTCACAACTTGTTATTTTTTTGTTATAACAAAAAAATACAAATGAAAATTCTCACTAAAATAAAATAAAAATATAACATCTCAAAATCGAGACTTGCCAAAAATTATAAGTTTAATAAAAAAAATACCACATTTCGCGAAAATAAAGAGACTTGACCAAAGAAATTCGGAATCAATAGTATACGAAACATATAAGAATGCTACGTTCGGCTATGCCGAATCTTATATACCCTTTACCGTCTATATAAATCTTGTTTAGTGCAGTAACTCCAATAAAAAAGCAAATGTTGGAGTGTCAGAGAATTAAAAAAAAATTTGGTACTTCTATATGATTTTACATAAAAACGCCATCGGCTCTTATTAAGTTAAACATCTTTAAAAAAAATTAGTATTTCCTTAAAGATCTTTTCAAAAGCTTTAAAATGATATCCATATTGATATTTTAAAAAATTTGAAAATTTCAGAACCCCGTATCTCGGAAAATATAAGTGGGCGCCAATTTTTTCACTTTATGCTTTTTATTATTTTTAAATTCTCTGTCGTCC
Source organism: Gymnosoma rotundatum (assembly GCA_916610165.2). NCBI lineage: Eukaryota > Metazoa > Arthropoda > Insecta > Diptera > Tachinidae > Gymnosoma > Gymnosoma rotundatum. The sequence goes on from OU744338.1 coordinate 52,200,187, forward strand.
CATATTTATTTACTTTATTGTTTCAAATGACATGAAAAAATTAGAGGTAGGCGTGGTGTTTTGCCTGCTGCCTCAAAGGACATGGACCCATCATGTTGATTTCCAATAGCACCTCTTTCGATACTATATCTGATCGATTGACGTATTTTTTTTTTTTTTTTTTGTGAAATCAACACTAACAGCCATACCTAAATAAAAACGGAAAGCGGAACGTTTTCTTCCGCATAGCTTTTACGCTGAAATGCCATACCTAAACAAAAGCGGCAACGGTCTGTCAAAACGATAAAAAACAGGGTTATTAAAAAACATTAAGGCTTAATTCTAGTTAACGGACGCACCTCAAAAATGATATAAAGTTGTCTACGTGGTGTAAATGAAAATCTAAGCAAAAAAATACCTTTGCTATGAATCCCATACTGTCTAATTCCGCCATAAAATACTCGATACGTTCCATATTATATATACAAACGTTGGAGGTCCGAAGCTCCGAAGCTAAAGGTCAACCCCAAAATTTTCACCTAAAATTTTACACTCCGGACACAATTTTTTTCGTTTCTGCACTAGATTTTTTCCAAAAATATATATAAATTCCCTTAATATTTTAAAAAGAAAAACAATTCTGGTGTTTATGTTGTGTAAATTGAAAATTTTATAAAAAAAAACAAAATTTGTTTTGTTTTTGTTTATTTTTAATTTTTTATTACTAAACACCTTGTCAAAATCGGATTTTCCAATTGCAAAGCGTTGCCGCCGCGTTATTTCGGTATGCTCCATACAAAATGTACTAGCATGAGAACTTTTGACAGCAAAAAAACGCTTTCCGCCCGTGTTTAGGTATGGCAGTAACACGAACGGACAGACGGACATCGCTTAATCGACTTCACTTGATATAAAAAGTCAAAATAAATATATACTTTATGGGGTCGTAAATGTATATTGTAGAAATTACACATGGTGTGACAAACTTAATACCCTTTTTCAACTTTTTGTATTGAAGAGTATAAAAAAACCCTTGACGCTTAAGAATCTTAACTTCATGTAAACACTTTAAAATCAAGGTTGTAATAAAAATAAAAAGTAGAAATTTCACAAAAATATCTATAAAAAGATGCAAGTAACGAATTCATAAAAAATTTTAATTTGAACAAAAAAATCGAAATTTCACAAAATCGAAAAATACCTCAAAAATGCGATATAAACAATTCCAAAAAAATTCAAACAAATTGAAAGCGGTTAAAAAAATATCCAAGGCGAATCAGTACTTGGTGGTCTCTATGGCGAATTCATTTATTTTCGCCGTAAACGCTAAATGTCAAATACCACATAAAAAATGTATAGAAATTTTTTATACATATATCAAGTTTGACAACTTTAAAAATTATTATTATTTTTTTTTATTTTTTATGAAATTCGTAGTTAAAATGTGAATATCATAAATGATTCGAAATTGATTTTAGCTAAGTTCATTTTTGATTTCTATGATATGAACTCTATTTACAAAGTTAGTTGGTTTAAAAGATGATGTTTACAATGTACACAGCATTAAGCTGTTGGTGTCTAATTTTTCTTATTTCCTTTGGAAAACATCCGTATATATTTGTAAAACAATTTTTCTTCCTAAAAATGTTTTTTAGAAATAAAAAAATAAACTAAAGGCACAATCAATTTCAATTTAATTATTTTTTTATTTTTTTTTTTTTTTCATAGCCAAAATTTTAATAAAATAAAACAAATTATAAATTTGGATATATGTACGTTATGCATAGAATTTTTATAAAGTACATAAAATGTAATCAAGTTTTTTTTCTACGTGTATCCAGTGAATCAAATAATTTTATTTCAACGAAAACAGAAATACTCAACAAGAGCAACTTAACGTAAATGCACTATTTAAGAAACACTGATAAAGGCAGTTAGTGCCCTTTGCAATACGTATACACACTCTTATTTACAGCATAGCTACACATGCATATACATATATATGGCAGATATTTAACTGGTTTTTTTGCATTTAACCGCTTTGAACTGCTTTCCGTTAGTTTTAAGATTTACAGGCAAGTATTTTTCAAACACTTGTCTAGTGAACTTTATTTAATAAAATCTAGATAAATTAATTTAAGGCAAAACTAGTTTAATAATCAAATAAGTATTTTAATAGGTAAATCCCCCCAAAATATAGAAAATAATAGTTTTAAATTTGAATTTAAAATTTGTTGTTTTTTTTTATTTTTGTTAAAAAAAGAAAAGTGAAGTTTTGCATTCTGACAAAAAAATGGACACACTGTTTTAAAAAATTTGTAAAGTTACATCTTCTTATATACATATGTATATACAGCGGTCAAAAAAAGTATTCGACATGAAATCTTATTATTACAAATAATTTATTGTGTTACATACGGACAAGAATTTGAAGCATTTAGCTGTAATTTTTTATTACAGTGGAGGTGATTTCTTATTAAAAGTAACAAAGATTAATAATATTTGAGAATGTGAGATAATTGTGCGTATTTTATAAAAAATACTAAAATTGCAAAGCAAAAAAGTATTCGACATCACTAATTTTTTGTCGCCTTTGCGTTAATATGTTGACTATGCTTGTTGTTGTTATTGTTAATACCGTTAGGAGTTTAGTTCGAAGCTTTTTTCATGAATTGTTTTCATTTACTTTCACGTGGTTACAAAAATGGGGCGCACAGGACGAGAAACCTCTATTGAAATAAGAAATTTAATAATCCACCATTTTGAATTAGGCAAATCGAAAAATTCTATTTCAGAAATTGTTGGAAGGCCACGAACTACTGTCCATTATATAATAAAAAACACAAAGGCACAAAAACAGTTGAAAATAAGCCCAGGTGTGGTCGTCCACGGAAACTTACAGAGAAACATGAGCGACAAATACTGCGCGAAGATAAAGAAAATCCCCGAGTCAATGCATCAACATTAGCCAAAAATATCAAGGAATACGTAGGCACTGAAGTTACTCCCCTCACAATTAGAAATGTTTTAAAAAACCATGAATTTCATGCACGATCAGCTAGAAAAAAACCTCACATCTCAAAGAAAAATCGAATTATGCGATTAGAGTTTGCTAAAAAGTATGTAAATGAGCCAGAAGAGTACTGGATAAATGTAATTTTTGCTGACGAAAGCAAATATAATTTTTTTGGATGTGATGGTAAGGTTCTAGTTTATCGAAAAGCAAATACAGAGTTGGAGGAGAGAAATATGGTGCCAACGGTTAAACACGGTGGAGGTGGTGTTATGGTCTGGGGATGTATGGCGGCATCAGGAGTTGGCAATTTATCATTCATTGATGGAATAATGGATCATTTGAAATATATTGAAATTTTTAAGGAAAATTTGCGTCGTCCTAGCGCAGAAAAATTAGGACTTGCAGACAAATTTAAATTCTATGAAGATAATGATCCAAAACTTTCCGCAATGAATACAGGACTATGGCTTTTGTACAACTGCCCGCAAGTGATAAAAACGCCGCCACAATCTCCAGATCTTAACCCAATTGAACATCTTTGCGGTTATCTGGAGAAAAAAATTAGATCTCGTCAATTTACAAATAAAAACCAAATGAGGGCAATATTGCAGGACGAATGGTATAAAATTGAGCCAGGATATACAATGTCATTAGTAAAGTCTATGCCCGAGCGTTTAAAAGAGGTTATTCGGCGCAAAGAAAGAGTAACTCGTTACTAGAATGTCAATAAGAGTTTAATTCTATAATAGTTTTTGATATGTCGAATACTTTTTTTGTTGCTGGTTTTTAGCTTAAGTTGTAAATATTATGTGTTTTTGTTTTAGTAGTTGTAAAGATCTCATTTTTTACAGAATTATATTCTTTTTTCCTTAATTAATAAAATTTTGTGTGAATTTTACCACTAAACAAAATCTAATTATTTTTATTAAAACACAAATAAAATATTATATAGATGTCGAATACTTTTTTTGACCGCTGTATGTACATAAATACTGCATTTCTTTTGCCAGAATGTTTATTTTCAAATTTAATCCAATCTTGTTTCAAAATATTTAACTTTCCATAAAAATTGAAATATATACATACAATATCAAGCTTTTGCTGCAAAAATAGATATTTAAAAAAACTAGAAAATTAACAAATGCGTTAAAAATTTTTAATATCGCTGCCCACTTCTTAGGCCTTTTAATGCCCAAGAAGGATTGTTTTCATATTACAACTTTATTCCGTTTACAATTTCTACAATATCTATTTCCGACCCCATAAAGTATATATATTTTCTGAGTTCTTATGCATAACAAAGTCGAGTGAGCGATGTCCGTCTGTCCGCCTGTCCGTCCGTGTTAGTGTTGAAATCAAGTTTGCCAAGGCACTATATCAGCTAGAGAAAATTTAAATACGCTAATCGTTCAGACACAGTGTCGAAAGAGGTGCTATTAGAAGGCAGCAAGATCGGTTCATACCCTTCGAGGCAGCGGGAAAAACAATACGCCTACCTCTAAGTTTGTCATGTCATTTGGAGTAAGCAATCAAAAATACAAATACAGGCGGCGATAGAGAATTAAAATGTAAGAAAAAAACATTAAGTAAAAAAATTGGCGCTCGCCCATATTTTCCAAGTTATGGGGCTCTGAACTTTTCAAAATTGTAAAAATATAAATATTTGTATCATTTAAAACTTTTAAAAACTTTTAAGATCTTTAAGAAAATACTAAAAATTTTTAAAAATGCTTAACCGATTAAGAGCCGATGACATTTTTATATAAAATTATATACAAATATGTATGTAGTACTTATTTGTTGTCTTATTTTTTAGTTCTCAGTCATCCCAACATTTGATTTTTTGATTGGAGTTACCTCACTTAATTAGATTAACATCGATGGTGAAGGGTATATAAGATTCGGCATTGCCCAGTGTAGCACTCTTATTATTAATTGATTTTGTTTTTTACTGTGTGTTTTAAATTTTTCTTTTTGAACTTTTACATATATAAATTACTCCAGCTCTCTTCTAGAATACTAAAAGCTCCTTAATGGCTACTAAGTTTTTACTCTACATGTGTAAAATTCGTCAGAACCTTTTTAACATTTAATCCGAGCTGTAACATTTAAATGATTTGCAAATGCAAAATGAACTAAAATTGTAGAAAAAATTAAAAAGAAAAAATAAAAATAGTTACTGAATGTTTGCTGTGTTTTTGTATGAAACACTTTTGAGTTGTTATTGTCTTTTGTCTTATTGATTCAATGGAGTTCTCATTTAATCAATTTAGCTTTTGATATAAGACATTCTACGAGTAGTTTTCTATAGAAAATTTGGGTAAAATCCACTGATGAGCTATTTGAGCAGTAGTGAAATGGCCATATGGATATGATTTCCCCGCAGTAATACATTTAATTTTTTAGTTTAGTTTAAAATAATAAATATTTCATGAGAATGTCAGGAATCAAGCACGTATAAAGTAAATTAAATTGTATTGTTTCATATACCAGTACAACGACGTTATTTTAATCGCCATGTCATGGTTCTCCGATTCTTTTCTAGTCTAGTCCCCAAACTTTAAATTTTTATACCCAAAAATTATTTTGATTAACACAATCACTTTTGATTGTGAAACGTTCAACAAGTATTTGTAAATAATTTTTTTTTTTCTTAAAAATGTTAGAAATTAAGATACATAATAAAACATTAAAAAAATAATATGTTTAGTGAGAGATGAACTCACATATGAAGGGTTTCGTATTAAGTATGTGCCACCTTTTATTATTATATTTTTATTATTTGTTTTTTTTACTGACGATTCAATTATCAATTTTTACTGACGTTTTTAAATGTGATATTTACTGTTTTACTTAAACAGAATGATGTTACTTCTAAACTGAAGCAAGTTAGAGCTTATTTTTCTATAACAACTAGAATTTCGAAAACAGTTAATAATGACTTGCAACTTGATTTTTAATCAAACCTAAAATCATTTTTTAGATGGCCTGAATGCATGTCTCTACGTCTTTTAATAATTATAATTCGCTATAGACGCTGCTGCTTTATTTCATTAATAATGCATGTTAAAATATTTAACATTTTGTTTGTTATTATTCGTCACGTCAAGAAAGCAAAAAAAAATTAAATAACGTTGTTATAAAAACAACTAATTTTTTTTTTTTTTTTTACAAAAAGCATATATATTGCAGTGTAGAGAAGAATGTTAATCTAATAAAAAAAAATTGTTAATGAAATCGATTGAGTGCAGTGTGTTAAAGGCAGAAATATTAACGGCGTTGATGGCCTCGGAATTGGTGTCAGAACTTCTGACAGAAGGGGAGAAAGTTACTTTATACATCACAGCTTGTCTTCGCTCAAATGTTAAGGCCGTGTCAAATAAAACTTTTGCTTTGCGTTGCGTTGCAAATTCGCTTTGACATCTAAGATAAAATGCACGAACTTATATGAAGTATGTCACATAAAGCACTTTTAACGCAAAGCAAAACACAAAGTTGGGCAACACACATCTTTTTGCGCGCTTTGACAATTAGCTGCTATACATTTGTATATTATTTTTGGCAAAATCGAACGTAAAAGAGTTAAGAGTTTTAAAATATTATTTTTTTATTATATATTCTTCCTTTATTATTTTTTTTAGAAAATTATGGAAGAAAAACTTATAAGAACAAACAATAATTAGGCGCTGTTAAAGTTTTTATTGTGACATACCTCTTGCGTTATACGCTTTTTTTTTCAAAGTTTGAAACGTCACGCAAAGCGATAAAGTTTTATCTGACACGGCCTTTACATTACATTACATTGCTTCAAATTAAAAGTCTGTAACAATTCTCGTTTTATAGCTTATTTGCATTCATTGCCAAGGAAAGGTAGAGTTAACACCAATTCTGCCTGGTCTTTAAATGGTCTTCATCTTGCATTGTTTTGTCATGCCCGAGCAATTTTTTTGCTGAAAATTTTTGTTATTTGGCTCGAATTATTTATTTTATTTTTATATTTTATATTCATTTTTTATATACTTTTAAAAATTTATATTAAATTTAAATAGCAGTAGTGAAATGGCCATGTGGATATGCTTTCCCCGCAGTAATACATTTCATTTCTAGTTTAGTTTAAATGATTTCATGATAATATCATGAAATATTTATATATGAAGGAATCAAGCACGAATAAAGTAAATTAAATTTTAAAATATTTCGAATAATAAATTTTCATATTGATATATTTGCATGTGCACATTGCTTATTAATTTATATTTAATGGGAGTTGTTTTAACATTTCTTGGATTGAAGTTTATAAGGCTTAAAATCATATCTTCTTCAGTTTCAATAACAAACCGAAATTTCAGATTAATTTCTTCCTCAAAATAATAACTTTGAATCAATTTTTACTTTTTTTAAGAGAAGTAGCACTTCAGGCATTAATACCTACTTAGTTTGTAACCGTGCTAGACAGGTGGTGAAAGGAGGTAGATATAGCCATTTTATTAATTATTTTACTTCGCCGGCGAATATGCTATGAAGAAGTACCGACGAAGGAGGCTGCATGTACTTTACTTTATTGTTTCAACTATGTTTTCAAGACTTATTATTTACACATTTTTATCTTAAGCAATGTTTCTATACCCTTAACTGAGAGATTTGTAGATAAAATAATTAAGACTTTGGATTTATAACCAAGTTGTAATAATGTCTAAAATAATGTAAAATACAAATCTCAGAAAAAACCCCAGAGCACTTAAAATTTCCCGAGAAATATCCAATCACAAAACAAAATTTTTTGACAACACTGTGCCTATGGTGATGTGGGGACAGGAGAGTTCTACTAGCTGTTTGACCTTCTTTGGATCTGGCAAGGCTCGAACTACACTTGGGTATAAATAGAATCTTTTTTAAAGTAGTTATTAATACAATCACTTTTCCTTTAGAACAAGGATCGGGAGGAGTTAGAAAGAATATAAAATATGAAACGTATGGTTTAGTATCATTATTTAACATTATTAATGTTAATGTAATATTTTCACTTAATATCTTTAAAAGTATTTTTGTTGGCAAAGCATATCCAACACTGTTAAGGTGCGTTTAGACTGTGCTAATATTTGTGCAAAATCATAAAAATTTTGTTTGTCCTAGTGTAAACACTCGAATTTGTTAGCCACCAAATATTTTTCGACTGTTTGTTGGCTAAAAAATTCTTTGTTTGTGAATAAAACTTTGCATAATGTAAACACTTTGTCAGCACGTCGTTACAAATATTTGGCTCGATATTTTGTTTGTTCTCGCAATATTTTTGGCGGAACAAATAGCGACAAATAATTGTAGAAACGTGGGCTGCCAACAGTTATTTTTGACAGAGCTTAACATATAAAAAATTAAATAAATTGAAATGGCAATATTGGTCAATTCGTTTAACAGATTAGTAACTAAAAAGCGCTTTTTTGTAATTCTTTATGATAAAGCATATTTTTCTGAAAGAAAATGGACAACATCAATTATTGAATCGCCACCATCTGCCAAAAAAATCAAAAGGAAGAGGACGACGCACGATTGGAGTGAAGAAAATATATTTAAATTGATCGGCGAAGTGGAATTCCATCCTTGCATTTGGAATGCATCAAGTGCTGACTACCATTAAAAACCCATGCGGGATAGCGCATGGACTGAAATTGGCGATATGCTTAATGTTACAGCGGAGGAAGTTTTCACAAAATGGTCGAATTTGAAGATTCAGTACCGGGGCTACATCAACAAAAAAAAAAAAAACAAATCTGGACAAGGTGCAAACAATGCATCAAAGTGTAAATATTTCGACTCCATTGCTTTTTTTGGACGCGCGGAGGTTAGCCAGCAGCAACCAATAACAACAAATTTAGATATTTTATCTGAAAGCGAAGGTATCAAGTAATAGAAGTCACTTATGCAGCGAAGGTTCTTCAAAACTTAGTTCCTTCAGAAGTTTTTTGCAACATCCTTCCATTTTACGACGCTGCACCCACGCTCGAACCCACATTCTTCTGGATCTTTTTTTTTCTTTTTGCTGGGTTTTCGAAAGTGCCATAGCTCCAGCAGTTATTAGTAATAAATCTTCAATATCGCTGTCAAAAACATTTTAATTTTTCACGTTGCTTCACAAACACAATTTGATACTATTTAGCAGATGGATTTCATAAACATAACAACAACATTATTTAACAGATGTTTGTTCATACACACCGGACAAATAAAATTATTTGTGCAGTGTAAAAGGGTATACAAATATTTGTACCAAACATGGCTGACACAAAATCTTCTGTTGTTTGTGCAAATAAAATTCAAACAAATATTAGTGCAATCTAAACGCATGCCCAAATATTAGTCACAATACCTACTATTAGCCCAAACCATTATTTGTTGTGTTTGGACAAATATTAGCATAGTCTAAACGTACCTTTAGAAGTGTGTTAAGTAAAAAGACCAATACTAACTAAACATGCTTTTACAACAACAGTACATATTGAACACACTTTGTTGAAATTTGACTAAAAAACGTCAACAAAAAGTAAACAAAAAAAAATGGAAAAACAAATTGAGGGTGAGAAATTAATTAATATTAAATTTATAAGCAAATTATTAATAACTATTTTTTTTCTAGAACCAGGTGTGAAATCAAAGAAGAAGAGGATGCTGTTTTTGTATTTATGTCCAACCATACAAAAAAATGCAACAGTGTTCATCGCTTAAATCGTATATATATTGCTTTTTTACTTCGATAACGTCATAACTCAAAATTTCAAATTTTGGAATTAATTATACATAATTGTTAGCCATTTCATGGTTTATATTGTGTATAAGTTTCATCTTTATGTCTGTTGTACTTTCCACTTTTTAAAAGAATAAGCTATGAAATAAACTTTGGAAACTTTGTTTGTCAATTAGAGAGACACACTTTGAGTTGTGGATTAAACTTCGTAAAGATCATATCGCTTTCTAACAGCCATACCTAAACAAGGGCGAAATCTAAATTCCTGAAAATTCTACGATTTTGCCTCAATGACAACAATTATTTTGTCTACAATAATAATTTTTACAATCAAACTTTTGGCATGCCAATGGGTAACCCACTTTCACCTACGATTGCGGACATTGTTTTGGACAACCTATTAGATGAAAAACTCAGGGAGCTAAAAAACAAAAATATTCAAATAAAATACATAACCAAATATGTAGATGACATATTGGCCATAGTAGATGCCGACGAAAAAGACGAAATATTAAAAACTTTCAACAAATACCACCAAAAATTACAATTCACTATGGAAATTGAAAATGAAAACGCTATCACTTACTTAGACACAAAATTATATAGAAAAACCGATAAAGTAGTTTTCAATTGGTATAAAAAAAGTACAGCATCTGGTAGAATTATTAACTACAACTCTACACAACCTAAGAGCCAAATAGTAAACACAGCAAAAAATTTCATTTACAGAATATTAAATATAAGTGACAAACAGTTTCATGAAAACAACATCCAACAAATAAGAAGAACACTTAAAGAAAACAGCTTCCCTATAACCGTAATAAATTCTTTAATTAATGAAATATTTAAAAAAATTAACGACAATAGTAGAATTTCAAACTCAATTGACAATAATCCGAAACAATTTTACAGTGTACGATATATTCCAGGCCTGACTGACAACAAAAACATCAGAAACACAATTAAAGACAAAAACATAAATTTTGCTTACAAAGCAAATACCACATTAAACACAATATTCTCTAAAGTAAAAACAAAGATTGACAAACAACAACAAAACAATATTGTGTACGAAATCAAGTGCAAAGGAAATGACAACAGTAATTGTAATATGATTTACATTGGCACTACTAAACGCAATTTGGAAACAAGAATGAAAGAGCACAAGAATGACATAGAGAAACAAAAACAAACAACAGCTTTGGCGCAACACTTATTAGAAACTGGTCATACAGCTGATTTTGATCAAATTAAGATATTGGATAAAGAAAACATTGAAAAGAAAAGGTACACTATAGAAAGTTTGAGAATACAACAAAAAAGGGAACATACAATGAATTTAAAAGAAGACACGGACAACATAAACGCAAATTATAGAGTAGCAATTCATTGGAATAGACGGTGATACTAAGTTAATTTGTGTTTTTTTTGGTTTAAATTAATGTTTTTGTAACGTTTGTTTATATGTTACTTATTCCTCATGTTGTTTGGAAAGTTTTATATCTTAAAATTGTTTTGTTTGTGTAAATAATTTAACTGTAAGTTTAATTTTAAAAGTAAAAACAATTTTTATAAATTTAATAACATTGTAAAAAATTTTTTGAAAAAATTAAATAGATATTCCCTTGAGAAAGTCAACAAATAATTGACGACACGTCGGGAAAAAATGTAAAAATAAATTAGTTTTATTTACATTTGGAAACACTGGTCATACTAGCTTATACACGGAACTTAAAAACAAAATAACATTGGCCAAATAACCCAATAAAGGAAAACTGTCGGAAAGCTTGCCGAAAAATAAATTTTAATTTTTTCAACATCAACCACAACAAAAAAAACAACAACATGAAGGACTATTTCAAACATATATCTTTCAAATATGACAAAGAAACTTGCAGAATTTTAAAAGAGTATTGCAACGAAACAAAACGACTAATTAATCAGGAAGGCAGGTTAAAATTCATTTTATCTTGCAGAAGCTATGGCATTATTCCAAACCATACAAAAAACACAACGACACAGGTAACACAACTTTTTACATGTACGAAAATAAAGGATAAATTAAAAAAAGTGGAATATAATTTTCATAAAAAAATTCTTAACTTCGAGATCTCACAGACGAATGTAAATATTACAAATATAAAACATAAAATTTATCATTTAAGGACAACTATTGAAAAATCATTGACAGAAGAAGACTACATAGCTTTTATAAACAAACAAAAAAATAGAATTAAACATATGGACAAAGTTGTGAGAGATAAACAAAACACAAAACTAGACACACTGAAAGAAAAACAGTTTAAAATACATGGATTTATTTTTAATGATAATTGGTTTGAAAATAAAACTGATGTGGACATTCCTCTAGAATATAAGTGGATCCTGTCACTCGGTAAAAAATTCGCGTTACCAATAAACAAACATAATTTTTCACCTTTACGTACAATCGCAGACGTTGAACAATGTATACAGAAATTAAATGACAATGAAGAAAAAGGACATCGCAAGAACTAAACTAGCAAATAACATTATAAGATTTAAGAGAAATTTAAAAAATACACCAAAGGAAAAATTCATATTAAATATTTACGATAAGACGAAAGAATTTTTGCGTAAAAATAAAAATATTGTTGTTATACAGGCAGACAAGGGAAACAAAACTGTAGCTTTATATAAAAAAGATTATGAGAACAAAATGGAAATATTACTTGATGACAAAAATACTTACCGGAAGCTTAGAACTGACCCAACTTTAAAACTCCAGAAAGATAACAATAACATAATATTAGATTTGTATAAAAATGAATATATCGACGGATGGCAAAAACGACAACTACTTTGCTCGGCAGCTACAGCACCTAGAATTTATGGACTTCCAAAAATACACAAGCCAGAAATGCCTCTCAGACCCATAATCTCATCTATACAAGTCCCATGCTACGCTTTATCTAAGTATATTGGAGCCATTTTAAAAAATGTAATATCAGACGACTACAATATTAAAAACTCGAATAGACTTAAAGAACAACTTAGCAAACTCAGACTGGATAAAAACGAAATTTTTATCTCACTAGATGTTATTTCTCTTTTTACGAATATACCGATAAACAAAGCCATTAATATTATCATGGACAAATGGAATCTCATTAAAAACTACACGAAAATCCCGAAATCTAAATTCCTGAAAATTCTACGATTTTGCCTCAATGACAACAATTATTTTGTCTACAATAATAATTTTTACAATCAAACTTTTGGCATGCCAATGGGTAACCCACTTTCACCTACGATTGCGGACATTGTTTTGGACAACCTATTAGATGAAAAACTCAGGGAGCTAAAAAACAAAAATATTCAAATAAAATACATAACCAAATATGTAGATGACATATTGGCCATAGTAGATGCCGACGAAAAAGACGAAATATTAAAAACTTTCAACAAATACCACCAAAAATTACAATTCACTATGGAAATTGAAAATGAAAACGCTATCACTTACTTAGACACAAAATTATATAGAAAAACCGATAAAGTAGTTTTCAATTGGTATAAAAAAAGTACAGCATCTGGTAGAATTATTAACTACAACTCTACACAACCTAAGAGCCAAATAGTAAACACAGCAAAAAATTTCATTTACAGAATATTAAATATAAGTGACAAACAGTTTCATGAAAACAACATCCAACAAATAAGAAGAACACTTAAAGAAAACAGCTTCCCTATGAACGTAATAAATTCTTTAATTAATGAAATATTTAAAAAAATTAACGACAATAGTAGAATTTCAAACTCAATTGACAATAATCCGAAACAATTTTACAGTGTACGATATATTCCAGGCCTGACTGACAACAAAAACATCAGAAACACAATTAAAGACAAAAACATAAATTTTGCTTACAAAGCAAATACCACATTAAACACAATATTCTCTAAAGTAAAAACAAAGATTGACAAACAACAACAAAACAATATTGTGTACGAAATCAAGTGCAAAGGAAATGACAACAGTAATTGTAATATGATTTACATTGGCACTACTAAACGCAATTTGGAAACAAGAATGAAAGAGCACAAGAATGACATAGAGAAACAAAAACAAACAACAGCTTTGGCGCAACACTTATTAGAAACTGGTCATACAGCTGATTTTGATCAAATTAAGATATTGGATAAAGAAAACATTGAAAAGAAAAGGTACACTATAGAAAGTTTGAGAATACAACAAAAAAGGGAACATACAATGAATTTAAAAGAAGACACGGACAACATAAACGCAAATTATAGAGTAGCAATTCATTGGAATGGACGGTGATACTAAGTTAATTTGTGTTTTTTTTTGGTTTAAATTAATGTTTTTGTAACGTTTGTTTATATGTTACTTATTCCTCATGTTGTTTGGAAAGTTTTATATCTTAAAATTGTTTTGTTTGTGTAAATAATTTAACTGTAAGTTTAATTTTAAAAGTAAAAACAATTTTTATAAATTTAATAACATTGTAAAAAATTTTTTGAAAAAATTAAATAGATATTCCCTTGAGAAAGTCAACAAATAATTGACGAAACGTCGGGAAAAAATGTAAAAATAAATTAGTTTTATTTACATTTGGAAACACTGGTCATACTAGCTTATACACGGAACTTAAAAAGGGCGGAAAGCGTTTTTTTGCTGTCAAAAGTTCTCATGCTAGTACATTTTGTATGGAGCATACCGAAATAACGCGGCGGCAACGCTTTTCAATTGGAAAATCCGATTTTGACAAGGCGTTTAATAATAAAAAAATTAAAAATAAACAAAAACAAAACAAATTTGGGTATTTTTTTTATAAAATTTTCAATTTATACAACATAAACAGCAGAATTGTTATTATTTTTAAATATTTAGGGAATTTATAAATATTTTTGGAAAAATCTATTGCAGAAATGAAAAAAATTGTGTCCTGGGTGTAAAATTTTAAGTGACAATTTTGGAGTTGACCTCTAGCTTCGGAGTTACGCACCTCCAACGTTTGTATGTATAATAATGGTACATATTGAGTATTTAATGGGGGAATGGGACAATATGGGATTCATAGGAAAGGTAATTTTTTGCTTAGATTTTCATTTACACCCCGTAGATAGCTTTATATCATTTTTGAGGTGCGTTGGTTAACTAGACTTAAGCCTTAATGTTTTTAATAACCCTGTTTTTTATCATTTTGACAAACCGTTGCCGCTTTTGTTTAGGTATGGCATATCAGCGTCAAAGCTATGCGGAAGAAAACGTTCCGCTTTCCGTTTTTATTTAGGTATGGCTGTAAAACATTGTCACTTTTCGTTTTGTGACTGTATATATGGAAAAAATATATTTTTAAAATGTGTCGACTTTTCGCATACTCGTATAATGTATTATTTTCAATTATGGCTGTGTTGATGAAAAATATTAAGTGAAGCTCCGTTTTTCTTTTCACAAATAACGACATATTTTAGTTTACGACACAGTATTGGCTATATTTTGACAGCAATAATGTCATAATTCAAACATCGCACATAGTTTGTCCAAAATCACCCCTTTAATATATAATTGATGAAAGTTTTCTTAAATGTTTTTTTTTAATCCGATATTTTTATGACGTTCTTGAAGTAAATGAGCTATAGGTATGTACAAACTTAAATTTAATTTAAAGTGTCCATTTTCTACATTTTCTATTAAATTAAAAACTTAAAATTTAACACTATAGGTCTTAATTGCAATTTTTCTTTATGAATGTATAACACAAAGCACTATCACCTGTTTCCGTACGAGAAGTACGCTCAGTTTCGTACTGTGCTTAAATAAATGAAATTTAACGAAACTTGACGAAAAGTATTCTTAAGTACATTATAGTTTGCCACGTATAATTTAATGTACTTTCGCAGTTGCTTAAGTTTACTTCAGTTACCTTAGTTGGACCTTTAATTGATTCAATAAGAGTTATATCCAACCAATAAAACAAAAGACAACAAAATCCAAAACCTTCAAGCAAAATGCATAAATAAATCCATTGAAATTTTTATTTTTATTTTTCCTGATAATTTAATATGGATTTAGGCATTTACATTTTTATTCTAGTTATCTTAAAAAAATAAAACTTATTTTTCAAAGGTAACTTTATTGATTGAACAAATTTCCTATTTTATTAGTTAAGTTTAGGACGTCATTATTTAAGGATGAGCTGTAAAGGGTTTTTCATAAAGGGTTCTTATCCTTGAATGTAAACAATAAAAATTTTGTACCATCGAAAAATTTTATTTATATGAAAGGCCTGACGACGACATTATGCATGATATATACAGGAATGTCACAAATACCGATCGGAATGGTTTTAATTTCGTATTAACAATTCCGATCGATATTGATTAACCTTCTTCGAATTTCATTTACTTAAATGTGGTAACAACAAGGCTAATCTAAATAAGGTCACATAATAGAAGTAAATTTAAAAACCGCAAATAAGAGAACTTCAAAGAAACTTAATTCCACTTTGAAATTTAAAAATTGTTTGATTCCGTAAAAAATTTTTTGTTTTTCGTCTTCTGAAGAACCAATTTGAGGAATTGAGTTCTGTGAAATATCGTTTTAATGTACGCTACAACTTTGCTGACTGATCTGTATCCAAAATGGCAAACACTGGCCTATAAAGCAACATGAGTTTGACCGATAGCTTGGTTTATGTTAGCTTTGATAGCCAAAATGCACTACCAACATGTGACATGCACTGTGTGGTTTATAGCGCCATCCTGCTAAACCAATGTCTTTCCCTAAGAGATATGGACCCTTGAAGCCTTAGTTCGAAATCCACACCAAACAGTGCCTCTTTCGGGATGCATTGAACGCTGCTTGATTGGTGTCATCAGAAAAAATATTATTTAATAGCGATTTGGTACACGACAACATGGAAGCTAGCAACTGCTAAAGTTCTGAAGTTACCATTGGAAGACAGTAGCGAAATTACCATATTGATATATCTTCCCCACAGTAATTCATTTTATTGTTAATTTTTTTGGTGAAGGATGTGTTGTGGTAAAAAGCAAAATTTTTGTTAGAAAGAAAATTTTTTTATGGAATCAAGATTGATTTAAATATTTAAAAACACTTAAGATAAACTGCACTTGACTCTTGTTATGTTTTAAATTTTGGTCCAAATCATTTTGTTATAATAGTTAAAAGTCATTAAGATAGGCCTCACGCGTTAAAAACAAGAAAATATAACAGAACATGACGCCAAATTTTTATAAATGCGAAATTTATACAATTAAAAAAACTTAAGAAGTAAATACTTACCTTTCCTTTTTTAACTTAAATATTCATTGTTTATGGAAATGTAAGCCTCCGCATTGCAGAAAAAGCTGCCCTTAAGTTTGCACATTGTAAAAACTTACAGATGCAACAAATTATGTTTAAAGTTCAGCTCAAATTTTCACAAAAAAATGTGAAAATAAGTGTGTGTTACACTTAAAAATTTGCAACTGGGAAGCGGTGTTTTCATAAAGAAAACTTCACTCAAATTTAATTTATTCGTGTTTATTTGTTTAAAAAATTGCATCTTCATCTAATCGCACACCTTAACAACGCAGCGTTTTCACGCAATAACAAATAAACAATGAGTACTCGTATTCAAATATCATTACTACTATCAATAGCAAAAACACATCTCAAATAGTGACGAAAGATCTTAGTTAACGGGATTTAAAAGATTACTCTATTATTATCTCCGGCAGAGAAATTATTTATCAGAAAATTAAGCAAAAGATGTAGAGCTGCAACTCTTTTGGCATTTGAAACAGGTTGACAACATAAGCCAGCCTTATCTTGATCCTGAACAAATCACTCCTATCTTTATATTTACAATATTTTATCTCCGTTGTTTTCTTTCACTCTCCTATAAAAAGTTTTAACTACAAACTTGGTTTATCTTTCTCAACATTATGTTACAACCCAGCAAAAAATGAGTGACCAAAACTAATTTATACAATTTTTTTTACTACACGCATTTGCAAAAAATTTTAATTGAACAGCGTTGCCGTTGCAGCGTTTTCGCTATTAACCCTTATCGGACGCGACTTTTCACACGTTTGATTCTCACCAGGTTGTAGTTATTTTTAACAAATATGAAAAAAAAACAATAGTATGTTATTATACATTTATATTCATTTCTTTTCAGTTTTGTTACGAATTATTTATTTTTTGTACAACTACTACATGTCTGAGTTTCTGATAATTATTTATATACTTGTAAGGTATGGTATTTTTTGAAGCAATCTCCAACATGAAGAAATGGTTTTCTCTGGCATGTTTCGCAAAAGTATACTGTTGTTTTCCTCCCTCCAGGTAAACTCATCACTAGAGCTAAAATCACTTTCAGAAATTTCTTTGATATTTATAATATTTTCTTTATTCATTTTATGGGCAGAAAATAAATTCAGACATTAAAAAAAAGAATTGAAAGTTTATTGCACAAGTTAAATGCTCTGCTGATAACGACAAACTGAAAAGATTCTTATGCTCAAACGGTAACGGTAAATACGTATTTTCAAATGGTAACGGTAAATTGAAGAAATGAATGCGTTTTAAAAACAAATCTCATCAATAGACAGTATGTTTCGACATAATTCGCCTTGTCACTTCACACGTGCCATACGACCGTTGTAGAAAAGTACTGTTGTCACGTCAGAGGTAAAGAGTTGCACAAAATGTTTTGAAAGTTCTATGTTCTAGTGTACACTACTTCCAAACACAGAATTTCAGTGTAAATATAAATATTAAAACAAGCATAACAAAACATGGTTCTCACTAAAACAAAACAAGCACTATTCGAAAAGTTTCTCTTTACAGCTTTGTTAGTGCTTGTGTTTTAAAACAGAGTAGAACATCAAAACAAAAGGCGACAATGAAGTAAAAAAAACTGTAAATCATAGTAGAAACATCGAGTGCACTAGAACATATACAAAAATGCTCACGATAATAAAGCAGTGTTGTTAAATAATGCGATTTAAGGCTGTTGAAAGAAAATACTTTTATACAAGCAATTTTTATACGCATATGCTATTTATATATTTAAGCTATTTGAATTAGTTAAGTTTTTAAATAATAGTAACATTTTGAAATGCTCCTTTTATAATTCTGTGCTAATAAATAATAATAATAATAATGTTAACTCGGCTTAGCTCGAAATTAAATAAAATGCTATTTGAAGCGTAAACCAAATCAATTAACCAAAAAAAAACCATCGGTTTTTTGCGATTAAATTTTAATGCTTTAAAATTTTAAAGTTAACAACTATCATAGAAAAAAACTTTTGGTCTCATTTCAAAAAGTTTTAAACAGAATTTTTAAAAATAATGTGCAAAAATGATATGTAAACACACAAATTTGTTTTTTTATTACAGGCTGTTTTTTAATACGAAAATATTATACTTCTGATAAAAAGTAAATTTTTAAAACATATATTCATAAAAAGATAAATACTCCCACGTATTATTACTTTTAAATCCTTACTATCAATCGCTGAACTCTTTTTAAAAACTTTTGTATAGAACTTGTAAAAAAAATTTATCTGGTATGATCGAATACATACAAATTTGTTGTATTTTTATTTTTGTTAAGTTTCATTACTATTCGTTTTTCTGAAAACCCCGAAATGTAAAAGACAATTTTACTATTATATTTTTAATATAAAACTATTGAATTTGTTTTGAAAAAGTAATTCTATTAACTTTTTAAATAAAACAGATATTATAATGTTTTTTTTTCTCCATTTTTAGGCGTTTTCAAATCTTAAAGTTGACGACACTCATATTGAGAAAAACGAAAATGATTGTAGTTTCTCTTTAGCCTAATTCTGCTATCAAAAACTTCAAGCATGTTTTGAATGTTCTACTTCAGTTTTGATATTCTATTTCATTTTTGTTCTAGTTCAGTTTTGTTTTGCTTTAATGTTGTTCTAAAACACTTTTGTTCTCTTATTCTATATTTTGATAGCAAAGCAAAACATTTGTGTTTGGAAGTATGTGTTTGAAAATGAGAGTGTTCTATACACATACTACTTGAAATTTACGTGATTGCTTATAAGACATTTTTCTTATGCTTGTGCAGCCCTTTAGTCAGAGGTGACTTACGACCGATAAGGGTTAAATTAGAATTAAATTTATTTAGTGCAATTGATTTGCAGTAAAAAATGCAGCTTAAACAAGTTTTCGTAATTATCTAAATCTGTTCCAAAAATCAGGCTTCATTTTTATTAAATTTCTTGTAAAGAGAAAAAAGAAATTTTGGTAGCAAAAAAGGACCTATTACGGTAGCGGTCTACAATAAAGAAAAAGTCAGTGGCGATGTTCCTTACTATCATGAACCAAGAAAACAAGATTGCGCATTCAGCCGTTCAAAAAAATTTTCTACTGCGCATCTACGTCACAATAGAATGAAAATGAGTGTTTGTTGTAAAAAGTGTATAAGATTTCTGGCGCAAAACTGGAAATAATTGCATAACTTCTAAACGGGTTCTTCGATTTGAACAAAATTTTAAATGGGAAGAAAAAGGATAAAATCGAGTAAAAATTTTGTGTTTGGGCTTGAAGCCCAAGAAGAAGAAGAGCTAGTTTAGGCTACCAAAGTTTTAAAATTTGGCTTATAGGAAAATTCTTATAAAAAATTATTAATTTCAAAAGTTATTTCATTATTTATTATTAATTAATCTTTTTATAAAGGAAATAAAGATATAATAATTATTAATGACCTTAATGGCAAATAACTGAAAGTAAAATAAATTTATTTTCAAAATAAAATTAAAACCAAAATGTTTAAAATACGAGGGCTGCTATATATATTTCTGGCCTGGCAACACTGAGTGCTGCCAAGTGCAATCTGACATTTCCATTGGAAAGTTTGTCATTTTTAAGCATAATCGTACTCAAAACGTTTTGACGTACGACCATTATTTGTGTTGTTAATAGTGACTTGAAAAAATTAATATAGAAAAAAATTGAATTAACTCGTGAACATTTTCGTGCCATCATTTTTCACAACTTTCGACGTGGATTATCACGACAAGAGTGCATTGATGAACTTAAATCTTTGTATGGCGATGAAGCACCATCCTATAGCACTGTGAAAAATTGGTATAATGAATTTAATCGTGGCCGAAGCTCGCTCAAAGACGAATTCCGTAAAGGTCGTCCAAAAACGGCTGTTGTGCCAGATAACATTCATGCCGTGCCTGAACTCAAGATCGACATGCGACATACCGAGAGATAGAGACATCCTTGGACATTTCTTCCACCAGCATACATTCGATACTGCGTGAACACCTGGCCGTAAAAAAGGTTTGTTCTCGTTGGATCCCGCACAATTTGAAAGTCCCTCAAAAAAAGGCTCGTGTCGATTGGTGCAAAGAAATGTTGCAAAAATACGATTGCGGTGCTTCAAAAGACGTTTATAAGATCGTCACAGGTGACGAATCATGGATCTATGCGTATGAGCCCGAAACGAAACAACAATCGACCGTGTGGGACGAGCAAAATCTAACGAAAGTTGTTCGTGGAAGAAGCACTTCGAAGCAAATGGTAGCCTGTTTCTTCGGCAAAACTGGTCATGTGGCGACTGTTCCGCTTGAGCAACGTAGGACGGTCACTTCTGAGTGATACACTACAATTTGTTTCCCTGAAGTCATCGGAGAAATTCGAAAAACCAACAAGAGAAGTCGAATCAGTGTCCACCATGACAATGCGAGCTCTCACACATCGGCTCAAACCAGAGCGTTTTTGAACGGCAAATACGTCAAATTAATGGGTCATCCGCCGTACAGCACTGACTTGGCACTTAATGACTTCTTCTTGTTTCTGCACATCAAGAAAAAAATGCGTGGTCAAAGATTTTCGTCGCCAGAAGAAGCTGTTTAAGTGTTCAAAAACCATGTTTTAGAGGTGTCTCAATCGGAGTGGAAAAAGTGCTTCGACAACTGGTTTGAGCGCATGCAAAAGTGTATAAATCATGCTGGAGAATACTTTGAAAAACAATAAAACCATTTTTGATTATAAATATTCGCATTTTCACTATTAGGCCAGAAATATATAGCAGCCCTCGCATAAGTTATTTTTTTTTTTATTATTTGATTTTCTGTTTTTTTTTATCATGCTGTATTCTTTAAGGTCCGTATTAAGTTTTCGTTTTTTAAAATACATTTTTTATTTAAAAATAGCTTTTTTGCTTTTTCATCACATTTAATATGAGGACCATGTTAAGTTAAATCTTTTATAAAATCTTGTTTAATGAGAAAACCGTATTTAGTATTTTTCTGAAATATTTGGTTTAGTTCTTCAATGGGTTCTATAGTTTCAGGTGTCGGCTTTTATAGTCCGCCCTCAGATACGTGATCAACCCACGAATACTTTGGACCTTCCTCGTTTTATGCCATTGCAATATCTTGCAGTTTTAAGTTTAAAGTAAATATAGCCTGCGAGGTTTTCGAGACCATAATACTCTAATTCGGTTAACTTTTATTTATTTTTTATTTTTAATAAATTTTCGCCGTTTTTACTTTAATTCTGTTGCACTTTCCATACACAAATGAAGTTTGTTTACAAAAAATATTCTATGCCTAGGTCACACATAAGAAAGAGAACGCTATACTAAGGGACCAGTGCAATGTGCAATCTTGTTTTCTTGATTCATGGCACAGATACTAGGGTGTCAGACGATCAAGTTTTCATTAAATTTTTAAAATTTCTCTCAATTTTTTTTTTCAATACATTCTCACTTTAAAAACTTGCTGAGAATTTGCTTTCAAATTTTCGTTCAATTGAGTCTTTCAAATTTTCATTCAAGAGAACAGCTGATTGAAGTTTTTTTCCTTCAAATTAATTTTTTTTGTTTTCTTTACGACATCTTGCTTAAAAACTTGCTTTGAAATTGCGTGCAGCCTACGTCACAGCTTTCAATTTTTGTGAATTTTGACAAGCAGTATGTGTAAATTTCTTGAAAGTGAATTTTACTTTGAATTGACACAGCTTTCTCAACCTCATAAGTTTTATATATTATTTAACTGACCGCAATTAAACCTAAGAATTTTAAAGCGAAGATTATTTTAAGGTTTGAGCTCAGATATATTTTCTACTAGAAATATCATTATTGAATAGTATGTTAAGGTTAATAAATAAACACTCCAAGGGTTAAAAAATTATAATTCTCCAATCTATTGACTTTTTTATCTAGACTTGCCCTCCGTTGGAAACCACTAACAATACATTGTCTTATATGAGTTTTTACATATTAAATGAGTACGCAAGGTGCCTTTTTTTAATAAGTTGCATTTACGACGGAAGGATTTCAAATATGCATTTTTGAACTGGACGGAATGAAGCAACATTGAAAAGTTAGTTAATGCAACCAATTACTTTTACACGATCATTGTTTTACACGGTTAACAAAAACAATCTTTTCCTGTTTTTACACGTCTTTATTTACACGAATCGTTATGGGAATCCAAAATTATGTGCTTGTGTTCGCTTAGAAATCTTTTAAGACATTTTTAACCGACTTCAAAAAAAAGAAGGAGGTTAGAAAATTCGGCTGAATGTTGCTTTTTTATATTTGTGGCTCCAGAACTTAGTCATTTCTGATCCGATTTTGAAAATTTTTGGTTATATGATGGATTATCCTTACAGATTGGTCCCGTTTTAAAAACAGTTCATAATCTTAGAAATTAAAAGGTGTTCCATACAACATACATATTTTTTACGTGTATTATGTATTGTAAAGGGCACTTCTGTGAAAAATTTAAAATGACTGCGTATTACTATAGCTCCCAAAAACAAAAAATTATGCTAAAATAAAACTAAAAATTAAAGGGTGCCCCCATAATTGTGTAAGTTTACTTATATGGGCCTATATTTTGAACCATTATATACAAACACAAATTGGACAGAATGTCGATTGCTATGGCCGTTATAGTAACAAGTATTAATATTAAGAGTTATAAATTAAAGGGTGCGCCAATAGTTCATTTAATTTGATGTATATTGCCATACTTTTTAACAGTTAGAGACAGACGCTTGGAATTTACAACGAACTTGTATTGGTAAGTCCGCTATAACAACAAGTATAAAATTTGGATTTGCAAGTTAAAGGGTGTTCCAATAGTTGATGTAATTTCAAGTGTGTTGCCGTACTTTTCAACTGTTATAGACAGAACGCTGAAACTTAAAAGGGACCTGTATTTCTAAGTCCGCTATATAAACGAATTTGAATTTAGAAATTAAAGGGTGTCCCATAATTACTGTAGATTTACTTATATAGGCCTATCTTTTGAACCGTTATAGAGAAACGGTTGTAAATTTAACGCAATATCGATTGCTAAGGCCGTTATAGTAACAGCTGATAATATTTAATTTGGTATATGGCAATACTTTTAAATAGTTGCAGACAGACGATTGAAATTTACAAAGAACCTGTATTACTAACTCCTCTGTAACAGCAAGTATAAAATTTGGATTTGAAAATAAACGGGTGTCCCAATAGTTGATATAATATGGTGTATGAGGCCGGACTTTTGAACCGTTATAGACAGACAGGTGAAATTTACAAGGGGCATGTTTTGCTAAGTCCGCTATAACAAGAAGCTTATAATTTGAATTTCGAAATTAACGGGTGTTCCCAAAAATTAATGTAATTTGTTCTATATGACCGTATTTTTTGAGCCGTTGTGTACAAACACCTTAATTTTACACAGAATGTCCACTACTATGTTTGGTATGGCAAACTGTTGAACCGTTACAGACAGACGGTTGAAATTTACACAGAACCTGATTGATAAATCTACAACAACAGCAAGTATATAATTTCAATTTGGAAATTAAAGCGTGACCCTTTAGTTGCTGCAATTTGGTGTATATTGCCAAACTATTGAACAGTTGAAAAAGTATAAGGTTTGGAGATATAAGGACGTCCCAATTGTTAATGTAATCTTATTTATGTGGCCATACACTTGAGCTGTTATAGGCAAAAAGATGAAATCTGTTTTGAGGTCAGTTTTTTCGCAAGAATTATAAAAAGGTCTTATTTTCGTAGTTTCTATTTATTGAGAGTGGAAAAATTCTGTTTTGTCTTATTATTATTTAGTTTTATTTACGAGGGCTGCTATATATATTTCTGGCCTGGCAACACTGAGTGCTGCCAAGTGCAATCTGACATTTCCATTGGAAAGTTTGTTATTTTTAAGCATAATCGTACTCAGAACGTTTTGACGTACGACCATTATTTGTGTTGTTAACAGTGACTTGAAAAAATTAATATAGAAAAAATGGAACATGAACATTTTCGTGCCAACATTTTTCACAACTTTCGACGTGGATTATCACGACAAGAGTGCATTGATGAACTTAAATCTTTGTATGGCGATGAAGCACCATCCTAAAGCACTGTGAAAAATGGGTATAATAATTTTAATCGTGGCCGAAGCTCGCTCAAAGACGAATTCCGTGAAGGTCGTCCAAAAACGGCTGTTGTGCCAGAGAATATTGATGCCGTGCGTGAGCTCATAATGCAAGATCGACATGCGACATACCGAGAGATAGAGACATCCTTGGACATTTCTTCCACCAGCATACATTCGATACTGCATGAACTCCTGGTCGTAAAAAAGGTTTGTTCTCGTTGGATCCCGCACAATTTGAAAGTCGCTCAAAAAAGGCTCGTATCGATTGGTGCAAAGAAATGTTGCAAAAATACGATTGCGGTGCTTCAAAGGACATTTATAAGATCGTCACAGGTGACGAATCAAGGATCTATGCGTATGAGCCCGAAACGAAACAACAATCGACCGTGTGGGTCTTCAAGGACGAGCAAAATCCAACGAAAGTTGTTCGTGGAAGAAGCACTTCGAAGCAAATGGTCGCCTGTTTCTTCGGCAAAACTGGTCATTTGGCGACTGTTCCGCTTGAGCAACGAAGGACGGTCACTTCTGAGTTGTATACTACAATTTGTTTGCCTAAAGGCATCGGAGAAATTCGAAAAACCAACAAGAGAAGACGAATCATTGTTCAGCATGACAATGCGAGCTCTCACACATCGACTCAAACCAGAGCATTTTTGACCGGCCAAAACGTCGAATTAATGGGTCATCCGCCGTACAGCCCTGACTTGGCACCCAATGACTTCTTCTTGTTTCCGCACATCAAGAAAAAAATGCGTGGTCAAAGATTTTCGTCGCCAGAAGAAGCTGTTGAAGTGTTCAAAAACCATGTTTTAGAGGTGTCTCAATCGGAGTGGAAAAACTGCTTCGACAACTGGTTTGAGCGCATGCAAAAGTGTATAACTCATGCTGGAGAATACTTTGAAAAACAATAAAACCATTTTTGATTTTAAATATTCGTATTTTCACTATTAGGCCAGAAATATATAGAGCAGCCCTCGTATACTAAGCACACATACATTATTTACTTCATAAATTTTTAATGCAGCTATGAAAAAGCAAAAGCGAACAACTATTTCTTGGATACTAAAATTAAAATTCACGATAGACTTACAAACGGAGAAAATGTTAGTTCTGTTGGCAAGTCTTTGAATTTGAACGAAGCGGCAGATCGAACAATCAAAACAAATGAAAAAGCGATTAGACAAGCAATGATTTCTGGTACCAAATTAAGTGCTAAGTCATATTCCTATACGAGAGATAAAACTAAAGAACAAATGGAATAGGTTTTGCTGGCATGGATTGAAAATTGCACCCAGCGTGTACCAGTTGATACCAATTAAGCAGAAAGCTTTGAGAATTTACTATCAAATAAAAGAAAAGAACCATCCACGTCTTCTAAATCCGACGACAAAAATATAAATAAATTTTCTGCTAGTAATAGATGGTTGCAAGGATTTTTAGAGAGACACACAGTTCATAATGTAAAAATCAAAGGAGAATTAGCGTCTGGAAATGCTTCAGCAGCTGCGAAATTAACTCCAGAACTGGCCAAATTAATTGAAGAAGGCTGATACAATAGTGACCAAGTTTTGTACGCCAATGAGAATGGTCTCTTATGAAAGAGAATGCCAAGACAGAGTTACGTTTTTGTTCTGCAGCAATGCCTCAGGCGATCGTATGTTTAAACCTTTATTAATTAATAAACCTTTTCGACCCCGGCCATTCAAAGGTGTGGATATTAAAAGTTTGCCAGTTCACGGGATGGCAAATAAAAAGGGATGGGTTACTTCAAAAGTGAATGGTTTTTCAATTGATTTATTCCTGAGGTAAAACGGTATATGAATGATAAAGGCATGCCGTTTAAAATTCTTTTATTATTTATTTGCCACCGCTAAAAATTTATTAATTTTAAAAAAAGTTAACATTACAGAGCATCTTATTATATCTAATTATGGTTAAACATACTTCAATGTCCTAGAAGCGAAGAAAACTTATAGATATGCTGGTAGGTATATTATGAGTAAAGGATTAAGTCAGCTCTTTGGCTGCAGCATCAACGAATTTATATTTTAGCGGGAGCTCCGCAGCTACAACAACTATAATCAATATTGAGCGAAGTAGACTTCTTGTGCATAGCGAAATCGATGGAGCGACGTCCGTTTGTCCGTCCATGTTATGTCAATCGATCGGATATAGTGTCGAAAGTGATGCTACTGGAAATCAGCATGATCGGTTCATATCCTTTGAGGTAACAGGCAAAATACCACGCCTACCTCTAATTTTTCAAGTCATTTGGAACAATAAAGTAACTCCAATCCAAAAAATAAATATATGGGGCGTGAAGAATTAAAACTTTTTAAGTTATCAATATGGGCCCCTTTTATTCATTTAAGGCCAGGATTCACTTTAGTAAGTAAAATTTGATCTGCTAACACATGCTGTGAAATGATGGCTTCTTTATATAGTAAATTACCAAAAAGAGCAAGTTTATTTATTTCAATTAAAGACAAAATTACTTTGATTTATGACTACGACAAAAACATATCTTAAGTTGCTATTTCTGTATATGTATTTTAATGTAACCTCTATTAACCGTGTATTTCGATTATCCGTGCTGGTAACGGTCATTTCCTCTTACCCACGTACACTGTATTTATAACATCAATACATTGGGAGGTGGATCAGTTACGTTTAAAAGCGTACGACCTATCCGGAATTATGTATGATGCTGTCAGAGCAAAAATTGACAATATGAACCTAAATAAAATATTCAAGAGACTTAAGCAAAACCGGCATAAGTTAATAAGGTCTGTAATTACCGAGAGACATTGGTCGCCTCCCTTTCTTGAGAATAGGATATACCTTAATAAGCCTCCACGTCGCAGGGATAGTGCCGTTACTATACTGCTCACAAATCCTGTTAAAAACTTTCCTTTTACTGCTTACAGAAAAATTCAAGAAATATATATTCCTGGAGATGAATCAAGTTCCCTGTGAACTAAATAATCGTCAAAATAAATACTCGAACTCCTAGTTGAGATGTCCTGCCAAGCGATCGATGGTTACAATTTTTGTAACGCTTTTTCGATAAAGACATTCAATACGAATACTCAGACACAACATACTGCTGCAAAGACAAAAACACAATGATGCAAAAAATATACCATATTCGATTTGGATATTGGTTGAATAGAAATATAATAGCTTGAGTCGTTAACCTTAATTAAAATTAAAATTGTGAATAGTGGGAAACCCGCTTCAATTCGCAATGTTTTTCTATTCTCGCCTCGCAGTAGAAACCCTCAACTGATATATCCCAGAGTTTTTAAATCTAGTTTTTGCAGATCTTTTCTTATTAGAATTATTCGTAACTGGAATACGTTACCTTTGGAATTACGTACTTTTACTCATTCTAATAATGTGTTTAGACTTAAACTCATTAAGTATTTCTCCTATGATGGAAATTAATCTTTTAAGAAAACTATTTATTCTCCCTAACTTGGACCTTCTATTCTATTCCTTCTTAATGATTACTGTCTCTATGTGACTTTGCGAGTGGAGTGGGGATATACCAGGGATTAATTTATATATATATATATATATATATATATATATATGTTTTTAGTTTTATAATTAAATTTAAATTTTATATTTTATTTTTTTTTTTAACTCATGTCAGAATATGAGCTATACTCTTATTGAAAATACTTAGGTGTCATAACTTGTAATATGTGATTGGCCATGAAGGCTTTTTATTACAAACTTTGAAATAAATAAATAAATTATCCATTTATTAAAGTTTTTTTGGCTTGAGTTGAGATTCTGTTACATTCTCTCGAAAGAATGACAATTCATAAAATTTTAGTTTATTTTTGCCTAATCGTGAGTTTCTTTTTTGCTTTATGTTTTAAAAATAAAAATTTCTTTTGAGAAAAAAATGTTTGTTTAACAAAAAATAAACCTAAATCAAAATGACAAGACAAAGTTATCTGAGCTGAAGTTTTGAGAAAATTGTCTAAGCACTGCAATACCGTAAACCTGATAATGATTTGACATTTATCAAGACAAAAAAATATCAGATATAGACTCTACGTAAAAATAAAAAATAAATTCGCCGTATTTTAAGAAAACATCAGAAAGTTTTGACAGTTCAACTTCTAGTAACATAATATTGATAATATAAAGTTTTATTGTTATAGCACTTACGTTACTTCTAGCGTTACGTTAATTTTAGTTTTTATGGAAAACCGGCAACTCTATCGACGACAACAGCTGTTAACAAATTGTCCTAAAAGGTACTAAGAACAAGTAAAAAAACCAATGTAAATATAAAAGCAGACATTTCTTTTGTGATAAAATATTTATTGGAATCTTGGTATTCGAATAATTTTATTTTAATAACAACAATTCAATCCAAAATGAGTAATCCGACTGTGCTCATGGGTATACAAAGTACAGCTGGAGCTGTTCCTGTACGAAATGAAAAAGGTTTATTAATTTGTAAATAATGACTGACGATTTAAAACATTATATATATTTAGGTCAAATTTCTATGCAAAAGGTAAAGGTGCAGCGATATATATCAGGTAAAAGACCTGATTATGCAAAGTATGGTTCCAGTTCCGAGGACAGTGACTTGGAAGATTTTATTGACCACCGACGCAAACAGTTGGCAGCTGCACAAGTTGAGAGGCGACAACGCAGAGAAAACAAAGAGGATGATCGCAGGCGCCAAGAGGAAACGCCTGAAAATCAGGAAGAGCAGGAAGAAGTGGATGACCCTCGCCTAAGACGTTTAAGAGCACGACCGGTTGAGGCCGATGAACTAGAAAGAGAACGCATGGAACGCCATCGCCATATACATGAGCCTGAATTATTAGACGAAAGTGATTCCGATGATAATGAAAAGGAACAAGAACGTAGCGTGGAAAAGGCAACAAATAAAATTACTTTAGCTTCTGAATCAGATTCTGATTCCGATATAAGCGAAACTGAGTTGGAAAAGAGACGTATAAAATTGAGACAACGTATGTTGCAACAACAAAAGGAAGAGGAAATCCTTCTAAAAGAGGAGGAAAGGCAGTCAGAATCATCTGATACGGAGAGTTCTGAATACGAAGAAGAAACCGAAAGCGAGGAAGATAATGAGCCAAGATTAAAGCCTTTATTTGTGCGCAAAAAAGATCGAGCTACCATACAGGAAAAGGAACGTGAAGTTCAAAAGCAAAAACAAATGGAAATTGAAGCTAAACGTTCTGCCAAAGAAAGACGCCGTCACACACTTCGCATGGTTGAAGAAAGTGTTAAAAAAGATTTGGAAAAAACTAAGGTAACTATTTTTAAATATGTTTAATATAGATTAATAATGATTATTTGACCCTTTTTTATTAAATTATTTTCTATTTTATTAAGCTTTGGGTCCTTATATTTTTTATTAATATTTTATTTCAATATTTCGGTACTTTCTGTGTACCTTCTTCAGGAAACAAAATTAATATTGATATCAATATTAATTTTGTTTCCTGAAGAAGGTACGCAGAAAGTACCGAAATATTAAAATAAAATGTTAATAAAAAATATAAGGACCCAAAGCTTAATAAAATAGAAAATAATTTATGTTTAATATATATAAATATTCATTTGGACTATAATGATTTAATAAATCTCAAGAATGATACTGCCGAGCCACATATTGAAGATGTATGCACAGACGATGAAAATGATGAAGTCGAGTATGAGGCTTGGAAGCTGAGAGAACTTAAGCGTATGAAACGTGATCGTGAGGAAAGAGAAAAGTAAGTTGGTTTAAATATATTAACATTAGTTTATTTAATAAAAAAAATATTGAAAATTGATCCAAAAATTATTTTTGTCACATACATCTGAAAAAATTCCGCTAAAATTATTTTGTAACGAAAACTCTTTGCGCTGTATTCTTTTTTAAACTTTGTGTTAGAGTAACGCAAATTATACTGCAAAAATTTAGAAAATCACACTTTGAAATGACATGTTTTCAGTATTAAATAAATTCTTATTTTTAATAGTGCCGAACGTGAAAAGGCTGAAATTGAACGTATGCGTAATCTTACTGACGAGGAACGGCGTCAAGAACTGCGTCAAAATCCTAAACTTGTTACCAACAAAGCGGTTAAGGGAAAATACAAATTTCTTCAGAAATATTATCATCGTGGCGCTTTCTATTTGGATGAAGAAAACGATGTATTAAAACGAGATTTCGCACAAGCTACATTAGAAGATCACTTCGACAAAACTATTTTACCCAAAGTGATGCAAGTTAAAAATTTTGGTCGTTGTGGCCGTACGAAATATACGCATTTAGTTGATCAAGATACTACAAAATTTGATTCACCCTGGTATGCTGAAACCTCTAATAACATTAAGTTTCATAATGAACGTGCAGGTGGAATGAAACAAGTATTTGACAAACCTTCATCGTCAAAACGTAAAAAGATTGAGTAAATTTAGTTGGTGCTTAATCTCAGCAAGATATTTCTGTATGTAATAGTTTATGTAGAATAATTATAAGGTAAATTACCTTTTTAATAAATATATATATACCAACGTTTTTTTCATTAATAATTTATTTCTTAGTTCAATCCAATCTCACAACAAACTAGATAACTACTATACTTTTGCTGATGTAATATTTTCCGGTAACCCAAATTAAAGTAAAAACTATGGATGAGCGATCCCGTGATTTTTGAGGAACATCGTTAACAGTGAACGTGACTGTCAAATCACACTTCTTAAAATAGTTACCGTGATAACCGTTTGCAGTTCTTTTTTATTTAAACATACATGTATTTTGATCTCTACATTCAAAGTAGCTGTAATTAAATTTGCCCAGAAATATAAAGTTCGGTAACACTGATTATTAAAAAAAGTAAACAAAGTTTTCTGTTACATATCCCTCATTTACTTCAAGAACGTCATAACTCAAAATTTCAAATTTTGGAGTTAATCATTCAGAATTGTTTGTTATTTCATGGTTTATATTGTGTATAAGTTTCATCTTTATGTTTTTTGTACTTTCTACGTTTTAAGAGAATAAATAAGTCGTTATTTTATTTCAAATTTAAAAACTTTGTGTATAAAAACTACACATTTTGAGTTGTGGAGTAAACCTCAAAACGTAAAGATCATATCGCTTTCTAAAACATTGTCACATTTCGTTTTGTGACTGTATATATAAAAAAAACAATGTTGTTGATTTATGACGTTGTTGAAGTAAATGAGAGATATGTAGCGTGAAATTTGAAAAAGAAGAATAGCTGTTGTTAATAAGTAGAAGCTAGAAAAAGCTACACAGCAATGAAAACGAAATGAATGATAGAATAAATGATATTTATATTTCCCTTTCACAAAGTTAAATAAATTTTGTATGTGTGCAAATTTAAAAGAACGTTCTTACGCAGAACTGTTACTTGATCAATTCAGTCACCAGTGATTTTTTAATCACAGTGATTTAATAACAGGTACTGAAATATCGCTCATCTCTAGTTAAAATTACCCGAAAATAAAAGCTACTTACATTTGATTAGCATTTTTTATTAATATTATAAGAAGATTAGTTTTAAAGTTTTTTTTTATTCCTTAAATCTGTTCTGCAGTTAATTTTCATCCAAATTGTGAAATCAGATATGTTCTTCTAGACCTTTTAGGTAAGGATCTATCTTGAAACAAATTTAATCACCGGTTCAGCAGCACGAAAATTCCTGTTTTTCCCTTTTCTGCCTCGAATTTAATTTAATATGAAGTTCCGGTGTTTCTCCCTATCTTTACTATCGGTCTTTAGGAGGCTTGTTCTAAATTGCGATGCGAACAATTGCTATTCTGTATTGCGATATTCGCAAAGTTCTATTTTAATCGCATTTCAAATGCGAAAAGGTAGTAAATCAGTATTCTAAATTGCGAAAACAAATGTCAAGTACGCAAATTTATTCGATAACAAAATAGCATTCGCTAAGTACAAACAAACATTTTAATACATTTGGGCCTATTAAATAAATTTTATAAACAATCTTAACAGCCAAGCGCAAAAAATTTATTTATTTTTAATTTGACGTTTGTTGATACTGATGTTTATTTGAGCAGCGTTGCCACGATTTGAAATAAATTGCGAATGTTATTGCGAAAGTCTAACAAAATACGAATTTTTTCGCATGGGTAATTGAAATTATTTTTTTAATTCATGATTTCATTTGTTATTTATTTCATCGCGAATTATATAGTAAATAGACAATTATTTAAAAAGCCAAACCTAAATACTCTCGGCATACAGGATTCTCCAAATAGTACTGTTTAAACTTGCATGCGTATTTATTACGTTCCGCTATAAATCCAAATGCGTTAAACGTTTTAGAGATATAAGCAAAAACATCCAAAACTTTTGCATGTGCTTCTAATTTTCGGAGCGAATCAACGGCTCTGTCTAATATTGGGAGGGATTTAATTAACCGCTTGTGCTGTTGGTCTGGATCCTTACCAGCTGCTACTAAGCAACGTACAAATATAAAATCGGTTTTAGCACGATCATATATACCACCGTTTATATAAATTTTGTCCATGGAATTGCGTAAGGCTTGTAATGCTTTTTGTGGTAGTCCCATTTGCAACAATACCTGGGCGATAATAGTATCGATCAAAGCATGTTCGTATTGCATATACGCTGATTCGGATAGCACGGAAGCTTGCATCAAGAGTTCAAGTGTTTCAGCAGAAACGTAATTTTCCGACAAGCTGTTGTAGGCCAACAAAATAAGCACCCGTATTTGTCGTAGAATGTCCAGTTGCTTATCTTCTAGCAAACTTTGTAATATTCTTCTGGCTGTATTATTGTAACCTTTTGCAATATAAACAGAAGCCCTTTGCATTTTACCATAACATGGGTCCAGTAGATACAGCTGACAGCACCAGTGTAAAGCCTCCTGCCAACGACCACGATATATGGCCTGCTGTATGGAAATATGACATTCGCTAGTCATCCAATCGCCAGCAAACGGATGACGCGGAAATCTCGTACGAGCATGATGTATTATAACAGCACTCATTTGATATTCTCCTTGACTGTTAAACCATAGAGCCAGATTAGATAAAACTTTGCTAACACTTTCCGAATTGCTGACATCGCCAAATACCCAAGTTTTTTTCAAATTCAATAAAAGTTGTGAATATAGAGCAGACATTTCATAACGACCATAAAGTACCCATAGAGCGGTGCGTAGTGCCAGCGAATCCGATATATGTTCCAGCAAGGAGTTTTTATTATTAATTTCGTCACTTTTCAATAGCAACTCAAAAAGGTCTAAGGGTAAATAACCGCATTTAGCACCAAATGCTACGACGAATTCAATAGCCAATGACAGACTTTGTATAAGTCCAGGATCTTGTATATCCGGTAGACTTTTCTCAAACGGTCCAATGCGACTGCTGTTCAAGAGGCAATACCAAGAGTTAGCCAAGTCTAGGCAACGTTTGTCACCACATTCTTGGGCCAGCATAATGCATTCCTTAAGAGCACTCAGAGCTTCCTTTTTGTGATTAAAACTGGCATGTAAAATAGCCAAATTAACGCTGAAATATTGAAAACCCTTTTGCTCATTTTGTCCCATCATATGCATTGGACTGCGATCGAAGGAACGATGTAAAGCATCAAGTGATCCAAAGACATCACGTAAACGTAACTGATTCATATAACCCAAAAAGTAGGCTTTCGAATTCAAAGGATTGTCTTGTATTATTTCATTAAGCTTTATTTCCATTTCTATTGGTGGCAAAGCACGCAGTTCATTTTTTTCCAGCAGATTACATTGTTGTTTTACAAAAAGTTGAGCCTGTTTAGGAGACCACTTGCTGTGAGGATTTCGATCCTGATAGACTGTTTCGGTATCTAAAACAGATTCTTCGATGGTATTATCCCCACCCGAAACATTTGAAGTAGCGTGGATGTCTGGTATATTACCTTGATTTAATTTACGTGGACCAATGGTAAGGGAACGAACACCTATAAAAGAAAGTTTATAATTATCAAAACTATATATTATTGTCGATATCGAAAGAAACTAACTATATTTTAGTGTAAATAATGTTTAAAAACGAAAATTCGAATGAAAATAATAACGGTTTCATACTAACTTTGTCTTCTCCACTTCCAACTCGTTGTTGGCAAAATTAAAATTTTCGAATTTTTGCAATCGGTTGCTGAAGATGCATTTGATAACCTAAAAGAAACCTTAAGAGTAACCATTCCTACTCGCGTTTTTACATAAGCTGGTAGAATACATTAAAATTTGCGTGGAATATTCTTGCTTCTTTACAGCATGCTTTACACTTTGGTTATAGCTTAACCTGACATTAGATCTTTTTTGATTGAGAAACCAGCAGTGCTGTTAGGGGCGCCTGATGTACACAAGAATCTTTAGCGAGTAGCGTAATTGTCAATTTCGATTAGAACGGATAATTTTAATATTAAAACAGTGCTCCGGACCGTATATACTTAAGAAAAATAATGCAAATCTAAAGGAGAATCATTAGAATCTGTAAAGGATAAAAAAAGTACTGAAGTAGTAAACTCCTATTATTTTCGAGGTCAAAAGCAGCAGTTCTGATATATACTTAAATGATTACTTTCTTTCGAATACAAATAAATACATCAATGATGAAATCCTTCAAAATATAAATGATGGTTAAGGACTTAACGCGCCACTAAGAAATTCAGGTGAAAAAGTATATGATTCATACATACACAAGGATACAATATTTTTGCACAACCGAAGCCCTTAAAGGGCATAAACAAAAAATAAATTCTAATGATTTCAGACCACAACATTACAATTTTCCATAGGAATATACAACAAATATGCTTTATACTTTAGGAAACGCATATTATAGAGAGAAATCTACATTAGTTACATTTGCCAGGTTACTAAATATTTCATTAGAACAACATTAATTATGACAAACAAAATCAGATATAATAGTTCCGGCGAAAACAAATTTGAACTTGACTAGTTATATTACATCCACAGTTAACTTACTTTTCCAAACAATACCCGTATCAAGGATAGAACAGTCGCTAAAAAAGATACTTGATTGTGCGACTACTACAACACAACATTTAGAATGTCTATATCAAAGTTTTGAAAAAAGATTTTGTTTGTTTTTTAATCACTACATTTAATAGATTTATTTTCGAAATATAGAAATCTATATATTTATATACCTACATATACACATAACTTTTCCTTTATCTTTTGTAATACGAGCGCATATGGTATTGTTAGCGGGGCCACTTTTTCCTGCATTTTACGAATTTATTTTTTAAATATATTTAAAATTTTTTATAGAAAATTTTTATAATATCTAGTTAGTATTTTTTAAGTATTTACGACCCATTGGGCCAGTTATATTGGTAACTAATGATAAATAAAAATAAAATAAGTGGTGCATTAA
This sequence comes from Gymnosoma rotundatum, assembly GCA_916610165.2. NCBI lineage: Eukaryota > Metazoa > Arthropoda > Insecta > Diptera > Tachinidae > Gymnosoma > Gymnosoma rotundatum. Next base: position 52,236,830 of record OU744338.1, read on the forward strand.
CATTTGCAGTTTTTTTAAGAAGATTTATAACGAAGAATTATTATTTTGCTTACCCTTCTCATAATATAAACATATATTTTTATGCAATGCCATCATTTGCGGAAAGGACAAACGTTCCAATATAACACCAACTCGACGTATATATAAGCCTACCAAACTAAATTGACTAACACCCATTTGTTCAGCTAACATTTTTTCAATGTTTTCCATTTCCGCAAAATCAAACAACGTCTCAATGCCAAGGGAAAAGAGATCTGACATGACCTTTTCAAAGCCTTCCAAATGTAGAGGATCTATTTTGTATTTGGTAGAACACAATAATTGATATAAATCATTGTACGTCATGTCTGGATACTGTATCAATTTTAAAAGCAGCATGCAGAAATTACGCCGGCATTGGGCTGGATAAGGAATACCGGCATCAACAGCAGCCTTTTTGGTCTAAAATTACAAATTTGAATTTAAATAGGAATGGCTTATACATGTGCATGTACCTTAATGTATTGTTGCACCAGTATTAGTACAGATACTTTATGAGGTGTTGGAGTTTCAATACGTGATAACGTTGGGTTACGAGAATCCAAGGCTTCCAGTTCTTCGAAATGCATTTTAAGTTTTTTCTTTAATGTATTATATTTAAAAATCAGCGGCAAGCATCCAATCAAAACAAAAATAATTTGCCGAACAGGAATGTTTGGTAAGAAACACAGCTGTTAAATTAACAGTGTTGCCGAAATGATTTACTACTGCACGATATGTCGACTGACAAGGCGAATTAACAACAGGTGGCCTTAACAGCCCAGGTGACTATTGTGATTTTTCCTTCTTCGAGTGTCAAAAGTTATATTCTCCTTTGCTTTTGACAGTCGAAAACTATTTGTACAAAAACAAAATGTACATGTTTCTATCGCAGTGTTGTATTCATTTTCGCCGTGAGTATACCTGTTATCAATTTGCCTTGGTCGACTGATATTAAAAAATTTTAGTTTATTTTTTATATATGGAGTTTGATATTTAAAGAACAAAAATATATTGCAAAAGATTCCAAATAAAAAATTTTTAAAAACGCCTTTTGAATCATTCGTATTTTTTTATTTTTTTTTTAATTTACTTTACTTTATTCGTGCTTGATTCCTTCAAATATAAATATTTCATGATTTTCTCATGAAATATTTATTATTTAAACTAAACTAAAAAATGAAATGTATTACTGCGGGGAAAGCATATCCATATGACTCTTTCACTACTGCTCAAGTAGCTTATCAGTGGAATTTACCCAAATTTTGTATAGAAAACTAGAAAGTCTTATATCAAAAGCCAAATTGATTAAATGAGAACTCCCAGTTTAATTATTTTGCAAGGTATTATACGGATAAAAAAAAACTTTCATCTACATCAGCAGAATTATTGGCCATTGAGAAGGCGGTGGATTTTGTGATTCGTAATAAATTTTCTAAGGCTGTAGTCTTAACAGATTCTAAATCAGGCATTCATGCTTTACAGAATGTTAATACTAATAACTATGTATATTCTGTGCAACATAATTAATAAGATAGCATTTGCTGACATTTCTAAAAATTAAGACATATTCAAACAATTAACAGAATTTTTCGGGACATACTTTTTTTATCGCTACTCTTTTGGAAAAATGGTATTGGTCAATCGGGCCTCTGCACGGAGTATAATGTCAGTGGGGATGCGTCGCACATAATTTTCAACTGTAGGCGTTTTAGCCAACGAAGAAGTCTTTTTCCTTTAATTTCTCGTTATAATAACTTGACTGATTTTTTATCAATAGAGAAGATGTATAATATTATTATTCTGGTGAAATTTCTTGATGCAATAGACCAGACTATTTAATATGGATGTTGAAATTATATTTTATATCAAGAATTTTTACAATATGGATATTTGCATATACATATTTTTTATATTTTTAATGGGCTGCAGCCGTTATTTGTGATACTGAATAATTGGGTTCTGTAGTTTGGATCCCTACAAATTGAAATGTACGCCTGAATTTTTTTATTTGTATTATTAACATGTATTGTATGTTTAACAACAGAACATAATTTTTCTAAATTTATATTTAAGTTATCTGTTATCTTCCACTTGACCAATGTCGTGACGCCTAATATTTTTCCTTGCCCAATCTCTAATGGCTGGCCAATCAGCCTAATTTTACAAAGGAACATAAATTGTTCTTAACCTTTAACTACTGAGGTGTGGTAAATTTTACCCTCATTACCCATTGTTTTTAACTTTTAGATAAGTGACTATGAAATAAAGTTCTTGTTTTGTTATTTCCAAAGTTTAATTTTTTTGATTTTATGATTTTATTTAATTAATTATATGTTAATTTATTCTTTTGAAAAAAGAAAATTAGAAAATAAAAGTTATCTGCTAAAATTTTTGATAAAAAAAAATGGGGTAAAATTTACCACGACCTCAGTAGCTACGTCAAAATATTTCACCTCAGTAGTTAAAGGTTAATTGAAAATGTAATGAGATTGGAACATAGCTTAAATGAAAAATATTTGAATGGGGTTATCAGGCCGTAAAACGTATAGCAAAATGTCTACTGTAGAAGGGTGAACCGGTGTCAAATTCTGATCAAGCCTGATAAATGAGCCTAGGTAATGTATATAAAAATTAGTACATAATGCTCTTTATTATTTAGTATAAACTCGGTTATTCCCGGAAGTTAACATAACTAGTCTTCTATTTATGAAAATTTGTATAAATATTTTCTAAATTCTGCCTAAATTTTTAGTACCAGCTTATGTTCTTTATTACTTTTTATCTCTATAAGTTCAGCCCCTCCGTAAGTTAGTTGTTGTAACAGCTCTGCTGCTATTGATAGTTTATCTCTGAAGAAAAACTTTCGGTTTGAACAGCTGTTGCTGGGTTGACAATCTTTGGCCAAGATAGACTCGGGTCGTTCTGGAGCGTAGATCCAATTGTCATGGGAACGCTGTGAGTTAGTCGGTCTTCTTGATATGTTTTGTAGTCTCCAAGTTGAAGTTTTCGATACAAAAAAGTTTGAGTAAAAGAATATCAACCTTTTCGTAATAAATAGCTCGAGCTGTGAGCTGCTAAATGTGCTTTGTACTTGACTGTATAATGCTTACCAATCAATCTTAATACGGTTAAAAATCATAAGGTGAAATCGCCAGTTGTCAGTCGTACTTTTTTTTTGAGGTTTCTTTTTCATCTCTCTTGGATAACAAATGAAAATTGTTGTTACTTGTGTAATGCTCTTTGGATAATTTAGAAAATTTAAATTTGAATACATTTTTTCTTTTATGCAGGCTTATTCTGTAAATCGCTATCTATGAAAAGTCTATTTAGCGATTTTTTGCTACAAATCTTATTCTATGACCCTTTTTTCGTAATTTAGTTTTAGTTTTTTAGCGATCAAGATTTAGATTAAGCTACGAGAACTACAAAATAACAATGCTGACTAAACATAGTCACAGAGAATAAGAAAATCAAAAACAACAAATTTAGTGTGGATAAGTTAAATTAAAAATTTTTCGCATTTATATAAATAAGGATTTTCATACCTTTTCAAAAATTTTCGACTTTTGGTTTGAATTCTATCGAATTTTCACACCCTTTAAAAAAATAGTACGTACCTGAAAAAGGTGTATTTTTATCGGATTTTTTCTTTTACTAATATAAAAACAAATTAAATTCAAACTTTGCCAAGCAATATAAAAACACCGATTATATTAAAAACCTAGAATTATTAAGAGATAGATGGTTGCAATGTATCCCAGTTAATTTTTTATGAAATGTCGCCTCAGCACTCTTTAACATGAAATTTATGCAGGCGGTTTGGTTACAATGAGGACAGCCGATGGCACCAAACCTAAAACACTTAAGGGCTTTTCGTAATCGTCAAATTCAAAAACTTTACGAGGAAAAGACGTCATTAGACCAAATGGCAAATCGCTTCCCGTTTTTACTTGAATAAACACACGTACGGCAGACAGATTTTCGTTAACACTAAATGTTTCTGTAAGTGCAGAACCATCCTGTAAACGAATTTGTATGCGAGTCTGTTTATATTCCTTAGGTGGAGATTTAATGATTGTTGCAGTGGGCAGATTAGTAGTAGAAGTAACGGTGGGAGAAACTGCTGGAACTACTGATGTAGGTGATTGCTGTTGGGACAACCTGCGTCGTGCCTTGTCAGCTTCTATTTGCAAGCGAACCCTATCACGAGCAGCCTTTTCCTCAGCTTTTTCTCTCTTGCGTTGTTCCACAATTTTTTTCATTTCCATATCCTCCAATCGTTTGCGAGCCTCTGTCATGTCTTTCCCAGACTTGATTCGATTACGTTCCCTTTCTAAAGCTTCTTGTTTTTCCCTTTCTTCGCGCTCCAAACGTTTTTGTTTAAGTTTTTCTTCAATAAGAGCCAACTGTTGCTTTTTCTCCTCTTCCGTCAATGGTTTTTTCTCTTCAGTTGATTCCGAAAAGTTACTATGACCAGTCTTCGCAGCGTGGAACTCAACTTCCGCTTGATCTTTACACACCTTGCCACAATCGTCGCATTTTAAGGACTTTGCAACGCCACCCTCTGCTGCATTTGATGTTGACGGTGCTTCAGTGACTGCAAGAGAAGCTTGTGCTGCACCAGCACTGTTAAGTTGCTCTTTTGGAATTTCTTCATCCGCATGGGCAAGTAGCCATTCCATAGCCGGTTCGACTCCTTTATAGTTTGTTACTTTCATAGCGTAGTCGCTAGATAAGTATATATTTATTAGATATAAATTATAGCTGGCATTCTATAAGTTTCACTTACGCTCTTTCTTGGCTGAACCCCATTTCTATCAACATTTTCACATCACCCATGATATTAATGAATTTATCTTTCAATAAAATTTGATATTTTGCTCCACCAATTTGCACTTTACTTTGTGATTTGCACAGCACACTATTGCTATTGGAGAATAAACAAAAAATAGCAATAAAAGTGATGCCAATGTAGTGATTTCTTCAACATAATAATGCCTGGGGGCTGCATTAGCCAAGGTGGCAGCGCTACGGCGGGTGACAATTTTTGTTCAAATTAGTTTTGTCTTTCGTTTGTTGTGCGAAGTGTTTTTGTTTATATTTTAAATAAGTGATATAAAAAAAATATATAAATACAATTTTGCGTTAAAATCTACAAATAAAATGTACATAAAAAAATATTGACGGCTTGCCTCTTGCTATTTTAATTTTCTTTGTGTTGTTGCATATTTTAGACACTAATAATTGATTTTACACAAATAAAACTGCCTGTTGTCGAATCAATTACCAGGTGGGAGCGTTAGCGAATTAAATAATTTTTGCCGTGAAATGTATACATATTTTTTATATATGGAGTTTGACAGTAGCATGGCGAAAATATACTAGGTGGTCGCAATGGCGAATTCATAATTTACGTCGCAAACGTGAAATGCCAAACACCTATTAAAAAAATATATACACATTTTATATGTATGGAGTTTGACATTTAGCGTTTACGGCAAAAGTGATAAATTCGCCATCGCGACCACCTGTATTATTTCGCCATGGACAGTAGTTTCTACCAGCAAAAAATAATACATTCGCCTACCCTGACACCCGGTAATTGATTCGCCTTGCATCAGCTAGTGGCAGTGGCGAATTTATTCATTTTCGCCGTTGCTAGAAATATCAAATTTCATATAAAAAATTGACGTAAAAATTTTATGTACTGAATTTGATATATCCTGCGTCCATGAAAATAAATGAATTCTTCTCTGCAACCGTCTGGTAGATGGTTTTGCCTTGTCTACTACTATTTGGTACACAATTACATCATGCACCTGTTCAAAGTTGGTCCTGAAAGCTCTATATTTTACACTTTTATAATTTTTTCTTCTTCGAACGTCAAAAGTTGTAATCTGCTGTTACACTTCTTTGTTTTTGAATTTAAATCAATTTATACAAAAACAAAAAGTACATATTTGCCTTGGAGCGTTGTATCGATTGTCACGGTGAACTTACCTGTTACGAATTTGGCTTACGCCCGACCATGGCGAAATAGTGCAGATGGTCTCGATGGTGAATTCATTTTTTTTCGACGTAAACGTTAAATGTTAAACACCATATAATACATATTTTTGATATTTGAAGTTTGACATTTAGCCTTTACGACGAAATTAATGAATTCGCCATTGCGGCCACCTTGTATTATTTCGCCATGGCCTTGATCAAGGCGAATCAATTACCAGGTGGCAGCGTAGGCGAATTCATTAATTTTCGCCATGTACGCTACTGTCAAACTCCATATATAATAATCTGTTTACCATTTTTTTATATGAAGTTTGACATTCGTTTCTACCAGCAAAAAATAATAAATTCTCTAACGCTGCCACCTGGTAATTGATTCGCCTTGGCCTTGATACTAAAAGTTTGAATTATTTTCAAATCGCTATTGCAGCTGAAAAATCGTTGTTATCACTACTGGCACACCTTTGACATCTAGGTTTTTGATTAGAAAATCTGAAGCACAATAAACAAAATAATACAAGAGCGTCCATTTTTTCATAAAGTAACTTTTGCAAACACGTTTAAAATTATAATGACCGAATCTACTAAATTGAAAAATATTTCGGTCAGAGTTAAGCGAACACGTCGTAACATGGAGTCCTTGGATGAAGCACGCGAACAAATATCAATGAAACGTTGCACCGTAAGACTGCAACGATATAACGCTGAGGAACTTCGAAAATTAGGTAAGTTAGTAATAATTGGTGTGTACCAAAGAAATAATACTTTACTTACAGCTATTGTACAGTCAACCCCTTTAGCAGATGAGACAAATAAACCAAAAAATATCAGAAACATGGTGGTGCGTGTTCGACGTCTTTTCAATGCTGATGGCCCATTTTTGCAATAATCTGCTGCTGAGGGTGAATTAAGTTAAAAAAATGTATTTTCTAAACAATATTTTTCTTCAGTTTTTTTATTGGAAATGTTTCTTTTCTCTGCATATGTATTTTATCTTTTTAATTATTATTGGAAATGTTTAAAAAATTAAATAAATAAACTCAAGGTATTGATAATAGCAAAATGTAAAAAGTCCATAAAGTTCTTATCACTTAGCAGGTTTACAGCTTTTTAAGGAAAACAGCAAAGAATATTGAAAGTGCTTCATTGAAGTTTTAACAAAATCTGAGAAGTATCAAACTTTTTATAACTGACAAAACGACATCAACCAGTACCCACATTTGCAAATATTTTCTCGTTGCAACAGTGGGAGTATCTTATGCTCACCTTAATTTACAGACCAAAATAAATCCTATTTTCTACAAGTTCATTGCTTTTTTTAAGTATCATTTATCTAAACATTTTATATAATAGAGGCGGCTTCTTTACGAACAAACTTAGTTGCTTTCGTGGTTAGGAAAACTGTTCGAGGAAGTAATAAGATCTACATCCCTTAAAAACGTAATTTATTATCTCATGCTTTGTTAAAGTTCCATGATTACTCGTTAAAAAACTTCAGAAACAAATACTGCCCAGTTGCTTATAGGTTTTGGCCCATTTTTAGGTAAACTATTTTATATGGGTAGTTTCTTTTTTAGCTCCCTTTCCATGTAGTATTTTATGGGTCTATTATGAATAACAGCCGAACTTCAGTTGTCGAAATTATACAAAAGATGGCAACTGCCAACTGATAGCTGGCAGCTTTAGTTACCAAATAGTAATGGTATTGGCGACCGTATATTGGTTGCCTTGAAGATTTTTTTTAACAGAAAAGGAAGAAAGTTTTTATAAGAATTTTAAATAGGTATATTTTTTCCTGTAGATTAAAAAATGGTAAAAATCACAAGCAGAAACTAAGCAAGAAATGTTTATTGAAAATTATTTTATACACACATCAACACTTGATCAACAAGAGGGTATTAACTCAAAATTTTAAAATTTTCAATAGAGTCAAAAAACTGTTTGTGGCCACATTTTAACACGTTAACTGCCGTGTCACCCGTATTCGGGTGACAGCAAAAGTTCTCATAAGGCCACGTCACCCGTATTCGGGTGACAGCAAGAGTTCTCATCAGGCCACGTCGGGTGACTCCTTCCAAAGGATTTCCGAACATATTTAGATAAATATATGACAGGAGATAATAATACTGTTGAATTTTTTTAAAAATCGTTTATTAACAAAATTATTTACAGTGCAAAATATTGAAGCATTCACTGCAAAGTTGCGGTTGAGATATTAGTTGGGCAGAGATATTAGTTGTACTACTCAGTACACGGCAAAGATTACAACTGCTCGTGCAGAGTAATAACGTGATAAATGAGGATCGTAATAGATATCGGGGTGAGAGTACCGAAAGAAATGTAAACAGACATGCGGTAGCAGAGCACGCATCTTACAGTGGCACGGGTGGCCTGACGGGGATTTTGTTGTAAACACGCGTGGCAGTCAACGTGTTAACAGAATTTAAAAATTCAAATATACTATAGGAAGCAAATTCCATTTAAAAGTATATTTACATCGTTTTTCCTAGAAATCTGTGCAAGTATTGCAAAAAAAAATCAATTTTTCGAGTTAATACCATTTTTCTAAAAATTTTCGATCATAAATGAAACAAATTTTATCAACAAGACAGTATCAACTCAAAATAAAACCAAATTGAAAAGAGACTTAACTCAAAATAATTCCTTTTTTATGAAAATTTACGAATCAGTTCCATGTTAACTTTTGTATTAACTCGAAATAATACCTTTTTGTTGAAATAAAGGTAATCATTATCATGAATATGGTCTCAAAAGTGGTTTTCGAGATGAAAGAGTAAACGGAATACGTTGAAATTTTTACAGTAGATAGATATTGATGTTGTTAGCTGTTTTCTTGAAAAAAGTGATATTTCAAAAATTTTGAGTTAATCCCCTATTGTTGATCAAGTGCGATATGTACGTATTTAAAAATTTAAGACATTTAGTTCGTTTTTTTTATTCTGTACCAAATTTTGTATTCACTTTTCTTAGGGGTTACTTTGAATTTAGATTCGAATAGAAAATCATTCTATATTACTTTAATGGTTCGACTAGTATTCTATGTATATGTAAACAACTTTGCGATACCTGCACATCATCTTTTGGAAACAAAGATTAGAACTAGCGAATACTGAGGCTATGAGAAATCGCTTATGAAAATGTACATATTTTGTTTTATATTTTGTAAAATCTTGAGATCGGTTTTGGATGGCACAGAAATTGCATTTAAGGTCATGACCAAGTACCAACAATAAAAAAGCCTAATTACAACAAAGAATTAATAAAAAAGAGCCTCTTTATTAGCATGAGTATTCTAACTATACTTCATTTAAGTGCCAGGAGCATCACATTGCAGCATATTGCTTTTTCTCTTAATCCATATTAGAATCATTCATTATATTTGAAAACGTTAATTTTTAAAGAGTGCGATGAAAAAGTATGAAAACAAATTTTTAAAAAAGAATTCAATGCGATTGTTTTAAATCGACCGACATCCATCACATACCTAATATGTAGTTCCAAGTTCTAATATGTCGAGTTCTAACAAATTCGTTTGTTAGCTAATAAATGAGGTCTCATTATTATTAAATTAGTAAAACATTTTAACATAATTTTAAACATCGTTTTATACCTTGTTTTAAAAGTTTGTTAGTTCTAAAAATTTTGTTCGTAAATCATTGTAGGATTTTGTTGTTACTTTAAGAGCTTCTGTTATGTTTGTAAATAAATTCAGGTTATAAATAAAATAAGTTTATTTTAATATTATTCGATAAGGTAACAAATTATTATAAACTATATATAAGATCTAACAGATCCTGCTTTGTTTTATTTTTAGAAGCTTTTTTATTGAAATGATCATTTAAAATTTGAATTAATTGATCTTTTGTACAAGAATATAGGTTCTTGTTTTTAATCATTTGTAGTACACAATCTTTATTATCAATATCTACAGTCATTTTAGCTTTTTTTGTGGTATTTGTTAAAGAAGATATGCTATCTAAACAGCGTTTTTGAACATCGTTTACTTCTTCCCCAAATACTTCTTTAAAAGTTGTTATTATAGTTTTAATACGTAAATCCTGCTTCTCAAGATCAGGAAAGTATTGGCTACCTAAAGTTTCATAATTAACATTAAAAGCCAAACTAAGAAGCCTCGACTGTAATTGATCTAAGCTAGGATCACACAAAATATCAGGTTTATAATCTAATCTAAACTTTTTCATTAGCTTCTCACAAACCAAGAGTTGCTGTTCATCTGCTTGGTGCTCAACCGAATTCCAATCGCATAAGTTAAAACCTCGAATGTAAGAAGAACATGACAGATACACAATTTTAAAGCCATTATTAGCGATAAAAAACTGACTTCTGCACGAACCGGTATCATCAATAGGTATTAATGCCACATAACGGGGCATTGATTTTCTTTTACACAGGAACAAGCATACTGCAATTTTTTGCCTTTCTATGCATTTTTCCCAAAGAGCTCTAAATAGACGTTTAGATCCCTCGATAGATAAATCATCAGGATACATGAAGTTAGCTGTTTTTGAAAATAAAGTATTCTTCAAAAAAGATATTGGCTTAAATCCCAATAAAACCATTCCAGGCGGATGAGTGTTACGAACTCGATTAACTTGCTCATAAGATAAACGCATTTTATTAGATCCCAAATTAATTTCGTACCAAGCGTTTTTAATGTTTATGTCCCTTATTTCATTAGATTCGAAATCATTCTTACATACTTGAGTTATGCGATGTTTCTGAACTACAGCGCTATCAGTACGTTGTAACAACACCTTAAGAGGTTTCTTTTTCTTTTGGTAATAGTTAAAATACTGAGCAGAAAGCTCCAAGTTAGGTCCTAATGAAATAGAAAAATGTCCCAACGATCTCCGTACATAATGTTGCTTAAATTTTCGGTTAGCCAACAACTCCCTTATTCTTTTTGGATCAGACGGCTGGAAGCACTCGATATCTATGTCCTGTATTAGACAGATAAACTCTTTATAAAAAATATCGTAGTTAAAGTCATCTGTCATAGGAATTAGATGAAATTCTACATCTTTCCCCTTCAGGTCGGCAGCCTTTTGTAAAACTTGTCTATAGCATTCAGAATTGTAAGGATGTGGAATCTCATTGTCTGTTAAATAAACAATTGTAGTATTATCTATTAAATAGCTGCAATGTTGAACTAAGTCCATGCAGAGTCGGAGAACATGTGCAAAATTGCAGCCTTCATCAGTTCCATATATTTCTCCAAATTGTGCCGGTGCCATTTCTACCAATCTTAAGAAACTTTTGACAATAGAAGTATTTAGTTGAAGAGGCGGCAAAAATACAGCGCATTTATCTGGAAGGAAAATATTTTCTAAACAACTTGATGCATGTGGTTCTGGCGAATACTTCGTGTTTGAAAATATTAAACCTATTAAATCTTTGTCGTTTGCTAAAAGGCCAGTCAAGAAAGCGCTTCGCAAAATTATTAGCGCGTTTTCAAAAAGTTCAGCTTTATTGTACAAACATGCGTCGACAATAAATATTATACATTCTCGACCTCTAACATTTTTTAATAAGATTTCGTTTTCATCTTCTGAATCTGAAACTGCAATTTCAAATTCTGGACTCCAAGAAGTCATTTTATTAAAATAAAGAAGTATTTCACAAAGACTAATGTTAAGAAAGTAATATAAAATAGTGATGAAATTATACTATTAAACATACTCGATACCAAGGCGAATCAATTACCAGGTGGCATCGTTAGAGAACATGGCGAAATAATACAAGTGAACGAACCGGCGAAAAAGCCCATCAGCTGTATACATTACAGTTGTCAAAAAAATTTGTCAAAAATAAATAATTTGTTAAATTTTTTTTAATTTAATTTTTTTTTGATTGCTAATAGAAAACAAACTATTGAAATTCCTAGAGAAAACTACCACAATATGGAACCGTATTTGCAGTTCCTGATGTGTATAATCAAAATATGCGTAAAAAGATAGTGAAATTATTGTTAACACATTTATAATTCCTTGGTTTTTTTGTGGAAGATTATGTTAGTCTTTAAATGGTCAACGTGCAAGAATGGAACGATGCATGTGATTTGGTCAAACTAGTTGTACAAAAGAATTTTGGTCACTTTTTCTGTATTTTTATTTTTATGTAACTTAATTTTTATAATTTTCTTTTTCTGATAATTACAACCACTTTTTTCATCAAATATATTTTTTTATTTTGTTTGTTTTTTTACAATATTTTCTTCACAACATACATAATTTTGTAGCAACAAATTGCCTGTTGTTTTTTGTGTTGTTGGATTGTTGTAGCCGTGCGGTCACCTGTATTAATTCGCCTTGTTAGAGAATTTATTATTTTTTACTGGTAGAAACGAATGTCAAACTTCATATCAAGGCATATCAATTACAATATGCAAGGCGAATTAAGTATAAAGTGATAGCGGTGGCGAATTCAATTCTTTTCCCCGGTATTCTAACTGTCAAACTCCATATATAAAAAATTTATCTAACTGTTATACAGATTTTTTATATATGGAGTTTGACAGTTTGATATTCGAAGAATTAACTAATTCGCCTTGAGTGAACGTATTAATTTTATTGTGTATTAATTTTATGCCCATTCCAGGCGAATTAATTATACGGTGGTAGCGATGGAGAATTCGTTAATTATGCTCGTAAGCCCGAATGTCAAGCTTCATATAAAAAAAATTGGATACAGATTTTTTATATACAGAGTTTGACAGTTAGGCTACCTGCAAAACTAATGAATTCGCCTTCGCTACCACCTTATACATGGTAAAATAATACAGGTGGTCAATAATTTCACAGTAAACGTTAAATGTCAAACTCTATCTATAAAAAATATGTCTAATTTTTTTATATGGTGTTTGACATTTAGCATATGCTAAAAAAACTAATGAATTTGCCGTTGCGGCCACCTTATATTCAGCCCAATTATGAATATTCTCACGGAATTTCTTTCCCACGGAAAAAATTTTTCTCGAGAAAAAATTTCTCCAATTATGAATTCCGTGAGAATAAAATTACAAAATATGGCATCATCGTAATTTGAAGGGAGTTTTTTTTGTTTATTTTCATATAATTTTTATTTTAGTATTTATAATACATACTTTTTTCCCCCGAATTTTTTTCACTTTCCGCAGTCAATCAAAAGGGGAAAGAATATATAAGTGGAGAAAAGGGAAAAGTGAAAGAACTCGGACGGAATTTTTGTTTATAATTGGGCTGATTATATCGCCATGACTTTAAAATTGATTCCTTTTTAATTTGCTGACAAGGCGAATTAAGTATAAGGTGATAGCGGTGGCGAGCAGCGTTGCCACACAAGAAATTTACTTCCTACCAATAATTTTCAAAAATCCTACCAAAATCGTTCACAGCCTACCAAAAATTTAAAAATGCATTTCTTGCATATAAACTCTGTTATACTCACTTGGTTTTTTTCGTGTAATTGCTGAGATGGAAGTTTGTCTTTTGGTGATTTTTAAGATGGGTGTTATGATTTTAAATAGTTTTAGAGAATACTATGCAGGAGGAACACCCATATCTTTCCTGGCGCCATCAAATTCTTTTGACTGTTTCTTTACATGCAATATTAGTAAATTTTTATGTAATAAATAGGTACATATTTACAATTAAAAAAGTTTACTTTCTTTTCCATCTTGTCTGTTAATTTTTTTAATACATACACTTGAAAATTAACCTTCACTCAAAAGTATTGTTAATTTCAATTTCATAATATTGTTCGCGTTTCTTAAACCAGAGATGGTTATAGCTTTAATCATCTCTATGCAAAAAAGCGGAGATGTTTTTGATTGCACCTAATACAGTTTTTGAAAACAGTGGTAACACTATTCAAAGTTATTGTTTATTTAATTCAAAGTTACATTTCTTTTTATTTTATGTTCTAAAATTTTAAGGTGAAAAATTTACTATTGCTAAAAAATTGCTAGATGAGGAAAACCTACCAAAAATTAAAAAAAATGCAACAAACCAACCAAACTACCAAACTGTTTTTTAAAAACAAAAAACTACCAAGTTTGGTCCGATTGGACCAAAGCGGCAACGCTGGTGGCGAGTTCAATTCTTTTCCTAACTGCCATCCCTAAATTAGGGCGTAAGACGCAAATCAATGTAATTCATAGCTTTTGCGCTGAAATGTTATCCCTAAATAACAGCGTTAACTTCGTGTCGTTAAAAGTAATGTTAACTCATTTTATTTCATAAAACCCGCTGTATAAGAATAAAGAAGAGATAAAACCGCTAGATTGCCTTGAAAATTACTAAATTGTCACTACTTTTCAACCATAACAAAACAAAACAAACCAACAAACAGCAAACTTCACTTCCTAACGCACTGTCAAAATTGGATTTTCCAATTGCTAAGCGTTGACGCCAAGCTATTTAAGGATGCTTCATACATTTTGTATGTACATGAGAAATTTTGACAGTTATCTTGCGCTTTACGCGCTAATTTAGGGATGGCAGTAAGTATTCTAACCAAGGCGAATTTACAATTCGCCTTGATTCTAACTGTCATTCATTAATTTTCGCCGTTTACACTACTGTCAAACTCCATATATAAAAAATCTGATCTCCGTGAAGATAACAAACTAGATCTCCGTGAAGATAACAAACTAAACTTGTTTCACTCAAATCAAAGAGAGGAAAATTAAATATGGCTTCCTTAGTCTCTCACACGCATAAAAAAATGAGTGCTTTAAATTAAATTGAGTGCTACCAAGTTGAAATCCAACAAAATGTACTTAGATTTTATAAATTATATGGCAACATCTACATAAAGTACGCACTTAACAATGAATATCAGCTCTTCTTCTTTTATTTTTCATGGGAGAGGATTTTTAAGTTAACAAACTAACTTAACAAACCGGAAATGAAAAGTTTTATCAATTAAACAAATTTAATAAATTATTCAAATTTGAAAGCAATAAATTAAATAAAAATCGATATTTTATGAACAAAAACAAACCTTTTGTAAAAAAAAAATAAAAATACGTTACAACTGCAACTACTACTTGCGCTATCTCTCATACTACATATGGGCTTATATCTCGAAAACTAAGAGTTGTTCCTGGATGGGACCAATTGTGGATGAAAGCCACATATATTGCCTATAATTTGGCATATATGTGTTATTCGTTGAGCATATTTCCTTGAACCAAGTTTAAAAAAAAAAGAAATTTTCAACTTTCACTCATACTACATATGGCCTTATATCCCGAAAACTAAGAGTTGTTCCTGGATGGGACCAATTGTGGATGAAAGCCACATATATTGCCTATAATTTAGCATATATGTGTTATTCGTTGAGCATATTTTCTTGAACCAAGTTTTAAAAAAAAAGAAATTTTCAACTTTCACTCATACTACATATGGCCTTATATCCCGAAAACTAAGAGTTGTTCCTGGATGGGACCAATTGTGGATGAAAGCCACATATATTGCCTATAATTTGGCATATATGTGTTATTCGTTGAGCATATTTTCTTGAACCAAGTTTTAAAAAAAAAGAAATTTTCAACTTTCACTCATACTACATATGGCCTTATATCCTGAAAACTAAGAGTTGTTCCTGGATGGGACCAATTGTGGATGAAAGCCACATATATTGCCTATAATTTAGCATATATGTGTTATTCGTTGAGCATATTTTCTTGAACCAAGTTTAAAAAAAAAAGCAATTTTCAACTTTCACTCATACTACATATGGCCTTATATCCTGAAAACTAAGAGTTGTTCCTGGATGGGACTAATTGTGGATGAAAGCCACATATATTGCCTATAATTTAGCATATATGTGTTATTCGTTGAGCATATTTTCTTGAACCAAGTTTAAAAAAAAAAGAAATTTTCAACTTTCACTCATACTACAAATGGCCTTATATCCCGAAAACTAAGAGTTGTTCCTGGATGGGACCAATTGTGGATGAAAGCCACATATATTGCCTATAATTTGGTATATATGTGTTATTCATTGAGCATATTTTCTTGAACCAAGTTTAAAAAAAAAGAAATTTTCAACTTTCACTCATACTACATATGGCCTTATATCCCGAAAACTAAGAGTTGTTCCTGGATGGGACCAATTCTGGATGAAAGCCACATACATTGCCTATAATTTGGCATATATGCGTTATTCGTTGAGCATATTTTCTTGAACCAAGTTTAAAAAAAAAAGAAATTTTCAACTTTCACTCATACTACAAATGGCCTTATATCCCGAAAACTAAGAGTTGTTCCTGGATGGGACCAATTGTGGATGAAAGCCACATATATTGCCTATAATTTGGCATATATGTGTTATTCGTTGAGCATATTTTCTTGAACCAAGTTTTAAAAAAAAAGAATTTTCAACTTTCACTCATACTACATATGGCCTTATATCCCGAAAACTAAGAGTTGTTCCTGGATGGGACCAATTGTGGATGAAAGCCACATATATTGCCTATAATTTGGCATATATGTGTTATTCGTTGAGCATATTTTCTTGAACCAAGTTTTAAAAAAAAAGAAATTTTCAACTTTCACTCATAATACATATGGGATTATATCCCGAAAACTAAGAGTTGTTCCTGGATGGGACCAATTGTGGATTAAACCCACACATATTGCCTTTAATTTGGTATATATGTGTTATCCGTTGAGCATATTTTCTTGAACCAAGTATTATGTGCTGTTTCTGTATTACAGGCGATCAACTCGTCTGAAAAATTCATATGGAAATAACTCAAAAAATTGAGTACTTTTGATATAAATTTTTCAGACGAGTTGATCGCCCGTAATACAGAAACAGCACATTAGAAATAATGATGTTGAAATGAACAAAATTTTTAAAATATAAATTTTTTTCGTAAGTACTTTTTCAGTAGGTTGTTTTTCCTAGTGGGTACTATTTTTAACAATTATTTTCAATAATAATCATTTTATTGAAAGATGCTTTACATAAAGGTTGCTATTTAAAAAAGTATTTTTAGAAATATTACTTTTTTAATGGTACTGTTTTAAGCTTCTTTTCGAAAAGTAACTTTTTATAAAAAGTTTATGCTTCTTCTTTTTAACAGATATTTTTTTTTAATTGCTTCTTTCATCATACTCAATATCATCTTAAAAAATAGTAAAATATTCTTACTCAACTTGCTGTTTTTCTCCTTACAAAAGTAAAAATGTGCCAATAATTATAAAATTTATGTGCTGTTTCTGTATTACAGGCGCTCAACTCGTCTGAAAAATTTGTATGAAAAGCACTCAGTTTTTTGAGTTATTTTCATACAAATTTTCCAGACGAGTTGAACGTTTGTAATACAGAAACAGCACATTAATGTCTGCCTTTGAGTGAAAGTTCAAAAATTTTTTTTCTAAAAATGTTTAGAAATTAATAAAAAAGAACCAAAAAGCCGAAAATAAAGTAAAATTTCATTAATTGATAAAATCGATGGTTCGAATCCTGGTCAGGGAAAAATTAAAAATTAACACAAACGCTAGGCACCGCGTATCTACATACTGAAACAGTGTCTATAATGTTGTGAGCAAAACAAGTATGAATAATTAAAAAATAAAAAGTTGCATTTCGTGGCTATCAAATAGCTAGCACAAAAAAGCAACAACAAATGTACAAGACGAGTTACAAAGAGGACGACAAAGAAAAAAGCTTAAAGTTGCGTGTGAACTTCGTCTCACCAAATTAACATTAAGAATAGTTGGTTAAATAGATGATGTTTTCGACGTACATAAGATAAGGTAGATAGATGCAAAGAATGCTGATGAAGGATGTGGCGGTCCAGAAAATGCTGCATTTCATTCTGCTAGCATCTAATTTTTCTTGTTTTCTTTGGAAAACGTCCGCATATATTTGTAAATAATTTTTCTTTTTAAAAATGTTTAGAAATTAATTAAAAAGAACCAAACAACCGAAAATAAAGTAAAATTTCATTCTTTTTTTAAACTTGGTTAAAGAAAATATGCTCAATGAATAACACATATATACCAAATTATAGGCAATATATGTGGCTTTCATCCACAATTGGTCCCATCCAAGAACAACTCTTAGTTTTCGGGATATAAGGCCATATGTAGTATGAGTGAAAGTTGAAAATTTCTTTTTTTTAATACTTGGTTCAAGAAAATATGCTCAACGAATAACACATATATACCAAATTATAGGCAATATATGTGGCTTTCATCCACAATTGGTCGCATTCAGGAACAACTCTTAGTTTTCGAGATATAAGCCCATATGTAGTATGAGTGAAAGTTCAACATTTCTTTTTTTTTAAACTTGGTTCAAGAAAATATGCTCAACGAATAACACATATATACCAAATTATAGGCAATATATGTGGCTTTCATCCACAATTGGTCCCATCCAGGAACAACTCTTAGTTTTCGAGATATAATCCGATATGTATTATGAGTGAAATTTGAAAATTTCTTTTTTTTTAAAACTTGGTTCAAGAAAATATGCTCAACGAATAACGCATATATGCCAAATTATAGGCAAAATATGTGGCTTTCATCCACAATTGGTCCCATCCAGGAACAACTCTTAGTTTTCGAGATATAAGGCCATATGTAGTATGAGTGAAAGTTGAAAATTTCTTTTTTTTTAAAACTTGGTTCAAGAAAATATGCTCAACGAATAACACATATATGCTAAATTATAGGCAATATATGTGGCTTTCATCCACAATTGGTCCCATCCAGGAACAACTCTTAGTTTTCGAGATATAATCCCATATGTATTATGAGTGAAAGTTGAAAATTTCTTTTTTTTTAAAACTTGGTTCAAGAAAATATGCTCAACGAATAACACATATATGCTAAATTATAGGCAATATATGTGGCTTTCATCCACAATTGGTCCCATCCAGGAACAACTCTTAGTTTTCGAGATATAATCCCATATGTATTATGAGTGAAAGTTGAAAATTTCTTTTTTTTTAAAACTTGGTTCAAGAAAATATGCTCAACGAATAACGCATATATGCCAAATTATAGGCAATATATGTGGCTTTCATCCAGAATTGGTCCCATCCAGGAACAACTCTTAGTTTTCGGGTTATAAGGCCATATGTAGTATGAGTGAAAGTTGAAAATTTCTTTTTTTTTAAACTTGGTTCAAGAAAATATGCTCAATGAATAACACATATATACCAAATTATAGGCAATATATGTGGCTTTCATCCACAATTGGTCCCATCCAGGAACAACTCTTAGTTTTCGAGATATAATCCCATATGTATTATGAGTGAAAGTTGAAAAATTCTTTTTTTTTAAAACTTGGTTCAAGAAAATATGCTCAACGAATAACACATATATGCTAAATTATAGGCAATATATGTGGCTTTCATCCACAATTAGTCCCATCCAGGAACAACTCTTAGTTTTCAGGATATAAGGCCATATGTAGTATGAGTGAAAGTTGAAAATTGCTTTTTTTTTTAAACTTGGTTCAAGAAAATATGCTCAACGAATAACACATATATGCTAAATTATAGGCAATATATGTGGCTTTCATCCACAATTGGTCCCATCCAGGAACAACTCTTAGTTTTCAGGATATAAGGCCATATGTAGTATGAGTGAAAGTTGAAAATTTCTTTTTTTTTAAAACTTGGTTCAAGAAAATATGCTCAACGAATAACACATATATGCCAAATTATAGGCAATATATGTGGCTTTCATCCACAATTGGTCCCATCCAGGAACAACTCTTAGTTTTCGGGATATAAGGCCATATGTAGTATGAGTGAAAGTTGAAAATTTCTTTTTTTTTTAAACTTGGTTCAAGAAAATATGCTCAACGAATAACACATATATGCTAAATTATAGGCAATATATGTGGCTTTCATCCACAATTGGTCCCATCCAGGAACAACTCTTAGTTTTCAGGATATAAGGCCATATGTAGTATGAGTGAAAGTTGAAAATTTCTTTTTTTTTTAAACTTGGTTCAAGAAAATATGCTCAACGAATAACGCATATATGCCAAATTATAGGCAATATATGTGGCTTTCATCCAGAATTGGTCCCATCCAGGAACAACTCTTAGTTTTCAGGATATAAGGCCATATGTAGTATGAGTGAAAGTTGAAAATTTCTTTTTTTTTAAAACTTGGTTCAAGAAAATATGCTCAACGAATAACACATATATGCCAAATTATAGGCAATATATGTGGCTTTCATCCACAATTGGTCCCATCCAGGAACAACTCTTAGTTTTCGAGATATAATCCCATATGTATTATGAGTGAAAGTTGAAAATTTCTTTTTTTTTAAACTTGGTTCAAGAAAATATGCTCAACGAATAACACATATATGCCAAATTATAGGCAATATATGTGGCTTTCATCCACAATTGGTCCCATCCAGGAACAACTCTTAGTTTTCGGGATAAAGGGCAATTGTAGTATGAGTGAAAGTTGAAAATTTCTTTTTTTTTTAAACTTGGTTCAAGAAAATATGCTCAACGAATAACACATATATGCCAAATTATAGGCAATATATGTGGCTTTCATCCACAATTAGTCCCATCCAGGAACAACTCTTACTTTTCGGTAATAAGCCCATATGTAGTACGCGGGTAAGCCCATATATAGTAGTTGTAAAGTATTTTAGTCTTTTTTATAAAACCTTTTTTTTTCTAAAATATAGATTTTTATTTAATTTATTGCTTTAACTTTTGAATAATTTATTAACATTGTTAAATATTATAAAACTTTTTATTTCCGGTTTGTTAAGTTAGTTTGTTAACTTGAAAATCCTCTCTCAAAATAAAAAAAGAAGAAGAGCTGATATTCATTATATATTTCGTAATAGAAGTTGCCATATAATTTATAAAATTAGCTACCTTTTGGTGAATTAAAACTTGGCAGCCAGGCCTGCCATATTTGACGATTTATCGGTATTTTGCCGATTTTTCGCCTTTATTAAAGTGCCGAATCGCCGATTTTGGCTCTAAAAATGCCGATTTTTTGATAAACACCGGAACATGGTAACTTTATTGTTTTACAATAATTTATAACTTTATTTATTATTTGGGCAACACTAGAATACTTGTAACATAGAAAGAGACAACAATAAGTCAACACTTCTATTTGCTGTTATAAAAAAAGTCGTTGGAAAAAACAGTTCTTAACTGTATGTAAGCTATTAAAAATTAAAAAGGTCTTGCTCTTGTGAATGATCAACAGATCTATGCAACACCAAGTCATTGTGTTTGGTTGTACGTAAATTTAAAATATAAGACTATTTCATCCGATTGTTAAAAGTAGAAAAGTTGAAAAAGGTTAATGCTATGCCAAAGGTTTCTACAAATTATATACAAAATCACAAGAACTACAAGTTCAATTTGATAGGATTAGGCGCTGCCGTTATGACGGGCTCTAATAATGATATTCCAAATTTATCTGTTACAAAATGTGTTTGGCACTCACTTTCATTACGTGCATTAAATACTTGTCTTTAATTAAATTCCGAATTTAAAACTCTACTTAGAGATATTTACAATTACGTATCAAATAGTCCAGAAAGACTTTATTAGTTTTAATAATATTCAGAAGCACCTAAAAATAAAACCAAACAATTACTGCACCAAAGTCAAACCAGATGGCTGGCACGTGAAGCAGTAGTTGTTTGAATACTAGATTTGTATGAGGCGTTGAACATTTACTTTTCATTTGCTGGTTATGTTGATCAAATCGATACAGCGAAAACAATGATAAAAAATTTAAACCAACCAAATAAAATATATATATCCTCTTAAAATATATTCTTGAGTGAGTCAAATGATTTACAAAACTTAAGCAGCCAAATGTAAAGGCTTCTAAGAACTGTACTTAGTAATTTAAAAACGATGAAATTTATTTAGTGGAATTTTGGAAATTTGATGAGGCGTATTTGGTCTCATTGGATAAAGAGTTAATATAAGAATCAAAACATAACAAAAACGAAATAAGCTAAATAAATAAAAATGTGTATTAATTTTTATTTAGAACTTACAATTCAAATATTAAAAAGATTTTGATTTTGAACATAAATCTTAATATAAATTATGTTTATTTTAAATAAAATTATGTTTTATTGTATCCAAAATGTTTTTTTAAACTTTTTAATTATTTGCCGATTTTTTAAAATTATAGTGCCGCTAAAGTCGATTTTTGTGTGCAAAAGTGCCGATTTCTTATCAAAATTCCCTGGCACCCCTGCTGGCAGCACTTAATTATAACAAAGCTCCCATTTTTTATATCGACACCTCAGAATTGTTTTGGTCCAATAGCCACTTAAAAAATTAGTAAGGTATGGAATATATACTTGAATATACTATTTCTGACTTAAGTTAGTTTAATATTGTTTTGCCCCTAAAAGCAATGATTAGAGTATAAGGCAATATCGTACAAGAAAACATGATAATAAACAAAATTATTATTTTGCCTTATTACATACATAAAATATAAGTTAGAACTGCAAATACCCTTATTTTATTTGGAATGGTTATTTTATGTGGAACATCGTTTCTTTAAGAAAAAGTTTGATTTATGTATATGTTTTGACAATAAGTGCAAAAAAGAAAATATAAGAGAAGTTAAAAACGTTTTTAGGTGTTTACTATTTTTATGTTTTAGTATTATGTATTTTTATGTTTCTTTAAGTATGTACTCGTTCATATGTATGTACAATTATAAAATGTATTAAGCAATAAAATATAATAGTAAGTCTCTTGACTTTATGCATTTTTTAATAAAGTAATAAATAAAAATAAATGGAAGTTGGTACAGACACTGCACTTTCTCCTCCAAATAACATTAACATTTCATTTAAGTCATAATTTTAGAAAGGAAAAAAATTTAAACTTTATATGGATGTGAACAGAGCTAAATTAAAAAAAAATTGATAAGAAGCACAAAACAAGAATTTTTATCATATCCAAACGTATAAAAACGTTCTTATTCGTAAAAAATATGGCTAGAAATTTATTTTTTATAAAAAAGATTGATCGGTTATATTTTGAGAAATTCTAATGTTAGTATTGTTCTCGTTTCTGGCTTTTTAAACATTCCTGAAGTGACGATATTATTAATATAATGGCCACACCTTTGGATTGTAATTTTTTTCTGGCAACTATAGTTATGCGAATAAAAAAGTTTGTGTCTGGCAGCCTACATTGAGAAAAAGAGTTATCACTCATTTTGCTTCTCAATATAAAGAGAGAGAAAGAGAGCAATTCTCTCTTCATATTGAGTCAAAATTTTAGTTTGTTACATTTAGTTTGTTATCTTCTCGTCCGCTTTTATTTTGCTCTTGTTTTTTACGTGTTTCTTTTCATTTTTATTATGTTCTATCAGGGATGGTAAACGATATATTCAAATTACACTTTTCCAACTCAAGTTGCATTAAATACCCTTTTATTGAATTCTTGTTTAAATTTACATTGATATAGTCATTTAGAGGTCATTCTCTTATTTTTTTTATAATAATTAAGTAAAATTAATATTAATTTTTTAGTTAGAAAAATTATAAAATGTTACCCACTTTGCCGTCTCTGAACTGTTTTTTGACATAATACATGAAATTTTGTATTTGTGTTGACTTGCATATACTTATGTGCTGTTTCTATATTACAGGCGATCAACTCGTCTGAAAAATTTATATGGAAATAACTCAAAAAACTGAGTGCTTTTCATATAAATTTTTCAGACGAGTTGATCGCCTGTAATACAGAAACAGCACTTTAATATAAATATAATTTGTATGTTCTAGTGCACTCGATAGAGTTGTGTAGTTCGTAAACGACCTAGTTCAATTGAAATACTCACCCAATTGAACTAATTGGAGCGCTCTTTTTACTGAGCTCTTTTAGCTCAGTTAGTGAGCGCCTTTTCTAGTTCATCATTATTTATATTAAAACAAATATAACATTAAAACTTGAGTGAAACCTTAAATCCTATTTTGGTCCAAACAAAGCAGAAGCAGCCTTTAGTAATCAGAAAATATATTATTATGAACCAATTTTTTTTTTAATTTTAACGGTTTGCTAAAATAAAGTCAGAAAAATGTGCATAATTACATATAAATAATCTCTTAATCGATTTTCAATTGAACAATTTTTCATTAGTATGAGTAAATATGTATTTAATGTCTGATAAGTTTATCAAAGAACACTAAAAATTGTATGAGCTAAAAACAATTGAGCTAAACATATCAACTGGAAGCGCTCAGCTGTTTTAACTCAATAACTGAGCTTGAACTACAGGAACGAACTAGTTCGTTCTAATGAGCTAAGCTAAAAAGAGCACTCACTTTAAAGAGCTGATAAACCCAACTCTAGCACTCGATGTTTCTACTATGATTTACAGTTTTTTTTACTTCATTGTCGCCTTTTGTTTTGATGCTCTACTCTGTTTTAAAACACAAGCACTAACAAAGCTGTAAAGAGAAACTTTTCGAATGGTGCTTGTTTTGTTTTAGTGAGAACCATGTTTTGTTATGCTTGTTTTGATATTTATATTTACACTGAAATTCTGTGTTTGGAAGTAGTGTACACTAGAACATAGAACTTTCAAAACATTTTGTGCAGCTCTTTAGTAAATATCCCATACCTAAAATATAAGCAAAACAAATTTACCCTTTAACATACATTTGTTTACAAGAGAAATAACGCTTGACAAAAAAAAATGTTTTACTTAACAATTAGTAAGAGCGAACGCAGTAAAGAAAGGCTATACATATATTTCTCTCTGATTAAATATGTAAAGTGAAACAAAACTAACGTAACGCTTGTAGGATGCCGATGTTTTTAGTTGAAACTACGTTACCAAAAATTCAACCGTATATCATCCACATTTCCTTAAATCGATTATGAAATCATGTTGAATTCATACTTTTAATATAAATATTAACTTTAAATCCCACAATAAGCAAATCTTCAAATAAATAAATAAAACAAATCCAAATAAATTAATCCTTCCTTATATAAACATATACAGTAATATTAAACAACATATTGTTACGAAGTTTTTTTGTAAAACTTAATAAAAACCAAACGAACCACTGTTACTGCCAAAAGGAGCAAGAGCAAAAGAGCTGCTCTTTTGGCTCAATGCCCGGAGCAAAAGCGACAAAAATAAAATTGAATGCTCATGGCTCAAAGAGCAGAGCATGGAAAGAAGGAGCATACGCAATGAGCATAACCAATTGGCTCTTTTTTCTGCTCTGCTCTTTTGCGCATATCTTAAAAAGGAGCGAGCAAAAAAGAGTACACAAAGAGCAGAAGAGCGAGCCAATCTAAAGGCTGCTTAGAATACGCAGAAATCAGCAGGGGTTGCCGATTTTCGCAGTTGGCGCTAACATATACGAAGAATATGGCATCCTGGCGGGTATTACATTAAATGCAACATGTTTAAAAAAACACAAGAGAAAGCAATTAACCTTACTCCACAGATAATAACTGTGCCTTACTCGACATCCAATTTAATTTGGTTATACCCATTTTTATTTTATTAAAAGTTTAAAAATGATAGAATGGATCTCGTTGGGTATTTGTTAGACCACAGTTGGTGTACTTTAGAAGGATAAGGGGACATTTGTGTGGCAAATGTTTAGTTCAGGTTGTTTAGTGTTTGGCATGGCAAGAATATAGCATTCATACTTAATTTTAATATGGCCTACAAGATGAAAAAAAACTTTATATGTAGTAACATACTGATGTTTAAAATTACACACATACATAAAAAACACATCTTTTTTTAAATAAATTCAAGCTTATCTCAGCAAAAAGATTTAAAAAATACGACCGACCTCTTTTGCTTTTTTTTTTGGAACAATTTTGTTTTCAAGGCTTATCACAAGAAGTAAAAAAAATAATACAAATAGATGATGTGTTCAAATGCAGTTTATGATAAGAAAAGCGCCTGTACCCGTTGGCTATAAAAAAGAAATAAAAACAATTAAATTTCACATATGTTGGTTTAGCATACATACATATGAAACATAAATGTATTTGCCTATAAAAATATATTTTACGATGTTTTGTTTAAAAATAGATTGTATGTGAGTTTTCTCATCATATTAAATAAATGCTGTAGTAGTAGTAGCAAAATTAACAAGTATGAATTTAGATTAATTTTAATTTCATAGAAAAATTACTTACAATTAGTACACAACAATTTCTTTAATGAAGAAATTATTTCCTATTTGGCATAAAACAATAAATTCTTGGAATTTTACTCATGGCTTGGAATGCTCATTCATTGACATTGCGAATGGCATCATATACAAAATTTTGTAATATGTAGAAGAAAATGATACATATTACATTTGTATTAGAATGGATAAAGAGAATGACTTAAATTTTAAATAGTTAAACATGATTCTTTTGTTTGTCTATTCGCAATCGAGAATTTTTCTAAGATTAAATTAATAAAACTAATATTTAAATTTAAGTAGGTAAAGCAAAGTTAAAGCAGAGTTTTAAAAAAATATTACATAAGTATAAGCTTAGAATTCATCATGACGACCCAGAGCCTCACCAAAATCAGTGGCTTTTGAACCAATAAAGACATCATATTTATCAAGAACCTCAGCTTTTGTTAATTGTTCATCGCCGTCGTTATCAGCTTCATAAACTAAATGCTTGGCTTCACTTTCCGCATGATCGAAGTCGTTTGGTACGATCCAGGCTCTAACTTCTTCACGATTTAAGAATCCGTCACCGTCTACATCGCGGAATTTGGAAAAAGTTTCTCGTTCACTAATAATCCATTCGGGTTCCTCCTCGCCTTCACCAGGAGCGGTGTACATGTCACCGATATATTCTTCAATTGAGATTTTACCATCCTTATTCTTGTCAATGTCTTCTATGGTTTCAGTGAGCACAACATCACGCATAGTAAGATGATCAACGGGATGAAGAAAGGCAGTAAATTCTTCCTTAGTTAAAGCATCATCTAAGTCTTGATCGGCAACACCCCAACGACGGCGGTCTCGATTCAGCATGTTTTGATAAGATATGCCGTTTTCTTCATGCTCTTTTTCGTCCTTGCTTAAGCCATCCATAAAACCATACACATCACGTCTATATGATTCCCATGAGATAGTATCATTACCTTCTGGATTGTGTTGTCTCCATTGGCGATTAACATCTTCGTCGATGTAACGTCTTTGGGTGTACTCAATCCACTTTTTTAATTCCGATATGGTAATGAAGCCATTTTTGTCTTCATCAATTTTGTCCACAATTAAGCCCAGACGTCTTTTACTTTCCTCGGGAGGTAGCTGATCAAAGGTCTTGGCTTCATCCTGTCCCAAGAACTGCTCATGGTCGTACTGGGCGTTATGCTGGCCTTGAGTAAAGTGAGCGGCATGCAAAGAATCATGTTCTAAGGGATTGTGAACAGGCACTTCATCAGGTTTTGGTACAGCAGTTACAACGACAAATAACACACAAAAAAATAAACGTTTCAACACCATGTCTGCTTTTTAAAACAACACAAAATATTTAATTTGTTTATGCAAAATATTCTTTCAAATAAAGAACCTAATTATTCACACGTTATATGTGCGTGTTCTTTATACTAAGAACGTTCTCACTTAATTGAATGTGATGATGAAGCTCCACTGATTTTCTTCACACACTTTTTCAATTGAATTCAAGGCAAATTGATAACAGGTATACTCACGGCGAAAATTTTTTTCCTTCTTCGAGTGTCAAAAGTTAAAATCTCCTTTGATTTTGACAGCCGAAAACTATTTGTACAAAAACAAAATGTACATGTTTCTATCGCAGTGTTGTATTTATTTTCGCCGTGAGTATACCTGTTATCAATTTGCCTTGAATTGAATTTATCAATGGGGCAGTGTTGTAAATAAGCGTTTTTTTCGTTTCAATAATGAAATTCAGAAGACATTTTTAAAAATTAGTTCCAATACAAGGCGAATTGATAGATGCGCCTTGTTCCAATATAATGGCGAAATAATACTAAGCATGGCGAAATAATACAGGTGGTCTCGAAAGCGAATTCATTAATTTCGCCGTAAACTTTAAATGTCAAAGTCCATATATAAAAAATAACTATAACAGTTTTACATATTTTTTATATATGGAGTTTGACATTTAGAGTTTACGGCGAAATTAATGAATTCGCTATCGCGACCACCTTGTATATTTTCGCCATGATACTAAGTGTTTGCAATGGCGAATTCATTAATTTTTTGCCGCAAACGTTAAATGCCAAACACCATACAAAAACAATTATACATATTTTTTGTATATGGAGCATGGTGATATAATACAGGTGGCTTCATGGCGAATTCATTAATTTTCACAGTAAACTCGAAATGTCAAACACCATATAAAAAAAATTATACATATTTAAACGCTTTCTTCTGATTGTCAGAACTGGACAGCATCGGATAAATCAAGGAGAATCAATGCAAAGTGGTCGCGATGGCGAATTCATTAATTTTCGCCATAAACGCTAAATGTCAAAATACCATAAAAATACATATTTCTTAAATATGGACTTCGACACTTAGGGTTTCGGCGGAAATTAAGGAACTCGCCATCGCGACCAGCTGGTATTGATACGTCCTGGAATCAATAATGTTTAGTCACAAGGCGAATTCATAACAGGTGGCTTTGACAGCCCAGATGACTGTTTTCGCCCTTGTGATTTTTTCTTCTTCGAAAGTCAAAAGTTATAATCCCCCATTATTCTTCTTTGTTTTATTTAAGAATTTGCTTTGAGCATGTTATTCAAACTTATATTATTATTATTTAGTAAAAACGAGCTATTTCTTTATTTTGGAGATGTTTCACCCCACGGCATTTTGCATGAAAATAGTTACATGAAATTTTTCTTGTTGGCATGGCTTGAGTTTTGAGGAAATTTTTTACCCTTGCTTTGTGTAAGTTCGCTGCATATGTTTTGTTGTTTATGTATTATTTGATATAACATCAACAGCTACAGTAGCGAATATCAAATTAAAAGCGAAATGTATAAATTCCGATGCAATGAAAACTTTCATAGTACATAAAGGGACGCGATAAAATTAGCTGAAACTATTAAACAGAATTAAAAAGCAAATAATGCCATGAAAAAATCGCACGTGTAAATCAGAAATTTTTACACTAAGGAACTGCCATACTGTCATGTTTAAAAAAAGTAATGTTTGAAGACAAGAAAGAGCAACGCTGAATTTAAGCTGGTATGAATTCATTCCTGTTGGATCCTTTCTTGATTTATTGACAGCTTTTTTGTTTTCAATTTAATTTTTGGATTTCATCCTCTTGTGGTAAATCTGAATAACTATAATTTAAATCGTATGATTGCATCACTGCAAGACAAAGTAGTTCGACGGAATTATGAAAATTTCAACGTTACACACAATGGGGACCGATGTATTGACCCGCCTACCGGTACCAGAAATACGGGAAGAAACGTTTCAGCATTCCTACAAACAGGTGATTATTATAAATGCTTAATTAGGTATAATAAAATTGTTTTATCAAAATTATTTGTTTTCTATTAGTCACATAGACGTGAAGATATAAGCTGCTTGAAGCCCCCAAAATTAAAACCACGTTATGAATCCAATTCCAATCGAGACAACACTGCTCACGTAATTTCATTTCGCTCAGAAGATTGTGCGTCTGAAAATCTGTTAAGTTCTTGTTACGATTGTTCATCAAATGAGACTTATTTTGAACAGTGTTTTACACGTTTGGCGAAAATCGGTGAAGGTTCCTTTGGTGAAGTATTTAAAGTGCGTTCCAAAGAGGATGGCCTGTTGTATGCCGTAAAGATGTCGAAGCAGCTGTTTCGAAGTGAACTGTACAGACAAGAACGGTTAGAAGAAGTGCGCAGATATGAACAATTTTCTGGACATAACAATTGCCTTAGATTCTATCGTGCCTGGGAACAAAATGATCGGCTGTATATGCAAATGGAATTGTGTCGCGAGAGTTTGGATTGTTACTTGGAACGTAAACGTACAATACCGGAAGAGAAAATATGGTCAATTTTATTGGATTTATTGTTGGCCTTAAAAAGTCTTCATGATCGAAACCTCATTCATTTAGATATAAAATTAGATAACGTTTTGATTGGTGACGATGGCAGTTGCAAATTAGCTGATTTTGGTCTAGTCATTGATGTTGACCGTGCCAATCGTCATCAGGCCACTGAAGGTGATTCTCGTTATGTAGCACCAGAAATAATGCAGGGCAATTTTTCAAAAGCTGCAGATATTTTTAGTTTGGGTATTGCAATGTTAGAATTATCTTGCTATTTGGAGCTTCCATCCAATGGTCCACTATGGCAACAGTTAAGGAACGCCGTGTTACCCGAAGATTTTATCAAAACGATTTCACTTGACTTGCAAAATATTATAAAAGATATGATGACACCTGATCCTATAGAAAGGCCAACAGTCGATCAGCTACTGAGCCATAAGAAATTGGTTACAATGTTACATAGTAGACATCACTGGGAGTTGGTGCATAAAGTGGCAAGTAGTTTTTTTAAACTCTTTTTTAATAGACGAAAGCACATTTTTCATGTTTATTCTTTCAAAAATAATTAATACTAAAATTATATGATTAAAATTTTGATTTATTTTTACAGAAACAACGAATTCGCAAATCTCGTCGCTTAGCATGGTCAAAATTGTGCAATCTTAAAAATGTAGTTCTTAAATTTTTTACATCTATACTTACAATCTTCGGTGTAATAGAAACTCAAACAGATACTGCCTTAGAAACAAAGCTTTTAAAGACAATAGAAAAGAAAGGATCCACGTATGTTCGCTCCCATCTGCTATCGTCAACACCAACGACTGCTGTGTCAAAGGCTAAGGCACGTATAGACTTTCAATTCGATACCAATTGCTTAGAGTTGGCTCAACAACATTCCACTCCATACCAATCAAAAAATAATAAAATTGTTAATTCCACACCATTAAATCATAATCATGGCAGTAGCTTTCGCTCAAGAAAAGACTTGACGAAGACCAGCTTTAAGTAAGTTTTTTACTCTAGTCACAAATTTAATAAAGTATACTACAATTTAAATACGTCTATTTAGCGACAACTCTGACAGTTCTCTTATGGATAAGTCAACATTTGCTTATATTGATGACTGTGATTCCGATTCTCAACCAAGTCTGCGTAAATCTTTAGATATATCTTCTTTAAGAGGGAAGAAACTTTTTAGCAAATCTGATGATGATACTGACTGAAATGTCAAAACTATCCTAAATTCGTTAATAGATGTATGGTAATTATAATTTTTGATTTGCAAATTTTAATTAATTAATTTGTTCAATATTCTAAGAATAAGAAAAATTAAGTTGTATTTTATTTTCATTTATTATTATTTCTGCGTAATACAATAATTTATTTATTTTATAAATTTTTACTTCATAAGTAAATCATGTTCATTTTTCTGAGTTTAATTAAAAAACATATACATTTATTTTTAACAATCTAGCTTTAATGAAAAAAAAAAACAAAAAATAAAATTGTTTTTGTAAGTCAGTAATTACTCGGTTAATCCTACATATGTACATATATACATCTATCAAAAGACAAAAAGTGGTTGATAATATAATTGTTTTATATATAATATTATTTTTTATTTTTATAAATCAGCTAAGAATGTGATATATTATCAAAATTAAATATAATTAAAAGGAATTTAACTGGATAAATCTATATAATGTTATATAAATTAATTATATACATTTTCTATTGCTTTTTGCTGTAGGATATTATTTCATTTTGTTTTATTTAGTTCAAAAGTTGTGTTATTGATTTGGTAAATCAAAAATTTAAGTTTTATTGTATTTTTGGAATATCAATATTTAATAAAATGAAATTGTATATAACTACGAAATTGCTTATTTTTTGAATTTATTGATTAAGAATGTGTTAAGGCTTATAATAATGGACTTGCCCCACCCAAATCTTGTTGCCTGCCTACTAAATACCGCTTTGGTTCCAGTAGCTTTTTATATAAACTAGAGTTTGCTTTGTTGTCGAAATTCGATCAAGTTTATTATTGAACACTTCTTTTTTTATTTTATGTACACACTCTTGGTTTTGCCTTGATTCGATAATAAACAAACCCCATGTTCGAATCAGCTGTTTTGCTTTGTTTACATTTTTGCCTGCATTTTTAGCTCAAATTGAATAGTTTATTAAAAGTGAGACAATAAAATAAATCAAAATATTTTAAAAATAAAATGGTTGAGGCTGTCGTATCATATTTGTTATTGGAGGAAGAAAATTTAGAGAGGGTGAAACAAAAAATATTGAGGGATCATAGCAACCCGTTGGAACTCCCACAGTCAGTGTAAGTATATAAGTTTTTGCCAAGAAAGTTGTATTTAAACTTTGCTTTGATGACAACTACAAATTTATTTTACAATACCGATTGAACAAGGCGGCTTTTCAAATGCTGTTAGATGTTGATAAGGTACACTTGCCTTCGTCTAGTATTTCTTGTAAGATTCAACTGGCTGCAACGTTAAGATTTTTAGCAGAAGGATCTTACTAAAGGTCAGTTGGAAATGATCGCAGTATAAGCCTTGCAAGATGTACTGTGTCAGTTGTACTAACGCGTGTTCTCAAAGTTCTACAAATGCCCGCAGTGGGTAAAACTTAAAATGGACGACGAGGAAAAACGTAGACACAGAAACTACTTTTTTAATAAATATAAGATCCCTTCCATCGTGGGTTGCATCGATGGAACACACATAAAAATAGTAAAACCATTTAAAGACTCTGCCAATTCCTGCCAAAGAGAATCCACCACGACTTTATCACGTTTTGTAAATCCTTTTGCGATATCTGCATAATTCTTCATAAATTCCATAAAAAGTCTATTTTGTGTTTGTTTCTATGTTTCCCCCTATTTGGTGTAAAATTTTATTTATTTTATGTACTTTCTTATTTTGTTTTCATAGCTACATTTGTATATTAATGTATTCGATTTTACTTACATTGTGCACGAATCTGTAACAGCTCAAAGCAAAAATAAACATAAAATAAAACAATTAAAATAAAATTAATTAAAAGGTCAAATAAAAAACTATATTAATGTATTCAATTTTTTTTTTATATTCACTTATTTATTTAATTTTCTTAGATAAAAATTTAAATTACATTGTGCGCCAATTTTTAACAGCTTAAAGCAAGAAAAAACACAAAACAAATATGTAATTCTGGCGACTGCCAGCAGATCGGATTATTTCTGATAACAAAAACGATAACATTGGATTCTGTAACACCTAATTCTGACACAATTCTGATTCGAACATAAAATCGATTTCTGTAACACCAAATGCATTTTATTGTCGATTTTAATTCTGATTCTGACAGCAATCAGATTCCATAACAACCCTGAATATTCCTTTTAATTGTCTATTGAAATATACATACGAGTGTCAATATTTTATTTAATAGTTCTTCATTTAGATACATATTGTGAAACATATTATATTTAAATCTTACTTAACCAAAATAGGCAATCATTTTATAAAAAGCAATGGTCCATGGCTGTTAAATTAAATAGTAAAAAGTGGAAAACAATTCTATATTTTTAATTTTTTTTTATTTTATTTTTCAAAAAACACCCTGATATCTAAAATACCTTTTTAATTTTTAAGTTATAGTTGATACGACCGGTTTGACTGGCGAGGTTGTTTTTCTCCTCAGGCGGTTCAAACCATTCTCACCAGCCGCATAGCCGAACACATAAAATAGAACAAAAACAAAACTAGCAGAACTAAACACTAGAGATATGCGATCCCGTGACTTTTGAAAAAGATGGTTACCAGTGAACGTTCAAATCACCGTTCTTTTAAAGAGTTACCGCGATCACCGTTTGCAGTTATTTTTTTTTGTGATCATGTTTATATACGAAGTATATAAATAAGAAATATTTTATGCAGTAATCATAATGAAAAAAGGTATTTTGATCTCTACATTCTAAGCAGCTGTAATTAAATTTGCCCAGAAATACAGAATTCGGTTGCACTGAATGATTAAATATTTAAATAAAAAATGCACGTAATATTTTTTGGTTTTTTTTGGTACATCTATGTCCAGATTTACACTATGCAATTTTTTGAGGCATTTTTTTTCCTCAATTTTCAATTTAAATTACAGCTTTATGCGATATCTAAAAGTAAACATTAACAAAAGTAACATCCCCTCAAACCTCAAGCAACACTATATTGCTTACTCCTCCTGCTTTACAAATAAACAAAAATTTCATGCTAGTTTCATGAAAAATTGCATAGTGTAAATGCCGTATATATGTGTGAAGTTTGGAAAATGAAGCAAGAAAAAGCTACACAGATATGAAGCCGCTTTCACATATAAAAAATGAAAGAGTCTATATTTCTCTTTCACCAAGTAAAAATAAATTTAAATTTTTATTTGTGGAAATATAAAAGAACGTTCTATCGCAGAACTGTTACTTGATAAACACAGTCACAGTGATTTGATCACAGGTACTGAAATATCGATCATCTCTACTACACACATTATACCACACTAAGGATTTCGAGACAGATGATGGTCGTCTCATTTGCCCTCCCAACCATGTCGTAGATGCCTTCCAATAAGATTTTGTTCTACGACCCACTGAATACTGGATCAATTCTTCACTTACCATTTCATCACTGCCTGTGCCTTGTTTAATTGAACTAATCATAATTTTTTTATTCCAATCTACATTTAAAATTTATTTCATACAATAGAAACAAAGAAATAAGTTAGCAAATACATAATAAATAATATTTTTATATATAACAAAATTAATCAATTTACTAATTAAAAACAAAACAATGAACAATTAACTTAACTTTCTTTATAAAATTTAACAACTTTTTTGATAGAACCTTTATCTCTGACTTTTTTATTTTTGTTTTTTTTTTACAAATTTCATACAATTTCCAAATTAGGGCTTAAGCTAATATTTTATTTTTGATTAAATTGCTGTTTGTTTTATTCACTACGTCTAAAAGAGCTCCCTAAGGTCATACTATTTTCTGCCACTATACAGATGTTCCCTAAGCCCATTTTTCTTCTTAAATTTGATCCTTTGGTCTAAACATTATCGCATGGGAGATATATTTGAATCTGAGTTGTGCGAATGGCCAGAATGTAAGTTGCCGTAATGTAAGTTTCCGTATAAAGTTATGGGTTTGCAATAAAACTATATACATAAGCAAGCAAATACAAGTGGTAGAGGCCGATCGAATGTTTCTTATGAGGAGGGTTGAATGAAACAAAATGGATGCGAGTGGAAGAACTTATCTTTTGTTCTGTTCTATTACTAAATATATTCACATGCAAAATTTCAATCTTATCGGCTTGTAAATTTCTAACTAATTACAATTTTTAAATTTAGGTTGTATGGGAAATAGGCGTGGCAATTGTTAGGTTTTCTCGAAATCTCGCATAAATAATTCCTTTTCTAAGAAAAACATGGATGCCAAATTTCACCTTCTAACTCTCGCTGCTTCCATTTTTGGTCATCCGTTGTATGAAATCGAGACACAGTGTGTCGTTCGGCCACTGCTAAGGCAACATTGGAATCCTTGCATATTTTTGGCTTTGTGCTGCACGTCGGATATAAGCCAGTGCTTCCAGTGTCTCTGCGTCCTTATAGCTGACTATCGCTGTTAAGTTTTTTTTTTGGTTCTCAATTAGCTATTTTACTGTTTAAAATTTTGAGTAGATTTATTGTTTTATTCGATCTTTTAATACATAAGATTATTTACATATATTGTGCATTGTGTTATACATTCATATCTGTAAATATTTGTAAAAAGACAGGACCTATCTATTTTCGGAATTTCGGTAGAATCGGTATAGCCGCGACTTTGCTAAAATCGGTTCAGGTATATAGAAATGCCAAACTTTTCCTCTTTCTCCCCTTTGCTTTATACCCATATTGTCTCATTCTGTCATAAATTAATCGACATATGATATATTATAAAAACAAATTTTGGAGGTCCGTAACTCCGTATCAAGGGGTTAGTGCCTAATTTTTCACTTTACATTTTTGGCTTAAATTTCATTTTACACCATGTACAAAAATGTTTTTAAATTTTTAAGCTGCGTCCGTAAACTACATTTAATCCATTAGAAAATCAATATGCAATGGACCTGTTAACATACATCTTGTTGAATTGAATGTTACTTTGAAATTTATTTACCGATTTTGCCCTAAAATTTTATTTTTATCAACTTAAAATTTCTAATAAGATGAAGCATAACTTCTTATATGTACATATGTATATTAATTCCACTATCTAAATCAAAGTGAACAAAACAATAAAAAAATCCAGATTTTACGCAAAAAGAAAAAATTTCATGTGGAAAATAATTCGCGATAGGGATGATTACAAAAACATAAAAAAATGGATTGAACGAAAAACCTGGTGGATTAATACGGAAAAAGTTTCAGTAGTCAAAATAGCAAATCTTAAAAATCACAATCACAAATCATAATAGTGGATGTTACTCCATAGAATATAAGAAACTTCCTCCATACCCAAGATTTCAAAGCTTACTCCGTTCGTAAGGAACCTTTCCTCGCTAATGCTATAATAGAGAAATGCATGGTCTGATCAAAAAATAACTATTATTTTCAAATTTTTCAAAAAGTATTTATTTATTCATCAATAACTTTCTTGTTCTCTTCAAAGTATTCCCCCTCAGACATAATACACTTATGCCAGCATTTTTTCCAATCCTCAAAACACTTCTGAAACGAGCTTCTTGATATCGCAATCAACTCCTGTTTCGATTTTTCTTTTATCTCCTCATTCGTAACAACACGCTTTCCTTTCATTGGTGTCTTCAGTTTTGGGAAGATAAAAAAGTCAGCGGGTGCCAAGTCCGGTTAAGACATGATAACTGTTTTGTTTTTGGCCAAAAATTCACCCACACGCATTGATGTGTCAGCTGGTGCGTTCTCATGGTGCATAATCCATGATTGTTTTTTCCACAATTCTGTGCGAATCTGACAAATTTCTTTACGCAAACGGCCCGTAACTTCAAGGTAGTATTCCTTATTGACCGTACGACCTTGTGGCAAGAATTGATGATGCACCACGCCATTGCAGTCGAAGAAAACAAAACCTTCACATTTGACTGAACTTGATGCGAAAATCGAACATACATACTTACGGAATTTGAAAATAACGGTTATTTTAACTCTAACCCACGCAATATTGCACACACTGTTAAGTAGCGAGGTGGAAGTGTAAAGGTTTGCGGATGTATTAATGGAAACGGAAAAGGAAACCTTCTTTTTATTGAAGATAATAAATAAAATAGATTGTTTAAATATATTAACCCATTTGGCGCCTCTGTACACAATTAAGTACACTCAGAAAATGCAAGCTAGATATTAGATTGTGAAAGATTTATTTGTTTTTTGTGTATTGGTTAAGACGTGACAAATATAGCATTAAAAAAGAGAAAAAAAAGATCGTCTTAATTTTTGACAACTGTCGTAGAATAATCTCTGAATTTGTATTATTTTCGCATGCGCAAGTAGTTACACACTTGTATTATTTTTTATATCTTCGCAATAACTTATTAAATTCTATATATGTTTTTTTTAAGTTAACATTTCGCTTTATCAAATAATTGTTAAAAAAGTGGGTTCCAGTTTATAACCGCAAATAATTTTGGTTTGGAATACCAATGTACTCAGTTGAGTACAATGGCGTAATCCAAATAAAAATTTTGACAACATTATCTTTATTATAAATGTAGAAATACACATTATTACAACCATGTTGCAAAAATTCTTTTATGTAAGTAGGGCAATCCCATAGTTTATTTTCGATATAAAATAAAGTTTGATATGTATTAGTGTAATAAGAAATCACTATCAGACCAGTTGTATAAATGTGTATATAAAAGAATTGTGTGAAAAACACACAATTTAAGGGCTTAGAAGAGGCAATTAATTATATTTTAGAAAATAGCGATGCTGATGAAGAACCTGATTTTGCAATAATACCGCCCGAACCGAATGTGCTAACAGATGACGAAGAATTTGCTGATGAGAACATAATTGGTGATTCTTAGCCAAAAGACGTGCCTGGTACTATAGAGGTATTCAGATGTGACGAAAGCGACAGCAGCGATGATGAACCATTGGCCGAAAAGGTCAAGAGAAATCGCCCTCAAGAACCAGTGTGGCGCAAGAGTTTACTAACATACTCTTCCACGGATCGCGAGGTCACTGATATGATTGACAAACAAGAAGATGTGAAGAAACAACTTCAAGATCTTACCCCAGTGAAAAAATATTTAATGAAGAAGTTGTTAACCTTATTATAACAAACTCAATTTTATATGCCTATCAGAAAAACACACACAACTTTCAGCTAGACTCTACCGACTTGAAAAAGTTTATTGGTGTATTGATATTTTCTGGGTATCACAAATTACCCAGAGAAGATTTGTACTGGTCCTACGATGAAGATCTAGGCATTGAAGTGATATCAAAATCAATGACCAGACAAAGATTTAGAGACATAAAAAAAATATCCACTTTGTCAATAATGAGGAAGCTATTACTACAAGGGACAAAATGTTTAAAATTCGCCCATTAGCCCTTCAGTGGGGTGTAGTACACAAACAAATTTCAATTGATGAATCCATGGTTAAATATTTTGGTCACCATCCCTGTAAAACGTTGGTCTCAACGGCAGAAAATAGACGTTCCTATTCCAAAACTGTTTCAAACTTATAATAAGCACATGGGAGGAGTTGATGAATTGGATCAGTCTATTTCACTTTACAGGATTGCAATTCGCGGTAAAAAATGGTGGTGGGTACTTTTTACCTACATGATAGATATGGCCATTGCAAATGCTTGGCGTTTATATGTAATGAGTCATAATGATAATATGGACCAACTTTTATTCTGGCGCTCTATTGCGAGGTTCTACTTACGCAAGATGTTTGTTGGTAAAGCTTGGCCTACATCTTCATCAGTTCCAGAATTACCGCAAGACGGCATAGGTCACTACCCTGCAAAAGTTGTTAAACCAGTCAGATGTGTAGTATGCCATGCAAGAGTTCGCTGGCAATGTAAAAAATGCTTAAAAACATTATGTGTAGAAAGATCGTGTTTTGAAAGTTTTCATACGTAAGACGCCGCTGTACCCAGTCGAGTACATATACTTTTTACCTTACCTAATAAATTTTTTTAAGTTTTTTCTTTTGTTTATGTTTATTTAGTTTCCCAAGAATATAAAAATAAACGTTTGTCTAAAATATCACTGCTGGTTTCATTTTGGCGGTAAATGGGTTAAAAATAAGTTGCTTCAATGTGCCCAAAAATGACTTCAAAGCAATAAGAATTTATACTAAGAGATGTTGCGGCCAAAATTTATTGCTTTTAGTTGTGGGTCGTAGAACAAGATTTTTATGGAAGCATCTACGACATGGTTGGGAGGGCAAGTGAGACGACCATCTGTCTCAAAATTCTTTGTGTGGTATACTGTGTTTGTAGTTCCGTTAGTTTTGTTTTGTTCTATTTTATGTGTTCGGATAAGCGGCTGGTGAGAAGGGTTGGGACCACCTGAGAGGATGGAGGAGAGGAGGAAGAGCTATTCGGAAACCAGACCAACCGGTCCGTAACAGAGAATGGCTAATTAATAACACTAAACAATTTCCCTCAT
Source organism: Gymnosoma rotundatum (assembly GCA_916610165.2). Classification (NCBI taxonomy): domain Eukaryota; kingdom Metazoa; phylum Arthropoda; class Insecta; order Diptera; family Tachinidae; genus Gymnosoma; species Gymnosoma rotundatum. The sequence continues at coordinate 52,276,627 of OU744338.1, forward strand.
CCTTCTCAAAGTTCAGATCCGAATCTAATAGAGCATTTGTGGGCTTTTATGAAAACTAAATTAAAGCAATACCATATCACCAACAATGAGATTCTTAAACATATATGGAATTCGATACCCGTGGAAATAAAAAAATAGTAGATTCTATGCCAGGGAGACTCATGGCAGTTAAGGAAGCTAAAGGCCGCAAAACATATAAATATTTGTTTGTAGTAACACTCTGTACAAGTTTTATTTTTGTCTATGAATATTGGTACATATTTTTGGGATCCCAAACTTTAATTTGTGTTTAATAAACATTACATTATCTATGCACATACATACATACAAAAGAAGGAGGTCATCAATTCAACTGAATGTTGCTTTTTTTATATTTTTGCCTCCATAACTCTGTCATTTCTGGATCGATTTTGAAAATTTATTTGTAATTTGAAAGGTGATGCTTACAGATTGGTCCCGTTTTAAAAACAGTTCAAAGTCTTAAAATTAAAGCGCACCACTTTAAAATTAAAAAAAATGCTGTGTATCACTATAGATCCCATGGGCAAAAATTGATACAAAAATAAATCTATTAATGAAATGGTGTCCCCATAGGTGACTTAAATTGACCTATATGGGCCTATTTTTTGAACCGTTATAGACAAACGCTTTTAAATTGGACTGAATGTGGATTGCTAGCTAGACCCCCTATAAATTTAGGAGCGCCTCAATAGTTAATTTAATTTGATGTATATGGCCATACTTTTGAACAGTAGTAGACAGAAGCTTGAATTAAAAAAGATTTAAGGGTGTTCCCATAATTGATGTTTTTTGACGTATATGGCCGTACCTTTTGAACCGTCATGTACAAACACTAGCAAATAAAACAGAATGTGTACTGCTTTGTTTGTTAAAAGAAGTTTAAATATTTTAAACTATAAATTAAAGGGTGCTACAACATTTGATCTAATTTTATGAATGTGGCCAAACTGTTGAACCGTTATAGACAGACGGTTGAAATTGACAAAGAAACTGATTGCTAAGTCTACTACGACAGCAAGTATAATATTTCAATATTAAAGGGTGCCCCTATAGTTGTTGTTACTTAATATATATTGCCAAACTGTTGAACAGTTGTAGACAGACTGTTGAAATTAACAAGCAGCTGTAGTGCCAAGTCACTATGTGTAACAAAGTGTGGAGATGGAATATAAGGGGGTCGCAATAGTTAATGTAATTCGATGAACATTATCGCCATACTTTTGAACTGTTAAAAAAAGGCAAATAAAATCTGTTTTGAGGTCGGTTTTTTTCGTAATTATTATATTAGTTTTAATTTGGTAAATGCACAAGTTGTCTTTTACTCACTGTACAAAAATGTGTACATTTAAATACAAAATTTTTTATAAAAAAACGCATTTTTTATAAATTTTTCTTTCACTATATTCACAAAAACGCACACATGTACCGTTAAAAATATGTAAATCAAAAAATATAATAACTGTCATAATCATAAATAATAATCGCCTACAAGATACATTTTTAACCATCACTCTTGTTATTTCTATTTGACATTATTTTTTTTTCGCAGAATCACAAAAAAACCAAAAACTACTTTCGCTATCATTGACATAAAAATATTTGATTTACATAAAGTTTAAGAAAACATACATGTATGTACATATGCATGTATGTATGTATACTGCTGGCTAGATAAATGGTAAAATGACTGTCTAATCGAAACTCCTTTTTTGGAGTATTAGTAAGCAATTTACATACATAAATATGTATCATTTTAAATGACACAAATTAATTGATTATACATACGTATTTTCATTAAAATACTTTTTAAATCGATTGCAAAATATGTGTAATGGTGTGTATGTGTGAGTGTGTTTGATACACTAAAATATTATAACAACTTGTGTTTTAATTGTTAAAAATGTTAAAACTGTTTCAAATCGAAAAAAAATAAGGGCCCACAAAGATAATTGTGAACTAATTGTTACTATTAAATAGTAGGCGACCATCATTATTATTGTTACGTATTGCTTGATAGCAAAGTGCCGCAGTGTGCTATTGTCTATATATTACTCAATACCACTGGCACCGCTGACAATAATCATAACAATTTACCTTGGGTTTGGGTTTTTATGAATATACATATATTCATACATACGTAAATATATATGTACATATATATTTATCTATGGATATATTGATGTATGCATGTGTGAAGTATTCTTTGAAAATCGTAAAACGAACACGACGAGGGAGCAACGTGCTTAATATTTACTGTTTTGAGCGCCGAGTTATCTTTTATTTCGTTGCTGTAATTTATGTTGGTACCAAATTATTGTTGTTGTTAACTCTCTACAGTGGGACGACCGATGATCAAAATTACTTAAAGACATTAATTTAAAGATAAAAAAAACCGCTTGACATTTTGTTTAAAGAGAAGTCTACAGCACTTGATCGCTAATTGCGAATTATTTGTAAAATGTTAGATTTTTCATTAAGGCCAGTTAATTAGAGCTGTGTCGTTCGTGAACGAACGGGTTAAATTGACCGAATCAATCAAGTGAATGGAGTGATCCGCTCATTTAAATCCGGTCTTTTCGTTCAATAGTGTACGGGTTAAATTGAACGGATGATTTAATCGAACGAAATGAGCCAGATATTTAACCGGCTCCTTTCGTTCAAACTAACCGATTGAACGAATTGAACGAACGAATCAGTCCTTGATAATTGACCGAAAAAGACCGATCACTGAAACGAACGACCGGGCACATGTCTACAGTTAATATTTAATCATCAGTTGAAAGTCTAAGGACTGTTAATCATGAATTTTAACAAACTTTTCATGTCAACTATAATTTTAGTTTTTTTTTCTTTATTGAACAACAATAACACTTTGTTCGAATCGGAGATGTTTTTTCGTAACAACTATCGAGTAAATCTAATTTGCATACGCTAAATCCAGCGGTTCTAACCATTTTTGTTATATAAGCTGTTGCTTAAAAAATAATTAATATTGAATATTATAGTCAAAAGTATCTAGACAACACCTTTTTCCTTGGTTTTCTTAACTAAAAACAAAAATATTACGACCATTTTTGGAAACTAGGCGCTGACTTGGAGTGATGGCTCTCTTAAGAAGAATGCAATTAGGTTGAACCAAAACTATTTGTTAACATATGTGGAACTTGTCGCATTGGATTGAGCGATATCGGTTTTTTTAATTCATTTATCAGAGGTTTGATGCACGACATGGCCAATTTATTTTATTAATTTAACGTATGATTGTCACATTTAAAATTAATATTTTTGAAACGCCATGTAAAAAAGTTCTTTAAACAATCACAAAAAATATTTTTATTTTCGAGGTATTTTTAACCGTAATTATCAATCTAAATTATTTTTTAACCAAAAGCTAACTGAACTGAAAAAACTGATAATTATTTCTAAAAATATATGTTTCTACCAGTGTTGCCAGAACTTTAATGTATAAAATCCAACAATATTTCGCAAACAATTTTGCACCTTATTTTTAAAATCTTTAATAAATCGTTAAATGCTTTATTTAATTTTAATGGTTGTTTTCGGTATCTCGTTCTAACAAAATAATTATAATAATTATTTATAATATGTAATATATATATATATATATATATAATTATTATCTGATCTTCTCATGGTAATTCTTAATAACTTCATACTTAAAGTTAAAAATACGTTGACCAATGATGATGTTTTCGTGTAAGTTATAAAATACATCAGCTGATCTTCTAAATATAAAATGTCATATTAATTTAATTGTCTGACATTTTTCTTAGTTTACTCCACTGTAGCAGTAACTAAAAGAGGGAATTGAAAATAATAAAAAAGTTGAATCACCTTTAAGTGAAAGTGAATTTTGTGCAGAAATATACGTTTTTATATTCCAAACGTTTTTTTTTACAATTGGCTGACTGAGCAAAGTCTGTACTACCGCCATTTCTTTGGTTAATATTTATACCAGTTGCTTTGTTCATCTAGAGTTGCTGGTTTATATGTAGGTAAGTTAGTTTATGCGGATACATACATGCATACATGCGCTTTTATAGGAATTATTGCAAATTTAAAAGAGAAATACTTTGTATTTTTGTTAACTTAATCACCTTTTTTAATATGGGTGCGGCTGGTTTTAAATATTTCTCTGTGTTAATAAAATCTGTATTTTATGACTTCTTTTTTTTTTTTTGGAGTTTACGTAATCTCTTTTTTAAGTAATTAAGGATCACTTTTGCTTTTTGGAAAAACAAAAACCGGTCTGAGTTTTCAGGAACGTTAACTTTTTTTAGTATATATTTTAAAAGAAATTTTATTGATATTTAAAATTTTACTTAGATTATTGGTGCAAGCAGATTAGCAAACATTTAACCAAAAAAGCATAAACACTATTTTTGCAATGTTTATTCAATCTTTCCTGATAAAATAATAACCAATTAAAGTCAGCTTAGCGAGCAAAAACTTACCAAAAGTTTTACGAGAAAAATGCAAATTCACTGAAAAGAAAATGATACATTGCATTCTGCTAGGGTCCAATTTTTCCTGTTTTCTTTGAAAATTAACACAAAATATTTTAAATAATTTTTCTTTTTTATATAAATTAAGAAAAAAATTGAGCTGAACTTGGGCCGAACCAAAATTTTATCTACAAACGGAATATTAACTAAAATTTCTAGATTTCCGGTTGAAATTTACTTTAAAAGAGACTTAACTAAACCCTTTCAAAAAGTAACTTTTTTCCTACAATCTAAATTCAAAATGTGTCCGTCAACATTAAATTTTCAAATATCTATTAACATTCGTTCATTACGCATGCTGTAAAATATGAACTTAACACTGGCCCCCTGGGTTAATTCTTGTGGTCGACTGAATGCAAACCGATACGATACTGATATTTCATCTTCGTGAAAGTAATTTAAACATTAAAGTAATTACTCTTTAGGGTTGTGATTATGAAGTATGTATATGATTTTATATCTAGAACCCTTTTATACCCTGTTCAGATATATTTTTTAATTGAGCTAATTTAGTTTTAATTGCGCAATTTAATTTGGTGATCACACGTGCTCAATTAAGCTTATTCAATTAGCACAAGGCATATTTATTTTACTAGGTATTGTCGTCCGCCCAGCTGATTTCTTTTTTATTACAAAAACAACATGACTTTTTGTTGTTGCTTTTTAGTTGGAAGTGTCAAAAGCCATTTTCGTATGACCCGCCATTTTCTTTTTATTCGTTTGCTTATATTTTTTACTTGCGGCTTGTCAATTTTATGAATTTTTTATTCTCACTGAATATAGTTCCCAGAGTAAACATACTTGTTGGCAGGGGTTGCATTTCGTTTTTATTCAATTAGTGATGCAATTAAGTCCTAATTTCTCATTTATCTTATATGGTAAATTGAGTTCTATTAAGGTCTTAATTGCGTAAATTCCCTAATTGCGCAATTAAGGAATATGTCTGAACAGGGTTTTATAAATAATCTTAAAATTTTTACAGAGTATAAATTGCACAATAGCACATTTTTCAACTTCAAAATATTGAACCAATTGAGACCCAGAAACCTTAAGGCCTATTATAGAAGAAGAAAAACACTAGCTAGGTTTTGAATTATTATCTAAGATTTTTTTAATTCATTTTTGAAGTTTTCAACTTCATGTAATGATTCTTAAGTCCATATCTTGTGATCTAGTCAAACTATTGCTTTTCTCTCTTCAGCAAACTTTTACCTCTTTATTAGATCTAAAAATTTTGCCTTGAGACAAAATAAAACAGTAAAACTGTTTTTTACACTTATTTCAGATATTGCTACGAGCTCGACCAGACAATATATGACAAAAAGATATCCAAACTCCTCCTACCAAGCCGGTTTCATTTGATGACTCATTCACATTGAAAATGTTTAGGGCGCTTTGAGTTTATTTATTGAGACATATCGCAGCATTGGAAACAATCGAGATAACGAATGGAAAGTTGACGAAAAAATATGCTTAACTCATTCCAAGCAATCCGTGTGACCATGACATTAAAACTTCACTACTTAAATAATCATTTGCCAGAGTTAGAAAACCAATTGCCAACAAAATCTGATTAGGAAGGAAAACGGTTCCATCAAGTAACCATCTCTATGGAAAATCGAATCAAAGGAAAAAAAATTGATTGTATAAGTATGCTGGTGTAGCCATACGGTATTTTCATACGAAAATAAGAATAGCGAAACGGTCGGAAACATGTTTTCAGACTATGAGACTAGTTTCGAAAGTTTCAATATATATTGAATCAGATTTGAATTATCCTTATTTTTCATTCCCTATGTTCAAAATAATAACTTTTTTAAGTATATATTTTTAAATAGTTGCAGTGTCCTTATATTTTCCATCATCAACAATAAAAATCTATGACAAAATTATACGTTTTTTGACATTTCTGCTGTTTTGAGAAATATGAAGTTGTTTTTTTTTATTTTATATCAAGGTCAAGCAATATTTCAAATAGTTCACGAGATATAGACTTAAAATCAATACATGTTTTTTAAAAAAAAAAACCTTAGCTAACAATTTTACCATCAACCGATTTTGGTCTTCATTGGTTCGCTACAGTAACAAGTATAGAGACTAGATTTTGGGGTATGCGGTCTTATCTGTTGAAAGGTACGAGAAATTCGCTTTAATTTTAAGTGTACTTACATACTTTACAGAAATTGTGCAACATCTACGGGAATTATTAAAATGAGCCCTTTTTAATTTGTATTACAGATTTCTTGATTGTCTTTCCTCTTACCTTTTAAAAGTATGCGTATTATAATTTTTTAATTTCACTTACTTTGCGTCGCTTACAAACGATTTTAACATAAAAAAAAATTGAATGCAAAATACAGGGATTTTTTGCTCCTGCTACTGGCATAAATTTAGACAAAAGTTATTTGTTTTTATTATTTTTATTTCCGAGATAAACAGAATTTAACTTGAAGAAAAATAATAAAAAGAAAGGAACATTAGAAAAAGACGTTTAATTATGGCTCTTTAGGAGCCAAGGCCATTGGAAATTAAAAAAAATCGCCTACCCTTGGGAAATCATTAGTGAGTGCAGTATGCGGCATAACATTTTTATATTTAAGTTATTTTTTAATTGTATTTTTAATTCTGTTATTCAATATTTATAATTTCTTAAAAACATTTATATAATCGCCACTTTTTAATTCATTTCTTTATGTTTACATTAATATCATGATTAAATGTAACCTAAGAAAGTTTTAATAAATAATATCGTTTCAAAATAAATTTCAAATATTTGGTATTAAAGAAAAAATACACACATTTTCAAAAACAATAGTAATTAATTAATAAATGCGAACGTTTTTTAAAAAAAGTTATTTGTTTTTGTTTATTATATAATATAAATAAAAAAACATAACACATGTTCATTAATATTAAATAATAGTATTTAAACTGAAACTCAAATATTTTGTAATGTTTAAAAATTTTTAATGCTCTTGAAATTAAAAAGAGATTGAACTAAATTAGTTTATACGAGTATGTATCGTGTTTAGCAACAATATATGAAATTGAAAAAGGATAAAATAGTATAAATATATAAAAGTACGCTATACGAAACGGACACCTATTAGGTTGTGTCAGTGTGGCCACATTTTGGCTTTCTTTCTCGCCAAATGACTTGTCGAATATCGCCGAAATAGTCAAATAACCGAAAATGTTTAAAAATTTATAATATTGGCCTTAAATCTTTTTTATTTTATCAATATGTACAAGCATTGTGAAACTAAGAACTCAGATAAATGACTTCTAAATGAATTGAAATTATTTTGGCTTAAGTTCATTTTATTTTTAATTTATAAAAATCTTTTTTTTTAGAAAGAAAAGTTATTTTACAAACGTATGCGGATGTTTTCCAAGGAAAACAAGAAAAATTAGACGCTAGCAGAATAAAATGCTGCACTTTCTGGACCGCTACGTCCTTCATCAACACTCTTCGTATCTATCTACCTTAGTTGTGTAATTTATAAACATCATCTATTTAAATGACTTCTTTCATCATAAAACATAAAAATTGTTGTTGTTTAACAATCCAAAAAAACGGAGTTCATTTTTATATATTGGTTTTATATAACATTAAAAAAATATAAAAAATTAAAATCAGAATAAATACGTGGGCTGCTCTGTATATTTCTGGCCTAATAGTGAAAATGCGAATATTTATAATCAAAAATGGTTTTATTGTTTTTCAAGGTATTCTCCAGCATGATTTATACACTTTTGCATGCGCTCAAACCAGTTGTCGAAGCACTTTTTCCACTCTTATTGAGACACCTCTAAAACATGGTTTTTGAACACTTCAACAGTTTCTCCTGGCGACGAAAATCGTTGACCACGCATTTTTTTCTTAATGTGCGGAAACAAGAAGAAGTCATTAGGTGCCAAGTCAGGGCTGTACGGCGGATGACCCAATAATTCGACGTTTTGGCCGGTTAAAAACGCTCTGGTTTGAGCTGATGTGTGAGAGCTCGCATTGTCATGGTGAACAATGATTCGTCTTCTCTTGTTGGTTTTTCGAATTTCTCCGATGACTTCAGGCAAACAAATTGTAGTGTACCACTCAGAAGTGACCGTCCTACGTTGCTCAAGCGGAACAGTCGCCACATGACCAGTTTTGCCGAAGAAACAGGGACCATTTGCTTCGAAGTGCTTCTTCCACGAACAACTTTTGTTGGATTTTGCTTGTCTTTGAAGACCCACACGGTCGATTGTTGTTTCGTTTTGGACTCATACGAATAGATCCATGATTCGTCACCTGTGACGATCTTATAAACGTCTTTTGAAGCACCGCAATCGTATTTTTGCAACATTTCCTTGCACCAATCGACACGAGTTTTTTTTTTTGAGCGACTTTCAAATTGTGCGGGATCCAACGAGAACAAAGCTTTTTCACGGCCAGGTGTTCATGCAGTATCGAATGTATGCTGGTGGAAGAAATGTTCAAGGATGTCAGCCGTTTTTGGACGACCTTCACGGAATTCGTCTCTGAGCGAGCTTCGGCCACGATTAAATTCATTATACCAATTTTTCACAGTGCTATAGGATGGTGCTTCATCGCCATACAAAGAATAAGTTCATTAATGCACTCTTGTCGTGATAATCCACTTCGAAAGTTGTGAAAAATGATGGCACAAAAATGTTCAAGAGTTAATTCCATTTTTTTTATATTAATTTTATCAAGCCACTGTAAACAACACAAATAATGGTCGTACGTCAAAACGTTTTGAGTACGATTATGCTTAAAAATGACAAAGTTTCCAATGGAAATGTCAGATTGCACTTGGCAGCACTCAGTGTTGCCAGGCCAGAAATATATATAGCAGCCATCGTAATTTAGTTAAAAAATTAAAACTTAAACCTCTATATCAAAATGGTGTATTAAAATGTTTTAATAAAAGTAAAAAAAAAAAAAAATATTTAAGAACAAATATCAATGATTAAATCAAAATTTTCTCTAACTCATTAATTTTCAATGTCAAATATGTTTTTTAAATCTTTAGTAATGTATATTTTTTAGATTATATTTATTTAACATATCTTCTGTAGGAGTGAATGGAAAAACTCGTATTGCATTTTATTTCTTAATTTAATTTTAATAGAATCAATTAAATGAAAGGATATTTTGATACAAGGATTACTTGTTAAGAACGGCCATTGATAATTCCTTCCCAATTTACGAAAAATCCAATTTATGAAAGGAAGTTTGCTCACTTTGTTTCATAAATACCAAGTTAAAGTGAATTTGGTTAATTTGCCATTGTATATACACTTTTTTTGTCAACTAAGTCCAAGGGTCGCCATCCTGAGACTATCCTTTAAATTAGAATGTTTTGGTTATTTTGCACTGAAAAAGTGTTTGCATTACAGTTGTTCATAATAATAAAAAAAAAATTGTCATATTGTTTTACATTAACAAACAAACAAAAAACATTGAAAATTTAATTATTAAGTTATTGTATAGCTAAATGATCATTTTTATGATTTTTAGAGTTAAAAAAACATCAATGACTTTTATATGCCCTTCACCATTTATGTGAATCTAGTTTTGTGAAGTAACTCCAATCAAAAAAGCAAATATTGGAGTAACAGAAATTAAACAATAAGAAGAAAAACTAAGTACTATAGGGTCCGCCATCTAACGTTTTTCTTCAACTAGTGCTTATTTCGTGAATGGTAAGACTAAGCTAACGTCTGATTTGACAGATAATTAGTTTTATCCTTACGCTGAACGCTTGAACAACGCTGGGAAATATTGCGACATTACTTTGAAAATAATGGTAATGTTTGCAGAATGTGTGCGAAAATTGCGTACGGATTTTGAAAGAAGAAAAGCACCATCAGCTGCGTATGTTCGTTATCTTGTGAAAAAAGTGAAAGAAACTGGCATCCTCACCGATAAACCAAAGCGTGAAAAGCCAAAAACAGTGAGTACACCTAAGAATATTGCTGCTGTGGCAGAAAGTGTGTGGGAAGCGCCATCAACATCAATTCACCGTTGTTCTTAACAACTGAACATTTCGGAGACATCATTGAGACAAATTTCGCTTAAAGTCCTTGGTATGACGCCATACAAAGTCCAATTGTTTCAAGAGTTGAAGCCAAGTAATTTTTTTATAGCATTTTCAAAAAAAAAAAGTTATTTGGCGGATCCTTTACATATATATAATTTTACATCAAAAAGTTATCGGCTTTTAATGGGTTAAGCATTTAAAAAAATTTTTAGTATTTCCTTAAAGATCTTCTCCAAAGCTTTGAATGATACCCATATCGATATTAAAAAAAAATCGAAAAGTTCAGAGGCCCGTAACTCGGAAAATATGAGCGAGTGCCACCTTTTTGCATTTAATGTTTATTCTTATTTTTTAATTCTCTATCTCCCCATATATTTGTTTTTTAATTATACTTACTTTAATGTTCTAAATGCCATGAAAAAATTAAAGGTAGGCGTAGTGTTCTGTCTGCTGCCTCAAAGAACATGAACCGATCATGCTGATTTCCAATATCACCTCTTTCGACACTATGTCCGATCGATTGGCGTATTTATTTTCCTCTAGCTGATCATTTAAATTTTAAATGACTGTGAATTACTATAGCTCTCAATATATAGAAATAAATCGAAAATTTAAAGGGTGTCATCATAGGTGACGTAAATTAACCTTTATAGGCCAATCTTTTAAATTTTTATAGACAAACGCTTGAAAATTGGACAGAATGTCGATTACTATCAACATCATAATAACAAGTAGAAGCATTGAAAATTATAAGTTAAAGCGTGTTTAAATAGTTAATGTAATTTGATACTTTTGAACAACTGTAGACAAACGCTTGAAATTTAAAGAAACCTGTATTGCTAACTCCGCTATAACAATAAGAATAAAATTTGGATTTGGAAATAAAAAGGTGTCCCAATAGTTAATGTAATTTAATATACGTGGCTAAACTTTTACCCCCGTTATAAACAGACCGCTGAAACTTACTAGTGACCTGTATTTCCAAGTCCGTTAAAACAACAAGTTTATAATTATAGATATTATAGGATGTTCCGAAAGTTAATGTAATTTGTACTATGTGGCCGTATCTTTTAAAACGTTAAATACAAACACTTGAAAATTAGACAGAATGTCCACTACTTTGTTTGGTATAATAAGAAGTATAAATATTTGAAATACTAAATTAAAGGGGTTTTCAATAGTTGATATAATGTGATGTATATTGCCAAATGGTTAAACCCTTATAGACTGACGGTTGAAATTAAGGGTGGCCCTATAGTTCCTCTAATTCGATTTATATTGCGAAAATGCTACCATTTCATTCTGCTAGCGTCTAATTTTTCTTGTTTTCTTTGGAAAACGTCCGCATACATTTGTAAAAAAAAATTTATTTCTAAAAAAGAATTTTAGAAATTAAAAATAAAATGAAACTTAAGTCGAAATAATTTCAATTCATTTATAATATTCACAGTTCAAAAAATAATTTAATAAAAATTAAATTTAAATTTTTGTTTATTTAAATAAGAACAATTAAAAATTGTTTCCAACAATGATTTTCAACAATTGTGCATCATCAGTATCTGAATCAAACGCAGAATCTGATGCGCTTTCAATATTGTTAATCATTTTTGTAATTTTTTACTCATTGCCTTTTTTTGTACAAAATTGTAGTGTGTTTGTGTTTTCTATGTTCATTATAAACAGCTGATATATTTCTCCAGAAGAACTAATCAATGTAATTAGAAGGCAGAACAGAACAGAACAGAACAGAACAGAACAACAACAGTAAGTAAAGTAAAAAAATGTAGTGTTCCATTTGTTAAAATTTTACACTAAATATAAAATATTGAAATTTTTTATTGGCCGTATGGAAATTTAGAAACAGAACACAATTAGTACTAAATGATATTTATTCTAAGATTATTAGTTGCAACTTAGATTAGTCTCGATAGCAAAAACTATTTCAATAATTATTAATTTCAATCATTACAAATAGTGTACTCTCCTAACTAGTATACTTCCCTATCGCAAAAAATAAAAATACAAATACAAATAGCAAATTGTGACATCAATGCTAAATAGTTTGAATAAAATTTTTGTTTGTTTTTTCATATAACAATGTATGCAAAATTTTATATAAATTTTTTTATTTCATTGTAATCAATAAAGATGTTACACAAAGGAGTAGCGTAGCTTTAATAATTGAATTTTAAAAATTTCAAAGTAAATCAGCACTTTATTTCACCATATTAAAATTTTTAAAATTTAATACATATAGCGCTACATATAGCGCTTGTGCAACTATATTGAATTTAATCAAAATTTAAAATATTTTGCCGAAAAAATTTTAACTAATTAATTAGTTTTTTTAACTATAGTAAATTTTTACAATGGAGGAAATAAAAAATATTTATTTAATACACTATTGTTGCACAAGTGAGATGTATAGGCAGCTTCTTTTAAATTTTATAATGGCGCTCTTTGCAGATCACAATACACGTAAAAACATGTATGGGTGGCCTCACTGTAGTTTTTTTTAATTATGAACGGGACCAATCTGTAAATTGTAACTATAGGTTTTGTTTTTTACTTCTCCCTATCACCGGAGAAAAATGTAAAGGGTTTGCGTGGGATCTCCCGATGAGGAAACCCCTAAATATTATAAATTTTGCTATATTTTTTGACAAAAAAAAAAAAAACAGTCTACCTAAAATATGTTGGTCAGGCGGGTGTGTTCGAGTCAGGGAAATTTTTAGAGTTGTTTAGAATCGTATATTTAATGAATCATTTCGACTGGACCGATAGATTTAAGGAAATAGGCTTTTTTGTTTTTTGCATTGAACCGCAAATAAACGACGAACTAGAGAACGACAATCTACAACCAAATTTAATGGATTTTATGTTACAGACCTGGGTAATAAAAATATTGTTTATTGTAATATCTCGATAACAAGAAAATTCATTTATTTTGATCTCTCATAACTGTATTTTAATTGAAATTGAAATATTTAACCTGTTTTTTTTTTAATAAAAAAGTTTTTTTTTTTCAATATTGATTACAATTTGATCGGAAAAATTAGCTTTAAATAAGCAAAAGTACAAACCGTTCCTTTTAGGCAATCGTTTAACGGAACCAAATCGGTGCGATCCAACACTAGTGGTTTTGTCAACTACAGCATTGACGTTTTTATAATATTAACTCTTGATACTAAATTTAATAAAGCTTCATGTTATTGAATGAGCTGGTTACACTGTTTGTACATAAAACAACAACAGACATGGTATTTATTTATTAACACAAATATTATTGGGGTACAAAAATATGTAAAGATTTTATAAACTGGACCACAATAACACTTTCACTTGCTTTGTTGTTGTTGTTGTTTTTTTTATTTTTAGTTGATTTCATTGGCTTCGATCAAGCTAAATATTTGTTGTTTGTCATTTGACTTTAGCTTTTTTTCCTTTATTTTTTTGTTATTCTTAAGTAAACACAGGCACATACAAACCAAAAAATAAGAAAATAAAAACAAGAAAACAAAATTCACAAATAACTTGCTCGTTTTTTTTTATTGCTGACTGTGATAATAATTCAAGGAGGCCAAATAGTCTTAATAATAGTTTTTGATTTTTAAAAGATATTAAAATAAACTAATACATACTATTTTAATGATCACTACCCAAAAAGTATATTGATTTCGACACATCGTTTTGTATACATATTTCTGAAATCGTTATTGCAAAAATAGTATCATCGTAAAGTAATAAAACTGTTTTAGTGTACTGTTTTATACATGAATGTATATATGTATAAATACGTACATTAATTTTTTATAGTGTCAATAAAACTCAATTTACAAATCGGTATTAAATATGTAATTGACACTAAAGAGTAGCGTTTTTTATATTCTTCACTACAGTCGGAAAGGGTATATACATATGTTTGTCATTCCGTTTGTAATTTCCACAATATTATGCTAGGAACACAACTGGGACGAACGACGAATTTCATCCAACACAACGAATACGCCGTCAAAACTTCGTTGTTTAATTCGTCGTATGAAACACAATAACGACCAAAAACACAATTGTGAAAATTTTTGAAGTTGCTTACTTTTTGTAAGCTGCTAAGGTGACCATAAAAAAAAATAATATAAAAAAAAATAATAATTTAAATCACAACCTAAAACTATTTTTATATTTAACTTAACTAGTCTGTACGCTTATTATAAATGCTGGAAAATAAAAATACATAAATTTTTTAAGTAAAATAACTTTATTTATTAAAATACTTAGAATCTAAAGTAAAACATGGTAACTTTGTACTGATTAGTTCGTCGTTCGCCGGCGTAAGAAATAGAAATAATTCTATTGCATAGTTCGCCGCGTATTACGAATTTCGTCCTATGTCATGATTGTGTGCATTTTCGCGATCAAAAATTCGTCGTTCGTCCCAGTTGTGTTCCTAGCATTAAGTATTTGTTTCCGAACTCATCATGTTTATTTATTTATGATTCTTATACATATACATTTTATATACAACAAAATTACACCAAAAATATAAAACTTTGTTAAAAAATTGCTTTGCTAGAAAAAAATTGAAATTTCATTAAAAAAGGAGAAAAGCAAAACTCTAGATAAGAAAAAATATTCATATTTCCATGGCGAAATAACACCAGATGGTTGCAATGGCGAATTGAGCAATTTTCGCCAAAACGCTAAATGTTAAACTCCATATATCAAAAATAGGTATAATTTTTTATATGGTGTTTAACATTTAACGTTTACGGCGAAAATTAAAGAATTCCCCATAGCGACTACCTAGTATTATTTCGCCATGGATATTTCAATAAATTATTAGAATTTCACCAACCATTTTTTTTACAAGAAATTCACCAAACGTTTTATAGTTTCCAACCCTGTCTATTCTTTCGCAGATGACAGTAGCATATGCCATTCACTTTCTCCGAATGGGGCCTTGCGAATAGGGGTCAGTTTAAACCTCATAAAACCCAGTGCTTTGTGCTTTCACACAGGCGTGCGGCTGAATATGCTGCCTCATCTGTAATTATGGGGTGTATATATTAAGGAATCAGAAGCTCTCGATGTTCTTGGCATAAAAATTCAATGTGATGTTCGTTGAAACCAGCATATTTTTCATGTCGCAAAAGAAGCATTCAAATGCCCAGGTTTTTTGAATTGGTGTAAGAAATACTTCACTCCATCTGATCTCCTTTCTATCTATGTCACCTTTATCAGACCAAAAATGGAATACAGCTCTCATGTATGGGCCGGTGCTTCAAAGTCTATTTTGGAGTTACTCGACCGCGTAAAGGAGAGAGCGATGAAGCTCATTGGTGACAGTACGGTATCCAGCTCTATTGACTCACTGGAGCATCGACGCAATGTGGGGTGTGTTTCACTGTTTTATCGTTACTACAACGGAATGTGCTCTTATGAAATCAGGGAACTTGTTTCTGAAAACCGTAATTTCGTACGCGCAACGCGCTCTGCATCAAGAGCGCATTCATTTGTGGTCTATTGGCCAGTGAATCGCACTACGCATTACAGAGAGAATTCGTATTTTAGCCGAACAGTTCGTATGGGGAATAAACTCCCCGCAGAGTTCTGGCACAATGCATTGCATAAGTAGGGGTCATCCCCTGAGTGCTGGTCCTAATAAAAAAAATTAATTAATTAATTTTAAAATTTTAATATTTAGAATTTCATTCAAAACCAAAAAATAATTAAAAATTATCAACAATTTAAAAGTTTACTAAAATATCAACAAAAAAAAAATTGTAAAAAAATTAAAATTGTAAACTTGTAAAAATTTTTTAAAAATTGTAAAATATTTGGAAATTAATTTTTTATTAAATTAGGATTTGAACTGTGGATATTTTAAATGAATTGAAATTGATTTTGGCTTAAGTTTCATTTCAATTCATTAGAAATTTTATTCAAAACCGAAAATAGACAAAAAAATAACTGAAAACTATCAACAATTTAAAAGTTTTCAAATATATCACACTTTCGCAAAAAAAAAAAAATATTTCTTTTGGTGTATTGTATATAATATTTGTCATAGCCGAATATAGCATATATGTATGTATGTTTATATTATAATTGTACAAGTAAAATGAAAAATATCTCATATTTTTTAATATTTCTTACAGCGAAAACTCGGTTTACTAAGACTATTGCTTTTTGCGTTTATATTTCAATAGATTCATTTATAAGGGAAAGCGAGAGTAGACCCCTAGGTCACAAATAAACAACTCAAACTGAACCCAGATATTTTCATTATATCAAAGATATGCATACATATTGCGGCACAGAAAAACTTCTTTTGGTGAAGAGTATTTCAAATTCCGCACAACCAAATATATGCTATTAAACCTTGAGTAGTTTTCGAATATCTGGTATTTTTAACCGACTTCAAAAAAAGAATGAGGTTATACGATTCGGCAGAATGTTGCTTTTTTTATATTTGTGCCTCCAGAACTCAGTCATTTCTGCTCCGATTTTGAAAATTTTTGGTAATATGATAGATTATGCTTACAGATTGGTCCCCTTTTAAAAACAGTTTATAATCTTAAAAATTAAAGGGTGTCCCCATACAACACACATATTTTTTACGTGTATTATGAACTGTAAAGGGCACTTCTGTAAAATTTACAATGACTGCGTATTACTATAGCTCCCAAAAACAAAAAATTATACAAAAGTAAATCTAAAAATTAAAGGGTGCCCCCATAATTGATGTAAATTTACTTATATGGGCCTATCTTTTAAACCGTTATAGACAAACGCTTGCAAATTTGACGCAATGTCGATTGCTAATGCCGTTATAGTAACAGTAAAATTATAAATTAAAGGTTGCACCAATAGCTCATTTAATTTGGTATATGGCCATACTTTTAAACAGTTGTAGACAGAAGATTGAAGTTTACAAAGAACCTGTATTACTAACTCCTCTATAGCAACAAGTATAAAATTTCGATTTGGAAATAAACGGGTGTCCCAATAGTTGATATAATATGGTGTATGTGGCCCGACTTTTGAACCATTATAGACAGACAGCTGAAAGTTACAAGGGACATGTTTTGCTAAGTTTGCTATAACAAGAAGCTTATAATTTGAATTTAGAAACTAAATTAATGTAATTTGTTCTATATGGCCGTATTTTTTGAACCGTTGTATACAAACACCTTAATTTTTAACAGAATGTCCACTACGTTATTTGCTATAATAAGAAGTATAAAAATGTTATATTATAAATTAAATAGTTGCTATAATCGGATGTATATGGGCAAACTGTTGAACCGTTACAGAGAGACGGTTCAAATTTACACAGAACCTGATTGCTAAATCCACTGCAACAGAAAGTATATAATTTGAATTTGGAAATTAAAGAGTGACCCTATAGTTGCTGCAATAAAAAGTTTGGAGATATAAGTGTGTCCCAATAGTTAATGTAACCTAATTTATGTGGCCATACTCTTGAGCTGTTATAGGCAGACAGATAAAATCTGTTTTGAAGTCGGTTTTTTTCCCAAGAATTATTTATTAGACGTTTCTTATATTATGCTGTGTCAAACATAGAAGATGGTATTATCAACTGTATTCATCATAGTATTCATATATGCATTAGAGTATGTTCACAAAACATAAAAATATTGTATATTTTTACAATTGCTTATTTAATTTTTTTTTAACACCTAACCTTACAAATGACGTGTTATAATATTGTTACGTTTTTTCCTGTTAAGACAAACGTACGTATTCCTTTGAATGCAAATACCACAGTGAGTCATTACAAATTCTGTATTCTTACTTTATAGCTTTCTCTGGCTATACTTCTTTATCCTACCGGTGTTGTGGATCACATGGTCTCGTATTTACTAAACATGCGTTATTATTATAGACGCAGCCATCCACGCTGCGCTACTGTGTTACTCCGGCTAGATTGAACTACTCGATGCCTACTCCATTACGCCTTTTATCGAAGCCAGTCATTGCCTTTAATCCAATAGCCACAACACACGTCTGCCATACACTGTTGTTATGCTGTTACACTCCCCTGCGCTACCTTAACCGTTCTTACTTTTTATTATTAAGTGCGTCTTGACAAATATCTGTTACTCATATATTAAATTAGACGTCTCTACTAAAATATCTGTCATGGCTTCTAAACAACAATTGTCTTTTGCCTCTCGGGAGGTTTGTACTGCTGCCTCTTAATTTTTAATTGCATTATAACAATTATTATTTTCTCTCGTACGCATGTCCGAAAGAAGGCTCGACCTCACGATCTTCTGTTTTGCAGCAAGCACCTATACCTACGCAGCCATTAAGCTTGCTCAGCTTTTGTTAGCTAATTGTGGTATTATTCTATACACACACCAATAGTGCAAGTAACTATATTCACCACTCTCATACTGTTAACAACAACAGGGGTTGCTAGATCTTACTTTTTGTAACAATATAATAAACGTGATATTTAACCTTTTATATTCTTAAGAACGAAGAACATTTTTTCCATAATTTAGTAGTTACATCTTTTTGGTCAAATATTTGAATAGTCTGACCTTACCTTAAGGCCTATTAGTTAAAGTTAGGATTTTGTTTGGCAAAAAATTCGATATCGGGTATACTTTATGCTATAAACACAATCATGTGCACCGACCATCGACTACAAGATGTCAAAAATAGAATACATGCGTGCTTATGAGAATAATTCTTTTAGCCGCTACACGACTACCGACAACACGGCTACTTTTGTAGCCCGTAGCCAACGTAGGCTAATTTCTATTTTTCTTGGCTACAAAAAACCGATAAGTGCTGCCAATACAATAAATGCATGAAATCGTGGTTTTAAAAACGCAATACATTAAATATCGCTATTAAAAACGCGAAAAACTTTTATAGTGGCACCATTGAAAAATAATAATCATCTGTTTATTTGTTCACATTTTTCATTTACTATTTATTTGGCGCATTTTTCATTTACTTTTTGTTTGTGAAATTTTCTATTTAGTTCTTTTTTCATCAATTTCTAATTTGTTTCGTTTATATTTATTTTTTGGGTTTTTTATTGAAATTGGTAAGTATATAATAGTCATTTTTACTGTTTATATGTATTTATTATATTGTTTAATGTAAATGTTTAGTTCAATTTACATGCATATATGGAGGTGGACACTTCATACACTGAAGTCTTTGTTTCCACTATTTTAACAATAGTACTTATAAAGTTAATTTAATTTTCTTGAGACATTTGAAATTTTTTTTACATACAAATTCACTTAAAAAATCAAATTTGTTTTGTTTTGGTTAAATTTAATACATATGTCAAAACAGATGTTTATTTTTTTGTAGTTAGTGGTCGATAGTCGTTAAAAGAATTAAGTAGCTGGCGACTTGGCTGTTTTTGTAGCCAGCTACTTTTGTAGTCGGTAGTCGATGGTCGGTAGCCTTTGATTGTGTTTATAGCATTAAACTGAAATTGAGCGACAGATCAAAAGATTGATCACCCTTTTGCGTATCGCAATCAAAAGCTTATTATATTGCCATCTCGTAATAACGGGCTCAACAGTCTTAAATAAATGAACAGTACTTATAAAGTTTAAATTACGTTTACAATAATCTATGTCACATATGATTTCCTTATAATTTTGATTGCATGGTGGCAGACATTTTTCACAAGCACTCAGCTGCGTCATAATAAAACAATTTTGTTTTTTGTAAAATTGTTTGCCTTTTAATAATGTTACGTAAAAAATTGGGAAAAAAAGAAAGGCTAAAAAGGAAGTAATACCCACAAACACGAAATTCAACTGAAAATAAAAGTGACAATTGAATGTTTACGGTTTACTATTACACTACTTTTTGTTTTTTTTTTGGCTTATTTTTGTTTATAATTATTAACAGTAAAAACCAGCCAGAGAGTGTGGTTTAAATGAGAATGTATTTGAAATTTACGTGTATGTGTTTTACTCTCTTTGTTTATGCTGTGTTTAGACGGCGTGTACAAGTCATATGGAATTTCAGAATTTCCATATGTAACGGCGTGGCGAAATATTGAAAAAATAAAATTTAAAAAAATAATAATTTTATAAACTGACCAAGTGCTTGAAAAATTAGAAAATAAATTTAAAATTTAGTATTTGGAGATTTTTGCCGTTTATTGCATTTTTAAATTAAATTCAGCACCAATTATTTTATGGTAAAAAATAAATAGAAATTTGACTTATTGCCCTTATTACTATCTAATAATTCATATTTTTTTAGTTGAAATGTACTCCAAAAATCAAGTCCACGTTTTTTTTTTGTACGACGAGTGTTTTAAAATTATTTCAAGTGTTCTTATGTAAAGAAAAATAATAATGGTGACACAAGAAGATTTTTTTTGTGGAAATTAATATTTTATATAAGTTTGTAACAATTATAAGTTTCAATTTTTCCAGCGTGCTATATTTTTATTATAAAGAACGTACAGTTTTCAGCTTTTGACGCGTTCTTATAACGAACACAGCCTAAGTGCAATTTTATATTATGGCAAATTTAATATAAAACAATTTTGATATAAACAATAATAACGAAAGGCAGTGTTGCGCTTGTCGCTGTTCTTTGTAAATAGTTACTGCTAAAAAACGAATAGTTGACATCACTACTTTAAGCATTTTAGTTTTCTCTTCAACAGTTAGAGGTTATATCGTATGTACTTAACATATGAAAGTTTAAACATGATAATTATAAACCGTATGTTAATCACAGATTATGACATACACAACAAATTACATATGGACAGCAATTTTGACATTCCATATGACTTTGACATGCCGTCTAAACACAGCATTAGAGAGCAAAAGCCAGCGAAGGCTTGGTTGGTAATAATTGAAGAATAGCTTGTGTAAACAGCCTGTTAGAAAAGTCTGAAGACAAGAACTTTTCTTAATATCAAAGTTATCTTAATCAATTAAAAAAATTGCGGTTTATAAGAGAAGGTACAAAATAGAACTGCTTAAGTAAGACGTAATAATTTCTATTTGGAGTAAGTATTACATTCCATAGATAAATACATAAATTTTTTATTATATGATTTAATAAAACCTAAAAAGATACTTTGAGACTGATTTTAAATAACTTTGACTTTAAGCCATTTTTTAAATTAGTAATTAAGTTGCTTTGTAAATATAAAGTTTTGTTGTTATTCATCCTAATGTTTGTACTCATATCGTTCTACGGTATCACCTAAAGGTACGGTCAGATTAGTCAAATATTTTACCAAACAGACGTAACAACTAAATTATTGAAAAGAAAATTGTTGTCCCTTTCAAATATTTAATAAAAAATATTTGATCATAATCAAAATAAAAATTACATTATAAATCGTCACTTATATTATAAATTACATTTGTAAAAGTAGTAGTTAAGCTTTTTTGGTGAAATATTTTACTAATATGACCTCACCTTAAGTCTTTTTAGGTTTGATGTAATTCCATCCAGCTGTTTTAGAGTTTTATATTTTTAAATTTAATGCGAAAAAATTATGTAAGTTTATATTTTCTTCCTGTTAAAGCACTAAATCTGTGTAAAATAAGAGATGTAAAAATCACGGAAGATTTCAATTTATCATCACTTACGCCTTTTCCTTGTAGAACAAAAATCGGTCAAAATTGAAACGTTAAAATAGGTGTTTAGAACCAATGCATCCACAGCATATTATTATTTGTCGCAAATTTTTAAATCTGGGTAAAAATAAACTACAGTTTATGAAATTTATGCTGATAGAGGTTTCTTTCACCAAAAAGAACCGGTGAAACAAATATATTACTAAATAAAATATTTCTTCTTCATGTAATCTCTCGTTTCATTATCATAAACAATTCCCTAAAAACGTGTGCCTTACCAACATAAAATTTATTCTTAAAGTATAGAAAACAAGCCCAAACCATCTGCGAATTAAAATAAAATACCTTTTTCCTTAGGAAACATTTTTTTTTCGCAAATACTGTTAAAATACGATAGTAAAAATGTAAAGGAATGAGTATTTGATTATACCCTGCAAACATTTTCAATCGTCTAATATTCGGCCGCGAATCGACGGCAAGTTGTCTACAATCGCGTCGATTAATCGCATGCGAGCCAAAAATTACCTTCAAGCGATTCCCTAAAACGCTCGCTAGTGTGCCTGTTGCGATTCGCGAATAGATTTCCGCCGGCGATTCACAATTAACGATTCGCAGGCGAACTACAAATAGAGATTCGCCGGCGATTCACAATTCACGACTCGCAGGCGAATCACAAATAAAGATCCGTAGGTGATTCGCAAATACAGATTAGAAAGAAAATGAGAATGACAAAATATATTTATTTTTTCATATTTATAATGCATTCACGTTTTTATTTGTTAGTTCATTTCTTTTCCAATCACTTGTCCAACTGAAATGAAAATTTTGCTAATTGCTCTTGAAACCAAATATTTATTTTCCCGTCACCTTTAGAAAACAACAAAAAATAAAAAATTCCATCGAAAGTTATGAAAAAACACAGATGACTCAACTCAAATGGATAAAGAATGCAAAAATATGTTGTTAGAAATATTTCCCGTTACCGGTGTACGCTCGGGTATCCATCGCTGAGTTGTAAGGCACAGGTGATGGCACGCGATTCATATCGTAAACGTAATCAAAATTGTTTTCAGATTTAAGTGCTTTTAGAACAAAAAATTACTTACTTGTGCACGCTCGCGTATTCATCGCTTAGTTGTAAGGCATAGGCGATAGTTAGCGATTTGTATTACCTGAGCAGAATCGCGTAATCATCGCCAAACAAACCATCGCCAAAAAATCTCAAAAATGTTTGCAGGGTAATCATTTGTTAACATACATATTTAAAAATTTTGTACATACATGCGAATATTTAAAATTAGAGATGGAATAGTGAGTTAACATTAACAAACTTTCAATAAAAAAAAATAACAATTTAATCAGCAGCATCATGCTCAACATTTTTGTTTTGACTGGAGCTTACGCGCAGTGAGCAAAGCAAGATTAAGTAGAAAAAAGAGGTTTAGAGTTTTTGTTATTCTTTTTCAAATTACTTGTAGGTAACACCACACAATTTCGATTTTTTTTTTTTTTAAGTTTGGAACTTTGTTATATGATATATACTTTTGCTTTGTAGGAGAGAGTATTTTCTAATATACGATTTTATTTTTTATTGAAATAGATTAATTAATTTGGGAAAAAATTGAAAAAAAATCTTCTTAAAAAAACAAGTAAGAGTGTTATATTCGGCTATGCTGAACCTTATATACCCTTCACCATCTACGTAAATCATGTTTAGTGAAGGCATTCCAATATTTGCTTTTTTGGTTGGAGTACAGATAATTAAAAATAAAAAAATTTTGGAACTGCATATATATAACATTTCATCAAAATAACATCGACTCTTAATGGGTTAAGCTTTAAAATGATACCCATATGGATATTTTTAAAAATTTGTAATTTTCAGAGCCCCTTAACTCGGAAAATATGGGCGAGCGCCAATTTTTTCACTCAATGTTTTTTTTCTTATTTTTTAATTGTTCTAAATGGCATGAAAAAATTTGAGGTAGGCATGGTGTCCTGCTGCCTCGAAGGACATGCACGGATCATGCTGATTTAGAATAGCGCCTCTTTCGACACTATATCTGATCGATTGACATATTTTTTTTTTTGTGATTTCAACACTAACATGGACGGACATCCCTCAATCGACTTTGCTAGAAGTCATGGATATTGTAGAAATTACGCACGGAATGACAATTTTTTGTGGTGAAAGGTATAAAAACAATTATGATTAAAATAAAATCATAAGCATTAAATGGTAGTAAAATGTTTTTCATTGTCATTATTTCAAATAATATTTATGTAATTTTAATGACAATGAAAAAATTTCAAGTATGTTTTAAAATATTACGTATTTTAAAAAAGTTTCTAATTTATTTTTAAATTAAATTTTTCAAAAAATTTTAAAACTTTCAAATGCAAAAATGGTATTTGTGCCTCAACTAAACTTTTAATTTATTTTTTTAAATTCCTTAAATACTTAAACCAGTTTTTATTCTTACTCTCACGCATATTATGTTGAGCTTGCTTAGTTAAAGTATTGTGTAATAATAAAAAACAATATCAAAGTATAACAAAAAAAAAAAATAAATAAATAAAAAAAAAAAAATAAAATAAAATATTTACTCATCCCGTTAATGCATTAACACTAACATAAATACGACTCATCATTACCAGTCACAACGATAACAAAAACAATAGAAAAAAAAATAATGCGTAATTTGTGCCAATAAATTGAGAGCTTTTGAAAGGTGCGATGTGGCTACAGTTAAAAGTAATAATATTTTAAATTAATTAATTAAGGGCACTGAGTATTAATGATTGACAAAAACTTAATTTCAATACGTTATGAAAAAGATTTAACAGCTTTCGCTTTCAAATTATGTTTATTGTTTATTTCATTATTATGTTTTTATTTTGTGTGTTCGTTTTACTGGTTTGCCAAGTGTTTTGTTTTTTCTTTGTGAAAACAAAAAAAAAAAACAAAAGACTTAAGCAACAAAATTGTACTCGTATGCTATCAACTCACGTTGCATAATACTTAAAGAGAATGTGACACACATTAAAAAATTAATAATTCCTAAATTGTATAAAAAAAAGTTATTAAGAAATAAAATATTTCTATTGTTTTCAAAATTATGCAACTCCATGGACTCAATACCAATTAGTGTGATTAGTGTGGTTCATTGAAACGTTACTGAAGTTTGATGATAATCTTACTTTTTTGTTTTTCAACAAAAGGCTTTGGTAAAGAAGATGCCACACTATCCACCTGTTTTCTTCTTCTTCATCACAATTTTCTATGAAGAAATTATGGTGATGAAATTTTAGGCATTTATCCAAATAAATACTCTTGACTAGCAGAATGTCACTGCTTAATATTTAACGCATTCTATTCTTTTATAGTTGATAAATAATATTTACTCATTTAGGTTGCAAATTATTTTTTATCTTACTATAGAATTTTAATAAATCAATTTTAATAAAATTTATAAGTTTTCACTGCTAAGTTTTAATTTATTATATTTCCATATGAATATTTTATAGATCCTTATACCCAATTCCTTTTATACAGGGTCTGCCATCTAACGTTTTTTCTTAAACTAGTGCTTATTTCGTGAATGGTAAGACTTAGCTCACGTCTGATTTGACAGATAATTAGTTTTATTCTTTCGCTGAACGCTTGAACAACGCTGGGAAATATTGCAACATTACTTTGAAAATAATGGTAATGTTGCAGAATGTGTGCGAAAATTGCATACGGATTTTGGAAGAAGAAAAGCACCGTCAGCTCCGTATGTTCGTTATCTTGTGAAAAAAGTGAAAGAAACTGGCATCCTCATCGATAACCCAAAGCGTGAAAAGCCAAAAACATTGCGTACAGTGTGCTGCTGTGGCAGAAAGTGTGTCTGAAGCGCCATCAACATCAATTCACCGTCGTTCTCAACAGCTGAACATTTCGGAGACATCATTGAGACGAATTTTGCATAAAGACCTTGGTATGACGTCATACAAAGTCCAATTGGTTGAAAAGTTGAAACCAACTGAACATCCAATGCATTTTTTATAGCATTTTCAAAAAAAGGTGTTTGACGGACCCTTATATTTGTCGGTGTTCACAGATAGATGTTATTGAAATGTCTGCTTCAATATCTTTGAAATCATTTTTATGGGGTTGACTTAAAGATAAAAACCGACGACTGTCTCTGTAAATTTGCTCATATTTTCTCTTCAGATTCCGATCGATTTTGTATATTACACCTCTTAATTTTAATATGTTAATATTGGTCACACCAAAGTAACAAACAGGTTAATATAAATTAGGATAAAAAAAGTAAATTTAAAAACCACATAAAATTAAATTTGAAAGATTTTCAATTCCTCTTTCATTCCGAAAAAATTATCGTTTTCTTAAGAACCAATTGGCGGAATTAAAACCACTTTCGATCAAAATTTAGTTCTGCGAATTGCATGTATTCTATGAATATTTTTTAATTTTGAAACAGAAGGTTAAGTTCAAGTCAATGCAATATTTCTCGAATGTTTTCTTCGGTGATATATAATTTGACCCTCTGGTCAGCGCTACACTACAAGTATTTCCTACAGCATCATTGGTATTTCATATTTATTTACAAGTTTCCAAACACAATATCTTCCTTCAGTGTTATTTCTTGTTTGTAGCTGTGATCAATTTTTCTTATCAATCTTGTATCGTTGCGTATCGTATATATTTTTAACGTTTAATACATGATAATATTTTGCCTACAATCATATAATACAACCATAATGTGTTTCTCTTACATTATAATTACCTCAACTATGTTTTTTCTTAGCAAAATAGCATATTTTCAGGTCGATGACTTTGATGAAGCCA
Organism: Gymnosoma rotundatum; assembly: GCA_916610165.2. Taxonomy (NCBI): domain Eukaryota; kingdom Metazoa; phylum Arthropoda; class Insecta; order Diptera; family Tachinidae; genus Gymnosoma; species Gymnosoma rotundatum. Next base: position 52,303,691 of record OU744338.1, read on the forward strand.
AAGTTTCATTATTGGGGATTTAAAGAAGTCTTCATAATTGTTCGAAAAATAAACTGTAGATATTGGACTATAAGCATCATTGAGAAATACTTCTCTGAAAATGTAGCTAGTAAAGAAAAGATCAATTTTTTTCGCCTAAGTTGCTTTCAAGAAGAAGGTGTTTGTAAAACAATTTAATTATATTTTTGTTTGTATATCTCTGGAGTTCTTTTTATGGAAATAATTGGATATCAAACTTGTTACATTCCAACCAAATTATTTGTATATATTTCTCTATATATAACTTTCTTATATATTAATTGAAGTTTGGTAATTACATACTTTTTATATTTCTCAAAATATTAAAGAGTTGTTTTGATATACTTGAAATAAATATAAAAAAATTAAAATAATGAAAGTAATCTATTGTATTAAAATTAATTTATTTTAAGTTATTAATTTAAAAAAAGCAAACAAATAACACGTTTTATTTAATTAATATATTTATTTTAAAACAAAAACAAATATAAAATTGTTGGCCGAAATTAAAAAATTAACATGAAGTTTGTTTCCTAAGTCTTTTGTTTATTAACAAAGCCAGCAACTAAAACAATTATGTAAAATCAAATTATATCGTATTGTACATAAGACCGTTAAATTGGATGACTAATTCAAAACAAATGTGGCTTATATTTTTTGAAATCGTTACAGAGAAATAAAACAAACAAAAATTCGAAAAGTACGTCACAAATTACCTTGACACATTCAACCAACTAATACACATTAACTGCTACGAAAAAATATTTAATACTTAATTTTGAACTAAAATAAAGGGCTTGTGATTTTAAAATAAACGTAAAGTGTAAGACATTGAAATAAAAAAGTGAATGACTAAACGTTAAATTTTTCAAGCACTACATTTGCTTAATGAAAATAGTTGTATGTAAAAATTCCTCAACAACAGCAAAAAAATAATAATAAATTAAAACATGAATAACATGCTAATATCATCCATTAAAATACAAAAATAAAAAATATATAGTTTTCATCGTTATCACGTTAATCCAAAAATTTTGTGTGTGTTAGTTTTTCATATGGCAACAGGTACCATTAAAAATAATAAAGAAGATTTAATAAGATGACACTGTGTGGTAGCAAAAGTAAAAAAAAAATAATGCTTAAAACTCACTCTTACTATCAATGAGGAAACCTGCACAGTACGACCAGAGAACGAAGCCGATCGGCTCATAGTCGACTAATAGCCGCCGCCGATATATACTTAACTCAGTGAGCCGCCGCTGCACTAGGAGGCTTACATCGGCTCAAAATAATAGCCGACTGTGTCGACTTAGCCCCTCAGAGAATGATTTTTACTTTTTGTTTTTGACTAAAATTTCATTGGCTAAAATAAGTGTTGTTTTATTTATTTATTGTCTTTTTTCCAAAAATTATTGTAATTCTTATTCTCAAAAAAATAAAATCGACGATTAAATTGGATTTATTTTGTAGTTTTGGAAATTTCGCGGAATAAAAAAGTTCCCAAAATTACAACAACTTCTGCCAAAAAAAAAAAAACAAAAAAAAAATAAAGGTTTTTGTAAAAAATAAAAGTCAGTTTATCAGAAAAAGACAGTTATTTCTGACAAAAATAAATTAAAAATCAACCAAAAATAATAACCATAAAATAAGAATTATTCCTGCCAAAGATAATAAAAAATCAAGAAATTTCAAATAAAAAATAATTCAAAATCATTAAAAACAAAAATTTAAAAAGCGTACGAAAATATAATTGAATAAAATCAAAAAGGTGTGCTTGGCTTGGTTCCCGGATATTTTCTTGTGGTTACTTTTTTCCTTGTTATCCCTGTTGATGATACTTACATGGGCCTTTATTCACTATCATGCTCAGTCGCGCGTTCTGTCAAAAATTGCATGTGTGCTCAAAAAGTATGATAATGGTTAAAAGTGAATGTGTGTGACAGACTGTTTAACCGATCTGTGCGATTTTATAATCTTTTGAAATAATTTATAAAATATTTTTCTCTATATATGGTACAACTATATGTTTTTTGCATCTTTTTTCTATAATAGCGTGGCATCTTCTACGCCATTTTAACGATTTTTAAAGTAGGACAGAATTCTGTCAGACTTTGGTGTGAAGCGTAAAATTTTGTATGCAGTGAAAACTGGCTATAAGTATACATCGAATAAAAAATATATGTATATTTTGAATATTATTATTAACAGTTGCCGGCGTAGTCGACTTTGAGCCTCCGCTGAACTGATTTTTATTTAGCCGCCGCCGCCGAAAATTTGTCGACCTTAGTCGACTTTTAGCCGCCGCCGTAAATATTTTGCTTAGCCGCCGCCGGTGACAATTTGATATCGGCTTCGTTCCCTGAGTACGACTACTAGTTGTAACATATTTTTTTTCCTTTTGTTTTTTCTTTTTTATTATTAAAACGTTTATACGCATGCATATGTGTATGTGAAGAGTAAGTCGCCATTGTAATATTAAAAGATTCTCTTTTTAAGAAAGAGAGGAATATGAGAAGAAAATCTTTGTGAGTTTTATGAAAGAGATATTTTCATACGTAAATATTTAAAGAAAATTAATACAACTTCACTAAATGTGATTTGCTGATGGAAATTAACTTATGTGCTGCCATTAACACGGGAAAAAATCAATATGGACAGCATATCACTTTCAGATTTTGATTCTTTTTACATAAAAAACCGAAATCCACAAAATCAACATTAACTTTAGTTTCGATAAATCCATGCTGCTTGTCATGTGCTGTTTCTGTATTCAAAGAAAGCAATTTATCTAGAAAGTAATTAAAAATATACATATTACATTTTCTTTACTTTTTCGGTTTTATTTTATATCTTTGTTATAAAATTAAACACACAAAAAATATATTATTGATTTCAGTTGTTTGACTCAGCTTTGCATAATGTTTTTGATAACGATACACACTTAAATATTATGCACAAGCAATTGTTCTATTCAATATTTCACCTAATATTGTCATCCCTTTAAAAACTGCGACTTATATTTATAGGCGAGTTAAATCGTCAAAATTGTGCAATAATTGAAATATCTGGCAGACTTTTCTTGTTGTTTCTTGATATTTGTGATAATGTAGGTGCGAGTATGAGCTTTGTTCGTTAAATGTGTTTTTTTCAATTGTGTAAAGTTATTAAATATATATAGATTTGTCACATGTTGGTAAGTTTGGCTGCTTCCGTTTTCATATTACTCTTGTATGCATATATTTGGTGCTATTTTCTGGACTGCGAAATTTTTTTATTGGTATGAAGACTTCACTAGGCTCATGTAAGTGCCTCTGTGAGTGTTAAAACCCGAACTGTTCCGTGTGTCCGCAGTCTATTGATAAGACTCCTAATTCTGCTTTCAGCCTTATTTATTACACATATTTGCCTTCAAAACACCGCAAAGGTGTAAACTAATCTGTTTAAATTTAAGGGAATTTTTTAAAACATATAGGAATGATTACTTTCTTATCTGGCCACATATCGATGACAAGTTTGCTTTAGCATTAAAGTTTTAACAAAAGGAAACAAAATAAAAAAGAGAGAAAAAGAGTTGATTGTGTACGCTCCAACAAAGAGTATGAAAGTTTTTGGTTTTGTGATAACGTTGAGCAGAGAAAGAGGTCACAACTTTCACGGGATATAAAAATCATGATATTAAAACGGCAAAGCCGCATTTCCAAAATAACTGTTCGTCCGAAGAGAGGTGCTGCTCTTAGCGCATAAACAGTGAACTTATTTTAAAAGCGTTAAAATAAAATTAATCCTGTTTAAAAGCGGATCTAAACAATTAAATAATTTAAATATTTTTTTATCAACTATTTGTGGTAATTTTTTTTTATTTCCAAAAAAAAGAAGAAAAAGGAAAAATACCATTTTAAATAAAAGTGAAAAGTTTTTTAGAAATATAATTTTAAAAGTTTAACTTAAATTATTATAAAAAATTAATTATATACATATAAAATTAAACAGTGAACAAATTGAAATATAACATTAAATATTTTTAGAAATTTATACAATTGTACAATAAAACCAAAAAATATAAACACAAGTGTTTGTTTGCAAAAACAAATTCACGTGCCATTATAAGTAACGGATTTTTTCAAATTTAAATATTTACCGGATTAAATTCTTTATAATAAAAATTAAACGGAATAAAAACCAAAATCAGGTATGGAAAATATATAAAAAGTCTTTAGCAGAAAATAAAAAGAAAACAGTTTTCTAACAGATAGGTTTCACCAAAATATTAAAAACTAAATGACAACTTAGAACTTGATTGGGAAAAAATTAACAAAAAAATAATAAGTGTTTGTTGATATCATATTGTCTTATCGCCAGATCTTAACGAATTAAAAAAAACTGAAGTGAAGTGAAGAAAAGTAAAAATTTATTTGTTTATTCATATAGAGGTAGTTTTGAATGTGTTTGTAGTGCTACTACATATTCAGCGAATATTTTTCGAAAGTGGTGATGTATTTGGTTAAATAAAAAACTCTCATACACGAAACAAACTCATTTTTGTTACCACTATATTTCATTATTAACATCATAATGATGATAAAGTTTTCGTCTTTGATTTTCTGTTATTTATTTTTTTTCTATTCACTGTGAGTGTGTGAGTTTTTTTTTTTAACCATTTGTGTATGTGAGAGATGTTGATTTTTCAGTTATTTACACTTGAATGAATTGGTGAAATCGTTCAAGATGACGTTTCTTCTTTAACTGCTGCAGAAAAAACTGGTACTCTGCTTAACTGTTGGACTCTTCTCTATTTTGTGCAAACGAAAGTGTGATTCAAATCAATTGAATACGTTAACTAAACTATATATTGTTTTTTTATGATGAAAATCCATTCTGCTAAAAACCTTTCGCTCGGAGTAGTTACAACAGGCGCCATAATAATGCTTAAGCCTCAGATACTCTTACAAATATCTATAAATTTTCCTCAACTTGTTATAGTTATTTTATTTTTTATTTTAATTTTATTACTTGTTTTAGCTCTTGTTTTTCTTTATCAAAAGTTAAAAGTAGCTTTGGTAGCTTACCACAGTTATAGTTACGCTCATACGAAGACATATATTTTGCTCTACTTTAAAATACTTTATACTAGTAACTTGATTAAGCCAGCCAACCTGTTGCTTGTAATAAATAGAAAACTTTAAAACTGTTTCTTTTGGCTTCACTTAAAATGGTATTTTTTATTAGAGATATAAATAAAATGAAAGTAAATTTGATCATTTTTTCAACCAGCTTGTTAGTATAAATTTGGCTTTACAAACAAATACATAGGCCTCAGAAAAATGTTAAAGTGGTGAGGCATATTTAATAACATTTGTGGAATTTATTGTCTGTGGTGTACAGCACATATGTATAAAAGCTATCAAAGACTTAAACCAATAAAAGTTTTTTTTTTCATAATTTTTCCAATGTGCTTTTTTATGATTTTTAGGTAGAACCCTTGAGATCGGTGCAACAGGATTTAAGTTCAATTATACTTTAGCTCAAATCAATATTTGTGGTAGTTATATACTACACGCAAAGACAAAACATGGTGTTATATGGTTACAGTAAACAAAATATATTCTTTACATCATTGTTAAGTTGCAGAGAACAAATTATAGTTGTTTTCAACAAAACTTTAGTCACGGTAAAAACGTTTTTGTTGATATTTAATCATTATATGGTTACTATGCACAAAAAATACAACATGGTTGGTTTAACGTAAAAAAATTTAAACCACAACTAAAATTTTATAACTTATTAAAAATAATATAATATATTTAACCATAGTATATTTTTTTCCATCAGAGTATGGTTGATAGCAAACAAAGTATTGTTTGCGGTTAAAAATATTTTTTTCTAGGTCTTGACAGAATGCTTTTCTATCAGTTTAGTAATTTTTTACCATGTTATTGTTATGCTAGACAACAATATGGTTGCAATACCAGCTCTAACAACCATATCATACAACCATAATATGTTGCTATTAGATTATGGTTACCTCAACCATGTTTTTCTTTTGCGTGTAAGAAGAGTATTTTTGATCATGCTACACAAGGGAGTAGCGAAATATCGAAAATGTATATAAAAAATAAAAAAGACCTAGTGCTTAAAAATTAAATAGAAAATAAGTAAAAGTTTATTTTAAGAAAATATTTTTGTAAATTTTTAGTCTGAAAGACAATTTTAATTCAAGATCTAGATCCGAGTCTTTAAGAGCTTAAATCAACCGATATTATTAATACCTGAAGTATAGATAAGTCCTTATCAACAACGTGTCATAGGCTAATTTCTTTTTCATAGATATGTTTCTATCTAAATGCATTGAGCTTTTTCTTTTTTTTAACTTGAACCTATAGGACAGAAAGAGCGAAAATTTTGTATCAAAATTAGATGTTACTTTATACTCAATTGTTATTCAGAGCAAGTGACAAATTAATTTTATGAAATTTTTGTATGTTTTTCTCAAAGAGTGAACAGATTCAATACAAAAAAAAGTTCACAAATTTTTTATCTCCTAAATAATTGGCTGTATAGAAAGAGTGAGCGTGGCAATGCCCATACAAAGTGAAAATCTGTTATCATTTACCCAGACAACTATAACACGTAGCATAATTGGAATTTTATCATTACCATTGAAATTAATGCTTACGCATGTGTTAGTGAAAATTTAACTAAAATTTAATGCTAGTGATTTTATTTTAATTATAATTGTTTTTACTAATAGAAATTAAATTTAAATGAAACTGCTTAACTACAAATTATAATTCAATTAAAAAATAATTATGTTTATGAAAAATTAATTTATGATAGCAGAACCTTTAAAAACAAATAAGCATAAAACAACAATAAAGCCTTAATTAACCCTTTTGAAAATATATTTATAACTGTTATAACGGTTTAAAAGTTTGTCCACACACATTAAATTACATTGACACCCTTTAATTTCCAAATTAAAACTTTATACTTGCTAATATAGCGGAGTTGGCAATGCAGGTCCTTTGTAAATTCCAAACGGTTGCCATATATTTAAGATTACATCAACTATTGGTACACTCTTTAATTTATAATTTAAAATATTTGCACTTCTTCATATATCAAAAAAATAGTAAGCACTTTGTGTAGTTTTCAAGTGATTGTAACATATAACATTTTGAACGATAAGGCCATATAGGTCAAATTACATCAATTATGGGAACACCCTTTAATTTTTAAATTTAAATTATAAACTTTTAGTTTCAGCAATACAAATTCCAGGCATATTTCGACTTTCAAATACATCAAAATACATCAACTATTGGGACACCCTTTACTTGATAAAATCAAATTTTGTACATGTTGCTGTAGCGGACCAAGGATCTTTGTAAATTTCAACCGTCTGTCTACAACTGCTTAGTGAATTAACTATTGTGTAACCCTTTAATTTACAGTTTTGAATATTTATACTTGTTCTTATAACGTTCATAGCAATTGATATTCTGTCCAATTTTCTTGCGTTTGTCTACAACGATTCAAAAGTTAGGCCAATATAGGTCAATTTATATCCGTCTATGACGACATCCTTTAATTTTTAGATTTAATTTTATATTTCTTCGTACTATTGGAAGCCATAGTGATACGCAATTAATTTCAATTTTAAAGTGACACATATATGTTTTGTGGGGATACCCTTTAATTTCTAAAATAATAGCCAATTTGTAAGCCTTCTTTATTAAATAAAAAAAAAAAATTAAAATCGGTTCAAAAAAGATTGAGTTTTGCAGGCACAAACATTATAAAGCAACGTTCAGATGGATTGTTACCTCCTTCTTTTATAAAGAAGGTCAAAAATAACTCATTATATTTTATGATAAGAATGCAATTAATTTAATAGCGGACAAGCTGATGCCAAAAAGTAATTTACTGCTCACTCAAAAATAATTCATTAAGGACAGAAAGAGGATTCTCTTTTAAAGCCGAACACAAAAACACAGTCTATACGTATTTTCATTTAAGTTTTAGTTTTTTTATTTTCCTTTAATTCGGCCTAATTCCTTCTGCTTTTAACTGTTTATGGAGTATAAAAACAGTAAAAGGATTAGTGTGGGGAAAGCTTTTTATTTGCATAAATGAGAATAACCCAATAACCATATAAAATTAATTTTTAAAATTCTTTCATTCTTCTATATTAGGGTTGCCATTGATGACCATCATAATGCATTAAAAATATTTTAATAAGAATAAAAAATATAAACAAAAATTAAAATAAAAATATAATTAGCACCGTTCAAATTTGTATCTATTGATGAAAATTTTTCTCTGGGATAATATTTTAATTTACCTTACTTGTATTTAATTTTTTTTATATATTTTTATACCCTTCACCACAGGAAGTGGAAAAAAGGTATATCTAAGTTTCCCGTTCCTATAAAGTATATATAATTTGACTTCTTATGCATAGCGAAGTCGATTGAGCAATGTCCGTCTGTTCATCCGAGGCAAACTTGATTTCACAAAAAAAAAAAAAAAAAAAAAAAACAAATACATACAGTACTGTTCGAAACCTAAGCAACTTTTTCCCACTAAGTAATAATAGACTCATATCTTTTCTTTAAATAAATTTATAGAAAATATTTTTTTTATTTACTACTACACAATGTGTCTATAATCTAAAAATAACAACAAAAATTAAAATGCATTTCTTTGGAAGTTATGATAAAATAAAAACAAAATTAACTTAAAAATTGGCTGTTCAAAACCTAAGCAACTTTTAATATTTGGTATGATATCCTTTATTTCTCACGACCTCAGCGCATCTTTTGGGTATAGATTCAATAAGATTCGATAGAATAGATGTTGTTATAGCTTCCCACTCCGATTTTAGACAGTTCATCAACTCCTGTTTATTTTTAAAGCGTCGAGTTCCAACTCTTCGTTTTAAAATTTCAAAGAGGTTCTCTATGGGATTCAAGTCTGGCGATTGAGGTGACCAATCCAAAACTTGAACCCTATTAGCTAATAACCAATCCTTGACTAACTTCGATGAGTGTTTTGGGTCATTGTCATGTTGAAACACCCATCGAAGTGGCATTTCCCACTTAGCATAGTTAAGCATGTGAGTTGCTAAAATGTCTCTGTAAACAAAAGGGTCCATTTTTGTTTGAATTTTTACAAAGGGACCAACACCACTTGCCGAAAAACAAGCCCAAGCCATCACATTTCCCCCCCATGCTTTATTGTGGCTTTTGAGTACCGAGGATGTAGCCGCTTTCCTTTTGGTATTCTCACGTGGCAAACTCCATCTGAGTTTAGTAAGTTAAATTTAGATTCATCACTAAACAAAACAGTTCTCCATTTGGATATAGTCCAATCCATATGTGCTCTAGCAAAATCCAACCTAAAACTACCGAAAAGCTGAGAAAACCAGAGACTACGTTGCAATCAATCAAACAAACCTCTTTTTTAGATGCTTCTTAGTCAGCATAGGATTTTTAGATGGCATGAAGCTCCTTAAGTTTTGTTCCAATAAACGTTTTCTTACTGTGGAAGAACTAATCTGAAGTTCAAGCTCATTCACTATGCCTTTCGACGAAATAAATGGATTTTTTTAAGTAGGCGGAAAATTTTCTGGTCTGTTCGCTCAGAAGTTTTTCGAGGTCGCCCACCGCTATTGGCCTTCTCTACTTTCCTAGTAGCTTTATACTTTTTTATAAGTCGGGAAACTATTGATTTATTAATATTTAATTGGTTTGCTATAGCAATTTGCGTTTTACCGTTATTAAAAAGTTCAATAATCTTTAGTTTAAAAGCTGATCCATAACGTGTTCGCGTCATGGTTGCACTTCTAAAGAATTGGTACTACTTAAATGCAAAAAATCAACCAAAATTACTTTTTTCAATATCAATCATAACGGGACTAAAATTTTTGTTTAAAACTTTTGTTGTTGTTTTAGTTAATATTTTGCAACAAATGCAACAATGTAAAAGTTGCTTAGGTTTCGAACAGCGAATTTTTAAGTTAATTTTGTTTTTGTTTTATATTTGCTTCCAAAGACATAAAATGTATTTTTTGTTGTTATTATTAGTATGTAGACTATATGTATAAAAATAAATAAAAAGGAAATTTTTTAATAATCTATTTAAAGAGAACATATACGACTATGAGTATTTACTGGGGAAAAGTTGCTTAAGTTTCGAACAGTACTGTATGTCAATCGATCAGATATAGTGTCGAAAGAGGTGCTATTGAAAATCAGCCTGATCGGTCCATGTCCTTCAAGGCAGCAGGCAAAACACTACGCCTACCTTTAATATTTTCATGTCATTTAGAACAATAGTAACTCCAATCAAAAAAATAAATCTATGGAACGAAAGAGAATTAAAAAATAAAAAAAAAACATGTAGTGAAAAAATTGGTGCTCGCCCATCTTTTCTGAGTTATGGAACTCTGAAATTTTCAAATTTTTTTAAATATCAATATGGGTTTTATTTTTGAGCTTTTGAAGAGACCTTTAAGGAAATACTAAATTTTTTCAAAAATGGTTAACCCATTAGGAGCCGATGTCATTTTTATGCAAAATTATATGTACCAAAATTTTTTTACTTCAGTAAACTTTAGTAACTCTTACTTGTTTTAAACTAAAAATGAAATGCATTGCCGCGAAAAAAGCATACCCATATGGCTATTTTGCTATTGCTTATATTTCTTTTCAGTTAATTCTACCCAAATTTTATATAGAAAAACTTTTATATCTCAAGCCAAATGGATTAAATGAGAACTATATTAGCCAACAAAGCAAAAAGACAAAAAGCAAAAACTGAAAAATCTGTTATAGAAAAATATAGTAACTATTAGAAAATATTTTAATTTTTTTCTTTTTTATGTAGAAAAATGAAAGAAACAATAAAAATGGTTTTCCAAGAGTTACTGGGTTTTTGTGTTAAAGGTTTTTTAGTTTTTGTGGTATTTTTGTTTTGTTGTTCAATTTTTTTTATTAATTAAAACTATCATAAATACATTTAAAATATTTACAATAATTACGTTTTTTGATATCTTACTTAATTAAGTATTGCAACAAATATGAACTTAATTTATTGTGTAAAAATATCTTAAATTTAGCATTTACATTAACGCAGTGTTAGGAGTTGGTTTAATGTCTACGCTTTGATGTATGTGTTAATTATATTAGATTTTCCGTCTATATTTCTCATTTGGTCAGTGATATTTTCAACGTAAATTTTTAGTGTAGTTAAGTGTGACTAAAGAATCCTTAATAAGTTGAGTTCAACAATTATAGGAACTGGCTTTTCTATTAATAAAGAAATTTTAGTATATTTTTTATATTTAATTAAAGTTATGTATTCGCATGTATAAATGTGAATTAAATTAAAAAATATGAAATTACAAAAAATTTTAAATTTTAATTATTGTCACTTGTTTTTACAAACTCCACCATGTTGTGTTTAACTTTCATAGTTTAACAATATCGAAACTGGCTTGTAGTTGTCTTTTGAAATTTTAATGTCGCGTATAAAATGCAAAAGCAAATAGTTTCTTTCAAATACAGTGCGTCTTAAATGTAAAGCACATTTTATCTTTTGCAATTAAAAAAAAAACAACATTAAATGATGCTGATAAACACAATAACAATAAATGTTTGTTGTTTGTGCTGTTTTAGTGTTTTTGTATTGTTTTTTTTTTGCATTTTATGTTTAATGTGGCAAAGAGAAAACCAGACATGTTTTAAAATGAAACAAGCCAATTACAGTAATTTTTTTTTATTTTCATTTTTAATTCACTGTTGTAACTGCTGCAGTCATTGTCGTTGTTGTTGTTGTTATTGTTTTTTTTTTTTTTTTTTTAGTTAAAATAGTTGATTTTCTTTCATTTTGTCACTTTGTAGCAGTTCGCTTTAGTTTGTTTAGTTGTATGTTTTGTGAAAATCAATGATTGATCATCTGAAGCACATATGGGGGAGATAGTTTTTACTGTTGTCCTGACAAGTTTACAATCACTAGTGTTCGTTTGTTGGTATGATTTTGTAGTTTAAAAAGTATAGTCTAATATTATTTGCCTGTTTTATTTCTGTTTTGTCTTTAGCGGTCATTTGATCTTGTCATTGATTTATTGTTTAGATTAAGATTTATATCAACAACTATGTCCGATTTAAAAACGCAATTAAATATACAAATAAAAGTTAAATAAGTTTTATGTTTCCTGGAAATCGATTTCACTTTCTCCGCTGACATCTGAATACACATTGTGCATCAAATAAATGCAATTATAATAAGATCCATTTAAACTGTAATTGATATAATTTTGTTGGTTTGTTTCGGAAATGACTTATTTAAATGGAATTAACACAGCCACATGTTTAAAAAACAAGGAAAGGAAATGTGCAACCCTTTTTTTTCTTTTTGTCATATATCCAATTTTAAGAACCGTCTGATGGACTATTTGGTTTAAACTTTCTGTAGCTAAATAGACTTTCATTTATATAAATCCTGGCAGTGACCACGACTTCGTCCACGAGTCATTTCTAATTTTCTTAAAATTTAAATTTAGAAAAATGTGTTTTTAATTATTTATTCCAGAATTCTGTAGTCAGTGTTTAAAATTTTCCATTTTCAAAAATAAAATTTGCAGACATTTGCTTTAGTACCATTACACCGGTAAAATTGGGTGCTTTCACACTTGTATCTTTATTTTCTCTATGAAATGATTTAGTTTTATGAAAAAAAAGTATTCTATATTGGTTCTAAGGGACTTGCTCACAAAATTTTCTTCAAATCCATCCAGTTGTTTTTACGTGATGCGAACACAGACAGACGAACAAACAGACAAAAATTCCAAAAAAATAGGTGTTCTGTATTCCATACGAGGGCTGCTCTATATATTTCTGGCCTAATAGTGGAATAGTCATTAGGTGCCAAGTCAGGGTTGTACGGCTGATGACCCATTAATACAACGTTTTGGCCGGTCAAAAACGCTCTGGTTTGAGCCGATGTGTGAGAGCTCGCATTGTCATGGTGAACAATGATTCGTCTTCTCTTGTTAGTTTTTCGAATTTGTCCGATGACTTTAGGCAAACAAATTGTAGTGTACCAATCAGAAGTGACCGTCCTACGTTGCTCAAGCGGAACAGTCGCCACATGACCAGTTTTGCCGAAGAAACAGGCGACCATTTGCTTCTTCCACGAACAACTTTCGTTGGATTTTGCTCGTCTTTGAAGACCCACACGGTCGATTGTTGTTTCGTTTCGGGCTCATACGCATAGATCCATGATTCGTCACCTGGGAGGATCTTATAAACGTCTTTTGAAGCACCGCAATCATATTTTTGCAACATTTCTTTGCACCAATCGACACGAGCCTTTTTTTGAGCGACTTTCAAATTGTGCGGGATCCAACGAGAACAAACCTTTTTACGGCCAGGTGTTCATGCAATATCGAATGTATGCTGGTGGAAGAACTGTCCAAGGATGTCTCTATCTCTCGGTATGTCGCATGTCGAAATCGCATTATCAATGTTCTCTGGCACAACAGCCGGTTTTGGACGACCTTCACGGAATTCGTCTTTGAGCGAGCTTCAGCCACGATTAAATTCATTATACCAATTTTTCACAGTGCTATAGGATGGTGCTTCATCGCCATACAAAGATTTAAGTTCATCAATGCACTCTTGTCGCGATAATCCACGTCGAAAGTTGTGAAAAATGATGGCACGAAAATGTCCACGAGTTAATTCCATTTTTTTCTATATTAATTTTTTCAAGTCACTGTAAACAACACAAATAATGGTCGGCCAGGTTAGAAATATATGTAGCAGCCCTCGTATTGATTACTATTAATATACAGAATTGACCCCGTTACAGTTTTATAATATGTGTAGATATATGGATGCAGAATACGTAATGACAAAGTTATAATTCTCTTTCTATCTGTGATAAAGATTATAAAAATTGAGTCATATTTGACAATAGGCAAAAGAAAATAAGACAACAGCAGAATATATGGCAGCATTTTCTGAATTGCTTCATGCATCAAGCGATCCAAAAAATATTTCATTCCATTTCGTTGGTGTCTTATTTCTTATGTTTTCCCTAAAAAACGTATTAAGAATTATTTAAAATTTTTTTTCATTATAAAACTTTAGAAATGAAAAGTAAACTTAAGTCGAATAAGTTATTTGTTATAATTTCAATAATTAAAAAAATTAAAGTGAGATTAAATTTTTTGCAAAATTTTTCCTTTGAAAAAAGCTTAAGGAAAAAATAAAGTACTATTTTCAAATTCACGTTTGTTTCAAATATTAATTGCCTTTTCTTAAACACAACTATTGCCTTAAAAATTTTTTGTTTTCAAAAACACTTCTTAATTAATCATTAAGAAAGAAATATTTAGCAAAATACTTACTTGAAGTTTGGTTTTCAGAATACTTAAAATAACTCTGAGGACATTATTTTTCCTTGAAATTAAATGTAAAGAACCTCGTGTATGGTATTAAATCAGGCTTTAAAAAAATAATAATTATTTTGTTGTAATTTTATTTAGTAAAATAATTTATTTGCTAATCAATTTAAGTAAATCGAATGCGAGAAGAATCTCATTACATTACACGAAATGCAAATACGGCCTAAAGCTTTTTCTTCTTTAAAAATTGTTAATATAAATCAAATGTGAAAAATTATCCAATTTTTTTTGCTCCATATCTATAATAAAGTAATGTTTTTTTTTCTTAAAATAAAATGTGTGTTTCAGGCAACTGATAATTATTTTAAATAATAAAAAGTTTTAAGGCACATACGTCTAAAGGTACGGTCACATTAGTCAAACATTTTACTGAAATCGGCAAAAATTTATTTGCCGTAGTCTGACCACAAAATATTTATTAGAAGCAAATAACATCACAGCTGATTTTGGGCAAATAAAATTATTTGCCAGTAAACAAAAATGCTTCTAAAGTGAACATAGTGTGACCACTCGACGGCAAATATTTGACTCATTTTTAGGCAAATAAATATTTGTTCTTACAAAGTTTTTGTAAGAACAAACAGAGACAAATAACAGCTGTATCAACAATGTTGCCCAGTATTTATTTAAACTAAATTATTAAGTTTCGGAAAAACTCGCTGATAATTTTAAACTTATATGTGTATTAAATAAAAACAAAATACTGTAAGCAATTAATAATAAAATTATAGATAAAAAATAATAAAGTGCAATTTTTGGAAGAAATAGTAAATTAAAAAAGTTGTCGGGCCACATATTTTTCGAGTTATATATCATCAAAGTATTTTATATATAATTTGGTATATTTCGACATTTTCGCCTCAGAATGGTGCAAAGTTTCAAAATTGTATGTAAAAAAGGGATTATTAAATCTTCTTTTATAAATTTTTAGATAAGTATTGGTTGAAAGTACAGTCGCAAGGAATTACATAACTTGAAAATTTGCGTTGCCGCTAAATTAATGTTAAGTTAAAGTTTAAAGTTGTAAATTATATACTGTTATATATCTGCACATAAGCCTATGAAAAGGTTGAGATGCATTTTGTTTTAAAATGCTTATAGATAAATGAAGTTATATATGACAACAAGCAACATGCTTTCACTTTAAGAATCAATATCGGTTAAATTATATTAAACAAGAAACACAGTGC
This sequence comes from Gymnosoma rotundatum, assembly GCA_916610165.2. Lineage (NCBI taxonomy): Eukaryota > Metazoa > Arthropoda > Insecta > Diptera > Tachinidae > Gymnosoma > Gymnosoma rotundatum. The sequence goes on from OU744338.1 coordinate 52,319,372, forward strand.
CCACGCATTTTAACTGCTTAAAGAGACGAACAAAGTCGGCTATGTGCAGAACAAAACCAAAATAATTCTTCCGCCCTACTATAGCTAAGAGTCATTAGTGAATATCCATTTTAAGCACTTAAACTGTTCTGTTTCGATTTGCAATCAAAAGATGTATGTTCTATAAGTACTAAGCTGAAAGATTATTTTTGCAATTAATGTAAACAGATTTTTTTTTTTTAATATAAATATATTCGTTTGCCGGTATGTTATAATGTAACAATTTTTAAAAACTATATGTACAAGAGTTTTCCTCTATTTCCCGAAATCTGAAACATTAAAATTTCCTAAAAATTGTAGAACTTTGTATCCCAATAAAAATTTTGCATATTTGTAGTTTGATTCTTTGTGAAATAGGCTTTTTAATTTAAGCGACTTTTTATTTCCGCATATTACTTGTCTACACATATATCAAGTAAACAAATAAACAGCTGTAGTTTGAAAAATATATTAAATAAATTAAAAGTTTTTTAGAAATTTTAATCAAAAAAATGTAATGAATGAATATTATAAGTTATTGTTAAAAAGTGGAATCTAATTCCTATTTAGCTTCATCCTCTTATTGTGCTCCTTCTTTAAAACACCTTTTGGAGCTTCTTTATAGCTTTGTTTATTTGGAACTTTCATAGATGGGAGTTGTTCATTATATACTTTCTTCTCACATTGCCATTATGTGTAATAGTTATTTTAATGGAATCTCTATAAATAATACATGCGGGTGCATAAATATAATATTAGCCACCATTATTTGACCAACTTTTATAGTTTATGGCTATCAGCGGTGGATATTTTATTTTTATTTTAAAAAAGTGAGATTTAATTTCTCGTACAAGGTATAGGAAAAGTATATTATAGGAAGAGAATAAACACTTCATTTGAGACTTTTAAAAAGATGCGCCCAAAGTGCCTAGATGGAAAAAAATTTTCTACAGTTGTACATTTTTGTTCCGACTACAAATGGTTATTGTTTGTTTGTTTTGAACTTATGTATATTGTACTGCAAATAAATATTTAAAAGTAGCAACTATTTTTCTTCATTTGTAATTAGCATTTAATAAAATTTTACACGTTTTCTTTGCAATAACTTTGAAATAATGCCGAAGAAATTGAATGGCAGTGAAGACATCCCATGCGCAGTAGTTTGTGAGCAAATAAATTGGTTTTTTTTTTCGGTTTGATCGAATATATTTTTAAGGCAAATATTATTTTAAATGTGACCGCATATAAAACATGTTTGCCTGTATTTTATTTGACATTACTTCATAGCTGTTTCAACAAATAAAAATAGGCAAATAAATGTGCGTAGTGTGACCACAAAACAAATTTTGTATTCTTTTGAACAAATTTAGGCCAAACAACAGCAAACAAATTTTAGGCAAATGTTTGTCATATGTGTGTAATTCTTAAAGACTTCAGACACAAGCTTTATAATAGACTTAACAACTGTTTAAGTTGCTTTAATTTAATAAAAATTTGATCACTCATAAACGTTATAAAATCATAGTTGTGCAAAACATTTACATACAAATAAATTTTATTTCATTATTTTCCTTTCTTAAAAGTTTGATTTCCTTTCAATAAAATGAATGAAATCAAAAGAAAAAAAAAACTTTTACAACTGTTAAAGGCCATTAACAACAAAAGTGAAGATAAATTTAAAAATAACTTCAAATTCCCCCTTTTGATAACTTTTACTTTTTATTACCGTTAACCAAACTCACAGCAACAATAAGCTACAATATCAGCCGAAAAACATCGATGCCAAAAACATGGACAAGAAAAATAAAAAGTAAATTAAAACAAAAAAAACAAAAAAAAAAAACACAAGAAACACAAGAAACACGGTCAGCCATAGCAGACTGTAACCAAAGAAAGAAAAAGGTAAAAGATAAAGAACCAACCAACACTGTCTTATTAACAAATGCCTTTGCATTCATGCAATAACAAAAGGAAAAAAAAATATTTAATAGCAACGAACTTTTGCAAACTGGAGCACAAAGAAATGAAAGTAAAAACTCAAGGGCTCGTTCGCACTTTTCATTCTTCAGCTTTTCAACATTTGCAGACTATTGTATGTCAGTTAAGCAAACAACCAGTCAGTTTGTTTGTAAGCCAGTCAGTCAAGTCAGTCAGTCAGTTACTTTCTTTGTTGTTTGTGGCCGATAATGATATTAAAATTAATACCGTTAAGGAAAGGAGTTATAAATCCACTGTGGAGTTTTACATTTGCACACAATTCCAATGGCTCAGCAAGAAATGCATGAATAAACAAGCCTTGAAAACCGGTTGTAAAATAAAAAACGTGGTAGTTAGTTTCTTTTCCTTTGCATTTATGTTAAAATATTTACAATATGTACAAAAATAAAAAGCTGGATTATGTTTTTTTAAGACTTGAAGACACACTGTTTGATTGTTTTAGTTTTTTTTTTGTTGTTATCGGTTTTTTGTGTTTCATGAAAAAAAAATATACGATACAAACAACGGTTTTTTAACGTGTGGTATTTTTCGTTTTCGTTTAAACATTTACTCTACGAAATTAATAACAAAGAAAATAACTGAATAAGACGTGTAAGATACCGATGTCTTACTGCTGCTGCAACATGCTACTAATTGTTGACCTAATTTCGTTTACTCAAGTGACTGAGTTGTATGAGAATGTGTGAGTTAATATGAACATAATACGAGATTAATAATACACCTGACACTTGATTATTAATAGTGATTGCATTACACATCGTAAAAATTATTATTTTGTACTGGGAACATTTTTTAAACAAATAAATACAATAAAAACATTAGATATTTGAAACAAATTTTGATGATACGTCTACTTCATAATTGATAACTTTTAGAAAGACCTAAACAAATCAGTCGACTTTCTGTTTAAATTAACTAATTTTAAATATTAATTTAGGTTTATATAAATCTAGTTCTGGTGACATATCTTGAGAGAGGAGACTAAAAATATATTATCAGAGTCATTAAGTCTTTAATATCATTCTAAAACACGACACATTAATCTTTTATAGCTCTGATTTAAGGAAAGAAAAAAGGCCTGCCCATACATTGAAAGCAATAGGTTTAAAATATTTCAAAAATATGTCCCCCGATGTATTCAACATAAATCGGCTGAACACAGTGTACAAATGCAAAGGTCAAATGGTTTTCTATAAAAACGTTGCCAACAATAAAACTCTAAATGCCGACTTTGTCTCCTCCGACAGGTCCACTCCTAACCTAAACAAGTCTTTAATTTAATTACCCACTCTTAAAAGATCTATTTACGAAGTCGTATTTTTGATCCCCTTATGTGCAGATTTAATTGTAAAATTCTTATTTTTTTAAACTTTACGCTCAGATTATTAAATTTCTAACACTAATAAAAAATATGTTCATCAGATATAAATTAAAAAAAAATTAACTTTAACGCGTGGTAAGAAAACGCTTTTATAACTTGCATTGACATTTGCCTATGTTTTTTTTTTCATAAAACAAATGCGTTCAAACGTTATTTGGGAAAAATGCTACATAAATAATTTGTTTTATTTCTAAAACACATTTCTATTAATAAAAAATATTTTAATATAAATTGTTTTAATTTACAAACGCAAAGCGAAATTACGCAGTATTTGCATAACGACATTCATTAAGTTATGACATGAGAAAGTGTATTGAACCATTATAACATTATTTTTTATATCAATTGTTAACTTATGTCTTAACGGCAGCTAATGTCTTTGTTTTATTATCAGGTATGTCACAAATTAAGATCAAAACGGTTTTAATTCTGTATTCACTATGCCAATCGAATTCGTTTTACCTTCTGCAGATTCCGATTGATTTTGTATATTAATAATAAATGCTCAATCTTTACTCTTAATTTTAATATGGCAACATTTGTCACATCAAAATTATAAACAGCCAAATCTAAATAGAGTTACAAAATAAAACTAAAATTTAAAAACCGCAAAACATTAAATTTGATGAAAATCAATTCACCTTTAAAAGTAATAGTGGTTTTTCGTTTTCTAAAGATTCCAGTTTGCGGGCTTGCACAACTTTCAATCGGATTTTAGTTCTGTTTATTTATGCATTAATGATACACAACTTTAATAGCACCATATTTCCAAAATTTTGTTGTTATTCGCTAATATTTGATTTCGTCATTTTAGCAAGTATTTTTCGTTCAACTTTTATTTATTTCTTGACATTTTTTTATTAAAAGCAATAAATCCTTAACAAACATTCTTTATGAAGATCGTGGAGCAGAAAGAAGGTTATGCTGAAAAACAAAAAGAAATAAATTCTTAAACTGAAATTTTATATTTAAGGTCAAGAAGAATTAATTACCAGGTAGTAGCGATGGCGAATTCAATGATTTTCGCCGGTAAGCTATTTCTCAAAAATTCATATATGAAAAATCGGTATCATGGCGAAATAATACAGGTGGTCTTGATGGCGAATTCGTTAATTTTGCCGTAAACGCTAAATGTCAAACACCATATAAAAAAAGGACATATTTTTTATATAGAGAGTTTGACACTTAGCGTTTACTACAAAATTAATGGATTCGCCATCGCGACCACCTTGTATTATTTCGCCATGATCTGTATACTATATATTTATATGTAGTTTGACATTTGGGCTAATGGCGAAAATTAACGAATTCGCCATCGCTACCACCAGGTATTTAATTCGCCTTGTCTAAAACTTTAATACATGAATTTAAAAATTATTGTTAAGATCAAATTATCAAAGGACTACCATTTTCTTCGAAATAAAAATTTAGATTTACCATAAAAAAAAATCGCAACTAAAGAAGGAACATTCAACTAATGGTGCCAGAAATATAAAAATAGACGTGAGGCTAAAGAGGATGGTGTTTTAATGTTAAAAGTGATTGTGAAGAGTTTTGGTTGAAAAATGATTTTTTTTTTATAATGCGATACGTAACTCTCTGACCAATCAACCCCAATGAAGAACGTATCGTGTGCAAAAAATGTATGGTTTTCAGGAACAAGTTCACTGATTTCATTTCATTGTAGTAACACTAACACATTAAAATGCATTCCACGTTGCGTCACTGGATATTGTACTGTCACTGCCCTCCTCTTTACGTGATCAGTTAACTCTGTAATAATGTTTTTGGCAACAGTCCATACGTAAAAAGTTGTATTCTATTTTCGGCCTGATATACATAGCTGTCAGTTCATGTGATATCTAATTGTCTTAAAATTTAAATTTCGAAAAATGTGCTTTTAAATATTTATTTCAGAGACAGTGTTAAAAATTTTCCATGGCTTGTTATTACGAAAGAAAAAATATTCTATATTGGAACCAAGGTTCTAAGGAACCTCCTCACAAAATTTGGTTTGAAATTGATGCGAACTGAGGCAGACAAAAGATCCAAAAATAGATATTTTGTATTTCATACCGATTACTATTTACACCAACATTAAAATTTAAAAAATATTTCATGTACAGAAATAGCACCGTTACAGTTTTATTATACGTAAAGATATTATAATGAGTTTTAATGCAAAGTTTAATACTAATATTATCCACAGAAGACTTATTAATGTTGTTGGCTAACGAAAATCGAATATCGATTGTCAAATTCGAATTATAAGTTGGTAGCACTGTCAAAAATTTCGTTGTGCAACGAATTTTCAATCGAACCCAATTTTGCTTTCTGTGATTTGTGTCAGTTTGTAAAACTTATTAAAAATGTAAGTATTTGTAAATTTTTTTACAAATGGTGGCAATAAATTATTTTAATTACATGAAGGTCCAAGGTTGTAATAATTCCGCCGTAGTTAATTTAATTAATAATTATATTAATTTTTCGTTTATAAATTAGTAAAACAATATTGCTTTAGAGTGACAGCTGATAAACATGTACTATTTTGAATACTCCAATTGAGTAAAATTCACAATAGCACTATTTTTTATCGAATTTGCGCCATAATACCAAATGAAAATTTGTTCGATCAGCTCTTTCGACTGCATTCTAAGATCGAAAGTTGCTCAAAATAGGCACAATAGTTTCCCAGCAAAAAATTAGGCATTACCTTTAAAAGTACTTGCCATATAATGACTTACTTTAGTGATTGCCATATTTTGTTACTCGATTACAAAACACATTACATTTACTTCCAAAAAAGGAAGTAGTAATGGAACTAGTTCTTTATGTTAAAAGAGACTACAGTACTAATTGTACTTATTACTTCCTACAATAATTAATGTAATCGATTCTCAGGAATTGATTATAAAAGTCTCATGCCTTGTTAAAATCATTAAGTTGGCAATCTAGTTGGGAAGTACTTCAGCGAAAAATGCTTAATTCCACACTCGATTACCTTTTCAAAAATTTTTTGCTGGGTTCTAATACTTTTTCAGTGTGGGAGGTATCTGTTTCATTTCCAACAAACACTTCAGCCAGGAGATTAGATTTATCATTCAGGCTGTTACAAATTTTATCATCCTTGACACTCTTAATGAATGGCCTAAAGCATTGGCACGCAGACGTTTCTCCTAATTATTTTGTAGCAGGCTGTACCGCCTGATATTGAATACAGCATTTATCTAAAAAGTATATATTTGTCTGCAAAATAAATGTCAAAGTAAATGATATTTTACATTACATTACTTTTGACACCTTTAAAAGATTTAAAAATGTTTTAAGTTTATAAAAAAAAATGCGTTTCTAGGTTTGAGAGCCATTTATATAATCGTTTTAAAAAAGAGGATGAATTTTGTAATGGAACACTGTCAAACATGTGTGAAGTGTAATTGTTGTTTTTATCAAATGCTTCTGTATGTGTGTTATTAGTAGCAAAGTGTAAAAATAACAAAATCATACATGCATACATACATAGTATACATGTACGTATGTATGTTTGGATGTACGTTCGAATGTATGTATGCAAGTTTTTATGTATGTGTGTATGTATGCATATATTTTTACATATGTATCTACGCCAAGATAGTAACTGGTATTTAATTTACATTTTATATTATTTAAGATGTGTTGCATTGTGTTGTATTGTATTCAGACATGATATCAAAGTGTTGGCATTTTTATATGTTTTATGCACCAGATGTGCAAGTTGAAGTTTTTCAAATGCTCTCTTAGTCGGCTGGTATATTTTTGCAAAGAAAGTGGTTTTCATTTTCCTTATTAAATTTCAAGTTTACGAATGAATTAAAACCAACCACAAGTAACACTCACAATATTTCGTGTGTAGATTTGTTTCTTTAATGGTTGTTGGTTTTTGGTTGTTTGTTTGTTTTTTGATTGTTAAAGCCTTGACAGTCATCTCAAATATGTTTTTTCTTTTGGTTTTTTGTTTGAATTTTTTAACTAAAGTTTTTTAACGTTAGATTAATTTATCCAGATATTCGTTTGTTAAATTTAAAGATTTAACTAAAGCTAATAATAATTTATTACAAATATTGCAAAAACTCTATAAAATAACATTTCTTAAAATCTTAATAAAACTTTATTAAAATAAAATAAAATGATATAAAGAAAATAAATCAATTGCTTATTACTTTCTGAAGAAAGTGTTAAATATAAAAATTGCTTAAAGTCTAATGAATGGATTAAACATTAAAAGTTGGTTTCTAAAGCTAAAAATATATTTAAACCTTTGATTAATTCGGCAATCATAAGATAAACAAAGCTTGTATTTTATCATTATTAAAAAAACTGAAAGTTAGTTAACACCTTTAGACGGTTTTTTTCTATTTTTGTTTAGTATCTATTAAGAGATTAAATAATGAAAGTAATTGGTAAGTGAGACTTTAAGTTTTAAATTAAATATTCTTCGTGTTTAGCCAAATAATTGTAATTATTTTTCTTTTTTGGAAGAAATACTTTTCATTTAAATTTCTTTAATGATTAACACTCATACTTAGGAAAGTGTTTTTTTTTCAAACTTTTACATGGAAATTTTTTGTTAATCTTTGATGTTTTTACATTAATTATTGTTTTTATAAAAATGGCCCCTAATAATTTCACACTTAATAGTTATTTTAGAAGCATAAGTAAATTAACTTTTCCACAAAAATGTTAAAATATTTTTTTTTATAAATCCCACCGTTATTATAATGTTAAAGTCAGGACTTTGTTGGCCACTAAATCAACTTTAGTTAGTTTTTTCAAATCTAGTTTATGGTATTCTATGTAAGAAAGATGCAACATTTTAATAAACAGGCTTGAAAAAATCTTTGGTAAGCGCAGCCGGAGAAGAACAGTCTTGCACCCGGCTGAAGGAAGGCTATTTAGAAAATATTTGGTAAGAGAAGCCACACGCAAAGAAAAAATATGGTTGAGGTAACCATAATCTAAGAGCAACATACTATAGTTGCATTATATGGTTGCTAACAAAACATAGTATATTGGTGTCAAAAGAATCAGTTGCTAAAAATATTGTTTATAAGCCCAAATAAATGAGTTCACTATTATGATTCAAACACAAAAATAAAGATTTATATGCTTACAATTCATACATATTTACTTTAACTTTTTTTAAATGTTTTGGTTTCCTTTTTATTTGTTTTTATATCTTGCATATTATTTTTGATTATTTATTTTGTACATAAATTTTTATTTTTTTTAATTTTTTTAACAATAAAAAACAATTTCAAATTTTAGCTACCAGAAAAATTACTAAACTGTCAAGAACTAGATCAAAAAACTTTTAAGCGCAAACATTATTCTGTTAGTTTTAACCATACTTTGATTAATAATAATATATTATGGTTAAATAATTTATATTATTTTTAATAAGTTATAAAACTTTGGTTGTGGTTGAAATTTTTTTAAGATAAAATCAACCATGTAGCATTTTTTGCACATTAACCATATAATCGTTAAAAGTTAACAAAAAATGTTTATCGTGACTAAAGTTTTGGTGAAAACAACTATAATTGGTTCTTCGCAACCATACATTGTTACAATAAACATAATATGGTTATTGTGACAACATCACAACCATGTTTTTTTTCTACGTGTATAGAGAGATTTTTAAAAAGTTTTCTTTGCTTATAGTTTGTTTTATCTCTTTGGTACTATTTGCTTTCAACTCTGCTTAAGCACAATATCTGTCGCTTTGCAATATGTTTATTCAATATTTCAACTTTAGTTTTGTGGTATTATTATTAGATCATTCCTTTCTAGACTTATTACGTTTTGCTTAATCATCCCCCCTTCCCACCCCCACGGTTGTTTAACTGTTATTTATTGGTAACACATTGAAAAAATTGTCTTTCTTTTGCAGGAAGCTCATCCGTTAGAAAAAATTCGTTCTTTTCCTTGGGATACCAATTTATGTTTTTAGTTACAAGTTTCACTATGAACAATGGATAAAAATTTATTTATTCACATGCTTTACTCAACCTGCATACAGGTTGTAACTCTTTACGGAAACAATTTAACCTCGATAATATTCAGGTTTGATTTCAATAAAATGACTTTAATAACAAAAACTTTTATCCTTATTAATAACGATAGATAGAATAGGCTCTATCCAAAATAAAACAATGCAATAACTTTAACAGAAAAGGTCGCCTGAAATAAACAATGTATTAATAAATTTTAAGTAAGACCCACGTATACCAACATTCTTGCTTTTGCTTTTTCAAAGTAAAAGTGTGTAAGTCCGCTCTGTTAAAACTAGAGCAAAGAAAACTAATCACTATACACTTTTTACACAAACTCTCAAGCTTTTCAGTTTTATGTTATTTTTACTTCATATGGTAGATATCTTTTTTCTTAATTTTAACAAAAAATAATAAATCAAAAAACCAAATTAACAAACAACTAAGTAAATATTGGTGGTAAGATTGTTGACTTTTAACAGACAATAATGAAAGAAAATAATGATTTGATTTTTTTGTAACAAAAAAGTAACAAAATTCAAAAAAAATATATGGATTTTTAAATCTGCTTTAAAACCTAAAACGTCTTAAAATGATATACATATGTAGATATGTAAAAAAATTTAATTTTTATTTTTTATAAAATAAATTGCCAAAAAATGATTTATTTTGTAAATTATTTATACGCTTTAAAAAAAGCTTAAGCTGCTTTCACACAAGTTTTTTTACATGTGACTTGTTAGTTCTTGTTGTTATTTAGCATTCAAACGTACATTCACAACAGCTGATATCAATTGCATTGTTAGATTAAAATACAACGTTCTGTGATATGACTTTTACACAAGCAATATTTTAACTTGTTCATGTATTTGTTTACACTTTACACTTTGAAAACTCAGATGTAATAAATAATTCATATATTATTTATCTTTCTTAATTTCAATAATTTTTGGGTAAAATCAATGAAGTTAAACAGAAATAGGAATAAGTATAATCAAAGTATATCTATAACAAGTACATGCAGGAGTTCAGCTGATAGTTTTATTGGTGTGCGTGTTTATCATGTTTTCTGTCAAAATTTGTTTACATTTATTTAAATTTTTATTTTGCTATATACTTCTCTTGTTTTTTACGTGTTTCTTTTCATTTTTATTATGTTCTATCAGGGATGGTAAACGATATATTCAAATTACACTTTTCCAACTCAAGTTGCATTAAATACCCTTTTATTGAATTCTTGTTTAAATTTACATTAATATAGTCGTTATAAGGTCATTCTCTTACTTTTTTTACAATAATTAAGTAAAATTAATATTAATTTTTTAGTTAGAAAAATTATAAAATGTTACCCACTTTGCCGTGTCTGAACTGTACTTATATGGAATTCCTCTTCAATTACTGAATTCTTATAATCAAAAACTTTTTTATTTACACAATTAGTAAAACTAAATACGAAAATTCAAAATCATTTAATTGAAAAAACGCAACGAGCAATAAAACCTTGACAAAAACATTAATAAAAGTAGAGCTGTCAAATAAATAAAATCAAAAATGAGTTGCAATCAATCAAATTCAAAAGCAGATCTACACGGGCTAAAAAATGGAAATTTCTCCAACCAAACTAAAAATATTCAATGATTAAATAACAAAGAAAAGATGGGAATACTTACTACATATTTACTTACAAAATTAATTAAAACTTCAATCCATTCAATTCAAATGACTTGGTAATGAATTGCTAATTAGGGCTTAAAAATAATTTGAGTTAATTCAAAATCAATTCAATTCAAATTAATTGGATATGAATTAAAACTCACTTCGACAAATTCATTTGAATAAGAAATTAATTGCAATTTATTCTACAAATTTATTTAAACTAGATGACCCGTGCGAATATTTCGCAGCGTTAGTTGTCACTTTTATAATATAAAATAAAAATAATTAATGGAAATTTTAGTAACTTCAATACATTTTATTAAAAGTATAAAAATATTGGAAATCATAATATATCATACATGTTTACATACATACATAAATATGTTTAAATGCTTTTATAATATTCTTTGATTACAATGTGAGAGGTAATGACATGACCATCGTTAACTTTTTGCCGTACGAATCCTTAATACAAACAAAAATATCTTTTAACAAACGGCATTATAGTAAATAGCGGTACAGTATTATGTAGAACTGCATTACTATTAAGCGACCCTGTATTACCACACTTGAACAAAAACATATAATCATAATGACAACAGTATTATCATCCAGAAGCGACCCTGTATTACCACTCTTGAACATAAACATGTAAACACTGTATTATCATGCAGTTCTATATAAAATATAATTTTTATTAATGAAAATATTAATTTTTTAATTTCGAATTATTTTTCGTCATTAGTGTTAGAAATAAACTTTAAAATGAGATATCATTCATTAAATTTGATGCGGTGGTATGGGAGATATTTGCAACCGACAAAAAAAGTGCTTTAGAAATAATATATATGATGATGGGAAACGAATTGCAATTCATTTTTACCAAATTCGTTTGAATAAACTCAAATTTTATTCCATTAAAAAATGTAAGATTCATGCAATTAAATGTAATATATTTTTTTAATAAATACTAATAACCGTTTTGAAAACACTGCAGTGCAAATTAGAATTAAGCCTCGACAACGCTAAACTGCTAATACTAGCGTTAAATTATTAAAATCTATAGTGCGAACTATTAAAATAAAATAATGTAAGTGTAATTTGTTGCAAAATTTTTCATCCTAAAAATCAAAACGGTGGTTTGGTATTTTAATCAAGAGATATTTTGTAATAAAATATCGGCAGATATATGAATTTTTATATGACATTTCTTGGAGTTATATAAAATCTATATTTAACTGTGTGACTGTGATGCCTCTAAAATGAAAAAAGCTACATTCATGTTATATGGTTTAGACGGAAATTTAAGTATGGCATCACTGTTTCGCATAATGAAACATTCAGCAATTTGTAATCGAAGACTTTATTATCTCTGGTCAACAAATACAACATTCATTCTAAACATTGTAACCTGCGTTTCTACAATACCTGATAACTAAAGTAAAATCCAGTCTTAAATTATTATTTAGGTGGGTGGCAGTAAATTGTGTGAATCACTGAATATTTGCAAATTAAAATTTCTTTAAAAATTAGTTCAAGTTAAAAATTAGTTAAAGTACAAATACAAAAGTTGAAAACTTTATATGAAGAAAAAATACGGATTTAATGACAGAATTAATTTATAATTAATAAATCAACTAATAATTTCTTAAAAATATAAAAAAAGCGTGATACTATTTTGGAAAGTGCAAATCCAATCAAATTTTGCATGTTCGTACTTTTGGTTACAGAATTGATAGATTTAATCTGATAGGTGACGCCTCTTCTAAAATTTCTAATACGTTATCGCGAAAATTATTCTTTCGATTACAAAATATAGTAAACAAGGCTATAATATATTTTAGATTGCTAACTAAGGCCTTAAAATTCGACCCACGTATCGCCGGGCGTAATCAGTTACTCCAGATTTACACTATGCAATTTTTTACGGCATTTTTTTCTCAATGTTCTATTTAAGTTACAGCGTATGTGTTATCTAAAAGTAAACATTAGCAATAGTAACATCCCCTCAAAACTTAAGCAATACCATATTGCTTACTCCTCCTGCTTCACAAACAAACAAAAATTTCATGATAGTTTCATGAAAAATTGCATAGTGTAAATGCCGTACTAGTCAGTAATAAAACTTATTGTTAATTTCTAACAAATATTTGTTAAAAAAAAAGTAATTCATAATTGTTTTCTTTGCGTCTAAAAATATAAATTAAAATTCATCACTAAGTCAATATAAGCAGAGTTCATCTGTGTCTTATATAGTACAAGCAACGAATGTGCCCATAATGTCCATGGCGCTTGGATTTTTTTTTTGTATCAGTTCATAGCAGCTTTACTAATAATTTTTTCACATTTAATAATGAATCATTTATTAAAGATGAAAGAAGTCTGAATACAGAAATTTAAAATGTCTCACAGTGTAATAAAAATACAATACTCATTTCCTTCTTATCCTTAAAAAAAAACGTTCCTTAGTTACGCTTATGCTTATTTCTGTGACAGTGACTCTGAATGCTACCTTACTGCCATCCCTAAATTAGCGCGTAAGACGCAAAGCAATGTAATTCATACCTTTTGCGCTGGAATGTCATCCCTAAATAAGAGCGTCAACCTTGTGTCTTTAACAGTAATGTTAAAGTCTGGTTCACCGGCAAAAATTTTGTTCCGAAACATTTTTTTTTTATATGTAGTTTCTCTCTCTCTCTCAAAAAATAAAATGTCAAACTACATATAAAAAAAATGTTTCGGAACAAAATTTTTGCCGGTGAACCAGCCTTAACTCAATATTTTTGTTCCGAAACATTTTTTTATATGTAGTTTGACCAGCGTTGCCACACAAGAAATTGAATTCCTACCAATAATTTTCAAAAATCCTACCAAAATTGTTCACAGCCTACCAAAAATTTAAAAATGCGTTTCTTGCACATAAACTCTGTTATACTCACATGGTTTTTTTCCGTAATTGTTGAGATCGAAATTTGTCTTTTGGTGATTTTTAAGATGGAGGTTATGTTTTAAAATAGTTTTAGAGCATACTATGCAGAATGAACACCCATCCCTTTCCTGGAGCCAATCAAATTCGCTCAACCATTCGGTTCTAAATTTTTTTTTTTTTTGACTGTTTCTTTACATACAATATTAGTAAATATTTATGTAATTAATAGGTACATATATACAATTAAAAAAGTTTACTTACTTTTCCATTTTGTCTGTTAATTTTTTTAATACAAACACTTGAAAATAAGCCTTCACTCAAAAATATTGTTAATTTCTTAAACCAGAGATAGTTATAGCTTTAATCATCTTTATGCAAAAAAGCAGAGATGTTTTTTATTACACCTAAAACAGTTTTTGAAAACAGTGGTAAAACTATTCACAGTTTTTGTTTATTTAATTCAAAATTACATTTTTTTTATTTTATGTTCTGAATTTTTAAGGTAAAAAATTTACTATTGCTAAAAAATTGCTACAGGAGGAAAACCTACCAAAAATTTAAAAAAAATGCAACAAACCAACCAAACTACCAAACTGTTTTTTAAAAACGAAAAACTACCAAGTTTGGTCCGATTGGACCAAAGCGGCAACGCTGAGTTTGACGTGTTTTTTTTTTTTTTTAAAAGAGAGAGAGAGAATAGAGTAAACTCACTTCGGAAAAATTTCAGCTTGAATTGGTTTAATTTAAATTTTTGTTCCGAAACAATCAAACTGTGCTGCCAACTACTTTATTTTTTCAAAGAAAATTTAACTGAGCTGCCACATCATATTATATATACATATTAAATATATGTATAAGTGCATATAAATTTAAAAGGTAAAACTGCTTGCAAATTTAAAAAGTAAAGCTGCCAAGCAACCTGACTGACTTCTTTCCTGAATATTTTTTTCCTTAAAAATTTTAACAAATTTGTAGTAAACAATTTCTTTAAAAGTAAAAAAAGTTTATATATATATACATTGCCAGTAAAAAAGCTTTTTTTATTTCAATAGCTATTAGAAGAAGCACTTTACTTTTATTTATTTTTTATTTAATTATGAAAGTTTTTTTTAATTTGGAATTTATTTATAACAAAACCAAAACTATGTCTGTGACACAAAAAACGCAAAAAAACGGCATTCTGTGAATTCAATCTTCTGTCACAGTGCTGAATGCTTGTAAAGTAACACATCTCGCTTACACATATGTTTCATATGGTAGCTTTGTTTTTCTAGAAAAATTGTTCGAAGTGGATGAATCGTTTCAGAACAAACTCTCAAAAAACTAAAATTGTTTCGGAATAAAAATTTTGTTCGGAAACAGTGGGTGAATCCAGCTTATGACAATATTGCAGACCTTTTATCTCTAACGGTTAAACTCAGCAATCTATAAGAAGAAAAAAAATAAAACTTTAGAAATTCTTCTTAATAAGTTTTCTTTAATCTAAAATTTTTTCTCTGCATCGTCTTCGATTTGTATATTGGGGATCTGAATATCAACATAAAAAAGTATACATCAACATAAAAAGTATAAATCTCGATAACCAAAGTAGATCGTTGTAATAATTAAGCAATTTATAATATTCTGAACAAATTTTGTACTCTGGATCACGCGATTATATTCCGCTTGAAGATCTTAGGTACTTAGTACTCATGGTTTTGATGACTTTCCCTCTGAGAAGCGCTGGTGTTATTTTTTGTATGGTTATTGACTAAATAAACTATTCTTTATAAAATTATATTTTTTCCTGCCACCCATATATTCTCAAAGGGATTTTCATGAGCTCTTACAACTCTACCTCTTTCTTTAATGTGATGTCGATCGAAAGTTGTATTGATTTTATCTCAAAAATTAGCATTTGTTCTTTTCGATCTAAGTGAAAGTTAAAGATATTTTAAATATTCTACAAGTATTGAAAATGGATAGCATCGAACGCTAGTGTTTTGAATGTTCCTTCAGTCAGGATATTTAAGATTTCCCTGCAATGTGTTGTTTTGTATTTATTGCAAGCACCAATACACTTTAACTTTTCTACATGTAAATTCAGGGTCTTAAGAGCAACTAGATTTGCTACATAAATGCCGACGGTGATTGAAAGCGTAATAGATCTCACAAAATCTCATTTTTGACATGCAAATACTACGAATCTGAAGTCGGCAGATTGAGGGCTAAGAAACCGAGAAAAAACACTCTTCTGTATTTTGGAATTTGCTCTTTGCTCATGCCTGACTGTAATTTTATTAACAAATGTTTTATCCGTTTGCTTCCCCAGGACTTAACTCCAAAAAAAAAGGAAAGTTTCAGGGCAGTCTATTGTACCTTAAATTACTCGAGTTCACGGTTATGTAAAAAAAATTGACCTCTTTCAATGATTATTCCACATTAGCGGAGTTTTTGCAGCGTTTTGCTTAAGTATGACGTAAGCAGAATTATTGGTAGAATAATTCTGTTTAAATTGCAAATTAGTTTTAACATTAAACTTAATTTTGTGTGACGTTCCCTATAAATAAGTGCAGAGGTATCGGATTATTGTAAACTTTTAAGAAATAGCTTTGTGCAACGTTTTTTTTTTAGGTAAAACAAACTTAAATGGTATTTCTCTAATTTAATTTAATTGTTTCTATTAAAAATAAATAAATTCAATTTTTTTTATTCCGTAATAACAATATAAATTAATATTATGCTATAATTGCTCAGTTATTTGAGATTATTTTTTTTTTAATAAAAAATACAATATTTAACGATTATTTCAATTTAAATTCCAATTTCACTTTCACATACTCACTGCACATGTTTTAATTAAACTTTGTTTCGTTTTCTATAGTATTGATACTTTTTCACTTCATTTTAGCTAAAACACTCCTTTCGACTCCAAAATTACTTTGGAGCAACGCAGTTTAACCGTTTATGTAAAGGTGTACGTACACACAAACATACACACAATTGTAAGTAAGAGTATGTATATAAAACAAAGTAATAAATTCAAAGTGAAACATTTTAAAGAGTAAAACACCTAAATTGCCCCAGAATTTCTCCTTCTCTCTGTAAAGCTTAAAGTTACAAAATAATAAACAAAACGTTTAATTAACAATTAAAAACTTATAGTGATTTTAAAAGCTGCTAGCTACGCGCAATGGGTTTTAGGCAAAATACAACAATAACAGCAACGACATTCATAACAGCCAGCCTATGCTTAAAATCACAAGAAAATAACAATCAAACTAGAAACTAGATGGCAGCTAATTAAAAAATATAAAACTATCATTAAATTTTCTACCACTTAAATAAAGGAGAAAATTCTGCGAAAATTACAGTAGCAGTTTTTTTCGAGTTTTATTTATTTGTTTACTATTTTTTTTTTTTTTTTCATAATTAAAATAGCAATTATATTAAATACAACATGGAAACCTGTGTACATATTGCGGGCAATTTAATAATTCCAATTATAATTTTAACACACCTTGCGTAAAAAGTTATTAATTGAAAATTTGTATTTTTATATACCCGGCCTTGCCCGGATTAGTTGTTGGAAAAACGTATGATTTTCTTTGTCTGAACTACAGCATAGAAGCTTTGAGAAGAAAATCATCATATGCAGAAAAAAATCATATTTTACGGAAAAAAAATCATAATTATTTTAATACAAAATTTTATTTTTAAATTATAATTAAAATACATATATTTACATATTTAAATTATTACTGTTAAGAGTGTACGAAGTTTCACGAAGAACTTTTAAGGCCGTGTCAGATAAAACTTTTGCTTTGCGTTGCGTTGCAAATTCGCTTTGACATATAAGATAAAATACACGAACTTATATGAAGTAAGTCACATAAAGCACTTTTAACGCAAAGCAAAGCGCAAAGTTGGGCAACACTCATCTTTTTGCGCGCTTTGACATTTAAGGCCGGGGCACATAGAATCCGTCATACGTTAAACTTCAACTTTTTCAACTGACAACTCAGTTAAAATACATGTTTTCTTATGAGTGTTGTTCTTATGAGAGTTGAGCAACTTTTAACTTTTGGCGTTTATTGAATACTTTGACACATATCAATTGCTTCTTCTTCTTCTTTGTTGTCTTGCTGTGCTCTTTACTCTCCCTTTGCACATATTTTTTTTTGTACATACATTAAAAGCAGTATTGCCGTTTGGTTACAATTTTAACATTTTTGTAACTTTTGAAAATTTATTTATTCTATAAAATTTTTGTTATATTAGGTCAAATTTTCGCAACTTTTGATACAAACACGAAATAAAGTAATATCAGTGAAAAATTACTTGTTTCATTATTTGATGTAAAAATCTCACTTAACATATCAATTCGGTTTTAAATACAAAGGTTACCTCAAATGCAATCAAAATCCCATTAAAAAAATTAGTTTGAATAAACGAAATGTTCTTGTTTCAAGTTTAGAAACAACAATTTTTTCCCAATCGGGAAATAGTATGAGCTGCATTTCGTGCGTTTTGTTCAAACTTGCGAAAAATGGTAGCAACTTTAGTTATTCCGCTTGAAAAATTTGAAAATCGTATCAATATCTCGATTTAGAAAAAAACTACTCTTTAATTTCCTTCACGAAGTGCTGGATTATTTACTTTAAATAATTTTATTAAACGGTGAGCATGCACTTTTTTCATACCGAAGTATTAGTATTGGGTCCTAATATAAATTCTCATGAGTAGCATCGGCATGAAATTTTATTTCATACGTTATTCTTTTTTTTTTTGTTTTTGTTCGGTAAATGAATTTGTTGCCTTGTTATTTTCCCTGTCATATGGAATAAAACTTTTTACTATATTTTATGCCAAGGCGTATTAATTTACTGGTGGTCTTAATAGCCCAGCTAATTTTTGTTTATGTTCGACGTTTTCAAAATTTTAAAATAGTTTAGAAATTAAATAATTTTCAAATAATTTTAAAAAAAGAAACTAACTGGTACAACTTTATTTAAAGTATCGAATGATGAAAAAAGGATAAATTAAATTCGGCTTCCTTCTGTTCAGCCAACTACTTTTGACATCAACATGGTGCTGTGCAACAACAAAATTACATTGAGTTTTTGTTTTTTTAGCCGTGCGGCCACCTTATATTTAACTCGCCTTAATTTTACACAAATTACATTAAATTACTATTTTCTTAAAGAAAAATTTCAAAATGTAACTTTTATTGAAAAAAAATCATATTTTTTCTGTCTTTCCCTGGCAACACTAATGAAAAGATTAACAGCTGATTTAAAATCCGTCAGCAAAGTACTCATTGTGCCAACCTCATCCGTCGTTACTTTAACTTCAGGCAAATATGTCAAAGTACAACGTATGACGGATTCTATGTGCCCCGGCCTTTAGCTGCAATACATTTGTATATTATTTTTGGCAAAATCGAACGTAAAAGAGTTAAGAATTTTAAAATATTATTTTTTTATTATATATTCTTCCTTTATTATTTTTTTAGAAAATTATGGAAGAAAAACTTGTAAAAACAAACAATAATTAGGCGCTGTTAAAGTTTTTATTGTGACATACCTCTTGCATGTAGTGCTTAAATTTTTTCTTATTTTTTAATTCAGTCACCCCATTATTTGCTTTTTTGATTGAAGTTATTTCACATAAACTAGATTTACATAGATGGAGAAGGGTATATAAGATTCGTCATAGCCAAATAAAGGACTCTTACTTGTTTTTGTTTAATTTTTGTTTTTGTGGAAGAAATATTCTTATTATGTAGGTCATTATATCAAAATGTATTCAAGAGTCTGCTGTAATCAAGGTGGTAAGCAGGTTGACTACAAATCTAGTTCGCCAGGGTTCAAGACCTGCGGCAAAAAAAAAAATTTTTTTTGTTTAATGTTATAAACACATATTCGTAGGTACCTCTTTATAGCATATTCGCCGGCGAAGTAAATAACTAATAAAATGGTTATATCTTTCTTCTTTCACCACCTGTCTTATCGCTCATCCATCCCTTTCGTAAAAGTATGTAGCACGGTTACGAAAAATAACTAAAATGATTTATGCCTAAAGTCCTTAAAAAAAAACTGCTTGATAAATTTAATTTATTTAAATAAGTTATAAGATGGTAGCGATGACGAATTCATTGATTTTCGCCGGTAGCGTAATTGTCAGACTTCATTTACAAAAAATCTACATACTATTCTTTTTATATGTAGTTTGACAAAGACACATATATTTTACTAGAAAGTGGCGGCTCTACAACAAATACAGCATTGACAAAAACAACATGGCTTTTTATTTTGTTGTTTTGTGCGTTGGAAATATCAAAAAAAGAAAGAGAAATAAAAGATTATTGCCCCTTTCAGATTAGGCAAGTTTACTTGCGCAAGTCTTGTGTTTGTTGGTGTGAGAGAAAAGGTCGGTTTGAAGGGGAAAGACTTGCCGAGATTTGAGTACCGACTTGCTTGTACTTGGCAATTCTGCTTCTGCTGTCATTCTTGTCTTGGATTATTAATTAGTTTTTTACATTGTCTTTTATTTCTTCTTCGGCGTGTTGTTAAGCTACATTCCAAAACGGGAAGAAAATTATGTTTTATAAAAACGTCAACAAATACCCCATTCACACAGGCAAATTTTTCTTTGCAAAGTTTTGATTTTATGTGAGAGAGAGGGAGAAAGCATGATGAGCAGTACAGACTTTGATGTACTCGCAAAGTTGCTTTGGTTTTCTTTCGTTGCTTATACACAGTTGTATATATTTACATATACATATAAGCTCCACATGCAAAACGTCCAAAAATAAGGAACGATCAAAGAGAAGAAAACAAAAATTTGTAAAAAAAACTTTTTGCGTCTGAACACCAAACGAAGTTTAAAAGAAAATTAACAAAACTTTGTCAAAGTAAAATTTGCTTGTTTGAATGCTGTCAAATTAAGAAAAAGAAAATTAAACTTGCTCAACAAAGTTACCGAATGTGAACATATAAGCAAGTTCAAGAGAAAATAAACAAAAGTGAAAATTATACTTGCGCAAGTAAACTTGCCTAATCTGAAAGGAGCCTTTGTTTTGCAAATGCTTGTTGTTAGTGTTTCTTGCTATTCGTAAACAAACGTAGTAAAATACAAACAACTTTTAACATTTCAAACAACAAACCTTCTAAGTGGACGACACTAACTAACTAAAAATAAAATAAAAAGTTATGAATTCGCCATCGCTACTACCTTATAACTTTTTCGCCTTGATTAAACCTATTAAAATTAATAGTCAATATTTTGGTAAACTTTCGCTTTTACTTTTTTATAAAAGTTAAATGTTTTGTTTAGATTTAAATTTTTTTTTATATTTTATATTTTTCATTTTTTTTTTTTTGAACCAAATGGCAGTTTTTATTTAGATCTAAATTAATTTATTATTTATTTCTAGTTTTATTGAAAAGAAACTTATTTTGAAGTGATGTGTTAGCTCTTATTTTAATTATTTATTTTTTTATATATTTGGTAAAAAGTTTTATATGACATATCGAATCAATAAATTACGGACCTGCTGTCTGATGCTGATGCCAAATGTAATTTTAAGTTATAGGTAGAAGAAGTTAATGTTGTTAAAAAACCGCTTTTTTTGTTTTGCTCTGTTTATAATTGGTCAAAATTTTTTTATTAATTTATTTAACGTAATAAAATTAACCCTTTCGGGACTACTGAGATAATACGTCCCAGCAATTTTCAAACTGTCTTTTTTCTTTATTTTCAACGCAATCGCCAGGGAGGTAGAACTGCCAAACGTCCAAAAACGGATAGCATCAATATTGGAGACCACTTGCCAGTAGAGCAAGAGAAGCGTTGTCGCTGTGTCCGCTGTTCTTCACTTGGCATAGAAAAGCGAACAAAGATGATATGCTCAGATTGTAACAACGCCTTATGTTAAAAGTGTTTTGGGCCATTCCACAAATAAATACCTAATTACATTCCTAAAATGTTAAAAATAAATGAAACTTTTATCTTAATCTAATAATATTTATATTTTTGTTATCTTTTTAATTTCGAATCGCTCTTCGAGAACACTGATTGGGGTTTTATGTCCCATGAAAATACTTGTTGGGATTATATGTCCCAGGAAAAAAGGACGAATTTAAAATTTTTAAGTATGGAGAACATAATACTTTTATCATACCTTTTAGAATATGAAAAAAATTTTACCATACATAATTTGGTTTGCAAAATAAAACTCCGTCCCGAAAGGGTTAAAATACGTTGCTTAAAGTCAATAACACTGCCTCTTAATGAAATATATTCAAAAAAATAAAAATAATAAATTATGAGAAACGTGCAAAAATCAAACTCATTACAAAATATACAATAAATAATGTGAAAGGTCAGTTAGGACAAAATAAAAAAAGGAAACATCAATTTAAAATGAAATGATATTAAACTAAAAAAACACAAAAGAGGAAAAGAAAATAAAATAAATAATTAAACTTTTAACATTAAAAGACAAACAACATTCATCCGACATACAATATTTTCACTTTAAGACTTTAAGCTCAGATTTTATTTTTTAAGCTTGTGCACAGTCTCTTAAGTAAATGACAAGTCATTTTAAACAATCGACCTTTACGTAATCAGTCGTTTTTTTGTGAACCACAAACTTGTGTTTAAATTATGTTTTTTTTTTATGTTTTACAATTCAAAAATTTTGGATAGTTGTTATTTATAGTGAAAAAACTCAACTTGATGATAAAAAGAAATTTAGTACGTGTTGGTGTCGAATCTCCCTTAAATCTCAAAAAACGTTAAAAACAATAAAAACAAAAATCTTTATTTAAAATAATTTTCTTATATTTCGTTATAAAAACGAATAAAACCCGGCTGAGTAGACAATTGAGACAAACAAACAGCAGATTTTTGATTTCATTTACATATTTGCCATTGTGATCACTCAGCGCTTTCAAGTAATTTTTTTTTATTTTTTTTATTTTTAAGATTTGAATGGAGTTTTATTTGCTTTGTTTATCTTTATTGTTTAACCAACACATTTTTTTTCGTAAGCTAAAGTGAAAGTTTGTTTTTAAGTTGGTTTTTTATAGTTCACGAAATGAGAATTACCTACGAACCATGGTACTCAAGGGATTCTATGAATATTATTGTTTCGTAAAATATTTTACACTTTTGAGTTTTTAATGAAATACATAATTTATGCATGAATGAGATTTAATTATATTTTGTTGTTGAAATGTTTATATTCATTTCTTTTTTTTTTTGTTTTTTTTTTTCTTTTTTGCATTTATGACTTCAGGTTAACCAGGTTTTTACATTTTTATTGTAGCTAAAAGAGCAAAAGTACTTGTAGTTTTAATCTTTAAGAAAATGTTAGAAAATGGCAAAAAAAATGTTATATGTATTAAAAATAAGAATTTAAAGTTTTTCTCCCTTTAATTAAAAATAAACACAAAATTAAAATAAATATAAAATATTTAAAATTACGCCCGTAAAAATATTTTTCAATCTAACAAAAATTGCTCTTTTTATTAATTTTATTTAATCTCAAGATTAAATTCATATACATCCCAGCAAAAATTTTTGAAAAGGTATTAAGCATTTTTGGGAGAAGTACTTCCCAACTAGATTGCCAGCTTAATGATTTTAACAAGGCATGAGACTTTTATGCTGTAAACACATTCGTCACAGCAAGATACACGAACACACGACAGCAAATGACGCTGGCAACATTTGTCGGCTTGTACGCGGCTACACAATTATTTTGAAGGCAGCAGCTACATAATAAAAATATGATTTTATTGTATTTCAGTGATGTCACTTTAGCAGTTTTTAAAGCAGCAAATTGGATTTAAAATTAAAATATATTTCAACTATAATTATTAGAAGAGTAAAATAATACTTTTACGATTTTTCGCTTGGATTGTCTTTAAAAAAAGAAAATATATTAAAGTATTTCGTAGAAGCAATAATAATGTCAGTATAAATAACACGTAGTTGCTTGTTCACTTACATAAAAAATACTAAAAACAACGGTTCTATGATATCTATTAAAACCAATCGTGTTAAATATTTACAGATGTCCCATACGACAATTGAAATTAATATAAGTACTTCAACCAGCAAGTACTAAGAACAGAAGTAAATTTTTAACGAAATGTTGTCCACACAAAAAGGAATTTTAGTTTTATATACACCTTAACACATTCCTTTGAAATGTTTACAATTATTCTTCGTATACTTCCGCCATGACAATGCGTCGGTGTAGCATTTCTAATTTTTGAAAATTTAAATTTCGAAAAATATATTTTAAGTAATTATTGAAAAGTATGTAAAAAAATATAAAAAATTTCTCTATACAAAACTAAAATGTGCCGACAACTATTTAAGTACAATTATACCGGTAAAATTGAGTGATTTTATATTTGTTTCCCTATTTTTTCTAAAAAAAAACCGTTTTTAAACCAAGGTTCTAAGGGATCTCTTCACAAAATTTTACTCAAATCTATCCAGCAGCACTTACGTGAGACAGATAAAAATTCAATAGATTATTATTATCTTCACCAGCAACAATTTTTACTTAAATATTTCATGTAATATTACCTGTTACAGTTTTATTATAGATTTACACTTAAATCTTTAAATAAATAACTTTTATTTTAAATTTTTATTGTTCTTTTCTTTTTTCATAGTAAGTGATTTTAAGCACTTATTATTTTACATGTGTTATAGTACTGACATCACTAAACTTGTTATTGTCGCCAACAAAAATAGAAATTAGTTTAATTTGACTACTGTAGCGAATTCAGCCCAGACAACAACCTGACGCCTTGTTGCTTTGCTGTTGACAAAATAATCATTCTCATATAAACACATGCATTCTAATTTTGACATTTTGCAGTCGGTAGCTGCTGTCTCGAATGTGTTTACAGCATTATAATCAATTAAATTAATTATTGTAGCAAATAATGAGTACCATTAGTACGGTAGTCCCTTTTAACATAAAGAACTAGTTCCATTACTACTTCCTTTTTTGGAAACTAATGTAATGTATTTTGTAAGCGAGTAACAAAATATGGCAACCACAAAAGTATGTCATTATATGGCAAGTACTTTTAAAGGTAATGTCTAATTTTTTGCTGGGATATTTCGGCAACACCAAGCAATAAACCGTTTAATAAAGTATCGAGTTTTTCAAAGTAAATGTTATTGTTATCTAAGCTATAAGGAAATATACTTTTAGTGACGGATTCAAAAGTAAAAGCATCATCATTTTAAACCTGACTGGAATATATAAGAGAAACAGGGCCTATATCTTCATGTGATAAGCGACAGAGCTGTAAATGAATCATTAATTTTTTAATTAATTCGAGATTCATTCAAGCACTGAATTAGCAAATTTTGAAATAATTCTTTTCACACAAAAAGAGTCAATTCAAATGAATTTGGTAAATTTGAGTTGCAGTTCGTTTACAATTCAAAGAAATTTTTTGAATGATTGCAATTCTTTTCTAATTCAAATTAATTTGTCAAAGTGAATTGATTTTAAATTAATTCAAATTAAGTAATTAAATAGCAATTTATTACAAACTCATTTAAATTAAATTGATTGAAATTTGAATTAATTTTATAAGTAGATATGAGGTGAGCATCTCCATGTTTTTTTCAGTTTGGTAGGTGAAATTTCAATTTTTCAGTTTGGATACATCTGCTATGGAATCTGTTTGATTGCAACTCATTTTTTATTTCATTCATTTGAATTGCAATTGAATTGTTCTAACTCATTTGAATGAATTCAAAATCAATTCAAACGAATTGGTAATGAAAATGAATCGCAATTCACTTTAACAAATTCATTGAAATTGGAAAGAAATTGCATTTCATTTCTGCCTAATTCATTCGAATTGATTCAAATTTCATTCAATTCTTTTTTGTTGTGAAATGAATTAATTAAAATCTATTTAGTTTGTAACGAATTAAAATAATATATTTGCAAATTAATAAATAAGCTGTACCTAAAGTATGAATTTCTAATTTCCAATTTTATATTTTTACTCACCTTTTTGAATAGTATTAATTAATAAATTGACAAAATTTTAATGGCCTAGCGATTTATTCATGTTTAGTCACAATTTCTTTACAAAAAAATTCTTTTTCAGTCCTTAAATAAAGATTTTAGAAAAATGGAAATTGTTTTGGTTCCGCTAGGACAAAAGTGAAATTTTTAATTTAAAAGCAGAAAAATTCAAGTTTAAATAACAGCTTGGTGAGCTTCAAAGCATTGCCATTAACCAATGTCACTTCTTGTATTTGTACACTAAATAATTCTTGCAAAAAAATAGATTTAAAAACAGATTTCACCTGTTGGTCTATAACGGTTCAAGAGTATGGCCACATACATCAAAACACATCAAATTAGACCAACTATAAGGCCACCCTTTAATTTCAAAATTCAAATTATATACTTGCTGTTATACTAGACCTAGCAATCAGGTTTTTTTTTTTTTTGTAAATTTCAACCGTCTGTCTATAACAGCTTGGCGATATACGTCAGAAGACATCAGCTATTTTAACACTCTTTAATTTACAATGAAAAATATTTATACTTTTTATTATGCCAAACAAAGAGTGGACTTTCTGTCTAATTTTTAAGTGTTTGTACATAACGGTTCAAAATGTACGGCCATAAGGGTCAAATTACAATAATTTTGGAAATACACTTTATTTACTAAATTCAAATTATAAATTTGTTGTCTTAGCGGACTTAGCAATACAGGTATCTTGAAAGTTTCAGCTGTCTGTCTATAACGGTTAAAAAGTTCAGCCACATACATTAAATTACATCAAAAATTGGGACACCCTTTAATTTCCAATTCCTAATTTTATTTTTGTTGTTATAGGTTTGTTGTAAATTTCAATTATCTGTCTGCAACTGGTCAAAAGTATGGCCATATATCAAAATATACATCAAACTAAATGAACTATTGGGGTACCGTCTTACTTATAATTTTAAATGTTTTTACTTGATATTATAAGGTTCATAGTAAACGACATTCTATCTAATTTTCAAGTGTTTATCTATAACGGCTTAAAAGATAGGCACGCACATATAGGTAATTTTATCGCACCTGTGGGGACACCTTTTATTTCTTTTATGATTTGTTTCTTTTTTGCTTTCTTTTATTGGGAGCCATAGTAATACAAAGTCATTTTAAATTTAAAAAAAGTGCCCCTACAGTTCAATATACTCCTTCTAATTTCTAAAAATATGAAGTGGATCAATCTGCAAACATTATCTTTCATAGAAAAAAACTTTTCAAATCGATGACTAAGTTCTGGAGGCACAAATATTTACAAAAAAGTAATATTCAGTCCAATTGAAAACTTCTTCTTTTCTTAAGTCGGTTAATAACGAGTTAAAGTAAAAAATATATCAAGTCGAACTATTATATAGAAATAAAAATTTCTTTCTATATTTGTTCCCATATAAGAAGAACAAACAATCTGAATCTCTTTAAAAATGACTGTTTGTTTTTCTGTTAAATATAAAAAACATATGTATGAATATAAAGTACAAATATAACAATAAAATGGACGGATAAAAAAACAAACCTTATTTTTCCCAAATTAAAGATTTTTAGCCCTTTTTCATCGCTTAGTCCACGCGTTTAGCCTTTGAAATGTTGGCATCCCTGTTTTCTGCAGATAATAACAACAGCTAGCTGAGGTGTTGTTAGATGACTTTAGAACTCAGACATTAAGTTTTACATCTATTTCATTTATAATTAATAAGTTATTACAATTTTTAAATAAAGATCAATCTACAAAAGGGGTTAAGTATTCTGCTTTCATAAATTTATTTTTCACAAAAATAATTAATTTTCTAGTTCTAATTAGTAATTAAACGGTTTCGTTAAAATTTCACGACTACCATTAGTAAAAATAAATTGGCATAAAAACTTATTTCATAGTCATTATTTAAAAAAATGCCAATGAAATTTCCATGATAGTGAAAAGCTTCTAAATATGTTGTATATAGGTATATACCATTTATAACTTTTTGTTCAGAATGCTTTTAGGAAAAAACATTTGTTTAAGAAATTATTTATTCTTTTAAAATAAAAATGATTTTAATAGAATTGAAGTTAGTTCTTTTATTTTTTTAATGTTTGCTGTGTAAGGGATAGTAAAATATTGAACAATTTCATAATGAAAATATTTTGCATAATAATTTTTAATTTACATCTTGTTTTACATATAAGCCATAATTCTTTAACTGGAAGCATTTTGAAAGTTGATGTGAAGCATGTTTAATCTTTCATAATCATGTAATTTTTCAATTTATTAAACACTGCTATGTTTTCTTCATGTTTTGATTTTAAATACTAATTTTAAAATGGTTTAACAGTAATAATTACCTCAAAAAAGAATTGCATAAATTTATTTTTTTATGTATGTATTTACTGTTTGATATTATAACAAACGACTTTTGTTAATTTCGGCTGTGTACATTTTATCTAGGAAATTAGGTTGTGGGAAAAAGGATTGCGGGAGTAGTGTCTATTAATATTCAACTTGAATTTTGATACATTAAAAATGACAGGAATGACCTCTGCAGGAAAATTATTGAAAAAAATATGCCGCATAGTTTTATTTACAAAATAAGTTGCTTAAAAATATATGATGTTTACAATGTACTTAATGTAAAGACAAATTTCTTAATTAAGAGAGTATGTTCCTTTCTTAAGTCTTTTGTTGTAGAAAAAATATTTAAATGTATATCAGCTAACCTGTTCGTTGTCTAAGCCTTTTAATCTCAGTTTCAATTTTCAATAAATACAAACATTTATTTCAATATACTTATGTTAATATTATTTTAGAACTTCTAAACTAAATTATCATATCTAAAACTTGTTACGTAAGAAAGTAAAAACGAGACTTCCTTTTACACACTTGACATAATTTGAATAAATTCATTCACAAAACATAGATAAACAAAACAGCTGTTAGAAAAAAGAACCAAAACAGTCAAAAAGAACCGTAATAATAAAAACACTTGCCTTTTCTACCTAAATAGATCAAGAACTATTTCTGTGAGTGAATAAAAAATAATGAATGAAATAAACCAGACAATAAACAATATGACTTGACAATTATTGGAGGTAAAAGCTTTGCATAAACTCTTAACAAGGCCACTATAAAATTTAACAACAACAATAGCAACAGTAATAAAGTTCTTTCACAACAGACTGTCTGCTCCGTTCTTAACAATACTGTTCAATCCAAATACAAATACAACTACATAAATATAAAGGGGCAAAAAACCATTCAAACACGTGAGCTGGTTTAAAGCAGGAACAGCAAAATAAAAGCAAAAAATAAAAAAAAAATGAAAAAAGCAGCAACAAACAAGTTTGAACATAAATAGAATAGAAATAGTTGTTGTTGTGTTTCTTTAAGTTGTTCTTTGGGTTAATAGCACACTTGTCTTGTTCAATAACACTTGCACATGGTAAAGATGTTTTGTTGCCATAAAACTTAAAACCAACTGAATGAAAATATTCCGTAAGAGAATTCTTGTCGGAAAATTAAGAGAATAACGTCATAGAAAAATGAGACAGAGAGAGAGTGGAATAGAGATAATGACGAGAAGAGCGTGTGTAAAAAATAATATTTATTTTAATAATGGAGTTGCCAATAAATTGAATAAAACTTAAAAAATATATATAGAAACATTTAATATTACGTTTTTCCCCTCCAAAGCTATATTTATTAAACTGAAAAAACTGATTTTAAACAATAACGCAAATGTTCTATATGTTAAATATAATTAATTTTCTTGATTTCTTGGCTTACTTGGCCGCATAATTAAAACCGAACTTCACAACCTACTGATAATTCCACTTCAAAAAATCATTATTGAAAACTTGCAAGTCGATTTCAAAGGTTCATTTACCTGAAAATAATGCATAAATTGCTAAGCTCCAACTACAGAAATCCATTATATCAGCCACAACTTTGAATTTATTCTCGATTGTGAGCAAACACGATACTGAACCATGTGATATGGAAATGCATGGACTCAACTATAACTTTCTGTTTATTAAAACTTTGTGGTGGATTTACAAAGCAACTAAACAATTGTCTAAAGACTTACGTATGATCACAACATTTAAAATCATTTAGACAACTGAATGTTTTTTAGCCATTAGCATTACTACTCGTACACCCATTATCCCATCTAATTTATTTTTGATTTTCTTTGATGTTTTTCCTTGTTATTGGCATCAGCATAAAACTATATTTTTTTAATTTTACGCAAATTCGTTTTTTTTTATTATAAGGCATCATATAAAATTTCGTTAAAAGCTTATATTTTTTATCATCTAATTATTCTAACTTGAGTTCGCAATTTTACTTTTTATTTCATAAATAATTCTTGCAAAAAAAAAAAAACTAAAGAGATTTTATCCATCTATTTGTAACGGCAACTTGCATTAAATTATATTAATTATTGGAACACCCTTTGATTTCCAAATCCAAATATTATACTTGTTCTTATAGCGGACTTAGCAATATAGATTCTTTGTAAATTTTAACCGTCTATCTGCAATTGTTCAACACTTTGGCCATATACATCAAATTACCTTAACTAATGTAACACCCTTTAATTTATAATTTTAAATATTTATAGTTCTTATAACACAATACGAAGTAGTGGAAGAAGATACGCACATATAGGTCGAATTACATCAATTATGGGAACACCCTTTAATTTCTAAATTCAAATTGTATACTTTTTCTTATAGCGGATTTAGCAATACAAGCTCCTTAAAAATTTTAGCTGCGTGTCTATAACGATTCAAGAGTTTGGCCAAATACATTAAACTACATCAAAAAATTGGGACACCCTTTAATTTCCATTTTCAAATTTTATACAGGTTGTTATAGCGGTCTTGATATACTGGTTCTTTATAAATTTCAACCGTCTGTCTACAAGTGTTCAGGAGTATGGCCATATACATAAAATAAATGAACTATTGGGGCACTCTTTAATTTATAATTTTGAAAATTTGTACTTATTATTATAACGGATATAGTAATCGGCATTTGGTCCATTTTTCAAGAGTTTTTCTGTAACGATTGAAGAATATGCCAATATAGGTCAATTTACGTTACTTTTGGGGACACTCTGTACTTTTTAGATTTATATGTATTACTTTTTGGCTATTGGGAGCCATAATGATACTCAGCTTTCTTAAACTTAAGAGTGGTGCCCTTCATGGTTTATAATACACTTAAAAACATGTATGTTGTATCGGGATACCCTTTAATTTTTAAGACTATGAACTGTTTTTATAACGGGACCAATCTGTAAGCATAATCTATCAAATTACAAAAAACTTTCAAAACCGGTTCAGAAATGACTGAGTTCTGCAGGCACAAACATAACCTCCTCGTTTTTTAAAGTCGGTTAAAAATACGTTCAAACTTTAAAAAAAATTGTTATAACTAGAACATCTACATTCACTCGCTAGATTTCAGCATCTGAAACGATTTCCACTTAGACATGTTTTGCTCTACACTTCTCCTATTTTCACTAATATAGTCTAAGTTTTACTCTAAAACCTCAAATTTTTTTTTACTATTTTTCCAATTATTTTTATATTACAAAAGGTAAGAGTGCTACATTTGGCTATCCGAATCTTATATACTCTTCACCATATATGAATAACCACATGTACCATACTAAATATTTCCGTTTAAATAATTTAAATAAAAATCAGCATAAGAGCTACTTTCCTACCATATAGTTTTTCTATTCAAAAACAGCTTTTCTTCTTACTTAATAAATAAAAAGTGTCCTGCTTCAAGTGAAAGCTTAACAATTTTTTATCAATTCTTATCATAAACAACAACCACCTGAATAAATACAAGTAAAAAGTTAAAAAACGATATGGAAAAACTAAAAGTAGGCGTGGAGTTTTGCTCACTGCCTCGTACGTCATGGACACATAGCAACATTTTCGAAAGTATGTCTAATCAATTGGCACATTTAAATTTTCTTAAGCTCATCCAGTGTCTTGGCAAAGTTTATTTCAACATGAACACGGGCAGACAGACGAACATCGCTCAATAGCAATCACAATGAATATTATATAAATTACAAACGTAATGACAAACTTAGGTATACCCCTTTCCACCTGTAATGAAGCGCGAATAATTAATTAGAATATTTCTCAATTTTCGATATTGAAATGAAGTTTTACATACGTAAAGATGGTAGCTACGTGGAAGAAGAAAAACATAAACAAGAATTCATTATTCAGTAATCTAGGGTAGAAATAACAAGTAAGAACGCTATATTCGGCTAGGCCGAATCTTTTATACCCTGCACCATCTATGTAACTCAAAAAACAAAACAAAAATTGGTACTGCATACATATAATTTTACATAAAAAAGATATTGGTTCTTAATGGGTTAAGCATTTAAAAAAACAGTATTTGCTTAAAGATCGCTTCAAAACCTTTAAAATGATACCCATATTGATATTTTAAAAAAATTTTTAATTTCAGAGCCCCGTAACTCGGAAAGTATGGGCGAGCGCCAATTTTTTCACTTGATGTTATTTTTAATTCTCTATCTACCCATATATTTATTTTCTTGATTGGAGTTACTTTATTGTTCCAAATGACGTGAAAAAATTAGAGCTAGGCGTGGTGTTTTGCTTGCTGCCTCGAAGGACATGGACCGATCATGCTGATTTTCAATAGCACCTCTTTCGGCACTATATCTGATCAATTAACATATTTATTTTTTTTCCGATGCAAACATGATTTCAACGCTAACACGGACGGACAGAGGTACATTGCTTAATCGACTTCGCTATGCATAAGGAGTCAGAATTTATATACTTTATGGGGTCGTAAATGGATATTCTAGAAATTACACACGGAATGACAAACTTATTTATACCCTTGTCCATGTTCATGGACACTTATTTATAAATCATTATAAATTTGTATGAATTAATATTTATTTTTATATCTTAACATAATTAATGTTAGCACTGCAATGCCACAAAATGTTGCCCTTTGAAAGAACTTTGTCAGCACTAAATTATAAAGGTGAATTTTAAATAGAACGGTTTTCTTCCAAAACCGAAGTTTCCTATTAAGCTAAAAAATCTTAGTTAGTCACTTGCCTCTAAACCTTTTTGAAATCAACGTGAATTTTACTTACCGTAATTAATTAACCTAAAAACATATTGAAACACTTGGATTTATACTTACCATAATTATAAGTTAACCTGAAATTAATAAACCTAAGAAAACCTGAAGGAAAGAAAATATATTCATATCCTATTTTTATTATCATCAGCATCATCTTAAGTGCACTAAAAAAGGTGAGCAAACTGTTCCTAACCCTCGTATGCATTAAAATCACCTTTTATTAATCCCTTATTTCTTTGCATGCCAATTAACAATTACAATCACTTTAATAAGTGACTGTAATTGCAAAGCAATCAAAGAGGTGTCTCTTATACTTACCTTAGCTGCTGTATTGTAGCAACCCTAAAGAGAAAAATTAATACAAACCCAATTGTATTCAACCCTTTTTCCACTTTTTGTGGTGAAGTTCTTTAGAGTTGGTTCGTAGTAAATTTTGCATGTCTCTAAATTCAATGAAATAACTAGATGGAAAGGATTCTTGTAAAATAAGGATCTCATGTCTGCCACGGATGACCATTTTGAATATACTTTAAAAGGCTTCGCTCTATTAAAATATTTCAGCTTAATACAATTATTAATTGTTAAAAGAGTTTTCTTATATTTTTGTCAAAACTTGTTGACTTTCCTCGTGCATATAAATTTTTTACTTTGGCGATTTATTTTTGGTATTTGAAGACTTAGAAAATTCAATTAATGTGGCAACTTTTGTGCAATTGAATTTTGTGAGAGAATTTTAGAAAACTGTGAAGTGATCTGCTTTCTTTTAGCCACCATATCACAAATAAACAAACTGACAACATTCACTCGTAACTAAGACTTGTTTAAAGTCTCTACATTAACTGAAAAACATCGCTTGAAACAAGAAAAACGAAAGATTTGTTATAAAAAAAAACCGCAACAATAACAGTAACAACAGAAATAATCAAAAGCAAAAGGCAGCAGTGAAACTTTTAACGCACTCGTTTAACTAATTTTTAAAATAAAACTTAAATTTATTAAAAAAATATCACTTAAAAAATGTTTTTTAATTGATTTTATAAAAAGGTGAAAAATAAATAAAAAAAACTTAAAAATATATATAAATTTTATCTGAAATAATTCTATTATTATTTTTTTTTTATTGCAGTTAAAAGTTGTGTGTGTTTTTATATATGTTTATCCTGAACTTCGGACGTTGCAGTTTAAATTAAGAATCTACAAACTATCTTCTTCTTACTCTCTTATTTAATATCCTCCTTCATCAAATACACATAATGGGAAGACAACATAGGCGATTAAATTGGCTAGCGATATTTTGTTTGTTGTTGACTTTAAAAGTGAGTATTTGTTAAACAAATAATTTTAAAAATTCTTCCCTATTTTACAGTTTGCTTTTATTAATTGAATACGCACAGATTAGTAATTTCTATTTATATGATTATTTATATTTATTTTATTTATTATTATTTAAATTTATTTTTATTTATTAAAAGCATTTACAAGGGGAAAAAATAATTATAGTTATTCAAATAAAGTTATCATTCATTCAAAGATATAATGCACAGACAGTTGTTGCCTGTTTATCAAATGCCTTGCAGTTTACAAGATACGTAATACGTAATGGTTATTTGCTGTGTAAATAGGAGAAAGAGCTGTAAATTTACTTTTCATGACTCTAGTTATTGTTATATGCAACATCTTTCCTAAAAAGTAAAAATAAAGAGAAATTGATTGCGTTTTTTAAAATAATCCGTCCCGTCTTGTTTTAGTTTGAAATAAACACGTCCTTAATAGTACTGGTCATTGTTAACTATGATATTTTCTTATCATTTTGACAATAAATTATATCCGTGACAGAAAGAATGTTCATCTTAAAAAACACAGTTCAATTTAATTTTTGATACCTTTCCTTGAAAAAGAGCGTGTTTCAGTCCATTTTCTTATATATCGCTAGAAAAAATTTTAGTCAGATGGATCATAGTCCAAATAGCTTTCAACTTATAGAGCATCATAAGCATAGCATTGTCTTTACAAGTCCACTGTGAAAGTCTTTCGTTGATCGCTGTTTTTTAACGGATCAACTCTCATTTATAGTTCTGGGACAGATTCATCTAGTTTCAGCACTACAGAATACCCTTGTGGCATCACTAAATGTAGTTTGAAGCAACAGTTTCGATATGAAAAACCTTTGCTTTTAAATGAATGCTAATGAAAGTAATAAAAATAATAGGCGTACAGTCGACTATATGTCTTTTAATCTTTAAACTTCCGAACGTTATATGATTTCACAATCACTATGTTTGAAGCCTCGAAATCGAGGCTGTCTATCTGAAAACAAAAACCAAAATAGTTTAAACGACTTTCTACATTAATTAAAACACATTTCAGTGTATTGCTTTGCCATGAATCAATTGTTTAGTATTAAAATCAAAAACCCTAATCTGATCAAAAGTAATGATTTCTTACATTTTTGTAATTTTTCGTATATCTGAGATAACATATTTTGCAGCCATTTGTAACCGCGACGACTTATAACATGGATTTTAAAATATTTTATGTTTTCGAGTTTTGAAGAGGCTGCAGCTTTGTTGTAACTTTATAATGACTTATTCCATTTTTACTAATAATTAATCTAATAGTCCCTATCAATGTTGTCAGATTAGAGGATTTATCCCCAAATCGGGGATTTTATTTTTATTGTAACTTAGCTATAATTAAGCAAATTTTACTTTTTTGCTATGTACGAGTTAAAGACGTGCACAGATATATCTGTTTATATCAGTTTTTGTGTGTCTACTCTTATGAGTGCGTAGATGAGTACTTTTGTGTTTCTGATATACGTTGATATTGTTACTTTTTCTCATTGGATGGATGCGAATGAGTAAAGAGAGAATGAGAGTAACATATCTGTTCTTCTATGTTTCACACAAACGGATATAAACAGATATTGATGGTTGTACCATAAGTACTTATTGTGTGCTACGAATTTATATCCATTCATACGTACATATGCATTGGTTTATTAAAATTAAAAAATAAAATTATTGTTGCTAAACATGATCAATATTTTTAATTGTTTTATTAAGTTCAACTGAATTTTTTAACAACAAATTATGAATCTAATGCGTATAATTGTATTAAAAATACTATTATTAATAACTTTTACCAGCGATTACAACAGTTCTAAGGATACAATAAGTAAATAAATATATGTATGCATGTTTCTATATTTAAAAAGACGAAAAGCCTAATAATTTAAAATCAATTAAAAAATATTTTTATGTTAAGTTTGTCTTAAAATACCTTTTTCCAAATTACTTTTAATAAATACGGCCGAAAATTAATAAAAAAAATCAATTTAAATATTTTTAGCAAAAATAAAAATAATATTTTCATTACCATTAAAATTTCATTGGCATTAGTTGATATTATGAAAAAGAAAAAAAAAAACAGCGATATCAGGCTAATAATTTTATTTTAATTATAATTGTTTTAATAATAGTAATGGAATGGAATTAGAACTGCAAAAATTAAGTGTTTTTATGAAAAATAAAACTGTAATAGCAAAACCTTAAAAAGAACTATGCATAAAAAATAAACCTTATCATTGATCGATGTACTTTCGAAAATTTTTATAATTTATTAAATTTAAATGAGATAGGAATAAAACTTGATGTCTGATATTTAAATTTAACTCAAACCCCAGCTAGCAAATCTTATTACTTACTCGAACACAAAAATATATTCTCATAGTGCCTAATGTTAACACGTACATATTTTACCAGATTTTTGTGATAAATTTGTCACTTTTCAATTTCGAATAAATTTTACTCTCCATTTATTTAAGCTGTAGGACTTTTTTTTTTAATGCAGAAGAGGTTTTTTTTAGTAAATGTTAGAAATTTTGGAAATTTTTAATGTACAAATAACATAACTATAATATCCTTCTAAGTGCATAGAAAATAAAAATTGCGTTATTTAATATGTACATATATAAAAGGGACAATATTATTACTAGATGTATTTCTAGAAGTGTAAATGTTTCTCTAATTTTTTTTTTTATTAAATTTTTCAGAATTTCTATTTTTATGTACATATGCATGTACAGATGTATGTAATAAACATTTTTTACATATTAATTTTAACTCTTTACGAGTTTTTATCGAAAAGGAATAAACATATAATAAAATTCCTTAATTGAATTAATTCTATCTCCATAACTTAACGCGCGATTAGACAACAATTTAATAATTTTTTATTTGTTTTTATAAAATAAAATTATCATTAATATTATAAATATTGCTAATTCTACATTTAAAATCATATAAACTAATTACTAAAGCTAAACAATAATAATTACAATTCGGGTTATTACTACGAAGTTAAAATACTGCTTACTAGTTCTCGCCTCTATCATAAGCAGCACACAAGTATCAAAAATCCAAATATCATGGTACAACAGATATTTGAGAGTAAAAAACTGATAATTTTCTTACTCTATGCAAAACCATAAACAACTGTATGTGTTTATATCCATAGTGTTAGTACGCACAAGCGAAAGCATACAATATCAACTGCACTCATGCGTTCTTTTGTATCTGTTGTAACTGATAGGTATATGATATATCTGTTTTTGCCATACTGTTGGATATACTAGTGCACGTCTTTAGTACGAGTTCCCTAGTGTAGTAAAACAAAACATTGTTAAAAACTATGCCAATAAAGTCTCTCCGTAAATTTAAAAAAAGAGTTCGCTTTTTTCAGCAATAAACTCACTGAAAATCAAATTAAGAAATAAAATGCATAACGAGCTGCTCAAATTTTAAATATCCATTTTAAAATTAATAAAATTTGTTGTGACACTTCTGTTTCATTTTCAGAAATGCTTTAAATGTTTTTTTTACTCTAAAAATATGTACCAACAAATTGCTTTATACAACGATATAGAGGATTTTGATTTAGAACTTTTCGATTTTGTAAATGAATTTAACTAACAATCGCACTTGATCAACAAGAAGGTATTAACTGAAAATTTTAATATTTTCAGTCAAGGTAAAAAACTGTTCGTGGTTACATTTTAAGAAAATTTGGAAATCCGAAAATTTACATTGTTTTTTTCTTAAAAAAATTTTATCAAGAAAACAGTATCAATTTAAAATTAAACCAAATTTAAATACGAGGGCTGCTCTATATATTTCTGGCCTAATAGTGAAAATGCGAATATTTATAATCAAACATGGTTTTATTGTTTTTCAAAGTATTCTCCAGCATGATTTATACACTTTTGCATGCGCTCAAACCAGTTGTCGAAGCACTTTTTCCACTTCGATTGAGACACCTCTAAAACATGGTTTTTGAACTCTTCAACAGCTTCTTCTGGCGACGAAAATCGTTGACCACGCATTTTTTTCTTGATGTGCAGAAACAAGAAGAAGTCATTAGGTGCCAAGTCAGGGCGGTACGGCGGATGACCCATTAATTCGACGTTTTGGCCGGTCAAAAACGCTCTGGTTTGAGCCGATGTGCGAGAGCTCGCATTGTCATGGTGAACAATGATTCGTCTTCTCTTGTTAGTTTTTCGAATTTCTCCGATGACTTTAGGCAAACAAATTGTAGTGTACCACGCAGAAGTGACCGTCCTACGATGCTAAAGCGGAACAGTCGCCACATGGCCAGTTTTGCCGAAGAAACAGCGACCATTTGCTTCGAAGTGCTTCTTCCACGAACAACTTTTGTTGGTTTTTGCTCGTCTTTGAAGACCCACACGGTCGATTGTTGTTTCATTTCGGGCTCATACGCATAGATCCATGATTCGTCACCTGTGACGATCTTATAAACGTCTTTTGAAGCACCGTAATCGTATTTTTGCAACACTTCTTTGCACCAATCGACACGAGCCTTTTTTTGAGCGACTTTCAAATTGTGCGGGATCCAACGAGAACAAACCTTTTTTACGGCCAGGTGTTCATGCAGTATCGAATGTATGCTGGTGGAAGAAATGTCCAAGGGTGTCTCTATCTCTCGGTATATCGCATGTCGATCTTGCATTATGAGTTCACGCACGGCATCAATGTTCTCTGGCACAACAGTCGTTTTTGGACAACCTTCACGGAATTCGTCTTTGAGCGAGCTTCGGCCACGATTAAATTCATTACACCAATTTTTCACAGTGCTATAGAATGGTGCTTCATATCCATACAAAGATTTAAGTTCATCAATGCACTCTTGTCATGATAATCAACGTCGAAAGTTGTGAAAAATGATGGCACGAAAATGTTCATGAGTTAATTCCATTTTTTTCTATATTAATTTTTTCAAGTCGCTGTAAACAACACAAATAATGGTCGTAAGTCAAAACGTTTTGAGTGCGATTATGCTTAAAAATGACAAACTTTCCAATAGAAATGTCAGATTGTTTTTATTTTGAAATAAAAAACTCAATTGAAAATAATATATTTTTGATGAAAATATCCGATTCATTTTAATTTTAACTTTTGTATTAACTCAAAATAATACCTTTTTGTTGATATGGAGTTACTACATAATTACTATAATGGTCTCGAATGTTTTATAGGGATAAAAGAGTTATCGGAATGCAATCAAATTTTTACAGTAGAGTAGTGAATTTCTTGAAAATAGTGAAATTTTAAAAAGCTTGAGTTAATACTTAAAATTTAATGGAATTATTTTTAGTGGGGATTTTTGGGGTAGTTGAAATTGTTGTATTGTTGAATTTTGTTTGTACGTATATTTCAAGACCCCCTCTCTGCTGTGGTTTTCTAGATATGGTATGAGTAAATTTTCTTGCAAAGTTTTCTGTCTGACTATCCAAAAAAAAAAAAATTATTTTAGAATTCAACAATTTAAAGCAAATATCAGTCAGCTTTATCGGAACATCAAATTGAAATTGTAATTTTGATGTTGTAGCGAACTTAAAGGTGTATTCAGACTACGTGTACAATTCATGTCTAATGTCAAAATTGCCATCTATACGTAATTTGATGCATATGTCAATATCAATTTTTAACATATGGTTTATAATTTTTATGTTCAAACTTGCATGTGTTACGTACATATGACATGCTTCAAACAGTGATGCCAACCATACATTTTTTAACAATAACTATTTAGAAAGAACAACGACAAGCACAATACGAGTACTGTGGTTCCTTATTATTATTTATATAAAAACTGCTATATATTAAATTTGCTGTTAAAAAAATTGCATTTAGGAACTTGGCATTGTTCGTTATAAAAACAAGTCTGCAAAGCACTCGTTTTGGCATTATTCGAAATTAAGTTCCAACTTTTACTTAAACGCCAAAGTCAGCTATTGATTTAAAAAGCTAACAAATTTATTATTTTAAGGCTAGAATTGAAAATTCCCGGAGCATTTGTATTAAGTTACAATAGCTCTATTCACGATCTTTGTGCAATGGTCTTGCATCATAGCATTTGCAAAATGTGTAGCATATTTTACTCATTACTGTGTGTTTTGTTGGTGTAAACTAAAAGTATGCTACACTTTTTTGCAAATGCTATGATGAAAGACCATTGCACAAAGATCGTGAATAGGGCTAATTATAAATAATATAAATAAACTGTGATCGCCATATTAAAAATTTTCAAAAATTTTGTGATTTATATTTTTATAGTCATTCCAAAAATCAACTACAGTATTTTTGAAAGGTCATTTCAAGTGCGGTCATCCAGAATTTGGAATGGTCTGCCAAGACATCTGAAAACTTTTAACTTCTCTTTATCAACAATGAGATATAAGTACTTGGACTTTTACTTTTTTTTTTCTTCTCTTTTTTTCTCTGTTACAAGTATCATAAAGAAATAAATTTAACAAAAAAAAAAAAAAAATATACGTTTATTGATATATTCTGTTAATAGTATATTTAAATAAAATTAAAAAAAAAAAAAATTATAATAATAATAAATAATGTATGTATAAATAAACGTAGTGATAATAAGAAATAAACTGTCACTGTGTTAAACGAACTATTATACAATAATGATCATTCTCTATACTGCTTATATATTAATCATATATGGCCCTATGGGCTCGGTTAAATAAATAAATAATTTGAATTATTGAATTATTTGTTTTTAAATTAGATTTGTTAAAATTTAACTTTTATTGTTAATTTGAGTTTACAAAAGATACTTCGTATGTGCCGTGTGTTTTTATTCATGCACCTAATTTTTATCAAGCTTGAGGCAAGAATATAAAGCAATTTAAGAGTGTTTTTAAACTAACTTTTTTATAATATAAAGTATATTAAAATGTATTTTATTTAACTAATATTAATAATAAAGACAATGGTTCTTTACTTGTGTTTTCAGTCATTTTTAAGAATAAAATTGAACCCGATTTACTTTCGACCAGGTGTGTTTACTCGATTTTAAAGCGAGTAAAATTGTGCGAATTTGGTTGAGAGAACTCCAAGAAAATGTGATTTCGTTTTAAAACGAGAAATTTACTCGGATTCGTTTTACAGAACAGGACCGAATATGTAAAGTGTTTATTATTGCAGGCTCTCTAGATATTCTTTTAAAGTTGCGACATAGTATAAAGACATACATATATTTTATGTTTAATTATGTTAAGTGTAATTGATGCTTACTTTTTCTTTGAAAAGTAAAACTTTTTCTTTGAGTGTAATATTGTATCATTGTGTAAAACGGCACATACAACTCTAGATATAATTTATAAAGCATTGAATAATTAAAGTAAATATTAGAAACTGATATAAAGCAAAACAATATAAACAAAAAGAGATGATCAAGTAACGAAAATGAGAAAGAAACAACGCACAATAGATGCAACCACTGATCGACATTAAACATTGACCGTTACACATGCACTTGCTTGCATCTCTACCAAATGTGGAAGTGCACGTTGGCATTCAGAACCGTTTTAAGCTGTTATTTGTATCAAAAAGAAGAAGAATAAAATAAACAATGTTGTTGTATTGATGATGAAATTTAAATTGTTATACCAAACATGAAATATATTGGAATTATTTGGTTTTTTCACAGTTGAATAAAAGAATTATATGTTACATTTCTTGCTGATAATTGAGATGTTAAAAAATAATAACATAAGATTTTTATTTTAAATTTCTTTGTGGTTAATATATTTTTCCAATTGTTATCTCCGCCACCTTCATACCTTTAATTTGTGTTTAAAAACAAACTCAGGCAAAGACAATATTTTAGCACTGACAAACTGAGACGAATCATTAAAATCAGTTTTGCTTAAAACATTCATTTAAAATTTTTAAGTTTAATATTGTATAAACAATCGCAACAAACTGCATAATCAATGTTGAAAATCGCCTCATTATTTTAATATCATTTTTGTTGACTGTCATTAATGAATTGAACTACTTCTCTTTATTTTCACAAAATAATGTTTTTTAAGTTAATTTACATTGGTTGTGCTTGATTCCTTCAATATTTATAATTTAAAACTAAAAAATATAACACCTATTACAGCAGGGAAAGCACATCCATACGGCCATATCGCTACTACTCATATTAATTTTGTAAAAGTATCGAGTATTTATTTAAGTACTGAGTACTCAATACTGATTGTTTTTCCAGATACTTTATATTCCGAAGTAACTATTCAATACTCTTAAGGCCCAACTATAATGTGCATAAACTAGCTTATGCCAACTTATACAACTGTGCAAATACATTAAATTATATGTGGTAAACTACAATGTGATTAAGATAACTTTTCGTCAAGTTTCGTTAAATTTCATTTCTTTATGCAAGGTACGAAACTGATCTCACTTTCCGTACGGAAACAGCTGATTGTGCTTTGGTTTATACATTAATAAAGAAATTTTCTAATTAAGACCTAAATTGTAAAATTTTTTAGTTTTAAATTCAATAAAAAATGTAGGAAAAACAACATATTTCTTTATGGCAAATTTTTTACAATTATAATATATTTAAATTAAATTTGTATTTATACACACATATGTATACCATATAAACGATGAACATCGTTGCATTTTTTAGTACGGTTGGCCACAAAAACAAAACAGAAAATAATTTGTAATAATTTTTTTTTACATTTTCTTAGAACATAAACCAAAATATGTAAATGTGTTTGTGAATGTTATTAAATATATAAAATATTTTCTTTAAAGCCTTTAAGTTTTAAAATTTTGTTGATTTATATAGAAATTATTTTTGGCAAAAGTACGAAATAAACATAAATGTGCAACTGTGGCAAATAAGTTACTAAATTTATATATGTACATTGTAGCCACATAAATTTCTTTGATAAGTTACCTAAGCATTTGACAGGCTTTTCGTTGAATTTTTGACATAAGCTAAAGCTAGCTTATGCATATTATAGTTGGGCCTTTAGTCCTGTTCATTTTATACAATGAAAGCGAACATTTTTATGGTTCACAATCGTACATTTCTATAAAAAGTTCAGAGGGTCATAACTCGGAAAATATGGGCGAGCGCCAATTTTTTTACTTATATATATTTTTTATTTTTTAATTCTCTATCACCCCATATATTTGTTTTTAGATTGGAGTTACTTCATTGTTCCAAATGCTAAGGAAAAATTAGACCCAGGCGTGGCTTTGGCCCGCTGCCTCGAAGCACATGGACCGATCTTGCTGATTTTCAAAAGCATAATTTTCGAAACTATGTTCAATCGACTGCCGTATTTCAATTTTCTTTAGCTCATCTAGTGCCCTAGCAAACTTGATTTTAACACTAACATGAACGGACACACGGACCTCGCTCAATCGACTTCGATATGCATAAAAATTCAGAATATATCTTTTATGGGGTGGGTCGCAAATGGATATTGTAGAAATTACAAACGAAATGACAAATTTAAAACACCATTTTTCCACTTTTTGTGAAGGGTATAAAAAATTACCCAACACATTTTGAACAGACGCGTAGCAGTGTATGCGTGTTCGTTTAAATAAAATATCATGGTTCAAGTCCTATTAGACCCTTGAAAAAATTTAATAATTGCTGTCGTGTAGCCGCGTTTTATGAGTTATACTCGTATAAAGGGCGAAGAAACAGAAAACAGTACTTTTAATAACTTTTTACAAGAAAAAAAAAACATTTCTTGAGTATCCGCACCAGGCTTTTTAATTTGCACATATGGTGGTAGAACACTGTAGTTGGAGAACGGCAGCTGAGATGTTATAGTCGCCTGTAGAATAAACAAGGAAATTAAAAAAGAAAAACAATTCTTTTGCACAGACGTTTAATCAGTTAGTGACGGCATTTGTATAGTAAAAACTTCAATCTTCTTATTTTTACTATTACATGCA
The DNA here is from genome assembly GCA_916610165.2 of Gymnosoma rotundatum. Classification (NCBI taxonomy): domain Eukaryota; kingdom Metazoa; phylum Arthropoda; class Insecta; order Diptera; family Tachinidae; genus Gymnosoma; species Gymnosoma rotundatum. Next base: position 52,363,916 of record OU744338.1, read on the forward strand.
TAAATCTGTGTCTGCATAATTTAATAACTACGAGTATTGAGCAAATAAAAAATAGTGTTCAAATAAATTAAAGCTAATCACATATCCGATTCGAATGACTTTTATTCCGTATTAACCATTCCGATAAATGTGTTTTGTATTCTTCAGATTTCGATCAATTTTGCTTATTGCTTAAAAATACTGAATCTTCACTTTATAATTTTAGTGTGGCAATATTGTTCCAACCTAAATATGAAACAAGGCATATCTAAATAAGGATACAAAATAAAATAAAAAAATCGCAAAAAATTTGAAAGGAAATTTTGAAAGGAATTGAAACAAACAACTTTAGATCGAAATAGAGTTCTGTGACATGCCTAAATTTTATAACGGATCTTCGGCCACTTTATTTATCCAAATCGCATAAACCGTTCTGGAGTTATTTTAAATTATTCTATTGCGATCTCTTGATTTGCCTTGTCCTTTAAAAAATCTTTACGTGATAGAAAAACCTTAAAACAGTTCTTGTTAATGTTTTTTTTTTTTCTAAAACAGAAAATTATTTTCGTAGAACAATTTTATCAAAATTAACCATAATCAATCATTTGTTAACTTTGAGACTATCTATGCCGAATTTATTTCCCCAGCGCAAAATTTTTCCCCTACTTGCGTTTTTCTAGAAAAAATTAAAAACGAAATGAAAAGGAACTAATTACAACCAATGCACATTGGGGTTTTTGATACGAAAAATGGGAATTAATTGCAAAATTAAATTTAAGGGAACTAAATAAATTTTTGTAGTCCGTAAAAGCACACAACTTTCCACTAGCCAAAAAATTAGTTTATTTTAATGGAATCTTCAATGGCTAGATTCTTCAATAAATAGTCTTCTCTCGTCAGTGTGGTATTGAACGTGGTAAAAAGGAGGATAAAGATGATGATAATAATACTGTTCTGCACGAAAATCCTCCTTTAAACCAAAACATGCTTTCTTACTGTTTTCAAATGTGCTGAACACGAATTTGAAGTCAGATTCTGTCTATCACGCACAGTTTCTTGAGAAATTCTAGTTTTTTATCCAAAAATTTGAGTTTTTTATAAATTTGACAAATTGTTTTTGGCATCAAAACATAGTGAAAAAAATTCAAAAGCCCGATGATTTTGAGCGCAATGAAGTATATTTGAACAAAAAAAATTGATGGGAATATTACAAGTGGTTGAAGAAATATGGCTAAAAGTTTTTTTTTATGGTGGTATCCTTTTCATTCAAATCCCTACCTGCCCCCCTTTCACCCTCAATACTCAAACTCCCCTACTCACACACAGCTGCTCTCTTGTCCCTATTTGCTTCTAGGATTTGATCAGTACTCTCGAGGCTTTCGCTCCAAGTTTCTCCTTTTTTTCAGAGGGTGATAGAATTTTTCTGAGTTCAGATTCGGACTCAGCACACCTGAAACAGGCAAAACTGTTCAAGGGAGAGGAGAAAAGTTTTTTTTGCAGAGCAGTATTATTATTTATCTTGTATGGGGAGTAACCCTTCCCCCGGATCTACCCCGTCAGGTTTTTACCTAACTTTGTGTACCATCTTTAAATTAACTCATACTAAATCTGAAGCCTCTTAATATTATAGTTATCTAAATAGGAGATTATTTTTATTTATTTTATTTGGGGAGTATCCCTTTCGCCGAATTTATCCCGTCAGTTTTTCGCTGAATTTTATATCCTGTCTCAAAATTTACTAATACCAAGTTTAAGGCCTCTAACTATTACGGCTTTCTAGATATTAGATTATTATTAATTAGTTTGTACGGGGAGTATCACTTCCCCCAGTCTTACCCCGCCAATTTTTTCCTAACTTCGAAAATCGGTCTCTTAATGTAATACTGATCAAAAAAATCTTAAATTATAAACAAGGAAAGTACCACGAATTAATTCCCACTTTTGCCATCAAAAACCCCACTGTGCAACGTGAGGAAGTAATACTCCCTCGAATTTATGTTAAGTTTTAGTGGACTCAAAAGTTTTACTATTTTAATCAGCTATAGCTTTGCAATATTTAAAAGATTTATAATTTAAACACTTTCCGGTTGAAACAAATATAAAAATTATAAATTATTCTTTGTTACAGTAATTTATTATTAAATTAGTTTTTAATTTAGCAAATTACAGCATTAAACACGAAACAAAATTGAGGTGTATTTATAACAATGTTGCCCAGTTTAAAAAATTAATACCTTTACACTTTTGTCTGAGCCTTATTTTGTTAAAAAAAATCAAGGTTATTTTCATAAATTATAATTAAACAAACCAACTAAAATTAGGTAGAAAATAAAATTAATTTATATGAAACCAAAAAGCATCATTTTAACACTGCACTTTTCTCTTTTTTGAATTTTTTACGTATTAAAGACAAACCCATTTAAAAATTGCAGTGAAAACTAAGTAACCAACCATGCAAGAACCACATTTACTTTTTTCGTTACAATTGAAGACAAAATTATTGAACCAAATTCTATAATTAACTGGTTGTGTTTCGCTTACATGTTAAAAATTCAGATTAAACAAATTGAAGAAGAAATATTGGCAAAAGTTGTTGCAACTTGCAACAATTAATAAAAATAAATATCAAATAAATACTTGAATAACTTTATTTCTTCTAAAATTTAGCCAAATATTGTTTTAATGCACGGAGGTGTTTTAAATTTATTTGCTGGCCACACGTTGTTGCAAGTTGTTTCCATTTATTTGAACTAATACGAATGTGTTTATAGATATAAATATGTATTTATAAGACGTTACATTCGTTTTTGCAGTTTAATTCAATAATCTTCATGTACATTGTCATGCTTTAACGCACAGCTCTTATAATGTAATTTTTCTTTTCTTTTAGTTTTTTAGTGTTTCGTTTTATGAACTATTATTATTATTATTGTTGTTGTTGATAGTAGTATGAATTTAGCGAAAATGCAGTTATGCTCTGGTTTGTGCCAGTTTTAACTTTCTTTCATTCACTTCATTGTAAACAAATCATTTCATTTCATTTTTTTCTTTTCGTTTCTTTACGCAGTTTTTACTTCATTATTTTTCCTTTTCTCCTTCTTAAATTACAATTTTAAGTTTTGAGTTAAAAACTTAATGTGCAATAATATTTATAACTTCTAGCAGAATACACCCAAATATCTATACAATGAACTGAAATTTAATTGTAAATAATTAATAGTAATCAGAATCTGTAGCGATTGTAAGACGTTATTACTATTTAAAAGGTTTGCTTACAGACAATGTTTTATATCCAGACTAGGTATCTTTCGCTTAACACTGGACATTTAAAGCTATTCTGGGTATAAACTGATCTATGTTAAGTACAACAAGGTGACAAGATTTCGCATTTAATAAAATTATACCAGTCACACCCCCCGGTGTGTCTTACTAGCTCTCACGTCTTAAACCAAAATTATTATTTTAAAGAACATTTATACTCATAACATAATAAATAATATTAATGCATTAGAGTACCATTCCCGAATACCATAACCCTTTAATTTTTTTTCCTGCAAAGCACTTTATCTTCAAAATAGTTCTAACAAAATTTGAAGACCCAGGCTTTGTAGTTCTTCTGATTAAGGCAACTAATTATTACTTTGTACGGTAGGAGGGCAGTACCAATTTTCACCCTGCTATACCGCCAGGTTTTGGTATCAGAACAAGCTACATTAAATTTAAAGAGTCTATTTATCAACTTAGAACTTCGTAACAATATATTGTTTAATATTCGCCCTAATTCTAGTTGTCGACGTCGTCATATATCAATGCTGATATGTGTCGACGCATTCGATTTGTTTTCTACTTTTTGTTATTGACACTTATTGATTACTGCTCAAAGATTTTTTGTATTCTATAAAAAATGTGACGACGATATTGTATTGACGTGTCTCTGTTTTTTGTCGACGCTTTTTTAAATAACTACTGGAAGTAATTAAAACCAAATATAACATGAAAATTCTAAAAAAGTGAAGGTTACAAATGCAAATCAATTTCGCAGAGGCTCTGCTTCATCCAATTTTTAAGAAAAATGTAAAGAATTTGGAAAAATTCTAAATTCTCTTGGAGCGACTAGAAGATTAGCAGATGAATGGCAAAAGGTAACAAAATAAGGTATGGTGAAATTAAAAATTCAAAGTGAAAAAAAGATGGTTGCTAATAAAGCGGAATGTTAAGCCATCGGTGGCGGAATGTTTTAAACAATTTTCACTCAGTCTGCTGGAAGAAGCTGTGGCAAACATTCTTATTTTCCAGAAGCATTTGAATCTTGAAGGAGCAGTTCAAGGAGTTCAAATGGTTCACATGGTTCACATGGAAAACGATTCTAATTACATGGAACTTCCTGAAGTCGAATTTGTCGTTGAAAGCACAGCCAGAAGCAGGCAAAACATATGTACATACTTGCGATACGGCAAATTAAACATATTGCAATTCTGCCTAAGAAGTTATCCTTCCAACACAAGTTTTTGTTTTTTCGACCTTCTATCATCAATTAAATCAAAATTTTCTTCACTTATAGAAAACATTTTACCATAAAAGTATCAAACACAAATAAAATTTAACAAAAAACTTGGAGTTGTGCATTTTTATTTCATAAAAATCGATAAACCGTCGACGTCGTCACAGGAATGTTATAGAATGCAAAATTTTTATTGAATTGACGCCGACATTGATACGAAGAGATGTTGATACTAAAAAACGATAACGCCGACAGCAAGAATAAGGGTGATTATTTATTGTTAGTCCAGCGATTCGTTTCTGAAACCTAAGTGAGACATTTTTCACGTAGATATATTATAGTCATCCTTTTTTACACAGGGAAATTAAAAACACAAATTTATGTTTGCAGAAGCTTAAAAAAACTATGCGTAAAATAAATAATCTTTAACCCTTTTGCACATGGTTGTATATTTGAAAATTCTGTTTTTATACATGTTAGACTTCTAATTTTACTTAACAAAAGAATAAGATATAATAATAATTATTTATCAGGAAGATTTTTTGTTCTACAATTAATGTTAACATTATAAAATCGATTTAAAGGAAAATTACTATTTTAAAGATGATTGTTTGCAAATGTGCACAACCTACATCTACATGCATATATAAATCAAATCAGTTTAGTATTTTTTTGAGTTGTGTGTGTTTAAAATTTTCCACTAAACCATGAACACATAATACACATGTACGTATAGTTTAAAAATAAATAAACAAAACAGACGTGGGAGTTTTACAAATTTGTTGTGAAAGGAAATGGCCACACGAATTTATTGGCGGTTATAATGGCCCAGCCGATGTTTATGTTCAACGCTGTGTCGAAATTTCAAAAAATATTAAAAAGAAACAATTTTTAATACTTTGTTTGTATCCATTCTAATCCTGGCTGTGTGATATAGGGTACCGTCTTGTTAATACCACATGTTAGTCAAGCCCAAAGCATACAGGTGTGGCGTTAAAAAGTTTTCAATCATATCAAGATATCGCTCCCCATTCACATATACCCATAAGCCATTTTCATTTTCGGTATTCATTATGATTTTTTCGTGAAAATCGGGGTTGTAATGGGCAGGGTGTAATATCTTATTTGCATATGTTCTGCAGCGTAAATGGTCTTTTGGATGTAGCTTGTACAAAATTGTGGCCAAAGTTGTTCTTTGAAAACCAAGCTCCTGAGCGCAGCGTCGAATTGAGTTGTTGGGTAGTTTTGAACACTTTCTTGAGAAACAGTAATGTTTTTAGCCGATCTTGCAGTACGGTGTGGTCCATGATTGGGCCTTTCACAGACCTACATACCCTCTTTCTTTAAAATTATTCACGTGTTGGCACGTTGTTTCTGTTAAAAATTTCACGTAACTTTCTTATCGTCACAGTAATCGAAAATTGATTTTGATAAAATATTTTAACGAATAAAACGCTTTGATTTATCAAATAGTTTTCCATAATAAATTTGTCAAGATTAATGTTTATCAAACTGGCAGCAAAACAAAGTAAAACAAGTAAGAGTGCTATATTCGACTATGCCGAATCTTATATACATTTCACCATCTATATAAATCTAGTTTAGTGAAGTAACTGCAATCAAAAAAGCAAATACTGGGGTGACGGAAAACTAAAAATTAAGAAAAATAAATTAGGTACTACATATACATAAAAACGGACATCGCTTAATCGACTTCGCTATGCATAAGAACTCAGAATATATATGTATATATTTTGTGGGATCGGAAATGGATATTGTAGAAATTACAAATCGAATGACCCTTTTTCCACTTTTTGTGGTAAAGGGTATAAAATTGGAATATAAGGAATTGCAACATATAGCGGAGAAAGAAACCAACTTTATTTAAAGTGCTAAATGATGATAGAAGTATAATTCGGCTTGCTTTTGTTTAGTCAACTGTTTTTGACATTAACGTGGTACTCTGCAACAACAAAATTACATTAGTTTTTTTTTTGTTTTTGTAACGGTGCGGCCACCTGTTATTAATTCGCCTTGGGAAATGAGAACATCACAAATCGTGTTACGGTTTTTACAGTGTAGTTTAAAGAACTTTGTTATTTTATGTGTCATTCGTATAACTCGTTTAATAACAAACTAAAAAAAATTCTACTACCCGCAGACTTTCTCTGGATTAAGGAGTTATAACGCCTGCATATCTTAACATGATGGACTAGCTGCGTTGAAAACTTACTCTTTATCGGATATTGAGTCAAATCTGAATATTTTGGGCGAATATGATCTAAAAGATACTGAAGAGAACAAACAATTAGAGGCAAGGTATGATAAAATTAAATACAACACTGTTAATTAACACAATTTTGCTACAGGCTAAAGGTCCAACTATAATGTGCATAAGCTAGCTTTAGCTTATGTCAAAAATTCAACGAAAAGCCTGTCAAATGCTTAGGTAACTTATCAAAGAAATTTATGTGGCTACAATGTACATATATAAATTTAGTAACTTATTTGCCACAGTTGCACATTTATGTTTATTTCGTACTTTTGCCAAAAATAATTTCTATATAAATCAACAAAATTATAAAACTAAGAGGCTTTAAAGAAAATATTTTATATATTTAATAACATTCACAAACACATTTACATATTTTGGTTTATTTTCTAAGAAAATGTAAAAAAAAAATATTACAAATTATTTTCTATTTTGTGTTTGTGGCCAACCGTACTAAAAAATGCAACGATGTTCATCGTTTATATGGTATACATATGTATGTGTGTATAAATACAAATTCAATTTAAATATATTATAATTGTAAAAAATGGGCCATAAAGAAAATGTTGTTTTTTCTACATTTTATATTGAAGTAAAAACTAAAAAATTTAACAATTTAGAGGCCCAACTATAATGTGCATAAGCTAGCTTTAGCTTATGTCAAAAATTCAACGAAAAGCCTGTCAAATGCTTAGGTAACTTATCAAAGAAATTTATGTGACTACAATGTACTTATACAAAATTTAGTAACTTATTTGCCACAGTTGCACATTTATGTACTTTTGCCAAAAATAATTTCTATATAAATCAACAAAACTTTAAAACGAAAAGGCTTTAAAGAAAATATTTTATATATTTAATAACATTCACATACACATTTACATATTTTGGTTTATGTTCTAAGAAAATGTAAAAAAAAATTATTACAAATTATTTTCTGTTTTGTGTTTGTGGCCAACAGTACTAAAAAATGCAACGATGTTCATCGTTTATATGGTATACATATGTGTGTATAAATACAAATTTAATTTAAATATATTATAATTGTAAAAAATTTGCCATAAAGAAAAATGTTTTTTCTACATTTTTTATTGAATTAAGAACTAAAAAATTTAACAATTTAGGTCTTAATTAGAAAATTTCTTTATTAATGTATAAACCAAAGCACAATCAGCTGTTTCCGTACGGAAAGTGCGATCAGTTTCGTACCTTGCATAAAGAAATGAAATTTAACGAAACTTGACGAAAAGTTATCTTATTCACATTATAGTTTACCACATATAATTTAATGTATTTGCACAGTTGTATAAGTTGGCATAAGCTAGTTTATGCACATTATAGTTGGGCCTTAAGAAAAAAAAATGGAGGTAGGAAAAAGGCACATAGACATAACCTTTAAAATTATAATGTGACTAGGTCGTTCAGCGTTGAAAAATGTATATATCGACACCAAAAAATGTTGATTACGAAAACTAACGGCGTTTTAAAAGTAGACTGAAAAATACTTATAAAATATTTCAATAAAATTCAACATTCTATGATAAAAAAAATAAATCTCTAACATTATCTCAGAATTCATTGCGATACCTAGACTAAAAATATTATCCATTAAAATAATACATTTGCCCTACTACCCTACAAAAATGTTAGCCCAATTGCACATGGCGTTTTAGAGAAACCGAATTTTTTATTTTTCATAGCGTCAGTAGCACTAGATCGCGAATTTAAATTTGCAATAAATTTTTTTTTAAAGTCCATGAATAAAAAAATAAAAACAAACTTGAATATAAAAAATATTTTTTCAAGGTCCTCAAAACGTCTAGCCTGTTTAACCAAAAATATTTCTTAAAACAATCAAGTATTTGTAAAAAAAAAAGAAATTTAAGAGATCATATTCTTGTTTGATTTTGAGTCACACACAAAGAATTGTCCATATTAAATTCAGTGTTTAATTCTAAAAATATCGATCGAATCAGTCGAATCGTTTGACCGTCGCACATGGTGTTGAAATTAATAAAAACGACTCTTAATTCGGGCGTTAGAGATATCACCTACTTTTTCGTTTCGTGGGTCATTACTAATTTAAAAAAATTATTTTTTAATAAAAAAAAAAATTATTTTAATGCTCGGGGTGTTCGTTTGTCAGCTCGTATGAATTTTTAAATTGCTTTGGAAGCTCTACATTAAAGATAAATGAATGAAATTTGGGCAATTTGATTTTTTTAGTTTAGTAACATAACATAAAAAATTCAACGAAATCGGTAAATGATTTCGTATAGCCCCCATACAAAATTTTCCCGGAAATAGGCCATACTAATCTTTATTTATAAAAATGTTTTTATCCATATAAATTTACATTTCGCTCTCACTAAAATAAATATCAGATTTTTTCTGAAAAATTTCAGATAACAATAAAAGGTCCAATACCTGCTGTGGTAACACGTTAATTTTCTTTTTGTAATGTTTGCTCATATTACTAATAATAGGATCAGAGCTTATTAAAAATCTATTGAAAATATCTTCATTGGACTTTTCGAGGCTGCATTTCCGTAAAAAATACTCGCTGTATAACTGGCCAATAGGTAACAGTGCATGAGTAATAATCTGCGGATCATGTTTTAAAAATTTATGTAAAGTGGGAGACATGTTATACCATGGGTATTTTTCAACAAAGTATTTTGCAGTCGATAAAGTAAATTTTCTAAATTTTTCATATATGAGTTTTACTTTGATGTTGAAATAGAAAATAATTTTTTTCCTTCTTAACGCAAAAATCATAGAAAATTAAAAAAAATTACCCAAGCTGGCTTAAACCGGATTTGAATTTCTATTTGAAAGTGAAAAATTATTGTTTTTTGCACCAATTTTTAAAAAACATTAATAATATTTCTACAACAAAAATATTTAACTGAGTTTCCAAATACCTGGAGTTGAAGATTCCATTGAAAAAATATTACTTTTATGTTAGGAAAATACAAAAATTTAATTTAGAAAAAAAATCAGTTTTTACCACCATTTTCAAAACCTTAAAAAAACTTCAACTTTGGCAACGCACAACTCGAAAAGTAGATAACAGAGAAAAATGAAAAATATACTAATTGATGCACAATTTTGTTTACTATATCCTGAAATAGATTACTTTTTAAAAATATAAATTTTCAATTAAGATCCATTTAAACCCAACGTGCGTCGGGATATTTTAACCAATTTTTTTAAAAAAAAACGTCAAGCATTTTTTTATCTAAGTTTTGGCTGCGCTTTAGGAAACAATATAACACACGTTTCTTTTAGCAAAATAACCGACCGCATTTATGAATAAATCATTTAAAACGTTACCTGCCACAATTTTCCATGTTGTTTGCAAATGACAATTTAAATTAAAAAAACTTTTAGAAAGTTATGAAGTTACCAATTTTGTTAAAGTTTAACAAGCATGACTTTTGGTTACGAAATAATAAATTAACTTTATTTTTTTTTTGTAAATTAAAAAAAAATTCAATTTTTGTTCAGACTGTTAAGTTTGAAAGAGATTTATTTAAACATGTTTCATACAAGCAACGAAAGGTTTGTTTCATAAGACTTTGACATTCCTAAAGTCATAACAGGCAGTATTACATTTTTCTATTACCTGTATACGTAACACAAGCGAGTGATTAATAAAATGGTTGGTTTACTTATTATGTAACATCATACATGTATATTTTATATTTCTTTAAAAAAATAATTTTGTTACATATTAACAGAGTTTGGTATAATAAGATTTTTTATTACAAAAAAAAAAAGACTTGTGACGTGTATGACTGTTCCATAATAAATATGGGGTTGTAAGATAGTTTAATTAAAAAAGTATTAAAATGCGTTTCTTCGAATAGTAATAATAAATTAATTTGCTTAATTAATAAGCTGCAGTTGTATTGTGTAGCGTCTGTTAAAATTAACTTTTCATGTTTATGGTTGTGAACAGTTAAATTTAGTCAGAAAATATGAAGTTGAATCAAGCATTTGAACTTTTAGGAGACAACAATATAAACAAATAAAATTGTATTTAAAACTAATTAATTACGTTCAATAATCGCAATAAACTTATATCTAATATATATTATAAATTTCTTTATAAGTTTGTTTGTTTGTTTGTTTATTTATTTGTTTGTTTGTGCGTGCATCAATCTCGGCTAAACGACTCAACCGATTTTAATAAAATTTGAAACACCGGTAGATATTTGGCCAAATGGTAAAATAGGGTATTTATATTTGCAATAACGGATCAGGACAGTCTCTCAACGTCAAGTTGTACTCCCTATTCAATAACATTCTTCAATTGAATGAATCTAAGATCGTTCACCAGCTAAACACAGCTATAATCAATTACTTATTTTATCTAATTTCTAATATAGCAGATTTAAGCTCTCTATATAAAGTAATAAGTAATTTACTTTTATTCAAATTTTAATGCCAACATGAGCATTTACAGCAATCACTATACACTTGACCACAAAAAGTGGAAAAAGTTTATAACTAAGTTTTTCAACCCGTTCGTAATTTCTATAATATCCATTTCCGACCACTTAAAGTATATATATTCTGACTTCTTATGCAAAGCAAAGTCGATTGAGCGATAGTTGTCTGTCCGTCCGTGTTAGTGTTGAAATCAACATAAATTTAAATACGCCAGTCGATCAGACATAGTGTCGAAAGATGTGCTATTGAAAATCAGCATGATCGGTCCATGTCCTTCGAGGCAGCGAGCAAAACATCACTTCTCTACTTCTAATTTTTTCATATCATTTGGAATAATGTAAGAATTAAAAAATAAGAAAAAAACATCCAGTGAAAAAATTACCGCTCGCTCATATTTTCCGAGTTACGGGCCTCTGAAATTTTTTAATTTTTAAAATCTCAATACGGGTAGTGTTCTAAAGCTTTTAAATAGATCTTTAAGAAAACACTAAAATTTTTTGAAAATGCTTAACCCATTAAAAGCCGATAGCATTTTTATGTAAAATTATATATATTTAGTGCCTATTTTTTTATTTTTAATTCTCTGTCACGCCAATAATTGCTTTTTTGATTGATGTTACTTCACTCAACTAGATTAACAAATATGGTGAATGGTACATAAGATTGGGCATAGCCGAATATAGCACTTTTACTTCTTTTATTCTGATTTAGTTCAAATTTTAAGCTGATTTCAGTTTCTACATAAAAATGCTACAGAAAAATCGTCTAATAATTGTTTTTCTACACTCCGTTTAAATAGAATAGCTTCACTTTATAATTATTAAGAATTGTAAGAATTATGGTGTTATGAAAATATGTATTAAAGTCGTTCACAAGAGGGGTACTCTGTTGTTATATTGACAGAAATTTCAAATGGGTTAGTAAAATTAAATGGGACTTTTCGATTTGTTTTCGTTAGCAGCAGAAAACAGTTAAATATTTCAGTGTCAACTTAGATTAGCCTCAGTGCAAATTTTTTAATTTTTGTTGCATTTCTACGAAAAATTTTATTAAATTACGTTTAGTTACGACAGATAAACGTGTTATTTGTCAAAAAAAAAAAAAGTATAATTGACGCGTACCATGATCAAGGGCTTTCTAATCGTGCTATTGCCAGCAAATTTAGCCGAATTTATCGGAGTACGATAAACGGTATAAAGGAAAGACGTACAAAAAAGTTTCAGCTCGGGATAAACGCAAAAAAAATGTATGTAATATCGGAGATGCTGCCGGTGTCCAAGTAAGTAAAACTACAATTTATAATGTGATAAAAAGCTCGGAACACCTGAAGCATCGAAAACTTCAAAAAAAGTCACCACTGAAAGACGTATATAAGCAACAGAAAGACCACATGTCGTGGTTAGTTTAAAAAAGACTGAAAAAAAAAGTTTTTTTTGACGAAAAGCTTTTTAATATTGATGGCCCAGATGGACATAATTATTATTTCCGCGATATCAGGAAAGAGGAAAAGATTTTAAGTCGTCACCATAGCAGAGAGGGTGCTAGTTTATTTTTTGTAAATGAGCGAATGACTGGATATGGTTACAAAAACTTGCTTCAAACTGCGTTTTTGGAGTTTAGGGATATTTTTGGCCCACTTTCTTTTATTTTTCAACACGACAACGCCCCCCATCCATACTGCTCGCATTGTAAAAAGCTGGCTTCAGAAGCAGGAAGTTGAAATATTATCATGGCCACCATATTCTCCTGACTTAAACATTAACGAAAATGTGTGGGAATGGCTAACAAGTAAAGTTTATGTAGTAGGAAGCTATAAAATCGGCTCGGTCGGAAATTTCTTAAAATCTCTGTACGACTCAATAATGCAAACCCAAATTTTCGACGTTATTTCAACGAAAGGAGGGCATACCAAATATTAAATGTAGTAAAACAACTATAAAAATCGGCGTCGTCACATATCAATGTTGATATGTGACGACGCATTCAATCTGTTATTCTACTAGTCGTTACTGAAACTTATCGATTACTACACAAAGATTTTTTGTATTCTATAACAAATGTGAAGACGATATTGTATTGACGTGATGGCACCTTTTTGCATAACGACTGGAAGTAATTAAGACCAAACATAACATTGAAAATGTAAAAAAGTAAAGGTTACAAATGGAAATCAATTTAAAAATTGGTAGAAGAATTGCAGAAGAATCCATCTTTTGCACTGGATTTTTGCAGACGCACTGCTCCATACAATTTTAAAGAAAAATAGGAAGAAATTGGAAGAATTCTAAATTCTCTTGAAAAGAGATAAAATAACTTTTAAGGTATGGAGAAATTTAAAATTCAAAGTGAAAAGAAGATGGTTGCCTATTAAGCGGAGTGCAAAGCAACTGGCGGCGGAATGTTTTAACAAATTTCACTCAGCCCGCTGGAAGAAGCTGTGGCAAATCTTCTTGAAGAAAATGACCAATCAAACTGATTTACTGCAGAAGCACAGCTAGAAACAGGCAAAACATATGTACATACTTGCGATCCGCAAATTAAAAATGTTGCAATTCTGCCTAAGAAGTTTTCTTTTCAACACAAGTTTTTGTTTTTTCGACCTTCTATCATCAATTAAATCAAAATTTTCTTCACTTATAGAAAAAATTTTACCATTAAAGTATAAAACACAAATAAAATTTAATAAAAAACTCTTAGGGTTGTGCATTTTAATTTTATAAAAATCGATAAACCATCGACGTCATCACAGGAATATTATAGAATGCAAAATTTTTATTGAATTGATGCCGACATTAATACGAAGAGATGCTGATACTAAAACAACGACTACGACGACGCCGACAACTAGAATAAGGGTGATTACTTTCTTACCTAGATTACACGACATTTCGACTGCTTTTTCGATATTTGCAGAGGAAAAGTAACTGTGATGCCTATAAAAGAAAATGTTTTATAGTTTAGACACTAATTAAAATATGACATTATTGCTTTACATAATAAAACATTTAGTACTTTGTTGCCGAAGACAAATATAAATCATTCTAAACTTTATTGAACTTGACCTCCGTTTATGAAATACCTCATAGCTGAAGTAAAATCCTGTCTTACAATATTATTTAGGTGGGTCATGTTAGTATGCGGAGTTGTAGAATAAAATTCTTTTAAAAATGAGTTCAAATGAACAAACCAAGCAATACAAATATCAAGGTGAAAGAAAAAGTACAGGTTAAATGACAGAACAAAAATATATGTAATTAAAAAATCAACTAATAATAATTTTATAAAAAAATTAAAAAAATCGTAACTCTAATATTGAACGTGCAAATCCAATGGAATTAATATTTTGCCTCTTCTGAGATTTCTAATATGTTATCTCCGAAATTACTCTTTCGATTACAAATTATAGTAAACAAGCCTATAATATATTTTACAGTGCCTATAAAGACCCTAAAATTCGACCCAGGTAACGCCGGGTACAATAAGATATTATAATTATAAATAAAGAGAAATTTGAACGCTGCTGACTAAACACTCAACTCGTTTTACATGTCAAACTTTTGAGTTAGATAAATAGTCAGTTACATATATTTTCGAAACATATGAAATGTATATTTACAACAAAACTTTCGCTGGTAATCACCAACAACAAACATAAACTATTGTAAAATAAATTAAGATAACAAAAGCTTGTAAAAAGTTTTTTTTTGGCGAAAAATTATTAATTCTCTTGAAATACAATATTTATTTCCAACCTCTTGATCGTTATACATAGGAAAGTCGATTTAGCGATGTCCGTCTGTCCTTAATCGTGTTGAAATTAGTCTTATGATCACTATTCTCTGTGACATACTTTTGAAAGAGGTGCTTTTGAAATTTAGCAACATCGATCCATAAATGATGGAGATATGTTCAAACAAATGCAAGCGAATCTATTTTCCTTACGTTTTTCAGATTTAACTGTGCTTTTTTCTTGCTATATTGTATTGAAAACAGATATTTCAGATAAAATAATCATAACTTACCGGTAATTGTAATATCACTAAACCATTTCACCAAAAATATTAAACTTTGGTCGGAAATAGTCTTTGCAATTAAAAATTGGTTATTACAATAAAAACCGAAAATTCAACAAAAAACAAACTCTAGATTTGTATAAAATTGAAATTTCACAAAAATGTTTATTTTCACGTTTTACCAAAAAATTTAAAACACACTTCCAAAAAACTTGTACTTGCAATAAAAAATTTTAAATTTCATTAAAAACCGAAAGTGCACATAAAACATAAAACTAAAAAAGAAACTAACAAAAAGGAAAACTGGCAACAATTTAAAAGTTTTCTAAAATCCTTATATTTTAGGAAAATTAATACACAATTCTTTTAGTGAAGGGTGTATAAGATTCGGTGTCTGATACGTTTTAATTCTTGCTAGACCACAAAAAGCACTTTTTAACTATTTAGTTATAGCTAATAAAGTAACTATTATTAAGCTTAAGTTTAGATTTTTAAAAGATATATTTTTCAATCTAAATAGAGTAAAATTCCGGGTTCCTTTTTTATAAAAGAAAATAAAACGTCACCATAAGCATTCCCTCATTATTATTTTTCGTATATCTGAAACCCCTTTTATTAATGAATAATCATAACAAGAACAAGTGATTTGATGTATGTGAAAAAAAAAACGAAAACAAACTAACACATGTTGAACAATCGCGGTGGGTGCGTTAATAGAGGTGTCTTCTTGTCTGTTAAATAGCAAGAGAAATAATTGTTTTTGGAATTCTCATTTAATTAATTTGGTTTTTGATATAAGACTTTCTAATTTTCTATTCAAAATTTGGGTAAAATCCACTGATGAGCTATTTGAGCAGTAGTGAAATGGCCATATGGATATGCTTTCGCCGCAGTAATACATTCAATTTGTAGTTTTAAACAAAAATATATATGATATTCTCATGAAATATTTATATTTGAAGGAATCAAGCACGGATGCAGTAAATTAAAATATAAAAAATATTCCGAATAATAAATTTTCATATTGAAATATTTAAGTACTTTAAAAAAAAATTATAGGAATAAGATTATACGTCGTATAATCAAGTTTCGAACTTCCTATTTCAGCCTACTGCTTCCTTTACATCATGATTATTCTTTTCCAAATAGCTTTTTCAACTTTCCATCCCATACCGCACGTTTAGCTGCTGCGAAGTGTATTATACATTTTAAAATTATTTTAATTTAATGTCCTTGTCAGATTGATTTTGGACTTACCTTTCAAAAATATTGGAGAACTAATTTAAAATTATAATTTATTAATATTAAAAATCAAATTATTACACTGGTAATTAAATTTCAAAATAATCAATTGGATTTTTAGCAATCTTTTTTCTGTGTGTACAGAAATGATTTTGTCTCCAAAACTTATTTTTAAAAAATTCCTTGTTTTTTTACTTTCTTGAATTTTGTATATGTATGAATGTAATCTTTGTTACATGAAACAATTATTCACTCTCTATCTAACTTATCTCTTTTAGAATGCCTACAGCGAGGGACCACATATTGACTCAGCTTCCCTGCCTCTAGAACACAGATCAGCCTATGGACCGCCTGCACCATCACCAGTATATGGCTCACCGCAAACGGCTCTAGCGGCTGGGTCCAGCAATGATATTTCAGAAGAAGCTTGGCCTTTGGCATCAACAAACGACAGTCCCCAGATTAAACACTTACAAGTACAGTGCGAAAAAACACATATGCGAGTGAATATTGAATTTGATCGTCCCTTTTATGGCATGATATTCTCGAAAGGCTTTTACAGTGATCCCCATTGTGTGCATTTAAAACCCGGCACCGGTCACTTAAGCGCGACCTTTGAAATATTTCTCAACAGTTGTGGCATGACCAGTTCAGCAAATCACAATGCTGCTGCCTATGGTGCACCTACACCTTCAGGTAGTTATGTGGAGAATACCATTATTATACAATACGATCCTTATGTCCAAGAAGTTTGGGATCAGGCTCGTAAACTGCGCTGTACCTGGTATGATTTTTATGAAAAGGCTGTGACTTTCCGTCCCTTCCAAGTCGATATGTTGCATGCTGTAACCGCAAACTTCTTGGGCGACAATTTACAATGTTGGATGCAAATTCAAGTTGGCAAAGGTCCTTGGGCCTCTGAAGTTTCGGGTATCGTAAAGATAGGTCAAACTATGACCATGGTATTGGCTATTAAGGATGATGAGAACAAATTCGATATGTTGGTGCGCAACTGTGTGGCTCATGATGGCAAGCGTGCTCCGATACAATTGGTCGATCAAAATGGATGCGTAGTAAGACCAAAGATTATGAGCAAATTCCAAAAGATTAAAAATTTCGGACCTTCAGCTTCTGTAGTTAGCTTTGCCTACTTCCAAGCCTTTAAATTCCCCGATTCCATGAATGTTCACTTCCAATGTGTAATCCAAGTATGCCGCTACAATTGTCCAGAACCAAAATGTGGTCTCAATCTAGGCGGTGCTGACTACGGCGTACCTCAAATCGGAGGTAATGCATTGTCATCGGAATATGGTCCTCCAGAACCTTATGAACGTGGAGATTTTGGTTTAGGTGGCATACCACCAGCAGCTTATCCTGACCCCAGACATCCTGCTGCCGACGCTACTGGAGCTTTCTCTGAAAATCAACCAGATATTGTTCCTTCACCACAAGCCCAAACTGCTAGTGCAGAATCTGGCCCTTCTAGTTCCCAGTCTCCCGCTCAAAACATCAATGAGTTACACATGCCTCCGCCACCTTTACCCGGCCAGCCTGGTCAATACAATACGGTTAAACGTAAAGATGATATGGAAGGTGGAAACTTAGTTGCTCTAGGCGGACGTCCTCGTTCCGTGGAAGGATTAGATGATTTACGTGGCGCTCGCAGACGTCGTGATATCATTGACATTGTGGTAAAACCTCGTATCTATAAACGTGATGCCCAAGAGATGACTGATGTTAACACAAGTCGCATAATACAAGTCGTTGCTCCCGGTGACGTTAACTTTGCTCTCAACAGCAATGCGAACAATGAAACAGTCGTCATACAATCAGCACGCAATGCTGACCCCGAAACGATTTGTATGTCTGTGCCTAGTTTTGTAGGAGGCCTTGTTATGCTTTTACTTGTTTTGGCTGTTGCTTCGCTAGTCGCCGCTTTCTTGTTTGTACGCGTACGGCATTTTGATCGTAAAGGAGCTCCTATGGGTTATCATAACTAACAATCCTCTTGTGAGATATTTTTTCGCCTCATCCAACTCATCTTCATGTAACTTTAAATTATATCAATACCAATTACAAAAATGAATTAACAAAGTTGTACGCAAGTATTTTTTAAATGAAATTAAACTCGTTTTTATTATAAATTTAATTTCTTAGAGTCAATGTTAATACTGTACTCCTCTTTTTCAGAAAAAAAATATTGTTGATATTTGTTTTAATTTTATTTCGGAGTTTAAAATCTAAAAAAATTATAATCTCTTTTTTCATTTATCAATTTTCATATCAGGATTTCTTTTATTATATATGTATGTGTATGTAGATGTGAGTTATTTATTAATTATTTATTATTTTTGTATTATTTATTTCCGTTCTGATTTTTTATTTACTTAAGTAAGTTTCGAAAAATTTAACGAATAAAATAAATAATAAAACGAACTTATATAAAATAAAAAGATAAACTTCGTATTTTTGTTACAGATAAACTTTCAAGTGCCGATTTATCATTTATTTCATGTTATTAGTTTTTAATTAATTATTTTTTAAATGGTAGATATTAACAAATAAAACAACAATTAAAAAGTAAAAAGCATGGTTAATGAAACTCCCACTGAAATTAAATTGCAAGCTGTTCACCTTCCTGACGACATTGATACAAAAAGATCAATAATTTGGAACTATTTGTTGGTAATACGGTTTACATCAGGCTTGTCAGATTCATTTTTTTACGAAATTCTCTAAAAATCAATGCCAAAAATCGCCAAAATCAATTTTTGATAGTTTAAGCTCATAAAATTTATATAAATTTTTTATATAAAAATATTTTTTGTAATAAAATTTAATTTCATTCAAATGGCTAAAATTCGGCATAATAAAAATGAAAGAAAGGTGCCAAATTGCACGACCTTGATGGCCAATTGACAGGTGAATTTCTCGAAATCAACTTATAGCCAAATTTTGGTTTCAATAACACGATGGTTGCGGTCACCGTGTGACACGTAGCGCCATCTTGTTAAAACCAAATTTCGTCCGGGTCAGTGTCATCAATATTTTAAAACAAAAAATCAATTATAATGGTGCGGTAACGATCTCCACACCAAACGGTGTATTTTTCTGGATGCAATCGAGTCTGCAAAATTATCTACAAAGTGGACGGACAAAGCCCCAATTCCTGCGGCCGATGACGAATCGATAACTATGGATCTTCTTTCACGCTTTCGCTTACAGCACCGATATTCTCTTCAGTACGCACAATTTTTCGACGTGTTGGTGTTATTGCATTCTTTAGAGAGCATGTGGTACGAAATCTATCGCCTTTGATGCATACTGTATGCGTCCACATTGTATGATTAAAATTTTAAGTTTGAATTATTCATTTCATTAACTACAGGACACACAGTACAGACACAGTAGTTAATCGTAAATATTTTGCGCTGTGTTATCAGTTTCCGCTGTTGAAATTAGAAAAAATGATACTTCAGCTCCACTATTTGTCAAAACAAATTAAAGACCAAAAAGTCGCCAAATCAAAAATTGGGTGGTCAAATGGGTTTGATAATCGCCATACATCGCAGGTTTGCATTAACTTAGTAGATTGCCGCATTTCTACTGCATTACCATACAAAAATGTTTTTTTTTTATTATGTAATTTATGTAAAAATATATCTACTGAAGGTGAGTAACTATGTATAATAACATGCATTTCTGAACTTCTTAAAAATTGAGTGACCCCTTTTTTGTTAACAACGTAGTTTATAGTTTCTGAATTTATCATATGTGCATTAATTTGAACTACTTTTAAGCTTAGAGTGTATACATATCTTTTTTTCTTTCTTTCATAACTATGTTTGTGTAAATAAACATGACATACTTTATTAAGTGAAATAGAAATAAATAATTGTTCTTAAAAAATTCTTTTTATACCCTTCACCACAAAAAGTGGTGTCATTCCGTGTGTAATTTCTACGATATCCATTTCCGACCCCATAAAGTATAAACATTCTGACTTCTTACGCATAGCGAAGACGATTGAGCGATATCCGTCTGTCCGTCCGTTTAAGTGTTGAAATCAAGTTTGCCGAGGCAAAAAAATTAATATGTCAAACGATCAAATATGGTGTTTAAAGAGGTGCTATTGGAAATCAGCATGATCTCTGATTTTCTGTTTTAGGTTGGATTTTGCTAGAGCACATATGGATTGGACTATATCCAAATGGAGAACTGTTTTGTTTAGCCATGAATCTAAATTTAACTTAATAAATTCAGATGGAGTTTGCCACGTGAGAAGACCAAAAGGAAAGCGGCTACATTCTCGGTACTCAAAAGCCCCAATAAAGCATGAGGGTGTTTTTCGGCCAGTGGTGTTGGGCCCTTTGTAGAAATTCAAACAAAAATGGACCGTTTTGTTTACAAAGACATTTTAGCAACTCAAATGCTTAACTATGCTGAGTGGGAAATGCCACTTCGATGGATGTTTCAACATGACACAAACACTCATAGAAATTAGTCAATCGTCAGACTTAAATCCCATAGAGAACCTCTTTGGAATTTTAAAACGGAGAGTCGGAACTCGACGCTTTAAAAATAAACAGGAGTTAATGAACTGTCTAAAATCAGAGTGGGAAGCTATACCAACATCTATTCTATCGAATCTTATTGCATCTATGCCCAAAAGATGCGCTTAGGTCGTAAGAAACAAAGGATATCATACCAAATATTAAAAGTTGCTTAAGTTTTGAACAGCGAATTTTTAAATAATAAAAATATTTTCTATAAATTTATTTAAAGAAAAGATATGGGTCTATTATTACTTAGTGGGAAAAAGTTGCTTAGGCTTCGAACAATACTGTATATGCAGTACCAAATTTTTTTTATTTTTTAAATCTCTGGCACCTCAATATTTGCTTTTTTGATTGAAGTTACTTCACTAAACTAGATTTGCGTAGATGGTAAAGGGTATATAAGATTTGGCATAGCCGAATATAGCGCTCTTACTTGTTTTTATGTAAAATTATACACGTACACATATGCAGTACCAAAAATTTATTTTTTAATTCTCTTTTACTCCCATTTTAGCTTTTTTGATTGGAGTTACTTTACTAAATTAGATTTACATAAACATATGGTGAAGGGTATATAAGATTCGGCATAGCCGAGATAAGAAACAAATCACCTATTTTTGTATACGATTAATGTCTTTTTTACGGGTTTTTACACGGTTTTTCTGGCACCAATCTACGGTGAAAAAACAGAAGTGGGTATTCCCTATTTCGTTCTTAAACATTGGAACTGATAAGTTATCACTAATAGTCTTGTTTAATATAAACAATAGTGTTTAATACAAACCTTTACAGTTGTATACCGTTCAAACTGGGTATTTTATTTTGTATATTAAATTTTTCAAGACTGAGTTTGGATCTAGGACCCAGTAAACAAAAACAAAACAACCGTTTAGACCACTAAGCATAGTTTAGATTTCAGATTAAAATGTTATCCTTAAATTTTATTTGGACGTATCTAAGTGCAGCCTTAAATGCCACAACAGTTTTCATTTTCCTTATTTCGCCAAGTATTTGAAGCTTTAAAAATCAATTGCATTTTTTTAAAATATTTAGAAATTCTTGCCGGTAAAACCGTTAACATTAGAGATGACTATTACTGTATTTAATCAAAAAATCAAATGGTATTCGTTCTGCTCTCCTGCATTACCTTTAATTTAATGTAGAAAACATATATTAAAACTTTTCTATCCAAATTGACACAAATTTGTTTTTGTTTGCAATATAACTATCCGAAAGAAGGCATCATAAGTTTTTTTAATAAAAAGTAATTTTTACATGTCAGTGCCGTTTTACTGGGTACAAACATTTGAACTATTTTGCTTGTCGTTTTTTATATAAAACGTACTTAATTAGTAATTTTCAAAAGCATATTCGACTTTACTATCACCCTCTCGTTGGGGTTTGCAAGACGCATACAAACTCTTGGAGTTACATTAAAAGTTTATTTTTAACTCCAATGCTAAGATTATTTAAATTTAATTAGACCTTGAAATTTCTACAAAAAATGTGCTTACATGTGTAGGTTATTTCTTTTAGTTGGAGAGAAAATTAGCTCACATTTTTTTTGTTTACGTCAGTACTATTAAAGACAGCTTATAGCAAATGTGAATAAAAGAATAATTTTATCAAAAAAAATATACGGTTCTCCCTTCAGCCCTATAAAAACACAGCCAATTTTGAAACAAAATATAAAAGTTTATTGTAAAATCCTCGGAGTGCAAAGCACCGATCAAAAAGCGAAAACGGATTTTACGTTCACAATTGTTGGCTACATACCAGAGAACGGCACGAGTACATTGCAACCATGAGTATACCGCATACTTACTCTATATTTTGCATACTCGAGTATTTTAAACACCGCAATTAAAAGATGCGGTGTTTATTTTACCCATTCTTGTAAGTTTTTTTGTTGCAAGTATATTTAAAACAAAGAGCCTAAAAATAAGTCTCAAAAATATCGCAATCATGCTATAAACACAATCTTGTCATCCGACCATCGACTGCAAGAAGTCAAAAATAGAATACATGCGTGCTTATGAGAATAATTCTTTTAGCCGTTACACGACTACCGAATACACGGCCATGAATCAAGAAAACAAGATTGCGCATTCAGCCGTTCAAAAAATTTTTCTACTGCGCATCTACGTCACAATAGAATGAAAATGAGTGTTTGTTGTAAAAAGTGTAGGAGATTTTTGGCGGAAAACTGGAAATAATTGCATAACTTCTAAACGGGTGCACCGATTTGAACAAAATTTTAAATGGGAAGAAAAAAGATATAGTCGAGTAAAAATTTTGTGTTTGGGTTTGAAGATTTAGAAGAAAAATAGCTATTTCGGACTACCAAAGTTTCAAATTTTCTTTTTATATAATAATTTTTAATCACCTTAATGCCAAATAACTGAAAGTAAAATAAATTTTATTACTGTTGTTATTTTTGGCCACCAAATTTCTATTTCTGTGTGTACAATCTTATGTTTTAAGCTAATAAGGCCTAAATTTATCCATGTAAATAAAAACTATTTTTGTTACATGTTTCCCCAACGTTTCGTGAATTTTTTGTTCACTTTCTCAAGGGGTCGTCTATTTAATTAAAAGAAGAAAATTTAACACAGTCACAATTAAAAACAATTACCACGAAAATGTACAAAAATATGTTACTTACAGTATGACAGTACAGTTTACATTAATAAATTAACAATTTTTGATAAAAATAACAAAAAAGCAAAATTAAACATGAATTAACAAACAAAAAATTTTTTAAACTTTAAACTGTTGCTTAAAATAATGCGAGTTTATAACTGGCGCTTAAATTGTCTGTGTCCTCTTTAATGTTCATTGTTTTGTTTATTTGTTGTTGTATTCTTAAGCTTTCTATGATGTATCTCTTTTTCTCGTTGTTTACTTTGTCTAGTATTTTTATGTTGTCAAAATCAGGCTTATGTTTTGTTTGCGTTACATGCTGAGACAATGCTGTATTTTCTCTGTTTTTGTTGACATCAGCTTTGTGCTCATTTAATCTTGTCTCTAAACTTCTCTTAGTTGTTCCAATGTAAATAAGATTGCAGTTATTGTTTTCATCTCCTTTACATTGAATTTCGTAAATTACATTGTTTTGCTGTAGTTTTGTTATTGGTGTTTTTGTTTTTGTAAAAATTGCATTTAATGTTTTGTTTGGCTTGTACGCAAAGCTTATGTCAATTTTATTTATTGTTGTTTTTATACTGTTGTTGTCGGTTAAGCCAGGTATGTATTTTACACTGTAAAATTGTTTTTCTATGTTGGTGTTACCATTGTTGCTGTTTTGTATTGGTTTGTATGCTGATATTAGAGACTTAATTAATTTTATGGGGAAACTGTTATTGATTAATATGTCGGTAATTTTTTGAATATTTTGTGGATGGTATATATTGTCGCTGATGTCCAGTACTCGTTGTATAAGGTTTTTGGCCGTGTTTATTATTTGGGATTTTGGTTGCGTTGCATTAAAATTTATTATCCTGCCTGATGAAATTTCCTTTTTATACCAGTCAAATGTTATTTTGTTTTCATTTTTAATCAACATCATATCAAGGTATGTTATCCTATTGTCCGTCTCTTCTTCCATAGTAAACTTAATTTTTGGATGGTATTTATTTAATGTGTCAAGTATTTCTTCTTTGTCGTCAATGTTGATTATAGCTAAAATATCATCTACGTATTTTGCTACGTACTTTATTTTAATATTTCTGCTCTTCAATTCGGCTAATGCTACGTCCAGTAAGTTGTCTAATACGATGTCGGCAACTGTAGGTGAGAGCGGGTTTCCCATTGGCATACCAAATATTTGATTATATACTTTGTTGTCGTATACAAAATAATTGTTGTCATATAGGCAAAATTTTAAAACTTCTAAAAATTTTGAACGTGGTATTTTTGTTTTTGCTTTTATTAAGTTCCACTTATCCATTATGTTGTTAATAGCAGTGTTAATTGGTATATTCGTGAAGAGTGAAATGACGTCAAAAGAAACTATAGTGTCATTGGCATCCAGTTTTATATTTTTCAGTTGTTGTTTTACTTTGAAAGAATTTTTTACGTTATATTTATCTGAGATTATGTTTTTGAGTATTGATCCTACGTATTTGCTGAGCTTATAACATGGTACTTGAACTGATGAAACTATGGGTCTTAGAGGCATGTTGGTTCTATGTATTTTCGGTAGTCCATAAATTCTCGGAGCTGTTGCGGCGGAACAAAATTACCGACATATTAATCAATAACAGTTTCCCCATAAAATTAATTAAGTCTCTAATATCAGCATACAAACCAATACAAAACAGCAACAATGGTAACACCAACATAGAAAAACAATTTTACAGTGTAAAATACATACCTGGCTTAACCGACAACAACAGTATAAAAACAACAATAAATAAAATTGACATAAGCTTTGCGTACAAGCCAAACAAAACATTAAATGCAATTTTTACAAAAACAAAAACACCAATAACAAAACTACAGCAAAACAATGTAATTTACGAAATTCAATGTAAAGGAGATGAAAACAATAACTGCAATCTTATTTACATTGGAACAACTAAGAGAAGTTTAGAGACAAGATTAAATGAGCACAAAGCTGATGTCAACAAAAACAGAGAAAATACAGCATTGTCTCAGCATGTAACGCAAACAAAACATAAGCCTGATTTTGACAACATAAAAATACTAGACAAAGTAAACAACGAGAAAAAGAGATACATCATAGAAAGCTTAAGAATACAACAACAAATAAACAAAACAATGAACATTAAAGAGGACACAGACAATTTAAGCGCCAGTTATAAACTCGCATTATTTTAAGCAACAGTTTAAAGTTTAAAAAATTTTTTGTTTGTTAATTCATGTTTAATTTTGCTTTTTTGTTATTTTTATCAAAAATTGTTAATTTATTAATGTAAACTGTACTGTCATACTGTAAGTAACATATTTTTGTACATTTTCGTGGTAATTGTTTTTAATTGTGACTGTGTTAAATTTTCTTCTTTTAATTAAATAGACGACCCCTTGAGAAAGTGAACAAAAAATTCACGAAACGTTGGGGAAACATGTAACAAAAATAGTTTTTATTTACATGGATAAATTTAGGCCTTATTAGCTTAAAACATAAGATTGTACACACAGAAATAGAAATTTGGTGGCCAAAAATAACAACAGTAATAACCAATTATCGGATAGCTAGCCGAAGAGAACAACTTTATTTAATTAGAATCTGGTTTTTAACACTGTTACTTTTATAAAACAGAACATGAATAACTTTTTTCAAAACATAACTTTCAAATATGATGGTGAGACCTGCAGGACTATGAAGGAATACTGCAACGAGATAAAAAGACTGGCACAAAAACAACAAAGACTTCGATTTTTACTATCGTGTAGGACGTATGGTTTAGTACCTAATCACACAAAAAACACAACAACACAAGTAACAAAATTGTTCACATGTGGGACTGTCAAAGGTAAACTCACAAAAATTGAATACAATTTTCACAAAAAAATTCTTAACCTCGAAATATCACAGACTAACAACGATTTAAAATCAATTAGAAGAAAACTTTACATTCTTAAAACAGGTATTCAAAATTTTGTGACAACAGAGGACTTTGAAACATTTATAAAAAAACAAACAGAGAGAGCAAGACACATAATGACAAATACCAAAGAAAAACAAATAAAAAAGTTAAATACACTTAAAGAAAAACAATTTAAAAAACATGGACTAATTTTTAATGAACATTGGTTTGAAAATAGAACTAAAATAGAAATACCGTGGGAATATAAGTGGCTATTGTCTCTTGGGAAGAAATTTGCGATACCCGTCAATAAACAAAGTTTTTCACCACTACATGTGATAGCAGATATTGAACAGTGCATCCAACAAATTAAAGATAGCAGAGTTGGCGAAAAAGAACTAACAAGAACAAAATTAGCCAACAGGGTTACACAATTTAAAAGAAATATAAATAACAATCAAAAAGAAAAGTTCATTTTAGCTGTTTTTGAAAAAACAAAAAAGTTTTTACGCAAACATAAAGACATAATTCTAACA
The DNA here is from genome assembly GCA_916610165.2 of Gymnosoma rotundatum. Classification (NCBI taxonomy): domain Eukaryota; kingdom Metazoa; phylum Arthropoda; class Insecta; order Diptera; family Tachinidae; genus Gymnosoma; species Gymnosoma rotundatum. The sequence goes on from OU744338.1 coordinate 52,391,028, forward strand.
CAAGCAGACAAAGGTAATAAAACGGTGGCAATATATAAACAAGATTATGTTAAAAAAATGGAAAAATTACTAGAGGACAAGAACACATATCGAATTACAAGAATAGACCCTACTCCAAAATTAATAAAAACAAATAACCAGATAATAAATGAATTACATAAAAAAGAATATATAGACAACTGGCAAAAACACATACTTACTTGTTCCGCCGCAACAGCTCCGAGAATTTATGGACTACCGAAAATACATAGAACCAACATGCCTCTAAGACCCATAGTTTCATCAGTTCAAGTACCATGTTATAAGCTCAGCAAATACGTAGGATCAATACTCAAAAACATAATCTCAGATAAATATAACGTAAAAAATTCTTTCAAAGTAAAACAACAACTGAAAAATATAAAACTGGATGCCAATGACACTATAGTTTCTTTTGACGTCATTTCACTCTTCACGAATATACCAATTAACACTGCTATTAACAACATAATGGATAAGTGGAACTTAATAAAAGCAAAAACAAAAATACCACGTTCAAAATTTTTAGAAGTTTTAAAATTTTGCCTATATGACAACAATTATTTTGTATACGACAACAAAGTATATAATCAAATATTTGGTATGCCAATGGGAAACCCGCTCTCACCTACAGTTGCCGACATCGTATTAGACAACTTACTGGACGTAGCATTAGCCGAATTGAAGAGCAGAAATATTAAAATAAAGTACGTAGCAAAATACGTAGATGATATTTTAGCTATAATCAACATTGACGACAAAGAAGAAATACTTGACACATTAAATAAATACCATCCAAAAATTAAGTTTACTATGGAAGAAGAGACGGACAATAGGATAACATACCTTGATATGATGTTGATTAAAAATGAAAACAAAATAACATTTGACTGGTATAAAAAGGAAATTTCATCAGGCAGGATAATAAATTTTAATGCAACGCAACCAAAATCCCAAATAATAAACACGGCCAAAAACCTTATACAACGAGTACTGGACATCAGCGACAATATATACCATCCACAAAATATTCAAAAAATTACCGACATATTAATCAATAACAGTTTCCCCATAAAATTAATTAAGTCTCTAATATCAGCATACAAACCAATACAAAACAGCAACAATGGTAACACCAACATAGAAAAACAATTTTACAGTGTAAAATACATACCTGGCTTAACCGACAACAACAGTATAAAAACAACAATAAATAAAATTGACATAAGCTTTGCGTACAAGCCAAACAAAACATTAAATGCAATTTTTACAAAAACAAAAACACCAATAACAAAACTACAGCAAAACAATGTAATTTACGAAATTCAATGTAAAGGAGATGAAAACAATAACTGCAATCTTATTTACATTGGAACAACTAAGAGAAGTTTAGAGACAAGATTAAATGAGCACAAAGCTGATGTCAACAAAAACAGAGAAAATACAGCATTGTCTCAGCATGTAACGCAAACAAAACATAAGCCTGATTTTGACAACATAAAAATACTAGACAAAGTAAACAACGAGAAAAAGAGATACATCATAGAAAGCTTAAGAATACAACAACAAATAAACAAAACAATGAACATTAAAGAGGACACAGACAATTTAAGCGCCAGTTATAAACTCGCATTATTTTAAGCAACAGTTTAAAGTTTAAAAAATTTTTTGTTTGTTAATTCATGTTTAATTTTGCTTTTTTGTTATTTTTATCAAAAATTGTTAATTTATTAATGTAAACTGTACTGTCATACTGTAAGTAACATATTTTTGTACATTTTCGTGGTAATTGTTTTTAATTGTGACTGTGTTAAATTTTCTTCTTTTAATTAAATAGACGACCCCTTGAGAAAGTGAACAAAAAATTCACGAAACGTTGGGGAAACATGTAACAAAAATAGTTTTTATTTACATGGATAAATTTAGGCCTTATTAGCTTAAAACATAAGATTGTACACACAGAAAGTAAAATAAATTTGTTTTCAAAATAAAATTAACACCGAAATGTTTAAAAAAAAGTTAAATTTTTATTTTATTTTCTTTTTTTGGTAATGCTGTAGTCTTTAAGCTCCGCATTAAGTTTTCGAATTTTAAAATACATTTTTGATCTAAAAAAAAGCTTTTTTACTTTTTCATCACATTTAATATGATGAGCCTGTTTAGTTAAATCTTTTACAAAATCTTGTTTAATTAGAAGACCGTCTTTATTATTTTTTTGAAATATTTGGTTCAGATCTTCAATGTGTTTCATAGTTTCAGGTGTCGGCTTTATAAGTCCGCCCTCAGATACATGATCAACCCACGAATACGTTGGACCTTCCTCGTTTTGTGCAACTGCAATATCTGGTATATCATTTTTAAGTTTGTGGCAAATATAGCCTGCGAGGTTTTCGAGACCATCATACTCTAATTCGGTTAACTCTTTGTCACTTGCTTCTTCGTCGTTCACATTTACATTAAAAACTGCAATTATTTTGCCTGCAATAAAGAAGCTATGAAATTACAATTTGACACTTTTGGAATGAAGTAAAAATTACCAGTAAGAGGCTCTTCCAGGTCTGGAATATCATCGCATTCAATATTTCCATTATTTGATATGATGATATGTATTGCTTGGGTAATATCTTCTTCACACCATTTTGTGCGTCTGACGCCTGCCTTCAATTTTGAAATTTGCCCTTTAGTAAAAATGACTAAAAGTTTTTTTTTCCAAATTGTTTAATTCGAAATGAGTCTTCGTCAATTTAGTTTTTAAATCATTGATTTTAAATTCATAGATTTTATAATCTCTCCTTTTTTGTTCTTCCAAAGCTCTTAATTCTGCTTCTTATTTTTTCAAAGTGTTTTTTAGGTCAGAATTCTCTTTAAGAAGATGTTCTCTGAAAGTAAATATAAGAATATGAAGAATCCATCAAAACTAATATTCAACAAACCTTTCCTTTTTTAAACACTCTATTTCATTATTATTATTAGGGCAAATGTTATCCTTTTGGCTTTCAACAAATTCTTCATGTTCTGGATGTTGTTCTTTAATAACTTCAGTTTCCATAACCTGCACTTCTGGCCTTTTTATATCTAGTAAAAAAAATGCCATTATATGTAATTTGTCAGTATTGAATCTTTATTTTTACATTTGGTAACATGCTCTGCGTTTTGTTCTTTAAGAAGCATTTCAATAATTTTTTTGTTTTCACGCTTTTGGATTCGAGTTGCTTGTTTCTTGTAAGCCTCTTCATTTTTAGGAGATACATTACGGATTGTGGGCACAGCGCCGCACTTCAAGATTCTTTTATTAGTAAAACCTTATTATGGATTCGTAAAAATTGAACTCTTAATTTTTATCAATATTATATAATAAACTTACCCATCTCATATTGCAAGTTGTTTTCAAAGTCCTCCGGTTTAAAATGTTCCATGCAGAAATGCGACGTTTTTACATTGAATTTTTCCTTGCGGTCACAAAAATATAACCACTGTTTTAATAGACAAGGGCGCGAAGGAAAATTGAAAAAGCTTATTTTGCATACTTTTGAATTGTTTCCATTTTTACATTGTTTCCATTTTACAATTTTCACCGTTTTTATTTAATTTTGTTGCTCTTTCCATACACGAATGAAGTTTGTTTACAAAAAATAGTCTATTCCTACGTCACGCATTAGAGGGAGATCGCAATACAACAAACTAACGGACCTGCGCAATGCGCAATCTTATTTTCTTGATTCATGATACACGGCTACATTTGTAGCTCGTAGCCAACTGAGGCTAATTTCTACTTTTCTTGGCTACAAAAAACAGATTAGTGCTGCCAATACAATACATTTATTATGTATGTGATGGTGGTTTTAAAAACGCAATACATTATTAAAAACGCGAAAAACTTTTATAGTAGCACCATTGAAAAATAATACTCATCTGTTCATTTGTTTACATTTTTCATTTACTATTTATTTGGCGCATTTTTCATTTACTTTTTGTTTGTGAAATTTTCCATTTAGTTCTTTTTTCATCAATTTCAATAAACAAAATCAGTACTTAACTGATTACTTTCAACGTAAGTAACCTTTTACATCAAAGATGCTAAATGCAATATCACTAATAGAAAATTTATTTATCGCCAAAAAATTTCTTGGCTTTTGTTATTTTTTTATTTAATAAATATACATTGAATTGGAACATTCTTTTGATTTCCATAATCTCTAAGCGTCCGTTTTTTAATTCGTTTTTTTTTTTAGTTGCATGTCTTTTAAGAAATGAAACTAAGCACCTGCAGGCATTTTTTTTTAATTTTCTTTTGTTTATTTATGTTTTGCACCGTAAAATCATACGTTTTTCTTTTCGAACATAAGTTGGAAAAAGAGCAAATCGCAAGCAAAACGCGTGAGTTTCAGAACATGTAAAACAAAAGTTGGCGTTTTTGAAATCGCAAGTGAAACATCCGAGTGTCAGAACATGGCTGTTAAACTCATCAATACTCAAATGAAATGGGTATAGTAAATACTCGCACAAAAGAAAAGCGGTGGCGATCACACCGCAACCGCATTTAAGATGAGTATTAAATTTAATTTAATTTAAAAATTTTTTAAGAATAAATTTCTTAATAACCACCACCTTAAGTTTTCCAGTTTAGAGGTAAATATCATTAAAAAAAACTCATAATAATATTATTAATCTGATATCAACTCCCCTAGGAGGTTTAGGAAACTCCTATAGCTTATCAGGTATGTGATGGAAATAGATCGATTTGAAAACGATTCGTTTTGAGATAAATTTTAAACAAAAGTAAAGAAGTTACTACTTGTAGAAACGGAATGGAGAGTTATTGAAATATATATTGAAGGTATTAAAAAAACGAAAATAGTAAGGAAATCACAACAATTTACGGTTTTAAGTCGTCTCAATTTCGAAATCCATTACATACCTGTATGCTTTTTTTTTGCGTATGTGAAAATCCTCACAAAGCTAGAGGTAGTAGATTTCATTTCTATGCATTGTCGAGCATAGTAATTCTAATTAAAATACATAGATCGGAAAAGATATGTATTTATTAAAGGGGTGTATGCCAATTTTTATATATTCAAAAACGGAAAAAAGTTATTGCACTAATGTACATTCATATCTGATAATTAGCTTTTTAGTACTCAACTGCATTTTATTTACTTATTGATAGTGCATTTATAAAACTTTGGAAATAACAAATATGTGTTATGAACACCTTTAAAAAGATAAGAGTAGAAATTTCCATTCGCATATCATTGATGTTTTCATATTCATAAAATTTAATAATTATATTTTGCTTCAAGATTAATTCGCTCAATTATTAATAGAACGTCATAACTCAAAAAAAATATGATTCGAAGATAATCGTAGTTTAAGTTTTTGATTCGTTCTCACCATCGAGAAAAACATCAGACTGCTTAAGTTCTCACTACAATTAGTAAAATGATTAATAATTAAAAATCAATTTAAGAAAAATTTCATCAATTTATATGTATATTGAAGGGGAACACTTGGACAAACTATGTGGGATCTTTGAATTATGACGTTATTGCTGTAAAAAGTTATCCGCTACCGTATCATAAACTAAAATGTATCGTTAATAATGAAAAAAAGAACTGAGTTTTACTTAAAACAATTTTTCATCAACACAACCATAACTCAAAAAAGTCTACGTTGTGAAGTTAACAATCGAAAATTCACCATAATATCACATTAGAAAAATTTCACCGAAATATTTATGTTTCAGTAAAAAATTATTTTTCATTATAAACTGTAAAAATCTAAACTAAATTATCGTCCAAAAAACTAACAAAAATAAATTAAAAATTTGGCGTTGACACTTAGTTTCAGAGTTATGGACCTCCAAAGTTTGTACATATGTATGGCATATATCGAGTATTTTATGACGGAATGAGACAGTATGGGCATTACGAAAAGGTAATTGCATTACCTATTTAATTAAAAAGGACAAGAATAAACTACTAGATGGATTTGAACAAAATTTTGTGAGGTGGTCCCTTAGAAACTTGATTCCAATATAGAATACTTTTGTTTTGTAAAAATAAGTCATTTCCGCTACCGTATCATAAACTAAAATGTATCGTTAATAATGAAAAAAAGAACTGAGTTTTACTTAAAACAATTTTTCATCAACACAACCATAACTCAAAAAAGTCTACGTTGTGAAGTTAACAATCGAAAATTCACCATAATATCACATTAGAAAAATTTCACCGAAATATTTATGTTTCAGTAAAAAATTATTTTTCATTATAAACTGTAAAAATCTAAACTAAATTATCGTCCAAAAAACTAACAAAAATAAATTAAAAATTTGGCGTTGACACTTAGTTTCAGAGTTATGGACCTCCAAAGTTTGTACATATGTATGGCATATATCGAGTATTTTATGACGGAATGAGACAGTATGGGCATTACGAAAAGGTAATTGCATTACCTATTTAATTAAAAAGGACAAGAATAAACTACTAGATGGATTTGAACAAAATTTTGTGAGGTGGTCCCTTAGAAACTTGATTCCAATATAGAATACTTTTGTTTTGTAAAAATAAGTCATTTCGGAAAAAAGATATGAGTGTGAAAGCACACAATTAAACCAGCGTAATGGTACTAAAACAGTTGTGTGCACATTTTATTTTTGTAAATTGATAATTTTAAACACTATCTACAGAACTGTGAAATAAATATTTAAAATCACATTTTTCTAAATTTGAATTTTAAGAAATTTAGAAATTACACGCAGACGAAGTCGTGGGCACTACTAGTATCAAATAAATGAAGTTTAGCGGCATTACTATACAAAAAGAAAAAAAGATTTAGCAGAAAATCTTAAGTTAGCGAAGCCGTTATTTTCATACCATAAAGGAGAAAATCATTATGCTCGGCTGAAGGTCGGCTATGCCGAGAATCTTGAGTAAGCGAAACCATTGTTGGTTCTACCACAGAGTCGAAAGTTCTTGCGCTAGGCCAAGAGCCGGCTATGCAGAAAATCTTTAGTAAGCGAAGGTAGTGTTGGTCATACCATAGAGGAGAAAATAATAGCTTTTTTTGTGTTGTTAGCTGAGGTTTTTTTATATTTTTTTATTTATTTACATATAGTATATATATATAGGAGAGGTATTACAAAGCATTAATAATCCTGATTTTCAATTAAATAGGTATTAAAATATTAAATAACTTTAGTGGTACGAAACTCCAGAACTCAGGGTCAGCCCCAAATTAATTTTTTTGCTTAAAATTGTATTTTTCACCTTGTGCCACGTTTTTTCATTTTTGAGGTGCGTCTGTAAACTAGGTTTGTTCCAAATATTTTAATAAAAGAATATTGATAGTAATCGTTTAATTTCAATCGAACCAACAGGGCTCTACGTATCATGCATTTTAAAAAATCGCATATATTAAAATAAATTTGTTTATTATCACTTTAACCTATACAAAATTTGTTTCGTCATATAAAATGCCCTAAAAAAATGTTATTTTATATACATAAACTCCACCAAAAAATTTCTTTTACATTCACTTGCATTTAATACCCCAGAGGTATGTAAAGTTAAAACATTATATATATTTTTGGCTACGAAAATATTACGCACTACGTGCATCATTAATCGTAGCAGGAACATGCACTTCCAAGCCATCCATATCTTTCGTCAGGTTGATTTGGCAACCCAAACGAGAAGTATCTGTTAATTCATAAGCTAAATCCAACATATCCAATTCTTCATCACTGGGTTTATCAGGTAGTTTACTATAATCTTTAGGATTAAATATTAAATGACAAGTTGAACAAGTTAGTGTACCTTCACAAGCTCCAAAGCCATCTAAATCAATATTATTGTTGACAATAACATCTAGCAATGAATCTCCCTCTTTGCCTTTTGTTTTAATTTTATCACCATTTGCTTTGACAAAAGTAACATTTATACTAAAACACAAAAAATTGTAAATTTACCTTGCTTAGTAAACAAAATGTATTAATCCAAAAGCTTACTCCTGTTTTAAGGGCAATCCCACTGTAAAATATCGAACAGTTTTTTCATGTAATTGGGGCCATCCTTCCACATTAAAAAAGGCTGTTCCCACTGAGCGCCGTAAAAGAAAATTTGTACTTTTGTGTAAACTTATTCTGAGAGCCATTTTTTCTTTGTTATCGTTTAATAGCTACAGACATGAAATAGTTACTATTACCTAATAACGTATATAACTTCCTTATTCTCAACTGATTTCTACTTTAGTATTATTTCCGTTGTATCATCTATGTTTCCGTGACATCCAGAATAATAAAATAAAAGTACATTTAGCCAGTTAGAAGGTCTTCTAATATTATGTTAATTTTCTTTCATACGTCAATTAAAATGTATCAGGGATGGGGTAAGTTGGTACTTTTTTTGGTACAAATAGAGCTAGTGTGAAGGTATTCCAGTAATATATAAGGCCTCATTAGTCTTTAGTTTCTGTTGCTGTTCTGTTTTATAAATTATTGTGATTAGTTTTTCTGTAACAACAATGCAGCTCTTTATTATAAACAAAGGAAACACAATACACAACACAACAATAAAAAACTACAATTACAATAAAACTTTGGAAATTACAAAACAGAGTCTTTATTTAATAGTCACTTGTCTCAAAGTTAAAAATATTGTTTTTAATAAATCTTAAAGTTTCCCAACGAAGGTTGTTTTCTATTTGTAGTACTCTAATAATATTGCATAAAATACGCTGAGGATTCAGACATAAATGTGCGAAATTCCGTATACTTTTATTTCAAAGTTTAAGGCTATTTTAATAATAATAAAGTTGTATTTGAAACAGAACAATATAATAATTACTTTGTTTACTACAGTACCATACTTGTTTTCTTAGTACCATAAACCTATTTTATGTAACTCTGTAAAATAATATGATGATAGTCATATTAAAACTTTATTGAAGCCGCCACCGAACAAAATAGTACGCGCCGCCGCTGCCGATAAATGGGCCACGGCTTGTTTCTCTGCTATGGAGATGATAGCTCTGCATAATAATCAAATTAATTCGTTCAGTTTTGAGTTCTTTCAACTGAACCCGTTCGTTGTTGAACGAAACAGCACTATAGCAACCTTTTGGGCTTCGATCATGGAAACTATTTGGAATAACTTTGAATTAAAAAAGCCACCATTTGTAACTTTACCAGCTAAACATGGTAATTTTGGTAAGATGGCTTTACAAAATAAGAATATACTCCAAATAATCACATTATTAATTACAGTGCTAAAAATACACGCAACAATCGATAACTATTTTAGTAAACAAGGCCAACATGAACAGGAGTATAACGAGGTAGCAGCTTTGCTATCCAGATTAATGGCTAGACGTAAAAATTCTTTTAATAAAATGAAAGGTTTTAAAGATGTTTGTAAATTGAACGCAGCCCTATGTCGGTTATTGCGAGTGGATTTTAACCGCGACTTAGAGCATTTTCGGTGTGCATTGCCGGACGTGGAGTATGACGAGGGTACAAGCATACAATTGCCCACCAGGGACAGTTTAGATTTTGTACTTTTAAGACTTATAGCCATCTACGAGTTGTATCGACGTATCAACAGTTGCTGTTTGTCAGCAGCTGAATATTTCACATGCCAAATGCGTTCGTACTTCTTTTTTGAAATAAATACTTTGTTGCTAGCTGTATTGGCAAAAATTTATTACATGACCATAAAGTTGTTAAATCTTGCAGTAGAATTATACAACAATATCCTGCCGCACCGTCTAAAATTGCCTGTTAATACAAATTCTACATTTTCAAAAAAATTTCAATCACAATTTCCAACCAAACTAGAGGAGACTAAATTAAAAGCTTTAGGCGATAAAGTTTTGGCCGTCAAAGATCAAGTTCTAAATGTTTTATTGCATAATGAGGAAAGATTAGCACCTGTAAAAGCTCAAAATTTAAAAAAGGCTGATTTGGGAAAATATGTGGATCGTTCACCTAATCCAGAACAGAAAGCATTTCAAATTGAAAGCTTAAATTCAGTGGAAGCAATAAAACAATTTATTTTGGAGGAAAGTAAATCGAGAACCAAAAAGTTTAACGATTGCATAACAAATAAAATTCTTAATCATGAATGGGCTGGGGCTACAAAATTATTTGAACGTAAAGTACGCAACGGCGATGTTCAAAAAGCCGTAAACATATTTCGCAAGTTTTTAAGCTTAAAAATTGTATAAATAAATTCATAACTAGTACTAAATATAAATGAGCATTACCAACAAGTCCATCAAGCTCTGACTATAAAATAGGATACATTTCTTCCCTAATTTTACTTTAAATGCATTATCAAAAATAAATAAAGATCAGTTTTAAACTAAATTATAATCCGGTACTATTAATAGTATCAGATATATTGTTGGTGGTAAATTCCAATGTAGAACTGAAAATGAAACATTTTATTAACTAACGATTGTATATGACAATGACAACATGTTCTTTCTTTATAAAGTGATTAAGTGCGGGAAAGGTTTAGTTTGGAAACTATGCTATTAATTACGGAATTATTATATTTAGCATGTCCATTTACGGGTGATATGAAGAACTATTTTTTTATTTAATGATACAAGTATGGGCCTCAAGGCATATTGAATATCATATTGGTGTTAATGTGCATTTTTGCTATGTCTAAAAGGTGCTAGCGTGACCTTTCAAAAATCCTGAGTTTTCACTTCTTAGTCAATATAAACGGTTCCCAATAAAAGCGCCTGTATTTTGGAGTGTCGACAAGCATGACGTCAAACAACGACCTTCTTATCACCCAGAGTAAATTAGATATTAAATTTTGTAATTAAACGCCTCACTGTTATATCATTTAGCGCATTTGTTTTCGCAAAACTTTCACCATTATTACAATAGTTGAAAATTCGTTTTCTTAAATTGCATGATCTGTACGTGAAGACTGTCAAAAAAATTACCGTACAAATTATTTAACAAAATGGCGACAAATTTCAAATCGGGACTCTTGTTAGGGCACCCGATATAAGGCGTGAGAGTAAAAGTAAAGGAGATTATCGAAGACTACTGCCAGAATTTTCTTACTAATCACCATAATACTCCTTCAGCTAAACAATTAGTTCGCTATGCCCCGTCCAGCCATGCAATTTTTTTTTTAATTTTCTTATAAAATTGCATTCATGTCCACACATTCAAATATTGTTTCTGCAATTTCGGTATTAATTGCTTAGACGATAAAAATAAAAGAGAATTACATAATCATGAAACAGTGTACCCGTTTCTACTCGTCTTTCCTCTCTCACCAACAAACTCAAAAATTGCGCAACAAAAGTTGCAAAATGTGGACGAGGACGATTCATCTTATTCTCTGAAATGGTTGCAGAGTAGAAGAATTTAAATTCGGTTATTACGATACAATATTAATATATTGCAACAGTTCAATAGTTCATTATTATGGTTTAGCAGCGTTTTACATAAGTTTTTGCTAAATTAGTTTAAATATAAATAAAAGTTTTAAATAGCTTTGCATTTGAAAAAATAAGCACTTTCTTTTTTATTATCTTGATGAAATACTGTAATATTACAAACATAAAATTTCGGAAAATAATCCACAAATATTTTTTTTTTATATAATTATGTCAATATGTGCGCGTTTCTTTCTTAAATTATTTTTATGAAATGTGAAGAGAATTAAAACAAAATTCCTGATCAACAGTATTTTTTTTTCAAAATTGTTATAAAACGCACTTACAATCATATGTACATACTTATATGAATAAATAATGCAAATATATTTCAACGTAAATGTAGTTTGATAGCTGTTGAACTATTCTGTAAAGGTGCATATTTCTAAAAAAAAAGTTAAGAATTATTACACAATAAAATAGATCTTTAATAATATTAGCTCTTTTTAAAAATGTCAGATTTATGCAAAATAATACCTTCAGCTTATAATATAAATTCTAACAATTATATATTTTAACGCATAAATGTGACAAATATACGATCAGAGCAATTACTTTACACTTACCTTAACAAATCTTTTAAAATTTGGTAGAGTTTCATTAACATTTACTGTTGTATTACTTGAGGTATTTTTAAACTTGTAATGGGATTTGTCAGCAAATTTCAAACCATTATTGAGAGATAATTGTTGTATTTCGATGGCATCTTTCAAAGATTCCAACCATTGCCGATGTTCTTCAGTTAAAGTAATTTCAGCATCTGGATCAGTTTTTATTTCCGATTCGTTTTTAATAATATTTTCATCTTCAATTTCATCTTTTGTTAAGGCAGAATTTTCTTTTTTAATATTAATTTTGCCTAAAGAACTCGATATCCACTCTATAGCCGATATTTTACGCGGTAAAATTTTAGGCTTTGGCATTTGTAATGGCGGTTTTTTGCTAACAATAATTTCTTGTGTAGGCTCCATATCATTGCTGTCCTCGTCCACTTCAATAGTCCTAATTGGTTTTTTAGCTGTAGATGATTCCTTAAAACTAAATAAATCGTCCTTTTCTTCAGCTGTGTCCACGTCATCGTTTTTGCGAGATTTTTTCTCTTTCTGAGTATCACCAAACTTAAAGAGATCATCTTCATTTCCCTCGTCATCTTCATTTAAAACTGCAACTAAGGGTCTTTTGCGTGTTGAGGTTGAGGGCTGCTCTTCTGTTTTATTGGCTGAATTTAGAGTTTTATTTTGTTTCTTTTGTAAGAACACGTTATTGTTTGAGGTCTTGCCAATAGTCTCATTAGTGCCCTCATCCACTTTTCCCTTTTTTTTAGATTCAAATTGAAACAAATCTTGATCATCGCTTTCATTTAAATCAACACTCGCTTCTAATTTGCGCTTTCTTGGATTTTCAACTGCTGTTTCAGGTGTGGATATTTTACCAATTGATTTATCTTTGTTAGGAGTGGAATTCTGATTTTCTGGATTTACGTAAGGAGTTGATGTTACTAAATTTTCATTTGTTTCAGAAATAACTAAATCCATTGATTCAGTGTTTGAGCTAGGAGTACTCTTTTCATCAGTTAAATCGACTTGAGAAGATTCATTTGATGGATTTTTTGGGCCTGTCAAAGACATCGTTTGAGACATTTTAAAGCAAGGATTGCAATATTTATCTATTGAACAATTTAAAATTGCCAAACCGATTTCATATTCTGGTATAATGCGTTTGGAATTTGACTCTAAAAAATCTACATTAAAATAAAAGAAAGAACAGTAAAATAAAAAAATAATAATAAGTTATATTCGGCTTCCTGAAAGTCTTAGCACGTAAGTTTTTTTTTAACATACCTATAAAAAGTTATCGATTATGAAATTTAAAGCATTCTGCTTATTAAACATTTTTAAAAATTAAAAATCAGTAGAAATTAGATTGTAAAAAATAATCTTACCGGCAATGGTTCCAATCGTTTCAGAACTTTGTGTTTGAGTTGAAGGCGTATATTGTACAACACAAACTTTATCTTTTATTAGAAATGCTTTTTGTACACCTGTGTTGAGATCCTTGGAGGCACCACCAGCCAGCTTTACTATCGGGCTATACATATCAAAATGTTTGCGAGTCAAAAAAACAAAGGTAAGACCTTTAAAAAGTGAACGTCTCTTAGCCTTCGAACTTAAATCAATGCTATTATCTCCAAAGTCTGGCCTATACGATTCAGGTTTAGGAAGATGGGTTTTGATATTATTGACAGCACTTAATAAATCTCTCCAATAATTTAACGTAACTATCTCTTTTTGTTCGATAAGTGCATGCAGCAATTTCATTGTAATGGAAGCTTCTTTCATGGTTAAGTGGGTACAGTTAGAAGACCACTGATCCAGAATCTTTCCTCCTAATGACTCTATATACGTCCTTAGTCGCAAATTATCCTCTCTAGTCAATGTCGAAGCGACTGTTTGTATTGTCATGAGTTGAACTTTCCATATATTTTGTAAACGACCAAAACGTATTACGTCATTGTTTTTCAGAGATATTCTACGTCCTTTATCAATGGCCGTGTTGCTTTCAATGTTTTTGTTTAGAAAAGTGCCGTACTTCGAACCCAAGTCTTCCAATTCCAATTTAAAGTATTCATCACTTTCGACCAAATGAAAGGCAGCATGTGCACGGCTAACGCAAATATCATCATGCAATTCAACGTCAGCTCCTAAACGTCCTACGGAGTATTTAAGCTTTTCTGGCAAAAAACATACGGATTCGCCTGTAAATTGCAAATATGAGAAAAATTAAAATACCCACAATTTGCTATGTTACCGCTTGTTGCATGAGTAATAAACCACATTTTAATTATATGTTGTCAAAATTCTTATTGGTTTCTTTGTTAAAATATATCAAAATAAATTGTACAGAATCTAATTTCTTGCTTAATTTAAAATCTAAAAACATATAGTTTTAAGAAAATGCAAACAAATATATGTGTATTGTGTATACATTCGCTATAGATTGCAACAAAGCCGATAAATAAAAGCAAATGGCGGTAGAGCTGCCACTCTTAAGCAAACAGGAATTGATTAACTTTTACAACCCGTTTGCATTTGAGAATGTTGTCGTGATAATAAAAAAACGCATTAGTTGTCATAAATGCTGGCAATTGCTTTTGTAGTGTAGGAGTCAATACAATAATTAAGACAATTCATTATGAGCATAAAACCTCACGTTCTCGGAAAATTTCAAATACCCTTAGCATTTCTTCCTACTATTTTTGCATTTTTACTGTTATATGCAAAGAAAATTTTAATAATTAAAATAATAATTTAATTACAAATTTGTTTAGTTAAAAAAATTATAACAAAATTGTCGGCATACGTCAAATCACTGTCTTATAACCTGTCTTCAAAATATTCAAGACAATAATTTGGACATATGTATGTTAGTGGAAAACTGTGCATGTGTTGCTATTGTCATGAGATCATTGTCTATGTAAACAGAGGGTTATAGCGTTTACAACTAAGATTAAAAACAGTAAACTCGACTAAAATTTAAATGATAAGTTAGACAACATAAATTTTAAACAGAAGTATTGCTAGATACAAATTAACATTGAAAAGAATATGCTCATGTTTTCTTCAATGTTCCCTCGTGTGTATTTGGACCAACCAAATAATTCTCCCATCCTTCATTTTAGAGGAGTAATTTCGTCAAATACTTCGAACATAAATTTTTGATTAAAATTAAAAAAATGATTGAAAATAATGTACTAAGGCAAGGAATGTCTTGGTTTTTTGATAGCGCTTTTCGTTAAAAGTTGAGGAAATGTAAAACATACCGTTTTTTAAGGATTTTCCTCAAAAAGGTGGTATTCTTTTTTTGCTTATGTAATTTAAATTTACTTCAGTGCAAAAAAACTTAAGAGTTTTATAGTAAGGTCCAGATTTAATGTTAACAAATTTATTTCGGATATTTATGAAACTCAAAGTCATTTTAGTTGGTCAAATGTTAATTATTTATCCCCCATTGGTTTTCTAAAAGAAACACCATTTCTTCTCAAAAAATGTTCAGGGTATTCACAGGGGTTAGCCCAGCTACTATTATTATTACTATTACTATTACTTTATCATTAATTTTTTTCTTTTCTCTTCTATTTATAAGTTAGTTTTAAGTTAATTTTAAGCACACTTTTCCCCATGAGATCCTCTCTCAAATTATGTTAACCAAGTCTCGGGAGCAAAGACGTATTTTTCTTTTATTTCTATTTTTCCAATTAAAAATTCCAGATTATTGTAAGTATGTAACTGATTTTATTCGCTATTTTTAGGATAATACATTTTAGTCCTAAGTTTTCTTTCCTCTTATTGTTTCCAATATTGTATTATGTTTTATAAAAGGCTCAATAAATTAAACCTTAACCTTACTTCAGTACAAGTAAATTTGTTTAAATTATTTTAAAAACAATCCATATTAAATGCGAATAAAAGAAAAATTAGGTCAACAAATTAATTATTAATTAAAAATTAATTAATTAATTAATCTGTGCTCGAGATTTTATATGGCGAAGCACGTTGATTCGGTTGTGATTGAGCTGTGAATCATGAAAAGAGAGCAAAGTAATAATATTGGGCTCCTTGTAAACATAGTATAAATGATTTTCTGTCATCACTACAAATATAATACTTTTTTGAACAACTATTCCAGGCAATCTGTCAAAATTAAAGTGTTTTTCTTTTAATCGTGCTGTGTACTGCTGGACTAATTGATATTTTTGTAAAAGTTTGCAATAACTAACAACTTTCCAGGATGTCGTCTTCTATAGAAATACCTCTTCGTGATACAGATGAGGTAAATTGTTAACTTTTAACAAAACAAAACGAATATTAATCTTTTTTCTTATTAAGGTAATAGAGGTTCATCCCGATCAGTTACCGGAATGCCAAGAAGTCTTGAGCATTTTAAGACAGGAACGTTCTCAACTTAATACTTGGGTTAATGTAGCAGTACGTATATATTGGTATATTTTCCTTGGAGTATCTTTTTAATTTCGTTTGTTTAAAATTTCAGTTGGCCTATTATAAGCAAAACAAGACTGATGATTTTATTCGTTTATTAGAGACTGCCAAGGTGGATGCCAACAAAGATTATAGGGATTATGACAAAGATCAAATGCGATGTTTTGACATGTTGGCAGCCCATTATGTACAGGAAGCTAATCGCGAAAAATCCAAAGACAAGAAACGAGAATTGTTCATGAAGGCTACAAATCTCTATACCACTGCTGATAAAATTATTATGTACGACCAAAACCATTTGTTAGGTAGAGCATATTTTTGTCTTTTGGAGGGTGATAAAATGGAGCAAGCTGATGCTCAGTTTAATTTTGTATTAAATCAATCGCCCTCTAATATTCCATCACTTCTTGGTAAGGCTTGCATTGCTTTCAACAAAAAGGACTACCGAGGTGCTCTGGCTTTTTACAAAAAGGCTTTGCGTACTAATCCCAACTGCCCAGCTAATGTTCGCATGGGAATGGGTCATTGCTTTTTAAAAATGAACAATCAAGAAAAAGCGAAATTGGCCTTCCAGCGTGCTTTGGAACTAGATCCAAATTGTGTGGGTGCTCTTATAGGTTTGGCTATCCTAAAGTTAAATCTTCATGAGCCCGAATCTAATAAAATGGGTGTACAAATGTTGTCTAAGGCTTACACTATCGATTCAACCAGTCCTATGGTCTTGAACCACTTGGCTAATCATTTCTTTTTCAAAAAAGATTACCAGAAGGTTCAGCATTTGGCTTTGCACGCTTTTCACAATACCGAAAATGAAGCTATGCGTGCAGAGAGCTGTTATCAATTGGCAAGAAGTTTTCATGCCCAGTGCGATTACGATCAAGCTTTCCAATACTATTATCAGTCTACGCAAATAGCACCAGCTAATTTTGTATTACCCCATTACGGATTAGGACAGATGTACATATATAGAGGTGATACTGAAAATGTAAGTAAATAGATAAGATTAATTAAGAGGGGTCCTTAAAATTTTTATCAAATATATACATAAATTTGTCTGAAATTATTTCAGTCAAGCAAGCTTTTAAATCTTAAATTTTTTAATTTTTAGGCCGCGCAGTGCTTTGAAAAAGTGTTAAAAATTCAACCAGGCAATTATGAGACAATGAAAATTCTTGGTTCTCTTTATGCAAACTCGAATTCCCAGACTAAACGTGACATGGCCAAAGCTCATTTAAAAAAAGTTACCGAACAATTTCCCGATGACGTTGAAGCTTGGATTGAGTTAGCTCAAATTCTAGAACAAAACGATTTGCAAGCTTCGCTGAGTGCTTATGCAACAGCTTCAAATATTTTAACGGATAAAGTTAAAGTTGAAATACCAGCTGAGATTCTAAATAACGTAGCAGCTTTACAATATCGCATGGGTAACTTAAAAGTTGCTAAAGAACGTTTAATGGAGGCATTGGAAAGGGCTAAATCAGAAGCACCAAATGACGCACAATATTATGATTCTATTTCAGTAACAATGACGTATAATTTGGCACGTCTTAATGAGGCAATGAGTTGTTTCGATGTGGCCGATAAACTGTATAAAGACATTTTAAAGAAACATCCTAACTACATTGACTGTTACTTGCGTTTGGGTTGCATGGCTCGTGATAAGGGCTTAATTTTTGCAGCATCAGATTTTTTTAAAGACGCTTTAAATATAAACAATGATAATCCAGATGCTAGGTTAAAACAATTTTTATTTTTATATTTTGTGCATTAATGTTTAAAATTAATTATTTCAGATCATTATTGGGAAATTTGCATTTAGCTAAAATGCAATTCGCTTTAGGCCAGAAGAATTTTGAAACAATATTGAAGAATCCTGCTACATCTCAAGATGCTTACTCTTTGATAGCTTTAGGTAATTTTTCACTGCAGACCTTACACCAGACTATAAAAGATAAAGACAAGGAAAGAAAACATCAAGAAAAAGCCTTGGCCATTTATAAGCAAGTTTTACGCAATGATCCACGCAATATTTGGGCTACTAACGGTATTGGCGCAGTTTTAGCTCATAAAGGTTGTGTCATTGAAGCTCGTGATATATTTGCGCAAGTACGAGAAGCCACCGCAGATTTCTGTGATGTATGGTTAAATATTGCTCATGTCTATGTAGAGCAAAAGCAATATATCAGTGCCATACAAATGTACGAGAATTGCATGAAGAAATTTTATAAACACCATAACATAGAGGTAATGCAATATTTGGCTAGAGCTTACCTAAGGGCCAATCGCCTAAAAGAAGCTAAAATGGTGTTATTAAAGGCTAGACGAGTTGCTCCACAAGATACGGTATGCTTTCCCAGAAATGGCCATACTTTTATTGAACACTTTTTTTACATATAGGTTTTGTTATTCAATATTGCTGTAGTTCTACAACGTTTGGCCATGGCCATATTGAAAGATGAAAAATCCACTTTGGAAATTGTCTTGCAAGCTGTGCACGAATTAGAATTGGCACAAAAGTAAGTCGTTGATCTTCCCATAAAGTTTTTTCAAATTTTTAACTATTGACAGATACTTTCAATATCTCTCAATACATGGCGATAAAACGCGTTTTAATATTGAAGTGGCTGGCTTAGAGGCCAACCAATGTCAAGATTTGTTGTCACAAGCTCAATATCATGTCTCCAGAGCTCGACGCATTGACGAAGAGGAAAAGGCTCTTAAACGCAAACAAGAGGAAGAACGCTTGGCCTTTAAACTACGCCAAGAAGAAGAGCGTAAACGACGTGAAGAAATCCTAAAATCTTCACGAGAACAGATGTTAGCAAAACGTCAAGAATATGTTGAAAAGACCAAGAATTTGATTATGACTCTCGAAGTACCACAGGAAAAGGAACGTAAGAAAGGTCAGTTTATAACAACTCACCTTTTTGTTTTCTTTAAATTTTTTTAAATATTGGTTTACTATTGGTTTGTAGGTGGTGGGCGACCCCGCAAAGATGACATTGTTTCAGATTCCGAAGATAGTGATGCTCACATGGAAGGTGGCGAACGACCGCCCAAGCAAAGGAAATCTAAGGGAGAACGCAAGAAAAAAGAAGGTGGTGGACGTAAACGAAAAGCTGTTACTTATGACAGTGATAGCGACGGTGGTCGAAAGGAAAAAGCTCAAAAAAAGAAAAAACAAAGCAAAAAAATGGATGAAAAACT
Organism: Gymnosoma rotundatum; assembly: GCA_916610165.2. Lineage (NCBI taxonomy): Eukaryota > Metazoa > Arthropoda > Insecta > Diptera > Tachinidae > Gymnosoma > Gymnosoma rotundatum. Next base: position 52,410,716 of record OU744338.1, read on the forward strand.
TTCGGCGAAGCAGCGAATGAAGATAGTGTCTAAGGCAACAATATCTACTAGCGAATCAGATAGCGATACTGGTAGTGGAGCTCCAAAACGTAAGCGCAGCACCAGCCGATCTGGTAGCGGCAGCGCTTCAGATGCTAGTGCTGGCAGTGTTAAACGTGCACGCAAGCGCATTGTTTCAGGCAGTGATTCAGATGCATCAAAGTCCGGCTCAAAATCTAGATCCGTATCAAGATCTCGATCGCGTTCTCGTTCAGAAACACGCTCTAAGTCCGGCAGCCGTTCTCGAAGTCGTTCCAGATCGAAATCTGGCAGTCGTTCACGATCTCGATCTGTTAGCCGTTCTAGATCACGTTCAAAGTCAGGCTCTAGGTCAGGTTCGAACTCAAAATCTGGCTCGGATCATAGTCGTTCGGCTACACCGGACAGTAATTAGATTTATGAGCTCAAATATTTTTATGTTTGGAGTTTTTATTCTATTGACATTTAAAATAAATAATAAATGTGTTAAAAAAAATACGTATTTTAAAATTAGTTGTGTTAAAGCAAAAATCATTTCCTAATTTTCGTTTTCATCACCCTTATCGTGTTTGGCGTTTTCGTAGCAAGAACCTGGCGTTTTTTTAAAGTTTCGTAATAGATTAAAGATAGCTCGTAACGGTTATCATTAATCTATTACAAAATTGTCGTATTCGAAATACGCCTACTCCAAACACGAAGGGGTGATTATACGAAACTGCATTGTATTTCATAGCAATTTGCATTATTTAAATATGATTTTTACAAATGCCATAATATGAAGATTTAAATCTTTGAATAAATATGCTGATTCATAAAACCTAGTATATTTATTTAGTTATATATTAAAACATGTCAACATATTTTATGCAATTCTCAATAAAAAAAAATCAATCGAGATCAAACTTTCGATTATTTAAATAGAAAAATTAAATTTTTGCGTTTAAATTTAATAAATTACAACATTTCCAATGTTTAGTGCTTGGCAAACATTTAGTTAAAATATCAGCTACATTATTCTCTGTTGGGACATATTCTAGATGTAATTCGTTAACTTTTATTTGTCTTTTATATCTAATATCAATGTGTTTACTTCTTTTTAGAGTCATTTGACTGTTGGTCAGGTATTGAGCTCCTTGGTTGTCACAATTTAAAATGGTTTGCGTTCTAATAAAATCTTGAAAACCCATTTCGTTCAACAAAAATATGTCAATCGATCAGATATAGTTTCGAAAAAAGGGCTATTGGAAATCAGCATGATCGGTTCATGTCCTTTGAGACAGCAGGCAAAACACCACGCCTACCTCCAATTTTTTCCACGTCATTTGGAACAATAAAGTAACTCCAAAAAAAAATATGAATATACTAGGCGATAGAGAATTAAAAAATAAGAAAAAAAAACATCGAGTAAAAATATTGGCGCTCGCCCATATATTCCGAGTTACGGGGATCAGAAATTTTCAAATTTTTTTTAAACATCAATATGGGTTTCAGTTTAAAGCCTCTGAAGAGATCTTTAAGAAAGTACTAAAACTTTTGAAAAAACGGTTAACCTATTAAGAGCCGATGTCAATTTATGTAAAATTTTATACACACATATATGCAGTGCCAAAATATTTTTTTATTTTTTAATTCTTTTCCACCCTAATATTTGTTTTTTTTTAATTGGAGTTACTTCACTAAACTAGATTTATTCGGCATAGCCGAATAAAGCACTCTTACTTGTACTTTCGTAAGAATGTGCCAAATTATATTAAAAATTAAAAGGCCAAAACATAATTTTTTAAAGAAAAAATTTAGTAAAAAACAAGTAATGCTAGGAACACAACTGGGACGAACGATGAATTTCGTCCAACACGACGAATACGTCGTCAAAAATTCTTTGTACAAATTCATCGTGTGAAACACAACAACACAGCTGTTATAATTTTTGTAAGCTGCTAAGGTGACCATAAAAAAAATTATATTTAAAAAGTTAAAGATTAGCAAAACACAACTAAAAACTATTTAATATTTAACTTACAATCTGTACGCTTATTGTAAATGCTTCAAAATAAAAATACATAAATTTTTTAAGTAAAATAACTATTAACTAAAATACTTCGAATATAAGGTCAAACATGGTCACTCTGTACTGATTTGCTCGTCGGTCGCCGGCGTAAAAAATAGAAATAATTCTTGTTTTTTACTAAATTACATGCTTATGTTAGTTAGCTTTAAAGTATTTCAAATTAAATGTATGACAAGCTCAGGAACTAAAAACAAAAGTGTTAAGCGTTCACGCAAGCGCAATGTTTCAGGCAGTGATTCAGATGCAATCGAGATCTAGATCCGTATCAAGATCTCGATTGCGTTCTTGTTCAGGAACACGCTCTAAGTCCGGCAGCCGATCTCGAAGTCGTTCTAGATCAGGTTCAAACTCAAAATCTGTCTCGGATATATTCGTTCGGCTACACCAGATAGTAATTAGATTTATGTTTGGAGTTTTCCTTTTTTATTCTATATAAAAATTTAAAATAAATAATAAATGGGTTAAAAAAATACATGTTTTAAAATTAGTTGTGTTAAAGCAAAAATTATTTCTGAATTTTCGTCTTATTATACAAAACTGAATTGTATTTCAAAGAAGCTATTTTTTATAGCGATTTGCATGACTTAAATATGATTTTTGAATAAATATGCAGATGCATAGAACCTAGTATATATACTAGCTTAAAATAGTAGTTATACTTATTTGGTTATATATTAAAACATGTCAACAAATCTTATGCGATTCTCAATAAATAAATCAATCGAGATCAATCTTTCGATTATTTAGCTTGTTTTGAACATAAAATTTCGGAATTATCTATAATCATATCACCAACTATTGCAGCCATAGGCTTAGAAAAACGAAGTACAAAGGCGTGATCGATTTTCTTCGTATCTAATTCAGCGTCAATTTCAGGAAACAGCTCCTTAATTTGAGTAAAGTATTTAACCGGGACCCATCCATCTGTTGTGCCATAGAAAAACTTCAGTAAATCTATATTAGCCCTGATAATATCCTTCTGCAGGCCACGCACCCGGGCCATTTCATCTTCAGCTAAAAAAACGACTTTTTCACAAACCGACGCTTTCGAATATTTCAGTGCGGTGCCAATGAAGTAGTTTGGTATGGCAGCAAACCAAAAATATATTTGTATAAGAAATATTCTTAGTATCTCGGGCAAGCTATTAAAAAGTATAATAAGAAAGCCGAACACAGAGTATAAAGGCAAGGCTATTTTTGTGAATATCCAGCCGTTGGATGACTCAATCATTCGCTCAACGGTGGGAAAGAGAAGATAACACTTTTTAATACGTTTACGAATCAACTCATTTTGCAACATCTGTATAATCATCCATGCTCCAATGGAATGCCCCATTAAATGTATTTTTACATTAGAAGGTACATATTTTTCAATAAATTCGATTTTATGCCGTATTTGACCATCTAAATCGAACAATTCTTCATTGCCTTTTAACTGTGGCACTTCCCTTAAACTTGATTCTGGTGGATCATCGTGGCCCAAGTGTCCTACAATATATAAAACAATAGAAATTCTTAGACTTTGTAAAATTTATGATTTTACCTATCACCCATACTGGAATTTTTTCCTCTAATCTCTTGTGCAATTCTCCACAAAACTCTGTATAAAACCCAGGTAAGCCAGGATTTCCCGTAATGCAAATTGCCACTTCTTTCACGTCATCCATAGATTCTTCGATCCAGTTACCCCATGTTATGACGTGTGTTGGTATATTGCAAATATTTACAAATGCCTCTTTCATTGCTTAAAGTCTATCTTTTACTGACCCCCGCCGTTTAATAATCGTTTTAATATTTATAATTATTTTAATAAACTTAATTTGAAATTGATTACACGTCAATTAAATAAAAACAAATTAGCATTTAGTTAAGTTTACTTCTCGTACCACAGATAATAATTTAATAATAATTTAATCTGTGTCTCGTACAGAAAGTTGGTTTGGAACAGCCGCCTGTCTTCAGAATTCAATACTTGTAATGATGCCAGATCTGTGATATTTGCAAACTCAGCTAAAATTCTGCATTTCACTACGATTTTATAAAATAGTAACAGTGGAACAATTTTGTTTTTTAAACATAAAGTTACTGCAAACACATCCAAGTTAAAGTTTAGCACAATGTATTAATTTTTCTATGGAGTTTAAGAAACAGCTAATTTTTTTCTTCCTTTATTTTTGTTCAATAGAGTCGTTGTTAATCTTTTGTAGTGAACAGAAGTGTTTTCTTATCTACAACTTTTCTTATTATAACAAAACATTTACAGTTATTGAAACTTACTTTATAACCAAGGCGAATTAATTACCAGGTGGCAGCGTTAGAGAATTTATTATTTTTTGTTGGTAGAAACCAAGGCGAATCAATTACCAGGTGGCAGCGTAGGCGAATTCATTAATTTTTGCCGTGAACACTACTGTCAAACTCCATATATAAAAAATCTGTGTACTTTTTTATATATGAAGTTTGACATTCGTTTCTACCAGCAAAAAATAATAAATTCTGTGACGCTGCCACTTGGTATTTGATTCGCCTTGGTAGAAACCAGGCGAAATAATACCAGGTGGCCGCAATGGCGAATTCATTATTTTCGCATTAAACGCTAAATGTCAAACTCCATACATAAAAAATGTGTATAACAGTTTATTATATGAAGTTTGTCAGTTAGCGTTTAAGGCGAAAATAATGAATTCGCCATCGAGACCACCTGAATTATTTCGCCATGGTAGAAACGAAAGTCAAACTTCATAGATAAAAAAGTACTCAGATTTTTTATGTATGGAGTTTGACAGTAGTGTTCACGGCGAAAATTAATGAATTCGCCCAAGCTGCCACCTGGTAATTGATTCGCCTTGCTTTATAACCAATCTTTAACCAAACACATCGAATTTATGCCCATATTGTGAATCTGAAATAATATGTATCAAACATATTCTGTTACATTGCAACAAATTCAATAGTAACAGACGGAATTTTTTTTTCACTTAAACTCAATATATATATATATATATATATATATATATATATATATATATATATATATATATATATATATATATATATATATATAAGTTACCCTGATTTCTTGCTTATGATAGCTTATAAATAAATGAATATGAGAAATATTCCTTTTGAGAGTGAAATTTATTTTAACTGTGCATATAAAATAGTAACATCATTAAAAAAAGCAAATATTGTGCGTGGTGAGAGAGAATAAAAAAAATTAAAATAAAGAACTACATATATCTAATTTTACATGGGTTGATAATTTTTTAAGGATTTTTAGTATTTTCTTAAAGATCTCGAAAAAACTTTTAAATAATACCCATATTGATATTTTAAAAAATTTGAAAAGTTCAGAGGCCTGTAACTTGGCAAATATGGGCGAGCGCAAATTTTTTCACTTAATCTTTTTATACTCGTCACCACAAACAGTGGCAAAAGGGTATAACAATGTTTGTCATTCCGTTTGCAAATTCTATAATATTCCGACCCCATAAAGTGTATATATTCTGACTTCTTATGCATAGCGAAGTGGGTTGAGCGATGTCCGTTTGTCTATCTTTGTTAGTGGCAAGCCAAAGCAAACTTGATTTCACAAAAAAAAAAAAAAAAAAATATATATCAATCGATCAGCATGATCGGTCAATGTCCTTCGAGACAGCAGGCAAAGCACTACGCCTGCCCCCAATTTTTTTCATGTCATTTGGAACAATAAAGTAACTCCAATAAAAAAATGAATATATGAGGCGATAGAGAATTAAAAAATAAGAAAAGAAAACATCGAGTAAAAAAATTGGCGCTCGCCCATATATTCCGAGTTACGGGGTTCAGAAATTTTCAAATTTTTTTTAAACATCAATATGGGTTTCAGTTTAAAGCCTCTGAAGAGATCTTTAAGAAAGTACTAAAACTTTTGAAAAAACGGTTAACCCATTAAGAGCCGATGTCAATTTATGTAAAATTTTATACATACATATATGCAGTGCCAAAATATTTTTTTATTTTTTAATTCTTTGCCATTCTTACTTGTTTTTTACATGCATATGTATGTATTATGTTTATTCGCACAAGCATAGTTAGCTTAAAAATATTTCAAATTAAATTTATGATAAGCTCAGGAACTAAAAACAATTAAACTAAATAGCTATGCTGTTAACAAAAAATAGTCTATTACATTATTAGAAATAAATTTAAATATTTTTTTACTAAACATGTCTGATTGAATTGATAGTTTACAAAATATTAAAAAAAATCAATCATTCTGACAAATAAATTTGCTTGTGTCCAAAAAAAAAAAAAAAAAAATTTGGCAACAAAAAAAAAATAATTTAAAAAAAAAGTTTTGAATCGTAATTAATTGGAAAAATCGAGTAAAAAATAAAATAATTTATTTTTTTAACTGTGTAAAAACAGAATTAGGTGTAATTTATTCAAACGATTACAAAATTTTTAGTCTGTTAAATTTAAAAGATTAAAGTTTAGTTTTTTTCACCTCATTAAGTATTATAACGTTGATAATAATTCAGCTTCTTTTGATTATGTAATTATGGTTCCATGTAAAATCTTTCAATTATAAATAAATTTTTAAGGTAACACTAACAAAAATCTTTAACTGAAAAAATTGATGAAAATATTCCGTAAAGAAAATAGCACCATCTGAATAAGACGATTGCAAAGGATTACGAGGAGAATGTGTAGTATTACTTTTATAAGATACTAGTGGATCCCGGCGTGCTTCGCTATACCATGTGTATGAAGACAGTACACAGTATTGATACCGCACGGTCATACGGTGATAGGCGCCTACTTATTTGTTGTTGTTTTTTTTATAAGGACAAAATTAAAATCATAAAAATTCATAACTCAAGAATGCGTGGACCGTGCAAACTTTAGATAATACGAACAAACTCTAAAATTTTAATCGAATTCGGTTATAGATTTACTGCATAACAATTTAATCTCTAACTACAAGGGCTGTGTAGTTCGTGAACGACCTAGATCAATTCCACTACTTACTCAATTGAACTATAGGGAGGCCTCTTTTTACTGAGCCCCTTTTATAAATCATAATTATTTATATGAAAACAAATATAAAATTGCAACTGAAGTGAAACCTTAAAACTTATTTTGATACAAATTAAGGAAAAACATCCTTTTGTAATCAGAAAATATATTATTATGAACCAATATTCTTTTCAGTTTTAAAGGTTTAAAAAAATAAAGTCAGATAAAAGTGCATACTTACATATAGTTAATCTTTAAACTGTTTTTTAGTTTCAAAGTATGTGTGAATATGTTTTTAATTTGTGTGAGCTAAACAAATCAACTGGATTCGCTCAATTGTGTTCTTATCACTGATTGAGCAATAGAAGTAAAAACAATTGAGCTAAACACGTCAAGTGAATTCGATCATTTGTTTGAGCTCACTAAGTGAGCTTTGAACTAAATGAACGAACCAGTTCATTCTAATAAGCGAGCTGAAAAGAGCGTTCACATTAAGGAGCTAGTAAACCCAACTCTACTAACTACGTGAAGAATTTGGATAAAAATGTAGCCTTGATTTCAAGTTCAAACCATTTTACACAAATACATACATAAGTTGTTGCAGTTTTTGACATAAATGCTTTTTTATTATGAAAAAAAAACCGGATATTAAAAATACAAAAAAGCTATTTTAGTTCGCATGCGCTGAGCTTTTCATTCATGAATATTTACAACCACCACAGCTGGCGTTTAACTTTACTTTCACACTAACCGGCAAAATCCAGTCAGTATTTTAGAAAACCCGAATTCTTAAACATCTTCAGCTAGAATTTTAACGGGAAAAGTTTAAAAGTTTTAAAAACGAGCCTGATAAAAACGAAACTTTATTTCTTTATTCCTTTGCATAAGTGGCTAACAAGCGAAATATGCAAACAAATATAACGAGGTTAATGTGTTTGTCAAACATATTATGCATTTAAGTATATTCGAATACATTCTTAATTGGCAACAAATGCCAAAAAAACTTGTTTTATTGAATTTTAAATCTTAAACGGAAACGAATTTAAATGCAATATTTATAAAGAAAGTGTGCACTCATAGTCATCATAAATGATAATATAAATAATAGTTTAAAACAAAATGGTCATTATTAAGTCGTGTTGTTATTTCAAAAATGTATGGAATGGTAGTTTTGCAAGTGGCATTTATACAACGGTAAGTGTAATAAACAGTCTTTTTAAAGTGCTCTTGGTTATTTTGAAATTAAATTTATGACCAAATTGATTTCTTTTCAAGAATTAAAAAAAAAAAATTCTGAAAATTTTTTTGCTTTTTGTTTGGTTATATAATTAAATGAAATAGTATTATTATTCTATGATTTGAATTCTTAATGAAATTATAATATCTCAACATCACTCTAATTAACGATGATTTACTTAATTATCTTTAGCAAATGGATAATCAAATTTCTATAAGAATCTATTTAAACACCTACCTAATAATGCAATTGTTAGTTATTACTTACTTATGTATATACCTATTCTCTCTGGAATTAACAATTGAATGCAAGTACTTGTTTATATATATATACATACATAATTGTAATACTGTTGCTTAATGCTATACATACTTTTTAACAAATTAAATGAAGAGCAATTAGTAAAAAATAAGAAGGTAAAATTAAAATCAATAGCAGAAAATGTTTTAGTATTAATCCAGCATCGCCGCTACTATCAGCTTAAAATTCTACTAATTATTATAAATTTGAAACTTTAAATAAATTGAAATAAATTGTGAAATTCCTAAGTAAAAAAAGTATGTGTTTTAATCTACCATAAATTTGGCGACCGTGACAGGACACGTAAAACAATTATAATAATTTGGTAGATAATACATAAACTTTAAACCTTAAAAGTAACAAAAGGAATTTTGCACGGAAGAACAATTTAATCACATTTGCTGCAATAGAAAAATTTGGAATATTTTCGAACAAGAAATAAGAAATTTGTTGTTGTAGTTAATAGCGGCTGATGCTGGACATCGTTGTTGGACAAACGGATTTTTTTTGTTTCGTCATAACAGTTAATAATTTTTGTTGTTGGCACTTTGTTGCTTAAGTGCAATTATTAATTTATTACATTGTGGTCTATTCGAGAATAAAAATTTACCACAATATAACATCGTTGGCACTGAATTCTAATGTTAAAACATTGGAAAGAAACTATACCAATAGAAAATTTCATTCAACGTAATTTCAATCGTTTCTGTTATGGAATATTAGTTGCAGATATTGGCTACAATCATCAATTTATCGTTGCTAACTTTGCATGTTGTACAACTATATTGCTCCATCAAGGTTTGTTGCTGCCCTGAAGTTTCGTTGTTGCTGCTTAGGTTCATCATACTGGTTGTTGCTTGCCATCATCATAATCACATAATTATCTTTATTGGTTTATAATCGTTGTTAAAAAAAAAAAAAAAAAAACTCTCGTTGTATATAGCTACAATTTAATTTTGTTCGGCGGTTCATTACTGCTAACTGCTTATTTGGTATATTCTCATTGTTGTGAATTTACTCCAATTTATACATAAACTACGATGATGGATGAAACGAATACATCACGGCCTGCCTCCTCTGACGCAAATGCTGCCAATGTCGCGATCGAATTGACAGCCTTGAAACAACAACGAAGTGCCCTTAAAAGAAGCATTACTTTGATTAAAACTAAAGTCGACAAAGAAGAAAAAACATGTGATCGTACAATATTAGAATGCCGTTTAGATATTTTAGAGTCATATTTTAAGCAAATATGCCACATACAAAGCCAAATTGAACGGCAAGATGCCAATGACCACGCCAGGAGTGATATTGAAGATCAATATGTGGCGGTGAAATCGCAAATTTCAAATATGTTAAAAAAATTTCGGGAAAATAACGAAGCCGAAGCAGGTTTTAATTCTACAATTTGTCATCAAGCACCAAGTCGATTACCAAATTTAAAGTTGCCTACATTCGACGGTAAGTACAGCGAATACAAACGATTTATATCTAGCTTCAAAAATATTGTACACAATGAGCCTATCTCTACAATTGATAAGTTTAATTATTTGTTGAGCTGCTTGTCTGGTCCTGCATTAGCTGTTGTACAGGCATATCAAGTCACTGAAAATAATTACACGAAGGCACTCGATCGCCTAGAAGAAAGATTTGATAATAAGGTTCTGATTTTCAATGATCATATTTCATCATTATTTAATATACCGCCTATAACAAAGCCTGATGCTGTTGGTCTTCGAAACATTGTAGATACCGTCTCCGCACTTCGCGGCTCATTATCGTCTTTGGGTACGGAAACAGATATTTTAAATGCAATATTTATACATTTAGTAATGATGAAAGTGGATTCTGAAACAAAATCCAAATACGATGAAAGTATAAAATTTGATGAATTTCCGACATGGGAAGATTGTTACCAAGTTATAAGTCGAAGATGCCAATTCTTAGAAACAAAAGTCAAGCAAATCCCTTCAAATAAACCTCAAGAAATTTTTTGTCAAAATCGAAGCAAGTCCACATTTTTACATGCAAAGGCAGAATGCCCACACTGTCATAGCACTGCTCACAACATTCACAAGTGTGAAAGGTTTTTATCACTGCCAACACAAAAACGCTTCGAATTCGTAAAATCATCGTTGTTGTGCATCAATTGCTTAGGTAAAGGGCATAATGTGTCAAAATGCACTTCAAAAACTCGCTGTCGAATCTGCCAAAAGCCACATCATAGTGTATTGCACTTTCAGAACAGTTGCTTGCAGCAGCAGCATAGCGGTACTGTTCATTCTCAGTTGTCGTCGAGCAACAATTCTTCCGTATTAATTTCTCGTGCAGGTAGTGGTGCACTGTTACCAACCGCGATCATATTTATCAAAGATTGCCGAAATAAATTGCAACCAGTTCGAGCATTACTTGATTCATGCTCAGAATTAAATTTTATTACTACAGAAACAGTAAAATTTCTAAAACTTAAAACTGAATATACGAATCAGCAAGTTTCGGGTATATCTAATATAAAAACGAATATCACACGTTTTGTAGAAGCAACAATTAAGTCTCGAATTAACTCATTTGAACGTACTACAACATTTTTCATAGCCAATTCCATCGCTTCTAATCAACCTCGTACTCCAATAAACTGTAAAACATGGAATATTCCATCACACGTCGAGTTAGCAGATCCATATTTTTACAAATCGCAACGAGTGGACCTATTAATTGGTTCCGTACTATTTTTTGAATTGTTGTGCAACGACATTTGGGTGGGTAGTAGGTGGAAATTTAGAAGTTCAAGGTACAGCAAACTCTGCAAATAACTTTACTTGTAACTTAACAACGAAATCAGAACCCAGTTTGGAATCAACCTTACATCGTTTTTGGCAACTTGAAGAATTTGATATTGGGTCATCTCACTTAACGTTAGACGAAAAAAAGGCAGAAGCTCATTTTATACAAAATGTAGATAAAAGTCAAGATGGCCGTTTGCAAGTACGTTTGCCGTTCAAATTTTCTCCTGATGCATTGGGCGATTCGTATGAAATTGCAAAAAAACGATTTTTGTCTCTTGAACGCAGATTGCTTCGCGATCCTGAATTGAAAATATCGTATTCAGAATTTATCAAAGAATACATCGAGCTCAACCATATGACTCCAAAAGAAAATGTCGATCATAGTAAGCCCTATTATTATATACCGCATCACTGCGTGTTACGCCCTGAGAGCACAAGCACAAAATTAAGGGTAGTTTTTGATGCGTCCGCCTCGACTTCGAATGGAATTTCATTAAACCAAATTTTGTTCGTTGGGCCTACAATACAACAAGAACTGATTTTGACATTGCTGGCATTTCGGTTACACCAATACGCGCTTACTGCGGACATATCAAAAATGTATAGGCAGTTTCTTGTAGATAAAAAAGATCGTTGTTTTCAATTAATTCTTTGGCGAGATGACATAAACAAAAAACTTCAAACATTTGAGTTAAATACAATAACATATGGAATGTCGGCAGCACCATTTTTGGCCATTCGATGCCTCAATTATCTTGCAGAGTTGTGCGCAGAGTCTCATCGAGAAGGCTCAAAGGTTATTCAAGAAAATTTTTATGTAGATGACTGTCTTACTGGGGCAGAAACAATTGAAAAATTGCAAGAGAAAAAATCCCAATTAATTGACATTTTAAGTCGTGCTGGTCTTACATTGGCGAAATGGAACTCTAACCACGCTGACTTTCTATCAGAAGCAACCGAAGAAGTTCCAATTAATATTGCGGAGGAACCCAGTGCCAAAGCTTTGGGAATGTCGTGGAAGCCTAGCATTGATAAGTTTTACTTTAAATTCAATTTGCAAAAAATACAAACACCTACAAAAAGATCAATACTTTCGACTGTGGCTAAAATTTTTGATGTCTTAGGACTGCTTAGTCCGATTATCGTTCGATGCAAAGTCTTGATACAAGAAATATGGAAAGGTAATTTGAACTGGGATGAATGTTTGCCAATTGAATTGGCTACATTATGGTATGACATTGAAGACGATTTGTCACATATAAACAATATTAAAATACCACGTTACGTTTTCACATCTGTGCAAAGATATTGTGAAGTACATGGCTTTGCAGATGCTTCACAACGTGCTTATGGCTGTTGCATATATGTTCGCTCAACAAATGGCTGTAAAACGAATGTTAGTTTACTAATTGCGAAATCCAAAGTGTCCCCAAATAAAGTTCAATCCATTCCTAGATTAGAACTTTGTGCGGCATTATTATTGGCGCGAACATGGGATAAAATTCGTGGTAAGATGGAAATCTATACTAATGGTATTTATTTCTGGACTGATTCAACAATCGTTTTAAGTTGGTTGAAAATGCCGTCATCATCGTTCACATGTTTTGTAGCTAATAGGCTATCAGAGTTACAAGAGCTTAGCAAAGACGTAAATTGGCAATACGTGTCTACAAAAAAAAAATCCTGCTGATATTGTTTCACGTGGCTCCAGTGCATTGAAATTGCCTACAACCATGTGGTTTTCTGGACCAGATTTCCTCGTCAACGAAAAACATATGTGGCCAGATGTTCCATCGAATCTAAATTTCATGGATGACAGCACTAAATTTGAATTGAGTATCATTTTGAATATAATTGAGAATTGTTCATCATTTCGGCGGATTTTAAATATATTAGCTTATATTTATCGCATTTTTAATAGCGTTCCAGTAAAGAAAAACTTAAAAATAGCTGATGTTGAACCTATATCTCATCGCGAATCAGAAATTATATTTTTAAAAATAGTTTCAGTTATCCAATCTCACACGTTTGCGAACGAAATTGGTTGTATAAAGGACAACAAATCAGTAGGCAATCAGATTAAAGGTCTATCACCATTTCTGGATGAAAAACAATTAGGAAAAAGTAGTTTCCAAATTTTGAGAGTTGGTGGTCGACTTTTGAACGCGCCTACACCAATAGATGCCAAATTTCCAGCACTTTTACCTAAAGACCATCGCTTTACTCGCCTGTACGTAGAATATCTTCACAAAACTTATTTGCATGCTGGCCCTAAAGCACTAATTGGCATAATTCGGCAAAAAATTTGGGTCGTTAACACTAGAGAATTGGTCCGCAAGGTAGTAAGACAATGTGTACATTGTTTTCATTATAAGCCCAGGCTTGCACAACAAATAATGGGTAACTTGCCAGCGGACAGATGTCGAGCACAAAGGCCATTTCTAGTTAGCGGTGTTGATTTTTGTGGGCCATTTTTTACCTCGTATCGCATCAGGAGTAAACAGCCGTACAAAACATATCTAGCAATTTTCGTATGCTTTTCATCTAAGGCTGTTCACATCGAGTTGGCGTCCAATCTATCGTCAAATAATTTTCTATTATGCTTAAAACGTTTTGTCGGAAGAAGAGGTATACCACAGCGGATTTATTGCGACAACGCAACGAATTTTGTTGGCGCAAACAAACATTTGCAGCAGTTTGTTCATCAATCGACCACATCTGAAGTACTGGACTTCAGTAACACAGCTGGGTTTGATTTTTGTTTCATTCCACCCCGGGCCCCGCATTTTGGTGGGCTTTGGGAATCAGCCGTTAAATCAGCCAAAACATTATTGGTAAAAAACATCGCACAAGCTTTCCTAACATACGAAGAGCTTCTAACAGTAGCTACCGAGGTAGAGGCCATTCTAAATTCAAGGCCTATTGCATCGTTTAGAATTGACCCAAATGATGGAGAGGCATTAACACCCGCGCATTTTCTGATTGGTTCTTCATTGCTTGCAACACCGGACGAAAAGTTTGATTGTACTAAAGTGCCATATCTAACTAGGTATCAAAGAGTCACGTTTTTAAAGCAACAATTTTGGGAGTTATGGAAGCGCGACTATCTTTTATCACTTCAACAACGCGCGAAATGGAGTACTCCACAGAAAAATATTCAAGTCGGGCAATTGATTTTAATGTTTGAAGACAACATTCCTCCGCAGCATTGGGCTCTTGGTCGCGTTTCTGCTGTTTTTCCTGGTCGTGATGGTGTAGTACGAGTTGCCGAAATCAACACGAAGAAAGGTCTATTCCGAAGAGCAATTCAGAAAATCGCACCATTACCATATCAAAATTGTTGAAAGGATTCTTTCAACCGGGGGAGCATGTTTGGTTATATAATTAAATGAAAAAGTATTATTATTCTATGATTTGAATTCTTAATGAAATTATAATATCTCAACATCACTCTAATTAACGATGATTTACTTAATTATCTTTAGCAAATGGATAATCAAATTTCTATAAGAATCTATTTAAACACCTACCTAATAATGCAATTGTTAGTTATTACTTACTTATGTATATACCTATTCTCTCTGGAATTAACAATTGAATGCAAGTACTTGTTTATATATATATACATACATAATTGTAATACTGTTGCTTAATGCTATACATACTTTTCAACAAATTAAATGAAGAGCAATTAGTAAAAAATAAGAAGGTAAAATTAAAATCAATAGCAGAAAATGTTTTAGTATTAATCCAGCATCGCCGCTACTATCAGCTTAAAATTCTACTAATTATTATAAATTTGAAACTTTAAATAAATTGAAATAAATTGTGAAATTCCTAAGTAAAAAAAGTATGTGTATTAATCTACCACTTTTAATAATGCCTGCAGCAAAGTTTTGAGAACACTGAAAGAAACAAAGATTGCAGCATTTTTATTTATTTATCGAACATCTCAAGTAAGTGCTGATCCATCCTTAGGGTTAGAACACATCTTTACTTTGATGACTTTGTCGTGTGGGAGTGTATCTTCTAAATTAAAAATCAACATTTGAATGCAATTTATCTCCTTCATTCAAAAATAAATACCAAGTACCACAAGTATTTCCGAAAATATTACCTATAACACCTGCACGGTGTTTAATGGGGATACAAATTGGGACTGATTTAAAAAAAATCTAGGGATTTTTTCGGGATACCAAAACCTCGAAAACTCTCAGTATTTCAAGTTTTTTTTGTGAGTTCTGAGTGTTTGTGTTTTTTTAGAATAACTTCAAGAACTAATAAACTGTTTGGCGTTCTTTAATTTAATGTATTAGAAATTTATTTAATAATACAAAAGGTAAAACTACAATTTTGTACGTACGATGCATAATCATACTTATTGTAGAAGTTCACAATTATACTGTAAAATGGTCCTAGGAAAAAAGGTCAAATTTCATGTCAAAACATTTATATATTTTAAAATTGTAAAAACGGAAAAATTTGTAAATTATTTACCTAAAAAGTATTTAATTTTTGTCGTGCTGTTCAGATTATATATTCATATAAATGAAATAAATCCTCCAAGTGTGATATTGACTCACATATGAAGGCTTCCTTCCGTACTGTGTATTGGGAACTTTTTATACCCTTTACCACAAAAAGTGGAAAAATGGTATAACTATGTTTGTTATTCCATTTGTAATTTCTACAATATCCATTTCCGAACCCCAAAGTATATATATACATTCTGAGTTCTTATGCATAGCAAAGTCGATTGAGCGATGTCCGTCTGTCCGTCCATGTTAGTATTGAAATCAAAACTTTAAGTGCGACAATCGATCAGACATAGTGTCGAAAGAGGTGCTATTGGAAATCAGCAAGATCGGTCCATGTCCTTCGACGCAGTGGGCAAAACACCACGCCTACCTCAAGTTTTTCTTATTGTTTGGAACAATAAAGTAAATCCAAGCAAAAACAAATATAAGGGCGATAGAGAATTAAAGAATAAGAAAAAAATGTGAAGTAAAAAAATTAGGTCTCGCCGATACTTTCCGAGTTACGGGGCTTTGAAATTTTCAATTTTTTTAAATATCAATATGGGCATCATTTTAAAGCTTTAAAAGAGACCTTTAAGGAAATACCAAAATTTATTAAAAATGCTTAACCCATTAAGTGCTAATGGCATTTTGATGTTAAATTATATATATGCAGTACCAAATGTTTTAAATTTTTGCTCTTTTTATTGGAGTATCTTCACTAAACTAGATTTACATACATGTTGAGTGGTACTTGTTAATTTTTAATTTTATTTTTAAAACTTGTTACAGCGGGCATAGTAAAACATACTTTGCGTTATTATTAGGATACCTTTTAATTTTAATATTTCATAGCAACTTAACAATACATACTCTGCGTACAATTATAGTATCAGACTATTATGGTTAAAAAAACTAGGCCATGATATGATCGGTACCCTTCATTTCATTTCATTTTAATTTTTTATGTTTAATCCTAAAGCAGCCATAACAGTACACCCTTTATACAATTTTCAAGCTCCTGCCTATAACGGTTTAAAATCTAAGGCTATATTAGTCGCGGCCTTTTGGAAAGTTATTGTTTACAATTTATTATTATATTATTATATATTACATATTAGTACATACTCTACGTGAATTCTAAACTAAAGGTATATAAGTGAAAGTCATGCCAATATTGGTCCACCCTTTAATTTAATGTTTTATCACAGTTCAAAAAACTGTGATAAAGCACATCAGCTTTAGAACACCCATTAACTTTAAATGTGTACCTATTGCGGTTCCAGAAATAGAGGGCTGTGAAAGACAGAGAGACATTGAGATGAAAATAATTGAGTACTGCTAGAATTTGAAAAAGCGTATCTGCCATTCCCTGCAAAAAATTAAACATTAACACAAAAAGTAGTACTTGCCTAATTACTTTTGTGTTTGCTATATTTTTTTGCTCGCTTACAAAACATATAACATATATTATTAGTTCGCAAAAAAAGAAGTCGTATTTCAACTAGTTTTTTTTTAGTTAAACGAGAATACCTTAAAATAAGTACTAATGATCATCATTACTTCTTAAAATAATCAATGTTATCAATTTTCAGTAATTTATTATAAAAGTCGCATATATTGTTAAAATCATTAGGTTGGTAATCTAGTTGGGAAGTCCTTCCGCCAAAAATGATTAATTCCACACTCGATATCCTTTTCAAAATTTTTTTGATGGGTTTAAATACATACATACACACTCATAACGTACATTCATTTTCCCAGTTAGCATTATTGATCATATTCGAGTCTTTTTTGACTCCTCGACACGATTAAAATAATCGATTATGCGCTCGTTTTAGAGTCGAAAATGATTGTTTTGTCGGTAGAAAATGGTACCCTAGCCGCGACTTTTCTGAACGAGTCCCTTATGACTCTCGTTTTCGACTCATTTTCGATACTATTTTCAATCGTACTTGTAATCAAATACGATACTTTTTCGAGTCAACTTTTAATCATATTACTAGCCGTATGCGGGTCTTTTTCGATCCATATTATACGAACATTTCTAATATATTTTCTCAAAATTAAAAATTGCAAACAACGGTTTGCTTATTTTTTATAACACGCCGTATTGACGAGGCATTGATTTGTTCAAACATTAAACAATTTCATGTCCGCACATTAAAATGGCTATTATAGACCATTGTTGTCGATGTCATGTCGGCTTCAAACAGCGAGAAAACGAAGCAGTTTTCTCCACGCAGACAAACATGAACAAATGTTGGTAACCTATTCTGCTGACGTTTTGTTCATGTGCGAACAAATCAATTGCTCGTCAAGGCGTAGTGTTACATTCGTTAGCATGTAATTCCTAATTTTCTTAAAATTCAAATTTAAAAAATGAATTTAAAAAAATTTGAAAAAATTTATTTTACATTTGTGTCTCTATTTTTTTTACGAAGTGACATATGTACATATGTATTTTTACGAAAATTAAAAAATAAAAATAAAATATGTATTTGAATCATTTTTTCATCGTTAGGCTGCTTTAAATATGTTTCCAAAATAATTCTAAAAACAGTCGAATTTCAAGCATTTTCTTTTTGTACTTTTTGTTTTTTTAGAAAGTCGCTTTCTATGCGTTTGTCGGAGTTATATTCGAGTCTCTTTTTAAACGCATAACTGATGAATCAGTTTTAAGTCATCTTGGGTAGTCTTAAAAGACTCACTTTGGTGATTTTTGTAAAAACAATCTTCCAAATGCTAACTGGGTTTATATTAATTATTAACCCTGTCGGAATTTTAGTTAACTTATCAGAAACGTTTCATAGGTGACTAAAAAACTAACTTATTTACCGTGTCCACAGAATGTAGCAGTACTCACTCGCTCTGTTTAAGTTTCAATAGCCATCGTATTAGATCATTGTGAGCTAATATGTGCTGTATTAGGAGAAGTGCACTATATGGTAGCTTTAACTTACTAACTAATGCTTTAAAAACGTGTTCTTTTAGATTTAATATTTTGGTTATATTAAAATTATACTATGCACATATTTGCTTATGTATTTATTCAATACAGGAACACCGCGCATAGTACGGTTAATCGGTTCTAGCTTTGGTTAGAGGACATAATAATGATCATCGGTTCAAAAATCGATTATTTGTTACATATAATTTATAATTTTGTTATGTATTATAAAAAAAATGTATTTAGAAAATTAAATTTAATTTTATTGGCCCATATTCATAGTTATAGACTAAAGTCGACTCTTGCTAAAGTATACTTTAAAATAAAATGCTCTTGTTATCTTTTTGCTTTCATAGTCAACTATAAAGTATACTTTAAGTTTAGCCACCTTTCAATGGGTGTCGACTGTAATTTTGATATATGTTTTCATACAATTTCTAAACAAACATTAGATTTATTTAGAAATTGTATTTATTTTGTTCACTTTGGTATAAAAATCAGATTAAGAGTATTGTGTTCTTAAACCAAATATAATAATTTTGGAAAAATGAGTTAAAAACAGCTTTAGCTACATTTAAATTTAGAGTTGACTTCACCGACTCTAAAGTAAAACCTACTTTAGTTCCCTTAAAGTATACTTTATTTTAACTATGAATATGCGACTTTATTTATTTTATTTATGTAAAACTTATATATACCTTTTACATAAAAAAAATTACTTTCTGTACTGTAAATATATTTTAAGGACTAGTGACATGTAAATAAAAAATATATATTACAAAGAAAAATTTATAAAATTTAATTTGTACTTATTGTTTTTCCAGCGTAATAATTCAAACTGAAAGTTTCCTATTTGAATTTTTGGAATTTCCCCGTTAGGATGAATGCCATCTTTTAATATAATTGCCCTATTCACAAGCCCCTAGTACGTGCTAAGTGCTAACAAAATACAACGGTGCTAGCTGTGTTGTTGGTAATTTTCATGCAAACATGCGATACAACACTTAGTACTTTTTTTCATATGTTTTTCAAACGTTGTATTTGTTTAAATGTTTTATGTTTAAATGAATTATTATTTTTGTATTCATGTGTGAATTATATTAAATTAAATTGAATTAAAAGATATTTTTATTAGTTTTATTTATTTAATTTATTGATTTGACTGATTTATTAGAAAGTTGAAGTTGAAAGTTTCTAATATTTAGTATGGTACCGCCATCACCTATACCAAAAACAGATGCTACCTTACGAACACAAGCACCATTTCCTGAAGATCCCAAGCAGTAAAGTACAATTTTAAGCTGCAAGTCAATGTGTAGTTGGAGCCTTTCGCCAATTGTGTGAAAAACATCGTAATTTTTTATAAGGTTGAATATACTCGTATAGGCAAATTCCTCTGGCAGTAGTCGTATCATATGAAGAAACCTTTTTTCATCAAAATATCTTAAAACCCGATTATGCCATAATGATGATTTTGGTAGCCCTAAATGTATAATTCTGCGACTGGAAAGCAAGTATATTAGGTTCATCCTAAAAATGTCTTGAATTTCATCCTCACACAAAAAATTTATTAATTTACTTTTTTCTGTTTTCTCCCCCATTTGGCTTATAAATAACAAATGATGAATAGCACTTTTCTTCTTCTTATTTACTTTTTGACGTATGAAGTACAATGTACAATGGCATACTGATACAATGGTTGTTCACAAAGAAGTAAACAAAAGGTAGTATGCAATACTACCTACACCTTAGTAGAGCTTGTGAATACGGCAAATATTTTTTAAATAACAAATATACCATACATACATCTATATGTACAACGAACCTCAAATGATTTAATTGTTTAAACAATTTTAATTGCATGTAAAAAATAACTTAAAACTTAAGTTAAGGTTTGTTTCATTTACTTTCTTATTAGTTACATGTAAGTTTTGAATCGGAAAGCACTTTCTAATATTCGATTCATCTTTCTGGTAAAAATTTTTGTGTCTCAAAAACTAGAAGTTTTGTACCCAAAATATATCTCGCAATGTACATTGTTTTTACCTGTCAACTGCTCAATCGCAACTTCTTTTGATTAATCGATTATGTGCTTGTTAAAACTAATGGACATATTTAAGTGTATTTATATTGGCTATAAAATTCGCATAAAGACAATTACGTAGCTATTAATTGTCTACAGTTTTGGTGAATAAGGAATTACATTCTAGGAACAAGGAATTATATTCTAGTGTTAAATTTTTTCCCAATTGACATTACTTAATTAAAGCATTGATTCTGGTTCTATTATTTATTACGTATTTGTATGGTATTTTCCGGCTTGTAAATATTATTTATAATCAAAACGTTATTATTATTGATGTTTTAAAACACAAATGACACACTCATATATTGACACTTAAAATGTCGAAAATTCCGACAGGGAATAATCTTATTTGCCAATTGGTTTAAAACAAGAAAAATTTCCCAGAATATATAATTTTCTTTCTAATTTAATCTTAAAAGTTTTTACTGTATTGCAGCTTCACGGATACATGACTAGTTAAATTTATGTAGAGTTTTTTAAACAGGCAAATAACTTAAAATAAAAAAATTTCGGGATAATGTTTAAAATAACAAAGTTTATTAGAATGGTTATTTAAGAAGTTTTTTAACAAGCTTTCAAGTACATGTTTAATTTTTTATGATATAAAAGCAGGACACTTTTCGTTGTCGGCGAACTCAATAGAGAGCTAAGCGGGTAAAAAACACACAAAGTTCATTGAAAAACGTCCGCTGTAGCGACAAGAAAAATTAAGTAAGAGTGCCTTATTCGGCTGTGCTGAATCTTATATACCCTTCACCAAAAGAATTGTGTATTTATTTTTTTAAGAAAACTTTTTAGAAAACATTTAAATTGCCCAGAAAATAATTTTAGAAAAGAAGAAGGTACTGCTCTATGGCGATCAAAAGCGCTTTTCGCCATGCTCAATTGGCTGCGCGTGGATCTTCAGGCCAAGAGGGTGGCGCTGAGGACGGCAGTCAGACTGAATGTTTTAGGCGCATGGAACCATAAATCATGGGGACATGCTAGCGTACTACGGTACACGGATGTTATTCCTGATCTTGTGGATTACTGCACTGGGTGAGGGGACATGCGACCGTTTTGGGAAACCTCGTTACCGATGAACTGGCGAAGAGGGGGACAATGCTTGACGAGAGTGCCATCGACATCTTCTGTGGCATACCCCTCTCCGCTTGCGGACAGCGCATCGACGCTGCTATCTATGAACTTTCCCAGACCAGATGGTCTAACGAGTCGACATGTTCGACAGCTAGAACAATCTGGCCCTATTTTGATCGTGCAGGGCAGCTGCACTATTGCAGCTACCAAGGGCTCGACTACGTGACTTGTTGGCTGCGGTCACTGGCCACTGTTTATTCGGGACCCCATGCTAGGAGAATGGGTATCCCTTCCAATGACTTCTGCAGAAGTTGTCAGGGCAAGGAGGAAGAGGAGAAGGTGGAACACCTTATTTGTCAATGCCCTGCGCTGGGGTGTATACGACTGAGATATCACGGTCAGCGGTTCTATGAGGGCTTATCAGATATATCGTTAATGGGTCCAGATAGGATTAGTTCCTTTTTAAGGTACAGTGGGAGATTTACCGGCCCACAACCGGACTCAGTGACTCATTCAGGGGATGAGCGCACACTTTGGTAGACTGATCACACTTAGCGGACTTTTTTTCTGCATTTTTTCTTGGACCTTCTCCGTATTCTCAGACCCGCGGTATTTTCTATCTTTCCCTCTCTGTCGTTCTAATCTATTCATTCATCCATTATTGTTTTTCTTTCTTTCTCTAAGGGAACACAAAAGGGACCAATCATTGGACCCAAGTGGGCTGTGGCAACACGGCTGCCTGCCTTACCTAATTGCATTAATTTACTTTAATTGTGCTTGATTCCTTCAAATATAAATATTTCATGTTATTTTAATGAAATATTCTTTGTTTTAAACTAAAAAGATGAAATGTATTACTGCGGGGAAAGCATATCTATACGGCCATTTCGCTACTGCTCACAAAGCTCATCAGTGGATTCTACCCAATTTTGTAAAGAAAAGCCAAATTAATTAAATGAGAACTCCATTGAATCAACAAGCAAAAAGATCATAAAAACTATTATTATTTTTTCTTTCATATTATATTTTCTATAACATTATTAATTGGAAATATAATTTACAAATTTTTGGTGAAAATAAATATTTAATGAAGAGTTTTTTGTTTTTGAATTGTCGGTTTTCATGAAATTTTCAATTTTTCATATTTAAACATTTTATTTTGGCAAAGTTTAATATGTTGGTGAATATATGATATTTTGGTGAAATTTTAATCGTTTAGTGATATTTCGGCTTTTAATGAAACTTCCAATTTTTTATTGCAAAAACCACTTTTTACCAAGTTTTATAATTTTAGTGTAAGTTGGTAAAACACAGATAAACTTTTACAAATAATTAATTAAGAAACAAATAAATTATTAAGAAACCTTCAATGTTTTCCTTTTTCTTTTCTTTTAACAAAAAGTAAATATTTTACGATTCGTTAACTTACAGTTTTTTCATGTCCAGCAGCTTTCATTTAAGAATAGAACACTGTTATATTGATATTTAATTCACGTATAAATAATTTTCTTTCTTTTAATACCAGTGAAACGCTATTAAGCAATATAAACGAATTGTCAAGCACAAACGCTAATAGAAATTCTCTTATTGGTAGCCTTAAGTTCAGTATTGTCATTAAACAATTCAAAAGAAAGAAGAAAAATTTTGTAAATTGACCAAATAGTACAAACATGCAATACTATTTTTGTTTTGTTTTTATACCCTTCACCACAAAAAGTGGAAAAAGGTATAACTGAGTTTGTCATTCTGCTTGTAATTTCTACAATATCCATTTCCGACCTCATTAAGTATATATATATATATATATATATATATATATATATATATATATATATATATATATATATATCTATATATATAAAAATGAATGTCTGTCTGTCTGTTTATTTGTGCTTTATAGGAGGCCAAACCCTTGGACCGATCCTGAAATTTTCACAGTATGTTACTGTGACTCTGGAAGGAATAATAGGCTATATAAAGTTTTGGCCATTTTTTGACCTACGTCGACGATATTTGATACATATGGTATTGGCATAATTAGGAATACGTACCAGGAGAAAAGTGGGTGGGACCCCCTTTTTAGAAAAATTAAAAATCGTAATATAGTCTTAACTACTGGACCAATCGTCATTAAATTTTCGCAATAGGATATTCTTGACTATATAAAGTTGGGAGTGGACAAATGGGCGTGGCCTCGCCCATATAACCCAAAATTTAATATCGTCATATCTTGGGCATTTTTTTAAGTAAATATATAAATACTTTTAATTTTATTTAATAACGAGGGGGGTAGCGAAGCACACCGGGTTCATCTAGTATATATATATATATATTCTGATTTCTTATGCACAGCGAAGTCGATTAAACGATGTCCATCTGTTAGTGTTGAAATCAAGTTTGCCGAGGCACAAGATCAGCTAGAGAAAATTTAAATACGCCATTGGAAATCAGCATGATCGGTCCATGTCCTTGGAGGCAGCAGGCATGGACCATTTGGAATAATGAAGTAAATTCAATAAAAAAACAATCTAAAAGAAGTTTAGGAGCCGATGTCATTTTTATGTAAAATTATATGTATTCAATACCATTTTTTTATTTTTTTAATTCTCCGTTATCCCAATATTTGCTTTTTTGATTGGAGTAACTGCGCTTAACTAGATTTCATAGATGGTGAAGGGTATATAAGATTTGGCATAGCCGAACATAGCACTCTTACTTGTTTTTTTTATAATTTTAAGGATTTTTGCTCTACATAATGACTTTGATGTTCTGATGGATAGCACAAACACACAAATATTATCTGTATATTACGCTATTTCCGGAAGGAAAAAAAAGTACAGTCCTTAATGAATCAAAAGTCAGGAGCTGATTGCAAGTCATGATTATGTTATTTCAACGTTTGCTACAATTATTGTTAATTACACCAAACGTTTTACTTATGCGTCATTCCCCTTAATTCATAAGTACGTTTACAGCATTAATGCTTTCCTGAATATAGAAAAATAAGTAATCATATCCCGTTACATCTAAGCAAATGGTCATATTTTTTTAGAAGAAAAGTTGTAAATTGTGTATTGTCATTGCTTCAAATGAGGCAATTCTGTTTAATTTTTTGCACTTTTTTTAAATGATCAAAATATAAGTTTTGCGAAAAATGCTGACCAGCCATTTAACCAAAATTAGTTTGCGAGGATAAAAAGTTAAATAATAATGGTAACAGACGAAATAAAGGTAAAACAGAATCAGAAAATGAATGAAAAAACCACTATGCGCGTAGAGATTTTTGGGAAACCGATGATTACATTCATCCACTGGGGAAACAAAAACATTCGTCGAAGAAGATGCGAGCAGAGAAAATGTATGAGTACAGAGGGGAAAAGGTAGTAGCAAAAAAGATGTGTGAGCTGAGAATATAGGTCTGTTCAGTAACTAAAAATTGTTGCTAATTGTTGCCAATTCTTACTAGAACGTGTTCACGTACTCGAAAAAATTGCAAGTAGAGAGTGAAAAAAGAGCGTAAAAATATGAGAGAAAAAAAATTTGTTGCAAGTTTTGGCTAGTAAAATTTTTACTAGCAAGAATTAGTCAACCAGCTGTTTTTTACTTTTGTTTACATTAACATAAGATTAAAAATACAAGTATTTTACATTAATAATAATATTAAAAAAATATTATTTTGTTGTTTTTCTTTAATTTAGCTTGAGCAGCATGCAGCAAAAAAGCTTAAAACAGCAGATATTTGGTTTAGAATCTTCTTGCTTTGCAAGTGCTTTTGTTTGTTTAAGAATTAAAAGTAAACAAGCCAGTGATGAAACACTCAATGCAATGTACTTTTTTCGGTACGATTTTAGTAAAAATAGTAAAATGTAAAATTAAAAATAAGTTATGCACAAATATTAAGCCTTAATGTAAATATTTTTTCGTCTAAATCACAACAAGAATGTTTATTAGAACTAACTGGAAAAAAGATTATATTTATGATGCACTTAAACATCATAAACACTTTTGAAAATTACCTAGTAATTAAAAAACTTTAAAATATATTTTACTATATATTCTTGTTATTTGGTTACTTATAGTATAACTTTCAATTTTTTCTTGTGGTTGACATTCAATTTGTTGGCTAATATTGGTCTATTGTTTTATATATTTTTTCCCGCTAGTACATTTGCTTTAAAAATGATACTATTTAATGGTTATACCGTACAGTTTTTAAGTCTTACAAATCATTCCCAAAGCCGCAACAAATTACTCTGCTAATTTTTGCTAGTATAGCGTTCATTAACTTTTTTACATTTGGGAGAATAATTTTGAAAATTTCTGTTTTACTTTCTCGTTGTTAGTTTTTGCTAGTAAAGTTACTGAACAAACCTTATGTATAAGCAGAAGTATTGCCAGATTTATATTCATTTTGTAGATTTAAACCTCGAAATTGCCAAAAACCAGATTTAAAGATTTTTGGTACAAAATCGCAGATTTTTGCAATAGTTTACAAAAACATTTATTTAGCTGAAATAATTTTAAGCGCAAGTCCTGCTAAAAAAAGTAGTTGATGACTGTATTTAATTTTACATTAAATTATCGGACCATAGGAATGTTACTTACAGAAGATTATTTAAAACTAAAAAATTTCTAATTCTCGACACACACATATTTATGAACAAAACTAAAAAAGTGTTAATTAATTTTTCTAAAAAATTTATATTATCTAATAGAACTTTTACAAATTTAAGTATGAAACTTTAACATAATTTATTTAAATTATGACCAAATATTATTAAATATTAAATTGTTTTATACCCTTCACCACAAAAGTGGACCAACAAGATCAGTGCAAGCCCTTGGAGGCAGCGGGAGCAATTAAGTAACCTCACTAAAAAAAAAATATATATATATATATATCGAGCTATAGAGAATTAAAAAATAAGAAAAAAATATCAAGTGAAAAAATTGGCGCTCGTCCATATTTTCCGAATTAGGGGCCTTTGAAATTTTCAAATTGCTTAAAATATTAATATGGGTATCGCTTAAAAGCTTTTGGAAAGATCTTTAAGGAAATACTAAAACTTTTTAAAAATGCTTAACCCAATAAGAGCCGATTACATTTTATGTAAAATAATTTTATCTGGTAAAGCGAATGATTAGAGGCCTTAGGGTCGAACAACCTTAACCTATTCTTAAGGTTATGGTTGTGATATAATGTGCCCAGTGGGATACTTTTGGTAAGCAGAATGAACCAAACGTAATGTTATGGTGCCTAAATTAACAACTCATGCAGATACCATGAAAAGCGTTGGTTGCTTAATGTAGCAGGACGGTGGACATTGAAGTCAAAATCCGCTAAGGAGTGTGTAACAACTCACCTGCCGAAGCAACTAGCCCTAAAATAGGATGTCGCTTAAGTTGTATACCTATAAATTACCGCTAAAGTAGATAGTTTATGTTCAATCTTTGTTGAATTAATAAACTTTGAAACTTTAGTAAGTAGGAGGGTGCAATCGTGAGCATAGAAGGGTTTGGCATAAGCCTGCATGGAGTGGTTGATCACGAGTTAGTCGGTCCTAAGTTCAAGGCGAAAGCCGAAAATTTTCAAGTAGTAGTTGACCTCTTGAATAATTTTTAACGAAATATAATACGGTTCCAATTCCGTAAACTGTTGAGTATCCGTTTATTATTAAATATGGGCCTTGCGCTCATCCTGGCAACAGGAAAGACCATAAAGAAGCCATCGAGAGATATGGGAAGAGTTTTCTTTTCTGTTTTATAATCGTACTACCATGGAAGTCTGTCGAAGAGGGATATGGTAGATGGATTAGAATGCTTAACATTTACTGTTGTGTCGATATTTTCTCCTCGGAACTTGCAAATTTATGGCGGGGTCACGCAAACTTCTCAACAGGTCGTACTAATAATCGACGAAACGTCGGGAAAAACAGTAATTAAATTGAGTTTTTTAATTACTTTCCAACTGTAGGCCTGAATAGCTCAAGAATAGAATCTATAACTACTAATAAAATTATTGGCCAACTATAATCATCATAAAGGTCGTACTAATATCCGCAGCTGGTCTCCAAGTTGAAGAGTCTCTAGTCGATAGAATAATGTAGGTAAGAGAAGTCGGCAAATTAGATCCGTAACTTCGGGATAAGGATTGCCTCTGAAGATTGAGATAGTCCGGGTTGATTGGGAAGCAATAACATGGTTTATGTACTTGTTCTGGGTAAATAGAGATATTCTCGTATCTTGTTCCCCGGATAGTAGTTACGTAGCCAATTGTGAAACTTTCCTGCTAAAATTTTTAGGGAATTATCACAAGATAAATTTCTTTTAAATTTAAATAAATGGCACGGAATTGGCGAATCCGACTGTCTAATTAAAACAAAGCATTGTGATGGCTCTAACGCGCAATCAAACCTGCTACCGTTTTGAATATAACGGATATATAGTGGCTACAAAGCTACACATATGTATGTAGTGAGTAATAGGTATAAAAGTTAATGAGATTGATGGGGAGAGTGTGTGTAGATTTGGACGTGATAACAACGGCCGGTAAATAAAACAAGGCAATAATCAGTGATGGTGGTATATGTAGATTAGTAACGCTAGTAGGGCATCCGGCATACTGAGCGTTAACCATTTACAAAAGGCAGTAGTGGTGGATAGTTCCGCAGAGGCTTACAACCTTGAACATAGGCAGAAAGCTATAAAATTAAATTATATTTAAAGCAAATTAGAGAATATGAACGAGAAGCAGCAGTAAATAGGGCTCCGGCAAGTGATACCATTAAATCTTACCGCGCCGCTGATAGAGTTATTAAAGCTACAGTCCTATGCCTGAGAAACTGAATAATAAAAGTGATTTTTTTTAATTATTTATAAATTATTCCATGTAAGAACGTTGGACAGATGGAGTAACCGAAGGTTCCATACAGTTCCTAAAAAAATAAAAGTTTTTGAAATTAAAAATCAAATCTCTTCAACTTTTGCTCTACTAAATAATCTCATGATTTCATTGTCAAGAAAATATAGCTGATATGCTCTTTCTAAAAAAGTACAGGTTTTTATATAATCTTCAAATTTGAAATTATCATACAAAAATAAATAAGTTTTATAAGCGGTTTCCGGGACAAAAAAGTTTTAGAATACATAACCGTGCCTGTTATTGATTTAAGCTTTAATCAGATAATAGTTGTGAATAGTTATCCAGCAAGAAAAATGTTTACTCATGTTATTTGTAAATTCTTATAATTTTATTTTTCCCTTTAACGGAAGAACTAAAAATTCTTCTTATAAATTCTTTATTCTCTTTCCAGATATATTTTTCCTTCTCCAGCTTAATTTTTCTTATTTATGTATTGGACGAGTGGGAGTATTTAATGGGTAGGCGTAATAAACCCAAAGGAGAAACTATAATTGAAAAAGGCGATATTACAGAAAGTAATAAGCAATTATTTATTTTAACCCAACTTTTTGCACTTTGATTTTAATTTTTAATATTAACATTACGTTTTACAGCTCATGTGATATTTAATATAGTATTATTATTATGGTCTGTGGGTCTGGTTGTCTCATCGATAATTATGTTGTACGGCTTAAGAAAGGTATGTAAAATGAAAATGAAGTTTTTATTTCTTTGCTTTTGCTGCTACTTAACAAAACATATGCAAAGAATGCTGATGAAGGATGTGGCGGTCCAGAAAATGCTGCATTTCATTCTGCTAACGTCTAATTTTTCTTGTTTTCTTTGGAAAACGTCCGCATACATTTGTAAATCATTTTTCTTTCTAAAAATGTTTAGAAAATTAATTAAAAAGAACCAAAAAGCCAAAAATAAAGTAAAATTTCATTAACTTATAAATCGATGGTTCGAATCCTGGTCAGGGAAAAATTAAAATAAACGCTAGGCACCTCGTATTTACATTCATACTTAACTCATAAAAGTCAATATGATACTGAAACAGTGTCTATAATGTTGTGAGCAAACAAGTATGAATAATTAAAAATAAAAAAAAGTTGCATTTGTGGCTATCAAATTGCTAGCACAAAAAGCAACAACAATGTACAAGACGAGTTACAAAGAGAACGACAAAGAAAAAAACTTTAAGTTGTGTGTGAACTTCGTCTCACCAAATTAACATTAAGATTAGTTGGTTAAATAGATGATGTTTAGGATGTACATAACATAAGGTAGATAGATGCAAAGAATGCTGATGAAGGATGTGGCGGTCCAGAAAATGCTGCATTTCATTCTGTAAGAGTACCGAACGCAACAAAAGGAATCAGTACGTAAATACCGCTCTCAATAAGAAGAAGTCAGTCGATATTCAACCACCAACCGCGACACAAGTATATTCCTGACGTGTAATTAAAATTAGTAATTAAGTATTTTTTTAATAAAGCATTTTTCCATATTACACAAAAATGACTTTATAGTTCAGAAGTGGGATTAAAATCCAAGTCTCAAAGAAAAATGTTTTTAATTAGTTAATAGAAGTGACGCCAGTGAAAATATGTACTATATCAGTATTTAAATACGGAGTAGTAAAGAATGTACATACATATAAAATATGTTAAAAAAAGCAGTGTGGACAAAGTCTGTATGAAAAAAATTGAAAAAAACGCATGTATGTGTGTGAGTGCTAAGTTTAATATCAACTTGCTTGTGCACAACGAAACAAAAGAAAAAAAAACAGTGATGCTCTGAACACATTCACAACAGCAAGATACACGAACACACAACAGCAAATGACGCTAGCAGCATTTGTCGCCTTGTACCCAGCTACATAATTATTTTGAAGGCAGCAGCTACATAATAAAAATACGAATTAACTGTATTTCAGTGATGTTATTTAAGCGATTTTTAAAGAAGCAGCTCAGATTTATAATTAAAAAAAATGTTTTAACTATTTTGTAAGAGGCTATTTAAAGAGTAAATAATTCGTTTGGATTGTCTTTAAGATTGAAAATATATAGAAGTAATTCTAAAAAGCAATAATAAGTACAGTAGTGTGTGTCACGTAGTTTCTTGTCCACTTAAATAAAAAATACTAAAAACAACTGTTTTTGATATCTATTAGAACCAATCGTGTTATGTATTTACAGATATCCCATACGACAATTGAAATTAATATAAGTACTTCAACCAGCAAGTACTAAGAACAGAAGTAAATTTTTAACTAAATGTTGTCCACACAAAAAAGGAATTTTAGTTTTATGTACATCTTAATACATTCCTCAGAAATTTTTACAATTATTCTTCGTACACTTTTGCCATGACAATTGTAGTATTTTTAGTTCGTCAGTTTGGCACTTCAAGTTTTTTCTTTTTTAAATTCAAATTTCGAAAAATATGTTTTAAGCAATTATTGAAAAGAATGTAAAAAGTGTTAAAATTTTTCTATATACAAAACTAAAATGTGCTGACAACTGTTTAAGTACAATTATACCGGTAAAATTGGTTTCTATATTTATCTACGAAAAAAAAATCCGTGTTTGAACCAAGGTTCTAAAGGATCTTCTCACAAAATTTTACTCAAATCTATACAGCAGCACTTACGTGAGATAGATACGAATTCAATAAATAGGTATTTTGTATTCCAAATCAATTACTGTCTTCACCAACAACACTATTTTCCTTAAATATTTCATGTACTGAAATTATCCTGTTACACTTCTATTATAGACTTACACTTAAATCTTTAAATAAACAATTTTTATTTTATATTTTTATTGTTCTTTTCGTTTTTCATAATAAGAGATTTTAAGCACTTATTATTTTACATGTCTTATAGTACTGACATCACTAAACTGTTTATTGTCGCCAATAAAAATAGAAATTAGTTTAATTTGACTGCAGCGGCGAATTCAGCCCAGACAACAACCTGCCGCCTTGTTGCCTTGCTGTCACAAATTAATCATTCTCATATAAACATATGCGTTCTAATTCTGACATTTTGCAGTCGGTAGCTGCTGTCTCGAATGTGTTCAGAGCATGAGAAGAGGCTAATCGTAAATTGTCTGAACAGAAACAAAATGGAAAGAACACAAGCACACGAAGATAAAAACTAAGTACGACGACCATCCTAACTTCATAATTAGCTTTGCTTGTGCGCCAATACCATCACACATATTATGAAACATACAACGGCCTGTGAGAAATAAAAGAAACGATTTAGAAGTGATCATATACATACAATAAAAAGCATGATTAAATAATGTGTTTATAAAAAAATGTGTACACAAGTAAATATACGGGTGTCAAGAAAAAGTAAACACGCTGAATTTAGCGTCTGATATAAAAAAACAATGTACGTGAAAAATACATAAGAAATCTTCCAGTGAAAAAACAAGTGAACGGTACTTGCATATATAAACGTACATGATTGAAAATAAGAAGAACAAAAATAAGTTTTTTGGTTTATCATACATACGAATAACGGCAAAACGAATATTTATATGTTGAATAAGTGGTAAACGAATCAGGTAAATGAAAAACAAATAAACGGGACACAAAAACGATAAACGTAAACGTAGTTGACCAATAAACGTAAAACAAAAATAGTAAAGTGAAGTTTATACAAAAGAGCAAATACAGAATTATAAGAGAATTAAAAATTTAATAAAATAAAGAAATCACAAACGCAATAAAACGAAAAGAAAACGTGATTTTTAGTAAACGAGTGTGAATTTTTAAAAAACTGTGCGTGGAAGAATAACGAACGTGTAATTAAAGAAGAAGACGGTGAAAAAAAAAGCAAAATGCCTTTAATTTCATCATTAAAAGTTGTGACATTAAAAGACCTTCTTCGGGAAAGAAATCTATCAACGGTCGGTACTAAGGCAGAGCTCGTGAATCGGTTAATAACAGACGTCGGGTCAGAGACAATCGAAGACGATGAAATTGACGCAAATGAAAATTTGCAGTCGCAAATAAGTGAATTGCGTGATATGCTTGCGAACGTCATATCGGTAATGCAGCAACAAGCGAACAATAATTTAACGCAACAAAATCAGGCGCGTATCAACGTAGAAAATGAAGTACGCGATAACGTACCAAATACAACGCACAATAACGTAGACGAACCGATAAGTGAACCGTTGCTATTAAATTACAGAGAACCGCGACCGCGTAATACATATAGTGTTAAAGAAATTGCCGATACGTTACCCGATTACGATCCAACAAAGGATCAAATTTTTAGTGTTGATCAATTTATTGAGCGAGTCGAAAAATCGATTGAAGCGTATAACTGGGACGAGAAGTGTTTGATGCTTGCACTTTTTACCAAATTTAAAGGTCCTGCGAAATTATGGTTGGACGCGTCCGCCGAGCTGTATGTTAGGTGGAGTGATTTAGCCGCAGCGTTACGAGAAGAATTTGGTGTCGAGCCAGACGAAGCCGAAATTCATTTCAAAATGTCAAATGCAACTCGAAAACCAGGTGAGTCCATAAACGAATATTGTTTTCGCATGAGCGCTCTGGGAAAAACAAATTATTTGAGCGAATCAGCTATTATTAAATACACACGAGAGGGACTTAAACACCGAGAGCTTCAAATTGCCATTGCTACGGTCCGATTTAAATCGATGAAGGAAATGCGAGCTACTATAGATGAGTATTTTTCAAACATGGCAAGCTCCTCCTACAACGCAAAAAGCGCACCATTATATAAACGCAATGACTACGCTAACAAAAAAAGCGATAGTAAACTTAACGATAATAATGCGAAAGCTCAACCTGAACGGAAACCGATTATCTGTTTTAACTGTTCTGAAACTGGCCACATATCAAGTGCTTGTCCTAAGCCCCAGCGAAAGCCAAGGTGTAAAGACTGTCAGCGTGTTCATCCGAAGGGTACTCCAGTAAACTGTGGACAACCGATTGTACGTAATATGAACAACGTTAAGAAAATTTTAGCTGAAAAAGAAGTAACCGTCAACGGCGTCGTAATGTTTGCACTAATTGACACGGGCAGCGAATGCAGTCTTATCAAAAGATCAAAAGCAGCTAAAATTGGGGGAAATAGATGTAGATGTAGCATACGAATTAGTGGGGTATGTGGTGGTACAACAGTGCTAAACGAGAAAATAAACGCTAAATTAAATATTGATAATATCGAACTTAAGATAGACTTATACGTAGCGGATGATGATACATTTTCGTCCGATGTTATTATAGGTATTGACGTATTTTCCAACCAGGACATTCGGTTGATTTGTAATGATAACGGTCAACATTTTGAATACCATAACGTTTTACAAGCAAAAGTGACTGATCGCGCGGGAGATATAATAAAAGATATTAAATGCGGCGAAATAGATCAAGAAACGCGTTTCAATTTGAACAATCTAATAACCGAATATAGCAATGTGTTCGGTAACGAATTTAACGAAATTGGCTTAACAGATGCAGTAGAGATGCAGATTAAACTTACGACAAATGAACCGATAGTGTCAAAGCCATACAGACTGCCTGAGACGAAAAAAGAATCGGTAAGACAACTTATTAATGAACTTTTGTCAAACGATATAATAAAAAAATCTACTTCCGAATATGCGAGCCCAATCGTTCTTGTTAAAAAGAAAAACGGCAACGACCGGTTATGTGTAGACTACCGTCGAATAAACCAACACACGATGAAGGAAAATTTTCCAACTCCCAACATCGAAGAACGCTTACAAGAAATTATGAAATTTAAGATTTTTACGGTATTAGATCTTAATAGTGGCTATTACCAGGTCCCGATTGAAACGAACAGCCAAAAATATACTGCCTTCGTAACACCCGACGGAGTGTATGAATTCAAACGAATGCCGTTCGGGCTCAAAAACGCACCGGCTGTATTTCAGCGGTTAATGGCGCGCATACGTGAAGACACCCAAAAGGATGACGTCATTCATTACATGGACGATATTGTTGTTGGAAGCAACACAATAGACGAAATGCTTCAAAAATTACGACGTGTTTTTCAGGCCCTACGTAATCTTAACTTAACCATTAGCGTTAACAAATGCGAGTTTTTCAAGCATACTATCGAGTTTTTGGGACATAGAATTCATAGTGGCAGTATGAGTCCCGGAACCGTCAAAACGAACGCAATTTTAGAATTTCCGACTCCAACGAACGTACGTGAGGTAAGACAATTTTTAGGGCTGAGCGGATATTTTAGAAAATTTGTACCAGCATATGCGATTGTGTCAGCTCCACTACGTAATTTAATTAAAAAAGATGCAAACTTCGAATGGGGTAACGAGCAAAACGAAGCCTTCTTGTCATTAAAAACGAGTCTGACAACAAGCCCAGTTATAGTAGGCTATAAAACTACCGCTCAACATCAGATCCACACGGACGCAAGTACGATAGGCCTCGCCGGCGTCTTGTTGCAAAAGGAAAGTGAATCGTGGAATCCTGTCGCATTCTACAGCAGATCAACATCAAGCGAGGAACGTAATTACCATAGCTATGAATTAGAAACTCTAGCGGTGGTTGAAACCCTGGAACGCTTCCGTTATTATGTTTATGGTAAAAATGTTACCGTCGTCACTGACTGTAATGCTATAAAGACCACTATGCAGAAAAAGGACCTCATACCACGAATCGCAAGATGGTGGTTACGCATTCAGGATTTTGACATGACAGTTGAGCATCGATCGGGTCAACACATGCAACATGTCGATGCCTTAAGCCGCGCACCATACGAGAAATCTCGAACACTCGAACCCGCATCGCTAAAAATTTCCAAAACAACGGTTACTGAAGATGACTGGCTATTTTCAATGCAGCTTCAAGATGATGCAAAGCGCCAAATGATAGAAAAGTTGAAAAGTGGTGACAGGGAAACTTGTCAACACTTCATCCTAAAGAACGAAAGACTTTTCCGAAAAGTGGGTGATAATTATTTATGGGTCGTCCCCAAGAATCTCCGATGGCGTATTATTCAGCAACAACATGACAACGCTGGCCATTTAGGGGTTGAAAAACGTTAACAGGAATTAAGAAACATTTTTGGTTCCCGCGAATGCGAAACTCCGTAAAATCATATATAAAATCATGTATCGAATGCGCATTTAACAAGGTTCCAGGTAGTAAACGCGAAGGTGAATACCACTACGATAATATGACCCCGATACCGTTTCATACTGTGCATATCGATCACCTAGGTCCGTTTCCAAAATCTTCAAAACGTAATGAGCACATTCTGGTCATAGTCGACGCGTTCACCAAATTTACCATAATAAAACCCGTTAAAAATACAGCAACCAAACATGTTATCAACGTGCTTAATGAAGTCAGCGAATATTTGGGAATGCCAACACGAATTGTTACCGATCGTGGTTCGTCATTCACATCACACGAGTTTGAGAAGTATTGTCGCAACAATGATGTCCAACATATTCTAAATGCCGTCCGTACACCACGAGCCAACGGTCATGCGGAGCGGACAAATCGAACTATTTTAAATATGCTTCTACCATCCACAAAAGAAGACAAGCGATGGGACGAACAACTACGCCGAATTCAGTGGTCAATCAACAGTATACAGAATAGCACAACCGGCAAAACTCCACAGCAATTGCTCTTTGGTTTCGAGCCAAGGGACATCCTACAAAACAAGCTTGTCCTTATCCTTCACAACAGTGACGTTTTAAGCAATGCAGATTTGCAAACTCTGCGTACTACTACAGCTGAAAAGATAGATCTGCAAAGACGTAAAGCAAAGCAACGCTACGATCAACAGCATTCACGTCCGAAATACTACGACGAAGGAAACTTAGTACTAGTAGAAAACGAACCAGCGTCTACCGGTAGCTCCCGTAAATTAGAGCCTCGCTACAAGGGCCCATTTATAGTAACAAAGGTTCTCGACAAAGACAGATATATCGTCGAAGATCTGCCGGGGTCTAGTCGGAAGCAGCGCCACTACAAGTCAACATATGCTGCAGACAAGATAAAACTATGGTGCTGTCTACCAGTCTTTGATGTCGAACACTCAACCAGTGAAGACGAAAATGATGATGAAGACGATGGCTCCCTACCAATCGAGGACGATTGAATAATAGGATGGCCGACTGTAAGAGTACCGAACGCAACAAAAGGAATCAGTACGTAAATACCGCTCTCAATAAGAAGAAGTCAGTCGATATTCAACCACCAACCGCGACACAAGTATATTCCTGACGTGTAATTAAAATTAGTAATTAAGTATTTTTTTAATAAAGCATTTTTCCATATTACACAAAAATGACTTTATAATTCTGCTAGCGTCTAATTTTTCTTGTTTTCTTTGGAAAACGTCCGCATACATTTGTAAATCATTTTTCTTTCTAAAAATGTTTAGAAAATTAATTGAAAAGAACCAAAAAGCCGAAAATAAAGTAAAATTTCAAAACATATTTTAATCAAATACTCAACGGATGTAAACTCATCATCTTGCGAGTCCTCTTCTTGAAATCTGAATCCGTTCATGATTTTTTTATACCCTTCACCACAAAATGTGGAAACCGTTTGTAATTTCTACAATATAAATTTCCGACCCCATAAGTATATATGTCCGTTTGTGTTACTGTTGAAACCATGTTTGCCGAGGCTCTAGATCCGCTAGAGAAAGGGCTATTAAAAATCATCATGATCGGTCCATATCCTTCGAGGCAGTGGAGAAAACACTACGCCTACCTCTAATTTTTAATATCATTTGGAACACGGACGGACAGACGGAATAGATACACTTAATGGGGTCGGAAATGGATGTTGTGAAATTAAAAAGTTATTACCTTTTTCCACTTTTTGTGGTGAAGGGTATAAAAACTGCTCATCACTATAGCTTCCAAAGACAAAAAGTAATACAAAAACACATCTAAAAATTAAAGAATGTCACCATAGGTGACGTAAACTGAACTATGAGGGCCTATATTTTGAACCGTTCTAGACAAACGGTTGCAAATTAGATTGCTATGTCCATTATACGAATCCAATAGTTCATTTAATTTGAAGTATATGGCCATACTTTTGAACGGTTGTAAACAGACTGTTGAAAATTACAAAGAACTTGAATTACTAACTCCGCTATAACAACGAGTATGAAATTTGAATTTGGAAATAAAAGGGTGTCCCAATAGTTGATGTTTTTTGACGTATTTGGCCAAACTTTTGAACCGTTATAGATGGTGAGAACGAGTTAAAAACTTTGTTTACGATTATCTCGAAAAGATTTTTTTTTAGTAATCACGTTCTATTAGTAAATCGGCGATATGTTAAAATAAATTCATTCAAGATAACTCATTTCAGCGATTAGATGATGTTACAAATTTCTTTCTTTCTTTTTGTGTTGTAGAATTTTCGAATTTGTATTTCCTTTTAGGAATGGTAATCCACATATGTTTTATTAAAAAGTACATCTTTGTAAATACATATATGATTTTTAAAAAAGAGCTCACATTTAACTCGCTGCTAAATGCGTTTTTTAAAATAAATTTTAAAAAATATCATTACTTTTAATACTGTATTGCAAAGATTGGCGCCTAAATTTAAGTTATGGAATAAGTTTCGAAAGTTTTGCATATAATCAAAAAATATTTTTCAATTACTTTTATTACTTTTTACTTGTAATAAAAGAATTGAAAAAAGTATATATAAATTATTGTATATTAAAGTAATGAATAATATTTGGCTGAATTTGTTTATTTTTGTATAGTATAAAAAGTGTGTCCAACTTGTGTAGCGCTTTGTAGTGGTCGTTGGTCGTATTTTCATTTGTGTGTAACAATAAATTAAAATTGTCAATGGATCCTTAATAGCTTCCCTGGAGGGCTGTATAACAGTTTCTGCAACTATGTCCTTCTCATCACTACCTATTTTGATTCCAGTGTGGTATTCTGGTTCAATAGCGTTATCAACAATATCCTCATCCATTGAAAAACCTGCGACAGCCAGATCATTATCTACTTCGATAAATTCTCACAAAGTACAATAGGTTGTTATGTAACTCAAACGTAGCCAGATTTCATAATCGTCTTTCATTGTCATTTCTGACTTTACCCAACTTTAAACCGAAATCACCAAGGCGATTGCCACATACATAACGACAGTGTTGCTAATTTAGCTATGTATTGGCCCATTAAAACTATTTTTTATAAAGCAAATTAGAAAAAAAGGTATACGCTAACTGTTAGCGGCAGATCTGGAAATTTTTGCTTAAAGCTTGGTACCATTATTTTTCTTCAAGTTAGAGAGAAATTCAAGTTATGGAAGTTTAAGTAATAGGAATTTATCTGCTTGCCGCTGTTGCCATAAGATTTCCTTCAACTTATGGAAACTTCAATTTATAGAAGTTCAACTGCAATTTCAAAATTTTTGTAGAATATTTGTATACAGAAAGCCATACTGTTTAAATCATTTTTATCAGTATTCATAAATTATTAAAATAGATTTCAAACTTGTCATAAAACATTTTTTAAAGTTGTGTTATTTTTTATGAATAGGCAGTTTAATTAAAAAAAATTGTGGTAATTTAATTCACAAATTTTCTCCTACAGTACTCCTATAACCTTTAAAATTCATACGAGTATACATACATAAGTAAACAATGTTGCGAAAACAAACTATAATTATAAAATAATAATAAATGGTTTAAAGGTCAACCAAATTTGATAATAAAAAATGACACTCATTGGTAGGAAACAAAACAAATAATGCACTTATTGTTTTGCGAATGTTTAATTTCTGTATATTTTTAACTATAATTTCACATTCTTAAATTTTATTTACATTCAAATCCATTGAGCCAGCCCAATTTAATTTTAACAGTCGTTTTGTTAAATATCAAAATTGTATTAAGTGGTTTTTGTTCTGGGGTTGTTTTAAATTTTCTATTTTAAGAACGATAAAACTCAAACCATCTGGCATAATAAAATCTGTCACAAAGCTTTTTTATACAGGGTGATTATTTTAAAAACTAGATTTAACTAGAAAATAACTTTGAAATGTGTTTTATGACAAATTCTTTATATAAATTTGTCCTAAAATATATTTCAAATCTATTTTGATTTTCTCTGAATACGGCAGTAAGTGTTGAATTTTTGTTTTTGATATTTATCAAGTTTGCAAACCGTTTTAATTTTATAAAAACTAGGTACTTGCATTTCTTTTAAAAGTAACCATAAGTGGTGCCCTATATTATTTAATGACATCCAGTGTAAGTAAAATCTGTCAGGTTAAGGTGGCAGTCATGCATCCTTTGTCACACTTAAACATGAAGGCTCGTTAAGATGCTATGAAACTCTAATTTATATAGAGTAGAACCAACCCGCTATCCCAATAACATGCACAGTGGTAGAAGTTTTTCATGCTCTTCTCTTTAAATTCTGACAATCAACCACCGTGCGTGCATGCCAACCAACAAGGCAATATCTAGTTAAAAAAGATATAACCACTATTTATATATTTATACTATTAGCCAAGGTCATAAATGTCTGGTATTACATAGCCACAGGTACATGTTATTCGGCCTCCTCAATATCCGGTAATGGGACGGTTCCTCTGGCCCTAGTAACCACTAGTCAGACTTCATAATCATAGTGCCGACTATACCTCAAAGGCGTACAGAAACAAATTGAATAAAATTCATTTCACATGGAAGCTAAATCGTTCTAAAATGAAGTACTTAGCAATTTTAGTAAAATGTTGCTCCAAAAGAATAAGTTTAATAATTTAAATTTTAATGTGATATTTCTTTTTGAGAATCAATTTAAAGAATAAAAAAACCTACAATATTACGAATCATAACCCATTCTCAAATTGAAAAAGAAAACAGAAGAAACTTTCTTGTTTAAGCTTAAGCAAAGAAATGTTAACGTTCTTGGTTGTAATACCCTTCACCACAGCGTATGTGTATATAAATATGTCGTTTCATTTGTAATTTCTATAATGCTCATAATGAACTGTATGTATGATAAAGGTATGTATATATGTATGTATGTAAATATCTCATTGGTTCCTCTAATGAGAGTCAATTCAATATGTTTCAATTTTAACTTTTTACAGTAAATCGCCAAAAAAATACTGTTGCATTCATCTTCTTTATATAAAAAAAGTAGCTTCCTAAATTGATAATTCTGGATAAAATTACAAAAACAACTATTGCTGTATACTTCCTACTCCTAATTCTTTACAGTGCTCTATAATTGTTTTCAAATACAAAAAAAAAACAAAATAGTTGTTTACCTCTACCGAGAATTTGTTAATTTTGAGTTGACTCTTTTTAGGAAAACCAGAGCGATATGGGTATATGTTGTGGTATAGTGTTGATGGATGTTTATTTTAAAATCTCAAACTGCATTCTTGAGAATATTAAAAAAAAAAATAAATACATGTTTATTTCTTAAAATCCCTAAATCCTACAGTTCCATTGGTATCTAACAAAATTTGACACTGATTCTGTTTAAGAAGGAGTTATAGGTTTTACGGATTTTTTTTTCTCTAAATGCTTTATTTAAGCTTAATTTTTACAGCTTTTTGGAAAATTTTTAAAGAGTAAGCAGTTTAAATTTATTTGCCACATTTCACTAACAATAAAAATATTTTACTTGCTTCTTCATCGGACATCTAAATGAAACCAACCCATAAACGAGGCAATTTTTATATATAAATAAAAGATATTTATTTTTTGAACTAAAAGCAAATTGTTAAATAAAAAATTCAAAGAAATCCCTAATTCGACTACTATATTTTATTTTTATATTTCAATGCATTTGAAGAGTCATTCCAAATAAAAGGCCACATTATTGACAATTAATTCATTTTTATTTACGATAACCCTAATAGATCTATTATTATTTCTTTTAAAGTTTTTTCAACACTCTGAATAATTGGTAAACTTGATTTAAAAATTTTAAGAATATTTAATGCGCATACAAAATTCTGCTTCATTTTCGATGCATCCATTTTTTTTGAAACTCAAATTAGTCCATAAATTAAGCAGACCAGAATTGAAAACGACGCACATTGGTTGAAGTTCATAGAAGCAGCGGATAAAAATAGAAGAAGTTGTCGAAGGA
Organism: Gymnosoma rotundatum; assembly: GCA_916610165.2. Lineage (NCBI taxonomy): Eukaryota > Metazoa > Arthropoda > Insecta > Diptera > Tachinidae > Gymnosoma > Gymnosoma rotundatum. The sequence goes on from OU744338.1 coordinate 52,452,808, forward strand.
CAATGAAACTTGGCACATAGTAATATTATATTTGAGTCAAGAAAAACTGAAAAATCAAAATAATCCGCCCAATTTTATGCCCACCTCCCATACAAAGAGAAAATTAAATTTTGACCTACGGCATTGGTTTTTGGCATATAGCATTTTTAAACACTCAGAATTATTTGTGTGAAATTCGAAAAATATCTGCTCACTTTAAAGCACTTTTCCCATACAACTTGTATTGAGAAAGTGGCATATTTTCCTTGATTTTTAATGCATCAACTTAATTTTCACAAAAAATAAATATTTTAATTGTAGAAGCGGCTCCTGAAAATATCTAACTGTTGCGTCCACTTTTACGCCTCCCATAGGAAAAACAATTAGAAAATATGAATAAGTAGTTTAGGCATATTTTTTTAAATAATTTTTAGCATCATTATTGTACTTTAATTTTTAGCTTTGAGTGAAATCTATTTATAAGTGATAAGATAATAAAAGATTATGCATTACGTCTTAATTAGTGGCTACACGTCCAATTCTTCGCAAATAATGTAATCTATAGGCTCTATAGTTTTTATTTCTCGCTTCCTGAGCTTCATCGGACAGCATACCTGTACAAATAATCAATTGAAATCAATTAAAATCGATTAATAACGCACCTCTTATCACTGTACTTACCAATGTAATGCAAATTATTATATCAATAATATTAGAAATTTATACCCAAATGCAGATATTTAAATCAGACACTGTATATTATAAGTAATATATTACTTAGTTCCAATTTTCACTAGGCAATTCTTATCGACTTATCCCTTTTGCTTGTAGGTGAGGGCGACAAGAGGAAAAGAAACGAGTACACAAGCTGATGTACTCGTTCAATTCGTTTTGCTTTCTTATTCCTAATTTTTAGCTGATTAAATGTTATATGTTTATATACACAAATTGAAATTTGTTGTTGTTGTTTGTTGTTTAACCGCTAAAACAATAAGCTAATAAGCTAAGAATTGTGAAAACGACAAGGCAAGTTCAAAGAAGAAAGTGTAATAAGTTTATTAATTAGAATTGCTTCGTGAAAATTGGGACTTATTAAGCTCTAACGGAAAAGATTCAGTGCAACAAAGAGAAGAAGACATATACGGCATTTACACCATGCAATTTTTCATGAAACTAGCGTGAAGATTTTGGAGGAGTAAGCAATACGGTATTGCTTGAGTGTTGAGGGGATGTTACAGTTGATAATGTTAACTTTTTGATAAGGCGTAACGCTATAACTTACAGCCTATTGATAGAACACGTCTAAAGCGAAACGAAACCGGATGGCATATGGACGAATACGTAATAATTAGCATCCGTGTAACACGTTCCGGTTTTTTCGTTTAACATACGTTGTGTTTCGTGTAAATAAATGTTGTTTCAAATCGTAGTATTGCCAATGTATTAGTTAATGTTTTTTATTTACTTTTTTCTTATACATTTTTTGTTTTTGCCTTAAACGATGGTAACCCTGCTTCGGCGCTTAAAAAGAAACAGCTGAGTTAAATAAACAAAACAAAATTATCAAACAATCAATCTGTGAATCAAAAATTTGTAAAAATAAAAACGTTTTAACCAATACTTATAAAAATAAAAACTAATTTTTAAATTGTGATACGAGTATTTTTATTATATGTATGTATAATACTAATAGATGTTTTTATTAGTGATAGTGTTATGATGGGCAATTGCCCAACATTATTAACTCCTGGCGAATGGTTTTTTTTCTTCGCGCAGTTTCTACGTGTCGGACACTACAATGCGCGATACATAAACCAGAAACAATTGCCATTTGTTACGTTTTTTTACAAAAACAAAATAACATTCGCGTTTTAAAAATCCAAACATGGGAAACGGTAACGTTTTTGTGTGTTCTGTAAACTGGCTGTTAAATAGAAAATTGAAAAAATAATGCCTCAAAAAATTGCATAGAGTAAATCTGGACATAATGTATAATTGTAATTGCATGCAACAACATAATAAAAAAATGATAACGCAGCACTTAAAAGTCTATTGCATATAATCGTGCATCACCTTCTATTGTTGTTATCAAACAGTATCAGTAAAGAACAATTTAAATTTAATAGAAGCTTATGCTTTTATCAATAATGAAAATATAACAATTAAAACTATTGATTAGTATGTACATATATAACATTATGTAATAATTTTAAACAATAAAGAATTTTGGCAACAACAACATGCATGAACAAAAATTCATGTTTTGTTACTTTATCACTTTATAGTTTTTACTTTTTTTTTTTTTTTTGAAAGTAGCAGGTAGGAGAAGCTTTTTTTAACTTTTAGCTGAGACTTCAAGCTGTAATTTAGCATCTTTCATTAAATAGCGCTTCAAAGCGCTGAAAAGGTGGAGTCCACTAAAGTTGATGTTTATATTTTGTTTTACGAAATTTTTTATATGGTAGTTTTTCCAACTTTTTTTAATGCAAGTCTCATTTATGACAATTGTCATTTACGAAAATATACAACAAAGTCAAATGAACAGTTTACTGTGATTATACCAAAAGATTAAATATGCAGCGAACTTGCATGCCATTTTAAACAAGCGAACATAGTAAATAAACTTCGAGCGAGTCTGTCCAAACACATATTAAATATATCAGCCTAATATTACGAATAAAAATATTCAGATATCTCACAACAAAATACCAAAAAAATTACCCAAATCGGCGAACGTAAATAAATTTATTTCGGACACTCTTAAATCTGTGTGCGACGTGGCCCTTATCTTATCGTACTCTTTCCCTGTTGTTATTTATTTGTAAAAAACTTTAGATTGCCAAAAATGAACTGTTCTCTAATAAGTAAAAATTTTGCCAGAAGGTTAAGAATTTGACCAAAATCCAAAAAGTTAATAAAAATTAAAATTTTTGCTCTTTCACAAAAAATCGGAAAATTGCCAAAAATTGCTACTGCGAAGGGTATAAAAGATTCGACACTGCATTACTTTTTTTTAATACCCCAAAAAAAGATTTTTCTTAGTTAAACACAAAAATAGGACCATAATCCTAAATAATAAAAAAAAAAAAAACAAAAAATCAATCATCTTCTTCTCTTTCTTTTTTTTTTATTAACACAATATATATTTTAGTCTGTAAAAATATTTTATATACCTAAAGTATCTGCATGTGTATGTATTCGTGGAAAACAAGTACAAGTGGGAAATTTTTTTTTCGCTTAAAATAAATGTAAAGTTTCACATTCTGAGTACGATGGAAGAAACTTTTGTGTTTTGACTCCAGTTTACAAAAAAAAAGTAAACACTTTTTGAAGCACAGTATGAATTATTAATTTCAGCTGATACCTTTAAGAGTTTCCTTTTTATACAAATGGGATTAATGATGTATTTATGTAAAAATATGATTTGTTTTTCTTTCACTTTTATTATCCACAAAAATAAAAAATAATATTTAAGCATTTTCATATTTTAGTACATTAGAGGTGCTCATATAAAGGACAGAAAGTTTGGCCCATTGTATGCTGTGTTTAGACGGCGTGTACAAGTCATGTGGAATGTCAAAATTGCTATCCATATGGAATTTGTTGGGTATGTCAAAATTTGTGTTTTACATACGGTTTAAAATTATCAAATTCAAAGTTGCGTATACGACATAACCTCTAATTGTTGAAGAGAAAACTAAAATGCTTAAAACAGTGATATTCAACTGTTCATTTTTAAGCAATAACAATTTAGAAAGAATAATAAAAAGCATACTGCTTTTACTTATTATTATTTATATCAAAATTGCTATATATTAAATTCCATAATATAAAAGTGAAGTACTTGTTACAAACTTTTTTTTTTTTATTGACTATCAACAAATCAGTTTAAAATTGTTCTTAATTTTAATACACATAAATTTGAGATTTTACATAATGTATTACAACAATTAAAACAAAGAAGATTAAAAAAATGTCTGCTATATAAAATTGAACAATGCAAGGTAAAAAAGATAGAAAAAACCTATGGTATTTTAAAGAAATTTTTGATTCACCCCCTTCAGAAACCTCTTCACAGAGGTTGTGAAGAAGGGTTATTTAACTAAATTTCTTATTACTGCAAAACTTGAAGATCTGCACCTATCTTTAAATTTTATTGTTTTTGTACTAAAAACGTCATTCAGCATTTTTTGCTTGAACTCTCTGTGTAGACGGCTCGTGGAAAATCTGCGGGGTAGATTAAAAACGGCTTTTAAATTCTTATTTTGAATGGTTTGAAGTTTCTTAATATAGGTTTTGGCACTATTATGATACCAAACTTCACATCCGTATGTCATTATGGGAAGAACACACATTTTATACAATAGCAGTTTATTTTTAGAATCGAGTTTTCAATTTCTGTTCAAAAGTGGTAACAGTGCTCTACCGCACTTCAAGGCCTTGTCACATGTGTTAAAAATATGTTTTTTAAATGTTAATTTTTTGTCCAATATGACACCTAGGTATTTAACAGAGTCTTGTAACGGAATGATGTTTCCTTCAGTAGTAAGAGCTATACTGGGAACTCTTTTTGGTGATTTATTAAATGGAAGCAAAATGGCCTGTGTTTTAAGTTGGTTGATTTTTATTTTCCATTTGCTGAAATACTTTTGAGAACTCAATAAACCTATATTCATCTTTTTTATAATGGCATTAGACACTTTTCCTGAGGCACTCGGTATATTTTTTCTTATTTATTTTTACATTTGAGGTCGTTAGTTGTCCTAATAAAACAATTAACGTACAGGTCTTGTACTCGCAAAATAATAATATGTATACAAGTGTTATTTATAATTTATAAAAGAGACAAACATTTTCGAAATTTAATAAAAATTGTTGTAATCGTATTTGCCGTATTTTTAAACCTTTCGCTACCTGTAAGGGGCACACACGCATTTACCTTAAAAAAAATCCTAGCACACTGGAAAAATGTTAACACTTAAAAACCACATATATTTATTACAAACTCGTAAAAACTAATTATTTCCATAATAAAATCTTCTTTCTGCTATTTGTTAGAAATGTCTACATTAGAAGTGTCACCATAATAATTTTTTCTTTTACATATGTATGTATATACATAAGAAAACTTAAAATAATTTTCAAATACTCGTCGTACAAAAAAAGTGGACCTGGTTTTTGGAGTACATTTCCACTAAGAAAAAAATATATGAATTTTTAGATAGTAATAAGGGCAATAAGTAAAATTTCTATTAATTTGTTACCATAAAATAATTGGTGCTGAATTTAATTTTAAAAATGCAATAAGCGGTAACATTAATTTCCAAATGCTAAATTTTAATATTTCTTTTGCATCATATTCAAGGGTTTCTGTTTTTTCTGTCGTGGTTGACACGTTTATGGAAATGCCCAAATATTATTTTTTGCGTACGATTAATTTATATATTATCTACAAAAGTTAAAAAAATATTTTATTCTATTTTCAGAATCTAACTTTTATCATAAAAATATTTCGAGCGGAAATTTTAGAGGTGGAAGTTAGCATCACTGAAAACATCTGTTGTCATATAGTTTTACATATCAAAATAGAGCGTGGTCTAAATAAAAAACTGACACATGTTATAACACATAGGAAAATTACATATGTTATATCTTACGAGGTTTAAACGGTGTGTATTGATTTAAATATGGAAAATCTGACATTCCATAAGACTTGTATACACCGTCTAAACACAGCATTAGTAAAGAAAAGAACTTCAGGAAGCAAAAAAAAAAAAAAAAGAGAGAAGATTACTGGGAACAAAAACTAAAATTTTAGTTAAAAGAGTAATAATAAAACTTGCAAAAAGTTGAATATAAATTAAAATTGCGTAGTTATCAGGAGCATATAAAAAAAGTAATGTATCTTAAACTAGAAGCATTCAAAATTATGTACAGTTACAGATAAAAAAGATTCGCCTAAGGTATAGTGAAGTAAAATTTAAAGTTTTTTTTTTATTTTAACATAAGTTTCCGGAACGGGGAAAAATTTCCCACAAATTTGCTTTTTTTTACAAAAGAGTATGGAGTATGTAGCCAACAATTATGGATTTAAAAAACGACGTTTTTTAATAGGTGCTTTGCACTTTGAGGAAATTTACAATTATTTATAAATTTTGTTTCAAAGCTGGCTATGCTTGGGTAGGGATGGAGAGAAAACCGTTATAAGTATTGACCTAATTTTTCTTTACTATATGTTGTCTTTAAAGAGGCTTAAACATTTTTTAAGTCATAAGTAAAAACAAAAAAAGAATACCACCTTTTTGGGGAAAATCCTGAAAAATTGTATTTTTTACATTTTCCCTATTCAGAGGATTTTAACATTTTAACAATAAAGGTACATTTAGCCGACCCACAGAGGAGTATTTGACCCAAAAAGCTGGCCAAAATTATTAAGCGTGGTTTTTGTTTTAAAAGTTTAACTTTTTTGATAGTTTTAGCTTTAGTTTGATAAAAAAAGGTAGTCGCAGATTATTATTGGGTTAGTGTTATTTTTGACACCCCCCACCCACCCAACCACCATTTAGAACTTTGTTTATTTTTTTTTCATTTTGAAGAGAATTTATTTTAATATATATGTTGTGTATTTTTTGAAAAATTATTTATTATTACGTATGCCGGTCTTCCCTTCGCATTCCGCCAAAATTTCGTTTGCAACTGTACTTTATTCTAAGAGCAAGTCAAAGACTATCTAAGTCGAACTATTGTAGTTGTGTAGATACAGGGAAATAAAACATAGCTTTTTATGGATTTTACAATGTCTCCATTCTCAAAATTATAATTTATTCAATATTAAATATTTAAAAAAATTGGTCTTGTAGCTTGGCTTTCTATAAGGAATAAACAACCAAATAAGCAAAAACATGTTTACTTCTAATTAAACTAATTTAAAAATTCAAAATTATGATAATGTCATACGTATTTCATCATGGGCATCATCACCTGTATCAGGAAGTAGTAGTTGAATAGTATCTGATAAAAAAGGGTTTTTCATCTTTCGTGTTTTTTGTGTATTGAAGCTTAAAAAAGGGTCAGTGCTCAAAAACTTTTCCAGAAACTGAAGTTCTTCATAATCCAACTGCTGTAATACATCATCAAGGTATGTACATACGCGTGTTGCTGTGTGGTCGAGGAGAGATTGCAGCTTCACTTCCGCTAATGTCATTTTTTTAGCAATGAGTAGCATGGAAATACATTTTTGTTGGCAATATTCATATTGGTTTTTCGTGAGATCAGCATTTATAAACAATGCTAAAGCACCCTCCGCTGAAAGCTTATTAACTGGGTTGACCTCGGAAGTTGTTAACGATCGCTTGAAAATTTTTGCTTTTCTTGGAGATCGTGTTATATCCATTATTAATTTAGCCGCATCACTATGTCCCGCTGCTCTCTGGCTCATTGATGCAGCAAATTTGATTTCCCCTGTTGTTAATTGCTGACGAATTTCTTGTGTTTTTCTTCGTTTTGTTCTTTCACTTGCTTCATTAAATTCTTTTTTTTGGTCACCCTGAAGATGAACTGCCAAATACTGGTATTGTCACAGTTCCTTCCAGCCATTTAGCATACGTGCTTAAAAATCGGTCCTCTTTTCGTTGTGCTAAACCCCAATATCTTTTGAGAACATTTTTGAAATTTACAACACACTGCTTTACTGCTTGTATATCGCCATCTCCTGGCATTCTGAAATCGCACACAATTTACTAGCTAAAAACTGCAACTTCTCGTCAATGATTTTAGCATTAGATTCCTGTACTATTTGGAATAACTCAAATCTTCTGTAAATTTTTTCCATGTTATCTCTCAAAGTTGCAAAAGTCTTATAATAAGAATTTTGCGCAATAAGCCATATATGTATATTTTTCAAAGTGCATTTTTCCATTACTTAGTTAATAACCTGATATTTGGGTGCATTTTTTATATACCTACACCGTTTTTAAATGTAATTTTGATTTGTTGCCCTTTTAAATTAGGTATGTTTATATCTAACTATATTTTCAGAAGAAAGAAAGTATCCTAAAGACGATGAAGTGTTATATAGACCGCAGGTAAACAAAAACAGTTTAATAGGTGTGTATGCGTGGGTTAACTTACAGTTAGTAAATTTGAATTTATAAAGTAAAAACTGAATTCAAAGAAATTCCGTTTTTAAGTGCAGATAATCCATATGTTGGTAGTTGCTAAAAGTGATTAAATAACATTTTACAGCAATAATTCGAAAAACACAAAAGTTTATGACGACAATAAAGTATAAGAAAAAGTGCCTTATGAGCAAAAATAGAAAAAAGCTAAAATTTTCAAAAAATCACCAAAAATAATGGCGCAAACTTGCGCAAACTTTTTTTCTTTTTTCTTAAATTAGAGATCTCATATTTTATTGTGGTATATAACATTATTTGTACAACAGCTACCTTCACTTTCAAAAAGCTTTTCCTTTTTTGTTTTTGGTAAGAATTTATATATTTAAATACATAGTTTTTTTATAATAAAAATTTTAAAAATAAATATTTGAGATAATTTTTTCTTTTTAAATACTGAAAATAGCTGCTGATGGAATCTTTCAAAATCAATTTAATACCTCTATTCGTTTAGCCATAAAAAAATATCATATAAATATCTTGAAATTGAAAAAATTCAATAAAAACGCATGCAATTTTCTTCACTTTCCTGACTTTAGCAGTGTACCACAACTACAAATCTTAACTTACACCCTTTAAAATGCACGATATGATGTAGAATTTTGTTCTCTATCGATCTGCGTAATTTGTTCTTAGGATTTCATCAAATTAATTTTTGCCTTTTTGGCCAGCTTTTTGGGTCAAATACTCCTCTGTGCGATCGTAGAAATCATAAATGTAAAGTAAATGTAGCTGTACAGTAAATGTAGTTGTGCTTATAGAATGTGTTAAAACGTGTCACGTATTTTGACATATTTATGTTTATCAATAAATAACAACGCACAGCTGTTCACACCAATGATGGCCATTTTGCGGTTTTGTGCAAAAAGTACGTAAATAATTTATGGTACTAAAAATGATATTGTTTTGTAATAATGAAAAATAAGATATTTGCATAAGTTATACTTAAGGTACATTTAGCTGACCGTTGAAATCGTAAATGTAAAGGAAATGTAGCTGTACAGTGAATAGAATTGTAGTTGTGCTTATAGAATGTGTAAAAACGTGTCACGTGTTTTTGACATAAGCAAAAAAAAAAAAAAATAATAATAGTAAATAAAATTGTGGCATGGAAACGTTACGACTAAGTGACATTTCAGTCAGCTTAGCATTTGTACAGCTCTTCCTATAACAAAAATGATCAGCTGACACATCTACATTTACGGTTGGCTAAATGTACCTTAAGCGTTATCAGCAGCCTTATTCTGTATATTGCTAACGCTGAATCTCCATCGCTAAAACTCTAAAAAAACTGTTTAGCGATTTCTGGCTACAAATACAAACGGGTCCGTCATTTAACGTTTTTTTTTTTCAACTAGTGCTTATTTCGTGAATGGTATCACTTAGCTCTGATTTGACAGATAATTAGTTTTATCCTTCCGCTGAACGCTTGAACAACGCTAGGAAATATTGCGACATTACTTTCAAAATCATGGTAATGTTACAGAATGTGTGCGAAAATTGCGTACGGATTTTAGAAGAAGAGAAGCACCGTCAGTTTCGTATGTTCGATATCTTGTGAAAAAAGTGAAAGAAACTGGCATCCTCATCAGTATCCAAAGCGTGAAAAGCCGAAAACAGTGCGTACACCCGAGAATATTGCTGCTGTGGCAGAAAGTGTGCGTGAAGCGCCATCAACATTAATTCACCGTCGTACTCAACAATTAAACATTTCGGAGACATCATTGAGAATAATTTTGATATGGCGCCATACAAAGTCCAATTGGTTTAGGAGTTGAAGCCAACTGACCATCAATGCGAATTTTTATAGCATTAAAAAAAACGTTATTTTGCGGACCGTTTATACTGTAACACTTTTTACCGTAATTTATTTTCAGCTTTTTAGCGATCAAGATTTATATTTAAAGCTACGAGAATTACGAATTAAGATTGCAAAATAAAACTTGAAATTAATTTATTCATTAGTCCTTATTTTTTAAATTGTTCGATTTCCTTTATCGTAATTTGCAGATTTTTTGCCATTAGATTTTCTATTTTCTGAAGATTTGGTTTTTAGCTTCAATTGTACAATTATAATATAAAAATTTAACAATTGTGTTAATGTGGGGTTTTTGGAATTTTGAAATTGTTGAGGCGTGTTCAATAATTTTTTGTACATTTTCGGTTTTGAATGAAATTTGAATTTTTTATTTCAAGTCCAATTTATATAAAAATTAAAATTTTTAGTAAAATTTTCAGGAAATAAATATTTTTATGAAATTTTAATATCTTAATGAGACTCCAATATTTTTTTGCCAATCTCAAATTTTTTTTGCAGAATTTTCGGTCTTAAATAAAATTTCCAATGTTCTATTGGTGATATTTAGATGTTTTGGAGATATTCGAATGACTAAGGGCCAGTTTTTGACTTCGTATTTAAATGTCATTTAAATTTAAGTTCTATTTAAGTACAAAATTCAGTTTTTCAATGCACACTTAAATGAAACTTAAATGACCAATCTTGCGCATTTAAAGTCCATTTAAATAATACAGTTTTACCATATGGTTATGGAATTTTTGTTGTTGTTTCGCAAAACTAAACAAAAGTAAACAATAATTTTAGCCATTGATAGAACAATATTTTATGTTTTGCATACATTTCTTAATGAAAATATTAATTAAAAAGTTAAATCAATAAATAAAATAGGTGGTGAATACATGAGTATCGCTGACATTTTTTAATATAATATATTTAAAATATTTTTCACAAAATTTGCAATTCATTGTGTTTGTTAGCAGCTGTTTTTCATAAACAATGGAGATTTATTTTGATATTTCGTAATGCTACCATATTTTTGTGATATTTAAATGAGAACTTAAATAAGAAATGAAAAAATGAAACTGCATTTAAATACAACTTAAATTTAAATGAAAATTAACTAAAAGCGTATTTAAATACGAACTCAAAAATTGGCCCTAAATAATTTATGGTTTTGTATACCTTTCACCACAAAAAGTGGAAAAGGAAAAGTATATTAATTCTGACTAATTATGCATAGCGAAGTCGATTGAGCGATGCATAATTAAGTATGACAATCGATCAGATGTAGTTTCCAAAGAGGCGCTGTTGGAAATCAGCATTATCGGTCCATGTCGTTTGAGGCAGCAGGCAAAACACCACGCCTTCCTCTAATTTTTTCATGTAATTTGGAACAATAAAGTAACTCAAATCAGCGCTCGCCCATATTTTCCAAGTTTCGGGGCTATGAAATTTTAAAATTTTTTCAAATGTCAATATGGGTATAATTTCTAAAGCTTTTGAAGAGATCTTTAAATATACCAAAATTTTTAAAAATGCTTAACCCATTAAGGGTCGATGTAATTTTTACGTAAAATTATATATATGCAGTACCAAATTTTTTTAGTTTTTTTAATTCTTTGTCACCCTAATATTTGCTTCTTTGATTGGAGTTCCTTGACTAAACTAGATTTTCATAGATGGTGAAAGGTATATAAGATTAGGCTTAGCCGAATATAGCACTCTTACTTGTTTTTTTTTTTTATTAATTTTAGGACAATATTTTTATTTAATTTGAAAATAAAAAGGCTTGTTTTAGTTAAACTATTTTTCTATAAATTTTCTATTCGTTGATTTTACTTATGTTGAACTATTATTATGTTAAAGACAAACTGCCATATTTTTTTTAATGTTTTAAAAAAGCGGAAAACGGAAGGTTTTCTTCTGCATAGCTTTAACGTTAAAATGGCAAACCTAAACAAAAGCGCCAGCGCTATATCGAAATGATTTAAACAGGATGATTAAAAAATTAAAGCTTAAACCCAGTTTACGGACGCAGCTCAGAAATGAAAAAAATTTGTCTAATGCAATTCTAATCAAAAAATGTATTACCTTTTCAACGATTCTAATATTGTCTCATTCCGTCATAAAATACTGGATGTTTTATTACACAAACAATCTTTGGTGGTCCGTAGCTTCGAAACTAAGGGTCAGCCCCAAAATATTCACTGCGTCCGTACACTAGATTTGTTCCAAAATAAATATAAATTACTTAATAATTTGAACAAGAATACCAATTCTGCTGTTTGTGTTGTGTAAATTAAAAATTTATAAAAAAATCCAAAATGAATTATTTAAATTGTTTATAAATGTTTTTTTGACCTATCGTGAAAGTTTATGTAAATGTATTTGTATGTTGTTTAAAATTTTTAAATAATTTGATTGTTTTCTGTTTTTTAAATTTTTATGAGAATGTAAATGTTTAAAATTTTTGAGTTATTTGACTTGAATGTTTTTTGAGTTTTAAATTTATGAGAATGTAAATGTTTAAATATTTGAATTTTTTGTCGTTTTCCTGCAGGAGGATAAGCGTCAATTGTCTTTAAACTACTGGTACCATTACTAGTACCGCAAGCACTTGTTCAAAAGGTGATAGAATATACATATATAGAAAAATTCTAGTACTTCAAGTAGTTCATTTGTAGATTGATTTGACTTGCAGAATTTCATATTAATTTTTGATGATGTTTTAACGCGAATTGCTAATTCGCATTTCCATTTACTTTATTTTTAGTTGTTATAACAAATTTAAAACAATTATATAAATAAAGTTCGATTTTCTTGTGCGTAAAAATTGACATCAAAAAAAAAAAAAAAAAAATAAATTAAATTAAAAAATAATTTTACAATTTTTTGAACATGTTTTTTGTTTAAGATTGATGTACGAATGTAAAACTAGCGATCTTTTTTTAAACTACTGAAAGAATTTTTCGACGTTGAGTGAAGTTACACAATCTTTAATACCTGATGTCGTTAAAATTATGGAAATCAATAATATTGTGGAATTTTCTTCTTAAAATACAGAAAGTTAATTGTTTAGTTTATGGTGAAGTATCAAATAATACACATTTCGTAAATTAAAGGATTTTGGTATATGGTGGAGTAACAAACGTAACTCAAGTTGTACAAAATTGCTAGTGGAATGAGTGTGCCCTGAACAACATGTTGAAAATCCCGAAAATTGCTTTAAGAGCCATAAATTAGTGAGCTTAAGACAAACAATAATGTTAGAATGTGTAACACAAATAGATATTTTTAAAACAAATTAAAAAAATAAATTCCTGGGTAAAAAATAGAGTACTGTGCATTGAAAATTCTCGAAAAAATTGAATTTGAGAAGAAATTGTAAATCGACTTTAACTATAATTCAAAGAAAAAATAAGTGATAAAATTAACCTACCGACAAAAGATTACGAATTATCAAATCAGTCTTTGGAAAAAGTTAAAGAAATTGTTTATACAGAACAAACCTACAATAAGATGTGCTAAAAATTTTTGTCAATTTTGTCTTTTTGCTATCTCTAAAAGGTTTGCTTGGAAACAAAATTGAAATCCGAAGTGTTTCATCAGACAGTTTTTACTATTTAGGAATAGAGAATCAGCTTAAAAAAGTAAAAAAATGTTTTCGGAAAACCAAATTGCATAGAAAATTATTTGCTATAAACCAGTTCCTAATGCAAAACTAATTGTATCCGACTAGAAGAAATGGCACTGACATCCACCTTGGATCTATTGTACTAGTTCTTATTTAAAACCAATAATACTAGTTTTTCATGAAGAACTAATTGTACTAGTATCTACCTAGAATCAATTATACTAGTACTCATCTAGTACTAATAGTACTAGTATCCGCCTAGTATCCATCTAGTACCAATTTTCCTAACACACTCAATGTTAATTTAAGCATTAAGATGGTATAGGAAAGTTTACAGTTGGGAGCTAGTACTGGTGATTTTTGTATTAGTACAATACTCGTTTGATACTAGTTCGATTTCCTGCAGGGTTGGTTTTGAGTTTTCTGTTTTTGTTTGAAAAAATGATTTCTTTTTAATTTTGTTTTTCAAAAAAAATCTTATTATTAATATTTGTTGTTTCCTGTTTCCTGATGATCCCACCCAACGGTGTGGCGAAATATTGAAAATATAAATAAAAATTTTATTATTTATAAACTGACCTAGTGCTTAAAAAATTAGAAAAGAAAAATTATTTAAATTGTTATTCACCTATAAGATTGATGGTTCACATCCTGATTGGGAAAAAAATGAAGGATTTTTATTTAATTTTAATTATTATTATTATTAAACGCTTCGTTAAAATCGGATTTTCCAAATGTAAAGCGTTGTCACCGCGTTATTTCGGTATTCAACCTACAGCATGTACAGGCATGAGAACTTTTAACAGAAAAAAAAAACGCTTTCCGCTCTTGCTTATGTGTTACGTTATGCTCTTTTTAAATAAACGTTTTTTAGCTTTTTTTTCTTATTTCAGGATAAACGGACACTGTTGCTGCCATGGATAATACTAATGATTGGCGATGTTTGCATGGAATTTTTTTATGCTTTTTATTTTATATTTAGTAAAAGAGCCAATTTTGATCCTATAGTTGGGTTTATATTCACCATGGATTTATTTATTGTTTGTCTAAATGTAAGTAAAGTAAAAAATTAACAAAAGACTTAAAGAAAACTAAAATTTGTTGTATTGTTTTTTACTTTTCTCCTTTATTTACTCTAGACTTATTGTGTATTGTGTGTTGTGTCACAGTATCAGGAATATAAGGAGTTTCTTAAGCATACACGACAACAAGTTGATGTAAGTATAAAACTAAAATAAATTAAAAAATATGAAGCAAATATATAAACCATATTTATTTTTTTTTAATTACATATAGTCCCCTGTGTCAATTGAGTGTGCGGAAAATAATTATTACGATTGTGCTGCCATCATTGACATACCCATCTCAATTAAAGCAAATCTATTAAATCGATCTACAACATCACGGGTACCTACTCTACAACATTGTACAACAATACCAACAACTATAGCAGAAGAAAAAGTGTCGGAAGCTAATATTTAATGATTCTAGTGGTGAAATATTTTTTAAATCATTTTTTTTACTACAATATTTTAATTCTTGTAAATACTTTTTACTTTGTACTTGTATACATTTTTAACTAGAAATAATAAACCAAACACTAAATTTATTTAAAATTTAATTTGTTTCAACAAGCTATTTTTATGGTTATTTTAAAGTTTGCAGAAATATAATAAAATATTATTTTTCACGCCTGCAGACCCTTTGACATTTCTTTACTTAAAATCAGTATTCATGTTTTCAAATGAATATTGTTTCACTTATACACATGATATTGAATTAGAACACCATTGCGCACAGCCTATATTTTAATGGAAGTCATTGCAAAGTTAAAATTATTAAAAGAATTCACGTTTTTCAAAACATAACAAAAACTATATATAAAATAGTTTCAGGCTTACTTGGGCCCTTCTAACTACCTATTACATCCCTGCAAGCATTTTGCAGAGCAATTTTGGATAGAAGTAACTTCTTCGTTACTTTTTTAGATTAAAAATCCAACTTTACAAAAACAAAATACATTACTGTCAAATTAGGATCTTCTAAAGGATTCATTATCATACTCTATCGTACGATTTAATTCTACAAAAATTTGACAGATCTCTGTCCTACTTTAAAAATCGTTCCAAAATGGCTCGTATAGGTGCAAAAAAAAATATATGGCTCTAATATATTGTTCTCCTTATTTAAAAAAAATCAACTCTGATCGCCTAGAGAAAACTATTATATGAATTCTTTCAAAATCTTACAGATCTCTTATCCACACTATTATATTAGGTCTGTTCAGTAACTAGCAACGAGAGAGTAAAACAGAAACTTTCTAAATTGTTCTCCCAAAGGTAATAAAGTAAATGAACGCTTTACTAGCAAAAGTTAGCAAAGAAAATTGTTACGGCTTTGGGAATGATATGTAAGACCATGAAACTGTACGGTATTACCATTAAATAGTACTATTATTAAAGTTAATGTACTAAATTGAAAAAAATATATATAACAATAGACCGCCATTTTGTGAAATCTATTCTTTTAATTCCTTATGGAAAAACGGATGAGGCACGCTGGTGTTAGTTGCCTTTTGTTAGATTGATAAATAGAGGGATTATTATAAGATATTATGAGAAAAAAAAAACAAAAATCATATAAAATACGATTTAAAGAAAACAAGTGTTAAGGTAAGGCAGAACTCGTGAGGAAATCAGACAAGAAAAAAAGTTTTACGGACTGACATTAGAGGATAGGAATTCACAAGGCACTACAGGATCATTGGACTAGATGGGCTCGTCCCGGAAAGGCTACCCACCCTTACGACTTGTTTCAGTCATCCTTAGCATTATACTTGCCTGTTAAAATTGCATAATTCCCCTAAACGCAACTTACCACAAGATTTCTCGTTCTTCGCTACTACTCTGATATCAACCACAATGAAAAATTTAAAATAAGACTAAGTAATCCAATAGCAAAAACACAAACCTAAAATGTTTTATTTTTTTTTAATTACTAGGTTATTTTCAAAAGCTTTTACAATGTTTAAGAG
Organism: Gymnosoma rotundatum; assembly: GCA_916610165.2. Taxonomy (NCBI): domain Eukaryota; kingdom Metazoa; phylum Arthropoda; class Insecta; order Diptera; family Tachinidae; genus Gymnosoma; species Gymnosoma rotundatum. The sequence continues at coordinate 52,469,427 of OU744338.1, forward strand.
CGCCATAAATACAACTTTTTTGCAGTAAGTTCTAATAAACATTCTTGTTGAAGTTAAGATATAATATAATTGACATTAAAAGTAACATAAACCTCCTTTGTATGTATAACTTATAATTGTTCATAATAATTTTACTATTCTTATTAAATTGGTACCAAAAAAAGTACATTGAATTGAAGACAAACAACAAAATAGTATTATTTTTATATTCTTTTAATTGTCAAATACTTGTATTTTCATCATTGTTACAAACATTTCTTTTATCAGAGAATTTAAAGCAAATTATTTTGTAAACAAAATTAAAAACCAGCTGTTTGACTAATTCTTGCAAGTAAAAATTTTACTAGCCAAAACTTGCAAACAATTTTTTCTCTCTCATATTTTTACGCTCTTTTTTCACTCTCTCGTTGCTAGTTTTTCGAGTACGTGAACACCTTTTAGTTACAATTAGCAACAATTAGTAACAATTTTTAGTTACTGAACAGACCTATTATTAGACCAAATAAGCAAAAAAATCTTTGACAGGTCGTACGACCGAGTATGATAGTGAATCATGGCCTTAACAGACACTATTTTGTATTTACAAGAAGTTAATTGGATAAAAAGACCCGTTACATTAATGCGAAAGCACTTTCCCTTAAATTTGTTGTTTTAAGAGTAACTTTTTCTTAACTACCAGATGATAATAAGTTGATTGCTCTAAAATCACAAACACAAATCGCATAGGTATTGAATATTGATCTCTAATTGGTCACAACTTTGAATTTACTATAAGTGAATTAATTAGTGTTACAGATAAACAGAAACATTAATGTATTTTCATTCGTTTTGTGCAGTGTTCGGTTATGTTAAATGCGAGTGATTTCTAAAATATGTTAAGACAAATTACAAAAATAATAATAATTTGATAAAAATAAAATGAAAAGTTATTTTTAGCTGTAAGTAGATTTACGTTACCAAGTGAGATTTTTTTAAATTTGAGCAACAAATATTTTTTGTTTTTCTTAAATCTTAAATTGTACCTTTTTTTTTAATCCTTTCTATTGTTTAAATTTTATCGTTTTGCTAAAGCAGAATTTCGTTACTTGTAGAAGTTGTATGTTCGATACTTTAAAAAGGCACCCTAAACTTCTAACAGACACATAATCGACACAACCAGAATAATTAATTTTTCTCCGTCTTAGAGACGCTAAGATAATAGTTTCCCAATCATTGTATAACTGTAGTGGTACGTTTCTTACCGACTGGAGATACTAATTAAATCAGATATAATAACTTAATACTATTTGTGAAATATTTCAACGCGGAGAGCTAACAATTTAATGACTTTTTCGATAGAAAATGCTTGCAAAACTACGATTAACTTCGTCATAATATGTGAGCGAATGCCACCAAATAACGAAAGTGATTTGTTGGAATTATTCTCAATCGTCAGTGTGACCACATTTTAAAAATTCATGGAGCTAAATCGCCTTCAGAAAAGAGAGATAAAAAAATTTTTAAAGAGCTAAAGAAAAGAGCAAAAAATTTTTTTTTTATATTTTCTCAATAATTTACCTCAAAATGAAACAATATACATTATTAAGAAAACAAAACAATCTATCAGGTCTGTTCTACAAATCACTTTTTGTCAAAGTGGTTTCAAATAACGCAAAAGGTGTTCTGTTTACAAAATATACTGAAATCACGTGATTTAAAACGGTTAACTAAATGACTGCCGATTTGAAATCACTTGCTCGTTTTTTCTAATTATTTCGTTTAGAATATAATAATACGGATTTTATGTAATTAAAACGACATGTCTTCTATTTTTTTTTTGCAAAAAAAAAATAGATTTTATACACATAAAAACTAAATTATTCATAAATTTTTGAAGACATTGCTTTTTATAAAATATTGTCTTCCTTTATTTAGTAATGCTCGTGATTTACTCTTTCTCGTTAGCAGTTACCTGGTTTGTGCTTTCGAAGATAATTCTAATGTTGCCAAATTGTCACATCATTTAAGATTTATCTTATTTATGCTAATGTTTCTAGTATCAAGTTTAGAAAAAGTTACGAGTAAGTGCAATATATAAAATAGTATCAACTTCCTAAAGTTTTTGCATTAATTTTCACATTTCAATTTTTATTTGATGCCAAATTTTGAGCCCTTCGATCAGCTCCAATACCTAAATGAAAATAAAATAATTACAAACAAATAAAAATTCACTAATTTATTTTTACTCCATGCATTTTAAATTTCTTATATTACTAATATTATTTCAATTGCAAATTAAAAAAAAAAATAATAATAATAATAATAATAATAATAATAATAATAATAATAATAATAATAAAAAAACACAACACAAATTTAAAAAATCAGCCGCTTTCTCCTGTTTTCGAAAAATTAAAACCACGCCGAAAAATTGAAAATCACGTGATTTGCAGAACAGCACCAAATCGTCTGCGTGATTTTAAAACCGTTCGTGATTTGAATTCACGTGATTTTCAGAAAAGACCTGTATTTAACAAAAAATTCTTTAGGAACATAAAAACTCTTATAGCTACATAAAACAAAAATAATGAAGAACATTTCCGAGTGTACAATTTACATACGTATGTAGTATATACCCGTCATTATTTCATAAGGTATAAACATTCTTAAAAAATATCTATAATTCAATTCATTCTGTTAAAGTGAATTTTCAAAAATATTTAAAATTTTAATCCTAAAAAATCCAAATTTGTTTTCACCTGTTTATTATTTTTTTTTTCAAACTTTTGTACTTTCGAAAGCAAAAGAAAATTTCAATATCTTATTTTTGTGCGTTTGATTGACAACTCATTTCATTAAATTGTTGTGATGTGATTTTTCACGAAATCGATCTGGCACTGCAATAAAACTAATTTAAAGTCTACACATAGAACAAAAATGTGAGTATGGGTTAGTTAAGATATCTCAACCCAAGTGTAAAAAATCTTTGAAAACTTTCTCACAAAACATGTGTTCAACGTTCAATAAACTATTTTAAAGAGTGAATAAGATAGGCAACTGTTGTTGCTTAAATGTATGCTCAAGTCACTAGTAAAAAATGTCCTTTTCACATTTGCGCAAGTGGTGACGTGAATACCTTTATTTTTACGAAAGTACGATTAAAAAACCATTTACACACCTGAAACAACAGAAAATATTTTTGGCTATTTCTTTGATAAGAAAACAGAATAAAAGGAAATAAAACACATGTTAAGCAATTGTGGTGGTTGCGTTGGTAGATACATTGTTCAAATTCCATCAGCGTCAAGAATATAAATGAAAAATAAAAAGAACTGTCCACAAAGTCCGGCAGAAAAACAAATTAGAAGATTAGTTATAGAGGATAGTTTCAACGTAATGCCAGTATGTGGTTGCATTGCAGAAATTTATTTGCCAAATGTATTTATGAAAGGGTGAAAAACTCACCCATATTATACCTTGCAACATCACTAATAACATTTTTCCTTCTAAAACAAGTAAATCTGAGTGAGGCCCTCTTTTAAAACCCAAACTGCACTACAAAAAATAACTTCGTGTCCGAGGTAGAAGTCCTACTGTTCTATCAACATACCACATATTAATTCGAATCCCTTTTTTCCCATATTAAGTGCGCTCTTTGAAAAGTTTTAGACTAATATATCCTATGTATGGTTATGTATCAGAGATCTACTAAAATCTCCAAGTGAAAAGTTTAAATTAGGTCTTTCCTAAAATTGCATGCATTAAAGTGGAGTACCATTATAGTTGGTGGATATCATGCTCTAAAAATCATTACCCACGAACTTTGTCTTAACCCTTTGTTATTGACACTCTTTAACCTAAGTAACTTTAGGGATGGTGACGTGTTCCGTAAGAACAACTAAAGACAAGGTCTTTCACAATTGGATTTCAAAGCTTAAATTGATATCATTGTCTAAATTTTAAAAACATAAAAACAGTTCATAGTCTTAAAAATTAAAGAGTGTTCCATACAACATACATATTTCGTACGTTTATTATGATCTGTAAAAGGCACTTCTGTAAAATTTAAGTGACTGCGTATTACTATAGCTCCCAATAACAAAAATTTATACAAAAATATGTAAATGTAAATTTACCTATATGGGCCTATCTATTAAACCGTTATAAACAAACGCTTGCAAATTGGACAGAATGTCGATTGCTATGGACGTTACAGTAACGAGTATTAATATTTACAATTATAAATTAATGGGTGCGCCAATAGTTCATTAAACTTGATGTATATGACTATACTTTAGAACAGTTGTACACAGACGCCTGAAATTTACAAATAACCTACATTGCTTAGTCCGCTATAACAACAAGTATAAAATTTGGATTTTGAAGTTAAAGGGTGTCCCAATAGTTGATATTATTTCAAGTATGTTACCAAACTTTTGACCCGTTATAGACAGAACGCTGAAACTTAAAAGGGACCTGTATTGCTAAGCCCACTATATCAACGAGTTTATAACTTGAATTAAGAAATTAAAGGGTGTCCCATGATAGATGTATATGTACTTATATGGGCCTATCGATTGCTATGGTCGTTATAGTAACAAGTATTAATATATAAAATTAATAATAAAAGGGTGCCCCAATAGTTCATTTAGTTTAATGGATATGGCCATACTTTTAAACATTTCTAGACAGACGATTGAAATTTATAAAGAATCTGTATTACTAACTCCGCTATAAGAACAAGTATAAAATTTGGATTTCGAAATAAACAAGTGTCCCAATAGTTGATTTAATTTGGTGTATGTGGCTGAACTATTGAACCGTTATAGACAGAACGCTGAAACGCTGGGATCTGTTTTGCTCAGTCCGCTATAACAAAAAGCTTATAATTTCAATTTAGAAATTAAAGCGTGTTCCCAAAATTAATGTGATTTGTTCTATATGGCCGTATTTTTTTGAATCGTTATATACAAACACCTGAATTTAAGACAGAATGTATAATAAGAATTATAAAAATTTTAAAGTATAAATTAAAGGGTTTTACAATAGTTATATAATCTGATTATATGGCCAAATTGTTAACCGTTATAGACAGACGATTGAAATTTACACAGCTGATCTAAATCTACTACAATAGCAAGTATATAATTTGAATTAGAAAATTAAACAATTGAACAGTTGAACAAGTATAAAGTTTAGAAAAATAATGATGTCCTAATAGTTAATGTAATCTAATTTATGTTCCGTACTGTTGAACTGTTATAGGCAAACAGATTAAGTCCGTTAAGCAGTCGGTTTTTTTTGCCGTTTCACTTAAAGCACTCAGTCGGTAATTTGAATTTAATTAATTTAAGATCGAAAATTTATTACATTGTGCTAATCGCCTGGTGAAAAAATGTTTTGCATAATAAAGCACAGAGAAATTGTATAAAAATGAATAAACTTTTATCCGTTTTTAAAAAGGATCTTACCTTAAGGTTTTGGATAGAATCTAAAAATTAAACCAAAAACAAAAGCATGAAACTGCTGTTAATTAAATATAATTTAATATTAAAAAGTAAAATTACTTTTACCTACCTACCTGTTCTAAATTTATGTACATCTCCTTGTAGGTTTATAATTCATTAAATAAATAAATAAAAATAAAAAGACGAATGATTTTCATGTATTTATGTTTTTACATTTTATTTTTGCTAAATCATAAAACATTTTGTTGGTCATCAATCTATAGATCCTATCAAATATGAAAACACAAACTGCAAAAATGGTTAAAATAACTAAAACAAGTAAATGTGCTATATTCGGCTATGCCGAATCTTATATACCCTTCACCATTAATGTAAATCTAGTTGGGGTGATAGTGAATTAAAAAATAAGAAAAAAAAATTAAGTACTACATATTTATAATTTTACATAAATATGTCATCGGCTCTTAATGGGCTTAGCATTTTTAAAAAATTTAAATATTTCCTTATTATTTAAAAAAAGAAAACTTCAGAGGCCCTTAACTCGAAAAATATGGGTAAGCGCCAAATTTGTACTTGCATGGACCGATCTTGCTGATTTTCAATAGCAAAATTTTTGAAACTATATCTGATCGATTGGCATACTTAAAGTTTTTTAAGCTCATCTAATGCCTTGGCGGACGGAGAGCCGGACATGGCTTAATCGACTCCGCCAAGCCTAAAAAATTAGAATATATACACTTTAGGGGTCAGAAATGGATTGTAGAAATTACAAACGGAATGACAAACTTAGTTATAAGCTTTTTCCACTTTTTACGGAGATTGTACGGTAGTATCCTGTTTAAAAATCTAGAGATCATGACAACAAATCAACGATTGATTCTTTGGTAAATGATAAAAGATGTTCGATTAGAATTAGATTAGAAAATTGGAATAACCTTAGAATTAATTCCGTCTCAGTGAATCTTATAATTTTCTAGATTATTTATTATTTTGTCTCTTGCAGTTTATTTGCTACTACCTAGAATTTTATTTGCTGCTTTGTCTCCCTTATTGGCCCCCTATTCATGTCAAAGCATACAAGATCATATCAACCTGAGAAGTGTCTTCACTAATAACATCAATGCGGTCAGTTGGGTGTCCCATGAGTTTTTGTGTTCGCCTTTGATCATGAGAGTTTTAAAACGCCGTGTAAGCTCGAGAGTCTGCTAAATTTACATACAGATTAAAGCAATACAGAATCATAAATACTTTTAAAGTAAGGCAAACATAGCATAAAAAAGATGAAGTGGTGGTTTCTGGCCCATACCTCAACCTTGCATTAATTGTGCTGATTGCCAATAGCAGAATTTTCGAAAAAACATGGGCGTATATTTAAGAAACTGCTTAACATCTACAAATATCATCTAAGAACTTTCCTTCCTATAAGGATTAATACATTACGGAAATACTATAATAAAAAATATCAACACTCTGCCCATTAAAGTTTGCATGGTATATGATAAACCTTTTTCACTTTGAGAACTATCACGCCCAGTCTTCCAAGTTAATCTGTAATTCGCTTGACTATAAAATCCAATATAAGTTTTACTTGTGTAAAATTCACGGACTTAACCTAATGCAGTTCTATAGGTACACGATAAAAGTTATTTACTTTGTATGGAGGGTACCACGCTTACTATTTGAATCCATTTTGAGTTTTGCTAAACTATGATTATAGGGGTAACTGATGCGAAATTTCAAGAGTCAATCTATTATCGTTCGCGAGCCACACGGTAATAATTTTTCATTTTGTGTACCACGCCCAATTCAGCCAGTTTTTTGCTACAATATGCATATTAAAAAAATGCATTTGAACAAAACTTTAAGGTGTTACCTATTACGTTAGCAGATAACATAGTGTTAAATTTGTATTTTGTAAAGGAGTGCCACGGCCATGTAAAATAAAAAAATAACAACTGCATACCTGATAACAAACTGTGAAAATTCCAGGAATTTGGTGTAAGCAGCAATGGCTTTCCGACAAACAAACACACTTGTTTTTTATACATTGAGACAGTTGCTGTAGTTTCTGAATTGCCAAGAGCCTGGTTAGCTGCCTGTTGATATAGTAAATAGCAACGTTTTTTTAAACTAATAGCTTCAAACACAAGTTTTATTATAAAATGGCATTTCTGATAAAATAAATACATATGTTTTTTGCAAGTTCTTTTTTTAGCTACTCAGGATCTATGCGGATTTTTATGTATTTTTTATAACATTTTTTATAACATTTTTTTATTACAAAATGTATATTATGTAGTAAAAATTCATATTTTTAAAGGTTAAATATTTTACGCTTTAATAACTTTAATAACTAAAATGAGGTCATGTTTTTTTTTATAAGTAAAAGCATTTTTTTTATAAACGATGGAATTACTTGAAGCAAATACAAACTCATGTTATTGAAACATATTGAACAACTAATACTAAAAATATTATTTTAACATAAACACATAAGCATGAATATAAATATAAATATACGAGTATTAAGATGAGTTTCGTATGCGTGTATAGGATTAATAATTTTTTAAATAATCTCTTCCTATTATACATGAATCAATAAAACTAATATAAAATTATTCTATATATTCTTAATTTTAGATTAAACCTTTTTTAAAGACTTTACAAATATAATGTACAATCAGTCAAGAGTGATTTTTATTAATGCAAAAAATTTAATTAATATTTTGTATGTAAATCTAGTTAAGTAAAGTAACTCCTATTAAAAAAACAAATCTTGGGGTGACAGAGAATTAAAAAAATAAGAAAAAATTAAGTACTATATATAATCTTACATAAAAATATCATCGGCTCTTAATGGGTTAAGCATTTTTGAAAAATTTTAGTTTTTCCTTACAGATCCCTGCAAAAGCTTTTAAATGATTCCCTTTTACCATGTATTTTTCTTTAAAATGTTTAGAGGTCCATAACTGTTTTTTTTTCCTATTTTTAATTCTCATCGCCCCATATATTTGTTTTTTTTTTATTGTAGTTATTGCACTTAACTAGATTTGTTCAAAAGCTGTGGTAGATGGACATATGAGGTTACAAAAACATTAGGGTTACGATTTTACACTTTGTGTATGGAAAGCAGTAGTAATGAAATGTTTTTTGACGGAAATAACATAATCTTTTTTCTTTTTAAAATTGTTAATTTTATGTATACGTATTTGTTTATTCTTTATTAATTTGTATTGTTTAATTATGTTTAAAATTAAACTATTAATTTTAACATACTTTTTTTTAGTAAATAAATGCAATTTTTTAATGAAATGCTTTTTAACCGACTTCAAAAAAAGAAGGAGATTACACAATTCGGCTAAATGTTGTTTTTTTTATATTTGTGCCTCCAGAACTCAGTCATTTCTGATCCGATTTTGAAAACTTTTGGTAATATGATAGATTATGCTTACAGATTGGTTCCGTTATAAAAACAGTTCATAATCTTAAAAATTAAAGGGTGTCCCCATACAACATACATATTTTTATGTAAAGGGCGATTCTGTAAAATTTAAAATGACTGCGTTTATAATTTGAATTTAGAAATTAAAGGGTGTCCCATAATTAATGAAGATTTATTTATATGAGCCTATCTTTTAAACCGTTATAGACAAACGCTTGCAAATTAAACAGAATATCGATTGCTATGGCCGTTATAGTTACAAGTAATAATATTAAGAATTGTAAATTAAAGGGTGCGCCAATAGTTCATTTAATTTGATGTATATTGCTATGCTTTTTAAAAGTTTAAGACAGGCGCATGGAATTAACAACGAAGCTGTATTGGTAAGTCCGGTATAACAACAAGTATAAAATAAGGTTTTAGAAGTTAAAGGGTGTTCCAATATTAGATGTAATTTCAAGTGTGTGGCCGTACTTTTGAACCGTTATAGAAAGAACGCTGAAACTGAAAAAGGAGCTGTATTGCTAAATTCGCTATATCAACGAGTTTATAATTTGAATTTAGAAATTAAAGGGTGTCCCATAATTGATGAAGATTTACTTACATGAGCCTATCTTTTGAACCGTTATAAATAAACTCTTGCAAATTGGATAGAATATTAATTGCTATGGGCGTTAATGTAACAAGCATTAATATTACAAATTTTAAATTAAAGGGTGCGCCAATAGTTCATTAAATTTAATGTATATGGCCATACTTTGAACAGTTATATACAGGCACTTGGAATTTACAACGAACCTGTATTGGTAAGTCCGCTATAATAACAAGCCTAAAATATGGATTTGAAAGTTAAAGGATGTTCCAATAGTTGATGTAATTTCAAGTGTGTGGCCGTACTGTTGATCCTGTATAGACAGAACGCTGAAACTTAAAAGGGACCTGTATTTCTAAGTCCACTATATCAAAGGGTTATAATTTGAATTTAGAAATTAAAGGGTGTCCCATATATAGGCGTATCTTTTGAACCGTTATAGACAAACGCTTGTTAATTTGACGCGATTGCTATGGTCGTTATAGTAACAGCTGATTATATTTAAAATTATAAATTAAAGCGTGCACCAATAGTTCATTTAATTTGGTATATGGCCATACTTTTAAACAGTTGTAGATAGACGATTGAAATTTACAAAGAACCTGTATTACTAACTCCTCTATAACAAGTATAAAATTTGGATTTGGAAATAAACGGGTGTCCCAATTGTTGATATAATAAAGTGAATGTGGACAGACTTTTGACAGACAGCTGAAATTTACAAGGGAAAAGTTTTGCTAAGTCCGCTATAACGCGAATTAAGAAATTAAAGGGTGTTCCCAAAATTTATGTAAGTTGTTCTATATGGCCGTATTTTTTGAACCGTTATATACAAACACCTTAATTTTAGACAGAATGTGCACTACTTTATTTGGTACAATAAAAAGTATAAAAATGTTATATTATATATTAAATAGTTGATACAATCTGATGTACTTATATGGGCAAACTGTTGAACTATTACAGACAGACGGTTGAAATTTAAACAGAAACTGATTGCTAAATCTACTGCAACAGCAAGTATATAATTTGAGTTTGGAAATTGAAGAGTGACCCTATAGGTGCTGCAATTTGATGTATATTGCCAAACTATTGAACAGTTGAAAAAGTATAAAGTTTATCCCCAAAGTTTGTTCCAATAGTTAATGTAACCTAATTTATGAGGCCATATACTTGAGCTGTTAAAGGCAGACAAATGAAATCTGTTTTGAAGTCAGTTTCTCTGGAAATAAACTAGTTTGGGAAATAGCAGGGTAATACCCGCGAAGAATGTCGTTATCAGTACAACTTGTATAAAACATTTATACATTAAAAATAAGTTAAAATCAAAATTTAGACGCAAAAAGTAAAATGTTACATCTTTGAATAGACAAGACCTTGAGTTGAGTAATTTTCGATAACTCGATATTAACCTAACTAAATTCCAACAAATTTGCATACAATTACATATATATTAGGAGAGCTACGATTTAGCTGGTTGAGTTTGGACAATGTTTGGTTAACTACGCAATCGAATTAAAAAATGACTATTTCTGTATGGTCATTAAATTGTACATAGGACAAGGACAAATACCCAAATGGTAAATTGAGCATTTAAATGCAAATATCCAGGTATTTACCTAAGCACCTGGGTATTTACCCAAAATGTGAGTAAAAATCATAATAAAGATGAATTTAAATAAATTAAAAAAATTCAATTCTTGATTATGAATTAGATTTTTTTATAGCAAATGAAATGATTTTCAAATTTAATCATTGCTGCAGCATTGTTGTTGCTATCGCTCCCACTTATTACACTGAATGGCCATAAGCACGCTGATTAGCGGTTCTTATTAAGAATTGTTGTTGTTTTTGATGCAGTCAAAAGTGTCTTATCTGAGCAAAACGCATCAAGAAATGTATAAACAAAATATACTTAGGTGTATGAAAGTGAGTATAAATAGGTAAATACCCAGGTCTAAACCCATCTCTAATTGTACATCATGCCAAAAAACTTCACTTCGGTGCTGTTAAAAACGGTCGGAACAAATTTTTTTGTGCTGTGTTGAGTTTCTAGTGACAACATGTATTTGGTGACCATTTAATTATTTTATGTTGCTGAAAGGTAAAAATCACATCACTTCTAACCAAAAGTTGGCAAAAAAGCAACAACAACAACGAGAAATGGGTGTTTTTCTTCAGTTTCAAATAGAGATAAAAATCCATAACTTTATCTTATCATGAACAGAACAATTTCTATAAATTCAAAAGAAAAGTAAAGAAATAAGTTATTTATTACAGAAATTTTGTTAAATTAAGGTATTGAGGGTAGAAAATTAAAACTCTAAAAATAAAATATAAAATAATATAAGAAAAATGCTATCAGAAAGCAAATTGCTGGTGATTTTTGTTGTTTGTGTATTTTTTTTAACATCTGTCATTAAAGCAGATACATTTGACGAATGTGAAGACGTGGATGCTGACACATATGTGCTAAGTTCAGAAAGCTGTTCTACTTATATTCTTTGTAACGGCGATGATTCAGAACTGTATGAGTGTGATGATGGAGAATATTTTGATATCGAAAGTGAATCGTGTGATGCCAAAGAAAATGTAGTCTGTCCATTAGATAGCGATAAGGAAGAAGAGGGAGATAGTGATGGATCCGACGATGAAGCTGAAGATGGAAATGAAGATGGCAGTGTATCATCCACATTAGCCCCAAGTACACCAAGTTCCACAGTCTCATCAACTGTTACATTGGCCACAACACCTTCTGAAAATATGGATATACCACCAATTGTTAAGGATGCTTGTCCTGCAACAGATGATCCCATGCAAATTGTCTATGTATCCAGTAGTAATTCATGCTCTGATTATTACGTTTGCTATCATGGCCATCGTATTGAAATGCACTGTACAGATCATTTACATTTTAACACACGAACGGGTAAATGTGATTTTCCAGAAAATTCAAATTGCAAGGTAATTTAACAACGTCATGTATTAACAAAAATATATTAATGGGCATTAAATGAAATTTTATTTTAGATTACAAATCAGCCACCTTCGGCTACAAACAAATGTTTGTCACATGTCACCGATTTTTTCCCTCATCCACAAAAGTGCAATTATTTTTATTACTGCATTAAAGGTTATCAAACACTTCAGCAGTGTCCATTTTATTATGGTTGGGATATTGAGAGACGCACTTGTGTTCATATGGCACATGTCAAGTGCTACGACAACACACAATAAAAAATGTTAACTAAAAACTTGTTCATTTATTTATTCATTTGTTGATTTAATCACCAATCCATTCGTGCACACAAACATAGATGATGATGACAAAGTTGTGTATTTTTTATAACTTAGAAAAGCAAAATAAAAAAAGTTGCAGCGCTTAAAAATTATTTCGACTATTTTCCAATTAAATTTCAGCTGATAACATTGTCATAGAAAGGCCATTGTGGAGATAGGCCGGTATTTATAGATTTTTAATAAAAGCTGCTGGAATTTCATTATTATAAATATAAAAATAGAATATATTTTTCAATTTAAAATCAGGGCGAAATTATGTACCAGGTGATAGCAATGGCGAATTTATTCATTTTCGCTGTTGTTTTTCTCATTCGAGCGACATCGAAAAGAAATGAACTTGTCACTGATATATCCTCAGTATAAAAATTTGAAAGAATTTTTTATCTACGACGCACATTGGGCGATATTGCAGAAAAAGTTAAAAAGTGCGTATTAAAAAACAGGTGTTTCTATTTTGATGTCTGTGAAGCTTCACAAATAACTTTGAATTTAGGCGACTTTTTTTAAATCCCCTTATTAAATGTTGGAAATTTGTCAAAACAAAATAATTTTTTTTAACCGTGCGAATGTTAGTTCAACTGCTGACAAAAACTAAGAAAAAAAAAATACTTCTTTACTTACAAGGTAAATTAGCTTCTAAACTGTAATGATTGAAAGTTAATCAATGATTACAAAGTACTCGAATGAAAAAATTTTATGAGGACTAAAATATCTAAATTCACAATGTCTCTACTAAAGCGATATGAAACCAAAATAACTCTTTGAAATCTACAGATATCTTTTTATTTTGATTTTCTTTCTTTGTTCCTATTACTTTGTCAAACCCCACTGTGCGAAGATACTAAAAAAAAATTAGCGACTGTAATTAAAAAGTACAAAAACCAATAAATTTCTCATTTATTGAACTTCTGTTAAATTAAAGTAATTTGCTAATGACATTCACATGTCTAAAAAGTGTTAAACAACATGTTACATCTTGTGATAAAATGACATTCTTAATATGTTTTTTTTCCTTATTTCATTTGCAATCAGTTTAGGCAATAGTTGCCAAAAGGTTTCTTATCATATTTACAGAAATCACAACAAGTAGAATAAAAATTTGTTACTATTTTTATAATAAATTGCATATCTATTTATTTATCATTTTGTGAATATCTTCATCTTTGTTAGGTTAGACAGCCCAATAAAATTGTTACAAATTCTTTAAAAAAAATTAATTAGTCAAATAAATGACAGGTTTTTAATAATTAAAGCAACTGTTTTTGCACTAATTTATTAAAATACATTCGAAAAATGTAATAAGTTATAGTTTAAAATTTTGCTATTTTATAACAAAATTAAATTATCTATAATAATTATTGCCCTTGACCTATATTTTTTATCATGTTTTTTATCATGATACTTTATTTGTTTACCTTTTTTGATTTATTTGATAAAATAACAATTATATTTCTCTTTTCTGCAAGTTTTACATACAGCAAAGTTTTTAACAAAATTCCAGAAAATTTAAATCAGCAAACAAATTAAAACCAACAACCATGGACCGACAAACCTGAATGTGTAAAACAAAGTTTTAGCTAAAATCAGTCTACACTCTTGATCAAATGATTAAAACTATTTAAATTTTTGTTTTTAGTTGTCCATATCCTTTTATATTTTTGTCTAAAATTTTAATACCACTTTATTAAGATTAGAAAAATAACAACAGCAGCATTAAAATTTGAGACAACAGCGCTTTGAAGGTACTTTTCCATAAAAAAAAAGGACAAATACTATTTTTGTGCTGTATATAAAAAAGAAACCAAATAGAAATATTTGGCGGCTACCAGATTGCTGGACTCGCTGGCCTAAAGCACCTGATAGGGGTCGCCGTCTCAGCAGTTGACCCAGTTGAAATGAAAGTTAAATAAACTGATGTATGTATATGATGTATACGATATGATAATATTTTCCGAGTTACGGGGCTCTGAAATTTTCAAATTATTTAAAATAACAATATGGGTATCATTTGAAAGCTTTTGAAGAGATCTTTAAAGAAATACTAAATTTTTAAAAAATGATTTACCCATTAGATCTGATCTAATTTTTATGTAAAATTATATACAATTTTCTTTTTATTTTTAATTCTCTGTCGACCAAATGTTTGCATTTTTTATTGGACTTACTTCACTTAACTAGATTTACATAGATGGTGAAGGGTATATAAGATTCGGCATAGCCGAATACAATACTCTTACTGCGGTTTCTTCGGTCCTTTAACAAAAAGATGGCTACAATACGAAAAGGAGAAGTTATGTATAAATCGTCATCACATCAGAAAAGGCGGAGCTATGTACTGGAGTGCTAAAACGTATTACGGCACAGTCGACATATAATTTCGAGTTGATATGATTATTTTTCCAATTAAAATGTTCATCCTATCACCTTGAAGTCTGCTCTGCACTCATCTTGACTCCACTGGAATGTAAGAGTAAAAAGCAAGGCACTTAGTAAGCCGAGCTTACACTAACTGAAATATTCTAAAGATGTCAGATATTTTATCAGCTTCACTCATACAATTATAATATAAAATATTATTACGTTTTTCTCTTTTTTTAACAAACGTACGGATTGTTTTGATTGCAAATACCACTGTGGATCATTATAAATTCTGTATTATTTATTTTGTTGCTTTACCTAGCTATACTCCTTGATCCTACGGGCTTGTGAATCGTTTTTACTAAACATGCGTTATTATTACAGGACGCAGCAATCCACGCTACACTACTGTGTTACTTCGGCAAGGCATGAACTACTCCAGCCTTGTTTAGTAACATTAACCATTTACAGACTTAGTAACCTTAACATTTCACTACGCCTTTTATCCAAGCCAGTAATTCTCTTTATCTAATAGCCACAACGCACGTCTGCCATACACTGTTGTTATGGTGTTATACTTTCCTGCGCTGTCTTTTGCTTCTCGCGAGGTTTGTACTGATGCTACTTTAATTTTTAATTGCATTATAATAATAATTATTTTCCGTTGTACGCATTCGAAGTTGGGCTCGAACTCACGATCTTCTGTTTTACAGCAAGCACCTCTACCAACGCATCCATTGAGGTTGCTCAGCTTTTTATTAGCTAATTGTGGTATTATTCTATAAACACACCATTAGGGAAAGTAACTTATTCACCACGCTCATACGAAAAAAAATAAAAGGGGTTGCCAGATTTTATTTTCGTAACAATATAACAAATAATTCTTGCGAAAAAAACCGACTTCAAAACAGATTTCATCTGTCTGTCTATAACAGCTCAATTGTATGGCCACATTAATTAGGTTACATTAACTATTGGGATACACTCATATCTCCAAACTTTATACTTTTTCAACTGTTCAATAGTTTGGCAATATACATCAAATTGCAGCAACTATAGGGTCAATCTTTAATTTCCAAATTCAAATTATATATTTGCTGTTGTAGTAGACTTAGCAATCAGGTTCTGTGTAAATTTCAGCCTTCTGTTTGTAACGGTTCAACAGTTTGCCCATATACATCAGATTATATCAACTATTTAATTTAAAATATAACATTTTTATACTTCTTATTATACCAAATAAAGTAATGGACATTCTGTCTAAAATTAACGTGTTTATATACAACGGTTCAAAAAATACGGCCATATAGAAAAAATAACATTAATTTTAGGAACAAAATTCAAATTATAAGCTTCTTGTTATAGCGGACTTAGCAAAACATGTCTCTTATGGGGGCACCCTTTAATTTTTGATTTATTTTTGTATAATTTTTTGTTTTTGACGTCGGTTAAAAATAACTTAATAATGTAAGTTTGTTTTTTCCAAAGGATGGGTTTTTTTTTGTATTAAATGAGTTTTAAAATTTCAAAGAATATTTTTTTGGAAAAATTTAAATTGGTGAAATTTTCGTGAAAACAAAAAACCCAACAGAAATGAATAAAAGGCAAGTGTCCTTGCCTTATCAGTTCTTTTGAAATTAAATTAATTAATTAATTTAAATGACTTTGTATTGATCCTCTCTCCATTAATTAAACAAAAAGCACTGAACCTATCAATAATGCCTGGAGTGCCTAATAAACTGCAAAGTATTTCAACAAATTTAAAACAAATCTAACGATGCAGTTGGATGAAATCGAAACAACAACTAAAGATTTAAAAATTTCAATATCTCAGCCACTAGAAGAGTTAACTACACAACAAATAAAAATATTGGAAAGTGCTGCTGTACCACCAACTGAGTCTTGCACAGAGGCAACTAGGTTTTTATTATAAGAAAGACCGAACGCTTTTACTCTTGAAATTTTACACAGAAACGTCATTTTAAATAAGTACAGACAAATTTACAATTATGACTTCAGAAGTAATAACTTATACGACTTCGGAGTGGCAAACTCAATGTACAACCCAACAGTCAGGAGAAACTGTAACACAAACTCAAACAGCATTAAACATACAAACGACAAAATCACCAGCAGAAATTTCTTCTGTAAACGGCAAAATTTTCGAAAATACCAAGTGAATATACAGTACTGTTACCCCTGCATTCTAATTCCCAAGACACAACTATAACTTCCATCCAAATTGCACAATTTCCAACAGAAACGACAACTTTGGAAGAAATAACTGTTACAGGGCTTTTAGCAGAATCTACAATTAAAATTAAACCCAACACACAACAGTTGCTCCTTCAGTGTTATCGATTGAAACCACTGAAGAAAGAACAACTACAGAATTAACAAACGAAACTACAGAATACACAACTGCACCCACAGCCACAGAATCTACTTCAAGACTACCAGGAGACTGTCTATCTCAAACTCCTGCAGCAAATATACCAACCATTACCGAAGGTTATCCGCAAACCAGCAATGATAAAAGCTTTTGCTCAGTCAACAACTAAAACGACACCTAAACCAACTGTAAAAATACCCCTGTCATATCCATAGATACTACAACTCTGTCGACTAATGAACCATCTAAAAACATTGCTAAATAAACCCAAGATTCCATCTTAGCAACAACAACTCTAAAAGTCTCTGCTGCTTCTACTTTAGTAATGTTACGTACTGCAACATCCACAGCAACCACAGAATAATATATTATTCTATTATATTATAACCACATGTAAAACACCAACTATTACTACAACAGTATTTGCCACAAAGCCATGCAATAAGCAACAAACTATAACAACAAATGAAAGAATGATAGAGGCAGTGTTGCCAGAAATTTAATGTGTAAAATCTGAGAAATCCAACAATATTTCTTTTTTTTTAATGGAAATTTATTTCTTTATAATATATTCGAATATTTATGAATTTATAATTCCATTTATTACTTAAAAGGAATTGCATTTGCTTACAGAATAAATAAATTATGCAAAACCTACATACTTACATATGTAACACATATATCAGATGAGATCATTTTTAGCAATTCTGTAGATATAAGTGTGTCAAATAATTGGAAGTTTTAAGGATTTAAATAATCTAATTTACTTTATTCTTGCTTGATTCCTTCAAATATAAATATTTAATAATATTCTCATGAAATATTTATTATTTTAAACTAAATTAAAAAATGTAAATTTATTACTGCGGGGAAAGTATATTTATATGCCCATTTCACTACTGCTCAAATAGCTCATCAGTGGATTTTACCCAAATTATGTAAAGAAAACTAGAAAGTCTAATATCAAAAGCCAAATTGATTAAATGAGAACTCCATTGCAACAATAAGACAGAAGACAATAACGACTCAAAAATATTTTATACAAAAACACAGCAAACATTCAGTAACTATTTTTATTTTGTCTTTCATTAAAAAGAATAAATAATAAATTTTTATATTGATTTAAATAATCTTTTGCAAATAATATTCCTACTAAAGCTTCATTTTCTAAGTGATTTCGAAGATTTGTTTGTTGTTTGTTTAATTTTGCCTGAATAAATATTCTTTCGACTTTTGCCGATGAATTTCGTAAAGTCGTTATATTTTGGATGAACGCTGAAGGAGTTGAAAAAAACAGAATCAGAACCAGTACGTCTTATTTGGAATACTTTTTCCAAAAATTAACTAAAGTCATTCTTTTTCATTTAGTATATCACTGGTCAAGACTTGCGCTTAAAACTGCGCTTAAAAGGTGCATAAATGCTCTTGTAGTCTACAAAAAAAATATCACTAGTTTTTTAACCGACTTCAAAAAAAAGAAGCAAGTTATCAATTCGACTTAATGTTGCTTTTTTATGTTTGTGCCTGTAGAACTCAGTCATTTCTAAACCGATTTTGAAATTTTTAAAAACAGTTCATAATGTACAAAATTAAAGGGTGTCCCTATACAACATACATATTTTTTATGTGCATTATGAACTGTAAAGGGCACTTCTGTAAAATTTAAAATTACTGTGTGTTACTAAGCTCCCAATTACGAAAATTTATAGAAAATTAAATCTAAAAATTAAAGGGTGTCCCCATAATTGATGTAAATTTACTTATATGGGAATATCTTTTGAACCGTTATAGACAAACGCTTGCAAATTAGACAGAATGTCGATTGCTATGGCCGTTATATTAACAATTATTAATATTACAAATTATGAATTTTGCATTATCTTCTTGATTGATACTCGGTTATGCCGAATCCCTTCACCATCTATGTAAATTTAGTTAAGTGAAGTAACTCTAATCAAAAAGCAAATATTGGGGTGACAGGGAAATATGATCAACAACTTAAGGGATATTGGAGCTTAAATGCAGAGAAAAACTTTTAATTACTGTTTAGCAAAGATGGAGCTTTTTGTTTATTTCTTTGTTTGTTTGATGAGAACTTTGCTAATTTGTTAAAAAATTTCTAAATTTTAAACAGTTTTAGTCAGAATAGAAAAAATAGAAGTGCACACTTATTAAGGTAAATTTTCGTTGAATTTGATATTTTTTATATCTTTAACATCGTTACAAAAGGTAATTTCCTTAAAAGTAATTTTCTCATAGTTATAAGGCATTTTAATTGTATTTTGTTTTAAAGGTATTTTTGCACAGGTACTTTTTGCCCAAGGTACCTTTTAAAATGCATCCTTAGTCTGTTAAACCAATATTTATTTAAGAGGAAAAAAAGCTTATTTATTTTATAAAAGAAGTTTTGTTTTTAATTTTTATTGGATTTTTCATAAATACTATTTTTAGAGAATCTCTTTTGGGTACTTTTCTATTTTACATTTTTTATGCAAGACCTGTTGAAGATTCTTACTTTGTAAAGCTCGTTTTTCTAATAGTACTTTTTTGTAATAATGCATTTTTTTTTTCTTAAAACTTTTTTTCTACAGAATTTTTTCGAATACTTTCGAAAAGTTACTTTTTTAATATAGTACGTTTTTAATGAAAATCTTTTCAAGAGGTAATTTTTATTAAAAGTACCTTTTCGAAAAGCTTTTATTTTTAAAATATTTTTGGATATAAATATATAAATACTAAGCGCAGTTTTTAAGTATGTCTGCTCATTATGTACTTTTTGAAAAATTGAAAAAAAGTACTTTTGAAAAAGACTTTTTTTGATGGTTTTTATTTGTGAGGTACCTTTTTAAAAAACTTTGTTAAGAGGGTACTTTTTAACGTTCATTTTTAAATTGTAACTTTTTTAAGGTTTTTTAAAGTTTATTTTTGTACATCTCTAGCTAGCGCCTTCACAACGCTGCATACGCCGAACCTATTACCAGGGAGTGACATACATATTTATGCATTGTATAATAAATAAGTCTGATATCTTACTTTGAATATTTTGGACAACGGAATATTTTTTGTCTGTCATGACAGCATCTCCAAAAAAAAAATGATTTAAATATCTATGCAGACCCGAACTGTCATGCATAAAGGATTTTTTATTTGAAAGTTCCTTTTTTAATTTAATTTTTTTATGAAAATTAGGAGCTGAACTGTGGATATGAATGAAAATCGATTTCATTTAATTTCCAAAAACTTTTTTTAGGAAAAAATTTTTTTAACAAATGTGTTTAAAAATTGGATTACTGCTTCCACTTTTAAAGATAAAAAAAACCATCTTCTTAGGATACACCTATGTTAAACATCAAAGGGAAAATAGTTGTTTCAGGGGGTGGATTAGACTTATTATGTTCAGGATGATGCCGTGGGAGCATGTGGAGAACTATGCTGGGAATGGGAAGGGCTGGATCAGTTACCTTGGGTTCCGAATATAATAACACACTGATTAATTCTGCTTCTTTACTTACATGGATTATTTTATTAAATATTATTTTTCAATTTTATAATATGTAAATTAGGTTATAAGTTAATTGTAAAATACTTAGAAAAATTATTTATGGAAACGCTGTGTGATGTGGTCTATGCAACGGTTAAAAAAAGAACAAGGTATTTTTAAAAACCTTCGAAAAAAGTTCTTAAAATACATGAAAAAAGCCAGACGGCGAATATTATAACAGTTATAACGTCTAGATAAAATTTTATGTAGTTTCCAGAGATGGGTGATTTAAATATTATTTAATAATTATTAAATTGTTGGTATAATTTTCGGTAATAACCGTCGCCTCTGGCTGCGTACTTTGTGCTTTTGGCGAGCGCTTTCGATGTGATAACATCATTTTCAAGCCACGTATTTGTTAAAACTGAAGAGATAGTGTTGACTAAAAGGTGGTGGGTTTAGGTAATTTTTGTCCGTTTAAATGTTATTATGCAGGTAGATTGCCTGATATCTGTCCTGTTTATTGGGGTAAATAGTTTAATATTTGGGTCTTTTATTATTGGATAGGTAAGTGTGACCGTCTGTGGGTGTTTTTCGTTTGTAAGAGTGTTTTAGTAATTTTAATGGTGTAAAAATCGTGTCAGAGGTTGTGTGTGTTTACCTGTTCATTAATAATGTCTCCGTTAAATGTTCGGTTTTTGTAAATTTTCATGTTTTCAAGAATATATAGTCTTTGTCCCTTTTTACTTGGGTGTAATACTGTCATACATTCATCTATTTCTCTTGGTTCTTGGTTCGTTCTCTTGCAATAGTTCGATATCGACCGATATGTTTGTAGTTTAAAAACATTAGTAACAAATTATGCAGTTTGAAAAGGATTTTAATATTATTTCTTTATTAAAATTGTAAATAATCTAATGATGTTTCAAATAAGAGCGATCGTAATTCTGTAGCTCGTTTCTGTAATTTAGGTGAAAAATATCTCATGTAAAATTATTATAGTCATCACATTTTACATAGATTTAGCAACAGATATTCAAGGACTTTTTTATATGCACGGGCAGGCACTTTGGAAATGATTTTTGTCTTTGGTTTATTGTTTGGACAAAAGTTTTTAGTTTATTTAAAATGTTTGTCAGAAGTTTCCTAAGGAGTTAAGTAAGCGGTAACGAAATGGCCATCGAGAAGTGCTTTGACCCTCAATAATCAATATCTGTGATTTTAATAATTAATCGGAAAATAACACAAAAAGAAGATTTTTTTGAAAATTAATTAATATAATAAAAAAATTCCCGTTCTTTAATATAAGTTATTTTATTATTTTTATTATCTTATTCATCTTATTTTTTCAGCTGCTGCCAAAAGGTACAAGTCCTAAAGTTTTTATGATGATGTCATTTGAATTGCTACTAATGCGATGTCTTCACATCGACAGCGCTCGCCCATCTCGAGAATATAAACATGCGTGAAAATAAAATATCAACTTTTGCTATAAATGTGTCGCTTAAGACCCTCAAAAAGACCTTTTAAAGGTATTTTAAACGAGTTATTTACTTTGTCTAGATTTTTATTAAGTTATCATAATTTAATATTCACACTTTTGTATTAAAACATCTAATTAAATATATTAAACAAAAATATATATTAATAAATCACACAAAGCTGAAGCATTTACCATCAATATGTATGTATATGGCTGCAAGATAATACTAAAAGATGCTTGCTTACAGACTTTACAAAGATTTATGTAGAAGAAAATTCTTAAATATTACAAATAAAAACGTAACAGCATTAGAAATTGCTGAATTTAAAAATTATTACAATTTTATTAAAAATTTTTAAAAACATCATACATTTTAGAGCTGTAAATGAATCATTTATTTTTTAATTAATTCGCGAATCAGTCATACACTGAATCAGCAACGTTTTAATTAATTAATTTTACACAAAAAATCAAAAAATGAATTTTCAAATCAATTTAATTTAAGCAAATTGAAAATGAATTGCAATTCATTTCTGCCTAATTCGTTTGAATTGGTTTAAATTTCATACGATTCTTTTTTGTTCTGAAAAGAATTAATTCCAAATCTAGCTAATTCGTAACGAAATACTATCAAAAAAGAATAAGTCATTTACAGCTCTATTACAATCCAATTTAATGATTTGTCCACTTTTTTGTGATTTTATAGTACATTTGCTTCCGTTAAATCAAATTTTTTCTTTTACCTACATAACTCCTCTACAGATTCTCCCTGCAAAAGTATGCGGTACTCAGTTTTTTTCTTTGGTATCTTAGTTTTACCGCGTCTGTTGATGACGCCATCCTCCTCATCCATCATGCGTAGTATGGTGGTCTGCAAAAAGAGATCAAAGGATAATAAATTTTGGTTTATTCAAGATTCTAGTCATGTATGTTACTTCACTTAAACGAATATACAATCATGTTATCATGTTAAATAAGGAAACATTAAATATTTTCAAAAATTAAATTAAAGACACGGGAATATTTTTTATATTATTTAATTATTATAAAAAATTTTGTGTTATTTTTTAAATTAAACCCGATTAAATTTGAAGAATTTTGGGCTTTAGTTGAGTGGACTGTAGGTGAGATTTTGCCAAATATTCTTTAAAAGATTAGGAGATATGATAAATGAAATAATTAAATTAGTAACATGTATGAGTTATGTATGAGTGTGTTTGTGTGTGTGAGCTCACCTTGTGTTTTGCGTAAGAGTGTACCAATACAAATGTGAGCGTAGATGAATCCAATTGTAATAGAATAGTTTATTTAATATAATTCTAATCCAAAATTAATTTATAAAGTTTTTTATTTAGATTAAGTTTTAGTCAGCCAAATTTTCAATTTTAATTAGAAAAATTTATTAGAGTTAAGATTAATTTAGAGTAGACAATTATACATTTTATTTTAATTAGGAATTTTTTTTAACAATTCAAGTTAATTGGAGAAAAAAGTTTTCAAGTATATAACTTTACAAAACGTTTTACTGATATATAATGTTGGCTTTGACCAACATTATATATCAGTAATGAAAATTTATATCTTCATTTTAAGATTTGTAGCGTTTAAATTAAGTACATGTTCCTCCTGATTGTATCTTCGAATTTGTGCAATTCACAATTGTGTTTGTTGCAATTAATTAATTTATTTATTTCCTTAATATCTTATAATTATATAAAGCGGACCTGGCGAACTTCGCCTTGCCCCAATTTTAAGCCTTCAGACAAACTTTAGAGTAATAATACAACACAATTATCAATTATCATCAAATATTGTGATAAAAAAAGAGGCCCGATAAATAAAATTTCATAAAAAAATCAATTTTCGATTTTTCTAATTTTCCGCACTTCGCATTTTTTGCACCTAGAACTTCCTACTTTTTTATTTGGAAAGCCATTAAGGAATAATTTCATGCAAAATTTCATACTCGATTTGCGATTTTTCCACTTTTCCGACTTTTCCGGAGGGATTTTCCAAAATATTCTCCTCGAAAATACAGAAATCGGCCTAGCCGTTCTCATTTTATGAATTTCTATACATTTTTTACGCCATTTTTATATATATATATAGATTAAGAGATATTATAAAGCAAAGAGTTTTAGCAACATCGGCCTTTCGATCAATCAAACTAATATATGTAGGTGAACAATTAATTTAATATTCGTTATTCATTCATTCATTTAATTCATTTATTCCGTTAAATTCAAATGCAAAAAAAAAGTAACACAATTTATTACCGATATTGATTATTGAGGGTCAAAGCACGTCTCGATGGCCATTTCGTTACCGCTTACTTAACTCTTCAGGAAACTTCTGCCAAACATTTTAAATGAACTAAAAATGTTTGTCCAAAGCAAAGACAAAAATCAAAGTTTAAGCAAAAACAACAATAACCAGCAGTAATTCTATTTTTCTTTCTTCACTGTATACGGCTGACTTTTTTTCGGCTCTTTTATACAGTGAATAGAGGATGAAAAATAAAATATCAAAAAAAAAAACACTACATGCACAGGTACTTTGCAAATATGAAATTAAAGACACGCGAATATTTTTAAAATTATTTAATATTCATGAAATATTCCCTAGACTTTCTTGTCGCGGATGCCCCTTTCACAAATAGTTCTGAAAATGGGACGAGGGTTGGCGGTAGTATCTATACAGAGGAGTTTGGGTTCAGAATGGCTCAAAAAGCCGACCTGCTAAATACTAAAATTGTATGGCTGAGAATGGATCTGGCCATACAATGCGGCTGAAAAGTCTAAGATGGGAGCAACTGCACCATATAGGGGCTGTAGTTACGGAGCATTGCAAATTTGTGACCAATACCAAGGATTACTAATATTCTGCTCCTGTCTTGCGCTGGCTGAACAGCGCCTTCGATTTCTGGGGGACTGGTATCCTGCAAGTTTCGGACAGGAAGCCAGGAAGACGAGTTATTTTATACTGAGCAGTAAGTAAATAATAAACTCGCTCCAATTTTACGGGATTCAGACTGCAAAGCAAGTCCGACGATTGGTCCTGGTCTTTTGCGCTCTCTCTGTTTTTATCCTTATTCTTCTTCGCTTATTTATTTTGCATCTGCAGGTCTGAGCAAAGTATATCTATATCAAGTAGATGCAAGTCTACAACAAATACAACATTAAAACAACAACAGGCATTTTGTTTGTGTAAAATCATGTATTATGTCAAAAAAAGTTCAGAGATGGCAAAATGGGTAACATTTTATCATTTTTAGCTAGCTAAAAAATTAATATGAATTTTACATAATTATTTAAAAAAAGTAAGAGAGTGACCTTTTAACGACTATATCAATGTATATTTAAACAATAATTCAATAAAAGAATGTTTAATGCAACTTAAGCTGGAAAAGTGTATTTGCAGATTTCGTTTACCATCCCTGATAAAACAAAATGAAAAATAAAAGAAAATATAAACAAACAAGAGAAATGTGTAGGAAAATTAAATTAAAAAAATGTTCAACAAATTTTGACACAAAAAATGATAAACACGCACACAAACAAGACTATCAGCTGAAATCCTGTTATAGATATACTTTGGGTCTGATATTCAATTATTTATTATTTGAAATTGTTTATGATTTTTTACTTTTATGCCATATTTAAAATAAAAGTCACATATACACACATCAAATACATCAATGCCAACTTACCTGATCCGATGAATCCATTGGTGCAACGGAAATGTCACGAACTGCACGAAATTTACCACAATTATTGATATGTTCATTTTCCAGTCGAAAAAAATTCCAAATAAAACGACGAAATACTTCTAATGGACTCAGTATAGTTACCATTACATCACCCTCCATATAACCAGCTTCAATCAAACTCATTGATACTGTCCAACCAAATCGTAATATTAAATCCTCCATTATTCCAAAATAATAAAACCACTGTAAAGGAAAAGAAAGTTGAAAGTTAAATTTAGAGAAAATATTTAAATTAAGCAATTGACAAATTCAGTGCTGAGATAGAATTTCGGACTACAAAAACTTCTACTATAAAAAAAAAGAGCAGCCATATGAATGGATCTACAAGCTGCCGAAATATTTACACAAAAAAAATCATAAACAAGAGGTACAAAGAATTTTTTACCACTTTTTTGAATGCTTAAGATAGTTAAACTGAGCATACACAATGTAAAAACTTGCCTGAACCCTGAATTTAATTACGTCGCGACATCAACTCGAAACCCTGATCGTTAGTTTTAGTTTTTTGCCGCTCACCGCACAGTGTACAAATTTATCTTCCCCTAGAATGTTTTCCTTCATATGAAAACTTTATTTACATGGCATAATTTCTTTCTATAGGACTTCTCAAGCAGTGTTGCCGTGTGGTTTATTTTTATAAAATAAATTAAAACTTCTTTTATTTCACAGCTTTAATAATTTTTAAATCAAACTTTAATGTACTTATATACATACTTATGTTAAACATTGCAACGTACGCGTTAGAAAACACTATGAACACAAAAGCGAATTAATTTTATCAGGTGCCATCGTTGCGGCAGCTTACTATTTTTATTTAATTTTCTTATGTGTAGAGCAGTTGTCAAAAGCGAATCATTTTATATTACAAAAGTTCTTTTTCTTATATTCTTTAAAATAGTATTCTAACAAGAATTTTGAAACAATTTAAAAAAACAAAGAAAATGTTATTAAAAAGGGTAAGAAAAATGTGAAATGTTTTGAAGTTTCCCATACACTTTAGTGCATGTTTTTCTTTTTGTTGTTGTATTGTTATAGCCGCGCTAATTCTTACAGCACACTTACACGAAATATCTTTATTTAGAAAATCGCTTTCCTTATTTTTTTCCTATATACGTAGATGCGATATCTAAAATCGAGTGCGCGATTCCCACCTGGGTTCTGGGCTTAAATCATACATATACTCTTGCATCTTCTAGGTGAGGTCTACCTATTAAATAAAATCGGTCCAATACTAGTTTATTTTGGTTATTTTTTCCCCACTAAAACTATTTCTTCTAAGTTTTAGTTGTAATTTTTGGTTTTGATTGTGCCAACACTGTTCTTAAGTTACACTTAAGAGTGTGTAATATTTTGTACTAAATATTAAAATCTAAACGGTCATATAAAAAGGATGATCTACGAAAATATGAATTTTACAAAACTCATTTAAAATTTATTTGTTTCAGTCATGCTCTGCACTTACCGTTGATGAGTAGACAGTTTCTTCCCGTAGAAATTTATTATCGCCTGCTTTGGCATCAAATAGGCCCCAATCAAACTTAATATCCCATGTGTATGCATAACAGGAGGATACAACGGCAGCTATGATCCAGCAATAGAACCACGGATTGTCCTTAGATGTCGCATATTCAACTGAAAGCAAGCAAAATCCATATATAAATACTCGAACTTATATTTAATTGCGCATTAAATAAAGTGTTTGTACGAGTATCTAGCAAAAGCTAATAAAAATCATTTGCTAAATAATAAACACGAAAGGTTTCAATGCAAATTAAACTCATTAAATTTCTAGAAGCCTTAAATACCATAAATACTCGTATTACATTTGCATTCACAAAGTAGCTTTTTCAATTTCTAAGTTACCTAGCGTTTACCCTCTGCCATCATTAGGCAGAGAAATTTGAAATAAAATTTACTTCTTTGCTACATCTTTAGATAAGTACTTAATTTAAAAAAAAAAAACAAAATATATCATTATCGAATTAAGATCTTTTATTAATATGTTTTTCGTGCCTACCGGAAGTTAGTTGAACAAAAAGACCGGTTATATTTATACAAAAGCAAGGAAAAGCAAAGTGACCCTTTCTTAACTACCAGAAGTTCATTAGTTGATAATTCGAAAATTTACAAAGAGTGATATATTCGACTATGCCGAATCTTATATACCTTTCACTATCTATGTAAACCAATTAAAAAAAGGTGAAAAAGAATTAAAAAATAAAAAAAAAATTGGCACTGCATATGTAGAATTTTACATCAAAATGGCATCGGCTCCTTATGGGTTAAGTATTTTTGAAATTTTCTAGTATTTCCTTTAAGATCTCTTCAAAAGCTTTAAAATGATACTCATATTGATATTTAAAAAAATTTTAAAATTTCAGAGCCCCGTAACTCGGAAAATATGGGCGATCGCCAATTTTGTCTCGTGATGTTTTTTTCTTATTTTTTAATTCTCTATCGCCCCATACATATATTTTTTTGATTGGAGTTATTTTATTGTTCCAAATGACTTGAAAAAATTAGAGGTAGTCGTGTTGTTTTGCATGCTGCCTCGAAGGACATGGACCTGATTTCTGATTTCCAATAAAATTTTGTTTCATATGTGTATTCCAGTTTTACAAATTCTTAAAATTTCAATGAAGATTTTTTAACTTTAAGCTTTACTATTGTGTTAACATTAAAATTTAAGAATAATATAATATCTTTACTTCCAAAAGTTTTCTATTTGATAATTTAGGAATAACCATTTTTACACTTCTAACACACACATATCCAACAAGACCCTAAATAACTAATACTTCTTAGAAACGATAGTTGCTGTCCCAATAGTTGTATAAATGTAGTTGCACGTTTCTTCCCGATTGGGGTACTAACTTGGTCGGAATTTGGTATTATTTCAATGCCAAGAAGCAACGATAGTGTGACTTTTTCGATAGAAAATGCTTGCAGGACACATGCAAACATTCGCGCTTTTCTCGTACGATATATCAAAAATTGAATGTGTGCTCAAAAAGTATGATAGTGTGGATTAAAAGTGTATGTGTATGACAGACATTTTGACAGATCTGTACGATTTTATAATCTTTTGAAATTATATTATAATATTGTTTTAGACATCTATTAATTCAACTTTATTTTAAGTTTTTTCTCATAAGCTCATGTTACTTCAGCTTACACTTTTTTCACAGTTGATTCTAGAAACAGGTACTGCTTTTCAAAAGATTTCTCTAAGCGGCCTATATATATTGAAGTAATATTCATATTGCTTGTGGTTCGACGAGTACATATGTATATCCAAATCTTATTATACCCTTCACCACAAAAAGTGGAAAGTATAAGTTTGTCATTCCGTGTGTAATTTCTACAATATCCATTTCCGACCCCATAAAGTATGTATGTATATATGTTTTGACTTCTTATTCATAGCGAAGTCGATTGAGCGATGCCTGTCTGTCCGTCTGTGTTAGTGTGTCCGAAGCAAACTTGATTTCATAAAAAAATAAGTCAATCGATCAGATATAGTGTCAAAAGAGGTGCTATTGGAAATAAGCATAATCGGTCCATATCCTTCGAGGCAGCAGGCAAAACACCGCGTCATTTGGAACAAAAAAGTAACCCCAATCAAGAAAATAAGTATATGGTGCGATAAAGAATTAAAAAATAAGAAAAAAAATATCAAGTGTAAAAATTGACGCTCACCCATATTTTCCGGTGCTCTGGAATTTTCAATTTTTTTAAACTATCAATATGGATATCATTTTAAAGCTTTTGGGGAGATCTTTAAGGAAATACTAAATTTTTTCAAAAATGCTTAACCCATTAAGAGCCGATGACATTTTTATGTAAAATTATAAATATCCAGTACCAATTTTTGTTAATTTTTTTATTCTGTGTCACCCCCATATTTGCTTTTTTGATTGGAGTTTCATTCTAAACTAGATTTACATAGATGGGGAAGGGTATATAAGATTCGGCATAGCTGAATATGGCACTTTTACTCTTTTTTAGAATTTTTATCACAGGTCTGCTTTATAGTCTTTTGTTAGCAGATCAAATTCCGTTTTATCTTTAGCTCTCGTAGTTCAAGCCCATTATTAAAACTCCAAGCCAATTAGTAAAATTACCGATATTGAATATTTAGGTGCGAGCACGTCTCGATTTATTTTTATCTTTACTTTTTTGTTTGGACAAAAATCTTCAATGTATTTAAAATTATTTGTGAAGAGTTTCCTGAAGAGCTATGTCAGCGGTAGCGAATTGGCCATCGAGACCTGCTTTCACCCTCAATAATCAATATCGGTGATTTTAATAATTTGTTCGGGATAATTAGCACGATATTTTCATTGACTAATTAACAACATTTATTATTAAAAGTAAAATTAGATTGCAATAATAGTAAGTCTAACACATATTTAAAAGACTTTTAGCAGACTGAACTGACCGAGATAAAAAACAAGCGTTTCTGATTTTAGATTGTTTAAATATTTTGAAATTGAGAACGTACTTAACAAATGATTCAAGCAGATTTATCATTATTAATTTGTTAGATAATTGATATCAACTACATTAAAATTCTCAATCAGTTTCATACTAAAACGGTATACACGATAGTTCTATTCTTGTTAATTAAGAAATAAAGCTGAATGAGTAAAAACAATTTTATACCAACCTCCCATTTTATGTTTTATTTAAGTCTGGAAAAATTTATAGTAAACCTAAAAATTTCAATAAAAATATATTTAATACTTTTTAATCAATTCATGCAATTGTTTATTGCAAATGCAAATTTTAAATAACTTATTTACTTTTAATTAAATACGTTAGTGTGTAAGCTTCTTTGTATCCACACACTTGAATCAGTAATTTATTTATTTATTTTGTTCTTATTTTCATTATTTCATGTTTATGCTTGTTATGGTTACAAGGTTTCATAGATTGATTGATTGATTGCTCCGATTGTGCATCAATATACAATACTTACCACAGGTTATTTGATATCTGTAGGAGAAAATCACAACGAAAAATGATGTCGCATATTTAGCGGCGTTTACTAAATGGGGGAATGACTCTTTTGTATCACGGTAACGTCGTATACATTGAGCAAAGCGAAAGTAAGCGGGTAAAATGGCGACTATGGGACGCACAATTGAAATATCGTCTATACAATGATGGCCTCCACCTACACGTGTATAAAAACAAAAATAGAAAAAGAGTGTAAAAATTGAAGACATGCTATGAGAAATTCTTACAATTATACACACACAAATAAGTTTTTCTTACCTGCTCCCATTTTGTGCCATGAAGAATTTCGACCAAAGTAACATATGACAATTGGTATGTCCAAGAAGGCAGGTACTATACTGTTTAATTGATCAGCCAGCCAGAAATCAGCAAAGTTGACATAAAAAAACGGTGCCATGAATACCCGGCTCAACACCTTTATAGACCAGAAACGAGCCTCATGGTAAAATGTTTTCGTAGGATTAAATACAAATGCCGCCATTATTGTATAAAGAAAAATGGGAGCTGAATATTGTGGTATACCCAGGGGATCACAGTATATATAAAAAAGTACTGCTGTAGCCCAAAGAACTCCAAATACAGAAGCAATTTCCATGATATTTTGTTCAGATAAATGATTTCTTGGATCAAGTTCGAAAATTAATACATGATTAACACCCGAAGAGCGCCAACCGTAAACATTAACACCCCACAAAAATAAACATTCTATGAGGAGGAAAGGTCCTCGAAACATGTGTATACCCACACGCCAATCTTCGCCAAAACCATAAAAAATGGCTGACAATATCACAGTTATTAACAAAACAATAAATGCTCCGGAAAACAAACCCACTTTGAAAGTAGTCCAGGGACTTTGCTGTTCACCCAGTGGAGGCACCCTTAGTCTCTTCATAGCCTTTTGACGATCCCCTCCCTCAATTTCGTGGGTAAAAGCTGTTTCGGTTTCCTGTATTAATCTATCGATATCCTTGTTGGTATAAAAATGTGCCATCTCTACATGTTCTTTCCGCCAAGTCGCACCAAAATCAACACTCAGTAGCTTATCGTGTTTTTTGAGTATCTTACGAAAGCCAGTAAAGTTAAGATTCTGATAGTTTTGCAGTAAAATTAAACCCAAGTAAAATTCACTAAATGCCAATTTGAGATCCTGCAATTTACGAGCCGGTACATTTTTTCTGCCCAAAGGTGTTTTATACTTCCAAGCCGGTTGTTTTTTAACCTGACCCATTTCAAGAGTCTCGGTTAGTTCGCTACGCAGGTTTCCATATTTTCTAGTGGCTTCAGCCATTTTCTCCGAATAAAAAGTATTGATTTTAGCCAGCTCCTTGTCACAATAGTGAAAGAATTGTTCATCAAATTTGGCAAAATAACGGGTCAACATTTCGGGATCAACTAGCTCGGCAGAGGGCGCTTGTTCAACAGCAGCATAAAGCATCGCTTTCATTTCCTGAAATTAGGAAAAATAATAAACTATTAACTATTATTAAGACACAGTTAAAATATTTTGTGCGGCAAATAACTCGTTTCCGGCTACCCTTCAAACGTTATTTGAGACACAAATCAAGGAGTTGATAGAACTCTTTACGATAAATGTAAGACACAAAACTGAACAGAACAGAATGTTACCTAAGACTAGAAAAGCGTTATTGGAAACGCAACATTTAATAAGAAATAAAATTAAAATTGTTGTTGTTTAATATTTTACACGGTGGCATTTCATAGCGTCCGTGGACGTAATGTCCATGAAATTTATTTGACATCATATGCCCATGGACATTGTGTCGTTTGTAGTATGGGCATAGTGTTACTGAAACAAATGTAGTTTAGTGACACAAAAAAAGTAGCCTTCGTGGTGTAAAATATAATTTTAAGGAAAAAATGTTAAGTAAAAAATGTTGGTCCAACCCTTAGTTTCGGAGTAACGGACAACAAATTTGTACGTAAAAGATGGCATATATCAGAATGAATTAATATGGGTATCGCAAAAACTTAATTAAAAGTTCTATTAAATTATATATAAATTGAGTGAAGAAATAAATAAGAGCCAAGCGAAGAAATTTTTTTCTACGCAGTTAACCAATATTACGGGCATACCCGGAAACATAGTCGCGGACGAACTCGCCAGATTTGGAACTCGGTTGGGACACCGGGAGATAGATCCACTTGTGGAAGTTCCGTTAAGCTTCTGCAGAGCTTTATTTCAACAGGAACTCTTTAGGGCTGCGCAGTCTAGATGGTCTGAAGAAGTCACCTGCAGGGTCTCGAGGACATTGTGGCCTCAGTAAGATAGTGGGAGATCCGCAAATCTACTGAGGTTTCCTCGAGGACAGCTGGGTACACTGGTGGCTGTGCTAACGTTGGCACTGTGTCATTGGTACCCATGCTAGGAGACTGAATCTTCCCCATCATGACTACTGAAGAAATTGTCAAGATGAGGAGGAGGAGGAAACGGTGTTTATCCGGTCTTCGGGGTGGTTGAATCTGATCCCTGCACATCCTATTTCCAGGTGACACAACGGGACCTTTAGGACTCAAGTGAGTCGTTCTCATTACGCCGACAGCCTGTGCTTCCTCATCTAACCTATTCTAACCGATACTTCACTTAGCGAAGATTCTCTGTATAGCCGGCCTTCGACCGGAAGCAAATATTTTCTTCTCTATGATGTGAGCCACAACTGCTCCACATAGCAAACATTTCCTGCATAGACGGCCTTCGGCCGAGCGCTTTAATTCTCTCCTCTGTGGTATAGCAAATATAGGCTACGCTTACTAAAGATTTCCTGCACATAAATATTTTTTTTGCTTCCATATATCTTTTTTTTTATTCTAATTTAGTTAGAGAATTCGTTTAATTGCCATACTTAAAATAGTCGATATGTAAGAAAGTACACTCATCGTTCACACAATGTTCTATTCAAAACCAAGCCGTACATATTTTTCTTATCATAACAATTAAGTGTGTCTCTAAATTGTGAAATTTACCGTGCATATCCACGAATGTGTTAATGTCCGTTAATGTACGACTTTATCTATTCCTTGTGTACGTGTACTTTATATTCAGTACGTGTACGGAAAAAAAGTACATGAAAATATGAACATAAATTCGTGTACGCAAAAAAGTACATGAAAATGAATTCGTGTACGGAAAAACGTACATGAGAAAATGAAAATAACTGCGTGTACGGACGGCAAAAAAATAAATGTACGATGGACCACAAATTATCCATTAGCAATCGAAAAAACCTATTGAATGCAAATGAAAACAATTGTTTTACTTAGTTCAAAAAAGTTTATTTATATTTCTGTTTATATAATAATTTATTCATTGTAAATTTATAAAAATAAAATGCGAAAGAGTTAGTTTATAAACAAAATATGTGTATGAACTTAGTCAAGCAGTCAAGCAAGTCCAAGTTTAATATAAACAAATGCGCAAGTAAACATCACATAACTGAAACATGAACAAAACACATTTACTGTTCTGAAAAACCACAACAACAAATAACACTTGCAAATTAAAAGAGCGCGAAAACAGTTGGACAAACAAAAAAACCCCAAATGAAAATAATTCTTTTATGATAACAGTAAACATCAAAAATTCCTTCCCTAGATATAATTGCAGTAATGTTTAACATAAGCAAATTCCCTTTATCCTTACTATTTATAACAATACTTATTGCACATTTTTATTAACGAGCCATTTATATGAAACTCGCTTGAATTTTCAAGGAACTCCACTGCTTACCAATGATCAAAAACAAACTGCATGGTAGGTTTTAATTTTAGATAAACAAGAAAAAAAACAATAATAAATTTTATTATATTTCGAAATCATTTAATGAATTTAATAACACAAAATCGAAATTATCACACAAAAACAGAACTACTTGCTTTATGTGAAAAACCAATGCAACCCTTTGATATCAACGTGTTGGAATATTGGAAACAAAATGGTCAACACAATTCAAAATTAAGCCAGCTTGCCCAAGTGGCACTTGCTGTACCTGCATTTAGTGCAATTGCTACAGTCTTGACCGAGTTAAGATCGAAATTATCAAAAAAGTAAATTTCTAACAAACAAGAGTTTTGGGACAGATAAATTCATCAACATATTCTGTTTATAAACTAACTTTTTCGCAATTTATTTTTATTAATATTGTATAACTATTAATAAATTATTACAATGCATTAATTATTATATAAATATTTATAAATTTTTTTAAGTAAATAAAACGATTGTTTTCATTTGCATTTACTTGGTTTTTTTCGATCGCTAATGGATAATTTGTAGTCTATCGTACATGTACTTATTTACCGTTTACGCAGCAATTTCATTTTTTCATGTACATCTACGTTAACGAATTTATTTTCTTTTTTCATGTACTTTTTCCGTACGCGAAGATATTTTCATTTTTTCATGTACTTTTTCTCCGTACACGTACTGAAAATAAAGTACACGTTCACAAAGAATAGTTACAGTCGTACATTCACGTACGTGTACGCAAATAAATATTTTAATAAACTACATTCGTGGAAAATTTCAAAATTTAAAGGCACACATATTTGTTCTGAAAATAAAAATATGTACGGGAGGTTTTATTTGTGTGTTTTCCATATATGTACGAGATTTTTGTACAGTGAGTATACTTTTCTGAATTCTGATATATGCCATGCTGTACAACGAATGAAAAATACACAGATTGACCAATTATAATTGCCAAAATTTTTGGGAAGGAGTTGCGGTGGATTTAAATAGTTAATAAATCCGTAAACTATAATTGTCAGTTATATTTTGAATATTTTTACTTTGCCGTTGCTAGTTCCATTGGGTAGGATTTATCTCGAATTATCTTCTTCGTTTTCATCTTCATAAAATAAATCTACGCACATATATCTATTTGAAATTATTTGCTTTCGAATAGAACACTTAAGACACTTTTCCCTTGTAATATATTTTCTTGAATTTGTACATGAATTTGTCTGTTAAACTGAATATTTAAAGTTAGTAACGCCATTGCAACTTCAATCATTTATCTTTGCTTTTTATTTTTGAGTTGCGCCACTTAACTAGATTTTAGCCAACATATTAGTATTTATTAATGAAGTAAAAAGAAAATTTTTTAAAACATATTTTTCTTACATTGAATACTATAAAATCAACACATAATGTTCATGGACGTTATTACTTTACGTTGATGGAAATTATATCCGAGGACGTTATTACATGCCACCATTTTCAACAACAATTGTAAAAGGAGTGTAAAAGCTCGGACTTAAAACTTGCGCTTTATTTACAAACTATTTTGTTTCTGCCACACTGTGCAGTGTTACTATGACTATCAGTAATGTTATCAAGTTCAAAAAAAGTGTTTGTTAAAAGTAATAAAAAATTAACTAAATAACAAACATTCCGATAAGATAAACCATTTTTTACATAAAATTTATGTATTCGATTTAAAAACAAAAACTTTGTATGATATCTGGTCAACGTTGCTCTGATCTACACTAGAAGAAACATATGAGGAATTATATATGTGTGTACATCGTATATTCATAATATGAAGTTTAGTTTCTCTCTGCAAACAACAAATAATATTTAAGTATATGAAAATATAATATATATGTATATATTTTAATTTATTTATTTTTTGATTTACTTGAAATAGCCAAGTAATCCCACATCGATTTTAAATTTATTTTCTAAAGTTTTCTGTTTATACAAGCAATTGTAAGAGCTGCAAAATAGAAAAGTTAGAACAACTGAAATTAATTCCCAGTCTGTTTGTATTGTTTTCTAAAAATTTAATTGTAGAAATAATGCTTGAGATTAAATAGTGTTCTTTGTTTTAATTCAGAATGGTTTTTAATAATTTATTCATACGACTAAAAATTAACGTACATAAGTATATTATGATTCACTTTGTAAGTTTGTTTGTTGGCTTAACAGCTAATACGATTTTAATGTAATTTGAAACACCTGTAGATATTTGTCTGAATGGTACAATTTTATACCTATATTTATAACTTTGTAACAAGATATTATTTTGAGTCATTTAAAAGCTATATTTTAAAATCTGCTTTTTCGATATTTTCAGAAGGATAGTAATTGTTATGTCTGTAGAGGATAAAGGTCATATTTATGTTATATAACTTAAATGAAAATAAAATATGTGGTCAACAAATGCTACGGACATTATAAACTGAATTAAAATCCTGTCTTGAAATATTATTTACGAGGGTG
Source organism: Gymnosoma rotundatum (assembly GCA_916610165.2). Lineage (NCBI taxonomy): Eukaryota > Metazoa > Arthropoda > Insecta > Diptera > Tachinidae > Gymnosoma > Gymnosoma rotundatum. The sequence continues at coordinate 52,506,954 of OU744338.1, forward strand.
ACAGTAAAATTTGTGACTTACAAAATTATTTATTTAAAGATTAAACGATCACTATAAATATCAAAACTTTTGATAAAAAAACATACAGATTTAATGACGGAACAAAAGCATGAATTAAAAAAATTCCTCTTATAAAAAAATCACGATATACTCTTGAACATGCAAAACTTATTTCATTTACAATTTTTAATTGCGTAGCTTTAGTTTTCTGAGATTTTTAATGTTATCTCCGGAATTACTGTTTTGAAAAAAAAATTGTTAGTTACTATAGCCTTTTGTCAAGCAAAAAATTTAACTCGAAAAATAACTTTTATTTTTCATTTAAAATATAAAACTTTAAAAATAATAGTTACTTTTCAAGTGAAAAATAGAACTTGAAAAATAACTATTAATTCTTAAGAAAAAAATATAAATTGGAAATTCACTTTAAAATTTAATTTTTCTTAATTTCAACTTTAACTCATATAAATAAAAATCAACGCAGGCAAAGGAAGTCCGGGTAATAACGACTGCGTTGGTATAATTCTTCATATTGTAGCACTTCTCTTTCATAATTATTATATTGGTTCAAATTTGTTTTGTTCAATCGTTATTTGTCATTTCTGGTTTTTAAAGAACTTAACTTTTTCTTGAATTTTGTTTAATGTGTTTTGATATTTAAATTTTTAGAATTATACGGCATTTACACTATGCAGTTTTTCATGAGAGTAGCAGTAATTTTTGTTTGTTGGTTAACCAGGAGGAGTAAGCAATAGGATATTGCTTGAGTTTTGAAGGGATGTTACGGTTGCTAATGTTTACTTTTAGATAACGCATAACGCTGTAACTTAAATAAAAAAATTTAGAAAAATAAATGCCTCAAAATGTCGCATAGTGTAAATCTGGACATAGTCACAAAATTTATATTCAGCCACACATGAGTAAAAGAACAATAACCTTTAGAGAACAGATTTAGTTTATGGATCTCCAAAGGAATATGACTGAAAGTATATGAATTGAAGAAGAATCGTGATATTTTAAAGAAAAAAAATCGCCAAAATTACGGTTTATGAAAATTCTCCAAAAACCGTCAAGATTAGTAAATAGTTTTTGAAGCAAAATATAATAAAATAATTTTATTACTCTTAAGAATTACATAGCACGATTTGCAAATTCTGACCATTTCTAAGTATACCGAGTAAAATTTTAATTTTAGTAAATAAAATTCCATTAAACGTAGGATTATCTAGTAGTAGCGACTCTACTTACTTCTGATAGGAAACATTTTAATATTTTAAAAATATAAAAAATTTATTGTTCAGAATCTTTCTTCTGTTAATTTACATTCATTGCCTTGATTCCTTCAAATATAAATATATCATGATATTCTCATGAAATATTTATTATTAATGCATTGAAATTATTTTGGCTTTAGTTCATTTTTATTTTTAAAATCTAAAAATATTTTTTTTCTTGTTTTCTTTGTAAAATAAATTTTCTTTCTAAAAAGATGTTTAAAAATGAAAAATAAAAATCAACTAAAGCCAAAATAATTTCAATTCATTTATAATATTCATAGTTCAAAAATTCTAATTTAACAAAAATTAAAAAAATATTTATTATTTTAAATTTAAACATGAATTGTATTACTGTGGGGAAAACATATCCATATGGCCATTTCGCTACAGCTCATATAGCTCATCAGAAGATTTTACCGAAATTTTGTACAAAAAAACCTAGGAGTCTTTTATCAAAAGCCAAATTGAATTAAAATAATAAATATTTCATGAAGAATATCATGATATATTTATATTTGAAGGAATCAAGCACAATTAATGTAAATTATTATAAAAATATTTAAACATAAAAATTAATGTTTTTTGAACCTTAATTTCTCACTTTTGCAATTTTTTTTTCATTTATAACAATAAAGCTTTTCCTTTTGAAACTTTTAACTTTTGAAGTGAATGTATTAAAAATTGAAAACTTACGGGTATTAGGTATAGAGTATAAAAATGAAAAGCTGGAAAATGTTTTAATTAAATTAAAAGCAACTATCTGTTTTACTCCGTTATAAAAGAACCAGTTGCGTGCCGTGCCTTTCTGCGAAGTTCACAAGCTTTTGATCCTCATAAGTCGTTAAAATTAGGGCAAATCAAATACCATCTTTTAGATGATAAATCGACAAATCTGGATTCATACAGATTTGACGATGAACGCAAATAATATGGTATCGCTTCTCTCGCAAACATTTTTTCACTGTGATATTTTCATCAAGAACTCATCTCAACGAACAGATACTAAAAACCACTTGTTGGACTTTGTTTTCAAACAAAAAGAAAAAAAAACACGTGCCCATATTTATTTGTTTATATTTACTTAAAAAACAAATCGCACATACAACAAACACAAGCCTGCGCTATGCATTCAGGAAAAAATTTCCCTTTTTAAAGCTCTTTCAACATGTGTTATTTAAAACTTTTTTCTGTGACGTCACATACATACATATTTTCTTTTACAAACTTTAAGTATCTACATCACTTTCACTTTATATGTATTTGATTTTCACTTTCTTAAAATTTACCTCATAATTTATATACTGTTTTCTCCATTCTGGAGTTATATGAGCGGATAAATGTTCAGCAAATTTCATGATTTCATAAAAGTTTTAAATTGAATTTAAACAAATATCCGAAATTTTAGTTGTTAAAATTAAGCACTATTTAAAAATTTGTTTTTAAAAGATTCATCATCTTTAAGAATACTTTTCTATTGAGAAATGCAACAATGAAAGCAACGTTAGCGATGAAAAATTTTTCCCAAAACAATGAGATTTTTGAACAGACTAATTTGAATGTCTTCAAGAAAAAGTAAAAGAGCTGTGAAAACTTTTTATAAATACATTTTAAAGCTTAAAGCTGTAAAGGTGATAGCTTTTGTTTACTTAGAGCTTTTAATTTGTTGAATTAACGTAGGCATTATATTTAAATTTTGATTTCTATATAAAACTCTTACATTAAATAATATGTGGTTTTTTTGCATTGAATTGATGTAAGGAAAGTACTAACAAAGTCAATGCTAAAGTTCACATCTCAAAAATCTCGGTAGCAATTCCAAAATGCCGATGCCCTACTATTTTTAAGGTAAAATCAGGAGTTTTTGAATTTATTTCAAGTAATCCCGAGAAGTCCTGTTTTTATAATACTAAGCAACATTTTGCAAGTTATTTAATGAATCAAAAAACCGGAGGTAAAAGGCTAATTTTGCTTGACTGGTGTCTATCAAGTCTACTCCTTTGACACTCATTTAGTGATTATTAGTAAAAAAAAATTATTTTATTAGTAAACAAGAGAATAAAATTACCCAGAAACTCTCATGAAGCCAGGTTTAAAGTTTTTCTTAACTTCCCAGTTTTTACTTAGTTTTTTTCATTTATAAAACTTAATAAATCAAAATAAGATGGTCACAGCTAACACTTTTCCCAGATGGTGCGAAAAAACTCCTACAAAATTACTCCTACGTATGCCAAAGAGGTACTATTACCAGATAGTTTTGGTACAATATCAGCAAATATGTCAAAAAAAACCGCATTACATTTTTAAATTCATAAAAAATCTCTGCAAATATAAAAAACGAAAAAGAAACGCAGATTAAAGAATAAAAAGTATGCAATATTTATATAAAAAGAAATAAAAATATTATACACTTTAATAAGCTAAACTCACTTGCTTATTATTTTTAACATATAAAATATTCAGGCATGTAACAGATTTCAGTTCCGATCGAAAGTGGTTTCAATTCTGCAAATTGGTAATGCAGGAAACGAAAAATTTCTTCGGAATAAAACCACTACTAAATACCAAAGTGAAGTTGATTTTCTTTTTGTTGAGCTTTCTAAATTTACATTTATTTTCAGGCATGTCACAAATTCCGATCGGAACGGGTTGGATTCCGTATTAACAATTCCGATCGATTTTGTTTTACCTTCTTTAGATTCCGATCGACTTTGCTTATTTCTAATAATTCTTGCGAAAAAAAACCGACTTCAAAACAGATTTCATCTGTTATCCTATAACAGCTCGAGTGTATGGCCACATAAATTAGGTTGCAGCAACTATAGGGTCACTCTTTAATTTTCAAATTCAAATTATATACTTGCTGTTGTAGTAGATTTAGCAATCAGGTTCTGTGTAAATTTCAACTGTCTGTCTGTAACGGTTCAACAGTTTGCCATATACATCAGATTATATCAACTTTTTAATTTATAATATAAAATTTTTATACTTCTTATTATAACAAATAAAGCAGTGGACATTCTGTCTAAAATTAAGGTGTTTATATACAAAGGTTCAAAAAATACGGCCATTTAGAACAACTGACATTAATTTTGGAACACCCTTTAATTTCTAAATTCAAATTATAAGCTTCTTGTTATAGCGGACTTAGCAAAACATGTCCCTTGTAAATTTCAGCTGTCTGTCTATAACGGTTCAAAAGTCCGGCCACATGCACCACATTATATCAACTATTGGGACACCCGTTTATTTCCAAATCGAAATTTTAAACTTGTTGTTATAGAGGAGTTCGTAATACAGGTTCTTTGTAAATTTCAATCGTCTGTCTACAACTGTTTAAGAGTATGGCCATATACCAAATTAAATAAACTATTGGTGCACCCTTTAATTTATTAATTTAAATATTATCTGCTGCTACTGTAACGGCCAAATCAATCGACATTGCGACAAATTTACAAGCGCTTGTCTATAACGATAGGACTCTATAAGTAAATCTACAGTAATTATGGGACACCCTTTAATTTCAAAATTCAAATTATAAACTCGTTAATAAAGCGGACTTAGAAATACAGGTTCCTTTTAAGTTTTAGCGTTCTGTCTATAACGGTTCAAAAGGCCGGCCACACACTTGAAATTACATGAACTATTGGAACACCCTTTAACTTCCAAGTCCATGTTTTATACTTTTTGTTATAGCGGACTAAGCAATACAGGTTCGTTGTAAGTTTCAAGCGTCTGTCTACAAAAGTTCAAAAGTATGGCCATACACATCAAATTTAATGAACTATTGGCGCACCCATTAATTTAAAATTTATAATATTAATACTTGTTACTATAACGGCCATAGCAATCGACAATCTGTCCAATTTGCAAGCGTTTGTCTAAAACGGTTCAAAAGACAGGCTAATATAAGTAAATTTACATCATTTATGGGGGCACCCTTTAATTTTTAGATTTATTTTTATATAACTTTTTGTTACTGGGGGCTATAGTAAGACGCAGTCATTTTAAATTTTACAGAATCGCCTTTTACAGTTCATAATACACGTAAAACATATGTATGTTGTATGAGACACCCTTTAATTTTTAACATTATGAACTGTTTTTAAAAGGGGACCAATCTGTAAGTATAATCTATCATATTACCAAAAATTTTCAAAATCGGATCAGAAATGACTGAGTTCTGGAGGCACATATATAAAAAAAACAACATTCAGCCGAATTGTATAACATCCTTCTTTTTTGAAGTCGTTTAAAAAATGCTTAATCTTCACTTTTTATTTAAATGTGGCAATATTGCCACACCAAAGTAAATACCAAGGCTTTGAAATTTAAAAGAGGTTTCATTCCGAAGAATATTTTCGTTTTTCGTTTTTTTAAGAACGTATTTGCGGAATTGAAACCAATTTTGTTTGGAATTGAGTTTTGTGACATGCCTGTTTGTATCTTTATTTAAATTAGCCTGTTTGTTACTTTGGTGTAAATAATTTTGCCATTTTAAAATTAAAAAGTGATAATTCAGCATTTTTTTATGTAAGTTACCATCGCTAAGTATTACCTTACAGCGTTTGTTCGACCTCTCTTTAATAATTTTATTTTTATATTAATAGCTCTTTAATGTGCCACTTTAGATTAGCTTTAACTAAGTAGTATTAAGTATTAATATAGTTATCCTTTTCTCACAACTGTTATATGCTTTTGAAGTAAATTACTTTTGTAAAATAAATTTGGCCTCATATTTTTAATAAAGCAGTTTGTTGTCAACCATTGAAAAGAAAAGTCAAATTATTTCATTGGACAAACTCCTCATAGAGGACAATTGGCTTCGATCATTAACTGGCGCCCAACGTGGTTTGCTTTAAGTTTCTTATAAAGAAAGTGCAAAAGTACCTGCAGAAAAAAACTAGTTAATCAAAAGAACATACAATTAAAGACCACACTGCAGCACTGCATATCTATAAAATAAAAGAAATCGAACGAAAGTTAAAAACAAAAATTAAACAAAAACTAAATATTTAATAATTCATTGTAATATTAAAAACAAAATTACAAAAAGTGTCAGTGCCAATGCTTAGCTTAATAAAAGTTTTCAATTTACTTGGGAAATCCAAAAATAGAATAATGAAATAGTAAAAAAGACTATTTGGAGAGTAAACTAAGAAAAACGTTTAGTACATAGCACCATTCTGTGAAGAGTGCTTTCATAAAAGTGCATAATCATAACCTATATAAAAAAAGAATAGAAAAAAAGGAACAAAGAACAAAAGTACTCTAATTGAATGTTAAAAGAATAACAGTAATTCTTATATTTTCTACTACAGTTTAAAGAACAAATATTAAAAAATATAAATAAATAACTCAATAAAATTAAATTGGAAACTGAGTACAGTTGTAACCAAATAATCAATATAGCAAGCATAAACTAAAACCAACATAGCAACCAATCGTAGTAGCCGAATACAGCAGCTGAGCATCAGTGTCGACAACAAATGTTATTTAGGCATAAAATTTTTGTTAGTATGTTTTCAGTGCGAATATATGTAGTATAATTTAAAACAGAAAAATTAATTAAAGGCTGCGGTAGGAAAAACAGAAGTGAGGTGAGTTTTACAGTATATATATTTTTTTAAAAGAACAAAGTGGTGTCGATCGATTTATAATGAATAGGGATCAGGTACTAACACTGATAGAAGCAAGCGTAGAGGTGGGATTGCATGGGATTTCAGAGCAAGTGCGAAATTTGACAGAAAGTGTTAATCAATTAAGACCACCAACAGTTGAGCCTTATATTCCGGTTACGATTAGACCGGGTGTGAGTAATAATGAAACTACTTTAGACCTTATAAAATCATTGCCTGAATTCAATGGTGAGTTGGCGCAATATCCATCATGGCGGGAAGCAGCAAACTTTGCTGTTAATTATTACCCTGAAGGTTCACAAAACTATTACATCGCTATGGGAATTCTGCGGAATAGAATTAAGGGTTCTGCAAATACAGCTCTGTCGGCATTTAATACTCCACTCAATTTTAAAGCCATTATCGCTCGTTTAGATCAACGTTATGCTGACAAGCGTCCTATACATGTTTTAGAAAACGAAATGAGTACACTGCGGCAAGGCAATTTGCCTTTGGCTAAATTTTATGACTTAGTTGATAAACAACTAACTTTAATCATAAACAAAAATCGAATGAGCAATAATAGCGAAGAAACGGTGATAGCGGCTTTAAATGAGAAGGCTAGGGACAACGCACTTCGGGTTTTTATATCTGGCCTAAGGGAACCATTATCGAATATCTTATTTTCAGCTAAACCAGTAGATCTCCCTTCAGCTCTTGCGACCGCCCAAGAATTAGAGGTGAATCACTTACGCAACAATTTTGCACATTCATTTGCTGTTGGAGAACGAACAAAGAATATGCGAACTTACTCTGACTCGCAACCAAGGTTATTCGCTATGCAACGAAAATTTTCTCATCCTTCATTTGTTTTTAAGCAGGAACAAAATGCTCCCGTTCCAATGGAAGTAGATCGTGGTTCTTCATTTTTAAGACAGACAACATCTTTTATTAGAAACAGGGGAAATTCCCACCACAATCCAAACTTTCTGTCTCAAAATTATTTACAACAACAACCTATTCAATCTCAGCATAAATTTCAAGACTATCAACGACAAGAACCAATTCAACCTCAAAATAAATTTCAAGACTATCAACGACAAGAAAAAATTCAACCTCAGAATAAATTTCAATACCATCAGCAGCAACCGGTTCAATCGTATCCAAATTTTCAAAACTCTCATCGTTTTATCACACCCAAGCGTAATCGAGATCACATATATTCGTCTAAAAGAACATTTTTGCCCCAACCAAAGAATCAAAGACTTAACTACATGAATCAATCAAATGTGCAATTCCAACAAGAACATGAACACCCATATTACACCGGATCAGAGCAAGAGGCTGGTTCAGAATCAAACTTTGCAACAGAAGAAATAAATTTTTTAGAGTAACTTCGCTCTTGCCATATTTAGTTAAAAAGACTAAAGATGGACAAGAGCTACGACTTTTAATAGATACTGGGACTTCAAAAAACTATATTAAGCCGTATAGTTGTTTGAAGGGCATCACTAGAGTAGACAATTTTTTCAAAGTGAAATCAATAAATGGCGAAAACCTTGTTTCAGAAAAATGTTTAATGAACGTTCTTAATCACACTTCAACCTTTTTTTTACTACCATTTTTAAATAGTTTTGACGGTATAATTGGCTATGATTTTCTGAAACAAATAGAAGCAAAAATTGATACGGCAAGGGAAATACTTTTACATAAAACAGGCGAAGAAATTTTAAGGCATACACCCTGCCAAGAAGTGAATAATATAGAAAACAATAAAAAATTTACCCCCCAACACATACAAAAAAAATTAAAACAGATTATGGAAAAGAACTCAGAGGCATTTGCGCAGCCAAATCGTGCTTTTCCAGTTAACACTCAAGTTATAGCAAGAATTCGAACAACTACTCATGATCCCATATATACGAGAAGTTATCCATATCCAATGGCAGCCGCCGAATTCGTAAATAGTGAAATAAAAACCTTGCTTAACGATGGCATTATAAGAGCATCGATTTCGCCGTATAATTCACCAATTCACGTTGTTAACAAAAAGGGACTGGATGAGCATGGAAATAAGAAACAAAGATTGGTTATTGACTTTCGAAAAATTAACGAGCATACTATTCCCGATAGGTACCCCATACCGGATATATCGGTGATATTGGCTAATATGGGCAAAGCTAAATATTTTAGTACAATCGATTTAAAATCAGGCTTCCATCAAATAGTCTTAGCTAAAGAGGATAGACAGAAAACTGCCTTTGGAATAAATAATGGCAAATACGAATTTTGCCGAATGCCGTTTGGACTGAAAAATGGGCCAAGTATATTTCAACGTGCGATTGACGACATATTAAGGCAAGATATCGGCAAAATTTGTCATGTGTACATGGATGATGTAATAATTTTTTCATCCGACGAAATATCTCATTTAGAACACATAGATAGAATACTTTCAAAATTATCTCAGGCAGGCATGCGCATCTCAGCAGATAAATCTAAATTTTTTCAAAAAGAAATTGAGTACTTGGGGTTTATGGTAACCCAAAATGGTATAAAAACTTGTAAATCTAAAGTACAGGATATCTTAAATTATAAAACCCCCAGAACGTTAAGATCTTTACGGTCCTTTTTAGGATTATCCGGATATTACCGTAGGTTTATTAGGGATTATGCCCAGATAGCTAAGCCCTTAACAAAGTACTTACAGGGTGATAATGGCAAAACCGGAAAACGCCACTCTAAGAATGTGAAAATCAATCTGGACAATGGGGGTTTGCAAGCATTTGAAAAATTGAAAGGCATATTAGCATCAGAAGATGTTTTGCTAGCGCATCCTGATTATTCAAAGTTTTTCGACCTAACAACGGACGCATCTTCAGTCGCACTTGGAGCTGTTTTGTCTCAGGAAGGCAGGCCTATAACCATGATTTCTCGAACACTATCAGGAACAGAGCAGAACTATGCAACAAATGAGAGGGAATTATTGGCGATCGTTTGGGCCTTGCGCTCCTTAAGAAATTATTTATATGGAACAACTAAAATTAATATATTCACAGATCACCAACCGTTGACAGGTGCTGTATCAGACAAAAATCCAAATTCCAAGATTAAGCGATGGCGTGCTTTTATAGAGGAATTCGCTCCCAAGTTCCATTACAAACCAGGGAAGGATAATATTGTAGCCGACGCCTTGTCAAGGCAACATATTTATAATTTATCAACTAACAATGAAACGGTACATAGCGAAATTTCTTTAAGTCAGGTGATGAGGACTACTAAATTTCCGGTAAATCAATTTAAAGTGCAACTTATAATAAATAAAAGTGAACATAGCTTTTTAGGGCGAAAGATAATGTTTCAAAAGCTCATACGGCATAATATAAATTATTCCAGTATAAACATCCTAATTAAATATTTAAAAGAATGTGTTAGCACAACAACAGTAAATGCTATTCACTGCGATCTACATACGCTATGTGAAATTCAGACTGAAGTTCTTATTGCATTCCCCGGCATAAAATTTATTCACACGGAGAAAATTGTCATGGATGTCACAAATAAAAACGACCAGTTAGAAATCGTAAATACTGAACACAACCGGGCTCATAGATCCCTTCAGGAAAATTTTCTACAAATAACAAATGAATATTTCTTTCCAAACATCAAAAAAATGCTTAGAACTATGATTAGAAACTGTAAGATTTGCCAGGAAAATAAATACCAAAGGAGACCTCCAAATCCAAAGTATGGCGCTACACCTATTCCGACTTATCCAGGTGAAATTTTACACGTGGATATATTGATCACAAACAAACAACATTTTCTAACTTGTATAGATAAATTTTCGAAATATGCAACAACAATTCCAATTGCTTCGAGATCATCCATAGACATTAAGCCGGCCTTAATGCAGGCAGTGTCCAAATTTAAAAATACTAGATTATTAGTAACAGATAATGAAAAGGCTTTTGCATCCGGTGTCGTAACCACGCTTTTAAGGGATTATTTTTCCATCGAGCAATTTTTTGTTCCTCCATTACACAGCGAAAGCAATGGGCAGATTGAGCGTTTTCACTCGACTCTTTTGGAAATTGCGCGGTGTTTAAGGGCGGATCGCGGGATTTCGGATATAACTGACCTTTTAATATTATCCACATTTAAATATAATAGCAGCATTCATTCGGTTATAGGAAAAAAACCGATTGATGTTTTGCAGGAACACACGGATTGTTCTTTAAGGGAAATCAGGGAAAAATTAATGAGGGCACAGGACAATTTGTTGGAGAGACATAATAAAGATGCAGTGACAAAAGTTTTCAGGCCAGGCGATATGGTATTTATTAGGAGAAACAAGAGACTGGGAAACAAATTTGATAAGGTTTTTATACAGGGCATAGTAGAAAAGGATTTAGGATCTAAAGTATTGGTAGACGGAAAACAGGTGCATAAGAGTAATCTACGCTAAAGCCGTGTTATTTTATACTGTAAACTCTACAAATAGAAGAAATTTGTAAACTGGAACAAATATGTTAAAATGATATATCTTATATTAGCTTTTGTAAACGTTGTGCACTGGGAACATACAGATAAAAAATTATATAAATAAGTATATCGTAAGATTAAAATAATAATGTATTTTAGTAACCCGAATATCATTTATGTTTTGGAACAATTGAATATGTATGTAAATAATTATAAGTAAAATTGAAACTATTAAACTCAAGCTTTAGAACTAAAAAATTTTAAATTAGTATAGCTGATATTTTCAGGTCTCTATTTGAGAGTGCATAATAGGTATACATTTTGAGAATAAAAATAAGAATTAAAAAAGATAAAAGTAATGTATTAATAATAAGTTAGCCAGGATTATTTAGAGAATGTACGAATCACTATCACAGATATTCTCAATGTTTCGGTATATCCGGTGTACTGTAAATACTACGATAAATATTTCCAGTAAAATATTACATTAAATAAATGTTTTGTAACTTTACTTCATAGAGTATGAACTATTTTAATATTTAATTTTTGTAACTTTATTTCATAGAATATGAGCTATTTTAATATTAGTGTAAATTTATACAGAATAATGATATATTTTTTTTCTCTCTGTCAAATTAACAATCGAAACGAGGACGCTTCGAATTTAAGAGAGGGAAGAGTTACCATCGCTAAGTATTACCTTACAGCGTTTGTTCGAACTCTCTTTAATAACACTGTACAACACACCAAAAAATTACAAGGTCCGGGCTATAAATTCTGATAGAGGAGACAAAAAAAAGATATACGTGTATCGGCGTTTTGAAAGTTTACATCTGGATTTCATTTGAGAGGGGGTTAAAGTTTTCCAGCTCTGGCACATTCTTATTGTTAAACGGCATAAGAAACCATGTGACCCTTACATTTTAGGTAAAAAATATGTTCAGCAGATTTATGTAAAATGTTACGGAGAACATTTTTGTAGAAATGTTAACCCTCTAACTCCTCAAGATATGGGTCTTTTTTGTCCTTCTTTTAAGAAATAGCAAAAAACAACATTAAAACAGGGTTTTAGAGGGTTAAAATGTTCCACAAAAATGTTACCCGTTAAATTTTACTATAAGTCCCTGAATACACCAAAAAGGAAAATTCAACCATTAAGTCAGAAATAAGACCCAACAAAAGACAGCTTAGGGTTAATTTCGCATTTATTAAGAATTTTGTTTTAAATCAAATTTGGATAGCATTAATTACATTTTTTTTTTAGCTCTAGGCAATTCCACTTCATTATCATACAATGTCCAGCATATTTCAGCGATAAGCGAATGAATGCTTTTACCTTTATAGCGTTCTTCAATGAGTGCGCATGTCTGATGAAATTTTTCACCATGCTCATCAGATTCTGTTGAAAACTGGTTCTCAAAGTAATACATATGGGAATTTAAAAAATGAATTTTTGTTGACATATGAACGCAATAAAAGGTTCCTGTTTCAGCGATTGTTCCATCAACATAATGACTAGGACTTCGAAGTTGTAGCACAGGTACTGGGAGTTCGTCAGAATGCGGAAATGGCAGCATGACTGATGGCACAGTTTTGTATACAAAACTCTTTCGCCTATATCTATTCAATTTTAATATGGCACACGTAGCACGTAGCGTCATTATGTTCACCTTTATCTAACCACCGCATAGAATACCAAACTGCATTGAATTTCGTTGACCTTCAGCGAGAGTTCAAAAATAAAACTATAGTTTTAGAACAAAAAAAAATTTTATTACCTTTGGACCACAAAATTAAGCCATTATAACAAATAAAAAATAAGAAAAAAAACATCAAGTGAAAAAATTGGAGCTCGCCCATATCTGCCGAGGTACGGAGCTTAGAATTTTTCCAATTTTTTTAAATATCAATATGGATATCATATTAAAGCTTTTGAAAAGATCTTTAAGGAAATAGCATTAAGAGTTGATGAAATTTTTATGTAAAATAATATATATGAAGTACCAATTTTTTTTAATTCTCTGTCACCCCAATATTTGCTTTTTTATTGGAATTACTTCACTGAACTAGATTTACATATACTATATGGTGAAGGGTATATAAGATTCGGCATAGCCGAATATAGCGCTCTTACTTGTTATTTACAATCTTTAAGAGGAGAAATAATAATGATAAAAAAAAATAATGATAAAACAACACCTTATTGAGGCCATAAATACATTTTCAATTACTTCGCAAAATTATTTCTCCCCTTAAAGATTGTAAATAACAATTAAGAGCGCTATATTCGGCTATGCCGAATCTTATATACCCTTCACCATATAGTATATGTAAATCTAGTTCAGTGAAGTAATTCCAATAAAAAAGCAAATATTGGGGTGACAGAGAATTAAAAAAAAAAATTGGTACTTCATATATATTATTTTACATAAAAATTTCATCAACTCTTAATGCTATTTCCTTAAAGATCTTTTCAAAAGCTTTAATATGATATCCATATTGATATTTAAAAAAATTGGAAAAATTCTAAGCTCCGTACCTCGGCAGATATGGGCGAGCTCCAATTTTTTCACTTGATGTTTTTTTTCTTATTTTTTATTTGTTATAATGGCTTAATTTTGTGGTCCAAAGGTAATAAAATTTTTTTTTTGTTCTAAAACTATAGTTTTATTTTTGAACTCTCGCTGAAGGTCAACGAAATTCAATGCAGTTTGGTATTCTATGCGGTGGTTAGATAAAGGTGAACATAATGACGCTACGTGCTACGTGTGCCATATTAAAATTGAATAGATATAGGCGAAAGAGTTTTGTATACAAAACTGTGCCATCAGTCATGCTGCCATTTCCGCATTCTGACGAACTCCCAGTACCTGTGCTACAACTTCGAAGTCCTAGTCATTATGTTGATGGAACAATCGCTGAAACAGGAACCTTTTATTGCGTTCATATGTCAACAAAAATTCATTTTTTAAATTCCCATATGTATTACTTTGAGAACCAGTTTTCAACAGAATCTGATGAGCATGGTGAAAAATTTCATCAGACATGCGCACTCATTGAAGAACGCTATAAAGGTAAAAGCATTCATTCGCTTATCGCTGAAATATGCTGGACATTGTATGATAATGAAGTGGAATTGCCTAGAGCTAAAAAAAAATGTAATTAATGCTATCCAAATTTGATTTAAAACAAAATTCTTAATAAATGCGAAATTAACCCTAAGCTGTCTTTTGTTGGGTCTTATTTCTGACTTAATGGTTGAATTTTCCTTTTTGGTGTATTCAGGGACTTATAGTAAAATTTAACGGGTAACATTTTTGTGGAACATTTTAACCCTCTAAAACCCTGTTTTAATGTTGTTTTTTGCTATTTCTTAAAAGAAGGACAAAAAAGACCCATATCTTGAGGAGTTAGAGGGTTAACATTTCTACAAAAATGTTCTCCGTAACATTTTACATAAATCTGCTGAACATATTTTTTACCTAAAATGTAAGGGTCACATGGTTTCTTATGCCGTTTAACAATAAGAATGTGCCAGAGCTGGAAAACTTTAACCCCCTCTCAAATGAAATCCAGATGTAAACTTTCAAAACGCCGATACACGTATATCTTTTTTTTGTCTCCTCTATCAGAATTTATAGCCCGGACCTTGTAATTTTTAAAAAAATTTGATTTTGTTGTACAGTGTAATTATATTTTTATATTAATAGCTCTTTAATGTGCCACTTTAGATTAGCTTTAACTAAGTAGTATTAAGTATTAATATAGTTATCCTTTTCTCACAACTGTTATATGCTTTTGAAGTAAATTACTTTTGTAAAATAAATTTGGCCTCATATTTTTAATAAAGCAGTTTGTTGTCAACCATTGAAAAGAAAAGTCAAATTATTTCATTGGACAAACTCCTCATAGAGGACAATTGGCTTCGATCATTAACTTGTACAAAATCGATCGGCATCTAAAGAAGATAAAACAAATTATCTCGTAATGGTTAATATGAAATTAAAACCATTCCGATCGGAATGTGTGACATGCCTGAATCATTTATTAATTCTCGTAATACATTAGACTTTTAGACAGTACTTTAGTAGTTAGTTTTATCCAATATTTTAAGTTATTTTGTTAATCAAACTATTTTCAATTACAATTAATTGATATGTCCTAAACTGCTGTATTGGCATTTGGCGGTGCTGCCAGGAGCAAAAATTCTCTCCCATTCGGATCAATTGCACGAACTTAAAATGCTCATGAACAAACAAAATAACTAGAGGCAATATTTGGAGAGCTTAATTTTTCATGTAAAATTTCAGAAAGTTTCTTAGTCTGTGCATATAAAAAAAATGTTATAAATTTTTGATTATGACAAGAATTGTTTGGAGCGTGTGTTCCAACAAATTTGATAATTGACGTTTTTGAAAAAAATCATATAGAAAAGATGTTAGTTTTAACATTTTTATTCATTAAATTGTGTTTTAAACAGTTGTTGACTTTTGAACCACTCTTAAATTTCAGAAAATTGGTTTCATTCTTCCAAATGAATGATGTTTCATAGATCATGACTTGACCGGTATAAGAGAAGAGGCAATGGTCTAAAGCTTACGATACACGTTAGCTTGAAAATAAACTTGGTGCTCTTTATTCTAGCATCCAAAGGAAAAATTCGACATTCCAAATAAAATTTAAAAGTCCCTCTATACCAAATTTCCAAATAGCGGATTTATTAGTTGATGATATATTTTAAATATTTATAAGTTAGAAAAAAGGTGTCTATCTTTTTAAATGAAGTTAATTTTAGGTTATACGCTATTCTTTTGACACATAATACTCAGTTGTTTCTTTTGATCGTTTCGATTTAATAGAATTTACCAGCAACATAAAAAGCAAATGAAAGAATGTGAATTTATACTAAAATATTATAAAAAAATATTATTTAAAAAAAAAGTCGATTCTCGATTCTATAAAAGAATTATTACAAATCATAACATTAACGTGCTATTTTATTAGATTTTAGAAAATTGCCCAAATACATATAACAGACATACCTAATCAGATTTAACGCTGAAATGTCATACCTATAGGCAAGGATTCACTATCATACACAATCGTACAACTTAATCAAACTACTTTAAAAATCGTTCCAAAATGGCCTTCTAGGTGCCACACTATTATACAAAAAAGATACAAAAACATATAGTGCTAATATTTTGTTGTTTTTTTCTCCTCAACTTAAAACAATCAACTCTGATCGCATAGAGAAAATTTTTTTATGAATTATTTCAAAAGCTTATAAAATTGTACAGATTTGTCTAAAAGTCTGTCATGCACGTACTCTTTTAATCCAAACTATTATACTTTTTGAGCACACATGCAATTTTTGACAGATCTTACGACTGAGTAAGATAGTGAGTGAATCATGGTATTAATTAAGAACTTTGTGTCTTGAACAGTAATGTTATCTTTTTTTGTTTTATAAAGCCCACTGTATATAAATAAAAAATAGATAAAACCGCTAGATTTATCTTAAAATAAATGAACTATTACTACTTTTCAACAATAAAAAAAAATAAATTTTAACATGTAAGTGTGTTATATTCGCCCAGTAAAAAATATATGGATTAATCCATAATCGAGCAATAATGGAGTAATGACTGGTTCATCCGTTTGAAGTAATAAGCGAGCTATCGAAACTATTTTTTGTTTTATTGTTTATGCCTCGCTTAATACTCAGTTCGTTTTTGTTTTTTTTTTTTTCTTTGACATAACTGTTAATTGTTGATGTTTTCGTTTTGTTTTTCTATTTAGTCAGTTTAGTTTAAAAAAGTGAAAGACGTATTTAAAAAAAAAAGCGAAAAGGTACGGGTATAGTAACAAATTTCTTAAAAATGTGTGAAAATTTAATTTCTAAGCGACATTTAAGACGACTTGTTAAAAAAGAAATTGAAAAATTCTCAAATTGTAATCTGTAGACTTAAAGTGAACAAGAGGCATCGGTACCTAACAAAGTCAATGAATTATCAAATGAAGATAGCAAAACGGAAAACTTTGATGTTCATTATGATATCAATTTAAACAATTTTAGTGAAAATTTTAATATGAAGCTCGCTTCTTGGGTAATGAAAATCGCGTTTCGAACGAATGCTGTAATTCACTACTCTACATTTTAAAAAGTGAAGGTATGGAATACTTTCATTGTGGTTTAGAAAAAGCACTGATGATGCATGGCCAATACATATCACCTAATGCAAATGCCGAACTACTGATCGATATATTTGTGGATGGAATGCCGCTTTATGAAAACTCATCAAATTCATTACGGTTTGTGGAAGAATACATCAAATTAAAGAATAAAAATTTTCCCAATTAATACTTTGAAGGAATTAAATCCGGCAGAACAGCTGATTAAAACCGAACCTTATTTAGAAGTGGTAAGACTGAGTTTTTTTTTAATGCAACCAGTTAAACAAGTATTCAAAATTCTTTGTTTTTTATTTTAATTTATTTCAGATTTCGTATATTGAACTGAGGTTTGACAAATTCAAAATTGAAAAAGCACTACGCAAAATGATCGGCGAAATGTGCTGGTCAAATTAAATTGGGATGGATCAAAACATATGAGATAGCCTTAAACAAATACAAATTGTTTACCTTTTTTATTTCGGTAATAGCTGAATTTTTACTATCATGTCTTAAATAATATATTACGTGTTATTTTTTCTTCAATTTTCTTGCAAAAGCACTTAAAGACACGTATCTAACATACCGGGAATATGAAAAATCTTTCAAGGTGGCATTTCATAAATGTAAGGCAACTGTTTACCAACAGACCTACTTGACAAAAACTATGACCTCGTCGAATGCAACAACAAAAAAAAAAAAAATAGCAACATTTAAAAAAATTTTTTTTTAATAAATGTATATTTTCTTGTTTTTATAAAAAATAACAAAATTTGTACTCGTGTCTGCGGACATGCTATGTTAAAAATCGAATGATCTTCGGAATTTTATGGAGTAATCCATTACTCTTAAAGGAGCGCTCCAAGATTACTTCTTGGATGATCCTATTTTTTACTGGGCGGAAATGCCGAATCATATATATGTAACCAAATGTACATGTACTGCAAATTTCCTATTGAATAATAAATTCTTTCATACTGTAAAGTTTTTCTGTTCAAAAAGTTTTTTTTTCTATAAATTTTAAGTTTTGCTTATGGTTGCTGTGCATCAGGTAAAAGCTATCAAATTTTTTAAATTTTATATTCTTTTTCTGCATCATAAAGAACAACCATAGGCAGGAATACAAATAAAAGTTGAAAAATATATATGGGAAAATTAGAGGCAGGCGATCCCTCTCCCTCCGATCTTGCATTTTTTGAAATAATGTCTGATGGTTTGGGATGTTTAAATTTTCTCGAGCTCATGTAGTGCGTTGGCAAAGTTAATTTCAACACAAACACGGACAGACATCGCTCAATCGACTTCGCTATGCATAAGAAATTAGAATATATAGACCTTATGCTCGGAAATGGATATTATAGAAATATATGGGGCGATAGAGAATTAAAAAACAAGAAAAAAGCATCAATGAAAAAAGTGGTGCTCATCCATATTTTCCGAGATACGCGGCTCTAAAATTTTAAAAGTGTTTGAAATATAAATAGGGGTATCACTTTTAAAGCTTTTGAAAAGATCTTTAAGGAAATACTAAATTTTTTTTTAAAATGCCTAACCCATTAATAGCCGATGGCATTTTTATGTAAAATTATAAATATCCAGTACCAATTTTTGTTAATTTTTTTATTCTGTGTCACCCCTATATTTGCTTTTTTGATTGGAGTTACATTCTAAACTAGATTTACACATATGGTGAATGGTATATAAGATTCGGCATAGCCGTGTATAGCACTCTTACTAGTTTTTATTTAAACTTTTTGTTGATCCCTTATCGTTTTTTAAGATGGTCTGTCAAGCTATTTATTTTTGCTAAATTTTTTCAGCCAAAGGTGTCACAGTGTGTTCTACTTATTGAACATGACAAAAAATGTTTTGAATATGCTTAGATTAAAATAAATACATTTGCATGTATGTGCGTATTTATGCATATATAAATATTATGTTAGTGTACATATATTTATTTATGTACATTTATTAAAACCACGGAAAACACTCTCTAATAAAAGTGTTTAAATAAAAACAATATTATTGTCTTGAAAGCAATTATTAAAAACAATATTAATGTATAACGTACTATCTACTCAAGCAACTTTTTATTATATTTTTTATAGCAATATAATTATAATTTATTTATTATAGCATTACAGCAGAACATCTCAGCCATTAGTTGACAAGTGTTTAAGATTTTCTCGTATCGTATATTTAAATAACAACTAATTTTCATATAAAAAGTATGCACATACATATGTTATAATTATTGCAAAAAAACGATTTCAAAACAGATTTAACTGCCTGTCTATAACCGTCGTCTCTTTTAACAAATACGCGGCTTGAAATGATGTTATCACATCGAAAGCGCTCGCCAAACGTACAAGAACACAGCCAGCGACTACGGTTATTACCGCAAATTATAACAACAGTTTAATATATACTGGCGGAATTAACCCAATTAATTTAATATTGTAACACCCTTTATTTTAATAATTTTAAATATTTATACTTCTATTATCAGACAAAGTATTGGACAGAATGTTTAACTGTTTCTATATAACGGTTGAAAAGATAGGGTCATAAGATGAATGTTCTTATAGCAACCTTAGCAATATAAGTTTCCTGTAAATTTCAGCAGTTTGCCTATAACGGTTCAAAAGTTTAGACACATTTATAAAATAACATCAACTATTGAGACACCCTTTAATTTTCCAATTCAAATTTTATACTTGTTAATACAGCGGACTTTAAAACAAACGTTCTTTGTAAATTTCAACCGACAACTGTTCAAAAGTATGACCATATTCACTAAATGAACTATTGGAGCACCCTTCAATTTACAATTTTGAATACATATACTTACTGTACCGGTTATAGTAATCGACGCTTTTTCCAATTTGCAGGCCTTTGTTTATAACGGTTCAAAAGGTAGGCCCATACATGTAGGTCAGTTTACGTCCCCTACGGGTACACCCATGCCTTTTAGATTTATTTTTGTATTATTTTTGCTACTGGGAGCTAAAGTGATAAGCAGTTTATACCCTTCACCTCAAAAAGTGGAAAAAAGGGTATAATTAAATTTGTCATACCGTTTGTAATTTCTACAATACCCATTTCCGAATCCATAAAGTATATATATATATATATTGTGAGTTCTTATGCATAGCGAACTCGATTGAGCTATGTTCGTCTGTTTGCCAATCGATCAGAAAGACGTGCTATTGGAAATCAGCTAGATAGATCCATGTCCTTAGACGTAATAGGCAAAACACCACACCTACCTCTAATTTTTCCATATTATTTGGAACAATGAAGTAACTCAAATAAAAAATAAAAACAAATATATGGGGCGATAGAGAATTTAACAAATGACAAAAAAAACTCTAAGTATTGCGTTATTTTCCGAGTTACGGGCCTCTGAAATTTAAAAATTTTTTTAAATATCAATATGGGTATCGTTTAAAAGCTTTTGGTGAAATCTTGAAGGAAATACTAAAAAATCTTATATATCCTTAACCCATCAAGAGCTGGTGACATTTTTGTATACAGGTAGTACTTTATTTATTTATTCTTAATTTTTAAGTTTCTGTTGCTCCAATATTTGCTTTTTTGATTGGAGTGACTTCACTAAACTAGATTTTCATATGTATAAGTGCTATATTCGGTATAGCTTTTACTTGTTTTTTAGTTTTGAAGCGGTGCTCTTTACGGTTCAAAATACAAGTAAAAAAACATGTATATTGTATGGGCGCTGTTTTGAAAATAAGTCTAATCTATAATTAATACCTTTCAAATTAAAAAAAATTTAAATCAGTTCAGAAATTACTGAGTTCTGCGGGCACAAACAAAAAAGCAATATTCAGTCGAATTGATCATTTCCTTCTTTTTTTTTTAGGTCGGCTAAAAACATCTGACTACAGATAATCGTTAAAAATATTTATGTATGTATGTATAATTTTTAAGAGGTAACACTCTACTTTTAAGAGAACTTCCCACTTTGTTCTTAATTTGTAAAATTGTGCAAAGGTTGCCAGTTCTACGCATGTGAAAATATATAGATCAGTTAATAAAAAATGCAAAATGACCAAAAAAATTATTATGTTTTGGTAGCTTCTAAAAATATTAAAAAAGACAAATTATTTTATTTTATGTACAAAATAATATAATATTTAAATAAAATGATTTACAATAAAAAATCAAGCACGTAAATCTTTTATAAAAATTGTTAAGTTAGAGAATAAAATCAGTTACTTTAACACTAACTGTGCATTTTTTGTAAAATCGCTAAATCTATTTATGAGTATATAAACTCGCAACATCCCATATGTCACTGAGAATTATACTTAGTAAAAATTTAATTTAAAAAATTAAAACTCAATTGAGTGATTATGCAGTCAACTCCTTCTCTTTTTATTAATATTGTTTGTGCACAATAATTGCTCGCGCATTGTTTCTACCCACTACGTTCATACATTACTGCAAGTACTAGTACATTATCGTAAATTCTATTGATCCGATTGTGGGACAGTGCTCATTAGAATTAAAAGCACGAACAAGGCGCAACAACAACTTCACGTACAAAAAACAATCGACTACGTGTGATCCACTTTTAAACGAAAGTTAAGGCCAGCGTTGCCAGAAAAATGCTTTAAGCATAAATTTCCAAGTCTACTTAAAGTTTCATTTAAAAAGAATTATTTAAAAATAGACTTGAAAACAACAACTGTTAATTTTCTCTAACAATAAAAAAAAAATCAAGAAATTTGTACTCAAATTTTTACTGGAAATCACCTAATCTAATCTAGAAAAGAAAGTACAGAAATAAGTTAGCGATCTTTATACGAACATGCCAAATTCCACATACGCTGCACCAAAGCGATTTAAGACAACTTTTACTTACATAAAAATAATGCACCTTATATTATTAAATGTTTTATTTAATATCGGCAGTTATGTACGGAATAAAATATCAGTCAAACGTCCCCCTCTGTTATCCTCACAAATGCGAGCATTTTTGAGAACATTTTTCATTACATTCTCAAACATTTCATGCGGTATTTCATAATTTCATCACGAATATTTTGTTTGAGTTACTTAAGCGTTTCTGGTTTGTTTGCATAAAACTTGCTTTTCAAATATTCCCACAAAAAAACGTCCGCATAAGTTAAATCTTGCGACCGTAGAGGCCAATCAAAATCACTTATCCATCCAAATAAAAATGTGCCTCGACACTCAGTATGATTTTTTCATGAAAATCGGGGTACGGCCAAAATTGTTCTTTGTAGATCAAGCTTCTGAGCAGCAGTAATGTTTTCAGCCGATCTTGACCATGCTAGGGCCTATCACCTGCAAACCCTCTTTTTTCGAAATCATTCATGACACGATACATAGTGCGCTTTGTTGGCACGTTGTTTCTGAAGATATTTCACGTAACTTTCTTATCGTCACAGTAATCGAAGATTGATTTTTATAAAATCTTTTAACGATTAAAACACGTTGACTTATCGAATAATTTTCTATGATAAATTTGCCATGTGTCTACTTTACAACTGCCAAGCATGAACTGTCAAGACTAATGTTTACCAAAATGGCGGCAAAACAAAGTATCCTGTATTTTCGAAAAAAATTTAATAAATAAAATCATTAATTGCAGAACTAGCCTTTAAATATTTAAAATTATAAATGATATAATTATAAAAATTATATACATATGTATGTATGTATATACTCTTATAAAAATTGCGTAAAATTGCTCTTTCGATTAGTTGGTTTCCGAAATGTACTTAAGAAGACAAATGTATTTTCATTTCCCTTAAAGCCGTACAAATATAAATTATCAATTTTAAACATTTAGTTCAGTAATTAATTTGTTTATCTTCGTGTTTCCATGTTGCAGCTTTTAATAAAATAAAAAGGTGTTTCGCTTGAAGATTAAAAAAAAGAGGAATCAAAAACTCATTTCTTTAATTATATAAATTTTTAACGATTTTAGAGGAAAATCACCTTGATATAGAGGATTTTATAAACTAGCTCTCTTTCTCTCTCTTTAAGGTACTATCTCTCAAAATAAATCCACTGAAATTATTATTAGAAGCTTTCTGAAAACTGTTTATTTTTTGTTTTATGTAAGTGGCAACACTTATTTATTTAATTTTTTTTTTATATTTTCAAATAACAAAGTTTAGTTCTGTTAGGTCTATCGTTCTAATAAGTGGAAAGCGTTATCGGATACTTAAATTTATTTAAACAACAATAAAAGTAAATTTGTACTCTGAATAAAAACAAATATTGCAATAAAATTGGACAATAGTCATTCAACAGTCAAAAGTTTAACAAGAGAATTTAATTTAGATGTGGTTTAGTTTTGATCACTCACAACTGATTTAGTTCAGGGTCGGTTATTACTTGTTGCCTTTAGTTTTCTTAGGCAATTAAAAGTGAAAGTGACATTAACAGGAATGTTATATCCGCCAATGTAAAAATAATAAGTGAAGTTATACAAAAAAGAAATATATAAAAAGGTATTTATTTGCGACACAGCATAATGGCAATTAAAACGTTGAAACCCACACAGCAGCAAGTTGATGAACTGCGTAACATGTTCATAGAAAAATACGAGAAAAACCCTCCAACAGGTAAATTAAAAGCCTTTATTAATTTAATAGATTTGCAATTCTAGGGCTAAAATGTTCTAAATCTTTAGATTCTTAAATATATTTTGGAAGTGCTTTAAAATGCAGTAGGACTAATTACAACAAAATCATATTGAAAACTAAACAAAAAATCCAAATATAGTTTATACTTTTTTTCGAAATTTTCTGCAACAATTTTGAGCAGAAAGTCGGTAACGTAACAGGGAATCTTCCACTGTAATGTATTGGTGGATGTGGGCTCGTTAACTACGTAGAATGATATTAAATAAGTCACATAATTAAGAAAGTCAATTCTACATACTGAAGCGAAGGTGAACGCGTGTGGGTAAAATGTGTATAATGCAGTCACTGACTTACTTAAGGAGCTGTGTGACTAAATAATATTTAAAATACCTTTCGTGGACAAGTTAAGCATTATGGAACAAGAGTGAGGATGCTAAATGAAAATGACTGAAATCATGGAATTAATCGGAATTGATAAATCACAAATCAGTGTTAATTTTTTTAGTTTTTACAAACCAGTTAAAATTTTTCAATATTTTTTATTAATACTTCAATAATATAAATAATAAAATAACAGAATATACAAGCGTGTCACAAATTCCGATCGGTTTTGTTTTACCTTCTTTAGAATCCGATCAATTTTGTTTATTTCTAAAAAAAAAGCATTAATCCCCACCTTTTTATTAAAATATGGCAATATTGCGCACACCAAAGTTAACAACACGGCTAATCTGAATAAGGACATATATAAGTAAATTTAAAAACCGCAAAAAACGAAATTTCAAAGAACCTAAATTCCACTTTGAAATTTAGAAGTGGTTTCATTCCGAAGAAATTATTCGTTTTTCGTTTTCTGAAGAAACAATTTGCGGAATTAAAATTACTTTCGATCAGAATTGAGTTTTAAAAAAAGTTGTTCCTTAAAATTGGCGATCACATAAATAAAAACGACCAATACTTTTTTATTGCAGATAATTTTTTCTACTCTATATTGAAGTTAATTTTCGATGTTTAAATATCTCAAAAATTTTTTGGTAGTTTTCAGACTTTTGGTTTTTTTACTTGGGCTTATTTTGCATAGTTAATGGTGAACCAAAGATATTGATATTTTTGAAAATAAAATGAACAATTTTGTAAAAACTACCAGAAAATCATTCCTAACTTTTTACGTATTGACTGTTAAAAAATGGCAGCAAGGACACATTATGCAAACAGACAATTATTAATTTATAAATTTCTTCCCCGACCCAAAACTTCTCAAAATTCCAGGTGCGTTCGGGTTTGGGGCTTACAAATTTTCGAAACACGGGAACATTCACTGTCTGGCCCACGATGTCAAAAAATTCATTCGGTTACACAATTACATTGAAACAAAAACCATTTTCTAGAACGAACAAATTCTTGCTAGCTTTTATTTATTATTATTCTAATGTATCTCTATCAAAAATTCTGTACAACACGGCAAATTCAAATTTAATGAACCAATCAAGGAGAAAGTAAATTAAATTATTTATGATGACTTTTATTTAAATTTTTAGTTTTTGACGTCTTTTATTCCGTTAAGATAAGACAAAAGACTTAAGTTCTCGTGTCAATTGTCTACAATGACAAATTGATGTTCAAGGGATTTCAGCAATATTTGCAGATACTGTTGGGAAATTAAATAAACGTCAAAAAAATTCATTCATTAAAAAACTTTCTTATAACCAAATAAGGCAAAATATTTAGGTTATCAATAAATGTTATTAATAGCTATTTAAGCCTTAACGTTAAGAAAAATGTATCGATAGTGTGCGTAGATGCTACACTATATAATATCAATAATTTACAATTTACTGTCGTATTCATAAAATAACAAAATATGTTGAAAATGTATTTTAAAACAAATTTGTATAAAAATTTTGTCAAAAATTTATTTTGTCAAAATATTTTAACTTCTTTGCTAAAGTGTTATATCTGTGGTTTTCATAAATAACAGCGCATGTCTTAAAATCAAACTTTTCAGTAGAGCCAAAACTAGTTATTTTTGAAGCTGCGGTCTTGGTATCAAAACTTTTTAACTTTCTTTTATACAGTAATGTAAGTTTAGGTTTAAGCAATATTCCAATTAATTTTTAGGAAACATTTCCTTATGGAATAAATCCCAGAGCAATTTGAAAATAACAAACCATTTTAAACATCTTAATTGTGTTCCGACAAAACAGAGTATGTCTATGTAAATGATTTTCGCTGAACAAAAATAATGCGACCACACAAGTATGTATAGATTGTTTTTGTCGGAAAAAGCTATGTTAATGCATATACATACATATGTTAAACATACAATTTTTCTGGACATGAACTGCAAATATTTTTAGTGCGTTTATTTTATTTTTTTATTTATGTATGGATAACATATATATGTATGTACATATATGTATTTAACGATCTTAAAGAGTAGGTACCTCATATGATAAAATATCATACATACATACATACATACATACATATAATAAAAACTTTTAATAAAATTAATATAAGAGATTTAATCGTTATCGGATATAAGTCCATATTTTTATTTTTTTTACATTTTAAAAAATCATTTAAAATGTAACAATTTAGTATCATTAACTCAAAATGTGAAAATTTGAACATAGGCTGTTATTCATGAAAACCACAGATATGCAGTAAAAAAAATATTATTTTAAACTTTTTTCTAGAAATGTTTTATAAAACTTATTATCCATTCATTCCACTGTACACCATTATTGCATCTAAATTTATTACAACTGTAGTGTTTAAGAAAAAAATTAAAACCGGTTTCTTTGTTAGTTGTGTTTTTAAAGCAGCGTTCAAGTTCAATGGAAGATTACGTTACTTACATACGTATACGAGTATGTAATTAAATTGCCCAACAAATTGCATATGTTTTATTAATTTGAGTTGGTACGCTAAGTTGCTAATTTAAATACATTTCATTTAAAAATATAAATAACTTGTAAATGCAAAAAATAAACCATGGACTTTAATCTTTTCAGTTCCATCAATTTATTGCGGTAAAAATTTATTAATCACCTTTCAGGTTGTTAAATGACTAAAGAGCTAAATAAATGGATCTGTTGGAGAACAAAAACAAATTCTTTTGTGCTAATAAATAAAAATATAAGGTCAGCATGTGTTTGTGAGGCTCCTGATAATTAAAGTTAACTTAAGTTAAGGTTAACCTTAGTTGAATTAATGCGTAATGAAATGAGCTAAACCTTTTCTCATTATCACAACTTTGTATACCCTTCACCACAGTTGGAAAAAGGAATACCTAATTTTGTCATTCCATTTATAATTTCTACATTATCCAGTTCCGACCCCATAAAGTATATATATATTCTGAGTGCTTATGCATAGCGAAGTCGATTATGCATTGTCCGTCTATCTAGATTTAAAATATATTTTAGGATAAATTTGTATAAAAAATTTGTCATAAAACACTTTTCAAAGTTGTTTTATTTTCTATGAATACGGCAGTTAATAGTTTAATCATTTTGATAAGATAACAGTGGAGATAAAAATATATTTCTTCGATAAGCATGTCTTTAACTTATTTTCTAAGGTAAATACTTACACTTTTTCCACAAAAACAACATAAATATCCTACAGCCCAATTCACAATCTTTTGCATATCAGATAGCATAAAGCATTTTTAAATATTTTCTAACAATTTTGAATGACTTCTTTAGTTAAGTTTGCAATGTTTCTTGCAAAACTCGAAATTCACAGCTGATTGATACAACATTTTCCACTTTGCTGATTTTCTAAATAAAAAACATGTCTCATAAAAGCTTTAAGAAACAATTATTTGCCTCTTTAATAGACGAAGCTGCTAAGGAGATTATATCCATTAAAAGTAATTATAAAAGCAATTTTAGATGATCTGGCAGAAAATTTATCTATTGCAGAGAAGTGCCTTCGAGAAGTTTTAAGCGCTTCACCTTGAGCAAATTTTTGGCTAAATTATGTTTTGACAGCAATTAAAGCAGATAGATTCCGATCGACATGGGTCACTGACTAATCATCTGTCGGTTTGAAATGAAGTGTTGCCAAATTAAAGTAAATACATATAAACTATTGGTCTAAAGTGTTGTATATTAACAAAAGAGTTAAAAATGCTGTACTGTATATTTTGCTGGTGGGCAATCTGCGGCCCGCAAACATATTTAAAATTTATATGGTGGCCGGCCCTTAAGCAGTGACAGGCAAGAAAATAAAACTAAGAAAAAAATTATAATCTTTTATCTTGTATTCAAAAGGAGATATAAAACAACAACATAAAACAGTCTTTAAAAATCATAACGAAAAAAGTTACGTTAAAAACAGTTATGAGAAACAAAATTTTATTAATATTTTATTTGCTTTGCAAAGGAATGCTGTTTGGACATATTTTCAATTCCATTTTTGTTAACAGATGTGACATAAATTCCCGAAATTTTAAAGTTAAAATTAATTGAACGACAAGAAAGAAATAACCTTAAAATAAAATTAATGGAATTATCAAAAATTGAATTTTATAAAAATTTAGATGCTCACATGTTTTCGCACTTGATTAATAACGGAAAAAAATATTTCATTGTTTGGGAGCAAATATAAATGCAAACATTTTTTGTTTTCCAAAATGACTTTCTTAAGATCAAAATATAGAATTCAAACGAGAATTTCGAAAGTAGCTTAATAGTGCAGCAAAAACAAGTATAAGTATATATATTATCAGAAATATTTTATTTTTGTTCAACTTCTAAAAATTGTCTTCACCGTTTTATGAAAACATAATTTTCATTTACCTACAAAACCACTGTTAATGGCCAGCTTAAGTTTGGTTGTCTACCATTTTGGCCGGCTTTACAAAAAGGTTGCCCATCTCTTGTATAAAGTAAAAATATCGTATACAATTTTGTAAGTACTGTGATGCAAAACTACTTGCACAAGATTGTGAATTTGGATTATGTGTTCATATATTCTCTCTCTTTGCTTTTGGACTTTTTTATAAAAAAAAAAGCCAGGACGTTAAAAAATTCAATGTGCGATTTAGAAAGATTTTTATTGTATATGACAAAATAGTAGGTTTTATTTCAATCGAATGTCCTGATCTGCATATGTGCAATGTCCAATATCCCGAGTTAAATCTGGAATATATAAAAAATTGTGTTCTTTTTAAACAAATACATACAAAAATCATACTTTTTCTTGTAAAAAGCTTACAGTGAAGTCACACGGTCAAGTTTATGTTCAGTTCTCTTTCAAGAAATTTACACATACTGCTTGTCAAAATTCACAAAAATTGAAAGCTGTGACAAAGGCTGCACGCAATTTCAAAGCAAGTTTTCAAGCAAAATGTCATCAAAACAAAAAAAAACAAATAAAATTTATTTGGAGGAAAAACTTCAATCAGCTGTTTTCTTGTATGTAATTTGAAACACTCAATTGAACGAACACTTGAAAGCAAATTCTCAGCAAATTTTTGAATGAAAACTTGATCGTCTAACACCCTAGTTAAATAAAAAAAAAATTACCAAATCTGAAAATAATATCTAATTTAAATAAAATTTAAATAAGTAAAATATCTAATTTAAAATCAACTCAAAGGTAATTTCGACTTTTTACTATCTGGTTTAACTACCATTGGCTGATTGCTATGAAATTACTTTTTATAAAAAAGGTTGCGTATTTTGTTAAATTATACTATTTCAAAGAAAACTGCTTACGTAAAATGATTTAAGTAGAATTTGTTAGAAAATTTTTCATCGTAACAAAGATAACGATTTGACGAATCAAAATGGTGATTTTTAAATCAAAATCTATTTATTAAATGAATTATTCACACATATGTATATGAATAAATTAGTTTTGCGGGAGTGGAGAATAAATTTCCTTTAGAAATTAGAAAAAACGAGATTTATTAACCGAACTAAAATATAAATTTAAAAAGTTTGCTACTATTCTTGAAGATTCGACCTGATAGGTGGCATCATTGCTATTATATCTTCGATTGCAAAATATTGCTTCTCATGTGTTTGGAGGAAGTTTCTTAGTAAACAATGCTGTTTTAGGTTATTCAATTCCAAAAAAGACCAGCGCCGTGTAAAAAGCTTAGTTTAGAAACCAGTTGAAATAGATAAAATATAGAAGACTTAATTGAATTCATAACATTAGTTTAGTATAAAGTTTAATTCCTTATCATGTGTTTCCATCCAAATGGTTTTGTATCACTAGGATTTGGTCCTTTGATGTTTCTTAGAATGTACCTTCACCAGGGTCGCATTTTGAGAGGAAATCCATGGATGTAGCAGCGGCGATTGAAGTATCACATATCAGATCTGTTTGAAGATCAATACTTCGGTATGTTGGAACTGAAACAAATTCTGAGTTCGGTAATCGGTTTTATTATTTGCTTTCCTTCTAATCAAGTTTTATGGTAGTTGATACATCCATAGCAACTGCGGGCTGTTGTCTAACCACATCATTGGTATATCAAAAGGCATAGCCTTCTTCTTTCAAGCAAATTTTTTAAGGGGCATAGTTTACGTCAGTGATAAACTCTTGCGAGTGATATTGTTTATACGAGTACGCTTTCAAAAAAATCACTCGCATAACCACATTTTTCATCGCTTGCTATGAAACGTCCACAAACTTTACAAAAATTGTCCATTTTTCATTTTGGTTCCGACATTTCTTATACAATATATATTATACAATAGCACTATTCACGATCTTGTGCAAATGGTCTTGCATCATAGCATTTGCAAAATTGTGTAGCATATTTTACTCATTACTATATGTTTTGTTGGTGTAAACTAAAAGTATGCTACACAATTTTGCAAATGCTATGATGCAAGACCATTTGCACAAGATCGTGAATAGAGCTAATAATTTTATTTTATTAACTTAAATCAATCACGACCGAGCGAACATACAAAAAAAAACGCTACCTGTGCGGTGGTTGAAAACAAAAATGTTATTTTGATGGAATAAAAAACCTTGGAACAAGAGGAAGACGGGGAAAAAAAAGAAGAAACAAAGATGAAACTCAGAAGCATATTATAGATCAAACAGATAGCAAAAAAGACTTACTTTTGTGGAAAATGTTTTTAAAAAGCATGAAAAACAAATAATTGTTCCTACATTTAGCTTCATAAGTACCACAAAAAATTTGTATATGTATTTTTTTTTTTTAATTTTATTGTTGCACAGGTCTCTAACAATAAATTGGCTTTCACAGATTTAAAAAATATCAATTAGTCGACGAGTTATAGCGAAAAAAAATAACAATATAAAAACAACTCTAGAGACTTGTGTTAATAAAAAACTGTAGTTGTGACAAGGGGCTCTTAAATTATAATTGAATGATCTATCAAATTGGATCCTACTAAACAAGTATATTGGTTGCCTAGATGTAATGATATTATGCAAAAACATGAGACATTTAAGTTTTACAAGATTTTCAAAATTAAACTGATTTTACAAAGTCTATTCAGTTTCCTTCAATGTTAAATTCAGGCACGTTAAATTCTCTTTTAGATTTCGAAAGTAGAGTGCATTTAGATTTGAAAGGATTAATACATAACCGTAACATTTGTATTAGGCCAGCTATCAATTCTGTTCACATGATTATTGATTTTTTTACAGCTGATCTGATATTTTTAAAACTGGCACTCATGTACAGCTGCACGACATCAGCATACATATCGCTCCTTTATTGCAACATAGTCAAATCTCAAAAAATTAAAAATTTGTAGTTACTTAAGCAAAACTGCTCTTTTAGACCTTCTGTACATGTTGAAAAAAAATCAGTTTTATATCCCAAGCTGAACCGAAGTTATAGCAATTGCAATTGCGGCAATTAGATCATAGGACTTATATCTTCAAAAAACTTAAATCGTATTTTGTCAAGTTCAAGTTTTTTGAGATATGACTATGTTGCAATAAAGGAGCGATATGAACTTTGCAGTTAATTACAAGTTCAGGTAGTTCATAAATGTATAAACAGAATACTCTATTATAATTATACTCTATTACAATGAGTGCTTTTGAAATCCTGTTATTTAGATGGACACGAAGATAAGAATGTATAAGATTACAAGCCGATATTGAAAAGCGAAATATCTTTTAAAGCCTGAGTTTTAAAGTTTTATGATCTACTCTGTGAAATGCTTGACTGTGGTCCAGAAAAACTAAAAAGATACCATATTAAAATCTAAAATATGGTATCTATAGTACAACTTTTGATTTGATGTAACCCGATTGAACATCAGACAGAAAATTCTTGTTCTCTAAGGAGGTTTTCACTATTTGGTAAAATTTACATTATCTGCATGATTTTGGTTTTGATTAATGTGATTATTTTTTCTGAATTTTGCCAACAAAATACTTTGTGCCTAAATTTAATATTTTGTGTGAAATTTAAGTATTTAAAAACTTTTAAATTGCATCAGATAAAATGGAAAAATTTCGGCTTCTAATCTTAAACGAGTTTGGCGTACGCAACTACATGCTGAACCATCAAAAAAACAGTATCATAAAAAATTTCATCCTGTTTTAAAAAACTTCAGAAACGAAAGCTGAGAACTGGAGAACAAAGCGTTTTAATTGTTAAAATCAGAGTTCAAAACTTATCATTTATGAGCATACGATTATAAACATTTATAATATTTTTTATAAACGACTGTCAAAAAATGTTCTTACTACGATCACACATGAATGAGTGCGTCTCTTTCGTTCTTAAGCGTTCAGATATGATAAGGGATAACTGACATCATTCTCATTAATGTCGCTTTTCATAAACGAATGCGAAGAATTTTTCAGCTTTGGAAACTTCGCATTTATAAACATTCTAAGCATTCATTTATGAGAAACTGAAAAATTGTTTTCTTTTCAAACAATTTGTAACAAACGCGTATATACGCCAGCAGCATAACATAAAAAATATGCGTTAATACACACACGCGAACGCTTAATGAAACAATTTTTTTACGATCTTTTCACTTATTAAAATTGTAAATTCTTATAAATGAGCACTTGCGTGAAAAAAACATTTTTTCATTTTTTCACCTTTGAGTTGAAAAAAGAAAATAAATTATCGGAATCATAAATGCAAAAACCGAAAACTAAAATGTCTCACTGCTCTCTCACGTGTGAGAAGTGAGAAAGCATTTCGGTACTCTGTTTAAAATCAACAAAACAATCCCTGATTTTTAGAGCAAAGACATCCTAACTGATGAAGCGCATTTTCACTTTGATGGCACTGTCGAATGCCAATGTGCAATAACCTGTGTTTAAGGATCTAAGTAGTGATTGCTGCAAAAGCAGCGATATTTTCTAGTTACGTACTCTTTTGTTTTAGTGATCAGAATTCGTGACAATACAGTTTGTTTGTTATTTATTAAAAAGTCCATAACCCGTGCATTGAAGGAGGAAAAATGCTTTTCGTCCGATGTGCCATTTTACACAAACCACATGGAAAATATAATGATTTGTTAGCTTAATATTACAAAGTATGATTATTCTCTCTACAATGTCTTTTCTATTTAATTCACACACCCAGCCAATTTTAGAACCCTTTTCAAGGCTGTATAATAAATAAAGATGCAAATACATAACATTTCTATTTAGATATTATGATGCTTAATAAAAACCCTCAATTTTTTTTTAGATCCTTTTCATCCTGTCGATATCGATCGTATACGTAATGCCGACATATGGTGTACACGTTTCTTGGAAATGTACGATTTGGATACAAAAGTAGCATTTGAAAAGCTCTGGAGCACCTGCATATGGCGTCAGCAATATGGAGCCAACGATTTGAACGAAACAAATGTAAGAATGGACTACTTAACTGATGGTGTCATGTTCCAACACAACAAAGACATCGATGGCAAACCTCTGCTAATATTTAAAACAAAATTGCACGTCAAAGGTGCCAAGGATATGAATGAAGTACTTAAAGTTTTAGTGTATTGGATCGAACGAATGCATCGTGAGACAAATATGGACAAGTGCACAATATTTTTCGATATGGAGGGTACAGGTTTATCAAATATGGATTTGGACTTTATTAAAATGATAATTGAAACTTTTAAAATGTATTATCCGAATGCCTTAAATTACATTATAGTGTATGAAATGGCATGGGTACTGAATGGTATGTTTTTCACTCAGTTTTTTATCTTACTGTTTTAATTACATTTCTTATTTACAGCTGCTTTTAAAATTGTTAAAGCGTTATTACCGGAAAAAGCTGTGGAAATTTTAAAAGTCATTAAGAAAAAGGATATCAATCAATTTATTGACAAGGACAACTGCTTGGTCTCGTGGGGTGGAAATGATAATTATGAATTTTCTTTCGTCCCAGAGAAGAGAACATCTGTTTCTGTTGACGCAAAGCTATCTAATGGCAGCTATTTGTCTACCAATGATGATCTTAACAATAATATTCATGATAAAAAGGTAAGATTTTAATTTACGATTTTTGATCTGCTGCAGAAAGAGGAAATTTTTTTTATAATTAATTTTTATGAATGGAAATCTTTCTGTATGTTTTTCTTTTTATTCTTAAAAATAAAAAAACCACAAATTTGATCTCACCACATTCGTTTAGTTGAAATTGCTTAAGTCTAAAAAAGTCCACTTGTCAGACTTTCGAACAAGTAAAAATGTCTCTTCTTCTTAGTCAAACGTAACAACGATCGTTTAATTTGCTACGGGCCAGAAGTTTGTTTGTTTTAAGCTTTATATATGTTTTGGTATTTCTGCGTGAACTATTGGAGCGTTAGGGTCTTTATGGAGGTTTAAATCTTTTACCTACCAAGGGTATGCACTGATCATTTGTAAAATTTTATTTTTTCGTTTTTTAATTTCTACTATGTTTAAGGCGGAGGTACTGCTCCCCATAACTGTATTAGATAGATTTTAGAAGTTTAGAAGTTTTCAACAAGAAGACATGAAATCATAACTTGCGACAAGTCGATGAAAAGCGCAAAAATGTTTTTCCTCAAAGGCTAATTTTATCAGATTCATAAACCTGTATGTTTATATAATAGCACTATATCCTAGCTGGTGATTCGGAATATTAAGCTGCCATCTTTACTGTTCGCCGACAAAAACACAAATGAAATTTAAACTGTGTTTGACAAACACGCTATTAGACGAGTATGATGGTCTGATGGCAAACACAAAATATCAAAAATTTTTGATTTTCTTCCAGCGCGGCTGACAAACACGAAATTTACCCCCTTTATTTACACGGGTTTATCCGCTTGTCAACAAGCCGTGCTCACAGGCGAAGTTTGATCGTCTAATAGCCGCTTTACTTATCATTTAAAACAGTATCAAGCTTGATTATTAATAGTTTTTTAAATAGGTTTGATAGGTTTGGTAAAAGACTGATTTTTACGGTTAAACCTTTGTCTGATATTTTTCTGGCTTTGGTGTTATGGCATTGTTTATCAATAAAATTAAAGTTGGGTTTATCAGCTCCTTAAACTAAGCGCTCTTTTCAGCTCCGCTCCTTAGAACGAACAAGTTGGTTTATTTAGTTCAAAGCTCACTTAGCGAGTTCAAACAAATGATCTAATTCAGTTGACATGTTTAGCTCAATTGTTTTTAGTTCAATTGCTCAATCAGTGCTTAGAAAACAATTGAGCGAATCCAGTTGATTTGTTTAGCTTACACAAATTAAAAACATATTTACACATACTTTTTAACTAAAAAACAGTTTAAGGATTAACTATATATAAGTATGCACTTTTATCTGACTTTATTTTATTACACCTATAAAACTAAAAAGAATATTAGTTCATAATAAAATATTTTCTGATTCCAAAAGGATATTTTTCCTTAATTTGTACCAAAATAAGTTTTAAGGCTTTACTTAAGTTGTAATTTTATATTTGTTTTCATATAATAAATGAACTATAAAAGGGGCTCAGTAACTAAGCAAAAGAGCTCAGTAAAAACAGCGCTCCTTATAGTTCAATTGAGTAAGTAGTACAATTGATCTAGGTCGTTCACGAACACGTTCACGAACAACTCTAAATGAAATCTTCGATTCTGCAAAAATATAAGATGAAATATTTTGACTAAAAATTTAGATAGCTCCATAAGCATGCTGTCAATCGTTTTTTTTTTTTTAATACTAGGAGCTTTCTTGTAGTTAAGTTCAGCAACCTTTCAACTTCTATGAGCGTAAATCTAAGTCCAACTGTTGATTTATGGTTTATAGGCAAGTCAGCTGTGTCGGTCTATACATTCGTGGTAAAAGCTAATTTTAAATCCTCGACAAATAAATTGAGTTTCTCAGCATCATTTCTCGCCCACACTCTATTAGTAGTTCGCATAGCGGCCCATAATCTAATTTGCATCACGGTCTTCTAGGTATTTTTTTTAGAAATGCTATTCTTCTAGATTTAAATAAATTTTTGAGCCACTTTGTGCACTTGTTTAGATAACTAAAGTTGAGGAGTTCCGTTTATTTGTCTTGAAACTCTTAGATTTTCAACATAAAACTTTAGTTTAAAAAAAATTAGCAACTTCCCTAAAACCCAAAAACTTTGCAAAAAAAAAATACTTTAGACAAAGACAAAGAATTTGAATTTTACTAAATAAATAAAATGTTCCCAAAATACTTATTTTTACATAAATTTAACCAAAAAATTGTACTTGCAAAAAATAAATAGAAACTACAGCATTAAAAAAAAATCCTATATTCAAAGAATATAAATACACAATTCTTTTAGTGAAGGGTATATTAGATTCGGCACATCCGAAGTAGCACTCTTACTTGTTTATATTTTAACTAATTTATGTGAGAGCTTTTTTTTCTATATAGACTTTGGATTCCATATGATGGTCTAGGAAAAATTATAATGAAGTTTTAATTTTTATTGCCTCTCGATTGATACCTCGAAATTAATATAATTAGGTATTTTCCACCGATCAGTGGGCCAATAAGTTATCTGCTCACTCGATGTCGTATTTTGCCCTATTTTAGAATTGGTGCTTAAAAAGACACAAAAGACGGAGTTGGAAGTTTTGAAGCCAAAAATGTATGCTTTGCATTATTATAAAACGGGGTCTAGTGAAAACAAGCCTGAAAACTGAAAAACGTAAAATTTGCTCCTGGATTTTAGAAAAAAAAACTGAACTGGATTTTAGAAAAAAAAACTGAATCTGTTTAAAATGCTCTTGTTGTTCCAAAAAGTGAAATTTTATTAAAAATTAAAAAAAACACGTTAACATAACAATTTAATACAATCTTACGTTATATTAAGTACACATTTATATGTAGGTACATTGCACATGTCTTTTGCCACATACATATATTTTGAATTTTTATTTACAGAATTTACTAACTCTTTTGCTTTATTAATAAGCCAAAAAGTTTGAAAATTTTTGCAACTTTCATCAAAGTTTATTCTTATGAAAATTTCAGACTTTATTAAGTCAAAAGACTTCTATGTCTCTCCTGAGAGTATAAGTTATTTAAAATACTAAAGCTCCTTTCGCAAAAAGCATTGCTTATTGGAATGGAAAGAACGAATGAGACCAATTTATGCAGATTTTGTACTTTATTTTTATCACATTTTTGAAAAAAGACGGACCATTTCTTATCGATTGGAAAATTTTTTCGCAAATTATCAAATATCCCTCGCAGGCAGCAGAAGTAAAATGGTACTAATTGGAGTTAGAAAAAAATAAAATCTAAACATTTGCAAATATAGTTGTAATTTCATTGTATTTAGAATGAAATTTTTCTGTACAAAATATTAACTTCATTATAAAAGAATATAAAATATGAAAAAACTGGACTGATTGCATTTTTCCTGGAAACTGGACCAGACATAAAAAACTGGAAAATTCAGGCGAATCTAGGTCATCTGGCAAGCTTAGTTGGAACAGTTTTTGTTTCTATCATTATTTACACTTCTTTGAACCAATGTGCACGATAAATAATGAGGTGTGGAGTATATATTTAGGGATGCTGGGTATATATTTGGGGATACTTTTAGTGTCTTCCATAATGTAAAATAGGATTCATGCATGTAGTGTGTTAAATTCTCGAAACAATAATTAATTTACTTCTTTTAAGTTTGAAATTTATGCTCAATTCTTTAAGTATTCCTCGTTGATAATTCGACCTCCCATTGTGTTTATTTAAATTAAAGCTGCCGCTAGTTATACTTTCAGTTACTGCATCAATCAAAAATATGCCCCTGCCTCTAAAATGTCTGTTACCGCTCTGCATTTATTTTCAAAATTTATCAGGCGTCTCAACAATTTACTGCGAAAATCGTTGCCTTGGGGGCCTATTTTCCCCTGGGCCATCCATTGGCAACTTCAGTGTTTATTACGCTCTCCTTAATTTTCATTGATGGTCTGTTGGATGAATTAGTTTACTTCGGGGTGATTTGGCCACACTTATGACTTTAATCGCCTGACCACGGTGTTCATTAGCTGCACTTTCGGACCGTGGTCTGAAATTCACTGCCAACCTTCTATACAAACCAAAGCACAAAGAAACATAAAACCTGAAAACTAAGACAACATGAAGAAATAAATGTGCAAAAAAATAGTGAGAGTTACGCGTGGTTACTTTGGCCATAGCTCATTTATTTTCGAACCGATTGTACCGGTTTCGAACAATATCCATCTCAAAACGATGCCTAAAGGCCAGCACTCACTATCAGTGATACGATCTGTTAAAAATTGCACATGTTCTCAAAAGGTATGATAGTGTAGATTAAAAGAGTATGTGTGTAACAGATTTTTTTGACAGATCTGTACGACTTTATAATCTTTTGAAATAGTTTTTAAAATATTTGTCTCCATGCTATCAGAGTTGATTTTTTTATAAATGAGGAAAAACCAACAATATATTACCACCATACGTTTTCAGCATCTTGCAACGATTTTTAAAGTAGGACAGAATTCTGTCAGATTTTCGTGTGATTAAATCGTACGATTGTGTATGACAGTGAACGGTGGCTTTAACAAATTGATAGGCTTAAAAATTCTACAGGTTCCTGCAGCCTTTGCAAGCCCCATTTCAACATGAACATGGACAGACGGACGTCGTTAAATCGGCTTTCATTTGGGGAGTAAGGTTTTAAACTAAAAAATCGATTGAAAAATATGTGATTAATCAACTAAGGTTTGTTATCACTTGTAGTTCATAATTAAGTAATTTTTTCATGTGTAGTATACACAAATTTTGTTCAATAAAAAACGTCTCATAATTGTTGTTGTTTTATACATTGTTGGCGGTGTTGTCGATTTCTCGCCAAACGTGGCAATAAAAAATCCTCTTTAGCCATAGAAATTTTGTCAGAAGAGATACCTGGCGGTTTCTAAAATATACGAAATTAATAAATGCGACATTTTTGACTATTTTTTATGTTTTTCTCTACCTGTCATCTTTATTTTATATATTTAAGGTTGGCTAAAAATGCATGTATTCGCATTGGCTCTTATGTTTTTACGTACATTTTATTTGCCTTGTGTATATAAATATATATTAATTTTTGAATTAAATGTCAAATAGTAAAGACATTTAAAGCAAAGGGGAGTGAGATAAAAAAATTAAATGAGAAATAGCATCGACAACAAAAAAGTAATAATACAGAAAATAGGGTTGAATTATTAAAAAATATGAAGCGGAAACACATTTTTAGATCGTTTTTGAATATGGACAACATTGATTTTGGCTTAGAATGTCAACCTGAATTAAACAAGACTGTTTTAAATGCAACTGATACGTTAATTTTACAGACAGTTTGTTTCTATTACCCTGTTCAGACATACGTTTTAATTTATACAATTAAAATTTTAATTGAGTAATTAATTTTGGTGTTCACACATATCCAATTTAATTTACTTAATTAAAATTTGACAGTAGAATATAGTTCTCTTCAATAACAAGAAGTTGTTACTAATTGTTATTGGAAAGTGTTTACTTCAGTACCTCAAAAGAAGCAGCGAAAGAGTAAAAAAGAGTATAAGATGTGAATGTTATTAAATTTGTTACTACTTTTGTTACTGTCAAGAACAGAA
This sequence comes from Gymnosoma rotundatum, assembly GCA_916610165.2. Classification (NCBI taxonomy): domain Eukaryota; kingdom Metazoa; phylum Arthropoda; class Insecta; order Diptera; family Tachinidae; genus Gymnosoma; species Gymnosoma rotundatum. The sequence continues at coordinate 52,547,220 of OU744338.1, forward strand.
CAGCTGATTATTGTACTGTTTTACAAAATAAGTTAATACATATTAAATCCTTTGAACTGAAAAGGTTGGTTCACCCACAAGTTTCTGAAACATTTTTGGTTCGCACAAATTTTTTTTTATATATAGTTTGACGTTTCTCTCAGTGAGCGAGAGAAATTATTTTGTGCGAACGACTCTCAGTGCGAATTAAATTAATTTTAAATTTGGTCCGAACCATTTTAGAAAAAGTTGCCACACCATGTGAAATTTGTACAAGAGACATGCATTTGTACAAGAGACAAATTCAGTATAGTATACAAAAAAATGTAAACAAAAAGCAAAAAAGAAAAAAAACATATAAAGAAAAAGAAGTATTGGCGACAAAAATAAAAAACTCTCGAGAAAATAAAAATTTTTTTTTTGCAAAATAACATATTAATAAGTAAATAACATATTAGTTTAAGGAGTATTAACTCGAAATCTTTTTGTTTGTCACCCAGGGATTTATATTTTACATTGAATATTCTGTTACGTTATACGTTGTGTTATAAATAGTAATTTTTTTTATTTCTTTATTTTGACACAAATATAATTAGTTTTCTTAAATTTATGCACATATGTATTTACTTTATTTTCAATTATATACGGCAGCACTGTTTTTACGAACCAAGTTTCTGAAATGGGTGAACCATGGTGTAGAAAACTCTCAGTAAACAATAAATTTCTCCGAACCAAACATCTTTCAGAAACTTGTGGGTGAACCAGCCTAAATGTTTATTAGCACTCTCCACCAAAAAAATTTACAACCACACAGCAAAAAATATACATAAATTTATAGTTTTCGGTTTAAATACAAAATATTTGAATTGAAGCTAATGTTTGTATAATAGTTAGAAGAAAGCTGAGGAAACTATGTACAAGTAAACGCCAGGTTAATAAAACAATAAACAAAAGAAATAGAATAAAATAAACTAAAAGTTTTACAAAAAAGACAGAAAATTTTTGGCAATTTGCACACAATCAATGACAAAGCTCTTGCAAATGCTAACTGTTGCAATACAAAATGATTTAAGCATCGAACACCGCTTTTTGGCTTTTTTAAATACATATTTATTTTTATAGTTGTTTGTTATTTTCGTCAGTTCGCCTTTACTTTGCTATTTTTTTTTTCAAAAATGCGTTTATTCCTTTTTTTATTTGGAATAGTAATGTTGTAAATTTTTATTTTACTCTATCGTTGCTAGTTTCTGCCGGAAATTTATTGAACAGACCTAATTTTTACATTAGAAATTTGTGTTTGTAAATTTGGAAGAATAAAGAAAAGTTCGGCTTTAAAAAAAAGTTTGCTTGTTTTTATATGAAATATGGAACTCTTCTAGTTTGTACGATAAGTTTTGACTGCACGCTGGCTTTGAATTTCCATTAAATTTTCAAAAATTTTTCATTTCATATAATTTGAAAATATTTTATTTTTCATTTTTATGGCATTTAGTTTTGTCATTGTATAAAATTTTCTCTAACTGAACACACTTCACAAGGGTTGTATGAGGAAACTTAATCAATTATCGACTTAATTAAGTACTAATTGAAAATTTTTTTAATTAATTTATTATATGGTAAATTAAATTCAATTAGGGACTTAATTGCGTAAATTCCTTTATTGCTCAATTAAAACGTATGTCTGAACAGGGTATATATTTACAAAAGTTGCTAAATGAAATTCTTAGAAGTTTATTGTCAATTTTTAGTTTCAAAATACTGTAACCTGTATCTCAAATTAAATTTTCTGCAGTTTCATAAGTCTTAAAGACTCTGCACTCGGTATTTTGGTAGTTGCTCTTTATATGTTGATTGTTTCCACAAAATATTGAGAAATGAAATGCAATATAAACTTCTTAATTCTTTACTGGTGGTAATATCACACATGAATATATGTAACATATGTTGTAACACATTCATTCCTACGGAAGATATGTTACGTAGTTTTAATACAAATAAAATCTACCGGAGGAAGGATACAAAAAACAATAACAACATTTAACAAAATGTGTGTGATTTGGCGAGAAAGCTCGAGAAAGAAACTGGCAACACTGATTGTTGATAATTGAAGAACTTTTCTCTGTAGCACATTTATTCAAATTTAATTAATCTCTTACATTTCGAAAGCTCTTTGTTTCCTTTATTTTCTTTGTTAGTTTATTTAGCAGTTTGTTGCTCTTTTATTATTGATAAGCGTTTCTTTTGTTATTATTAATTTAGAAAAACTATACCCTACAGACACAATTATGCGCACGATTTTAATTTGTATACGTATTACAGATCAGTCTGAAATTTATTTATTCAATATCAACAAAACCCTTGCATGATGTTAGAAAATTGCCAACTATTAAAAGTTTCATTTTGTGGTTCTTAAAATTAAAAAGCATCTTCAGAAAAATAAAAAACTATAAAAAAATTTAGCAAAAAAAAAAAAGCAGACCAAATCTAAACAAATCGAAAATAATATATGTATGTTTATTATAAACCTCTTTGTATGTTGTTTGTGCGTGCTAAAATACTGAACCGATTTTAAATACATTTGAAACGCGGGTAGATATTTGTCGTCATGGTAAAATGGAGTATTTATATATTTAAATAGGGAGAAAAAACGGACATTTTTCTGCGTCTGAATCCATACAAAAAATGTCTCGGCTAATCGATTCTAATGAAATTCGAAAGATATGAAGATACGTCCCTATATCTGTTTCTAGAGCTGGGATCTAGATAAGAGAAAAAAGTGGAATTGGTGGGAGGAGTAGGACAGAAAACAAACGCGAAATTTTATAAATATTAACCGATCTTCATAAATTCAGATTCTAAAGATTCTTGATCTATAATATATTATTGATCTATGAGATCCAAACCGATTTGATGGATTTCTCACGTGTTCGGAGTAGATCCCTTTAGCAAACATGGCTGCCTAGAAAGGCCCTGAAATTAGACCTAGACAACGCCGGGTACAATAAGCTTGAATATTAATAAATTTAAAATTTTTTAACTTCATTTTAACCAAAATCTCACAAAATATCAAAATTTCACTAAAAATCGTTCTTTGGGCAACATAAATTAGAAAAAAATCACACACACAAACAAGAGTCATAAAACCGCATTTTCACAAAAATGATTAAAATTGCAAATAAATGCTTTTTATAATTATATTTGTTAATTTTCATTAAGCCATTCATGTAGTAATACTTAAATCAAGAACAATTATTGTTTATAAGAAAATTTTTGTTAGAAAAATGTGTTTTAACAATAAAACATATTCATATTTAAACCAAGAAACCAAGCTTTAAAGATGATTTTACAAAATAAAAAAACAAAAATAAACTACACTTGGTGACGAGTACACAGAATTCGGCGCGGACGAATATAGTAACATTTGTATTTATTATGACTGTGTGTGTTATTTTATGACTTTGTGGCGTTCTACTAACACCTATTCACTACAAACGTCAAAAACAATAAAAGTTTATACAGTGGGCAACAACATATATTGAACATTTCTTTTTCTCTGCTTTATTAGCCCCTTGGCAAATTCATTTATTTTCGTCGTAAAACTGTGTCAAAATTTTTTTATATGAATTTTTACATTTCGACCAACAGCGAAAATAATAGAAGAAGCAACGAAAATATCTCGAAAAATTAAATATTTTGAGCAACTTTTATTTTAATAATTAAGTGCTGAATTTACTGTCCAACTAATGACACATGTAAGCATTTTTACAAGAATACAATACTAAATAAAAACAATTTTTATAATCCACTCTTGTCTAACTATTAAGTAACTAATAAGATTAAAGGTTTTAACTGATGGCAAAATAAATACTAAGGAAAAACTTCAGTAGTTAAACTAAGACAATATTAATAAGTAAATGGTGCACTTCAATACTCCAAAGGGAATAATAATATCAGGGCCACTTTCAATCCACTTTTTTATTTGATTATACACACTAATATGGAAGTTATTTGTTAAAAGTTTTACAGTTCCCTAGGTAAACGAAACCAACTTTTCCCTTTGTACTCCAGTTTCTTACTACTCTATGCGTAGAAATAAGAGAGTTATTTGAAAAAATTTCAAGGGGCTGACTATCACGATGATAAATATGTACTTTGTATGGGAAGTGCCACCCCGCCTTGAAAACCTAGAAAAAATAAGATTCCATTTTACCAACAATTTAACTGATAACAAACTTTGAAAAATCCAGGTAATCGGTTGGCTGGTGTAGGCAGCTATAGCTTTCTCTATTGCCCACTGTATTCGTATACTTCAGCTTAGACAATCATTCAGTTCGACGGCAGATTGTAGTTCATTTAGCTATCATTCAATAATAGCAGAGAGCATAAATATACAGCAAACGAAATCGCACGTTAAACTGAAACAACAGAAAACCCAACCGTCTAACTTGGTACATTACAACAATACTAAATACAGTGTTTGGCTGGCTGTGTATTGTTATTTTGTTTTTTTTCTTTTTTTTTTTTTTGTTAAAGCAATTTCAAAAGTTAAAAATATTAAGATATAAAAAACTTTTGTGTTTTAGTTTATTTCTGTTAGCCACTGCGTCATCTTTGAGTTAGTTTAACAAAGAAATATTTTATATTTTTTATATTTACTTTATATACATAGATTCACATACATAGATATAAATGTATTATTTTTATAATAAAATGTTTTTTGTGTTTATAAAAATGGATAATAAATAAATTAAATTGCTTGCAGAATAAACAAAAATAAAAATATCGTTAAATTTTAAAGCAGTTTGCTCTTTTAGACAGTGTCAAGTTCAAAGTGGTTTTTTTAAACTTCTCTGTTAAATTTTGTAAACCAGTTATTAAAACAGTGTTGTGAAACGCGAAAATATTGTGTATATTGTAAAATACGTTAATTTCTTTAGATATTCATATTCTGCGCACACAAGATGCCACGGGTATGTGATCATAATATATAATTATGATATTTTTAAATATTTACGTACATACATAAGCGTACTAGGTATGTGACATATTAGGTTGCAAACTCATTAAAACGTTTTATAACATATTTTAGCAATATCAGAAGAATAAGTAATTATTGATTTTACTTTTATTAATGACTATTTCTATAGTTTCTACTTATATGTAACGTTCTGCCACAAGAGTCACAGACCACTTGTTAAGAATACACCACACTAACAACATATTCATCGTTGAAACGAATCAACTTCTTTAAGTTGTATTTATTTTAATAGTTCATCTCAAATATTTAACGCAAAGAAAAATAAAACGGTTGGCGGTAATTGTTGGTAAAACTTTAACATTTATATCTACACTTAATCATAAAATGTTATAGGTTGTTAGCATAGTACCTATGTACTTACTTTTAATAGTACTGTTATAACTCCTAAAACAGGCATGGGAATTTGACAAATTTCTTCTATAAAATAATAGTAACAATAAAATATTGCAGATTGATGTATGACTGTTTTTAAAGAATAGTTGTAAATAAATTTTTGGTTGTGATGTTTAATATACAAATTTGTATTATGTAGAGAAGCTCCAACTCGTATATACATATCTAACTTTACAGCAGAAGATAAAGACATAATAGAAACTAGAGCTGTGTCGTTCGCGAACGAACGGGTTAAATTGACCGAATCAATCAAGTGAACGGAATGTTCCGATCATTTAAATCCGGTCTTTTCGTTCAATAGTGTACGGGTTAAATTGAACGGATGACTTAATTGAACTAAATGAGCCAAATATTTAACCGGCTCCTTTCGTTCAAATTGACCGATTGAACGAATTGAACGAACGAATCAGTCTCTGATAATTGGCCGAAAAAGACCGGTCACTGAAACGAACGACCGGGCACATGTCTAATAGAAACTGCATTTATACTATAACTTTGTCGCTTTGCGTGACGTTTCAGACCTTGAAAAAAATAGCGTAAAACGCAAGAGGTATGTCACAATAAAAACTTTAACAGCGCTCAATTATTGTTTGTTTACGTAAAAAGTGGATAGTAATTTTCATAAGTTTTTCTTCCATAATTTTCTAAAAAAATAAAGGAATAATATTTAATAAAAAAAAATAATATTTTAAAATACTTACCTCGTTTACGTTCGATTTTGCCAAAAATAATATACAAATGTATAGCAGCTGGTTGTCATAGCACGCTAAAAGATGAATGTTGCCCAACTTTGCGCTATGCTTTGCGTTAAAAGCGCTTTATGACATAGATGTCAAAGCGAATTTGTAACGCAACGCAAAGCAAAAGTTTTATCTGACACGGCCTTTAACTGGCTCTATGAGTACAAATAAAGTAAGGCCAGCATCGCAAACATTTTACTTGAGTATGCTAGAGACTCAAACTCATCAATACTCAAATGGAATGGCACAAAAGAAATGCGGTGGCGATCACACCACAACCGCATTTATTAAAAATAGACACTCTTGCAGTTCTCTGATACAAACCACATATTTTTGGAATTTCATCTGTCTGTCTGTGTTCGCATCACGTAAAAACTACTGGATGGATTTGAACAAAATTTCGTAAAAAAGGTATTTTCGTGACAAAATAGAAATACAATTGTGAAAGCACCTAATTTTACCGGTATTATGGTACTTAAACAGTTGTCAGCACTTTTACTTTTGTAGATGGAAAATTTTTAACACTGTTCAAAAAACTCTAAAACAATGGTTAAATTTGAATTTTAAGAAAATTAGAAATGACACACAGACGAAGTCGTCGGTACTAGTGTTAAAAATAAATTTATTTTATTGGTATTGTTTCTAAGAAATAGAGGATATGTGTTGTACCTCCACAATTTAAAACTATGTATAAATAAGAAATACTTTCCGAAGAAACTTGCACCATATAAAACTTAATTTGAAGAGTTATGAGATCAACTGTAAATAACTTTTTATTTCCTCTTTGTGTTAAGTAAAAACCCCAAAACTAAATAAAAGCTTTCTTATTTAAGTAGGCAAAAAAGGCAGAATTATGCAAATTAATATTATTTTTGGTTTGCAGGCTGAAAACTTATGGATTTGCTTGTTTTACTTTGTACTGCAAATAAGTAAGCAAATAAAGAGAACAACAAATGAAGAAAAATTCACTAAATAAATGTATGTGTACATACTTTAAAATATTTACAAAACAATAGTGCAATATTCGGCTACGCCCTTCACCATCTATGTAAATCTAGTTTAAAGAAGTAACTCCAATCAAAAGAGCAAATATTGGGGTGACAGAGAATTAAAATTTAAAAAAACTTGGTCCTGCATACATATAATTTTACTTAAAAATTAAATCGGCTCTTAATGGTTTAAGCACTTTTAAACAAATTTTGTGTTTCCTTAAAGATCTCTTCAAAAGCTTTAAAATGATACCCATATTGATATAAAAAAATCTTTAAATTTCAGAGCTCCCTAATATGGGCGAGCCAATTTTTTCAATTGAAACTTTTTTCTTATTTTTAATTCTCTATCACACTTTATATTTATTTTTTTGATTGGAGTTGCTTTATTGTTCCAAATGACATGAAAATTAGAGGTAGGGGTTGGGGTGTTTTGTCCGTTGACTCGAAGGACATGGACCGATCATGCTGATTTCCAATAGCGTATTTAAATTTTCTCTATCTGATCTAGTTCCTTGGCAAACTTGGTTTCAACACTAACACGGACGGACATATATAGTTATGGGATCGAAAATTGGTATTTTAGAAATTGCATACAGAATGACAAACTTAGATATACAGGCATGTTCTAAATTCCACACGAAATTTTCACTTTTGTCTTTTTCAAGGCATTTAAAAAAAGAACGATTAAAACACGAAAGCTTAGAGATTGCAATAATTCAATGGATACTTCAATCCAATTTATATTTATTAATTTAAAAAAAATAACGCAAGCCAAGAAATATTTTGGCGACAAATGGATTTTCTATTAGTGATATTGCATTTAGCATCTTTGATGTAAAAGCTTGAATACGAAGTAGGTAATCAGTACTTAAAAAGTATTTTTGTTTATTTTGTTAATTATAACTACACGATGGAACTCATATCGCCAAAAAAGTAATTTAAATAAATTTTTTAAGTTCTCTTAACAATTGAATCGCACATTTAATAAGCACCGAATATTTTATAAGAATTGAAAATTAAAATTACCATATATTTATTTGACTACCGACTATACGTTCAACCGCACTAATACTAGTATATTTTCGAACATGCATTAAAACAGCTGTTTCTATAAAATCACCAGTACTCAATAAAACAATCAAAACAAACAATTGGTAGAACAAATAACAAATTTTTAAATAAATTTTGTTTAAAATAAAAGAGAACATAATAATTTTCATATGTGTATAATTTTATTGTTGCTTTAAAGTTTATTTTAAGCAAAATTCGCAACTTCACTTCAGTATGTGCTTGCGATTTGAAGTCGCCAAACTTCTTGAGATTATGAACTACAGAACACCTTTCATGCGATTTCAAATCGCATCGCCAGTTTTAAGCGATTTGCGATTGTCAGAACATGCCTGATTGTTTTAGTAAAAAATAATTTTATAGTAACAATGCTTTGAATAATTCAGAAAATGCGTGATACCCTTTTCCCACTTTTTGTGGTGAAGGGTATAAAAAATAGAAAACACAATAAATAATCTGACAGAAACGACTATTTAGCTAACATAAAAAGCTAATGATAATTTTTTTAAGCGTTTTTGTTGTGATATTTGCGTATATATGCGTATATATGCGGACGATTAAAAACTGCTTAATTTCGTAATGTATGAAGCTTAAGACAGGAATGGAAAACACAAAACTGTTGTGTTTATCTGGGTAAAGAAAAAGGCCCTAACTCGAATTTTTACGAAATTGAAATTTTTTGTGTTTTCAACACATTTCATACAGATACACCTTGTCACAAAATTTTAATCTAATAGTATAAAAAATAACGTTGTTCTAAGCATTTGCATTTTTAATAATACGTTGTGATAAATACAGTTTCCATTATGTTTTTACCTTGTCCTGTAAAGTTACATATATACGATTTAGGGCCTTTCTACATAAGACCAACGATATGTAGGTTCTATTTGTGGCGTAAAAAAAGAAATTCACTCTTAAGCAGGAGCCGAAAGGGTGATTATTTATTAAATTTGTTTTTTTGCTTAGAAAATAATAGTTATTTTAAATCTTACATTTTTGTTTGGCTGGAAAATAATTAATTTTTTAGTCTAAAGCCTGGTGCTCTGTTCAGTTTTTCATGCGGAATGCTGTCAAATCACATATATAAAAAATTTGTATGAAAAAGTCATGAAAAAATGTTGCAGAAGCAGTACTCTGTTTTTACTGTGGAAAAACATGAAATGTTTCTGGTAACATTTTATCTAAGCTGTGAAATAAAGCAAGAAGGCATTGTTTCATGCGGAATTTTTCATACAACAGCTGATCGTATGTCTTTTACTTACGTTTTCAAAACAATGATACCACACTTTAAATGTCAAATATTCCACATGAAATAATCAATGTTGCTCAACAATTTTCACAAATTTGAACAGAGTACCAGGCTTAATAAAAAAGAGTAGTTGTGCAGACTCTCATTTCTCCTTCAAGCAGGTCTACCACAAGGGTCTGTTCTTTCTCCCACACTATATTCTTTATATACCTCGGATATAAATATTCGCAGAAATCAAGAAGTAGCTTTTTATGCTGATGACAGTGCTTTCATATGCTGCGGCAAGTTATCAAACGCAATAGTCAAGAGAATACAACAGAATCTGAACGCAAGACAAAAATAAAACTCAAACTATGATATTTCCATACAACAAATCTCCAAAACGAATTCCCTCACAAAACGTGTACTTCCAAGAAAATATCATTCGTATTAGTAAAAATATTAAGTGTTTAGGTAGGTATAATCCTAGATAAAAAACTTTTATTTAAACAACATGTTAAATACATATGTGACAAGTCAATAAGCTCTGGGTGCGCACTGTATCCTTTAGAGCCAGTTTACATTAAGGGCATTGTATCAGCTACAACAGTCATGATGCAGAAGTTTCTTTACAAGAGGTACATTCATTTTACTAGGTAGTAGCGGCTCTACAACAAATACAACATTGACAAAAACAAAATTCCTTTTTATTGTTGTCTTGTGCGTTGGAAACGTCAAAAACACAAAGAGAAATAAAAGATAATTGCTCTCAATACAAATGCTTGCTTTGTTTCGCAAACGCTTGTTGTTTGTATTTTTTTTTAAATTCGTAAACAAACAAAGGAAAATACAAACAACTTTTGACATTTCCAACTACAAACCAGCTGGGCGGACGACACTACCTAATAAAATAAATCTTCCTTGCTTACGGGGTAGCAAAAGTAGCACGAACGGAATATTCATGAATCCTTTCAGTTTTTTCTCTCATTCCTGTTTCTCTCTTTCGTTTTTTGCAGTTCCATGCTTGAGCGGTGTTACCATAATGGCAGCTTTTTTTCTATATTATTCAAAAATTGTTGAAAAATTAATACGTTTAGTTTATGGCAACACTTGAAAAATAAAATTCATAAAATTCACTTTCTTGCTACAAAAGAGTCATAATGTAAACGCGTGATGACTTACGAAGATACTTCAAAAGAGAAAACAATAAAAAAGTCAGTCAATGCCCTTAATGTAAACTGGCTCTTACTAAACAGGAGATCAAGACTCAACCTAAACAACAAAATATTATTATACAAAATGTGTATTAGACCGATCTTAACTTATGGTTGCCAAGTCTAGCATGACAAAACTGCTAAAACTCATAAAAAAAACTTCAAATTATTCAGAACAAAAACTGAAAAATAATACACAACCTTCTCCGTAGATTTCCCACTGACTTACTACATTTAAATTTTGAACATAAAAAGATTGGTTCGTTTGTAAGGGACTTGACGCAGACATTTAATGAAAAATGCAGATCGTCTAATTTTAAAACTATAAGAAATTTACTAAATAATCACTAAGATTCTTTTAGAAAGAAATAATCTAAGTTGGTGATTGGTTTAGCAAATTTCATTATTACTTTTCTATAAGGTTTTTTGAAATAAACTTTTCCTTAACACTGCCTTTAAAAAAATCTTATATTTAATTAAGAAGTTTGTAATTGTTGTAGTACTTTTAAAGGCCCAATCACACTATTATACAAGTCATACAACTTGCATTAGATTTTGTAAGAAAGAAATCTAATGAAATTGTTGCGATTATCGAAAAATTCAACGTTAACATACACTTTGTGTCCACACTATCACACTTTAAGTAGAATAAAAATTGCCAGCAAACCATAAGAATCCGAAAAGAAAGAAAGAGTAAAAATAATCATTTACCATCAAAAACTTGCAGAAATGATTGATTTTGTGTACTAAACTGGTTCAGCTTAATTTATTTTAGAAACGACTATTTCTTATAGCTTTTTTTGTCTCATAAAGACCTCATAAATTTATAACTCTAAAGATACAGTGAGCTATTTTAAGGCATGCTTAGAAATATTTTCCTAGGTGGGTATTTCTAGGAGCCTTTTTTCGCAATGCTGATCTAATAGTTGGCTGAGTTATGAGCAGCAGAACAACCCTGATAAAATGAAAAATCATAGTGTTTAGAAAATTTTCTAAAAATGAATTTGAGTTTTGAGATGTCAAATTCCTTTCCGTATTACTTGACATATGCATTATATTTGCTTTCACACTATCACTCTTTTTTATAATACTTAGGTATTTAACAAGTCTTTATACTTAGTAAAGCGGGCTTAAGTAAAATTGTGTACTATTGTGCCTTATATAATTTAAGATGATATTCAATTCAATAAATAATTATAATAATAATAAAAATAATCATTCCTTCTTCATTGTGATTTTTTTTTTTTTTTTTGCTTGCAATTTGCAAAATAGCTATTTTTTCTGGTCCCTGCTATTAAGTTTAAGTGTTAACAAACGGAATAAAAAACTTTCTTCCTTCAGGAAAGGGCATGAAAATTCAAAATTTTTAAAATTCTTTGTACCTAGGTATAATAATATAAAAATAAAGGTTCGCGTTATTTTAAACTTTTCGATAAATATTTGTATTTATAAAAAAAATTACTTACTTTAGTTCATTCCGAGTTGTGACATCAAATAATAATCATTCCTTATATTGCGACGACAAATTATTTACATGTTAAGATGAAGTTTTTTTTTAAAGTTTGATAGAACTTTACATTTAAAAAAATATCAAACAAAAAATTTAATTTTAATCAAAGAAAGAAATTGTTTGCTCTAAAGACCAATATACAACAATAACATTCAAAAATGATTTCTGGTAAATGGCCAAAACTGCTGCTTTGTACTAAGCGTATTTTGGACGTTCAAATATGGGAGACTTTTTTGAGCATGTTGCCCTCAAATTAATCCAGTGACTTTGCATGGTCCACAGGAAATTATCAAGATGTGCCAGTAGCAAACAAACAAATTCTCAAAAATTGAGCCAAGTTTAAAACATCCATTATAATTACATGGTTAATTTCTAATATTAATAACTGAGTACGGTTGCAATTAATATAAAGGTAATCAGGGTACAAATTACGGCATTCGATATCGAAATTTCAATAGAATTAAAATGTAAATTTCAATCGATATCGAGTGCCGTAATTTGCCCCCAGGATTACTTGAAATTATGACATTCATAGGAATGCTAATCATTAAGCAACATCTATGGCAAGGCACATTAATTTTACAGGTAATAGCAGTTCTAAAACAACTACAACAATAAGTAAACAACATGTATTTTGTTTGTATAAAATATATTTTCAGATGTTAAATTTAAATAAAGCACAGTGGTTTGAAAAAGTTTTTTTTTTATTTCACAAAATTAGGTATCTTATAAACCACTTAATATATCTCAACGAAATTCTACAGAGGCAGAGCACAGCTGTTTCGCAGTAAATCTACGGACGGTAAGACTTCAGTAGTAGCAAATTTGTTTAAACAATTTTAAAGACAAACTATAGCAAATGGGAATAAAAGCAAATTTTATTTCACCATTTGATTAAAAACTCTTTTAGTTTTATTACTTAAAAATCTTGTAGGAATAGCCCTACAAAATGTAGCTCGAAAAAAATAATTAGAATATTATTAATCTAGACGTCATAAGCTTTCCTTTGATGTTACTTACATGCATATATTTAAGGAGCTTCCTAAACCTCGTGATTATGTCAGCTTATTTTTTATATGTAAAAACGAAAAACGTGTATAAGCACATTTTGTACCAAACTTCTTAGGTTTAACATATAAAATGAGCAAACAAAATCATGAGGAGGCGAAGCCTACAATTTGTAAATAAAAATCAGTTTCAAAAACACCACTGTAAGAAAAAAATTTTTGTAGGAAAAAAAAATAATAAGTGTAAACAAAATTTGACATCTGAAAACATAAACAAGAAAGTCAACTGATCTACTGCCACTACCTAGTATATTACTTTGCCTTGATCTATGGCTTAATTTCTAATTTTCTTCCCCGGTAATTAAAAAGTAAAAAAAACAAGAAACTCTGGCAAAAAGCTTATTTTTTTCAAAAAGCTTCAGATTTGAAGACACTTCAATACAAAACAAAATGTCAAAATTTTTACTGTTTTTCTTTTGCAACAGATGTATGCACATATGAGGGTAGTGCAATTTTTTTTTTGTTATGCTTAAGCAAATTTAATATTTCACTAAATATAATTAAAAAAAGACCAAGAAACAAAGTGTACAAATATATTTAAATAATGTTTTTATAAACTCTAATAAACCTAACCACTTAATGAAAAAAAGTACAATCACAAAATACAGGGTAGGTAGTGTAAATGTTTGTTACTTAGTGATAGTGTGGCTATGATAGGTTTGTCTCCCTACTTAAGTGTTAGATGGTGATGGAAGGTAACAAAAGAATTGTCTCATCATGAAGTAGACAACGACACAGATTTAATTTATTATTGATTGAAAATTATTTTAAGCATCAAAAGAATAAAGCGTTTAATGACCAGTTTATAAGATGTGCACACATGCATACATATGTATGTAGTACCCAACCTTGTACTACAAATCATTATCCTTTCAACATTTTACTACATACTATTTTTTAAAGTAGCTCTTAGTACAAGAGTGATGTATTTGAAGTATTTAAAATGTTTTGTAAAACTTATGTTCTTAATTCTATCTTTAGTCTATATTTGATTTTCGTTGAAAGAGGACTTTGTAAGGAAATATAAATTAATATTTAATTTTAATCCTTTTCAGGTCCACTTTGCCAAAAACAGTCTTCAGAGTTCAGTTGGAGAACAACAAACACAGATGCACGATATACCGGAACATTTTACACCACAAGATCGTAAGTCAGGTACCTATAAAATTTATTTTTTAATACACAATTAAAAATTAAAAGCTATCAAATTTAAGTCTGAAATACCTATTCGGTACGTGGGTAGATTTGTATTTTTATAGATATTCCCTTCACCACAAAAAGTGAAAAAATGGTTTATCTAAGTTTGTCTTTCCGTTTGTAATTTCTATAATATCCGTTTTCAACCCAATGAAGTATATACATTTATAATCTCATTCTTATGCATAGCGAAGTCGATTGAGTGATGTCCGTCTGTATGTCCTACGTCCGTATTAGTGTTGAAATCAAGTTTTCCAAGGCACTAGATCAGCTAGAGAAAAATGTAAATTCGCCAATCGATCAGACATAGGGTCGAAAATCAGCAAGTTCGGTCCATATCCTTCAAGGCAACGGGCCAATCACCACGCCTGCCTCTAATTTTTCCATATCAGTTGGAATAATAAAATAACTCCAATAAAAAAAAACATTAATTAAAAAAATTGGAGCTTGCCCATATTTTCCGAGTTATGGGCCTCTGAACTTTTTATAACAAGGTACGATTGTGCACCATATTTTTTATTATATCAATATGGGAATAATTTAAAAGCTTTTGATAGACCCTTAAGGAAATATTAAGGAGCCGATGAGATTTTTATGTCGAAATATTGGGAATAAAAATTAAGAATTAAATACTATTAATTATACGTTTTAATTAGCCAAAACGACTTCCGAATCAAGGATTCAAATCATTTATCATTATGTATAGTACTTAATTTTTTTCTTATTTTACTAAATTTTACATACATATATAGTAAATGGTGCTTATTATTATTATTATTTATGTCAAAACTTCAACAATCGAAATAACAAATGAGTTACGAGAAGTAGTGAAAGTAGTTTTAGGTTCTGTCCGAAAAGATTTACAACAAAATCTTTAAAAGCATTATTCTTTATTTAGCTTTGGAATATTAAATTTTCGGCCTTATTCCAGAAAACTCACAAAAATTTCAACAAATAAAAATTGTCATAGTAATTGCAATAAATCGTCTAAAAAATTTCCACAGTTTAAAAATTATGATTATTTTTCAAATTTTTAAATATAAAATATGTTATTCAGACCATTGAGGTATGGTATGTTTTTTTTTTACATATACTTTGAATGAAATAGATTCTAAAAAATTTTTTTTAATTAATCCTTATCTTTTAAAATTCAAAAATCTTCAAAAGATTTGTTAGATAAATTAACTGATTTCCAGAATACATTGAAATCTAAAATTTAACTCTGAGAATTTAAGAGTAATAGTTTTTCCATATTATTCCCTGCTAACTTTTATGTTCTTAGAAACCGAAATATGAAAATCTTAACAAAGACTTTCAGTGCTATTCTCGATCAAATGAAATGCATATTTGACAAGTCGGCAAGTTCTTATATCAATAACTTATTAATTTTTTTATATTTTAAAAATTGCCGTCTCTTGCTTTGTTTTAATGGATAAGATAAAACATATAAACATTTTTAAATCCTTATAACTATCTTGTCTGCATAGAATTGAGAAACTTTTTGAGACCTGTTCAATATGATACTATTTTTATATTAATTTTTTTTTATTATTTTTAACTCCTGTTAAATAAGTTTAAATGAGGCAAATTATTTTTTATGAAATTAAAAAGTCACACTTTTTTATCCAACCTTGCTTTAGTCTTTTAAAGAAGGCATATGTTTTTTAAAAGCGATTTTTCTACAGTTTTATATGTTTTAAAATGGTACGACATTTACACTATGCAATTTTTCATGAAACTAACATGAAATTTTTATTTGTTTGTGAAGCAGGAAGATTAGGTAATATGGTATTGCTTGAGTTTTGAGGGGATGTTACTGTTGCTAATTATTACTTTTAGATAACGCATAACGCTGTAATTTAAATAAAAAATTAAGAAAAAAATGCATCCAAAAAACTGCATATTGCAAATCTGGACTTTTTAAAATCCAGATTTGCAAAATTACAAGTCAAACTATAATTTTTTTTTTTAACTTTTGTAAAAATTCTTTCATTTACTTTATCTAAAACAAAAAATGGAATATTGGTAGTGCTTTTGTTTGCTATAAACTCACTATGTACTTTTGCTTTAACTATCATTAAGTTTATTTTGACAACCATATTTTCAAAATTATAAAATTTTAATTCAATTTTATTTTTGTTTTCTTTTTTTTATAAAATTACAAAAGACGATATGCTGCGAGTGTCGCCACAAGATTTTTTGAAATTTACACGCGGGGAATCTAAAGAAAGTACACTAGAGTTGAAAAGCAACAGCCCATGTACAGTTACATTTAAGGTATTACATTAAACAATTACAATCAAAAATAATCTTAAATAACATATTTTTATTTACCTTTTCTTAGATACAAACAACCTCACCTGAAAAATTTCGTGTTCGGCCCCGTCTTGGTATTTTAAGCCCCGGTGAAACTACTACCGTCAACATCATTTTAAAACCAGAACACAATCTCTCTGACAATGGAAAAGATAAATTTTTAATTATGTGTTTACCAGCACTTGATGTACAACCAAATACAAATGCTGATTTTTGGAAAAAAATTGATAACAATGCACCCAATATTGAACAGCATAGGCTGTGTTGCGTTTACAAAGATAGCGATAGTTCTGCAATCGCGACTATGGGTAATGGGTACACTGCTAGTTCTGGTGATAAGAAACAGGAAGTTTCAATGAAGGTAAAAATTGTAGTCAACGAAAGTTTTGCTTTGTTGTTGTTGTTATAACAGCTCTGCTGCTGTCGAGAGTTTTTTCCTGAAAATATATAAAAATTTAGTCACGTATATAATTGTCACCAGATGGTACTTGGAGCTGGAGAAATTGCTCAACTAAATTCGTGGACCTATTGGGACAGTTAAATAAATGCACTGTGTTGTGAGGTCTTTGCAGACAGGCTGGGTTTAAAGTGTCAGGAGCTATTCGTTCATGATAACAGTTGAGTGTGTTGCACCAACTGGCTCTTAGTTGTGCTATAACTAACCTCGTAAAAGCCTCTCATTTTCTGAAATAACGGCGGGTGTCCATTCAGGATTACTTGAGACAGCTCATCAGGAAACCTTTATCCAAATTTTTAGAAAAGCCAAAAACATTTCCCTTAAGTATAAAAACTTCAAAAACAACATGAGAGTTATTTAAGAATACAGAAATGTTAAGGCTTTGACAAAAATTAGCAACAAACCACGTTTTTATTTTTGCTTACATACCCTTCTGCGTCTGAAAGTATTTTAGTTTTCTTAGGAGCAATGCTATCGCATCTCTTATAGGCTATTTTATTCTTAATATATATATATATATATACTAATATGCATCTTTTTTAAGTAATATTGACAATTTTTTTCTTTTTCAGTCCCCTGAAACAAAACGATTGGAAAAACAATTAAGAAACACACAAATACTGCAACTTGCCACGCTGTTGATTGTTCTAATACTATCTGCAGCTGTCATTTATTTATTAAAACTACAATTGTGTACCGATGAGGGCTGCTTTAACAGTGCTGACTTTGGCACATGTGCCAAAGGAAAAGCTGAGCTATAATATTTACTTTCGAAATGCAGTTTGACCAAAAAACGCCTTCTTAATGCCGCTGCAGCTGCCACAACCAAATGTCATAATATAAAAACTATTAACTTACACAAAATAATCAAAGAATGTCAATGTCCGGATGGTTACATAGCCAGTCGAATGATGGAAGATGAAAATGGTAACAGTGGCATGTCAATGGAAAGCATATACAATTTTGACACCAATTGTAAGAAAGATGGTGGTGTTTTGGGAGGCGGTTATTTGCTTGGTCTTATCGCATTCGCACGTAAATTTGCCCGTTGTATTCTAACGCTGACAATGCTCATATGCATCGTTTGTGTAACATTTTATTTTTGTTCTATGTATCACGAATCAACCTCGGCCATAACAACGACCAATGCTTTGGTACATATTAACGAAGCTGAGTATACAATAACATCATTAACTTGGGATTCGCCTTAATCTATATTTCAAGTTTAATATTTAAAGTAGTATAACAATACAGGGCAATAAATAAATATTAAGTAATTTAGAAAAGCAAAATACTTTAGTCACTGTTGGACACATATACACTATGTTGTGTATGTTTAAATTGAAGTTCTGCAGTTTAGTTTGTAATTATTCCTTTACAATGTAAAAGTTTCACATTGTTCAATTCAAATGTATGTACCAATTATAAATAAAACTTTATTTTTTACTCGTTTTCATAATGCTATGTTTATTATAAATAAAAATTACAATGTAGTACTTCTGCCTACTTCTGGATATAATTTTTTTATTTACTTTACTCCTACCTAAAACTTTATATTTCACCGATTTGAAAAATTATTTTTTTTTTCGGCTAAACAATTTTTTTAGTAACTAAAAAAGTATAAGATCATTATTTAAAATTGTATATTAAGAAATAAATTACAAACTGTGTTGAAAAATATTGATTATGTTTTCGTTTATATTAAATTAATAAAAATCAAACAATTTAAAAAAAAAATGTTTTATATTTTGTTTTTTCCCCACGAAATTGGTTTTCAACACATGCCTGAATATTTACAAATATAACCAAATATTAAATTGTAGTGTTCGATGAAAACCACATTCTTTTAAATAACTTTCTATTGAATCCAAGCGTCGGGAAAGTAAGCCGAATACTCGTCTTTTGTTCTAATAAAACAAACAAAAATCAACGGCTTTCAAAACAGTTCATTATCGGAGATCCAATTTCTGACGGATGCTGTCGCGATAAAAGCAGTGATTGAAGTATCTGTAGTGAGCTATGTGTAAATCTAACCAAAAGAACTTTTTCTCGGGAAGACATGAGATTCCTAACTTGAACTTTCTTGTTTATCTCGTCCTATCAAAAGCGGTAAAATACTCGGCAGCCGCTGACAGGTATAATTTGTTTTCTCCCAGCTGTCTAATAACACTCCTTTTTCATCTAAAGGTGTGCGCCTTTATTCAAAGGTATCATGTATATTGTAATGCGTTTTTCATAGTTTCAAATATTTACCAATACAACGCTAAAATATTTTACATTAATATCTAACTTTTATTTGCGAGTTTAACTCTTAAGTTTAATGTATAGGAATCCGAAGTTTTTCTTCTACGACTATGACTCATATTGATTTGTTTTAACACTAGTCCATTTTTAACCGACTTCATCTGTATTTTGTAATACTTTTTATTTTTTTAACTGAAAGGTGGTGATTACAGATTAGTCCCATTTTAAAACCTATAGGGTGTCCCCCATATAAAACCAGATCTACATTTCTGTTGAACCATAGCAGACATCCGTAAATTTTTTTATCAAAGTTGGTATCACTATAGCTTCCAATAACTGAAAGTAATAAAAAAATACGTAACGCATATGAACTTATATGGCCCTAAACCATTATGGGCACACTTGATAATTACACAGAATATTTAAAAATTAAAGGATGTACCTTTATGTATGTTTATTTTATATTCTATGACCCTCTACCCGTCTGACTATTTCGGAGACAGTTTTTTGTAAGAAATAAGGAATTTATATTTGTATAATTTATTTTTAAAATTTAAAAGGTTCATGCACAAATAGCGCAAATAAAGTATAATTATTTACAATTTTTTTGCGTTCAAAATTTATACTTCAAATAACAAAAGGTGCTACAAAATTTATTTTTAGTCAATTTTATTATTTCATCAAAAGAAAAAAATTAGGGCAAAAAATAAACTTAAAATTTAGATAGAATAATTTCTAAGTACTTATTTCAATATTTTGAAACAAAAAACATAGACAATTTATATAGCAGTAAGTGCTGTAATTACAAAAAAAAAAAAAAAATAACGAAGATAGAAAACATATTTATATAATAGTAAAATACAAGTTGAAAACAAAGAAAAAATACTTAACACAAAAACAGTTGGGTTTATTGAGAAAGGAAAACAAATTACAAGTTCAATTTTAATTGAACATTGTTTGTATGACAAATTACAAAATAATTTTAAGAGTTAATAGGGAATCTTTAATAGGTAAAAAAGGAAATATGATACTAGAGATATAAATGTACGAATAAATCAATCTTTAATCGAATTTAAGTTTAAATTTATAAATAGGATTAATGTGCTGTTTCTGTATTACAGGCGATCTACTCGTCTGAAAAAATTTTATGAAAAGTACTCAGTTTTTTGAGTTTTCATAAAAAATTTCTAGTCGCGTTGATCGCCTTTAATAAGAAACAGCACATAAGTGATTTTTGTATTAGGGTGAAAGGAAAACAAAGTAAAATTTAAAGGGTGTAACTACTAGTTGCAGTGTGTTGACTACCAAGTGTTTCTTATTTTTTATGAGTTTAAGTAAAATTATTTTTTCTTGCGACCTCTTTTAGTTGGCGGTTGTTCTGCGGATTTTGAATCTTCCTTTTTCTGATCTGGCACATTTGTTGTAATATCATCCTCTGATGTCTTATCACCATTCGTTGTTGCTTTAGTTTCTGCTTCCACGACCGGTTCTGGTGACTTATTTTCTTGCTTTTCAGTTTTTACTACATTTTTAGTAGAAACATCTTTAGCGGAATTTTTCTTTCCTTTTGCATCTGCATTTCCTTTATCCTTTAAATCTTCCCTAGCGGGTGGAACTTCCTCTTCCACCAAAAATATGCTATGTTGACCTCCACTTGCCGCTCTTATAATACGTTTACCTTCCGTCTGTTTGCTCACAATTAAAACTGGCTCCAAAGCATCATCTTCCGAGCCCGTGCCTAATTGATAGTTAGAACCCATACCCCAAGAATACAATTTCCCATCATGAGTAAGAGCAAACGATTGCGATTCGCCGCAACAAACACTGATTATATTTTTACCTTCCAAAGCAGTTATGAGCTGCAAGTCGGTTACATCTTGTTGTACGGATCCCAAGCCAAGGCGACCATAATCACTCCTCCCAACTACATACACCGAACCATCATCCTTCAATACTAAAGTGTGATGTTGGCCACCAGCGATTTGTTTAATATTTTCAAATTTTGTGTTAATGGGATTGATAATAGTGATCATGTCATTGGAGTAGGCTAATTGTTTAAAATTATTCAAACCAAAAGCCCAGATTTTGCCAGTCTGTGATTCTCTTAAAAACGTACAATAGTTGGTTGCCCAGATTGCTTCTATGGGTTTGCCGCGTTTTACTGTTACCAAACCGGGCCTCAACAGTTCAGTTTTTCCTCTGCGTCCCTCTCCAGAGGCTGTCCTTAAGGAAACTCTTCCAAGTTGTCCTTGTTCAGCACATCCGACGGTATACACTTTTCCTTGACAAGTTAAAATAACTAAATGATCGGCTCCAGAGGCAATATCACAGCATGTCAAGCCAGGTAAAACATCAATAGGCAAACGTTTGTTGCCTTCCAAGGTAAGGCCCATATTACCGTGTGAATCGCGAAATGAGCCCCAAGCAAGAACTCTTCCGTCTTCTAATAAACATGCAGAATGTGAATCGCCCGCTGAGATCTTAAGCACTTTTCCAGGTAGTTCTACGATTCGAGGCTCAAATTCCGACCCTTCTTCACCGCTATCACGACCGAGAGCGCCTTCATCATTGCACCCAAATGAGTAAACGAGGCCATCAAGTGTCAATAGTAAACTGTGTACTCCGCCTGCTTCGACATCTACCACATTGGTGACGTTATCGATTAATGCGGGTCTTTTTCTTTCCAATTTAGAAGCGTCATCCCCCAAGCCCAACTGCCCCATGTCTCCCTGGCCACAAACTAAAACTCTCCCCACAACATTCGGTCTCTGTGGCAAAGGTAACTGAAATGATACACGTTGCATCTTTGATTTTGGCGCATTCGATTCGTTCTTGTTATTGTTGTCATCATCGGGTTCAGCTTTTCTCCTTATCGCAAGACGTGGCATTTCAGAAGTCCTTTTTAAAAGAGAAGAAGAAAATACAAAAGGTGCCAATTTTGTAAATTAATTTATCATGATGTATTTACCAATATTTGTGACCGTTCTTCCTTTTTTTATTGTAGTTCACGAGAAAATTTTGTAGTTATTTTTAGATTGCATTTACTCTTCTATGCAATATGTTTGTAATCTAACTTCTCAAGATTGACACTTTAATAAACCACTTTATGGAAATAATATGTTCTCAGTTATTTCAATCTTTTCTGCTTTTTTACCTGATTTTTGGGATATGTCGTGCGCGGGAAAAAGACCGGTGAACAAAATGTGCAGAAAGAATGCAGCTGTCGTTTAATGTAAACGAATGATGCCAGATGACTGCAAAACCACAAAAATTCGTTCTGCAACATGAGCGTAGCCAAGGCACATTATAAGAGGAGTATGAAAGGCGAATTCACTGTTTCCTATTAGACTGTGTCAAAAAACCAGAAGAAAAATAAAAATTATCTATCTGAGAATGTTTGTGATCTTGTTACATTTTTTATTTTTCTTCCGTTGAACCAAAAAAGTAAAGTCAAACCGAAATAAAACCTAAAACAAAATTTCAACAATACCAGGGCGAATTGATATTTAGGTGGTATCATTAGCATGAGGTACTGTTCGAATGAATGTCAAAGTTTGTTTCGTTTTTTTTTCAATTCGGATTGTTTTTCGTCTTTCTTGTTTATTTTATTTGTTTATATATATTACACACTCTCGATCAAATAATTAGAACCACTTAAATTGCTGTTTTTAGTATACCATATCTTCCTTTACCCATACACTGCACAATGATATTGAGTACTCTATTGACTTAATAATTGTCGTTTTTATCCACACTACTATATAAGTGTATCAATATTTTTAATCGAAAATGGCGCAATTCTTTTTTTGCATTTTCATATGCATGCATTAAAAGTAAACAAAACCATATATACGAGGGCTGCTCTAGATATTTCTGGCCTAATAGTGAAAATGCGAATATTTATAATCAAAAATGGTTTTATTGTTTTTCAAAGTATTCTCCAGCATGATTTATACACTTCTGCATGCGCTCAAACCAGTTGTCAAAGCACTTTTTCCACTCCGATTGAGACACTTCTAAAACATGGTTTTTGAACACTTCAACAGCTTCTTCTGGCGATGAAAATCGTTGACCACGCATTTTTTTCTTGATGTGCGGAAACAAGAAGAAGTCATTAGGTTCCAAGTCAGGGCTGTACGGCGGATGACCCATTAATTCGACGTTTTGGCTGGTCAAAAACGCTCTGGTTTGAGCCGATGTGTGAGAGCTTGCATTGTCATGGTGAACAATGATTCGTCTTCTCTTGTTGGTTTTTCGAATTTCTCCGATAACTTCAGGCAAACAAATTGTAGTGTACCACTCAGAAGTGACCGTCCTATATTGCTCAAGCGGACCAGTCGCCACATGACCAGTTTTGCCGAAGAAACAGGCGACCATTTGCTTCGAAGTGCTTCTTCCACGAACAACTTTCGTTGGATTTTGCTCGTCTTTGAAGACCCCCACGGTCGATAGTTGTTTCGTTTCGGGCTCATACGCATAGATCCATGATTCGTCACCTATTACGATCTTATAAACGTCTTTTAAAGCACCGCAATCGTATTTTTGCAACATTTCTTTGCACCAATCGACACGAGCGTTTTTTCGAGCGACTTTCAAATTGTGCGGGATCCAACGAGAACAAACCTTTTTTACGGCCAGGTGTTCATGCAGTATCGAATGTATGCTGTGTGAAGAAATGTCCAAGGATGTCTCTGTCTCTTGGTATATCGCATGTCGATCTTGCATTATGAGATCACGCACGGCATCAATGTTCTCTGGCACAACAGCCGTTTTTGGACGACCTTCACGGAATTCGTCTTTGAGCGAGCTTCGGCCACGATTAAATTCATTATACCAATTTTTCACAGTACTATAGGATGGTGCTTCATCGCCATACAAAGATTTAAGTTCATCAATGCACTCTTGTCGTGATAATCCACGTCGAAAGTTGTGAAAAATGATGGCACGAAAATGTTCACGAGTTAATTCCATTTTTTTCTATATTAATTTTTTCAACTCACTGTAAAAACACAAATAAGGGTCGTACGTCAAAACGTTTTGAGTACGATTATGCTTAAAAATGACAAACTTTCCAATGGAAATGTCAGATTGCACTTGGCAGCACTCACTGTTGCCAGGCCAGAAATATATATAGCAGCCCTCGTATATACTTTTTCAAATCATAAAGTTATTTTTAAATAAAAATATAAAAAAATTCGGCATTAAATAATTTAAATAATGTTTAGTTTAGTTTTTAACAATTACTTTAGCAACACTTACAGAAAATTGTACAATATTTGTTTATTTTCATCTATTGGGTTTAACCCTTACAGATTAGATTAAAAAATAACTAAATTTATAATTATTGTAATCAGTTACAAAATAATGTAAATTATAACTCTATTCGATTACACACCGAATTACAAAAAGTAACGCACCTAGTCATCGGTTCGTTTTGTCCATAATTTGTTCTTTATAGGTCGTTTCAAATAATTAATTTCCCCTGAAAGATCGGCAGGGAGCATGAATCACATTACAAAATATTATTTTTTGAGCAAATTAAATTTAAAGGTTTTTTGATTTTGTTTAATATGTTGGCACAGTACTAATATAATATACACATTGGTAATTTTATTGTACAATATCAATTGTTGCAAAATTATATTGGAATGTATGGGTACCTTAAAGAGCTAAATTTTACTTACAAACAAGCATTCAACTTCTTCCTAACTTACTGTCAAAATTTGATTTTTCATTACTAATCGTTGACGCAGAGCTATTTAAGTTTGCACTATACATGCGCTTAGAGTAATAATTTAGGTTTGGGTTTAGGTTTAGGGTTTAGATGATTAAGTTAAGCCTTTCAAGTTTAACTGCATTCACTCCGTCAAACTTGCTTATAGTTTCTCTTTTACGTCGACTGTTTCAGTTTACGTTATAGTAAGTTTTGAATTATTTTCGTTTTATTTCTTAAAATATTTGATGTCTTTTTAAATATACTCTGCCACAATTTATAACTTTTTATTGAATATATAATATAATGTAGTAAATAAATAAATGAAAGAGTGAAATACGTTTGTGCATAAAAGTAGTATGTATAATAATATGTTCCGATTCATATCCATGAAGTCATCTTAAATATGAATTTTGCAAATAAGCGAAATTATTAATTTGATGATGACATTTTGTAAATATAATTGCGCGCAGCGTTTGTTATAGCTGTCAATTGAAATCAATTAAAAAGCAGCATTTGTGAACATGTTAAAACAAAAACTCGATCGTGTTCAATTAATTAATAGAAGGTAACTATTTTTTCACTTGTCATTTATTCTTCTTCGATTGTCAAAAGTCATAATTTTCTATTGTACTTCTTTGTTTTTGACAGCTGAAGATGATTTGTACAAAAACAAAATTTATATACAAGGCATATTGAATCAATCAATGAATCATCATGTGCCTTGTTTATATATTTCTTTCGTAGTGTGGTTGTTTACCTGTTATGAATTCGCCTTGATCTTGTGGCTACAGATAATAACTTTTTTTGCAACTCTGAACCAAAAAAATAAATTATTGTTTGTTTTCTTTTCATGTGTCTTGTTTTCTTTTGTTTATAATGCAGCTGCTGTTCAAATTTAAATTATAAATGATTTTCATCTAATTATTTTAAGAACATTACTTATTAATGTGCTGAGTTGGTGGTAATGAGTGATTCCGATGACACCGACATACTTCTTTTGATACCACCTAATTATTTCTTGACCAACGCAGAGGAAGAATTTCTGTATGAAGATTTGAAGCTGTTACAAAGGCGACAATTTAGTAGTTTGCAGGAGTTAGAGTCATTGGAATTTCTTTATAAACAAAAAAAGCATAATAGAGATTTGACAAATTATTTCGAGGCAATGGATTTGGCTGCTTGCAAAAATTTAGATGCGTTGGCTATGGCTCCTCCCTTGGCACAATTGTCGACAGATTTATATAATTATTTGCCACCGACAAGAAAAGCTGAGCTTAATCATATTAATGCTAGACTTCACAGTATGGAAAAAGAAGATATAGCTTACGGAGAAAGCCCGTCCGACATTTCGAGTATTTCTATAAGTACGGTGCGTTCTCAATTTGGCCCTAGTAAAGCAAATAGAGAACCTGTAGGTATGATCCACTCAACGCCCAAGTATATGAGTTCATCCTTTAAAGAACAACAGCCATTTAAAAAACTAAACTGTGCTGATAAGGAAGCATTGTCAGACACATCATGTATTTCTGCAAATGCATTAAAAACCCAATTTAAACCTGGTAAAGAAAACAGAGAATATGCAGGTATAGGTCACTCAACGCCTAAATACACAAGTTTACCTTTTGTAGAACAATCACCCACAAAGGAAACTAAAAATTGTGATAAAGAAGTAATTTCAGAGATCGATAATTTTCTTAACGATGGAATGGCGCTAAGCAACAACTATATGCCGGAACGACACAGTGGTGATTATCGATTGGAGCAGCAACTACCACAAAATCAATGTTCTTTTTTAAACGAAAATAGCCAAACACAAGCAACTTCTTTACCAACATCAAAACAAATATTACATATGGAAAACACCCAAATATCAAGTTGTTACCAAATGTCTAAGGCTGATAGCAATCTTATAAGTTTAAGTGAAATTTGGGGTAAAAGCGGCAACGCTACTGCAATACCGTTGTCTTCACAATCGAGTCTAAAAGAAGAACATTTAAGGAGGCAACATTTGGAGAAAACTGTAAGACAGCTACAAGTACAGTTACTAGAATATCAACAGAGACTGTCGGTTGCAATAGAAGTGGATCGTACAAAAGATAACGCATTAAATAACGCTCAAATGGAAATTAAAAGGTAATTGGGTAAATGACAATTTTTTTTACGTTCCAATTCTATTACTTTTTTATCTCTTGCAAATAAGTTGGAGAAATGTTATCAATACAAAAATTTATTATTTAAAATCGTTTTTCTGTTAATCTACTTTAGTTGTGCTTGATTTCTTAAAATATATGAATTTGTTGAATTTTCTATACAAAATTTGCGCAGAATCCATTGATGAGCTATATAAGCAGTAGCAGATGACCACAGTAATACATATAATTTTTTTAGTTTTCAAAAATTAATATTTAATGAGAATATCGTGAACATAAAAGGGAGAAATAAATTTGTACACGTTTCTCATTTAGTTTCATTTATTAAAATTAATAGTACAATTTTCATTGGGAATATTATTCTAATTAATACTGTTCTATTATTTTTTAATGCTATGAATACTCTATTATAGTTTAACTCAGGAATTACATTACATACGTAAAAGTCTTCAAGAGTCCGAGCAACAACGCAAGATTAACGATGAAAAACTGGAAACTATACAAAGAGAATTATCTCAAGCAGTTAGTTTAGCAAGTAAATTTCAAGAAAAAACTGAAAAGTTAGAACAAGAAATGTCTAATTGCTCAAGGTAAACAAACACCCATTCATATTTCGTAGCTATTTTTGAAACAATGTTTCTATTGTTTTTTTTTTTAGAGACGCCAACGAATCCTGTAAGCAATATAAGCTAAAAATTGAAGAATTGGAAATAAAAGCACACACATGTAAAAGATCTGAGGAACTAGCTGTAAACGAATTACAAAAATTACGAGATAAATATGCAAAGTCCGAACATTTGTATGAAAAGGTATAAATGTATTTTTTTAATTATATTTTTTTATTAAACCAAAATTATCTAAAACGAACTTTCTTTATTGCAGAGTAAGCTTAGATGTGAGGAATTAGAAAAGGAAAATTCTAATTTAAAACAACAGAAAGATATGTTGCAGGAATACCATCAAAAACAAAAAAATAGAGCTGAAAACTTGGATGCACAACGGAGATCTCTTCAGGAATCTTTAGCGAATTCAACAGAAAATGAGGTAAATAATTAATATCTAAAATTTTGTCAGGGTCAACCACCGAACTGTTATATGTTTCGCGACCTAGATTTCTCTAATATAACAAATCTAAAAGCAAAAGAGTTAAATATGGGCATTTCCACAGAAATTTTAACCGCAGCCAAAAAAATTCAAAGTACATAAAATTATGTTGTTTATCTTATTTTTATAGGAAATCTGTTTAATTTACCTAATATAAAACAAACTTATATTTATTCATAACATACTTTGAAATATTCAAACGCAAAGTCGAACAAGCACGAAAATTCCGTTTTGAACATTTCTATTGCTCGTTTTGTTTTAATTTATGTTTCTACTAAGTGGCGTTATATATTAACATTTGTTCTTTTTAATTTCTTGTTTGTAAATTAAGAAAACAATAAAAATAAAAAAAAATTTTGAAAAACTAACATCAGAATCGTAATAAGAGACTACGATGAAGTAAATAATTTTGTCGCACTAAACCTTAAAGGATGATAAAACAAAATTCCAAAACTATAAATTAAAAAAACGTGCACACATATTGTACACATTAAAAATCATTTATAATCATCTACTGCATGCGACAGTAATTAAAATTAAATAAAAATAAATTACTAAATATTTTTAAATCAAATAAAAACTATTATTTAGATTCGTCAATGCAACACTTTTTAAAATAAGTCGCATTAAAATATTCCATCAAGTTTCGCAGAAAACAGTGTTTAAAGAGTTCGCTTTTAAAGCGACTTCTCTTTTTGTCGCATGCGAATGCCTTGGTTTTTTAATTATCTTGAAAAGAAACAGTTACCTAAAATTAATCTTGCCACCAATTATATACTCAAGAGCTATAAGTGTAGCCTTTTTTCAAAATAAAAAAAATATTTTGACATATGCTTTTTTGACTTTGAATGCGTACGAATGTCAAATTCGACATTGGAGAAATGCCCATATCATTATCAGATAAATTTCCCTATTCAAAAGAAAACACAAATAAACAACATCTCACTCGATACTTAGTTGCGGATATTTTGCAGACAAACCATGTAGGTATCGCACTTTATCATTGTAGTTTGTTTTTGTAGTTGAAGAATCGACATGATGTTAATCTTCGATGATCTTCTCATAAAGGCAAAAGCTAAATTCGTAGACTACAGCTCTGTTAAAAAAAACTTAACACGACTTTAAACATTGTCAAAGTAAATTAATTGTTAATCCAAGGCCAGAAATAACAAAATTATTTACTACACTTTCTGAGAAGTTGAAAATTGTGTGGTTAAAAATTTGGTCTCGGCAATAAACGATGTAGATCAATTGACCTGTGCAATGGATGTGCATTGACACCACTTCGTGAATTTTGTTGTACAAAATGTTGTTATTTGTTCAACAGAAAGAACTACATCGATCATTTCTTTTTTGTTATTTAGAAATGAATTGCACTGCCAAAAGCCTGAAAGGTTTTCAGTTAAAATCGAATTTAAAAATCACCAACTAACCTAGATAAAAATATTAACAACCCTATATATTTAAGTGTTGTAAACACAAAAAAAAACCTCTAAAGATAAAACTTTAATACCAACCACAATGACTAAAAGTTCTGCTCAAGGCCACAGCAGTGGATAAAAATTTCCATTTTTAATTTAATTTCAAAGTGTTACCATCTTCAAGCTTAACGTATTAATGCCATTTTCATCTTGCGGCTTAGTAACTAATCCTAAAAGTCCATAATCTGAGAGTATAATTACAAAATTTTTTTTGTATTTAATAACAACAAATAACCATAAGCAAGTGAGTAATTTAAAGCAGTGCACCACATTTAATAGAAACCCCATCATTATCGAAAAGATGCAGCTCAACAAAAAACAAATTTCGATTTTGATTTATTTTATATGTAATGATTTGAATGTCATAACCTGTTCACGAATACACCCACAAGTAAGTGTTAGCTAAGCAAACATTATAATTGATATCTGTAAGAAGTTGGGTTTAACAAATTGCACAAACCACTACAGCAAAATAATAAAGAAAAAGCCCTTGCCAGGTTATAGAATTTCTTCTGTTATGAGCTTTGATTAAGTATTTTGTATTCAAAAATTTTCAGCTAGTAGACACAGGCCAAAAATGATTGCACTACAGAGAACCCAGACAGACTACAATCTTCCTGCATACCAAGCTTTACAGTCCTTGTAAATATAAAAGAGCTGCACACAATGTTTTAAAAGTTCTATGTTCTAGTGTACACTACTTCCAAACACAGAATTTCATTGTAAATATAAATATCAAAACAAGCTTAACAAAGCATGGCTCTCACTAAAACAAAACAAGCACCATTCGAAAAGTTTCTCTTAACAGCTTTGTTAGTGCTTGTGTTTTAAAACAGAGTAGAACATCAAAACAAAAGGCGAAAATGAAGTAAAAAAACGGTAAATCATAGTAGAAACATCGAGTGCACTAGAACATATACAAAAAATGCTCACGAAAATAAAGCAGTGTTGTTAAATAATGGGATTTAAGGCTGTTGAAAGAAAATACTTTTATATAAAGAAATGATATGCAAACATACAAATATGTTTTTTTTATTACAGGCTGTTTCAATGTTATATTTTTAATATGAAAATATGGAACTTCTGATAAAAATATAATTTTTTAAAAAATATTTTTGGAAAAGGATAAATACTGAACCACGTGTTATTAATTTTAAATCCTTACTACCTATTAATTGCTGAACTCTTTAAAAACTTTTGTGTAGAACTTATGAAAAATATATTGTTTATTCTGATCGAATACAGGAAAAACTTTATTTTTTAATTTTTATTGCTATTCGTTTTTCTGAAAACCCAGAAATGTAAAAGACAATGGCCCAAATTCATCGTTATAGAATAAAGTCGACTCTTGCTAATGTATACTCTAAAATAAAAAGCTCTTATTATCTTTTTTACTTTCATAGTCAAGAATAAAGTATACTTTAAGTTTAGCCACCTTCCACTGGGTGTCAACTGTAATTTGATAAATGTTTTCATACAATTTCTGAACAAACATTAAAAAAGTAACCTTGTTTTTATTTTGTTCACTTTGGTATAAAAATCAGATAGAGAGTATTGTGTTCTTAAACCAAATAAAATAATTTTGGAAAAATAAGTTAAAAACAGCTTTAGGTAGTTTTAAAATTTAGAGTTGACTTTCTCGCCATAAGTATTTTTAAATTGTCTATGATTGAGTTAGAGTCGACTCTAAAGTAAAACCGACTAAAAGTATACTTTATTTTAACTATGAATATGGGCCAATTTTACTATCATAGGTATATTTAATATAAAAATATTAAAATTTTTTGGAAAATATAATTTAATTAAAATTTTAAATACAACAGAAATTATAATGGGTTTTCCCCTATTTTGGGCGTTATCAAATTTTAAAGTTGACGACACTGTAGCTAGGACGTTTTATTTTGATATTTTTCATATTAAAATTTCTCTTTAGCCGAATTCTGCTATCAAAAACTTCAAGCCTGTTTTGAATGTTCTACTTCAGTTTTGATATTCTATATCATTTTTTTCTAGTTCTGTTTTGTTTTGTTTCAATGTTGTTCTAAAACACTTTTGTTCTCTAATTCTCTATTTTGGTAGCAAAGCAAAACATTTGTGTTTGGAAGTATGTGTTTGAAAATGAGAGTGTTCTATACACACACTACTTGAAATTTACGTGATTGCTTATAAGACATTTTTCTTATGCTTGTGCAGCCCTTTAGTAAATATAAATAGTATGAAGCTCTGCGGCGTATAATTAATAAATTGGAAAACGTTGAATTACGTTCTAACAGAGTTTGAAGAAATAAGTGTAAATTGTTCTAGAAGTTTTAAATAAACAAGATTACATAATTCTTGAAAAAAACCCGACTTTAAAATACATTTCGTCTGTTTGTCTATTACGGGACACCCTTATATTCCATCTCCAAACTTTATACTTGTTATAGCGGACTTAACACTACAGCTCCTTGTTAATTTCAAAATTTTTTTATTTGCTGTTCAAATTGCATCAACTATTGCAATACCCTTTAATTTATAATTAAAATTTTTCACTTCTTTTTATACAAAACACGGCAAATTACATCAATTTTAAAACACCCTTTAATTTCTAAACTCAAATTATAAACTTGTTCTATAGCGGACTATAACGGTTTAAAAGTTTGGCCACATACATCAAATTATATCAACTACTAGGACGTCCTTTAATTTCCAAATCTAAATTTTATACTAGTTATTATAGCAGAGTTAGCAATACAAGTTCTTTGTATAATTTTGAATATTAATACTTGTTGCTATGACGGATACAGCAATCAACATTCTGTCCAATTAGCAAGAGTTTGTCCTTAACGGTTCAACGCGTATGAGTAATATTATATAATGATATTGCTCATGCGAAGTACATCCATTTCAAAAAAATAAATTCCACCTTCCATACTTTTACGGTTTTCGGTTTTAATAAAAAAATTATTATTATTATTATTATTACTCTTTATTAGATCAACAATAAACTACCTTTCGAATGTAAAAAAAAATTAAGGGCCACTAGCTGCTAAGAGTTTCGGCCTTTACGTAAGTTACAAATTGAGATGAAATGAAATAAAAACGATAGACAACCAAGCGCCAACTTACAGTCCCTTACAGACCTGACGCAAAACTACCGGGAATTTGTTTATAATTTTTGGAACATGTGGTCTCTACAGCGTATGAAAATATAATCAATGAATAGATTTTATCATTTTTATAACCTTCAAGGATTTTCAGGACACGCACGTCTGACGCGCACAATTGATGCACTCAATAATATTTTTAACTAAAACACATTTGTATTGCATGAAAAGATTTCAATTAGTTTCAAATTTTAACATTTATAATTTTTTTTAGTTTCTTTTAGTTATTTGTAAACGATTAATACTTTTGTCATTAAAGACACAACTTAATTTTACGGCTCATTATGCTAAAATTGAAATGTGACTGAAGAGTTTCACAATAATTAAAGTAACGGTAAATTAAATAGAAGAGAAATATTAGAAGCAAATATAGAAAACAATCAGCACAAACAACGCGTGCCAGTCTATTTCACATTAAGCAAACAGAAGTGAAAATATTGAGACCGAAACCCACCCGCACAATCGATGCATCACGGTCTTAAAGGGGTATGATAATTTACATGGAAGTTTTTGTTTGTTGGCAAAAGGTGTACACTGAACAGATGCAAGCGGGGTAAGCAAAATGGCATGGTATGAATTTTAAGGGTAATGACATGAAAAAATTAGAGGTAGGCGTGGTGTTTTGCCTGCTGCCTCAAAGGACATGGACCGATCATGCCGATTTGCAATAGCACCTCTTTCAA
This sequence comes from Gymnosoma rotundatum, assembly GCA_916610165.2. Classification (NCBI taxonomy): domain Eukaryota; kingdom Metazoa; phylum Arthropoda; class Insecta; order Diptera; family Tachinidae; genus Gymnosoma; species Gymnosoma rotundatum. Next base: position 52,580,943 of record OU744338.1, read on the forward strand.
TTGACATATTTTTTTTATGAAATCACGTTTGCCTCAGCAAACACGGACAGTCGGGCATCACTCAATCGACTTAAAATAAAGCCAGAATATACATATATACTTTATGGGTTCGGAAATGAATATTGTAAAAATTACACAAATAGTTGAGTAAATTGATTTCTAATGTTATATATTAGTGTTTATAATTATTTTTCTTATATACAGATATGGTTTTAATTCCGTATTAACGATTCCGATCGATTTTGTTTAACCTTCTTCAGATTCCGATCGATTTTGATTATTTTAAAAAAATGCATAAACTCCAACTTCTTATTTAAATGTGGCAATATGGTACACACCAAAGTAAACAACAAGGCTAATCTAAATAAGGACATATAATAAAAGTAAATTTGAAATCCCCAAATAACAAAATTTCAAAGAAACTATTAGGCATGTCACAGAACTCAATTCCGATCGCAAGTGGTTTTAATTCCGCAAATTGGTTCTTCAGAAAACAAAAAATTTTTTAGGAATGAAACCACTTTTAAATTTCAAAGTGGAGTTTAGTTTCTTTAAAATTTCGTTATTTGCGGTTTGCAAATTTACTTTTATTATGTGTCCTTATTTAGATTAGCCTTATTGTTTATTTGGTGTGCGCAATATAGCCACATTTAAATAAAAATGTGGAGTTTAAGCATTTTTTTTACAAATACGCAAAATCGATCGTAGTCTGAAGAAGGTAAAACTAAATCGATCGGAATTGTTAATACGGAATCAAAACCATTTCATTTGTGATATACCTATATATTCCACTTTGAAATTTAAAAGTGGTTTCATTCCAAAAAAAATTTTTCGTTTTTCGTTTTCTGCAGAACCAATTTACGGAATTGAAACCACTTTCGATCGGAATTGAGTTCTGTGACATGCCTGATATTTTAAGCATATTATTATGGAAAATTTTTTCATTAGGATATACATTTAATAAAGAATTTACTTCTAATCTTTTAATTATTTCATATGGTCCCTTATATGAGCTTTGGTTTTTCTTTCTAAATTCTTATTTTACTAATGCTATGTCTCCTATATGGAAATTGCTTTCATTTGTATTTTTATCATATATTATTTTTGATTTCATTTTTACAATATTTATAAGTTCTTTGGTATGTTCCAATGATTTTCTTAATCTTATCTTTATTTAATTATCATAGTTTTTAATACTATGACATTTATTTTTGTTTTGTTTTTTATCTGCTGACAATGCTGCTAATTTACCATAAATTAATATATACGGTGAATAATTATTATTTATATGTGGTGCTGTATTATATGCAAAAGTATAATATGGAATATATTTATCCCATTCATAATCAGTTCCAGTGAGCTATGGATTGATGATGGTATGGTGCTGAGAATTGCTGAACCAATTTATAAACATTTTTTAATAGCTCGTTTTTAATTCTGTACCTCTGTCAGATTATAAAATTTTAAAACATCCATACTTCAAAATAAATTGTTTAACTAAAGTTTTAGCTATAGTTTTTGCATCTTTTTTCTCAATTGGGTGTGCTTCCATATATTTCGTTAATTCGCACTGCATTGTATAATTATTCGTCATTCTTAATGGTTCGAGAGTATAAATTTCTATTACTTCAAAACTAGTTTTAATTTTAAGACTGTCTTTTTAATACCAAAATGTCCTGATATTGTTGAATCGTGAAATTTTTTAATAATATTCAATTGTATTTTTTTATCTTTAATGTATTGTAATGGTTTATATAATATGATGTTTAGTTCTAGATTTCTATATTTCTTTAATTTCAAAATGCTTTGGAATATCTCATTATAAATTTTTTTTTAATATTCAATTGATGTGAGCTCAAAAATGTTATCTTCGCATGAAAGAGCGAGATTCTTAATATTCTGCTTATGCATATGAATTATTAATTTCTCTAGGGACAAAACGTATTTTGCTAGATCATCATTAGCATTCATCACAAAAGTATTGTCAATGGATTCTAAAGTACCATATTTATTTTTCGTATTTTTCTTATTTTGTATACCTCTTTCAATAATATAACATATATCTTAATTCGTATATGATCTTTATTGTGCGCTTGGGATGTTTTACTTATATTTATTGTTCGAGCATTTTCAAAAATCTTTTTTGCTTGCATTCCACGTGTTGTTACTAAAATTTTTTTTGGTTCATTAAAGTCGTCTTCTATCGGAATCATTTTCTTTAAAATGTTCGAATTCATTCTTATCCTAGACAAAGCGTCTGTATTAGTGTTAATCTTTCCTTTCTTGTATATAATTTCAAAATCATAATCTGGAGGGTTATTATGTATTTCTATTCGAATCGAGAAGAATTTCCGAATATAAAGGAAAATCGTATTTTGTAGTACGTTCGAAAGGCCTGCAGAGTTGTGTTTACAATTTTAAGTAATGGCAGTTTTTTACATGTTAAAACTTTGCAGCATTTGGCATTGTTATATACAAACGTCAAATTTGTAAATAAATTAAATATGAAAGTAAAAGTGCGTTTCCATTGATGTGATTTTGTATAAAACACTTAATTTGCTCAAATTAAGTGTTTTGCTACGTGATTTCCCATAAATTTTTAATGCTACCAAAACCATTCTAATCAATTAATTTGTTTCAAAGCTGTCGAAAATATAGATTTTCGAACTAATTTTGCATTTGCAAAACTGTGTTGTGTCTAGGATATTCAAGTTCAACTCCGTTCTATCTATTCATATTGGATGTTTTTATCGAAAAATTGACAATTACTTTTAAATTTTTCTAGACAATAATCTTTTTTGTTACAAAAAAAGTGTTAAAAAATATAAAAAGAAAAATATGTTAACTAGGGTGTCAGACGTTCAAGTTTTCATTCAATTTTTAAAATTTCTCTCATTTTTTTTACCTACCAATACACTCTCACTTTAAAAACTTGCTGAGAATTTGCTTTCAAATTTTCGTTCAATTGAGTCTTTCAAATTACATTCAAGAAAACAGCTGATTGAAGTTTTTCCTTCAAATAATTTTTTTGTTTTCTTTACGACATCTTGCTTAAAAACTTGCTTTGAAATTGCTTGCAGCCTACGTCACAGCTTTCAATTTTTGTGAATTTTGACAAGCAGTATGTGTAAATTTCTTAAAAGAGAATTGAACAAAAACTTGACCGTGTGACTTCACTGTAAAACAAAAATTAAATTAACAATAAAAACGATTTCTTACAAAAAAATAAAATACTTATTTGAAACGTGAATAAACTTTTTAATTCTTTAGAGCTTCGTAATATTTATGTTTGTAAAAACATATCTATTTGTGCTCCATATCTACACGTACTACTCAGTCCTTTAATATATTTAATCATTGCAAATATTTTTTTGTCCAGCGGTGAAAAGGAACACTAATTACTTGAACCACTCCCAGTTCCTGAAATACTATTTTTGTTACGGCGAGACTGTGTTGCTTATAATTCGCCCATACCTTGGAATGCATTTCCAAAAAAGTTACATATATTGTAAGTTAAAGTATTCATATTTACATACATACATATGTATTTTTGTGCCTGAATATTTTTTCTGCTTTCTATTTCATGTGAAGGTGAGGCTGCATCATTCAAATCTTGCGATAGTCTTTGCCAAAACTCCCTGTATTTGCTTTTGGCATTATAAACAATTAGGTGTCCTTTTGTCGAAACGGCATGCAATGTCATTAATTCCAGCATTATTTCATATTGGCTTGGCTTTGTATATAAACTGCTTTTAGACGTTTCCCTTTAAATTATTTTAAAATCAATACATTTAATAAATTTTTTTTAATAATTAAATATTAAACGTATATACCTACATTTTCAAATGTGTATTCTTAATTTCTTTTATGTATGAATAAAAAAAATATACAAAATTTCCGCAATTAAAAAGACATTTGAAAAATCTACATTCGATAAAAAACATCTGACATTTGCTTTCGTACTACATTATTGCAATTTCAAAAGGGATATTTTTGTTTTCCGAATGGGATTAAAAAAATCCCTCAATTTACGAACGTTTGGAAATAAATTTCCGAAAATCGCTAATCGAATTTTTACGAATTTCGTATTCGGATAGAACTACATAATAGCCCCCCTGACAAAGGGTTTTTGTGTGTAAAAAGTTATACTAACGACCTGTGATCTGTTACTACAATAAATTTTTTTACCAACTAAATAGGGTATAAAAATTATATTCTCTAGTGTATGGCAAGAAGTTTTTTTTTTTCAATTACAGGTTAATTTATATTATGTTTTCTTAATGTTTTGCTGGCATAAGAAATTATTAAGTCTTCTCCTATTTTTTCTTGTGATAAAACCGCTCCTAATGCATAATTTGATGCATCAGTGGTTAGTATGAAAAGTTGTTCAAAATCTGGATATCTCAAAAGAGGTGGGTTTATTCATTTTACCTTTAAGAATTGAAAAGCTTTTTGACATTCTTCCGTCCAATCTACGGGTTTACCCTTCTTTGTCTGGTCATTTAGATACGATATTTCGTAATTACCGCAAAATTTTTTATAAAACGTCTGTAATAGTTGCAGACAACTACGAAATTTTTAACCTCATCTTTATCTTATGGAATTGGGTATTGTTCTGTTGTTTTATGTTAAAAGGATCGTATTCCTTCCTGTGGTATTTGATGTCCTAGATATATTACTTCTGATTTCAAAAATACACATTTTGATGCATTTAGCTTCAAACTGTAATTCATTTAGTTCATCTATTGCATTTAATAATTTCTCATGGTATTTATGAATGTTCATACTTTTTTGTGTCGCTTGTATCTGTGCAAAAGTCTTCGTTATTCTATATCTTTCTTTAAATCATCAAATGTTGTAAGAGTAAAAGTACCGAGTGCAGTTCTCACTGTACTGCTTAGTTTTACATTAAAAACAAAGTTTTAAAGTTGTGATTCTTGATTTGCTGCTAAGCTAGATTTAAGTATTTCTATTATGGTAAAAAAACGATTTAACGCTACTTCCAAATTTAAATTTTGTTCCGCCATATTTATCTGTTTTGTATCTGACCTATCTTTTAAACCTTGTACTTGATTCTTATTATCTTGTAGTACTTGTTCTGCCTCTATTGGATTTTCTATTAAATATTTTTTTTCATTTTGGTATATATGTGATCGAATTCTATTTGCAAACTATGTACTTTAAGGTTAGGTTAGGTCAGGCAGGCAGCCGTGTTACTACAGCCTACTTGGGTCCATTGATTGCTCCCTTTTTATTACCTGCTGTTAGAAGGGAGAGAGAAGAAGAAACAGAGAGAGAAGATTAAGGCAGTAATTAGAAAAGAAATGGTGATGAAGAGATGAGAAAGACAGAGAGGGAAAGACAGAAAGAACCTCTGGTATAAGTATACGGAGAAGGTCCTAGAAAAATGCAAAGAATAATCCACTTAGTGAGGCCAGACGACCAAAATGTGCGCTCTTCCCCCTGAATGAGTCACGATGTCCTGTTGTAGGCCGGTAAACTACCTTAAGAAGGAACTAATCCTACCTGGATCCATTGACGATATATCAGATAGGCCCCCATAGTAGAATAAAATCGGCCTAAACTATGTGCTCTTCCTTCATCCTCTTCTAGGAGTTGATTTGTTAGAAAATTATTTTTGATTTGTTCCATGAGCTATAATTTATTATAATTTGTTTTCTCTGCATGCGTTCTTCTTGAGTTTTTCTGTAAATTTTGTAGCAAGTCTTTAAAATCATTAATATCTTCCTCCATTTATATATCGCACTTGATCAACAAGAGGGTATTAACTCAAAATTTTAAAATTTTCAGTAGAGTCAAAAAACTGTTTGTGGCCACATTTTAACAGAATTTAAAATTTCAAATATACCATAGGGAGCAAATTCCATTTAAAAATATATTTACATCGTTTGTCCTAGAAATCTGTGCAAGTATTGCAAAAAAAATCAATTTTTTGAGTTAATACCATTTTTCTAAAATTTTTCGATCATAAATGAAACAAATTTTATCAACAAGACAGTATCAACTGAAAATAAAACCAAATTGAAAGGAGACTCAACTCAAAATAATACCTTTTTTATGAAAATTTACGAATCAGTTCCATGTTAACTTTTGTATTAACTCGAAATAATACCTTTTTGTTGAAATCAAGGTAATCACTACATTATCATGAATATGGTCTCAAAAGTGGTTTACGAGATGAAAGAGTAAACGGAATACGTTGAAATTTTTACAGTAGATAGATATTGATGTTGTTAGCTGATTTCTTGAAAAAAGTGATATTTCAAAAATTTTGAGTTAATACCCTATTGTTGATCAAGTGCGATATGTTTTATTAGTAATTTTTATTATATTTAATTTTCAATATTGTTATGATTTTTTATTACATTGTTTTTGTATGAAATATTTTACATATTCAGCCCAATTATGAAAATCCTTACGGAAATTTAGTGATTGCAAAGGAGTTTTGAATGTTGCACCTTGGCTGCCACACGTTTTTTTTTATTTAAAATGAGTTCTGATTTATTTAATAATTGGCAGCAGTATTTACACTTAAAATTATAATTCAACACCACATGCAGAACTTTAAGTAAAATTTTGGTGTATCAAATGCTTTCTTATGTATTCAAAGAAAAGTAAAAGAATAAAGAGAATTAATATGAAACGAATATATTGTGCTTCAATGTGATAGGTACACTACAAATTGTTTATTGCATTTTTCTATACTAATTAGCAGATGTGTATCACGAAAAAACTAATACTTTTGCTGAATCGTTTGCGACTTTTGATATCCATTTAAAGAATTCTTTAAAGATTAAAATCACTAGCATGTTTTGGTTGTAAATTTAAATGCCAGAAATTTATTTTTATTAGACTTTAGAAGACAATATGTGAAAATCTCTAAAAGTTTTAGGAAAATTGACCTTTGATCCACGAAAACTCTTTTTTTTAATCGATCAACAAAATAATATATAAGCGTAATTCAATAACCTTTCAAACAAGATATAATTTGTTTTAATCTAACCTTCCTTTTACTCTATATAACGGGTTAAATATAATATTAAACATCGAAAAACATAAAGTACCATTATCTAGACAAAGGCCGAAATCAATTTTTAAACCACTGTTATGTATTAGAGCATAATATTTGCAATTTCAACGAAAATTAGTACCAAAAGTTAAAGTATAAATTATTTATTTTAAACATGTTATAAAAACAATAATAAAATAATAATTTTCCTCGTATTAATTTGATTAATTATGATAAAAAATCACGGTACTACGAGGGCTGCTATATATATATTCTGGCCTGGCAACACTGAGTGCTGCCAAGTGCAATCTGACATTTCCATTAGAAAGTTTGTCATTTTTAAGCATAATCGTACTCAAAACGTTTTGACGTACGAACATTGTTTGTGTTGTTTACAGTGACTTGAAAAAATTAATATAGAAAAAAATGGAATTAACTCGTGAACATTTTCGTGCCATCATTTTTCACAACTTTCGACGTGGATTATCACGACAAGAGTGAATTGATGAACTCAAATCTTTGTATGGCGATGAAGCACCATCCTATAGCACTGTAAAAAATTGGTAAATTAAATTTAATCGTGGCCGAAGCTCGCTCAAAGACGAATTCCGTGAAGGTCGTCCAAAAACGGCTGTTGTGCCAGAGAACATTGATGCCGTGCGTGAACTCATAATGCAAGATCGACATGCGACATACCGAGAGATAGAGACATCCTTGGAAATTTCTTCCACCAGCATACATTCGATACTGCATAAACACCTGGTCGTAAAAAAGGTTTGTTCTCGCTGGATCCCGCACAATTTGAAAGTCGCTCAAAAAAAGGCTCGTGTCGATTGGTGCAAAGAAATGTTGCAAAAATACGATTGCGGTGCTTCAAAATACGTTTATAAGATCGTCACAGGTGACGAATCATGGATCTATGCGTATGAGCCCGAAACGAAACAACAATCGACCGTGTGGGTCTTCAAAGGCGAGCAAAATCCAACGAAAGTTGTTCGTGGAAGAAGCACTTCGAAGCAAATGGTCGCCTGTTTCTTCGGCAAAATTGGTCATGTGGCGACTGTTCCGCTTGAGCAATGTAGGACGGTCACTTCTGAGTGGTACACTACAATTTGTTTGCCTGAAGTCATCGGAGAAATTAGAAAAACCAACAAGAGAAGACGAATCATTGTTCACCATGACAATGCGAGCTCTCACACATCGGCTCAAACCAGAGCGTTTTTGACCGGCAGAAACGTCGAATTAATAGGTCATACGCCGTACAGCCCTGACTTGGCACCTAATGACTTCTTCTTGTTTCCGCACATCAAGAAAAAAATGCGTGGTCAACGATTTTCGTCGCCAGAAGAAGCTGTTGAAGTGTTCAAAAACCATGTTTTAGAGGTGTCTCAATCGGAGTGGAAAACGTGCTTCGACAACTGGTTTGAGCGCATGCAAAAGTGTATAAATCATGCTGGAGAATACTTTGAAAAACAATAAAACCATTTTTGATTATAAATATTCGCGTTTTCACTATTAGGCCAGAAATATATAGAGCAGCCCTCGTAGTAGCTGTACATCAGTGTTTGCATGTAACGGTTTAAAAGATTAGACCATACCCTCAAATTTCGGAGCTGTTGGAAGAACCCTTTAGTTTTTAAATTTATTATTTACTGGTATATTCGTCAAGTTTGATTAGGCAACTGTGGAAGTTATCTTCGTTAAAAGTGATAAGTTATATGCATCAAGTTTGATCATCCAGCTGTAACTAACATTTACATAATATAGCTTTCAAACCACAAAATTTTGTAATTTCTTTTTTTAATTCAATAAATTTAGCATTCAAAGCAATAGAAAACAATCTCACCGTAAAATTTATTTGAAATATTCTAAACAATTTCAAATGGCAATTATATGATGTTTTTTATTAAAAAAAATTTCTTAAATTATATAAACATACAATATAAAATTTTTTACTTATTCTTTTTACTTGGTTTTCTAGAACACTTTAAAAAGAAAATTGGAGTTGCAACAAAAAACCCTAAAAGCTCACTATCAACAACAATTGGAAAATGTAGTGGCGCAAAAGCTTAAAGATTTCCAAGAACAATTGGATAAGACAGAAGAAACACTCAAATCTGAAGCAAGAGAACGTGAACGTCTAATAGCTGAACGTGCTGTCAAACAACTGGAGCTAATAAATGAGAAAAATGAATTGGAATTAAATTTATTGCAGGAAAAACATAACGAAGAAGTAGAATTGTATCGTATACAATTGGCAAATGCATCAAAGAAAATTGATAACATGGAAATGAAATTAAATGTTTATAAATCCAAACGTGCTGATATTGCAGAAAAGTTGCACAACATTATGGAAACACAATGGCAAAAAGCTTTAGAAATACTAACATCTCCTCATAATCATACACAAACAACACATACTGAAACTGATCATGAATCTCCATCCCCCGATAGTAATAATGGTGATAATAAATCCAAATACCACACAAATGTAATGACCAAAGCAAATGAATTTGAAACACCAAAATCAAGCAAAAAAGAAAATAATTTAAATGAAATGCATAACCAAGAAACATCGCCAATGGATAAATTGCAAGCTTACATAGAATTGGTAAGTTTAATAAACAAGTTCAAAAATTGCTATTTTCTAAAAATGTTCACACTTTATTATTAATTTAGTTGCTTTCAAAATCTCCTACTGACTTTGATAAATTGGATGAAATTTTATCATTGACCTCCAAAGCTAAAGCATCTAAAGAGAGAATGGATAAAATGGCAAAACGACATTGTCAATCTAAGCCACCCTGGAAGGCATAGTTTTAGTTTATAGTTTTAATTTCCTTTTTTCATAATTTATTAAAGTGCTCCTTATAATTGTTCTAGTACTTAGTAAACGTAATTGTATAGTGTTGCTCATTCATATACATATATTTGTATTTTTAAATTCTAAGTTTTTTATTTTATCCCAAAGTATATTTATAAAGTAAAAATTTTTAAGAAAAAATAATAAAATTATTAAATAAAAAATTATACTTTTTGTTATTGTTGTGTCTATTGTCTGTAGATTTTTAAGGGCCTAAACCTAGTTTTCGGACACAGCTCCGAGAGGAAAAAAATTAACTTCCTATTCAAGATAAGGGTGTGCATTTTGGATGATTTGTTTCCACCATTTGCGAATAATGATGACCATATTACTAGATAGTTAATTGATCTGACACTTTCTATCTCACCATAAAAGTAGGCAAAACCATTATCTTCCGGTCATGTTATGTAAATTTATTTACTGCTTTGATGAATAAAATTTACAATTTGAAATCAGCTCAAACATAAAAAAACTTAATAAAACAAACAAAACATTTTAGGATTGTATTTTTTCCCTTTTCCTGTAAAGTAAAAAAAATTGAGTTAGGACTTTTTTATATTAAGGCATCGATATATAATTTTACATAAGAATGTCTTCGGCTCTTAATGGGATAAGCATTTTTCAAAAATTTAAGTATTTCCTTAAAGATCTCTTCAAAAGCCTTAGAATGATAACCATATTGATATTTAAAAAAATTTTACAATTTCAGAGCCTCATAGCTCGGAAAATATGGGCGAGCGCCAATTTTTTCACTTAATATTTTTTAATTCTCTATCGCCCCATATATTTATTTTTTTATTTTAGTTTCTTTATTGTTCCAAATGACATGAAAAAATTAGAGGTAGGCGTGGTGTTTTGCCTGCTGCCTCGAAGAACATGGACCGATCATGCTGATTTCCAATAGCGCCTCTTTCGACACTATATCTGATCAATTTTATTTTTTTTGTGAATTAAGTTTCGCTCGGCAATCTTGATTTCAACACTAAAGGCCAGGATTCACTATCATACACAGTCGTACGATCTGTCAAAAATTGCATGTGTGCTCAAAATGTATAATAGTGTGGATTAAAAGTGTATGTGTGTGACAGATATAATCTTTTGAAATAATTTATAAAATATTTTTCTCTATGCGATCAGAGTTGATTTTTTTAGGATGATGAGGAGAAAAAACAACAAAATGTTAAAGCCATATATTTTTGCATCTTTTTTGTATAATAGTGTGGCACCTACGACGCCATTTTGAAACGATTTGATTTTTGTAAGACAGAATTCTGTCAGATTTTTGTGCGATAAGATCGTATGCTTGTGTATGATAGTGAATCCTGGCCTTAACACGGACCGACAGACGGACATCGACCGCTATACATAAGGAGTCAGAATATTAATACTTTATGGGGTGGGAAGTGGATAATGTAGAAATTAATTACGGAATGACAAACTTATATGTCGATTATGGATGGCAACCGAACTTCAGTTGCGTTGCCAGTTGCCAAAACTATATTACGGACAACAACTGGCAACTGAAGGCTGGCAACCTCAGTTGCCAAATAATATTATTATTGGCAACCGTATTTTTCTGGTTGCTTTGAAGAGTTTTCAATTGAAAAAAGCTGTTAAACGGAAAAGTAAGAATGTTTTCATTTATTATTTTATTTGTTTAATGAAAATTTAAATATATTTTATGCCTATAGATTACAAAATGGTCAAAATCACCACCAGGCACATTTTTTTTCTATTAACAGAATAACCTCTTTTAAAACTGTGGACGACGTTGGTTGCACCATTCCTCTATTGAAATCATTACCGTGTGATTTTTGAAAGCTGCCTGCCGCAAAAAAACTTAGAGCAGCGCCAACTTTTAACAGTGGAGGTATTACTGTAGATCTATGAATTTGTTTTTAGTCCTTATACAAAGTTTCCACTATGTACGTCACTGCATCTTTTGGCAGACGAAAATATGCCTTAAAGCTAAACAAGAAATGTTAATTGAAAGTAATTTTAAATGCATTTATGTATATAAACATATACTCACAGAACAGGTGGTAATTCAAGGGAATTCGAATTGTCCCTCAAGCGCCGTCTAATTGATGCCACGTTCACGACTTCTTGGTTCTCTTAGTCGTCGAAAAATAAGTCCACGGAACTTAGCATTTTAAAAAAATTTATTTACTTTTTACCACTTTGTAAACTATTTTTTTCACTTATTTTTGTTTTCTTATTTGTATTTATTTTATATTTTAACTCTTTTTTGTATTTTAAAACTTTCTACCACTTTTCTATTTATTGCATTGTATGCTTGTTTACATTTATTTTCAGTTGCCGATATGTCAAAATAACGATTTCGATAACTTCTTGGCAACTGAAAAAAGTTGCCATCCATAATATGAATTTTTTTGTCAGTTGCGTTGCCCATTGACAACGCAACTAAAGTTCGGTTGCTATCCATAATCGACTTATTAGTTACACCATTTTTCCACTTTTTGTGGTGAAAGGTACACAAATAAAAATATTAAAGAGTGTTCCTATAGGTGATGTGATTTCATGTATATGTCGCTATCTTATAAACAGGTTTAGCCAGAAACTTAAATTAAAACAAAGCGTTTTACTATGTCCACAATTACAAGTATGTATTAAAAACCCTAAACGGTGTCTTCATAGAAACGTAAAGGATAATCGTAAAATACCTGATGATCAAGTCTCGTATCAGACTTATTGCTATGGTGAGTACATGAAGACATCTCTGCAAATTTTAAGCGCATTTCTACTACGTTTCAACAGATAAAACTATAAAGGTCAAAATCACATCGCTATGGGAACAACCTTAATTTTTCTATTTAAGTTTTTATACTTTTTGTTTTAGCTGATATAGAAACACATACTTTTTTTAATTTGAAGTGTGTTAACTACGGCTGAAAACATTAATCACACATCAGAACACCCTTTTTTTAAGTTTACTTTTTATTTCTTTGTGAGCCTTAGCGATACACAGCCTGTGAAAATCTTTACGAGGGCTGCTATATATATTCATATATATATGCAATCTGACATTTACATTGGAAAGTTTGTCATTTTTAAGCATAATCGTACTCAAAACGTTTTGACGTACGACCATTATTTGTGTTGTTTACAGTGACTTGAAAAAATTAATATAGAAAAAAATGGAATTAACTCGTAAACATTTTCGTGCCATCATTTTTCACAACTTTCGACGTGGATTATCACGACAAGAGTGCATTGATGAACTCAAATCTTTGTATCGCGATGAAGCACCATCCTATAGCACTGTGAAAAATTGGTATAATGAATTTAATCGTGGCCGAAGCTCGCTCAAAAACGAATTCCGTGAAGGTCGTCCAAAAACGGCTGTTGTGCCAGAGAACATTGATGCCGTGCGTGAACTCATAATGCAAGATCGACATGCGACATACCGAGAGATAGAGACATCCTTGGAAATTTCTTCCACCAGCATACATTCGATACTGCATGAACACCTGGCCATAAAAAAGGTTTGTTCTCGTTGCATCCCGCACAATTTGAAAGTCGCTCAAAAAAAGGCTCGTGTCGATTGGTGCAAAGAAATGTTGCAAAAATACGATTGCGGTGCTTCAAAAGACGTTTATAAGATCGTTACAGGTGACGAATCATGGATGTATGCGTATGAGCCCGAAACGAAACAACAATCGACCGTGTGGGTCTTCAAAGACGAGCAAAATCCAACAAAAGTTGTTCGTGGAAGAAGCACTTCGAAGCAAATGGTCGCCTGTTTCTTCGGCAAAATTGGTCATGTGGCGACTGTTCCGCTTGAGCAACGTAGGACGGTCACTTCTGAGTGGTACACTACAATTTGTTTGCCTGAAGTCATCGGAGAAATTCGAAAAACCAACAAAAGAAGACGAATCATTGTTCACCATGACACATCGGCTCAAACCAGAGCGTTTTTGACCGGCCAAAACGTCGAATTAATGGGTCATCCGCCGTACAGCCCTGACTTGGCACCTAATGACAAGAAAAAAATGCGTGGTCAACGATTTTCGTCGCCAGAAGAAGCTGTTGAAGTGTCCAAAAACCATGTTTTAGAGGTGTCTCAATCGGAGTGGAAAAAGTGCTTCGACAACTGGTTTGAGCGAATGCAAAAGTGTATAAATCGTGCTGGAGAATACTTTGAAAAACAATAAAACCATTTTTGATTATAAATATTCGCATTTTCACTATTAGGCCAGAAATATATAGAGCAGCCCTAAGAGTACCTGCCATTTATTTGACAAACACTTAACTTATTTTAGAATGATGATTTTTGGCTTAAACTTAAGTTTCTACAGGTTGCACAAGTTCGTCTTAGCTGGTTTTGTTAGAGGATTTGAGAAGGCTCACTATAGTTTTATATTTTAATGAAATTGTGAAAAAATTTTGTCCTTATTAATTGTTATAATAATAATTATTGATATAATAACGAAAAATAATCCTGTCTAGATTCGATTCCAAAAATACTGGTGCGTAGGACACATACTTTGCGGCAATGCCAACATTCTCGTTTCCAAAAATGCTTGTGTGGCTACAAACCCAATGTATCGAAGAATATAAGCGTTTAAGAGTATTAAATATAAGCGGATATTCAATCAAAAAACTATCGAGTGTTATTGTATCACTTGTTAAAACACTATAATTAGGGTCTAACCGCCTCATTTAATAAGCGTTGAATAACATTTTACGACCCTTTTTCTTTAGGTAAATTGATTGAACATGTTTTCTTGGTGATAACATTTTTTTAAAGGTATGAGAGGTGCATTGAATTTCCAAAGACTAGTGATGATACTTGATCTTTAGTTAGCATAAACTGCAACTCTTACAGCCCTGTGATAAGCTTAAAATATTATTTATTAAATAATTTGTAGCTGCTAATTAATTAAAAAAAGCGGCGAATAATTTGTTAAAAGCATTAGAATGTTCTTTTTTTTCAACCTGTTCATTAGTTTTGCAGATTACCTGCAATATACAAACTTATAAATTCTTTATATTAAAATATATATTGTAATGAATAAATACACTTACTTATATATTTTCTTATTATTTGTCTAATATTTTTATTTCAATTGTTAATTAGCTTTAACTTTTTTAATCCGTTATCAAAATATAAATTTCGCTTTAAAGCTTTTTTAATCTTATAATTTATAAGGTATTTTAACGAGTATCGATGATTTTCTTCCCTAACATACAATTGTTGAATAAATTTTATTTAAATAAGTAATAATAATGAATTCATAATTGATCTTAAGTTTGAAAAATGATATTTATCTTAATGTTTTAAAATATTATATTTATTTATAAGCAATTTGTGGAAATTTTGGCGAATTTCCACTCAGTCCTTTAGTTTCCCAAACTTGAATATGGGATTGTTCGGTTAATACCACCAAATGTTGATGTGTTGAATAAGTAAGACTAAAAATACAAAAATTTTTTATATAAATTGAGAATTCTGTTAAATATAATACATACTTAAATTGCTAATAAAACAATGAAATTGCCAATAATAAGTTAACAATTTCCTTTTTATATCTTCACTTGTAAAACAATAGTTTGTTACCTCTAATTTTCTTCACTTTTTAGAAAAATCGACATTTATTAGTTTTATCTACTCTAAAAAATAATTAAAGCAAAAAGAAATTGATCATTTACATTTTCTCTTTCAAACATAAATGTAACAACTGGAAAACTTTAAGTTAACACAATACAGTTGGCCAAGAGCGATATGTAGAAGTTATCAAGGGAAAAATTACAAATATTTTAAAATAATCTAGAAATGTTTTTGAAATAATTACACTGCGTTACAAATGAGAAAAATGAGTACCTTCTTTAAAGTGTCATGTTTTCTTATTTAAATCAATTTTATACCATTCACCACAAAAAGTGGAAAAGGGGTATAACTAAGTTTGTCATCCGTTTTTAATTTCTACAATATACATTTCCGACCCAATAAAATATATACAGATACGCACAAAAGTATTGGCACAGCAAGCTTTCTTGAATTCATTCCAGCTTCACGGCCATTGGAATACTATAAGAAGTAAATTAAATGCTTTTGATGTTAGCTAATTTAATGAATTAACTAATGCATTTGGTTTTATATCAACATTTATTTTTTTAATTAATTAATAACAAAACAAATAAATTAATAACAAAAAATTAGCGCGACTTCATCGTATTGGCACAAGTAGTTTAAAAGCTTATAAAATACAGATTTTTTTCTAAAACATTTCATATTTAATACTTGGTTGGTATGTCTTTTTGCTTAATTACTTCATTCAAGCGTTTAGGCATAGAATGCACTAGATTTTTGGTTACTTCTTGCCCAATAGTTAACCACTCTTTCTTCAAGACCTGCTGTAGCTGCGATTTTGTTGAAATTGATCGCTTTTTGACCCGTCGGTTAAGTTCCTCCCAAAAATTTTCAATGAGATTGAGATCTGGGGACTGTGGTGGGTGTGGAAAAACATGAGCCACGTTGTACGCTAACCACATACGCACATCATGAGCGGAATGTTTTGGGTCATTGTCGTGTTGGAATGTAAATGATATTGACAAATTTAGTTTCTCGGCACTTTTTTAAGGTTTTCTTTCAGGATATTTAGATAAACGGATTTATGATTTCTTCAATAAATACCAACTCACCAACACCCACAGATGACATGCACCCCCACACCATTACACCACCACCACCACCACCGTGTTTAATTGTAGGAGAAATATATTTTTTCGTATGCCGTATTTGGCTTTCTCGATACGGTAATACGGCTACCAGAGCGAAAAATATGAAATTTACTCTCGTCCGAGAAGAGTACTTCATCCACTGACGAGTTTGCTTTGAAATTCCCTTGCGTAGTCTAATCTCTTTTTTTGGTTGATTCAAGAAACAAGGGGTTTACACCTAGCAACTCTTGATGTGTAATCAGCTTTGTGACGCACTTTTCGAACGGTCATGGGATGAATATCCTTACCAAATTCCTGTTTAATTTCAGCAGCAATTTCAGTCGATATTTTCTTGGGATTTTATTCTATTTTTCTTACTATTTGTTTGCTTTCGCGGTCACTTAAAGCTCAAGGACGGCCTGTTCGATGAGCATTATTGAAGATTGTCTCCCCTTTAAAACGTTTAATGATGCATTTAATTGTGAAACGACTTCTCTTCATTATTTCAGCGTACAATTTGCCTTGGCTATGCAAGTGCAGCACTATTTTGCGCCAAGACTCGTTGGTATCTTTCTGTTTTGAGCTCATTTTGGTATTCATTAATTATTTTTTAAATTTTTTCTTCAAGAAAACTTCCAAAAAACTGAAGTAACGGCTCAATTAATATTTATAGAAAATGCATGTATGACTTTATTTTAACATCCTTGCCAGATCTCGAAAACTTCGGCCTGAAGCCAGATTTCTTTCTGGGTGTGCCAAAACTTTTGTGCATCAAAATTATGACTTTCTACTAAATATGTTATAACAAAACTGTTAAATGCATTTAAATTAAAAATAAAAAACAATGATATGAGCTTAGCCAGTGTAGGAAATATTTATTATCAAATAGTTTTGCCTTATAATGTCTTTTATATGACTTTAAAACAGTGAAATACCAAAAAGTGTTGCTGTGCCAATAGTTTTGTGCGGGTCTGTATATTCTGACTTCTTATGCATAGCGAAGTCGATTGGGCGCTGTCTGTCTGATCAGACATAGCGTCGAAAGGGATGTTATTGGAAATCAGCAAGATCGGTCTATGTTCTTAGATGCAGCGGGCAAAACACCACACCTACCTTAAAATTTTTTTATATTATTTGGAGCAATGAAGTAACTCCAATAAAAAACAAAAATCAAATATACGGGACAATAAAGAATTTAAAAATAAGAAATAAACATCAAACGAACAAATTGGCGCTTGCCGAGTTACGAGGCTCTGAAATTTAAAAATTTTTTAAAATATCACTATGGGTAAAATTTAAAAGCCTTTGAAGACATCTTTAAGAAAATACTAGAATTTTAAAAAAATGCTTAATCCATTAAGCGCCGATTGCATTTTTATGCAAAATCATTTATTTGCAGTACCAAATTTTTTTCTTATTTTTTAAATATCGGTCACCCCAATATTTGCTTTTTTGATTGGAGTTACTTCCCTAAACTAGATTTACATAGATGGTAAAGGGTATATAAGATTCGGCATAGCCGAATATATCACTCTTACTTGTTCTTTCGCAAGAATGTGCCAAATTCTATTAAAAATTAAAAGGCCAAAACATACTTCTTTAAAGAAAACGTAAAATTTAGTTTATTTTTATCATTTAGATAAAAAAAACTAACAAAAAATCATCTTATAAAACTTAAAGAAAAAATATCGTGAAATTTAATTTTTTTTTATTTAAATGATATTCTCGTGTTAAACGCTTATTGCCTTGAAATCTAGTAAAATCTCTCGTCCTAATCATCACAGACGGAATGAAAGAAAAACAAGAATGAAGAAACTGAATTTTCAATAACATTTTGCAACTTAGCTTTTCGTAAGCCTTTCGTCAACTACATATTGACTATTCTTGATTAATAGCACGTCAAAATATAGTAAAAAGGTTCTTCAAACTTGTCTTGTCTTCAAACGTAACAAAACTTGATTGGTGCATTTAAGCAGTTGTAGCGATCACTTAGTCCAGTATTTATATTATTGGATTTTAAAATAAATAAGTACAAAGATGTCGAAGTTACCGAAGAGGAACGATTCCTAATCGTAAACAAAATGATAAGAAGTACAATGCAACAGTTAAAAGAGTACCAAAATCGTGTAACGCAGTGTTATTAGAGCTTGGAAGATATCTAATATAATAAACAATCCGGGCCGAATCTTATATACCCTTCAAAACCACATGTACCATACTGCAGATTTCCCATTGAATAACTTAAATAAAATTCGGCATAAGAAGTACTTTCCCTACCATAAAGTTTTTCTGCTCAAAATAAGATTTTTTTTGAAAATTATAAGTTTTGCTTAGGGTTGTTGTCCCAGCTGTTTTAGATCCAACCACCTGCAGCATACAAAGAAAAATTCAAAAAAGATACGAAAAAATTAGAGGCAGGAATGGTGTTTTGCCCGTATTTCAATTTTCTTTAGCTCATCTTATGCCTTGGCAAAGTTTATTTCAACACGAACACAGAAGGAATCGTTTCCACGACAATTTTCTCTTCGCTCCGGAACGACCTGTACAAAACGGGAGCTCTTTCCTCAGGAAAAAACTCTCGACAGCAGACGAGGTGTTACAACAACAACAACAACAACAACAACAACAAACGGAATGACAAATTTAGATATACCACCTATGGTAAAGAGTAGAAAAAAGTATTTTTAATTTAATAAAGTGATTTTATATTAATAATATATACATATATTTATATTTAGAATTTTTGTCAAGTTTTAGATTGATAATTGATTGCATTGATTGCGGATTTTGGAATATAGTAGAGAAATCTCATTTTTGTATAGGATTTGAAATAAAATTAAAATATTATAACTTAACGTTATACATACCTTCTTATATTTGATAAGCCCGTAACAATTTCTGTAATAAAACTCAAATTCCAACTAGACCACAAACGCACAATACCGCCCTCAACAGCTGTGGCAATGACATTAACACCAACGCCTTCTTTTATATACGAATAACAAACAGCCATGATACGATCCTCATGGACATTATGTTGGACATAACGTGCATTAACCGAATGTAAACGTAATATTGATTTGCCATTGGGATTAACTGACACATTGACGAAATCGTCCAAATTTTCTTCGGTGACTTCAAAACATTCATCAGCCAGTGGTGGGGCATTTGTTGATAAATAATTTTGTTTTTCTTGCATGTTGGTATCTAAATTTGGCAATGTTTTTGAAAGTTGTTGCGTCAGAGAGTGTACGGTGACAATATCACCCAACGTAGGTGATATGCTAATTAATGTTATGGGAGAGTGATGGATTTCTGCTGGACGTTCTATAGTTCGAACATAAGTCCAACTACATAAAAAAAAATAAATAAATAAGGTAAATTAAACCGTAAGTATATAAATGTATTAAGAATTTCACTACGTACTTATTTAAATCCCATATTACAGCAATTCCATCTTTACCTGCCGTCACGGCAATTTTAAAGTCCACCGATAGTGCAATACACGTAATTTCATCCGTATGACGTATTAATACTGTAGGACCCGACCAGCTTAAATCAGTTCCCTCCTTGTGTACAGTTACATCAGCTAAATTTAAAGAATTCGATGATATAGTTGACGATGTCAAATCGCCATCAGAATCCACTGCTTTACTAGTAATTTTTCGAAAAGCTGAGTTGTAGGATAGTTTTAAGCCCTTTACATAACTTTGGCGACTTTTTCCAGTACGCTGATTAACTTCTATACTGGAACATTTATATATAGATAAACGTCCTGATTTATGGCCAAACCAAAGCTGATTTGAATTGGCATCACAACCACAGGCGGTAATATCATCAAAAGTACTATTATAAAGCAGATTTTTAGGCTTTGCATTTAATTTATTTAAAGGTTGAATGCGTATAATACGATCATCGTAACCCCATGATATTACATTGTAAGTATCAGTTTCGGCACCTTGCATAACATACGAACGTGCCGGTAAACCATAAACTACATTAGTATTATTAAATGACAATAAATATTCAGCGCCTAGTAACTTGTGAGTATTGCCTAATGTTGGCTCAGGCAGTTGGGGTGAACCCAAGTATATGCCCCATCTTAAACCACGTACACTTGGTAATATTTGTTTATCGTTTTGATATTGCAAAGGCTTCGAAGGCGGATGCGGAGATTTAAATAGTTGACGCGGCATTTGGCCATAAGTTTTAACCATTGTTTCAACAGCTTCTCGTTCAATTGGATCATTTATTTCTGACTCCAAGAAATATGCATATGTCTAATGATTAAAATTACTTGTATTATAGTGAAAAGATTCGACCGTAATAAACTTACCGCTGGATGAAAAACATTTATAGCTTCTACAGCAGCTTCACCAGTTTGTTTGAAACCAAATATCAAATCAATCCAATAATGTAGATTATTACGTACCATTTCCGATTCTAAGGCCTGGCGGTGTATTAAAACGAAAAGACGAGGATCTCTTAAACACCAAGGTGGCAATGCCACATCTTCGACGCGTTCGCCATTTTGTCGGCAACCAAAATTAAAACGTTCAATATTTTCAAACATTTCTGGTAGACAAAAGAATTCGGGTATTAGTTCTTTAACATCAGTGGGAGAATCACGACTAGCTAAACAATATGTTGTACTTAGAGCATGAAAAGTACGGTCGGGAATATCAAAATTATTGTCTGAAAATAAAGCAAAATATTAGCAACATAACAATGGAAACTTTTTTACTTAATCAGAAATACTAACCTTGATAACGCAAAAAATAGCTGGTAAATGGGGGAACTCTTACCAAGAAGTGTAATACTGTTCCTGAATTTGAATAATGCGAACTATAATGATAGGGTTTCAATATCATTGAACCCATATTAGTCATGGTATTTTGTATATACTAAACGAAGTAAAAAAAAAACTTGTAACTAGCCCTAGGCTGAAACTAAAAATAGTTTTATTATTACCGTGTAATTATTTATGTAGTGGTGTTCATTTTCCTCATTTTGTACGGCTATGGGCTTGGATAGTTTTCGGAAGTTTTTCTGATCCGACAGATCCAATATGTTTGTAGAGTAATTAGAAAGAATCCACGGAAATACAGGATATTGCATGAGATCATTATATGTACGACCAGCTATTTGATTAAGCGTCATAAGATATTCCCAGTTGGTAAGTAAACCTTCACGCCACTGCTGCGTTATCAATAGAACTTTACTTTGATCTGGCGGTGTAACGATTTTATCACAAAAAACATCTCGCATTATTTTCCAGTCTTCCTTATTTTGCAGCGAAAAGAAAAGCGACTGATTTGTGTCTAGGAAAATTTCAAAAGCTTTTTCTTGATGTTGGTACCGTTTTAACCAAATTTCCGTTATATTGGAAATATCACAGTTTACGTAAAAATATTTACAACGATATGTAGCCAGAAAGTAAAGTTTATGATCAGTTACAATTATTTCACCATCTATTTCTCCATCAACAGGCAGATATTTGGCTGGGAAGTTGTATAGTATTTGAGAATTTAATGATATGTTTAGCTGCTGATCATAACTTGAAATTAAGTAGTCCAGAGGTCGTGTATATTCCGAAAATTTAGCAGGTGTGGAATTTCCATATTCATTAGCTGCGTTGGACTCATTATAGTCTTGCATAAAGAAGCGCTTATCAAGATCTAAATGACATCTTCGCAAACGGGTGTGAACACGAGATGGTCCTTCGGTATCATCTAATTCCCACGACCTTAAAAGAAAAGAAATGAAAAATCAAATTTAGTTTCTTTCAAACTGGGAAAACAGTTACAATCGAACACGGTTATAACGAACACCATTTATAGCGAACTATGTAAATAGCATACACTTTTTACGAACCCGTTGAATTACCTTAAAATTTTCATACAAATTACTATATTTATAAAGATCACGGTCATAGCAACCTTTTTTTGACGAACACTTTTTAGTGCGCCCTGGACAAAAATTTTACACTGCTTTCTGGTTGTTTATAACTAAAAACTCCAGAAGAATTATACTACAAACAACAACAGTTTTTTAGTTATACAAGTGCAATTCTTTTCTCCTGCGTTCGTTATATCCTTCCTTAACTGTATATTGCATTTATTAAAAGTAATAATGTAAATACTATTGTTACAAAGATGCTTAATTAAATCATAAAAAGATGTTAAAAATAGTTGAGGCCAAAAAAGTAAAACGAAATGGCCTATTGTGTTTGTTTTCAAAGCTAGAAGTTTCTATAAAACATTTTTATTGCAAAACAAAAACAACTAACACAAAGCGATGACTAAACAAACACAATACACAAACATACACACACCTGCATTGTATAACAACTAAATAAAAATACACAACATGTATTTTTATATAATGATTGAAGGTTCTAGAAGTAAATAATAATGCTCACTAATGTGTCTGAGATAAAAGTGGCAACGCAGCATTTTCAACTACGCAATTATTGGCGGTAGAAATTCTCGAACATTCAAGAACGCCTAAAAATAGGGTATATAAAAGCAACGCCAATACGTGTTGATTCATTCGTATTGTGAGCGTCATCTAGTTAAGATCTTGTGGTACAACAACTAAAGTTGCCAGCGTGTATTATTAATCGCGATTAGTTAAGTCGTCAAATAATTGATTAAATAAAGTGTAATTTAATTAAAACTCTAAAAGTTGTGTGTTTAATTATTTTGCAAATAAAGAACTCATTAATAAAACGTTTATAACTTAAATAAACGTAACAACTGGTGTCAGAAGTGAAATTGCAAAATAATAAATAAATAGTTAAAATGAAATTTGACGAGCTAAAAGTTGAGCAGCTAAAAATGGAGCTGAGTAAGTTTGATCTGCCGACAGCGGGCAATAAAGCGGAATTGCAAAAGCGGTTAATAGATGAATTCAAGCAGCGAGGTATCGATATTGGGACATACGAATTTGGAGAAAAAGAGGAAAAAGAAACGATTGAAGTATGTACCCCAGCAACAAACAGCGTCATAGACTTGAATTCAATGTTTGCCGCCATAATGATGAAAATAGAAGAAAACAACCAGAAGCAGGAAAACCACAACCAGAAGCAGGAAAATCAGATGAAGAAATTAGAGGAAAAAAACCAGAAGCTTCAAGAAACATTTCAAGAAAACTTTAAAACTTAAAGAAATATCAGAAGTCTTCGACAAACGGGTGAACATCGTAGAACAAAAATTATGCGGCCTAGACAGAAAAGTAGACGAAGAGTTACATAAATTAAAAGTGCAAATGGGCGAACTTCAAATTCGAGAGGGACCGGTGAAAGTTATCTCTGAGCATGGCAGCAAGATTAACACCCCGAGCTTTGACGGCAGCGCACCTTTTAATGTTTTTAAGTTCCAGTTCGAAACAGTGGCCAGCAAAAATAGATGGGACAATGAAGAAAAAGCTATTGAGCTAATTCTGGCCTTAAAGGGAGCAGCAGCACAGATTCTCGAAAGCTTACCAGCTGGCTGCAGAAATAATTATGAGGACATAATGGTAGCCTTACAACGTAAGTACGGTAGCGAGCATAAAAGAGAACTCTACAGAATGGAGTTACGAGGCAGGGTGCAGAAGGCAAATGAGACGCTGCAAGACTTCGCCATGGAAATTGAACGTTTGGTGCAGCTGACTTACCCAGGCGAAGATCACCCTTTTCTGGATCAGTTTAAGATTGAAGCATTTGTGAATGGCATACGGGATCCAGATATTAAATATGCTGTTTGTGCTATGCAAAAATCATCTTTTGCAAAAACCATCTCGTATGCGCTAGCCCAGGAGACCGCAAAAGTCATCTCGAAGCCACAGGTGTACAAGGTGCGATGTCTTGATACTGAAACCTATAACAGAGACAATAGAAGCGAGATAAAAGAGTTAGTCAAACAAATAATAGAGGAGGAAAAATGTAATTCTCGCGCTAAGTGCTTTAAATGCGGTAAGGCTGGCCATTTTCAGCGCAACTGTAGATCCGCAAAGAGAAGATCAAGATCTGCTTCGCCAGCAAGGGACAACAAGCGGGCCAACAACACCAAATCTCATGAGTCACCGTTAAACTAAATCGAGCTAGCACTAAGGGGCAAGTGCTGGCTCCCACAACCGATGGCCCCACAATCTCCATTTCCATTGTACAACAGAAAAATAGCAACCTTACTGTTTGCGGTCTTATAAACGGAAGTAAGCAAGTCCTCACCATAGACACAGGAGCATCTCAGTCAATTATAAGACCCGATTTAGTAAAAGGGGCAGTGGAACCGTTAAATAATGTACGACTGCGCACTGCTACTGGCGACTAAGCCACTGTCTATGGAAGAGCCAGGGTAAGAATGACTATTGCAAACATCAGCGCTGACCATGTATTTGTTGTTGCCGATATAGTGGATGAAATTATCATTGGTGCAGACTTTATAATAGCCCACGGTATTAGTCTGCACATGGGCGAGCAAATAATGATCTGGCGCAATGTGGAGATACCCCTGGATGTTGGATATGATAGCAGGACCACAGCGAGGAAGCTATTTGCCGTTGAACGTCAGAAATTACCACCTCAGGCGGAAACTATAGTTTGGGCACGTGTGGAGGCAGATTGTGAGGATAACCGGTTGTGGGTGGTGGAACCAAAAGAACTAAAAGACGATATCATAACAGCAAAAGCCCTCGTGAAAATCTGCGACGATGGCAGAGTTCCTGTGAGAGTACTTAATCTGTCCAATAGCGAAAAAACAATTAACAGGAATTTTGAGATGGGTCGATGTGAGCCAGCAGAAGCCATAATTAATTGTGCAGCAAATACAGTATGTCCTAAAATAACAGCCACAGAAAGAAATTCATTAGAAGAACAGGTGCAAAAATGGGTGGCAGGACTAACACCTCCTGACAGAAACAAAGCAAAGCAGTTGCTGAGAAAACATGCCTCCGTCTTCGCCCTAAATAATAAAAGCCAAGGTAGAACGGCAGTTGTTAAACATGAAATTAATACTGGCGAAGCGAGGCCTATAAAACAAGCACCCAGAAGTGTTCCCCTAGCAAAACGAAATGAGGTCAAAGAACTTGTCAGCGAAATGGAAAGGAACGGAGTCATTGAGCCATCCTCGAGTCCGTGGAGTTCACCAATAGTTTTAGTAAAGAAGAAGGACGGCAGTACCAGGTTTTGTGTTGACTACAGGAAGCTCAATGACGTCACCAAGAAAGACAGTTATCCGTTGCCTAGAATAGACGATACCTTAGGCACGTTGGCTGGAACGGAATGGTTCTCTACCTTGGACTTGCAGAGCGGCTATTGGCAAGTAGAGATAGCTGATAAAGACAAGGAGAAAACTGCCTTTAGCGCAAGTGGTGGTTTATGGCAGTTCAAGGTGATGCCATTCGGGCTCTGCAACGCTCCAGCTACTTTTGAGCGTTTAATGGAACGTGTGCTAAAGGGTCTAAATTGGAAGACGTGCTTAGTGTATTTGGATGACATAATCGTGATGGGGAAGACTTTTGATGAACACCTCAAAAACCTGGATGAAGTTTTTAAGCGTATAACTGCTGCAGGATTAAAATTAAGTGTTAAGAAATGTGCTTTGTTTCAAAAGGAGGTCAAATACCTGGGGCATCGTGTAACTGCAGAGGGCGTGTCAACTGATGAAGACAAAGTATTGGCAGTAAAGACCTGGCCTCGCCCACAAAATCTTCATGAGCTGCGTAGTTTCCTGGGGCTTTGCACATATTACAGGAGATTTGTGCCAAACTTTGCTCAAGTGGCTGCTAGCTTGCACGAGTTGACCAGGAAGTCGCAACCATACCACTGGAGTGAAGCAGCGGAAAAAGCGTTCCAGGAGCTCAAGAAACTTTTGTGTACGGCACCAGTCCTTGCCTATCCAATAGCTGGACAGAAATTCATATTGGACACGGACGCAAGCGGCTATGGAATAGGTGGAGTGCTTTCTCAGGAAATAAATGGAATAGAAAAGGTCATTGGCTATTACAGCATGGTGCTCTCTAAGCCCGAAAGAAATTACTGCGTTACACGAAGAGAGCTTTTAGCAGTGCTGGAGTGTGTTAAACATTACCACAAATACTTATATGGTCAACATTTCATCTTACGGACAGACCATTCTGCATTACGTTGGTTGATGCAATTTAAGAATCCTGAGGGCCAGCTTGCACGCTGGGTTGAACGTCTGCAGAGCTATGACTTTAGTATTGTGCATAGAAAAGGAGGAAAGCACAATAATGCTGATGCCCTGTCAAGGCGGCCATGCAATGTAGAGTGCAAGCACTGCACAAAAGTAGAGAAAAAGGAGTGTGTCATTGATGTTCGGCTTACCCAAATTGGGTCAAAGGAAGATTGGTCGAAGGCCCAGAATGACGACCCAATTTTGGCAAAAATTATATTGGCTAAGCAAAACAACAGGAGACCAAATCATAATGAAATATCGGCAGAGAGCCAACTAGCCAAGTCGTACTGGGCCCAGTGGAATAGCCTGAAAGTAGAAGACGGCTGCTTGTATCGATCTTGGGAAAGTACAGATGGCAAAGCTACAACGGACTTAATTGTCGTGCCAACTTCAAAAAGAAATGAGATACTAAAGCAGCTCCATAATGGTCCCAGCGGCAGCCATATGGGTATAACAAAAACTCTGGAAAAGATAAAGCAGAGATTTTACTGGGTAGGCTGCCAACAATACGTAGCCGATTGGATAGCTAATTGCGAAGAGTGCATAAAGGCCAAGGGTCCTCTAAGAAAAAGTCGTGGCAAACTTCAACAGTATAACGCAGGTGCACCCTTTGAGCGGATAGCTATTGATATTACAGGTCCATTCCCTGTTAGTGATGCTGGAAACCGATATGTACTAGTGGTAATGGATTATTTTAGCAAATGGCCCGAAGTCTATGCCATTCCAAACCAAGAATCCAAAACAGTGGTAGACGCCCTTGTGAACAATTGGGTATGTCGATATGGTGTTCCACTAGAACTACATTCAGACCAGGGACGAAATTTTGAATCGGCTATATTTAAAGAGATGTGCGACGTTTATGGTATCAAAAAGACGAGGACGACACCACTGCATCCACAGTCTGGTGGCATGGTGGAAAGATTCAATCGTACCCTAGAAGAATATCTAAGAAAAGTGGTCAGTTCACACCAAAAGGATTGGGATGAGCATATACCCAAATTTCTACTGGCGTACCGGTCAGCTGTACACGATTCAACCTCACGTAGTCCAGCAAAAATCTTGTTTGGGACAGAACTAAAACTGTCAGCAGATTTAGAATTTGGTGTTAAACCTGGACAAGTGCACGAAGACAATGGAAACGTTCTCCAGGCACAAGAAGAACTGCATGCGCTTCATGAGTTCGTACGTAACCGCATTAAAATGACCAGCGATAAGATGAAAGCCAGATATGATCGAGCAGCAAACACGGAGGGATTTACTGAAGGACAAATGGTTCTACTATTTAACCCGCAACGCAAGAAAGGATTATCCCCTAAACTGCAAACCCACTGGGAGGGACCGTACAAGGTGATAAAGAAACTGAATGACGTGGTTTACCGGATACAGAGATATCATAATCCGAGGTCCAAAATGAAGGTGGTTCACCTGGAGCGGTTGGCTAAATATGGCAGAAGTAATGTTGAGCCTATTCGGGACGAAAAGGCTTAAGTGGGCGGCAGTGTTACAAAGATGCTTAATTAAATCATAAAAAGATGTTAAAAATAGTTGAGGCCAAAAAAGTAAAACGAAATGGCCTATTGTGTTTGTTTTCAAAGCTAGAAGTTTCTATAAAACATCTTTATTGCAAAACAAAAACAACTAACACAAAGCGATGACTAAACAAACACAATACACAAACATACACACACCTGCATTGTATAACAACTAAATAAAAATACACAACATGTATTTTTATATAATGATTGAAGGTTCTAGAAGTAAATAATAATGCTCACTAATGTGTCTGAGATAAAAGTGGCAACGCAGCATTTTCAACTACGCAATAGATGGCGGTAGAAATTCTCGAACATTCAAGAACGCCTAAAAATAGGGTATATAAAAGCAACGCCAATACGTGTTGATTCATTCGTATTGTGAGCGTCATCTAGTTAAGATCTTGTGGTACAACAACTAAAGTTGCCAGCGTGTATTATTAATCGCGATTAGTTAAGTCGTCAAATAATTGATTAAATAAAGTGTAATTTAATTAAAACTCTAAAAGTTGTGTGTTTAATTATTTTGCAAATAAAGAACTCATTAATAAAACGTTTATAACTTAAATAAACGTAACACTATTTTCCAACAACACAAAGCTTTGTGCAATTAACCGTTTTTATTATTGAGCGAGCTAAAATGTTGTCTTATAAAATGGGAGAAAATAATATGCGAAAAATATATTAATTTAAATCTTGAAAGGAGTTGTTTTCAAACTTCAGCCTATTGTATTGTCATTATGAAAATCTAGCTAAGATTATATGGTCTAATGAAGCATGACTGACTGTACGTATTGTTACAAAAATGCTTTATTAAAAACATAAATAGAAGTAAAAATAATTGTGGCCAAGAAAGTGAAACGAAATGGCGTATTGTATTTGTTTTCAAAGCCAGAAGTTTCTACAAAACTTCTTGATTACAAAACAAAAACAACTAACACAAAGCGAGAAATATACAATACACAACCATACACAATACATACCAAACCTGTATTTTATAACATCTAAAGCCTGGTACTCTGTTCAAATTTGTGAAAATTGTTGAGCAACATTGAATATTTCATGTGGAATATTTGACATTTAATGTGTGGTATCATTGTTTTAAAAATGTATGTAAAAAACATACGATCAGCTGTTGTATGAAAAATTCCCCATGTAATAATGCCTACTTGCTTTGTTTCACAGCTTGGATAGAATGTTGCCAGAAACATTTCATATGTTTTTCCACAGTAAAAACAGAGTACTACTTCTGCAACATTTTTTCACGACTTTTTCATACCAATTTTTTATGTATGTGATTTGACAGCATTCCGCATGAAAAACTGAACAGAGTACCAGGCTTTAAATAAAAAAAACACAACATGTATAATAAATTCGAAATAATAATTGAAGGTTCAAGAAGCAAATAATAATGCTCACATCATGTGTCTGAGATGAAAATGACAATACAGCATGTTCTACTACGCAGCAGGAACGCCTAAAAATAGGGTATATAAAAGCAACGCCAATACGTGCTGATTTATTCTGATTGTGAGCGTCATCTAGTTAAGATCTTGTGGTACAACGGTGTGAAGTTGCCATCGTGTATTATTTTTGTATTAATCGCAAATAGTAAAATCGTCAAATAATTGCTAAATAAAGTGTAATTTAATTAAAACTCTAAAAGCTGTGTGTGTAATTAATTATTTTGCAAATAAAGAACTCAATAAATAACACGTTTATAAATTTTAATAAACGTAACAGTATGCTATGACCTGGATAAACCTTAATAACACGACGAAATTTCTAGGAATCTTAATAATTAATGGCATTTCTGCATTATTTGCCATGCCTTTACATTGTAATGGAGTACTGGAGTATGATAAGTTACCTATTTTGAGATAGGTTTGCGCAGAATTAATTCATTAGTCGAGAGAAGTGGTTAGTTCCTAAATAAACTGCCTCCCGCGCATAATCAAACATGCAGCTCTGTCATTTCTTAAATTGCATATTAGATGGTTGAGACTTCCTCGCCTTCGTATTTTAAATTTGTACCTTCTACAATACACTTTTATGCCTCTTTCTTTCTGATCTTTTATCTCTTACACTATTTAGCTATTTTATTTTCTCTTCTTCCTCTTCCTTTCCTTTAGCATCTAACACAAGGGGATCCAGCTCTACGGAAGCAAGTGGACTGCTTGTCAGCTGTGTGTTTAACCCAACCTAGGACATATGTCCAATGTATTAAAGAAAGAAAGTACTTACATTTCACTGCTGTATTCACTAAACCATGGAGCACCTTCATGAGTCAGTCTTCTGACAATTTCCAGCCATTTTGTATATGTTTGTGTATCATCATAATCCTTCATGTGGTTCATTAATAATTTTCGTTCAGAATTCTAAAAAAAGAATATATTTTTTATGGTTTATAAAAGCAGAAAAATAATCCTTTTAACACAGCAAAAAAAAATTCTTAGACATGATCTTATTGGTAATAAAAATATAACAAAGGTTCATCGCATATCAAGTAATATAAGGATCCTAGGAAACAGAAAATCTTATATATACGTCAAATGTGCCACCTACGTACAAATTCTTGAAAGCAAACATGTTCTCTCTGATGTTCCTGTTCGGTAAGAAATAAATGCTTCTTTTTAAACTCTTTTTCTCAAAATGTCTTAACATTTGTTTTTAAAAACATCACAAAATTGAATAGCACTTAAAATCCTTTTGTTTTTTTTTTTTACTCACTACAAATAATAATAATAAAATAAAACGAAACATAACCAGACTATACTAAACTATACAATTAGTTCCATCCGCCATGAAAAATTGTAAGTTTTTGTTACGCATACGGTCATATCCCGAATTACTATCCACATGAAATTTTTTCACATTACACTGAAAACAGAATTCCCCTTTGCATAATATGTGGAGTTTTTTCATTGTTTTGTTTACTTTAACAGTTGAATTCATGTATGTACACATAAGAAAGTATTTTTCATCTAATTAGAAATTGAAGGTTGTGTTATAAACAACCCTCGCAAATACGTATATGTTCTGAAAAACGCTGCGTTTTTAAATATTTTACGTTTTAAAAACTGAAATTGAATCTCTGCATGTTTTGAAATTGCTACAATTTACTGGCGTTTTTCTTTTTTTTGGAGTTGTGCTCGAACAATAAAAACATATCGTTTATTTGCTTTAAAAACGTCATAATTTCAAATTTTGGAGTTAAACATACAGAATTGTTAGCAATTTCATGCTTTATATTGTGTATAAGTTTCATCTTTATGTCTTTTGTACTCTCCACGTTTTTAGAGAATAAGTCGTCATTTCATTTCATGTTTGGAAACTTTGTTTGTCAATATGAACGATACACTTTTAGTGGTGGAGTAAACTTCATAACGTAAAGATCATATCGCTTTCTAAAACATTGTCACATTATGTTTTTTGACTGTATATAAAAAAAATGATATTTTTAAATTGTGTCGACTTTTCGCATTTAATGTATTATTTTCAATTATGGCTGTGTTGATGAAAAATATTATGTGAAACTTCGTTTTTCGTTTCACAAATAACGACATATTTCAGTTTACGTTACAGTATCGGATATATTTTTACAGCAGTTATGTCTCTCCTTTAATATATAATTGATGAGCGTTTTCTTAAATGGTTTTTTTTAATTATGAATTGTTTTACTAATTGTAATGGTATTTTTATCGATGGTGAAAACGAGCCAAAAACTTAAACTGCGATTATCTCGAAATGAATTTTTTGGAGTTATGACAGTCTTAAAGTAAATGAGCGATTTGTTTTTCTCATAAAAAAAAAAAAAAACAAAACAAATAAATAAATTTTAAAGAAAAATGCTGTCAGTATTTTAAATTTCTATTTTGGCTTTAAGAAAGCTACAATCAAAAGAAATTACAATAAATAGAAAAAACAATAAGGGATTTTTCCAATGCAATGGACATTTCAGACCATGTACTTAAATTTTTTAATTTAAAATTAAATGTTTATTTTCAACTGCAAAAAAGGTTTTTGGCACTCTTTTCTTTGTTATTGGCAGCAAGTGCTTCTTCGTATTTAGAGATCTATATATATATATAAAAATTGTGTAAAAAATGTATAGTGATTCAAAAAATGAGAAATTTCTGTAAACATTTTTTACGGATAAAAATAGTGGAAAAATCGCTCCGGAAAAGTCGAAAAATTATAAAAAACGGAATTCGAGTTATTGTATGTAAATTTGCGTGAAATTATTTCTTAATGGCTTTCCAAAACAGAAAATAGAAAGTTCTTAGTGTAAATCATGAAAAATTGCGGAAAATTGGAAAATCGAAAATTGATTTTTTTGTATGAAATTTTTGTGTGCAATTATTCCTTAATGCTTTCCCAAATTAAAAAAAAATTAAAGTTCTTAGTGTAACGAAACGTAAGTTTAAATACTTGTGTTGTATTATTACTCTAAAGTTTGTCTGAAGGCTTAAAATTGGGGCGAGGCGAAGTTCACCGGGTCCGCTAGTATTTTATTTAAATACTAAAGAGTAATTGATATTTCTTCATTTGCTTTTGCCATGTTTGAAAAAAAACATATAATGGTTTGAAAATTTAAAAGTAAAGTTAAAAAAGTAACCAAGTATTTTATTTTAAAATTAACATCACAAGCATTACATTTATTTTCGAACATCAAATTTATCAGCTGTTTGTATAAATTGCCAATTCAAAAGTAAAAAATTGAGACAGACAGTTGAAAAACTTGTAAGGAAATCTTTAAATTATTAATCTTTTGTTAAAGTCGTAAAAAAATTATCAGTTTTCATTCAAATAATAAGAAAACACATTCGATTTAATCTGTATATTATTAAAATTTTTCTTTAAAGTGCAGTTTATATAAAATAAACCGGATCGAATCGGTATACTCTAGCGCTTTGAAAGCGTCAAATTTTTAGCGGTTTCGTCTGTCAGAACCCCCTTTTTTTTGATTTGAAAACACCAGTTTTAAGCGATATGCGTTTTCCAGAACATGGACGATAATTTAAAATATAACAAATGTCTAGAGTAACCCGATGGTTAAATTTATTTGTTTAATGTCAGCTAAATTGCTGACAGTAAATCTTTAAACTGGGTATTTATATTTATTTATATATTATTTTATTTAAACTGCTGACAGTAAATTTCAATAATTGTTATCACACTATGTACTTCTAATTATAAAATGCTTAAGTATTAAATTAAGATTTTTTAAGTATTAAATTAAGACAGAGACTAGTAAGATGTGGACTAGTACTGGCTAAAATCTAGTTTACGGACGCAGCTTACCCTTACATTCAGAGTTACGGACCTCCAAAAATTGTATGTAAAATTTGGCATATATCGAGTATTTTATAGCGGAATGAGACAAAATGGATATACTTATTGAATTAAAGCGGAAAAAGAGCAAACAATAAAAAAGGTAAGAACTTAGGTGGTTCATAACTCTGAATCTAAAGGTCAGCCCCAAAATTTTTACTTTTACACCCTTTTTTCATTTTTACAAATGCAATAATAACACTGTTTTAGTTTTGGGTACAATTTTCTGTTCGGGTGGAGCAAAAATTTCACTTATTATTCACGATAGTGGTGAATATCCTTTTAAATTTATGGCCGGTTAGTTAAATTTAACAAAAACGATTATCTTGCAAAAAGAATTCGGCCCATGTACATATTTATGATGAACACAATATTTATGCAAATCAATGTCATTAACAAGTGCCTGTTTGTAAATGCACAATTTTTCTACAATTAATACGAATCAGGTTGATTAACAGGCAAAGTATCAGAATTGCAAAAAAAATAATAATACCACTAGACGCAGCTAAGTGACAAGTTTTCGAACATGATCATAGTAAATTTTTTTAAAAACCAACCTGTAATTCTGCCACTCGACGTGTCGTTACCATCGACGACTCTATGCAGCTTTGTGTCAACGATTCAAAGCGATAAACGGTCTTTTCCAAAGATGTTTTTTGCTTAGCCGCTTCACTAGATTTATGTAAGTCCATTCGTTGTAATTCATTTTCTAAATTCCATGTTGAATCGTTCTCATTGATTCCCAAACGTTTACATAATGCTTGCAAGTGTTTGATCGGTTCATCTAAATCTTCTAGCAAACTTAGCCACAATAAAGCCTTAATCATCTTACCATCACATATGATGGAGGGCATAAAGTCATCATCACATGATATCCATAAAGCATCAACGATAAAACAACGTAAATCTCTTGGCTGCGAAGGTTGCAGACCCCAAGCAATAAAATTGTTGCAACGTTGATTTGTTGCTATACTATACGATACCAACATTTTAAACAAATCCGTTTCATTGTGATTAGGCGTTGATTTCTCGTTGAATACCATGTAAAACTGGCAGCACCGATTAATTAACAATTCTAGGCGAGTTTTTGTCTCGGACATAGTCAAATTTGGAAACTGAGAAACTGAAAGTACGAAAATATTTGTTAAATTTTTATTAAACGATATTTATTATAGGCGAGTTTACACTCCATAAGGTAACAGTTTACTGGTTAAATAAGTTTATTGTTGTGAAATTAACACATTGTTGATCGGTCACGAGTTAACTCGTGTTTTTATGGCCGAACGTTGCTGACCGGCCACGAGTAAACTCGCGATGCGCTTTTTTTCGCATCGCTGTTGTTTTCTCTGTTGGCGACCATACAGTGCAATTCTTAGTATAACACAAACCGTTTCTCTCGCTTATAAGACCCGCCAAATCATACGAAATAGAAATATTAAAAGTTTAATAAAGGTATTAAAGTTTATTTTTATTGTTTTACTTCCACATCCAATTACGAAATAATAGCCGGTGACATGAGATAAATTTTCAGTAAAATTGCCGGTCAACAACGTGTTAAAAACCAAATGCATTGGAAATTTTATAAATTTCACGACTAAGCAAACTGTCACTGAATAGAGTGTGAGCTCAGTTTATATGGTATCAGTAGGCAATACTTGAGTCATATTTAATTTTATGGATAAAAAACTGATTTAACGAATTTCTATCTTTTTTTTTTTTTTTGCAAATTTTGTTTTTTTTTCTTTAAAATTTAAGATATAAAATATATTTCGCTTAGTTTATATTTTATTTAAAAATTTTTAATAATGTTTACCTTTAAAACTCCATGGTACATTTGTTTTCATAAAGAACATATTCAACCAATTCAATTGCAGTTTTGCTTGTATGGAACGAAAGCCCTTTATTATATTTTGTTGCTGTTTTTCTTGATAGAACGATAACATGTTAATGATGTCCCAAAGGATCTGATGATTTAAAAAGAACGCAATTTTAACACACACTTTCTTTCATGAAATTAATACTTTATAAACCTACATTAATGTGTCCTATGGATTTTAGGGAAATTTCACCAATTGTAGTTAGTAAGTCTGCAATTGATTCTTCAGTCCTTGTATGGCATGCTGCAGTTTTGGCATAAAGATAATGCAATGCTTTAACACAGCACTGTATAAGGCCAACTTCAACCATTGCTTGTTGTTCCTCAGGATCCTTAAAGATGGTTTAAAAGTAACAAAAACATAATTAAATTTATAAGGGTATTAAAAAATCAGTGAAATTAAAGAGATAAACTATTTCTTATGCCTACTTCGCTTATTGTTCAAGTTAGCTCGTGAGTAACCTTTTATCAAATATACAGAAAAAACTTTTTTTAAGTTAATATATTAACTTTTTTATTGTAAAGTATCATCAGAGAAAATTTTTTCTAATAACATAAAGTTTTGATCTCACTAAATTAAAGAAAGATGACAGCATTTGCAAATTATTTAAGTCTTGTTCAGGACAAAATGGACGTATTCTCCATTGCTATTAATTAATTCGGCCTTTAATATTTTTGATTTTTATTTCTTAAGCATTGTATATTAATAATTCCAATATAAATATATAATTTACGCTTATCGTGTATGGTAATGACTCTCAAAAAATTAGTCTATTAATTTATATTTAATAGAATATTATTGTTGACATTTTTTTTATATAAATCCTTTTTTAAGATTTTTGGAATTATTATTTTATTTTAACTCACTTTTTAGCGTGCTAATCACCTAATTCTGTTTTTACAAGTTGGAGCGGTTTGAAAAAAAAAACCGTGCTTTTTGCACGTTTTTTACACATCGATCTTGTGCAAAAATAGGTGATTGGTTCCTTGGTCCTACCAAGGACTTTTAAGCAACAAAAATACATTTTTATTTTACTAAATCAGATAAATTATGTTTTTTTACACAAGCATAGTTATGAAGGAAAGTAAAAACAAATAAGCACTCTAAGCTTTCAAGTAAATCAAAGTAAATGAAAGTAATTCAAATTTCCCAAAAATTTAATTTGCCAAAAAAAAATCAAGCACAAAAATTTGGAATGCTAATTTGAAAAAAAAATCGTGAAAAAATTAATATTGTAACTTTTTAAACCGAGAATTAACAGAATTAGGTTTAAATTAAAAATTTGTGTTCGATTTTTTTTACTGATTTCTCATTTGGAAAAAAAATATTTTTAAGTAAAAGACATTAATGAGCTATATCGTTGCAAATAAAAAATAACAAAATAACAAAAAAAAAAAAAAAACAAAAATAATATTAATAATACTTACTCCTAAATACAATTGCTTTAGAGTTTTAAAGGCTTTTTCACATAAATCCGGTTGAATATTACAAGTGGCAGCTAATTTCGAAGCAATGGCTAGTAATGCATTTAAGCCGAAACGATTTTGTACGCGCAGATTAATATCACAGTTTAAAATTACATCCAATGAACCCATTGTTCCACATACCCATTCTAGACATGATTCAAACATGTTGCTGTCACAAAAACTAATCGACAACTGATTAGCCAAATGATAAGGATATAAGGCTTTGATACAAACTTGTATATCTTGGGGAAAAAGGCGTTGTGTTAAAGAACTTATTAGTTTAATAACGGCTGAACGTACACTAGTATTGGTGTGATTAGCTAACACTAATAGAAATTCTACTTTAATATAATGATTAAGCACATCATCAATATCATTATCCGGTAAAAGGCAAAGAAAGTCTTTAAGGAGCAGTAATAAACCACTTTGTAGGGCTGCTATGCCTACTGAACTGTACGTGTCGTTCTTGTGCACAGTTTTGGTTTTTTTGTGTTGTAAGGATGATCTTAAACAGAAAACCTCATTGAAAGCTGAATACTCAGAAAACTCCATATTTATAGAATCTGGCGAAGAATGTAAGCTGGCCTCCGATTTTCTTGGGCCTAGCCTTATATGCTTTTCAGCTTCAGTAGGAACTAAAGAACGGCTTGAATTGGCACTACTTAAACTTATTCTCTTTCTTTGAATTCTTTTATTTTGTGGTGATTGTTTAAGAAACACCGTCATCTTCGTAAGTGCTCTAGACTTATAAGGCGAATGAAGGTGCGTGTGTTTAGTTAGTGCGGCAGGTGTGCACCGAAGAGATCTCCTTTTAAATTTTAAACGCCACTTAGTGGCTTGAAGAGGACTTATTAAACGCAAGGCATGCTTATTGAGCTTTGTGCAGTCCGTCATATTTTCTAGATTTTCTTCAAATTCTTCAAGTGGACGTTTATAGGCTGATACAGTTTTATGCATTTTTCTTAAACGATTTATACGTGCCTGCTTAGCAGCGTCTATATCACTAGAAGAGTTCGAATTGGAATTTGCGTTTAGCTCATTTAAAGGCTTTGCTCCTCCCGGCTGATTTTGTTTTGTTGAAGTTCGTTTAAAAGAGGCTGTTACTCTCCCAAAATTTGCTGCTGCTGTTAATGAAGATTTCTCTTTGGTGGGTATTTCCGACGTTAAAAGGAAATAAAATTTTGATCTATCATGTGTTATGTAACATTCACTGGGCTTGTGTAGTAATAACAGCAGTTTCATTATTTCATCCAGTAGACTAGGCTTTGGTGGTGAACCAGCAAAAACGGATATTATATTGACAAACGCTTTGGCTGCCTTTTTCGATATAAAAACTGGATTTGGAGATTCAATAACATAAACTTTACACAAATTTAGTAGCTCTTTCATCAGACCTTCCTTGATAAATTGTTCAATATTAAAGTCACGCTGTGGATGTTTCTCTCTTGTCAACGCCAAAATACTTTGAAATAGCATATCTAACACATCTGAGTTTTCTGCTCCTGAGCGATGCCAATCAGAGTACCTACGCAATATAGATGTAAACAGCTTAGGGTGTACCACTGCAGCGATGGTTGTATCATTAACTTGTAACACGTCGCCTTTTTTTAATATCAAAGGTTGAGAACAGGCATTATTCACAATACTTTTAAGTAAATGACAATCTTTGGTACACTTGTCGGTTTTTATAACATATCCGATTAGATTTATGTAATCATTACGCTGAAATTCAGTGTACAGTTGTGAATCGGAGAAGGCAATATTAAGTAAAATGTCCAGTGCCATCGATTGAGTCGTGGGGTTTGAACTTAATTCGACAACCTTTAAGAAAAAGTTTTTTTTTTTTGTTTTATTTTACATGATCAATTTATTTTTAATTTTAACAATAACAAATAAATACGCAAACAAAAACTTACTCTGGCAAACAAATATAAAAGATTTGATAATCCACCGCACAATATTGTGGCAGTTTGCAAAGATTGCAAACTATTTTGTACAAGTTCACCGTAGTGTATCACACCATGAGGATGACCTAAAAGCATTTAATATTTTTAAAAGGTACTACAAATTTTCTTATTGAAAGCAACTTTTGTTGGAACTTAAAACAAAAGCATTTTGGAAAAACCTTTAATACTGACAACCCTTTCTAAACTCTTAAATACGTGTAAACAACTAGTTTTTTTTTGTAAAATAATAAAACTACTTACCGTAAATATTATTTTCTATTTCGTCAACGGTATCATAACACATTACCATATCTGGCTGTGAAGCAGAGTAGCACAAAATTCGTGAATCTCGCAACGTTTTCAAAGAATCAAAGTGACTGCTAAAGTAAGCTGTTTTAAGTCTGTTTGTATTTAAAAAGCTATAATTCGGTTTCCAGTAAGCTACATGACATTGTGTCATTTCGGTGAAATCGGGACCCATGGCAGTTAAGTTCAAAATTTCTTCTTTCTTGTTAAGTGCACGGTTGAATAGCATTATATTAGAGATGGATAAACGCACTGGAAAACTGTCTAATGTAGAACGAGATTCTGTGTAGCTAGTGGTATTAGGAGATTTGGAAACGTTTCCATCTCCTATTGCAATTATTTGGAAGACATGATTTCTAGTCAATAATTGTATATTGCGAAAAGGCAACACCACGCGATGTTTTTCTAGGCCATCAATAAGTAAGCATAAATCTAAAGCATCAGTTTGTGTTTCGATAGCAAATGTAAAATGAGTCCATTTATTTTTAGTTAGACGAAATTGCTTCAAGTCGAGGTGAGTGCTTTCAAAATAGCCATCCGATTCTGAATGGCCATTAAAAAGATGTATATTGCCAAAACTATTCAGAAGTGCCAGTTTCGTATGTTTAAAAGCTTTTGAAAGAGGCGATGACATACTAGAAGCAGGTCCTGCTGCTGTTTCTTGGCTAAAGTAATGGTTATTATGGTGACCTTTTGCGTTTATTTTATTTTCATGATTTTGATTGCCATTTAAAATCACATTTTGCTTCGCTTCAAATGATTCCTCCATTGGTGTTGTTGTATTTTTCGTTGGTATCTCAGCATTAGGTTTAAAAGTTTCAAAAGTCAAATTCAGGTTATTGCTTAAATATACGCTTAGCATAGCCTGATTAGTTCCCACAGACAATATATGTGTTTTCTAAAATTATAAAGAAAGTACACACATATTGAAATATTATATAAAATTAAATTACATTCTTAAAACTGACCATATAAACATCACTAAATGATCTTGTATCATCTTCAATTATTAGACTCGTACTTTTGTGATTTTGTGAGCATTTAGCCTGTAACCATAATGATATCGTAAAGCCCTCAGGATTCCAAAGACGTGCGTGTGTTATGGGTATAATACAAGGCGATTTCGTAAAAGGAGTACTAGCTTGGCAGTGTAAGTGATAATTACGGGTGCGCTCGATATGTTCGGTAACATCTAGTTCACTTGTAGAAACACAGTTGCCATCTAAAAATTTGAATTTTTATTAATAAATAAAACATTTAATTTTGGATTGAGTGACTCTGACATTTTTTATATACAACGTCGATATAGTTGGGATGCATATTCTGTATTGATATTGGTGTTTGTTACTTCATAGAATAAAAATACCAATATTTGGTACACAAATGTACTGTGATATCATTTTTAAGCAAATTAATGAAAGAAATTCAGACTGATTTGTAAGAAGGTCGAAAAAATAAAAACACTCATTCTTCTCAAAAGCTGTATAGCTAAAAAATTTAATGACGTTACGTCATAATACATACTTAAGAAAATCAAATTACATTTTCGAATAACAGTTAACCTATATTACAGTCTGTATGCAGTAGTATTGGTTGTCTCTTCAGTATTTAGCCACTTAGGCCGAACTAAATTTGAATTGATATGTGATAAATTGTCATTTTGTAATAACACTAAATCATAAATACTCACAAGTCAAAACTTATCAAATCGTTTTTTGTTTTGTTTGTTTAGTTTTTGTTGTTTCAGAAACCAGTTCGCAGATCAAATCTCTAACGACCACACAAATTTCCTTTGCATTGCTGTCTTCTTTAACTGGATAAGTACAGTTATACTGTTGGAAGTCAAATTGATTACAAAATTAAGCTTAAATCTAGTTTATGGACGCAGCTTAAAAATTAATAAAAAGTGGCCTACGGCGTGTAAAATTTAATTTTATGCAAAAAATGTGAAGTGACAAATTTGGGGCTGACGCTTGATTTCCGACTTATGGGCCTCCAAAGTTTGTATGGACAATATGGAATATATCGAGTATTTTGTGGTGGAATATTGCAATATGGATTAAAGACGTGCACAGATATATCTGTTTGTATCAGTTTTTGTGTGTCTACTCTTATGTTTCTGATATAAGTTGATATTGTTACTTTTTCTCTTTGGAAGGATACGAATGAGTAAAGAGAGAATGAGAGTAACATATCTGTTCTCCTATGTTTTGCACAAACGGGTATAAACAGATATTGATGGTTGTACCATAAGTACTTATTGTGTTCTGCGAATTAATATCCATTCATACGTATATATGCATTGGTTTATTAAAATTAAAAAATAAAATTATTGTTTCTAAACAAGATCAATATTTTTAATTGTTTTATTGTGTTTTATTGAAGTTGAATATAGAAAGCAGAATTCTTTAACAAAAATTTATGAATCTAATGCGTATAATTGTATTTAAATTACTTTTATGTTTTTTAACAACTTTTATCAACAATTACAACAGTTCTAAGGATACAATCACTAAATAAATAAATGTATGCATGTTTCTATATTTAGAGAGACGAAAAGCCTGATAATTTAAAATCAAATAAAATATATTTTTATGTTAAGTTTGCTTTAAAATGCCTTTTGAATATAAATTATTTTTAAGATTTTAAAATGAGGTATGAATATTTAAACATTTTTAGCAAAAATAAAAATAATATTTTATATTTACCGTTGTTAAGCTGACTATCCTTTGGTAAGCAGTTACAACGAGCTTGTCCATTGTACTCTTTTATTTTTTTTTTTTTTCAATAATTTTTTAATTTCGAATAATTTTTACTCTCTATTTATTTAAGCTGTAGGACTTTTCTTTAATGCATATTAATTTTAACTATTTACTAGTTTTTATCAAAGAGGAATTAATATTTTTAAATAAACATACAATAAAATTTCTTAATTGAATTAATTCTATCCTTATAACTCAACGCGCAACTAGACAACAATTTATTAATTTTCCATTTGTTTTTATAATATAAAATTATCATTAATATTAAAAATATTTCTAATTCTACCTTTAAAATTATATAAACTAATTACTAAAGCTAAACAATAATAATTACAATTCGTGTTATTACTACGAAGTTAAAATACTGCTTGCTAGTTCTCGCCTCTATCATAAGCAGCACACAAGTATCAAAAATATCTGTTTCATAAACTGATATATCCAAATACTCATGGTACAACAGATATTTGAGAGTAAAAAACTAATAATTTTGTTACTCTATGCAGTACAATAAACAACTGTATGTGTTTATATCCATAGTGTGAGTACGCACAAGCGAAAGCATACAATATCCACTACACAGGGAACGAAGCCGATATCAAATTGCCAACGGCGGCGGCTAAGCAAAATTTTTACGGCGGCGGCTAAAACTCGACTGAAGTCGACAAATTTTCGGCGGCGGCGGCTAAGGCAAAATCAGTTCAGCGGCGGCTCAAACTCGACTAAGCTGGCAGCTGTTAATAATAATATTCGAAACATATTTTTTTTTATGCAAAGTATACTTCAGGTCAACTTTCACTATTATACACAATCGTACGCTTTAATCACTAAAAAGTATAACGAATTCTGTCCTGCTTTAAAAATCGTTTCAAGATGGCGTCGCAGATGCCACACTATTATAGAAAAAGATGCAAAGTATTTTGTTGTTTGTTTTCTCTTGTCCTTTAAAAATCAACTCTGATCGCATAGAGAAAAATATTTTATGAAATCGTACAGATCGGTCAAAAAGTTTTTCACACACATACATTTTTAATCCCCACTATTACACTTTTTAATCACACATACAATTTTTGACAGTTCGTACGACTGATCATGATAGTGAATACTGGCCCTTATAAGTGTCATCAACAGAGACTTTTTTAAAAAATGACTGTTATCTAATTTGTATTTGGCCAAAATTATTATTTTTTAATCAATATGAAAATTTATTATTCGGAATCTTTTCAAATTTAATTTACTTTATTCGTGCCTGATTCCTTCAAATATAAATATTTCATGATATTCTCATGAAATATTTATTATTTTAAACTAAACTTAAAAATGAAATGTATTACTGCGGGGAAAGCATATCCATATGGCCATTACACTACTGCTCAAATAGCTCATCAGTGGATTTTACCCAAATTTTGTATAGAAAACTAGAAAGCCTACTGCGGGGAAAGCATATCCATATGGCCATTACACTACTGCTCAAATAGCTCATCAGTGGATTTTACCCAAATTTTGTACAGAAAACTAGAAAGCCTTATATCAAAAGCCAAATTGATTAAATGAGAACTCCATTGATTCAATAAGATAAAAGACAGCAACTTAAAAATGTTTTATACAAAAAACACAGCAAACATTCAGAAACTATTTTTATTTTTTCTTTCATTTTTCTTCATAAGGGATCCCATTGGGAACCATTCAAATGTATTTGAAAGATTCAATGAAAAAATAAAAATAAGACTTTCTAGTTTTCCATACAAAATTTGTGTAAAATCCACTGATGAGCTATTTGAGCAGTAGTTAAATGGCCATATGGATATGCTTTCCCCGCAGTAATACATTTCATTTTTAAGTTTAGCTTAAAATAATAAATATTTCATGAGAATATT
This sequence comes from Gymnosoma rotundatum, assembly GCA_916610165.2. Lineage (NCBI taxonomy): Eukaryota > Metazoa > Arthropoda > Insecta > Diptera > Tachinidae > Gymnosoma > Gymnosoma rotundatum. Next base: position 52,624,798 of record OU744338.1, read on the forward strand.
ATGAAATATTTATATTTGAAGGAATCAAGCACGAATAAAGTATATTAAATTATTTTTTAATTTTTATTATTTTTTTAATTTTTATATTTTGGCAGAAGTTATTGTAATTTTTGGATTTTTATACGTGTTCTGCGAAATTGACAAAACTACAAACTTTTCTTAGTGATAAACCTAATCTACTCGTTGATTTTATTCTTTTGAGAACAATAATTACAATAATTTTTGGAAAAAGAGACAATAAATAAATAAAATAGCAATAGTCAATGAAATTTTAGTCAAAAACAAAAATCTTTATCTGAGGGGCTAAGCCGACACAGTCGACTAACATTTTTAGCCGATGTAAGCCGCCTATTTCGGCGGCGGCTCACTGACTTAATTTAATATAGGCGGCGGCTATTAGTCGACTATGAGCCGATCGGCTTCGTTCCCTGCCACTACACCCATGCGTTCTTTTGTATCTGTTTTACTTGTTATGTGTATGATATATCTGTTTTTGCCATACTGTTGGATATACTGGCGCACGTCTTTAATATGGATATCATTGAAAAGGTAATTTCAATATCTATTCAATTTAAAAGGAAAATATTAAAAAATACAATAAAAACAGGTAAAGATCAAAAAAACAGCTTTTTTCATATAAACATAGAGTACCTACATATATTAAATAAATAAAGTTTAGTGACAATACTATACGAAAAAAGATAAAAAAAAATTAGCAAGCGAAGCCGGTGTTGGTCATAACATAGAGGAGAAAATCCTTGAGCACGGCCGGAAGCCGGCTACGCATGAAATCTGATAGTAAGCGAAGCCGGTGTTGGTCATACCATAGAGGAGAAAGTCCTTGCGCCCGGCCGGTGGCCGTCTACGCAAAAAGTCTTTAGTAAGCGAAGTCGGTGTTGGTCATACCATAGAGGAGAAAATCCTTGCGCCCGGCCGGTGTTGGTCATACCATAGAGGAGAAAATGTTTGCGCCCGGCCGAAGGCCTACTAAGCAGGAAATATTTAGTAAGCGAAGCCGGTGTTGGTCATACCATCGAGGAGAAAATCCTTGCGTCGCTACGCAGAAAATCTTTAGTAAACGAAGCTTAAACTAAGATCTGCCCAAAAAACTTTCATATAAAAAACTTTTTTTTATTTTTTTACTATTTTCCTTTTAAATTGAATATATATTGAAATTACCTTTCCAATGATACCCATATATTGTCTTATTCCACCAAAAATACTCCATATATTCCATATTGTACATACAAAATTTGGAGGCCCGTAACTCGGAAACCAAGGGTCAGCCCCAAATTTGTCACTTAACATTTTTTGCTTAAAATTAAATTTTACACCCCGTAGGCAACTTTTTTTTAATTTTTAAGCTGCGTCCATAAACTAGATTTGTTCCCAAAATTACAATATTGTTTTTATAAAACAGTTTTTTGCCTTTCCTGAATATTTGTGAGTTTTGAGATGTGACTGAAAGCAAAATGTATTTGTAGTTCAATATTAAAAAGAACTTTAATTAAAAAATATTTAAAGTCCATTTTATCATGATATAGGAGTTGTAATTATCCGAATCAAATAAAACAAATCTCTAAATATTGTGAAATATTTTAATGTGACTACTTTAATATTTGCCACGGCCCTTAAAAAAATCTGCACGTTACAGAAAATATTGTAAGAATATTTTTATGGACCTCGTTAAACCCTCTATAATGTTCTAATTATTTTAATTTAAGGAGAATTTCTTTGTAGAAACTGTAAATATTTTCTTGGTTGAAAAAATACAAGTCATCTCACAAATGTTTAAACAATTTTTAATATTTTTGTCTAACTTACCAATATTAACGGGAAATTCCAATTCCATACTCGGCTGGCATTTCTTTAATGTATTTGTGCAAATATAATTCATATATTTTACTAATATGTCTACTGGCGGATTTTGTGCCGATAGTATTCCAAAAAATGTAGCTAGAATATCTGGTGTATTTAAATCGACAATCAATTCCAAAATACATTGTTGCAATTCTTTTAAACGAACATCGTTGCATGTAAGAGCTGGTGCAAAACCCTTGAGCAGAAATAATGGACCACCCAAATATTCACGTATCACAAAAAGGCGATTAATTAGTTGGGCTAAACTATCACACCAAACCAAAGGATTATTTATACACTTTTGGCTAAGTTCAATCAATATATCTACTACTAAACGACATATGCCATGATGTAGAATATGGGTACGGTAACGTGAGGAAGGTTGAAAGGAGTGCCACAATTCTGCAACTTCAGACATGCCTTCGGTTTCAGAAACCTCCTGTATTTCACCATCCGCCTCATAGCCCTCATCAGCTGTTAGATAAAAATCATCTTGATCATTTTCGCTGAATTCAAGCTCGCTATCAGCACAAATATATGATGCACGTGTGGAAAAATAATCTGCATCACAACTATTTGCTGACAAAGGTCCCTGCGGTGGGGTAGTGGGTGTCAAGACAGCATTTTTATTCGGTAAGTCTACGGATAATTGTTGATAATTATAGGAAATTCCACCAACTAAACGAGTGTTTTTAAGTGACCTGGTACGTGGTCTTATCTCACTTAAATTTGTTGGCTCTTCCGTCGCTGATGTCAATATACTTGTGCTTACAACTGCTGCAGGTTCATTGCCACAATTCGATAATTCGCCAATCTTAAGCAGACATTGCAATATTTGTATAACACTATTTTCTCTTGAATGCTCTTCCGCATATTGTTCCCAATTATCGCAGGCATTTGTTAATATAACATTTTTAAGTTTACTCAAATGTTTTTGCATTTTTTCCACTAGACACAAAAAAATATAATAAAATAAAAAAAAACAGTTTGTTAAATTTTTATAAATTATATTGTGGCCATAATAAAATATTTTTATTTTGATTTTTTCTGCTTTTAATATACTTAACATTTTTAAAAAGATAAGATCAGTTGGTATTTTTTTCACAATGTTTTCATTATCTTATTTAAACATAGTTCTTAAACTATAGAATTTGTTTTGTTAACTTGATGCAATACAAGGGATTGCTGGATAATAAATATGAGTATATTACCGTTTTCAATATTGACTTTAACTTGGTGAGCAAAGAACGGTGTGGTGTGTATTTTCTGTTTTATTAACTAGACTGAATATTTTTTTTTGCATCGACTACTGCATGTTATGTATACAACCACATTGGAATAATGGTAATATAATCCAGTTATTCTTTAATCTATTTACTGTATAACGTAATAATGTTTACTGCAAAACCTTAGCATTATAGTTTATTTACTTCTTATAATAAACTCAAGTTCAGTACTAAACGAAATAAACATAAAAAATTCTATTGTACTAGAACAAAATGTCATAATGCTGTTTTTAAGAAATCATTGTGTTACACAGTGCTACAAATTTTACTTTAAATGAATGAAATTATTTGAAGGTTGAATAATATAATTTAATAAATATTTTAAATATTTCATTTTATTTGGTTTCTAAAAAAACTATAGTTTAACTTTTTTATAATATTTACATTTGAATAAGTTAAATTATATTTTTAAGGCTTTTAAGAAATTTATGTTAATTGTGCAACATTTTAATTCGCAAATTTCACTATCATTTTATGAAGAAAAGTATTTACTCAAATAAAAAAACTTTTTTATACCCTTCACCACAAAAAGTGGAAAAGGGGTATATATAAGTTTGTCAGTCCGTTTGTAATTTCTAAAATATCCATTTTCGACCCCATAAAGTATATATATTCTGACTTCTTATGCATAACGAAGTCGATTGAGCGATATCCGTCTGTCCGTCACAAAAGAAATATGTCAATCAATCAGATATAGTGTCGAAAGAAATCAGCATGATCGGTCCATGTCCTTCAAGGCAGCAGGCAAAACACCACGCCTACCTCTACTTTGTTCATGTTACTTGGAACAATGGATTAACTCCAATAAAAAAAAAAAAAAAACAAATGTATTGGGCGATAGAGAATTAAAGAAAAAAAATATGGCGCACGCCCATATTTTCCGAGTTACAGGGCTCTGACATTTTCATTTTTTTTAAATATCAATATGGGTATTATTTTAAAGCTTTTGAAGAGATCTTTAAGAAAATTCTAAAATTTTACAAAAATTAGCCGATGTCATTTTTATGTAAAATTATATATGCAGTACAATTTTTTATCTTTTAATTCTCTGTCACCTCGATATTTGATTTTTTTAATTGGAGTTACTTCACTAAACTAGATTTACTTAGATGGTGAAGGTTATATAAGATTCGGCATAGCCGAATACAGCACTCTTGTTAAAATTCTAGATTAAGTGAAGCAAATTTTTAAATTAAATATTCTTCCAAAAGTATAAATACAAAAACATATGTTTCTGCTCCTGTAAATTGGATAGAAACGTAAATTTTTCATTTCAAACTAGATTTTGTACCCGGTACGACCACAGTCTACTTTAAGGGACTTTCATTCTATATTTTCTATACAAAGAGCCAGCCGTTCTTGAGTTAAAAATGGTGTGACTAACCCGATTTGATTTATTTATATAGCTTTAATAAAAACGAGTTGCTTGGTTTGTTAAAATAAAAATCAAATTAAAATCATTTTGATTTTTAACTTGTCTAGTGTAAATATTACAACATATTTTGATTCTATATATACAATTCGCTATTACAAAGCAACTAACTATCTAACTAAAAGCAACTTATATGGCTTCTTAGTTTTCTAAACAAACGGCATGCATTCATATTATTAGTAGCACACAAAAGAAGGCTTTGATAGAATATTAAAAAAGGCATCAATTTTAAGGTTTTTATAATACTTGATTTTAAATTATTTCTCACCTTCTTCGTTTTGATAGCCTTTAATACAAATGGCCATAGTAGCTTCGAAAATTTTCAGCAACAATTTCTTACAATCACTGTTTGCCTCATACAAGGGCAACAAATCTACATCAATAGCGGTTTCCTTTTCTGCTTCTGCGTGTTCTTCTTCTTTTGCTATGGTCGGTGATTTAGTTAAATCAATAAAAGAATTTGAATGACTTAATGAGAGTATCGAACCGAATATATAAAAAAGTTTATTTATAATTCCTTCATTTGAAACTTGTGTGGTTAGATTTGCTGTAAGTGTTTTGGGATCATCAGCTGGACAATAGTTAAAGGTGTCTGCGTATTCGATCGTTGAAGACGGTAAGTTTTTTGATGTGTTCGTTTCTTGTGCTAGATGATCAATATTTTTAAAGCTGTTACGTAAATGTTTCTGATTGCGTATATCAAATATTGTAATACTTTCATTTAAAGAACATTCCTGCAACTGCAACGTATCTTTCTGATGCATTTGCAATAGAAATGATGACTGTTGTATGCTTTGTTTAGGCTTTTGAGGAAATTCCGTTAAAGTAAGAGATGTCTCACCAACTTCATGTGAATGCAAACTAAATGTTGTTGGCGTTGAGCTAGAAGTGGTTGATGTTGTTAACGATGATAATGACGTTGTTTCTATTGAGTGTATGGAATTTATGAAATTTTCTAATATTTCCCAGCTTGAATCAAATTCATTGTTTGTTGTGCTTTGTTGCTGCTGCTGTTGAAAGCCATGACTGTCGTCAATGCTCTGTTGGTATTGACGTTTTTTAGATTTTGCTGAACATTTTTTAGCTTTTACTTTGCGTTTAGGTGGTAACATTAAAAATGCCATTAAAGCATTATAATTTAATTGTAAAATATCTATTATAGTTTTATCACCCGGTTTCAAGGACATTCTTGTACTGAAAGTTGAATTATTAGATTGTGAACTACTTCCACTTTCATCATGCACTTCTTCGTCATCATCTTCCTTATTTATAGAATAGATTTTAGCAAATTCATTGTAAAAATATTGACTTGTTTTTAACAGGATATAATTAAGAGTCCATTGTAGGGCTACTATATGTAGAATATCCACCGCTGGCAGTTGTAGTGTTGTTGGTTTGATTGTAGTTGTTAAGGCTGAGTTGTTAAGCAGCCAAAATTGTGTTCCTGACGTGCTTTTGTTGATATTTTCAACTTTTAGTAAAAGAGAATTGAATAAATGTTGAGTCCTTTCGGAACTATTGAATTGTAACGTTATCAATCTGCGACTAAGAATATTTTGTTCGTGATTATTATCACCCAAAAATGTTATATTATCAATGCCTATTTTTATCAAATCACATACAGCTCTTATTAAAAAAGGTTCTTCCAATAAATCTTCCAAATGCTTGATATTTTCTTCATTGTAGAAGGCTTTTATAAGGCGTACGTCCCTTAAATACATGGCAAATATATTTAAGCACTCATACACTAGTTTACTTGTATCGGCATTTGAATTACTATTTGAATTCAGTAGTAAATAGAGATTAGTATTTTTCTCAGGAGATTCGGTGGACGAGGACTTTTGCCAAAATTTCACGCCGTTTTGTGAGCTACTCTGCGGACTTTTCTGATCAAACAAGAGTAATTTATATTTACGAAATGTGGGCAAAACTATTTCCGCCAGGATACCAGTAGCAATGTCGTTCGGTAAAAGGAATGACAAATGTTTAAGATGCTTAAGGAAGTAGATGAGATTCGTTAAATTTTCAGTTTGATTATGCAGTATATTATAAAAGTTTTTATAAATTTGTAATAATCCTTGGTGAAAATCCAATGATTTCAATTTCAAATCGCATTTAAAACAGTTAAAATTTCCAGAGCGCTTTTGATACATATAACCTTGAATAGTGTTTGCGTTATCCGAAGGCGATTTAAGAAAAATTGAACTTAATATTTTGCTATAAAGAAATTTGTAGGCACATTTTTGATAGTAAGCTGAGAGATTGAAAATGATATTTAATACGTTTTTGATTAAGCTCAAATTATAATGACAACAACACAAACCGGAACGTGCTAAATAAAGCATAGATTGTTCTTGCAAATCTTTGGTTAAAGAAGGTAGTATGGTTACTAAAATATTTTGAAAATAACAGGATAACTTTGGTACATTAGACAGACAATGTTGTTGTTTGGTTTTCATTTTACGATAACGCAACGGTGCGGGCTTAGTCGCACTGAGATGAGATGATATATTCAAGTTATAACTATTGCTTATTGTGGAAATCATCATATCATATTTGTTCAAGTTTTCTATGATTTTTAGTAATGTGCGAAATATCAAATGATATAAAGACTTTATGTCATCCTGTTCCGGCGACTGATGTGATAGCAAGTGTTCCATAGTCGATAGGCAGCAGTCAATTATGTTCTCATCGATGAATTTTAAATTATAAAGATTAACTTTGGCATTACATAACGTCTTCTGGCTATATATTGCTATCACATTATGCAGAATTGCAAATATTATATATATTAAGGCATATACCAAACGAGTTGTTTGTAAATTACACTCTAATGCCGCTATAAGTTTAGCGAATATACATTGGAATTGTATGTCACTTAGTGAATTGTCCGCCAAGGAAAACATACTGTTTAGACATTGTTCGTTCAATTTTAATAAAAAGCACTTTATGACTTCAGCATTATGGGGTGAAGAAAAAGCTTGATTTTCCACACTTAAACAGTCTAAGCTAAAATTCAATGTCGACATGAACATAGACTGATCTGTGTGCAATTGTGAAAACTGTTCATTTTCTATGCATTTGATTAAAATTTTTATTAAAATTAAAGCAATTTCATCACTGGTTTTTGTGATTTGTTTAAAGTCCTCTAAAGATGCATTAATCAATGACCTGTTAAGTGAGTTATCCACTTCTTTTTTGGTAACAGCCACATTAGTGTTGGTTTTACATTTATATTTTTGGTAGAATTGTAAATCGCCGATAAAGGCAAATATATTTTGTTGACAACTTAATTCGCAATAACTTTCCGACCAGGGGCAATTAGGAAACAAGTTAATACATAAATTACATAAACTCTTCTGTGATGCAACCAGCTTAAAAACAACAAATATCGATTATTAAGGTTTTTAAATAAATTAAAAAGAAAATATTGTAATTTACCTTAATATCCACCCGTAGCAAAAATTCCAATAGGTGTTGTCCTAAGTGATGGGTCAAAAACTGTCTTAGTGCTATTATTTTACTACAGTCACTGGGTTGTTTGAGAATTAACTAAAATAAAATTATTAATTTTAAATACAGTAATATATTCATTTTAAAAGTTTTTTTTTAAATGATTACCTGAGCGAAATTATGATTCTTTTTTAATAGTTGTAAAAATTTGTTGTTTTTTTCGGACGTTTCTTTTTTATCAATATCACTATTCTTATGAGTATCAAAAGTGTTTTTTCCTATTTTGAATTCCTCTGCTGACGGTATGTAGAGATCTGATTTGCTGATAATTTCATAAACTTGTTCTAATAAATAGGAACACAGCTCTTCTGGTATCGGATTAAAGAAGCTAAAAAGGAAATTAGACACATTCGATAAAAAAAAATAAATATTCGTTAAGCATAATAAATAAGACAATATTTATTAAATTATATCCATATTTAAAATAAAATATAAATTCTTCATATTCACTTGGGCTTATGTGATTGACTATAACAGTTAAAGTCAAATGCACACATTGATGGAGAAAATGATCTTAAGTTTGTTTTAAATTTTTAAATTTTTATTAATAACGTTTAAGAGAGTTTTCTAAAGAAAACAGGAGAAATTAGACACCAGTAGAATTTAATGCAGCATTTTCTGCATCGCTACATCTGTCATCAGCATTCTTCGCATTTATCTGCAATAGTTGTGTACATTGTAAGGAATATTCATAATCAATCAATGTTAATTTGGTTAGATGAAGCCCATACACAATCCAAATTTTGTTATTGTTCTTTCTGTAAATCGTCACATATATGTGGTTCTTGCTTTATGGTAACTGTCGGTTCATCCACGAATGCAATTCTAATTTTTATTATAATTCTAATATAATTTTATTATAATTTTTATTATAAATTCTAATCTAATTTAATCTTCAAGCTGAATTAATTAATTCATTAAGTTGTCATTCCGTTTGTAATTTACTACAATATGCATTTCCGATCCCATAAAGTATATATATTCGACTTCTTATGCATAGCGAAGTCAATTGAGCGATGTTCGTCTATCCGTCCGTGTTAGTGTTGAAATCCACTTTGCAGCGGCAATATATCAGCTAGCGAAAATTCAAATACGTCAGACGATCAGACAAAGTGTCGATAGAGGTGCAATTGAAAATTAGCAAAATCGGTTCTGTCCTTCGAGGCAGCGGGCAAAACACTACGACTACCTCTATATCATTTGGAACAATGAAGTAGTAAGTCCAATCAAAATTAAAAAATAAGAAAAAAAACATCAAGTGAAAAAATTGGCGCTCGCTTATATTTTCTGGATTACAGGCCTTTAAAATATAACTCCCTTGTGTTTTCTTATTTTTTAATTCTATGCCACCCCAAAATCTGTTTTGTTGTGTTTGGGACACCCTTTAATTTTAAACAAACATTAAAAAAAGCAATATTCATACAAATTGATAACCTTCTTCTTTTTTTGAAGTCGGATAAAAATAGAAAATTCTATTCGAGCACATCATTTTCTTTTTATGTCTTTGCAACATCTTTTTGGCGGGCCTATCTTCGGAGGTATATTCCTCCTTTTCGATAATAGTGACTTTACGATGAGTACGGCGACGTTAATATTGGAAACGATTCATTTATATGTGATCAACTAAACAACTAATGAACAATATGAAGACCTTTGTAGTCAGCTTAATGAATGCAAAAGAAATTTGGCGGATTTTTTAGGCCAACAACCTTGTGTGGTCTTTCAATACTTGGCTTGGGCACAATATCCCACAACATCGTTTAAGCGACGAAATGGTATACATTCTTTCTTTTCGATAACAGCCTTTAAGAAACGTTGGGCAACTTCTCTGTGGTGATGGCCATTCAAAAGTAGCTCCTCTTTGCTTTATCATGAGAATAATAATTGTAATCATTTGGGCCATCCATTCATTAATATGACCTCGTACTTGAATGCCACATGTTATGTGTGTAATTTGTAAACGATTTTTTCCTCACATACCTCAGCGGCGGTTTTACATCAGTTTTTTTCTGGTATTCATAGCTTTCAGTTGTTTTTTTTTACCGTTGAGATAATTGTTTGGACCAGTACTAGTCATATGAACAAAATAAAAAATTCTACAAAAAAAAAACTTTTAAAAGCTGTTGAAACAAATGATGTGATCATAAATACATCACTGTGCTGCAGCAGTATGTTTAAAATTTATTGCTGCTGTCATAAAAAAAAACTTTAAGATTTGGACATTTGTGTATCTAATGCAGCGCAGTGATGAATTTACGAAATGTCCTAAACTTTATTTTTTGTTGTTGATATTTATGATCTTAAAAGTTAAAAGAAAATTAAAAAAGTAACAAGAATTATATAAAAGTAATGAGTTGAACAGGGCACATTTTTTTGTATCTTATATTTTGTTTTTCATTACCTTTGAAATTCCCCATTTTCCATTAACTCCTCAGAAACAAATTGAAAGTTGAATAAAAACAATTGTAGCCAATGTTGCTGAAAATAAAATAGTAATTTAATTAATTAATAGTGTGTTCATACATGCACTTTTATTAAGTCAATATTCTATGTATTGACAAAATTAGTTTGGTTCAGACGAAAATGGTCTGTGTCTGAGGATTAATTTCAAAATGTATCTTAATTTAGACGCAATTTGGTTTGTGTCTGAGATTAAAATTTCGAAATTTTGCTCCACACACGTCTTCTGAACAGTGTTGTATTTTAATTTCTACTCAATATTATAAAAATTTCGTACTTATTGCGCAATAAGTTATTGAGAATTTGTATAGAATATTGAGCTCAATTGAGAAAAGCTGAATATTGAGTAATGTTTGAACAGTCTATAAGTTAATCACCCTTATCGTGTTTGGCGTTTTCGTAGCAAAAACTCAACTCTGCGTTTTTGAAAAGTTTTGTACTAGATAAGATAGCTCGTAACAGTTATCATTAATCTATTACAAAATTCGACTATAACTACGACGAAATACGCCTACGCCAAACACGATAGAGGTGATTATTGTTGTCAGTAAAATTAAAAAGTCTTAATAAAGGCCCGTTCGTTTCCTTTTTCAATGATATCCAGTAACTGATTAGATACTGGAAGATTGAAAAATATGTAACTAACAAAAAAAATTTACAAAATAAAATGTGATTGGAAAAATCTACTAAGAGTAGAGTCTGTCTATATCGAGCCTTTGCTTTAAGAGTCACATCTCAAAATACCCGAACTGATAAAAATGTGCTAAAAATTGTAAATATTATTTGAAATCTTTCTGAGGCCATATAGATAAATTTTTAGTCTCAGAACTTATAATGGTGACGATAAAATCAAAGTCGTTTTATGATATAGAGATCAAATTTTATATAAAACAAGTAAGAGTGCTATATTCGGCCGAATCTTATAAAACCTTCACCATCTATGTAAGTCTAATTTAGTTAAGTATTTCCAATAAAAAAAGCAAATATTGAGGTGACAGAGAATTAAAAAACAAGAGAAAAAAAACTAAGTACTACACATACATAATTTTACATAAAAATGTCATCGGTACTTAATGGGTTAAGTATTTTTAAAAATCTTAAGTATTTCCTTAAAGATCTTATCAAAAGCTTTTAACTGACACCTATATTGATATTTAAAAAAATTTTTAAATTTCAGAGGCTTGTAACTCGAAAAATATGGGCGAGCCCCAATTATTTCACTTGATGTTTTTTTCTTGTTTTTTAATTCTCTATGGGGCGAGCATATATTTGTTTTTTTTTTTTTAATTGAAGTTCTTTATTGTTGCTAATATTATGGAAAAATTAGAGGTAGGCGTGGTGTTTTGCCCTGTGCGTCTAAGGACATGGACCAATCTTGCTAATTTCCAATAGCACCTCTTTTGACATTATGTCTGATCGATTGTCGTATTTAAATTTAATTGTCTTTGTAAACAACACTATCACGAACGGACAAACGGACATCGCTTAATCGACTTCGCTATGCATAAGAAGTCAGAATATATATACCTTATGGGGTCGGAAATGGATATTGTAGAAATTACAAACGTAATGACAAACTTAGTTATACCTTTTTTCTACTTTTTGTGGTGAAGGGTAAAAAAAATAATCATTAATTTTTTATCATGTGTGGAATTTACCACTTAGAAAAGCCGCGCACTTTTTTTGTTGTAAAGCCGCGGTTACATAGTAAGACATGTTTTGTGGTCAGTCATCGAACTATAAATGTTTTGTTCTCAATTTGCGGTCTCATTAACTAGTTTTGTACGCAAATGTAATCAAGCAAAAGTTTTTGATTTAACGAACGTAGCTCATATAAGAGTATGTATAAAAAAATATGGATGAATTGATGATGTTTGTAAAATTACCTTGACATCGGCATTGTTGAAAGATTGTAAATAATTGTGCCAAATGTTTTTCAAAGTGTCAAACAATAAATTGTGTTCCGCAGTATGGTGATAAGCTCGCTGTTGTTGTTGTTGTTGCTGTTGATAGTTGTTAATATAAGTTGTGTCCATGGCAACTAGAAGTGTGAAAGAAAATAATAAACTAAACAGCGACAAAGATAAACAGCATCAGCACTAGCAGCAGCTAGGTTAAAGGCAGCAGCAGTAGTGCAGGGTTATCAGAAGGCATGAATGTGTGTGTACTTTATAACCACCTCCGACATGTGCAACTAAAAAATAAAAGATATTAAGTAAATAAAGCATGTTAACGAAAAATGTTTTACATTTTTATTTATTTGTAGCAAAATTGTCATTGCTAATTAATTTCAAGCAATTTCATAATTTTTAAAGTTGTAAATATTAATATTTTTCTAAAATTTTGTTTCATCTGGTAACTTTGCGCAAAGTTGATTTTATTTGAATTCAGTATATTTTACCTCTTAATACTCATCGTAGCCGACCTCTTAACTGTTTTACTGAATATTGAATGGTTTTTAAATTAGGCCAGAATATTGACAGCACTTAGTAATTCACTTAGTAGTCCATAATTTTTGAAAAATTTGATTTTTTAAGATGAGAAAATGTATATACGCCAATCGATTAGACATAGTTTCGAAAATTTTGCTATTGAAAATCAGTAAGATCGGTCCATGTCCTCTAATTTTTTCAAAACTTTTTTTTTTAATTTTTGTTTCGTAGTCCTGCAGTACTTTTGAATACTTAGTAAATACTTTCGTTTGTATTGATTGTTTTGCAGTTTAAGCAATCTTTCCGAAAACAATTTAATGGCCAGTTTTTGACTTCATATTTAATTACACATTGAGTTAATTTGCATTTAAATTTAAGTTGTATTTAAATACAGTTTTAGTTTTTCAGTCATCTTTGATCGTTCTTACTTAACTATGATAAAAATATGGCAGCATTACGAAATATCAAAATAATTATCAATATTTTAAGAAAAAACAGCTGCTAACAAATACAATGAAATGCAAATTTTGTTAAAAATATTTGAAATATATTAAAAACTGCCTGCTCATGTACTCACCTCCTAAACTTATTTTATTTATTAGTTTAAATTTTTAATTACTATTTTTATAAAGAAATGTGTGTAAAACACAAATATTGTTTATCAATGGCTAAAATGTTTGTTTAAGTTTGTTTATTTTTGTGAAACAACAACAAAAAATGTCATAACCATATGGCAAAACTGTATTTTTTAAATAGACTTTGAATGCACAAGATTGATTATTTAAGTTTCATTTAAGTGTGCATTGAAAACTAAATTTTGTACTTAAATAAAACTTAAATATGAAATGACATTTAAATGCAAAGTCAAAAACTGGCCCTCGTTCAAGAGGACTAAAAATATTACTCTCTCGCAATCACTTGCTTTTCCCAAAAATTGTAGTACAGGAATAGTTTTTGGTAAAATGAGGATTCCTTTGAAATCTAACGTTTAGTATTCGAAGCTCAAAACTCATTTTGTTGGTTTTTGTATTCTTCAACGCAAAAAGTGGGAAAAGGGTATATTTGTCATTCCGTATGTAATTTCTACAATATCCATTTGACTTCTTATGCGTATTGAAGTCCATTGAGTGATGTCCGTCTGTCCGTCCGTGTTAGTGTTAGTACAAAGGCAAACTTGATTTCTCAAAAAAAAAAACAAAAAACAAAAAGTATGTCAACCGATCAGATATAGTGTCCAAAGAGGTGCTATTGGAAATCAGCATGATCGATGTCCTTCGAGGCAGCAGGCGCAACACAACGCCTGCCTCTAATTTTTCCAGGTAATTTAGAACAATAAAGCAACTCCAATAAAAAGAATAAATATATGGTGCGATAGAAAAATAAAAACTAAGAAAAAAAAATAAAAACTAAGAAAAAAAAATTTTCGCTGGCGAGAGTCAATTTTTTCACTCGATATTTTTTTAATTCTTTATCGACTCATACATTTATTTTTTGATTGGAGGTACATTATTGTTCAAAATGACATGAAAAAATTAGAAGTAGGCGTGGTGTTTTGCCTGCTGCCTCGAAGGACATGGACCGATCATGCTGATTTCTAATAGCACCTCTCTCGACACTTTTTCTGACCGATTGACACATTTATTTAATACGGGCTGATGGATGGACATCGCTCAATCGACTTCGCTATGCGTAAGAAGTCAGAGCATATATACTTTATGCGGTCGGAAATGGATATTGTAGAAATTAACACGGAATGAAAAACTTTTGTGGTGAAACGAGTTCATGATAAATTCAGGGGTACCACAAGTTTTCGTCCTTTCTCCTATCCTGTTTCTTATTTTTCTTAACGACCTGTCACACTTCCAACCATATCTATTTTTTCGCAGGTGACAGTAGCACAATAGGCCAAGCCTTCTGGAATTCCGGGCTATGAGAAAGCACAAGGATGATACCCTCAATCGTGATGTGTTGGCAATCTCAGAATGGGGTATTGCGAACGTACAAGCGTATGGCTGAATGTGCTACATCATCTGTAATTATGTGTGATATAGATATTAAGGAATCAGAAGCTTTCAATGTTCTTAGCATGAAGATTAATATAAAACCAAGCAATTTATATACTCCTTAATAAGAATGTTTGCATTTGAAGTTTTCAAAGGTTTTTCGTTTGCATGCTTTGATTTCTCATTTTTTATGCAGATTGTATTGGTATTTAAATCTACAAGGAAATAATTTTTGTACACAAATATAAAAGTAAGATTAAATAATTATAACGGCAATAGTGTTTCAGTGTTTAAATGAGTAGAGTTTTAAATAAAATGAAGTAGCGGAAGCCAAATAAGATGAAATATCTTATTTAGCTTGTAGTTATGTATGTATGTAGTTAGCTTCAGAGTACAGTGGCCCAATAGCAAAAGCAACAGTAATGAAGATTTGCTTTTAACCTTAAAATACAGTGGACCTTCTAATACCTTTTTTGCAAAATATAAATATAAGTTAATATTGTTACGAATAATAAAAATCTGACAACCCCTGTAGTTGTTTCCGTATGAGTGTGGTGAATAAAGTTAATTCAACAACCAATGGTGTGTTTACGGAATAACAAAACCACAAGTTAGCCAACAAAAGAAGAGCAGCCTCAATGGCTGCGTTGGTAGAGGTGCGTACTACAAACCAGAGGGTCCGAGTTCGATACCGCATGCGTGCAACGAAAGAAATAATAATTGTTATAAGTAATTAAAACTAATAAACAGCAGTACAAACCTCCCGAGAGGCAAAAGGCAATTATTGTGTGAAGCCATGGCAGATAATTTAGTGGAGACGTCCAACTTAATATAAGAGCAACAGATAATTGTCAAGAAGCCCTTTATAATAAAAAGTAAGAGCATTAGCGGTTAGCATGGAGATATGTAACAGCATAACAACAGTGTATGGCAGATGTGTGTTGTGGCTACTGGATTAAAGGAGAAGACTGGCTCGGATAAAAGGAGAAGTGGAGAAGTCTGTGGATGGTTAAGGTTACTAAACAAGGCATCGAGTAGTTCATGTCTCGCCGGAGTAACACAGTAGTGTAGCGTGGATGGCTGCGTTTGTGGTGATAACGCATGTTTAGTAAATACGAGACCAAGGGTTCACAAGACCGGTAGGATCGAGAGGTATAGCCAGAGAAAGCCATAAAGTTCGAAGACAGAATTTAGCCACAGTGGTATTTGCAATCAAAAGAATCCGTACGTTTGCCTGTTGTCTAAAAAAGGTAAAAACGTAACAATATACATATGGGTCGTTTTATGTGAAATCAGCAAATCATTAAATCTGTCAGCTTTGTGATTAAATTTTACAGTCATCATTTTCGATCCACACAAAAAGTAATAGCTAGAAGTTGAAATATTTAAGCTGCAAAGTCTTTTCTTTTAGAATCATCTACTTCATTAAAATAGCGTTTGAAAGTCTAAAATAGCATTTTCAAAAGAAAAAAAAAATTAGATGAACTCTTGTCCATTAAAAATTGTGTGACATTGTGTGACATTGATTGTGTGATTTTTCGTGTAATTCAACTTATTTTATATTAGAACTACAAATTAAACCTAGTGTAGTCGTACACTCAGCTTTAAAAACTTGCAATTGGTTTTTTAATGTTTTTGTCACCCTTGTAAACACAGGCCATCTTTAAATGGACAATTTACTCTGCCAAGAGCCTAAAATGTGCAAAAAGCTAATTAAAGTTTAAACAAAATCTAAAAAGGTCAGATTGTTCTTGCCTTTTGTTTTTTCATTTGGAATAGCTTATATATAATTAAAATGTATTGCTGTGTTGCATGCAAAGCATAGTTGTGCCATGCATAGACTTATTTCGAAGAAAAATGGCTAAAGCTGAGACCACCACAAAAAAATTTTGGAAAAGCTTAAAGAATAAACAAAGTTCATATAAATCGAAATTTTCAAATGAAACCTCAATTTCAGCTATGTGAAGAAGTTTTAGCAAGAAATCCAAAGTTTACAAACAAGATTTAAATTTCATTTTCATTTCGGAAAAAAATCAAAAAACAGCACAAAACCTGTAATTTAGGTTTTGGAGATACCAAAGATTTTACCGGAAGATTTTGATTTCACTGAAAATGGCAAATCAGAGAGATTCTACTGTATAATGAAATTGAAAGAAAAAACAGAAAATTCACAAAGTTACAAGATTCATAAATTCATGCATTTAAAATTACATATAAGTTTTAAAAACCCCCTCTTTAACAAAATGTAAAAAAAAAATCAAATAGCAAACTTTACTAATAAATCACTATGTTGGCAAAAAATGAAAACTGATTACAAAATAAATCGCAAATACAAAAAGAAATTTCACGATTACCAAAATCTCACATTAAAACATAAAATAAGCAGATTCATTTTTTTGCTGAAATTGAAGTTTTTTTTACGTTAAAAAAAACAGAAAATTTATAAAAAAAAAAACAAAATCAATCAATTCTATCATATTTTTATTAAAAATAAATTACTGGTCGACAGCAAATACAGTTTTATTTAGACTAGTAAAAAATAAATAAGTGCGAAAGGATTTTGATAACAGAACGACAATGTTATTATATCACATTTGTATGCCATACAGGCGCTTTATGCCTGTACCACATATTAAACATAATATTAAGAATATATTTATATTTTTAATTATAAAATATGATTCATTATTTGTGTACTGTCAAAATAAGACCTTGTTACTTAAATAATTAAAAATAATTGACACACATTTTAAAAATTACCCGACTAAAAACTCTTCTTGAAGATGCATGGTGAAGATAAAAAGTAAGTAAATTCACAAAGTACATACACACATACACATTAATATTTAAAAAAAAATACATATATAAAATAACCCTTATTTTATATTAAAGCGTTCCAGTTTTGCAAATTCTTAAAGTTAAAATTAAAATTTAATCTTTCTATATTTAAACTTTTCTGTTACGTTAAAATTAACACTTTCCATTTTTATAAAAGAGTATTCGTTACTTTTTTACACTCCTCACACACACATATGCGACACTACTGGATACTTGCTTCTTATCTTAAGGACGTTAAATAGTTTCTCATTATTTATAACTGCACGTTTCTTCCCAACTGGGTGTACTTATTAAATCAGAATTTGATATCATTTATTACACATTCACACGCCAAATGTTTTTTTCGTAACAATATTGTTTTATAATGATGATTTACCCTTTTAGAGTAAATTGTTGCATTTTTTTTATTATTAAAAATTTTAATCTAGACTTAATTATTTAAACAATATTACTTCTGTTTTTTTTTAATACTCGTAATATGTAAACCAATAGGGCTTCCTGATATAAAAACAAAATTAAGTTAACCTTTGTTTTTGTTTCCTAACTATCGTTGATGCATGACAATATTTGTTCGTCCATTTAGTTTTTGCAAACTTTTTTCTTTTCAGTAAAACAACAATATTGATAATCAATTGCAACATATCAATAAAAATGGTAATAAAAAAAACTAACACTACTTAGACACTTATTTAAAGTTTGTTTACAAAATTAAATAATAAAATTTTAAATTGTTTCTATGTAAACAATTACCACCAAAGACGAAGAAGAACTAAAAATACAAATAGTTTACAATTCAATAAACAGAGATAGTAAAAACTGAAAAACTTGTTGTATTTAATATTTTACATGAAACTGAAAAAAAAAATAAAAAACTCTTGTTTAAGATTAAGCATACATATTATGTGCAAGAAAAATAATTAATTAAGCAGACAAAGCAATGTATATTACAGTGAAGTATTATTAAAACAAAGTTGCAGTTTATAGTTTGTTGACTTAGCAACTTATAATCTTTTATAAATTAATTGTGTAATTAAGTGTATTGTTATATCAAGTGCTTAGATTGATAATAAACGTGTAAAAATTCAATCGGTAATATATATTTTTTTAAATATTGTAATATTATTTAAAATATTTCCAAAGGCTCTAACGGTTCTCTTATCGGTTAAAGCTTTCTAAGTAAAAACGTCTACTTTGAAGAGCATAGTAATTGCACAGATCCACTCACACTACGAGTAAAGCTGTGTGATGTGATGTCTAACATCGTGTACAAGTCATATGGAATGTCAAAATACCTATCCATATGTAATTTGTTGTGTATGTCAAAATCTGTGTTTTACATATGGTTTATAAATATCATGTTCAAGCTTGCATATGTTACATACATACCAGAGAACTGCAAGAGTGTCTGTTTTTAATACTCTAAGTATACTCATCTTAAATGCGGTTGCGGTGTGATCGCCACCGCATTTCTTTTGTGCGAGTATTTACTATACCCATTCCATTTGAGTATAAGTGTCTACCATACTCAAGTAAAATGTTTCAAATTGGAATTAATATACTAGGTCTTATTGAACTAGGAAATGATAGATGGCTTTTGAGGCTATCACGAGATTCCGATATTTCGGCCTTTTTTGAGTTACGGTATATTTTTCGCTGCCGTGTCAGCATGAAAAAATATAGAAAGAAGGGTGCTGTCACCCAGTGTTTCAACTGCCAGAGATTTGGGCATACATCTTCGAATTGCCAGATGCCGTACCTATGTGTAAAATGTGGTGCATCCCATGGACCGGGAAAGTGCAGTATTCCCGCGAAGGAAAATAACACAACCGAATTGTTGCTTACCGATCCTGTAACTAGACAGGTTACTAGAAAGGTGGGTCTTCCGGTAAAATGTGTTAACTGTGGAGTTGAGGGGCACGTAGCCAGCTCTAAGCAATGCCCACAAAGGCTAAGGCTTTTAAAGAAAATAGAGGCAAAAAAGGCATCTCGGGTGGAGCTCCAGGGACCTCGACGGTTCTTTAGTAGTGGTCTTAACCCTGGAGTGTCATACGCATCTGCTGTGGCAAACAATCTTCCTAAAGGCGGTTCAACACCATGTAATTCTTTTGGAACGGCGCCGAGCAGCGCTGCGCCAACTCTTAAGAGCGCAATGGCTCATTTCGCGATGATTGACAGTGACTGTAAACGATTCTTTGGAGGAGGTCTGTTGAACTGCATTAATAAAATCGGTGGATTTGCACGTGGATATAATACAATTAAAGATGATGAGGGTAAATCTCGGGCTTTGCTTGGGATGCTAATGATGCTACAGAACAATGTCTAGGACACTTAAAGTAATTTTCATTAACGTGAATTCAGTTGTCTCTAAACATAGGAGACACTATTTAAAACTATTTTTGGATAGACACAAACCCGACGTTGCTCTAATAGTTGAACATAAATTAAGTCCTCGCCACAAGTTAGACATTAATGGATATATAATATTTAGACAGAATCGTCAATCTGGACAAGAAGGAGGGACGGCTGTTCTAGTGAAGGATAGTATTTCATGTGAAAGGGTAATAGTTGACACTGGAACTTTAGAAAACACGATTGTGCGCATTCACAGAATAAATGGGTCCTCTACAACTGTAGTGTCGATGTATCGTAGACCAACAGCGACAATGTCAGCCTCTGATATTAGGCCTGTTTTTGACCTAGCCAATACTGGGCCAGTGGTAGTTGGAGCCGATTTAAATGCTAGGCATCCGTATTGGAGGGATTCCCTAGAGAATACAAGTGGTCGGTTGCTACATGATTTACTATTAGCAACCCGAACCTAGAAATTCATCCCACTGATGGCCCGACAAGAACTACGGCCGTTTCCTCTTCATATATAGACATAATGATAACTTCTGTTGGCATGTCTCCCAAATTCATGGGAAATGGGCTTAAAACCATTGATTTTGAATCTGATCACAACGCTGTGGAAGCAGTTTTTGGCATTGCGGACTGTGTTGGGAGAATACGACTTTGACAAGATGGACAGATTTAATGCGATTCTATCCCGGGAACTTGCCGATTGTACGCTACCAGTAGATACGAACGTGTCCGGAGATTGACGAATGTATAGAGTCAATGACATACGCCTTTAAGAATGCTATGGAACTTACTACTCCTAAGGTTCTAGTTGGAAGAAAAGGGCTTTTGAAGCTACCACCTAACATACTTCAGTTTATTGATGAAAAAAAGAGATTGCGCCGTATAGTTCAAAGATGTGATGACCCAGGACGTCGTCTTACCCTTAAAGCAGAAGTAAAAAACCTGGATAGAATAATACAGGGTGCTATTGCAGTTTACGAACGCGAAAACTGGACGAGAAAATTAAGCAACATTAGGCTGAATGATAGGACATATAGATCTTTAAAGTCTGCGGCTAGTTTAAATAAAAATGTTGTCATCCACGATCTGATCACTGCGGATGGCTCAATAGTATCTGATGACTTAGAGAGGGCTAATCTACTGGCAGACCACTTCCACAGCGTGCACGAGTATGAAATAGGTTCCGATTCTTTTGCAGTAACCGTCGCAAGTAGAGTCTCCACTTTACAGGATAGGACACCTATGATGGTTTTTGATAGGACTACTACCGCAGATGGTAGCGGCTCGAACAACAGCCAGCTGATTAGAGCAGAAACCATTGGCGAAACTTTAAGAAGACCAAACAAAAAATCGAGTGGTTGGGATGAAATTCCTGATCTAGTACTTAAGAGAACTCGTCGGGATACCTGGGGATTTCTGGCAATTCTAATGAACCACTGCATAAACTTGGGATACTTTCCGAGAGCATGGAAAAGGGCATTAATAGTTCCGATATTGAAACCCAAATCTGACCCAAGGCAGAGCAGCAACTATAGGCCGATTTCTCTCCTATCTCCCTTTGGAAAGTTATTAGAATTCTTTATTCATTCGAAGATCACGGACAAAATATCAGATTGCAATATTCTTCCAGATTGTCAGTTTGGATTTAAAAAAGGACACCCAACCTCGCATGCATTGATGGTTTTTTCAGACTATGTTTCCAAAGGTCTGAACAAAAGATATCCTACAATTGCGGTTAGCTTGGACTTTGCCAAGGCTTTTGATACCGCTTGGCAGGATGGCATTGTTTTTAAAATAATGGAGATGGGCTTCGATAGAAGTGTGTGTAAAA
The DNA here is from genome assembly GCA_916610165.2 of Gymnosoma rotundatum. Taxonomy (NCBI): domain Eukaryota; kingdom Metazoa; phylum Arthropoda; class Insecta; order Diptera; family Tachinidae; genus Gymnosoma; species Gymnosoma rotundatum. The sequence continues at coordinate 52,646,814 of OU744338.1, forward strand.
TCGTCTCTAATTTTCTATCTGATACGACTTTTGGCGTTAGAATAGGCAGAACTCGATCGATTGAAAAATCTGTCAGTGCTGGAGTACCACAGGGATCCTTGCTTGGCCCTGTACTTTATAATATATTTATGGCTGATGTACCTAAACCGACTGACGGCGATCTTTTGTTAATGTATGCAGATGATATACTCATTGCAGCTTCTGGGCCCCTCACTCGTAGTGTAAACGGAAGAGTTAGCAACTACTTGACTCGACTGGAGCCCCAATTTGCTAAGTGGCGGCTTCACTTAAATATGAATAAGACTGAGGCAGTTATGATAAAGGGCAAGCGTAAATTTTTATATCCCAATAGCAGATCTTTCATACCAACTCTTAGTATAGGCAGCGAACTGATCAGGGTTTCGGACAGGACGAAATACCTTGGTGTAATTTTCCATGAAAATTTTGAGTTTTATCGCCACATAGACTTTGTCTTGGAGCGCGACAGGCTTGCATATGCCGCATATCGATCTATTCTTGGATATAGGGGAGGACTCGATAGGAAAATTCGATTCCTTGTTTATCGCCAGATAATTCGACCTCTCATATCCTATGCCTTCCCAGTCTGGTCCAGAATTTCTTCTGCTCAGATGGAAATGGGAGAGGAAAATTATGGTCACTTGCCTTAGCCTACGGTGTAAGCAGGGGCCTGATGGCATCTACCGCATGCCATCTTGCAAATCAATATACAAAGAAATAGGCTTCGATAGAATTGACTCTTATATGGTAGGGTCGGCTATAAAATTTCTTGAAAGGGCTCAATCCCTTGAAAACAGTCTTCTTGGACAGTGCTTTGAAAGCGCAAACAATCTGAGGACCATACGATTGTCTAATAACTTATCACCGATAGACCTTATGACATTGAACGGAGCTGGCCTCCTATATGAAAGTGCAAACCTCTTATATTACCATAGGAGAATAAATACCTTAGATATAGAAAATGTGGTGTATAACACCGCCCAATAGGCTATTCTTATTCTTTTGTATATAACTTTATTTTCTTTTGTATATAACGCTGTTTTTTCTTCTTTCTCGCCTTACTATAAGGTTTAGTTTAATTTTACAAGTAAGCACAAATGCCTCCCTATTTACCTTTTTTTGGGGAAATTTTAAAACAAATGTTGTACCTACAGTAAACTTAACTTTAATATTATTATAAGCGGCCATGCTACAAATACTTTTATAAAATATCTTGGCAAGTCCTTGAAAAATACGCTAGTATGTAAGGAATAAATAATTAATTAAAATTAGTTTTAAGAAAACATGTACATCATTAAAATTTTTGGAAATAAATATACTATATATACTAAAAAAAAAAAAAAAGTAAAATGTTTGCGATGCTGGCTTTACTTTATTCGTACTCATACTCACAACAAACACCAAGAGAGAGATTTTAACGTGTGTAGTGAGAGGAAAACAGAGTTATCAGATCAGAATTATAAAATCAAACACAATATCAAAAGTCGCCAATGTCTAAATTAGCTAACATACATACTTCTTTGAAATTATGAAAGTTTATTTAATATATAACAGAAAATAAATTTAATAGAACCCGTAAAATTCGCCATATTTTCATTTATTAAAAACACAACAAAAGTTTACTAATAACTCAAGAATACATCATTGTTTATTATATTACGTTTTTGTTAGGGTTTTTTTTAAGTCACACAGGAGAGAAATTTAAAAATTCTATTCGTTAAGCAAATAGGATTTTAAAATTAATAAATAGGTATAAAAGCAATAATTATATTTAACAAAATAAAATATGTGAACTAAAAACTTTATTTTATTTATTATTATTTATGAGGTCTATGTCTATTCAGTCAATGCAATATTACATCTGCGTATATACAGTTTTGTTAAAACTAAAAAAATTAAGTAATTTTCCTTTTATTCACGGATTCATTTTATCATTTTGTTTTCCTAAATACCGTTAGTAGCACGTTTATGACAACAAGGCGCATAAACTGAAAATATTTGTACATAAAAAAGTGCAACAAAATAAGTATTCCTGCTTTAAATAGTGTACAAAAGCTGTGCCTTTGAGCGGTTTTAATTGCATTTTATTCATTAAATATGTGTTGTATTTCATACCTATGAAAACGGTTGTTGTCTGTTTTTCTCCTTATAATGTTTAAGCAATAGATTTGATCAAATTTTGTTTATTTTTATTGTTTATAAATAGATCTGCATACAATGCAGTATTTCATAAAACGGCAGTAAAAAACTTTAATAGGGTAAAAATGTGGCAACGTTGCTTACAAATAAGGAGAATTAAAAAATTCTCGCGTACGAGTATAAAAAATACTTAAAATTCTGTAGATAATGAAAAATACATGTTTATATATTAACAGTCTTATTCACAAAAATTTCTTACAGTAAGCCTAATGTGTACTAAAGTAAAGTAAGCCTACCCTGCAAGAACACTACAGGTTAAATAACGCGTTATATATTAAGTACTCATAACCAAAATATTGGTTAGAAATTGTAAAACTTTCAGTTATTTTGTATAGGGCTTTGGGAAAAAACTAACCTATTCTCTTATGTACGTGTGATATTATATCTCTTTCTTTCACCTTATTGTTTAGTAGAGAAAACACTATAGTGTTCTCGCTCGTACACATCAGTACTAACGTGTATATAACTGCTTATATAACCGTAACGATACCGGTAGTATTACATTTTAAATAACCCTTTAGTTAACCGGTACACATAACCGTTATTACTTCTTAATAAGTAACTCGTTATTTAACCGCTTGATATACATACATAGTTGTCCGTTATTAATATTGGTTAGTGCTACTGAATACTACCAGTTATTGTATTCATAAAAATTGGTTATTGTTACTGTATCAAAAAATACACTTTTTAATGTTTTCAATTTATTTTATTATGAGAAAAATAAAGCAAATTTTTTAAGAATTCATAACAAATCAAAAAGAAATATAATAAAACAACTAATTTATTTAAGCTTAAATTTCATTTTAAAGAAAAATATAGAAAAATTGTTAAAAAAAATATAATAACAAAAACAATTTAAAGCTTGTTACGAGATCAAAAATTAATAAAGAACATATTTTATAATAAAACTTATTTTTTTAACGAATTTACGTTGCTGATATCTGTTGTAGCTTAGCTCGATGCTTTTTTTAATTCCTTTTAAAAAAAACTTCGCCCCTTTGTTGAAAAAACATCTGAAAACATAAGAAATTATTATACTTCATCCACCGTTCCTTTGAGATGGAAGAGATATGACTTCTGTAAATGGAATATAAATTTAGTTTTAGTAGAAGGCAAATAAAGTATGCATAAATTTTAAAATACCATTGCCTCGTGGCATTCCGGCTTTTCTTACTTCTCCTTAACGTCAATAGATGACAATGGTAATGTAGCCCCAATTTCTGCATGCAGCACATTTTCATCCTAGCCGTCTATAATTATTTGGGACAACATTCCCTACTTCTTCAATATTTTCTAACATACATATCCACTTCATGATCCGAAATACCTGAATTTTCACTCGCGGACGGACAACTGTCTACACTTTCTTTTCTATCAACATTTGCAAATCTGCTTATATTTCTGTATGTTTCCACTCTTTAAATTTCTTTTTTTCAACACCTAAAGCATTTTGTTTTGTTTATTTATTCATTTTAATTTTTATTTTAACACTTTTACTTAAATTTTTTCACATTTTATCACGAGCGTCTTCAATTTTTTTTATATATTTCTTCTCATTAGTGCCGCCAACGTATAAAGTGAGAAAAAGTGTACGGTATAGCACGCTTCTTCGAAAAGTCTATTTCTTTCTTACTTAAAGTGCTTATGGAATATAAGTGTGCATATGTATTTGTTGATATTTAAAATTCTTTAAATGTATTGGCGTATCGGTTAGGCAGATTTTGTAGGGTAATGTGTACTAAACACTTTTTGTTTTATTAACCAGTAATAAGAATTTTTATTTACAAACGTTTAATAACGCAAAATTAACTATTAAACAGTTTTTATAGTATTGTAGTTTTATGTTGGCAACATCATTTCATATTATATGTAAACTTACGTTTAGTGATGCATACAACAACGAACCAGGTACCTGAATAATGTTTATATAATTAAAAAAGAATAATTAAATCAGCAATAATAATATTTGATATAACTTAAATTATCATTATTTTATTATTATTTATTGTTTCGCATCAGAAAAATGTAAAAGTAATATAAAAAATGGTTTTAAAACTTTTTTTATACAATGATTCACTAAACGAGTGCAAAAAAGTATCCAAATACCGAGCTTGGCATTACTGTTTGTACATCACTATATTATTTGTTTATTTATGATACAAATTTGTGAATTTTTTATTTATTATTTTATTTTTCAAATCAATAAAATACAATGCTTTAATTATGAAAAAAGAATTAATTAAATTATGATATTTTCTCTATTCTAAACATATTTTTTCAAAATATTAATTGTTAATTTGATATTTATTACCTGGAAACGTATCGTTCTTTTAATTACAATATTGTGCAAAACAAATAAAGTGATAACTAAATTTTTTTCATTTGGAAAACTAATTGCAAGTCCATCTAATAGACCACGAAAATGCTGCTTCGCAACCCCAAAATAATTTGGGAGTTGTTGTATTTGATTTCATTTGCATTATGTGATCTTAAATGGTGTAAATAGTTTTTCACACTTTTTCACAAATTTTACGAGAAAAATGCTTTTCAAACAAAAATACCGACTTATTAAAGGTTTAAAGAAGGGTAACTGCTACATTAAATATTTGAAATTTATTAATGATTAATAACAGCGTAATAGTGTTATTAAGCATTTGTGAATACTACTTTAGAGATTTTTTCTTATTAACCTCTTATTAAGCAGTTTAAAATTTTTGTGAATAAGACTGTAACAGCGTTATGTATAACTAAAAATTAGCATGAAGTTAGCATAGAGTTTAACTATAACTAGCAAACAATCTGCGAACAACTTACTGCTAAACACTTGTTAGTGAGTTGTCAAACACTTGCCATCTTCTGTGCAACAGCTGTTTAGTGTCAATTTGTGAATAAAGAATATGGTGAATAAAAAATATGGAGGGAAAATAAATGTGTGTTCAAACGTCAAAATCAGGGGTGATATAAGGAAAAAAAAAGTAATTTAGTAGGGACACAATCCATTTTCAGAGTTGATTTTCTTAAAGTTAGCAGTCAATTACAAATCGTTTAAGAATAAACATTGTGCCAAGAAGCTGCTAAGGCAAATCGATTTGCTAGTTGGCAGCTATTTGACTACAGTTTATAAACAGTCGCTAACTTTTGGTTATACATAACGCTGTAAATGTTTATATATTATTACATGTTTATATATATCCTACAAAAGTTCAAAAAATATTTTATTTTCAGAAATCTTTCTTTTATCATAAAAATATTTTTAGGGAATTTTAACACGTTCCCTGCCAAGTTGTAAATGTGTACCACGTGTACCATTTTCGGCGCAACGTAACCACTTTAATATTTTTCTATATTTCTATTTTTCTTGTTTTTGAAAGAACGAATATTATTTTCATAATTATAGATATTAAAAGCACAAAATGCGCTAAATAACAATAAAAAAATTAATTTATTTTATTTCGCATTGGACAATTAAAATATATTAAATTTAAATAAAAGATAATTATTCTCAATGCAAATGTCTGCTTTGTTTCGCAAACTCGTTTTGTTAGTGTTTTTTTTTTTGGACGACACTACCTAGTAAAATAAATATGCCTTGAGTGAAAGTATGCTAATTGAAAACATATGTTGTACCAAAATAGAGCGTGCTCTAAATTAAAACGTAACACATATTTTTACACATAGGAAAATAACATACGTTATAATTCATGAGGTTTACACGGTGTGTATTGATTTACATATTGGTAATCTGACATTCCATATGACTTGTACACGCCGTCTAAACACAGCTTAAGAAGATATAAAAGAATGCACAAAATGGTTTGGAAAATTACTAAACAAGAAATATAGCATTTCGGAAAAAATACATAAAGACCCCAAGGCCATTCGGAGTAAGCAGAAAACTAAAGCAATAATACATTTGAGACAGCAGCTACCGACTGCAAAATGTCAAAAATAGAATACATGTGTTTATATGAGTATAATTAGGGCCAGTTTCACTATGTCGCAATCGTTCGTTCGTTCGCACAATTACATTCAAAACAAAAACAAATTCTAAAAAATTGTTTTTGTTTTAAATGTAATTATGCGAACGAACGAACGATTGCGACATCGTGAAACTGGCCCTTAATTTGACGACAGCACCGCAAAAAGGCGGGAGGTTGTTGTCTAGGCTGAAATTGCCACTGCAGTCGAACTAAACTAATTTCTACTTTTGTTGGCGACAATAAACATTGAAGTGATGTCAGTTATATAATACATGTAAAATAATAAGTGCTTAAAATCTCTTGTTATGAAAAAAAAGAACAATAAAAATTTTAAATAGAAGTTATTTATTTATTTAAGTGTACATCTATAATAAAACTGTAACAGGATCATTTCTATACATGAAATATTTTAGGAAAATATTGTTGTTGGTGAAGATAGTAATTGATTTGGAAAACAAAATACCTGTTTTTTGACTTCTTGTCTGTCTGAGTTTGCATCACTTAAAAGCTGCTGGATAGATTTTAATAAAATTTTGTAAGAAATTCTTTTAGAATCTTGGTTCAAATATGGAATATATTTTTTTCGTAGAAAAATAAAGAAATAAATGTAAAATCTCTCAACTTTACCGGTATATGTAATTGTACTTAAACAGTTTTCAGCACATTTTATTTTTGTATATAGAAAATTTTTAACACTTTTTACATACTTTTCAATTAATACTTTAAACATATTTTTTGCAAATTTTAATTAAAAAAAATATTTTTTAATTATAAATCAGAGCTACTTCTTTAAAAATCGCTTAAGTGACATTTTTATTATGAAGCTGAGCCCTTAACATTTATGTAGCTGCGCACAATGCGACAAATATTACTATCGTCATTTTCTGCCGTGTGTTCGTGTATCTTGCTGCGGCGAATGTGTTTACAGCATGAAATACAATGCCGGCAAGAATGATAGCATCGTTATTAGTTATATGATATTTTTTTTTTAAGTGGACAACATTTGTAGACGCATGAGATCAAAATCATTTGAACCCGTAAGTCATGGATGTTCAAGCATAATATTATGGACATACGTTGTCATATCCAAAAATTTGGAGCTACTTTATAGAAAAGAAATGTTTTTGTTTTGAGTCTTTTATTAAGACAACGACCCAAAACACTGGAACAGAAAAAATGCTTGTCAGCATACATGAGAGTAATTAATTAGATGGAGTAATTAATTGCCGATTTAATTAGCATTTAATGATAAATAGTGCTTATGTTATTTTAGCTTACCATAACGCTCAATTATCATTGGGTGGTGTGAATAAAAATATAGTTCTAGCTAAAACTAGCAAATCTTAAGTTTAAACTAGTTTTGAGGTGAATAAAATTTCAGACAAAGCTAGTGCTTTTTGTTGCCTAGTTGAAGCTGCTTTGTCCAGTGTTTGCTGAAAATATGTGTGAATAGAAACTAATAAGTACACTTAATTACAAGTTTAAACTTAAATTTATGTAAACATGTTATTGAGGTTCTGGGAATACATTTATTCGTCAAAAAATGCAAATCTGTCTGAACTGCAGCATCAAGAGAAACCAAAACTCTTGCGTCATTGTCGATCTTAGATTATTTTTGCTGATCGTTAATTTTGAAAGAAACTACTTTATAAAAGTTCGGATACGTGGTTTTTCTGTCTACATTATTTAACCTTAATAGCCATTTGTGAATATTTGTTGGTAGACAGTATTTTTCGCTACGGTACTGAAGAAGATTAATCTCCGCCATTAGCTCAGAATGGTCGACCCTAAATTGCTTTCCTACTCCACCCAGCAAAAAAATAGTAATTACCTTAAAAAGTACTTGTCATACTCTCTCACAAAACACATTACATTACATAAGTACGCAAAAAAGAAGCAGAATAGAACTAGTTCTTTAGGTTTAAAGAGAATACCCTAAGATACATACTTACGAATTTAAAGTTAGACGATAGCTCTTATTCAACATGTATTCTTGTGTAAATAATGAAATATTTCTATAGTTGTTAAATTAAAGTAGTGATCAGATATTTTATTCTCCATATCGATAAAGGATACAAAAATTAAAAAAATGTGGAATTCAACTGTCGATTTTACTCCACAAATGTCATCAAAATAAATTTTATTTTCCAAGTTCAAAGTAAAATGTATGTCGTTTAAGACAAATATTTAAATGCTTGTGTTTCAAATTAAAAAGTGTCGTATATTTGTTTAAAAAATGCACGGGGATTATATTTTTGCAACAATAATATTCTCTCATGTGTTTTGAATGCAAAAAGAACTTGTTTCCAACCAGGTAGCGTTATATATTTAATTTCTAAATATTTTGCTCCCTTTTATTTGACCAAGCATTTATTTCAAATTTATACTACATATACATATGTAAATATATTTTGTTTATGTATACGAAATAATAAAAAAAAATTAATTTAAATCTTAAAAACGATTTGCTCACCTGAATATTATTTACGAATTATTGATCCAAAAATAAATATATTTTACTTAAAATCATCTTTGCACAAGTGAAATAAATAAATCACTTCATGAAAGATTGTTTGACTGACTCATGAATTTTCATTTATATTAAAAAAAAAATTGGTTTATTTTTAAAACAATTTGTACTTCTTATCATTGTAAAAAATAAACAAATAAATTTGAGTGGGTTCTTTACTGGTTTGTTTAATAAGCCTTAAAAATAAGAAGATTTAGTAACACTGACATAGAAAGGTACACTTTTGCTGTAAGTTTTGTAACAATTCAAGAAGAATACCTCGCACACAATTCTGTATTATTACGATTTTTCCATCTTTTGTTGTTTCCATAAAAATGGGCTCATCCCTTAGAGAAATACAAATATTGAAAATAAGTGCCCAAACCAGTTCCAACACGCGCTTTTAAATATTTTAAGTATGGAGAACTATAGATGGACACCTCGCAAGAAAATCCCATTCATTTTGGTTTTGCCATATTTCGTTGTTTCCATAAAATTTACAGTTTGGATGCATAAACCGAATTTTTAATCCTTTAACAGGGCTATGTTATCTTTCTAACGAAGCTCTGTTTAATTAAAAGCTTTGTGGCAAAGCTAAAAATTTTAAAATTTATCTTCACACACATTAAACATTTTGACATTTCCTTAAAGACCTCTTCCAAAGCTTTAAAATGATACCCATATTGATATTTCAAATATTTTAAATTTCAGAGCCCCGTAATTCAGAAAATATGGGCGTGCGCCAATTTTTTCACTTAATGTGTTTTTCATTTCATTTCATTTATTCAAACAATATGTAATAAATAGCCTCAGAGGCCATAATACTTATATTACATAACAGCAATAAAACCTAAGTGATAAAGAATATCATAATACAATTATAGAATATAATTACCAGCTCCCCAGCTGAAAATAATCTAAACGATAGCAATTTAAGCACTAAAAAGGTCCCATTTCCAGTCAGTAGCATAAACAAATTCCGATACTTGCTTTTAAGAATGCGAGTAGGAAAGCATAAGTTTCAGTCGAAAAACATTATTAGAATGTGAAAACACACGTAAGGAAAAAGGCAGCAGGTTCCACCAACGCGCAATTCTTAACATAAACAATTTACCAAAAAAAGAACAAGATATCCTTGGAATTTTAAGTTGTGGGTTTCTATTAAAACGTAAAAATGTAAAAGATTGATATAAATGCAAAGGAGTGCGACTCTTGATAATCTTATAAAAAAGAAGTAAATTACGAATTTTAACGAAATTAGCAAAATCACAGCCTAGGAAACGCTGAAAAAAAGGCGAGATATGCTCACGAAGGCGAACATTGTAAACAAAACGGATAACCTTATTTAAAGGCCGGTGAATTCTGTTTAAGTACATACGGTTTGTACCAGAAAAAACTTCGAAAGCGTATAGAATCCGTGACATTAATAAAGTTGTGACCTAACACGAAGGGGCAAAAAAAGATTAGCCGAGTAGATTTTCCGAAAAAAACAAAAAGTTTGCCAGAGAGCATATCAATGTGGTACGAAAAAGAAAGCCTAGTATCAAGGATTATTCCCAAACATTTTACATGATCTGATAATTGAATGCGAACTCCATTCAAAACTATATTAAGGTCAAGAAGAAAGGGATTACTGTGTCCAAACATTAAAGCCTTTGACTTAGTAGTATTAATGCTTAAAGAATTTTTTGACATCCATTCATGTACAAGCTCCAGGCTAAAATTAACATTGTTTTGTAGAACATCTGGAAGGTCAAGGGAAGCGTTAAACAGCAAAAAAACATCATCCGCATTCTTATTTTTTAATTCTCAATCGCCTTATATATTGTTTTTTTTTTTTTGGAGTTACTTTATTGTTCCAAATGGCATGAAAAAATTAGAGGTAAGCGTGGAGTTTTGCCTCCTGCCTCGAAGAACATGGACCGATCATGCTGATTTCCAATGCACCTCTTTCGACGTCATATCTGATTGATTGAGCTATTTTTTTTGTGAAATCAATTTTGCCTCGGGCCTCTGCTATTTTCATATTGTTTTAAATATCAATTTGGGTATCATTTATCGACATATTAAAACACGTAATGTTAGCTTGGGCTGGAGAGAATTCACTAGTTATTTAGAAGTTTCCACAGGACAACGATCCAGAGCACACGGCTAAAATTGCCAAAAGAATCCATGAACTCCATTAATGTTTTGGAGTGGTCATCATGAAGTCCAGTCCTGAACCCTATCAAACACCTCTGGGATAAAAATATGACAACTCATAAGGAAGGCAATACTTGTGGAACAATGTCGACGATTTATAACATCAATGCTCAGTCGATGTGAAGCTGTGGTAAATTAAAAGTTGTCGCAGTTATATTTTGAAGAAAGTAAAGTATTTAGATAAAACTTTTAAAAATTAATTTTTCAGTTTTTTAGTTTTGATTTATAAATCAATAAAAAAGTTTTAAATGAATAAACACAAAAAAAATTAGTCAAACGTTTAATTAAATTTTAAGTGTTTCTAATTAATTGCCCATAGCTGGACATAAGTAAGTACATCAGGTAATCGAGTAGGTTATATGGTGTTTGGGGCTTGAATGTAAAAAAATTAACGAATAAAAATATATTCCACAGTTGAACCGAATTTATCTTGCATTTAATTGTACTAACTAAACATATATTTTATTTATAAGATGATATAAGTAAGCAACAATAAACTTATTTATAAATTTTAACTTTACTTGTTTTTATTTATTAAAGATTTGAAAATTTTTTCCTTAAACTATAGTTTTTCCGTTGTCGTATATTTTTGTTTTAATTGACCAGCATTAAGTTTATCTTTCACACAAAATCAATAAAGTTATAGTTATGCCTATATAAAAGTAAAAGAATAAATTATGTATGGAAATTTACTAGCATGGAATGAAAAAAACATTAGGCCTTCGAAGAGAAAAGCCATTGACCACAAGAGTGCAATTGTTTAAGTTGAAGAACAAAAGGAATTATAAAATAAAAAAATAACAACATAGGTCGTTCTATGTTTTCAATTTTTATGATAAGAATACACAGTGCTTAAGTTTTGAGTCAGTTTAATACATAACTCTTATATAGTATTTATACGGACTACGAATAGTACGAGTGTCTGTCTGTCTAGCTAAGACACAATCAATCAACCTAAACCTTAAGAAATAGCTAGCAGAAAAACACTATAAATAAAAAATTATCATATGGAAGTCATGACTATAATAAGTGCATGGCTAAAAAATGGAAGCAGCCTGTTTCAATATTAATTACACTTGACTTTGTGTAAAAAAAAAACGGTAGAAAAGTAGTTGGTTGGTCAGTATGTTGTTTGGTTGATTGGACGACTTACTGGTTGAATGAAAAACAATTGGTGATAAGAAAAAAATATTAAAGAAGGAGGACAGCAATAAACATTGCATGTGTAGTAAACCTCTATATTGTGCAGCTTATCTTTAATTTTAATTAAACCAGTGTTCAACGTAAAAGAATAAAAAACAATAAAATTCACAAATTACTTTTAGTATTATGAAATTGCGTTTTAAATAATACCAATCCACCTATGAAATTAGCTTATACAATTTTTTCGGGTTTTAACATTATAGTTATTATAATATCTTACCAAAATTGTTTTAGCTTAACTTTTCAATCACTTTTGAGTCTTTGGTAATGTTTTTTACTTTAATTGACACCAATTGAAAGTAAATTTACTACTTTTGTATAATTTTAAGTTAAATCTATTATGTGTTTGCTCTATGATTTGTTTTTTTTTTCACTTTTTCGAATTAATTATTATCCACATTAATGTTAATTTTTTGTTTTGCTTGAACAAAGGGAACTTGTTTGTTTTTTGTAAATCACTTTTAGGCTTATTTTTTCAAATTTTTTCTTGCGGTTTTAAAAACTTTCTGTTTCAACCAAATACTTTAAAATAAGTTGAATGCTAAATGATAATGTATGAAGAGAACGGTACTAATGCAGACAATAAAATGAAAACACTAAAAAGAAAACAAATCCAATTGAAAACAAGAACAAATGTAAACAAAAAACAACTGTTCGCTTAACAGAGTTGTATGCATAGGTTTATTCAGAGGTGGAAAATTGTATTATATTAATGTTAACCGTTCAATGGTCAATTTAATAACTCCATATAACTTAAGGCCATATGCCCCCGAAATGTAATTAATGATACATAAATGGCTTCTCAGGGTATGACAAAAAAGTAGCATAAGGAAAAGAGATTGTAAATAAAGAGAATTAGTAATGTTTGTTTTAAAAATTTAATTACTTGCATTAAAAATCGTGCTAGCGCAATATATACATCTAGTTATTACTTTATTTGATAAAAAAATCTTAATACACAAACAGCTATTCGTATTATTATATTTGTGTTGCTTCTTTGGTAAAAAAAAAACCAATACAGCTTCAATATATTCAATTCTTTGTTGTACAATTTTGGAAAAAAAATAATAAAATAAAAAAAGAAATAAATTCCACTTAGCTCATTGGTTAAAGGTAAAAAATTCCATATGGTTGTCAAAAATTTAGTTAGTTAAACCTGCAAAATAAATGCTAAGAACTATATTTTGGTTTAGTTACTTATTTTTACTAATCAAATTGTAATTACGAGGCGATTTTTGGGGTATGAGAATAGGAAATGGTAGCCCTGTAAAAAATAACATCGATATCTGCTTACAGCTCATGTTTTGTTCAAGATACATTTATTTTACTACATAGTGTCGTCCGCCTACCTAATATGTAGATAAACATGTCATAAGTTGCTTATATATCGCATTTGCAAGAGTAAATAAGCATATGTATATAAACTCTAATAAATTTAGAACAATTATCTGTTATTTTCTTTTATTTTTTTAGTATTTTTGACATCCCCCCTGCACATAGCAACAATCAGTGCTGCCACAACCAAAAAATTTTTACAACCAAAATTTACTTTAAAAGTTACCAACCAAATGAGAAAAAAATAACCAAATTTCAATATGTAGTATTTTTATTAAAATGGATACATTATTAGAATGTAACTTATTTGATTTAAATTCAGTTAATAATAATAATAATAACAAAAATAAAATTCCTTTACCTACATATGTATGTATGTAATAAGTAACGATTGTACACGTATGTTTAAAAAAATAAAAGTTTGTTTAAAACAAAGTAAACAAAACTTGCAGTTTACCGTATAATAGTTTGAGACCATAGATTTACTTATTAAAAGTTCATTGCATTTTGAAGTAAAATTTTACATTTAGCAAAATTAAAAGCTGTTACCAGTGTTGTAAAAGAAAAGTATTGTAAGCAAGTGAGTAGCAATAAAGGCGAATTCATAACAGGTGGCTGCACTAGCGATTTTAGTCACAGCTGTTTTATTTTCAGTTGTCTTGGTAGAAATTCGAAAAATTGAAGAATATAAAAGCTTAAATATTCCCAGTTAGCATTTTTTTGAATTATTGATCATATTCGAGTCTTTTTTGACTCTTCTACACGATTAAAATAATCGTTTATGCGCTCGTTTTAGAGTCGAAAATGATTGTTTTGTCGGTAGAAAATAGTACCCTAGCCGCGACTCTTCTGAACGAGTCCCTTATGACTCGCGTTTTCGATTCATTTTCGATACTTTTTTCAATCGTACTTATAATCAAATACGATACTTTTTTGAGTCATTTTTTGATCACATTATTAGCCGTATGCGAGTCTTCTTCGAACCCTATTGTACCAACATTTCTAATCATATTTTCTCAAAATGAAACATTGCAAACAACGTTTTGCTTATTTTTTATTACGCGCCGTCTTGATGAGCCATTGATTTGTTCAAACATTGAACAATTTCATGTGCGCACATTAAAATGGCTAGTGTAGAGCATCGTTGCCGATGTCATGTCGGCTCCACGCAGACAAACATGAACAAATGTTTGTAACCTATTCTGCTGACGTTTTGTTCATGTGGGAACCAATCAATTGCTCGTCAAGGCGTACTGTTACATTCGTTAGCATGTTATTCCTAATTTTCTTAAAATTCAAATTTAAAAAAATGAATTTTAAAAAATTTTAAAAAATTCATTTTATATTTGTGTCTCTATTTTTTACGAAGTGACATACATATGTATTTTTACGAAAATTAAAAAATAAAAATAAAATATGTATTTGAATCATTTTTTCATCGTTAGGCTGCGTTTCATATGTCTCCGAAATAATTCTAAAAACAGTCGAATTTCAAGCATTTGCTTTTTGTACTTTTTGTTTTTGAAACAAGTCGTTTTCTTTGCGTTTGTCGGAGTTATATTCGAGTCTCTTTTTAAACGCACAACTGATGAATCAGTTTTAAGTCATCTTGGGTAGTCTTAAATGACTCACTTTGGTGATTTTTGTAAAAACAATCTTCCAAATGCTAACTGGGTTATAACATAAAAAATATGTACATGTGTATTATTATTTTGGAGAAAAAATAACCAAAATGAGAAAAATATTCACATCTCCACATTAAAGAAAAAAATAACCACTTTTGGTTACAAATAACCAAAAACGGCAGCCCTGGCAACAATATAAAGCCGTGCTGTTGTTGTTGCAATGTTGTGTTGGTGAATAACCGCTTCTACCTAGTGGGGGTTTTCACACTGGAACAATTGTGCTTTTTTGCAGAGCGATTTTTAGTGTTTAGTTGTCCATCGACGAGTAAAGATAAATATGAAGAAAATGATGTAATTATGTACATGATTGAGATTTGTTATGATTGAATTCAATTTTCTTATATTTTATCAAGGGAAATTAACATGCTGTTTCTGGCGATTGATATAGAAATAAAAATAGAATATAGAAATAAAAAAACAGTGCTTTTTATATAATTTTTTCAGACGAGTTCGCCTGTAATACAGAAACAGCACTTAAGTTTAAAGTTAATTAAGTTGATTTTTATATGTATTTTACAGGGAAAAACGTTGAAAACGAACTTTTTGTCAAATATGAATAAAATATTAATTGAAATCTTGTGAAAATGTGGCATAAGTTAAGAAATTCCTCCTAAAATTAACTGCCAATTCATCATAACTTATATTAATATAGTTTTTATTTGACCTTTTTAATTATTTAGTTTTTAATTTATTATTTAAGCACAAGGTCTTTTAATTTTATTATTTTATTTTGTCAATATTTCGCTACTCCCTTGTGTAGCATCATCAGGACAAAGAAATATTTATTTTATCCAAGTATGTTCCGCAATTTATGCATGTGTTTATCGAACGAAAGGCAAACATGAAATAAACAAAGAAAATACTAACACACACAAAGCTGTGTATACGTGCACAATTTTATGCCAGCATAATTAGTCTAGTGTGAATACGAAAGAACAAAAGTTGTGCGGATTAAAAATTAATCGTGTGTGAAAACCCCCAGTAAAATAACAGCCCGATTCTGTGAATTCTTGATAAATTTTTTATCAAGATATTTTGTCAAGATTTTTATCAACTAAAAGTTCGGTTGGTATTCTGTGGAAACATTGATAAATAAAAAGCTTTTGAAATTCACCAGTGTGGTGAATTTCTATTGACAGTTGATTTAAATTAAATTTATTAATTTAAATTATTGGGAAAAGCAAAAATATGGATACACCAACTAATTAAGTACTTTTAACCGACTTCAAAAAAAGAAGGAGGTTATACAATTCGACTGAATGTTGTTTTTTTATGTTTGTGCCTGCAGAACTAAGACATTTCTGCGCCGATTTTGAAAATTTTTAGTAATCTGATAGATTATGCTTACAGATTGGTCCCATTTAAAAAACAGTTCATAATCTTAAAAATTAAAGGGTGTCCCGATACAACATACATATTTTTACGTGTATTACGAACTGTAAAGGGCGATTCTGTAAAATTCAAAACGACTGCGCATTACTATAGCTCCCAATAACAAAAAGTAATACAAAAATAAATCTTAAAAAAAAAACGGTGCCCCATAATTGATGTAAATTTACTTATATGGGCCGTTATAGACAAACCACTGCAAATTTGACATAATTTTGATTGATATGGTCGTTATAGACACAAGTATTTACATTAAAATTTAAAAATTAAAGAGTGCGCCAAGAGTTTATTTAATTTAATGTTTATGGCCACACTTTTGAACAGTTGTAGACAGACAGCTGCAATTTACAAGGAACCTGTTTTGCTAAGTCTGCTATAACAAGAAGAATAGAATTTGATTTTAGAAATTAAAGGGTGTTCCCAAAATAATGTTATTTGTTCTATATGGCCGTATTTTTTGACCCGTTGTTTACAAACACCTGCATTTTAGACTGAATGTGCACTACATTGTTTGGTATAATAATAAGTATAAAAATGTTTAATTATAAATTAAAGGGTTTAACAATAGTTGATATAATCTGATGTGTATGGGCAAATTAATGATCCGTTATAAACAGACGAGTGAAATTTAAAAGAACTTGATTGCTTAATTTATTACAAGAGCAAGTATATAATTTGAATTTTAAAAATAAAGGGTTACTCTATAGTTGCTGTAATTTGATGTATATTGCGAAACGATTAAACAGTTGAACAAGTATAAAATTTGGAGATATAAGAGTGTCCCAATATTTAATGTAATGTAACTTATGTGGCCATACTCTTGAACCGTTATAGGGAGACAGATGAAATCTGTCTTAAAGTCGGTTTTTTTTTGCAAGAATTATTACAAATTAATTGGCTATAAAGAATATTAATAAACGTATAGATTTGTATAATTCATTAACCCGTAAAAGAAACCGAAATATTTCACACAATTATTTCTTCTTCTATTTTTCTAAAAGGATACGTAAATTTGTTCACGTATTTTAAAAAAGAATCTATTATGTTGATATTTACTTGAAGCGTGCACCATTTACCGAATTTAAATACACACACACAAAATAAAAAAGAGTTATCAATACCAAATTCGACTTTGATAAATTATCAACTTAAAAGCTTTTATTTTTTGTAGTAGAATACCAAATCTTGATAAATATTCAAAAGTTGATAAATACTCAATGTTTTGAACTTATCAAGTGCACAGAATCGGGCTGTAAATGTACCTTCGTTTTGTAAAGATTAATTTCAGGGCTTCCAAGTCAAAACAAATTTTACTATTATAAAAATACAAATTGCAGGATATTTTTAAGAAAAGTTTTAATTTTTTGATGGGTTTCACTCATTTTTTCGGTTTTGAATGAAATTTAAAATTTTTTATTGCAAGAATATTTTTTTTGTGAATTTAAAATAAACGTAATTCAATTTTTTCAAACATCTTTGGGATATATTTTGGATATAAATCTAGCAAAAATATAAATAAAAATTTAATTTTAATAATATACAATATCTTGTTCGGTCTTTCTCTGAAATTCGATGTTATAGAATTAAGATGGAGGCCATTTTGTATTTAAATTTTTTTTTTATTATTTTATTCTTCTACAATATTTCGGTACCCATCCCATATGCAAGAAAACAAATTTTGTGTTTTGAATTTGTATTGCCTTTTTGTTACACAGTATGTATGTGTAACACGAAATGTATTTTCTTGATGGATATCACGTGAACGTATAAAATGCTTTGATTTTGTATGTACGTAAAATTAATTTAAATGTCAAATCCCGGCACTTCACTTACCACCGCTTTTAATCTTAATGGTGTAGAGCGGCATCCCTGTATGATACATAAATAAAAAAGCTTTCGTATAGTAAAAGCTTTTTCTCTTACAATATTTATTTTATATTTTGTATTAAAAAAATAGTTCTAAAGAGACCTGTTCAGTTTAAAGATCGGTTTTTGGGTTTGGATATAATGATAGTTTCTATTTATTTCAATTTAATCCTAATCCTGAAATAAGTTGTAATTAAATAAAAAAAAAAATATTAGATAAAATGTTGGTGCAACGAGCAAGACGTGTGTTTTTAAATAATCAGTTCTGCAACGAGGCTACATTATTTAAGGTAAGTTCATGCTTATGCCTCCCATTATGGATACTTATGGATTTGTGTTTAAACAGTTGTATTTATATGCATATCATCAAATAAGTCTATTATTTGTAATGCAAATTTAGATATAAGTGCAAATGTAAGTACGTTAATATGTAAGTATCTATATGTATGTTTGTGGGTAGTATCTACTTACATATGTTCATATGGATGTTTGAATTAGTAGGCTTAAGACACATTTATTTATACATAGGATTTTCATTTTGAAATAAATATCTGGTTTTGCTGGATTTATAATTTAGTTTAGAATTAAATAAAACCTGTTAAACTTCTCTAATACATAATTAACAATTTTATTTCTTAATTTTTTATAACTATGTATATATTTTGCTTTGCCTCCTCTACTCAAGGTCTTTGATAACAAATACAGTGGCTGACAAAATTCCACGAGCAACTTTATTTTTCTGTCCTGACTAATTGAAAACCATAAAATGACAATTTTTGAGAAATTCACGTCATTTTGAAAACACCCTTTAATTTCTAAATTTATTGTTTAAAATTTATTTTTATAGTAGACTTATTGTACTTACCTATTGTCTCTCTATTACGGTTAAAAAAACACTAAAGCTATATAGCGAAATTCATATTAATTTTGGGTCATCCTTTAATTTAAAGTGTTTTTTTTTCTACTTGTTGCCATAGCGCACCTAATTTTACTGATATTGTGCAAATTTGATGTACCTGCCAATCACAGTTCAGTAAATAACAATATTTGTATAAATATCACGTCTCTTTCGGAACACCCTATATTTTTTAGCTATATTTATGCGTCTTCTGTGAAGATTTCAAGAATCTACCTATTATAGTTCCAGAAATAGAGAGGTGTGATAGACGGACAGACCTTGTGACAAAAACAACAGTTTTTACGTTTTGTGAACGGAACAACAATTAATGTAATATTAGCATGATTGATAATTATTAACTAATATTAAATTTGGTACCCTCACTAAATAAAACAGTGTCCACTTTTCAGCTAAATTATAAATACAAAATAAAAATGCAATTTTAAACTTGAAGATTGAATAAATTTTTTTAACAAAGAGCAGCATCAATAAAAAATATTTTGAATGTACAGTTTTTTTTATAAAAGTCAACTTTTAGCTTATTTGTTTTTACATTACCAATAAATATTAAATTGCATTTTAATTAATTAATGAGCATTATTAGGCCTAAGTTCATGTATTTTTAATTTCTAATTTTATTTATATTGGTTTAATACATATTCAGTTCAACTAATAATTAGTATCAAATAATAAAATTGCACGGTTCTGCTTAACCATACGTACTTTACAACAATCTGTGTCATACTGGAACAGCACAAATTGTGATGCGAAGATAAAAAATGAAAATAAAAAAATTGCATTCATTGATAACAGAAAAAAACAAATTATATATAAATGAATTAGGTAAGCAAAGAAACAATTTAAGGTGGTTTGTGTAATTAAGTGTTTAAGTGCAATACAAGTTGTTTTTGAGATGTTTTTTCACACATTTATTTGTCTTGCGAATCACTTGAAATCGACGGGTTTTTGATTTGTTTTTAACACACTGCAAAACATTTCAAATTGAGGCACTGCTGCCAGAAGTACAGACTTATCTGCATTTTGCAGATTTTAACCTCTCAAATTGCCAAAATTCAGATTTGAAGATTTTTGGCCTAAAATTGAAGATTTTTTAAAATCTGTATTCAAAACGGAAATTACTAACCATTATTTTTTTTAAAAAAAAGGCAACTTTAAGATTATAAGTAAATTGAAATTGATTTTAGTTTGTTATATTTTCTTTTTCATATCTGAAAGCTTTTTTTTTAAAGAAGAATTATTTTACAAATGTATGCGGATGTTTTCCAAAGAAAAGAAACACATGATAGATTTTGTTTTAGTATCATATTGATTGTTATGTTGTAAGCATAAATGTTCATGCGCTGTGCCTTGCGTTTTTTAATTTAATTTTTTATGAAAATTCTGAGTTGAACTTTGGCGTCTAATTTTTCTTGTTTTCTTGTTTTTTCCGCATGCATTTGTAAAATAGTTTTTCTTTAAAAAAATCTGTGTTTTTTTTATTTTTTGGTTTGGTAAAAGTAGAACAGTGTGACGCTTTTAGCTAACACAAATTAATTCTTAAATATTTTACTGATAATGGCATTGTTTTAAAAAAGAAAATAGTTGGATTTGCATCAGATGAATTTGCAAAAATTTCCGTTACCCAATTTTTGAAAAGTAAAATATCAGATTTGTAATATAAAGCATATGTCACTTACTGGTATTATGTTCGTCGTATGCATACCTCAAACTTCTATCCTCTGTGGACACGCTAGCTAGAAATGTATGCAATTATTTATCGAACAGTCCAAAACAATTTAAACAATTTGGTAAAATACAAAGTTTATTAGATTTTAAGCCAAAAAAAGATTTTACACCCATTCTAAACACGTGGCTTTCCGTAGAGTCGGTTTTAAGTCGCTTATTAGAATTATATTAATGTTTAAAATTGATTGTTCCTGTTAATATCAGTCGAATCAAAAATGCAAAATTCATATTTAATAACCTTAATTATTCTGTGTATTATTAATAATTTTAATAAAATGTTCCAAAGCGAAGCAACAAGAGCTCCTTAAATTTTCTTAATTATGAAAGCGCACAACCGCAAACTGCAATGTTGAATTATTGAGTTATTGATTTTAATAATATAATGAAATCGCTAGGCATATTGGCCCAAATATTACCTTAAAATTATTCAAAGATTTTTTAAAGAAAATAAAAAACAGGTCTTGGACTTGAAATTTAGAGAGTTTAAAGTATTACATTTTAAAGATTTACTAATTGAAAAAGAAATCACTTTAGTTAATTTCTTGAATAAGTATTCCAAATACTTGTTCTGATTCTGCTTTTCCAACTTCAGCGTTCGTCCAAAATATAACGACTTTAACACATTCATCGGCAAATATCAGGAAACTATGTAGTAAAGGAAAAATGCATTTGTAGATTGATTGAAGATTTTTACAAAAATATCCAGATTTTGCAGAACTTTTCGCGAAATATTGTTGGATTTCGCAAAATTCACACATAAAAGATCTGGCAACACTGAATTGAGGGTTCAGATATACTAGTGAAGTGTGTTCAGTTGTTTTTCGGATTTTAGTGTTTCACTGAACTGGATTTTGAATAGCGGTAATTCAAAAATTGCCCGTCTAGTCTAAAAAAAAGTAAACAAAGTAAATTAAAAAAAAATGAATTTATTTATTATATTTTATTCATGCTTAATGGAAAATGATTTAAATACGCACAAACAGTGTGTATTCTTTAGGATCCTCTGTGGAAGAGGATACCAACTTTTTTTCCGGTAATATTGTCGTCCGTTTATTATATTAGCGAACGTCTCAATTTGTTGCAAAGTACGTGAAATGTTTGTCAATTTACCCGAAAACAGTTTTTAATCCCTTCTTCACTTAATCGAATCGAATTCCCAAAATGATTTTGTGCGGTCCTAAAAATAATCAAACTAGTTTTTCTGATAATAGTAGATATTATTAATTTCTACAATAAGAATGCTCTGCCAACATCAATAAAGAAAATTTACATAAAAAATGACATCGGCTCTTAATGGGTTAAGCATTTTTTAAAAATTTTAGTATTTCCTTAAGATCTCTTCACAAGCTTTAAAATGATGTCCATATTGATATTTAAAAAAATTTGAATTTTTCAGAGCCCCGTAACTCGGAAAATATGGGCGAGTGCCAATGTTTTTACTTGATGTTTGTTTCTTATTTTTAAATTCTCTATCGCCTCATGTATTTATTTTTTTGATTGGAGTTACTTTTATGTTTCAACTGACATGAACAAATTAGAGGTAGGCGTGGTGTTTTGCCTGCTGCCTCGAAGGACATGAACCGATCATGCTGATTTCCAAAAGCACCTCTTTCGACTCTATATCTGATCGATTGACATATTTTTTTGCCGCGGCAAACTTTATTTCAACTCTTACACGGACGGACAGACGGACATCGCTCAATTGATTTCGCTATGCATAAGCAATCAGAATATACATATATACTTTGTGGGGTCGGAAAATGGATATTGTAGAACGGAATGACAAACTTAGTTATACCCTTTTTCCACTTTTTGTGGTGAAGAGTATAAAAACACCTACATACATAAGTATCTTTGATATAATATTAAAGTTACAAACACAAATACAATACTCTCCTATTGAGAAATTTGAGATGCGTCGTTCTAATTCAGAATTTTAAATACTTTTTTCCAGCTAATTGCTTGTTATTCCACAAGGAGTATATCAGCCAATGGTAAAATCTATGCAAATGCAGATGACGCTGTATCCGATGTACCTGATGGAGTAAAGATATTGTTTGGCGGTTTTGGCTTATGTGGCATACCAGAAAAACTGATTGCAGCCATTAAACAAAGGGGTGTCAAAAACATAACTGCTGTATCAAACAATGGAGGTGAGACGATAAACAACAGTATCAAACGTTATTTTGCTTCTATTTAACATTTTTAATCAGCACTCAAAACGGTTCTATTTAACAACAAGCCAATTACGTGATATCTGAAGTTGGATCGTAAGTAACTGCTTAAGCGCATCTAAAATTGGATCGTAAGTAACTGATTAAGAGCAAAGTAAATATAAATGATTTTTGCACAACATGTGTTGGGCAAAGCTCTTAAACGAATAATTTCTTTTTCGAATTAATTCCAGAATCATTCAAGCACTGAATTAGTTAATTTTGAGTTAATTCTTTTTACACAAATAAATGAATTTGGTAGAAATGAATTGCAATTTATTTTATATTCAAATGAATTTCTAAAATAAATTGCAATTCGTTTCCAATTCAAATAAATTTTTCAAAGTAAATTGCTATTCATTTCCAATTCATTTGAATTGAATTGATTTTGAATTAACTCAAGTAAATTTAAAAAAATAATTAGCATTTCATTACCAATTCATTTAAATTGAATTGATTGAAATTTAAAGTGATTTTACAAGTAAATTGCAGTAAGCATCACATCACCATGTTTTCTTTGCTCAAGCATGGGTCCAGGAAAAGGCTTTTCATGTTTTCTACTGAATATTTTTATTTTGCTAGAAGAAATTTCCATTTTTCATTTTCTTTAGATCTGTTCTTGATTTTGATTGATTGCAACTCATGTTTGATTTCATTAATTGAAATTGCAATTGATCAAAATCCATTCAATTTAAACAAATTGGAAATGAATTGCAATTTACTTTAACATTTGACTTGAAAAGAATTCCAATTCTTTTTAGAAATTCATTTGAAATGAAAAATAATTACATCTCGTTCTACAAATTTATTTGAGTTGGAAACGAATTAAAATTCATTTTTGCCTTATTCAGTGCATTAATAATTCGCGATTAGCTAACGAATTAAAATCAAAAAAGAATGAATCATTGCCAGCTCTGGTGTTCACGCAGTGCCAAAATTTATCTTTCGACTTTTTGCCAGTTAACTAAAACAGTTTTTTTTTATAAAGTAATATCCACACCATTTCCAAATTAATTATAACACTAAAATATTTGTTCTAATAATTTTAATTATAAAAATACTAAATTACATGCAAGGTAAAGCGCTATTGTTGCTTCCTTTATCAGTATGATAGTAAATAGAATCCGCTGTAATGCAAAGAAGCAGGTATAAAAATAATTAAAATAAGTAATACCCTGTTCAGACATACGTTTTAATTTATACAATTAAAATTTTAATTGAGTAATTAATTTTGGTGTTCATACATATGCAATTTAATTTACTTAATTAAAATTTGACAGTAGAATATAGTTCTGTTCAATAACAAGAAGTTGTTACTAATTGTTATTGGAAAGTGTTTACTTCAGTACTTCAAAAGAAGCAGCGAAAGAGTAAAAAAGAGTATAAGATGTGAATGTTAATAAATTTGTTACTACTTTTGTTACTGTCAAGAACAGAACAGCTGATTCTTGTTCTGTTTTACAAAATAAGTTAATGAATATTAAATACTTTGAACTGAAAAATAATAAACAAAAGAAATAGAATAAAATAAACTAAAAGTTTTACAAAAAAGACAAAATTTTTGGCAATTTGCACACAATCGATGACAAAGCTCTTGCAAATGCTAACTGTTGCAATACAAAATGATTTAAGCAACGAACACCGCTTTTTTTGCTGTTTTAGATACAAATTTTTTGTTATGGTTTTTTGTTATTATGGTAAGTTCGGCTTTACTTTTCTTTTTTTTCCAAAGATGCGTTTATTCCTTTTTTTTATTTGGAATAGTAATTTTGTAAATTTTTATTTTACTCTATCGTTGCTAGTTTCTGGCGGAAATTTATTGAACAGACCTAATTTTTACATTAGAAATTTGTGTTGGTAAATTTGGAAGAATGAAGAGAAGTTCGGCTTTAAAAGAAAGTTTGCTTGTTTTTATTTGAAATATGGAACTCTTCCAGTTTGTACGATCAAGTTTTGACTGCACGCTAGCTTTGAATTTCCATAAAATTTTCAAAAACTTTTCATTTCATATAATTTGAAAATATTTTATTTTTCATTTTTATGGCATTTACTTTTGTCATTTTATAAAATTTTCTCTAACTAAACAGACTTCACAAGGGTTGTATGAGGAAACTTAATCAATTAATTTCTCAATTAAGTACTACTTGAAAAATTTATTAATTAATTTCTTATATGGTAAATTAAATTCAATTAGGGACTTAATTGCGTAAATTCCTTTATTGCGCAATTAAAACGTATGTCTGAACAGGGTATAAGAGTGCTATATTCGGCTATGACGAATAAGTTCATTATTTTTAAAAAATTTAGTATTTCCCAAAAGATTTCTTCAAAAGCTTTTTATTGATACCCATCTTCAAATATGGTGCACAATTGTATTTTTCTATAAAAAGTTCAGACGTTCATAACACGGAAAATTTGGGCGAGCGGCAATTTTTTCACTTCATGAATTTTTCTTATTTTTGGATTCTCTATCGGTCCATATATTTGTTTTTCTCACAGAAGTGAGTTAAATCAAGAACTAAAAAAGTAACTAAGTTTTTTATTTTAAAACTAACATCACAAGCATTACATTTATTTTCGAACATCAAATTTTATAGCTGTTTGTATAAATCGGCAATTCAAAAGTAAGCAATTGAGATAGACAGTTGAAACACTCGTAAGAAAACCTTTAAATTGCACATTTTTTTTTTTTTAAATTGTAAAAACAGTTATCAATTTTCATCAAAATAAAAAAAACATATTCGATTTAATTTGTGTATTATTAAAATTTGTTTTCAAAGTGCAGTTAATATAAAATAAACCGGATCGCATCGGCATAGATCTAGTGCTTCAGCAAACTTGATTTTAACGCTTACACGGATGGACATCACTATGGATAAGAACTCAGAATATATATACTTTATGTGGACGAAAATGGATATTGTAAAAATTACAAACGTAATGACAAAGGGTATAATAAAATTGATAAAAGTATGTGGAGTTTGTCAAACCAAATTAATATTGATTGATTATAAATATAGTTTGTAGTCTTAGTTATAAAATTAGTTGGTTAAAAAGGTGATGTTTACAATGTACACAATCTAAAGTAGATAGGTGCGAAGAATGCTGATGACAGATGTTACCCTTAACACTAATAAAATATTCAAGTTAAAGTTTATTTCTCGATTTAGATCAATTAATTCCCTTTGACTTAAAACAGTTTTGATTTTTTTAATGAACTCCTTTTAACTAAAAGACACAACATTTTGTAAAAATCAAATTTTTTTTCAAATATTTTTTAGGTGTTGATGATGCCGGTTTAGGCGTTCTTTTAAAATCTCGCCAACTGTGTAAGATGATTTGTTCGTATGTGGGCGAAAATGCTGAATTGGCTAATCAATACTTGTCTGGTGAATTGGCTCTTGAATTGACACCTCAAGGTACTTTAGCAGAAAAGATAAGAGCTGCTGGTGCTGGTGTGCCAGCATTTTTTACTCCAACAGGATATGGCACATTGATTCAAACGGGCGGTGCGCCCATTAAATACAGTAAAGATGGTAAAGTTGAAATTGCTAGCAAACCAAAGATTGTGCAGGAATTCAATGGCTATAACTACGTTATGGAAGAAGCTATGTATGCTGACTTTGCCATGGTGAAGGCCCAAAAGGCAGATCCCTATGGCAATTTAGGTGAGATTTCACAAATTGTTCGTTTTCACTGTGTTAACTTAAGGTCGATGTAATTCTAGTTTTTAATAAGGCAGCCCGTAATTTTAATGCTCCTATGTGTCGTGCTGCCAAAGTTACCATTGCAGAGGTTGAAGAAATTGTGCCAGTCGGTGCTCTTAATCCCGATGAAGTACATATCCCGGGAATTTATGTTGATCGGATTATCAAAGGAACCAATTATGAAAAGCGCATTGAAAAGATACGTATTACGGAGTTAGGGAAAGATGAGAATAAAGCTAGCACACCAGCCCAAGCTATACGTGAGCGTATTGCTAAGCGAGTGGCTATGGAATATCGTGACGGTATGTATGCCAATTTGGGCATTGGCATGCCAGTTCTATCGGCCAACTATATACCGAAGGGCATGAAGGTTATGTTGCAATCCGAAAACGGTATTTTGGGCTTAGGTCCCTTCCCCACCAAAGATAAAGTTGATCCCGACTTAATAAATGCTGGCAAAGAAACTGTTACTGTTGTACCTGGTGCTTCTTATTTTGGATCCGATGACAGTTTTGCAATGATACGTGGCGGCCATATGGATATGACCGTCCTTGGTGCTATGGAAGTCTCTGCAACTGGCGATTTGGCCAATTGGATGATTCCAGTGAGTTTTATTTATTTTTTTTAACCAAAAATTAGAAATTTCAATTTTTATTTAATTAAATGATACATTTTAAAGGGAAAACTTGTTAAGGGTATGGGTGGAGCTATGGACTTAGTAGCTGCTCCTGGCACCAAAGTGGTTATCACAATGGAACACAATGCTCGTAACGGTTCTCCTAAAATCTTGGAAACCTGTACTTTGCCACTTACTGGCAAAAATGTTGTTGATCTTATTATTACTGAAAAAGTAAGTTTTAGACACTTTAGAATTTAATATTGAGAGGCTAATACTCTTGCATTTTTCATT
Source organism: Gymnosoma rotundatum (assembly GCA_916610165.2). Classification (NCBI taxonomy): domain Eukaryota; kingdom Metazoa; phylum Arthropoda; class Insecta; order Diptera; family Tachinidae; genus Gymnosoma; species Gymnosoma rotundatum. The sequence goes on from OU744338.1 coordinate 52,674,677, forward strand.
TTTACTTCTAAAGGCTGTTTTTGAAGTTGAAAAGGGAGTTGGATTAACTCTTGTTGAAATTGCTGAAGGTCTTACCGTTGACGATGTTATTGCAAGCACCGGTGCAAAATTCCTTGTTTCCCCCAACGTCAAGAAAATGTCACAAATTGAAGTGGACTGATAATTTTTCTGTAATACTTCAACTTCCATCTTTAGACATTTAAAAATTGTGTAGGAAAATGTTAGACATTTGAGATACACTGCATATATAGATAAGTCTTAAAGATTAATATTTTGCATTTGGCTATTAAGTAAATAAGATTTATATATTGTATATACGTATGTATATATGTATTTCATAGTGATTAATAATTGCATTTATTTTTTTAATTACGAATTGTGTATTCTTTAAAAAATTTTATAAAGACAGTTTGGGTTTTGTAAAAAAAACATTTTTATTCTTTATCTTTATTAGTAGCTTCTTGTATCCGGCGTTTGCCTGTGTCCAATTAGAGAGCCTTCCTATGTACATTAGGAGGTGTCAACCGTAGGTTAAATCCATTGATTTCTAGCACAAACTGGCAACAAGAGTAACAGAGAAATTTTCAAAATAATTCTCCGAAATGAAAAAAAGTAAACGAACGCTTTACGAGCAAAAATTTGTCAGTAAACTGTTGTGGCTTTGGGAATGATGTGTAAGACTAAAAAACTGTATGGTATGACTCTAAATTTGAAATTTAAGAAAAATAAAACGCAGAAGAAGTCGTTGGTGGGCATTTCAATGAATGTTGGTGGCATATCATAACGTCCAAGGACATATAATGTCTATCAACGTATCGGTATTCTATGTAAAGGCAGAATTAGTCTTTACTTTCTGTTCCGGGACGAATCTGCTGATCAGTTTCTGTTAAATGGAAAATGTGTATTTGTAGTTTGTTATTACTTTGACGTTCTGTTCCGTTCCGTTCGAATCAGTAGAAAATAGAATTCAACGTTAAGTTACTTGAAAGTTGTTTGATAGTGTGTGTGCAAAATGTAAACAAACATATTTTTGTTATTGTAATTGTAGTTTTTTTATTGTTGTGTTGTGTATTGTGTTTTCTTTGTTTATTATAAATAGCTGATATGTTGCTACAGAAAAACTAATCACAATAATTTCAAAAGCACGCAACAGAAAGTAAAGACTAATGAGACCTTAAGAAAGATGTAACGTTTTTATAAACTGAATTGGTAAGCGAAGCCGGTGTTGGTTATCGAATATGTTTTGAAAAACGCCGCGTTTTCAAATCGGTTACGTTTTGAAAAAAAGCAAAACTTATCTCTGCAATCTCTGAAATCGCTACGATTTACTGGCGTTTTTATTTTTTCGAAGTTGTGCTCGAACAATAAAAACATATGTTTTTGACAAAAAAAAAAAAAAAAAAAAAATAAAATAAATAATAAATCAATTTTAAACAAAAATGCCATCAGTGTTCTTACTTTTTATTTTGGCTTTAAAAAAGCTACCATAAAAAAATTATGTTTGTATAAATCGCCAATTGAAAAGTAAACAAATGAGACAGACAGTTGAAGAACTACTAATGAAATTTTTAAACTGCAAATTTTTTGTTAAAATCGTAACAAAGTTTTCATTCAAATAAAAAGAAAACACATTCAAATTAATCTGAGCATTATTGAAATTTGTCTTCAAAGTGCAGTTTATATAAAACAAACCGGATCACATCGGTATACACTAGTGGTTTGAAAGCGCCAAATTTCTACCGTTTTCGTTTGTCAACATCTTTTTTAGAACACCAGTTTTAAGCGATATGCATTTTTCAGAACATGTCATAGAGAAGAAAATCTTTGCGCCCAGCCGAAGGCTGGATATGCAGGAATTCATTAGAAGCGAAGCCGATGTTTTAAGTGCAAATATTACGACACTTTCAGAAGTGACCTTACGTCCATATTAAAAACGACACAATGTCAATAGACATATGACGCTTTTTAAAGCAACAGAATGCCACAAGCCCCCTTATTCTAGAGGTCGGCGTCGTCGTCTTTTTAGTTTTAATATAACTTCAAATCAATATTGGCGTCAATTCAATAAAAATTTCACGTTCTTTAACATTCCTGTGACAATGTCGACGGTTTATCGATTTTCATGAAATGCAAATGCACATCCCCAAGTTTTTTGTTAAATTTTATTGTCGTTTGATACTTTTATGGTAAAATGTTTTCTATAAGTGAAGAAAATTTTTATTTAATTGATGATAAAAGCTTGAAAAAAACAAAAACTTGTGTTGGAAAGAAAACTTTTTAGGTAGAATTGCAATTTTTTTTGCCTGCTCCTGGCTATGCTTTCAACGACAAATTCGACTTCAGCAAGTTCCATGTCATTAGAATCGTTTCAAATGTCAACCATTTGAACTCCTTGAACTGCTCCTTCAGGATTCACATGCTTCTGGAAATTAAGAATGATTGGCCGACTTCCTAAACGCAAGTTGCAATGCATATTTACAATGCATACACTTCGTAAACGCATATCTAAACTTTTTGGCAACGTACAATGTTCCTAATCGTTTGGCAACTCACTTTAATGAGTATCAGAAGTCAAAATCACGCATCATTTTTATTTTGTATGCAAACATTTTAAAAATGTTATTTTTTAAATGAAATGTGAATAAAAAATTCCATCATCCATTAATTCAATGAATTCTTAACAAAATATTTATTTTTGATCACTTGTTTCCGGGATTTTTATTGTCCTTAACAAAGTTGGGTCTTATTTTTTTTTTCTTTTTAATAGGTTTCTATAGCAAATCAATATTTTTTGGAAGATTTGACCTGAGATAATTCCTCAGCACTTGCCAACAAAATGGATAAATAATTTTGTATAACCTCTATTTTTCCAAAAAAAAAAAAAAAATTCAATTTTATACCATGTTTTTGACATTTGCTTTACGTATGAGTTGCATAGCGACGTTCCTAAATGCCGATAAAATGCAAAAAATGTCTCTGCAACGCAAGTTTGCATTTAAAACATGTTTAGCATTGCATACGCATTTTTTTAAATTATGCATTGCTACAGGCGTTTAGGAAGTCGGCCTTTGTAACAGCTTCTTCCTGTGGACTGAGTGAAAATTCTTTAAACATTCCGCTGCCAGTGACTTTACATTCCGCTTTATTGGAAACCATTTTTTTTTCAGTTTTAATTTCGCCATGCCCTAAAAGTAATTTTTACAAACTATTTTACAAATCCCTATTCAATCCTATTTTTGTTACCTTTTGCCATTCATCTGTTAATCTTCTAGCGGACCAAGAGATTTTAGAATTTTTCCAATTTCTTCCTTTTTTTATTTAAAATTGCATGAAGAATGCCTCTGCGAAAATTTTTCAATTTTCAAACTAATTTGCATTTGTAATCTTTACCTTTGTATTTTTTAATTTTATATTTGGTTTAAAGCACTTCCAGTCGTTACGCAACAAGGTATCGACAAAAAACAGAGCCACGTTAATACAATATCGTCGTCACATTTGTTATAGAATACAAAAAATCTTTGGGCAGTAATCGATAAGTGTCTATAACGACAAGTAGAATAACAAATCGAATGCGTCGACACATATCAGCATTGATATGTGACGACGCCGAAAACTAGAATAAGGGTGATTTGTCACTTTTGATTTCAACATAAAGCCCATGAACAAATATCCATGCCATGTTTTGCCACCGAATGTTTCATTACTGGCTTATTTACCTTTTATTCTTAAACAAGTAAGACTGCTCTATATTTGGCTATGCCGAATCTTACATATCCTTCACCATATTTGTAAATTTAGTTTAGTGAAATAACTCCAATCTAAAAGAAAAATATTGGGATGACAGAGAATTAAAAATTAAAAAAAAAACTAAGTACTACATAAAGACCTAATAACCTATCTGAAAAATTTTAAAAATTAAGTTTTTTATGGATTATATTCCCTATATCATAATGCATATGTGTGCGTTTAACAAGTTATTACCAAATGACCATATTTTTAAACAAAGTTACATTGGATTTGTTATTATTTGTGTTTTATTGAAAATAAGAAAGTGTTAAAAAGCAAACAAAATTTGTGCCATGATCGAAAATAGTCTTAAGGAAAGCGTGAACGATCCTAATAAGGTCGCCAAAAAAACAAAGAAAAAACATCGCATGAACTGTAAGGGATATGAAAGTTTTTCAAAAGGCAAAGTCGTATACAAGAGAAATGACACCTGGGTGCGCGTCAAAATGTTCTGAAAGGGCCTTGAATAGACATTGTTCTATTTTTTCCGAAAATTTACGTCAGGAAATATTTCGTCATCTTAAAAAAACTAATAACCTATCTGCAAAAATTTCAAAATTGAGTTTTTTATGAATTATTTTTTTCAATAAAAAAGAAATAAATTAGCAAAAATAACGATATAAATTTAATTTTGTTTCGTAGTGTAATTTAAACAAACATTAGATAGGCTGACTTTCAAAACGTCAGTTGCTTTGTATTAGAACAATGTATTCTGTTTCATAATGCCGTGGTACTAAATTTTTACAATGCATACCATTCCAAAATGTCGCAGACAAGTAGTAGAAACGTTGCAACCAAGCAACTAGCGCATCAGTTTCTAAATTTATGCTTTGTTTAGAAACTTTGTATATATAAAATATCTAAATACCGTAGCAAAATTGTATACAAACTTTGCATTAATACATTTTGGAAGTCAGCCATATTTTTATTATTTTTTTGCTGAAACCAGTAAAAGAAACTATAACTGGTATATAATCTTGTTTGTATATATAATTTATTTATAAAATTAATTAAATATTTTTTTTATTAAAAAAACAAAAACCAAGAATTGCGCCCTTTTTAAATACTGTAGTGTAGCCAAATGAACGAAAATCAAGCAAAAAATAATTATATCTAACTGTACATTTTTATTACTCTTTATCATACATAACCGTAAACTTAAATCTCAACCGATTGTCTTGCTAACATCTTAAGCGATCGTGACTGGGGGGCAGCCCTCATTTGTCTATTTATTGAAAGAAAAATGCTGACTTCAACATCCGCTTCCGAACGACATTTAGCACAAAACTGTGAGGTCACAATATGCATATTCAAACCATTTTTGAGATAGGCCCACAAATGAAGAAACATTTCCAGAACATAAAGAAGAAAAAAGTGGGTAAAAACAGTATCCGATAGTTGGATTTATTATAACCAAAAATAATGTCCTTAAAAAAATTATTTTATAATTTTTGAACATTTGAAATCAAGCGCATTACCTTAGAGACTTCTTCCATGTTTATGAAATCATCTTTTTCGCACACTTGTTTTTTTGGTTTATCTATTTCATGGTTGAAATTTAATTCTTTGCTTATCTTTCCGTAGGGTTTCTTATAGATTTCCTCACATTTACCCAATATTTCCTTTTCAAATTCTTCAAATTGTGAACCTCGCAATAGTTTTTTAGGAACTTGAAAGTGTTTCTGTTTCAAATAGCAAACCTTTATTTCATCCATAATGGGTTCTCCAGTTTCGGCATCATAACTTAGTTCCATTACATTTGCGTTGTCTGTTCGTATATAAATAACCTCACCGGTTTCAGAGTTCTGTAAGAAAAAGGCAATAAAAAAATGAATTGATATGAAATTTTTTATTAATGTTTGATTGTTTGTTCCTGTCTTCCTTTTCAGGTTTTCGTAACCAAAGAGTAAAAAAGTAAACCTATTTTTTTCGCTATAAAGTCGGTCCGCCTGCTATGGAACTTTATTTCTTAAAACCAAAACATTTTCACATTAGCCGCTAAAACAACAAATATTAAAACCTAAAGGTTTTTTCGAAAACGATGTGATATTCATAAAATTAGTATTTTTTTAACTGTGATACGTAGACACGTCAAATTTATAAAGTGTGTATAAAATAATGTTGACTATAGCAACAAGTAAAAAACACGCAATTAAAGGGTATCAGAATAGTGACATGATTATCACGTACGTGGTCTCGATTTTGAACGCAATAGGCAGACATTTTACATTTTTTGTGTGCGCTATAAAACGTACAAAAAATTAAAAATAAAATATAAAGGGTGTTTCTATAGTATTTGTATGTACATTTTTATCTGTATTGTATACGAGGGCTGCTATATATATTTCTGGCCTGGCAACACTGAGTGCTACCAAGTGCAATCTGATATTTCCATTGGAAAGTTTGTCATTTTTAAGCATAATCGTACTCAAAACGTTTTGACGTACGACCATTATTTGTGTTGTTAACAGTGACTTGAAAAAATTAATATAGAAAAAAATGGAATTAACTCGTGAACATTTTCGTGCCATCATTTTTCACAACTTTCGACGTGCATTGATGAACTTCAAGAGTGCATTGATGAACTTAAATCTTTGTATGGCGATGAAGCACCATCCTATAGCACTGTGAAAAATTGGTATAATGAATTTAATCGTGGCCGAAGCTCGCTCCAGACGAATTCCGTGAAGGTCGTCCAACAACGGCTGTTGTGCCAGAGAACATTGATGCCGTGCGTGAACTCATAATGCAAGAACGACATGCGACATACCGAGAGATAGAAACATCCTTGGACATGTCTTCCACCGGCATACATTCGATACTGCATGAACACCTGGCTGTAAAAAAGGTTTGTTCTCGTTGGATCCCGCACAATTTGAAAGTCGCTCAAAAAAAGGCGCGTGTCGATTGGTGCAAAGAAATGTTGCAAAAAAACGATTGCGGTGCTTCAAAAGACCTTTGTAAGATCGTCACAGGTGACGGATCATGGATCTATGCGTATGAGCCCGAAACGAAACAACAATCGACCGTGTGGGTCTTCAAACACGAGCAAAATCCAACGAAAGTTGTTCATGGAAGAAACACTTCGAAGCAAATGGTCGCCTGTTTCTTCGGCAAAACTGGTCATGTGGCGACTGTACAGCTTAAGCAACGTAGGACGGTCACTTCTGAGTGGTACACTACAATTTGTTTGCCTGAAGTCATCGGAGAAATTCGAAAAACCAACAAGAGAAGACGAATTATTGTTCACTATGACAATGCGAGCTCTCACACATCGGCTCAAACCAGAGCGTTTTTGACCGGCCAAAACATCGAGTTAATGGGTCATCCGCCGTACAGCCCTGACTTGGCACCTAATGACTTCTTCTTGTGTCCGCATATCGTCGCCAGAAGAAGCTGCTGAAGTGTTCAAAAACCATGTTTTAGAGGTGTCTCAATCGGAGTGAAAAAGTGCTTCGACAACTGGTTTGAGCGCATGCAAAAGTGTATAAATCATGCTGGAGAATACTTTGAAAAACAATAAAACCATTTTTGATTATAAATATTCGCATTTTCACTATTAGGCCAGAAATATATAGAGCAGCCCTCGTATACAAATGTATAAGTATTAATTTAGAATTAAAAGTCAAATGGTAAAAGGCGCTTAAAGAAAAAGTACCTCACTGCATTCAAAATCAACAACTAACAAAAAGTTATAATAAAGTAAAAAGCGATGAATTAATAAAAAATTAAGAGAAGAATATATACAGCATTGATTTTCTCACAAAATTTTAATTGAATTGAACAAGATTGTTTTAAATGGAACTGATACGTTGATTTTACAAGACAGTTTGTTTTATATTTAAAAAAAGTTGCTAAAAGAAATGCTTGTTCGGCTTTTAGAGAACCTGTCTACTTTGAAGTTTATTGTCCATTTTCAAATTAAATTTTCTGCAGTTCAAAAAATGTTTTTAAAGAATTAGAGACCCTCATTACGCACTTAGTATTTATGAAACAGTTTATATAACTAATATTAATTATTTTTTATATTGGCGATATTCGACAAGCCATTTGGCAAGAAAACTCAAAAAAAAAAAAACTAATAAAAAATTATTTATTTTTTTGTGAATTGTGAAATCGAGTTTTGTTGTGAGATGAAATTTGTTGCCGTTATCTTGCTTTTTTTGCAAGTCTTGAAGCAACAAGTAGAACTTTTTTTTGTGATAAAATTTAATTGTTGCTCGGCTGATTCTGACATCAATACAAAGATAAATAGGAATAACTTGCTTAGGAATAGCATTGGATAAAAAATTCGATTTTTTTTAAATAAGTTTAATTATAGTTTTTATTTCAAGCGTTTCCTTATCAATTAAAAAATTTTGTAGTTTTGCTATAAAATGTACTTAATCGTTTTAATATCTGATATTATCAAATTATTGACAGCATAATGTATCGTTAAATAAATTGAATTTTAGAAACATGCACATGTTTCTTAATTATAATTGTTTAAGTTTTTATTGCATCAAAAATATTAGGGTGGTACTTTATTGTTTACCCATTCTGATATTAAAACAGTTCATTAACTGAGGTGAATTAAATTATTTCATGTTAAATATTTACAGGTTTTTCGCAGCTTAGGTTTAAAAGATTTTATATCCTTCACGACAAAAAGTGGAAAAAGGGCAAAACTAAGTTTGTCATTCCGTTTGTAATCTCTACAATATCAATTTCCGACTCCATAAAGTATATATATTCTGACTTCTTATGCTTAACGAAGCCGATTGAGCGATGTCCAGACAGACCATGTTGCTATTAGAAATCAGCAAGATCGATCTATGCCCTTAAAGGCAGAGGGCAAAACAACACGCCTACCTCTAATTTTTCCATATTATTTGGAACAATGAAGTATCTCTAATAAAAAAACAAATATATGGGGCGATAGAGAATTAAAAAATAAGAAAAAAAACATCAGGTGGAAAAATTGGCGCTCGCCCATTTTTTCCGAGTTACGGGCCTCTGAAATTTTTATATTTTTTAAAATATCAATATGGAGAGATCTATAAGAAAATACTAAAAATTTTTGCTTAACCCATTAAGAGCCGATGATATTTTTATGTAAAATTATTTATATGTAGAACTTATTCTTTATCCAAGCCAGTCATCTGCTTTAATCTAGTAGCCACAATACACGTCTGCCATACACTGTTGTTATGCTGTTACACTTCCCCACGCTAACCGCTATTGCTCTTACTTTTTATTATAAAGGGCTTCTTGACAATTATTTGTTGCTATTATATTAAATTTGACGTCTCCACTAAATATCGCCATGGCATTGCTTCTTAATTTTTAATTGCTTTATAACAATTATTATTTTCTGTTGTACGCATGTCTGAATGCGGGATCGAACGCACCTCTACCAACGCAACCATCGAGGTTGCTCAGCTTTTGTTGGCTAATTGTGGTATTATTCTATACACACACCATTAGTTGAATTAACTTATTCACCACGCTCATACAACTACAGGGGCTGCCAGATTTTATTATTCGTAACAATATTATAGCAATATAGTTATTACTCTAATATTTTTTTAGAATTATTTTAACAACTACAAGTATTTTTTTGAACAATTAGTTGTTGAAGTGTCTATAATGTATAATATTAAAAAAATATATTATTGCACTTAATTATGACACTTTGATTTAAAATTATAGCAAACCAATATTATGTGCTATTTAATTGAAAAAGTATTAAAATAATTAACTTTTTAATTAGTATATTTGTTTTACAAATTAAACGACAGTGAAGACTAATTCAAATACGAAGTAAAATTTAAAAAACTCGTTTTTTTTATTGTTTTTTTGCTGTTATTTTTTATATGGTAATTTTCTTTATTAAATTAGAAAAAATTAAAATTTTTTTGTATATTACAGACGTAAATGACTATTTGCTCCATTTTTCTTTTACCTCCTATATAAAGATCAATCTATGTTTCGAATTTTATTAAAATTTATTAGGCGAGAATTTCTTAAAACAGATTCGGGCGAATACAAATGCCTGCTTCTCCTTTTTCTAACCTTTTGGGCTTCCCTTTTTACCTATTTTACCATGAAGATAAATATCTACTCGTGTTTCAAATTCCACTAAATTCGTTAAAGACGTGATTGACTCACGCACAAATAAACAAACAAACAAATAAACAAACAAAGGAATAATTAGTATATATTAGATACATACAAATAATTAAACTATTTTTGGAAACTTAATTTATACATCTTCTGTCTATCTTCTATATATAAAGCACAATGTGTTTGTTTCTCTGTTAGAAATCCGATCTTTCTCGAATTTTCGCAGAATATTACCGGATATGCGGTTGGTAAAATAGGTACTTATTATACCCTTCACCACAAAAAGAGGAGAAACATACATATATGTAAGTTTGTCATAATTTCAAGTTTGTATAATTTCTACAATATCTATTTCCGACACCATAAAGTATATATATTCTGCTTCTTATGTATACCAAAGTCGATTGAGCGATGTCCGTCTATCCGTCTGTCCCTCTGTCTGTCTGTCCGTCCGTGGTAAAAATAAATATGTAAATCAATCAGATACAGGAAGGAGGTGCTACTCGAAATCAGTATGATCGGTCCTTGCCCTTCGGGGCAGCAGGCGAAACACCACGCCTACTTCTAAATTTTTCATGTCATTTAAAACAATAAGGGAACCTCAATAAAAAAAAAATAAATAAATAAATATATGGGACGATAAAGAATTAAGAAATAAGAAAAAAACGTCAAGTAATAAAATTGGCGCTCGCCCATATTTTCCGAGTTACGGGGCTTTGAAATTAAAATTTTTTTTAAATATCAATATGGGTATCATTTTTAAGCTTTTGAAGAAATCTTTAAGGAAATACTTAAATTATTTAAAAATGCTTAACCCATTAAGAGCCGATGGCATTTTTATGTAAATTTTTATGTATGTACATATGTAGTAAATAATTTTTTTCATATTTCTTATCTGTCCAATATTTGCTTTTTTGATTGGACTTCTTCACTAAACTAGGTTTACATAGATAGTAAAGGGTATATAAGACTCGGCGTAGCCAAATGTAGCACTCTTTCTAGTTTCTTTTAACTAAGTCTGTTGCAGAAAGCATCATTTCATTAAATTATCTAAGATTTTTGCAAATCGTATAGATCTGTCAAAAAATCTCTCACACATTTTGTTTCAGTAGACTCAATTTGTAAATAAATGTAATTTTTGACACATATAATGACTAATTCGCATAGTATATCATGCATGATGGTCTTCAAAACAACAATCTTTAACTGAAATTCTTCAAAACATTTTATTAGATGAGAAAGTTTGATACATTTTGTAAAAAGCTGATGCAAAAGGAAGTGATGATATTTTATTAATATTATTATAATGTTACCTGTATTGAATATCCCATTTATAAAGTGTTGTTTAGAAATGTTTCGTTGTTGTTTATTTAAATTTTCTACAAAAGGACTTCAAATCTAAAATTATATAAAAGAATAAAAAAATGAGTTAAAATGTTTCTTCATTATTATTGTTATTAACTGAGCTCGGTAAACGATAAATTTGAAAGCATTTTAATAAAACTATTATACTATTTATTTACTTGTTATTTTATTTATTTAAAACCACTACTGAATATCCTAAATAATCGTACGATTCAATCGGAAGGAATTCTGTCCTAAGAAAATCGTAAGAAAAAGTGTATGTAAGTGTTCCCTACTTTCACACAAGAAAAATGCAACTAAAAATCAAACTTTGATCGTGCAGAATATTATATTTGATGACATTTTTTTAAAACAGCTTAATAAATCAGACAGACCTGTCAAAAAATCTGTTACACCTTTATTTTAATTCACACTTCAAAAATAAAAGGAGGTTATCAATCCGACTGAATGTTGTTCTTTTTAATATTGGTGCCTTCATATCTCAGTTCTAGATCGATTTTCAAAATTACTTTTTTATTTAAAAAGTCATGCTTACAGATTCCTCTCATTTTAAAAACAGTTTATTACTTATATTATGAACGTCCGAAGTAACTTCAAATATTTAATGGCGGATTTTTAACACTCTTGTTATATCAACTTAATAAATTTGTACTAACAGTGTTGTGATAACATTAAAAACGGTTTAACATTGCAAAAACATTTGCCGTATTCACAAGCTCTGCTAAGGTATAGGTAGTATTGCATACTACCTTTTGTTTACTTCTTTGTGAACAACCATTGTATCAGTGTGCCATTGTACTTCATACGTCAAAAAGTAAATAAGAAGATGATTTGTTATTTAAAAGCCAAATGTGGGAAAAAAAGGATAAAGTAAATTAATAAATTTTTTGTGTGAGGATGAAATTCAAGACATTTTTAGGATGAACCTAATGTAATTGCTCTCCAGTCGTAGAATTATACATTTAGGGCTACCAAAATCATCATTATGGCATAATCGGGTTTTAAGATATTTTGATGAAAACAGATTTCTTCATATGATACGACTACGGCCAGAGGAATTTGCCTATATATTCAACCTTATAAAAAATGACGATGTTTTTCACACAAAAGGCGAAAGGCTCCAACTACGCATTGACTTGCAGCTTAAAATTGTACTTTACTGCTTGGGATCTTCAGGAAATGGTGCTTGTGTTCGTAAGGTAGCATCTCTTTTTGGTATAGGTGATGGCGGTACCATACAAAATATAAGAAATCGAATCATTAAAGCAATATTAAATCTTAAAGAACAGTTTTTATATTGGCAGAGAACAAACCTTAACATATGTTTCCAATATACCCACTCCTACTATATACAACAGAAATGACTTATTTCACTTTCTAATAAATCAGTCAAATCAATAAATTAAATAAATAAAACTAATAAAAATATCTTTTAATTCAATTTAATTTAAAAGAATTCATACATGAACACAAAAATAATAATTCATTTAAACATAAAACATTTAAACAAATACAACGTTTGAAAAACATATGAAAAAAAGTACTAAGTGTTGTATCGCATGTTTGCATGAAAATTACCAACAACACAGCTAGCACCGTTGTATTTTGTTAGCACTTAGCACGTACTAGGGGGCTTGTGAATAGGGCAATTGTTCATTTGTAAACACAACGCTGTAAATTTAGATTTACAGCATTGTGCCAACATTAAAAAAGAGTCGGAACTTTATGGAATTTAAAAAAGTTGTTTATACTATTTTACGGCTGAAACTTTTAAGAATTTTAAGCATATTATGATTTTACTGAAGGTGTACGAATATAAATTTTTCAATAAAAAATTTGTTAATGCTATGACCGCAAGTCTAGGGACATGTGTATGCATAATGTAGTGGTTAGTGTTATTTGTAGTATGCGATTATTTAAAGTTAGATACCGAAAACAAATTATATGATGTCAGTTTTGAAACAGCAAAATGATTTATCAAAGAGTGGCTAAAAAAATAGTCTTAATTACACTATTTTTTTTATTTTATTTTAATAACGATAGCAGAACATAGTACTATTTCCAAACTTTACAGTCTGTGTGTTTTTGTGTAAATGTATATTAACTTGTTTTTATTAAATATATTTTACACTTTAAAATATAAATAGTTAAGTACATTTTTAAACTTTAAAATTATAGTACTGATTTTTTTTTATTTAAATCATCGAATTAATTATTGAAGTTAAAAACAAGTCTCGATGGCCATTACGCTACCACTCATTTAGGTCTTTAGGAAACTTTTCACAAATATTTTAAATAAACTGAAAAATTTTGTCCAAACATTAAAGTAAGGACAAAAATCAAAGTTCAAGCAAAAACAACAATAATCAACCATTATTTTATTTTTCTTTATTCACGATAATTTTAAAGTTTAATTAATTCAATTTAATAGCCCCGTGTTTTAATTTCAATTACTTTTTTGTTGTTTAAATTAAACTCGTCGATTTGTATTTAGGTATTTTTTAGCTGTCCGTTCATTAAAATATTAAATTGAAATGAAACGAACCGAGTGATTGACTAAATGAAAGAAAATATAAATTTGATTAATTCATCAATGATGAGTATTTCTACTTTCTTTTTCCACTATTTATTTTCTATTTAACTATAATAACAATTGCACAATAATTTATTATGTGAGAGTATTAGAAGTTTAGTACATTCATTTTATGAGTATCTTAAAAGTATCAGTTCGTGAATATAGTTAATTATGGTTTTCTTGCTTTGAAATGTCAAAAGTTATACACTTCATAACAAAAAGTGAAAAAGGGGTATAACTAAGTTTGTCATTCCGCGTATAATTTCTACAATATCCGTTTCCGACCCCATAAAGTATATATATTCTGACTTCTTATGTATACCGAAGTCGATTGAACGATGTGCGTCTGTCCGTCTGTGTTAGTGTTGCCTAAGCAAACTTGATTTCACAAAAAATAAATATTTCAATCGATCAGATATAGTGTCGAAAGAGGTGCTTTTGGAAATCAGCATGTTCGGTCCATGTCCTTTCGAGGCAGCAAACAAAACCCCACGCCTACCTATAATTTTTTCATGCCATTTGGAACAATAAGGTTACTTCAATCAAAAAAATAAATATATGGATAGAGAATTTAAAAATAAGAAAAAAGCATCAAGTGAAAAAATTGGCGCTCGCCCATATTTTCCGAGTTACGGGGCTCTAAAATTTAAATATTCTTTAAAACATCATTATGGGTAACATTTTAAAGCCTTTGAAGTGATCTTTAAGGAAATACTAAATATTTTTAAAAATGCTTAACCCATTTTTTTGTTTTTTAATTCTCTGTCACTCCATTATATTCTTTTTGAATGGAGGTTATTTCAATAAACTATATTTACATAGATGGTGTAGGGTATATAAGATTCGGCATAGCCGAATATACCACTCTAACTTGTTTTTTTTAACAACCCTATTTTTATCGTGTTGACATAACGTTGGCGCTTTCGTTTAGTTTTGGCATTTGAGCGTAAAAGCTGTGCCGCAGAAACCTTTTCGCTTTCCGCTTTTGTTAGGGTATGCCTCTTAGGAACCACAAGTAGTTTTAAAATCAATAAAAACAAGTAAGAGTGCTATATTCGGGTATGTCGAAGTTTAGTGAAGCAACTCCAATTAAAAAATCAAATATTGGGGTAATAGAGAATTAAAAAATTTTTTTTGGTACTGCATATATATAATAAATATTACAGGAAAATTACATCGGCTCTTAATGGGTTAAGCATTTTTAAAAAAATTTTAGCAATTCCTTAAAGATCTTTTCAAAATATTGATATTTTTTAATTTGAAAATTTTAGAGGCCCGAAACTCGTACGAGCGCTTTTTTACTTGATGTTTTTTTTTAATTTTTAATTTTTTTTGATTGGAGTTACTTTATTGTTCTAAATGACATGAAAAAATTAGCGGTAGGTGTGGTGTTTTGCCTGCTGCCTCGAAATACATGGACCGATCATGCAGATTTCTAATAGCACCTCTTTCGACACTATATCTGATCGATTGACATATATTTTTTTTTGTGAAATCAAGTTTGCCTCGCTAAACGTGATTTCAACACTAGTACGGACGGACAAACAGACGATCTACTTCGCTATGCATAAGAAGTAAGAATATATATATATATATATATATATATATATATATATATATATAAATACATTATGGGGTCGGATATGAATATTGTAGAAATTACACACGAAACGACAAACTTATACTCGTATATGCCCTTTTTTCACTTTTTGTGGTGAGGGGTATAATAAAAAATTAACTTATATTTTTTGACAAATAATTAAAATATGAATAAATAATTTTTATTGCTGATTTTTATTATAGGAATAAAATTATAATTAAATGCAGCTAAGGATAGCACCTATGAAACTGATTACTTTGGTATAAATATTCCTTATACGCGGAGGATTTCTCTTTTAGTATAATTAATTTATTTACTTTAATGATATTCTTTCTTTGACCTTTATAATTAATTTTCTTTTCTATTTTATTCAACTACTAGGTCAGTTTTTAAAATAAAAATATTATTTATTTATTTTTTTTTTGTTCCTGTTTCCTGAAGATGCCACCCAACCAATGTGTGGCGAAAAATTGAAAAAATAAAAATATAATATTTTTTTTAAACTGACCTAGTGATTGGATAATATAAGAAAGAAAATTAATTTATTTACTTAATACTAATAAAAAATATTAGCCCAATTCACAATCTTGTGCAAATGGACTGGCATCATAGCATTTGCAAAATTGTGTAGCAAGTTTTACTCATTACTTTGTGTTTTGTTGGCTTAGACTAAAAATATGCTACACAATTTTGCAAATGCTATGATGCAAGTCCATTTGCACAAGATTGTGAATTGGGCTATTGTTTTTTGCAATTCTATAAACATATAAAACAGCTGCTCAAATCAATCTTATGGAAAATACAGTATTTAATTATTAGTGACGTGCCATAACCATAATCGTATGAATTAAATTTTGATTTTTTATCATAACCATATACAGTGTACTATTGATTATAGGTACCAACTGTTTGTTTTTTATTTTGTTATTATTTTTCACGTTCGCTGCATTTTATTAATTTATATTTTTCGTTGCCCTTCTTTTTTAACAAACAGCAACACAAATAAGCGTTGCGTTTGGCTAACGCACCAGTATTTGCTGGCAGTAAATATAATTACGGCTATGGCGCTATGTAATGGCACGTCTTATTTAACCTTAAATTAAAGGAATATCATTACATTTTTCTTATTATTGCTTAATAGTTTTTATTAGGTTTCTGTACACAAAGTCAACAATTACACAATGCAATTTTTTGAGGCATTTTTTCCTCAATTTTCTATTTAAGTTACAGCGTTATGCGTTATCTTTTAGTAAACATTAGCAACAGTAACAACCCCTAAAACTCAAGCAATATCATATTGCTTATTTCTCCTGCTTCCCAAACAAACAAAAATTTTTCATGCTAGTTTCATAAATAAATGCCGTAAAAGTGTAAAAACGTTACCCTAATATTTTCGCTACAATGTTGTCTTTCGTGTGTCAATCTGTCACAGCTTTGTGAACTCTTTAAATAATCACAAAAAGTGTATTACTGTAGCTGTTATAGTCTCAAATACTAAAAATAAAAGGGTGTACTAAAATTGGTGTAATATTTATAAAAATATTGTTATTACTTAAACTGTATGCGCTATAGCGCATATGGTGCCATATGCGCTATAGCCAAAAATTGAAAAAAAAATTGTCTTTAAATTTTTTAAGTTAAAGGGAGTCGAAATAGTGAAGTGTTTCTTACGTACACTTTAAGTTTACATTGTTTTAAGTCCGTATAAGAACAAACCCAAAAAATTTAGAAATGAAAATGTGTTCTTATGGTGATAGGATTTAGAAGTATGTATGTGTATGGCTTCAGTTTATTAACCGTAGTTGTCAGACATTTCAAAATGTACAAATTTTCCCGCTATAAAAATAAGTGTGAAAAATAAATTGAAAAATTAAAGGGTGTTTCCATAGAGCCCGTGATTTGTAAGAATATGGTCTTATCTTTTAAACTTTTATATGTAGAAGCTTGAAATTTGCACAGAGTATTTACTGCTATGTCTGCTATAATGACACAAAAATAAACTTAAAGCAATGAAAACAAATCAATAAATCAATAAAAATTTGAACAGGAGTGAGACTTTAAATTTACGCAAAGTACAAATGCATTGTTAAATTGCTATAAGAGAGGTATAAAAAAAAATGAAATAAAGAAGTTATGTTCTTTCACATGGCCTTATTTTTAACCGACTTCAAAAAAAGAAGGAGTTTATACAATTCGGCTGAATGTTGCTCTTTTTATATTTGTGCCTCCAGAACTCAGTCATTTCTGACCCGATTTTGATAATTTTTGATGTAAATTTACTTATATGGGCCTATCTTTTGAACCGTTATAGACAAACGCTTGCAAATTGGACATAATGTCGATTGCTATGGCCGTTATAGCAACAAGTTTTAATATTACAAATTATAAATTAAAGGGTGCGCCAATAGTTCATTAAATTTTATGTATTTGGCCATACATTCGAGCAGTGTTAGACAGACGCTTGAAATTTTCAACGAACCTGTATTGCTAAGTCCGCTATAACAGCAAGTATAAAATTTGAATTTGGAAGTTAAAGGGTGTTCCAATAGTTATTGTAATTTTGTGTATTTAAGCAAACTTTTAAACCGTTTTAGACAGAACGCTGAAACTTAAAAGGGACCCGTATTGCTAAATCCGCTACATCAACGAGTTTATAATTTGAATTTAGAAATAAAAGGGTGTCCCATAATTGGTTTATTGATTTACTTAGATAGGCCTATCTTATGAACCGTTATATACAAACGCTTGACGTAATGTCGATTGCTATGGCCGTCATAGTAACAGCTGATAATATTTAAAATATAAATTAAAGGGTGCACCAGTAGTTCATTTAATTTGGTATATGGCCATGCCTTGAAACAGTTGTAGACAGACCATTGAAATTTTCAAAGAACCTGTATTACTAACTCCTCAATAACAACAACTATAAGATTTGGATATGAAAATAAACGGGTGTCTTATAGTTGATATAATATGGTGTATGTGTCCAGACTTTTGAACCGTTATAGACAGACCGCTGAAATATACAAGGGACATGTTTTGCTAAGTCCGCTATAACAAAAAGCTTATAATTTGAATTGAGAAATTAAAGGGTGTTCACAAAATTAATCTAATTTGTTCTATATGGCCGGCCGTATTTTTTGAACCGTTGTATACAAACACCTTAATTTTAGACAGAATGTCCACTTCTTTATTTGGTATAATAAGAAGTATAAAAATGTTATATTTTAAATTATATCGTTGATATAATCGGCAAACTGTTGAACCGTTACAAACAGACGGCTATGGGGTCAGAAAGAGTGACCCTATAGCTGCTGCAATTTGATGTATATTGCCAAATAGTTAAAAAAGTATAAAGTTTGGAGATAAGTACGCCCCAATAGTTAATGTAACCTGATTTATGTGGCCATACACTTGAGCTGTTGTAGGCAGACAGATGAAATCTGTCTAGAAGTCGGTTTTTTATTATTAATTTACCTAAAGTATAATTTACTATGGTCGCTGTAACAAGTTAAAAAAATATTAAAAATTAAAGGGTGACCCATATATGGCACGGAAAACTTTATGGGTGAGTGCAATTCGCACATTTATGCCATGCAAATTTGGCACAACTCATTTTAGCAAAAGTTTAAATGCGTTATTTTGTAAGTTTATTAACTTTTTATCTCTTATCAAATAAAAATAATGTAAGAACTGTTATAAAGCACTTAACATTTTAAAGAAACACTTCAGTTTTTCTTAAATATTAAATTGATTGATTAATTATTTAACGTAATATAATAACACAGTAAAAAAGAACAAAAAAAAAAAAAAAAACAAATTATCACAATTATAAAGAGATAAGAAAAAAAAAAAATGTTTAATTGCTCACATTTTAACGAAGATTATAAACTGATTAAGTTAAAGGAGAAGACAGGAAAATTATACTCAAATTAGTAAAAATGTATCGACAGGTGCTTGCGAACTAGTTAACTCGTTTCATTTGCGCGTAAAGGTTGTGCATTTAAACGCTTAGTGTCAAAAAAAGTTTATAATTTTTTTTCAAGAAAAGGATATAAAAAAAACGAATTTTTAATTAAAATTTTATTATTTAGCATAATAATAATACATCAACAATTATATTTATATATAATTAAGTGAATATTTATTTATTTCTTAAGTAAACTGAAAAATAGTGTAAAAGATGAAGTGAGTAGAAGATATTGGTGTATATTTTAAGTATCTCTTAGATAACACTGAACTATCTTTTAGAAAAATACTTTATTGGTACACAGGCCTCATAAACATTCAAGTGTTATAAAACAAATTGATAATTTTAAAAAGTTTGTTAGGAATAGTGAGCTGATAGAGAATGCATTATTCAAAAATAATATAAAATGTTTTTTTTTAATGTAAAGTAAAAAGCCATTAACAGCCATTATAAACTAGTTTTATTCGTCATTCAGTAATTGCGGGTACCCACATTAATATGTGTATATTTCGAGCTTAAATATAATTTAATCTTTGAAATATTGTTAAAAATTATACAATGAGTTTTAAATAAACTAAAGCAGAAAATAAAAAAAGCAATATTAGATATTTATTTTTTAAATTATTTTTTGCATAAGGGAACAAAAATTCAGTAGTAAATATAATTTAGTACAAGTTAATTGATTCAATATCATGGACGATCGAAGAATGCAAGTGCCTAAGACGATAGCTGTGAGATCTCAACTGAGAAATACAGAACACTTTACATGAAAATTAAGGCACTGCCATTGGTGCAGTAAATACCCACACTCGTACAATCGCAACGACACAAATTTCATTCAACGTACTTTAAAAATATCGAAATTAATTTTGAAACATGATTTGGATATTTATTGTTAAAGTTTTTTTAAATACAAAAAGGGGTTCTAAAATGTGTTGTGCTAATAAATTGAATATGCAAAGATAATCGAAGATTGCGTTTGTGGGGAAAATAAAACCCTAAAAAGCTATCTTTAGATCAATAGTGGCAAGCCATACGATTTATGAGCTGTATTGTAATTGCTGGAATATCGCAAGTACCAAGTATTGCTTGATCAGCTTCACATTCCAAGTGAAGTACCCAGCACAAAATCTTCAAAGGTTTTGCTTACAGATTGGACTCTAGTAAAAGATTTAAAAAAAATACAATTAATTATTTAATTAAATTGAAAAAACTAAGGATTTCTCCAAATATATTTTTTTTCTCAAAATCTAAAAAGAAAAATTAAAGGTGTACTTTAGTGACGTGAACTTTTTTTAAAGCATTATCAGAAAAATATTTGAAATTTGCATAGACTGTATACGAGAGTTTCTCTACAGATGATATGATTTTAATTTATTTATCCTCCACAACAAAAATTAAGAATTACCTTTGTGATCTAGATAATAAATGTATGTTGTGTAAATATTTTTGACCTCCCCTGTGTGTAACTATGGTTACCATACCTACAAGCATTAAAAAAAAAAAAATACTTAACTGTACTAGCAAACGAAATGCTTATAAAATTCCACGAAAAATTAAAAACTGCGAACTCTTAAAAAAATTACAGTTTAGGAATGTAAAAAAACAGGAATAAATTTGTTTCAGTATATAACATTTTTAAAATATCCATGGACTCTAAAGTTGCATTAAGAACAGAAAGTTCCGTGCCCAAAGACATTTTTGGCTTTTGGGCAATAGCTTTTGAATGCAAAGATAATGCTGGAAATTATTTCTTTCGTAAAATCCCTGCGTCTGTGTTCAATCTTTAATTTATGCTAATAAGTAATGCATTTGTAGAAAGAATATTTTCTTTTATGAACATTACGAAAACCAAACTGAAAAGTATGAAATGTTGGAATCGCTGATAAGAATAAAATCCAATTCAAATAATTATAAAATCTGCTGTTATAAGTTTGCAGTTCCTGAAGCAATGATAAAAAGGTTTGAATCGAAATATATGAGCTGAAGAAGATCAAGACGATTTTTTTAATAAATATGTATTTTAAATTGTTTGTTTTTGGGGACAAAATTGGGGATGTTCGTTTAGAATTCATATTAGTCTTTGACAACTAATTAAATAAAATTGACTGTTCACAATCATTTATATTAATAGTGTATTTTAATAGATGCAAGGGAAGCTTGTGAATTGAGCAATCGTTTCAAGTAAAACTAGTTTCTAATTTATTATACATAATTAAAAAATAACTTTAAACAGGTGCTGTCACATATAGATTTGCTAAAGATTTCAAAGAAAATAAAATTATTTTCAATTAATAATATAGTCTAACAAAGTATTTCCTATTTGGCGTCCACTGTAGTTAAGCATACTATTTCAATTTTAGAGGTAAATTTGTAGTGGTAGCCCTCTTTATCTGTGAGGAAAATCGGACAAATGCTTATTTTGTGGGCAGAAAGTGGCTTGTGATGTACTATTGGTTGGTTTTCAAAAGCTAAAAATATATTCTCAATCAAAGCTGACAATGTATTCAATTTCGCAATGCCGTTGACAAGTAGTAGCAAAGCAATACAGCAGAACATCCGTTTTACAGTTGATGCTCTGTTGTGTAGCACAACTGTACACAAACTTTATGTTGATAAATTTTAAAAGCTAGAATATTTTTCTGCAAGTGGTTTTAGTAACGGGCTCATTTCTGTACATGAAATATTTTTTGAAAATTTTCTTGTCGTTGAATATAGTAATCGATGTAGAATACAAAACATCTATTTTTGGAATTTCTGTCTGTCTGGCTGTGTACGCATAACGTAACAATAGGTCATTTCGTATACTACAATTCTAGTCGTAGAGATACAATTGTGAAAGCTCCATTTTTACTGGTATAATGGTACTAAAACAGTTGTAAACACTTTTTATTTTTGTAGATGGACAATATTTAACACTGTCTACAGAACTCTGGAATAAATAGTTAAATTTGAATTTTAATAAAATTAGAAATGACACGCAGACGAAGTCGTGGGCACAGGTAGTTGGTAATACAATTGTATTTATGTTTGAATATGATTTCGGATAGGTAACCACTGCAGCTAGCGTGTAGATTTGATTATCTAAATGTCCTACTCTTATACACAATCGTAAGCGAATTCGAAGGTATTTTGTCAATAAAAATGATTGAAAATTAAATAAGTTTTGCACTGTATGGAATGAGACTCCGTTCAGATCAAACTACATTTCAGCAGGATTAATATCGGGCAGTTTAGATATAGAAAAATTAGTAATCATGTGTGTTCACCTTTGAGTTTTTCATTTTGGCCATTATTGTTATTGACAACATGTAGATAATTTTTAATCTACATGTCTAGTTATAGCTTTAGCGAAAGTCTACAAAAACATTGCCGTCAATGTCCAATCGGGCGAGCCATTTTGATTTTACATAGTTATTTCTATTTTTTTTTTTAACCAAACCCCCCTACCCTGCGTCGCTTAAAGCGTGAGTATACACATTTTAAAAACAATTAAAATTCAAAAGCATAGAGGGTAGCTTTGGTTTTTTTAAGAAAAATATCCTAAATGTCGATAAAAATCATCAAAAATCGACACATAATAAAGTGTTCAAAATTTTGATAATATGCCTTTAAATGATACTATACACAAAGCTTTTCAATATTAAACACTTATTGCTCATTTTTAATGCCTCGTAGAAGAAAAGTCATAAGACCAAAAATGTTTATTATTAATTAAGTTGTCGGAGCTTAACAATTTTCGTAGCTCATATAGGTTGGGCCATAGTTAAGATTTTCAAATTTTTTTGATAATGATTTTTTATATAAAATTTTTTTTTGATTAATTTTGTAATCAAGAAGGTTATTTCACCTGACACAATAATTAAACACTAATGACCACATTTCCAGAAAAAGCAATGTGTTGTTCCCACGTGTGATAATTATTCCTTTTTTCCCCATATTTTGTTAAAGAAAATGTGTTATTTCTTTTTGTCTTTAGTCGAAGAAAAAATTTGCACATTCCATTTACTGTTAGTTTAAACGCGTGATGATAGTAAAGAATAGATAAATAAAATAATTAAAAATTGTATCCTAAACCGCATAGGAGAAGATTATTTGCAAAAAAATATTTTATAAGAGAATTAATGATATAATTAAACATAAATAACGTAATTAACATCAAATAGTGAATTTTATAATATATTCATTCTGATTATAAATTATATAATACATTAAAATTAATGAACTCTGCAATGAAAATTTTTCATTGTTTTCCTAAAATATGTTCTGTCTAACCTACTCCTAAATCAATCAGTTGCACTATACGCAGACGACACTGCCATCATAATAACAACAAACAAAATCGATCGAAATGGTTAATAAGGAATTAAAACCATTCCGATCGGAAAGTGTGACATGCCTCATAGGGTTTTTATATGATCACTTTTAAATAAAAAAATAAAAAAAATCAAAACAAAGTAATTTGATATCAATTCAAAATTCTATGTATGGCTTAAACAAAATAGTTGCCATCGATTCCAGCAGATAAATCGTGAGTTTTAGAATGTCTAAGATAGTCTGTTCTTCCTAAAGAATATTTAAAAAATAATTTATTAAATCTGGGGGTAAATTATAGCATTCGATATCGATCGAGATTTCAATAGAATTTAAATGTAAATTTCGATCGATATCGAATGCCGCGATTTGGCCCCTGATATAATAGTATAACAATTTTAAACTTATATATTAATTTTTATAGTTATTTACTTTGTATAAAAAAAGAAAAGTGATGTTAAAAAATTCTCATAATATAAGGGGTCATAAACCAATGAAACATCAACCTTTATTATGTAAATTTTATTAAAAAAACTTTTAAAATGGTCACATCTAACACTCGTAGCTATCAAATCTGTTGTCAAACAATATGTGAAATATGTGAAAGTATAAAAAATAACCTTTATATTTCAGCTTTAAGCAAAAGACCTTTATATTTTATTTAAAAACAAATTTGAAGTATCACAAGCGGTTTCAAACAGCCACTTTTTTATATATAAAATTTGTTTGAAAATGATTTATTTTTTTTATTGTATTTTTATTAACGGAAATTTTTCTTTTAGAAACAGAAAATATTCCTTAAAAATATAAAACACTTTTATTTAGATATTTCAGGTTAATTTTCTTTTGTATATGTGCATTGTGCTATGTGCGCTTGTGTATATACGTTTACTCACTCGACTGTAAAATCATCTTATCTTTGTTTATTAGCAAATATTTTGATTTAAATTCCCAATGACTTATATCATGTTTTCTCATCATCATTATACGTTGACACCTCATGAATGAATTTTTTAATTGTGCAAAAAAAGTACAACGAAACATGTTTTCTTGACAAAGAATTAAGTTCAAAAACTTTTTTATGTATCGATTTAACTGTTTGTCAATTAACACGAATTGTAGAATTTCTGGTTCTGTTCTCGATAAAATACAGGGTAAGTGCTGCAGTTGCTGCTTATGCAGGTTACAGGCTCAAAAATATATTACGTTTGTTGCAAATGGAAAATTAATATCAGTACTACAAATTTATATATACAAACATATCGCACACCTAGTTCAAAAGTGACTCAACTCAAAATTTTAACTTTTCAGAAGTCTAAAAAAAAAAACTGTTTTTGACCTGAATAAAAATGGTTAAAAACAAAAACTTTGGACTATTAAGTAAAAAATCTATACCGATTATGATATAAAAAGTTCTTTTTATTTGTTTAATATTTATACACTAGATAATGTACAATAAATTAAATTTTGAGTTGAGTCACTTTTGAACTAGGTGTGCGATATGTATATTTTGTTTATACTGAGGTAATTGACCTGTTGAACGCTCAAATATTAATCCACTTAGAAGTAGTCGGTAATAGAATAATGAAATCTTTACATTAATATTATAGAAATATATCAGATGTAATATAACAAAAAATATTAAAATTTGGAGATACTAGCTTATTGAACCCGTTGCCTGGGTCAAATTTTAGGTCCTTCCTAGATACTCTAAAATATATTATTATTACTATATTTTATATTTTATTTATAAATGAATAGAAATTATTTGGCTTAAGTTCATTTATTTTTTACTTTCTAAACATCTTTTTTAGAAAGAAAATTTATTTTACAAATGTATGCGGATGTTTTCCAAAGAAAACAAGAAAAATTAGACGCTAGCAGAATGAAATGCTGCATTTTCTGGACCGCTACGACCTTCATCAGCATTCTTTGCATCAATCTACCTTAGTTGTGTATTTTTATAAACATCATCTATTTAACCAACTAACTTTGTAAATAAGAATACGAGAAAACTCATATACTCATATCAACATTAATTTGGTTAGACGAAATTTACACACAAACCAACGTATTTCTTTACTGTTCTCTCTGTATTTCGTCTTGTTATTTTATTTATTTTACAAGCAATGGGTCATTATTTTTATACCCTTCACCACAAAAAGTGGAAAAAGGCTATATCTAAGTATGTCATTCCGTGTGAAATTTCTAATATATCCATTTCCGACCCCATAAAGTATATATATCCTGACTTTTTATGCATAGCGAAGTCGATTAAGCGATGTCCGTCTGTTAGCCGGTGTTAGTGTTGAAATCAAACAAAAAAGAAATATGACAATCAATCAGATATAGTTTCAAAAAAAGTGCTATTGGCGATTAGCATGATCGGTTCATAACCCTTGAAGTAGCAGGCAAAACACCATGCCTACCTTTAATTTTTTCATGTTATTTGGAACAATAAAGTAACTCAAATGAAAAAAAAAAATAAATAAATATACGGAGCGATGGAGAATTAAAAATAAGAAAAAAAACATCAAGTGAAAAAATTGGGTCTCTCTCACGCATATTTTACGAGTTACTCTGCAATTTTCAAATATCATTTTAAAGCTTTAAGGAGATTTTTAAAGAAAACCTAAAAATTTTTTAAAAATGCTTAACCCATTAAGAGTCGGTGTAAAATTATATGTGTATATGCAATGTAATTTTTTTTCTTTTTTAATTCTCTCTCATCGCAATATTTGCTTTTTTGATTGGAGTTACTTCACTAAACTAGATTTACATAGATGGTGAAGGGTATATAAGATTCGGCATAGCCGAATATAGCACTCTTACTTGTTATTTTTATTTTTTTCTCAATATTTCGCTACTCCTTTGTGTAGCATCATCAGAAAAAACAAAAATTTATTTTGGGAAATATTGGGAAAAAATATATAAATAAAAATAAAGTCTTTTTGCTTGTAAAATAAATAATCACCCCTATCGTGAACAAAATGTGAAATTTTTATTCTCATGAAATTTTCATTCTCCATGAAGGGAAAATTTCTATCGTGATTTTCATGGGAACGTTTGTTCCCGCTATCAATTCGTACTGAATACAAATTAGAAAGAAGAAAATATTAATAGGGGAAAAAATAACCAAATTTTTTAAAGTTATGAAAAATTTAGAAATGTTAATGATTGGTGCTATTGTGTTGTTGCAAGAGGAGGATATACTACAACAGAGAACAATTTCATATCAAGAATCTGACGTGCAAGACCCTTAAAAGCCCTTGAAGTTACCCTAGAAACAAAAGGTCCAATCAATGGACCCAAGTGGGCTGTGACAACACGGCTGCCTGCCTAACATACCCTAGACATTGGTACTGACCCATTTCAATAAAATAAATTTGTGTAGCGGATCATTTAAAAAAAATATTTTTTTAATAAAAAATCTTCATAAATTTATAACCAATAGATAAATCTCTTTGTTTTGCATCTTGACGAGCATAATGTCAGTCTGCACTGCACTAATTGATGTGAATTAAAAAAATGTGTTATTGATGTAAATTTTCTAATTAAAACATATAAAAACTGGCATAATGTATGCAGTTCCCCAGCAAAATTTAAGTGAACAAATCTAAGGGAAAAGGGAAAAAATTTCAAGGGAAAAATCAATCCCGATAAGGGAAATTTTTGTTTAAGTAAAAATTGTTCACGTGAATTATTCACGATTGCAATTTGGGGAAAAGGGAAAAAATTTCGAGTGAAAATATATTCATGATAAGGGTGAATATATAAATAACTAAAAAGCTATTTCTGCCCAGCAAAAAATTAGACATTACCTTAAAAACACTTGTCAAATAATGACTTGCTTTAGTGATTTAGAGTGAAATGCCATATTTTGCTACTCGCTTACACCTTACATTAGTTCGCAAGAGGGTAATTAGTAATTAAACTAGTTCTTAAAATTAAAAGAAAAAGCTTAAAATACGTACTAATGATCGTCATAAGTTTCTGCAGAAATCAATGTAATCAATTCTCAGTAATTGATTATAAAAATCTCATGCCTTTGTAGTCTATTGGGGAAGTCCTTCCGCCAAAAATAATTCCACGCTCTAAGATATCAATGTTTATTGAAGATCACTGTCAAACTCAATTCCACTCCTAAAAGGTTTAAGACAAAACTTGGGTGAATAACATTAAATCTGTAGAAGTAATAAACCAAAATTTTGAACCTTTTACTCTTCTATTTGTATGAAAGTAGATGTTTTAAAAACACGTTACCGTTTATGAGTTCTTATTAAAGGCAGAATAAATGTTTACTTAATAGTATTATCATTCATATCTATTTGTACTGACGCTAGGTGTTGTCAGTTAGTCATCTGGTATAATAAATATCTAATGAAGTATTTTCTTGTTTTCATTTATTAGGTAAACTGTAAATATTTTGTTATTTCAATACTCAATAAAATCCTTGACGATGTTTTTATTGTTCTTATCGAGAACAATAAATTAATAAACAAATTTATAAAATTTATACGTAAAATTAAAAAAACAATAATTGGGGATGGTTTTATTTACTCTGTTTCACAGGTAATTTATTAAATTCATTGATAATTGTTTATAACTTGTTGTAAATTACGTTTAAAAACAGCTTTAAAATATTTTATTATTAAGTTACTGGATGAGAATAAAAAACTTTATTTCAACTTTATATCAATATAAAGTTTTATAATATGAGGAAATCTCATTTATGGGTATAACGGATTATTTTTTTTACGTAAGAAGAAAGGGATTCGAGGCAAGATCAACATGTCTACCTATGCATATGTCCATTATAACGCTGAAATAGATTTTTAAAGAGGCCCATATAACTTTACATAGTTAGCAATATAATTCAATGGAGTTTATCCTAGCAACATTGCAGAGCGATAAGTCTGCAAGACCATGCAGTCTTAGACTGCCGAAAATGTCCGCTCTGTTCCCAGAAAGAGCTGAACAATGGCAGAGCAGATGCTCCACCTTTTCCTCCTCCTCGTCATCCTGAAAAATCTTACAGTAGTCATGATGCGGAAGGTTTAGTCTCGTAGCATGGGTACCAATGGCTCAGTGCCCTGTCCGCACAGCCACCAGTGTACCCAGCTTCCCTCGAGGAAACCTCAGCAGATTTGTGGATCTTCTACTATCACACTGATGATGTCCTCGAGACCGTGCAGGTGACATCTTCAAACCATCTAGTCTGCGGGGCCCTAAAGAGTTCCTACTGAAATAAAGCCCTACAGCAGCTTAACGGGACTCCCACCGGTGGATCTATCTCCCGGTCTCTCAGTCGAGTTCCAGATTTGGCGAGTTCGTCCGCGACTATGTTCCCGGGTATGCCCGAATGAGCCGGCACCCAAAATAGTTCCCGGTTAGAATGTCTCGCCATTTCGTCGAGAGATGTCCGGCATTTACGGACCAATCTGGATGTCGTATAGACACCGATAAGGAGTTAATCGCGGCCTTGCTGTCAGTACAGATCCGGATATCCTCTCCGTATATCCTGTGGTACTTCATCCAGCAAGCCGCCCTTCTAATTGCTAAGATCTCAGCCTGAATCACACTACATTGATCCTGTAGCCTAAACTTCATCCTGATCCGAAATCTAGGAATGAAGACGCCTCCCTTTGATATAATTATCTATATGCTAAGAATATTTCTTCCAAAAAACAAAAATTAACCAAAAAAAAAAAAATAACAAAACTAATTTCAAAACACAAATAACTTTCAAGATCACTCTCTACTTAGATTGTGATTAAGAAACACAATTAACACTATTAGAACCTTAAAGATTAAAAATAAATATAGCATTCTTGGCTAAACCGACGGTTAGCAGGAAGCAAGAACAAATATATGTGACGATTTATAAGGA
The DNA here is from genome assembly GCA_916610165.2 of Gymnosoma rotundatum. Classification (NCBI taxonomy): domain Eukaryota; kingdom Metazoa; phylum Arthropoda; class Insecta; order Diptera; family Tachinidae; genus Gymnosoma; species Gymnosoma rotundatum. Next base: position 52,704,282 of record OU744338.1, read on the forward strand.
GATCATTTACAAAATTAGATGATTAATGAAATGATGTTTACAATGTAGACAACGGTTGTCATCGTAACATGTACTATTTTGCCGTCCGTACACGCAGTTATTTTTGCTTCTTTTTTCCAACCACGAAGTTATTTTAATTTTTCAATGTACTCTTTTTTCAACCACGAAGTAATTTGAATTTTTCAATGAACTTTTTTTTCCGAACGCGTACTAAAAGTAGAGTACGCGTACGCAAACAATAGCTTTAGTGGAACATTCGCATACGCGTACGCAATAAAAATTTTAGTAGAACACATTCGTGGTTGTATACGGAAAATTTAAAAATTTAGTAACACACATAATTGTTATGAAAAAAAAAAAAAAAAAAAAATGTTCGGGATGGTTTTAGTTGTTTTTAATTTATGTACGAGAATTTTGTACAGTGAGTGTACTTTTCTGAACCTAAGAGACAACCTAAGGTAGATATATATAGCTGCAAAGAGTGCTGATGACGAATGCAACGCTGCATTGCATTCTGCTGGTGTCTATTTTTTCTGTTTTTTTTTAAAAAACGTCCACAAAAATTTGTAAATAATTTTTCTTTCTTAAAAAAAATTATGAAATCATAAATAAACTTAAGCCAAACTAATTAATTTATTTGTTATATAAAATAGTTCATCTGAATTGGCAAAGAAATCCCATTCTTCAATGGTCCATGTTTTTTGTTTAATTTAAGAAAAAATTTAAGACGAATTTACATGTCTTTTTTCTAAATTTATGCATTGCGTTTTGAAAGAATGGATTTATATGATTTATGATAAAATGACACAAATAATTAAAAACTTATGATCGCATGATTCCTATCAATTGATTTATTTAAAGTTTATAGTTTGTACAAAATTTGTAACTAAATTTCTTATTTATGGATGTTTCATGTTTTAAAACAACTCTATCTATTAAAATCATTAATTTTTTTTATTTAATTAAAATTTATTTTTGAAGGACGGTTCGTATAGAAGAAACTCCCTACAGAGCTACAAAAACTGTAAACACCTGTGAAAATGATTATGATCCGCATGAGCACCGTAATATTAAAAACCCCACCACGTGAGATAAATTGTTATTTAATTTGAAAATAGAAAAATACTTTTTATTCACTTTCAGCAATTGGCAGACAATGGCACATTTCCTTAAGGCTAGCATAGGCACAGGGGTGTTGGCTATGCCAAGTGCTTTTGCAAATGCTGGTTACATTAACGGTTTTGTATTGACGGCGATTGTGGGAGCCATTGCTCTCTATTGTTTACACATACTAGTAAGTATTATATTACCCTATAAAGTATATATATATATATATATATATAGATATGTTCTTAGTTCTTATTCATAGCAAAGTCGATTCAGTTATCCCCGTCTGTCCGCCTAGCCGTCCGTGTTCATGTTGAAATAAACTTTTCCAAGGCACTAAATGAGCTTGAGGAAATTTAAATGCGCTAATCGATCAGAAATAGTTTTGAAAATCCGCAAGATCGGTTCATGTCTTTTGAGGCAGCGTGCAAAATACCTGCTTTTTATTTTTTATACGTCTGAATGAGGCTTTTTGTATATTAAAATTATAAATTAATGGATGTTTCAATAGTTCATTCAATCTGATGTATATGGCCATACTTTAAACAGTTGTAAACAAACAGTTGAAATTTGTAAAGAAACTGTTTTGATAAGTCCGCCGTTACAACAATAATAAAATTTGGATTTGGAAATTAAAGGGTGTCCCAATAGTTAATATAATTTGATGTGTGTGACCAAACTTTTGAACCGTTATAAGCACACATATTCAATTTACAAGAAACATGTATTGCTAAATATACAATTTGAATTTATAAATTAAAGGGTGTTTCTATAATTGAAGTAATTTTATCTATTTTTGCCTATCTTTTAAACCATTACATACAAACACTTCCAAATTGAACTGAATTCTTGTCTGGTATAATACTGTGTATACAATTTTAAATTATAAATTAAAGGGTGTTTCAATAGTTGATCTAATTTAAGGTACATATATGGCCAAACTGTTGAACTGTTATAGACAAACGGTTGAAACTCACCAAAAATTTGTATTGCTAAGTCCGCTGCAGCAGCAAGTATAAAATTTGAGTTTATAAATTAAAAGGTGTTTCTACAATTGATCTTATTTGAGCGATATGTCCCTATCTTTTACCGTTATATACCGTTATATATAAACACTTGAGAATTAGACAGAATGACCTTTATTTTGTCTGGTATAAAAAGAGGTATAAATATATAAAATTATAAATTAAGGGCGTTACAATAGTTGATGTAGTTGGATGGATGTGTATAAACAACCCCGTTAAAGTTTACGAAGATCCTGTATCGCTTAGTCCTCTACAACAGCAAATATAACATTTGAATTTGAAAATTAATGGGTGCCCTATCGTTGATGTAAAATTTTGATTTGAAAATAAAGGATTGTCCTACTAATGATTGCAATTTGAAATATGATGCCAAACAGGAATACAAACGAAAGTTGATCCGACAACACCTTAAGCAAAACTTTAAGTTTTCGACGTTTACTTTGATTAGAAAATTGAATGGTAGGAAAGAATTATTTATGCCGATTTATATGTACATGTAGGTATAAATATATGGTGAAGGGTGTTTGTATATTAATGTATAATTTATATTAACAGAGCGTAGAGTGTAATTATTTTTTCCTAAAAACTGTTATCTAAAAAGACTTAAAAATTTTATTTGAAATAGCTATTTCTTATCAGTTTTACAAGTATCTGTCAAACAAATATTTCAGATTTTATTTCATTTAGTAGCGCGATACCATTAAGCATACGCCCCATTTTCTCAACCCTTCTCTTCCTCTACTGCTCTTAAACTAAATTCAATTTTATAACAAACACAAGTATATGTGCTATATTCGCCCGCGATGAATCTTATATACCCTTCACCACGAAAATTGTGCATTTATTTTCTTAAAAAATATATTTTTTTGCAGGAATATCTTTGATATTAGAATGAATATTCTTTTTGGGATCTCTCTGCGCCCACTAGAGGCCGCCCTGGCTCCGGTGTTTTTTTTATATATAGAAAAGCACAAAAACAAAAAAGTTGCCCCAATAAAGACCATTTAACTTTGGGGTCTATTGACTTCCTCCTTATATATAGTTCATCCTTATAGGATCGTTAAACTTTCGTTGGTTTCTACATGTCGTAGTGCTGTCCACCCCAAAGGCCCTTTTCGTAGGGCCACTGTGGTATAGAAGACGCCATCTAATACTCTTTCATACAAATCATAGAAATCGTCTACTGGAAGTCCACGGATCTTAAATGCATTATTAGCGTTCATCCTTAACCTCTTTGGAATCCCATATACGTACGCTATTTTGTCTCTATTATCTCAAATTCGTTCCCTTTTACAATTATTATAATTTTTATTTATAATAATGTGTTTTTTTTACGGTTTTAAAAGAACTTTCAAAATTTTTATCGCACGTACAATTAAAAAAAAAAAAAACAAATTAATTTTTATTTTGCAAAATTGTGGAGAAAATAAATATTTTGGTAAAATTTAAATCGTTTAGTGAAATTAAATTTTTGGTCTTTAATGATATATCCAATATTTTATTGCAGAAATAAATTTTTTTAGTTTAATATTTTTGTTGTTATATATTAGTGAAATTATAGTTTTTTTTTCTAAACTTAAGGTCTTCAATACAACAAAGCAAAAAACTATAATAACCAACAGAGGAAGCACAACTATACCTATAAAGCACATCTGAGGAGGTGGAAAAACCTCTGATCAAGAATATATATTTTATGAATATTGTAGAAATTACAAACGGAATGACATACTTATATATACCCATTCCACCTGTAGTGGAGAGTAACATAAATGGAAATAAAAAATTGGTGCTAAACTTTCTGTCGAGTTCAATATTTTTTCTTTTATCTTATCATTAATCTTTCAACACAATAATGTCATGACGTCAACGTGCGATGACGTTATCGTAATAAGACGTTTAGCAGATTAGACATTTAAACAAATTTATGGGATTCGAGCACTTGTTTTGTGTTTTAAAGACGTTCATTGAAAAGGGCGTCCAATAATTCACACAAGATTTTTACCATGTAGTAAGAAGTATTCAACTCTAAAAAAAACAGTTAACAATATAAGATCAGAAAGCATTTATTTTTGAAAACAAATCACGCTGATAGCATATGAGACGTAATCGTCTTCGAGAAGGTGCCTTTCAGAAAAACAGAAAAATGTAATATGTTCGTAAATTAATTTTATTCCTATGGCGAAATGAATGTAGTGCTTTTTGGCCAAAATTAATAAAGATGTAATACTTTCCAAAATATCTATGTTAAATATTTTTATTGTTGAAACAAAAAGATATATTGTTTTCATTTTTTATTTAATTATTTTAGTTAAATAAGAAAAATATAGGCAGTTTCATTTAAAATTCTTCTATCTGTATCTGTAACTTACTATCGGAGCGATCACAGATTGACCTGCTTTGGGTCCCTGGTCACAGGGATATTTTAGGTAACTGTGAGGCCGATGATCGCGCCAAACGGGGCACATTGATCCTTAGCGTCTCCTCATTACCCGACGTTGGAATTCCTCTGCCAAAGGTTAAAATGGCCATAAAGAACCACTACCTCAATTTGGCTCGCAAATTATGGGTGGAGAAAAGTTCCTGCTGTATCTCGAGACGACTGTGGATTACACTGGACCTCAGGCGACCCAGACGGCTGCTCGGACTGGACAGGAAATCCATAAGTATCACCGTCTCGGTAGTTACTGGTCACTGTCTAATCGACAGGCATGCTGAAAAACTGGGTTTGCCCTATAATGATTTTTGTCGCAGCTGTGGCTCGGAGGATCAGGAAGAGACCGTACTGCACTACCTGTGCTATTATCCAACCCTGGCTCGAAGAATATTTAGAATTCTGGGCTCTCCTTTCTTCGGTAATCTTACGGAGCTATCATCTAACTCTATAGTGGACATAGCGAAGTTTATTCGGAAATCATCATGGTTCTCAATTGAGTAGGGAGAGTCCCGCCGCCTTCCTTGTGGCATCACAACGTGCCATTCAATTGTGATAAAGTAAGCTTCGTCGTGAGAGGCTGCCACTCCTAACTAACTATCTGTAACTTAACTGAAATTTTAATAAAGGTTCTTATTTTCGACAGATACTTAAATGAAATTTTGTGTGGCTGTGTAGTTGGCCAATAAGACTTAAGCAAAAATATCATATTTAGATTCCCAATTTTAGAAGCACCGAATACCGAAATTCCCAAACCTTGCCCCGGTGTCATTTAATGCACTTAACTTAACTTAATAACTAAAGGCATTAAGAGCTTTTAAAATCAGTTTCAGCATGTGAGTCCCAGCTTTAAATCTTTCTTACATATAATACCATTAAATATACCCATAATATCCATGGACGTTATGACTCTACATTGATGGATATTATGTCTCTTTTTGGTGCAACATTATGTACTTCGACGTTATGACATACTCGTACTATTTTGAAAAAATTGAACTTGAAGTTTTATTTTTCTAATTAAGTAAAGATATTGGGCGGAATTTTCTTTAAAATTTATTCGAAAATACTTGGCAATATTTTGAAAAATTTAACAATTTCAAGAACTTTGAGTAGGGTACCTACTTGGGGACCGTATTGCATAGTTTCTGCAAGTTTTATTTGGGAAGCTAAAGCTCTAAAGTTGAATTAAAAACTCTTTTGCTTTTTAGCATGTGAAGTTAAATTTTTGTCGGTCTGGTCGCTTAGGAGTTGCTTTATAATTCCCCAAATATTTCGTTTCTTCTTCACTGTGGCTTGTGAGAAGTCTTATTTATTTACAAGTTTTTTTTTCTGAAATTTAAGTGTTGATTTTAATTTTGTAATGCTCTTTAAATTCTTTGCAGCCAAGAGTCGGTTTTTTTGAGACACGTAACTTATCCGCCATGGTCTACATGGTTTTTCAAAATTGTATGTCAATTTTAGTGATTGCTTATTTTGATTTATTTGTTTTATATAAAAGGAAGGAAATGTGTTAAAAGAGATATAATCAAGTCTTTATTCACATGTGACAAATAAGAATTTAACGCATTTTTTCAGTTTATATTAAGCTAGTTTTCGCAAATCTGGCTTGACTATCAAAACGTTAATTGCGCTTTTCGTCAAGATAGCGTCAAAGAAATACTCAAAATGAAGCCACTTTTCTTAGAAACTGCTCGGTGGATAAATTGGACCGTTGAAAAATTTTGTTTGTCACGGTCTCAGCAACGCCCTTTTGTAATAATTAAAAACGTTTTTTAATGTTTTATTTATTTGTTTAGAATTTACTTCAATTTTTCTTCTTCTAGATACCAAAATCGACGCTAAATTTATTGTACCACGGAAAGTGGAAAAAGGGTATATCTATGTAAGTTTGTCATTCCGTGTGTAATTTCTACATTTCCGACCTCAGAAAGTATATATGTATGTATATTAAAACTTCTTATGCATAGCGAATTCGATAGCGCGATGTCCGTCTGTCCGTTGAATTGATTTGATATGATTAAAAAAATAATAATAATAATAATAATAATAATAATAATAATAATAATAATAAAAAAATAAATATGTAAATCGATCAGATATATTGTCGAAAGAGGTGATGTTGGAAATCAGCAAGATTGGACCATATCCTTCGAGGCAGCAGCAAAAACACCATGCCTACCTCTAATTTGTTCATGTCATTTGGAACAATAAAGTAACTCCAATCAAAATAATACATAAGAAAAAACATCAGGTGAAAAAATTGGAGGTCGCCCATATTTTCCGAAATTTTCAAATTTTTTAAAATATTATTACGGGTATCATTTTAAATGCTTTTGAAGAGATTCTTAGGGAAATTCTAAAATTTTTAAAAAATGCTTAACCCATTAAGAGCCGATGTCATTTTTATATAAAATTATATATATGCAGTACCAAAATTTGTTTTATTTTTAAATTATCTGTCGCCCTAATATTTGCTTTTATGATTGGAGTTACTTTACTAAACTAGATTTATATTGATGGTGAAGGGTATATAATATTCGGCATAGCCGAATATAGCACCTTTACGGTAGCACAACAGTATACAAACTTTGTATTGACACGTTTTGGAAGTCAGCCCAGATTTAAAATAAAAGAATGACCACAAAGTTGTTTCTTCCGTTTTTTTTTTAATATTTAACAGAATAACGTTGGGTATAAAGATTTGCTAAAAAATAATTATTAAAGAAGACTGTCGTAGACTGACTGACTTAGAGTATGTTTTCAGGCAAAAATAATGTTATAATTTTTAATTTTAATGTGTGTGCTTTTAGATTAATTCGATGTATGTGCTGTGTAAACGAAAAAGAGTGCCATATTTAACATACTCAGAAGCCATGAAAACAGGTTTCCAAGAGGGGCCACCTTTTCTAAAATTTATTGTACCAATTGCAGCGTAAGTATAAACTCATACTAAATTTTACAAAACTACACAAAAAAATTTTTTACTCGACGAAGGCTGAGCCGAAATTATGGGCTCATAACTTTTTGGTTAATCGATAAGAATGTAAATTATACTATCCAAAATCAAAAGGTAATAAAGAAAAAAAAATTAATATGGCCCATATTCATAGTTATAGACTAAAGTCGACTCTTGATAAAGTATACTCTAAAATAAAAGGCTCTTATTATATTTTTTGCTTTCATAGTGAAGAATAAAGTATACTTTAAGTTTAGACGCCTTCCACTGGGTGCCAACTGTAATTTGATAAATGTTTTCATACGATTTCTACACAAACATTTGAAAAAAGTAACCTTGTTTTTATTTTGTTCACTTTGATATAAAAATCAGATAAAGAGTATTGTGTTCTTAAACCAAATAAAATAATTTTGTAAAAATGAGTTAAAAACAGCTTTAGGTAGTTTTAAAATTTAGAGTTGACTTTCTCTCCAAAAGTATATTTTAAATTGTCTATGAATGAATTAGAGTCGATTCTAAAGTAAAACCGACTTTAGTACCCTTAAAGTATACTTTATTTTAACTATGAATCTTTTTCGAATTAAAATAGATTTTAACTCACGACCAGTGTTGTCACTAATGGCGATTTCTCGCTAAACGTAACGACAATAATCCTTTTTGGCCATAAAATTTTAAAATAGCGAGAGGCTTCTTGGGCTTCTTGGCGGCATTTAAAATAATTAGCAAAAACTTCCGCTTTAATTGGCGTAAAAATTATTATTAAATTATCTTTGAGTCCTATATTTGTACGTACAATTTTATCTGGCTTGTATATACAAACATATATTAAAAAAAAAGGCAGTGAGACAAAAAATAGAAATTGTTAAAAAAGTTCTAATAATGAAAATAGCGATGAATGACTACAAAATTGAAAGAGCGACATTATAAAATTCGTTTTTAAGTATGGACATTATTGATTTTTGCACAAAATCTTAAATTGAATTGAACACGATTGTTTTAAATGTAACTGATACGTTAATTTTACAAGAAAATTGTTTTCTATATTAAAAAAGTCGCTAAAAGAAATGCTTGGTCGGTTTCCAGAAAACATGTTTTTTTTTGAAGTTTATTGTAAATTTTCAAATAAAATTTTTTGCAGTTCAAGAAGTTTTTAAAAGATTTAGAGACCCTTGGTATTTATAAAACTAATATTACCTATTTTTAATGTTGGCGTTATTTAGAGATATTCGACAAGCTCGAAAAAAACTTCAAAATTGCTGACGACCGATTTCGATTACGATTTCTTATGTCAGCGTGTAAGGAAAAAAGCGTTTCTCCCTTATTCTGTTTCATCGCTTTTAATACAGCAGCCCCAAAAGAGTCGTCAAGTTACAACGGCATTGAACTCATAATACAAATATGTATAAATAAAAAAAATGAATAACACGAAAGTTCGTTGTCCAAAGTTGAAAAACACTTTTATAAAAAACGCAATTCGAATGAAACAGAAAACCGTAGAAAAAAAAACTTGATTTACAAGTTAATAACACAAAAGTTCGATAACCGAAAGTTACATAAGCCAAAATAATTTCAATTCATTTATAAAATTCACAGTTCAAATACTAATTTAATAAAAAAAATCAAAAGATTAAAAGGAAAAATAATTTTTTCAAAAGTTTTTAAAAGATCACATAGAATGAATAAAGAAATTTTTAATGAAAATTTGAACCTTGCCTGACATTTGTTCGCCTATAGAGTGGAATAAAATCTGAAAAACATTGAAATAGCCGAAAAATAATAAGAACTTTATGTTCCATTAAGGGGTTACTGTATTTACATTTTAAACATTGTGGTCCAAAATATCGTACGTGATATAAAACAGAGGAGGTACAACTGGATAATTTAGGATTTTAAAATAAAAACAGTCTTTGAATCAAATTTAATATGGTTCGTCACATACCAAAGGCAAACTTGATTACCCAAAAAAAAAAAAAAAAAAAAAAAAAAAAAACACCAAAAATATGCCAATCGATCAGATATAGAGTCGAAAGAGGTGCTATTGGAAATCAGCAAGACCGGTCTTTGTCCTTCGAGGCAGCAGGCAAAACACTACGCCTACATCTAACTTTTTCGTGTTATTTGTATCAATAAAATAACTCCAATCAAAAAAATAAATATATGGGGCGATAGAGAATTAAAACATAAGAAAAAATATCAAGTGAAAAAATTGGCGCTCAACCATATTTTCCGAGTTACGGAGCTCTGAAATGTTTAAATTTGTTAAAATATCAATATGGTCATCATTTTAAAGCTTTGAAATTTAATTTCGAAATATTTGTGATCGATCGATGATGGATATAAATATTTTTTTAACGATGTGTTATAGTGGTTTAAAAACCGATTTAGTTTTTAACCGACTTCAAAAAAAGAAGGAGGTTATCTATTCGGATGAATGTTGCTTATTTTATGTTTGTGCCTGTAAAACTCAGTCATTTGTGAACCGATTTTGAAAATTTTTGGTAATATGATAGATTTCCTTCAAGATTCTAGAAGCAGAGGAGTAATTTCAAATATATAAAAAAAAAAATAAGATAGATTATGCTTGAAGTTTACAACGAACCTGTATTGCTAAGTCCGCTATTACAACAAGTATTGTTTGGGGTTGGAAGTTCAAGGGTGTTCCAATAATTGATGTAATTTCAAGTATGTGACCAAACTTTTGAACAGTTATAGACAGAATGCTGAAACTTAATTTTTAAGCCCGCCATGTCAGTGAGTGCCATATTTATAATTTTAATTTAGAAATAAAACGGTGTCCCATAGTTGATGTAGATTTACTTTTATGGGCCTACCTTTTGAACCGCTAAAGACAAATGCTTGCAAATTGGATAGAATGTCGATTGCTATGGCCATTATAGTAATAAGTATTAATAATTAAAATATGAATTAAAGGGTGCGCCAGTAGTTAATTTAATTTGATGCATATGGCCATACTTTTTAACAGTTGTAGACAGACGCTTTATATTTGCAACGAACCTGTATTGCTAAGTCCACTATATCAACAAGTATAAAATTAGAATTTGGTAGTGAAAGGGTGCCCCAATAGTTGATGTAATTTTATGTATGTGGACGAACTTTTGAACCGTTATAGACAGAATGCTGAAACTTAATTTTTAAGCCCGCCATGTCAGTGAGTGCCATATTTATAATTTTAATTTAGAAATAAAAGGGTGTCCCATAGTTGATGTAGATTTACTTTTATGGGCCTATCTTTTGAACCGTTAAATGCCGACAAATGCTTGCAAATTGGATAGAATGTCGATTGCTATGGCCATTATAGTAATAAGTATTAATAATTAAAATATGAATTAAAGGGTGCGCCAGTAGTTAATTTAATTTGATGCATATGGCCATACTTTTTAACAGTTGTAGACAGACGCTTTATATTTGCAACGAACCTGTATTGCTAAGTCCACTATATCAACAAGTATAAAATTAGAATTTGGTAGTGAAAGGGTGCCCCAATAGTTGATGTAATTTTATGTATGTGGACGAACTTTTGAACCGTTATAGACAGAATGCTGAAACTTAATTTTTAAGCCCGCCATGTCAGTGAGTGCCATATTTATAATTTTAATTTAGAAATAAAAGGGTGTCCCATAGTTGATGTAGATTTACTTTTATGGGCCTATCTTTTGAACCGTTAAATGCCGACAAATGCTTGCAAATTGGATAGAATGTCGATTGCTATGGTCATTATAGTAATAAGTATTAATAATTAAAATATGAATTAAAGGGTGCGCCAGTAGTTAATTTAATTTGATGCATATGGCCATACTTTTTAACAGTTGTAGACAGACGCTTTATATTTGCAACGAACCTGTATTGCTAAGTCCACTATATCAACAAGTATAAAATTAGAATTTGGTAGTGAAAGGGTGCCCCAATAGTTGATGTAATTTTATGTATGTGGACGAACTTTTGAACCGTTATAGACAGAATGCTGAAACTTAATTTTTAAGCCCGCCATGTCAGTGAGTGCCATATTTATAATTTTAATTTAGAAATAAAAGGGTGTCCCATAGTTGATGTAGATTTACTTTTATGGGCCTATCTTTTGAACCGTTAAATGCCGACAAATGCTTGCAAATTGGATAGAATGTCGATTGCTATGGCCATTATAGTAATAAGTATTAATAATTAAAATATGAATTAAAGGGTGCGCCAGTAGTTAATTTAATTTGATGCATATGGCCATACTTTTTAACAGTTGTAGACAGACGCTTTATATTTGCAACGAACCTGTATTGCTAAGTCCACTATATCAACAAGTATAAAATTAGAATTTGGTAGTGAAAGGGTGCCCCAATAGTTGATGTAATTTTATGTATGTGGACGAACTTTTGAACCGTTATAGACAGAATGCTGAAACTTAAAAAGGGAAATGTATTTCTATGCCCGTTATGTCAGTGAGTTTATAATTTTAATTTATAAACTAAAGGGTGTCGCATAATTGACGTAGATTTACTTATATGGGCCCATCATTCGAACCGTTATAGACAAACGCTTGCAAAATGGACAGAATGTCGATTGCTATGGCTGTTATAGTAAAAAGTATTATTATTTAAAATTATAAATAAAACGGTTCCCCTAAAAGTTTTAATGTAAGTTTTAAAAAGGGCCGCTAAAAATACTACTAACGGTTTTTCGTAGCTTAAAAGTTTGTATGAAAAAAATATTTTTAATTTTACAACAAAAAAAAAAAAACGAACAAATTTAAATAACAAAATAGCTTAAACCTTTCATCTTAAATGTTAACGCGCTTAAAATTAAATTCAGGCATAAATTTTTACACATAGAGAAATTTTACTAGAATACCTCTAATTCCCAAAATTCCATATTTAACAAAATACGAATTATGCACATCTGAAAATAAAAGGAATAGTAAAGAATGATCGGCCGTGTCAGGGTTTAAAATAGACTTTTCACCTGATTAGTGAAAAATTTGCTAAGTATTTAAAAATATTTTTTTCCAATTTTTTTCCATTTATTTTTAGTCCATTTATTGATGGTTTTCTGGCTTTTTATCATTTTGGTATTTGCTGCGTGTATGTGGTTTTCATCTCTGAGAGCAATAAACAAATAATTGATGAATATTTTGTCGTCTTAGATGTAAGAATTCATATGTGCTTCGTATTAGTGCCATTATTTTTAATTTACAGTATAAGAAGCTTAAATGTTTTGGCTTTCTTTTCTTCTTTCGCAAATTTGCTGATCACTGTGGGTAAGAATTAAAAAAAATCATTTACATATTAAGGTGATGTAAAAATACATTTTTTTGTAGGCTTTGGCGTCATTTTGTATTATATATTTAGTGATTTACCTTCCTTATCGGAACGCAAACCAATTGAGGATATAGGAAAGTTTCCAATTTTCTTTGGCACTGTTTTGTTCTCACTGGAAGCTGTTGGTGTGGTAAGTAAAAGTAATAAAATGCTTTAAAGGAAACCAGTTCAATATTTTTAATTTTTAAAATTACTAGTTTAACTATTTTAGTATTTAATTCGGCTTAAGTTTAATTGCTTATAAATTTCTGTGTTAATATAATTAATAAAAAACTAGCAGACTATAATGCAGAGTTTTTTGATGACTATATCCGCCATTAGCACTCTTTGCATCCATCTACCTTATGCTGTATGCTTTGTAAACAGCATCTATTCAACCAACTAATTTGACAAATAAGTATATGAGGAAATTTCATAATCAACTAATATTAATTACGAAGGACGAAGCTCACACACCTCGTAAGGCTTTTTAGCTGTTCTTTTATTAATCGTCACATATTTATATTTGTCTTTGTAACTACTATTTCTATAAATGTTTACTTTCAACTTTCCTGATGTGATATCTTACCTTTCATATTGAAAAGAATTTTATATTTCTTAATATGTATTTGAGAAGAACAACAAATTGTTTTTACAATTTAGTAGGTACGTCTTTTTAGTCGAATATTTAACTAATCTGAACGTACCTTTAGTAGTGAATGACTGATAAAAGTTTTGAAAAAGCTGTCTTTGAGAACAGCGATCAAATAAAAATTTAAGTGGCAAGCACCCTTTTGCGTTAGCCAAATTTGATAGTTATAACATAAAATATTATTGCTGCAAATTGTTGTTGCTGTATAAATTATTATTATCATGTAGTTTTACAAAAACGATTGAATGTTTTTTTATATATTTAACCACTTTTTTTCTTCAGATATTAGCGATTGAGGAGAAGATGAAATATCCAAAAGCCTACTTAAAGCCCTTGGGTATTTTAAATATTGGCATGTCAATTGTCCTAAGTCTTTACGTTGTTTTGGGTTTCTTTGGATACTGGAAATATGGTGATGGCGCTAAAGGTAGTGTTACGTTGAACATACCACAAGATGAAATGTAAGTTAAGTTAAACATTAAAAATCGCTTAATCATTATTTAAGTTAATAATGACATATAAACCATTAATCGAAAGGCAGAATTATTTTATCATAGGTGGCATGAGCTATTTACACAGCTATAAAATACACATTGTTAAGTTTAATATATTCGTTGAGTTATTCAAGTAAAATTTTGCTAAACAACACACATTTTAAATCTTTGAACACCCAAGTTGTCGGTTTGAAGTATTTGTATTTATAGGCAAGATAAAACGTCTAGATTCTCCTACAATAATTTAATTAAAAAATAATTAATAAATTAAATCATTTTCAAAAGAAGAACCACATTTTGTTTTCAATTATAGAACGGATGCCTTATTAAAGTAGAAAATTTTTTCTTTTCTATTTTTTAAGACCGTTTCATTTTTGTTTGTGGAAGAAAGACTCAAAAATCAAATACATACAATTCAGACGTATACATCTTACTTCTAGCACTGTCGTCTAAAAGAGTAATGTCAGCCACTTCGGTTTTTATGTACTTCGTAATTTAAAGAAGTACCAAGGAATCTTGAAAATGGATTTTCTTAAGTCTTGTTTCTAGGAATATTGATGACAGTAAGAATAAATGTTGAAATTCCCAACAGAATTTTACAATTTATTGTCGTTAATTCTTGCCCTAAAATGAACAAGTGCAGAGAACTTAACTTAATGCGGTGTTAAAGAAAGAAAATCATTTCACCTAAAAATTATTTGTAAAATATTAATTTAATTATTTACATATCTTCTTATCGATACAGCTATGTAAATCGTTAACTGTAACTTAATAATCAATTAGGTGGCATGTCATAGTGTCCAAGAACAGTGACATAATGTCCATGGACTTTTGTCACACTCAAAAGTTGCATAATACATATGCACATTATGTTGATTTGAAAACAATGAAAAACGCTTTAACATTGTGTCGTTTTCAGTATGGACATAGTGACACATATAAAAGTGACATAGTCCGCCCGGTCGCAAAGATTTGCTACTCTATAGTATAATTAACACCGACTTCGCTTACCAATAATTTTCTGTAAGCCAGTTTATAAAAACATTGCATCTTTCTTTCATAAAATATACTTGTAATACTCATGGACGTTTGGCTCTACGTTGATGGACGTTACGTTGAATCGTAGTGTAACATAATGCCCATGGACCTTATGTCACTTTCTGGTGCGACAAAATGTTCATGGACACTAACTTCTTGGACGTTATGATATTCCACCAATCAAATACCATTTGTTTTTCGTGCAGAAATGTAAAATCGCTGACTCATTTTTAAAATCTTTGTTTTATTGTTTTAACATATTAATGAAAAAACGTATTGAAAAAAATATAATTTCCTTTATTTACAGCTTGGCACAAGTGACCAAAGTTATATTCGCGCTTACAACATTGATTACGTACGCTGTACAAGGATACGTCACGAACGATATCATCTGGCATAAATATTTATCAAAAAGAGTAAAAGACACATCAAAGCATGTTCTCTTTGAGTTGCTAATACGGGCAGCCATTGTTCTTTGTACATGTAAGTTTTTCACTAAAAGTAAAACAAAATAAAAATTGATATTGTCATTGTGCGAAATTGCTTGTAGAATAATTTATATTTTATTAAAAATTTTTTAACAAATCATCAAGATGCGAAATAGTTTTCTTGACACTCAAAAGGCTTAAGATCAGTTTTATTTATATTTTTAGCTCCAAAAAATCTTAAATTTTTATCTTTTTAGCTGTTTGCTTGTTTTTGACATTGATGCAAACTCTGTTATTACAACCTTACAAACAAATAATATATATCTTTTTAATTACAGTCTGCTGTGCCATTCTAATTCCGGATTTATCACTGTTTCTGTCGTTGGTCGGTTCATTTTGTTTGTCGTTTTTGGGTTTAATATTTCCAGCATTATTACAAACTTGTGTGCTGTACAACATCGGTTATGGACCGTTTAAAATATACTTGATCAAAAACGTACTGCTGATAGCATTTGGCATCTTTGGAGGTGTGGTTGGAACGTACGTTAGCATTGTTGAAATTGTTGAAGCGTACACCAAGTGACATTTTGTAGTTAATGTAAGACTTAAGACAATTGTAAATTATAACTAAAATAAATAAAAATAAGGAACAGTATAACGGTAAAACCAAGGCAGATTAATATACTAGGTAGTGGCAGTAGATCAGTTGACTTCCTTGTTTATGTTTTCAGATGTCAAATTTTGTTTACACTTATTATTTTTTTTCCTACAAAAATTTTTTTCTTACAGTGGTGTTGTGGAATTATTTTTAAAATTTTCATAAAACAAAAATGTTTCACACACTTTTTGAAACTGATTTTTATTTACAAATTGTAGGCTTCGCCTCCTCATGATTTTGTTTGCTCATTTTATATGTTAAACCTAAGAAGTTTGGTACAAAATGTGCTTATACACGTTTTTGGTTTTTACATATAAAAAAATAAGCTGACATAGTCACGAGATTTAGGAAGCTCTTTAAATATATGCATGTTAGTAGCATCAAAGGAAAGCTTATGACGTCTAGATTAAAAATTATTATTAATTATTGTTTTTCGAGCAACATTTTTAAAAACTGAAAAAATGTTTTGGAGAAATTAACGCATCGGGCTATTCCTACAAAATTTTTAAGTAATACAGGTAAAAGAGTTTATAATCAAATGGTGAAACAAAATTTAAAGGAATTTTACAATAATTAAAAAATTTTGTTCCAAAATTGGCAATGTTGGAAAGAGCTGGAAGGGAAACCGTTAGAATTGTTGACCTAATTTTGTTTTTATTCGCATTTGCTATAGTTTGTCTTTATTTATTATTTATTGTTGAAACAAATTCGCTACTACTAAAGAAAATTTAAATTACATAAGCAAAAAAAAAAATACCACCTTTTTGGGGAAAGATATTAAAAAACGATATTTTTTTCATATTCTCAATCAAAACTTTAAAAATGTTTATTTTAAATTTTATTAATAATATAGTAAATGTCTTAAAGTAATAATCCGATAATTAATAATAACACCAAGTTAAGATTAGCCACATTTCAACATATTTTTAGAGATATTTTCAAGGTTTGATTAAATTTAAAAAATCTTAACATTTATGTTAAAAATAAACTTTTTATCACATTTTAAAAAAATAAAATGTCCAACGTACCCAAATTTGGTGCCCTACCCAGAAGCCCTCCTTCACCCTAGGGGTCTGACTATCCGTAGATTTACTGCGAAACAGCTCTGCTCTGCCTCTGTAGAATTTCGTTGAGATATATTGAGTGGTTCATAAGATACCCAATTTTGTCAACAAAAAAAAAAAAAAAAAAAAAAAAAAAAAAAAAAAACGTTTTCAAACCACTGTGCGTTATTTGAATTTGACATCTGAAAATATATTTTACGCAAACAAAATACATGTTGTTTACTTATTGTTGTAGTTATTTTAGAATTGCTATTACCTGTAAAATCAATGTGCCTTGGGTAAAACTATATATATTTTAAAACAATATAAAGTTGTTGATTTCCTTTTTTTTTAAGGCTTTACAAACTTCCAAATAAAATAAAAAATGGAGAGGTTTTGAAAACAACAACAACATAACAATTTTATTTATAGTTGAAATCTTTTGGCTTAAGTTTATGAATTTTTTAATGTCTAAATTTATTAACATAAGTAAGAAAATTTATTTATAGATTTTTGTGTTAAGTTATAAGGAAAACAATGCTCTTAATGCTCTTTACAAAAATATCCTTTCCTCATCCAAAATTTGTTTTGTTTTCAATTAACTTTTTAAAATGTTTGAAAACCAATTAATATTTTTATTCAAAGAATTATGTAGCGATTAGAAATGTATCTGCACGCCTTTTTAAATAAACTCTAACAAAGTTCTTTTACTACGAATAAAATTAAGCTATATTTAAACTTTATTCTTAATTTAAAATTTAATTAATTTAATATATATTAACAAATTTAAAAGTTTAAAATATATTTATAAAAGTTAACTATAAATTGTATTTCATAACATTATTAGTATTAACTATTTAAAATAAACTATTAAAATTATAAAATAGAAAAACATTATTTATTTTCAAGCAAAAAAATATATATGTAAAAAATATCTTTTATTCAGGTAAAAAAAAAACAATTTGAAAACGATAAAAGGTTTAAGGTATTTTTTTGAATCGTTTTGTCATATTAATTTTCAAATTTCAATTTGTTTCAAAACATTTTGCTATGTGATGAAAAACGATATCCGTTTGAAATAGCTTTTAAAACAATATGGCTTCATCTGTTTTTTTTTCTTAATTTTCGGTTAAAAAATTAAATGCAAATATAATTTAAATTGTAAAAAGTTTGAATAATTTAAAAAAATTATGTTTTAAGGGAAAACATAAAAACTCACGACGCGCTACTTGAGTTTATGCAAACTTATTGGGGTAGAGTCAAAAGAATCACAAAAGGTGATAAGACTGATGTATAAACTCAATGGAAGAATTTAGTTACTGAACTAAATAGCTTGAGTCCTCCAATACACGACATAAATGGTTGGAAAAGGTGCAACTTAAAACCAAAATTTTCTATTTTAAATGTAAATATATTTTATACAAGTTTTTTAAAGGGATGGATTATCTGGAAAACAACAATAACAACAAGAAACATTCTAAAAAAAAAAAATAACTCTTGGAACAGGTGGTGGTCAATACAACCAGATATAATATAGAAATGTACGCACATGTGGATGGCATTACAAATGCAAATTCTGCAGATTTCTTTGTCGAGTCATTAATTGATTAAGTTTCCTCATACAACCCTTGTGAGGTGTGTTCAGTGAGAGAAATTTTATACAATGACAATTAATTTGAAAATATTTAATTAAAAAATTAAATATTTTCAAATTAAATGAAATGAAAAAAAGCTAGCGTGCAGGCAGAACTTAATCGTGCCGACTGGAACAGTTCTATATTTTAAATAAAAACAAGCAAAGTTTACTTTAAAGCCCAACTTCTCATCATTCTTCTAAATTTACAAACACAAATTTTTAATGTAAAAAATAAATTTCCGGCAGAAACTAAAAACGATAGAGTAAAATAAAAATTTAAACTTTACTGTTCCAAATGAAAAAAGTAAATAAACGCATTTTTGGCAAAAAATAGCAAAGTAAAGGCGAACTGACGATAATAACAAACAAGCATAAAAATAAATATCTAAAACAGCAAAAAGAGCGGCATTTGATGCTTAAAGCATTTTGTATTGCAATAGTTACCATTAGCAAGAGCTTTGTCATCGATTGTGAGGCATTAAACACATAAGCTGCAGCAGGATACACAAACACACGACAGCAAATGACGCAACAATTGTCGCCTTGTTCGCAGCTTCATAATTATTTTGAAGTCAGTAGCTACATAATAAAAATATTATTTTATTGTATTTTAGTGATGTCACTTTAGCGATTTTTAAGGAAGCACTCAAGGCGAATCAAATATAAGGTGGTAGCGATGGCGAATTCATTGATTTTCGCCGTTAGTTTAACTGTCAAGCTCCATATATAAAAAATCCAAGGCAATTTTTTTTATATGTGGTTTGACATTCGGGCGTACGGCGAAAACTAACGAATTCGCCATCGCTACCACCTTATAATTTATTCGCCTGGGGAGCAGCTCTAATTTATGATTTATAATTAAAAATTATTAATATTAGAAGAGTAAAATAATTCTTTTAAAGATCACGTTGATTTTTCGTTTGGATTATCTTTAAAATTGAAAATATATTGAAGTATTTCTCAGACGCAATAATAAGTACAGTAATGTGTGTCAGTATAAATAACACCTAGTTGCTTGTCCATTAAAAGGAACAATACTAAAAACAACAAAATATTTAAAGCTTTACGTTCTATAATATCTATTAAAATCAATCGTGTTACATATGTACAGATGTTCCATACATAAAACTTTTTAAATAAATCTTAACACTCTTTTACATAAATCTGTACTTGAAAATTTTAATAATTTATCATTATTAAATGAGATAAGTATAAAACCTGATGTTTAAGATCTAAAGTCACCTAAAACTACAACTATTAGCTCTTATAATTTACACGAATCCAAAAATAGCTTCCAATAGTGTGTCATTTGTCCTGAGAAAGTTAAAATATAAATACTTCACCAAATTTTTTCGCTCTAAATGCCATTTTAAAATATTGCTCTACTATGCTTTAAGATGTATATTTAGTGTACAAAGACAAGGAACATTTTCATTAATGCTAATGATTTTTAACCATTTAATCATTAGTCAATGGTAATGATTTTGTTTTTTAACTAATTACCAATGAAACCTTTTCTTTAAAAAGCATTATCATTAGTAAAAATAATGACAATGCTAAAAAAATAATTAGCATTATTTATCGTTCAATGCCAATGAAATCGTCAATTAATTAGACCATCTAATTAATTACTCCCATGTATGATAAGTACGACTAGCAAGTACTAAGAACAAAAATAAATGTTTGTCCACACAAAAAGGAATTGTCGTTTTACATACATCTTAACACATCTCTTTGAAATTTTGACAATTACTATTCTTATACTTTCGCCATCATAATTGAAGTATTCGAAAAAATTGTTTATATAAAATACTCAAATTTGGAAAAAAAAATTTTTAATATTCATTGCTAAGTATGTAAAAAGTGTTAAAAATTATCTATCTATAAAAATAAAATGTGCTGACTGTTAACTGTTTAAGTATAATTATACCGGTAAAAGTGAGTGATTTTACATTTTTATATCTCTATTTTTCTTCGAAAAAAAAAAAAATATTCTATATATGAATAAAGTTTCTAAAGCATCTCCTTACAAAATTTTATTCAAATTTTTCCAGAAACTTTTATGTGATGCGAACCCAGACAGCCAAAAATGTCTAAAATAGGTATTTTGTATTCCAAATCAATTACTATCTTCACCAACAACAATATTTTCCTAAAATGTACAGAAATTATCCTGTTACAGTTTTATTAAAGATGTACATATACTTAAATCTTTAAACAAATAGTTTTTATTTTAATTATTACGAGTATTGTTCTTTTCGTTTTTCATAATAAGAGAATTAAAGCACTTATTATTTTATATGTCTTATAGTACTGACATCACTAAAATGTTTATTGTCGTCAACAAAAATAGAAATTAGTTGAGTTGGACTGCAGCGGCAAATTTAGACAAGACAACAAGGCCGCAGGCTGTCGTAAAAATAATCAATTTCATATAAATACATGTATTCTATTTTTGACATTTTGCAGTCGGTAGCTGCTGTTTCGAATGTGTTTAAGCATGAGCAACTTTTTTTGAATACTTTGCAAAATTGCCAAAATTTTTCTGTCTTTCTTGTAACTAAAAGTTAATTTTGTTCTTTCCCTTTTGTTTATTGTTTTATTATCCTGGCGTTTAATTGTACATAACTTTCTCAGCTTTCTTCTAACTATTTATTATACAAACGCTTCAATTCAAAATATTTCATATTTTCTGCTGTGTGGTTGTAAAAAATTTCAGCTGTAGATATTCGGTTTTGAAATTGCCATACAAATTATGATAAATAATTCTTGCGAAAAAACCGACTTCAAAACAGATTTCATCGGTCTGCCTATAACAGCTCAAGTGTATGGCCACATAAATTAGGTTACATTAACTATTGGGACACACTTATATCTCCAAACTTTATACTTTTTCAACTGTTCAATAGTTTGGCAATATACATGAAATTGAAGCAACTATGGGGTCACTCTTTAATTTCCAAATTCAAATTACATACTTGATACTTCTTATTATACCAAATAAACTAGTGGACATTCTGTCTAAAACTAAGGTGTTTGTATACAACGGTTCAAAAAATACGGCCATATAGAACAAATTACATTAATTTTGGGAACACCTTTTACTTTCTAAATTCAGCTTTTTGTTATAGCGGACTTTGCAAAACATGTCCCTTGTAAATTTCAGCTGTCTGTCTATAATAATTCAAAAGTCCGTCCACATACACCATATTAAAATCAACTATTGGGACACCCGTTTATTTCCAAGTCCAAATTTTATATTTGTTGCTATAGCGGACTTGCCAATATAGGTTCGTTGTAAATTCCAATCGTCTGTCTTTAACTGTTAAAAAGTATGGCAATATACATCAAATTAAATGAACTATTGGCCCACCCTTTAATTTACAATTCTTAATATTAATACTTCTTACTATAACGGACATAGCAATCGATATTCTGTCCAATTTGCAAACGTTTGTCTATAACGGTTCAAAAGATAGGCTGATATAAGTAAATCTTCATCAATTATGGGGCACCCTTTAATTTCTAAATACAAATTATAAACTCGTTGATATAGCGGATTTAGCAATACAGGTCCCTTTTAAGTTTCAGCGTTCTGTCTATAACGGTTCAAAAGTACGGCCACTAACTTGAAATTACATCAACTATTGGAACACCCTTTAAATTCCAAATCCCTATTTTATACTTGTTGTTATAGCGGACTTACCAATACAGGTTCGTTGTAAATTCCAAGCGTCTGTCTATAACTGTTAAAAAGTATGGCAGTATACATCAAATTAAATAAACTATTGGCGCACCCTTTAATTTATAATTCTTAATATTAATACTTGTTACTATAACGGCCATAGCAATCGACATTCTGTCCAATTTGCAAGCATTAATTTTTAAGATTATGAGATGTTTTTAAAATGGGACCAATCTGTAAGCATAATATTACCAAAAAGTTTCAAAATCGGAACAGGAATGACTGAGTTCTGGAGGCACAAATATAAAAAAAAGCAATAACCTCCTTATTTTTTTGAAGTCGGTTAAAAAGCTACTCCATTTTAGTCAAGCAACGATGTGATATAAATATTATCGTAGAAAGTGCTAATAAACACTTTCAGTTAAAATTATTTAATATTTATTAATTTATTTTGTAAAACAGAACAAGGATCAGCTGTTCTGTTCTGGCCAGAAACAAAAGTACTTACAAATATATTAACATTCATATTTTATAATCTATTTTACCCTTTCGTAGCGAAGGGTAAAAAAGAAGTACTGAAGTAAACACTTTCCAATAACAATTAGTAACAACTTCTTGTTATTGAGCAGAACTATACGCTACTGTCAAATTTTAATTGAGTAAATTAAATTGGATATGTGTGAACACTAAAATTAATTACTCAATTTAAATTTTAAATGTCTAAATTAAGGCGTATGTCTAAACAGGCTATAAAGCTGCTGCTATAATAAACGCCATTTTAATTTTTTTGTTTTTTATTTTAAACAGTCTTATTAAACTTGGGTGTCAGATGATCAAGTTTTCATTCAATTTTTAAAATTTCTCTCATTTTTTTACCAATACACTCTCACTTTAAAAACTTGCTGAGAATTTGCTTTCAAATTTTCGTTCAATTGAGTCTTTCAAATTACATTCAAGAGAACGGCTGATTGAAGTTTTTTCCTTCAGATAAATTTTTTTGTTTTCTTTACGATTTGCTCTAAAACTTGCTTTGAAATTGCGTGCAGCCTACGTCACAGCTTTCAATTTTTGTGAATTTTGACAACCAGTATGTGTAAATTTCTTGAAAGAGAACAAAAACTGCGTGACTGCACTGTAGAAATATTTATAAAATGTAAATTTTTATATTTTTCTAAATTTGTCGTAAAAAATGCAGAGTTGTATTTCTTAGGTACTGCAGTAGCATTTTATAAAAAATAAAATGGATTTAAACAAAAATTGAAATATGAAATCAAATAAAATTCATCACATCTATATCGTTTTTAGAATTGATTTGCGTTTTCAAAACGATCGTTTTTAATCACATACTTGATTATTTAACTAAATAACAAAGTAAAATTTGAAACATTAAAAAAGCAATAAAAATTGTAAATTTTATAAAATTAAATTTCATTTAAAGTAACACATGATGATAGAAGAAAAAGTTGAATGAAGATTCCTTTTATTTAGTCAGCTATTTTTGATATTATCAACAAAATTACATTAGGTTTTTGTTTTTGTAGCCGTGCAGCCACCTAATATTTAATTCGCCTTTGTTTAATAAGTAAGAATCAAAAGGAATTATTATTAATTATTCGGAATTATTATTAATTATTCGGCTGAGTCGAATCTTATACAGCCTTCACTACAAGAATTGTGTATTTATTTTCGTAAAATATAGTTTTTTTTCCCAGAATATGTACAGGGTCCGCCATCAAACGTTTTTATCCAGGTAGTGCTTATTTCGTGAAATGTAACACTTAGCTCATGTCTGATTTGACAGATAATTAGTTTTATCCCTCCGCTGAACGAATATGGTTGTGTATAAGCTTGAGCAACGCTGAAAAATATTGCGACATTACTATGAAAATGTGTGCGAAAATTGCATACGGATTTTGGAAGAAGGGAAGCACCGTCAGCTCCGTATGTTCTTTATCTTGTGAAAAAAGTGAAAAAACTGGTATCCTCATCGATTAACCAAAACCAAAACAGTGCGTACACCCGAGAATATTGCTGCTGTGGCAAAAAGTGTGCGTGAAGCGCCACCAACATAAATTCACTGTCGCTTTTAACAATTAAACATTTCGGAGATATCATTGAGACAAATTTTGCATAAAGACCTTAGTGTGATGCTATACAAAGTCCTATTGGTTCAGGAGTTGAAGCCAGTTGATCATTCAATGGGTTTTCAAAAAAAATTAAAAAAAAAGAAGTTATTTGGCGGAGCCTTTATATCTTTATTATAATGAAGCTGTTTGGGATAAACTTGAGTTGTTTATTTATTTAAATTGTTGACAGTTTTTACTTTTTTACGTTTTTTAATAAAATTTCAATTTCTTTCTTGCAAGTTTAATTTAGGGAAATATTAAAATATGAAAATTTATTATTCGGAATCTTTTCAAATTTAATTTACTTTATTCGTGCTTGATTCCTTCAAATATAAATATTTCATGATATTTTCATGAAATATTTATTATTTTAAACTAAACTAAAAAATGAAATGTATTGCTGCGGGGAAAGTATATCTATATGGCCATTTCACTACTGCTCAAATAGCTCATCAGTGGATTTTACTCAAATTTTGTATATAAAACTAGAAAGTCTTACATCAAAAGCCAAATTAATTAAATTAGAACTCCATTGAATCAATAAGACAAAAGACAACAACTTAAAAATGTTTTAGTTTTTCTTTCATTTTTCTACATAAGGGATCCCATTTTGAACCATTCATATGTATTTGAAAGATTCAATGAAAAAATAAAAATAAAAATTGAAAAACAATTTTTATTAATAAGCATCAGTGGATTTTACCCAAATTTTGTATAGAAAAACAGAAAGTCTCATATCAAAAGCCAAATTGTTGAGCTATTTGAGGAGTAGTGAAATAGCCATATGGATATGCTTTCCCCGCAGCAATACATTTCATTTTTAGTTTAGTTTAAAATAATAAATATTTCATGAGAATATTATGAAATATTTATATTTGAAGGAATCAAGCACGAATAAAGTAAATTTATTAAATTTTAAAAGATTCCGAATAATAAATTTTTCATTTTGTTTATTTATTTAAACTGTTGATAGTTTTTACTTTCTACGTTTTTTTTAATAAATTTTCAATTTCTTTCTTGCAAGTACAATTTAAGCAAATATTAAAATTTTTAGTGAAGTTTTCATAAAATTTTAATCGTTTAATGAAATTACATTCTTGCAGAAACAAGTTTATAATGGTTAAAATGTGAAATTTTGGTAAAATGGATTACTGATATTCCAATTACCTGGTGTTTTAGTTAAGGTGGATATAACATTTTTTATAAGTATGATATATTCTATATTGCATAAGGTAAATAATTATAAGGTAGTAAAATTTTGTACTTACCAACATTTTTATACTGACTTTAATTAAATACCTAATTTTTAAAACGTGATAAACAACATATCCATAGTTTTGAGAAATTCAAAGAAAACTTTCTAGCAACTAAGTTATCGTGTGTAAAGTTTTGCTTATAACAACTTTAATTTGTTCTCTGCAACCACATATAGTATCATTCATGTGAGCAAATCATAATCAATTTTTCTCTGCGTTTGTAAATTATGACTAAACTTAAAATTGCGAATTCTTTAATATCCATCGCTGCTTAAGATGTCAAACTTTATATCAAAAATTTAAAGCAGATTTTAAAATACAGAGCTTGATATTTCTAGCGCTTTCCCCTTCCTTTAAACATCATAGCGGCAGTACTATAATTGTTTTAGTTTAGGGCCCACCTTTTGAAATAGTGCTTCAGTGCAGTCAAGTATTGATTAACTCTGAAGAAGCAGTGAGGATGTAATTAGCATAGATAAACAAGGAATCTCCCTGTAGTGACAGAGGTACATATTGTTACGAATATAAGATCTGGCAACCCCTGTTATTGTTATCCGTATGAGCGTGGTGAATAAGTTAATTCAACTAATGCTGTGTGTATAGAATAAAAACCACAATTAGCTGACAAAAGCTGAGCAACCTCAATGGTTGCGCTGGTAGAGGTACGTGCTGTAAAACAGGAGATCGTGGGTTCGTACCGCCGCGGACATGCGCACAACGAAAAACAGGAGTATGGCAGAAGTATATTGTGGCTATTGAATTAAAGGGGATGAGTGGTTTGAATAAAAGCAGTAGTGGAGATGTCTGTGGATGGTTAAGTTTACTAAACAAGGCATCAAGTAGTTCATGTCTCGCCGGAGTAACACAGTAGTGTAGCGTGGATGGCTGCGTTTGTAGTAATAACGCATGTTTAGTTAATACGAGACCATGGGAATAACAAGACCAGTAGGATCAAGAAGTATAGCTAGCGAAAGCCATAAAGTAAAAAATGCACAATTTATATTGAGACACAGTGGAATTTGCAATCAAAGGAATCCGTACGTTTGCCTGCCAAAAAGGGAAAAACGTAACAGTATAATAACGGGTCTTAACAGTTTACTAATGATAAAGCTCTTAAAAAGATAAGTTATAAACAATTCATAACAGTCAGTCCAAGTTATCTCATGCTGTGATTGAATAAAATATATGACCGACTTCCTAAACGCAAGTTGCAATGCATATTTACAATGCATACACTTCGTTAACGCATATCTAAACTTTTTGGCAACGTACAATGTTCCTATTCGTTTGGCAACTAATTTTAATGAGTATCAGAAGTCAAAATTACGCATCATTTTTATCTTGTATGCAAACATTTTAAAAATGTTATTTTTAAAATGAAATGTGAATAAAAAAAAGCCATCATCCATTAATTCAATGAATTCTTAAAAAAAATATTTATTTGTGATCACTTGTTTCCTGGATTTTTATTATCCTTAATAAAGTTGTCTCTTCTTTTTTTCTTTTTAATATGTTTCTATAGCAATATAGAATTTTTTGATAGATTTGAACTGAGATAATTCCTCAGCACTTGCCAACAAAATGGATAAATAATTTTGTGTAACCTCTATTTTTCCAAAAAAAAAAAAAAATTATTAAATTTTATACCATGTTTTTGACATTTGCTTTACGTATGCGTTGCATAGCGACATTCCTAAATGCCGATAGAATGCAAAAAATGTCTCTGCAACGCAAGTTTGCATTTAAAACATGTTTCGCATTGCATACGCATTTTTTTAAATTATGTATTGCAACAGGCGTTTAGGAAGTCGGCCTAACTGTTTATGAACGTATTTCTCTACGTGATTAAATGTAATCAACACAAATTTTTGTTTAACTGTATTTACAATTTCCCTTGCTCTATTCACTGCCAAAAAATTCTTGACATTTAATATTTATTTCTTTATTTTTGTATATTTTAAAAATTTATAAAAAAATTATAATAATAAATTTTACGTGTTACACAACAAAATAAGAGCGAAAAAAGTAAGTGAAATTATAATAACTTTAAATTATATCTCAATCAGAAACGCATATATGTATGTACGTATGTGATGAACGTTTGTGATATACAATATTAAAAAGAAATTGGCTGAAGATGCGGTGTACTTAAAACTATCGGTTTACACATCGATTTACAATGATTGCAGAAGAAAAAAGTTTTATTTTAGTTAATTTACGCTTTCCAAACTCCCGGTTAAATAATATCATTTTATCGATGTTGAATATTGCAAGTGAAAGTACGTCTCGTCGGTCATTTAACAGATTAACTAAAGAAAACAAGAAAAAAATTTATATCGAATGATGGATCTTGAAATCCATTAAGATTGAAACTAACAGAGTTTTCAATCCACAGGTCGGTGATCTACTTAATTGTGCTTTTCTTTTTCAAATAATATATATATATACAGTGGCTCACAGCTTATTTTATGCACTGCATAATTTTATCCTTTAAGTCCTATAACAATAATACCAGTAGGAATTAAAAAAAGAAATTGGTATCAATAAATAGAGAAAAGGGTCTAGTTTAACAAGAAAACTTTATTTATTTAGAAAATTAATATTAACATAATTAAAAAACAAGAAAAGTAAAATATACAGCTTTTTTCATCTCACAGCTTATTTTATGCATTTACTTCTTTTGGTAACGATACTTTCAGAATGCGTTGTCTAGCGGAAATTTATTTTTAATTCTACCCTATTGTACTTTTCGATATGATTGGCACTTAAATAATGGTCTTATTTTGTCAATAATTTGGTTAATTTCGGGAAATTTAAAATGGGTCCACGCACAATATTAGTACAGAAAGAATTGGTAGTAAATCATTTTGAAAACGGTCACTCGCAGCGGAAAATAGTTGAAATAATGAATAAAAAACTTAGAAGTCGCAACAAATTATCGAGCGCTTCGTTCGTGAAACCCGTTTAATTAACAAATGTAGATAAGCACTAAATAAAATTTTTAATAAACATGATGAGCGTTATATAGTCAAAAAATTTTAAGCAAATACAGGGCTCTCAGCTCCCAAACTGACTTTCGATATTCAATATGACATAGGCAAACATTGCTGCGTTGAAACTTTTCAGTGTGTTCTTCGTCACCATGATTTTATTGGTCGAGTTGCACGTAAGAAGCCTTCCATTAGCGCAAAAACAAAATATGCAGTCTCAACTTCACTGTAGAACACGATTCCAAAGACGCATCGATTTGGAATGCAGTTATCTTAACCGATAAAACCAAATTTAATAAATTTCGCTCCGATGATAAGTCCTACGTATGGAAAAAACCTAACACCGAGCTTAATAAAGAATATTTATAGGCAACAGGTAAGCATGGTGGTGGCAGCGTCATGATTTGGGCCTGTATGTCAACTGTTGGTACTAAGAGTTTAGAGTTTATTGAAACAACCATTGACAAAATAAGTATCTTCAAATTTTAAAGGACAATTTGTTGCAAAATGCAAAGAATCTGGGTATAAGATCAAATTTTCGATTTTATCAGGATAACGATCCGAAACATAAATCGGGAATTGTAAAGTTTTGGTCAATTTATAACTACCCTTCCTTGATGATTACGCCACCTCAGTCACCAAGCCTCAATGTCATTAAAAATCTATGGTCCATTTTGGAAGAAACATAAGGCAACACGAGTTTTAAGCAAAAATAGCCTAAAAGAGTTGGAGTGATAGAATATTTCGAGCAATTCATCGCGAAAACTAGTTGCATCTATACCAAACCGTCTTAAGCCTGGAGGCTTATTCTGAATTGCGATGCGAAAGTCAATGCGATGCGAAAATACATAAATGCGAACAATTGCTATTCTGTATTGCGATATTCGCAAAGTTCTATTTTAATCGCATTTCAAATGCGAAAAGGTGGTAAATCGGTATTCTAAATTGCGAAAACACATGTCAAATTCGCAAAATTTATTCGACAACAAAGTAGCATTCGCAAAGTACAAACATGTAAGTAAAAAACAATATTTTATTTATGTATTCATCATATATTTATTATTTAATTCAGGGAAGTAAGCAATAATACAAAAAAACCACGTCAAGAGGCCATTTGGCAAGAGGCCATTTAAAAACACCAAATGCACGTTAGTCTGCAAATACTTTTTGGCAAACGTTAACTGAAGAACTAAATATTAATGGACCACCTATTAGAGAAGTTTAAAAATATTTGACTTAAATTTTATTAGGTTTGGACCTATTAAATAAATTTTAGAAACAATTTTCACAGCGAAGCACAAAAAATTTATTTATTTTTAATTTGACGTTTGTTGATACTGATGTTTATTTGAGCAGCGTTGCCAACGATTTCAAATAAATTGCGAATGCAATTGCGAAAGTCTAACAGAATACCAATTTTCTTTCGCATCGCATTTCATTTGCGCATCGCATTGATTTTCGCATCGCAATTCAGAATAAGCCCCCTGTTATAGATAATAAAGTGTATCAGACAAAGTATTAAAAATATAAATTAGCAAACACAACTTGAAAGTTTTCAATACTTAAGGTTACCGCATAAAATAAGCTGTGATATGAAAAAAGCTGTATTTTTTATTTGTTTTACTTTTAGGATAATTAAATCTTAATTTTTAAAAAATTGAAGTTTTCTTGTTAAATTAAGCCCTTTTATCTATTAAATGATACCAATTTCTTTTTTTAATTCTTACTGGTTTTATTGTTACAGGACTTAAAAAATTAAAATATGCAGTGCATAAAATAAGCTGTGAGCCACTGTATATATATATATATAAATATAAATATTAATTGTTTTTACTAAATTTGTTTAATTCCCTTAACAGCTCTTTCTAACTAAGCTTCTCTTCATCACTATGGGTATTGAACCATATTTTTGTTAAGTTAAAAGAATATCTAAAATTTATTAGTTTTATATTAAATGGAAATGGAATGAAAGAAATTTGAATTTATTACACTGTTATAAAATTTACTTTATTTGAAAAATAATCTGCTGGTATTTTATTTATTTAAATATGATGGAGGTCCAATTTTTGATTACGTTTTATAAAATTTGTGACTGTATATCGGCAATAACGCGACGAGAGTTATTCTCCGCATGATCAATCATTTCGCGATTATCGGCGTAGTCTAGCGACTTTACGTAGCGGTCTTAAATCATACGATTTTGGAGGTTAATTCACGGATCCGAAATGTGAGACTATGCTAACCGAGTGTTTCCTTCAATAAAGCAATTGTGGCACAAGCTGTGTGCCATGTTGATATAACAGCTCTAGGACATCATGGTTATTCAATTGATATATGAAAAAGTCAGTAATCATGGCTCTATAGAGGTCACCAGTGACTGTAACATATATTTGAGAAATACCATCAATCAAAGTACTGCAGTTTTATGACTTGATCGGCTTGTACAATATTATTTTTAAATGGCAATAAATTACCGAGTTTAAACAATGTCTATTTAATAATTTTTAAAATTTCTTTTTAATATTCAACTTTTTTTACTACAGTAGGTAAAACCTAATTAGGTTTTTTGAGTTTCATAGAAAAGCTCCTTGTTCGACGTTTTGCTTAATATTGACGTACCGCTCTCAAATGCAGTTCTTATTTATAGACGAAAACCTAAATATTTATTGAGTACGAGTATATTTGTCGGTTGCTGTTTTTATTACACTTGCATTTTAAGAGCTTTAATCATCGTACAGTTTTGCCTAGCCAATAGTGTGTGAAGATACTTTGGCATTAATAGTTACATATTTAGTAAGAGATTTTTGGTTGGACTTTGTTTTTTTGAAATGATTGTAAAGTTTATTTGGTAAAACATCACAACTAATTTTGAATAATGATCTGCCATCAAGAATATTTTACCTAAAAATTGAACGCCTGTTTTTAAAAATGGTCACCAAAATATCTTTCGTGAGTTATATATAACAACATAAAAAAAATATGTATTTATTTACAATACAAATAAATATACTAAAAGAAAAGTGTTTTTACTTTTGATCTACTATAGTATAATTTTCTGATTTTTTTCAGAGACCTTAATTGAGCAAAATCCAGTTTTATCATGGATAAAGGAAAGAGACTGTAAGTTAATTTTGTTATTTACAAAAAATTTACATTCTTACTTCTTTTATTTTTAAAACAGCCAAAAGCTTCAAGAGGCGATAGAATTATATCCAAAAAGTCTTTAGGTCTGTTCCGTAACTAAAAATTATTACAATAATTGTTGCTAATTGTTACTAGAGCGAATTCACCTAATGGAAAAATTTGCAAGAAGAGAGGGAAAAAAGAGCTTAAAAAGTGGGAGAGAAAAAACTTGTTGCAAGTTTTGGCTAGTAAAATTTTTATTAGCAATAATTAGTCAAACAGCTGTTTTTACTTTTATTTACAAAATAATTTGCATAAAAATGTCTTCAAAAAAGAAATTTTTGTAACATTGCACAAAATGAAAGTATTTGGCAAATAAAAGAATATATAATTCTTGCAAAAAAAACCGACTTTAAAACAGATTTCATCTGTCTGTCTATAACGGTTCAATAGTATGGCCTCATAAATTAGATTACATTAACTATTGGGATACCCTTATATCTGCAAACTTTATACTTGTTCAACTGTTCAATACATGGCGAAATAATACAGGTGAACGCACGGGCGAAAAAGCCCATCAGCTGTATACATTATAGTTGTCAAAAAAATTTGTCAAAAATAAATAATTTGTTAATTTTTTTTTAATTTAATTTTGATTGTTAATAGAAAACAAACAATTGAAATTCCTAGAGAAAACTACCACAACATGGAACCGTATTTGAAGTTCCTGATGTGTATAATCAAAATATGCGTAAAAAGATAGTGAAATAATTGTTAACACATTTATAATTCCTTGGTTTTTTTGTGGAAGATTATGTTAGTCTTCAAATGGTCAACGTGCAAGAATGGAACGATGCATGTGATTTGGGCAAACTAGTGGTACACAAGAATTTTGGTCACTTTTCCGGTTTTTTTTTATTTTTATGTAACTTAATTTTTATAATTTTCTTATTCTGATAATTACAACCACTTTTTTTCATCAAATATGTATGTATATTTTTTTATTTTGTTTGTTTTTTTTTACAATATTTTTTTGACAACATACATAATTTAGTAGCAACAAATTGCCTGTTGTTTTTTGTGTTGTTGGATTGTTGTAGCCGTGCGGTCACCTGTATTAATTCGCCTTGGTTCAATACATTAAATTAGGGCAACTATAGGGTCAGCCTTTAATTTACAAATTTAAATTATATACTTGCTGTGCTTGCCTATTTAGCATTCAGGTTCTGTCTATAACGGTTTAAGAGTTTACCCATATACATCAGATAATATCAACATTTGTAAAATCCTTTAATTTATAAATTTTAAACTTCTTATTATACTCGTACCAAGCAAAGTAGTGGACATTCTGTCTAAAAGTCATATGAATTCAAATTATAAACTCGTGGATATAGCGGGTTTAGATATACAGATCCCTTTTAATTTTCAGCGTTCTGCCTATAATGGTTCAAAATTCGGCCACATGCACCAAATTACATCAACTATTTGGGACAGTCGCTTAATTCCAAATCGAAATTTTATACTTGTTGTTATAATGGAACTTGTAATACAGGTTCTTTGTAAATTCCAAGCGTCTGTCTACAACTGTTAAAAAGAATGGCCATAACAAATCGTAATAATTATTTTTTATATATTTTCAGAACTTTATTCATATCAAAAAGTTTAGAAAGAATTCCACACGCATTGCGACACACAGGTGATGATTTTGATCCACATGATTACCGCAATGTTGATGAACCTATTACGTAAGTAGACATTTTAAAAATGTGAAATTTAAATCATAAAGTTTTCTTAATATTTAAAGGAATTGGCAGGCTATGGCAAACTTTCTTAAGGCCAGTATTGGTACGGGAGTATTGGCCATGCCCGTTGCGTTTGCGAACGCTGGTTATGTTAACGGTTTGATATTGACCATATTTCTTGCCATCATTACTAT
This sequence comes from Gymnosoma rotundatum, assembly GCA_916610165.2. Classification (NCBI taxonomy): domain Eukaryota; kingdom Metazoa; phylum Arthropoda; class Insecta; order Diptera; family Tachinidae; genus Gymnosoma; species Gymnosoma rotundatum. The sequence continues at coordinate 52,738,172 of OU744338.1, forward strand.
TTACTGTTTACATGTATTGGTGAGTATTACATATATTATTATGAGTTTATGTTCATTAGTATGTATGCATACTAGGGTGACCACAAAAAATCCATTTGGGAATTTTGTTCGTCTAGAGCTCGATTAAACGACGTTAACCCTCGAGCTCGTTGCTTCAAATTTTATAGAAAAGTAGAAACACGTTAAATATTAAAAACAAGGCCAATCAATGTTTTTCTTCAAAATTTATATTCTATGTACATTTTTTGACTTTAAAGTAGAAATATTATTAAACAAGAAAGAATGCTATATTCGGCTATGCCGAATCTTATATGCAATTTATGAACTAACTGTGGTGAATAAATACTAAGAGGGGAAAAAGTGGGAAAACTAACGACAGTATAATTGTGGTGAATAAATGGTAAGAGGTGAATAGGCAGTAAAGACAACCACCTGCAAACGAAAGTTAAAAAAAGATATGGAAAACTAAAAGCAGGTATGGTGTTTTGTCCTCTGCTTTCATGGACATAATATAGGTGGTCTCGATGGCGAATTCATTAATTTCGCCGTAAGTGCTAAATGGCAAACTCCATATATAAAAAATATGTATTATTTTTTTTATGGTGTTTGGCAATCAACATTTACGGCGAGTTTGCCATCGAGACAACGTGTATTATTTCACCATGCAAAATAACAAAAATTTGTTAGAGCAAATATACTTTAGGTGCGTTCAGATGTTTAATAAGATTGCCAGTGTTTTGCCATAATAAGTATTTTTTTTATATTTATATTTGTTTATAAAAATTACACAGCGACTTCTAAAGAAATTTTATATTGGAGAGCATGGACACTAAGCAGAAGAGATTGAATTTGTTTAAAATAACAATGATCTTACCTCGGTAGTCATTTATATGCCAGCACTCTGCTTTTGAAACAATCCACGTTTTTATTTTGCGACTGTCAAAAATGGCACCAAATTTTGCTTTTCCAGTTTTAATAAAACAATCTGTAATTGCAATCATAAATGAATGCAAATACTTATGGCGAATGCTTCCTACACCATCAAATTGTCGCTTCCGGGAATACTCTGGCGTTGTAAGATTATTATTATTTTTTTTATTATACTTTTTATTTAAGAAATAAGTAAAGCCCTTAAAGTTAGTTTCTAATGGGTTTTTAATAAAACTTTTAATTCATTCTTATAAATTTAAGAAAAATTTCTTGAAAAGAAAAATAGAAAATGTTAATCAATGAATCATTTCTTAACATTTTTTTTCGCGGAACAATATGTTTTTTATATTTGAGTGTTATTTTCTTAGATTCGATCCATGTACGAGCTGTGTAAACGAAATCATGTGCCATATTTAACATACTCAAAAGCCATAAAAATAGGGTTTGAAGAGGGGCCACCATGTCTAAATTTTATTGTACCATTTGCAACGTAAGTATAAACTTATATTTAATATTAAAAAATTACACAAAAAACAGTTTTTATTCGACCAACGGCTGAGCCGGTCTTAAGGCCCATTCACACTATTATACAAGACTTAGGACTTGCATTAGATTTTGTAAGAAAGAAATCTAATGAAAATTGTTGTGATTGTGATAAATCCAACGTAACATACATTTTGTTTCAAACTATATAGAATGAAAATTCCCAGCAAACCATAAGAATCCGAAAGGAAACTTTACTAACTTATTTCTCGTAGCTTTTGGGTTCATAAAGAGTACAAAAAAGTAAGAGTGCTATATTCGGCCAAGCCGAATCTTATATATTATTACGAATAACAATATCTGGCAACCCCTGTAGTTGTTTCCGTATGAGCGTGGTGAATAAGCTAATTCAACAATGGTGTGTTTAAAGAATAACAAAACCACAAGTTAGCTAACAGAATCTGAGCAACCTCAATGGCTGCGTTGGTAGAGGTGCGTACTACAAAACAGAGGGTCCTGAGTTCGATACCGCATTCGGACATGCGTGCAACGAAAAATAAAAATTGTTATAATGGAATTAAAAATTAATAAACAGCAGTACAAACCTCCCGAGAGGCAAAAGACAATTATTGTGTGAAACCATGGCAGATAATTCAGTGGAGACGTCCAATTTAATATAAGAGAGCAGATAATTGTCAAGAAGCTCTTTATAATAAAAAGTAAGAACGGTAGCGGTTAGCGCGCGGAAGTGTAACAGCATAACAACAGTGTATGGCAGACGTGTGTTGTGGCTACTGGATTAAAGGAGATGACTGGCTTAGATAAAAGTAGCAGTAGAGATGTCTGTGGATGGTTAAGGTTACTAAACAAGAGATCGAGTAGTTCATGTCTCGCCGGAGTAAGACAGTAGTGTAGCGTGGATGGCTGCGGTTGCGGTGATAACGCATGTTTAGTAAATACGAGACCAAGGGTTCACAAGACCGGTAGGATCGAGAAGTATAGCCAGAGAAAGCCATAAAGTAAGAATACAGAATTTACAATGAGCCACAGTTGTATTTGCAATCAAAAAGAATCTGTACGTTTGTCTTAAAATATAAGGTAGGAGTGGTGTTTTGCTTGCTGCCTCGAAGGACATGGACCGATCCACTCCCATTTAATTGCCTTTATACTACAATTATTACTTCTTGACTTCGAAATCTTCTATTTTGCAGCAAGCGTACCTCTACCAACGCAGCCACCATGCCTTCTCAACTTGTGTTAACTAACAGCCATACCTAAACAAGAGCGAAAAGCGTTTTCTTACTATCAAAAATTCTTCATGCCTGTATATCTTGTATGTAGCATGCCGAAATAACGCGGCGGCAATGTTTTAGTATTGGAAAATCCGATTTTAACAAGGCATTTAATAATAAGTAAAATTAACTAATTGATGTTTTCGTTATAAATTTTTAATTTATACAACATAAACACCAGAAACGTTATTTTGTTAAAATTATTACGAAAGTTATATTTATTTTGGAACAAATCTGGTTTACGTGAGCAGTTCGAAAATGAAAACAATGTTGTCTACGGAATGCAAAATGCAATTTTAAGTAAACATTTTGGGGCTGACCATTAGTTTCGGAGGTACTGGCCTCCAAAGATTGTATGTATAATACGGCATATGTGAAGTATTTTATAGTGAAATATTAGAATTATTGGAAAAGAAATCACTTTTTGACACCCTACAGAAATTTTTTTTCATTTTTAAGCTGCATCTGTAAACTAGATTTAAGCCATTATTTTTGACTAACCTTGTTCTTATTATTTCGACATAGCGTTGGCGCTTTTTTAGATATGACATTTCAGCTTTAAAGCTATGCGTAAATGCCTTTTATTATATATTATATTATTATATTATATTATATTATATTATATTATATTATATTATAAAACATTAAAAAGTAGAGAGGATTCTTTAAAAAGGCATTTTGAAATATTTCATAATACGTTTAATAAATTTAATATTAATAAAAAAAGAATTGATCTTAGATGTTGCAATTTCAGCTGATGCAGCCTCTATTTCAAATAAATTGAATTTAGAACTTCAAAGTAAGGAAAAAGTTTAAACGATCGGTAAACAACTGTTTTTAACTGTTGTTATAATTTTCGGTAATAACCGTCGTCACTGGCTGTGTACTTTGGATGTTCGGCGAGCGCTTTCGATGTGATGACATCATTTTCAAGCCACGTGTTTATTAAAACTGAAGAGATAGTGTTAAGAATTAACCCAATTAATTTAATAACTGTTTTTAACTTTAAAACTAAATTAAATATTACTTTTTGATGAAATTGCCGAAACCTTAATTATTTAAGTGAAAGGGTCTTACGTAAAAAAACAGAAGCATAAGGCAATTATTGAAGAAATTTTTTATAATATGCAGGATTGGTTTAACGATTTTGCAGTAATACAACCCACTGCTAGATATCTTTTAAGTGCGATGTATAAAAATATGAATTTACAGTTCAATCATAACTTACCTGATATGAAAATTATTAAGTTTTGGTAAAACTTGAATAATTCGGATTTTTCGCAAAATAAAAAAAAATTCATATGAATGGTTGTCCTTTCTCCCTCCCATTTATCTGTGTGAACAATTTTTTTCCGATTTAAAATTTCTTTGCTCAAAACAAAGGAACAGAGTTAACTCGGTTCACTTAAAAAATATTATGCGCATTCGAAATTGCAAAAAAAAAACGGTACAATAGAAAATTTCATATATAATTTTTAAAAGATTTTTTTGTCATTGTTTTTCATTTATTTTTTTTTTTAAATATGAATTTTTACTTGTATTTAAAATACTTTAATTTTTGACTGTTACCAAGTAACATATTTTTTTAACTAAGCAACTTTTCTTACATTAAGGAATTAGAATTTTTACTTGAATTTAAATTAAATTTTAATTTAATTGCTTATGTGCACTATTTTATAATTTTTTCAGTAATCAATTTTTTTACGTTTAAGAGATAAAAATTATTTTATAACTTTATTCTGCTAAATTTTTTTAAACTATAATTATTTGACTTGTTTTTAAAATACTTTTAATATATATTACATATTTGCTTAAGTGCAATATTTTATAATATTGCTAACTAACACCGTTTTTTTTATTAAACAACTGTTCTCATAGTGTAACTTTATATTTCTCACCAATAGAAATACATTTTATATTTTGCGCATCACTGCTCTAAACACACACCACTTTGGTGTAAGTTACTCTATTCACCTCTGTTATTTAGTACGCCTACTCGGACAACAATAACACTGTTTTTTCAGATATTTAGGGGCTGACAGATCTTATTTTCGGAAATTTTCAGATGTCCTCCTGCCCGTGCAAAGGTAGGGATATGACAAAATTTATTTGTAATTCAGACTTGGATTGAACTTTGTGGAAGGGCGGGAGCTAATACACACCCAAGGTTAGCACTTGAAGCACTGCAAACTCAAGGGGTTCTCCTAAGTCCTAAAACACGGGGCACCTTAGGGAGGTAAATGTATTACTTTATTTAATTTTTTTAGATAGGCATTTTCTGTCTTTAAAATGTAGCAAGTCACAAGCAAGCGAACGATTAGTTAATCTTAAGGGCAGATCAATGGGCCTTAGGGAGCGAAAAATCTACTACTATGAGCGGCCGGTGAAACCCAAAGACATCCTGTAGGGGAACTGTAGCCTTGAAAGATATTCAGTGGATACAGGAGGGTCCAATTTTAAATTAATTTTTTCCATATTGTTAATCTTTCTTTTGTTATGAGGCTGTCATTTTTCGTAAAAGAACTAACCGAGCAGCAAAAAATGAACAAGGTGGGGTACAATATACCTCAGAAATGTTGGAGGGGTTGACTGGCACTAGCGACAAGGGACACCAGCAACTCAATCCTTTACATTAAGGTTTGCTTTGTATCGTTACTTTGCGGTGTTAATTTGACTGACTACTAGAAGAGGCAATAGATAAAGGGAGCGTCTGTTGAAGAAGGCAACAGAAGACGATGGACTGTCTAGGTCTTTTGCACCCAAGAATTGTTTAATTAGCCTTAGGTTGGACATTAACTTAAAAAGAACTTGCCAACCATTCGGTTGGTAATATAGCTGGGAAGTCCTACCGCCAAAAATGATTAGTTCCACACTCGATTATCTTTCCTAAAATTATTTGCTGGGAATAAACCCATTCTAAGTAACTTTTCATATTTTTTTTTTTGCTAATTAATTTTCTATTTATTTTTAGTCCGTTCATTGATGGCTTTCTGGCTTTTTATCACTTTGGCATTTGCTGCGTGTACGTGGTTTTTATCTCTCAGACCAATAAACAAATTTTAGATGAGTATTATGCCGTTATAGATGTTCGCATTCACATGTGTTTTATGCTGTTGCCATTATTTTTAATTTTCAGTATTAGAAACTTAGGAATTTTAGCATTCTTTTGCTTTTTTGCAAATATCCTGCTCATTGTGGGTAAGAATTAAAAGACTTCATTACACAATTTTAGTTATACTAATAAGACATAAATATTTCTCAATATTTCTAAGCATAATTATTTTTCTAGGCTTTGGTGTTATATTGTATTATATATTTGAAGATTTGCCTGCCTTGTCGGAACGAAAATCGTTCCAGGATTTGCGCAGGTTGCCACTTTTCTTTGGCACTGTTCTGTTTTCACTGGAAGCTGTTGGTGTGGTAAGTAAATTATTAAAACCCGTTTTACACTATAAAACAAGTCATAAGACTTACATTAGATTTTTTAAGAAAGAAATCAAAAGAGAATTTTAAACTGAATTGAGAATTGTCGTGATTGTTAAAAAATATAACGTTGCATTGCATTCTGTGTCTACACTTATCACACTTCAAATGAACTGAATTTTATGAGTAGAAAAATAACCCTGATAAAAAGTTGTCAAATTGCTGTCCGTATTAGTCGACATTTACATTAAATTTGCTCTGACACTATCACTTAGCTCCTTGGCTAATCCTTATACTCAGTATTGTAGTGTGAAACGAGCTTAGGTAACTAAATGACTTAGAAGAAATCACATTATATTTATTATTTCGCGATTTCTGTAAATAAAAAGCACCAAATTTGTTTTTGCTTTTTTGATGGTTTTCTTTTGATTTTGAACTAATTTTTCTTTAGATTTTATCAATTGAGGAGAGGATGCTATTTCCGAAAGACTTTTTAAAGCCTGTAGGCATTTTAAATATTGGAATGACAATTATTGCAAGTCTGTACATTCTTTTGGGTTTCTTTGGATACTGGAAATATGGTGAGAACGCTAGGGGTAGTGTAACGCTAAACATACCACAAGATCAGATGTAAGTAAAGAACTGCTTATTTTTAATTCAAAATTATTAAAATCACTCTAAACAATCTCCAAATATTATCTTACTTGGCAAAGATTAACGATTTAATGTATTAGGGCATTTAGATATACATATTACTAACGTACCGCTCCATGGTCGTATCAGCTACAGAAAAAAAACATCCATTGAGTTAAATAAATACCCAGCAAAAAAAGACATACAAAAAAAGTAGGTAATGCATGCGTTCTACTTAAAATTAACTGGTTCAGTTTAGGGGAAAACGAATGATTTCAACATTAGCTTGTCATTGGCGAGCATGAGGTAACATTAACATAATTCTTGCGAAAAAAACCGACTTCAAAACAGATTTCATATGTATGCTATAACAGCTCAAGTGTATGGCCAGATAAATTAGGTTACATTAACTATTCGGACACACTTATATCTCCAAACTTTATACTTTTTCAACTGTTCAATAGTTTGGCAATATACATCAAATTGCAGCAACTATAGGGTCACTCTTTAATTTCCAAATTCAAATAATATACTTGCTGTTGTAAAAGATTTAGCAATCAGGTTCTGTGTAAATTTAACTGTCTGTCTGTAACGGTTGAACAGTTTGCCCATATACATCAGATTATATCAACTATTTAATTTATAATATAACATTTTTATACTTCTTATTATACCAAATAAAGTAGTGGACATTCTGTCCAAAATTAAGGCGTTTGTTTACAACGGTTCAAAAAATACTGCCATATAGAACAAATTACAATAATTTTGGGAACACCATTTACTTTCTAAATTCTTGTTATAGCGGACTTAGCAAAACATATTCATGGTAAATTTCAGCTGTCTGTCTATAAAGGTTCAAAAGACCGGCCACATACGCCAGATTGTATCAACCATTGGGACACCCGTTTTTCTTCCAAGTCCAAATTTTATACTTGTTCTTATAGCGGACTTAGCTATACAGGTACTTTTAAAATTTCAATCGTCAGTCTACAACTGTTTAAAAGTATGGCCAAATACCAAGTTATTTCACTATTGGTGCACCCTTTAATTTATAATTTTAAATATTATCAGCTGTTACTATAACAGCCATAGCAATCGATATTGCGTCAAAGTTACAAGCGTTTATCTATAACGGTTCAAGAGATAGGCTCATATAAGTAAATCGTCATCAATTATGGAGCACCCTTTAACTTCCAAATCCAAATTTTGTACTTGTTGTTAAAGCGGACTGCAACTGTTGTAAGTATGGCCATATACATCAAATTTAAGGAACTAGTGGCGCACACTTTAATTTATAATTTGTACTATTATACTTGTCACTATAACGGCCATAGCAATCGACATTGCGTCAAATTTACAAGCGTTTATCTATAGCGGTTCAAGAGATAGGCTGATATAAGTAAATCTTCATCAATTATGGGACACCCTTTAATTTCTAAATTCAAATTATAAATTCGTTGATATAGAGGATTTAGCAATACAGGACTCTTTTAAGTGTAGCGTTTTGTCTATAACGGTTCGAAAGTTTGATCACATACACATAATTACATTAACTATTGGAACACCCTTTAACTTCCAAATCCAAATTGTATACCTGTTGCTATATCGGACTTAGCTATACAGGTTCGGTTGTAAATTTCAAGCATCTATCTACAACTGTTCAAAAGTATGGCCATATACATCAAATTTAATGAACTACTGGCGCACCCTATAATTTATAATTTGTAATATACTTGTTACTATAATGTTCATAGCAATCGACACTCTGTCCAATTTGCAAGCGTTTGTCTATAATGGTTTAAAAGATAGGATCATATAAGTAAATTTACATCAGTTATGGGTGCACCCTTTAATTTTTGGATTTATTTTTGTATAATTTTATGTTTTTGGGAGCTGTAGTAATACGCAGTAATTTTAAATTTTACAGAAACGCCCTTTAGAGTTCATAATACACGTTAAAAAATGTGTATGTTGTTGGGGACACCCTTTATTTTTAAGATTATGAGCTGTTTTTAAAACGGGACCAATCTGTAAGCATAATCTATCATCTGCGTGCACAAATATAAAAAAAGCAACATTCAGCCGAATTGTATAACCTCCTTCTTTTTTTGAAGTCGGTTAAAAAATGGCTTTGCATTTAAATGAATGCTTAACACCGGTGAAAATTTAATGATTAGGATTCGCTTTTTTATTATTTTTGTTTTATGATTTCGTAGAATAAATGCAAACAACTCATAAATATTATAAACTTGAATGACTTTCAAGCACTGTTGCCAGAAAATTTTGCTGCAAAATCTTCAAAAATTGGCTAAGAAATCTGCAAAATCTGCATAATATTTTTAAAATCGGCAAAAAATCTGGTTAAATAAAAATGCAATAGATACAGCTTCTTAGATTTATTAGCGAAAGCAATTAACAAATTCACAAAAAAAAAACAATGTAAATATTAAGAATGTTTTTAATTCAATTCAACAAGAAATTATAATTAACAAAAATATAATTATGCTTAACATATACATAAATACACTTTGAAAGTAAATTTTAACTTACTTAGTTATTAACTTATGTGTATATATCAGAATTTAACTGCCTTAATACACTAGGTTTTATAAATGTATTGTAACAATTTGATTTATTCAGTTTTAGAAAGTCCTTACTATATAAAATTCCTTCAAGTGACTCCTTATCTAAACGATTTCTTTGTTTCGTTTTGTTTAGATTAACTTGGTTAAATATTCTTTCCACGTTGGCGGACGAATGTGGCAAAACAAAAATTTTTTGAATAAATTCAGACAATTTTGGAAATAAAATCCTTGAATCAATAGATTTCATTTGACAAACTTGTTTCTAAAAGCTTAACAAACTAATATCATTTTGGTTCAACAGATTTTTAAAATCAAGCAATTTTAGCTCTCTAAATTCAGAGTCAATTATTTGCATGTCTTTTTCATATTTTAAATTCGGAAACTGTTTTACGAAATCCAAAATCAAATCTTTTAAGAATTTGATCACAAAGTTCAACATAAAATTCCACACAGTGGTTTACTATTTCTTTTATTTCGTCTTCGTTTAATTTTGCGTTTGTAATTAAATTGTTGGCATAAATACCTAAATACACGTCATTAGTATCTAAGAAATATAATTTATTTTTGTACTCTACCAAATACACTTCGAACTGCAATAAATTTGGTTTTATAAAATTACTTATAATAACTCTTAACAGTCTTTCCATTTGTATGTATAAGTTATGTATTTCTGTAGTTTCACTTTGAAACATTTTGTTGATATTGTTAATAATACCAAGTATATATTTTAAAAATGAAAGATAAATTTGGTTTGAACTATTTAAGTTGTCAAAAATTGTTTTAGCTGTATCAATTTGGTCCACGTTTACCGCAAAAGCAGAATAAATTTTTAGTGGTTCGAAAAGATCTAATAAACGCGTTACAACACCTTCTAGTGAAAGCCAGCGAGTTTGGCAGGGATGCAATACGTTAAGGGGTTTTATTTCTAATATTTTTTGAATTTCATTAAATTGTCCTAAACGTTAAGGGCTATTTGAGATATAGTTATATACGTCTCTAGCCAAAGTTTCAACTGATGAAGGAAGTTTTAAACAAGCATATGAGGAACATAATGCCAATGAGTGGCAAATACATTTCATAATAAAGAGATTTGGAATGTCCTTTTTAAACAATTGGGCAACAGATTGCGTTTTTCCTGTCATAACTGCAGCACCGTCAGCCGCAAACCGATCATATTTTTTTATAGTTTATTTTATTGCTTACAAAATGATTAACAATCATATTATACAAAGATTTTGAATCACACTGCTCTACCCTGAGTAGTCCATAAAGAAGGTCATTTATTTCAAAATCAGTACAAACTCTTATTACTAAAATAATGCTTTTTGATTAGACATGCAATCTGTAGATTCATCTATACACAAGGAAAATGTATTTTCTTTTATAATGGCATTTACATTAGAAAGTTGTCAGCTACCAATTACATTTTTAACAATTGCTTTAGCTTTAGTTCTACCTAATTAAATATTTGATGCTGTTTTGGAGTCTTGAAAAGAATGTTGGCATACCTTTACTAAGTGATCTGCTGCAGCAAACGGTATGTTGTGTTCCACAATGAAAAGGGATAATTTAATTTCCGCACTTTTTGTTTCAAATCTTTCAACGGAAAATATTGAGTCGATGGTACTTTGATTATTTAAAATTGAGTCGGATGCATCCAAATGCTTTTTCGTAGTTGTGTACGCAATCAAATCAGTTTTTCCAGCGGAAGCCATAAGAATTGTATTGCAAAACTTACAATAAACTTTTTCATTTCTTTTTTCAGCCCAAATTTAATTTTTGGGTCATTTAGCCATTCGTCCTTAAGTTTTCTCTTTTTCTTTTGAACCTAAGCAAATTAAATAAATTTTAATTAAAAATAATCATCACTGTAATTATTGATTTAAAAGAAAAATTTCGAATCCATACCGATGTTCCAGCTTCCTCTTCGTCATAGTTTTTTTCTGAAATAAAGTTTCAACTACCATTATTAATATAAATTATTATAATTCACACATACCACTACTTAAATTATTTAGATATTTTAACATTGCTTTTTTGACTTCAAACTATACTTTCTTTAATTGTATGAGAAAGCACTTCTGTTTATTTTAAGCACTTTTTCTTTTTAATAGCTTTATTCCTCGTTTTAGTTGATTTTTTTTGGACTGAACGTCGAAAAAATTTAAATAAATACCAAAAAATATAAAACTACTTTAACAAGAATAATAACGGTAAACTATCGTTATTCTTTTCTAAATCTTACTCATAATTTATTCAACACTATAGTTTTCTCTTTTTTTTGATGAAGTAAAGTTGAAAAAGATAAATAAAAAACAGTGATGTTAACACATTTATTTTAAAAAGTCTGCAAATTTAGGACTTAAATCAGCAAATCTCACTTAGTTATTTCAGCATAAAAAAATCAGCAAAATGCAGGGAAATCTGCATTTCTGGCAACAGTGCTTTCAACCTACATTTTGCCGCTTGATTTTATTTTACATATCAGAGAACTGCAAGAGTGTCTATTTTTTATACTCTCAGTATACTCATTTTAAATGCGGTTGCGGTGTGATCGCCACCGCATTTCTTTTGTGCGAGTATTTACTATACCCATTCCATTTGAGTACTGATGAGTTTGAGTCTCTAGCATACCCAAGTAAAATATTTGCGGTGCTGGCTTTACTTTTTTCGTACTCATATACCTAATTTACACAGGGAAATTTTACTTTGCAAAGTTTTGATTTTATGTGAGAGAGAGGGAGAAAGCATGATGGGCAGTACAGACTTTGAAGTACTCGCAAAGTTGCTTTGGCTTTCTTTCGTTGCTTGTGTATATATTTACATATACATATAAGCACTACATACAACACATCCAAAAATAAGGAACGTCTCTTTTGGTGAATTTCCGTAAGTCATCACGTGTTTACGTTATGACTCTTTTGTAGCAAGTGAAAGAATTTTATGATCTTTTATCAACCAATTTTTCAAGTGTTGTCATAAACTAAACGTATTAATTTTTTAACAATTTTTGAATAATATAGGAAAAAAGCAGCCATTTGGCAACACCGCTTAAGCATATAACTGCAAAAAAAAAAAAACGAAAGAGAGAAACAGGAACGCGAGAAACATGAGAGAAAAAACTAAAAAGAGTCATGAAAATTCATTTCGTGCTACTTTTGCTACCCCGCAAGCTTCTCTACACCTCTTGCCTAAAAACTTCTGCATCATGACTTTTGTAGCTGATACAATGCCCTTAATGTAAACTCCCTTAAGGATGGGTAAAATAAACACCGAAACTTTTTATTGCGGTGTTTAAAATACTCGGGTATGAAAAATATACACCCCTATCGTGAACAAAATGTGAAATTTTTGTTCCCATGAAATTTTCATTCCCCATGAAGGGAAAATTGCTATCGTGAATTTCATGCGAACGTTTGTTCCCGCTATCAATTCGTACTGAATGCAAATCAGAAAGAAGAAAATATAAATAGGGAAAAAAATATTCCAAATTTTTTAAAGTTAAGTGATTTGTGCTATTGTATTGTTGCAAGAGGAGAAGATACTACAACAGAGAACAGTTTATTTCAAGAACGTGACGTGCAACACGCGTAAAAGTCCTTATAGTTACCCTAGACGCAAAAGGTCCAAACAATGGACCAAAGTGGGCTGTGTCAATACGGCTGCCTGCCTAACCTACCCTAGACCTTGCTACTGACCCATTTCAATAAAATAAATTTTTATATCTGAGTTTTTCTATCTCCATTTTTTCATTTAAAAATGGTTTAATAAAAAATCTTTATAAATTTATAACCAATAGATCTCTTTGTTTTGCATCTTGATGAGCATAATGTCAGTCTGCACTGCAGTAACTGATATCGAATCAAAAAAATGTGTTATTGATGTAAATTTTCTAAATAAAACATATAAAAACTGGCATAATGTATGCAGTTCCCCAGCAAAATTTAAGTGAACAAATCTAAGGAAAAAGTGAACAAATTTCGAGGGAAAAAATCAATCATGATAAGGGGAATTTTTGTTTACGTGAAAAATTGTTCACGTGAACTATTCACGATTGCAATTTGGGGAAAAGGGAAAAATTTTCGAGGGAAAATATATTCATGATAGGGGTGATAGAGTAAGTATGCGGTATACTCATGGTTGCGGTGTACTCGTGCCGTTCTCTGTTACATAGGCAAATAAATGTGGCTTCTTGTGTAAAATATATAAAACATTTGTAGTTTTTTGGCCCAGAAAGAAATAAATTTAATTGCTAAAAAGTGAAGGAAAAAACACAAATTAAAGCGGCAAAACGAAAAGTTGAACTAAATTCAACATTGCCGCTCGGCCGCTTTTGACGGCATTGTCAAGTTAAATTAAATTCAACGTGTTAAAAATTTTGCATGAGTATTTTAATTAACAAACTAATTTTTTTCAAATAGGTAATACTGTTACCGCATGCCGCTTGCATTGGCTTTTACCATAAGTTTGTCATTCTGTTTGTAATTTTTAAAATATTCGTTTCCCACCCAATAAAGTATATATATTCCTATACATAGCGAAGTCGATTGAGCGTTGTCCGTCTGTCCGTCCGTGTTAGTGGTGAAATTAACTTTGCCTTTGCAAACAAAAATTTAAATATGCTAATCGATCAGACATATTGTCAAAAGAGGTACTATTGGAAATCAGCGAGATTGGCCCATGTCCCTAGTCGCAGCGGGCAAAATGCCACGTCTACCTCTAATTTTTTCATATAATTTGAAACAATAAATAAATAAATATGCAGCCATAGAGAATAAAAAAAAACATCAAGTTAAAAAATGGCACCCATATTTTCCGAGTTGCGGGGCTCTGAAATATTCATTTTTTTTAATATCAATATGGTATTATTTTAAAGCTTTTGAGGAGATCTTTAAGGAAATAGTAAAATTAAAATGCTTATTCCATTAAGATCGGGTGTCATTTTTATTTAAAATTATAAATATATGGTGGTTAAATTTTTCTTTTTTTAATTCTCTCTCACCCCAATATTTGCTTTTTTGATTGGAGCTACTTCACTAAACTAGATTTATATAGACGGTGAAGGGTATATAAGATTTGGCATAGCATTCTTGTTTTTTGTCTAAGTTATTAATAAAATATACGAAATATTTTTTTGGAAAATTTTGTTGAACCGTTTGATATAATTTAATGATTTATAAAGGGAACAACGAAAGAAGCTTTGGATTGTGTATGGACTTCGTCTAGACAAATAAGTGTTCATTGATTGTTAATATAACTACCTCGTATTCTTAGTTAAAAACTCTGTTGTTTTAATAGATGATGTCTGCAATGTACACAAGATGCGAAGAATGTTGATGACAAATGTAGCAATACCTAACCTCTATTATTAAAAAGTTTCATAACACAAAATATTTTATTTCTTCTGTTTCTAGCATGGCACAGGGAACGAAAATTCTATTCTCCTTTACTATATGGATTTCATATGCTGTACAAGGATACGTTACAAACGACATCATCTGGCATAAGTATTTATCGAAACAAGAAGAAGACACATCAAAACATCTTCTATTTGAGATGCTAACAAGGGCAACCATTGTTCTCTGCACATGTGAGTTTTTCATAAAAAATAATAAAAAAAAAAAATCGGAAAACGACATTATTTTGTGATTGCCTACAATGTTTTTTAAGTTGTTTAGCGGTACAGTTGAATTTTACTAGTTTACTATTTTGACAGATAATCATATTTACATTATATTTTAAAGATTTTTTTTTAAATAATTAGTATTTAATTTAAGTTTCAATGAACAAAAATTTTTTTCTTTTTTTTCGTTACAGTTTGCTGTGCCCTTGTCGTTCCTAATTTATCACATATCCTTTCATTGGTCGGATCATTTTGTTTGTCGATGTTAGGATTAATATTTCCAGCATTATTGGAAATTTGTGTGCAATATGGTAGTGGATATGGACCTTATAAAATATATCTAATAAAAAACTTACTATTAATTGCATTTGGTATTTTCGGAGGTGCGGTTGGAACATACGCTAGTATTATTGATATCGTTGAGTCATATAAGAAATGAGATATGTAGTATAAAACAAAATAAAATTTAAGTAATTTGTAAATATTAATTGTAATAAATACGAGAAAATTAAGTAGTGTTTTGGTGAAACAATAACTAAATTATTGCTAGCTTAATTACCATTGAATGATGAATAATCCTAAGCTTTTTTTTTAGCATTTTCATTATTTTTGACAGATGCGAAGAATGCTGATGACGTATGTAGCGTTTTTAAAAATTCTGCTTTAAATTCTGCTGGTGTCTAATTCGTTGGCAAATAATAAAATAAAAAATGAATATGTAATTTGTCTTTCTGAATATAAAAAAACTTACAAATTGAAATGAACTTAACCCGGAATAATTTATTTCTTTGTGGCAATAAAAAATTTGCAAGTGTTGTTTTATTATTAATAATGAATCCGCCATCGCGACCATCTGATATTGATATGCAGCGTAGTCAACTTGGTGAGTTTCGCACCATTTTGGGTGCTTTTTCGAATTTTTTGTGCGAAAATTTCACGTGTTGGTGCGTGGTGAGTTTTTTTTTTTAATTTTGGTGCTTTTTTTAATTTGTGGTGGCACCAAAGCAAATTTAACACCACTTTTTTTTAGTGTGAGAGAAAAAATTTTTGTACAAAAAATACAATTGTTTTAATACCATTTCGTTTAAAACGTACAGTACAAAATGAAACGGTATTGTTGTTGTATTAATTTATGTTATGTTAAAAAAGAAACATTTCACTGTATGGAATATACTATACCTTTTAGATTTTCATGGTCATTGTTTTTGTGGTAAAGGCTGCTGTCGTACCTGCTAAACAAGTTAGCAAAAGCAGAGTTTTCTATTGATCAGTTAACTTTTAACCGACTTCAAAAAAAGAAGGAGGTTATATAATTCGACTAATTGTTGCTTTTTTTTGTTTGTGCGTGCAGAACTCAGTCATTTTTGACCGATTTTGAAAATTGTTGGTAATATGATAGATTATGCTTACAGATTGGTCCCGTTTAATAAACAGTTCATAATCTTAAAAATTAAAGGGTGTCATATATTTTTTACGTGTATTATGAACTGTAAAATATATAATATGCTGGGTATTACTATGGCTCCCAATAACAAAAAGTTATACAAAAATAAATCTAAACATTAAAGGGTGCTCCCATAATTGATGTAAATTTACTTATATGGGCCTATCTTTTGAACCGTTATATACAAACGCTTGCAAATTTGACATTATGTCGAGATTCGGGCAAGACTGCAATTTTACAAAAAATTAACATTTTAAACGTAAAAAATGTTATATCTCATTGCAAAAAAGATATCATGCCATTAGTAGTACAATTTGAATCCGATATCAAAATATTGTCTAGTATTGAAAACTGGTGATTCACCTTATGCAATGGAACAATATTGATTCAACATTAGAATTTTGGACTGAAGTTAAATGTTATCACGACGCACTTAATATTAACCCTTTTCATGCACTAGCAAATACCGCGCATAAAATTTTGTCACTTCCATACTCAAATACACAAGTTGAGCGCGTTTTTAGTTCAATGAATTCATTTAAATCAAAGATATGTAACCGAATGTCTTACAACCGAAGCTTACAAACTTCCAGATAGTGGTAATTTCCGCATTAATAGTATTGATGTTTACAAAATATCAGAATTTGAAATCAAATTATTCATAATTTTTGTTTTTTTGCATTTATAAGCCTTTAATAAAATGAATTTTGTAGGGTAACTTTACTTATTAAACTGTATGTATGTAATTATACAGAAATATTTTTAATGAATGATCGCTGTTTTTTATTTCAAAAGTTGTATATGCAATATATGAAAAAATTTATAATCTAGTACAAATTAACACAAACATATTTGTTTACTTTTTTAAGTTTTATTTTTTAATTTTGTTTGTTTGTAAAAACCTTAAACTTTAAGACTGCTTTATTGTTATATTTTTAATACAAAAAAATTACACTTTTTTTGAAAAACTAAATCATTAAAAATTTGAAATAAAAAAAAATTCTAAAATTTGGTGCGTTTTCTCTTAAATGATGCGTTTTTTTCTCCACTTTGGTGCGTTTTGAAATTTCAAAGTTGACAACGCTGTTGATATGCCTTGACTTATATTTTCACTGACTTGAAAGCAACAAGTTTCGGAGAATCTTGCAACACACATGTATTTTTCTTTTTTTTAAATCGCGAACTACGAAAAAGATATAATATTTGGAAATGAAAGGTTTTTATGTTTGTAAACATAATTTTTGTTTGTAATTTAATTTACTTTAATCGTTCTTGATTCCTTTCAATATAAATAATTCATGATATTCTCATATATTTATTAATTAAAACTACAAAATGCAATATATTACTGTGGGGCAAGCATATCGATGGATTAATATAGAAAGGTCGTATCTCGTTTTTTTTAAATCGCTTTTTTTTACATATTCTGGTAGAAAAGGCACAGATACACTTCCCCTAAAAAAGTCAGGCTCCTATTTTGACGAATTACAGATTTGTAATAATTTAAAAAAGCCCTATCTCATTTCAAAATTGTTTTGAAAGAAAAAGCCCTAACTCATTTAAAATAATAACATTTTTTAGTTAATATGAACCAATTTTTTAGTATTAAAAAATACAAAAATCAATCAGGTGGTTACTTGCACACACCGGTATAAATATTTGTTTTAAATAAAAAGGGGACTTTCTCGAATTTGTGTACATAAAAGAATTTTGAATCCAGAAAGGAAAATAACTGTATGAAATTATCGTATCCAATTTTTGCCGAATTAATAAAGGAGTGTAACTATTCGGTTTTAAAACCAAGAAAAGATCAATGCTATTTGTGCGTATTTCATAAAACTTATAATGTGTCAGATGAAGATTATGGAAACCATAGAGATGAAGTAGAAAAAATGCGAGAGAAAAAACAGAATGTCATCAAGACATAGACAAATAAACTTGCCGTCTCAATTTGTTCAAATTATAACTGAAGCGCGCAAAGTTCCAGCACCCTTACATGCGCACTACTTACAATGTGGTTACCTTTTGAATTTTGAAAGTATTTCTCAGATATACATGTCCATTAGACCGGGTAAAAATCCCAATTTTTAGGCAGAAACATTGGCGATCCAACAGTAAATATGCTACGAGCCCTAGCGTATGATTCGTCAGGACTAATTTATTTTAGAACTAATATTACAGACATATATGAGCTGCTCCCACAGAGAGTAAAATCTGCTATTAATAATGTTTCCCCTGAATAACTTTATAAAGAAAAATTATCAATATAAAAGAAAAGTGGGACAAGAAAAGTGCAAGATTTGAAAAAGTTTCTGCCGGAAGATTGCTACCGCTTCTATGATAATTTGTTTTATAAAAACTAGCATATATTTTTTACTTAGATTTATTTTTTCCCCAACTTTGAACTAATAAAAAAGCCCTAACTCTACATTAATATTAAACAATTTGAATACCAAAAAGCCCTAAGTTAATTTTCTCCTTAAAATGAACAGAAAATGAAAAAAATCTTTTTTAATTGACTTCCTTATTTATTTTAAATAAAAACTGCATTTACACTTTGTTTATAACTATTTTTTTTAGATTTTATTAAGTTTTTTCCTTCTCCTGTAAAGTACTGAAAATTCTAGATACGACCTTTCTATATTAAGCCATCGATATCCATATGGCCATTTCGCTACTGCTCACGTAGCTCACCAGTGGATTTTACCCAAGTTTTGTATAAACAAATAAGAGTGCTATATTCGGCTATGCTGAATCTTATATACCCTTCACCATCTATGTAAAACTAGTTTAGTGAAGTAACTCCAATCAATAAGGCAAATATTAGGATGACAGAGATAAAAATACCATCGGACCTTAATAAGTTAAGCACTTTTAAGAATCTAAGTATTTCCTTAAGAACCGAAGTATTTCCTTAACGATTTTATTTAAACTAACAATTTCTGTAATTTTACGAAAACTCAGTTCTGTACTGCAATATAAGTCTTGTGTACGGAACATCAAATAACTATATAAATAAAAATTAAAAAATAAATAAATTTACTATAAGGAAATTTATTATTTGGATTCTTGATTCCTTCAAGCATATCTATATGGCCATTTCGCTAGTGCTAATACAGCTCATTAGTGGATTTTATCCAAATTTTGTATAGAAAACCTAAGAGTCGAAATGGCCATATGCATACGCTTTCCCCACAATAATACATTTTATTTTGTATTTTTTTTATAATAAATATTTAATGAGAATATCATAAATTATTTATATTTGAAGGATTTAAGCACGATTAAAGTATATTAACTTAAAAAAATATTCCGAATAATAAGTTTTCATATTAATTTTTTTGTAATACTTAAGTATTTATTTAACAGGAAATACAAGCAAATGGCGAAATTTAACCGGTGTAAACAGAAAAGAAAAGCTCATCAGCGGTATACTAAGGAGAATCAAATACCCAGTGATAGCGACTTTCATTTTCACCGGGATTAAAACTGTCAAACTCCGTATAAAAAAAATCTATAGTATTTTTGTAGTTTGGCACTTAGGTTATTGGCAAAAATTAAAGAATTCGCCATCGCTACCACCTTGTGATTGAGACGCCTTACCCCCGTTGCCACATTCAAGTACAAGAGAAAAATAAACTCAATATGCTCACACTTTTTTACTTACGCAACCACACTTTACCACTTGCGACTTAGCTTGCAGTGAAATATCGAAGCAAGTTAACGGTTGATGCAAGTAAAATGACCATACGAAAAACCGTTCCACCTAGAGCTGAATTCTTATAAAAACTACTACTACTAGCATTTGTTGCAGTAAAAATTGAAATTATGGCAGATTTTGTGCAATGTATATAAGTAAAAAATATAAAGAGTATAAGAGTATATAAAAATTTTAATATTTTTGTAAATAATATTATATCATTGTATATGTTGAATAATTGGCAACACTCTTTTAGTAATAACAGAAGTAACGTCATTTTTTTGGTTTTTTAAATTTTTATACAAATGAGCAAAATTAAGGCAGATTTATTTTGCTAGGTAGTGTCGTCCGCCCATCTGGTTTGTAGTTGGAACTGTCAAAAGTTGCTTGTATTTTACTTTGCAAGCACTAGTATTTATAGCAAGCACAAGTATTTATAGCAAGCAAGCATTTGTATTTAGAGCAATTATCTTCTATTTCTCTTTATGATTTTGACATTTCCAACAGACAAAACAACAATTAAAAGCCATGTTGTATTTGTTGTAGAGCCGCTATTACATAGTAAAAGAAATCTGCCTTGAGCAAAATTGATGGAAAATTATACAAAACAGAAATCATTAAATTAATTAATCTCGGTTTTCTTTCTATTTTGTTAAATCTTTTATAATAGGTCTTTTTAAAATAAGTTTTATTGTAAACATAATATTTAAAATGAACTTGCACTGTGCAGAGTAGCCACTAACACTACTTGCGAGCCATTACTTGTATGTGGCAACGGGGGGTTTAGTCGCCTCGTATTTAGCCTGTGCTTCGCGAAGGATTTGCAATTTTTCTTAACGGCGGTTTAAGGCCCAACTATAATGTGCATAAAACAAGTTAAGCAAGCTTATACAACTGTGCAAATACATTAAATTATATGTGGTAGACTATAATGTACATAAGATAACTTTTCGTCAAGTTTCGTTAAATTTCATTTCTTTATGCAAGGTACGAAACTGATCGCACTTTCCGTATGGAAACAGCTGTTTGTGCTTTGGTTTATACCACAGATAACCACAGATTATCATCTGTGGTTTATGCATTGATAAAGAAAAATTTTAATTAAGACCTAAATTGTTACATTTTTAGTTTTTAATTCAATAGAAAATGTAGAAAAAACAACATTTTTCTTTATGGCCAATTTTTTACAATTATAATATATTTAAATTAAATTTGTATTTATATATAAGCGATGAACATCGTTGCATTTTTTAGTACTTTTGGCCACAAACACAAAACAGAAAATAATTTGTAATCATTTTTTTTTTAAATTTTCTTAAAACATAAACCAAAATATGTAAATGTGTATGTGAATGCTATTAAATATATAAAATATCTTCTTTAAAGCCTTTTCGTTTTAAAATTTTGTTTATTTGTATAGAAATTATTTTGGCATAAGTAAAAATTAAAGATAAATGTGTAATAGCATGTTTACACTGCAAATTGAAGCACTTGCTTCGCTCTCTGAATCATGATTGCGAATCATACCGTTTATACGACACATAAGTGCTTCGTTTTGACACTTTGTTTTTATCCAAACATATGATACAATTAGTTTGCGCGCGTAAAGTATCTATTATAAATTTTAAAATTTTTGGATTCTTTTACTTTTAAAATGGATAAAAAAAGTAAGTAAAAATTACAATTTGATATACATATATATGTATGTAGATTCATTTTGAAATTTATTTCTATTACTACTTATTAATATCTATAACAGTGCGAAAAAGTGCTAGCAAATGGGAGCTATGTGGTGAGCGGGCACTACTGGAAATGTGGATGGAAAAGATGCCGCAATTACGTAGATGCCGAAAAAACAGCCATGTTCTTATTGAAATGGCTTCAGAACTTGAAAAATCGGGCTTTAAATACACACCAGAAGAAGTGAAGACAAAAATGCATAATATGACATGTCGATATCGGTATGTAAAATGTATATTTTAAACTTTCCTTGATTTGGAAATGCAAGAAAATTTTCACATATTCTGTCTAATTATATATGACAATGATTGTTGTAGTCTTACTACCTCTATCTGTCTTTACCATATATGATATATGTACATAAATGCCTTAATTTTCTGCATGTACATATTTATTAAATTAAATGATATTTGTATTTATTTCTATTTTCAGAAAAGAAAAGTTAAAAATTGGGACAACAGGTGGTTCGCCTTCGGAATGGGACCTTTTTAAAGATATGGAGTGTTTATTGGCTCCATGTAAAAACTATAATCCTGAGGGCCTGGTTTCTGACAGCATAAATGGTAAGTAATAAAAATCTTATTTATATTAATTTTTATAAAATATTTATTTTTACATATATTTTAACATTTAAATAGACATATTTTCAAGTATTGAACCAGTTTCATTGTCGCTACCGTCACCGTCACCCAGCAATACATTGTCGCCATCACAATTTACTTCCGAGCCAGACTCACCATCACCTGCTAAACTACGGATGTCTGCAAAAAGAAAAAAAAATAACATTGAAATTTTGATAAAATCGGTAGCAACGAACTTAGAAAATGTAAGAAATGATTTTAAAAGTACCTCAGAAAGGTTGTTGGCAATTGAGGAAGAAAAAAAAGAAATTTAAAATCATTTGCTGCCAAAGAAGTGGAAGTGCAAGAGGCACTAGTTGCATTTAAAAAAAAAGAATTAATATTACATTATGTACATTATTATTAATGTTTGTTTTACTACTTTTACTTTAATTCGTTTTTTGATCTCTTGAATTCGTGATATTTGTTTTTGTTTTCATTAAATAATATTTGTTGTTAATATTAAATAAAACTTACAAAGATATTCTGAAATAGCATGTCTTATTCTTTCCGGGTTATTTCTGTGGTCTATTATTGTTGCAACATATTCTGGATATGAGCGATTTTTTTCAGCAATTTTTATTGCCTGCAACCAGTTTTCATTTGTGTAATCGTTGTTATCATTTAAAAAGTTGTGAAGAACGCAACATGATAGGACAATGGTGTTTGCATTTTTTAAGGCGTTGTCTATGCCTTTTCCGATACGCCAGAAGCGAGCTTTCAGATGTCCAAAAGCGTTTTCCACTACTCTACGTGACTTGGACAGTCCATAGTTGAAGCATTTTTGCTGATAACTTTGCGATATATTAAAAGGATATGGCTTCATTAATTTTTCGCCTAGCCTGAATGCTGAATCGCCAATTATGTGAACTGGAACATCAGTTTCTGAAATATTTTTCTTTAATTCGTAAAAAATGTCACACTGATCAAGTTGTTGTTTCAACGAAGATTCTTGGTATATTTGAGAATCATTGCAACGTCCTGGGCTTCCACAGCTAACGTAAATAAAACGGCACCTGAGAAAAAACATATGCTTAAATGAGGTACATACATAAACATACATATGTCTTGCA
Organism: Gymnosoma rotundatum; assembly: GCA_916610165.2. Lineage (NCBI taxonomy): Eukaryota > Metazoa > Arthropoda > Insecta > Diptera > Tachinidae > Gymnosoma > Gymnosoma rotundatum. The sequence goes on from OU744338.1 coordinate 52,761,718, forward strand.
TCTTCTCGGGATGGGTGAATCTCAATGTGGCAACCATCTACGAATGACAGAAGCATTAGGGGTAAAAAATATAACAATCTTAATTAAGAAACAATTAACTTACCAAGAGCTCCCATGCATTGGGGATATCCAAGTACATCAAATTCCTTTACTAGCTCAATAATTTTTTCTCTTTTGAGTGGAAAGTTGTTTAAATATACTGGAGCTAAGGTTTTCCAAACCTCTCCACAGAAGCTTAAGAGTATTGCGCAGACAGTTGCCTTTCCTACGCCAAACATATTAGCGATTGTGCGATATTCTGCAGATGATCCCAACGCATATAAGCTTATTGCAACTCTCTTCTCCAGCGGTATTGCTTGACGCATATTTGTGTCCTTTTTTTGCAGTCCAGATACCATTTCGCACAATTTATAGAAATTACACCGATCCATACTAAAGTTATTCTTAAAGAATGAATCGCCAGCATTTTGGCAATCTGTTTCCCAGAAAGTTTGGGATCGGTCCTAAAACGTTTTATAATTTTGTTTTCAAATACCTTCATACATATGTACATATATAAGTATATTTTGCTTACGGTTTTCCATGTCAATCTTTCCGAAGCTAGTGACAACGCTAACGTGTTGAGAAGCTGGAGCTGATTTAAAAGCTGCGAATGCTTTTCCTGAAGGTCTGACAGCATCTGGAAGGACATCTTCGACTCTTCGAAGAATTTCGACTTCACATACATTCTTCGCACTTTTATAATTTTTTTCACAATTTTCTGCTTGTCTTTCATTTTCTATTTGCTTATTTTTATTTTTTTATTTCTATTTATACACAACACTTTGTTTTATAGTTTACTTGTTTTTAGTTTTTTGTTTACATTAATATTTTGGTTTGACAGTTGGTTCAGATAAACTGGCGATAAAAACTAGAGAAGATACAAAATATTCATGTTTCGCAAGTAGATTCAAGCTGAATCGTCTCAAAACAAAATGCTTCGCTCTCAAGATTTTATATGGCGAAGCTAGAGCTGCAAAACTATCGATAGTGGCGCCATTCAATAGTTTCGATAGTATTTTTTGATGCCATCGATACTATCGATAGTTTTTGATTCTTAGAAAAATGTCAATTATGTATTTTTCCAATATAATATCTTAAAACAGTCCTTAAAGTAAAAAGAAAGCTAATATCAATGTTTTTAATATACAGACATGTGTATACATACAATAATATTTACTGAAAAAACAAACAAAACAAATATAATTCTGTAGAAAATAACATGGTAAATAAACAAAACATATAGAATAAAAAAAAAATAAATTAAAAGGAAGAAAAATAAAACAAGAGTGCTATATACGGCTATGCCGAATCTTATATAAACTTCATCCTCTATATAAATCTAGTTTAGGGACTAGACTGTCGGCTATAACGGTTCAAGAGAGTGGCCAAAAAAATTAGATTACATTAACTATTGGAACACCCTTATATTCTCAAATTTTATAGTTGTTCAAATGGAAGTATACATCAAATTACAGCAACTATAGAGGCACACTTCAATTTCAATTTATATACTTGCTGTTGTAGTAGAAATCAGGTTCTGTGTAAATTTCAACCGTTCAACAGTTTGGTCATATACATCAGATTATATCAACTATTGTAAAACCCTTATTCTTATTATATTCTTATTATACTAAACAAAATAGTTGACATTCTGTATATAATTCAGGTATTTTTATATAACGGTTAAAAGATACGGACATATAGGTCAAATTACTTTAATTTTGGGAACACTGTTTTATTTCTAAATTCAAATTATAAGCTTCTTGTTATAGCGGACTTAGCAATACAGGTCCCTTGTAAATTTCAGCTGTTTGTATATAAAGGTTTAAAAGTTCGGCCACATACACCAAATTAAATCGACTACTGGGACACCCGTTTATGTCTAAATCCAAATTTGTTGTAACAGCGGAGTTAGTATTACAGGTTCTAAAGGTATTTATTTATTTATTTATTGGGGCACCCTTTAAATTATAATTTTGAAATATTAATTCTTATTACTATAACTGCCATAGCAAACGACATTCTGTCCAATTTGCAAGCGTTTGTCCATATGTGTTCAAAAGATAGGTCCATATAAGTAAATCTACATCAATTATGGGACACCCTTTAATTTCTAAATTTAAATTATAACCTCGTTGATATAGCTGGCTTAGCAATAAAAAACCCTTTAAGTTTCAGCGTTCAAAAGCTCGGCCACATACTTAAGATTACATCAACTGTTGGGACACCCTTTAACTTCCAAATCCAAATTTAATACTTGGTCTTATAGCAGACTTAGCACTACAGGCTTGTTGTAAATTTTAAGCGTCTGTCTACAACTGCTCAAAAGTATGGCCATATATATCAAATTAAATGAACTATTGGCGCACCCTTTTATTAAGCAATCGACAGTCTGTCCAATTTTCAATGGTTTGTCTATAACGGACTTATTTTTGTATTACTTTTTGTTATTGGGAGCAATAGTAATACGCAGTCATTTAAAATTTTACTGAAGTTCCCTTTACAGTTCATAATACAAGTAAAAAGTATGTATGTGGTATGGGAACACCCTTTAATTTTTAAGATTATTAACTGTTTTGAAAACGGAATTATTCTGTAAGCATATTCAATCATACTACCAAAAATTTCCAAAATCGTTTTAGAAATGACTGAGTTTTGCAGGCGCAAACACCAAAAAAAACCCTGCAGTCGAATTGATGACATCCTTCTTTTATTTTGAAGTCATTTAAAAAGGAGATCATATTTGATTATTTACGTATGTATATATTTATATATTGTTCAATTGCTGAAAAGGAGTCAGAACAAAAAAAAAATAAACTACGTTAGATAGCTTATTGTGAGAATCTACCACAAATAATTAATAGATTTTCACTTTATATACATAAGCACATATGTAATGATAACCATTATTATAAAAGGTTTACAGGTGGCGAAATTTGGATGGTGCAATTTGCATTTCACAGTCGCCGTCATACCGTTTTTATATACTTAGTTTTTAGAAGCCTTTTTTTGTCGATAGTATCACTATCGAAAAAAAAATATCGATAGTCTGCTTAAAACAAAACAATCGATACTATCGATAGTTCCATCGATAGTTTTGCAGCTCTAGGCGAAGCACGTTGATTCGGTCGTGGTTGGGCTGTGAATCATGAATGAGAGAGCGAAGCAAGAATATTGGGCTCCGTGTAAACATAGTATAACTGTGGCAAATAAGTTACTAAATTTATGCAAGTACATTGTAGCCACACAAATATCGTTAATAAGTTACCTAAGCAATTGACAGGCTTTTCGTTGAATTTTTGACATAAGCTAAAGCTAGCTTATGCACGTTATAGTTGGGCCTTTACATGATCACAGAAGTCTTACTTCATGTCAAATTTTTGTGCGGAATAGTACCAGTGGGATTGGATCGTCTTAACAAAATGCGTAATCAATCTGCACAAATTGAGAGGAAAGACGAATAAAAATTTGACAGTCGTGTGGCTCTCTTTGTTTTTTTTTGGAAATATCCAAAAAACAATTACGAATCATTAGAACAGTGATGCATTTTTCTGCAAAGCGCTATTTTGATTTTGGTGTGTTTTACCTATACCAATTGTGTATACACAAAAATAATCTGTCGTAAGATTTTCACTCTCAGTTTTAAAATACGGATGAATTTTCTATTATTTTCTCTTAGATTTTACGTACGTAAAGTCGTACCGTCTAAACCCCCCTTTAAATACTTCTACAAGGATATTTTTACGGAAGCTTCAGTTATCTGAACTGTGCCATTTACACCTATGAATGTTAATTTGATACGAAGGTATTTGTCCTAGATATGAAGTTCTCTTACAAACTGGTAATATTTTATACCTGACAAAAATTGGTTCCCGATAGTAAAAAAATCTTTAAATATATAAATATGAACAGACAAAACTTCAGGACTTGTGTTCTCTAATTTATATGGGTTCAGCCATGGCGAAATAATACAGGTGGTCTCGATGTCGAATTCATTAATTTTCAGCGTAAACGCTAATTGCGTTCTATGAATACGGCAGTCAATGTCAAACCCCATACATAAAAAATATGTATAATTTAATAATTAATTAATTCGCCATTGCGACCACCTTGTATTATTTCGTCATGGTTCAGTGTTAAGCTATAAATGACTTCTGTAATTGTAACCACAAAAATAAATTTGGTCTAAATTTTTACACAGGGTGAACTGTAGCATTATTTGTATTAATATTAATCAATTTTAAATGTAACAACACCAGTTTTTGTCTCACTGTATTCGCTGACACACATTTATCGACATTCAATATTTTTTTTTTCATATTTTTAGTTTTGTTAAATAAGATCTGAATTTTGTGTATTAAACAGCCGAGAAAAGTGAATAGAGTAAGTGACTTCGTGGCTTTTGTACAGATTATTGAGATTGTTCTCATGATTTGTTATTTTTGATTTTAAATTTTGCTTAAAGGATCAAAGCGGCTCACATGTAAAATTTAGCAGTAAAAAAATATCTAAACGTAAGTTAGGGTGTAGTCAGATTAGTCAAATATTTGACCACTAAATTATAAAAAACAATTTTTGTCCTTCTCAAATACTCAATAAGAGATATAAGATCCTACTCAATTTAAAAAGGTAAGGTATCACATTTATTATATTGTAAATTGCTATTCGTAAAAATACGTGTCAGGAAAGATGCATAAACATTTTTATAAATTGTGGTTATGCTTTTTTGACCAAAGATTTGAATAATCTGATCGCTCGCACCTTTACTTTATAATCTCACAAATGAATTTTTACAGTGACGAATATTATTGAAGACATCATAACTTGAAATTTGTGAATAACGCTAATAATTATTCTTCTATTTAGCTGATGTATTTGATTTAAAAAATCTTCAATTTGAGCATTATTATTTATTTGTTATGTTCTGTGAAAAAGCCTAGGTTGGGAAGAACCCTTTCCATCAGTTGTAAGCAGAATTCGGTTCCAAATAAGGACAAAAAGAGTTATTTATTTAAACTCTTTCAGCATAGTTTGTATATGAGTCATATAATTGCATATTCACTCAATGTTTAAACCATATATGAAAGCAATCAGACATTTATAATGGTGTTGAGAGAGTTTAATAAACTTGTTCAGTTAAACAATTCACTAAGCTGAACTAGGTGAGCAGCTAACCGCACTGACCTCACTTCAGCTCCAATTTCATGTGGCTTTTTTTGTTTTATTTATTTATGAGTTCATACCAAACTTGTTTCCCAAGGCTCAGAATTGTTTTAAAAAAAGTATGCTAGTCTACTCAGTAAATGAACTTAAACAACTACTTAAGTGAAAGATATACTTATTTTATAAAGATTTTGATGAACTATTACGAAAATGAACTAAAATAACGACTTAGCTATATTAAGTGATCTAAACTGTCAAACACAAAAGTAAATGGTCCTCAAAACCATCTCAAGTATTTGTAATACTGTCCATTTCAATAAAACCAATACTCAGGGAAGAGTTGTGATCTCCTATATATATATTTACCCTTATTCTAGTTGTCGGCGTCGTCGTTTTAGTATCAATATCACTTATCGATTTTTATAAAATGAAAATGCACATTCCCAAGTTTTTTGTTAAATTTTGTTGAAGTTTGATATTTTTATGATAAAATGTTTTCTATAAGTTGTAACGACACGTTTCCGCTGGTTGCTGGGGCAGAACTCAGCGGCGTCCAGGGTCGTTGTCGTTGAAAGTAAAACACGGTATACTTCAAAATACAATACGTGTTTATTCTACTTCACGTTTTTAAACAAAACTACTACTTAATCAATTGCAAGTGACCTAGGCTCAAGCGTGTGGGCGTCACTTACCGTCGGCAGCCGTTGTCGGTTAGCGGATACGAGCGTGTGAACCACTACTCGTACCACTTGGAAAATACATAGGCGCGTGACCGCAACCGATGTAAACCCCACTATGACAGTCGACTAACTACGACAAGTGATCACTCTCGAAGGAGTTGGTACTGAACGCAAGCAGTCACTACCACTTCCTTTTTATTGCCTGTGTAGGATCAACAGTCTAGCGTGTATCCACTACTAAACTCCCGGTCTTACCTAAAGGCCAGCCGGCAATCAACTGTCTCGATACAGGCAAATTGCTCGCCTTTTATACCCGTCGGCTGGCTACACATACAGGCAGGCTGTGATTGTGGTAGTGTCTGCTTGTAATTCTAAAAATACATTTGCTTACACTACGTAAGCTAAATGGTTGACCATCAACCAACGCATGCTTGGTTGTTGTCGTGGGTGTTGTTGTAAAAATAAAAACAAACAATAAAGCAGCAATACTTGCTTTTGATCGTCCCAACAACAACCCAGCATGATTAGATCGTTGTTTAACAAAGAAAGGAATGCCTTTTGCTTATAAAATTAAAATAAAAACTTAACAATCAAATAATACAGAATTCATTTTATAAGATCTTAAAGCTAATACTTAGGCTAGAGTAAACTATTTTACGATGTGTAGGTAGAAACGACCATCGGGACTTCCACCGTCACACTACCTTCCCTCTCCCCGGGTGCTGTGGTAGGCGGCAGCAAGCGGATAACCGTCGGCGTGGGTTTCGACCAGGTGACCCGGTAGCGTTGTTTCCCTCCAGTATGCAGAAACGTGCTCGGGGAATGCCCTTTGCCCTTCTGGCGGCTATTGCCTCTCGCAATATCTGTGGGGCTTGGTGCTCGGGGATGATGTGGAAACTACCGCGTGGGGAGGTTGTCCTATTCACGGCGGGTTTAGGCAGGAGAACGTTGACCGAAGGTGCTGAGGTGGGTGTTGCAATGGCCGGGCTTGTGGTGATGCGTGAGGGTGTCGTGATCGACGTGACTGTTGTTGGTATTTGCATTGAGTCAGCTATCGGTGCCAACGATGACGCTGATGCTGGCGATGGAGATGATGAGTCTGATGATGAAGTTGACGGAAACGATGTCTTCCGCGGGCGGGGTTGGTACCTCAGCCGGGTCATTGTGGTTCGTTGTTGGCTTCGACTCGGTACATCGCCTTTATTTGAAAATATGATTCGGCGACCCTTTGTTGATTCCGCCTCCAATTTATGTCGGAACCTCTGGCAGGTTTCTTGAAACCTCTTGGCTTCGTCCGAGTTGGTAGGTGGAGAGGGTCGCTTTCTTTGAAGCGGCTGCATTTTATTCTTAGTCCTTCTTCTATTTCTTTTATGCGTAGATCTGCAGAGAGAAGAAGACGCGGAGTCAGTAGTCGGTGAATGGAAAGGTTTCAATTCACTAAGGTGCGCTCGTCGCACGTCGCTATTGCTACAACTACTAATTTCCACAATATCGGGGAATATAAAGTTCTTTACAACGTAGGGGCCCAGGTATTTTGGAGCTAGCTTGGCCGCAAAACTGTCGATGGCCCGCGATAGCGGATGAGCGCGGACCAGAACTTGATCACCTATGTTGGGCCGCCATGGTCGGCGTCGCAAGTTATACTGTTGTTGTTGCTTCTTTGCCTTCTCCAGATTTCGCCTGACAAACTTGAAGATATCCGACATTTCCCCAGCTCTGTCTTTCGGGCTTAACTGGCGTGCTCCAGTACTGATGGTTGCTTTATCGTAAAGCGTGCAGGGCAAGCGTGGCTCTCTACCCTGGGTAAGAAAAGCGGGTGTGTAGCCCGTGGACTCGGATGTGGCAGTATTGATAGCCAGCATTATTTCCGGTAACATTTCGTCCCATGTGTTGTGTTGCCTGGCCAACTGAGCTAGCATTGTCTTGATAGTTCGGTTGGCTCTTTCCACTCGGTTTTCCTGGGGGGTATAGGGTGCGGTGAATTGTTGTTTAATTCCCATTTCCCTAAGGTATCGACAAAAAACATGGCCTGTGAACTGAGCACCGTTGTCTGTGAGGACCATCTTCGGGACTCCATAACGTGCAATGATCCGCTCGCGCAATGCTTTTACGGTGCCTTCGGCAGTGGCGTTTCGTAACGGCACGAGTTCACACCATCTCGAGAAGCTATCGCACAGCACTAACAACGTCATATTGCCGTGCTTGGTTCGTGGTAATGGACCCATGAAATCGGCACAGACTACGGACCATGGTTCGTCCGGTTGGCGAGTCAGCATCATATTGGCGGGAGCTTGCTGGTCGATTTCATACTTCTGACAGGCCTCACAGTAATACCGCTGAGCGATCTGGTTAATAGTCTTGCGGACGCCGAGGTGGCCGCCGGCCGCCTGGTCATGGTTTTCCTGGATCACCTGGACTCTCAACGGAGTGGCCACACACAGTTTCCATGGCGTATCATCTTTATCGCCAGTCCCCCTGGTGGTATGGCGGTATAGTTGCTGATTCATTATGGTGTAATCGGCAACTCTATCGGGATGGTCGTGTACTTCTTGCTTCATTTTCTTCATCCAGGGGCAACGCTCGTCTGCCCTGGATTCGATGATCGCGGTGATTGGAATGTCTTCTGGGGGCGATTTTGCTTGAAGTTTATCATCGCCCCATGAGAGGCTGGTAGGATTTACCCCGCTGTCCTGGCCTCCTGACTTCTGCCTTTCCCCACTGTGAGTACCGTCCCTTATTGTCCGGTAATGTTCGCCACGCGTTATGTGCGTGGAATGGCTATTGTAGGGGATGCATTCGAGCTCCAAGGCTAACTTCACGAGGTCGTCGAGCGTTGAAAAATCTCGCCGCCGAATATACCATTGATAGTCGGGATGGGCGTTTCGAAAAATCCGCTCTAATTTCTGTGCGGGGCTCATATCGGTGTGTCTCATTAAGCCTTGGATGGTCAACACGTAATCTCGGAAAGGTTCCCGCGGTCGCTGCACTCGTTTGCGGACCTCGTCGTCCAACTCTTCGAAGTACCGCGGCGGTAGAAAAAACGTAGCCAAGTCATTTTTAAACTCTGACCACTGGCTCCATGATCGGGCGTTATTGCAGTACCAACACAGAGCCTTGTCGCGCAATAACTCCGGCATTCCGCGTAGCACTTCCCTCAAGTCTACGTCGTACAGTACAGCAAGTTCCTCTAATCTCTCGAGGAAATCAAGGGGGTCCTTGCCGCCATCGTATTTAAGGCCCCAATCCCGGATGGTATCCAGGTGGTGCATACGGACGTCGTGCGGCGGACGCTCTGTGCCGCCGGCAGTTTTGTGTGGCAGCGAACCTTCAATTTTCTTTGGTGAGGCTGCGTCGCCCGTCATAGTTGGCGGTGGCAGCTGTAGGCGAACATAGGCTGCGCCAGTGGTGAACAGCTTCTCATGGTCGGCTTGCAGGTCTAAAAGTCGCTGCTGTTGTGCCTGTGGATGATCTGCCGTGATGAACTTGGCGAACCTCTTTCGTAACTCGTCGACGGTGCCGTTCGTAGTTTGTTCGAAGGCGGCAAGGTAGGTAACGAGCTCTTCCTTCTTTAATGAATATACCCAGGTATTTCTGAGCATCTTGGCGGCCCTCTGTTGCTGTCGGCCGGTAGCGCGCTGTCTTCGGTGCGGCAGCTGACTATTGGGCAGTCCGGTTTGCCGCTGCGGGGATGATTGCTGGTGGGCAGACTTTTCGCTGCTGGCTTCGTCGCAGTCACGGGTGTGACGTGCTGTCTTCGGTGCGGCAGCTGACTATTGGGCAGTCCGGTTTGCTGCTGCGCGGACGGTTGCTGTTAGGCAGGCTCCTCTCTGCTGGCTTCGTCGCAGTCACGGGTGTGACGTGCTGTCTTCAGTGCGACAGCTGATGATTGGGCAGTCCGGTTTACTGCTGAGCGGATGGTTGCTGGTAGGCAGGCTTCTCTCTGCTTGCTTCGTCGCAGTCACGGGTGTGACGTGCTGTCTTCGTCGGTGGACAAATTAGATTTGTCCCTGCTCGGGCGCCAATGTAACGACACGTTTCCGCTGGTTGCTGGGGCAGAACTCAGCGGCGTCCAGGGTCGTCGTCGTTGAAAGTAAAACACGGTATACTTCAAAATACAATACGTGTTTATTCTACTTCACGTTTTTAAACAAAACTACTACTTAATCAATTGCAAGTGACCTAGGCTCAAGCGTGTGGGCGTCACTTACCGTCGGCAGCCGTTGTCGGTTAGCGGATACGAGCGTGTGAACCACTACTCGTACCACTTGGAAAATACATAGGCGCGTGACCGCAACCGATGTAAACCCCACTATGACAGTCGACTAACTACGACAAGTGATCACTCTCGAAGGAGTTGGTACTGAACGCAAGCAGTCACTACCACTTCCTTTTTATTGCCTGTGTAGGATCAACAGTCTAGCGTGTATCCACTACTAAACTCCCGGTCTTACCTAAAGGCCAGCCGGCAATCAACTGTCTCGATACAGGCAAATTGCTCGCCTTTTATACCCGTCGGCTGGCTACACATACAGGCAGGCTGTGATTGTGGTAGTGTCTGCTTGTAATTCTAAAAATACATTTGCTTACACTACGTAAGCTAAATGGTTGACCATCAACCAACGCATGCTTGGTTGTTGTCGTGGGTGTTGTTGTAAAAATAAAAACAAACAATAAAGCAGCAATACTTGCTTTTGATCGTCCCAACAACAACCCAGCATGATTAGATCGTTGTTTAACAAAGAAAGGAATGCCTTTTGCTTATAAAATTAAAATAAAAACTTAACAATCAAATAATACAGAATTCATTTTATAAGATCTTAAAGCTAATACTTAGGCTAGAGTAAACTATTTTACGATGTGTAGGTAGAAACGACCATCGGGACTTCCACCGTCACAAAGTGAAGAAATTTTTTATTTAATTGATGATGAAAGCTTGAAAAAACAAAAGCTTGTGTTGGAAAGAAAACACCTTAGGCAGAATTGCAATATTTTTAATTTGCCGTATCGCAAGTGTGCTCATATTATTTGCCTGCTCCTGGCTGTGCGTTCTACGAAAAATTCGACTTCAGCAAGTTACATGTGATTAGAATTGTTTCCAATGTCAAGCATTTAAACTCCTTGAACTGCTTCTGGAAGTTCTGAAGCTGTGGAATTCTTTCAGCGGACTGAGTGAAAATTTTTTCAACATTCCGCTGCTAGTGGCTTTAAACTCCGCTTTATTAGCAACTATCTTTTTTTTTATTTTTAATTCTAAATTTCGCCATACCTTAGAAGTAATTTTTTCAAACTTTTTTACAAATCCCTATTCAATCCTTTACTTTGTTACCTTTTGTCATTCATCTGCTAATCTTCCAAGAGAATTTAGAATTTTTCCAATTTCTTCCTATTTTTTTTTAAATTGCATGAAGCAGTGCCTCTGCGAAAATTTTTCAATTTTCAAATTGATTTGCATTTGTAATCTTTACTTTTTTATATTTCTAATGTTATATTTGCTTTAAATCACTTTCAGTCGAAAAAAAACAGAGTCACTTCAATACAAAATCGACGTCACATTTGTTATGGAATACAAAAAAACTTTGAGCAGTAATCGTTGTGTCAATAACGACAAGTAGAATAACAAATCGAATGCGTCGAAACATATCAACATTGATATTTGATGACGCCGACAACTAGAATAAGGGTGATTATTCGGTTTGTACTAATTATTCCTTCTGAATGTTAAGATATGTTTTTGTTTCTTTTTCAATGAGAGCTCCATTAATAATACTTTGGTTTAAGGAATTTAGTAAAGACTTGACAGAGCTGTTCGACGAGCAAAAAAAAAAAAATCAATTGAACGATTAACTAACGAAAATAAGCAGTAACAAAATACTCAAAGCTGGTACAGAATCTCAACACTATACAACATATAGATAGTTGCATCTGATCCAAAAGTTCTATGAATGATCAGCAATTATTCAAATGTATCTAAATCATTTTAAATAAATCGCACTATTTTTTTTTAACTTTAGAACTACAACAAAGAGAAAGCTTAAAAAAAGATGAATGATGATTATGATCCCCATGATTATCGGAATGTTAAAAATCCCACAACGTAAGTAGACATTTTAAGAACGCTAATTCATTTGAGGCATATATATTTTTTTAGTAATTGGCAGGCGCTGGCAAATTTCCTTAAGGCTAGTGTAGGTACGGGTGTGTTGGCCATGCCTGTTGCATTTATGAGTTCTGGTTATATTGCTGGGGTCACATTGACCGTAATTCTTTCTATTATTACTGTCTATTGTTTACAGATAATGGTAAGTATTGTAGTTCTAGAATATTTATTTATTTATTTACATAATATTTTACAAAATAAATTCATGAAATATTGGAAAAAAGGCGCCGGTGACAAGATTATATGCGCTCGTATTACAAAAGATATCGCAAAAAAAAAATTATGAATAGATATTTACATTTTGATAAAGTTAAAAAACGAAACTATTAAAAGTAATGAATGAAATTTAATACAATTACATAAAACAGAAAAGAAAAAATTAATGAAATTTTGACCTAGACATCCTGAATGTTGTGTTGTTGCAGACTTCTTTTTATCTTCATGATGTTTTTAGTAGTCGCACAATCGAGTATCTCTTCCAGCGATTGTCCTACCCCCGATACTGGACACGTTGTAAGCAAATGAGGAACATCAAGTAAAACATTACAATTAAAGCATCTTGGGGGATCAGTTTTTTCATAGTAGTGTTTCGAGTTAAACATACATTTACCCACCCTTAGACGGGCTAACATAACACATTCTGATCTTGTTAAATTGCTGCTGTACCTAAGTCTGGTTAAGGATATGTCCTGTAGACCTAGGGTAGCCCTTAATGGATTTGCTATGGCTTTTGAGAAACAAGGGGTTTCTGTAATATGGGGTAAACTCAGAGCCCTTTTAGCACAAACATCAGCTATTTCATTGCCTTGAATACCAATGTGCGATGGAATCCATAGTATCAAAATTTGACAAGTACTATTCTCCAACTGCAATATATCGTCATATATACCATTGCGATTTTTAATTATAGCCCGGGTAGCACTTAAACTGTCGGTACAAATTAAAGTTTTACTACAATGCTGTGTGGAAAGACTAATGGCTGTTTTTATAGCTGCAAACTCCGCAGTAAAAATACCCGTATGATCTGGTAATCGAGACTTTTTAATAATCTCAAATTCTGTGGATGAAAGTTGCCTAACAATGGCATAAGACGTTACACAATTATGAAAAGAACCATCTGTAAAGTAAATCACATGTGGAGAAAAAGATGACAATTTCTGAGAAAACATTCTTTTGAAACACGTTGGATCAGTATTGTTTTTGACGAAGTGACTCAAACTATCATCTGCCTGAACAAAAGCATTTGAACAACTAAGTGACTTAGGCTTCTGTGGCAACGAAATGTTTGAATTTATCAAAATAGAGATAATATTATCAGTGGCAGATGGTGAACAGATTGTTGCAGAGTTAATATTTGTCCAAAAAGATTTATGTAAGCCATGAGATGATATAGTAATCGCTCTGGACGCTAAGTTAACAGCAGTTTTTATCAAAAGAGTTCGAAAATCCGTGAAATTGGCCTCTCAATTTATCAAGCGGCGTTGTACGAAGCAGACCAGAGGCTGTTCTGAAGCAGTTATTTATTGAGGTATTAATTTTATCCACATTATTTTTTGAAGTCCAGCCATAAATGGTTATACCATGCATAATTGTTCCAATTGTTAATGATCTACAGATGTTAAGAGCTGTTTCTATATGTGGACCTTTATTTCTTGAACAAATGAGCTTAAGTAGATTATTTATTTTAATCAGTTTATAACATAACTGTTTAACATGCTTGTTCCAAAGAAGGTTTTTGGTAAAAATCAAACCCAAAAATCGTAGTTGGTCTGAAATTTGAATATTAACGTCTCTTATAGAAATTGTGTTGCACACACAGTCCCTCTTTCTACAAACATGGAGAATTTCAGATTTATGAGGTGGCAAAATCGCACCCCTGCTCTTGGCCCACTAATGCATTTTCAAATCAAGATTGTTTAGATTTAAACGAACTACTTCCGGATTACCCGAAGCCACTGCAAAAACATTGTCAGCATAAATGCCAATGTAGTCAACAGCTTTAGCCAAAGAGTTTGCATAGACCGAGTATAAAACCACAGATAAAGGGGAACCCTGAGGCACTCCATTATCCAGCGAACGCTTCATTGAGAAAAAACCATCTACCTTAACAGCTATCTTGTGGTTATTGAGAAACGAATCTAATAATTTTAGGATACCAATTGGGATACCCCATTGATTAAGCTCCATTATGATAAAAGTGGATACTACCCGGTCAAAAGCCTTTTCAATATCTTCTGAAAGGACCAAATTATGCTTACCATACTTTAAATTTCGGCGCAGAATTTCCTCAAGCTGGTGACATATGCTATGAACCCCATGTCTTGGTCTGAAGGCGTGTTGTAAGTTTTTCAAGTATCTTAGATAAAACTGGCAACAAGGAAATCGGCCTATAACCTTCAAGACTGTTTGGGTCTTTTCCGGGTTTTGGTATGGGCGATAGCACTAGGGTTCCCAACATATTTGGAAGAAAATATAGTATTTTGTGAAAAACACTACAAAACAAATATAGTACATTTGTAAAATATATAGTACTTTAAAAAGAATTAAATAAAAACCAGTTTTGTTATTTATTTTTTATAAAAGCTATATCTTTTTGCACTTTTTGCATCATTTATCAACTTACGGTCTACAATAAAAGTTTCAAATGCCTTATTACAATCAATTTTCAAATTTATGTAAACCAAAATCTCATTTTTTATTAAACTTATACTTGCTCTGTTTCTTTCCTCACGCCATTTTAAATTCATAACTGAAAATATTCTTTCTGTGAACGCAGATGTTGCTGGAATAGAGAGCAAGTATGAAATTATGCTAACCAAATTTGGAAAGTTATTTCCGGTATTTTTTAAAATATGTTGCCATTTTTGGTCTATAGCTTTCTTGTTAAACTCAGTGCAGTCTTTTATTTTCTCAAAGATATGGTTAAATATTATAATTTCAGAATAAAGTTCATCCATATCAATACATAATTTGCCTTTCAATTTAAGAACTTCTAATATTGTATCAAAATCGTTAAATGAAATCTCTTCTTTTAAGTTTAATTTTTGGACATTGCACAACCAACTGTTTTCACTGAAATCAAACCATTTGTTGAGATAACTCAAACACTTATCAACAAATAATATAAAATTTTTTTTTATATCATCACTTTCTGTATTAGATTTGGCTTCAATATTAATCAAAATTTTTTTAGTTTCATAACCAAAGAAACAGTCTTTTTTACGTTGCTCTAGGGCTGATTTTAAAGATGACATAATATCATACACTTCTAAGATGGTGGTGTTATTACCCTCAAGTTGTTTGATAGTTTTTTGAAAGAATTGTAAAACATGGCTTGCAAAATTCAAATAAACTTTAACTTGGTCGCTTCCATTAATTTCATTTATTTTTAATATAATTTGGATATGAGCGGGACAATCCTTACCCAAACTTGTAAAATAATGCCGTAAAGGTTCCCAATTTATAATAATGTTATCAACACAAGGTAGCAATGAAAGCCATCTTGTACCAACATGTCTTTTCAGTTCGTGCCATCCACCATCAACATCAGAAACAAATTTTTTAAGTTCTTCTCTTCGGATTGCAGACACTGAGAAATGACTATAAATTTTTAAAATTATATTTTCGATATCAACTTCTAAAAAGTTCATGGCGTATTTGACAGTGTTGTGCACTATGTACGCATGGCAGTTGCCCTTTATAACATTAGGAACTAAATGCTCTACATTTTTATAGAGTGAGTGATGAACTCCAAAATTTGCATTAGTGTTATCTGCGCTCAAACCAGAAACTCTGGTAAAAGAAAGATCATATTGGGATAGTGATTTTTTTATAGCGTTGAACATCCCATTTGCCGACTCATCGCAGTTTTCATAAAAGTCTAATAACATGTTTTGTATTCCACTTTCAATATCAAAATATTGTACAACTAATGGAAATAACTTAATATTTTTTCTATTACTAGCGTCTGTTTGTAAGCAAAAATATAAATCAGGCGATTTTAATTTACTCAGCAATGTTCTTAATGCATAAGGACCTAATGCCTCGTGAACAAGTGCTTGCATTTTAGTACGTCCTAATTGTATATTCAAAGCAGATTTAGAATCAACGTATATAATTTTGTTAAGTTTCACAGTGCAATCCATGCTGTTATAGGATAGATTATGCTTTACAGCATGGTATGTTAGAGCAAGTTCACTAGCTGTTATTTTGTCATCAAATGTGTTTACGAGATCTATATTAGACGAAGAGCCCGAAGAGCTAAAAAACAGGTCTAACGTAGAAGTTTTCTTGCAAGAGTCACGTTTAAGCCTATGTTGCTTTGTCTGTTCATGTTGTTTAATCTAAAATTTGTTATGAAAGATTATATTATGCATCATTTTTATGATAACAAGAAAAAAACTTACTTGACCAATGCCACTTTTGGCTATGGAAAATTTTATATTACATATTGTGCATTTCACATTATAGGGATTTTCTGGATCTTTGGTAATCCAATCAAATATTTTTTCCCATTCAAGTTTATATTTTTGAAGCCTCTTTAGTATCTTTTTTTTCTTTGTGGGCGTTTGTGGCACACCTTCACTTGACTCACTATTACTTTCCATATATATTTTAATTAACTTTTTAACTTAAAGTACGAAATAGTATTGTAAATGTAAAAGCAAAACAAAACGACTTAACTGCTTTCCTTTCAGCTACGTGGAAAAATCCCCTCTTTCGTATTTAACTTTGACACACTACATATTAAAAAAAGGTAATGCCCATGGCAGCATTAACCAGGTACAAGCAGTTTTACAACAACCAAAACAACAACAAACATTAGACTACCGAATGTCAAGAATTTGTTTACAAATTGCATAGTGTTTGTTTTGTTGTAAACAGAATTTTTGGCATACGGTCGTCTAAAACAACAATCAGCTGTAGAAGTAATTGTACCTGGTAATTTTGCGATGGTAAGGCAATACACAAGCGATGTTGCCAGAATTATTTATTTAATGGGCCAATTTACACGACAACATTATTTTTTCAAACACACGAGAATTATTATTCTGGTATAAAATGTATACGTATATACTGCTCTGTGTGGGTTTGTGTTTTTTTTTTGAGCATGACAGTCAGTTTCGTTAATGTGTACCTCACTAAAAGTTTAATGTATTTGTTTTTATAGGTTCCAAAATATAGTATTTTTGCATACTATATATTTTTTTAACAGTATATAGTACATACACATGAAATATAGTACAATACTATAATTTATAGTACGGTTGGTAAGCCTAGATAGCACAGCAGTCTTCCAATAGTGTGGGAATATACCAGCAGACAGTATGTTGTTGTAAAGATCACAAAGGCGTATTTTTATACTAACTGCAGCATTTTTAATCATGGCATAAGTTATTTTATCACGTGCTGGAGTCGATCCTTTTAAAGTTTTCATTACATCATTTATTTCAGGCAATCTTATTTTTTGGGTCATCACTTGAAGATTTTTAATATTAAAATTATATTTCGTAGCTATGACCTCAGGATCAAAAGCTGCATCTGAGCTAAGGGAGGACCAAAAACGTGCAAATTCCTCAGCAATGTCCAAGGGATGTGCTAAGCTGTTATCATCTACATATATGTTTGGAAAACTTTGAATACGATTTTCCCTTAATTTATTGACTTTGCCCCAAAGAACTCGAATATCCATTGCAGGATTAAGGGAGTTAAGAAAGTGTTCCCATGTTTTCTTTTAGCGATTTTACATTCCATTTTAATTTTTGCACATAATCTTTTATAATCAATTACCTTATCATTATTACGAATCCTTTTAAAAGCTTTCCATGCCTTATGCCTCAGAAAAATTAATTTTGGAATATCCGGGGTTATTTCTATCTTTAGGTTTTCGGCTAAGGGGGATGGACTCATTCGCTGCTTTTCTCAAAATGCGTTTTAACTGTGCTGCCTCTTTGTTAATGTTAGACGATCTTTCAAACTGCTTTTCAACTATAGCTGCACTTCTTTCAAAAAGGGACCACTCAGCTTTCCTATCCATAAAACGTGGTGAAAATTTTGTATTAACAATTTCGATATTATTCGTTAACTTAATAGGAAAGTGATCTGCAACCTCTGGAATTGGCAGACAAGTCCAGGTCAAGCTAGGAGCTAAATCAATGGATGACATAGATACATCCACAGCGGTTAGAGTATTTCTTGTGTTAAGTAGGGTGGGTGATCCATCATTCAATACTACCAAATTGTTATTATTGGCAAATTCTTCAAAAATTCTACCAATTGGGGAAATTGAAGATGAACCCCATAATGTATTCTGAGAGTTATGTTTCCAAGCAATATATTATGAGCACTTTCGTTAATATATATTTTTTGTACAATTGATGCAGTTACATTAACATTATTTTTTTTATAAATATTTGTTATATGAAGTTCGTCATTGCCTTTAATTATTATTGTTTGGAAGAGTAAGTTACCTGTAGATGTTATATGCCTTGTAACATTCAAATTTGTTTTCACCAGAACTGCTATACCCGATTTTGCATAGTCATAATTAATGTTGTTGTGATGAAATACTTGGTAACCGGGTAAATGTAACAAATGCAGAGTTCTTTCTATAATATGCGTCTCTTGAAGTGCTATGACGTTTGGTTTATGCCTTGCAACCAAAACTTCCAGAGCATACTTGTTGTTTATGAAGCCTTGTACATTCCACTGAAGAATTGTGATGTTTAGGTCCAAAATCATAAAAGTTTATTTTTCGTTTTTGCCCTTTAACGGCTTTTTTGTGTGCTTTTTAATGTTTTTGGAGTAATTAAAACATTAAGAAGCGGAAAATTATTGTACATTTGAGTACATGGTGAATCATCATTATATGTATTTTCACCTGAATTTCGTCGTGGCGTGTTAGGTCCTAAACCATCAATTGTATCTTGAAGGATCATTTCATCAGTTATGTCTTTATTTGAATTTGAAAGAAAGTAATCATTTAAGGATGAGTCAGAACTGCTGCATTTTTTAACACTGAAAACATCATCTTCTGAAATATGATTACTACTGTTATTTACCTTAGCTGCTGCATTTGTATTTTGTATATTATTTGGGTTTTTATTAAGAGAGATTTTATTAGAAAGAGATTTTTGTATGCTTTGTAGGTATTCTTCACAATCTGTTGCTTGAGGTGTAAAGTTTGTGTTGTTATCACTTATTTGAGATATGATGGTTGTTGAAAAAGAGTTGTGCGATGCTTCTTTTGCGTTAACCGCAGGTTTATCATGGTTATCTCTTTGATTGGTTTTGCTGAGTGTAGTAGATTTTGTTACTGTAGAATTTTGCTTAGTTGTAGTTTTATTATTTGCAATTTGTGCGTATGTAGGATTTTTCCTGCCGTTTCTATAAACAGGTTGAAGCATATGTAAAGTGGGGTTATCATTAAAAACTTTCCATGCTTCCCGTGTGGTACATTTTTTAGATATTCTTATGTAATTAACCGACTTATGCTTCCAGAAAGTTGGGCATGCCATAAGAGGCATGGGTTTCTACCTGACAGTTGATACAGTATCTACGAGTGCATACTTCATGTTTTTCCGTGGAACCACATTCTCGACATTGTTCAACGCTTTTGCACCACTTTTTCGTGTGACCTAGTCTCTGGCAGTTTAAACACTTCATGGGGTTAGGGATATATTCATCAACTGGGACCCTTTCCCAGCCGAGTTTTAAAAATTCAGGACGGATGAAAAGGTTAAAAGTGATTATTGCTGCAACTGTAGCCACAATTTCACCGTTTTCTTTTTTGTTTATTTTACGTACCTCAAAAACTTTTTGATCCTTTAAACATTCCAGTAATTCTTCTTCAGATATTTTCATTATTTTTCTTGAGTAAATACGGCCTTGGGTATTATTTAGCGTTTTATGTAGGGATATTCTAACAGGAATACAGTCGATATATTTGGCCTTAAGGAACTTTTATGCAGTTTTGACATCAGGAATTTTAATTAAAAGATCACCACTTTTCATCTTTTTTACCTCTAGACGGTCACGCGAAATATGGTTAAGTCCTCTTTCCACTTGAAAAACGTTCTGAGAGGCAAGCGGTAGCACTTGTTCATTTTCGTTTAAAGAAATAGCCGATGCAACTAAATAACGTGGTAGATTTTCTTGGTGCGATGTTAATTCCGGCAGAGGAACGAAATCCTCAGCTCGTGGTCCTTTATTTTTGTTAGGTCTATTTTTTCCGGACGAGTAGTCAAGATCCCGAAACCGGTTACAGTCCAGGGGACGAACCCCGGTCATGACACACACACACGTAAAAACTTATAAATTCCAAATCAATATATTCGATATTCCAATATCAAACAACAAATTAGGAAAAAATTAAAACAAGAAAATGTTCTTTATTTTAAAAAGAAACAATTACGTTAATTGACAACAAAAAGAAAATCAACTGACAATAATGACACGTCTTTACACGGCAACTGCCTGAACGAGAATGAAAGTTCTAGAATATATTTTCCTATTAAATTCTTTGAAGATATTTAGGTTCTTAGGCTTTGTTTTCTATATTTTAAGTGAATAGAACTGCTGTTGTTGTATCTTTCGGTGAAAACTGTCGTCACTGGCAGTTTATTTGGTATGTTTTGCGAGCGCCTTCGATGTGAGAAGATCATATTCAAGCCACTATTTCGTCAGTAGTTACGAAAACAGTAAAATATTTACTGGCGTAACAAATCTTATTAACTTAATATGAAATAGAACTTAAAATAGTGCATATTGTGTTTTTAAAACATTTCATCATCTTAATGTATATCGTGTCCAATAGTTGATATATACTACGCTTATACGCACCCTATTTGCAAATAAAAATTATTTTTAATTATTTAACTCACTGTTGCATACAAGAATATATTCTTCTTAGTGGTACCGAATTCAAAATTTACATTTAACTGGTTAATTTTGTACAGAAAACATTTAAGCTTTTTATTATTAAACACGACAAAATATTTTTTGCTCAAGCGTTTATGCTAAAAAATTTGTGCAAAGGCGTTTTATCTAAAAAAAAATAATCTTTCCCCAAAAATTTAATTTAATTTTTTTAAAGGCCTTAGGCAAAAACAACCTCACGGTTGCGTATGCGGTTGTTTTTTTATATGAAGTTTTGACAATAAAAAACGTTCAACGAATCCGCATGAAATTAGAATCTATTTTAATTTGAGTGCGTTTTCTCTCAAGCTCTCAATTTTTAATTTTTTCTCTTTCAGCATGTTGCCACAGTTTTATAGTTTTTCTAACAAAAAATACTATTTGTTAATATTTTTTGTGAATGACTAGGAAAAAAGAAGAAAAAGAAAATGTAAAAAGTCATTGAAAAACAAGAATAATTTTAAAATTTTTTCAATTTATTGATTGTTTAAATTTTACAAAAATTTTTTTTATATATATTTTAATAAAAATGAATAAAAAATTAGTAAACAAAAATTAAAAACTGACAATAAAATCCGCATCCGTCGCCGTAATTCATTTTATTTGTTTTTTCTCTGACATGCGGAATCCGTCGGCGCAATTGTAAGGTTGTATTTCTACTCTTAAACAAAAAAAATGTGGCGACATTTTCCACTTTTTTTGACCAAAGTGTAGCTAATCAGAAATGGTTTTTATTAGTAAATTATTTGCAAATAAAAATTTAATTCTCCGCTCATGCGGCACAATTTTCTATTCAAAATCCTAAATTAATTTGAAAAAAAATTCTTGAGGGTTTTATTAAAAGGGCAGATGAATTCAGGAATATATACGGAACTTACAATTTTAAATAGTAAAAAAACAACCACCTGCAGGAATACAAACGAAAGTTGAAACAAGTAAGAGTGCTCTATTCGGCTACGCCGAATGTTATACACCCTTCACCATCTATGTAAATCTAGTTAAGTGAAGTAACTCCAATCAAAAAAGCAAGTATTGCGGTGAGAGAGATTTAAAATAAATAAAAATGACATCGGCTCTTAATGGGTTAAGCATTTTTTTTAATAAGTATATCCTTAAGAATCTCCTTACAAGCTTTAAAATGATACCCATATTGATATTTTAAAAAATTTGAAAATATCAGAGCCACGTAACTCGGAAAATATGGGCAAGCACCAATTTTTTCACTTGATGTTTTTTTCCTTATTTTGTAATTCTCTATCGCCCCATATATTTATTTTTTTGATTTATATTTTCATATGACTTGAAAAATTTAAAAGTAGGCGTAGTGTTTTGCCTGCTGCCTCGAAGGACATGGACTGATCATGTTGATTTTCAGTAGCACCTCTTCTGACTATATCTAATGGAATGCCTCGGCAAATTTGATTTCAACACTAACACGGACGGACAGACAGACATCGCTCAATCGACTTCGCTATGTTTAAGAAGTCAGAATATATATAATTTATGGGGTCGGAAATGGACATTGTAAAAATTACACACGAAATGACAAACATATATATACTATTTTCCACTTTTTGTAGTAAAGGGTATAAAAACGATGCGGTAAATTAGAGACAGGCTTGGTGTTTTGCTCGTTGCCTCGAAGGACATAGAGCGATCTAGCTGATTTGTAACTACCATTAATGCTACACTACAGGTAGAAAAGGATATATGTACGTTTTTCGTCCCGTTTGTAATTTCTACAATATCCGTTTCCGACCCCATAAAGTTATATTCTGAGTTCTTATGCATAGCGAAGTCGATTGAGCGATGTCCGATTGTCCGTCCGTGTTCATTTGGAAATCAACTTTGTTATGACATAAGATGAGCTAGAAAAAATTAAAATACGCTAATCGATTAGATATAGTTCTGAAAATTTTGCTATTGAAAATCGGCAAGATCAGTCTATATCCTTCGACGCAGCGGGCAAAACACCAAGCCTGGTTAAGTTTCACCTCAAGTTTTAATGAAATTATTTTATTACTTAATAAAATTGGGAAAAAAATAAATAAATGGTTTTATAAAAATAAATTTTTATTAACAGGCATTTGAAAAGAATCATTGCACAAAACAACCAAACCTTAACCCTTTTGTTGATGGATCTGTATTAAAAAATAAAAACAATTAATCAATTTAATTGGTATACTTCATGTTTCAAATCTAAGGTCACCTAACATACCAGTTAGAAGTTGCTATTACTTGCAGACAAATATTTATATATTTTACACATCGTCTTATTTTTCTTGAAAATGTTAAAACATAAATATTTCACCAAAATGTTGTAATAAAGTGCTATTTAAAAATAATGCTATACTGTACTTAAAGGGGTTTATATAGTACACAAAGTCAAGAAGTGAGGTTTATTATTTGTAATGCTTTGAAACCAATTAATCATTTAAAATAATTTTCAATGAAACCTTTTTATTAAAAACCATTAACGTTAGTGATAATAATGGAAATGCTAAAAAGTCATTAGCATTATTTTTAATGAGATGCCAATGAAATTGTAAATAATTTAATTAATTAGTTGTTGTAAATTAATTAATTACTTTCATCTATGAAAAATATATTTTAATTTTTTTATCAATCATATATTTGTTAAATAATAATATATATCTTTTAGATTCGTTCCATGTATGTTGTATGTAAACGAAAACGCGTACCATTTTTAACATATTCAGAAACCATGAGAATAGCTTTTCAAGAAGGGCCGCCATATTTACAAGTTTTAGCGCCAATCGCAGCGTAAGTATTACTATTTTTATATATTGGACTAACATTTAAATCATAAAGTTCCTAATTCCTATTAATGAAAAAAGAATAACTAAAGAGGTTTCACTTAGTTAAGACTTACACTATGCAATTTTTTGAGGCAAATTTTTCTCAATTTTTTATTTAAGTTACAGCGTTATGCGTTATCTAAAAGTAAACATTAGCAACAGGAACATCACTCAAAACTCAAGCAATACCATATCGCATACTCCTCATGCTTCTTAAACAAACAAAAAATTCATGTTAGTTTTATGAAAAATTGCATGCTGTAAATGCCGTATTAGTGAGTTCCAGCCTTGAAAATTTAAAAATTTCGTGAAAAATGATATCAAAAACTAACAGATCTCTATCTTCCTCTCTACAAAGTAATGTAAAAAACGTCCAAAGCATTTGTTTCTATAACCGGCAGTTAGTATCGGATGCAATTTTATATTTTTTTCTTAATCACAAACATTTTTAAAAAAGTGTCCTTTCATAATAAACTTAAAATTTAAAATATACCTGAATATAACCAGGATTAAAATTATTTATTTGGTTATACATATGTTAATATTGATATTTACAAAAAACCCTGATTTTACCGTGTATTTTTTATTTTTGATGTATCCCTTCGGGGGACTTATTTTTTTAAGGCATAGTTAGTTAAAGATACATTTAAGTTAGCAGGTACCTTTCACAAATTACAATTTTAGAAACGAGTTAATAATTGCTAATTGCTTTTCATTTTATTTTGCAGTTCCTTTACCAACGTTTTTTTGGCTTTTTTACAATTTGGTATTTGTTGTGTTTATGTAGTTTTCATCGCTGAGACTAATAAACAAATTATTGATCAATATTTTATGGTCTGGAGTAAAAGAATTCATATAATTTTGTTGCTGGTACCATTATTTTTGGTCTTTTCAATCAGAACTTTAGCCATTTTGGGATATTTTAGCACTTTAGCCAATGTGCTCGTTCTTGTGGGTATGATATTATTAAGGAAATTTATTTACAGTTAATCTATTATTTTTTTTGATTTAAAGGCTTTTCATTCATTTTATATTTTATTTTTACGGATTTACCTAGTTTATCGGATCGTAAAGCAATCGTGGAAATATCACATTGGCCAATCCTCTTCGGAATTGTTTTGTTTTCCCTTATTTCTTTGGGTGTTGTAAGTAAAATAATTTGATTCTTTGTTCATTATTTCTTACTTTTGGGATATGTAAATTCTTAGATATTCGCGTAGCACCATCCTATTGTGCAGTAAATAAAGGAATATTTTCGATGTTCCTAGACGGCTATAAAACCTATAGAAAATGTTTAATCGAACTTAAGGTTTGAGTTTCGGATATTAACCTTGCGATTAGAGAAAATTTTAATAGAAAATAAATACCTTTTCAGATGGATTTGTTTAATGCTTCTTTAAAAATATAGACAGGTTTTTGACTGTAAAATTGATAAAAATTATAAGGTGAGGAACTTCAAACGACAAAAGTTTTGCTTTAAAAATTCGGATATTTCATGAGCTGTACAAGATCATTTATATGTGTGACGTAACCTTTTTTAATATAAAAATCTGCAGAAATAACAGTTTTTTTCATTAGTTCAAAATATGACTAGAACCTTTTATATCTCTGAAATTTCAACTTAAATGTTGTTGTTTTTGTTAAAGAAGTGGAATTGTGTGTGTTAGTTTTTACCGCCACTACAAACAAGTGTGATGTGTGTGAAGGGTATAAGAAGAAAAATTAACTTACACAAGTTGAGCATCAGAGTATAAATCCAGCAGCGACTGCAATAGATAGATAAAAATTATTACTGTGAAAGCGCTGTAGATGTGTAATAAATAGAAACGAGCGAATGAGCGAATAAATACAACCGTACAGTTCCCTTAGCATTAGAGGCATAAGTAAACAACTATTTAATGACACTTTTCTTATTTTACTACATATGACGTTATAAGCAGTGATTTTTTCATATTATAAATTCAGCTCACCTTATTATCTGGAAGCAATTTCTAAAATTAGACAATTTAAAATCTGCTCGAACTGTTCAACAAAGATAACAAGCTAAATTAGCTTGAAATTGTTGACATCACTTTCTAACGAAAGAACCAACAATAATTGGCCAATACCAATCAATGAAAAGAAACCCGTTTACTGTATCTTGTGAGAGTTGAAATATTTTTTGGCATTTAATTTAATTGCATTTTAAAGTAATTGCATTGTTAATTTTCTTCAGAGTGGAAAAAATTTATGCAGGCTGCAAAAAACACCAGACAACCATAGCAAAGTGTTAGCCCACCTTATCGCACTAACGATGCTATGTTACAGTAAACAAAATGTGGCCACATATGAAAAAAAGCTTGACCTTTACATGGTCATTTCAGTAAAACAATAACGTAAAACAAACTTTCATGATTGGTCTCGGGGTAATGGAGTATCTCTGTTAGGCTGATCATTCCAGTTTCTGGACCCAAATAAAACTTTTAGCAAGAGTTAAAATAACGACTACGGAAGTAATAATGAATATATGCGATTGGGCTGACTTTTATGGCATGGTGCTAGCCCACTTTATCGCACTATCGAAGCTCCAGTAAACAAAATGTGTCCACATGCGAAAGAAAACATATCCTCTGCATTGTTATTTCAATAGAAAAATAACGTAAAACAAACTTCCATTATTGGTTTCGGGGTAATGGAATAGCTCTGTTAGGCCGGTCGTTCTAGTTCCCGGACCCAAATAAACACTTTTAGAAGGAGTTAAAACAACAGCTACAGAAGTAATAATTATAAAATAACGACCCACTTTAAATTTTCTTTTCGTCAACTTTAACTGGATTTCCCGGAATAAATAGATTTCTAATAATTATTTATTTTCTTTATCCTGTTTTGTTTCATCTCTGTTTCGTTTTTTTACTTTCTTATTTCAGATTTTAAGCATTGAGGAGAATATGAAAACACCGAAATCCTATCTAACACCATGTGGCGTAATGAATTCCTCAATGTTCATAATTACAGTTCTGTATATTACTGTGGGTTTCTGTGGCTATTGGAGATATGGTGAAGACGTCAAAGGCAGCATAACATTAAATATACCACAAGATGAAGTGTAAGTATAATCTTTACATGTAATAAAACTGTAATTGGGTCATTTCTGTACATGAAATATTTTTTCTATGGTATTCAAATATTGAATTCAAAACACCTGTTTTTGGAATTTTGGTCTGTCTGTCTATGTTTACATCATGGTTTTACATGGCGACTGGTTATAAAGATATATGTTTTATATACTGTTACATAGGGGCTTGTGTTTTGCCAATTTTAAGAAAGAGAGATTTCTATACGAAAAAATCCATAGACCGCCTTTTAGTAAAATGGGTTTTCTGCGAGTTATCTTCCCTGTGAAAGATCTACAGTTTTTCTTGTTCTGTTTGCCAATTACGCTGGGTGTTCAATTCGGCTTGAACTTTAAGCCCCATCCCTTGACATAGAACAAAGGCCTCAGGCGAATAAATGCTGTCAACTTAGGGTACTGACACAAAGCTGTGGCGCCAGCTTTAGCATTGCTGTACTCCTCTTGAACTTACAGTTTGAAATCTTGGTTGCAGGTCTGTAGTATAATTTTAGCACGTACTTTCCAATACCAAGGCCGTAAGATGTGCTCTTGCTTCGAATCTATTTTGTCAAAATGTGATCCTATATTGATGACTGCATGGTAGTAATAGTTTCGCTACTGCTTCTTGACGACCTTGGCATAAATTGATGGCTGTTTACCTTTATTATTCTCTGACCACCTCTTCCATATTAATTCTGCTTTTTCTACTTAATTTTACTGTCTAGCCATTCATTTAAGTAACTGGTCCAATGGAAGGACTATGCACGAAAGGATGCTTACAAGAGCCTCTCTTAAGAAGAATCGTACTTAGTTTCGCCATGCTGCTGGATGACCGGGAGCACTTTATCTTTTTAGGCATTTTCGATTTGTTATGTTCTTTCGGAGATCGAATTCGAAGATCTTCCACTTTGTGTTATTCAACCTTTTTTTCATGCTTTATGGCCTAAAGAAACGTTTTCCATCTTCGTATTTTACGATGGTGATGTTATTCTCCTTTGCGGAGTCCGAAGTAGCATCCAACCCTTTATTCAAAAATAGAGGTCGCTTAGATTTTCCCTAAGTGTCGCCGCGTTATTCTCCACTTTAAGGATGCTTCTGCTGTATTTGAATTGGCAGTTTTTGAAATGGTGGGGGATAAAGCAATCACCTCCGTAGAAGCAAAGACTCGGGAAAAGATACACACGCTTCGCGCTAATACTGAACTTATAACTATCTGCACTGGAACTTTTATTCCTTCTTGATTTCCTTTCATATTACTACTCAGTTTTAAGCCGTAAGGATTTCTAGATTCCCAAACGGTGGTCCTTTATCCCCTTTATATTACTTGGGGACATTCGGCCTAGAAATCTGGCAGACCGCAAGCAAATTATCAATTTTTTAGAAACGTACAAAAAATTCTAATTTCCGGCAGAAAGTTTAATTTTCTTCTAATAAAAATTAATTGCTTTCTATTATTATATTGGTTTTTAATTTAGTCCGACTTTATACCTTCGCTATCGAAAAAAGCTTAACACTTACATTTTTCTAATATCCAAGCGATATTATTATTAATAAATAAATTATTTCAGTTGTAAAATTTAAAATTATATTTCCATTCTTTCAGCTTGTCACAAATTGTGAAATTTATTTTTGGACTTACAATACTGCTTACGTATTCTCTTCAAGGCTACGTTACGATCGATATCGTATGGGTTAAGTATTTATCAAACAAAGTAGAGGATACATCAAAGCATACGAAATATGAAATGTACACGCGAGCGGCATTTGTTGTTTTATCAGGTAAAATTTAATGTACACAAAAATATTTTTAAGTTAAACACACATTTAAAGGATTTTGTGGCATGTATGGGCCAGCCTTAATTTTTTAATTTAAACTTGTTGTTGTTTGTTGTAGAAAGTTTAAAGAGTGTGCCTTTTACGCTTCAAAAGATTAGCCGTGATCGGGCAGGTCCTCTAAAGAAATATATCATTATATTACGCTTCACAACAGCTGGAAAGGGTATACATATAGTTATATTATAAGTTAGTGATTCTCACTATAATTTCTACAGTATTCATTTCCCGAACCATAAATTCTTATTCTTAATGTCGCAGAAAAAAACACCTTTACACTATTGACAGGCATGTTCTGAATTCCACACGAAATTTTTACTTCAATTTTTTCAAAGCATTGTTGCTGTAAAATTATGTTAAAAAAAACAATGCGTTGAAAAACACAAAAGTGATAACTTTGTGTGGAATTCAAAACACCCTGTGAGCAAAGACTATAAATATACTAAGATGTTTCACTGCCATACATATGATACATTCTACATCCAGTGCATATTTTGTCGATGGACGTACGTGGCAGTAGCACACTTTAAGAGTAAAATCACAAAGAGAGGTTATTATTCTCAGCAAACTTGTTACTCTCATCTCACATTAATTCATTTGTATATACGTGCATACGAGTGTGTATATATTTATATTGTAAAATATCCAACGTAAACCAATGTTACCGATTGTGTATTTGTATGGTAACAATATGTGTTTTGTTGGTGTATAAAAGAAATAACATCGATTTACACCGAATATTAAATTCATTTATTATCAATATGAAAATTTATTATTCGATTTTAATTTACTTTTCTTTTTTAGTTACTGAATGTTTGCTGTGTTTTTGTATACTGTCTTTTTCTCTAATTGATTCAATAGAATTCTTATTTAATCAATTTGGCTTTTGATATAACACTTTCAAGTTTTCTATACAAAATTTGGGTAAAATCCACTAACGAGCTAAAATAGCAGTAGTGGAATGGCCATATAAATATACTTTCTACGCAGTAATACATTTCAATTTCTACTTTTAAATAAAAAATGTTTCATGAGAATATAATGATATATTTATATTTGAAGCAATCAAGCACGAATAAAGGAAATTAAATTCATTTATTATCTAAATTAAATTAGTATATACATATAAATTATCGTGGCGTGTTGTGATATTTTATTTGTTGTCTTATTTTTATTTTTCATCATCTTTAAAATGTATAGAAGAGCCGAAAAAAAGTCAGCCTTATACAGTATATGAAGAAAAATAAAATCAGGTAGCAAATTACGACACTCGATATCGATCGAAATTTCATAATTTGCCCCCAGTGTTGATAATTGTTGTTTTTGCTTAAACTTAGATATTTGTCTTTACTTTATTGTTTGAACAAAAAACTTTAGTTTATTTAAAATGTTTGTGAGAAGTTTTTTAATAATTTAATTTTAATAATTTGTTCGTTATAATTAGAACAATATTTTTAAAGATTAAAATTAATTTTTTTTGTACGAAATTTTAGGTAAAATTATTTCTTAATGGCTTTTCAAATGAAAATAGAAAGTTCTTGGTGTAAAACATGAAAAATTGTGAAAAATGCGATATTTCAACGATATTCTTGCTATTAATGCAGAATAATAGATATAATTAAACCTTCACAAATTCTGACATATCCATCGGAAATGTATATCCGTTCTAAAAACTATAAAAACACGCATAAAGGTCTTATAAATACTATTTTGTAAAAACAGCAGCTAAAAACACAAAAAATATATTACGAAGCAATGTGCATAGTGTACTAAAATTATTATTATTATTTGCTTATACTTATGTTGCTAAAGGTACGTTTAGACTATGCTAATATTTGTCCAAACACAACAAATAATGGTTTGGGCTAATAGTAGGTATTGTGACTAATATTTGGGCATGCGTTTAGATTGCACTAATATTTGTTTGAATTTTATTTGCACAAACAACAGAAGATTTTGTGTCAGCCATGTTTGGTACAAATATTTGTATACCCTTTTACACTGCACAAATAATTTTATTTGTCCGGTGTGTATGAACAAACATCTGTTAAATAATGTTGTTGTTATGTTTATGAAATCCATCTGCTAAATAGTATCAAATTGTGTTTGTGAAGCAACGTGAAAAAATAAAATGTTTAGTGACAGTGATATTGAAGATTTATTATTACTTTCAAAAACCTAGCAAAAAGAAAAAAAAAGATCCAGAAGAATGTGGGTTCGAGCGTGGGTGCAGCGTCGTAAAATGGAAGGATGTTGCAAAAAACTTCTGAAGGAACTAAGTTTTGAAGAACCTTCGCTGCATAAAAACTTCGTTCGCATGGGTTTAAATGACTTCTATTACTTGATACCTTCGCTTTCAGATAAAATATCTAAATTTGTTGTAATTGGTTGCTGCTGGCTAACCTCGGCACGTCCAACAAAAGCCATGGAGTCGAAATATTTACACTTTGATGCATTGTTTGCACCTTGTCCAGATTTGT
The DNA here is from genome assembly GCA_916610165.2 of Gymnosoma rotundatum. Taxonomy (NCBI): domain Eukaryota; kingdom Metazoa; phylum Arthropoda; class Insecta; order Diptera; family Tachinidae; genus Gymnosoma; species Gymnosoma rotundatum. Next base: position 52,792,899 of record OU744338.1, read on the forward strand.
TTTTTTTTTTTTTTTTGTTGATGTAGCCCCGATACTGAATCTTCAAATTCGACCATTTTGTGAAAACTTCCTCCGCTGTAACATTAAGCATATCGCCAATTTCAGTCCATGCGCTATCCCGCATGGGTTTTTAATGGTAGTCAGCACTTGATGCATTCCAAATGCAAGGATGGAATTCCCTTCGCCGATCAATTTAAATATATTTTCTTCAATCCAATCGTGCGTCGTCCTCTTCCTTTTGATTTTTTTGGCAGATGGTGGCGATTAATAATTGATGTTGTCCATTTTCTTTCAGAAAAATATGCTTTATCATAAAGAATTACAAAAATGCGCTTTTTAGTTACTAATCTGTTAAACGATTTGACCAATATTGCCATTTCAATTTATTTCATTTTTTATATGTTAAGCTCTCTCAAAAATAACTGTTGGCAGCCCACGTTTCTACAATTATTTGTCGCTATTTGTTTCGCCAAAAATATTGCGAGAACAAACAAAATATCGAGCCAAATATTTGTAACGACGTGCTGACAAAGTGTTTATATTATGCAAAGCTTTATTCACAAACAAAGGTTTTTTTAGCCAACAAACAGTCGAAAAATATTTGGTGGCTAACAAATTCAAGTGTTTACACTAGGACAAACAAAATTTTTATGATTTTGCACAAATATTAGCACAGTCTAAACGCACCTTAAGAAAGCATTGCTCATGGGAAACACATGAGTGCAAAGTAACAAGTACTGGGAAAGTCTAAATTTTAAAGCGCCAGTAATTTATTTTGTGTGGAAATTTTAATTTATAAATTTAGCTATCAAATTCATATTGAGGTTTATATATAGTGAACCTGTGCAGGTTAAATAAACTTAAAATTTAATAATAAATATACATAAATAAGCGCCTTATTTTATTACCATTGTTTGAAATTACTTAAAAAACATATTAAGTATCCACAAGAATAAATGCTAAAAAAAAATTACTACGTTATTTAGGGTATGAATTGTTCGGTGTGATTATGGATATTTTTGAAAATACAGAAATAAAAATATATATTTACCCTACAATAACAAGAGCAGTCATATAGTTTCGTTTTTAAGCTTATTATACAAACAATTTTTAACTAAGTAGGAAATATAGAATTCAGAAATAAAATTTTATGAAGCACATTCTTCTTTATACATATGTAGATATGAAAGTATGTATGTACGTTTCTATATGTTAAATGTGTGTTTTTGTCTCTCAATACTTTCCTTTAACAAAACATTTTTTATGAACATCATTTTTAAACGCATGTGTGTATTGATTATATATATATATTATATTATTATTATATAATCGTATATATAATGATATAAAGTATTATATTCCCTGTATAACTGCAGGCTGGAATTTAAACGTATTGTCGATGTATTAGGCATAAAAACAGCTTGAAGCGATGAAGCCAATTTTCACTTTAATAACTTGATTCATCATCGAAATGCATAACTAGAGAAAAAGAAGAAAAGAGGTCTATAACCATTAAACGGGGAGAGAAATTATGTCATGTGTTAGAAATTCCGTAAGAAAAAAGGTTCTGGGGTGCTAACTTTTTTCTAAGAGTGGCTTAGATCCCCCAGACATACCACTATATAAATAATTACACAAAGTGTCAGCCAGACATTGTAGATATTGTATTAGTAGCTTTTTTTATTTTCTCCTTTTGTTGACAGATAAATACACATGAATACATTTTAAAAAATCTTAAATTAATATATAATTTTAAAAGTATTCTCTTTTCCTTTCAGTTATCACCGCTTTAGTTTTTCCTGATATAGGACTATTTATCTCTATTGTTGGTGCTTTTTGTTTGTCGATTTTGGGAATAATTTGCCCTGCAGTATTACAACTTTTAGTACAATACGACACTGGTTATGGACCACTTAAGATACGTTTGTATATTAATATATTTCTGATAATATTTGGTATCTTTGGTGGTGTGATCGGAACGTATGTCGCTGTCAGTGACCTCATTAAAGCTGTGTATTAATTCAATAACTAATTCTTTTTATGTCTTTATCAATAAAATCTAAATATTTAACAACAAGGTCAATATTTTATTTGTATTTTTATAAAACTTGTTGCAAGAAATAAAAAAAAGTATTTATTACTACTCGAAGTGCTTTTTGATAAACTTAATCTTTATTTATTTGTGAATAACAATAAATAAATCAAATGATACTTTGAATTGTCTTCAAACTGTTGACTATGACAGTGATCATAATGCAGTAAGAATTGAAATTTAAAAAATAGATAAAGACCATCCATAAACTCTGTTGTAAGAATCAGCTGATTTAAAACTTAACTATAAAAAAGCAAATTGGAATAAATTCAAATACAACATTAGAAACAAATTAAACAGTGTTGATACAATACCTTACGACAGAAACCTCTCAAACTCAGAAATTGATTTTCATTTACTCATCTTAACAAAATAACATTAAATTCAATAGTAAAATCCATCCCAAAATTCGACAACGGCAATTAGACTAATAAATTCCTTAACAATATCTTAAAATTATAAAAAAGTTATATTCAGAAAAAAGCAAAATACTAACCATAATTAAAAAACACAACAGGTTAGAAATAACATCATCCCAAATTAATAAAAACTTACTTATAGCAAAATTCTAAATTATTAGAAAATTAATAAATGATAATTTTAGTATAGCGGTGAATAAACATCTTCAGGAAAAGCTGGAGAATATCAATCTCGGCAATAAATCTGAAAGGTTCAAATTGACGCTATCAAAGTATTTATCAGTGACGAAAGTGTAACTAGGAATTCTGGAATAAATATAGATTCTTTGGAGAAAGACAATAATGGTACACATTATTTGATTTATGATGACGTCCAAAAACTGGACGTAATCGGAACGTACTTTGAAACAGTTAATGTTTTAAAGAGATTGATAGTCAGAATATACTTCATAATAAAAATCAATGTTAATAAATGTGAAAGGATACTTTTTCGATCCCCTGTGAGTAAATGCAACAAATCATTTAATTTTATTTTTCAAATATCTAGGCATTAATCTAGATAAATTCTTATATTTTAATGAACACATTAAAATTCAAATTAGAAAAGCTCGTAACGCCTCCTTTATCTTTTCTAAATATATAAAAAAAAAAATCAAGATAATCGTGTATCAGCCCTTACTAAGATCAATCATAACGTATGGTTGCCAAATCTGGTTTAATCTTTGACCATCTTACATGGAAAAACTAAGATAATTCGAAAGAAAATGTTGCTTGCTGTCGAAACAAAACACATTCGAAACACAATTGCCCTATTCACAAGCCCCCTAGTACGTGATAAGTGCTAACAAAATACAACGGTGCTAGCTGTGTTGTTGGTAATTTTCATGCAAACATGCGATACAACACTTAGTACTTTTTTTCATATGTTTTTCAAACGTTGTATTTGTTTAAATGTTTTATGTTTAAATGAATTATTATTTTTGTGTTCATGTGTGAATTATATTAAATTAAATTGAATTAAAAGATATTTTTATTAGTTTTATTTATTTAATTTATTGATTTGACTGATTTATTAGAAAGTGGAATAAGTCATTTCTGTTGTATATAGTAGAAGTGGGTATATTGGAAACATATGTTAAGGTTTGTTCTCTGCCAATATAAAAACTGTTCTTTAAGATTGAATATTGCTTTAATGACTCGATTTCTAATATTTTGTATAGTACGGCCATCACCTATACCAAAAAGAGATGGTACCTTACGAACACAAGCACTATTTCCTTAAGATCCCAAGCAGTAAAGTACAATTTTAAGCTGCAAGTCAATGCGTAGTTGGAGCCTTTCGCCAATTGTGTGAAAAACATCGTCATTTTTTATAAGGTTGAATATATAGGCAAATTCCTCTGGCCGTAGTCGTATCATATGAAGAAATCTGTTTTTATCAAAATATCTTAAAACCCGATTATGCCATAATGATGATTTTGGTAGCCCTAAATGTATAATTCTGCGACTGGAGAGCAAGTACATTAGGTTCATCCTAAAAATGTATTAAATTTCATATTCACACAAAAAATTTATTAATTTACTTTTTTCTGTTTTCTCCCCCATTTGGCTTATAAATAACAAATAATGAATAGCACTTTTCTTCTTCTTATTTACTTTTTGACGTATGAAGTACAATGTACAATGGCACACTGATACAATGGTTGTTCACAAAGAAGTAAACAAAAGGTAGTATGCAATACTACCTACACCTTAGCAGAGCTTGTGAATACGGCAAATGTAAAAGCTATACAAATTCAAATGGTTTTCTGTACCAATCGAAACACAAATTAACTTACCTGGATTCAGTACCTTTGTTATTTGATCACAAAAATAAGTTTTTTTAATTTTTGGAATTTCAGGAGTTACTTGCAGCTAGTTGGTTGCTAGTTTTTAAAAAATTTTAAATTTAAAAAAGTAAATCTATATGAATGTAAACACCCGTAAAATACCAATTTACTACTCCACACAATTTCTGCCTTGACAGGGTCCACTCTCGTCGTTTATATTTATTTAAAGATTTTCGTTTGTAAAGGGTGCTTAGAATCACCTAAGTAAATTGAATGAGATTATAAAGAAGTTATAAGCTGTAGATCCAAATAAGGCATTGTAGTATATACAAAAAATCACAAGAAATCAGTTTTATCGGCTTTGCACAAGTTAGTATTGGGATGATCTGCTAATAAAATTTGTTACTAAAATTTTGCCCTTGGCTGTCTTTGATTTAATGCTTGCTACAAACATACGTACCTATATCTATATACCATCACTCTTATTTTCATAAAAGCACATAGCAACAGCCAGCATTAACTTTTGTTAGAACTCTCTATAATTTATATAATTGTTGTTACATAGCTACGGACAATTATCAAAGCGAATTAGATGATACAAGCGTAACAACGATACAGCAACAACGCATGGGCATGCAGTTTGCTTTGCGGTTGTGCTTTGGCTTAAGTTAAGAAATTATTACAGCAATTGTAAAGTAGATATGAAGCGAGTAAGATCGTCATAGAAAAGTATATCAAATAAATCAATATTAAATAAAATAAAATAATATTAAATAAAATATTTAACTTACATTTGGTGCAACAACAGGGATAAATAATATTGAAGTCATCGCAAAACTTCCAAGAATTTTTAAACTATAGTCTCATATGTGAATTGTATTGCTAAATCGTTATTAAAAAAATTTAAAAGGTGTCCGAATGTAACGTCATTTTCACAGGCCTTATTTAAATTTTACCAAAAATATTTTTTTACTACGTACGCTTTAACAAGTTAAAAAATATAAAACTTAAAATTAAGAGTGATACACGTGTATGATTGCAACTCATCATACATGCCGAATTTTTTAATGTTTGTTTTTAATTTTTACAGGATTGACGTTCATCCCTATCAAAATTATCATCTACATTCTTATGATCTCTTCTTAAGTCGCCATAACGAGCAGAACTTGAGCAACATTTTTGAAGAAGGAATGCGAAAATTGTTCATTATTGAAAATCTTTCGGCAATTTTAATATCTCGTACCTTATAAAAGATAAATGTCAAGAAGAAATAATATGTCTATTAAAAGGTCATTTCGAATTTTTTCATAGCTTAATAATATTATTATGTTTATAAATTTACGCAATTAAAAATTTGCTTTACAAAAATTAAATGGATGGTGCTCTAAAGTAGAAAACAATGAAGTGAAGTCAGAACGCTATTTAAAATTTTAAAGAGAAGTTTTTAAAGAGAAGTAGCACTTCAGGAAATAATAACTATTTAATTAGTAACTGTGCTACATTCTTTTAGGAAAGGTCTAGAGGAGGAAAAGTACTGAAAGTATAGCCTTTTTTTGTTATATATATTTAAAATTTATAAAATAATTGAGGCACAATGATACGTAAATTTAGTTAGTAATACCGGAAATAGACATTCAGGGCACTGTTTCCACACCAAAGAAACCTGGAAAACAAAACGGACAGTTTTTCATGTTCCTTGCTGTAATTCAAAATGAAGATTTCAGTCAATCAGTCACTTTGGGTTAACAGCGGTGTTTTATCAGCGGGTGTTTTATCAGTTTTGCAAAAAAAAAAAAAAAAACGAAACTGTCCAACCAACTAAACAGGGAGCACATCTTACTACAAGATTTTTTTTTAAGAAAACTCTATTATTGATTATGATGTATATCACAGAAGAAAGAGAAGAAGAAGGAGAAGGCGACCAAGAAACAGAAACGCTTGAAGAAAATAATATAGGGCTTATCCAGATGGTGGAGGTTTTAAAATGTATCATTTGCGTTTTACAGACTAGAAAAACGCTTTTGATGCCATGCGAGCACTTTAAAGTTTGCTCAAATTGCTTTCAAAGTTTGGACATAAGATCCAAAGCAAATAAATCACTCGTGCTATTTGATCTTATACGTACAACAATTGACTATTTTTTCTATAACCGCTATAATTTCAAAATTCATTGCTAAATTTATTAAGTATTTTACGTACTCTACACTGCAAAGTTATATCTCAATCTTATCGCTTAGTTCTTATTTTATAATGACCGATCAATGTGTATTTTAAAAATAACGGAAAATAATTTGCATTCATCACTTTTTTAAATAATTTCATTACATGCTTTTGGGAACTTATTTCATATGAAATAATTCCCAAATATCAAAATAAAATAAGTTTCCAAAAAGAAGAAATAAGGCCGAAAAAAGTGTTGTGGCCTTCTGTACATTTTTTTTGGGACATACTTCATTTTGCATTTGGGAACTTATTTCGTGGGGACTTATTTCATGCCGCCTTAACATCGTGACAGACACTTTTGGTTTTATCACTAAAATACGATGATAATAATCAAATCAAATGCCTTAGAATGGTCAAGTAAAATTAAAAATTATATTACATAAAGTGGAAATAGAGATGTAAATGGAAAAGAACCCCTAAAAATACTACAAGATCTTAGATTCTTAAATAATTTTCTTTTTTATTCATATTTTTACATATGATTTGTCTAAAATATATACATATTTTGATTACAAGTTTTCATTGGTAGTCAGAGATATAAAGTTTCAATAATTTCAACGACACCGACAAACGTTCCCATCGCTCCTAAGAAGATGCCCAATGTTACTAGAAGTATGTTTTTGACTAAAAGTAATTTAAATGGCCCATAACCAGTGTTGTATTGTAAGCACAGTTGTAGCAATGCTGGACAGATTATTCCCAAAACTGATACACAAAATGCACCAACCACAGAGAGAAAAAGTCCTAAAGCGGGCACAAGTATTGCAAAAATAACTGAAATGAAAAAAAATATTATGAAAATTTACTTATTTTCGGCTTTTTCGTTCATTTTAATTTAATTTCTAAACATTTTTAGAAAGAAAAATTATTTTCGTTGTGTATGGACTTCGTCTCACCAAATCAACATTAAGATTAGTTGGTTAAATAGATGATGTTTAAGACGTACAAAACATAAGGTAGATAGATGAAAAGAATGCTGATGGATGATGTGGCGGTCCAGATAATGCTGCATTTCATTCTGCTAGCGTCTAATTTTTCTTGTTTTCTTTGGAAAACGTCCGCATACATTTGTAAATAATCACCCATATTCTAGTTATCGGCGTCGTCGTCGTTTTAGTATCAATATCACTTCGTATCAGTGTCGGCGTCAGTTCAATAAAAATTTTGCATTCTATAACATTCCTGTGACGACGTCGACGGTTTATCGATTTTTATGAAACGAAAATGCACATTCCCAAGTTTTTTGTTAAATTTTATTTGTGTTTGATACTTTTATGGTAAAATGTTTTCTATAAGTGAAGAAAATTTTTATTTAATTGATGATGAAAGCTTGCAAAAACAAAAACTTGTATTGGAATGAAAACTCCTTAGGCAGAATTGCAATATATTTATAATTTGCAAGTACGTACATATGTTTTGCCTGCTCCTGGCTGAGCTTTTAACTACAAATTCGACTTTGGCAAGTTCCATGTCATTAGAATAATTTTCCATGTCAACCATTTGAACTCCTGCTCCTTCAGGATTTAAATGTTTCTGGAAGTTAAGAAGGTTTTCCCTTCTTCCAGCGGACTGAGTGAAAATTGTTTAAACAATCCGTCTCCAGAGGCTTTACATTCCGCTTTATTAGCAACCATCTTTTTTTCATTTTTAATCTTACCTAATGCTTTATTTTGTTACCTTTTGCCATTTATCTGCTAATCTTCTAGGCGGACCAAGAAAATTTAGAATTTTTTTTGCAATTTCTTCACATTTTTGTTTAAAATTGCATGAAGTAGTGCCTCTGCGAAAATTTTTCAATTTCTCAAATTTATTTGCATTTGTAACCTTCACTTTTTTTAATTTTCCATGTTATATTTGGTTTAAATTTCTTCCAGTCGTTATTCAAAAAGACGTCTACAAAAAAACTGAGTCGCGTCAATACAATATCGTCGTCACATTTGTTATAGAATACAAAAAATCTTTGAGCAGTAATCGATAAGTGTTAATAACGACAAGAGAATAACAAATCGAATGCGTCGACATATATCAACATTGATATATGACGACGTCGACAGCTAGAATAAGGGCGAATTTTTCTTTCTAAAAATGTTTAAAAATGAAATTAAAAATGAAACATAAAGCCGAAAATAAGTCAATTTTAATTCATTGCTAAGATCGATGGTTCAAATCCTGATTGGGAAAAATTAAAAAAAAAAATCTTAAAAATAAAATTCCGTTAATTAAAATTTTCTTAATCGTTGATAAGTTACAATCAAATGTAAATAAAAATATGGAATAACAGCTTACAGTTAGAAGAATTCGACTTAAAAAAAATAAGGATTAATAAAACTGATGTTCAATATTTGCACAAAACCATTATAGGCGATGAAATATATTAAAATATATTCTTACTTCGAGACTTAAGCAATCATTAAAATTGCTATATTTTGGAAAAAAAAACTATTAAAGTCTGCACTAATTTTAGGCTTAAGCCCTAAATGGGACGGTTCCACTGACTGTTACTAGTACTCGATGATAAGTTACTTTTATATATATGTTGCACAACAATTCGAACGAAAATATTAAAATATTTGAAGACTTTTTTTTCGAACCAAACTAAAGATTAATGTTCATAATGTCTTCCCGACTAGAAATTTGCAGAATATTTTATAAACTACAATTTTTTTTAATATGTATGTGTTAGAGAGTGTGGTACTGAGGGTAAATTGTACTTATAACTGTAAATAAGAGCATTAAACGGAAATTGCAATTGTACGTTGTCAACCCAATAACCAGACTTCATTGATGAGTTTCATCCACACTGCTGCTAATTAAAAAATGGATATTAAAATCCTTCATATGCTCTACCAAAGCCGTGGGATTCCTTTTATGCAAATCAAGAAGTAATTTAGATACATCTATTTTTTAATTTCTTGTTGTATATCTCAAGATAAGCGTATGTGTAGTTTAGCTGAAGTTGTAATAAATATATTCCTAATTTGTTGTAATCGGCAGTAAGAAGTAGTAATTTTTGCACCAGCTGTTTGAAACTCTTATTACAAAAACCACTTACGAAGTTTTTGCGCAAAATACTACACCTCTTTTACAGCTTCACTCCTTCACTTTATCTCTTAATCGCACAAATCTATTTTTGGGAATTTTAAAAATAAAATTTTTCTTCAAACAGTAACACTAAGAAACTATTTTAAAATTATAGGCAAATATCTCATCAGAATATAACTTTATAAGACAAAAGGCACAGACACAAATAATATGCAGTGGAAATGCTATAAGACTAGTACAACTATATTCTTCATCACCCTAGTTATTTAACAGCGACTTACCTGATAAAATTACAAGAACTATCCGCATAACCATTTCATAGAAAATATGCTTTGATGTATCCTCTACCCTCTTCGATAAATATTTATTCCACATTATATCGATCGTAACGTAACCTTGTAATGAATATGAAATCAATATTATAAAAGCGTAAACCGTTTTTATTATTCCTGGCACACTGTAAAGGCAAAAAAACAAAATTCTGTATATATATATAGGGGAGATTGAAGTAACGAAAGCCTAAAACAAACACTTATGTTTACTTACATTTCGTATTGTGGTATGTTCAATGTTATACTGCCTAATACCTCATCTCCGTATTTCCAATAGCCAAAGAAACCCAGAGCAATGTAAAGACTTATAATTATAAACATGGAAACATTCATTACGCCACATGGCGCTAAAAAGAATTTCGGGGTTTTCATATTCTCCTCAATGGATAAAAACTAAAATATAAAAAAGAATAAAATAAATTTTAGGAAAGTGCTACATTATGCCTAAACTGGCAAGAAAGGCACAATTTACATAAAAAATTTGTAAGTAGACTAAAGTTTAATGAATGACATATTTGAAAGGTAGATTTGTTAATTATTATTTATTATAATTTATTATTTGTTCAATTTTAAATTCGCTGTGCATCGTGTGTAATGTATCATACATTAACTATGTACAAATAATTTTCACATAATTTACTATTTTACATTAACAGGGTTAATACTAAAATTTAATACAAAAATTTTAAACGTAATTAAAAATCTAGTAAAATTTTTATACCGATGGCTACCTATTCAACTTTTTGTATATACGTATTAAGCTTTTAAGTTAGTAAAATGAATTAATATGTTCCAGGTATAGATTAATACATCTTAAGTAAATTAAAAACACATTTGTATAGTCTTCGCCATTCCATTTGTAATCGGATTGAAATTAGCTTTGCCAAGGCCACAGAACAGCTATAGAAAATTAAATTAAGAGGCTGCTGTAGTCTACGTAGTAAGCACGTTGACTACAAATCTGGCTGCCCTGGGTTCAACCCTTGCTTTTTTCTGTTTAATGGTATAAATACATAATCAGAATTAACATAAAAACACGCAGCCTTCTTCGTCGGTACTTCTTCATAGCATATTCGCCGGCGAAGTAAAATAATTAATAAAATGGCTATATCTATCTCCTTTCACCACCTGTCTTCTCTCTCATCTACCCCTTTGCTAAAGAATGTAGCACGGTTTAAAAAAAAACTAAGTAGGTATTGATGCCTGAAGTGCTACTTCTCATAAAAAAAAAATTAAATGCTAAACTGTCCATCATAGTGTGAAACAGGTGCAAATAAAAATTTAGCAATATCGGCCCTTTAACGGTGGTGATATGATCTAAAAAGGCAAGCGCATTTTTTCCATACGTTTTCCAGATGTTCTTGGAAAATCAAATTAAATTAAAAAAAGTAAGAGTGCTATATTCGGCTATACTGAATCTTATATACTCTTCACCATCTATGTAAATTTAGTTTAGTGAAGTAACTCCAGTCAAAAACGCAAATATTGAGGGTGGCAGAGAAATAAAAAATAAAAAAAAAATTTGTTACTGCATGTATATAATATTACATAAAATGTCATCGGCTCTTAGTGGGTTAGGCATTTAAAAAAAAAATTCATTTGAATATTAAAGAGCCCTATAACGCGAAAAATATTGGTTAGCACCAATTTTTTCACTTGATTTTTATTTTTTAATTCGCAATCTCCCCACATATTCTTTTTTTAATTAGTGTTACTTTATTGTTCCAAATGACATGAAAAAATTTGAGGTAGGCGTGAGGGTTTTCTTGCTGCCACGATGAACATGGATCCATCATGCTGATTTCCTATAGCACCTTTTTTCGACACTAAATCTGATCGATCGACATATATATTTTTTCTTAAAATCAAGTTTGCCGAGGCAACAGACCTTATACGGACTGACAGACGGACAGATCGACATTACTCAATCGACTTCGCTATGTATAAGAAGTCAATATGTGTATATACTTTATGGGGGCGGAAATAGATATTGTAGAAATTTCACACGGAATGATAAACTTACATATACCTTTTTTCGACTTTTTGTGGTGAAGAGTATAAAAATATATGCTTTACTAAAAGCATATATTTTTTAAATATATGCATAAAATAAATTAATCTTAACACTCTCCTGTAGATGGATATTGATTTGAAAATTTTTATAATTTATCATTTTTAAGTGAGATAGGTGGTGTATAAGTTGATGTTTGAAATCTAAATTCGATTATTGAGGGACAAAGCACGTCTCGATGGCCATTTCGTTACCGCTTACTTAACTCTTCAGGAAACTTTTGTCAAACATTTAAAATAAACTAAAGATTTTTGTCCAAACAATAAAGCAAAGACAAAAATCAAAGTTTAAGCAAAAACAACAATAACCAGCAGTAATTAAATTTTTCTTTCTCCGCTGTATACTGCTGAATTTTTTTCTGCTCTTTTATACACTTGAAAGAGGATGAAAAATAAAATATAACAAAACACTACGATAATTTATTTATATGTACAGGCACGTGCTTTGACCCTCAATAATCAATATCGGTGATTCAAATAATTAATTGGAAAAATAGCACAAACAAAAAAGATTTGTTTGGAAAGACTTAAGTTTTACACAAATTTTTACAACACCGGAAAAGCTGGAATGTTGCCAGCACGAGTTATTTTTAAAACTTTTGACTAAAATTCCTCACAGCTAAGATTATCATCTAGTGTTGTAAAATATTCACCGAATTTTATAAAACGGAGTTCTCTAAATTCGTTATCTAAATTTTGAATATCCTTTTCACTAATTAAATTTGAAAAATTGTGTATTAACCCTTTCGGGACTACTGGGATAATACGTCCCAGCAATTTTCAAACTGTATTTTTTCTTTATTTTCAACGCATTCGCCAGGGAAGTAAAACTCCCAAACGTCCAAAAACTGATAGCATCAATATTGGAGACCACTTGCCAGTAGAGCAAGAGAAGCGTTGTCGCTGTGTTCGCTGTTCTTCACTTGGCATAGAAAAGCGAAGAAAGATGATATGCTCAGGTTGTAACAACGCCTTATGTTACAAGTGTTTTGGGCCATTCCACAAATAAATACCTAATTGCATTCCTAAAATGTTAAAAATAAATGTTAGCTTTTATCTAAATCTAATAATATTTATATTTTAGTTATCTTTTTAATTTCGAATCGCTCTTCGAGAACACTGATTGGGATTTTATGCCCCATGAAAATACTTGTTGGGATTATATGTTCCAGGATAAAAGGACGAATTTAAAATGTTTAAGTATGGAGAACATAATACTTTTATCATACCTTTTAGAATATGAAAAAAATTTTACCATACATAATTTGGTTTGCAAAATAAAACTCCGTCCCGAAAGGGTTAAGCCTGTCAAAGTGTTAATTTTTCTATATATAACTTTCAAAGGTCAAGACAAGAGAGCTCTTTTAAAAACTTATCGTTATAATCAAATCGTTTTAATATTTGTTTACATAACTCAATGTAAAATGCCACACGAATTTCAATTAATTAATTTTTTTCATTTGCAGTTAGCTTTGAGCTATAAATCTTTTGTTTAACAAAAACACCCAGATAGATTTCTTCGATGTGTAGAAATAGACTTTTGTTTTCAAAGTCAAGGTAGTTATTCAGACTCACGTTCAGATATTCTATTTGTATAAAATTGTCTAAAATTTCCTCACACATTCTATGTATTTGACAGTATTAGCTTTGAAAAATTTTGTTTTGTTTACAGCAAGCTGATACAAAACATAACTTCACCATGTAGTACTACACACTTAAGGCAGAATTAGCCGACCGTTGAAATCGTAAATGTAGCTGTACAGTAAATGTAGTTGTGCTTATAAAATGTGTAGAATCGTGTCATGTGTTTTTGACATAAGCAAAAAATTAAATAAAACTGTGTTGTGTTTTGTCTTATTTTTTATTTTGTTTATTAGTTGAAACTTCTTTCGTTTATGTAAACTTTCGTCATTTTTTTCTGGATTCTAATATCCTAGAGAATGTTTATTGTAAAGGTATTTATTCGTCTGAACAAGAATCATTGATTTGTCGTCCATTATTTTTTTCTATATTTCAGTTTATAAATAAATAAAAACACACAGTTGTTCGAATTAATGATGGCCACTTTGCAATTTTGTGTAAAAAGTACGTAAATATTTAAATCGTACTAAAAATGATGTTGTATGTAATAATGAAAAATATAAGATTTGCATAAATTATACTCAGCCTAGCAATTATACAAAACATTACATGTATAACATATTTAATTTAGAAAAGAAACTTCATAATTTATTTAAAATTATATTGCGTGTCATAAAATTTAACAACTTAAAAGTTTTAGTAAAAAAGCACAAATAAGTACTTGAAAAGGGGTATTGTACTTCACTTCAATTTATGATGGTATTTAACATCACTGGCTACATCTGTCACGTAACCTTGTATTGAAATTCTACTTTCAGCAGGTTCAAACGTTACGGCGACATTTCAGTCGGCTAAGCATTTGCATAGCTTTTCGTATATCAAAAATGATCAGCTGACACATCTACATTTACATTTCTACATTTACGGTCGGCTAAATGTACCTTTAAAATAAAAATCATAGTTTTTATAAATTCATTTTTTTTTATAAATCATAATTTAAGAAAAAAATCATCAAAAATATGATGAAATCATCATTTAGGCAACGCTATTTACAATTGTAAAAAATAATGATAGTCTATCTATTAATCTCATCTATGCTTTTATTTATAAAAAATCTTAGTAATCTTTAAAACAGTTTAAATACGATTGTTATAATTTAATGGATGGAAGATTTTAGAAAATAATCCATGAACGGGTATCTTAAGAAGAAAATGAAGTAATTAAATACAAATAACTTGTTATTAAAAACAGCAACAAAAAACATGTATTAAGGCCAAAAGTTTTTACCCTCGTCTTAGCCTCCACCGGCTATTTAACTGTCCATTCATTTTATTACTATTTATATAATTTCATTAATTTCTTTGACATTATCTCTTGTCTTATTTTCTGATTTGATTTTCACTTGTTAGTTTCATGTTTACGTTAATTTCAGGATTTATTACTTCCTATAAGAAGGTATAAGTCGACGTGCAGTCCCTGGAGAAACTAATTATATTTGAAAACTTGTGGGATACCCTGACGCTTTGGTTATGTACCCGTGCCATTTTCAAAATTAAAAATTGAAACAAAATTGTAGCGTGTCGCTAATGATTATAAAAAACGAGTTGTTCTTAATGACCGGAGCACAAAGAATCTGTCTTATGTTATAGTTTAACTTTTTTAACGGGAAACATTGTAACGACGGATGAGGTTGTGACAAAACTCATAAAACATGTATTTTAACTTATTTGTCAATTGAAAAAGACAAAGTTTAACGTATGACGGATTCTATATGCCCCGGCCTTTAATGGGCAGACAGTTGTGTTGCCAATCTCGCAACAGTCAGATCTAGAATTGATGCAGAGTTTTTTTTCTTGATGAGGAGATTTTTACATAACCAATTGTTAATCGAACAGATCAGTAACGCCGGCAGTCTCTGTACTAGCTACTGTGGGAGAAACGGGTAATTCCGACACGAGGTTATACCTCCAACTGATGCACAGTATACTCTGGCAAGAATTAGCCACTGCGCGTGAGACGAGTAAACTTAACCAGAGGTATAACCTTCAACCAGTTTCTTATGCTATCTGTCGAGAGCTAGTTGTACGTAACTGTCGTATAAAAGAGTAGTTAACTGAAGGTGTGTGAGACAGATATCTGGCTAATTTCTCTGCACTACTACGATTAGCCGCTTTCCACCAAACCAAACTATTGGCGTTACCACTAGTAACTCAATCTTATAAAGAGATGCGATTTATAACGGTGATAGAAAGAGAAGTCTTTTTATTTACTTACGGCTTATATATAACCTGAGTTATTAAGAACCCTAAACTAGCCCATCAAATAGCAGCAGCAAGAAACCTGAAATAGCATTACTTAAAATGGACTAAAAATCCATACATTGGACTGATTTGTATTCAGAAAAATATGTGACGTTTTAGCTATAAGATATATCTACATGTAACAATACGCCTAAGTAGCTTTAAATATAAAATACTGTTGATTCTTTAAATATCAAATTAAAGGTTTAAAAAGCCAAAAATCATTTATGGACTTTTAGAATTATTTGGTCATTCATTAAATATCCGAAACAAATTAACTGTCATAAACAATATTAAATAGTTCTTACTTAGATGAATATTACATACCACACCAAGAGCCATTATTGAAAACAGAACAATGCCAAACAAGATTGGCCATCTCTCTATATTCTGGACGGGTTTACGCTCTGATAGGGGTGGCAAATCAATCAATACATAATACATTATAAATCCAAAGCCTAAAAATGAAAAATTATTTAACTTTAAATAAGATCATCGGCTGTAATAAAATCTTACAAGCAATAAGCAGTACATTGGCGAAAGTGCTTAAATACCCTAAGATTTCTAATGTTCTAACAGAAAATATTAAAAGCAATGGCAGCAATAGAAGACAGATATGAATCCTTTCATCCCAGACGACAATATAAGCGTCAACAATTTGTTTATTGCTCTCAGCAATAAACACTACGAAAACACAACAAGTACCAAATTGATAAAAGGCCAAAAACCCGTCGACAAATGGACTGAAAAATTAACAAAAAGAAGCATATAATATTAATTGAATTTTTACTATGAAATTTTAATATGAAGACCTAACCTTTTACGGCTGTTTTATTTTGAATAAACACTTACGTTACAATTGGTACAAAACATTTTAAAGATGGAGGCCCATCTTGAAAGCCTATTTTCATGGATTCTGCTAACGTTAAATACGGCACACGCTTCCGTTTACATACTAGGTACATGGAGCCAATCTAAAAAAATATAAGTTTATGGCCTAATTCATTAAGTCTTTAAGCAGATTAATAAACATAAAATAGGTATATGTTAATTAAACTTTATTCATAAACGCTCAACAGTTTAAAAATCTGTTTTAACATCATAAATTTTATTATATATATATATATATATATATATATATATACAGAAAATGAATTTTATTATTTGGATATTTTGCTTACAAATAAAAGGTTGCCCTGCAGTCTTCTTTTGTTATTCGCGAAGCTAAATCTAAATCTCGATCGCTAAAAAGCTTAAAATAAATTACGCCAAAAATTGTTACAGAATAACATTTGTAGCCAACAATCGCTAAATTGATCTTTTTAGAGTTTTAGCGATGGAGACTTAGCTTTAGCGATTTACAGAATAAGGCTGCGTGGGTAGTGAAAGTTATTTTAAATAGTGTCATTAAACATAAATTTAAGCTGACCAAAGATTTTCTACGTTGCCGGCAATTGGACGGGCGCAAGAAAGTTCTTCTCTATAGTATAACCAACACCGGCTTCGCTTACCAAAGACTTTCTGGAAGCTAGTAAATAAAAACTTCATACATAGAATACAGAAAATAGCAATGGATGTTATGACTCTATGTTGTAGTGTGACATAATGTCAATGGACCTTGTGTCACTTTTAGGGTAATAATAATTACATATAAATTAAATTTCATCACTTGTGATAATACCCTTTATTTTGTATATATTAAATATTTATAGCTGTTGTAATCATGTAATCAAGCGTGTATCGATAACGGTTCAAAAGATGTAGCCATATTAGTCTAATCACGGCATTTACTCGAAACCACCTAATCCTTGAGTTTTTTATGCCTTTTTAAAATTTTATTTCTGTGACTGTGACTAGACAAATAAAAATCATGATTAATATATGGAGCCGCTACAAATTTTGATATTATGACGTTTTTTCACCTGTTAATTAAAACAAAATTTCAAAATAGGTTTAGAAATTAATGAGTTCTGAGGGCAAAATAAAATAAAGAAAAATAATCTGACGAATTGATATTTTGTATTTTGTAACTGTATTTTAAAAATCAATTCCTTGTATTAAAAAGTACTTTTGAAAGACCTATACCATAAGCACTCCTCAATGTTATTTTATATAATTATTATTATAATTATAAGTCAGTGTTAAAAAGTTTCCATTTACAAAAATAATATGTGCGGACAACTGTTTTAGTACCATTGTACCGACAAAATTGGATGCTTGACTTATTTAAAAAAAAAATCAAGGTTCTCAGGGACCTCCTCACAAAATTTTGTTTGATCCAATAGTCTTTATGTTATGCAAACACAGACAGACAGACAAACAGACAAGAATTCCGAAGATTGGAAAAACTCACAAAGGTTACTAATATTTGATAAAAGAGAACTCGGACAAATATTAAAATAGTTTATACGTGCGGTCTTAGATATCACCAGTTCGTTTTTTGTGATTGGGGAACTTAACAAAGTAGTATATAGCCATGACTACAATGACTTCGAAAGGTTCGTTGGTTCCATTCGTAGCCTCACCTACTTCAGTAAGTACCAAAGCTGCCCCAGCTGCATCTAGTAATAATAATTAGTATTATGCAAATAAATTAACGAAACATATGCTACCTAATCATGAATTTTTTACGAAATTTCCATTTCACGGAATAAAATTTTCTCGAGAAAGATTGCTCTAATTATAAACTTCGCACAAAAAAGAAAATAAAAAGTGGCATCATCGTATTTTTAAATGAGCTGCTTTTTTTATTTACATATTATTATTCATAATTTTTACCCCGAATTTTTTCCGCAGTCAATAAAAAGAGGCAGAAAAGTAAAAAATGGTCACGAAATTTCTGTTTATAATTGGGCTGATAGTGTTGAGTAAGTTAAGCAATACTTACCATAATGTGTAAACAATAGACAGATATGATGGCAAGAATTGCTGACAATATAAAACCATTAATATAACCAGCATTTTGAAATGCGACAGGCATTGCCAGTGCTCCTATATCTATACTGGCTTTAAGGAAGTTTGCCATTGCCTGCCAATTCCTTTAAATAAATAAAATTTTAATTAAATCCTTTGAAAAAACATTTTCTACACTTTTACTTACGTCGTAGGATTTTTTACATCACGGTAATCATGAGGGTCATAAACATCAATACTACCATGCATAACGTTTTAACGAATCCTTTTCTGAGGAGGTTGTTCTAAGTTCAATGTGTGAAATTCTCTTTTTCCCCGATGCCTATCATCAAAGGATTTTAAATTTTTTTGTGCAAAATTAGAAAATTTATTATTGTTTGAAAAAGTAAATTAAAGAAAAATTTGCTAGTAGCAAAGAAACTGGATCATGGTAGGTTAAATGGCTATAAAGGATATCCTATATGCAAAAATGGACAATGGTTTTAATTTATAACGTACCCAAGGTCTCCGTCTTTAAAGTGTAATAGAACAGACCTTCCTACTTAAGGTCGCTTACATCAACTACTACTACATAACAATGTAATTTTTCAGGGCAGTTGGACTGACTGTTTAGAAACTTAGATTTATTAATTGTTTTTCTGAACACCCCACTGTGCGATAGGTACGACAGCTGATGTATTTATTTTAAATTTTTATTATGGACCAATATTTATTAAAAAACAAATTTAACATATCGTTTATTTTGGATGCAAAATTATTTAAGTTCAGTTATAATGTTTGAGCAATATTTCTGAAAAAATAATATGTATGATGTAAATAACTTGAATATTTTAAAATTATTTAAAGCAAATCACTAATTTCAATCTGTTTAATATTTTTTTCACAACCAACGAATTTTTACGATTTTTACTTTGATAAAATGTTTTTTTTTAGTCAAATGCCGCGAGCCAAATTTATATCTCAAAATTAATAATAATAATT
Organism: Gymnosoma rotundatum; assembly: GCA_916610165.2. Taxonomy (NCBI): domain Eukaryota; kingdom Metazoa; phylum Arthropoda; class Insecta; order Diptera; family Tachinidae; genus Gymnosoma; species Gymnosoma rotundatum. Next base: position 52,812,681 of record OU744338.1, read on the forward strand.
ACCAATAAACGATATAAAAAAGATAAAAGAGAATACTAAATGTCAAGAAATGTTTGGCAGAGAATACAGTTAAACAAAAAAGTGTACTGACAATTAAGAAATAAAACCCAGTTAGCATTTTTTTGAATTATTGATCATATTCGAGTCTTTTTTGACTCTTACATGATTATAATATTTGTTTATGCGCTCGTTTTTTTAGTAGCTCTGTTGAGGATAATGGAACCCTAGCCGCGAATTTTTTGAACGAGTCCCTTTTGACTCTCGTTATGACTCATATTCGATTCTGTTTTCCATCGAACTTATAATCAAAAACGATTTTTTTTTTGAGCCAGTTTTTTAGACATAAAACTAGCAGTATGGTATGTGTTTAAATTATTTCTAATTGTATTTTCACAAAATCAAACACGGCAAATAACATTTTGCTTAGAAACCTTATTCTTTTAAATTTTTATTACATTTAGTAAACTTTTTTTTTAAATATAGTTTTTATAATACCATTTAAGTACATTAATTAGTAATTAACAATATTATTTCGCACCTACTTTTCATTGTTGTTCTAAGGAAGCTCTTTTCGGCGCTTGGCTTTTCGTGCTGATCCCGTTCTAACTATAAAGAGAAGTACATAACTTCTTCAGAACACAACTTTCGCAAAGCGGCTCGAATAATTTGTGTGGGTCCTATTCCATCAGTTTTTGCAAATAAATTTTTTTTAAATGTTTCGTTATAAATTAAAGTGATATGTCAGGTTGCATGATATGTATTATAATATGAATACTTACGTATTGTTTTAGCTTGTCCTAATGTTTTTGAAGTTCTTCGTTAAATTTTATTAAATCATCAATAACTATTTATAAAAGGATTTCTGCATTCCTCGCGCCCTACTGATGTTGAAATTTGTGTAAAGAAATATTAAACATTTTTAATTTTTTGATGCATAAATGAATAAATAAATTAAACTGTTAACAATCTTATATACCATTCAACTATATAAATAAACTAGTTACTGCCTTTTTGTTTAAATCAATATATGTTTCAATTTTATAACTTTTGACGAAAGCTTAAAAAATTAAAAAAAGTAATTAAAGCAAATATTGCGGTGACAGAGAATTATAAAATAGAAAAAATTTTGGCAATGCAATTATAAATTTACATAAAAATGCCGTCGGCTTATAATGGGTTAAGCATTTTTTAAAAATTTTAGTATTTCCTTAAAGATCTATTTAAGAGCTTTAGAATGATACCCATTATTATTTAAAAAAATTGAAAATTTTCGAGCCCCGTAACTCGGAAAATATGAGGGAGCAGCAATTTTTTCATCTTATGTTTTTTCTTATTTTTTAATTTCCCATCGCTCCATATATTTATTTCTTTGATTGTAGTAACTTTATTGTTCCAAATGACATGTTAAAATTAGAGGTAGGCGTGGTGTTTTGCCTGCTGCCCAGAAGAATATGGACCGATCCTGCTGATTTCCTATAGCACACCTTTCGAAAATATATCTAATCGATTAACATATTTATTTTTTGTGTAATCAGACGGACAGAAGGTCAGAAAAACATCGCTCAATCGATTTCGCTATGCATAAGAAGTCAAGGTATATATACTCTATGTGGTCGGAAATGTATGTTGTAGAAATTACAAATGAAATGACAAATTTAGTTATCCTTTTTTGTGGTGAAGGGTAAAAAAAATCCACATCCTTGAAAATTTAGAGAGTTTTTATTTCACTTCTGACAGTTTTTTAAAATAGTGAATATTATTCAATGATGATTTTTTTGTATCATTCTTGAGTATAAAATATGGAGTGTTTATAAGCTAAAAAAAGTTTGTTTTCCTTCATACTTTTGTACTAAAATAAACTTCGATTATTTAATCCAGCAGATAATTGGTTTTGATATTTGTTTTAAGCAAAAGCTTTGTAAAATGTGCTTTGGGACAAAATAACTGTAATCAAACTTTTTCCGTTAAAAGCTAAATAGGCGAAAAGCTTATATGTGAGTAATAAATATGTGTGCGTTGCCATACTTTTTCAGTAAATTTTCGTAATATGAGAAAGCTAGAAAATTATTTTTAATTATAAGCAAAAATGCAGAAAACTACGGGAGCACTTAAAGTTAAATTTTTATCCCAAACTAAGATGTCAAACAAATTTATAGTAGAAATAATAGTTTTTATGTTCCTTAATTTATTTTATTAGACATTTGCGCGCATGAAACATGTTGTTACGATTTTCACTCTTCTTTTCATTGCAAATACCACTATATTTTTACTTTGTGGCTCTATCTGGCTATATTTCCTGATTCTATGGTGTTGTGAATACAATGGTCTCGTATTCACTAAGCAGGCGTTATTACAAAAGCAGCCATCGACGCTACACAACTGCGTTACTTCTGCGAGACATGAACTACTCCAAGGCGAATCAATTATCAGGTGGCAGCGTTAGAAAATTTATTATTTTTGCTGGTGAAACGAATGTCAAACTTCATATAAAAAAAATGGTAAACAGATTTTTTATATATGGAGTTTGACAGTAGTGTACACGGCGAAAATTAATGAATTCGCCTACGCTGCCACCTGGTAATTGATTCGCCTTGAACTACTCGATCAGTGAAACAAGCCGTGGCAAAATTTTCGGCGGCGGCGGCTGGGTATTTTTTAACCGGCGGCGGCTACATTTTCGGCTTGAATTTTTTTTTATGATTTGTTTTAACCCATATATATATATATATATATAGACGAAAGTTTAAATTGGTAATTTTAGTATTAAAAAATATTTCTTTTCATTTAGTATTTTTTGCTTCTTGAAACGATGCTACCTAGAAGTGAAAAGTAAGTAAATTAATATTTTAAATAACTCACATGTTTTTTAATAGATTCAGCTTTGACCGTTTTTCCGCAATGCAAGAACCTGCTGATGAAAATGCGATTTCAGATGAGACTGAAGTAGCGGGAATACTAAAACAGATATTTGCTAGTTCAGCAATTTTTGGATAAAGCTATAATTAAAACCAAAATTAATAAAAAGAAAAAAATGTATTTATTAAGTTTTTAATGCATATTAATTATTACCTTTTGAATTTCTATCCACCAATCTAAACTCTCTGCTTCTTTAACATCAACACCCAAATAATTTTGTATTTCTTTAGTAAGAGGGTCAGTTGGACGATTTCCAGATCCCGAGACGAATTCCAACATTTTTCGTCGAGTTTCGGATATTTTCTACGAACAGAGTTATATACATACATATTTTCAAATCAAACAAAATTATAATATTTTGTATTTGTATCTTTTATTTTAAATGTTTTTATATTTTACCTCCTTTTTTACTGGTGTCTCATTGGACACTTGACTACATGATGGGATATCTATTATTTCTCTATTTTTTAACTCTTGCATAATAAATTTGTCCTTATTTGTTGGTTTTTCCACATCAACATGTACAGCAAAATCATCTGGAATAGATTCTTCTTCCGGAAATTTTGATGGGTAAACGTCAAGTTTTTACCAATTTTTTTTGCAAGGAACCATCAAAGCATCCAGCACATGAATTTTAAAAATTCTGAACCTCTTGTAAAACTGTTTTTTGGCGTAATCGTACAAATGGATAATAATGCCAAATGACGCTTTTTCGCATTTTTCTACCAGATTTGCGTAAATTGTTTCTAAGAAATATATGCAAGTTGAAACTGTTGCATATTCTTGGCCTTGTAGGTACGTCGTAGCTTCTGAAAAAAGTTACAAAAAAGCGCCAAACTGCTTAATCAAATTCTGCTCCATGTCAGAAATAACCAAGTGATCTTTCTTAATTTTTAGAAGCATTAAGTTTAACACGTCAAAGTTATTTATGAAACTGTCAATCATATTCAAAATTGAGTTCCATCTCGTTTCAATTGAATTTTTTAAACTATTTAAGTGAGGCGATTTAACAGATGATTCCAAATCAGTTTCTAGGCACCCTGTGGGAAAATTATCGTCAGCGTCTATGTTTCTATTTATATTTTGGATATTGATAATAATATCGTAAGCATTTTTCTGCTGCCTTAGGAGTTGGAGTTTTTGTCTTGAACGAGAAAACGATGCATTGAATGTGCCATACAAGGATATCTAATGATGTTTTTAATTTTGAGGGCAGATACTATATTAGATCCCCCGCCTGTTACGGCTTTTATATATTTGTTTTCGAGATGAAAACATTTTAAACCTTCGGATATCTTATCAGCAATAAGTTTTCCAGTGTGTGGATGAGGAAAATGTTCAGTTTTAAGTGAAACGCATTTTAACACAAATTTGTAAGAGAAGTGTATTTTTATATTTATATAAGAATTTTTCTTATATTTATCAGTCCACATATCTATAAATAATATTATATTGTTTGGACATTTTTGCAAAATATTTTTTACAGATTTTAAATAAAACTCATAAACATCATTAAGCGCTGATGTTGCTACAGTTGTTGATGTTGGAAAGGTTATGGCTGGGTCCAAACTTTTTATATATTTTTGAAAGCCTGGTTTCTCCACCGTACTGAAAGTATGTAAGTCAATGCAGCACATTTCGCACAGACGTCTGGCATGCATAAAATTGTTGCTCTTTGAACAAGATGTTGTCAAAGACTTTGTTGTTAAAAGCTCTGATTTTTTGTGTGTCAAACTTTTGATATCTATATTGTGGCATGCCTTTAGATGGTTTGTAAGGTTTGTTGTACATGCTGTTGATCCGAAGCTATTCACAAGGAAATAATTTACAGTATTTTTTATATAATATGAATATAATATAAAACATACGTTAGCAATGGTTACATTTCATAGGTTTCTTTCCTCATACATTTAAATCATAATATTGCAAACATGTAACAAATCTATCAGGTTTGAACACTAAGTAACACATTAAAATAATAGCGCAATTAAACCTAGACTTTTTAACTTTTTATTCGGAATTCATTATCTCATTATATTAAAACAGTTTTTGATAGTTTTAGTATTCACACTTACCCTTTTAACGTTGTAACTTCAGCCTCACAGCAAACCTTCCAAAACTTGTATTTGCATAACACCTTTTTATTAGAAACATGTAGGTCTCCAAAATATATCCAACATTCCGCTAAGCTGTTGGGTTTAGTTATAATTTTAGCATTTTCTTTTGCTTGTGTTTGTTTTCTTAGTAACGTTTGGTAATATTTCACGTTTTTTCTATTCCAGTTTATTTACAATCTGAATCTGAGGATTCCTCAGACCGACTTACTCCATTAATTCTTGAAAAGTATTCGTTTAGTGAAACTTGAGTCATCTTTTGAAAATTTTACCAAAAATCGAAAACTAAAGTAAAAACCAAAAATTGAGTAAAAATTTAATATATATTAAAAGACAAAAAATTAGTAAAAAACTTAGTAAAAAGTTCAACTTTATTAAAAGACAAAAATATAGTAAAAACTAATAAAAACTAAATTTTAGTCAAATTCGTAAAATCCTAAATTTTACATAAAATCGAAAATTTTAGTAAAAAGCTTAATAAAATGTTAAACTTTATTAAAAGCCAAAAATTTAGTAAAAAACATAAAATAAAAAATTTTAATAAAAATCAAAATTTAATTTTTTTTACTAAAATTAACATTTACCTTTTGAAATTTCGTTAGGTTGTTAAATACTTTAACTTGTTAAACACTTTATTTTATTCTTAATACATAAATTTTTAAATACTTTACTTTACTTAAATACTTTAATCTATCAAACACTAAATAAAGTTCTGCAACGTACTTTATTCTGTCTGTACCTTACTTTAAATTAAAGGTTTTTTAAACACTTTTTTATTGTCACTTAAAATATGGTCTTTTCCAATACACGTTTTTTAATGAAATGACCGCTTCGCTTCTTCTTCTTCTTAAAAATTAAAAAATCTAACGGGACTTTTCGCATTTGATTGAATTAGTATTTTCTTTATGCTCAAACAGGGATATCTTTTATAGTATTGTTCTACATAGTTGCTACATCTGACATAAATTTATTTAACCTACATACATTAAAAAAACAAAAGAATATATATATTTTCTTTTTAGAGGAGAAGGTTTTTACGGAAGAAAATTTTGGAAAATCCCTCCGAAAAAGTTGCAAAATTGAAAAAATCGAAAATTTATTTTTTTTACGAAATTTTGTGTGAAATTATTCCTTAATGGCTATCCAAATATCCAAAATATTTGATGATAATTGACAATTGTGTTGTATTATTACTCTAAAGTTTGTCTGAAGGCTTAAAATTGGGGCAAGGCGAAGTTCGTCGGGTCCGCTAGTATGTATATATATATATAACATTTTGAAATTGTGTATCTATTTGACACCCTTTAGTTTTAGCCCTTTGCTGAAATTTTCACATTATCTCGGATTATATGGAAAATGTTGGAAACTGAATATTTTATCTGAAAATATCTTTTTAAAAACAATATAGTTTTCCAATTTATGTATTTTTATAAAAATACCACTTTAAAGCTACTCTTTAACAATGATTTCTTATAATCAAAAAACAGTTAAAAATCGAAGAGTTTTTATTTAATAACATTATGTTAAATTAAAAGATTTATTTGTGCGGTGTTTGTACTTTGACAAAGTTTTGTTAATTTTCTTTTAAACGCCAAAAACGGCGGCTGTTTCTGAGTCGAAGCAATCCGATGAAAACAGCGACTGTTTCTGAGCCGAAGCAACCCGATCAAAACGGCGGTGGCGACAGTATAGAAAAAACAGTCGACAGCGGCGCGCCGTCTGTAACTTCACTGCCCTAACAGCTAGAGCTCTTTCTATTATTGTAAAGGGCGTCTTAACAATTATCTGTTACTCTTGTATTAAATTAGACGTCTTTACTAAATTATCTGACATGGCTTTACACAATAATTGTCGTTTGCTTCTCGGGAGGTTTGTACTGCTGCTTCTTAATTTTTAATTGCATTATAACAGTTATTATTTTTCTATACGCATATCCGAATGTGGGCTCGTACTCACGATCTTCTGTTTTATAGCAGCAAGCACCTCAACCAATGCAGCCATTGATGTTGCTCAGCTTTTGTTAGCTAATTGTTCTATACACACACAATTAATGGAAGTAACTTATTCACTCATGCGGACAACAACAACAGGGGTTACCAGATCTAACTTTCGTAACAATATAATTTTTGTATATGCTATTGCAAGTATTGGCAGTTTAATGCAAGAAGAAGAAAAATCATATTCTCTTAAAAGCTCTGTTTTGCCCAAAGTTGTACTATGGAAACCCTGTTGGGTAACAAAGTTGAGTACGGAAACGTATTTTATAACTAAACATACATAAAAAACAATGATAAGAACTTAACTTATTTAAAAGTTCATACTGCACTATTTTTTATTTTTTGGACGTTATTTTAGGTAAACACTATAGCTGGCGCTTACATTGTCAGTGTCTTCTTTATGATTCATTGTTTTATTAATTTTTTTTGTATATGTAAGCTTTCAATTATGTAGCGTTTTTTCTCTACTTTTTCTATATCATTCAATCAGATGTGTGTCCTTTTTCCATTAAGTGTTGAGCTAGTGCTGTTGATCTTTTTCCTCTCTCGATGTCCATCTTATGCCTTAAACACATTCGCCACAGCAAGATACACGAACACACGACGGCAAATGACGCTAGCAACATTTGTAGCCTTGTACGTAGCTACATAATTATTTTGAAGGCAGCAGCTACATAATAAAAATACGAATTAACTGTATTTCAGTGATGTTATTTAAGAGATTTTTAAAGAACCAGCTCCGATTGATAATTAAAAAAATGTTTTAACTATTTTATAAGAGGCTATTTAAAGAGTAGAATAATTCGTTTGGATTGTCTTTAAGATTGAAAATACACAGAAGTATTTCTCAGAAGCAATAATAAAAACAGTAGTGTGTGTCACGTAGTTTCTTGTCCACTAAAATAAAAAATACTAAAAACAACAGTTTATGATATCTATTAAAATCAAAATGAAAATCGTATTATGTATTTACAGATATCCCATACGACAATTGAAATTAATATAAGTACCTCAACCAGCAAGTACTAGAGTAAAAAAGTAAAGCAAGAACAGAAGTAAATTTTTAACTAAATGTTGTCCACACAAAAAAGGAATTTTAGTTTTATGTACATCTTAATACATTCCTCAGAAATTTTTACAATTATTTTTCGTACACTTTCGCCATAACAATTGTAGTATTTTTAATTCGTCGGTGTGGCATTTCTAGTTTTTTTTTTAAAATTCAAATTTCGAAAAATATATTTTAAGCAATTATTGAAAAGTAAGTAAAAAGTGTTAAAATTTTTCTATACACAAAACTAAAATGTGCTGACAACTGTTTAAGTACAATTATACCGGTAAAATTGGTTGATTTTACATTGGTTTCTCTATTTTTCTACGAATAAAAAAATCCGTGTTTGAACCAAGGTTCTAAAGGATCTCCTCACAAAATTTTACTCATATCTATCCAGCAGCACTTACGTGAGACAGATAAGAATTCAATAAATATGTATTTTGTATTCCAAATCAATTGTTGTCTCCACCAGCAACATTATTTTCCTTAAATATTTCATGTACTGAAATTCTCCTGTTACAGTTTTGTTATAGATTTACACTTAAATCTTTAAATAAATAATTTTCATTTTATATTTTTATTGTTCTTTTCGTTTTTCATAATAAAAGATTTTAAGCACTTATTATTTTACATGTCTTATAGTACTGACATCACTAAACTGTTTATTGTCGCCAATAAAAAGAGAAATAATGCTCTGAACACATTCGAGACAGCAGCTACCGACTGCAAAATGTTAGAATTAGAATGCATGTGTTTATATGAGAATGAATAATTTGTTGACAGCAAGGCAACAAGGCGACAGGTTGTTGTCTGGGCTAAATTCGCCGCTGCAGTCAAATTAAACTAATTTTTATTGGCGACAATAAACAGTTTAGTGATGTCAGTACTATAAGACATGTAAAATAATAAGTGCTTAAAATCTCTTATTATGAAAAACGAAAAGAACAATAAAATATAAAACAAAAATTATTTATTTAAAGATTTAAGTGTAAATCTTTAATAAAACTGTAAAAGGATAATTTCAGTACATGAAATATTTAAGGAAAATAGTGTTGCTGGTAAAGACAATAATTGATTTGGAATACAAAATATATATTTTTTGAATTATTATCTGTCTCACGTTAGTGCTGCTGGATAGATTTGAGTAAAATTTTGTGAGGACATCCTTTAGAACCTTGAACCAAGGGTTTTTTTTTTCATAGAAAAATAGAGAAACCAATGTAAAATCACCCAATTTTACCGGTATAATTGTACTTAAACAGTTGTCAGCACAGTTTAGTTTTGTATATAGAAAAATTTTAACACTTTTTACATACTTTTCACTAATTGCTTTAAATGCCACACCGACGAATTAAAAATACTACAATTGTCATGGCGAAAGTGTACGAAGAATAATTGTAAAAATTTCTGAGGAATGTATTTAGATGTACATAAAACTAAAATTCCTTTTTTGTGTGGACAACATTTAGCTAAAAATTTACTTCTGTTCTTAGTACTTGCTGGTTGAAGTACTTATATTAATTTCAATTGTCGTATGGGATATCTGTAAATACATAACACGATTGGTTTTAATAGATATCATTATCATTATTGCTTCTGAGAAATACTTCTATATATTTTCAATCTTAAAGACAATCCAAACGAATTATTCTACTCTTTAAAAAGCCTCTTACAAAATAGTTAAAACATTTTTTTAATTATAAATCGGAGCTGCTTCTTTAAAAATCGCTTAAATAACATCACTGAAATACAGTTAATTCGTATTTTTATTATGTAGCTGCTGCCTTCAAAATAATTATGTAGCTGCGTACAAGGCGACAAATGTTGCTAGCGTCATTTGCTGTCGTGTGTTCGTGTATCTTGCTGTGGCGAACGTGTTTAGAGCATTAGTTTAATTTGACTGCAGCGGCGAATTCATCCCAGACAACAACCTGCCGCCTTGTTGCCTTGCTGTTATTAAATTAATCATTCTCATATAAACACATGCATTCTAATTCTGAAATATTGCAGTCGGTAGCTGCTGTCACGAATGTGTTCAGTGCATTATGCTCATTTATGCTCTAAACACATTCGCCACAGCAAGATACACGAACACACGACAGCAAATGACGCTAGCAACATTTGTCGCCTTGTACGCAGCTACAATATTATTTTGAAGGCAGCAGCTACATAATAAAAATACGAATTAACTGTATTTCAGTGATGTTATTTAAGCGATTTTTAAAGAAGCAGCTCAGATTTATAATTAAAAAATGTTTTAACTATTTTGTAAGAGGCTGTTTAAAGAGTAGAATAATTCGTTTGGATTGTCTATAAGATTGAAAATATATAGAAGTATTTCTCAGAAGCAATAATAAGTACAGTAGTGTGTGTGTCACGTAGTTTCTTGTCCACTAAAATAAAAAATACTGAAAGCAACAGTTTTTGATATCTATTTAAACCAGCAAGTACTAAGACCAGAAGTAAATTTTTAACTAAATGTTGTCCACACAAAAAAGGAATGTTAGTTTTATGTACATCTTAATACATTCCTCAGAAATTTTTACAATTATTCTTCGTACACTTTCGCCATGACAATTGTAGTATTTTTAATTCGTCGTTGTGGCATTTTTAGTTTTTTCTAAATTAAAATTTCGAAAAATATGTTTTAAGCAATTATCGAAAAGTGTGTAAAAGTGTTAAAATTTTTCTATGTACAAAACTAAAATGTGCTGACAACTGTTTAAGTGCCATTATACCGGTAAAATTGGGTGATTTTACATTGGTTTCTCTATTTTTCTACGAAAAAAAATCCGTGTTTGAACCAAGGTTCTAAAGGATCTCCTCACAATATTTACCTCAAATTTATTCAGAAGCACTTACGTGAGACAGATAAGAATTCAATAAATAGGTATTTTGTATTCCAAATCAATTATTGTCTTCAATAGCAACACTATTTTCCTTAAATATTTCATGTACAGAAAATATCCTGTTACAGTTTTATTATATATTTACACTTAAATCTTTAAATAAATAATTTTTGTTTTATATTTTTATTGTTCTTTTCTTCTTTCATAATAAGAGATTTTAAGCACTTATTATTTTACATGTCTTATAGTACTGACATCACTTAAATGTTTATTGTCGCCAACAAAAATAGAAATTAGTTTAATTTGACTGCAGCGGCGAATTCAGCCCAGACAACAACCTGCCGCCTTGTTGCCTTGCTGCAACAAATTAATCATTCTCATATAAACACATGCATTCTAATTCTGACATTTTGCAGTCGGTAGCTGCTGTCTCGAATGTGTTTAGAGCATTACTCTAGTATGTAATGTTCTCTTTGTTGTTCCTATATATATAGGCCCATAGTTTTGTTCTTCATTTCCTTTACTACCTATTTCGTGCACAATGTTATTTTGTTGTAACATGTTTGTTGGTGCTTTTCCATTTGTAAATATGGTTTTTAATGCTTTAGTAGGTTTGTAAGTAAGAGGGAGTTTACATTAAGGGCATTGTATCAGCTACAAAAGTCATGATGCAGAAGTTTTTAGGCAAGAGGTGTAGAGAAGCTTGCGGGGTAGCAAAAGTAGCACGAAATGAATTTTCATGACTCTTTTTAGTTTTTTCTTTCATGTTTCTCTCATTCCTGTTTCTCTCTTTCGTTTTTTTGCAGTTATATGCTTAAGCGGTGTTACCAAATGGCTGTTTTTTCCTATATTATTCAAAAATTGTTGAAAAATTAATACGTTTAGTTTATGACAACACTTGAAAAATTGGTTGTTAAAACATCATAGAATTCTCTCACTTGCTACAAGAGTCATAATGTAAACGCGTGATGACTTACGGAGATTCACCAAAAGAGAAAACAATAAAAAAGTCAGCTACAATGCCCTTAATGTGAGCTGGCTCTAAGACTTACTGCCATCCCTAAATTAGCGCGTAAAGCGCAAGATAACTGTCAAAATTTCTCATGTACATACAAAATGTATGAAGCATCCCTAAATAGCTTGGCGTCAACGCTTAGCAATTGGAAAATCCAATTTTGACAGTGCGTTAGGAAGTGAAGTTTGCTGTTTGTTGGTTTGTTTTGTTTTGTTATGGTTGAAAAGTAGTGACAATTTAGTAATTTTCAAGGCAATCTAGCGGTTTTATCTCTTCTTTATTCTTATACAGCGGGTTTTATGAAATAAAATGAGTTAACATTACTTTTAACGACACGAAGTTAACGCTGTTATTTAGGGATAACATTTCAGCGCAAAAGCTATGAATTACATTGCTTTGCGTCTTACGCGCTAATTTAGGGATGGCAGTTATTTGTAATTATGTTGTTGTTGTCAATAAGGCCTGATATCAAAGTAAGTAAATGCGCAGAGCAGAGCAGCTCTTTTGGCTATTTTGCGCAAAGAGCAGAGCATTGCATTGCATTGCTCTGCGCCAATATGTTTGCTCTGCGTAATGAAAGGACAGCGCTTGGCTCTTTTTATGCGCTGCTCCTGTTTTGTGCGCAAAAGAGCCAAAAAGAGCAAAAAATGCTCTAACAAATGTACTACTAAACATCCCATACCTAAATTATAAACAAAGCACATCTACTGTATTGAAAAACCACAACAACAAAGAACACATGCAAATTTAAGGCAAAAAAACAATTAGAGAAACAACAAACCCAAATGAAAATAATTATTTTATAATACCTACAAGTAAACATCAAAAATTTCTTCTGTAGGTATAATTGCAATAATGTTAAAGTTAAGCAAATTATTACCCTAAAACCTTACTTTTTATAAACCACTTATTGCACATTTTTATTTTTATTATTATTAATGAGCAATTCATATAACCCTTGTTTAAATTTTCAAGGAACTCCACTACTTACTTAACTAAAACCCCAATAATAATAACAATAAAAAATGTTATTACACTCGTATTTGGCCTTTTTTAAAATGTATTATTTTGCCCTCCGTACACGCAATTATTTTAATTTTTAACCGACTTCAAAAAAAAAAGAAGGAGGTTATACAATTCGGCTGAATGTTGCTTTTTTTTAATATTTGTGCCTCCAGAACTCAGTCATTTCTGATCCGATTTTGAAAATTTTTGGTAATATGATGGATTATGCTTACAGATTGGTCCCGTTTTAAAAACAGTTCATAATCTTAAAAATTAAAGGGTGTCCCCATACAACATACATATTTTTTACGGGTATTACGAAATTTAAAGGGCGATTTTGTAAAATTTGAAATGGTTGCGTATTTCTATGGCTCCCAAAACAAAAAATTATACAAAAATAAATTTAAAAATTAAAGGGTGCCCCATAATTAATGTAAATTTACTTATATGGGCCTATCTGTTGAACCGTTATAGACAAACGCTTGCAAATTGGACAGAATGTCGATTGCTATGGCCGTTATAGTAGCAAGTATTAATTTTACAAATTAAAGGGTGTCCCATAATTGATGTAAATTTATTTGTATGGGCCTATCTTTAAAGCCGTTATAGACAAACGCTTGCAAATTGGACAGAATGTCGGTTGCTATGGCAGTTATAGTAACAAGTATTAATATTACAAATTATAAATTAAAGGGTGCGCCAATAGTTCATTAAATTTTATGTATATGGCCATCATGATCTGATTTTGAAAATTTTTGGTAATATGATAGATTATGCTTATAGATTGGTCCCGCTTTAAAAAAGTTCATAATCTTAAAAATTAAAGGGTGTCCCTATACAACATACATATTTTTTACGGGTATTATGAACTGTAAGGGGCGATTCGGAAAAATTAGAAATGATTGCGTATTACCATATCTCCCAAAAACAAAAAATTATACAAAAATAAATCTAAAAATTAAAGGGTGCCCCATAATTGATGTAAATTTAGGTATATAGGCCTATCTTTTGAACCGTTATAGACAAACGCTTGCAAGTTGGACAGAATGTCGGTTGCTATGGCAGTTATAGTAACAAGTATTAATATTACAAATTATAAATTAAAGGGTACGCCAATAGTTCATTATATTTGATGTTTATGGCCATCATGATCCGATTTTGAAAATTTTTGGTAATATGATAGATTATGCTTACAGATTGGTCGCGTTTTAAAAAAAAGTTCATAATCTTAAAAATTAAAGGGTGTCCCTATACAACATACATATTTTTTACGGGTATTATGAACTGTAAGGGGCGATTCTGAAAAATTTGAAATGACTGCGTATTACTATGGCTCTCAAAAACAAAAAATTATACAAAAATAAATCTAAAAATTAAAGGGTGCCCCCATAATTGATGTGAATTTACTTATAAACTATCTTTTGAACCCTTTTAGATAAACGCTTGCATATTGGACAGAATGTCGATTGCTATGGCCGTTATAGTAACAAGTGTTATTATTAAGAATTATAAATTAAAGGGTGAGTCAATAGTTCATTTAATTTGATGTATATTGCCATACTTGTTAACAGTTAAAGACAGATGCTTGGAATTTACAACGAACCTGTGTTGGTAAGTCCGCTATAACAACAAGTTTAAAATATGGATTTAGAAGTTAAAGGGTGTTCCAATAGTAGTTGTAATATCAAGTGTGTGGCCGTATTTTTGAACCGTTACAGACAGAACGCTGAAACTTAAAAGGGATCTGTATTGCTAAATCCGCTATATCAACGAGTTTTTAATTTGAATTTAGAAACTAAAGGGTGTCCCACAATAGATGAAGATTTACTTATATTAGCCTAGCTTTTGAACCGTTTTAGACAAACGCTTGCAAATTGGACAGAATGTCGATTGCTATGGCCGTTGTAGTAACAAGTATTAATATTACAAATTTTAAATTAAAGGGTGCGCCAATAGTTCATAAAATTTATTGTATATGGCCATACTTTAGAACAGTTGTGGACTGACGCTTGAAAATTACAACAAACTAGTATTGCTAAGTCCGCTATAACAAGTATAAAATATGGATTTAGAAGTTAAAGGGTGTTCCAGCAGGTGATGTAATTTCAATTGTGTGACCAAACTTTTGAACCGTTATAGACAGAATGCTGAAACCTAAAAGGGATCTGTATTGCTAATATTTAACATTATGAATTAAAAGGTGCACCAAAAGTTGTAGACAGACGATTGAAATTTACAGAGAAATAAACGGGTGTCCCAATAGTTGATGTGGCCGGATTTTTGAACCATTATAGACACAGCTAAAATTTACAAGGGACATGTTTTTCTAAATCCGCTATAACAAGAAGCTTATTATTTGAATTTATAGAGAAAAGGGTGTGCCGAAAACTAATGTCATTAGTTCTATATGGCAGTATTTTTTGAACCGTTGTATACAAATATCTTAATGTTAGAAAGAATGTCCACTACTTTTTTTTGGAATAATAAGAAGTATAAAAATATAAAATAAATAGTTAATATAATCTGATGTATATAGGCAAACTGTTGAACCGTTACAGACAAGTATATAATGCGAATTTGGAAATTAAAGGGTGCCTCTATAGTTGCTGTAATTTGATGTTTATTGCCAAACTATTGAACAGTTGAAAAAGTATTAAGTTTGGAGATATAAGT
Organism: Gymnosoma rotundatum; assembly: GCA_916610165.2. Classification (NCBI taxonomy): domain Eukaryota; kingdom Metazoa; phylum Arthropoda; class Insecta; order Diptera; family Tachinidae; genus Gymnosoma; species Gymnosoma rotundatum. The sequence goes on from OU744338.1 coordinate 52,828,304, forward strand.
GTGTCCCAATAGTTAATGTAACCTAATTTATGTGGCCATACACTTGAGCTGTTATAGGCAGACAGATGAAATCTGTTTTGAAGTCGGTTTTTTTTTGCAAGAATTATTCCATGTACATTTTTTTCCAACCACGAAGTTATTTTAATTTTTCAAACGAACCACTGTTACTATCAAAAGGAGCACGAGCAAAAGAGCTGCTCTTTTGGATCAATGCGCAGTGCAAAAGAGCCAAAAATAAAATTGAATGCTTAAAGAGCAGAGCATGAAAAGAAGGACCAAGCGCAATGCGCAAGAAGATTGGCTCTTTTTTTCTGCTCGCTCTCTTGCGCATAGCTTGAAAAAGAGTGCGCATAAAAAGAGTAGAAGAGCAAAAGAGCGAGCCAATCTGAACCCTGTCTGGTATGTAATGTGCACTGAAAAAAATTTTAAATCATTATCCGTGTTGCTGTTTGAATGGTTGTTTTAATGTTTTTCATATTATTGTACATCGATTCAATTAGTGTCCATTAATATTTTAGTAATAGTTTATTGTTGTCATTATAAAATTGAAAGTCGCTGATGCTCAGTACTCCAGATATCAGGTTTTTAACCGTATTGATTATTTGATTATTTTTATATTTATTTTTTATTTAAATCGTTTTTAAATTTAAATCATTTTTATTTAATTTCCAACTCCCCATATATCTAGTTAGTGGTAGTATTAGTGTAGTTTTTATCTTTCTCTATTATCTATTCTTTGGCCTTGAATTGAAAATGTGTGTACGTTGCTCCTTGCGCAAATATTTACCAGAACACGATTGCATACTCAATTTAATCTCAATATGGATGCACAAACGCATTTAGTTGTTTTTTTTTTGTTCTTCGTTTAGTTTATGCATTCCCCACAACACCATCTCATTTTAATTCACTTTCACTCACTTTTAAACAACTATCTACTGAACTTTCGAACATACGTATGAAGCAATCGTCTACTCATCTAGTGCAATCCCTGCGGGAAAACAGGAACTAATTGAAAAAAAAAAACGAGAAAAGAAAAAAATCTTCCAAATCAAAGTACTTTTAAATTTCAAAGTAGAATTTAGTTTCTTTGAAAGTTTGTTATTTAACGTTTTTAAATGTACTTTTATTTACCCCTATCGCGAATTATTTTCCACATGAAATTTTTTCACATTTCACTGAAAACCAAATTCACCTTATCATAAATGTTTTCTTTTTGCGTGAAATGTAAAATTTTTTCATTATATTAAACAACGGGAATTTTTTTTTAATTATATTAATAAATTTTCAAAAAATCTTTTTTGTGCTATTTTCCCAATTAATTATTTAAATCACCGATATTGATTATTGAGGGAGAAAACACGTCTCGATGGCCATTTCGTTATCGCTTACTTAACTCTTCAGAAAACTTCTGACAAACATTTTAAATAAACTAAAGATTTTTGTCCAAACAATAAAGCAAAGACAAAAATCAAAGTTTAAGCAAAAACAACAAAATCTAACAGTGACTCTTTGATAAAGTTAAAATAGTAAAATTTACAATATTTCATTAAAAGCAATGAATTCTATGGTTCGTGAGCAGGACACATTAAAATGATTTATTATTTTCCTAGAATATGTTCTGTGTAAAGAGTAAGTAATTCTGGAAGCAGAATATTTTACAAGCTACGTATAACTTACTCCTTTTTTATAGATTGCCTTTTCCCGCTGGGATATTATTACGAGTGTTTTTACCATTGTCTGCTGTGAGGATAATCGTTTTGCTATTAACGTTATTGCTTTTAATGCTTTGGAAAATCACGATAATATTAAACGCTTATTTTCTGCTATTAAATATGATTTACGAACATAAGTATCTTTATGCTAAGAGTATATAAGTTCTAGAGTGACTTATGATTATGTGCATTATAGACATATTGGTGGAAAAAACTATTTTATTATTTTCTTCATTTCATCCTTGGGATCATTTTATTAATTTTGAAAGGCAATAATGGTAGAAATTACACAACTGTTTCTAAATAAAATTCTTCTCATAATAGAAAAATATCATTTTAAATATTTAAGTTACATTCTATAATTGTGAAAGGAAATAACGTTATAACAAATGAATTAAATTGAAATGAAGTTCATTTTTATTTTAATTTCTATAAATTTGAAAAAAAAAATATTAATTTACAATTGTATGCAGACGTTTTCCAAAGTAAACAGGAAAAATTACACTCCAGCAGAATGTAGTGCTGCATTTTCTTGATCGCTAAATCAGTCATGATGCATTGTATATATCAGCTATTTAATCAAATAATAATATGAATAAATTTTTATAAATAAATTTACCATTGAACATTATTTCTTTCATTAAAAGTTTAAAATTACCTATATTTTTCTTGATATTTGTTTGTACAAATTTGATCCATTTATAATTCTTGCGAAAAAAAACAGGTTTCGTCTGTCTACCTAAAACAGTATGGCCACATTAATTAGGTTACCTTAACTATAACTATCTCCAAACTTTATACTTTTTCAACTGTTCAATAGTTTGGCAATATGTATAAAATTGCAGCAACTGTAGGGCCACTCTTGAATTTCCCAATTCACAATTATATACTTGCTGTTGTAGTAGATTTAGCAATCAGGTTCTGTGTAAATTTCAACCGTCTGTCTGTAACGGTTCAACAGTATGCCCATATACATCAGATTATATCAACTATTTAATTTACAATATAACATTTTTATACTTCCTATTATAGCAAATAAAGTAGTGGACATTCTGTACAAAATTAAGGTGTTTAAATATAAAGGTTCAAAAAATACTGTTATATAGAACAAATGACATTAATTTTGGAACAACCTTTAATTTCTAAATTCAAATTATAAGCTTCTTGTTATAGCGGACTTAGCAAAACATATCCCCTGTAAATTTCAGCTGTCTCTATATAACGGTTCTAAAGTCCGGCCAAGTACACCATATTATATCAACTATTGGGACACCCGTTTATTTCCAAATCTAAATTTTATACTTGCTGTTATAGAGGAGTTAGTAATAAAGGTTATTTGTAAATTTCAATAATCTGTCTATAACTGTTTAAAAGTATGGCCATATACCAAATTAAATGAACTATTGGCGCACCCTTTCACTTATAATTTGTAATATTAATACTTTTTACTATAATGGCCATGGCAATCGACATTCTGCCCAATTTGAAAGCGTTTTAAAGATAACTAAAAAGTACCTTAAAGTCTACTAAAAATTCTCTAAAGAACACAAAAATAATTTTCAAGCAAGGTTATTATAAAAACACTAAAGTTCACTAAAAAATACTCTAAAGAGCACTAAAGTTTACGTAGTGAACTCTTTAAGATCAGTACACAAAAAAAATAACGCTAAATAAAGATCAGTACGTTATCGTATTGTTTGTGATCATCAGTCTACAATCGTTGTGTACGGCATTGTGAATGGATAATATGAATGCGGTGCTTAAATTTGCGTTTGTATACAATTTTATATTCAATAAACTGGTGGTGTTGGTCAAAAATGCCTTCAATTTATATTTTTAAATATTTGAGCTATAAAAAGTGTATTTATTTTCATTATCGCAATTTAGACGAATATTATAAATTATAAACAATCGTGCTTCAAATATAAATATTTCGTGATATAATTAATATATTACAATAACAACAATATAAAAAAATTAATCTACCTGTTGTTAACAAAATCCCAAAGTTAAAAGATTTCCGTTAGTTTTTTGCACATTTATTACATATGGGCTTTTTTTGTAACAAATGACTGGTAATTCTGTTGGACTTCTTGTTTTTCCATATAATATGTATATAGTCAAAGACAAATAGGTTTTTAGATTTTTATTACAAAAAATTTTGAGCGACTGAGAAAACAGATTAATTTTTACATTTGACATAACAATTAAATATTGATAAAAAATAAATTTGTATCCAAAGTATTTGTATTGCAAAGTGCAATTTCTCAACAATACAACCAATTCCAGTGCCGGCATTTGGTAGCAAAATATTTCTTTCATTAAGTCTTCTTTTTTTATCTTTCATAAAATAGAATTACTTAAAGGTATATTAAACATTTTATTTAAAGCATAAAGAAATGTTTTACTGCATTTGCATTAAATGAATATTTTGTGTAAGTTTTCTTGAAAACTCTAATTGGTAATAATCTCCTTTATGAATTAGAAGATACACATTGATTATAATTTTGTTTGATTATTTTGTAGGTTATTGGGGATACCTTTAGTTAAATTCGATATGTGGGAAACTTAATGCTTAAACAAATGTTTCCACCTATATATAATTTTTTTCTATATAAATTGTCTGAATTAATTAAATTTATATAATAAATATGTATATTGATTGTGTGTTCAAAGGTATTTGTGCAGACGTTTAATTTACATAGATGGTGAAGTGTATATAAGATTCGACATAGACGAATATAGCACTCTTACTTGTTTTGATTAAAGTTACTTCATTGTTCCAAATGATATGGGAAAATAGATGCAGGCGTAGTGTTTTGCCCGCTGCCTCGAAGGACATAGACGGATCGTGCTGATTTCCAATAGCAAATCTTTCGGCACATATTGGCGTACTTAAATTTTCTCTATATGATATAGTGCCTTGGCAAGCTCTATTTCAACAGTAAAACGGACTGACAGACGTGCATTGCTCAATCGACTTTGCTAAGCATAAGAACTCAGAATGAGAACGAATGAAAAACTAATATCCGATTTCACAATAACGAAAGAAAACTTAAGCGAAAGAAAGTCAGTCACTCACTTTCGAGTCTTTTTGGCTTTCTGTGTGTTACTCACTTTCGTTCGCTTACACTTACTGCCATCCCTAAATTAGCGCGTAAGACGCAAAGCAATGTAATTCATAGCTTTTGCGCTGAAATGTTATCCCTAAATAACAGCGTTAACTTCGTGTCGTTAAAAGTAATGTTAACTCATTTTATTTCATAAAACCCGCTGTATAAGAATAAAGAAGAGATAAAACCGCTAGACTGCCTTGAAAATTACTAAATTGTCACTACTTTTCAACCATAACAAAACAAACCAACAAACACAAACTTCACTTCCTAACGCACTGTCAAAATTGGATTTTCCAATTGCTAAGCGTTGACGCCAAGCTATTTAGGGATGCTTCATACATTTTGTATGTACATGAGAAATTTTGACAGTTATCTTGCGCTTTACGCGCTAATTTAGGGATGGCAGTTACGTTTATAAATTTTTCTTTTTTACGTTTTAAGAAACCAAGGTGGTACCAGATCGTAAGTTTCTGTACATTATAGCGATTTTCTTTAAAGGTATAAACAATACTACGTAATTATTTGAATGCAAACACAACCGTGCGTAGCAGTGATCAGCTGCTTACAAATAAAAATAAAAGATACACCAATGGTTTTGTGTTATTATTTGTATTAAACGATTAAAAAAAACAAATTAATTAGAAAAATTAAAATATATATAAAAGTGTTATTCGATTCTTTAACCCACTCCAATTTAAAAATTATAAACGTGAGTATCATCTTATTTCTTAAAAGCAAGTGTTTGTGTTATCATTTTCTTCGTCAGCACAGATGGATATAACACTCGCTATTCATTTTTTGGACACTTCAAAGGATGAAGCAAACTGAAATAAAAACAATTTCCATTTAAAATGAAATCAATTATTGTATTTATTTTTACACTTACCATTAGTTATCCATTATTAATTTATAATTTTAAGTTAATTTTTAATACAAAAGTTTTGTTTTTTATAATGTTATTATTTACACGAACATAAAATAGCAAGTGACCGATTTTGACATTTGCGTTCGCAGTGTTGGCAACACCTTCTTTACACAGAAATCGATTTTTGTATGAAAACACTTACGTTTTCTTTCGAGTAGTCGTTCGAGCCATCGTTCGCACAGGAGTAAGATTGTGAAACTCAAATCAGTTTTCTTTCGCTTAGAATACGAACAACATATTCTTTCGTTACTGTGAAATTGGCTATAAGTTATACGCTTTTTTTTACTATTTGCGGTGAAGGGTATCAAAAGAAAGAGAAAACATTTAAAATTTATTTCCACAAGCTTCTTAGAAAATTCAATTTAATTTCAGCATACGAACTTAATAAAATATCCATATTCTATTTATCTATCGATGATAAACGATAATAGAGTTTTAAATTGAAACGTTTGTTTAAACACAATAAAGAGCAAACTAATCAAATACCCAACTTAACCGATTAGATATAAGAGTTTCATTTTTTTACTGTTATATAAATTGCACACAAGACTTGAATGCATAACAATAAAAGTAGAAGAGTGCAAAAAATAACAAAATCTATTAAAATATTGCGAAAAATTGAAAATAAAAATCTTTTTAAAAAATAAATATGAAGATGCAAACTTTTTAAGGACTATAGAAAATCTATTGATAAATTTCGTTTTATTTTATTTACTCTTGATAACAACGCCAAGCATTGCTTATGCTCAAGTCACATTAGTTATAATAAATATGTTTTAAAGGCCGCATAATATTCATTTATTTTGGATTTTTAAACCCTGGATATATAAAAAAGTTATTTGTAACGTGATTAAATTTGGAATGCAAAATTTTTTTTTAGACAATTAAACTTATTTAATTCGCTGTTCAGACATGTTTTTTTAATTGAGTTAATTAATTTTAATTGCGGTGTTCACAGATGCTCAATTAAGCTTATTCAATTAGCACAAGGCATATTTATTTGACTAGGTAGTGTCGTTCGCCCAGCTGATTTTTTTTATTACAAAAACAACATGGCTTTTTGTTGTTGCTTTGAAGTTAGAACTGTCAAAAGCTATTTTCGTATGACGCGCCATTTTATTTTTATTTGTTTTTTTATAGTTTTTACTTGCGGCTTGTTAATTTTATGTATTTTTTCTTCTCACTGAACATACTCTCCAAAGTAAATATACTTGTTGGCAAGGGTTGGATTTCGCATCTTAGTCAAGTAGTGATGCAATTAAGTAATAATTGCTCAATTTATAAGTTGACTTCTTACATGGTAAATTGAGCTCAATTAAGGCCTTAATTGCGTAAATTCCTTAATTCCACAATTAAAGCGTATGTCTGGGCAGGCTATAAATATAATAAAACTGTAACGGGGTCATTTCTGTATATGAAATATTTTTAAAAAATGTTGATGATGATGTGATAGTAATCGATATGGGATACAAAACATAGACGAAGGCTGGCTATGCAGCAAATCTTTGATAAACGAAGCCGTTGTTGTTTTATATGAGATATCATGACACTTCAATAGGTGACACTGTGTCTATATTAAAAGCCATGTCCGTGGACATTATGACGTTTTTCAAAGAGACATAATGTCACTTTTTAGGGCGACTTAAAGAACATGAACATAATGTCCTTGGACACTATGACATGTTACCATATTTAACGTATAACATATAAAATTTATGTCTTCATAGAAATGTATTATTTCTATAAGCGTACAAAAGCTCAAACCATATTAACAAGTAAGAATGCTATATTCGGTTGTGCCGAATCTTATATACCCTTCACCATATGTGATTGTTTCTCTCGCCTAAAATAGTATTCAATTTATCTCTAAATTTAACAGACAAAAATAGTAGTTTTATTTATTTAGGTTTGTTCTTTTACAATGATAAATCATTCGTTCACTCAAAATAACAATTTGTAGACAAGATTTTTATACCACTAAAGAAATTCTATTTTAAAAACCGTTATGTCACAAAACAAAAAATTGGATACATTAACATATTTAAAAGATACTTAATACTATGTTTCCACGGAGCCCATTATTCTTGCTTCACTCTCTTTTCATGATTCACAGCTCAATCACGACCGAATCAACGTGTTTCGCCATATAAAATCTTGAGAGCGAAGCTTTTTGTTTTGAGGCGATTCAGCTTGAATCTACTTTCGAAGCATGAAAAATTTCTGTCTTCCCTATTTTTTATCGCAAGTTTATCTGAACTAGCTGTATATAAATGTAAACAAAAAAAGTAAACCAATATTAAAAGTGCTGTGTGAATATGTGTTAATATAAAAACAAAAAATTATATTATAATTTGAAATTTTATTAATTACAAACACTAAAATTGAAACGAAAAACAAAATTTTATAACAGAAATCAATGCGAAGCATGTAGATGTGTCGTGGAAACGGCATGCTTCGTAATCATGATTCAGAGAGCGAAGCAAGTGCTTCACATTGCCGTGTAAACATGCTATATAAGGTTATGTTAGCAAAATTATTGCATGTAAAAAGTTTCTCACTTGCAATAAATCCAAGGATCGATTAATTCCAAAAGTCTATTCCAGGTGTTATTAAACAGCAAACAATTTTAACGATTTACTAAATTATTTTAAGTGAACAATGTTTAAAATTTTTCAGTAATTTTTTTTCTTGCCAGAGAATGTTTTAATATTATAAATATGTTGCACGCTTAACTATATTAGAACTTGCGTTCATTAAAAAACTTGTAATTAAACAGTTTGCTTTTACTTTGAAAAGTTAATTAGAGGACGTTCATTTTGTTTTTGTAAGAAACTAACTTTACAGTAAAATATTGTTTATTTAACAAACAAAAAAAAAAAAAAAAAAAAAAATGCTGATGTTAACAAAATTTTCTAAGAGTGTGCACTAAAGATATATATTAAGTACAGTGGACAAATAAATTATTAGACGTAGTTAAAATTATTTGCATTTTTAAACAAAATAAATATATAAGATTCAGCTATAATTAGTACACCAATACCTCGCTTTGCGTCGTTTCGTTTTGCGTGTTTTTAAAGTTGTGTCGCTGCTGATTTAGTACCGATTTCCACTGTGCGTCGTTTGATTTTCGAAGTTGCGTTGTGTTGGGTTCGAGTCTTTATTTTTTTTAGTTTTTTGAAATTTTTTTTTTTTTTCTACAAGATTCAAATTTTGTTTCTCATTGCGCCATGCCATTAAAAATCAGGGTTCCCTTTCTAACTGGAAATCAACGCTATTTTAATATGGTTTTATTTTCACAAAATTTAACCTCTAAACAAATTTCCAAAGCGATGTGTTTGATTGACGAAGCTATGGAGATTTTTTTTTTTAAAAACTATCCTGATAGCGGAAACATTTTTAAAGTGTTCCAGGTGGTAACTGTGAATATCAATTGCTAGAATAATTAATTCTTTTTTTAAATTGAATATTTTGTTATATTGTTTAAATTAAATTTATTTTTCTTATTTTTTTGTTGGTATTTGTATGTACATACATATGTAATAAAATAAGTAAGCGGTAGCAAAATGCCCATTGAGACGTGCTTTCACTCTCAATAATCAATACCGGTAATTTATAATTTTAATCGGGATAATTTAAAAATTAGTATAATAATTTTTTTTTGAAAATTTTATGTTATTTTTGTTTTTTAAATGGTAACTTGTTCAATTTTGTTTTATAAAAACAGTGTTTTCGTATGCCTGGAACTTATCTTCGATCTTCGGTATGATATAGAAAAAAAAGTTTTTATGTCCATGGACATTGTGTAGTTTTTAGTATGGAAAGAGTGTCACTTATAAAATGACAAATCAAACGTTTGTTTTTGCTAATATACATATTTTAGAACCAACCTAGTCTAGAGGTACAGCTCAAAAACAAAACCAACCAGTTAACTGTAGGGTGCAAAATGCAATTTTAAGAAAAAATGTAAATGAAAAAGTTTCGGAATTACGGACCTCCAAATTTGTGCGTATAATATGGCATATATCAATTATTTTAAAGCATAATGTGGTAATATCAATATTGTAGAAATTGCATTAAAAATTGTGTTCTGTAAAAAAAAATAAGTGGAAAAATATAAAAACATTCAATAAGGGTCGAGAAAATATCTATGATGCATACCGTGGTCTACATAGAAACTTCAGGTTGGCCCCAAATTATTCCTTTTTACAAATTTTAATTTTTAAGCTGTGCTTCTAAACTAGATCTAGTCGTAAATACATTACGACTTTCTTACGTATTTTACCATAATATATTCGTATATTATAAGTGGATATTTTAACTCTACGTTCATGGACATTACGTCGCTTTGTAATGTCCATGGACATAATATCGGTGGCATCAATTGCACAGTGGTTTGTAAGCCATTTATTTTGGACATAATTCGGCAACTTATGAACCATTAAAGATATCTTAACGTATATCATTTGGTAGCTATTTGTTTTTTTTAATTTAGCACAAAATGTGTTTCAACGCATTTTTAATTTTTACACATAAAAAAAAATCATGAGGAAGACAGGTTTAAAAGCTCCTAAAGCTTAAAAAAATCACGTTAAGGTGTTTTTTTTGGAGAAATAAAATATATGACTTAAATTGCCACTGAATCAGAAAGCATCGAGATATTCTTTCAAAATTTTAAAACTATACAGATAAAAGAGCTTTTAATTAAATGGCGACATAAATTTATGAGTTGATTTTAGGTGGTAACTGAATTTTAGTTTCGTAACCTACAGACAACGCAACTAATAAAAAAATTTGTATTTTGCATGGCGACTTTCCGCAGTTGCCGACAAAATTTATGTAAACAAGCAATCATTATAAAAAAGTTAAATAAGTGAAAGAAAATTTTCCAAAAACGACGTAAATAAAAAATATTACAAATTGCAAAAAGCAAGAAAATTTATTCAAATTTTCTAAAAAAAATACTTTAAAAATAATTATTACTTTGTCCAGATTTACACTATGCAATTTTTTAAAGCATTTTCCCCCAATTTTCTATATAACTTACAGCGTTATGCGTTATCTAAAAGTAAACATTAGCAACAGCTACATGCCTCAAAACTTAAGCAATACCATATTGCTTACTCCTCCTGCTTTACCAATAAACAAAAATTTCATGACTGTTTCATGAAAAATTGCATAGTGTAAATGCCGTATTTCTGTTTAAACATCTTTTGTAGTCGAAAAATCTTCAAGGCAACCAATAATATACGGTTGCCATCATCATTACTTTTGGCGACTAAAGTTGCCAGCTGTTAGTCGGCAATTGTCATCTGTTATGTAATTTCGGTAACTGACAACGCAACTGAATATTCGGTTGCATTATACTGTGCAATTGCAATATCGCCATAACACCAAAACTTAAAAGTTTAAATTAAATTAAATTACGTCACCTTTAAGACACGCTTTAAAATTTAATTTATTTTTTTTATCATTTTCTCTTAATAGGAGCCATAGTGATAATAAATTTGATAAAATTTTATGTCGCTGTCCACTACAATTCAATGGACATGTAAAACTCATTGAAGAAGTACCCTAAACGTCAACATTGGTTTAGAAACGACTGAGTTTTGTGCGGACAAAATAACAGAAATTTAATACGAATTGATAAGCCTGTCTTTTTTGAAGTCGGCTAAATTCTACTACTAAGGCAGAAAGGAAATTGTTTATTAAAATAAATTTAAAAAATGTATTCTGCTTAGTTACTGGCTTTAGTTAAATTTACAATATTGAATTCAGAACTTGCCGTGTTTATTACTTAATTAAGAGTTTTGAACTTGATTTAAGAAAATCCTTATTTATTGAACTTTCGACACCGACCAGGTTTAATTTAAGCGTAGATTTTTAAATCAAGCCCGATATTTTAAATGATTTTTCGAAAAGCTTTAACAATTGAACTATAGAATTAATAAAAAAAAACTCAGAAGCTATAACTATTATGACGTCTTTTAAAAAAAGTGCATGTCCCCGAATAAAAATAAATATTTCTTTTGTCACGCACTATTGTTGAAATGTACATTAAATCTGCATACATTTTTTGTTTTTGTTGTCATTATTTATAGTACCACAAGTTATGATAGTATTCCTTTTTATTTTATTTATTTTATTATTTTATTATTTTTTACTTTTTAGTTTTTTACAATCACTCATATTTTATTGAATTAAATTTGTAACTTAGAAAGAAAAAGAAAATAAGAAAAATGAATATGTCAATAAATTAAAACTTCGAAATAATGTCACTTAGATATGAATTTTCATATATTTCTGGTTTACCAATCAATAACTTAAATAATAAATGTCTCATATTTTTTTATTACTACGTTCATAAAACAACATTTTTTTGCGATAAGTTTTCACATAAAATGAAAATTATAAAAAATAATAAATTTCTAGACAATTTTGAATTTAGTTAGCAGCAATGGTAAAAGAACAGTTTCTCGTTTTAATAACCTGGGCATGTATAAAATTAATCAGCCACACTTTAATTTTACTTTTTAAATTTTTTATAGCGAATAGTTGTAGAATAGTAGTAGAATTTATAGTAGCAGCCCATTGCGGCTCACAAAAGGCCATACACATGAAAATCGCGTTATAAGGATACCCTTTAATTCATTTAATTTTTTTCTTATTTACTTATTCTTATAGCAGACATACTGCTACCTCCTCTGTACAAATTTCAAACGTCTGCCCATACCGATTTAAAAGATAAGGTCATATTTGTCACATTCACATTCTTTCGGAAACACCCCTTAATTTATAAGCTTATTGTTAAGAATTTATTTTTATAGCAGACATAGCTATACATACTTTGTGTGAATCCCAAATGTTACCAGGGTTGAAAAACTAAAGCCATATAAGTAAAAATCACATAAATATTGGGACACTTTTTAAGTAAAATTTTTATTTTTTTACCTGTCTGCCTTTCAATGTTAAAAAAACATTATTTTTATGAATATCAGGTTATTTTCGGAACACCCTTTAATTTTTAGTATTTTTTGTTATAGCGGCTATAGCACTACATTTGCTGTAAAAATTTCTAGTGTCTAATTATTATGGTTCCAGTGGTAGAGGGCTGTGACGGACAGGGTTACGTTTTTAAAATACAATTTTTTTTTATTGATTGGTCATGCAGATTTCAATTTGAAAGTAAAAGTTAAGAACTTTTGAAGAATAATAAAAAGGTGAATTAATTTTTTCTGCAAAATATTTTTTCAAAGAACATTCATTTTGTGAAATTTTTTTTTTATCGGGCCAGCCGTTTCTAAATTGCTAATTTATTTTTTATTTTCTCCCATTGTGCAAAGTGTTTTAACGTTGTACCAGCAAAATTAAGGCATATGTAAGAACAAAATGGTTATAGAAATTCCAATATGGAGTTGGTGTATCCCAGCAAACCTAAAAATTTAGCATTCGAAAGTTTTGCTCTTGGACATATAATTAACGTATTTACAATTATAACTTTGGTATACTCGTATAGAGAAGAAGAACATTAATATTTTAACCCTAATATTTGTTCAATATTTTTTAATCGCTACTTTAGAACAAGTTAAAATAAAAATATAGTAAAAGTTTTCTGACATTTTTTAAAAGGTGCAGGATGTATAGAAATTTTATCTTGACTGACAAGCTAAAGTTTTTCTTTTTTATTTCCTTGCCAATATGTAACACCAACGTTTTTAACTTGGTTGCTGCTCTAACAAGCTGTCAAACTTCTCTAATACTTTTCAGACACATTTCGTGGTTATTACTTAAGAAACCAAAGCAACAACTTAAATAAGTATAAATGTTTATAACTTCAACAAACGAAGAAGTAGCCAAAAGGGAATAAAGTGCACTCTTGTTATAAGCAGTTGTATTACAAAATGAAATGGTCTTAAAAGCAAGACACGTTTAAAATTAGAAAAAATCAGCTGTAATAAAACGTTTTCTTACGTGCTAACAAATAAAATACAAAATAAATATCAAACTTTCTTTTATCAAGTATATTTTGTACAACATTAAAATAAATTTTAAAATTCTTTGGACACCTTTTCTGTATCCCGTTAGTTTAAATGAATGAAAATGCTTAAAACAACTGTTCTAAAGAATAAACCTATAAGAATAAAGAATAGAACTAAGGAAAATATACTCTTTTCCACCTTTGGTGAAGGGTATAATCAGACTGAAAAAAAAACTTTTTGATAATAATACATAACATAAAAATATTGGCCCATATTCATAGTTAAAATAAAGTATACTTTAAGGGAACTAAAGTCGGTTTTATTTTAGACTCTAGCTCATTCATAGATAATTTAAAATATACTTTTGGAGAGAAAGTTAACTCTAAATTTTAAAACTACCTAAAGCTGTTTTTAACCCATTTTTACAAAATTATTTTATTTGGTTTAAGAACACAATACTCTTTATCAGATTTTTATACCAAAGTGAACAAAATAAAAACAAGGTTACTTTTTTCAAATGTTTGTATAGAGATTGTATGAAAACATTTATCAAATTACAGTTGGCACCCAGTGACTATGAAAGCAAAAAAGATAATAAGAGCTTTTTATTTTAGAGTATACTTTAGCAAGAGTCGACTTTTTTTTATATAACTATGAATTTGGGCCATTATTTCTTTTAAATTAATATTATTAATCTTTTAAAAAGAAAATGAAAAAGTGATAGAAGAAGTTTCTTTATTTTAATCTCTGCAAATATTTCAATTATCTTATGACCAGGCATTTTATTCCATGTAATATTATGGCTGGCCGAACACAAATTGGCTTAAGCTGGCGATCTTTTAAAGAATTTAGTATTGCTGTTAACATATTAATAATAAAAAAATAAACAAAAATATTAAAAAAATGTATTAATTTTTTGTGTAGAGAGAACTTTCTGCAAAATAAAATCACAATTGATCCTGCTTCATCTACTCGACTGAATGTTATTTATTTTTTTATTTATGCCTCCATAAATCAGTAATTTTTGGATTGATTTTGAAGCGAATCTTACAGATTGGTTAACAATTATATATAAATGTTTTTTTGACCTTTTTAAATAGTTTTTCTTTTCTAATTTATTAAGCACTAGGTCAGTTTTATAAATAATAAAAATTTTTATTTATATTTTCAATATTTCGCCACACCTTTGGGTGGCATCATCAGGAAACAGGAAACAAAAAAACACCCAAAGGTGTTGCGAAATATTGAAAATATAAATAAAAATTTTTATTATTTATAAAACTGACCTAGTGCTTAATAAATTAGAAAAGAAAAAAATTGGTTAACAATCATAAAAATTAAAACATGTTCTTATTCAATATACATGTTTTTTCGTGTATTATAAACCCTAAAGGGGAACCCCTTTAAAATTAAAAAAAACTTAATATCACTGTAGCTCCCAATGCAAAAAAACTAAAACAAAACTAAATCTAAAATTTAAAGGGTGTTTTCAGTATTAATGTAAATTTACCTATATGGGCCCATCTCTTGAACCGTTATAGACAACCGCTTGCAAATTGGACAGAATATAGTAACAAGTATAAATATTCAATATTATAAATTAAAATGTGACCCAATAGTTGATTTAATTTGATGTATATAGATATTATACTAAACAGTTGTAGACAGGCTCTTGAAATTTAAAACAAACCTGTATTGCTAACTCCGCAATAAAAACAAGTATAAAATTTGGGTTTGGAAATTTAAGGGTCTCCCAATAGTTGATATAAGTTGATGTAGGTGGCCAAACTTTTAAACCGTTATATGCAGATAGCTGAAACTTACAAGGGACCTGAATTGCAAAGTCCACTAAAATAATAAGTATATAATTTGAATTTAGAAATTAAAGGGTCTTCCCAAAGTTAATGTTATTTGATCTAAATGGTCGTATCCTTTAAACCGTTATATACAAACACTTGAAAATTAGATAGAATGTCCACTACTTTGTTAAAGAAATATAAATTTTTAATCATAAATTAAAGGGTGTAACAATAGTTGCTGTAATTTGATGTACATGGCCAAACCGTTATAGGCAGGTGGAATTTACAAAGAAAATGAGCGCCACTACAACAGTAGGTATTAAATTTAAATTAGCAAGTTAAAGGGTGCCTCTATAGTTGCTGTAATTTGATGTATATTGCCAAACTGTTGAACAGCTGTAGACAGACGGCTGAAATTAACATGGAGCTGTAGTAATAAATCTGCTATAATAAGTATTAAGTTTGGTTATAAAATAAAAGGGGGTCCCAATAGTTAACGCAATTCGATGTATGTAGCCATACTTTTAAACCGTTATAGACAGACAAATAAAATTTGTTTTCAAGCCGGGTTTTTTTTTTCGCAAGAATTATTTCTATCAAGTTTGTAATGCATGTTTTAATTAATTTATTTTCCAATATTTGTTATTTAGTTAAGGATCATTTTTAACATAAAGACTTTACTTCAAACTTTGGAGAAAAATCCGTGATAAGTTGAGTTAAAAATTTTTTAAATCCTCCGAATATACACACTTAAAACGTATGTACTTGAATAAAAAAACGTGTAAATTAAATGTTGCGGTTAGCCATGAATTTTTATTAACCGCCGCAATGATGGAAACATATTTTCAAGATGTAACATTATTTTACACTAATATTTTGTACAAAAAGTTAACACAAAACAATCGTCAACAACAGCCTTTGAAGAAAAAATAAATTTAAATTAAAAATAATAAGCATTTAAAATTAAATTACGGGTATTTTAAGTTAAATTTATTACCTTCAAAAAATTGTGCTAATTATCCCGAACAAATTATTAAAATCACCGATTTTGATTATTTAAATTGGCGAATATATAGTGAATTAGCATATATGCCTGCTCTTTCATTCTAAAATTAATAAAATTTACATAAAAAACACACATAGAAAAGGTATATGTTTTACCCAAATTTTAGCACTCAAAAATATTCGTTGCTAAAAATTTTATTTATTTTTGATTTAAAATCGCTAATTTGAAATATAGAATACAATATTAGAAAATTTTGGCGATGACGATGAATTTACGTCGAATTGGATTTTTATACGTCGCCAAATTAAGCAACATACACATGGCGAAACAATACAGGTGAACGCACGGGCGAAAAAGCTCATCAGCTGTATACCTTGCAGTTGTCAAAAAATAATTCAAAAATAAATTATTTGTTAAAATTTTTTTAATTTAATTTGTTTTGATTGCTAATAGTAAACAACATAATTATTGAAATTCCTAGAGAAATCTAGCGTAATATGGAACCGTATTTGCAGTTCCTGATGTGTATAAATTAAATATGCGTAAAAAGATAGTGGCATTATTGTTAACCTTCATAAGGTCCTCAAATTTTACTTACGTTAACGTTCTTTGGGTCAAATTTGACCCAGTTAGAAAATTTGATATGAAAAAACTTGTTTTCTTTAATTAAGTTTGTTTTTCAAGTTAGTACTTTTTTTAGCTTTGTTTTGAATATTAAAGCTGCACGTTTTGTTTATTTATTACGAATTCATATATGTATATGTTTATTTTAAATAAAGAAAGTTGTGTTCTTGGCAAGGAATTTTGCTGTTTTATATAGGGCGTGGCAAACTACAATCCTAAATATTCCAAAAAATGACGACGTTTGGCAACACAGGTTTCTTTCCAACCATTGCAGCATTGAAAGCTGATATATCTAAAATGTTGCAAAATACAACTTGAGGCCATCCATTGGTTTTCCTTTTGCAAGTGCAACATGAACAACTTTATCCAGAGTATCAACTCCTCCTTTACATTTATTACAGTCTAGTATCATTTGCGGCTTATGTCCTCACGATTGCTTATTTCTGAACTATGATGCAAAGTGCTAAGAAGATTCACAGACTTATTTTTCTTTGGAATATATGAAACGAGAGTAGTGTCCTTAGTGAAGCAAAAAAATGATGAAAATAACGGTCTTCCTTTAGTTGACAAAAGCTTAGGTGTCAATTCAATCCTTATTGTCAAATCTTATTACTCTAGAATGACTTTTGAATCTTCTCAATGGCATAATTGCTCTAAAAATTGGTATTCCTTTCTCAGAGTCCCATACACATTCTGTACTTTCATTATTTGATCTTTACACTCCAGCTAACAAAAGTGTACCCATAAAGGTCGTCAACTTCAGTCCAATCCATATCAAAAACACGTTTACCTTTATTATTGGTATATTTCAAAATAATTTTTATTACAGGTGGCGGGAAAAACAATTGAAAATTGGAAATTTCTTCCTTTGTGATTATCGAACAAGACTAGCGGGTGAGGTGTGATTTCACGCTAATAATGTTCTTGCTACGGAATCTTCCTTGACTATTTGTAAGAGGTTGTCTGAAATATCTTATTCCACCTACTTTTGTTGTCATTGCTGCAGTTGTTGCTACATCAATTTCATTTCCACTAAAACTGTCAGTTGTCTCCGCGATTCTAAGTTATCTTCATATTCTGAACAAATCTCCTCTTCGTCCGATAGTGCATTTAGCAAATTTTCTATTTCACTAGTATTCATTTTCCGACAAGAAATACAGACTCGACACTTTATAACGTTGATACGTTTGATTAGTTCCGTGTTTATTATATGACTGAAAACAGTTTTGCATAAGAAAATAAGCTTTGCTTTTTACATGGGGACCCATTTTTCATACCAGTAATGTTCACCAAAAATGGAGAAAATAAAGGAGACAGATATATTGACTTTTAATTTTGGTGAAAAAAACATTTGCCATTTTTCTTTACAAATAAATTATTTTAACAAAACTGTGTAAAAACATAAAGATTTTGTTACGGGTCAAATTTGACCTGAAGGTCTTAAGTGCTAAAAACTGCATAATATTTTTTTGGTACAATATTTTCTTATAAAAACCAAAAATAGTTATTAGTATTCAAAAATAAATAAAATTCATAAAATATCTAAAATCGTAACCCCCTACTTTCGGAAAAAAATACAATTTTTTTGCAAAATGGGTCAAATTTGACCCGAAGACCTAATGAAGGTTAACATGTTTATAATGTCTTGCTTCTTTGCTTGTGGAAGATAACTGTTGTACTGTTGGCGACGGTGATGTGACAAAGTAAAGCTTTTACTGGTAGATAAATGTGTGATAGCTTTAAGGTCGCTTTTTCACACTGAACTGTTGAATGAAGCAAAAAAAAAAAAAGACGTGGTTTAGAGTGTTTGCAAGTTTACTTTAATTAAGAATCAGAAACAGAACATTGTTTTGATACTGATTTTCGGAAGATTTATGCTCGCTACTTGAGCAACTGCCGGTGATGAACTTGTTGTGGTAAACGATGAAAGACGGAGATTTTTCTGTTAGTGTTCAAATGGTAAACGAATGAGAATGGAAAGATGCATGTGATTTGGGAAAACTAGAGGTACAATATAGTTTTGGTCACACTGCCTGGGTTTTAATTTTTATATATTTTCATTTTAAAATTTGTTTTTTCTGAAAATTACAACCACTTTTGTTCATCAAATTTACTTTTTTATTTTGTTTTTTTTAAACAATATTTTTTGACAACACACTATATTTTGTAGCAAAAAATTGCCTGTTGTTTTTTGTGTTGTTGGATTGTTGTAGCCGTGCGGTCACCTGTATTATATCGCCATGAACATACATTACAGAATTGCCTTTACAGCTAAAAATCGCTAAATGGATTTTTTAGATTTTTAACGATGAAGTTTTAGCTTAGCAACTTACAGAATAAGGCTGCAGGACATAAATGTCATATTATCTTCTGCGTCACATATTTAATTATTTTTTTATTATTTTTTCTTACTCTTTGTCTCTGATTTGTTTCTACAATCTGTTGTTTACTAAGTATGTGCTTTAACAAATATATGTAGCCATTCATGCCGCGATATTCTGTGACTCAGGCGATACACGAAAAATTCAATATCTTAGTCTTATGATACTCAATTCCACAATCGTCTGCTTTATCAAACTGTTCGTTTTAAACTACGCCACGACGCACAGAGGGGTATTTTGCCAATCTGTAGCTTATATCGACTTTAAAATCTTACAGAGTGCACCTACATTAATGAAACTTGGCAAAAAATCTGTTACGGTCATAGGATGTCAAAACTCTAAAACAACAAAATAGGACGAAGGAAAAAAGTTCCCCTTAAAAGAACAAACTAATCCTACCTCCGAAAAATACAAGTTTTTTTTAATTTTTCCGTAATTTTGTTTAGCAATTGCAACTTTTAATGTCAAGGAATGCTTAAAAACTTAAAATGCCATTTTTGCCTCGCCCCTTTTTGTAGGCGGTGAAATAAAATATTATTTAAAAAAATATATATAAATGTTTTTTGACCTTTTTAAATAATATTTCTTTTTAAATTTTTTAAGCACTAGGTCAGTTTATAAATAAAAATTTTATTATTTATAAACTGACCTAGTGCTTAAAAAATTAGAAAAGAAAAATTCTTTAAAAAAATAATGTAATTATTAAAAGAAAGTTTTAAAAACCACTCAACTTATGTTTGTTAACTTTTAGTTCGATGCAGTTCTCTTTACCACACACTGAGGGAAAATAACAACTCTAGATTTGTTGTTACAGACATGTAAAATATTGCCAACACCATTTTTGTATGTTGTATTCTCCATCAGGCCCCATTGTGCAAAATAGTTAAGAGCAAATCTAATCTACATGCACAATAAATGTCACTAGATTAAAGCTTTTTAAAATTTTTAAAGTGTATTTTGAATTCTTTTAAAGAAGTTAAATAATATTGATTTTATTTAATTACTTTTCTGTATGCGAAAATAAGTTATCAATTAAAAGAATTTAGTTTTTGTAAAAAAGTTTTCAAACAGACCAAGCATGAAGAATACTTTTAGTTGAAATCATTTTTGCTTTTTTTCTACCTAAGTGTTCATTAAATCAAATTTATGGTTTATTTTCAACACTTTTTCTTTCATTACTTTGCTTTGTAATTGTGTGAGTTGTAACCTTAATATCCAACCACAGAGGCAAACTTTTATTTACTTACTTTTTTTGACACGTATGTATGTCTTATTTAAGAATATTTTATATTTTTTTTTACTATATTCTATAATAAATAAACACATACATATGTACGTGGTGATTTACAAGACACTTTTAAAAATGTCTTTTTGCTTTATGGTGTTTCTTTCATTCGAAGATTTATATGGTCTTCTTTGGGTTGTTATAGAATAAGGACCAAGGGTTTATTTGCTTGAAGCACACAAAAAAAGAAAAAATGTTGTCATTTTTATTAGAATTTTAAATTAAGACATCATAATGATTTTTAACTGTTAGTGGTGTGTAAATAAAGATTAGGAAAATCTTTAAATCAAATTAATTAAAGAAAACTTTGTAAAAAAAATGTTTTTAGATGCTGCATTTGTTCTGTTCCATATTTCATAATAAAAAACTATAATTTCTTCTGTTTTCAGTTAAAAATAATTCGAACAATATAATTTCGACAACACGTTTTTCATTGAACTGTCATTTAATCTTGTTTGTATTCACCTATGAAATTTTCTCTTGTTCAATTAAAACTTTTATTAAATGCGAAAAGTCTCTTTCATATTTTACTGCTGCCATTTATCTTTATTTTTTTTTTTTTCTTTAACTAAAATGCTGTTTTACTTACATGGAGTTTCATATACCTGAAAGTTGAAAATGTTTGCTCTTATTTTCTTCCCAAATACTTATTAAATTAAATCAAGTACTATACTGAACCCTACTTCTTTAATGCATTGCTATGGACTAATGTAAATTTAGAACTAAGGAGAAAAAACTAAACTATTAATTGTTTCTCATAAATCAAACATACATAGTAATCTTATTTTCCAGTCACATTCTTACTCATTATAAAAAAAAAACAAAAAAAAATTAATTAATTAAAAAAGCATCGTTGTGACAGAAAAAAGGTTTTTAAATCTTTATCCCAGATGAACGAAAAATTGCAAATAAAAAAAAGTTTTCTCAAACCAAATTATTGCAAGTTAATTTTTAACAAGATCTAAAACAGACAAACAATATATTAGCAACTAAACATTTGTTAAAAAAATTATACAACTTGAATTAAAATTGAATATCAGTTGGTACTAGCAAAATTTATTTTTGATTTCTAAGCATCTGTCTTCACTTAAAAAACATAAGATAGCAGAAGCAACGATGAAGATTGATACACGCGAAGAAAAAATATGGTTGAGGTAAACATAATCTAAGAGCAACATATTATGGTTGTATTATATGGTTGTCAACAAACCATAGCATTGTTGCATTTAATAATAACATAGCTGGTCTTGCAACTATATTGTTGTCTATCTTATGTTCAAATATAAACATTAAGTGTTTAAATTAAATTATCATAATATGTTTGAAAAAGTCATGTTATATAATTGCATTATAATATAGACATGACTATTGCAAAGATTTCCTGACATAAAAGACTTAGTTATTTATTGTTTAATTTGTTATTGATTTGTCACAGAAGTTATTTAAAAACCTATTTTCACAAAAACAACTCAATTATTTGATATGAGTTATAATTAAGAGACTTTGGCACTTAGGCTACAAGAATCATTTATCCAAACAATATAATTTATAAGCCAAAACGTTAAAAGTAAACGTTATATCCTGGTATTGAAGATATCATACGATACGCAATGGTAGATCGGAACTGATTTCACATTTATTCAAAACTTCTGACACGTTAATCTGGCATCTACGGTGATGTATTTTGTTGTAATAGCGATTATTGTTGATGTATAATATAACAGATTTTAATGAAAAATGGTTCCACAATTGTGCTTTAAACACAATAATAAAGATTTATGTTCTCACATACATTTACATATGTACATACACGCAAAGAAAAAATATGGTTGAGGTAACCATAATCTAAGAGCAACATACTATGGTTGCTAACAAAACATAGTATTGTTACATTTGCAACCATATTGTTGTCTAAAGTGTAAACATAACTATGTTAAAATATAAACATTAAGTGCTGTAAGCATACATACATACATACATACATATTTACTTCAACTTTTTTTAAATGTTTTGGTTCTCTTTTTATTTGTTTTCATATTTTGCATATTATTGTTGATTATTTATTTTGTACATAAATTTTTATTTTTTTCACTTTCTTAAACAATAAAAAACAATTTCCAATTTCAGCTACCAGAAAAATTAATAATCTGTCAAGAACTAGAACAAAATATTTTTTAGCGCAAACATTATTCTGTTGATTTTAACCATACTTTGATTAATGATAATATATTATGGTTAAATATTTTATATTATTTTTAATAAGTTATAAAACTTTGGTTGTGGTTGAATTTTTTTAAGATAAAACCAACCATGTTGCATTTTTGGTGCACAGTAACCATATAATCGTTAAAAGTTAACAAAAAATGTTTATGGTGACTAAAGTTTTGGTTAAAACAACTATAATTGGTTCTCCGCAACCATACATTGTTACAAAGAACATAATATGGTTATTGTGACCATATCACAACCATGTTTTTTTTCTGCGTGTATGTATATGTAAGTATTTCAAATATTTTTAAAATGTTTTGCTTACCTTTTTATTTGTTTTCATATTATTTTAAATTGTTTGTTTGTACATATTTTTTTTTTCATTTTCTTTAACATAAAAACAATTTCAACTTTAAGCTCACAAAATTCTGTCAAGACCTAAAGCAAAATATTCTTAAACGCAATAATATTTTGCTTTCTTTTAATCATACTCTTATTAATGAAAGTATATTATAGTTAAATGTATTATATATTTTTTAATAAATTATAAAATTTTGGTTGTGGGTCAAATTTTTTTAAGCTAATCCAACACAGTACCAATATAATGGTCAAATGTTAACAAAAAAATGGTTATGGTGACTGAAGTATTGCTGAAAATAACTATAATTTGTTCTCCGCGACTATAAAGTGTTACAAAGAACATAATATGGTTATTGTGACCATATCACAACCATGTGTTTTCTGTGCGTGTAGGAAATAATGACGATCGTTAGTATTTATTTAAAGGTATTCTCTTATAACATAAATAACTTTTTTTTTGGGAACTAATGTAATGTGTTTTGTAAGCGAGTAAGCAAATATGGCAATCACAAAAGTAAGTCATTATATGGCAACTACTCTTTAAGATAATGTCTAATTTTTTGCTGGGCATCTATGCATAACAAGCTCAATTTTCGGTATGTTGACTGAATAAAAAATTTTGTACTTAGTTCTCTACTTCTTCTTCTTGATATTACTTTAAGTAATTCACAACTTTATTTTTTAAGGCGAATGCACTGGCAGTAGGAATGCATAAACGCCAAGTCATGATATCCCGAAATCCCTGTATTATTTGGAATTTGAAATGTTACTATTAATTAACATTTTTCTATGTTTTTTATAATTACTTGAATAATATAAAAACTAAAATAACTAAAAAATAACTCATTAATACAGGGCCGAAATGAAGAATAATTTAAAGTTTAAAAATCAATTTTTAATTCATTACATAACTATTAGCTTCGACCAGCACAACCAGAACCTACGTTCTTCTCGATCATACAGAAAATTCCTTCTAATGCCCGTTAGCGGTTAGTGACAGTACTTTTATTGCTTTTTATTTACTCGCATATATATGATATATATGATTTTAATTATATATTAAAATTATTTTTAACAAAAATACTTGTATATCTTTGTTCTTTGATTTTATTTGTTGGTTACAATAGTTAAGGTATTTATGCTGGTATAACAACAATATATCAGAAACTTGTAATAATAATAGCGACGAAGTAGAAAAGACTTAGCTCTTTTATCACCTGCATAGAGTGAGCACTGTACGTTTTGTGTAATAAAATATTTACATATAATCAAGATAACTTTATTACACTGTTCTGTCTAAGAACTAACTAAAAATTTATGTTACAGTATTAGCGCATGAATAATAATTTCTATTTATTAGTAAACACGCAAGCACAACCACACAAAGCTATTCTTATTTTCAATAACAGTTATTGGTCATTTTATAAAGTACTAGCAATGCCCACGACGTCGTTTCCGTGTCATTTCTAATTTTGTTGAAATTTAAATTTAAAAAAAATGTGTTTTTAAATATTTATTTCAGAGTTCTGTAAACAGTGTTAAAAATTTTCCATTCACAAAAATAAAATGAGCAGACAACTGTTTTAGTAATAATTACCGGTAAAATTAGGTGCTTTCACACTTGTATCTCTTTTTTCTCTACGAAATGACATAGTTTTACCAAAAAAAATAAAATTATTCTATATTGGAATCAAGGTTCTAGGGGACCTCCTCACAAAATTTTGTACAAATCCATCCAGTAGTTTTTACGTGATGCGAACACAGACAAACAAATGCACAGAATTTTTAAATTTTCAAAAAATATTTCTGTACAAAAATGACCCTGTTACAGTTTTATAATGATACGTTTTTCCCTTTGTAGGCAAACCTACGTTTTCTTTTTTGAATGAAAATACCACTGTGGCTAATTATAAATTCTGTATTCTTACATAGCGGCTTTATGTAGCTATAACTTTGTGATCCTATGGTCTTGTGAATCCTATGGTCTCGTATATACTAAACATGCGTTATTATTACAGACGCAGTCACCAACGATACTACTGTGTTACTCCGGCGAAATATGAACTACTCGATGCCTTAATTAGTAACCTTAACCATCCGCAAGTTCATCCCCCTTGAATCCAAGATCCGTAACGCACGTCTGCCATACACTGTTGTTATGATGTAACACTTCCCTATGCTATTTGCTACCGTTCTTACTTTTCATTATAGAGGGCATCTGAACAATTGAAGGATCGCCGCGAATAACGTTGCAAATGACAGAATAATAATTTTTCAGGAGAGCAAAAAAACGTATTTAAATGGTTTGATTATCTTCACTGACTGACTCATTGTAATTGCGTTTTGACGGTGATAAAATGCATAATTTTAATGTTTACTTGTTGGAACAAATGTAAGAGAGTAAAATTAACGGTAATCCGCAAAAAAACAGGTTTTGCAAAATTTGTCTTTTACAACGTTATTCGCGGCTTTGCTTCAATTATCTGTTATTCTTATATTAAATTATACGGCATTTACACTGTGCAATTTTTCATGAAACTAGCATAAATTATTTTGTTTGTTTGTGTAGCAGGAGGAGTAAGCAATATGGTATTGCTTGAGTTTTGAGGGACGTAACTGTTGCTAATGTTTACTGTTAGATAATGCATAACGCTGTAACTTAAATAGAAAATTGAGAAAAAATGCCTCATAAAATTGCATAGTGTAAATGTGTCTACACTAAATTATCTGTCATAACTTTACACAATAATTGTCTGCTTTTTAATTTTGTACTGCTGCTTCTTAATTTTTAATTGCATTATAAACAATTATTATTTTCCGTTGTACGCATAAAGGTGGGCACAAACTCACGATCTTCTGTTTTATAGCAGCAAGCACCTCTACCAATGCAGCCATTGAGATTGCTCAGCTGAAGTTTGTTAGCTAATTATTCTATACACACACCATTATTGGAAGTAACTTATTCACCACGCTCGTACCATCTTCGAAACAATATATATAGATATGTAATATATCCAGTGAATAATTTTTTGGCATATACCAACATGGTTACCGTAATAAAAAGAGTTATTTTGTAAATGGTATTATATCACAAGATTAATCAATTTAAATGGATGCATATAATTTCTTGATTTATATCATATTTCTATACGAAATATGGTTTGTGTGTGCATCTATGTTGTAAATAGATCTAAGTAAGTATTTAAAATAAAAAGTTGCCTAACACTTGTTGGCCAACAACTGTAATAAAGCTGTCTGTGCATTTGTTCAACAGAAGATCGTAAGTTCAAATCCCATTAGCGCCTTAAATAAAAATAATTACGAGGGCTGCTATATATATTTCTGGCCTGGCAACACTGAGTGCTGCCAAGTGCAATCTGACATTTCCATTAGAAAGCTTGTCATTTTTAAGCATAACGTTACCCAAAACGTTTTGACGTACGACCATTATTTGTGTTGTTTATAGTGACTAGAAAAAATTAATATAGAAAAAAATGGAATTAACTCGTGAACATTTTTTTATAATGAATATAATCGTGGCCGAAGCTCGCTCAAAGACGAATTCCGTGAAGGTCATCCAAAAACGGCTGTTGTGCCAGAGAACATTGATGCCGTGCGTGAACTCATAATGCAAGATCGACATGTGACATACCGAGAGATAGAGACATCCTTAAACATTTCTTCCACCAGCATACATTCGATACTGCATGAACACCTGGCCGTAAAAAAGGTTTGTTCTCGTTGGATCCCGCACAATTTGAAAGTCGCTCAAAAAAGGCTCGTGTCGATTGGTGCAAAGAAATGTTGCAAAAATACGATTGCGGTACTTCAAAAGACGTTTATAAGATCGTCACAGGTGACGAATCATGGATCTATCCGTATGAGCCAGAAACGAAACAACAATCGACCGTGTGGGTCTTCAAAGACGAGCGTTTTTGACCGGCCAAAACGTCGAATTAATGGGTCATCCGCCGTACAGCCCTGAGTTGGCATCTAATGACTTCTTCTTGTTTCCGCACATCAAGAAAAAAATGCGTGGTCAACGATTTTCGTCGCCAGAAGAAGCTGTTGAAGTGTTCAAAAACCATGTTTTAGAGGTGTCTCAATCGGAGTGGAAAAAGTGCTTCGACAACTGGTTTGAGCGCATGCAAAAGTGTATAAATCATGCTGGAGAATACTTTGAAAAACAATAAAACCATTTTTGATTATAAATATTCGCATTTTCACTATTAGGCCAGAAATATATAGAGCAGCCCTCGTATTGTTAAGAAGCCGCAATGCATGAGTTTTTTAAATTAGAGGCGAATAAATAACACACAGTAGTTCAATCCTGCCCAAGTTTTGGTTGGAAAAGGAACACCCTATTATGTGATTATATAGAGGAAAGTAACATGACAACAGAGTTAAGCAAAAAAGAAAGAAATGGCCTAGATGTCTGCCTGGGTTAAGGTATTTGCAGGTTTGGTAAATAAAATATGTAAACAAGATATCTGGCGAACAAATCTTGCCTGCGCCACAGAGTAAAAAAAGCAAGAAACATAAAAGGGAAAATCAATTCAAATTATTTATAATTTTTTCTTTAAAAATTATCTTTTGTTTTTAGTAATCTTTTTGTTAAACAATTCGCATAATTAAGAAAGAAACCTTAAAATTTGTAAGAACGTTTTTTAAAATAGGACGGCTCATAATGTTACATTCAAGGACGTTGATCTTTCGAAAACAGTTTTCTTTTAATCACATGAAAGATCAGCAGTAGGGTAAGATTTTTATGTGCTTCGCGATTTTTGCTCCAGAAGGTAGGCATCCGCATAAGCTATTTGCAAAGTGTCTTTCTAAAAAATTTTTTTGGGACTGCAGGTATGTCATACAAGTAGGCAGTAGTGTCACTACCAAACTGTTCTCAATTTAATACTGCCCAAAAGAAATATTGCTTGTTTTTAATTTCATTGAAAAAATATTACTTATCATCTATTTTCTGTAATGCTTTATATTGTTATCTTAACGATTGTATTAAAAAAAGGAACAGTTTTTTATTTCCTTCGCATTAAATTTTGCCATTTCTTAATTGTTTGTTCGTTTTTCTTTAATAAATGAGCACTAACCTTTAATAAAATTAAATGCATCCGTTTGTCTGTTCGTCCATTTTGCTGCTTCATTATTTACCAAGGAAAATAATATTTAAATTTAATTAATGTTCATATCGATGTTGATGCTGATGGATCGCTTAAGTTTAGTGCTTGGTCGCGAGGATATCCTGCTCATCTAAACTGCTTTTGAAACTAAATAATTCCAGAATTTTAAAATAAAAAGAAAACTAACAAAAGTAATTATAAAAACTATAAATGAAAGCTGTTAGGTATTTTGTTACAGTAACTTCTACAAAGACTGAATAAATAGTTGAAAATGCGAGTACCTAATTATATATTATTATCTTAAATAATTACGTACTCTTATATATAATCATTAATTTTTATTGATGAGACCTTTGGACTTCTTATGCACATTCACTTTACCATTTGAGTTATTTAATTTGTGTTTATACATTTTGTTTAAATTTATTAAAAAAAATTTTAGAATTGAAAACAGCAGTGATTTCTTTGGAACATACTTGAAAGGAATTAATTAGATGGACTAATTTATCAATTACTTTATTAATTAGTATTGCATGATAACTAATTCTAATCATTCCTTAGCGTTACCATTGTTTTTACTAATGTAAAAAAAAAGTTTTTATTTTTTTTTAACTGCCTATAAAAAAAAACTGCATATAACGGGGTGTACGGCATACTTTTTTTTTGTTCGTAAGGTGATACGGTCTATTTTACATAGTTGTACAAGACTATTCATTTTGTGCTTCATTTTCGCGGTGTTGTGTATCTCAGAGAAGCAAACGTATATATTGTGTATACTTGTTGAAATTAATATATAACAATCATACGCTGCCCCTTTCAAACCTTGGAAGTAATGATTAAAAATGCTTCAATGCATGTGCATGTACATAGTTGCTTTACTACTGCTGTGGGAAAATGTGGAAATGAAAAAAAGGAAAAAATGCATTTGCTTCAGCTGACTATGTGTTTCTTTCTGCAGCAAGGCAATTAATTTGAAAACGTTTGCTGTTGCTTGAGCAATCAGTTTTTTTTATTTATACTTTGCTCTGCTTAACTCTTTACTATGAAGTTTTGCCTGCACACAGAAAACAGATAGATATAAACGCGATTGGTATGTTCAAAATTTAATTACTAATACAATAATTTGATTTTTAATATTAATAATTAATAATTTTGATTTATTTTTTACATTTAAAGCCAACAAATGATATTTGCCTCCAAATATTGGTTGTAACACCTCTTGAAAAAGTTAGCCTGACCGATTTGTATGTTTACTAAAATCTATTCTATTAAATAGAAGATGCAACTAAACTTATTCAGAATATTATTACTGAAAACCAAATTTTTGGTAGTTAGAATCATAAAAATCGATCGTGTCTCTAAAATCGAAAATATTTGACAAAATAAAAATGAATTTGTACAAATTACACAAAAATATTCAATATTTTAGTCTAAAAATACAGGATATATATTTTTAGTGGTAAAAAGTTCTCCAATATTGTTGAAAGTTAAGTCCAAAACAACCTCACAAAGCAAGACATGCGGTATGGAATGGAAATTTAAAGAAACTATGAGGAAAAGAAGAAGCATGATATAAAGGATTAAGTAGGCTAAATTCGATGGCTCGAGACATATAATGTGTAATCTTATTCCTTTAATTTATTTTTAAAATAAAATTAAATATTAAAATATTTTTTTTATATTTTATTGTTTTATTTAATTCACAATAATATTTTATCGTCACCCAAGAATAATTTTTTTAAATAGTTGTAAGTGCTTATCCATTCAGTTATTACAACCGAATTCAAGATAATATACGCAACCGACAAAATTCGATTGGCAACAAATTCGGTGCTCATAACGAATTTATTTTCTCTGTGTGACTACGATTGATGTTTCTTGCTGTAACTCGCTACTTTTCATCCCTTTTAACGTTGGATACCTAGAAAATACATACAATAAATACATACAATACAAATACAAACGTTGTTTTTATTTTATCATTAAATGGTGTTTTTTTATATCTTAAAAAGCAAGAGCAAAAGAAGAAACAAACATTAATTATTACATAAATGCTTGGCTGCAGAAAGAAACACATAGTCAGCTTAAGCAAATGCGTTTATTTCTCTTTTTTTTTGCATATGCTTTTTGCTGTTGCTTCTTTTATAATGAAATGTTTTGTAAATGCTGAGATATTTAGTTTTTTCGTTTACTAAACAACATGTAAGCAAAGCAAAGATTTTAGTGCTGTTGCTATTTTTAAGCAAGCAAATTAAACACTACTAGGAAGTGGTGATTTATTTATACTAGAGGTCAGCCATGTTAAAAAAAGAGTGCAGTGGCTAAAATTCGACTTCAGCTAAAATATTTTCAGGGCGGTGGCCAAGTAAGGCAAAAACTAGAAACAAATTTTTAAATTTTCTTGTTTTACCACAGAATACAGTTGCATAATTAAAAATATATACGATGATACACGAAATTTGTAGTTGAATAAAACAATCTTTTTTTACATGTTATACATACATGAAATTATACTGGTATAAGAATATTAAAAACCAGCTTAGCTGATAAAACCGAAATTTGCGACAGTCCTTGGCAGTGATCTACTGCTTTCAATTTATTATATATAACTTGTACTGATGCAAAACTGAATTCTCTCGTTGTGAAATATCTTACTGTAGATTCTTACAATAGTAAATATTTTATTGACGTAAAATAAAACAAAAGGTAGGCAAAAATATTATAAAATGAGCACAACAGTTTGTACATATTTTGCAACAAAATTTTCTCATAATATAAACTATTTTTTTTATAATGATAACTTTAAAAATTTTATATTTATATATATATTTTTTTAAAACAGACATAATTATTTTCATGCACTAAACTAACAATGATGGATTAGTGTGCCGTAAGGTAAGTTCTGATTGATGCTGGGCATAATTATCTTCAACAATAGAAACTCATTATAGTTTTATTATTTTAAGGGGTCATTTAAATTGGAATTCATTAAAAAAAATTGAATTGTTTGAAAAAAGAGGTTTGTGAGTCTTTATAAAATTTGAGAAATTTACTGCATATTTGCAGAAATTTTAAAATGAAAAGAATATAATATAATGTCAAATTTTATTTATTCTTTTTTTATTTTATTGTTGTGATATATGTACAACTAATAGCGAAATCACAGTTAAAAATTACAAGGTGTACCCATATAGCAAATGTGTTTTTAAATTTTTTTGAACCGTAAAAGGCAACACTTAACATTAAAAAAAAAACTGCGTATCACTATAGCTTTCTGCTAATGGGAGACAATAATACAAAAATTAATCTAAATTGCTCTACGTGGCCGCATCATTAAAGCCGTTATAGACGAACGCTTGAAAATTAAAATAATGTCGGTTACTATGACCTATGACTAAAATGACAAGTATAAAAATTTTAATTATAAATTAAAGGATGCCCCACCAGTTCATTTGCTTTGGTGTATAAGGCCATACTTTTAAACAGTTGTAAATAGAAGGTTCAAATTTACGAAAAATCTGTATTGCCCAGTACGCTATAGCAGCAGGTATAAAATTTGGATTTGGAAATTATAGGGTGTCCCATAGCTACACTGGTACATTCATGTTCGAGTACGCAAAAAAATTTTTTAATAAAACACATTCATGGATGTGCTTGACATATTTTAAATTTTAGAGACACACATAATTTATATGAAAAGAAAAATATGTGTTAGCTGGTTAACCCTCCGATGAGTGAGAAGGTCCTTAGTGACCGTTTTGCCTTTTCAAACTGAAATTACTCCTACTTCGGCCACTTGAAAGTATGGTAGTTATGCGACTCACAGAGTTATTATCCTGTGAAGGCACACAAACCAAGGGAGATAAACCAAGAGCAGAACGTAATTTTGGATCTTGTGAAAAAATATTTAGATGGTGGCCGTACTATATACATGGATAATTTCTTTACCACTCTTGACGTGGCGCGTGTTTTGTTTAGGAGGAAGTCGGCATATGTTGGTACAGTGCGCTACAACAAAACACTCATTCCACAGGAGAAGAATCCGAAGCGCACCATCAATAGTACATTATTTGGGTTCAACGAAGGGGATATAGCGTTATGCTCATACGTGCCGAAAAAAATAAAGTGGTGAATGTGCTCTCCACAATGCACTACACCTGGCTCGTTGACGAGCAAACCGAGCCCTATGCCATATTAGATTACAACGCCAACAAATGCGGCGTTGATACCATGGATCAAATGCTAGGCACTTACAGCTGCAAAACAGCAACACA
This sequence comes from Gymnosoma rotundatum, assembly GCA_916610165.2. NCBI lineage: Eukaryota > Metazoa > Arthropoda > Insecta > Diptera > Tachinidae > Gymnosoma > Gymnosoma rotundatum. Next base: position 52,861,102 of record OU744338.1, read on the forward strand.
ACGATGGCCGTTGGACGTCGCTGCATTGGCTGCTTTTACGATTTACAACGAAATGAAGCCTATAAAAAGGAGTGACAGACGGCGGTCGTTCTTGTTGCTGCTAACGAAACAATTGGCGATACCAAATATCGAAGAACGTGCCCTGAACAACTATATAAGCTCATATCCAAGGAAACGCAATGCGATGGAAGCATTCGATGTCAGGGTAAGAAAAACATCTTGAAATTCAAGAATAGAATATATAGTTATTTGTTTTTTATTTTTCTTTTCATTTCATTTCAGGTATTACCAAGACCGATGGAAGGCAATGGAGCGTCGTTTGCGGCTAGGTCGAGTAGACCGTCATGTCGCCTTTGCCGTTCTGAGTACGGGCAGCATGCGGAAAACGCAGGCATACTGCTTCGGCTGTGGCAACGCTGTTTGCGGAGAACAAAGCACACTTTTACATCGCTGCAACACTTTCGCACAGGGCGGGGGACAAGAAGTACACGCTCAAAAACAATAATTTTTAAATTTTTTATAATAGTCTTAAGAACATTCAAGCAAAAAAAAAATAAAAAAATTATTTTTGTATGTAGAATTTAGTTATAAACAATAAAAAAATAGATAAAAAAAATTTTTTTATATGAAAAAAAAATGATTAACAAAAAAGGTCCGTAGGGACCTTTTCACACGGCCGTGAAGTTCAGAACTGTCACTCATCGGAGGGTTAAAGTTGTGTGTTTCACATTATTACGAGATTTTTGTACAGTGTGTGTATTTCTCTGAATTCTGGTTTATACATTCTTATTTCTTTTTCAAAGGGTATGTATGAAACGGTAGTAAAGTACTGTGGTTAAATAATTTTTTTTCTTTTAGGAGAACATTTTGTATTACTGCTGCACTATTACTAAATTTTGTCGTTTCTATAACAAAAATTGAACTTTATATTTTTAAAAATGAATAAACTACAAAAATATTTTCCATTGCTTATTGAAATTCTCTTAGGAATGGCATCGTCGCAGTTATTTAATAATTTAATATTTATACAGGCCTACATATGTATATACAATGTTTGTTCATTAATTTTAAAAAGTTACAAATTTATTTTTAAGAAAATTATTAGAAAAATTAAAGATAAAATAAAAATAGTTACTGAATGTTTACTGTGTTTTTGTATAGAACTTTTTTGAGATGTTGTTGTCTTTTGTTTTATTGATTCAATGGAGTTCTCATTTAATCAGTTTGGCTTTTGATATAAGACTTTCTAGTTTTCTATACAAAATTTGGGTAAAATCCACTGATGAGCTTTTTGACCAATAGTGAAATGGCCATATGGATATGCTTTCCCCGCAGTAATACATTTCATTTTGTAGTTTAGTTTAAAATAATAAATATTTCATGAGAATATCGTGAAATATTTATATTTGAAGGAATCAAGCACGAATAAAGTAAATTAATTGAAAATTATTATTTTTTATATTTTGGCATAAGTATTGAAATTTGTTGTATCAAACATTTCTATGCATTTGTCAAAAATTCTATTAGCCCCAGGGCTAGTGAAATTTTATTCACCTCAGAAGTATAAAAATTGTACTTATAAAAGTACTTTGCTACCGTTTCACATGCGCCCAGAGAATAAAATTTAATTTATTAAAAGACTGCCATAAATAATTTTCCGTTTAATTTCAAAATCATTTCATTCCACTACATCTTTTTACCACCTTCTCAAAACAAGCTAAAAAGATATTTTTGTACATTTTCGCAACCAATTCTTAATAAAAGTTTGCAAAAACATGTCACTTGTTTCCTAAAACAAATTTCAAATAATGGCGTTACATCAAAACTTTGCTCAATTTAAAAAAGTTTTCTTGTTTTGGAATTGTTTTTTTTTTTGTTATTTATCATTTTGGAACGAAATATTATTAAAGTTGTATGATAATATACATTGAAAGAAAAAATGATTTTTTTCTAGAAATAAACATTTACGCACAAATTAAACGGTGCCCGACCAGCAGGGCAAATTTGACAATATGAAAAATGTTTATTATACAATTTCGCAATAACTAACGAAGTGTGGATCACATTGCAACACGCGCACAGTTTGCTGAGTTGTAATACAACATAAATTATTACATTAAAATTAAGGATGTGAATATTTTATGATGAATTGTTAACTCCTGTTACTTTCAGTTTTGTAACTTTTAAAGGCAACAAATCTGAATAATTGAGAAATTATTCCTTCAACACATTTAATTTTTTTTTTTTAAGTTAAGATATAATGGAGAGCTTTGGTGAAAGTACAATTTTATGATTTTTTTGTACCTAAGTTATAAAAACATCCCTTGATTTTTATGTTCTAAACCTTATTAAAAACAATTGTGGTTTCTAGGATCAACACGAATATTAGAAGAATAAAAGAAAATTATAAATAAATTTTCAACGGTTCCTGTTTTTTTTTTATTTGGATTAACTTTGCTGTGTGCCAAAAATTTCATCACAATTTAATGATAATATATACCAAGACTATTCTTCTTACACAGAATATTTCGGCTTGTTTTGGCTTAATTTGACCCCTAGGAATTACGTTACAAACCGTAATTTCAGAAAAAAACTGTTAATTACCATGCAAATGAAATATCACTAAACCATCTTAATTTTCACAAAATGTTAAATTTTCATCAAAATTTTACTAATTGTTTTCCTAACAAAATTTTCTAAGTGTAACAAAAATATTTCATTAATATTTAATAATGATGAGAGGACTTGGTTATATTTGCACAGTTTTCTTTTAGAAAACATGTTGTTTATTTTTGCTTAATTTCCATAAATGTGATGACGGAAAATGCGATGATGTGTTATATTAAATTGCATTGTCACCATTTCACTCGTTGTACATTATTTTTTTAATTTTTCCAACTTCCTTTAAATACATACTTGTAGTAGTTTTAAATGTGATATTTTCGCTAAGTGAATATGATTACAGTGAGAAGCAAAACTAGCTAACTAAAATATTATTGCCTGGAAACAAATAATTAAATTTTTAATATTGTTATTATAAATTATTTTTAAATTATTTAAAATGTCAAAAAATATATAACTCAAATGCGAAAAGTGCTTGATATTGCGTAAATCATTTGTTTAGAACATTTCGTTTAGCATATCGTCACTACTCGTAGTCTAATGATTATGTTCGACTAATAAGAGTTCATTTAATGAATTCTTAGGCGTAATTGGGATAACAAATCCTTAAATTTTCTACAAGAAACTATCATAGTTTTGAAGATCATTTTTACTTCGAATTTCTCTTAATACCTACATAATAATTATGCTCTTCTTTGGAGAGAATTTATATTCAACAAACAAAGTAACAAGACAACAAAAACGCAAGAAACGTCTTATAAAAAAAGTAAGGATAATTAAAGTAGTTACTCAATGGTTATTGTGTTTTTGTCCGTCCAAACTGTTTATAGCGTCCAAAAACAAAACAATAAACTGCACTGAAACTGAAAAGATTTTAACTACCCTATATTGAGGCAAATTAGTTCACAGGTGTTCTTAATAGCCCAGCTGATTATTGTTTATGATCAACGTTGTTTTCAAAATTTTAAAGTAATTTCCAAATATTTTAAAAAAGTAAAAAATTGAAAATTTAATTTTAAAAACAGAAAAGTAATATGAGTTATTATTGAGTATATGCAGAAAAAAGAAATCAACTGTCACAACTTCATTTAAAGTACCAAATGATGATAAGGATAATATAAATAAGACTTCTTTTTGTTTAGTCAGTTTTTTTGACATCTTCTTGCTGGACTGCAACAACAAAATTACATTAGGTTTTTGTAGCCGTGCGGCCATCTTGTTTTTAATTCGCCGTCCCCTATATCGGAATGTGCATAATTTTATATATGTTTTGCAAACAATCTCAGACAAATGACAAGTGCACTGGCATTAAACAGCTAAAGTTCGAGTTGAAAATCATAAACCAACAATTTAATATCGACACCAAAATAGTATCCCAACAATTATTATCAGATATCAATGTAGGAATTCATGTCAGTGGTGTATTAATCAATAATCGTTGATAATTCTGTCCTCAAACATGACAAAATATGTGAAAATTGCTAAGAATTTACAATATTTATAACACTTTATTCAGAGAGTTCAAAAATATATAAACCTATTTGCGTTCTCAACAAGATGCTGACTGGAAATAAAACTACGAACTGAGAAGGCAAGAAGCACTTTTACAAAGATAAACAATTCCTATGTAATCTCTAAATACGAATGCTCAAATGATACATATGTCTTCTCAATGCTATTGTATGCAGCTGATGTTTACCATTATCAGTTGCCTCAATAAATAAAGTATAAGCATTCGAAATGTGCTGTTGTTAGAAATGCTTAACATCGTCAAATTCTTTAAATTAAAATATTTTGGTTAAGTTAGGCGGCACATAGAAAGAAGAATACAAAGAAGAAAACCGCCGAGAACGAAAATAGCCTTATGGTTTAAGAACCTACGACGATAGTTCAATACGAGTGTAAGATCACTTTTCAGAGCAGCTGCAGATTAAATGCAATTATCAACTATGATAACCAAAATTCGAAACAGACAGGGCACATAAAGACTTAAAAGAAAATTTGTACAACGATTTCGTAGAGAGATATGTCTATTAATACAGCATATTGCTAGTCTTATGTAGAAAGGCCCTAACTAGCATAACTGTGATCTTACAGGAGAAGGGAAAACCATAATACAATAAATTATTATATTGTTACGAAAATAAGGTGTGGCAACCCACGTTGTTGTTGTCCGTATAAGAGTGGTGAATGAGTTACTTTTACCAATGGCGTGTGTATAGAAGATCGTGAGTTGGATCCCACATTTGTTAAAATGCAACTAAAAATTAAGAAGCAGCAGTACAATGCTCCCGAGAAACAAAAGAAAATCGTTGTGTGAAGCCATGGCAGAAAATTTTCCTGCGGTTAGCGCAGCATAATGACAGTGATGGACAGACGAGTGTTGCGGATATTAGATACAGGGGTTATCCCCTTGGATACAAATCGTAGTGTAGTTGTCTGTCGATCGTTAAAGTTACTAAAAAAGACATCGAGTAGTTCATGTCTCGCCGGAGTAACACAGTAGTGTAGCGTGGATGGCTGCGTTGGTATAAATAACGCATGTTAAGTAAATACGAGACCATAGATTTCACAAGACCGTAGGATTAAGAAGTATAGCCAGATAAAGCCACAAAGTAAGAATACAGAATTTATAATGAGCCATAGTGGTATTTGATCATCAAAAGAATCCGTACGTTTGTCTTAAAAGGGAACCAAAGACACCATTGTTGTAAAAAAAGCTCTTGACGCTTAATTAGTAAAATTATACACCAACATATACAAAACAGGTAAAAACAGCGTCAAGTTCGGCCGGGCCAAACACTGGTGCCTCAACCGCCTACACATATATTTTCGGCCAATATAACATATGCCAATACAAAAATAACAGCGGCGACAGATATAAGTTGCTTGCCTCTCGATGGTTTAAACATATGTCCTAATTTGATAGAACAAGCTTATTTTGAAGATCTATAAGAGATTTAGGACTAATAAAAGAGAAAGCTGAAATATTATGTACCAGATTTAAAAACAGGAATTTGATAAAAGCTGATGTAAAAGTTACATTTCCAAGAAAAAGACGCAGATCTGGAAAGTTATTTTAAAAAATCAGAAGAACTCGTATACTGTTGCAGTATTGAAGAGGTTCTAAAAAATCTAAAGCTTACACTGGACTCTTCCGCTTGGCGACTATTTATAGATAGTTCAAAACACAGCTTAAAAGCAGTTTTACTGCACAATGGAAATCAGGATCCATCAATACCGATTGCGTATTCCACAAAAGGAGGAAACATACGCAAATATTTCAAATCTCTTAAATAAAATTGAATACTATAAATATAAATGGGAAGTATGCGCAGACTTCAAAATGATTGCAATATTGACTGGAATGCAGCCATTATCATAGTAAATATTTCGAAGAACGTAAAGAAAATATTATTGGTGACTTGATGTAATCCACGAATCCCTTGTCCCAAAAGATAGGGTCATACTTCCACCGCTGCATATTAAGTTGGACGTGGTGAAAAATTTTATTAAAAGCTTAAATACACAAGGAAATACGCAGCAAAATTAAAAGAAGGTAAAATACGGTTTTAAGAAATAATTTATTTCATTTAATATTAATTACCTTTTCTACAAAATGATCTACTCAACATACACTTTCAGAATTATGGGATTGCTATTCTGATCCATTCAAAAAGTCTTAATTTGTTGGACAGTGTAATTAAAACGTAAGTGCTTACTACTGCATTCTGTGTTAAAAAACTTAATTTCATTAAAGTTCGAGTTAGGGTCTTTCTACATGAGACCAACAATATGGTATTAATTACTTTGTTTGATTGCTGAAGTTTACAAATAAACTAAGGACACAGAATTATTTTACGTATTACATTGGCTTAAAACAAAAAGAGGTATTTACTTTTTTATTACCAATATTTGGCCAACTTTATTTCGTTAAAACTTATTTCTTTAAAAGAATATTGGGCTTAATCTTTATATGGGAAAAATAAAACCACTTAAGTTTATTGTTCAGTTCGATGTTTTAAAGATTTTTGGTAAAATCGTATATAAAGACGATTTCCAAGACCAAGATTTAAAGAAAATTTATATTTAACATTTTTTTTCCGAATTTTACAAATTTATAAATTTTAAGCAAAGTATTACTCATTTTCGGTAAAAACATTCATTACCGTAGGTAAAAGTCCTCTAACTACAATTTTTAAAATGAAACACGTTTAGAGAATTGAAAAATAATATATTTTTTAATATTTTTGTTTCTACTGTACTTTTACCTCCCCTACTCGTACATGTGACAGTTGCTAAAATTATTTCTATAATATGCTTTGATGAGTACACAAGTAACAAAACTACTAAATGAACGAAGAAGTGATTTTTGTATTTAAACGCACACATTGACATTTAGAAGCGGTAGAGTGTTGATATCATTATTTACTTGTTTATGTTATATGTCCTGAAAGACATGTGAGAATTTTGTTATTTTTTGTAGTTTGTTATTTTGTCGACATTATCGTTGTCGTAGATGTTAAATAATAAATTTGTGACTTGCAGTCATTTTTTATTGTCAGAAGTTTGTAAGTATTTAATTTTAATGATTACTGAAACTACAGTACAATTACGTTAAATGAGATTTTAATGGCTCAATTTGTGGACGTTATTAACGTTTGTGAACAATAAAAAAGTAATAATAAATTAAAGAAGCAGATAACTTTTCCATAACCACAAATAATATTTGATTCTTAAATCGTTTTCAAAAGACGAAATACGCCAACTTAAACTTTGTTTGCATTTTCATTGTATACTTTAGGGCGTTTTGTAAAAAAAATGGAATCAGAAACCGATATTGAACTGCTAAAGTTAATGTTACTTTCTTTGGAATTCACGGTAGGTAATTTAACCCGAAATCTTGGCCAAAAATAGTTTTTTGCACTAACCATAATAATGCTTATCATAATAACGTAAGATTAAGAATATATTAAAGCAAACAACAGCATATTTGTTTTTTGTGAAAAATAAATATTAGACCGTTTTAAGGGCAGTTAAATTTGACATTTGCAAGCAACATACTCAGCGCAACAAAAAAAATTTTAATTTAATACAAATTACAATGTTTTTTATCAGTTATAAAATAAAAAGAAGGATCTTGCATACTACGGTGAAGAAAGGGCATAGTAAAAATTAAATATTTTGATGCACGTTATTGCTTTTTTCAACAATGGGTAGAGTAAATAAAAAGGCAGTTTATACTACATAGTACTTAGTACTAGTACTAGCTTAAACTTTTCAGTACTAGCAAGGCTGAAAAATATGCACTACAAAAAGTGTGAATAAAGCTTTGCTACTACTAGGTAGCTAGTACTTAAAAGAAATAGATTATACTAGAAAATAAAACCATTTAAGTGTTGCCTCTGTTTAAAAAAAATTTTTTTTCCTTATAAATTCTAAGCAAAACTTGTAAAATATTTTGGTAACACAATGATTTGTTTTTATTATTATCATTATATACATAAAGTATTTATTATATAAGTTTGTGTTGATTATTTATTATCATGATGGGTGACAAAAATAATGCAAATATTTTTGATATGGTCCAAAAGCATAAAATTATATTTAACTCGGAAAATTTCTTTACTTGATGCGTTTTTCTTATTTTTCAATTCTCAATAGTCCCATATATTTTTCGATTAAAATTACTTCACTTAACTAGATTTGTTCCAAATGATATGGCAAAAGGCTTGGTGTTTTGCCCGCTGTCTCCAAAGAAATGGACTATGCTGATTTTCAATAGCAAAATTTTTGAAACTATGTCTGATCGATTGCGGTATTTAAATTTTCTTTAGCTCATCTAGTGCCTTGGCTAATTTGATTTCAACACTAACACGGACGGACAGACGAACATTGCTCAATAGAATTCGCTATGCATAAGAACTCAGGATGTATACACTTTATGAGGTCGGAAATGGATATTGTAGAAATTATACTTAGGTACACCCTTTTTCCACCTGTGGTGAAGGGTATGACAAACGACAATGCACTTTTTGACGAATAAATGTATTTCCAGCACCTCAATAACATGCTTACAAAAATTTAAGTTTAAACTAGTAATTTTTGGAACTTACTAGTTTTTATTCACACATATATTAAGCAAACACTGGATAAACTACCTTAACTCTTTCGACCCGGTCGGTACAATATATCCCAAAAAAAAAATTAAAAGCACCTCTTGGTAATATTTGATGAAGAATGCGAATGAAATGTTTTTGAAATTGTTTCCTCGAAGCCTGCTAATATGGATAAGTCAGTGCACAAACGAGAGAATCAATCCAGGAACATACAAAAAGAAAAACACTCGGACCATTCATCAAACAGAATAGCATGAAATTTTGGAAATGATGGGAATAATGCTTGTGACTTCCTACAATAGACTACCGAAAATGCCTATGTATTGGTCTAAGAGAAAGTCTGTTGGCAACGCCTTGATAAGAGACAGTATGTCTCGCGATCGATACCTGTTGCTCCACTCAAAATTTTATTGCAACTGTCCTGAAAAGCCAAACGGCTGTGCAAAAAGCTTCTGTATTGAAGAGGGGGTCAAGTGCCCAAAACAAACTTTTGCTGCGTGCCGGGAAGACAGCTCATTTCAAGCCTTGGATGAGTCCATGGTTATGTTCAAGGGAAGATCCGTATTGAAGCAATACCTTCCAATGAAACCCATCAAACGAGGAATTAAAATTTTGAACGGCCTGGCTCAACCTCTGGTTATGTGTATGACTTTAATATATATTATGGAAAAGAGTCGGATAAAGCAATCGACAGCACTACTTTGGGCGAGAGAGTAGCATAGCCTTGGCAAAAACTATCAACCGAACAAATGTGGCACTTTTCTTTGACAGATTTTTTTCTTCGGTGTAGCTATTGAACACCCTACCATTCCCCGCTGTCGGTACTGTTATTTCTTATCGAAAGCAGCTTCCTTCACGCAAAGAAAAAATATGGTTGAGGTAACCATAATCTAAGAGCAACATACTATGGTTGCGTTATATGGTTGCTAACAAAACATAGTATTGTTACATTTGCAACCATATTGTTGTCCAAAGTAAAAATTTTAATTTCAATTAAATTCATTAATTATTTTCAAATTTAAACATTAAATGCTGTAAGCATACATACATACATAGATGCATATTTACTTCAAATTTTTTTTTCAATGTTGTAGTTCCCTTTTTTTTTGTTTTCATTTTTGATTATTTATTTTGTATATAAACTTTTATTTTTTTTCACTTTCTTCAACAATAAAAAACAATTTCAAATTTTAGCTACCAGAAAAATGACTAAACTGTCAAGTATTAGAAAAAAATATTTTTTAGCGCAAACATTATTCTGTTGCTTTTAAACATACTTTGATTAATTATAATATATTATGGTTAAATATTTTATATTATTTTTAATAAGTTATAAAGCTTTGGTTGTGGTTGCAATTTTTTTTAAAATAAAACCAACCATGTTGCATTTTTGGTGCACAGTAACCATATAATCGTTAAAAGTTAACAAAAAATGTTTATCGTGACTAAACTTTTGTTGAAAACAACTATAATTGGTTCTCCGCAACCATACATTGTTACAAAGAACATAATATGGTTATTGTGACCATATCACAACCATGTTTTTTTCTGCGTGTTCATGTACAAGGAAATTGAAAAGAGGAGAAAGTGCGTGATATCAAAATCAATTTGGAACGTCATGTGCGTACTGGCAGGATACAAAACTGGACTAACTTTATCTGAAAATTTTATTTACCTCAAAACTGGTTTAAACTTAAAATTTGCTAGTTTTAGCTAGAACAATATTTTTTTTAATCACACCGCCCAATATGTGTATTTCTAACCTTACTTTAAATAAATCAATTTTTTCACATATATAAACTTTGTGTAAGCTTTTAATAATGTTGGTCGTGGACCGCCGTGTTTTCCTTAATAAAGAGCGTTAAGAAAAGTACCGAAAATAATTGTTTTAAGTTCTTCATTTCGGTTTTTGATCTAAAACATTTTATTTCAGACAACCTCAGCTCTAATGTTTTAATTTGTGAAACGATTAAAAAAACTGATGCCGTTTACAAAATTGGTTTAAATAATGTTTCAAAACAAGATTTGCCTTTGTTCAAGCAAATTGTACAAATTTTTGTTAACATCTATTGTTAAGGTGACAAAAAGGCCCCGGAAAAAACACTTTTCCAAGCAAAACCAAAATTAGCCATCGCGCTCGTTCATTTTACAAATTAATCTGTGTCATCATGCCGAATTTTCAGAAGATGTACTCTTTCGTTTCCGAGATATTTAGTTTTTGAGCTTTTTTTACATATCGCCGCAGCCCTAAAAACCTTTACTATTAGAAAAATCAAAAATCTCCGCTGTGCGTAATCATAAAACACTCTTACGTTCTCTGTAATTATAAAACAGTCTTAAGTTCTCAATCTCAGCCATATCGGTCCAAAATTTTCAATAAATTTTTTTTTTTGCCTAAAAAGTAGCTCAAACTATCCAGTGTGGAATGGTATAGAATAGTTAACAGGGTGGTGAATTATCAGAGCAGTTGGACGTTATATTTATTTTTTTTAACAGTTTTGATGCGAATTTTGGTGTTATATGCTATGCTGACTGACCCTAAATTTAATTTAAGAGCTATTATATTGCAGTTATTTTCATTAACATGGCCGGCCAACATTATCAAATTTTAAATTGTATATTATTATTATGTAAATTGTATATTATTTTCTAAAGTTGAAACCTATTATAGTTTCTAAACTACTGAACCGATTTAAATAAATTATTGTATAACGTGAATGTAATTGCTAATTATACAACACAAAAAATGTCTTGCCTATTAGTTACACAGAATAATAATATGTTAAACAAATTAATATTTAGCTTGTGCCTTTTTTTCTTCCCATAAAATTAATTCATTTAGCACTGTAATTAAAACTAATGTTAGATTTTTTAAATTGAAATGTTTTTTTATACGAAAATAAATTTAAATATATTATTAAATTCGATTTTGGTAAATTTATTTTATTATTTAATTATTTAAGCTATAGTGCGTTTTTAATAAATTATTTTAACAACAAACAAAATTTAAAATTTACTGCCATATTCATAAAAAACAAAATAAGTTTGAAATGTGCTTAATAACAAAATTTCCATTTATATTTGTCCCTAAATACATTTTATATCCATTTTATTATTTTATGAACACGATCGGTAGATATTAAAAAATGTATACAACTAATATGCTAAATAAATCAAAGCTAAAATAAATGAAAAATAAAATTTATAATAAGTGACAAAAAATTCAATATGCTTATATTTTAATATAGTTTTTATTAGTTACATAATCAAAAAAATATTTATTTATAAACGTAAGGTTAGATTAGTCAACCAAAAAACGTAACCACTAAATGAAAAAAAAAAATGTTTGTTCTTCGTCATTCAAAATGATAAGTGTCAGAAAAGATTAAATAAGCATTTGTAAAAATGGTAATTACGCTTTTTTGGTTTAAACACAAAACACAAAATTAAGTAATAATAATTAAATAATGATAATAATAAATAAATTTTTTAAATTCTTGGCTTATTGATTTAATTAGAAAAGTGTATAAAGATTTTTTTCGAGGTGTAAACTCTGCAAAATGACAAGATATGTAGAGGATGTATAAATAAAAAGGTATGTCATTATGACAGCATGATAAAAATTTTAGGACCTTTTAACTTTTGGCAGCTATGTAGTAAGTAGTAAGTATATGTATTCTGATGTCCGTCTGTCGGTCTGTGCTAGGGTTAAAATCAAGTTTGTTAAGGCACTAGACAAGTTAGAGAAAAATTAAATACGCCAATCGATCAGACATAGTGTCGAAAGAGGTGCCAGATCGGTCCATGCCCTTCGACACAACGTCTACCTCTAATTTTTCCATATCAGTTGGAACAATGAAAAAACTCCAAGAAAAAAAAACAAATATATGAGGCGATAGAGAATTAAAAAATAAAAAAAAACATCAAGTGAAAAAATTGGCACTCGTCCATATTTTTCGAGTTACGCGCCTCTGAAATATTCGAATTTTTTAAAATATCAATACGGGTATCATTTAAAAGCTTTTGAAGAGATCTTTAAGGAAATAATAAAATTTTTCAAAAATGATGAATCGATTAAGAGCCGATGACATTTTTATATAAAATTATATACAGAACTGATTTTTTTATTTTTGAATTCTTTGTCACCCCAATATTTTCTTTTTGGCTAACCGTATATAACATTCGGCATAGCCGAATATAGCAGTCTTACTTGTTTATTTTAATAATAATATTATAATTATGCCTTTTTATTTTGAATTTAAGTGAACGGATTTCACGTATACTATATAACAATATTCAAATACAACACTTAACAACTTTTTTGTTTCAATGAAACATACACAAGTTTCCACTATTTCATTAGTATTATTATCCTGCTGGTCCAAAATTGCCTTCGAATAGTATTATAGCTTTGAAACATTTGACCCTCAAATTTGTCATTTCAAACGTTTTCACTGTACATTGTGTACAGACATTGTGTAAAGAGTTTAAAATAAATTTTTTTCATTTTCTGTACACCTGTTACGCGAAGGTTACATTCTTTCAACATTTTTAAGGTGGCAATACTTTTGTAAAATCCTAACTTTCCCATGTACGTCCATATGTATGACATGAGTGAAATTAAATGTGCTAATAAAGCACAACCAACAAAAACAGCACCTCTTCCAGCTTGATCATATGTCCACGTATACAATACAAGATCCTTAGTTTTAATGTCAAGTAAAAAATTTCTTGAATTGAAGTGGGAGTGGTTGAACTTGTTCGATATAGAAACACAAGATCAAATAACTAGGCGTTTTGACTTTTTCAATTTCTTAAAAACACATCAATTAAACTTGTATTTAAACTTTACTTCTCAGTACTCTTGGGTCGTTTCTGAACGACATACTTCCGTTGCATGATTCCATAAAAAGAACGGTTTTACTTTTCCTAAATTAGCTTATCTATCGTTCATCGTTTGAACAAATTGTAACTAACAAATTAATTTTAATTAAAAAAACATGGTGTTATTTTTTATCCCAATTAAATTATTAAATAACCAATATTAATTATTGAGGGTGAAAATATGTCTCAATAGCATTTTCGCTACTGCTTATGTAGCTCTTCAGAAAACTTCTTAAAAACATTTTAGATAAACTAAAGAATTTGGTTCAAACAAAAAATTAAATACAAAATTCAAAGCTTAAGCAAAAAGCAACAATAGTCAACAATGATTTTATTTTTCTTTTTACACTGTATACGACTGACTTTTTCTCGGCTCTTTTATGCAGTTAAAAGATGGTAAAAAATATGATTTTACAAAACTCTATGATAATTTAACAACAATAAACAATAATGTACTATTTAAATTTTCAAAATTATCAATGAAATTAGCTGCAGTTTGTGGAACTATAAACGAAAGCAACGACCTAGCTCGCTTAATTTTTCGATTTTGTCGGAACGACTCATTAAACGAAAATATTTTTCCCACCGCCTAATACAATATAATAATATACAATATAACTAGTTAGTTGTCTCCAACTCTACATTTACGTTTAGCGGAGAAGCCCCGTTAAAATAATGGTAAAATTTGATTAAGATCCACTACGTGACAAAAAAGGTTTGAAACCCTTTTGTTCTAACTTTATATGCCAAATGCCAATGTGGGCCAATGTTTTTAGAAATTTTTTTTTTTTTAGCTGACTCTTCTCTAGTTTTTATCATAATATTACATTTTCAGTAGCTTTAAGCATTTTTTCAAAGAAAAAAGGCTACCGCCCAGCAAAAAATTAGATATTACCTTAAAAAGTACTTGCCACATAATGACTTAATTTTGTGATTGCCATATTTTGTTACTCGCATACAAAACACATTACATTAGTTTCCAAAAAAGGAAGTATTAATGGAACTAGTTCTTTATGTTAAAAGAGAATCCCATACAAATGCTACTCATTATTTCCTACAATAATTAATGTAATCGATTCTCAGTAATTGATTATAAAAGTCTCATGCCTTGTTAAAATCATTAAGTTTGCAATCTAGTTGGAAGTACTTCTGCGAAAAATGCTATACTCCACACTCGATTACCTTTTCAAAATTTTTTTGCTGGGTGATAATAATGTTTGTACACAGTATTTTTCATATAAACATACTCTGCATGTTTTTGTTTTTTATTACATTATATTTTACTTTTGCAAAACAATTACTTATTGTATATAAAGGCATTCTATTACGAGTATCGTATTCACTTAGCTGCAGCCGTTTTTACAGTTGAAATGTATACACACAACAGTTCAAGTGTATGCAGACAACAAACTTTCACAGTGAACAATGAAAAATGTTTTTTGATACTCTTATTTATTTGTTGTTTTGCATACAATTCCTTTTACGTTTGTTAGTTAAAAGCAGTTTTATAACATCAACGCGTATTTTTACTTTTGGTGTCACATTAAGAATTCATAAAATAAAATAAAAAACGTGCAAATATCAAGTAAAATGTAAGAAATGTTGAAAACGAATTTCAGTGCCCTTCAAATGAATTACGATTGGTTTTGTTTCAATCTGTAATTTGTTATGCACACAGAAAGTCAGATTATTTTACATCCTCTATTTGCTGCCTGGCACCGTTTTCATTTTTATTTTATCACGATGTTACTCTGGTTCGAGAACTGGGTGTATGTATCATTACCTACAACTATAATTTGAATTCGAGGCGACTAGTATTGACTACAATTGTACTATACCAGGATATATAATACATTATTTAACTTTGATGCAAGGCTCTTTTAGATTACCGACCGTTTCCAAATGAAGCCTTGAGGGTATATGAAGGGGAAAAGGAAAATACCTATAAAGTCTGAGTTTTGTAGTAAGAGCTCTGAAAATAACTTTTGCTTTCAAGATACGGCGTAGCATTACAGCTGTAATACTCTTCAAATTCACTGTAGATCACTCTGAGAAAAATTTGTGCTTCGTCGTAATTGCCTGAATTAAAAACGAGAATTAAAAAATTAGAAAAAACATTAAGTTAAAAAATTGGCGCTCGCCCATATTTTCCGAGTTACGGGTCTCTGAAATTTTAAAATTTTTTAAAATACCAATATGGGTGTCATTTTAAAGCTTATGAAGAAATCTTTAAGGAAATACTAATTTTTTTTTTAAATGCTTAACCCATTAAGAGCCGATGTCATTTTTTGTTATACTATATATATGCAGTACCAATTATTTTTTTATTTAAGTCTCGGTCACCCCCATTAAACTAAATATACATAGATGGTGAAGGGTATACTATAAGATTTGGCATAGCTGAATATAGCACTATTACTTATTTCATTATTAATTAAATTAGTTTTACAAATACTATTCTATTTTTAATAAAAATTAAATTATTTTCTATTTTCTTAAGCTTTGGGTCCTTATATTTTTTAATAATATTTTATTTCAATATTTCGGTACTTTCTGCGTACCTTCTTCAGGAAACAAAATTAATATATAACCAAAATAACAAAATTAATTAACAATTGAAAAAATTTTTTGTCATAATGAAGTTAAAAAACAATGTTTCAAAAAATTTTCAAAAAACAAAAATATAAAAAAGTGTTTTGTGTTACATACATATATTAAGAACAAAAACATTTATGTTATTTTGTGAATTAAGTGTCTGTATATATGAGCGACATTATCTGTATCTGCTTTAAAATTAATTCTTTTAGTCAATGGAGTATTTACAATGTGTAACATTTCCAAAATATACCGTCTCTTATAATTTTTTTCAATACTAAGAACTGAAGCATTTTCAAAGTTAGGATAGTGACCTAAGTCAAAACAATGAGTGGATAATTCTGTTTTTTGTGAATTAACATATCTTAAGTCCGACTTATGTCCAGCAATTCTAGTCTTTAGTTTATTTTTTGTTGTACCAATATATACCTTATTGCAAATCTCCTGATCACTACCTTTACAAGGTATTTCATAGACTACATTAGAAATGTCAAATTTATTAATTCTATCTTTAGTCTTACTAAATAATCTATTCAGTGTATTATTTGTTTTAAAAGCCATGTTATATTTTTCCTTATTGAAGATTTTTGAATTCTTTAAACGTTCTGAAAAACCTTGTACATAAGTTAAAGACTTATAAATCTTAGGTTCCAATGTGCTTATCTTAATTGTATTTCTTTTATGTCCGTATTGTCTAATAAATTTATAAATAAGTCTTTTTGGAAAGCTATTATCCGCTAGTATATTTTTAATCTTTTCTTTATTCTTTTTATGAAATTCTTCATCACTTATAGTTAAAACTCTTTCAATTAAATTTTTAGCTGTATTAATTATTATACCTTTGTTGTGCTTTGAAAAATAGTTAATAATTCTTCCTGATGCTGTCGGTTTTTGATACCAATCCATTAATATATTATTACCTCGTCGAATCAATAAAGTATCTAAGTAAGGAAGTTTGGAATCGCATTCCTTCTCTATTGTAAACTTAATATTAACATCAAAAGAATTGAAAATCTTTAACATATCATCAATTGCACTATCAGAAATAATGCAAAATAAATCATCAACATACTTAGTAATAACTTTTGGTTTTATAATTAGTTTTTCTAAGCAAAAGTCCAATAATTTCTCCATAACAATGTCTGCAATAATTGGAGATGCCGGAGATCCCATCGGAAGACCCTGTTTCTGAACATATATTTTTTTATCATACTGAAAATATCTATTATCCTCTATGCAAAATTGAAGAATACGTAAAAATAAATCTTTATCAATTTTAGTGTGTGGTCTAATTATATCCCCCTTTTCTTTTATTGTATCAATAGCTAAATCTACTGGTATACTAGGAAATAGAGATATCACATCTAAAGAAACTAATTTTTCATTATTTTCTACTTTAAGGTTTTTTATCTTATTCTTAAAATCTAAAGAATTCTTTACGTTATATTTTGAAAACTCAGTGATTTTCTTCAAAATATCTGTCACATATTTGCATAGTTCATAAGAAGGCGAATTTACAAAAGAACAAATAGGTCTTAAAGGATATTCAGGTTTATGAATTTTTGGAAGTCCATATAACCTAGGAGCAGTAGCAATGTTGGTCTTTAGTTTCATTTATTCGATTCGAAAATGGAAATACTCGATAACAGCGACTCATCAGCAGCGGTTATTGACGATATTTGGAAAAACTTTCAAAATAACTTGGCAGCTTACACTCCTCATGAAGCACTAACAGTTGATGAGCAGTTGTTCCCTTACAGAGAAAGTATGGTGGTTATGCGACTCACAGAGTTATTATCTCGGGAAGGGAATGATATATTCTGGAAAACTGCCAAACCAACAACGGGAGATAAACCAAGGGCAGAACGTAGTGCTGGATCTTGTGGAAAAATATTTAGATGCTGGCCGTACTATATACGCAGATAATTTCTTTACCACTCTTGACTTGGCGCGTTTTTTATTGAGGAGGAAGACGGCATATGTTAGTACAGTGCGCTACAACAAAACATTCATTCCACAGTTGCTCAAGAAGAACCAGAAGCGCACCATCAATAGTACATTATTTGGGTTCAACGAAGGGGATATAGCGTTATGCTCATACGTGCTGAAAAAAAAAAATAAAGTGGTGAACGTGCGTTCCACAATGCACTACACTTGGCTCGTTGACGAGCAAACCGAGAAGCAGAAGCCCTATGCCATATTCAATTACAACGCCAACAAATGCGGCGTTGATACCATGGATCAAATGCTAGGCACCTACAGCTGCAAAAGAGCAATACAACGATGGCCGTTAGCCATGTTTTATAATATGCTGGACGTCGCTGCATTGGCTGCTTTTACGATTTACAACGAAATGTAGCCTATAAAAAGGAGTGACAGACGGCGGTCGTTCTTGTTACTGCTAACGACACAATTGGCCGCACCAAATATCGAAGAACGTGCCCTGAACACCCTCATAACCTCATATCCAAGCATACGCAATGCGATGGAATGACTCGATGTCAGGGTAAAAAAAAAACATCTTCAAATTCAAGAATAGAATATATACAGTAGCTCACAGCTTATTTCGTGCAGGCGCAAAATAAAACTTTTCATCTTTATAGAATTAAAATCATTTATCATACCAAAAAAATTTTGGTTTCCAATGTTAGCTGTTTATATCTGAAATAAAATGTATAATTCAGAAAATCTGAAAATGTTGCCTTTCTTTAGCAATGATCAAAATAGTTTATTTCTTAGAAAAAAAAGCTCACAGCTTATTTCGTGCACTCTCTTTAACTGGAGATTTTGTATTCATATGTAGGTTCTGTTTAGATTACCGTTACTTTTTGTTTTATTTGGTGTTTTATTGTGCTATTCATATGCGTAAAATTTAATTTTAACTACATCGAAAAGGATAAATACGTGTTTTTTGAAAGATGGGTAAGCGGACTAGCTTAGAAAAGCGAGAATTGGTTTTAATGCATTTAAAGAAAGGTAAAAGTCAGCGAAAAATAGCTGAGATAGTAGGACTGAGTGCTAGTACAGTCTAATAAATTATTCAAAGGTATGAGCGCGAGAATCAAGTGGCGGACAAGGGCAGAAATGCTCTAAATAAAATTTTTACAGATGCTGATAAAAGAAAAATTATCCGAAAAGTTAGGGATACCCTAAAATATCGGCTCCAAAATTGGTGGTGGGAATTCAAAATGAAATGGGTAAAGTATGCTCCACGGAAACAGTTTGGCTCGGATGGCTTAAATTACGTGTGGTGTCAAGCCAATACAGGGCCAACTGTCAAACACGGCGGAGAAGGTGTGATGGTTTGGGCTTGCATGGCTGCCTCGGGAGTGGGCAACATCGTTTTTATTAAAGGCACAATGGACAAGAATGTGTATTTAAACATATTGAAAGAAAATTTGTGCGAAAGTGTCGCTGCTTTGGGTATACGCGATCGTTTTCGGTATTACCAAGATAATGACCCGAAACATTAATTGGGTATTGTGCAATCATGGCTGATATGGAACTGCCAACACCTCATGAATCCACCTTCACAATCACCCGACTTAAATGTTATCAAAAATTTGTGGGCAATTTTGGACTCGGCTATACGAAAAAGGCAAATTAGGAATCTGCATGAACAAAAAACTGCACTGGTTGAGGAGTGGCAAAAGATTCCGCGCGAAACTACTCAAAAACTTGTTGCTTCGATGGAAAGTCGCCTTAAGGGTGTAATTAAAGAGAAGGGAGGCCATACAAAATATTAAGCATAGTCCATGCAAGTTTTTTCTATGGCTGCTGGAAGTGCACGAAATTAGTTGTGACCTGAATTTTTCATATATTTTAAGTTTTTTTTAAATTACTTTTGCATATAGTTATAAATATGAATATAAACTTTTTGTTTAAATAAAGGAATGTTTTTATAATAATTGTGCGTTTAAATTTTTTTGATATCATTTGCAGTTTGTTTACTGTAGTAGTTCAAAGTTGAGGTTTGAAGCTGCACGAAATAAGCTGTGAGCTACTGTAGTTATTTGTTTTTTATTTTTCTTTTCATTTCAGGTATCACCAAGACCGATGGAAGGCAATGCACCGTCGTTTGCGGCTAGGTCAAGTAGACCGTCATGTCGCCTTTGCCGTTCTGAGTACGGGCGGCAGCGGAAAACGCGGGCATACTGCTTCGGTTTATAATAGTCTCAAAAAAATTCAAGCAAAAAAAAAATTAAAATTTTTTGTATGTAGAATTTAGTTATAAACAATAAAAACAAAAAAAAAATTTTATATGAAACAAACATGATTTACAAAAAAGGTCCGTAGGAACCTTTTCCCACGGCCGTGAAGTTCAGAACGGCCCTTTTCCACCAGTGGTGAAGGGTATAATAAAACAAAGAATATAATGCGTTTATGGCGTACAAATAGTACGTGAATAAAAAAATTAGAATAGAAAACAAATATTGAAAGATTTCTTTGCATAAGTCTAGGATTTTTGCCCAGAATTTTTCCAGCCTTCTTGTTTTGTTTTAAGTTCATAGAAAACAGTGACAATACCGAACATTTTTTTAGCACTTACTGCAGATGTTCATAGCACATACAAACTTGAGTAAATATTGAAATTAGCGCCATGCACTCCGCAAACATACTGTACAGTGCAAGGATAAGAAAATAAGAGAATTTTGCAATAATACCTAGGGTATTAGATATTTTGTACTGCCAACTGTTATTTTTTCTCTTTTAATTTTTATTACGGAAAAATTGCAAATTGTCGTTATCTCTGTTGTTATTTCAGTTGTTGCTTTAACTTTATTATTGTTTTACTGTTGTTGGTGTTATTGTACTATAGCACATTTGTTTATATGTCACCTAAATAAATAACATGACGGCATGATGATTTGCGTTGACTTTGTTAACAGCTGCGCTTGAAGGCTTAAGTTTATACAGAAAAAACACAGAATACAAAACAAGCATTTAGTCAAGCAGTTCATTAGGCAGTTCAAAGACAACAATATAGAGAACTACTAGTAAATTTAAATGCATGTATGTATATATTTATGCAAACTATAATTTGAACATTTGAACTTTACTAGGATCATCCATAATTAATTATATAATTATAAGTCTATTTAAGTTGTGCTTAATGTTAGAAAATTATAATGATAATAAAAAGAAAAATATTGATTTGAAATACGCTATTTATTATTTTCTATGATGTCCCAGTAGTTACTTAACCCTAAATAATTTGCATAATACTGCCATACCTCTTGCAAAAGCTATTTATATATATAGGCGATTTAAAACGTCTAGATTGTCTTACTATGGAATAATCTGCCAACTACTTCTAGTTTTGTGTCAATATAATATATTTATTTTCTAAACATTTTTAGAAAGAAAAAATATTTACATTTGTATGCGGACGTTTTCCAAAGAAAAGAAGAAAAACTAGATACCAGCAGAACGTAATAGTGAATCTTATGGATCGCTACTTCCTTCGTCAGAATTCTTCGCATCTATTTACCTTAGGTTGTGTACATTGTAAGCATCATTTGTTTAACCATCTAATTTAATCAATATTAATTTGGTTATACAAAGTTCTCTTTGTAACGCGTATTGTACATATGTTTTTGCTTTGCACGAATCTTTAATATGGCCATTAAATTAAATTTTTGTTTTTAATTATTTATAATCGTTTCCTAATAACATTTTAGGGCCTGTTTCAGTATCATATTGATTGTTACGAGTTGAGTAAGAATGTACATGCCTTGCATTTCTTAATTTAAGTTTTTTTTTATGAAATTATAAATGAATTAAAATACATTCTGCTGGTGTAAAATTTTTCTTGTTTTATTTTATTTTTTTTACTTTTTTTAACTTCCTTTTTTGTTTTCTAATTTTTTAAGCACTAGGTCAGTTTATAAATAATAACAAATGTTTATTTATATTTTCAATATTTCGCCACACCTTTGGGTGGCATCATCAGGAAACAGGAAACAAAAGTTAAATTTTCTTTTTTTAAAATAACAAATTTAAAATGAAATTATTTTTTCAAACAAAAACAGAAAAATCAAAAACCAAACGACAAAAAACTCAAATATTAAAAATTTACATTCTTATAAATTTAAAACTCAAAAAACATTCAAGTAAAATAACTCAAAAATTTTAAACATTTACATTCTTATAAAAATTTAAAAAACAGAAAACATTTAAATTCTTTAAAAATGTTAAAAAACTTAATTCAAATACATTAACATAAACTTTCACGATAGAAATGTTACCTAGTGCTTAAAAAATTAGAAAACAAAAATTAACTAAAAAGGTCAAAAAAACATTCATATATAATTTTTTAACTTCCGCATACATTTGTAAATAATTTTTCTTTCTAAAAATTTTTACAATATAATTCATAAATACACTTGAAAAAAGAATATTCATTAATGTTTAATAGCCTATTAAACCCTTTATAAACCTCTAATAAATATCAGTTTTTTATTGTAGCCTCTACCCCACTTTAAACCAAAAATAAAATGATTTTTGTTAAGTTATTTTTTTAAACTTTATCCTGGAGTGGAAAAAGTAATTTTAAGAAGAAAATGTAAAATGACGAAATCGTCGGTAACCCATATATTTTAAGTTACATATCGCTAAAGTATTTATAAATATTTTTTGATATCTTAAACACTTTGTTGCGGAATGGGACGCTATGGATATCATAGAAGATCTTATCAAAAGTCCTTTTAACAACAAATTTTTAGCCCAATAAGACTCTCAAATGAAAAAGTAGCCCTTAGACCTAGTCTTAGCAAGTGTCCCAAAAGCCCAACAAACATATATAGTTATGTACATACAGCAGAATATTTTTGTTACAAAAAGCGCAAATTTAGTTAAACAAGATGAAAGTATTCGCAAAATTAAAAATAAAAACTTTAATAAAATTTAACTGGTTTGTAATGGGCTAACATTTTTTAGTAAGGATTCTGAAAACTATCCGATTATACCCATATTAGCCTATTCTCCCTAAGAATATTAAAAAAATATTGAAAATTTTATATAACATAACTCTGAAAGTATGATGTTTCCACTTAACTTTTTCTTCTCAAAACTACTTTTTCTGAACCCCGGAAATCTTTTCATTTTATTTGCCGCTACTGAGGTTGCATAAAATAAAAATAAATTAAAACCAATTTATTTCAATAGTGAAGTATATAAAATGTAAACAGTTAGTTATAGAACTCGTTATTTGAATACTTTTCATTTTATCTGTGACCAAAATAAACAAAACATATTTATTTATAAATTTAATTATTACGTTTTTTGTTCGTATATTTTGCAGTAACCAGAACATATATTTGTACTTAAAAGGTTCCTTTAATGGTGTAAAATAAATATAAAGAGAAAATATATTCGCTTTTCGGGTTATATGAAAATTGGGTTTTAAAAGCACTAAGTATAAAATTATAGTAGGAGTTGCCAGGTAAAAACGTTAGATTGCTTAAAGTGTAGATTAGTTATTAAACTATTAAGCTCTGTACAGGTGGTTGTCAGGTCTTACAATATTGTCAGACCTAACAATGTACTGACAATGACAAGGCAAGGAATAATTGAAACCACCAATTTAGATTGTCAGTTCACACGATTGCAAGCAGTTTGTTAGAAAACTGACAATTCCATTGTAAGACAATTATCTGACAATAAATTTTTCTGACAACATTGTCAGACAACAAATTGTTAGTTCATACGGTGGTAAGCATTGCCAAGTGTCAGAATTAAAAAATTCAAAAGACAATTCTTAAAAAAATTTTTTTAATGTACATAAATTATTATAAAACGTACAAATAAGCTATTTGTCTAAAAAGGTTCAAAAGTTTGCCCACATACATCAACTATTGGGACATCCCATAATTTTTAGTTTTAACTATTTAGATTTCTTAATATACCATACAAATTAGTGGACATTTTGTCTAATTTTGAAGTGTTTGTATAAACCGGTTCAAAAGATAGGGCTTTATATATGTAAGATTACATCAGGTATGAGCCCATCCTTTAATGTATAAATTCAAATTGTATACTTGCTCTTTTAGTGGACTTAGCAATACAAGTTCCCTGTAAATTTCAGTTGTCTGTCCATAACCTTTCAGAGGTTTGGTCACATACACCAAATTACATCAATTATTGGAATACACTTAAATTTCTAAATCCACATTTTATTCTTTCTATTTTAGAGGACTTAGCAATACAGGTTCTTTGTAAACATCAATCGTCTTTATACAACCATCGTATATGTATATAAAATAAAATGATCTCTATAATGAATATTTATACCTGTTAGTACAACGGTCATAGTTATCTACATTCTGTCCAATTTTCAAGCGATTTTTTATGATGACTGAAAGAAAGGACCATGTATGTCAATTTACATGAAAAATTTCGGTCATTACAATACTTGTTCCGTATTCCAGTTCCAACTATTTGAGCTATTTTCCTGAAGAACTATATGCTATTTTTGAAGTGCTTGAAAACAGGCAAGTTTTTCCCACCATAAAATCATCCCGTGAAATACCGTCGCTGTCCATTTTTTTGAACTCTTTTTTCTGTTTTAATTTTGACTTTATTTTTTATTTTAAGTTTTTTTAAGCACTTTTTTTTTACTTTTTTTCATTTACTTTTATCTGACAATGATATCCTTGTCAGATATTTAAATTTCAAACATGTTACAATTTATTTTATACTGACAATGGCTGACAATGTTCTGACAATGCAAATAAAAGCGTTCACACAATTGTAAGATATTTAACAATGTTATTGTCAGGTAGAGGTCTGACAATTTTCTGACAATGTTTTTTCTGACAATATTGTCATACAAAAATTGTAAGTTTACACGATTGTTAAGGCCTCGTTATGCGAACGTTGATGTAAGAAAAACTTAAGGCCTCGTTATGCGAACGTTGATGTATTGTGCAGCACAATTTGTTCGCGTGTGATTATAATTTTGTTTTTAATTTTAATTTCAAAAACCCGAAAAGAAATAAGTACAATTGTTTTGAAAAAAAAAACTATAAAAGCTAAAATATTAAATTACAAAACCTAGTACAATTTTCAATTTGCTGCAGCTGTTCAAAATAGTGTTGAGATTTGTGGCATAGTTGCGGGCACTGTTTCGTACATGTAAATTTGGAAAAAGTACTAAATTAGCTTCGAAAGATATTTAACATTGCAATATGTGCAATTTATTGACTAATTTAATTATCTCTGCTAAAAAATATTATTATGTATTTAATATAACTATTTATTTATTATACTTTTATTAAGCAAAATGATAAAAACTGATGAATGATACAATTATTATCAATTACTTCAAAAGTACCTAAAACGGGCAAATGTGCCGCAATGGTACTTAACACATAGAATTCCAGCACTGTCTTACGAATGTCACGTACAATGCAGTCAAACCCTATTTTATACAGGTTGAAGCGTTCCGGAAACGTGACAGTTAATTTCGGTAAGCGTTTGCATTGTTTTAGTATATTTAAAAACAAACGGCCGTTAGGTTAGCTTAAGTGGACGTTCGCAGAATTGTACCTTTAGGCGTTTTCTGTATATTTTTCTGACAATATTTTAAGATCTGACAACCGTCTGTACAGAGCTTTATTGTGGGTTTTTTAAATACAAATGGTTTATTGTAAACTATAAACCTAAAATAGGAACTTTTTATCAATTAGACCGCTAGAAATTAAAATAAAATAATTCATCACAGCCGAAAATCAATTTTAAATCATTTATTATATCCACAGTTCTACCTTTTTATTAAATTATATTATTAAATTCATGCTTTATTATTTATGTGAAAAATTTCTCACTTAAGTTATATAAACAAGATTTTTGTTAAAAATTTACTGCTCAGCTTTGCTGCTCTTTGTTTGTTGATTATATAAACAAATTTTATTAATCCCGCTAATACAGCACATAACACCGGCAACGAAGAATCGATCATAGAAATCGTATTTTGGCATTAAAACTTAATTTTTTCTTCAATCTATCCTTCTGTGATCCTTTTTTGTCTTAGGTAGAACGGTATAAACTTTATTCTGTTTTCTGTTTATAAATTATTTAGCAGTTAACAAAAAATTTACATAGATTTTACTCTAAAGACTTTGAGTGCTTGAAAATTTTTGCAAGTATATTTTATCCTTTGTTCCCATTTTACATGCTTCTGTTTTATCTTTGGTACTTCCATTTTAATACTTTTTTATTTTCCATAACTATTCTGAATATCAAAAAAATATGTTACTGCAGGTGAAACTACAATCGTATTTGATAAGTTGCTGTTGGTGCTAAAATGTAATTTAGAAAAACAAAAAGTAAAAACTAACAAGAAACTGCTTTTATATTTTTCTTTTATCCCCCAGCGATTTGTATGCACAAGAGCAAACAATATACTCTGAACAATAACACTGAAATGAAACGTGCATTTTTATTACAACTTATAGAGAATAGATACTCTGTTGATGCAATAAATAAATTATTTGTAGTTAAAAGGAATCGTGACAAAAAGGCTTTGAGTCGAAGAATGTATTTTCTAGTTTCCTTTTACTATTTTCATTTTCATATTCTTTTGTGTTCTATTGCTTGCAGTACGATTTTAACGAGATGAAAAGTCAATCAGTGGAAAATAAGAGATGACATTTTGAATACATTTTTAAATATGAGTTTTATTTTATTATCTCATACCATAACGACATAGTCGATTAGTGATACCCTACGTAAATTAAAAAAATATAACGATAAAAAAGCACCAGTGAAAAATTTAAGCGTAATAAAAATTAATTTGAGTACTTAATCCAGCAGGCAACTGTAGTACGTTGTGGTAGAAAATCGAATATGATGTTACTCAGCTACAGGTTAGTTGGATAGCTTTTTTTATGGTAATTAGAGGTGTTAATTTAATTTAAATTATTAAGTCTAATTCTCTCTGCATTCTATTTGTTTGTATAACTATAAAATCGATAATAACTCGCAACAATAAAAGTACGAAATGGTATGTTTTTTATTCTTTAAATATTTTTTATATGATACGAGTAAAACAAGCGATAAAACAACGTTTTGAAATTAAGTGCTTAAAAAACAGGTATATTTTGCTATGTCGAATCTTATATACCCTTCATCATATAAGTAAATCTACTTTAGTAAAATAACTCCAGTAAAAAAAAAAAATGTTGAGGCGACAGAAAATCAAAAAAATTAAAAATAAAAATTAAGGTGCTACATATAATTTTATATAAAAATGTCAGCATTTAATGGGTTAAGCATTTTTAAAAGATTTGGGCATTTCCTGCAATATGTCTTTTACAGCTATTAAATATAACGGTTTAAAGGTAAGGATTTATATGTCAAACTATATCAGTTATAAGCACACCCTCTAATTTCTAAATTCAAATTGTATATTTGCTTTTAAGGCGCACTAAGCAATTCAAGTCCCTTGCAAATTTCATTTGTCTGTCTATAGTGGTTCATAAGTTTGGTAACATACATCAAATTATATCAATTATTGGAATAGCAGTAAATTTCCAAATCTAAATTTTGTACTTGGTGTTATAGAGGACTTAGTAATACAGGTTCTTCGTTCCATCGTCTGCTTACAACCATCATATACATAAAAATTAAATGATCCATTGGGGCACCCTCTAATTTATAATTTTGAATATTTATACTTGTTTATAACTATATGCCATTTACAAAGTGCTTGCAAACAGGAGAGTTCTTTCCTATAATCAAAATCATCGGGTGAAAAACCGTCGCTGTCCATTTTTTAATTTAAGCTTTCTTATTTTGCTTTAATTTTAATTTTTTTTAATTTTAATTTTTTAAAGCACTTTTTTAACCTTTTCACTTACTTTTTCTGACAATGCTATCCTTGTCAGATATTTAAAATTTCCAACATATTACAATGTAGTTTGAAACGGCAATGTTCGGACAATGGCAAATAGAAGTGTTCACACAATTGTAAGATATCTAAAAATATTATTGTCATAAACTGACAATGCTTAGAAAATTTTCCGAAAAACATTTAGTTTTAAGCTTTTATGTCGAGGTTAAGCTGTCTTCCAATACCAATAAAAACGGACAATAGATTAAAATAAATTAAAATTGTGTAATTTATTACTTTATAGAATTTATTTAATTTGAAAATAACACTTTGCTCGAATTTGACATATTTTTTTAACAAGCTGCGTACACTACTGGTAAACCTAATTCGAGTACGCTGAATGTAATGGCATTAGCCGTTTTTAGAAGTTAGCGCTCTTAAGCGCGATATTCGCGGTTTAAAAATGTATTTTTATACTTTTGGGATAATTTTTAAATTTAAATCAATACAACTCTGTTGAATAAACACAAGGTTATATGATATTCTTATTTTTTTCTGCTAAATCTATTTTTTCGCGAAAAATCAATAACAAATAATAAAAACGCAGTAGTTTTTGTTTGCGCAAAAAAATTAATTTGGGAATTTTTTATTGTTTTTTATTTTGCTATTAACTTATGAGATGTGCTTTATTGTCACATCGTTTAATCATTTCTTTATGATTCTTTTGTTTCAAGCAATTCTTCTTGTATGTTGTAGCAAATGTAACCTAACAACGAATGCAATTTTTTACCACTGTACCGGCGTTCAATTAAGGCCGTCACTTGATGGATTCGCTCTTTATGCTTGTCGGACTCAGCTGGTGATTGTTCAGCAAGCTTGTTGGTATGAAAATGCAAAAAATGAATCTTAAAAGACATTTTAACATTAACACGATAAAAAGTGGTAACCATTTTTTCTATATAAATGCGCCAGCTGTCAGAGCGATTAATTCCTAAAACGTGGTCAATAACCGCTATTACAGAGTTCCATGCCTCAAGCTGATCCATACTGCGGGCATCTTCAAATAACTTATGAAGCAACGGATATACGGCTCCTTAAGTATTCTTGTAAAAAAACGAAAGATACATTAATACAAACCTTTTATTTTAATACTACTTAATCTTCATTAAACGATTTCTTATCCGGATTAATTACTTTAATAAATTTTTTCACAACGCGTAGTTTTATATGTAGCCGCGGTAACAAAACTTTATCAATTGATACAAGTGGATTTTAAAAATGTTATTTTTTTGAAATTTAACTGTTTCACGTTGAGGCCATTCATACATTCATACACATAAAACACATGTTCTTATGGTCAAAACACTATAAAAATACAGTTTTTATCGTACTATAGAGTACAAATCTTAAATCGCAAATATCGGGATTACGAGCGCTTACTTCGAAAAACGGTTAATGCCATTGAATTCTGCATACTCGAATTAACTATACCAGCAAGGTGCCCAGCTTGTTTAAATTTGCGTCTAGTACAGTGTAATTAATTTATTCATAATAATAACTGATTTATAATCGTAACAATAAATTTTATTAAAAATAACTTCCCTTTTGCACTACGATACAGATGACTGTCATTGTTCTTCTTTTCCGGTTTCTTTAAAACCTGTTCCAAATCTGATGCCGCTTCTTCTGATAACAGCTCAATAGGCAACAATGCCTCATTCTGTAAACTACTGCAAATGGATTTTGTGACCACTTGATATTTCTTACGTAGATAAAATAAGTTCAGCTAATTCATCATTAGAAAAAAAATATTTTGCCGTCGTGTTAATGTTTCCAAGTTCAGTTTTGGGTACATCTACTATCCTACTAAATCTTTCTTTCTTCACATAAAAAATCTTTGAAAAATGTTAATAATGTACATTGATAACGATTAAGCAAACATCTATATACAATTATTAAAATCCAAAATATTTTATGACTGGCAAAATTTTTTTTGCGCGTATCTACTTTATGCAAGAAGACCAGGAACAAAAAAATTTAATTGGCAAAAATAAAAATGACGCAAAATTGCGCAAAATTTTTTTGTACAGTACAAAAATAGAAATTTTAAATTTTGTAGTGATATAAAAAATTTTTAGAATCGCGACTGCCTTCATTCTCAGAAACCTTTTTACATTTTCTTTTTACAAAAAAGTACGCAAAAAATATTTTTTTAATTTCAAACAAAATATTTTACAATAAAAATTTAAATTATTTTGGGAATTAAAAACCGGGCAAAAAAACCGGGAAGTTTAATTCCCCGGGATTGGGTATTTTTAATAAAAAATAAAATTCGAATAAATTTTGGCATCTAGAAGAAGAAAATTTGATTTAAATTATAAATAAATAAACAAAAAATTTGCGATTTTAGAAAATAAATATAAAAAAGCTTTTTTACTGACCACTTAAAATAGTCTGATTTTTTCCATGGAAAATATTATACTCTCGCTCCAAATGGCCATACATTATTAAAATAGAGACATTAATGAACAAAATTAGTCAACCGTGCACTTGTATCAGTATTTTAAAGTTATGAAACCAAAAAAACTTATTTTATACTTTTATTTCTCTTTTCCTTTTTGCAAAAATTTCGTAGATGTTTTTATTAGTAATTCTGTTTTGAAGTATTAGCTAGCAATTAAATTAGATAACAAATGAAACGCCAAAACATTCGGTTGATTGATTGCTTCATTGATTGATTTGAAAACTACACAAAATTGATGAAAAAGCTAAAATTTGTGTTATGCTATGAAACGCCCTGTTCATGTTCAAACATCATTCCTTAAAAAATGTACATGCTGAAGTAACTACAATCACATATTGGGATGATAGAAAATTAAAAAAAAAAAAAAAAATTTGGTACCGCATATATATATATTTTATATGAAAATGACACCGGCTCTTAATGGGTTAAGTATTTAAAGAAAAGTAAACTAAAAAATAAGGCATTTGATTCCACTTTCAGATTCAAAAATAGCTTTGTTTTGAAGAGATTTTTTCGGTATAAAACCACTTTCGATCGGAGATCAGTTCTCTAACTTGCCTCTATAACTCCAGCCTTGTTGCTGTTATGGGCATTTCTTTTTTCGTATCATGAAAGAATAATTGAAGCAATCTGGGCAATCTAAATTCAATTTATATTTGTCACTTTAAATAACAGAACTCCAATCATTGACATTTAATACATATCTCATTCTAAAAACAGAAATCCAAGTGGTTCTTATCATATGATCTAAGGCAGTGTTTAAAAAATTTAAATAAGTTTCATTTCATTTGATTTTACTTCTGCTTATGCTTCTGAAAAAATGGCAGTTCAGTTAAAGCAAAATCAAAAAACAATTTATTAAAAAAATAAGCAGCACTTTCGGTTTGGATTTCTTTTGCTTTTGATATTTTAAAAATAGAAACAGTTTTTTGGCTTTTACAAGTCGAAAATGGAATAGTCGGGGAAGCAAAGGCGACAGTAATTTTTGTGTTTTACGTAATCGTATTTAAATGCTTTTTGTTTTTGCTTCTAGTGACACTTGATTATATATACATATTTAAAAAAATGGGGTTAGTAAACACCCTGACGGAAACTGAATTTACTTTAAATTAACTTTAAGCTAACTATTCCGCAGCAAGTGCTGACTGATACTTGGATTAGTAGTCAATTGTCCGACTCTCTGCATTACTTTGCAACTAACTTAAAGTTAACTTTTTAAAAGTTAGCTTTCAGTTAACTTTCTGTAGCTAGCTTTAACCTTACTACCTTTATGTTAACTATAAGTTGGTTAGATTTAAGTCAACTAAACGTTAGCACTTTAGACATTAGCTAGAAACTAACTTCTTGTACCTTACTGCAACCCATCTGTTGTTTAGTTAGTTAATTAATATTTGTAAAAAATATTGTTGTAATTTATGAAAACTAACATTTATACAAAACTTCACTATTTTGTATTTATAAAAATATACTCGTATTATAATAATAAAAAAGTATTAAGGAACTCTTTTTCAAAATTTATATATATATATATATATATATATATATATATATATATATATAAATGTTTGTTATATGATAGATTATGCTTACAGATTGGTCCCGTTTTAAAAACTGCTCAAAATTTTAAAAATTATTAATTATTATCTGTAAAATTTTAAATGACTGCGTATTACTATAGCTCCCAAAAACAAAAAATTATACAATAATTAATCTAAAAATTAAAGGGTGACTCCATAATTTATGTAAATTTACTTATATGGGCCTATCTTTTGAACCTCGCAAATTGGACAGAATGTAGATTGCTATCGCCGTTATAGTAACAAGTATTAATATTACAAATTATAGATTAAAGGGTGCGCCAATAGTTCGTTAAATTTGATGTATATGGCCATACTTTTGAACAAATTAACAACGAACCTTTGTTGCTAAGTCCGCTATAACAACAAGTATAAAATTTGGATTTGGAAGTTAAAGGGTGTTCCAATATTTGATGTAATTTCAAGTGTGTGGCCGTACTGTTGAACCGTTATAGACAGAACGCTAAAACTTAAAAGGGACCTGTATTTCTAAGTCCACTATATCAACGAGTTTATAATTTGAATTTAGAAATTAAAGGGTGTCCCATAATTACTGTAGATTTACTTATATAGACCTATCTTTTGAACTGTTATAGACAAACGGTTGTAAATTTGACACAATGTCGATTGCTATGGCCGTAATAGTAACAGCTGATAATATTTAAAATTATAAATTAAAAGGTGCAGTTCATTTAATTTGGTATATGGCCATAATATTAAACAGTTGTAGACACACGATTGAAATTTACAAATAACCTTTATTACTAACTCCTCTATAACAGCAAGTATAAAATTTAGATTTGGAAATAAACGGGTGTCCCAATAGTTGATATAATATGGTGTATGTGGCCGGACTTTTGAACCGTTATAGAGAGACAGTTGAAATTTACAAGGGACATGTTTTGCTTAGTCCGCTATAACAAGAAGCTTATAATTTTAATTTAGAAATTATAGGGTGTTCCTAAAATTAATGTAATTTATTCTTTATGGCCGTATTTTTTGAACCGTTGTATACAAACACCTTAATTTTAGACAGAATGACGGTTGAAATTTATGCAGAACCTGATTGCTAAATCTACTACAACAGCAAGTATATAATTTGAATTTGGAAATAAAAGAGTGACCCTATAGTTGCTGCAATTTGATGTATATTGCCTAACTATTTAACAGTAGAAAAAGTATAAAGTTTGGACGTATAAGTGTGTCCCAATAGTTAATGTAACCTAATTAAGGTGGCCATACACTTAAGCTGTTAAAGGCAGACAGATGAAATTTGTTTTGAAGTCGGGTTTTTTTTTCGCAAGAATTATGATAGTCATTGTCCGAGAAGGCATATTAACAAGCACATACACATATAAAAGAAGATAAAAAAGTGTTGCTTGTAAGATTAATTTTAATGATTATTATCGTGCTGCGACTGCTAACAACTTGCAAATCGAGACATTGCTTGTGTGTTTTTCGTTTTTACTAACCGCATTTAAGAGCACAATAAAAAAAACTTTTCACATCGATTGCTTCTGCTTTGCTTACAACTGCGTTATTTTTCGTAAGCATTAGCAGAATTATTACTTTATTTTAAACAGTTAAAAACTATTAAAGCAATGAAAAGTAAAAAATTTGTGACTTTTGCTACTTCGACTTAAGTTATTTAAACACTGATCTAAAGTTTATTTTCAGAAATGCACTTTGCATATTTATTCACGTACTCGTACTTTTAGTTCTAACTGGCAAATGTCCCTAAAAATGAAATAATAAATAATAATAAAAAACAATTAATTTTTAAAAAATATCGTGCTTTCTCATCACGATTAAAATATTTAACGAAATCAAAAAGAGTTTATTTAAGATATTTGTGAAAAGTAACCGGTAGCCATCGAGTTGTGTTTTCACCCTCAACAATAAATATTAGTGACTTAGTAAACTAATCGGAATCGATATTTTTTAAAAATTAATTATTTTAATTTATTATTGCTGTGGTTTAATTTAATTTAATAGGTAATAAAAAACATGTATTTGTCAATGTATAAATTTATAATTGATATTTAAAATTTTTCTTATTTACATTTAAAGCTTTGATTTTTCAGGATTGGTACTGATTTGGTCAAACTTGTATAAAAATTTAATTATTAAATTTGCTACTGGCACTGGATTATTTAAATGCAGATGATGAGTTTCCCTGGGATAAATCTGACACTCGAAGTTTTTATTATTTTTAACCATAAACTCATCCAGTACCGTTGCTTTGGCGCTAATATTTCTAGATTGGCCACCTTTTATTACCAAATATGGCATACGTTTATCACAAATTCTTTTAGCCATTTCAATAGACAAGTCCCAATTGGGATTCATTTCGTTTAAATATTTCATACGGCCATCACGTGAAAAATAAAACTTATCTGGAAATAATTCTGATTTTTTTATGTTGCGTTCCAAAATATATTTACAATTTTCTAATTTTACTGATTCCAAAGATCCTTGATGCAAAAGATGTTCACAATCTTCCAATGTATAAGTAGGAGGCTCAGTAGGTTGACAGATTTGCAAGCGATCGTTGTCAATTAAAGACTTTTCAATGGTATGTCTAATAACTGAGGGAAAGATGTGTGGTTCCCAATAGTAGTTTTTAATAATGTCCAAACTAATAACCATGTCAACACGATCGGGATAAAAAGAGGCAAAATGAAAACACACAGAACCTCCCATTGAGTGGCCCATTAAGCTGACCGTTTTCCATTTATAGGTTTGCATAATGCGCAAAATGACTCGTACAAATTCTAAATTGTGATACAGTATACCCACCGGTAAATGTGAAGAAAGGCCATGACCAGGTAAATCAATACACAAAATACTTCGATATGGAGCTATTAAAGGAGCTAAAGTAGCAAACGTACCACAGCTGTCCAGCCAACCATGAAGAGCCAATATAGGCCTTTCCATTTGACTTCCATACCAGCGTCCGCTTATATGACCCCATGGTACGTTGATGGTAATATCGCTGTACTGTAAAAAATAATTTAACAAAAGGATTAGAAAGTTAATTTTTTATAATAAATATTGTTTCTGATAACTTATAGTTCTTCTGCCTCAAAACATAGACATTAAACATTTATTTGTGATGTATATGTTAGATAACTACAGGATTTTTGATAAATTCTCCTATGATGCTCATTCCGCCGCAGAATTTTTGAGATGTATTAGAAGTCCCAAAATATGAAATGCCGAGGTTTTTTTATTTAACATTTTCTTTTTATAATTACTTTTTAAAGAGGGGTAAATTAAAACATAAAATTTTTGATTTTAATAATTGTGTATTAAGGATTTTTTTGTTTGTTATACGGAAGGTCTTACCAATTTTTTTTTGCCAGTTTTGGATTTATTTAATTTTTGGGAATAAAAAAATTTTAAGCAAATTATTTTTTTAAATCGCAAATACGAGAATTGGAAACGTCATTAAAAAGGTAAAACTTTTGCTTAAAGATTTATATGTTTAAGAAACTAAATGGTTTTAAATTTAAAAAAAAAACGAAAACTTTTACACAAAAACACAAACTTTATAAACTAAATTAAAAAAAACAAAGAAACTTCACCAAGAACAGTCGAAAAGTTAATAATTAACAGAAATCAACGTTTTCATATTAGAAAACAACAACTAAAAAACAACAAAAAATATAAATTTTACCAATAATATTAAAAAAATATATCAGAAATTCATAAATTCGAACACTATTCGAAACACCTGGAAAGAAAAGACTGTCTATCAATATTGCCAAAAAGTTTATAAAATTCCTTATTTATTTATAAATAAAATTGGCAAAAAAAACCAACATAAAAAGATTAGAGAACAAACATCAAATTTTTAACTACAAAATAAAGTAATAAAGATAATTCTCCAAAAAGTGACACAAAAAAATTTCTAATCCATCAAAAAAGTTACGTTTATGAGAAGAAAAATTAAAAAAAAAAACATAGTTTCAAATATATACAAAACTGCATGAGAACTGGTTTTGCTACTATCAGCAGCACCTAAAGGTGTGTTTAGACGACATGTACAAGTCAAATAGAATGTAAGATTTTCCACGTGTAAGTCAATACATAATCTAAAGCCGTATGAAATATAACTTATGTTATTTTCGTATGTGTTAAAACATGTGTTAGTTTTCTATTTACAGAACGCTCTATTTTGATATTCAAAACTATATAACAACAGATGTTTTCAGTGATTCTAACTTCCAATTTTTTTTTTTTGAATCTTTGTAGGTTATATGTTAATTAATCCTAGGCTAAAAAATAATATTTGGGCATTTCCATAAACGTGTCAAGCACGATAGAAAAAACAAAACCCCTTGAACCTTTTTTTTAATATGATACAAAAGAAATATTAAAATTTAGTATTTGGAAATTATTTCCTTTAAATGAATTATTAAAAACAAATATTAAAATTTAAACTCAGCGCCAAAATATTTTATAGTAAAAAATTAATTGAAATTTTAATTATTGCCTTATTACCATTTTGTTATTCACATTTTCTTTAGTGGAAGTGTACTCAAAAAATCATTTCCACTTTTTTGCTATGACGAGTATAAGCAAATCATTTATTTTAAAAACGTTTGCTGTTGCTTAAGCAATAAGTTGGTGTTTGTTTCTTCTTTTGCTGTTGCTTTTTAAGAAAAAAAAACACCATTTAATGTTGTAATAAAAACAACGTTTGTCTTTGTATTGTATGTATTTTTTGTATGTATTTTTCGTTTCCAATGCTAAAAGGGATGAAAAACAGCGAGTTACAGCAAATGTAGTCAGCCACAACTTCATAGCAAAGAGTTAGGCAAAAGCAAAGATAAAAATAAAGAAAAACTGATTGCTCAAGCAACAGCAAAGATTTTTAAATTAATTGCTTTACTGCAGAAAGAAACACGTAGTCAGCTAAAGCAAATGCGTTTCTTTCTTTTTTTTTTGCATTTGATTTTTGGTTTTGCTGCACATATTTT
The DNA here is from genome assembly GCA_916610165.2 of Gymnosoma rotundatum. NCBI lineage: Eukaryota > Metazoa > Arthropoda > Insecta > Diptera > Tachinidae > Gymnosoma > Gymnosoma rotundatum. Next base: position 52,898,241 of record OU744338.1, read on the forward strand.
CACAGCAACAGTTAGGCAACTACATATGCATTGAAAATAATCTAAAATTTAATCACTGGGACATACACATCAGATAGCAATTTTGACATTCCATATGACATGTACACGTCATCTAAACACACCTTAATAAAGAACCACTGGCTTGTTCGTGTTCAATTCTATACTCACATTTTTTAGTCCCATAGCTGGCAGCATTTTATAATATTTTAAATCGTTCTAAATATCTACTGTTTCTTTAAGAATCAGTTTTATATAAATAAAAGAAAAAAGCAACAACAAAACACGTGGCTGTTTGAACACACTTGTAAACAAATACTGATTTCAAACAAAAGTACTTCTCTTATTTTTCGTAATCTACAACAAAAGAGAACAGAACTATGTTGCCATGTTTTTTTGTGATATATTTTAACTTTTCAAGACCAACTTTTAAAACATTTTAATTTAAATACTTCGACGATATATTAAAGCATTCTAGAACTTTTTATGTTAAAACTATTTAATATATAAAAAAATTTATATATTTATTTATTTTTATTTTGTTTTTGTACATGTAGTATATAATAAAGATAGTGTTTTGTATGGAAAATTATGGCAACACTTTGTTATCTACAAAGAAATATTTATACCAGTGATGGCAGGGCTGATATAGTTGTACTATTTTTGTTCCAATTCGAACCTCAAAGTGCAATAGTACAGCAATGGCTTATTAAGTAAAATTTAAAATTTTCACATTTTTAAATTGTTTTTTTTTTGCTTAAAATACTTGTTTTTTATAGCTTGCATTAGTTTTATTTAATAAAAAAAGTTGTGAGCTTGGCTTATTATGAGAAACTATGAGTTAAAACAAGTTTGGTACTTGGTATCATAGTAAATGTTTAGTTTTATTATTGAACATTTCGTTATGACCACTCCTTGTACAAAAATGTTTTTTGGATCTAAAATGTATTGAAATAACTTGATAATATTTAAGGAATCTGTAAGCTATCTCCACATAGTTGCAATAACATAATAGCGAAAAATTAAGGTAAACTTAAAATCAGTCAAAAATATGATAAAAATTTAAAATTTATTAATGAATAAAAACACGAATTCATCATAAGTCTCTTTTATACAGATTAGGTCTAAAAAGTACAATTTAAGAAGCCTGTTAGTACAATTTTAAATTATTTTTTGCCATCTCTGATTTAAACTAAAATATGTAAGAGAGCTGTGTATGAAATTAAGCCGCACTTCCTTCGCCCTTTTTGAAGGAATTCATCTGCAGATTCCTAAAGGGGAATTCAACTTTAAAAAATTTATAATTTTATAATTCTTTATATTTTTTATTAAAGGTAATGTCGCTCTAAATTTAAGCGGTTTATACTTTTCTTATGCCTTTCGCAACTCTACATGCTTATTTTTTTTAACTTAAAAGTAAAAACGATGCATATACTTACTAGAGTTATCGATTATTTGAAATTTTTAATAAGCGGTATTAAATATTGTAAATAATAATATCATGTTTCGGTTTTTAAAATTCAGGAAAATTCGGTTAGCGCAATGACTTATTTACATTACGGATTTTAATAGGCAATATGGCCGACTAAGCGAATAAAATTAAAATTAAACAAAAGTTTTTCTGCTATAATGAGAGGTAGGTGAGAAAAATTCAGCACTACCGAATAGAGCATTCTTTTGTTTGTAACATAAGCATTTCTTCCCAGATTAAATCCGTTACGAATATTATAATAAATATAAGTAAATTTTTAATTAAAAACGACAATTAAGAAATTTTTTTCTTTATACTCACTAGAAACCTTATAGTTGATGAAAAAATATATCAAAAATGTTACAAATATATGCATGAACCCACAATGCATTCACATGTGTTTTAGGGTATAATTGTACGAAATAAAATCAAAAGAGTGATTATAAAATTAAACAAGATTTCTGATTAAGCAATAAAGTTCAAAAAGCGATTAAAAAACAAGATAATTTAAAACGTTTAACTATTAAACATTTGTTCGTCATCTCAAGATGGACTTTGTAATAAAAATGCTTCTTATCAATTCGACTAAATGTTCTTTATCTGAAAGGTAAGGCTTACACATTAGGCCCGTTTTAAAAACAGTTCGCAATCTTAAAAACTAAAGGGTGTCTCCCTATACAACATACATTGGTTTAAATTAACTGTTGGGACGCCCTTATATCTCCAAACTGTATACTTGTTCAACTGTTTAACACTTTGGCAATATTCATCAAAAAACGAAACTATAGGGGCACTCTTTAATTTACAAATTCATAGTATATACTTGCTGTTGTAATATACTTAGAAATCCGATTCTTTGTGAATTTTAACTGTCTGTCTATAACGGTTCAACAGATTGGCCATATACATCGGATTATATCAACTATTGTAAAACCCTTTAATATATAATTTAAAATTTTTATACTTCATATAACACCATACAAAGATATATTGTCAAATTTTCAGGTGTTTGTATATCACGATTAAGAGAAAAACACCCTTTAATTTCTAAATTCAAATTATAAGCTTCTTGCTATAGCGGACCTAGCAATACACGTCCGTTGTAAGTTTCAGTTGTCTCTCTGCATGCACAAAATTACATCAACTATTGGCACACCCGTTTATTTTCAAACCTAAATTTTATACATGTTCTTATAATGGAGTTGGATCTTTGTAAATTAGGATCGGCTGTCTACTATTACTATTTAAAAGTAAATTAACTAAACTATTGGGTCACACTTTATTTTATAATTTTGAATATTAATACTGGTTACTATAAGGGCCATAGCAATCGACATTTTGTCCAATTTGGAGCATTTGTCTATAACGGTTCAAAAGATAGGCGCATACAAGTAAATTTACATCAACTATGGGGACACCCTTTAACTTATCGATTTATTTTTGCATAAATTGAGTAATGAAGTTCAGTTTAGAATCAAAAATTATGACCAGAAATAATTAAGAACATTGCTGGAATTAAAATAAAAATATATAGAAATAACAATAACAAAAGCATAAACTAAAAAACAAGAGTGCTATATTCGGCTATGTCGAATCTTATATACCCTTCACGATCTATGTAAATCTACTTTAGTGAAGTAACTCCAATCAAAAGAGCAATTATTTGGTTGACACAGAATAAAAAAATAAAAAATTTGGAACTGCATATATATAATTTTATAAAAATGCCATCGACTCTTAGTGGGTTAAACTTATTGAACAAATTTTAGTATTTTCTTAAAGATCTCTTCAAAAGCTTTAAAATGATACCCATAATGATATTTCTTATTTTTTCTTAATTCTCTATCGCCCCCATAAATTTATATTTTTGATTGGAATGAGTGAGTGCTCCAAATGACAGGAAAAAATTAGAGGAAGGCATGGTTTTTTGCTTGCTGCCTCGAAGGACATGGACCGATCATGCTGATTTCCAATAGCACCTACTTCGACACTATATCTAATCGATTGACATATTTATTCTTTTTTGTGAAATCCAATTTATATCGACTTCGATATTCATAAGATGTTAGAATATATATACTTTATGGGGTCGGAAATGGATATTGTAGAAATTACACACGGAATGACATACTTATATTTTATTATTATTTTCCACTTTTTATGTTGAAGGGTAAAAAAAAACAATTAGAATTAAGGAACAACATGGATAATAAAAACATAGGAAAATAATTTTAGTTTGAGTAGAGGTGGAAAGACGCAAATTAGTACAATAAAATCTTTACTCTTTTTCACCAAACAAAGCTTGGCGGTATTTGTCATCTAATAGTTTAATATATTCAGTACAATATTTTTTGAAAGCGAAAATCTCATTCAGTTTCAATTCAGTATAAAATCAGCAGGGATAAATGTTTTTCTTAAATTCGAATTTTTAATACAATTAGTATTAAATAATCACTCAAGACTTTACGTGATTCCATTTACGTGATTCAATTTTCGTGTTTTTTTTTTGATTGCGTTCTATCACAGCTTGCATTTTTAAAGGAGTTAACAGAAAATTGACACATGTTTGACTCTTAGCGCTTTAAGTGTTTAAAATTATTATGAATTTACTTTTCCTTTGTTGCATTTTTATGCTCCTGTTTTACCTTTAACACTTTTATTTGATAGCTGTTTTTATAGATCATAAATATACTTAATCTTATTATTCGAAAAATGTTTTATATCGCTGCAGGTGATACTACAATCGTATTTCTTCAGTTGCTTCTGATACTAAAATGTTATTAGAAAAACAAAAAGTAAAAACTAACATAAAATTTATTCTACATTTTCCTTTTATATTCCAGCGTTTTGTATGTACAAGAGCAAACAATATACTCTGAAAAAGTACACTGAAAAGAAGCGTGTATTTTTATTGCAACGTATAAAAAAACAGATACTTTTTAGATGTAATAAATAAATTATTTGCAGTTAAAAAGAATTTTGACAGAGAGCTTAAAATCGAAGAATGTGTTTTTAAGTTTCCTTTTGTTATTTTCATTACAAAATTTTTATGTGTTTTTTTGCTTACAATATTACTATAATATAATATAATATAATATAATATAATATAATATAATATAATATAATATAATATAATATAATATAATATAATATAATATAATATAATATAATATAATATAATATAATATAATATAATATAATATAATATAATATAATATAATATAATATAATATAATATAATATAATATAATATAATATAATATAATATAATATAATATAATATACCTTTCTATATTATTTCCCCACTCCATAGGAATAAAGCATGAGAAAAATAAAGTAAAATATTAAACAAGAGTAACTGAAAATTGTATTTGTTCTCTATATTCATTATCCCTCTAAAGCAAAGATGAACTTTTATTACTGTTTATTTACAATGTTTTGCCACGTAAGGGTTGTTATTTCATTACATTATTATGTTGTTCTGGTGATCTCACCTATGGAAAGGTGAGATCACCTGTTCAACTCTTTTCCAAATGTACCTAGCCACCATTACTACTGCTGAATAAGTTTCCCATAAGAAAATGACATTTAAATAATATTTGTTTGACCGGTATACCTGATAAATGTATAACCGACCCAAATATTTTTTTACCAGAACATTTATTAGAACAAATTTGACCTCTATTCCCAATCTTTGAAGTGAAAACCATAGAGAATATTTAGTTTAAACACATTTTTTATAAAACCGAGTAGTAGTCCTTACTTAGTTAGTTGTCCTTACTGTTGGAACACCGTTTATATTTTTATTTTTCTTTTATTTTATTTTTTTTACACTTAAGGCACGGAACCCTAAAAAGGCGTCATAGATAATTTATAACAAGTAAAAGCAAATATTGGGGTTGCAGAGAATTAAAAATAAGAAAAAAATTAAGTTAATTTTACATAACAATGACATCGGCTCTTAATGGGTTTAACATTTTTACAAAATTTTAGTATTTCTTTAAAGATTTCTTCAAAAGCCTTAAAATGATACTCATATTGATACTTAAAAAAATTTGAAAATTTCTCAGCCTCGTTACTCGGAAAATATTGGAGAGCACCAATTTTTTTAGTTGAGGTTTGTTTTTGTTTGTTCCAAATGACATGAAAAAAATTAGAGGCAGGTGTGGTGTTTTGCATGCTGTCTCGAAGAACATGGACCGATCATGCTGATTTCCAGATGTGGACGAGGCCACATGGAAAAGGGTATATAGGTTTATCATTCCGTTTGTGATTTCTACAATATATTTTCAAAGTTCTGATGCATAGCGAAGTCGATTAAACTTCTCCGCGGAATTCAACTTTTTTAAGGCACTAGCCGAGCTAGGGATACGCCAATCTATCGGACATCTATCTATCGAAAATTTTGCTATTAAAAACAAGCACCACTGCCTAAAATTTTTGCACATCTTTTTTTCCACATTTGTTTTCATTTCTGCAGGTGGTTATGTTTATGATAAAACATTAATGAAAAAGGTAACAAAAATTGGTGAGCAACCTTTTCATTTGTTAAAACGGGACCACAACCTTTTATACCCTGTTCAGACATGCTTTCTTAATTGAGTTAATTAAATCTTAATTGCGCAATTTAATTTGGTCTTCACACATGCTCTATTAGGATTATTCAATTAGCATAAGGCAAATTTATTTTAGTAGGTAGTATCATCCGCCCAGCTGATTTTTTTTATTACAAAAACAACATGGCTTTTTGTTGTTGCTTCGAAGTTAGAAGTGTCAAAAGCCATTTTCGTATTACGCGCCATTTTCTTTTTATTTGTTTGTTTATATTTCTTACTTGCGGCTTGTAAATTTTATGTATTTTTTCTTTTTTACTCGTTGGCAAGGGTTGCATTTCGCATATTATTCAATTAGTGATGCAATTAACTACTAATTGTTCAGTTTATAAATTGACTTCTTACATGGTAAATTGAGCTCAATAAAGGCATTAATTGCGTAAATTCCTTAATTGCATGTATATGCATAATGTATGTCTGAATAGGCTATTAAGCAAAACTTAAAATGTTCGGAAAATAGATTTTTTTATTAGAAATAAATTTTATTTAAAATGTTCAATTGGGATTCTTTAATAAGTGACATGTGGTTATACATGTATGTTAAAGGGTATAAGTATATAGCGCTCTTACTTGTTTCCTATACTATAAATTTGCATTTAAATTGTATTATAATAAACAAACATTGGTGTCTATCCGTCCATAACACAATTGTGCTAACTAAATTCACACAGATTCTGAAGAGGTTTAGTTAATTTGTCCAAAAGAGCACAATTTGAGCAAATTTTTTTGAGTTGCACTGAACAAAATTGAAAGATGATATACGAAAATATATTGTTATAATTATTGAAGATCTTTTTATTTTTTCAATGCGCCGTATATTATTTATAAAAGGTTAATATAGGTTTTTAACTTTAAATTCAATTTTATAAGCTTGAAATTCAATTTTATAAATTTCTAATTCAATTTTACAAACACCAAATTCATTTTCTATTTCAAAGACAGAAAATGTTTTAATATGCTTTTAAAATTATTAAGACTAAAAAAATAAGAAAACGCAAAAATACAATTCAATCTCTTCAAAAAATAAATAAAAAAAATGAAGTAGAAAATTAATTTGATTTAAATGTAGTGCATTCATTAAGGTAGCGTTTTCATATCTGCATAGTAAATAAAGCATTGAAACCGTTAAAAATAACCCTTGAAATCGCTACAATAAATATTGACCGGCTGAATTCTGATAGCACTCTTCCCTAAAGAAAAACATATGGAACTAATTTTTCACGAAAGAAGAGATAGGATAATCTTCATAGATGTATCAGGATTCAACTATAACATGCATAGAACTAACGCTATAGCCTATAGGTCAATAATTATTAATGCTAATTAGTTAGTAAATTCCAATATTTTTGCTTCATTTCTCAGGGCCTGTTTAAAAACTAGAAGAAAGTAAAATTACTGGAGCATGATTAGTTCTTTATAATTCTTATATTGACATAGTTGCCACGACAACCCAATAGAAAAGGGTGGTCTCGGAAGATTGTAGCATCTACTATATTGATATGACAATGAAGGTATCACAGGCTGCCGTAGGGCATGCACTATATTAAAATCTAATTAATTTTCTACTTCATTTGTTTAATTTTTAATAAGAGACTGAATTTTATTTTTCCGTTTTCTTATTTTTTCGTTTTAAGTTTGCAATAAATGGATTTGCAGAATATTTATTTGTATTAACTTGTACATATATCATGCTTTTATACGTTTTATTTAAATAAACCCTGGTAATTGCTTAAATTTTTTTTTGTAGTTTCCATTATATGACTAGTCATTACAATAAAAAAGGTGCAGCAATTTTGAAATATGCGTTTGTTCTTTAGGAGTACAATTTAACTGTCATGTAGTAAATATTAGTTTTAGTTTAATTTTAGCGACGGAAAAATAATCCTTGGATTCTATGCATTTTACTTATTGCATTGCAATATGAAGTAAATAAAATAGAGATTCTAAGTTAAGATTTAAAAAAGAAACGATAACAAAAGAATATACTTATTTGCGATATATTCTTTTACTCTGAAAATACTTATTTTTACTTTTAATATAAATAATAATTCTTGAGAAAAAAACCGACCGACTTTTATAACGATTCAATAGTATGGCCATTAAGTTACATTAACTTTTGGGTCCCCTTTATATTCTATCACCAAACTTTATTCTTATTATAGCAGATTTTTCACTACAGCTCCTCGTTAATTTCAACCGTCTGTCTACAACAGTTCAAAATTACGTAAGAGCAACTATAGGGGCACCTTTTAATTTCCTTTATATTTGCTGTTGTAGTGGACTTAGCAATCAGGGTTCTTTGTAACTTTTAACCATCTGTCTAGTTATAATTGTTCAACAGTTTGGCCATACACATCAAATCACTTCAACTAGTGTAACACCCTTTATTTTATAGTATTTATACCTGTCTTGTACCAAACAAAGTAGTAGACATTCTGTCTAATTTTCCAGTATTTGGATATAACGGCTCAAAAGATACTGCCAAATAGGTTAAGTTACATGAATTTTAGGAACATCCTTTAATTTCTAATTTCAAATTATAAACTTTTTGTATAAGCGGACTTATCAATACAGCTCCCTTGTAAGTTTCAGCTGTCTGTCTATAACGATTCAAAATATTCGCCAAATACATTGAATTATATTAACTATTGGGACACCCTTTAAATTCCAAATCCAAATTTTATACTTGTTTTTATAGCGGAGTAGCACAAGTTACAAGTTTGTTGTAAATTTCAAGCGTCTGTCTATAACAGTTCAAATGTACTAACGCATACTTTAAATTATATGAACTATTGGGGCACCCTTCGATTTTTAATTTTGAATATTAATACTTGTTACTATAACAGTCATAGCAATTGATATTCTATCCAATTTGCAAGCACTTGTCCATAACGGTTCAAAAGATGGGCCCATATAGGTCTCATGGGGATTTATTTTGTATTATCTAGATTAATTTTTGCCATTGGGAGCTATTGTGATACGCAGTTTTTTAATTTTAAAGTGGTGCCCTTTACAGTTAATAACACGCGTAAAAAACATACATGTTGTAAGGGGGCAGCTTTTAATTTATTAGATTATGAACTGTTTTTTTAAAGGGACCAATCCGTAGGCATTACCTTTCAAATAAAAAAGAAATTTTTAAAATCGATCTAGAAATGACAAATAGAATTGATAACCTTCTTTTTTTTGAAGTTGGTTAAATATAAATATAATTTACAAGCAATGTTTCCATGGTGTATTTAAAATGTTTTTCTAAAATTTGCTACTTAAACGACCTCCGTTGTTCCTATTTGGGTTTCTTTCCCTTACATTCGAAATTCATTGTGAATGTTCAAGTTTTTTATAGTACACTATTTTTTTTCTTTGCACATGAAAAGCATTGAATTCCCCTAGTCTTTTTTGTTTAATATGTTTTGCTTTAAATTTTATAAAAAAAATTGTTTAATGGTTTTTTAAATTTACATATTCAGCTACGTTTTATTGAAACTGACCTTTAAGAGTGCTTTTCAGCGTAACCTAACAGAATTGTTTTTTTTTTTAAATTTTTATTTGCTCTAATTTTTATTATCCTGCCATCTATTTTTTACAATGTTAGCGTTATTAACTGGATTATTTGGCTTTGTGATTAAAGTTTAAAATTAGTCTTTAAATAACATGCAACAAAAGGGTGAATAATTATATTTTAATCACATGAATATTATAGTGATTTCAATGCAGGAAACTTGTCAATCCGTTGTTTTGTACTGTTTCTATTTTAAACATTTAAAAGGGTATATGAAATATTAAATTAAAAATAATTTTTACGGTTCTCACTGCTTTTTTTTATTATAAATGCAATTGCATATGCAATGAATAATTTTGATTTTATTGGCTGGTTTCATAAACATAATTGTGTTTAAATTATAAATAAGAAGTAAAGAATTTTAATGAACACGTGTTCATAAATTCATTTAAATTGAGTTATCCAGAAGGTGTATTAAGATTGTTTTGGTAAAATTGTTTTTTTTAGTTTACGAGGGCTGCTATATATATTTCTGGCCTGGCAACACTGAGTGCTGCCAAGTGCAATCTGACATTTCCATTGGAAAGTTTGTCATTTTTAAGCATAATCGTACTCAAAACGTTTTGACGTACGACCATTATTTGTGTTGTTTACAGTGACTTGAAGAAATTAATATAGAAAAAATGGAATTAATTCGTGAACATTTTCGTGCCGTCATTTTTCACAACTTTCGACGTGGATAATCACGACAAGAGTGCATTGATGAACTTAAATCTTTGTATGGCGATGAAGCACCATCCTATAGCACTGTAAAAAATTGGTATAATGAATTTAATCGTGGCCGAAGCTCGCTCAAAGACGAATTCCATGAAGGTCTTCCAAAAACGGCTGTTGTGCCAGAGAACATTGATGCCGTGCGTGAACTCATAATGCAAGATCGACATGCGACATACCGAGAGATGGAGACATCCTTGGGCATTTCTTCCACCAGCATACATTCGATACTGCATGAACACCTGGCCGTAAAAAAGGTTTGTTCTCATTGGATCCCGCATAATTTGAAAGTCGCTCAAAAAAGGCTCGTGTCGATTGGTGCAAAGAAATGTTGCAAAAATACGATTGCGGTGCTTCAAAAGACGTTTATAAGATCGTCACAGGTGACGAATCATGGATAAGCCCGAAACGAAACAACAATCGACCGTGTGGGTCTTCAAAGACGAGCAAAATCCAACGAAAGTTGTTCGTGGAAGAAGCACTTCGAAGCAAATGGTCGCCTGTTTCTTCGACAAAACTGGTCATGTGGCGACTGTTCCGCTTGAGCAACATAGGACGGTCACTCCTGAGTGGTACACTACAATTTGTTTTCCTGAAGTCATCGGAGAAATTCGAAAACCAACAAGAGAAGACGAATCATTGTTCACCATGACAATGCGATCTCTCACACATTGGCTCAAACCAGAGCGTTTTTGACCGGCCAAATCGACGAATTAGTGGGTCATCCGCCGTACAGCCCTGACTTGGCACCTAATGACTTCTTCTTGTTTCCGCACATCAAGAAAAAAATGCGCGGTCAACGATTTTCGTCGCCAGAAGAAGCTGTTGAAGTGTTCAAAAACCATGTTTTAGAGGTGTCTCAATCGGAGTGGAAAAAGTGCTTCGACAACTGGTTTGAGCGCATGCAAAAGTGTATAAATCATGCTGGAGAATACTTTGAAAAACAATAAAACCATTTTTGATTATAAATATTCGCATTTTCACTATTAGGCCAGAAATATATAGAGCAGCCCTCGTATTTAACTACGTTTTATTGCAACTGACCTTTAAGAGTGTTTTTCAGCGTAACCTAACAGAAGTGTTTTTTTTTTAATTTTTATTCGCTCTAATTTTTTATTATCCTGCCATCTATTTTTTACAATGTTAGCGTTATTAACCGGTTTATTTAGTTTTGTGTTTGAAGCTTTAAATGAGTCTTTAAATAACATGCAAACATGCAATAACAGTGTAAAAAATTATATTTTCATCACATGAATATTATAGTAATTTTTATGCAGGAAGCTTGTCGATTCGTTGTTTTGTTTCTGTTTTAAACATTTACTACTTAAGTGTGTATACCAAATATTTTTTAATATAAAATGCAATTGCATATTTGCAATGAATAATTTTGATTTTATTGGCTGGTTTCATGAACATAACTGTGTTTAAATTATAAATGAAAAGTAAAGAATTTTAATGAATACATATTTAGGGTTTTGATTTGTATATAGAATCATCATACTCGTAGAATAAAATTCTTCATTTTAATTAACTCATCCAGAAGGTGTATTAAAATGTTTTTCACAAATTTGTTTTTTTTTTCGTTTATACACAAAAATAAAGAATTCTTTACGTTTTTAATTAAATCGAATCAAGCACGATTAAAGTAAATTAAAATCAAACAGATTCCGAGTAATAAATTTTCATAAAAAATAATAACGAAAAAATAATTGTACTTAAAACTTTTTCCTCGTAAAAGAATTTAAATTACTTTTCACATGTCGATCGGAATGCTTTTAATTCTGTATTAAAGTATTCTATCAATTTTGTATATTCATACAAAATTTTGAATCTCCCCTTCCTAATTTTAATATGGCAGCATTGGGCACACAAACAGACTTTTTTATAAGGATAGAAAATAAAAGTGAATTTAAAACTGCAAAACAAAAACTTTGAAAGGAAGTTAATTCCACCTTAAAATTTAATAGTGGTTTTATTCGGAAGAAATTTTTCGTTTTTCGATCGGAAACATTACGTTGTAAATTAAAATTATTCATAACTTTTATTTATGTATTCATAAACTGCAAACTCGATTTAATTTTAAGTTTTAGGAGAATTTTTACTACACATGTTTAGTTTTTACATATTGGAGACATAGAATAATTAAAAATTGCAAGTTAAAAACTTACACATCATATTCTGTTTGATATATAAATAATTTTCATTGGAAGGTGCCACTTTCCATTTATTATTCCATCTCGCCCGTTGACATGTTTTAAAAGGTTTCTATATATGAAATAAAAATAGGAACCATACCTTGTCTCACAAGAGGCAGGCAAAACAACTATTTTTATCTACAATCTCTCATGTATATAAACTACAGCTAAAATTTTTGGGCTTTGCAATTGTATTAAAATAATTAAAATAACAGAATCTGGTTGTTTACAATTAAACGACCACAAATATCAACTGAAGCTTATGTTCATAGATGCTTTAGAGACTACACGTACCGTTTTTTTTTTTTTTTGGAGAAAATTCGGTATCTCATGAACCACTTGTGATATCTTAATGAAATTTAACAGAGGTAAAGCAGAGGTATTTCTCATTAAACCTGGGAACTGTCGGACTTTAAGGTGAATGGAGTAGGGCATAAAAGTTGGGCATCTCGGGCATACAATTTTTTAAAAATGTCATTATTTTTACTCTGATGTTAAGATTTTTAAATTTTATTAGACTTTGGAGAAATCTACAAATAATTCTGGCAAAAAAACCCGACTTTAAAGAGATTTCATCTGTCTGTCTTTAACGTTTCAAAAGTACGGCCACACAAAACATATTTTATTTACTATTGGCACACCTTTATATCCCATCTCTAAACTTTATACTTGCTATAGCGGACTTAACACTAGAGCTCCTTGTTAATTTCAACCGTCTGTCTGTAACTGTTTAAAAGTTTGGCAAATTCGAATTTTATACTTGCTGTTGAATTACATTTAGCAATCACGTTCTTTGTAACTTTCAACCGTCTATCTAGTTATAACAGTTCAAAAGTATTGCCATATAATTAAATGAACTATTGGGACACCCATTAATTATTAATATACATACTGGTTACTATAAGGGTCAGGTCAATCGACATACTGTACAACTTGCAAGCACTTGTCTATAACAGTTCAAAAGATAGGCTCATATAGGTCAGTTATGGGAACACCCTTTAATTTCTAAATTGAAATTATAAACTTGCTGATATAGCGAACTTAGCAATGCAGGCTCCTTGTAAGTTTCTGCTGTCTGTCTATAACGGTTCAAAAGTTTGTCCACATACATCAAATTTTATCAACTATTGGGACATCCTATAATTTCGAAATCTAAATTTTATACTTGTTGTTGTAGCGGAATTAGCAATTCAGGTTCGTAGTAAATTTCAAGCGCCTGTCTACAACTGTCCAAAAGACTGCCCATATATACACGCAGAAAAAAACATGGTTTTTATATGGTCACAGTAACCTTATTATGTTCTTTGTAACAATTTATAGTTGCGGAGAACCAATTATAGTTGTTTTCACCAAAACTTTAGTCACGATAAACATTTTTTGTTAACTTTTAACAATAATATGGTTACTGTGCACAAAAAATGCAACATGGTTGATTTTATCTTAAAAAAATTTCAACCACAACCAAAGTTTTATAACTTATTAAAAATAATATAAATTATTTAACCATAATATATTATTATTAATCAAAGTATGGTTAAAAGTAACAGAATAATGTTTGCGCTTAAAAGTATTTTGTTCTAGTACTTGACAGTCTAGTAATTTTTCTGGTAGCTAAAATTTGAAATTGTTTTTTATTTTATAGAAATAGCAAAAAATAAAAAAATAATTAAAAATAATATGCAAAATTTAAAGTAAATATGTATGTATTGTAAGCATATAAATCTTTATTATATTTTTTTAAGCATAATTGTGAAATCATATATTTGTTATTATATTATTTATTATTTGTTATTTAATAGCTAACAAAATGTGCTAATACACATGTTTAGTTTTTACATATAAGCATATAAGCAAAATCATCATTAAGTTATTTAAGATAAAATAAAATGTATTTTGTAACACGCTTTTGTTTCTTTAAGCGCCCTGATGTTAATTGAGGTTCTATTACATTTCCTACAAACAATCTTAGAAGGAATGCATTTGAGCCTTTGAAGTCGAAAGTAAATTCTCGTCGAAAGGTTAAAAAGTTCTAATTTTCTACATTTTGTTTATGCAATACTGTTTTCTATTTCCCTGGCTAATGCAATTCATTTTGAAAGTTTAAATTGGTTTCGTGTTTCTCTTAACTCATTTAACAATTTTCATCAAAATGTTGTGGTTGCGTGGTAAATGCAGCTTTTGGCCTTCCTTACGCCTTTTAAGTATTATTAGTGACAGAATCACGCAAATTTACGTTAATTTATCGTGATTGAGGTTATTGGCTAAAAGCAAATATATAATTTTTTTAATTCTACTAAAATTGTTGTTTAAAAGTGTAAAATGTTTTATTAAGTAGAAAAAGACCAATTACAAAGAAAACAGTGAATAAGTACTTTGGTCTGTGTGTAAAACTTATTAACATGGCAATAATAATATGGTATTAATACTCGACGTATTCTTATTTACAAAGTTAGTTGGTTAAATAGATTATGTTTACATTTACACAACTAAGGTAGATTGATGCCAAGAATTACATTCTACTGGTATCTAATTTTTAGAAAAAAACCTAATTGTGTTATTCGCCTTCGATAATTTTTAATTAATGTTGCGAATACAACTTTAAGTGGCGGAGAAAATACAGACTTGCGGCAACATCAATTTTGATAAAGAATTATTTAGTTGTTCTATTTATCTTACAATCAGCAGCGCATGCAAAGAAATTTTATTTTATTTTCGTCATATTTAAAGTTTCATAAATTGAAAATAAATTTTATTTTGTTTGTTATTCTATTTTAATAGAACAGTTTGAGAGAAAACCAAGCAAACAACATACAGTTTAGAGAGCCGGCGCCGCGATTCTTCAAAGTAGCACACATTAGATGTACGCAAAATGAAAACAATTGTCAAATTCTTACTATTTTATAGATTTTGAAAATCTTTTACTGCTCCGATAGCTCTTTGATTTATGAAATAAAACCATGTTCAAGAATCTTCAAAAATTTTAGTAAAATATAATTTTAAAACTGGATTTTTCGTAATTGTTTCGCAAAAACGTTGTTGAATCTTTTAAATTAAAGACACGGGAATATAATTAAATTATTTAATTTTCAAAAAAAAAAACTTTTTGCGAATTTTTTATATTTATCCCGATTAAAAAAATTACCGATATTGATTATTGAAGGTCAAAGCTCGTCTCGATGGCCATTTCGCTACCGCTTACTTAGCTCTTCCGGAAACTTCTGACAAACATTTCAAATAAACTAAAATTTTTTGTCAAAACAATAAAGTAAAGACAAAAATCAAAGGTAAGGCAAAAACAACAATAACCAAACAATAATTCTATTTTTCTTTCTCCACTGTATACAGCTGACTTTTTTCCGGCTCATTGCAAATTATTAAATTAAAGAAACGGGAATATTATTTAGTTATTTAATTAAAAAAAAAAAATTGTGCTAATTTTTTATTTGTTAGTTATTCAAAAATTCAGAATAAAAAATACAAAACATTTATACTGTCTTGAAAGCTATTTCTATACAAAATATTATGAAAAAATAAATAAATATAAATTTTTAATAATTTTTATAGCTTTTCGAAATAGTACATTTTTGGTAAAAAAAAAGCCAGATTTTCTCTCGTTTATTAAACGAAATCCAAAGACTAAGAATTGGTGCAATTTGATCTATTACTTCCTTTATTGTCGTGCAAGTGGAACATATCCCCTGGTTTATTTTATCGTAGATACAGCACAAACAAAACTAAAGGCCCAACTATAATGTGCATAAACTAGCTTATGCCAACTTATACAACTGTGCAAATACATTAAATTATATGTGGTAAACTATAATGTGATTAAGATAACTTTTCGTCAAGTTTCGTTAAATTTCATTTCTTTATGCAAGGTACGAAACTGATCGCACTTTCCGTACGGAAACAGCTGATTGTGCTTTGGTTTATACATTAATAAAGAAATTTTCTAATTAAGACCTAAATTGTTAAATTTTTTAGTTTTAAATTCAATAGAAAATGTAGAAAAAACAAAATTTTTATTTATGGCCAATTTTTTACAAATATAATATTTTAAATTAAATTTGTATTTATACACACATTTGTATACCATATAAACGATGAACATCGTTGCATTTTTTAGTACGGTTGGCCACAAACACAAAACAGAAAATAATTTGTAATATTTTTTTTTTCATCTTTTTAGAACATAAACCAAAATATGTAAATGTGTTTATGAATGTTATTAAATATATAAAATATTTTCTTTAAAGCCTTTTAGTTTTAAAATTTTGTTGATTTATATAGAAATTATTTTTGGCAAAAGTACGAAATAAACATAAATATGCAACTGTGGCAAATAAGTTATTAAATTTATATATGTACATTGTAGCCACATAAATTTCTTTGATAAGTTACCTAAGCATTTGACAGGCTTTTCGTTGAATTTTTGACATAAGGTAAAGCTAGCTTATGCACATTATAGTTGGGCCTTAAGAATCATTTATTGAAAATTTGTTTAACTTTTCGGAGAACTGTAGGAGTCAGTCAGAATATTTTTTAAACTGATCTATTTATCAGCAGATTGATAATAAAAAATGTTCTAGCACTAAAATTAAAATATTTTCCGCAAAAACTCAATTAAAAATCTTACTTCATCGATTTATTGTAAAATGTCAACTAAAAATGTTTAAATTATTTAATTTTTTTTATTTCAAATTAACTATTTGGCTTAATATTTTGGGTTTTACTACTTTTATCTGTAGTTTTAGTTCCACTTTGAAAAATTGCAGTTCACCACAGAGGGGAAAAAGATAAATTTTTAAAAAATTGTTTTATATGTGAGTAAGCTTGTGGGTGAACTTTTAAGCGACTTTAATTTAGCAAAAACTAAACAAGACAAAATAAAAGTATAGAAATAAAGTAGTTTTCACTTAACTTCTTGTTTTATAAAAGTTTCTGATATTTTAGATTTTTTGAAGGCATATAATATAACTTTTGTTATGGTGATTCCTATTCAAATAAGTTTTGGAAAATTTTCTAATAAACAATGGAAAACCCAAACAAAATATATGTTTTTGTTTTGTTTTTTTTTTTTATTTCCTTGTAATTCTTCTGTTTGCTTGCTTTATTGCTACAAAAAAAGAAATGTTCCTGCAGCGAATTATGCGGGTCCACTAATAATTTTTCATTACGTAAATAAAGTATTTATTTAATGAATTGAATATTTTCATATTTGGGATGAAAATTTTCCATTCTCTAAATTAATAAAAATTGACTTATTTTCGGCTTTTAGCTACATTCTTAATTTCAAACATTTTTAGAAAGAAAAATTGAAGAATAGTATGAAGTTTTATTTTCTTATTTTAAAAAATATGGTGCAGCAGTACTTTAGTTCTCGAATGTCCTCATTGTATCTGTTTGATTAAAATCATTTACAGTTTTTGCTTAAACAGACTTCTAAACTTCTCTCTTCTTCGTAAAATTGAAGAATATTTTGCTTCTATGATAAAAATCTTATTAATATTTTTTTAAATACAAATAAACGCTTACGGTGCCGGCGCCGCGGTTCTTCAAAGTACCACACCGCAGGTGTATGCAAAATGAAAATAATTGCCAAATTCTTATTATTCTATAGATTTTAAACATCTTCCACTCCCGTGATAGCTCTTACCATTTAGGAAATAAAACCGTATTAAAAAATCTTCAAAAGTTTTAAAACAATATAATTTTAAAATTCGATTCTTCGTAATTGTTTCACAAAAACGTTGCATCTTTTCTTTGTTAGTTATTAAAAAATTCAAAACCAAAAGTACAAAAAGTGTACACTGCCTTTAAAGTTATTTTTATGCAAAATATTATGAAAAAAAAAAATTAAAATAATATAAATTTTATTTTATTTTTATTAATTTTTATAGCTCTTCGTAATAGTACATTTTAAGTAAAAAAAAAAAACTTTTAAGCCAAATTTTCTCTCGTTGATTTAACGGAATCAAAAGACTAAGAATTGTTTAATTTTCATCTATTATTTCTTTTATTGCCGTGCCAGTGAAACTTCTCCTCTATTTTATATTTTATGGTAATTGAAAATCATTTATTGGAATTTTTTACAACTTTTCTGAGAATTGTGGGAGTCAGTCAGAATATTTCTTTTTTATTATTCCATTTACCATATATATATATACATATATATATATATTTCCGTAAAATTGCAATATAATAGCAATAAAATAAAATTAATTTTCGCAAAAACTTGATTATAAATATTACCTACCCGTTTTTTTTTGCAAAAAGTCATGTAAAAATGTTTAAATTACAAAATGTTTAATTACAATATCCCTTTTTGACCTCATAAAGTATAAATATTCTGACTTCTTATGCATGGGGAAGTCGATTGAGCGATGTTAGATGTAGTGTCGAAAGAGGTGCTTTTAGAAATTAGCATGATCGGTCCATGTCATTTGGAACAATAAGGTAACTCAAATAAAAAAAATAAATATATCGGGTGATCGAGAATTAAAAAATAAGATATTTTACGAGGCCCCGAAAATTTCAAATTTTTAAAATACCAATATGGGTATTATTTTAAAGATTTTTAAAAAATCTTTAAGAAAATTCTAAAATTTTTAAAAAAATTCTTAACCCATTACGAGCTGATGTCATTTTTATGTAAAATTATATATATGCAGTACCAAAATTTTTTTGATTTTTTTTTTATTCTCTGTTTTTTTATCCTTTTACTCCTGCAAAGAGCATAGGGCCGCAATGTAGCGCTTTTACTTGTTTTGTTTTCAATTAACTATTTTATATCCAAAGGGTAAAAGTTTATACCTTTTCTTCATTATATAAAGAGTCCGCCATATATATTTTTTTTATTAAATGCGAAGCGAAAACGCAGTTGGCTTCAACTCCTGAACCAGTTGAACTTTGTATGACGTCATACCTAGGTGTTTATGCAAAATTCGTCTCAATAGTGTTTCCGTTATGCTCAATTGTTAATAACGACGGTGAATTGGTGTTGATGGATCTTCACGCACACTTTCTATTACAGTAGCAAAATTCTCGGGCGTACGCACTGTTTTAGGCTTTTCACGCAACATTACCATGATTTTCAAAGTAATGTCGAAAATTTTCCCAGAGTTGTTCAGGCGTTCAGCAGAAGGATAAAACTAATTATCTGTCAAATCACAAGATAAGCTAGATAGCGGACCCTATACTATATTATAGAGGTAATACTATTAAAATCTATATTTGAAACTGTAGTTTCAAAAGAAAATTTTTTTGAGGCAATAAGAAATTTTTTATATTTTCTTTTATTATCATTTTAATATATAATATAATCATAATAAAAAAATTTTAAGGATTAAAAATTATTATATTTCAAAGTAAAATAATATTCTTCCCAGTGGGGAACTAACAGCAAAACCCTAAAAATCAAGAAATCTGGACTCTAAGCAAGCTCAGTAATTTAACTCCAGGAAATGTTATAGACAGTCTCAGTTGATCTTAGTATCTAATCTTGTCTTATTAATTGTGAAAAAATAACAAACAGTTGCTTGAATACATTTAATTTACTTGAATACATATAATTTCAGATTGGGAGTATTTCATAAAATAATATGAAAAAATAAAAATGAGGCTGCTGTAGTCAATGTGGTGAGCACGTTGACTACAAATCTGGTTGCCCTGGGTTCAAGCATTGCGGCAATCAAAAAATAAAAATGTTTTTATCTCCTTTCACCACCTTTCTATCTTTTATCTATCCCTTTCCTATAGAATTTAGTAGGGTTACTAAAAATAACTAAATAGGTTAAGCCTGAAGTGCTACTTCTCTTTAAAAGAAAAAATGTTAATTTTGAGACTATCAAGAATATATCTTTGACCTTCTTGTGGCATTTTATTAATCAAAATCGAATGAACCATTATTGGGATATGCTACGTCCCTTAAAATCCCAGTTAGCGGGTTTTTATTGAGATCCACAAACTTCATCTTTTGCAAAATGAGTGTCCCCATCAAAAGTTTCTAATTTATGCTGGGAACACAATTGGGACGAACGACGAATTTCGTCTAGCACGACGAATTCGTCGGTAAAAGTTCGCTGCGTTAATTCGCAGTGTGGCGCACAATTAGAACGAAAAAGTTACAGCTGTTATGATCAACAAAATTGTTTGCTGCCTGTGACAAAAAAAGTAAACATTTAAAAAATGAGGCAAAATATTTTGAGTTTTATAAAATTATTAAAATAAACATCGTGTTCACTTTTGTCCATATTTAAATATGCTTTGTTTTGCATATGACAGTTGTTAGTCTTACCATAGAATAAAATAAAAAATATAAAATAGTTATACAAAAAACTAAACATTAAGAAAAAGCCATTAGAAGGTAATTTTAATTTTAAATTTTTTTTGTAATGTATATTAAGAAATAAACAATATTTAAGGCAAAAATAACTTTATTTATTTATATATTTAAAAACTACAGAGAAACGACAACCCTATACTAGTTTGTTCGACAACTCTGTACTAGTTTGCTCGTCGTTCGTCGGCGTAAGAAATAGAAATAAATCTATCGGAGAGTTCGTCACGCATGACGAATTTCGTAGACGGCGGTGTTGTGTTAATTTTCATATGCACCAATGTGTTTTATTTTTGACGGCGCACAGAGGAGTATTTGACCCAAAAAGCTGGCCAAAATTATTAAGCGTGGTTTTTAGTTTAAAAGTTTAATTTTTTTGATAGTTTTAGCTTTAGTTTGATAAAAAAAAAGGTAGTGGCAGATTATTATTGGGTTAGTGTTATTTGTGACACCCCCCACCCACCAACCACCCACCCAACCCCCATTTAGAACTTTGTTTATTTTTTTTCATTTTTAAGAGAATTTATTTTTGTGTTGTGTATTTTTAGAAAAATTATTTATTATTGCGTATGCCGGTCTCCCCCTCGCATTCCGCCAAAATTTCGTTTGCAACTGTACTTTATTCTAAGAGCAAGTCAAATTAAATTTAGAATTTCGAACTATTGTAGTTGTGTAGATACAGGGAAATAAAACATAGCTTTTTATGGATTTTACAATGTCTCCTTTCTCAAAATTATAATTTATCCAATATTAAATATTTAAAAAAATTGGTCTCGTAGCTTGGCTTTCTATAAGGAATAAACAACCAAATAAGCAAAAACATGTTTACTTCTAATATTTATTTTATATTATTAAATACTCATCACATGAAAGAATTAAACTAATTTAAAAATTCAAAATTATAATAATGTCATACGTATTTCATCATGGGCATTATCATCTGTATCAGGAAGTAGTAGTTGAATAGTATCTGATAAAAAAGGTTTTTTCTGTATTGCAGCTTAAAAAAGGGTCACTGCTCAAAACCTTTTCAAGAAACTGAAGTTCTTCATAATCCAACTGCAGAGATTGCAGAGAGATTGCAGCTTCACTTCAGCTAATGTCATTTTTAAGCAACGAGTAGCATGGATATACATTTTTGTTGGCATTGTATAATATTCATATTGGTTTTTCGTGAAATCAGCATTTATAAACAATGCTAAAGCACCCTCCGCTGAAAGCTTATTAACTCGGACCTCGGAAGTTGTGATCGTGTTATATCCATTATTAATTTAGCCGCATCACTATGTCCCGCTACTCTCTGGCTCATTGATGCAGCAAATTTAATCTTCCCTGTTGTTAATTACTGACGAATTTCTTGCATTTTTTTTCGTTTTGCTCTTTCACTTGCTTCATTAAATTCTTTTTTTGGTCGCCCTGAATTTGAACTGTCAAATACTGATATTGTCACAGTTTCTTCCAGCCATTTAGCATACCTGCTCTAAAATCGGTCCTCTTTTCGTTGTGCTAAACCCCAATACTTTTTGAAATTTATAACACACTGCTTTATTGCTTATATATCCCCATCTCCTTGGCATTCTGAAATCACACACAATTTACTAGCTAAAAACTGCAACTATTCGTCAATGATTCTAGCATTAGATTCCTGTACTATTTGGAATAACTCAAATCTTGTGTAAATTTTTTCCATGTTATCTCTCAAAGTTGCAAAACTCTTGTAATAAGAATTTTGCTCAATAAGCCATATATGCATATTTTTCAAAGTGCATTTTTCTTTTACTTAGTTAATAACCTGAATTGAAAGAAATTCCTTTTTTAAGGGCAGGTAATCCATCATGTTGGTAGTTGCTAAAAGTGATTAAATAATATTTTACAGCAATAATTCGAAAAACACAAATGTTTATGACGACAATAAAGTATAAGAAAAAGTGCCTTATGAGCAAAAATAGAAAAAAGGTAAAATTTTCAAAAAATCACCAAAAATAATGGCGCAAACTTGCGCAAAATTTTTTTCTTTTTTCTTAAATTAGAGATTTCATATTTTATTGTGGTATATAACATTATTTGTACAACAGCTACCTTCACTTTCAAAAAGCTTTTCCTTTTTTATTTTTGGTAAGAATTAATATATTTAAATACATAGTTTTTTTTATAATTAAAATTTTAAAAATAAATATTTAAGATAATTTTTTCTTTTTAAATATTGAAAATAGCTGCTGATGAAATCTTTCAGGCAAAAAAAAAAAAAATCAATGTAATACCTCTATTCGTTTAGCCATAAAAAAATATAATATAAATATCTTGAAATCGAAAAAATTCAATAAAAGCGCATGCAATTTTCTTCACTTTCCTGACTTTGACAGCGTCCCACAACTACAAATCTTAACTTACACCCTTTAAATTGCACGATATGATGTAGAATTTTGTTCTCTATCGATCTGCTTAATTTTTTCTTAGGATTTCATCAAATTAATTTTTTCCTTTTTGGCCAGCTTTTTGGGTCAAATACTCCTCTGTGCGGCGAATATTCGCAACGAAAAATGCGTCGTTCGTCCCAATTGTGTTCCCTGCATTAAATGCATATTTCAATGCATTAATTTTTTAACTTTTTCATTTTTATATTTCCATGTTTTAAATGGTTTAAATATACAAATTGCTCTAAATTTCATATGGCTTAATATTTTGGATTTTACTACTTTTAACTGTAGTTTTAATTCCTCTTTGAAAAATTGCAGGTCACCACAGAGGGAGAAAAAGTAAAAATTTAAAAAATTGTTTTATGTGTGTGTGAGCATGTGGTTAAGTATAGAAATAAAGTATTTTTCACTTAACTTCTGGTATTTTAAAAGTTTTTGATATTTTAGATTTTGTTGGCGGCATAAATTTTTGTTATAGTGATTTCTATTAAAAAAAATTTAAGTGTTTTTAAAAAATTTTCTAATAAATGAATACAAAAGCAACAGAAACATCTATATGTATGTATATGTTTAGTTTTTCTGTTAATGTAATATTAATAAAAGGTAATTGAATTCATTAATTTCTTTTCATAGTTTTACTGATTTTTAAATTAAATTAAAAATATATATTTTTTCTGCGATCTCTGATTTAAATTTATAAAGGTTCAATTAGATATGCCATAACCATAATCATATAAAACAGCTGTTAAAACCAACCTTATGGGAAACACAGTATTTGGTTATTGGTAACATGCCATAATTCCATAGCCATAACCGTAACCGAAACCATAGACATTATTTATATTTTTATTTTTACCATAAACTTATACATTTGACTATTGAATTTAGATATTAACTGTTTGTTTTTTATTTTATTCTTATTTTTCACGTTAATTTGAATTTTCAAAAACTGCCATAAAAACTCGCTTTACAAAATTATAGCCGAAGAAAAGAAAATAAAATAAAATAAAAAATAAAATATAACAGTAGATAATGTAAAAAGAACGATGTGCCTCTTTGTCTTGCCTGAGCCTATTTGACTTAATATAACTTAAGCTCTGTACAGACGGCTGTCAGATCTTAAAATATTGTCAGAAAAATATACAGAAAATGCGTAAAAATCGTGTAAACTTACAATTTTTGTCTGACAATATTGTCAGAAAAACCATTGTCAGAAAATTGTCAGACTTCTTCCTGACAATAATATTATTAAATATCTTTCAACTGTGTAAACTGTTTTATTTGCATTGTCAGGCATTGTCAGTATAAAATAAATTGTAATATGTTTGAAATTTTAAACATCTGACACCGATATCATTGTCATATAAAAAAACTGCTTTAAAAACACTTAAAATAAAAAATAAAATTAAAGCAGAAAAAAGAAAGTTCAAAAAATGGACAGCGATGGTATTTCACAGGATGATTTTAATGGTGGGAAAAAAACTCTCCTGTTTTCAAGCACTTCAAAAATGGCATTTAGTTCTTCAGGAACAAAGCTTAAATAGTGGAAACTGTAATACGGAACAAGTATTGTAGTGACCGATATTTTTCATGTAAATTGACTTTCAATCGTCTTATGAAAAACGCTTGAATATTAGATAGAATGTAGACAATTTTGACCGTTGTAATAATAAGTATAAATATTCAATATAGAGATCATTTAATTTTATGTACATATATGATGGTTGTAAAAAGAGGATTGATATTTACAAAGAACCTATAACAGCTAAGTCCTCTATAACAGCAAGAATTAAATGTGGATTTAGAAATTTAAGCGTATTCCAATAATTGATATAATTTGATGTATGTGACCAAACCTTTGACCGGTTTATGTAGACAACTGAAATTTACAGGGCTCTTGTATTTTTAAGTCCGCGAAAGAGCAAGTATACAATTTGAATTTATACATTAAAGGGTGTGCTCATACCTGATGTAATCTTACATATATAAAGCCCTATCTTTTGAACCGGTTTATACAAAAACTTGAAAATTAGACAAAATGTCCACTAATTTGTATGGTTTATGAAGAAATCTAAATAGTTTAAACTAAAAATTAAAGGGTGTCCCAATAGTTGATGTATGTGGCCAAACTTTTGAACCTTTATAGACAAATAGCTCAAATCTGTTTTTTTAAGTCGGGGTTTTTTGCACGAATTATTCCTTTTGATCCTCGCTAAAAACGTAAGATGCTTGAATCGTTGCAGTTTCTTCGTTTTGATTAATATCTATTTGTTTTGATAAAGATTTATAGTATTAATTTATACCTTTTATAATAATTTACATTCAAAATATCAAAAAAAAAATTTGTCTTTGAATTTTTTAATTCTGACACTGGGCAATTCCTATATTTCTAAGTTTTTTTTTGCAATTTGCTTTAATCGTATCACAACTTGATTTATTTGCTGTAAAATAAAATAGAAATGACAGCGTTATTGATTATTTGCATTTAAAATCAATATATATATATATATATATATATATATATATATAAGATTTTTGTTAAAGAAACAAAGTTCTGATGTAGTCAATTTGGCTTTTGATAAAAAACTCCACAACAAAATTTGGGTAGAATTCACTGATGAGCAGCGAAATAACTACATGGGTATAGTGTCTGAACAGTAATACATTTCTTTTTTTTTAGTTTTAAATAATAAATATTTCATGAAGGAATCAATAATAATTAAAGTAAGTTAATAATGTTCCCTTATTTTAACACCATTAACGTACATTAGCTTTTACAGTTCGAATAAAAATATTAACTGATTTGTTTATTACGAATCCATTCGCACCTCTCAGCTTACAAACATACTGCTTTTTAAACCATTTTAGAAATATAGATATGTATACTTCAAATGCAAAAGTATTTGAAAAACTTAACTCATCTCTAAACTCAAAATGTAAAACTAAATGGAACTTTTCAAACGATTAAGAAATTTAAAGTAATAATTATGATTTCTACTGTAAAAAAAAAAAACAAAAAACAAAAAACAAAAATAAACAATCCAAATTTCAGTTTGAAAGCATTAAAATATTCACGTAAATAAAATTAAATTTCTCAGTGCCCTTCAAACTCACAAACTCCACAAATTTCATTACACAATTTGTCGTTTTTTGAAAACCACGGTAAACTCCAGCAATGTGCTCCCTCAAATGAATGTTAACAAAGTTTGCATTCATTTACTCACTTCATATTATTCTGAACAAATGTGCTAAGTTTCGGTTATTGCTTAAGGCAACAACCACTTCCACAAAAAAATTTAAATGAAAAAGCATGAAAATGGCAGATATGAAGGTAAGAAAACAACAAGATGAATACTTCTAAGAAAAAGCTGTTAAATGTAAAAACTCGCTTTCACATCCATGTTAGAATTTATAAATATTGTAACGACAACATACAGGAAAACAATGCAAATAATTTGAGAAATTTTGCTTAAATTTGAGTGGTTAAAAAAGGCGTTTTAATCAATTTTAAGAACATTTTGTAACGATATCACATTTAAATTTTTTTAAACCAAATGCACTTATTAAAAACGTTGTAGAATTTTAGATTTTATAGTTTCCCCCAGTGCTCAGATGAGCTACAATAACTGGATAACCACCATTCTCTCAGACATAGCTTCGATAAAGGTGCTAAGGAGAACTGGTCCATGAGTGTTGTAGATGTGTTGAAATAATTCTTGCAAAAAAAACCGACTTCAAAACAGACTTTATCTGTTTGCATATAACGGTTCAAGAGTATGGCCAAATAAATTTGATTACATTAACTATTAGGACACTCTTATATTTCACCTCCAAACTTTATACTTGTTCAACTGCTCAATAGCTTGGCAATATACATCAAATTACAGCAACTAAAGGGTCACCCTTTAATTTTATACTGTTTTAGTAGATTTAGCAATCAGGTTCTGTGTAAATTTTAACCGACTGTCTATATCGTTTCAACAGTTTGAACATATATGTCAGATTATATCAACTATTGTTAAACCCTTTAAGTTAACAAAGTATTGGATATTCTGTCTAAAATTTAAGTGTTTGTATCTTACGGTTCAAAAAATACAGCCAAATGGAACAAATTACATTAATTTTGGAAACACCCTATAGTTATTAAATTCAAATTATAAGCTTCTTGTTATGGCAGACTTAGCAAAACACGTCGCTTGTCTGTGTGTAACGGAAAAAACTTCGGCCATATACACCAAATGACATCAACTACGTCCCTTTTAAATTTCAGCGTTCTGTCTATATCGGTTCAAAAGTTCGCCACATACATGAAATTACATCAACTATTGGGACACCCTTTGACTTCAAAATCCAAATTTTATATTTGTTGTTGTAGCGGACTCAGCAATACAGGTTCGTTGTAAATTTCAAGCGTCTGTCTACAACTGTTAAAAAGTACGGCCATATACATCAAATTAAATGAACTATTGACGCACCCTTTAATTCATAATTTTAATTATTAATACTTGTTAGTAAACGGTCATAGCATTCGACATTCTGTCTAATTTGCAAGCATTTGTATATGACGGTTTAAAATATAGGCCGATATAAGTAAATCTACAACAATTATGGGACACCCTTTAATTTCTAAGTTCAGATTATAAACTCGTTTTATAGCAGGCTTAGCAGTAAAGGTGCCTCCTAAGTTTCAGCATTTTGTGTATAACGGATAAAAGTTTTGTCGCATACTTGAAATTACATCAACTATTGGGACACCCTTTAACTTCCAAATCCATATTTTTTACCTGTTGTTATAGCGGACTTAGCAATACGGGTTCGTTGAAATTTCAAGCGTCTGTCTACAACTGCTAAAAAGTGTGGCCATAAACATAAATTTAAATTGAGTATTGGGGCACCCTTTAATTTATAATTTTTTTATATTAATACTTGTTACTATAATAGCATAACAATCGGTATTCTGTTTAAAGATCAGCCCATATAAGTAAATTTACATCAAATATGGGGACACCCTTTAATTTTTAGATTTATTTTTGTATAACTTTTTGTGATTGCGAGCTATAGTAATACGCAGTCATTTTAAATTTTACAAAAGTGCCCTTTGCAGTTAATCATACACTTGAAAAAATGTGTGTTTTGTATGGGGACACCCTTTAATTTTTAAGATTATGAACTGTTTTAAAACGGGAGCAATCTGTAAGCATAAGCTATCATATTACGAGAAATTTTTAACATTAGATCAGAAATGACAGAGTTCTGCAGGCACAAACATAAAAAAGCAACATTCAGAGTTCTTTTTCTTTTGAAGTCGGTTAAAAAGGCAAGCGCTTATACTTTCTTTACGTTGTTCAGCTTTAATTGTGCTATTTTAATGGTTATTGTTATAATTTTTTTGTTTTATTGAAAACCGAAATCTTAGAAAAAAATGTAAAGTACCATTGAAATATCTCAGAACTATCTAAATTTGAAAAATATTACATTATGAGAAGCATTTCACCAAAAACTTTAACTTTGCTAAAAAGTTGTTTTAGCAGTAAAAAATTGTAATTTTCATTAAAAACCGAAAACTCATCTAAAAATAAAAATTGGAAACTTTTTAATAAATAAATAGATTAAAATTACGCAATGATTAAAATTTAAAAAAATGTTCTTTTTTTCATTAAAAATTTTGCCAAAAAGTTCAAGCTGTCCATATACATTACTTTACATCAACAATTGTAACACCCCTTGACTTATGTTTTAAAATATTTATACTTCTTATTATACCAAACAAAACAGTCTAAATTTTGACTTATTTTCAACTGTTTGTATATAACGGGTTAAAATATAAGTCAGATTACATTAATTTTGGGAACACCCTTCAATTTCGAAATATAATGCAGGTTCCTTGTAGGTTTCAGCTGTGTGTCTATAACGGCTTATATGTTTGACCACATACATCAAATTATATCAACTATAACTATTGACACACTCTTTAATTTCCAATTTCAAATTTTATACTTCTTGTTATAGTGGAATTAGCAATACAGGTTCTTTGTAAATTTCAACCGTCTGTCTACAAGTGCTCAAAAGTATTAATGTATACATCAAATGAAATGAACTATTAGGGCACACTTTACTTTATAATTTGGAATATTAATACTAGTTACTATAACGTTAATAGAAGTGGAAATTATGAACAATTTCCAAGCGTGTGTCTATAACGGTTCAAAAAAAAGATACCCTTTAATTTGTACTTATACACAAATGTATATATTTCTGTGTTTAACCAATGGACCAGAAAGATAAGCTAAATATTTAAAGAGAACAAGTCAATGTTAACACCCCATTAAAACTTTTAAACAATTTTGTTTTGTTTTTTTGTTTGAAAGTTTGTTGCTTGATTCTAGTATTGTTAAATATATTACACTGAAAATTCTTCAATGAGGATATACAATGAAAAAAGAATGTTTATATGTATTTATATATAAATAAGATGTATATTAGGGTAATCCCAAATCCCGTTTTTTATTATATTAGAAAACCAGTCCAACATTAATTTTCAAAACTAATAGCACACAATGTTTACAACTAAATAGTTTTGTTTGATTACATTGCAAAATATTTGGGATATCGGATAAAATTCAAATGCAGCAGATTTTTTAAACACCGGCACATATATAGAGAACAATATGGAGAAACAACATTAAGGCTTATTCAGTGGTCGACATATTTATTTTGACAAATTATAGTGAAGAATTGTTTAATTGTTTTTAATATTGAAATTCTTATAACAGCACAGTTATCATGATATTTTCTTTATACTAATTCTTAAGTACACGTATGCAAAATATTTTGTTAAAATCTTTACCCATTCTCATTCTTAAGGGAGAAATGCAATTTGGTACAGGAATTTGTAACGGCATAATTTTTTGACATTAAAAAATTTCATCTCATTTTGTTTTTTGTGTTAAGCTTTAATACAAAGCGGTCGTTGTTGAGTAATAAGTATTAACATTCATAAAAAAAATTCTATTACTTTTGTGTAAATATGAGAAAAATATCGATATTAACTAACACCGTCAGGAGTGAAATTATAACCAAGTATAATCTTGGAATATCTGTAACAAATATTGCCAAAGAGTACAATATATATAGACAAACCGTTTACTATCAAATAAATAAACCTAAAGAAACAGAATCAGTCATTAATTTGCGTCGATTAGGGAGAAAACGTAAAACAACGGCAGTGGAAGATCGACAAGTTATTAGAAAATTTAAATTTAATCCAGGTTTGCACCCAAGGCCACTGCGTTGGATTGGAATTCGCACTCTCGTAGTCATTTAAGCGAAAGAACAGTTCGACGAGGTCTAAAAGAAGCCAACATTAATACGTACATAGCAAGATCAATTCCATGTATAGCCCCAACGAACCAAATTAAAAGGTTAGAATTCGCAAACAGATTCGTGGACAAGACCCTATCATTCCGGCAAAGCGTCTTATGGACCGACAAAAGACTTTCGAGTGTCACTCGTTAAAGAAAAAAGTTTTTGTTAGACTAGACCAAAAACTCTCGAAATAAAAACGCACCAGTCATTTTCTGGGGCTCTATAGCACACAAGGGCTCAAAAACTTTTACACCATATTTCATAATAATTTATCTTGTTTTGTGATAATAAACATCAAATAACGATAATTTAAGTTATGTCAAATAATATTATTGCTGGTTTTATTCTTCTTTTTTTTATACCCATCACCAGTATTTCCGTTGGAGATTTTCAAAAAGTGGCACAAAAAGGGGATTTAATTCTCTGTCATTTTATCCTTTCATATTTTTTTCCTAACAAGATTGTAGGTGCTGTTCCAGTATCATATATATCCTTAAGAAGTAAAAATGAATATATGCTACGCCTTGAGTGTAATTTAATTTTTCAAAATTATAAGTTCAAAATTAAGTTAAAGGTTTGAATTATGAAAGTTTTTCTATTAATCGAATTCAGAAAAGGAAGAAAGGTTACTAATTTGTCTGTATTTTTATGTTTGTTGTTAACGAACTCAACCAAGCCGATTTTATGGTTGCGAGGTGTTTCTTTCAGATTTGTTTTTAGCCTAAAAAAATTATTCAACAAATTAAAGGGTGACCCCATGCAATACATATGATTTTTAAATATCTGTTGAAACGTAACGGACCCCATAAAAGTCTTAACTAAAAAGGTGTCCCCGTAGGTGACGTATATTATTAATTAGTTAAAATCCTTTGACCAAATTTATGTTACGTATTGCTGACACTGTGCCCGTCTGGCTGTTTTGAAGACGGTTCTTTTGCAAGAATTATTTTTTTAGTAACAAATATACTTTTACTAACAATGAACGCTCAACGAATCCGCATGAAATTAGAATCTATTTTAATTTGAGTGCGTTTTCTCTCAAGCTCTCAATTTTGAATTCTTTCTTTTTCAGCATGTTGCCACAGTTTTACTGATTTTTTTTTTAACAAATAATACTATTTGTTAATATTTTTCTGAATGAACAGGAAAAAAGAAAAAAATTTCCAATTTATTGCTTATTTACATTAAATTTTTTTTAATTTGTTTCAATAAAAATTAATTAGA
Source organism: Gymnosoma rotundatum (assembly GCA_916610165.2). Lineage (NCBI taxonomy): Eukaryota > Metazoa > Arthropoda > Insecta > Diptera > Tachinidae > Gymnosoma > Gymnosoma rotundatum. The sequence goes on from OU744338.1 coordinate 52,930,137, forward strand.
AAAAAGTAAACAAATAATAAGAAATGACAATAAAATCCGTATCCGTCGCTGCACTTCATTTTAATTGTTTTTTTGCCTGACATGCGGAATCCGTCGCCGCAACCGTAAGGTTGTATTTCTACTCTTAATCAATAAATTTTACAAGCATTTTATTTACAGTGCAAATAAAAGCTTTCCTTTTTACTTTAAAATTGGTCAGTAGTCAGTAAAGAAGTAATGGTAATGCAAGTGTATATTGACTGCAATATTGCTAGTACAATATCCATTTATACTACTGAACATCGATGTTCAAGATATAGAAAAATCACTCTTAGAAAATCGTGTGGAAGGCAAGTGGAATAAATAAAAACTAAGTGTACTTTCAAGGCTTTGGAACATTTCATTACAAGAAATTACTAATAATGGGCGAATAAGAGGATTAAGAATAAATAAATTAAGAAATATTTTTAAATTAATATGTTTAAATAAATTATTATTATTTTTTAAACTTTTTAATATGCATCTGTCTAATGTCGAACATTTTATTGCGGTCATTGCATGTGGAAAAGTTTAAGTTGTGCTGTGCAAATTGTTGGTTTTAATTCTTTTGGCGTTTCTTTCTTTGAAGGCAAGGATAACACGCAAAAGTGTCAGAAAAAATAAGTAGGAATAAGTTTTTTGATATATATTATGTGTTTGTGATTTGATTTCATTGATATGTTTCTGTTGATGTATTCATGTGATTTAAAATTGTGATGGATTTATAAAAAAAGTTAAAAATTTTATATTTAATATTATGTTAACTATTTAATTTCTATTCATTAAAAAAAAAGTTTACTAAATCTTTCAGAATTTTATATTTAATATGCAGCTTTATAAGAAAAATACTTAAAAAAAAGGTCTAAAAAGATAGCAGTGCCTATGAAAATTTTATTAAAATACCTAATCCAGAGGGTTGCTTCATCATAATAACTGTATAGGATTATTGTGTGTCAGCTGACTGACTAGATTCTTTTCTTCTTGAGAGTAATTAAATTATCTACTCTCCTCTCAATTGTTTAATTAAATTGTATCCGCAGCCGTCTCGTTGCAAATCTGGAAATAGTTTAGAATCAAATCTTGTAAGGACAACTTTCTACTGTCCGCAAAATTTAGCCTACACAACATGAACGTGATGTAAAATTAAACATTTTTTACCGCAGTTGGCAATCACTTCTCACTATATTTTAAAGAACAAAAATAATGACATGGTATGGCAATATTTCTATAAAATTAAAGTACTGAAACTTCTGTTTTCTAATTTTTTAAGCACTCGGTCAGTTTCTAAATTATAAAAACTTTTATTTATATTTTCAATATTTCGCCACACCGTTGGGTGGTATCATCAGGAAACAGGAAACAAAAAATATTAATATTTAATTCTATTATTATTATTAATATTAATATTTTTTGTTTCCTGTTTCCTAATGATGCCACCCAATAGTGTGGCGAAATATTGAAAATATAAATAAAAGTTTTTATAATTTATAAACTGACCTAGTGCTTAAAAAATTAGAAAACAAAAATTATTTAAAAATGTCAAAAAAAAACATTTATATGTAATGAAACTTCATCATAGTATATAAAGAAAAAAGAATAAAGTTTATAAACAAATCACGATGATTTTATTGTTATTGTTATTTGATTTAAATTTTTGCACTCTGAAATTTTGTTGTTTTTCATTTTTATTTACACATTTTATGTTTTTATTCTTTTGAACGTTGATCCAAAATGTTTTATAATTTTAACTCATTTAAAATTTTTCCGTTTCAGAGAGATTTCACGAATATTTAAGAACAGTTTCAATTAGCGTAAAGCACAACAGGCTGCGCTGTTTAATTTTGTTCATATACATTATTAGATATTGTAAGTTAGAAAATGTTTCGTGCCATGTATGGAACACCCTTTGGTTAGATATTTTATTATTTGTTGTCAACATTTTAAGGAGTGTGTGGCCTTAACGGTTTAAGGGATAGGGAGCATCTATTGAAATATTTTTTCATTTTAAATTTATTGTATACAATTAATTTTAAAATCCATCAGCTTAACTTAAACAAGATCAGAAAGCGTTTTTTTTTCTTCCCTCGTACAATTTGTACATACTGTACCGAAATGTTGCAGGGGCAAGGCAAAGGCGACGCTTTGCAATTGCATTTAATAGTGAAGTATTAAGGAGATACAAATAAGCAAGAAAAATATATATTTAAAATAAGAAAATGAAATTAATAAAATATAGTGTCATTTATTATTTGTTTTATTATTATTAACAAATCATAATATTAGCGAACAAACTATAGAGCTAGTTCATCAGAATCCACACTTGTACAACGGAAAGGACAGCAAACATAAATATAACAGACTAATTTTTCCGGTAATAAAAATTAACATTTGTTACCCTCAAAGTAATTTAAACGTTAAAACTAAATTTTATTTAGTCGAAGGATGCAAAATGAAGTCGAAAAGCTAACGGTATATAAGAAATTGCAATGATAGTCAGTAAAATATTGTTGTATTTTAAAAGAAGATACGTTAAAACTATGTTAGCTATATCAACAAGTATAAAACTAAAACTTTAAATTTAAGGATGCTCAATATGGACGTGATGTTCAAGAACGTGGCTTTGTTTTTAATAGCAATAGGCAGACACTTGAAGTTTAATAATTTTTATATCCGCTACACAAAAAAATAAAAATAAAACTAAAATATAAAGTGTTCATATAGTAATGTGATTTAAACGTAAATATATGACTTCAGATTTACTTAAATAGAAGCGGAAAGCGGCACGTCTTCTCCCTGTTACGATGAAGTGTCGAACCTAAGTATAAGCGCCAACGCTACTTGAAAATGAGAAAAACAGGGTTAATAAAAAAATAAATACAACATCCCAGATAATTTCTACATGAATAAATTTTTTGGTGTTTGTGTTGTGTAAATTAAAATTTTATACAAAAACATACAGAAATTAATTATTTCAAGTGTTTTGTATTTTTAATTATTATTATTATTCTCATTATTATTATTATTATTATTATTATGAAAATTGACTTATTTTCGGCTTTTTGGTTCTTTTTAATTTAATTTCTAAACATTTTTAGAAAGAAAAATTATTTACAAATGTATGCGGACGTTTTCCAAAGAAAACAAGAAAAATTAGACGCTAGCAAAATGAAATGCAGCATTTTTTGGACCGCCACATCCTTCATCAGCATTCTTTGCATCTATCTACCTTATGTTATGTACATCGTAAACATCATATATTTAACCAACTAATCTTAATGTTAATTTGGTGAGACGAAGTTCACACACAACTTAAAGCATTTCTTTGTCGTTCTCTTTGAAACTCGTCTTGTACATGTTTGTTGCTTTTGTGCTAGCCTGGATAGCCACGAAATGAAACTTTTTTTTATTTTTAATTATTCATACTTGTTTGCCCACAACATTATAGACGCTGTTTCAGTATCATGTTATAAACTTAATCATTTCCACTGACCATCGACTACAAGATGTCAAAAACAGAATACATGCGTGCTTATGAGAATAGTTCTTTTAGCCGCTACACGACTACCGAATACACGGCTTTTTTTGCAGCCCGTAGCCAACTTAGGCTAATTTCTATTTTTCTTGGCTACAAAAAGCAGATTAGAGCTGCCAATACAATAAATGCATGAAATGGTGGTTGTAAAAACGCAATACATTAAATATCGCTATTAAAAACGCGAAAAACTTTTATAGTGGCACCATTGAAAAATAATAATCATCTGTTCATTTGTTAACATTTTTCATTACCTATTTATTTGGCGCATTTTTCATTTACTTTTTGTTTGTGAAATTTTCCATTTAGTTCTCTTTTAATCAATTTCTAATTTGTTTCATTTATACTTATTTTTCGGGTTTTTTATTGAAATTGGTAAGTATATAATAGTCATTTTTACTGTTTATATGTATTTATTATATTGTTTCATGTAAATGTTTAGTTCAATTTACATGCAAATATGGACCTGGACACTTCATACACTGAAGTCTTTGTTTCCACTATTTTAGCAATAGTACTTATAAAGTAAAATAAACTTTCTGGAGACATTTAAAATTTTTTTTACACAAATTCACTTAAAAAAATCAAGTTTGTTTTGTTGTGGTTAACTTTAATACATATGTCAAAACAGATGTTTATTTTTTGTAGTTAGTGGTCGGTAGTCGTTAAAAGAATTGAGTAGCTGGCGACTTGGCTATTTTTGTAGTAGCTACTTTTGTACTCGGTTGTCGATGGTCGGTAGCCTTTGATTGTGATTATAGCATCATATTGACTGTTATGAGTTAAGTATGAATGTAGATACGCGGTGCCTAGCGTTTGTTTTAATTTTTATAAGATTGATGCTTCAAATCCTGGTTGGGAAAAAATTAAAAATTATTATTATTATTATTCTTGTTATTAAAAGCATTTTTAAACCCGGATTTTCTAATTGCAGAGCATTGCCGCGACTTTATTTCAGTATACTACATGCAAAATTACGAGCATGAAAACTTTTGACAGCAAAAATCTCCTTTCGTTCTTGTTTAGGTATAGCTGTTAGTGACAGTTCAAGGTCAATTAAAGTACCATCTGCCTAAGATGGTGGTCGTAGAAAATTATACTTTCAGACTGTGCCTGAAAGAATGAGACGATAGCGCACATTATGTCTGATACTGGCTGGCAAAAGACTACGGATCACGGCAGAAGGATGCTGAAAGTAGATGCCATGGGAGATCCTAGTTTTGGACAAATGCATGCAATTATTAGGGACTCCGCCATGCAGAAGAAGAAAAATAACAGTTGCGAGTCCCCAGTCTGAAATCACTAATGTCTGAAATCACAAGGTCAAGGCTCGGAGTAAAACATCACTCAAAAAGATTAGGGTTACTGTAAATTACCAATCGGTTGCCTGAAATCATTGAAGACGGAAGATGGTCTAAAAAAGACACATTAAAGAAGTGATCTGCTTGGATATTTACTAAATTAATAATGACAATACATAATGTTTAAGTCCAAAATCAAGTTATCTCTAGCTGAAATAAAAACAATTTTTAGACTTGATTTTTTAAGCCTGGAAAATATTATTAAAAAGAAAACAATTTCATGAAATAATTTTGTCTCGCCTTAAAAAATATTCCTTTTAACTACTGCATCAATTACTTGACTTGAAAATTCTAAACGTTGTTATATACTAATATATTGATATATATGTCAGCAATAAGAGCTATTTAGAACGTAAGCACCTGGCCTTAATAATCATAAATCACAAGCTGCGTTAAAATACACAATTTCAAAGTCATGACTTTTATAAACACAAAAAAATACAAATAAAACAAGCAAGAGTGCTATATTCGGCTATGCCGAATCTTATTTACCCTCCACCAAATATACAAATCTAGTTTATCCAAGTTAATCTAGCCAAAAAAAAATATAAATAAATAAATAAAGAAATGGGTGACAGAGAATAAAAAAATGTATATATAAAAAAAAATTTATTAGATACTCGTATATATACTTTTACATAAAAATGTCATCGGTTCTAAATGGGTTAGGCATTAAAAAAAAATTTTGGTATTTCCTTAAAGATCTGATCAAAAGCTTTAAAATAATATATATTTTGATATTTTAAAATCTTATGTATAGCGAAGTCGATTGAACGATGTCCGTCAGTCCGTCCGTGTTAGTGTTAAAGTCAAGTTTGCCGAAGCGAAAACGTAACTTCAATCAAAAAAATATATAAGGCGATAGAGAATTAAAAAAAAAAAACATTAAGTGAAAAAATTGACGCTCGCCGATATTTTCAGAGTTACGGGGCTCTGAAATTTTCAAATTTTTTAAAATTTCAATATGGGTATCGTTTTAAATCTTTTAAAAAGAAATACTAAAATTTTTTAAAAATGCTTAACCTATTAGGAGCCGACGCCATTTTTATGTAAAATTATATATATGTATGTAGGTAGTGCATATTTTTTATTTTTAAATTTTCTGTCACCCCAATATTTACTATTTTGTTTGGAGTTACTTCACTAATCTAGATTTATATAGATGGTGAAGGGTATATAAGATTTGGCATAGCCGAATATAGCACTCTTACTTGTTTTCTTATTTTTTAATTCTCTATCATCCAATATATTTGTTTTTTTTTTGATTGGAGTTACTTTATTGTTCCAAATGAAAATTTAGAGGCAGGCATGACGTTTCTCCCGATGTCTCAAAGGACATCGATCGATCTTGCTTATTCTTACTGGCACCTTTTTCGACACTTTGTCTGATCGATTGGTATATTAAAATTGTCTCTAGCTGTTTTAGTGCCTCGGCAAACTTTATTTCAACACTAACACGCCGACAGACGGACATCAATCAATCGACTTCGCTATGCATAAAATATCAAAATATAAATATATATTTTATGGGGTGTTTCTGAACTCAGTTATTTCTAAACCAATTAAAAAAATACTTACAGATTGGTCCTCTTTTAAAAATATTTCATAATTTTAAAAACTAAGGGGTTTCCGTATACGAGCGCTGCTATTTATATTTCTGGCCTGGCAACACTGAGTGCTGCCAAGTGCAATCTGACATTTCCATTGGAAAGTTTGTCATTTTTAAGGATAATCGTACTCAAAACGTTTTGACGTACCACCATTATTTGTGTTGTTAACAGTGACTTGAAAAAATTAATATAGAAAAAAATGGAATTAACTCGTGAACATTTTCGTGCCATCACTTTTCACAACTTTTGACGTGGATTATCACGACAAGAGTGCATTGATGAACTTAAATCTTTGTATGGCGATGAAGCACCATCCTATAGCACTGTGAAAAATTGGTATAATGAATTTTATCGTGACCGAAGCTCGCTCAAAGACAAATTCCGTGAAGGTCGTCAAAAACGGCTGTTGTGCCAGCGAACATTGATGCCGTGCGTGAACTCATAATACAAGATCGACATGCGACATACCGAGAGATAGAGACATCCTTGGACATTTCTTCCACCAGCATACATTCGATACTGCATGAACACCTGGCCGTAAAAAACGTTTGTTCTCGATGGATCCCGCACAATTTGAAAGTCGCTCCAAAAAAGGCTCGTGTCGATTGGTGCAAAGAAATGTTGGAAAAATACGATTGCGGTGCTTCAATAGACGTTTATAAGATCTTCACAAGTGAAGAATCATGGATCTATGCGTATGAGCCCGAAACGAAACAACAATCGACCGTGTGGGTCTTCAAAGACGAGCAAAATCTAACGAAAGTTGTTCGTGGAAGAATCACTTCGATGCAAATGGTCGCTTGTTTCTTCGGCAAAACTGGTCATGTGGCGACTGTTCCGCTTGGGCAACGTAGGACGGTCATTTCTGAGTGGTACACTACAATTTGTTTGCCTGAAGTCATCGGAGAAATTCGAAAAACCAACAAGAGAAGACGAATCATTGTTCACCATGACAATGCGAGCTCTCACACATCGGGTCAAACCAGAGCGTTTTTGACCGGCGAAAACGTCGTACAGCCGTACAGCCCTGACACCTAATGACTTCTTCTTGTTTCCGCACATCAAGAAAAAATGCGTGGTCAACGATTTTCGTCGCCAGAGGAAGCTGTTGAAGTGTTCAAAAACCATGGTTTAGAGGTGTCTCAATCGGAGTGGAAAAAGTGCTTCGGCAACTGGTTTGAGCGCATGCAAAAGTGTATAAATCATGCTGGAGAATACTTTGAAAAACAATAAAACCATTTTTGATTATAAATATTCGCATTTTCACTATTAGGCCAGAAATATATAGAGCAGCCCTCGTAAAACGATTCATAATTAAAAAAACCATTTAAGAAAACGTTCATCAATTATATATTAAAGGAGAGACATAACTGCTTTAAAAATATATCAGATACTGTAGCGTAAACTAAAATATGTCGTTATTTGTGAAACGAAAAACGAAGTTTCACATAATATTTTTCATCAACACAGCCATAATTGAAAATAATACATTAAATGCGAAAAGTCGATACATTTTAAAAATATAATTTTTTTATATATACAGTCAAAAAACAAAATGTGACAATGTTTTAGAAAGCGATATGATCTTTACGTTATAAAGTTTACTCTACCACCAAAAGTGTATCGTTCATATTGACAAAGTTTCCAAACATGAAATGAAATGACGACTTATTAAAGATGAAACTTTTACACAATATAAAGCATGAAATTGCGAACAATTCTGTATGTTTAACTCCAAAATTTGAAATTATGACGTTTTTAAAGTAAATGAACGATATGTTTTTATTGTTCGAGCACAACTCCAAAAAAAGAAAAACGCCAGTAAATTTTAGCAATTTCAAAACATGCAGAGATTCAATTTCAGTTTTTAAAACGTTTTTCAGAACATATACGTATTTGCGAGGGTTGTTTATAACACAACCTTTAATTTCTAATTAGATGAAAAATACTTTCTTATGTGTACATATATGAATTCAACTGTCAAAGTAAACAAAACAATGAAAAAACTCCACATATCATGCGAAGGGGAATTCTGTTTTCAGTGTAATGTGAAAAAATTTCATGCGGATAGTAATTCGGGATATGACCGTATGCGTAACAACTTACAATTTTTCATGGCGGATGGAACTGATTGTATAGTTTAGTATAGTCTGGTTATGTTTCGTTTTATTTTATTTATTTTTTAATTGTAGTGAGTAAAAAACAAAACAAAAGGATTGCAAGTGCTATTCAATTTTGTGATGTTTTTAAAAACAAATGTTAAGACATTTTGAGAAAAAGAGTTTAAAAAGAAGCATTTATTTCTTACCGAACTACACAATACCGTTGTACGATTATATATTAAAACAAGAACATCAGAGAGAACATGTTAGCTTTCAAGAATTTGTACGTAGGTGGCACATTTGACGTATATATAAGATTATTTGACGTATATAAAAGGATAATTTTTCTGCTTTTATAACTGAGAGACTATCGTCGAAAATTACATGTTTGCATTTCGATAAATTTATAAACCATAAAAAATATTATCTTTTTTTAGAATTCTGAACGAAAATTATTAATGAACCACATGAAGGATTATGACAGTCGTTCGAAATAAGTTAAATAAGAGAACCAAAATACCTCTGAATAAGGAGCATAAAAATATTTTGGCTTTTTATATTTTCATAAGTAAAATAAAACTCTTATGATAAACTTTAAACACATAAATTAAAAAGATTACTTTTATAAACTCTGCTATTAAAAACATTTGATTCGTTTTATTTCAATTATTTTCTGTTGTTGCATAACCAGAAAAATTATGCCATACGAGCTACAATGAAGCAAATGAAAATTGTTTTTCATTTCAACAAATAAACAGCATTATAAAACAACATGTTGTTAGTACAGCAACAGCTGCTTCAGTCATTTTCTTTTGCCTGCTGTTCTTTTTGTAAATTGCTTAATTACTTGTTATATTCCTTAGAAACAGTACAATCTTGTCAAACTTGATAACATGTTCAAAGTCACTTGAATAACTTTTATAACATATCTTGTTTAATAATTGGTTTTAAAATTAATGAGGAGATTGCAAGGTCGCAGGTTAAAGTTAGCATATGTAAAAAAACGTGTAACACTCATTTTATGCTTCGCTGTTTGAAAATATTTTGTAGATGTTCTTTTTTTTAAATCAATTAAACACAAAATGGACAATTGCTTTCGTTGAGAATGATAAAATGAAATAAGCATCTTTTAAATAATGGGCATTTGTTTTATTTATGTTTTATAGCAGTAACATCTATTTATCATGTCTTCGAAAATAAAACAAATAAAAATGTTTAAAGTACGTTATTACAGTTGTTCATAACCATCACAACGATTTTTCATTTGGAATAAAACGTTCAGAAAATAAGAAAGCCATTTTTATATTGTAATAAATGTAGGTATTATCTCTTTGTTATTTTATTAAAGTAAAGCTACTGACTGTTTGAGACTTCATTATGGCTTAAAACTCATCTACAGTTCAGCTGCAGTTTTGCCTTTTGGTATTATCAATAACAACTAAATATGTCAAACTATTTCAAGTTAATTTATATTGTCGATTTACAAGTTTTGAGGTATCTCCGTTCGTATGCATTTACGAACAGGCGCTATACTACTCGATGATTATTATTTATATACATTAAAAATATAAAATGGTTCCTTATTTAAACGAAACAAACTCTATTAAATGAAAAAATTTATGACAGAAAAATTATTTAAAAATCGGACAGGCTTGTCGAAAAAATAAATTGTAGTAACTGTACGATCAGAATTGCAGTTGTATTTCATATTGCAATTTGCAATGCCTAAATGCAGTTATTTTACATTTAAATTCAACAAGTCAAGTTTTCAACTGAACAGCATTTGTTTTATTTAGTTTTTTTTTTTTTTAATAAATAATGTTACGTTTCTCCCTTTTTGAAAGCAAAAAGTACGGATTCTTTTGATTACAAATACTACTGTGACTTATTATAAATTCTGTATTCTTACTTTATCGCTCTCTTTCGCTATACATCTTGATCCTACCGTTCTTGTGAATCTCATGGTCTCGTATTTACTAAATATGCGTTATTATTACAAACGCAGCCATACACGCTACACTACTGTGTTACTCCGGCGAGACATGAACTACTCGATGCCTTGTTTAGTAACCTTAACCATCCACAGAGAACTCCACTACGCCTTTTTTCCAAGCCAGTCATCCCTTTTAATCCGGTAGCCACAACACACGTCTGCCATACACTTGTTGTTATATGCTGTTACACTTCCCTGCGGTAACCGCTACCGTTCTTACTTTTTATTATAAAGCGCCTCCTGACAGTTATCTGTTACTATTTTATTAATTATATGCCATGGCTTTACACAATAATTGTCTTGTGACTTTCGGGAGGTTTGTTCTGTTGCTTTTTAATTTGTAATTGCATTATAACAATCATTATTTTCTCTTTTACGCATGTCCGAAGGTGGCCTCGAACTCACGATCATCTGTTTTGCACCAAGTCTCTCTACCAACGCAACCATCGAGGTTGTTTAGCTTTAGTTAGCTAATTGTGGTATTTTTCTATACACACGCCATTAGTGGAAGTAACTTTATTTACCACTCTCATACTATTAACAACAACAGGGGTTGCCTGATCTTACTTCCGTAACAATAATTTATAAAAATCACAATACTGAAACCAAAATGCGCGTGATATACGAGGACCCTGCTTTTTTGATGAAGACGTATTGTTTGTGGCACCGCAAATGTTTAAAATACATAATATTCATATTCATTAGTTTTTCATTTTTTCTCTTAAATATTATTTGTAAATTTATTGTGCAAAAAAACTTACTTCTTATTCACGTATTAAGTTTTTAAGAAGCCAGACAACCTGGATCCTTCGTCAGAGCCTTATTAGCGTTTTTTACAGAATATCCTTTAAACTTCATCTTTTTTATTAATCTCAATACGCTCGTTTTTGCTTTAGCTAACTTTTAGTAAAAAATAAATTTCATAAAATAAAGTCAAATTTTAAACAAGGAGTACAATGAATAAAGATTAGTCAAATACCAAGTCAGTTGAGTCAAATATTTGACCGAAAAAGCATAAACACTATTTTTTACACATATTTATTCAATATTTCCTGACACGTATCATTATTATATAATAAATCTGATTCTTATCTTTTATAAATATTTTAAGAGGACAAAATTTTGTCTATAATTTATTGGCTACGACTTTCAAATATTCGACTAATCTGACCGTACCTTAAAAATTTAATTATTAGATAGCCAAAGCTGGCAAATTTATTACATGTTGTCTTATTCATGAAATTTACTTTTTAAATAAAAGAAAATATGAAAATACGAGGGCTGCTATATATATTTCTGGCCTGGCAACACTGAGTGCTGCCAAGTGCAATCTGACAAATCCATTGGAAAGTTTGTCATTTTTAAGCATAATCGTACTCAAAACGTTTTGACGTACGACCATTATTTGTGTTGTTTACAGTGACTTGAAAAAATTAATATAGAAAAAAATCGAATTAACTCGTGAACATTTTCGTGCCATCATTTTTCACAATTTTCAACGTGGATTATCACGACAAGAGTGCATTGATGAACTTAAATCTTTGTATGGCGATGAGGCACAATCCTATAGCACTGTGAAAAATTGGTATAATGAATTTAATCGTGGCCGAAGCTCGCTCAAAGACGAATTCCGTGAAGGTCGTCTAAAAACGGCTGTTGTGCCAGAGAACATTGATGCCGTGCGTGAACTCATAATGTAAGATCGACATGCGACATACCGAGAGATGGAGACATCCTTGAACATTTCTTCCACCAGCATGTATTCGATACTGCGTGAACACCTGGCCGTAAAAAAGGTTTGTTCTCGTTGGATCTCGCACAATTTGAAAGTCGCTCAAAAAAAGGCTCGTGTCCATTGGTGCAAAGAAATGTTGCAAAAATACGACTGCGGTGCTTCAAAAGACGTTTATAAGATCGCCACAGGTGACGAGTCATGGATCTATGCGTATGAGCCCGAAACGAAACAACAATCGACCGTGTGGGTCTTCAAAGACGAGCAAAATCCAACGAAAATTGTTCGTGGAAGAAGCACTTCGAAGCAAATGGTCGCCTGTTTCTTCGGCAAAACTGGTCATGTGGCGACTGTTCCGCTTGAACAACGTAGGACGGTCACTTCTGAGTGGTACACTACAATTTGTTTGCCTGAAGTCATCGGAGAAATTCGAAAAACCAACAAGGGAAGACGAATCATTGTTCACCATGACAATGCGAGCTCTCACACATCGGCTCAAACCAGAGCGTGTTTGACCGTTCAAAACGTCGAATTAATGGGTCATCCGCCGTACAGCCCTGACTTGGCATCTAATGACTTCTTCTTGTTTCCGCACATCAAGAAAAAAAATGCGTGATTAACGATTTTCGTCGCCAGAAGATGCTGTTGAAGTGTTCCAAAACCATGTTTTAGAGGTGTCTCAATCGGAGTGGAAAAAGTGCTTCGAAAACTGGTTTGAGCGCATGCAAAAGTGTATAAATCATGCTGGAGAATACTTTGAAAACCAATAAAACCATTTTTGATTATAAATATTCGCATTTTCACTATTAGGCCAGAAATATATAGAGCAGCCCTCTTATGTAGCTCCTAATATCAAAACATAATATAAAACTGAATATAAAAATTAAAGGCTATATCATAGGTCACGTAAATTCACCTGAACAGGCCTCTGGTAGACACCTACGAAAGTTGGACTGAATGGCAATTACTATAATCGGTATAACTAGTATTGGCACGGATCAGTATAAATAATACTTAATAATTTTACGTGACAATTTTTTATAACGAATTTTAGAAATATTACAAGTGCTAACGATTACAGATTTAATAGAAAATGTTTTCTGTCTTAGAAAAATTTATAAAACTATCTATAGTTTGTTTAACAGCCCCGTAAAATGAAATTAGTTTCCATTTTATTATTTATTTTATTCAATGTAATTTTATTTTCTTTCTTTTTTTTAAGAAAATGTCATACTCTACTTTACATAAAGTTTTATTTATTGTCTTCTGTCTTCTTACAAAAAACTTTTTTTATTTTCATTTAAGAGTAACACAAGTAGCATTAAAAACAAAAACATTATTCATTTTTAATAAGCTAAATAATTTAATGTAAAAAAGCAAACGCTGCAACCACAATAACAAACACAAAACAAACTTGTCAAGATGGGTGTCAGAAATAAAAGCAAATTAGCAAAAAAGCATAGAAAGTTGAGAATGTTCTACTGACAAAGGGAACGACTTACAGCAGATGCCAAAATATTTGCTGCTTTGCGAAGCTTAAGCTCTCATAGTTAGATGATGTTATTAAAAGCTAAAATAGAAAACCAGTTGGAAAAAAAATGATTTTTTTTATAAATAAATAAAATAAATTAACGTAAACAAAATGGTGTTTTACATGAAGATTAGTTTCAAAATAGGATGTAATTTTTTCTAATAAATGATTTTAAAGAAGTTCCTTACAAAAGAGAAAGATTTTCGAAAAAATTATTATAATAATTTTGGTAAATTATAACTTAAAGCGAAATTTTGCTACTAAACAAATACAGTCTGTCAAGGATGACTTTTCACACAATAAATATTCACAAATTTTCAATTTTTTTCAGAAAAGGGCTACTTTTATGTTATGAAAAAATAATTTTTTAACTCATGTACCTTTTAACACTCTGTATATATAATGGTTAGGGCAACAAGTTTAAAGTCGATGCAAAAGAAAGAAAAAAAACTAAAAAACCAATTTTATCCATTTTTTTTAATGTCAAACAACTCTTTTCACAACACAAGATTTTTTTCTCTTTTTTGAAAGTTCTTGATGATTAGCGGTAATATGCCGTTATTTACCATGCGTGATATTTTGTATCTCATTTTGCAAATCATTTGACATGAAATATTTGTGGCACGCGCATCAATTAGAGGTTTTTGGTATCAAGGAGAACTGTTTACAATGTGATTTATCGTGCTGAGAAAGAAAATAGATTAGAATTAAAACGTGGAGGTGGACCAAAGCCCAAAATAGATGATCGCACAGAGCGGGCAATTGTTAGAAAAGTGGCCCAAAATCCAAAGATTTCCCTAAGGACACTTTCAATGGAGCTTGAAGAAGAATGTGGTGTTTTTGTTTCACATGAAACTGTTCGGCAAGCGTTATTAAAAAACAAATACTCTTCAAGAGCAGCACGTAAAAAACCATTACTTTCTACAATTAATATAGAAAAGCGTTTTTCCTTCGCCACGATGAACATTTCGCAACCTGTGGAGTATTGGGACGACGTGATATTCTGCGATGAGACCAAAATAATGTTGTACTACAACGATGGGCCAGCTAGAGTGTGGCGCAAACCATTAACATCTCTAGAAAACCGCAATATTATACCAACAGTCAAATTTGGAAAATTGTCAACAATGATTTGGGGTTGTATCTCGTGTAAAGGTGTAGGAGATATTGCCTTTATAGACACAACGATGGATGCGCAACAATATCTAAATATTTTACAGACCAATTTGATCGCAAGTGCAAGGAAATTCGGATTCATGCAAGAAAATAAGCCACGATTTAAATTTTACCAAGATAACGACCCCAACAACAAGTCACATATGGTAAGAATGTGGCTACTTTATAACTGCGGTAAGGTCATAGATACACCTGCCCAAAGTCCAGATTTAAACCCGATTGAAAATTTGTGGGTTTATTTGAAAAAAACGGGTCGCTAAAGGCCATCCCACCAACATGACTGCTTTAAAAGCTGCAATTACGGAGGAGTGGCATAATATACCGACCAACTATGACTTAAAGAAGTTAATTCACTCGATGAGAAAAAGGTTACAATGCGTGGTAGATGCAAGGGGTGGTCATACCAAATATTAAAGCCGCAAAAGATTATTTGAGCAATGAAATGAATGCCAAATACACAGATCTCATTATTTGTGAAAAGAGTTTATTGACACCAAAAAAATGGAGTAGTTATGTTTGTATTAAAATTTGTTCCTTAGTTTTTAATTGAAGTGAATTTTTTTGTTTTCAATCTTTGTAAATGATGTAAATAATTACAATAAATTAAAAAAATTTTTTTTTTCTGAAATTAATAGTACTTTTTTTATAAAATAATATAAAAACGTTTATTTTTCTTTGGTGTGAAAACTCATCCTTGACAGACTGTATATACCTATATATATATATATATATATAATTGGCTTTACAATTCAGAAAAAAATTCACCAAGTGATAGTTGGACTCACAAACAAAAGTTTCCGTACCATATTTAGCGGATAAAATAATAGATACTTTACTATCGTCCCTTCATGTAGCAGACATATATGGTCATATTCGACAAAATCACAGCCTTTTTAAATACTCCCTTAAATTTTAAAATTTATTCCTTGCACTTGTTCTTGTAGTGGACAAATTTTTATACTTTTGTTACGTTTTTTCCCCTTCAAGAACAAACGTTCTGATTCTTTTAATTGCAAGTACCACTGTGGCTCATTATAAACTCCGTATTCTTAACTTTTTGGCTTTATCTGGCTATAGTTCTTGATCCTACCAGTCTTGCGAATCCCATGGTCTCGTATTTACTAAACATGCATTATTATTACGAACGCAGCCATTCACGCTACACTATTGTGTTACTCCGGCGAGACATGAACTAATCAATGCATTTGTTTTGTAACCATAACCATCGAAAGAAATCTTCACTACTCCTTTAATCTAAGCTATTCATCCCCTTTAATCCAATAGCCACAACACACGTCTGCCATACACTGTTGTTATGCTTTTACACTTCCCTGTGCTAACCGCTACCGTGCTTACTTTTTATTATAAAGGGCTTCCTGACAATTATCAGTTACTCTTTTATTTAATTGGACGTCTCCACTAAATTATCTACAATGGCTTCAGGCAATAATTGTCTTTTACCTTTCGGGAGGTTCGTTCCGTTGCTTCTTAATTTTTAATTGCATTATAACAATTATTATTTTCCGTTGTACGCATGTCCGAAGACAGGATCGAACTCACGATCTTCTTTTTTACAACACGCACCTCTACCAACAGAACCATCGAGGTTGCTTAGCTTCTTTTACAACGCTGTGCAAATTTGACGTGTGTGCCTGTCACAGTTCAAGAAATAAAAAAGATTATCAAGTTTCTTTCAAAACATCCTTTAAGTAGTATTGCTTGTTTTTATAGCGGTTATTGTAGCTGTACTTCTTCTATGAAAATCTTAAGACTCTAAATATTGTGGCTCCAGAGATACATGATAATGGCAACCGGACAGACATTTATTAAAATTCGATTTTTGATTCTTATTAAATGGACAGACACCTTTTCACAGTAGTTGTACATTTTGAGAGGAAATTTAGGTCGCTTAGTTGCGATCATTTTTACAACTTCTGCTAATAGTTGTCAGGACAAAGAACCTAAATGTGCGTCAGTCTCTATGCTGCTAATTATAGCTTCTCCCTAGTGAACTCCATAATGTGTACATCTTCTGCCACGGAAATTTTTCTGTTAAATTCGTTGGCAGGAAAAAGGAATTTTACAATACTTCTCATAGTTTCCAAGTTCTTTTCGACTGGTGGACTTCTATTTCCTAGCTATTTCATGACTAGTATAAAGCCCAAGCCCCAGCAACCTGCCTTCTGGTTTGATATACTTTTTTGATCTTAGGCGTCGACTTGTTACAACCATAATTATAATTAACTGTGTCATAATATGTTGAATACTGCTTTGTCGCGTCAAATTTTCTGGAAATACACACATGCGTATAATATTAGCAATTAGAAAAATATAATAATTTAATACGTCGATTATAGATTAATTTGTAAAAGAAAAGTCCTATAAATGAAGGCTTTTGAATAGTCATCTAAAAAAATCGAAATAATGACTACATTTTTAATTTTAGTTTTAATTAATATGTGATATATTGGCAAGCAAATATTTTTTTTTGATGTCGGCAGAGAAAAAATTTGAGAATTAATGCAAACAAATTGGTTTAGTATTGCCAATTTAAGAGTCTGCAACACATCTTGTTCTATTTGCTCAGTTTCATATGAAAATAATTTCGCTAGGCCAAATAATTCACCATGTTAGTCCAGTAGATGTTTTTGACATTCAAAATACATTATTTTTTAAACGTAGTAAGAGATTTAAATTCAAAAAAGTTAATAAAAAAAAATTGCGCCATGTGTTTTCGCTTTCTTTAGTACTAAGGTGTTGCTCATGCTTTTCTCTTAGAATGAAAGGTGTTGCAACAATAAACAAAACTTTTTTTTGAAAATGACAGAAAAGCTACTTTAAAATGTCATTCACTGTCACGACTGTCATAACTGCTAACGAATAAAAAGCTAAGCTCCAATATAAAAATGTTCTGAGGAAAGTTTTTTAGCCGGAATCGGATTAAACTGTTTTTTATAAGAGATTTTTTTTTACAACCTATCATCCTTCTTTTTATGTGTCATGTACATAAAACTCATTTAATAATAAATTTTAATAAGCAAATTGAAAAAGTTTACTTTTACTTGCTTATCAGTGTACATCAAATTTTAACTTCTTTTATTTTGTAAAATTTTCATGTTACTTAGGAATTACGTTTTATGGACATAAAATACATTAATTAAAGTGTCTTTTTAATTAATACATATATATAAAATTGCCACTCTAGCTTCTAATTATTAACAAGAAAGTACAAAATGGTATTTTGTAAATTATTGCTTTGTTTTATGTGTTTTTAGCAAGGATTAGATAAAGAAAAAGTATTAAAAAATTGGTGTAAGGAATGATTTTTTAGCTATTATCTTTTTGGCAATACTGGTTTAAACAGCTGACGTACGTTTAGTGTTTGGTTTCGCTGTCAAACATCTTCAATTTGGTATATAATTTAACCATGAATCGTCTTATAAACAAATAATGCTTGCAAATTATTGAATTTTATTATCAAAATGCGTGCTATTTTTTGAACATTTCATCACGCGCTTCTTCCATTTTATGGTCAGTTTAATCGACCCACTGAAATAAGCAGAATTGTCGATTTTGGAGTGAATATCAGCATCCAGAAAAAGTCACACACAAGCGGATGAACCATTTTAAAAAATCGGACAAAAAGTAAGGAAATAGCAATTTTCCCTTAAAAGTGGCTGCTCTGCTAGCTTACGTCACATTTTGAATCAGAGAACTGCACGAGTACAACGCAACTCATGAGTACACCGCATACTTACTCTATACATACTCTATACTTTTCATACTCGAGTATTATTTTACCCATTCTTGTAAAAACGAGTACGAAAAATATCGCAATCAGAATTTTAAGTATTTGTTATACTCGTACGCGAGAATTTTTTAATTCTCTTTATTTGTAAGCAACGTTGCCACATTTTTACCCTATTAAAGTTTTTTACTGCCGTTTTATGAAATACTGCATTGTGTGCAGATCTATTTATAAACAATAAAAACAAAAAACAAAATTTGATCAAATCTATTGCTTAAACATTATAAGCAGAAAAACAGACAACAACCGTTTTCATAGGTATGAAATACAACACATATTAAATTAATAAAATAAAGCAGGTATACTTATTTTATTGCTGCTTTTTATGTACAAATATTTTCAGTTTATACGCCTTGTTGTCATAAACGTGCTACTAACGGTATTTAGGAAAACAAAATGATAAAATAAATCGGTGAATAAAAGGAAAATCACTATATTGCTTTGACTGAATGTCATTAGACCTCATAAATAATAATAAATAAAATAAAGTTTTTAGTTTACATATTTTATTTTGTTAAATATAATTATTGCTCTTATAACTATTTGTTCATTTTAAAAATCTATTTGTTTAACGAACAGAATTTTTAAATTTCTATCCTGTGTAACTTAAAAAAAACCCTAACAAAAACGTAATATAATAAACAATGATGTATTCTTGAGTTATTAGTAAACTTTTGTTGTGTTTTTAATAAATGAAAATATGGCGAATTTTATGGGGTCTATTTAATTTATTTTCTGTTATATATTAAATAAACTTTCATAATTTCAAAGAAGTATGTATGTTAGCTAATTTAGACATTAGCGACTTTTGATATTGTGTTTGATTTAATAATTCTGATCTGATAACTCTGTTTTCCTCTCACTACATACGTTAAAATCTCTCTCTTGGTGTTTGTTGTGAGTATGAGTACCAATAAAGTAAAGCCAGCATCAGCGTTGCCACACAAGAAATTGACTTCCTACCAATAATTTTCCAAAATCCTACCAAAATCGTTCACAGCCTACCAAAAATTTAAAAATGCGTTTCTGCACATAAACTCTGTTATACTCACTTGGTTTTTTTCCGTAATTGTTGAGGTGGAAATTTGTCTTTTGGTGATTTTTAAGATGGATGTTATGATTTAAAATAGTTTTAGAGCATATTATGCAGAATGAACACCCATCCCTTTCCTGGAGCCAATCAAGTTCGCTCAACCATTCGGTTCTAAATTTTTTTTGACTGTTTCTTTACATGAAATATTAGTAAATATTTATGTAATTAATAGGTACATATATACAATTAAAAAAGTTTACTGACTTTTCTATTTTGTCTGTTAATTTTTTTTAATATAAACACTTGTAAATAAGACTTCACTCAAAAATTATGTTAATTTCAATTTCATAATATTGTTCGCGTTTCTTAAACCAGAGATGGATATAGCTTTAATCATCTTTATGCAAAAAAGCAGAGATGTTTTTTATTACACCTAAAACAGTTTTTGAAAACAGTGGTAAAACTATTCACAGTTATTGTTTATTTAATTCAAAGTTACATTTTTTTATTTTATGTTCTGAATTTTTAAGGTAAAAAATTTACTATTGCTAACAATTTGATACAGGAGGAAAACCTACCAAAAATTTAAAAAAATGCAACAAACCAACCAAACTACCAAACTGTTTTTTAAAAACGAAAAACTACCAAGTTTGGTCCGATTGGACCAAAGCGGCAACGCTGGCCAGCATCGCAAACATTTTACTTGAGTATGGTAGACACTTATACTCAAATGGAATGGGTATAGTAGATACTCGCACTTAAGAAATGCGGTGGCGATCACACCGCAACCGCATTTAAGATGAGTATACTTAGAGTATTAAAAACAGACAGTCTTGCAGTTCTCTGTTTTGAATCAATCGGCCTAGCCCCTTAAAAATGGCGGAGTTATTTTCAAAATAATTTTATTCTGTGCAATGCAAAGAAAATAAATATTTTTAAAACGATGAAAAATATTGAATTCGGCATCTATTGCATTGGCGATAAGCTTTCAAATCCATCACATTTTAAGTTCAGGATAAAATAGTAAAACTACTTTTATAAAAAAAAAATATTCGAATACGAAAGATGTTGAGAAAAACGTTTGATGTTTTAGTTTTTTAACAGTTAAAATAACAACAATAAAAGAAAAACCATTCAGATGTAAATCGAGCGCTTTAAAAACCATCATTTGTAAAAATTTCTTTAATATATTTGAAAAAATATTGATTTTTGTTTGTGTACTAAAATCGTACTTTTGCAAATCAATCGCATACTTGATTATTTTAACAAAATTATTATCTTACGGTTTTGAAAATCATAAAATTTTATTCAAATCAAAAACTAAAAATATAAAACAAGATTAAATATTTAATTTTGGTACCATGAAATAACTCTCATATGAAATAATAAAATAAAAAAATTTAATAACTCCCAACGAAAAATCCAAAAATCCCGTACAAATTGGGAATTGTTTCAGAATGAAATAACTCCAATTTTTTTGGAGGGTATTTCAAAATTTTTCATTGGGAGTTATTTCATTATGAAGTAACTTGTTATGAAATAACTCCCTAATGTAATAATTCCTAACTGGATTCTATTGGGAGTTATTTCATTTATGTTGATAATTGCAAGTTATTTCATTTGAAAGTTATTTAATTCAATATAATCTTCGAATTTTTGTTGTGCTATTATTTTTTTTATTATTTCTGCATGGTATATTGAACATCGGTTTCGCTAACAAACTTTTTTTGGCCGGGCTTTCGTCTGTGGTATTTCCAACACCGGCTTCGATAACAAATTATTTTCCTCTCTCAACCTTCAGGTATGGTATACAACTTATTAAATTTTAATTAATTAAATAGCTATTATTGGTAGTCACCTAATGGAAGCTATTTAATTAGGACTTATTCCATTATTCTGGCTACAGAGAAAACTTTAAGTAAACAAAGCCAGCTATGCAGAAAACTTTTGGTGAGCGGAGCCGGCGTTTGTTATACTATTGAGGTTTAACCGTTCTATCCGGCAACAGGCAGGCCACGCAAGCCGGTATGGCTCAATGATCTCTCCATGATATATGGAACAGCGGCTTCGCTATCAAAATATTGTCTGTATAGCCGACCTTTGGTTGTATATCAAAATTAAGGGCGTCTTTCACCGGGAGGTACCTGTTATACCATAGAGTTTAAAACAGTTAAACAGGCGCGGGTGCAAATATAATTTGTATTGGGATTCATGTAATTTTTGTTGGGACTCATTTCATTTGTGAGTTATTTCACTTTTTTTTTTGTTTTTTGTGTAAAAATATTTTAATTTTTAATTAACGGTTAAGTTTTTGGGTTTTATTTCATTTGGGCGTTGGGAGTTATTTCGCTTTTTTAATGTAGGAGTTATTTAATTTTTGTTGGGGCTTATCTCATTGGAAGTTATTGCGTTGGGAATTATTTCATTTGAGGGTTATTTTACGTTACGGTATCACGATAAATTTTAAAACTGTAAAGGCGTAAAAAATTCATAAAAAACAAAATGCGAATGTATGTATTGCTTATGAAAAACTAGAATTTTTTAAGCAAACTAAATTTATGTGGTTGTAGTTGTTGTGCATTATTATACCATGATTCAAAATAAAGTTTTCATTGATGTTTGACACATCAACACTCATTGTAAAAACAAAAGCCAAATTCAAAAAACTTAAATGAAATCTACTTTAATTTAATATTTTTTTGTACATAACAATATGAATTTAAGAGCATTTATTAAACCTTGTTGTGCATGATTTTACGTTTATTTGTTTTATTTAAATGTTAGTGTACTTATTGTAATTGGCTTTCTTGTTAGCAAAATTAAGCAGGTATTTATTTGTATAAATTGCATAATTAAGTTTTAATTTTGTCTATATGTCGGCAATGCAAAAAAAATATTTTTATTAACATATTTTGTGGAAGTTATAATGAAACTTTAAAATTTTACTTACGATGTATCGTCTGGTTAGGAATTTAATTCGACAACGTCCGTTGTCAACAACATGTGCACAGACAAACAATTGAAGAGTAGTTATTTTAAGTTTTAAGACTTATGTATTTCTTGCCTGTAAGGAGTAATCGACTATTTTTGTAAATATTTATATGAAATTAAATACTTTTTTCTTGAATTTAAGTCATGAGTAAGACTTTAGATCTTACCCAAATTTTCGAATTCTGAGTGATATATTGGTTTTTAGTTTGGAAGTAAAGTTTCAACCAGCCCCTACAAAGACGAAATTGGTTTGTCTTATATACCATCAGTATAGCATACTTACCGCAGATTAGAGAAGATGCCGAATCTCGGAAATATTTGAGTAAACATTTCAACAGGAACTGAACATGGAACCTAACGTCTTTCAATAATTTGAAAGATCAGATGCAGATCTTGGAATTCACTTAGATATGTTTTTACAGTGTTTAGAAATGACACTAAAGAGAGTCTGTACCTAGGGGAACAAAACAGACTTGGTGTTTATCATATCAATTCTATCCTTTACGAGACAGAAATTATTGGATAGTAAATTGCCTTTGACACTGAGTATTTTAGTGAAAAATTGAATTGAATCCAAGGTGTTTTACAAGTTACATGAGATGTAGAGCAGTCCTTACTCTAGTAAATAGTATTAGTGTGAACAGGGTATTGGGCAATGTAGAAACCTTGACACTAGAACACGTAGGGCTAGTGCCTGCGAAAGCACTTTGCACTATGTTTTATTTGCTACCTGTATATCTACTGCGCAGAAAGCTAGCATTGAGAGTTGTAGTTAGGTTGAATGTCATAGGCGCATGGAATCATTGACCTTTGGGTCTTACCAACATTTGGACGACCGCGAACATTAGTCTAAGTTATATAGATTATTGCACTCTTAATGGAGGGTCAGTCACTTCCATCTAGGATACATACAGGTTAATCCAAAAGGTGTATGAGAGTTGGGAAGGAGTCGTTAAAGGGGAATAAAATTGAGTTTTAGACCGCCCATTTCTTAGATCTTTTTCTACATATAAAATGCGAGCATATTCAACAATGCTTACATTTTATATTATGTATAGGATGTCCACCGCAAAGATATACTAGCCAGCTTGTTTCCATTGTAATTATGGCTGTATGCGGTGCGGCACCGTCTTGTTGATACCACATGTTAATCAAGCCCAGAGCGCGCAGTTATGGCGAAAAAAAGATTTTCAACATATCGCTCCCCATTCATTTTTAAAGAAATAAAGTCCAACAATTCCTTCTGACCAAATTGCACACCATACTTTCTTTTTTGATGGCTGCAAAGGTCTAAAACCAACTATTCTATTTATTTACATTTCCAGCCAAATGAAAATTTATTATATTTTAATGAAAATCGGAGTTGTCATGGGCGTAAATGGTCTTGTGGAAAAAGCTCTTGTGTCAACTGAATCTTAAATGGAAACAAATACAAATACTTGTGCAAAATTGTGGCCAAAGTTGTTCTTTGAAGATCAAGCTCTTGAGCAGAGCATCGAATTGACGTTGATGGATTGTTTTGAACACTTTCTAGAGTAGCAGTTATGTTTTTAGCTGATCTTGCAGTACGTTGTAGTCTCTGCTTGGGCTTATCACCTGCAGACCCTCTTATTTCGAAATCATTTACTACACGATAAATAGTGCGTGTTCTTTCTCCCAAAATTTTGATGTAGCTTTTTCATCGTCACGGCAACCGATGATTGATTTTGGTAAATTGTTTTAACGATTTAAACACTTGTGCTCATCGATTATTTTTTCATAATAAATTTGCCACGTGTCTACTTCATAACTGCCAAATATGAACTGTCAAGATTAATGCTTAGCAAAATTTCTGCAAAACTAGGTACTCACCTTCCCAGCGGACACCCTCTATATAAATAAGGTACATACTTTTAGGTATTTGCTAAAAACTTGTGTACGTTGTTTTGTGCTCTTTGAACGGTCTGAAAGGACTTTTTATTGACCGAAATTATTTTTTTAATTTAAAAAATTGTCCTTTGGGTAGCAAAAATATTGGCAGCGAGCCAATCTGTGTGGTTGTTAAATATCTTCTGCTTTTCCACATACATAGCGCTAAACTAATCGATTAAAATAAAAGGCACAAGAACTTACGATAATTACAAACACATCAAAGTTAACATGTTTGTATTCGATATTCCGTTTATTAGAACTCTATCTAATTGATTAAAAAGTCATTTTTGATACTGTTATTTTCTTTAATCTGAGCATGATTCAGTGTTGCCGTTTGGTTACATTTTTTAAAGTTTTTGTAACTTTTGAGGGCTCCACGTAACATAATTATAATTTTGTTACATTAAGCCCAATTTTCGTATAAAAGAATTATACTTTATGATATGAAAGAATTATACTTTAAAGTAATATCACAGAAAGAGTACTTATTTTATTATTTGAGTTAAGAATCTGTCCTAACATAC
Organism: Gymnosoma rotundatum; assembly: GCA_916610165.2. Classification (NCBI taxonomy): domain Eukaryota; kingdom Metazoa; phylum Arthropoda; class Insecta; order Diptera; family Tachinidae; genus Gymnosoma; species Gymnosoma rotundatum. The sequence continues at coordinate 52,955,459 of OU744338.1, forward strand.
CAATTCGATTTTAATAGCAAAGATTACATGCAAATGCAATCAAAATTCCATATAAAAAATTAGTTTGAAATAAACAAAAAATAATACTGCTGAAGTTTTACTCTGTTCAAATCGTGAGAAATCACGAAATTGGTTTTGCTTCCTGTTTAGAAACAGCAAAATCTTTCTTTTCAACTGTGAAAATATGAGCTTCAAACTTGCAAAAATTGTTAGCAACTTTAGGTATTCCAATTGAAAAACTTGACTACTGTACCAATAACATGACGTAGAAGAAAGTTGTTTTTTTTTATTGTCTTTAGGAAGTGTTGGATTATATTATAGAAAAATTGTCAGTAATTTTATGTTGAAGTTTTAAGCAAATACGGCTCTTGTTTGTCTTTAGTAACGGTATTTTTAATTGTCAATCTTTTAAAGAAAAAGGCAAAATAGATTTGTTAAAAAAATCCCACTTGCGAGAGCATACACTTTTCCATAGCGAAATTTTAGTATAGATTCCAAATTTAAATCGTTATGAGTATCATCGGTATGCTTTTTTTTCATACGTTTTTTTTTGTGTGTTTTTGTTCAGTAAATGGGTTTGTTGCCTTTTTTCTACATTTTATGTAAATTACATTAAATCATTTTTTATTCAAGGAAAATTTTAAAAAGTAACTTTTAATGAAAAAATGTATTTTTCTTGAAGGACAAGCGTAACTTTTTCCTGCTTTTTCCCTGGCAACACTGATGTGGCCAGCACACACACTTACATAATTTTACTGCAGCATCTGAGTGCTTGTCAAAAACCTAAAGTACTTAAACTCTCATATCTAAGTATATGAAAGTATAATATATGCAGATTCAATAATGGCGCCATTTTGGACAGCATGCAAAAAAAAAATCATTTTGTAATTCAAACTGGCCCAAATAACACAAATGTAAAACGGAGACAGAAAAAAATATCTAAATTGAACTGTGGTAATTCTTGCGGAACCTACACAATTATTTTTTGCAGTTTTTAAATCTATTTGGTTAAAAAAACATTTTATGTCTTATTTTAAATGTCCACTTTATTATTTATTTGAACGTTATTGAACAATATAAATGCAATAGCAAACAGTATTTTTATTTTAAATTGTTATTGAAGTTGTTGTTGATAATTTGCGGATTACATTTTTAGTTTAACACAGATAACAATGTTTGCCAACATTGCAAAATAAAAAAAAAAAATCGACATACTGATAGAAAGTATGAAGGAATATTTATTTAATTGGAATGTTTTTCAAGCAAGCTTAGTTTTTTTTGGACTTGCAACAGAATTTTTCACTATAACAACTAGCATATCGGGGATAGTTTTAATGTTTATGAATCAATTCATATAAGAGACGTGACATATTTTATAGTTGTTACAGAATATAAAAAGAATATAAAAGTCCATGCAATTTTTTTAATTCTATTTATTCAGTAGCATGTAATAAAAATCAAGAAACTGCAACTAATAAAATATAAACTTGTAAGAGTACTGAATGCGCTGTGCCGAGTCTTTTATATTCTTCACCAAAATAATTCTGAATTTATTTTCCTGAAATAATGTTTAGTTGTCATCTTCGGGTCTGCTCTGCGTCCATTAGAGGCCGCCTGGGTTCCTCCCTTTAAAAGATTCTTAACGCATGCGATAACAATTTTATCTCATATATCATATGAACAGTATTAATTTAAAATTGTTATTTTAGACAAACTTGTGTTGTATTTACTAAGTAATCCATTGTAAACATTACTAACCGAACTTAAGAAAATTTTTCACAAAAAGGAGGATTTCGCATTTGTCTATTTGCCAAATGTGTCTCAAGGCAACGCCAACAGTACTAAATAATAATAAATAAATGAAAATATAGAGAACTTAATAATGGGCGGTGTGAATAAAAATATAGTTTTAGCTAAAACTAGCAAATTTTAAGTTTAAACTAGTTTGAGGTGAATAAAATTTTCAGATAAAGCTAGTGTTTTTTGTTGCCTTTTTTAAGGTAGTTTATCCAGTGTTTGCTTAATATATGTGTGAATAAAAACTAGTAAGTACTTTAAATTTCTAGTTTTAACTTGAACTTTTGTAAGCATGTTATTGAGGTGCTAGAAATAAATTTATTCTTGCGTTATTCGTCAAACAGCACTTTGCCGTTTGTTATACCCTTCACCACAGGTGGAAAAAAGGTGTATCTAAGTGTAATTTCTACAATATCTATTTCCGACCTCATAAAGTGTATACATCCTGAGTTCTTATGTATAGCGAATTTCGTGTTAGTGTTGAAATCAAATTAGCTAAGGCACTAGATGTGCTAAAGAAAATATAAATATCGCAATCGATCAGACATAGTTTCGAAAATTTTGCTATTGAAAATCAGCATAATCAATTTCTTTCGAGACAGTGGGCAAAACACCAAGCCTTTTTTTGCCATATCATTTGGAACAAATCTAGTTAAGTATATATAGAGAATTGAAAAATAAGAAAAACGCATCAAGTAAAGAAATTGGCGCTCGCCAAAATTTTCCGAGTTAAATATAATTTAAAGCTTTTGGACCATTTCAAAAATATTTGCATTATTTTTGTCACCCATCATGATAATAAATAATCAAAACAAATCATAGTGTTACCAAAATATTTTACTGCAAGTTTTGCTTAGAATTTATAAGGAAAAAAATTTTTTTTTAAACAGGACAACACTCAAATGTTTTTATTTTCTAGTATAAGCTATCTCTTTTCAGTACTAGCTACCTAGTGGTAGCAAAGCTTTATTCACACTTTTTGTAGTTAATATTTTTCAGCCTTGCTAGTACTAGAAAGTCTAAGCTAGTGCTAGTACTAGGTACTATGTAGTATAAACTGGCTTTTTATTCACTCTACCCAATGTTTAAACATTTTTCGAATACATCACATTGCACAGTGGGCTTGATTTGGATTTTGTTTAAATTTAAAATATTAATATTTCTTGAAAATATTTATTGAGTCTGTTATATTTCATATGCTTTAAATAATGTTGCATCTAGGATTAATTTTGACAAACACTGTGACAGAAGAATGGCCGAATAAAGGAACTGATTAATTGAAGTTAGTATCAACCCCAAACAAGGGAAACATATTTTTTTTAAATAATCTCATAAAATTGGATAATTATAGAAATCTGTTCTGTTTCTCTTGCACCGAGTTTGCAACAATCTTTCAGTTTTTTATTTCCAAAAACTTTAAACGATTTTAATAAATAAAAAGTTTAAATTTTAAAGGAGTTTTTTTTTCATATGAAAAATTTATTATTCAGAATCTTTTTTATGATATTTTCATGAAATATTTTTTATTAAAAACTACAATATAAAATGTACTACCGCGGGAGAAGCATATCCATATGGCCATTTCGCTACTGCTCATATAGCTCATCAGTGGATTTTACTCAAATTTTGTATTGAAAACCTAAGAGTCTCATATCAAAAGCCTAATTGATTAAATTAGAACTACATTGAAGAAACAATGAAAAACTAGAGAATATAATTTTCTTAAAGAAAAATGGTGTCATGTAAAAGAAATCCCATGAGAAGTAAAAAGGACAGTGGAGTAAGGGATCAAAATTTGTTCTGCAAATTTATTGGCCCTCCCCAAACAGACCTTGCAAAAGCAATGCATTTCATTAAATTATTGTGATAAGATCTCTAGTGAAAACGCCTTCATTATAAAAATCATGACACTGCAACGTCTTACTTACGCCACAGTGGTAAAAAATATATCGATATAATCTTTTTGCATTTGTAATTTATAACTTTTTTACTATAAGACGGATGTAAAAAAAGTTTCTGTCGCATTTTGTCGTTTTAAATGTCAACTTAATAAAACCCAAAGCCATTAGCACGAAATAATTCGATTCTTCTCTCCTTCTTCTGACAATAAGCCAACATTCCAAATATTTTGGGGAGAAATTGTTTGTATCATACATTTTATTTTCGGCCTCATCGTGCATTGTTTGTACACATTACATTCACTTTGAGAAATGTACATACAACTAAACCACTTTTCCAGAAAAAAATAGTATTTTATGCAGACGGGTCTTCCGTGTTTATATGAATATTTACACTCTTTCCGTACATCCATAAACACATACATTAAATCGGTTTTACAAAGCGAATATACAGTGTAATGCAGAAGTGAACCAATATCAAAAACTTTTCTTAATAATTGTTCCTTTTTTTCGCTAAAGGACTTATACATTTGAAAAAATGTTAATTATACTTTTCTTAGCGCTGGCTAAGTTTTTTACAAGCACAATAATACTCATTATTTAGTATTAAAATAGTTAAGTAATTTTATCAGATTAATAAAAGAAAAAAAAAACGCTGATTTTAGAAATGATTGTAAATGGAAATTACACTGCAATTTTTGTAAAAATATACCACGCTCTCATAGAATTTTAGTATTTAACTTGAAACTTAATATAAGTTTAAGCAGCAATGTTTCTTGTTTAGATTAATGTGTCCTTTCATGATGACTGAAAAATTAAAAACTTTTTTATATTCATGTTTCCTTACCCTATGTTCCCTTGCCGGTAGCGATGTTTACAGTTCTTATTGTATTATTTGATTGAAAGCAGTTGTGGTGTGAAAATTTTCTTATGTTTTGCGTAGTTTAAATAAAATGCCAGCAATTGAAAATAACGAAAATTTTGAAAAGTGTCGTCAATGAGTATAAAAATTAAAAGAAAATATGAGAAATAAATTGTTATAATTATAAAAATAAAACTAAAAAAGCTGCAGCTTATTTCCTAATCCTCTCACGATTGTGCTTAAAACACCAAAATATATAAAGGATTTTTTTAAGCTCGACAGAACTTTAAATTGTAAAATATAACACAAAAAATAAACTGTAGTGTGGAATTTTTTTAAACGAAAGATCAGAACATGGCATTATTATATACAAATAATTTCGGGCATATGGCCACCTCAGCTGCCACGACGAAACGCAGTCCAATTTTGTGTCACTTTTTCAAGTACTGCTGGCCGTATATCACGAATAAAAAGAACAATGTTGGCCTCCAAAGCGTCAATTGTTGCTGGTTTATCAGTATGAAGGCTGCTGTAGTCAAGGTGGTAAGCACGTTGACTACAAACCGGCTGCCCTGGCTGGGTTCAACCTTTGCGGCAGTCAAAAAATTAAAAAATGTTTTTTTCTTCTCTTTAATGGTATAAATAGATAATCAGAATTAACATTAAAACATGCAGCCTCCTTCGTCGGTACTTCACCATAGCATATTCGCCGGTGAAGTAAAATAATTAATAAAATGGCTATATCTATCTCCTTTCACCACCTGTCTTCTCTCTCATCTATCCCTTTCCGAAAGAATATAGCACGGTTACAAACTAAGTAGGTATTAATGCCTGAAGTGCTACTTCTCTTAAAAAAAAAGAAAGAAAAAATAAACCAGTGACATGGCCCCACAGGAAATAATCCTTAGGTGTCAAATCGCACGACCTTGGAGGTCAATTGACAGGTCTATTTCTAGAAATCAACTCATGATTTCAATAAATCGATGGTTGTGGTCGCCGTATGGCACGCAGCGCCATCTTGTTAAAACCACATTTCGTCCAGACCAATGTCGTCCATATTTAAGTATTAGTGTATTTCTGCACTATACTGTGTACTCTATTGTAGATTTTGTCCAATGACAAGAACTACAACAATAATAAAAGTCGGCAGTTAAGTCAACCGTAACAAATAAACATTAAATTACGAGGTCTGTTTCTGAATACCTCGATATCGGACATAGAACCAGGTGCCTTAATAAATATTATGAATATATATTTACTTATGCATTAATTTCTTTGTCATTGTATTGTCTGTTCGCAGTATTTGTCCATTCAAAGATTATCAAAACAAAACTAAAGATATACATTTTTAAATTGCGATATGTGAACCATAAACCTGGTTTAAAAACATACATAATCCGCAACTGAATATCAGTGTTTCACAACATTTCAGTTAACCTGCTGGTTCTGTGACCATCTACGTATCATGCGCACAGAAATGCTATTGATCTTAAAATAAACAAACTTCTCTGTTATGTGCTCTTGTGTCAACTTATAAGGAATAACCAACAATTTTTAATAAAGTCCACAAACAAGATACGATTTTGATGTTTTTTGTTTTTAAGATAATAAAACTGGTAGAAAATTTCTCTTGAAATTAACAAAGAAAATTAATTTTCAATGTATTGTTGATAAAGTGTTTATCAGTATGAGAATTATTTGAAGTTCGATTTCGGTGTTTAATAAATTTTACATAAATTCTAAAACATACATACATACATACATATGAGGGCTGCTCTATATATATCTGGCCTAATAGTGAAAATGCGAATATCTATAATCAAAAATGGTTTTATTGGTTTTCAAAGTATTCTCCAACATGATTTATACACTTTTGCATGCGCTCAAACCAGTTGTCGAAGCACTTTTTCCACTCCGATTGAGACACCTCTAAAACATGGTTTTTGAACACTTCAACAGCTTTTTCTGGCGACGAAAATCGTTGAACACGCATTTTGTTCTTGATGTGCGGAAACAAGAAGAAGTCATTGGGTGCCAAGTCAGGGCTGTACGGCGGATGACCCATTAATTCGACGTTTTAGCCGGTCAAAAACGCTCTGGTTTGAGCCGATGTGTGAGAGCTCGCATTGTCATGGTGAACCATGATTCGTCTTCTCTTGTTGGTTTTTCGAATTTGTCCGATGACTTCAGGCAAACAAATTGTAGTGTACCACTCAGAAGTGACCGTCCTACGTTGCTCAAGCGGAACAGTCGCCACATGACCAGTTTTGCCGAAGAAACAGGCGACCATTTGCTTCGAAGTGCTTCTTCCACGAACAACTTTCGTTGGATTTTGCTCGTCTTTGAAGACCCACACGGTCGATTGTTGTTTCGTTTCGGGCTCACACGCATAGATCCATGATTCGTCACCTGTGACGATCTTATAAACGTCTTTTGAAGCACCGCAATCGTATTTTTGCAACATTTCTTTGCACCAATCGACACGAGCCTTTTTTTGAGCGACTTTCAAATTGTGCGGGATCCACAAGAACAAACCTTTTTTACGGCCAGGTGTTCATCCAGTATCGAATGTATGCTGGTGGAAGAAATGTCCAAGCATGTCTCTATCTCTCGGTATGTCGCATGTCGATCTTACATTATGAGTTCACGCACGGCATCAATGTTCTCTGGCACAACAGCCGTTTTTGGACGACCTTCGCGGAATTCGTCTTTGAGCGAGCTTCGGCCACGATTAAATTCATTATACCAATTTTTCACAGTGCTATAGGATGGTGCTTCATCGCCATACAAAGATTTAAGTTCATCAATGCACGAGTTCACGAGTTAATTTCATTTTTTTCTATATTAATTTTTTCAAGTCACTGTTAAGAACACAAATAATGGTCGTACGTCAAAACGTTTTGAGTACAATTATGCTTAAAAATGACAAACTTTCCAATGGAAATGTCAGACTGCACTTGGCAGCACTCAGTGTTGCCAGGCCGGAAATATATATAGCAGCCCTCGTATTGTATTTGTAAGCTGTTTTTAATTCAATCTTGTGACAATTTATTTGTCTATACGTAACGTAATATAAATGTATTTAGCATTATAAAAGCAATACCAAAAGTTTTTAATATAACCAATGCAAAAAAAAAAAAAAATATATATATATATATATATATATATATAATACGTAGATTATGGTTATTTATTTTATTATTTGCTGTTTTCTTTGATAGATTTATTCAATATATATTTGCAACAAAAAAATTTTTTTTTAATTTAAAGCACTGTCCACAACTTTTCTAGGATTTCTACTGTGAAGGTTGAATACTATTGTGTCATTGAGTATCATGGCAATATTTAAATTTTTTGCAATTTTTATTCCCACGAATACTTTTACAAAGCCTGCTCCTTGTGAAATTTTAATATCAACATTTATTATGTCACTTTATGAAGAAAACTTCTGCAATAATTTTCCAGTTAAAGTTGCTTTGTTTTTAAATTTCGTGAATATAAAATGGAAATAATGTTGAAAAAGGGGAGGTAGTAAAAAAAGTTTCTATGAATAGTATTACGATTCACGGGAATATGAAATAAAAATTGTAATTTATTCAATATTATAACCACACTCCTTTTTTTTAGGGATTTCTTATATTCCCACAAAATCCAGGAAAATATCTGCTTATGCTATCTAAAAGTATATTACAAATTATTGACATATAGAATTAAAGTTAAAACATTGTGTGGATTAGTTATGAGTTGGGTTGCTAATTTGGGGTTTATTTTGGCATAGTTTGTATACGGTTTCTACATACGTCCTCGAATATATTGTCTCACGCTTGGATAGATTGTGATCAATTTGAAACCTTGAAATTTTTTCATTAAGTTCTGGTCGCAAGATCAGGCCAGCCATTTTAATTGAGAAATATATTGCGTCTTTTGCCACATTTGCGTTTGGTTGGTAAATGGAAATATTATCTTGCTGGAAAATCACATTTTTCTTGTGATTTCTATTAAAATAGTCGGAAAGGACACTTCTAGTGTACTATTCGCGCATAATGTAATCACCATCAAAATTATTCTTGGAAAGATAGTATCGTCCCTTATGCAAGCTTCTCAATTTCAACATATATTCTTCTGGACACTATATTTTGTTGTACTAAATCTTATATACCTTTTTTTTTTAATTGTGCATTTATTTTGTTTAGCTTCTGCTCTATACTCTTCTTCATAAAAATATTTATTGAAATATAAGCTTAAAAAACAAGGCTCTTAGTTAGCCAAGTTTTTGTCAAAAGGATTATGGTGAAGATGTCAGATATTTGCATTTCAGCTTCACTTACATACAATTATATATATTTATATTTTAGGATCGAAAAAGAAACGTATATGGTATAAATAACAAACGGAATGACAAACTTCCCATCTGTGGTAAAGGGTATAAAATTAAACAATTGAGCGATGTCAGTCTGTTCGTCTGTGTTAGTGTTAAATTCAAGCTTGCCAAGAACTAAATTAGCTAGAGAAAATTTAAATATGCCAGTCGATCAGATATGGTGACGAAAAAGGCGATATTGCAAATCAGCAGATCGGTCATATGTCTTTCGAGGCAGCAGGCAAAACACCGTGGCGACCTCTAATTTTTCTATATTATTTAGAACAATGAAGTAGCAGTGAAGATAGAGAATTAAAAAATATGAAAAATCCCTCAAGTCAAAAAAATTTGCACTCGCCCATATTTTCCGAGTTACGGGCCTCTGAAATTAAATTTTTTTTAACTATCAATACGGGTAATATTTAAAAGCTTTTGAAGATATCTTTAAGGAAATGTCGAAATTATTTAAAAGTGCTTAACCCATTAAAAGCTGATGCGATTTTTATATAAAATTATGTATAAGCAGAACCAAAACGTTTTTTTTTATTTTTAAGTCTCTGTCACCCCAACATTTGTTTTTTTTTATTGGATTCACTATTCAGGCACATTTCAAGTTTTTCTTCAGAATTGTGCCTTCCTAATAAAATATGTGCTACATTAAATATCAGCTTAAGTTTTTCAACAGTAATATTTCATAAATTTCGTTAAATATGATGAAATATAAATAGTCTTAGTATAACTTAAGTGAATGCTTCAACGATTACACTTGATAATATAAAGACATTTATGTTAATGTATACACTGAACAAGCATATAAGTCATGGTCATATGTGTGTTTCCAATCAAGTTAAATAAGTACAATTTCATGAATCCCTTAAAATAATTAAATTTTACATGACAATATTTTCTTTATTTTCATTTCGGTGTTGTGATGGATACGAGGGCTGCTCTATATATTTCTGGCCTAATAGTTAAAATGCGAATATTTATAATCAAAAATGGTTTTATTGTTTTTCAAAGTATTCTCCAGCATGATTTATACACTTTTGCATGCGCTCAAACCAGTTGTCGAAGCACTTTTTCCACTTCGATTGAGACACCTCTAAAACATGGTTTTTGAACACTTCAACAGCTTCTTCTGGCGACGAAAATCGTTGACCACGCATTTTTTTCTTGATGTGCGGAAACAAGAAGAAGTCATTAGGTGCCAGGTCAGGGCTCTACGGCGGATGACCCATTAATTCGACGTTTTGGTCGGTCAAAAACGCTCTGGTTTGAGCCAATGTGTGAGAGCTCGCATTGTCATGGTGAACAATGATTCGTCTTCTCTTGTTGGTTTTTCGAATTTGTCCGATGATTTCAGGCAAACAAATTGTAGTGTACCACTCACAAGTGACCGTCCTACGTTGCTCAAGCGGAACAGTCGCCACATGACCAGTTTTGCCGAAGAAACAGGCGACCATTTGCTTCGAAGTGCTTCTTCCACGAACAACTTTCTTTGGATTTTGCTCGTCTTTGAAGACCCACACGGTCGATTGTTGTTTCGTTTCGGGCTCATACGCATAGATCCATGATTCGTCACCTGTGGCGATCTTATAAACGTCTTTTGAAGCAACGCAATCGTATTTTTGCAACATTTCTTTGCACCAATCGACACGAGCATTTTTTCGAGCGACTTTCAAATTGTGCAGGATCCAACGAGAACAAACCTTTTTTACGGCCAGGTGTTCATGCAGTATCGAATGTATGCTGGTGGAAGAACTGTCCAAGGATGTCTCTATCTCTCGGTATGTCGCATGTCGATCTTGCATTATGAATTCACGCACGGCATCAATGTTCTCTGGCACAACAGCCGTTTTTGGACGATCTTCACGGAATTCGTCTTTGAGCGAGCTTCGGCCACGATTAAATTCATTATACCAATTTTTACAGTGCTATAGGATGGTGCTTCATCGCCATACAAAGATTTAAGTTCATCAATGCACTCTTGTCGTGATAATCCACGTCGAAAGTTGTGAAAAATGACGGCACGAAAATGTTCACGAGTTAATTCCATTTTTTCTATATTAATTTTTTCAAGTCGCTGTAAACAACACAAATAATGGTCGTACGTCAAAACGTTTTGAGTACGATTATGCTTAAAAATGACAAACTTTCCAATAGAAATGTCAGATTGCACTTTTTATTGTATTTGAACACGTATTTAAGAGCTGATATTTTTAAAATTTCATTGACATATTATGAATGTTGTTAAATAAAAGGAGAAATAAATCAAACTATTTTTTTAATTTAAAATTATTAAATGCTTTATTCTGCAAATTTATTTTGATTTCAATAAGACAATAGTTGTGTTAGCCGGATGGCGTTTACCTTGTGAAACCACATTAATGCAGACAAAAAATCATTACCTTAACACACTCGATATTCTCTTCAGTACGCTCATTGTTTCAGGTATTTGTTAGTGTTATTGCGTCATTTAGAGTATGTGTGGGTAAGCACAGTTCGACGATGGGGTTGCTAAGAAGGTCGATTATATGCGCCATAAAAATCTTTTAATAGAAGATAAATCTCCACGGGATACGGTCTTATTTTTAGCAATTTATTTTCCAAACAATATTTTCTTGTGTGCGTCATCTATGTCTATTTTTATTTTTACTGTTTCGTCCCAGAGATTTTAATTTTTTTACAAAACTAATTAAAAAATTATAATTTTTGATCTTGATTGTACAAACTTTAAAAACTTTTTTTCAAAATAATTTACGTCAGTAATACACTTTTATGTGAAGTTGACAATATTCCTTAAATAACTTTTGATAACTCTTTTAACATTAATTGTTTTAATTATTGTGAAGCACGCAAAAAATTCAAAAGACTATAAGAGCAAAAACAACAAAAAAAAAAGTTAAAAGTAAATGGATTTTTAACAAAATTTTCATAAGGGCATGAAAGGAATATAAGTTTTTAGGTAAAAAAATAGTTTAACGGTTAACTATACCTAACAAGCTACTGGTTTATAATTCTGCTTTTTAAACTAAAATTGTACCATAAATGATACAATTGTACCAACTTTTGCTTCCTCACTCCGTGCTTGCATAAGTTTTACAAAATACGTTCCTTATTCAGCATATGACTTAAAATTTAGAAATATTGAAACAAAATTACTACAATGCCAATTGAAGTGTTGAAAGATGAATTTGTTGTCCTTATTTATAACTCTGTTTTTATTCAAGTCATAAATTTTAGTGATGCTTAAAATGAACAAACTATTTACATTTTTAATAAATAAAATAAGAAACAATATTTGCGATTTGCTTTCTTTCTGTAGTTGTGTTGTTAAATTAGTTTAAAATGTTTTATAATCAGTTTTCAGTATCTGCTGTCATTTATTATAATCGACAAATCTTGTGACTTTTGAACGGAATTTATTTGTGTTAAAGAAAGCAAAAATTAAAAGCAATATTTCATTTATGCAAGCAGTACAGAAAAAAAGAACATAATTTTCGATTGTGGTGCCAAAATGTCAATTCAAAATAAAGATATTCTTCCTGATAATATTTACTTACATTTTTAAGTAAAATAAAAAGTTATAAATGTATATCTTGAAGATTAAAGGAACCATTATCCCAATGAAAAATAATTTATAAAGCCTGTAGATTGAAATCTTAATTTAACATTTAACATAAACATTATTACAAATATTTATTTTTTGTTTAACGGTTATAAAGTAAACGTACTTGCAACTGTTGTGTTTTATTTTGTTGTATTAATACCTGATTTTAACGAAAGAAAAAATACAGTTTTCGATATGAGAATACTGTCGAGAAATTTTCAAATATTTTCTGTAGACGAAGCGTTTTACCAATTTTTTTTCTAACTACTTATTTTATTTAACGTTTTTTTACTTTAATTGTGCTAGATTTCTTCAAAAATGAATATTTCATGATAATCTCTTATTATTAAAAAAAAAAAAAATTAAATACATTATTGCGGGGAAAGTATATCCATATGGCCATTTCGCTACTGCTCATACATTTCATTAGTAGATTCTTCCGAAATTTTGTAAAGAAAACCCCAGAGCCTTATATCAAAGGCCAAATTGATTAAATGAGAACTTAATTTAATCAATTAAGCAAAAAGACAATAAAAAGCTTTTCTTTTTCTTTATTTTTATTCTTTTTCTTTATTTTTATACATAAGTGTTGCCATTGAAAACCATTTGAAAGATTTAATAATAAACATTACAACTTGTACACAATTTTTACACATAAGCTTTTAAATAATATTGATGTTATTAAGCACATTTAAAGTAAGTTAACAAAATAAAGATTCAAAATAATAAATTTTCTACTTGACATATTTATTTTATTTTTAATAATAATATATATAATTTTAAATCTTTTTTTATGATTTTTAATTAATGCTGTTGTGTAAATTTTTTGGCACAAACGTCTATAAAATTGCATAGATTCATTAGAGAACATTGAGAATAAAATCATTTATCGATGAATCATGGAGTTATAAACTCCATATTTTGTGATAATCTGTATTTATAATAATAGTAAAAACAAGATAGATAATAATAATAATTAAAAGTAAGTAAGAGTAAGTAAGAGTACTATATCCGACTAACTTCAATAAAACTGCAGATATTGAGGTGACAGAACATTAAAAAAAAATAATCGGTTAAGCATTTTTAAAAAATTTAGTATTTCCTTAAAGATCTCGTCAAATATTTATATTTTTTTTATATTTTAAAATATTTGGAAATTTCAGAGCCCCGTAACTCGTAAATATGGGCGAGCACCAATTTTTTCACCTGATATTTTTTTTATTTTTTAATTCTCTATCGCCCCGTATATTTATTTTCTTAATTGGAGTTACTTTATCGTTCTAAATGATATAAAAAAAATTAGGGGTTGTTGTGGTGTTGTGCCCGCTGCCTCGAAGGACATGGATCGATCATGCTGATTTCCAATATCACCTCTTTCGACGTTATGTCTGATCTATTGGCGTATTTAAATTTTTATTGAATTTAAGCTTGCCTGTGCCTTTGTAAACTTGATTTCAACGCTAAAACAGATGGACATCGCTTAATCGACTTCGCTATGCATAAGATGTCAGAATGTATACACTTTATGCGGTCGGAAATGGCTATTGTAGCAGTTACATACGGAATGATAAACATAGTTATACATTTTTTTTTCATTTTGTGGTGAAGGGTATAATGATAATAATAGTACCTTCCTTCAACTGTCGAAAAAATATGTATATGCAGGGCTTAAATTGCTTGCTTAAAAATAGCAACACCACTAAAATCTTTGCTTTGCTTACATGTTTTTCAGCAAAAAAAAAACTAAATGTAATTTACAAAAGATTTCATTATGAACGAATTAACAGCAAGAAGCAAATGCAAAAAAATATCAAGAAATGCATTTGCTTAGGCTGACTATGTGTTTCTTTCTCTAGCAAAGCAATCAGCGAAGAATTTATTTTGAAAACGTTTGCTGTTCCTTAAGCAATAATTTGTTGTTTGTTTTTTCTTTTGCTGCTGCTTAAAAATAAACCATTTAATGGAGTTTAATAATGATTATTTGACCCTTTTTTATTAAATTATTTTCTATTTTATTAAGCTTTGGGTCCTTATATATATATTGTTACGTTTTACCCTTTTTAGACAGGCAAACGTACGGATTCTTTTTGATTGCAAATACCACTGTGGCTAAATTCTGTCTTCAAACTTTCATGGCTTTCTCTGGCTATACTTCTCGATCCTACCGGTCTTGTGAACCCTTGGTCTCGTATTTACTAAACATGCGTTATCACCACAAACGCAGCCATCCACGCTACACTACTGTGTTACTCCGGCGAGACATGAACTACTCGATGCCTTGTTTAGTAACCTTAACCATCCACAGACATTTCCACTAATCCTTTTTATCCAAGCCAGTCATCTCCTTTCAATCTAGTAGCCACAACACACGTCTGCCATACACTGTTGTTATGCTGTTACACTTCCCCGCGCTAGCCGCTATTGCTATTCCTTTTTATTATAAAGGGCTTCTTGACAATTATCTGTTACTCCTCCTTTTATTAAATTAGACGTCTTCACTAAATTGTCTGCCATGGCTTCTCACACAATAATTGTCTTTGCCTCTCGGGAGGTTTGTACTGCTGTTTATTAATTATTAATTGCTTATAACAATTATTAATTCTTCTTTGCACGCACGTCCGAATGCGGTATTGAACTCGGACCCCCTGTTTGTAGTACGCACCTCTACCAACGCAGCCATTGAGGCTGCTCAGCTTTTGTTGGCTAACTTGTGGTTTTGTTATTCCGTAAACACACCATTGGTTGTTGAATTAACTTTATTCACCACACTCATACGGAAACAACTACAGGGGTTGTCAGATTTTATTATTCGTAACAATATATAAATATATATATATATTTAAATTAATTTTGTTTCCTGAAGAAGGTACGCAGAAAGTACCGAAAAATTGAAATAAAATATTATTAAAAAATATAAGGACCCAAAGCTTAATAAAATAGAAAATCATTTAATGGAGTAATAAAATCAACTTTTTTAAAAGTATTTTCCCACGTATTGTAACCCCGCAAAAAATTTTTGAAAAGGTAATCAAGTGTGGAATTAAGCATTTTTAGCGGAAGTACTTCCCAACTAGATTGCCAACTTAATGATTTTTACACGGCATGAGACTTTTATAATCAATTACTGAGAATCGATTACATTAATTATTGTAGGAAATAATGAGTACAATTAATACGGTAATCTCTTTTAACAAAAAGAACTAGTTCTTTTATTACTTCCCTTTTTGGGAACTAATGTAATGTGTTTTGTAAGCGAGTAACAAAATATGGCAATCACAAAAGTAAGTCATTATGTGGCAAGTACTTTTTAAGGTAATGTCTAATTTTTTACTGAGAAGTAATAAATGCAATATAAATACGTTTCCAATGTTAAAATTGATAAAAAGCTGCGAGTTACAGCAATAAACATCTATCGTAGTCAGCTACAACTCCATAGTTAAGAGTTATATAAAAAAATTAAAATAGATAACAACTGATTGCTTAAGCAATAGCAAAGGCTTTCAAATTAATTGCTTTTCTGATTGCTTTGCTGCAGAAAGAAACACATAGTCAACTTAGGCAAATGCGTTTATTTTTTTGTGTTTGCTTTTTGCTTTTGCTGCAAATTTTTCCTAAGCAACGGTTAAGCAATTACATATGCATTAAAATAGACAAGCATTTTTAATCACTGTGCATATGTGACCTGTAATAAAAGAGGGACGTATCATCAAAATAGTTATATGCCATATTTTTCTACTCGCTTACAAACACAGAAGAACGTGCGTTGTTAAAATCATTAGGCTGGTAATCTACTTGGGAAGTCCTTCCGCCAAAAATAATTAATTCCTCTCTCGATTACTTTTTCTAATATTTTTTGCTGGGCAAACAATTTTTATTTACAAGAAAAAAAATTTTTAAATAAACAACGTTTTTAAACAAAAAAAAAAAACACGTTCTTGAATATTTATAAAATATGACTTTTCGTTCCATTGAGCGTAGATAACTTCTGATTGTAAGTTCATTGTTTCCTCCTTATGTTGAGCTATTTTTAACTGTTTAACAAGACGTAATGAAAAATAATTTATTTATATATTCCGTGGAGTGTTTTAAAAAGTACATAAATTTCTTACACAATTAACATTGTAAAGCGATTTACCTGCAAAGTAGTTTTCTTAAGATTTTATGTTAATTTATTTTGCTGCTTTCTCGTTAAAGAAGAAAATAAAATACGGCAGTATTCAGTAGAATAATTTATATGTAATGTTTTGTATATTCATTAAATTCATGTTTGTTTATAAATATTTGTGTCAAAATATATGTACTTTATATGTTGTGGTGCGTGAGTGTTCTTCTGTTTAAAAACTATGATATTAAAAAAAGAAAACTGACTTTGTAAATCATTAAGACAACTGCTTAAATAAACGTTATATTGTCATATTGGAAAACGAGTGTTGTCATATACGTCGTTGAGTTGATTATTTAAAATTTTTCGATATCGTATCAACTTAGTTGTAATTACTTCCCTCGCTTCGTTTCTTATTTAACCGGAAAAAAACGACTACAAAAAAGATTTCAGCTATCTGGCTATAACGCTTCAAAAGCGTAGCCATAGATATATATCAAATAACATTAACTATTGAAACACCTTTTAATTTTTAATATTAACTGCCATATTCATAAAAAATAAAATAACTTTGAAATACGTTTTATGAATAATGTTCAATACAAATTTACCCTAAAATAAATTTCAATTTTTTTTTATATTTTATGAACACGGCAGTAAATAATAATACTTCTTATAATAGCAAACAAAGTAGTGGACATTACGTTCAATTTTAAGGTGTTTGTATAGAACGGTTTAAGCAATAAAGCCATGTAGGTGAAATTACATCAATTATGGTAACACTATTTAATTTCTAAATTTAAATCGTATTCTTGTTGTTTTAGCGGTCTTAGTAGTACAGATTCCGTATAAATTTCAACTGTCTATCTACAGCTGCTCAACTCTAATTTCCAAATTCAAATTTTAAACTGGTTACACAGACACAGCAATACAGTTTCTTTGAGTTTGTGTGAATGAGTTTTGCACACTGAAAAATGGATATGATAAATGACCTTCTTTGTTAGACAGGGCGAATGCTGAGCTTAAACTCTGTAAGTGCCGGGCTAAGCTAACAAAATTCTTTATATCAAGTTTTAAGATATAAAGTCTCAATTGGGGTTTTTATCTCAGATTTTATTTTGTCAGTTTTTGCATAAACAATAGGATTTCAATTATTTAAGTTAGATAATATATTTTCTATCTCTGAAATGCAATGTTATTCAATTCCTGTCTTGTTGTTATGATCAGTGATTAAAAATGCTTGAAAATAATGCATACTTATTAGTCCGTATTTACACTATGCAATTTTTTGAGGCATTTTTTTCTTAATTTTCTAGTTAAGTTACAGCGTTATGCGATATCTAAAAGTAAACACTCAAAACTCAAGCAATACCATATTGCTTACTCCTCCTGCTTCACAAACAAACAAAAATTTCATGATAGTTTCATGAAAAATTGCATAGTGTAAATGCGGTATTAGTTGCTTAGTTGTTGCTATGGAAAAATGTGTAGCAAAAGCAAAAAGCAAATGTAAATAAAAAGGAAAAAAACTAATTTGCTTCAGCTGACCATGTGTTTCTTTCTGCAGCAAAGCAATTAGCAAAGCATTTAATTTGAAAACGTTTGCTGTAGCTTGAGCAATCAGTTTTTCTTTACTTTTTTACTTTTTGCTTTTGCTCAACTCTTTACTATGAAGTTGTGGCTAACTGCGTTGCTATTTTTAGCTGTAACTCGTTCCTTTCCTTTCCTCGTGCTGTAGCTTTCGTTCCTTTTAACATTGGAAGCGTATTTATGTATTTACTACATACAATACGCCCTAAAATACATACAATATAAATATAAACATTGTTTTATTGTTTTATTACACCATTAAATGGTTTATTTTTAAGCAAGAGAAAAGAAGAAACAAAAATCAAATTATTGCTTAAGCAACACCAAACGTTTTCAAAATAAATTCTTCGCTGATTGCTTGGCTGCAGAAAGAAACACATAGTCAGCCTAAGCAAATGCGTTTCTTTATATTTTTTTTTGCATTTGCTTTTTGCTGTTACTTCGTTTATAATGAAATCTTTTGTAAATTCTGAGATATTTAGTTTTTTTTATTTGCTGAAAAACATGTAAGCAAAGCAAAGATTTTAGTGCTGTTGCTATTTTTAAGCAAACAATTAAAACACTGGTTATGATTAAATATATTTTATGTGTCTAATGTGTTCTATAACGCTACAAGATGTGTGATTTTCAATTTATTTTTTGTTATATTGGTACACATACTCTCAACATGTAAAAAGTTCTTGCCACTTAATTAGGGAAATGTAAGGGGAAGGATCTTAAAGTTTCGTACAAGTACCTTGTATATTTTAAGAAATGTATATTAATATTTGTGGCATAGCTTGTCACAAATAAAAAAAAACATTTGTATTTTTATACATTTAACGCAACTTCATGATGATAGCGATAAAAAACATTAAAATAGAGAATTCAATACAAGCCAAAAGTGATATATAAAGATCAACGGTCGACAACATTTAGATGTTTTTTATATATACACGCAGAAAAAACAATGAACATAACACAATAAATACATATGTACCCAGAAAAAAATTTTGAAAAGGTAATCGAGTATGGACTTAATCAATTTTGGCGTAAGGACTTTCCAACTTGATTACCAACCCAATAATTTTAACAAGGCGTGAGACTTTTATAATCAATAACTGAGAATTGATTCCATTTATTATTGCATGAAATAATGATGATCATTAGTACGTATTTTAAGGTATTCTCTTCTACTTTAAAGAACTAGCTCAATTACTATTACAACAAGTGTAATGTGTTTTGTAAGCGAGTAACAAAATATGGTAATATCAAAAGTACTTTTTAAGGTATATTCTATTTTTCTGATAAGTGCAGATACTGAGGTAAAAGCTTTATTATAAAAATATTGGAGATAAAAATCAGGGAAAACCAGATTTGTATCGTATTTTTTAAGATCCGCGCATCAAAAATCGTAAACCAGTTGGCCGAAGAGTGTTTCTTAAACTTAACATTAACAACCACTAAAGCCATTCTAAGGTGCTGTGGCCATGCATCAAACTGCTACATGAAATTTAATGTACTTGTGATTTGGTTATCTTTGTTGAGCGTATCACAACAACAAATTTCATTTAAAGAAAAATGTATAGTTTCATGGTCACATAATATTTTTTGCTTTTTGGATCGGTGAAAACATAAGTAGGTGGGCACTAAGCGTTACCAGTAAAATATAATTAAAAACAAAATACTGCAATTTAATTTCCATAGTTTGAATGCGGAAATTACATTTCGGTATCAGTAAAGATTTACTAGTTAATATATTTTATTCTAAAATTATCAGTGCAGCTAAAATATATTGAGTTTAGTATTTTTAAATAATATAGATCAATCAAAAATATCATCGGCTCTTAATGGGTTAAGCGTTTTAAGGAAATTTTAGTAATTCCTTAAATATCTCTTCAAAAGCAGTTAAATGATACCCATATTGATATCTTAAAGAATATGGGCGAGAGACAATTTTTTCACTTGATCTTATTTCTATTTTTAATTCTCTATTGCCGCATTATTTGTTTTTTTTTTATTGAAGTTACTTCTCTACTTTCCATAGCAAAATTTTCGAAACTAAGTCTGATCAATAGGCGTATCTAGTTCATCTAGTGCCTTATCAAAGTAAATTTCAATTCGAGCACGGACAGACAGAAGGACATTGCTCAATTGATTCCTCTATGCTTAAGAACTAAAAATATATAAACACTTTATGGTGTCGGAAATGGATATTGTAGAAATTACACACGGAATGACGAAAGAAGGAAATGACTCAATAGTGTAAACCTGATGTGTATAAAACATCTTATGTTTTATTACTTGATCTTCAGGTTTAATATTGATCTATCATAAAAAAAAGGAAACCAAAGAATTTATAAGAAAAACATTCTGTAAAAACAAAAATAGCCATGTATGTGACAGCCTGTGTGACAGTAAAGCCTTATAGGCTCTCCCATATACATATAATCTATTTTGTATAACTTTTTTTCAAATAAAAAAAAAATTGTATACGCATATATGAACGTTTATATAATTGTATAAAATTTTAACTTAGTTTATTTAACTTGCGAATTATCTGCAAAAGGAAAATATTATTTTGAACTGTTGTACGAATGAAATTCGAAATTCCTTGGGGTATTTGTAATTTTAAACACCAAACAGAACTGTATTTTATATTAAAAGGCTGGTAATGTAATGATAATATCTTAACAACAACAATAAATGAAAATCCATTTATATTTTTCAACTCATAAAGATAACTGGTACCATTTTGTGGTCGAAGGTCAGAACAATGTTCAAAACGTAAGTCTTATTTATTTATTTAGTTATAAAACAAACTATCCAGCAAACACCTGCGATTCTTTTGTGTAGTTTACAAGAGTTTGAATGAAATAAATTCACACGGCCAGCAGCACTGTATTTTTTTCTTAATTTTTCAGTTGAATTTAAAGCACTATGGGGCTAAAATTACAAAATATACTTTGAAATTATTTTAACCCTTTACGGCGCAAGAACGTCAATTTCGTTAGTTTTTAGTTAATAGTTGGTAAATAGGCTATTATTATTGGAAAAGTTAATAAAAAAATTTTATAATTAATTAAGATTATATTTATTGAAAAAAATTATATGTTGCAGAAATGCAACATTGCAGAAATAACTCTAAAAAAAGGGTTGAAATTAATGGGTATGAAAATTTTTTAAACAGTTGTTCTCCTTATTGTAGCACAAACTAATTTCGCATTTTTCGCAAGATGTTTGCGTTTAGCCGACATTGTCTCTCGTATCGGCGCAAAGCTTATGTTTGCTGACCAATACATTTTTACATTTGGCATATGAACTACTGACATATAATTTACGATACCTATGAACTGACGTATCTTTTAACTGGTTGCATTTACAGGCTTATTGGCATCTTTCTGAACAGAGTATAAATTAGTCTGGTCCCTTATGAATTCGGTAATGTCTTCAGTAAATAAATACAAAAATACTTAAAATGGGGTATCCAAGCAAAGTATTTCTGGAGGTAATATCTCAGATCCATGAGATGTCGTTTTAGTCTTAGGCACATGATTAGACAACTTTGAAGATTCTTCAGTAGTAGTAGTGTGAGAAGCAGTTACAGAAGGGAAATCCTTTGCAGTTCTAACGCTCTGAATGCTGGTGGATGCAGTTGGAAGATTGTTAGTGGGCTCAAATTCATTTTGTAAGCCAGGTGATGCTTCTAATTCCTCATCAGAGCTTTCATTCACAATCGCCTATCGACAGCATCATCGTCATCAGAAAAATCCAGGCCATCTTCACTATCTTCCCATCGGATATAGAATAATTTCTAGGTCCTTAGTAGTTAGATTATGCGATTTACGACTCATTCTTAAACTGAAGAAGAAATATTCACAATGATAAAAAATAGTCAAATTATACACCTCAACAGGCAATGTTGCATATGTGCAACAAACCAAAATCAGTATAAAACATAAACGAAAGTGGTTTTGCAAAAAAGTATGTAATTGATTACTAAAATATATCTTCTTACCTTTCATTCACACAAATTTCAATAGTCAAATACCACTATTACTTAAAAAAAAATTTTTTCGAAAAAGAGTTCAAAGAGCGCACAACAGGTTGGTGTACATGAGTATAACTTAAATGAAATTAATACAAAAATGTTGCTGCCTAGAAAGCTTATTAGTTTTTAAACCGCAAGAATGCTATGTTGCCAAACTGCAACATCGCCTTAATTTGGCATACAACCATACAAAATATTTTTACACTTACTTTAAGGGTATGTTGCAGAAATACAACATGACGCCGTAAAGGGTTAAATCTGATAAGTGCAGGATATTTTTTTCATCATATTTAGGAGAAGAGATAATAACCTAAAAAATTATAGGACTAATCAATACTTTTTATGTTATAGCAAAAAGGGAAAACTTTCGTTAAACATACATAGAAATATCTTAGTACCCCCAGGGGGAACTATAAAATACTTATGTAACACTGTAAACATATGTATATGTAAACAGCAGCCTCATTGTAGAGCCTGATTGTGTAAATCATATTTGAAATATTATTCCTTAAATTACAAATATTTGATAAAACTAAGGTAAAACAAAATAAATTTAATAAAGAGTTCACTTTCAGAATTTTAAAGCTTGGTTTTTATTCAACAACTGCTATAGAACCTTTGAATTAGGATCAAAATTTCCCCTACCATGTTGTTTTTTTTTAACAGCTAAGTTACAACAATCAACAATTTTCGGCAACTTTTTGGAAACTGAAGCATGTTTTAAGCTTGAATTCAAGTGGAACTTTATAAAAAAAAATATTAATTTTTTAGGCTAGAGGTATCAAAGTATTGTACTTCTGATTAAACTATCGTTGTTGCCTCCTAAATTGTTTATAAATTAATGTAGACGACATGCGGTTTCTACAAGACTGTGCAGTATGCTTTACCTTACCAATTATTAAAATATTTATCGTCTCTTTTGTTCCCGTAAAACAGCAAGAAAGAATACCTCTAAACTAGTTAAATTTCAAATTAACGTGGCAGTGCCCACGACTTCGTCAAAGTGTCATTTCTAATGCTCTTTAAATTAAAAAAAATGTGTTTTTAAATATGTTTTGTAAAGTTCTGTCAACAGTGTAAATAAGGTTCTAAGGGACATTTTCACAAAGCTTTATTTAAACCATCCAGCAGTTTTTATGTGATGCTCACATAGACAGACAAAAATTTAAAAAATATTTGTTTTGTATTCCATATCGAATACTATTTATACCAACAAAAATAATTTTTTTTTTTTAATATTTCATGTAGAGAAATGATGATCTTACTGTTTTATTATACAAACATATAGGTGAATACAAGCCCACTGTGAAGCAATTTAATGTGCCAAAATCATGCATGTAGTTTTTAAAGTATTTTGTTTCTGCTTTGTATGTTACAAAGCATTTGTTGAGTACAATAATAGAAGAACTAAATATGTTTGATATTCTTGTATGAAATTAAATAAAAATTTCTTTTGTTGCCCTAAAGCAAGAGCACGTTTGTTTTCTACAATTAAAAACAGCATAATCCTAATTAAATTTAAAAGTTTAAATCGATTTAAATATAAGTTTTCACAATTTACATTTTTATTTATTTTATTTAAATTCAAAATTAAATTCAAAATTAATTATGTCTTAAAGCTTAGATATTTTTGAGTGAAAGAACTTCAGTAAATATGCGGCCCTGGTCTGTAAACTTAATTCGATTAATTTTTAATTAATTTAAAACGAATTAACTATTTTCGGTGAATTGTATATCGAAATATTTTCTTCGTAAAATTTGTGAACTTTAATTTTTTATTCCCAAACTCAAGCATTTCTACATCAAATATATTAATTTAGCAACTTGTAAATCTTTCGTTTTTAGAATTCACTTGGTTTTGACATAATAGCCCAAATAACTTATAACATTATTTTTGATAAATAATAAACTGGCTGTCAGTTGCATGAATAACATTTTTAAATTGCAGCACATCGCACAGTGGCGTGAAATACAAAAAATGGAATAAAAATCTTAAACATCTAAACTACTTGCCCGCTTTACATGAAATAAACTGCGGCTTATAGAGAAGGTCATAAGCTTTTCGCCTGTGGCATTTCGATACACTTTGTGTCAGTACAGGATAGTACCACAGGGCGTCAAAGTAGGTAACCTCGAATATGATAAATGTGTCAGAGCTTATAACTTTATCAAAAGTGAATCGATTTCTAAATTTTTATTTTAACGTGTTTGGAATTTGCATGGTATATTTTATACATTTAGAGAAATTGGACTTCAAAATTTAAAATACAAAATTTTTACCTCAGCATTTTTTAGTTTTTCACCCGTTGTTTTAAAAAAATACAAGATAGAATTATTTTAAAACAGATTTAGAAAGCTTTTATTATAAGAAATAACTTGTAGAAAAACTTTTTACTTTGACTTGCTTATTTTAGTGGTAATAATTTTTTTATTTTAACGTTTCATAAAAAGATGAAAATTTATTATTCGGAATCTTTTAAAATTTAACTAATTTACTTTATTTGTGCTTGACTCCTTTAAATATAAATATTTCATGATATTCTAATGAAATATTTATTATTTTAAACTAAACTACAAAATGAAATGTATTACTGCGGGGAAAGCATATCCATATGGCCATTTCACTTCTGCTCAAATAGCTCATCAGTGGATCTTACCCAAATTTTGTATAGAAAAACAGAAAGTCTTATATCAAAAGCCAAATTGATTAAATGAGAACTCCATTGAATCAATAAGACAGAAGACAATAACAACTCAAAAATGTTCTGCACAAAAACACAGCAAACATTTAGTAACTATTTTTATTTTTTCTTTCATTTTTCTACATAAGGGATCCCATTGGGAACCATTCATATGTATTTGAAAGATTCAATGAAAAAATAAAAATAAAAATTGAAAAACAATTTTTATTAATAAGCAATCTGCACATGCAAATATATCAAAATGAAAAATTTATTATTCGGAATCTTTTAAAATTTAATTAATTTACTTTATTTGTGCTTGATTCATTTTGTAGTTTAGTTTAAAATAATAAATATTTCATTAGAATATCATGAAATAATACAAATAAAGTAAATTAATTAAGTTTCATAAAAAGTTTAAAACAATGTGAAATATTGGTCAAAAAGTACTTTCGGTATTTTAAATAGTTTTTTTAAACATTTTTCAGTAAATTTATAAAATTTTTAACTTTTTCTTTAAGACAAGGCCGTATGTAATCTACCTGTTGCGTTTTTACGGAATTTTTGTGAAGCACCCTGCAATCAGCATTGTTCAAATATGGGCATTTTTTTAAACAAAAATCTAAATGTTTGAGACTGTAAAAAAATTGCATGCGGATTTTCATTATTTTTATAACCAACTATTTTAGTACAATTGGTTTTCAACAGTATCCCAAATTTTGTAGAATTCCTACGCATAAATAGGGTCTGGGGAGTTGAAGGTTGTTGCTGTTTGCCAAATTTTTTATTGATTTTATTTACGTACATTTCGGTCTTTAATGTGATGAAAACCTGATTTAATCGGCCTTATTACGGTTGTCGAAAACGACATTCGAGAATAGTCGAAGTCGCTGTCGATAGTTAGTTTTTTTGGTACTATGTAAAATTATCGACAATAAAATATTTTGTAATAGATC
The DNA here is from genome assembly GCA_916610165.2 of Gymnosoma rotundatum. NCBI lineage: Eukaryota > Metazoa > Arthropoda > Insecta > Diptera > Tachinidae > Gymnosoma > Gymnosoma rotundatum. The sequence continues at coordinate 52,981,345 of OU744338.1, forward strand.
AAAACATAAAATTTTAATAAAAAATTTTTGCAGTAGCATTTTAGGCGTTAAATTAACACTTAAAAATAATAATTAAAAACAAAAGGACTAGCTCTTAATTCAATTTGAAAACTTTTGTATTTCATTTGCAATTTTCTTAAAATTCAAATTTAGAAAGATGTGTTTTTAAATAAAAAAATCTTCCACATACAAAAATAAAATGTGCAGACAACAGTTTTAGTACGATTATACAGGTAAAATTGGGTGCTCTTACACTTGTATCTCTTTTTTCTATACAAAATATCTTATTTTTATGAAAAAAAATGTATTCTTTATTGGACTCAAGGTTCTGAGGGACCTACTTACAAAATTTTGTGCAAATACATACAGCAGTTTTTACATGATGTGAACACAGACACTAAAAATTTGTAAAATTAAGAAAAAACTTGAAGTAAGTGTAGAATAAAACGTACTCTGCCTATCAGTTCTTCTAAAAAATTTTTGTATTTCCTTAAAGACCCCTTCAAAAGCTTTTAAATGATGCCCATATTGATATTTAAAAAAATTTTTAAATTTTAGAGTACCGTAGCTCAGAAAATATGGGCGAGCGCCAATTTTTTAATTGATGTTTTTTTCTTATTTTTTAATTCGCTATCTCCTTATATATTTAATTTTTTGGTTGGAATTACTTTATTATTCAAAATGACATGAAAAAATTAGATGTAGGCGTGGTGTTTTGCCTGCTGCCTCGAAGGACATGAACCCATCATGCTGATTTCTAATAGTAGCTCTTTCGACTCTATATCTGATCGATTGACATATTTGTTTTTTTGCAAAGTTGATTTCAACATCAACACGGACGGACAGACGGACATCGCTCCATTGACTTCGCTATGCATAAGAAGTCAGAATATACATATATACTTTATGGGGTCAGAAATGGATATTGTGGAAATTACACCCAGAATGACAAACTTGCCCTTTTTCCACTTTTTGTGATGGTATAAAAACAGCATGCAAAAAGTAAACTAAAATAAGCATAATGTAAAAATCAAAAGTAAACTTATCTTTTGTTAGCGTTCAATTTAAAAATTCACGAAAAAAAATTGTTTTTCGTGGACATAAATTTCAACGACAATATTTGAACAAATTATCATTCGAATACGACAAACGTAGTACCGATTTTTGTAATAGATTTGTTTTTCGAGTAACATTTTTAACAATAACGACGTGCGTAGTACCATTTTAAAAAAACGTAGGATTTTCGACACGAGAACGACAACCGTAATAAGGCTGAATATCTTTTATATGTTTGGAGATATTCAAAGTAAAATTTCATTCGCAAGATTTCACTTTTGAGCAGCAAGAACTGAATACCATTTACATCTGTGGCTAAAAATTTCAGCCAGGAATTGCAATTTTTTTCGAATCATTTGAAATAAGAAGAGCATTTTTAATTAATAGTGAAATAGTTTAATTTTAATTATTTTTAGCTTTGCATTCAATATTTATTTGATATTTGTAACTTATGACGACAGCTATAGTAGTATATCTGAAAACCAGGTCTAAGCAAGCGACTTCTCAAAAATGGGTGACAGACATGTTTGTCCGCTCCGGTATCTCCTCATGTAACCTTAATATTATAGTTTAGGTTAGATAAAAGTTTTCGCGTTTCGAAATTCATTTAAGCAGCATGGGAAATTGCATTGCATATAGAAGTATCAAAAAATAATTTTAATGTTCAGAGAGTGCTACGTTTATAAAAGAAATTTATACATTGCGGTCCAAAAAATTGAACAAAATAAAAACATAACCTACTTGAAAAAAAGAAATATAAATCCGAAATTCGGCGAATTTACGGAGGTATAATTTGTTCTTTTATATTCGTTAACTATACCAAACATTTTGCTTTCGACATACCGTACCTTGCTTGAACTGTCAAAAAATAAATAAAAAATGAGGTTATCAATTCGTCCTTTCTGAACAAATATTCAAATTGTTTTTCTTTATTTGAAAATATATGCTTACAGATTAGTTCTGATTTCAAAACAGTTCACAATTTTATAGAGTATAGGGTGACCCGATTGAACGTACATGTATTTTACGTGCATTGTGAACTAAATTAAAAATTAACAAAAAAATGTGCATAACTATTGCTTCCAATAGTAAAACGTAACACAAAAATAAATCTAAAAACATAAATTGACTAATGTGGGCCTGTATTTTGAACCACTATAGGCAAACGTCGTTATAATAACAGTTATATATATTCAAAATTATATATTAAAGGCTGCCTTCTTAATTTATATCATTTGATGTATATGGCCATAATTTTGAATAGTTGCAAACATACACTTAAAATTTCAAACAACCTTTATTGCCAAGTCCGCGTTCCCACAACCGATATTACAGACGATCAACTCGGCTGAAAAATTTAGATAAAAATAACTCAAAAAACAGTGCTTTTCATAAAAAATTTTTACTGCTGTTCTTGCGTTCATATTCACCGTATCGTGAATAAGAAGTTTAATTTATGTTGTCATTAAATTTACATTCACCTCATATAAAAATTGGTATCATGGATTTCCCATGTAATATTCGTTCCCTACATTAAACTGCTGTTAAAAATAAAAAAAGCTTTCAGTGCATATAGAATGTAAATTGTTTAATTGAAGTTAAAAAAAATAAAGTTTTGGAATACAAATAACCAATTTTGTTTCAAGAACGTGATGTGCAAGACGCTCTCCATTTTTCATTTTTTGATATATGTATATGTATTTTTAATATAAAATCTTTACAAATTTACAATCAATAGATCTCTTTGTTTTGCATCTTGTCGATCATTATGTCAGTCTGCACTGCAGTAACTGATATTGAATTAAAAAAATGTGTTATTGATGTAAATATTCTAAATAAACCATATACAAACTGGAACTGTAGGCAATTGTCAGCAAACTTTAAGTGCACAAATCTAAGGGAAAAGTGAAAAAATTTCGAGAAAAAAATCAATCACGATAAGGGGAATTTTTGCTTACGTAAAAAATTGTTCACGTGAATTATTCACGACTGCTGATTTTAATAGCACTAACAACTGGCAGATAGAATGTTTCAGAAAAATTCGGCCAGTTTAAAATCTTCAACATCAAAAAGATTATTTATAAAAGCTTATTTTAAATTAAACTAATTCGAAGAAAATAAAAATTTTTCTTACAATTTAAATTTATTGTTTAGTCTTTTTCTGCTAGTAAAATAGATTAACCGCCGTATTCATAAAAACTTAAAACAGTTTAATAAAACTAAAATAAGCATATCTTCTTAATTCATAAACGATTAAAAGTTCCAAAAAAAACTTTTAATGTTGATGTTGCCTTTCTTAAAACCAATAATAAAATTAATTTTTTTATTTAGAATTTTTATTTATAACATAAATGGTTGAATAAAAAAATTTTTAAACTAAATTAAACAACGGGAATTTTTTATTATATTAATTAAATTTCATAATAAAATCTTTTTTTTCGTGCAATTTTTTGTTATCCCGATTAATTATTTAAATTACCGATTTTGATTATTGAGGGTCAAAGCAAGTCTCGATGGCCATTTCGTTACCGCTTACTTAACTCTTCAGGAAAAAATGTTTAAAATGGTTTATTAAATGAAAAGTTTTAAATAAATATTGTTAACTTTAAACGTAAAACATGTCCTTTTCATAAATTAGAACTTAAATGTTAAAAGGTCTAAGTATTTTAATAGTAATATATTTTAAGTTTCTCTTTGATATTTTAATACTGTCTAAGCTTATAATCATTTAAGAATGTTTAAAACTGTACACAAAAGTTTCTCTTAAATAAAAGATGTAGAGAGTTTAATTTGTGTAAAATTTCAGCTTTAAGATTCTCGATCGCTCAATTCATCGTCGCTCTTTAAAGTATTCATTCTGCAGTTTACAAAAAAAGGTAATAGTCATAATTTACTTTTCTGTTTTTTAGCTTGTGCGCTGCTCCAATTTTCCACAGTTTCACTTACTATCACATCATTTAATGACCAGGTTTCTATTAAAGGTGGCCGGTGTCTATTTATAAATGGATTAATGACAGCTGCCACGCCTTGTGGATTATTCAGATGAACATGATGGGTACCCTCCACCTCATGTAATTCAAAATGAGGATTTTTTGACTTTAAAATTTCTATAACTTCAGCGCTCTGTTCATCTATATAATTAGATTGGGAACCTTTAATAACACAGTAAGGCACATCGTGAATTCTTTTTGCCAATTCAGCCGCAAATGGTGGCGATGTAGTGAATTCAAAATAATATTTAACTCGGCCATCTCTTGAAAAGTAGTATTTATTAGGATATTTAGTAGACTTAGTGCAATTACGTTCTAAAATATGATGACAATTATCCAGCGTTACTGATCTACCCGAACCTTCAAACATGATATGTAATAATTCTTGGCTGGTATAAGACGGTGGTTCCATTTGTGAACCCAACTGTAACCGATCATCCTCTACTAAGTATTTCTCTATGTTATTTCTTATAAAATCGATTTGGGTACTGGGATCACGATATCGTGTACGTACCACATCTATACTAATTAACATGTCCACACGATCAGGATACAGTGAGGTGAATATAAAAGAAAGCATTGAGCTCATGGAATGTGCTAATATAGAAACCTTTTTCCATTCATATACATCCATTATACGCAAAATAACGCAAACATAATCGACTGCATGATAGACAATACCTCGAGGCAGTTTTGGAGATAAACCATGACCAGGTAAATCTATGCACAGTATACCAAGGTGTACAGGTAGCAAAGGTAAAAGAGTGTTCCAAGTACCCATATTATCCAGCCAACCATGAAGTGCCAAAATTGGTCTAACATTACGATTTCCATACCAACGTCCAGCTATGTAACCCCAGGGCATGGGTATGTGAAGGTCGATAAACTGTAAGAAAAAAAAAATTATTAAAAAATATATTTGTATGCATGTGTTTGAATTAATATTTTTGGTATAAAGTATTATTTTATAATTAATATTTTTTGATTTCAAATTTAGCTTTTAAAATCTTTTTCCCGCTGTTAATCTTACTTTATTACAAAAGCAAAAAATAAAACATCTGCTAATTTCATAAGTGTGAACATTTCTTTTTATAGAATTTAAAAGCCGAGCTAAGCTAGCTTAAGCTTATGCCAAAAACCCAACGAAAAAGCCTGTCAATTGCTTAGGTAAACCATTAGAGAATCTCAAGTGACTATAATGTACTTACATAAGCTTAATTTGCCACAGTTGCACATTTATGTTTAGTTCATTACTTTGCAAAAAATTATTTCAATTTTTAGTTTTTTTCCCAATCAGGATTTGATCCATCGATCTTATAAATTAATGAAAATTAACTTATTTTCGGCTTTTGGTTCATTTTAATTTCTAAACATTTTAAGAGAGAAAAATTAGACGCTGGCAGAATGAAATGCAGATTTTCTGGACCGCCACATCCTTCATCAGCATTCTTCGCATTTATCTACCTTATGTTATATAGGTCGTAAACATCATCTATTTAACCAACTATTTTTAATGTTAATTTAGTGACACGAAGTCTACACACAACTTAAAGCATTTCTTTGTCGTTCTCTTTGTAACTCCTCTTGTACATTTGTTGTTGCTTTCGTACTAACCTTCGGTATTGCCAGGAAATACAACTTTTTTGTATTTAAGTATTTATACTTGTTTGCTCTCAACATTATAGATGCAGTTTCAGTATCATATTGACTGTTATGAATGTAAACACGCGGCGCCTAGCGTTTGTTTTAGGTTTTAATTTTTTCCCAATCTGGATTTGAACGATTTTATAAATGAATGAAAATGGACCTATTTTTGGTTTTTTGGTTCATTTTTAATTCTGCTGGCGCCAAATTTTTCTTGTTTACTTTGGAAAACGTCCGCATAAATTTGTAAATAATTTTTCTTTCTAAAGATGTTTAGAAATTATAAAATAAAAATGGACCAAAAAGACGAAAATAAGTCAATTTTCATTCATTTAAAAAATTATTTCTTTAGAAATACAAAAATTCTTCATTGTAATAATAAAAGGTCTTCATTGTAATTTTTGTTAATTATTGTTTGAATTTATAATACAAATCGGAAAGTGCGATTAGTTTCGTTCTTTGCTTAAACAAATGATATTCAACGAAACTTGTCGAAAAGTTTTCTTAAGTACATTATAGTTTTAAGTTGGCTTAAGTTAGCTTATGGACCCAAGTGAGTCGGTCTCATTAAGCCGACAGCCTGTGCAACCTAACCAAACCTAGCTTATGCATCTTATAATTTGGCCTCAAATTGAACGAAAAGCGTGTCAATTGCTCAAGCAAATCTGACCATCATTTTTTAATATTCCTACTTTTGTAACAACTTTAGTACGTTTTATGATGCCAAGTAAATTATATATATATATACACAATATATAATTGAATAAACATAGTTTATGTACTCGAAGCCATTAATATTAAAATATGGAGAAATCAGAGCTGTACCGAACCAAATCATGAAATATGAAAAATGTCAAAATTAGTGCCAAATTCTGAGCAAAATTTAACTTTATTTAGTTCTGTAACCTGCTAAGTCAAAAAGTGTTTCGTTCCTAAGGCAGCGGTAAAAAAGCCTAGTCAATGCCTCTCATTTACGATTTTTTTCGAAGCTTAAACGAACCAAGTCATTGTGATCCACTTCAGAGAACAATAAAACTTAATTTTTATTGAATTAACAAGAATCAACATCCCAAATACATGCAGTTTTGCTAATTTCTTAGATATTTCACACGTGCACATTTTAGCTGTTCATATTAACTCGATAAAACCATCCCTGATGTTCATGTTGTTCACATACGATTATTTTCTGTCCTCTGATTTACTTTTCATCAATAATTTTCGTAAACACGCGTTAATTATTACTGCTTATTATGCAATTTTTTGACAATGCAATGAAGCAATGCGGTAATATTGTTGTAATTGTTGCTATATGTTTTTCATTGTCTTTAGTTAGCATCAGCTTCGCTAACTTAAGACTAGGGGCGGATCAAGAAGTTTTGAGAGCTACGCGGCCAAACATTATCTTATTAAATTTTTTGCATTAAAAAAAGAGGGGTAGGGCTAACAAAGTAACGCATTACAGTGCCAAAAAAAATTAAAAAAAAAACATGGAAATACGGCTGTATCTTAGAAGCTACTGATTCAAAAATTAAAAAATTTATCTTGTTGTCTTATTTTTTAAGTAATTAAAACAATTATAAACACTTTCCCTAACAGTTATTCAGTTTTCATAAATATTTGCTAGAGATTTATCCTCTAATTAGGATGAGAAATATGGTCCAGGCTCGGAATCATCGGACAATAAAAGTTTTGTTAATCGATTAGGTAAATAAACATTTGCTTATTAAATTAATTTTTTTAATTATATTTATTTTTTGTATTTATTATCATAAAAAATGTGGCTATAGAGCCGGTAGCTGAACCATCATCTGCATGTGCAGAACTGGGAACAAAAAAAAAACAAAAGCAGCTGGCAAAGTGGAAAAAGAATGTTCGTAAGCTTGCCTGCAACAGTGGAAAAAAATACACAATTCAAAAGATCTTACGATTTCTAAAAAAACATTTATTTGCAATTTAGATTGTGGATGCAAAAAAAATGTAGCAGCCAGGCGAATAAATCCGACAGATAATTTTTTTTTACCTCATTTGGGAAACTGGAAGATTGTGCTAAATAAAATTTATTTTTAAGAGGTCTTATTAAATCATTAAAAACAATATTAACTATTATTTGCAGTAAAAATGAATCAAGCCACTTATTTCTTTGTTTTTTTTTTTTATTCTGTTGGAAAAGTTTTCAAATGCAGTTTGTAAAATTTTTATCATTAAACAATTTTGAGAATAAACTTTAACGGTCTAATTCATAAAAAGTTCCTATTTAGGTTTAAAGTTTACAATAGTTATTGAACAATTTTCGTTTAATAAACCATTTATAAAAATTTGTATTAAAAACACACGCAATAACAGTTTATTAACTAATCTACACTTTAAGCAATCTAACGTTTTTACCTGGCAACTCCTATTAATATTTTATACTTAGTGCTTTTAAAAACCAATTCTCAATTAACCCGAAAACCGAATATGGTTTTCTCTTTATATTTTTTTACACCAAAAAGGAACCTTTTTATTATAAATAAACGTTCTGGTTACAGCAAAATATACGAACAAGAAACGTAATAATTAAATTTATAAATAAATATTTTTTGTATATTTTGATCTCAGGTAAAATGAAAAGTATTTAAGTAACGAGATTTATAACGAACTGTTTTCATTTTATATACTTCACTATTCAAATAAATTTGTTTTAATTTATTTTTAAAAGCTCTTCCGAAGAAAACCATAATTTTTTTTAACAACAATATATAATTCTATTCTTAGACTTAATCATTTTCCAGCACAATGGAAGTGCGCTGAAATAATAATGGTTCCGAAGCCCAATAAGCCGGAAAATGATATTAAGTTCTATAGACCGAATAGTCTTTTAAGCGCTTTCTCGAAAATATTTGAAAAAATGCAGCCATTTCTAGATAATCGTAATTTAATACCCGAACATCAATTTGGCTTTCGTCACAAACACGGAACTCCAGAGCAATGTCACCGGGTTATAAATATTATAAGAAACTCATGAGAGAGGAAACAGTACTGCTCTGCAATATTTTTGGATGTCAAACAAGCTTTCGACAGAGTATGGCATTTGGGACTACTTTTTAAATTAAAGCAAATTCTCCCAGCGCCCTTTTTTCTTGTGCTTAAGTCATGTCTACAAAATCGATACTTTTACGTTAGAGTAAACAATGCGACTTTAAGCATCTGCGAAATAAAAGCAGGTGTTCCGCAGGGTAGTGTGCTGGGTCCTGTGATTTACACCATATTTATTTCGGTTATGCCGGTTTTGGAATATGTCACTGTCGCCACTTATGCTGATGATACAGCTTTACTAGCAAGTAATGATGATAAAAGGGAAGCAACAGAAGTGGTCCAAGTACATTTGGATAATATTTCATCCTGGCTTAAGAAATGGAATTTATGTGTAAATGCCGAAAAATCTAAGCATATTACATTCACACTAAGAAGAGGTGATTGTAATCCAGTTTTCCTAAATAATACAGATGTTTCGAAAACAAATTGTGTAAAATATCTCGGTATGCATCTAAACAGAAGACTAACTTGGAAAGATCACATCAAAGCTAAGAGAGATCACCTCAATATCAAAACTAAGCGAATGTATTGGCTGCTTGGACCCAGGTCTGAAATAAGTCTAAATAATAAAGTTTTACTATATAAAGCCATACTGAAACCAGTCTGGACTTATGGTATACAACTTTGGGGTACAGCGAGTAATAGTAATATTGAGATACTACAACGGTATCATTCAAAGACTCTTAGATTAATCACAAATGCACCGTGGTATCTAACTAACAAGAATATTCATAAGGACTTGGACGTATCAGAAATTAAAGAGGAGATAAATACTTTTAGCTCTAGATATCTTGAAAGACCTAGCAATCATTCTAACACACTTGCGATCAATTTACTAGATAAAAGTTACGAAATTAATAGATTGAAAAGGTATCATATATTGGACCTTCCTTTCAGAAAGTAATATTGTATATATGTATATAATGTGAATATGTAAAAAAAATCTACAACTTTAATATTTATAGCTTAGAAATGTATAAAAACTTTTGTATTTTGTTTTAATCTTAATCTTAATCTTGTTATTGTTAAATAGATTGCAAATAAAAATACAAAAAAAACAAAATTATTTTATGCATCAAATCTATTTTAGCGCAGAAGCTGCAAATAAAATATAAAGTTGTCCGGGGTTTAGAAAAAGTACTTTTGAGGAGAAAAAATAATGTGGAAACCTCATGCTTTCAGAGTTACGTTATATAAAATATGCAATATTTCAAATATTCTTAGGGAGAATGGGCCAATATGTGTATGTATGTAGGTATCACCGGATAACTTTTTAAATAACGTATCAGGATCCTTACAAAAATATGTAAGCCCATTTAAGTTTTTAATATTAATTTTTCGAATATTTTTACCTTGTTTAACTTACAAAAATAATTTGCTATATGTTCATAACTACCCAGTAAAAAATAGGATCATCCAAAGAGTAATCTTGGAGCGCTCCTTTGTGAGTAATGGATTACTCCATAAAACTCCGAAACACATTGGATTTTTAACATAGCATGTCCGCAGACACGAATACTCCTTTTAAGCTCCTTATGGAGTACTCTCTTTGATCTTGAAAATGACGACAGAGGGAGTAATCGTTTTTGTTTCCTAAAAGAGCATAAAGGGAGTAAACATCGATATAAAATACAATTTTTTTTATTTTTACAAAAACAAGAAAATATTCATTTATTTAACATTTTTTTTAATGTTGCTAAATTTTTTTGCATTCGACGAGGTCGTAGTTTTTGTCAAGTAGGTCTGTTGGTAAACAGTTGCTTTACATTTACGAAATGCCACCTTGAAAGATTTTTCATATTCCGGGTATGTTGGATACGCGTCTTTAAGTGCTTCTGCAAGAAAATTGAATAAAAAATAACACGCAATATATTATTTAAGATATGATATTAAAAATTCAGCTATTACCGAAATAAACATTTAAGCAATTTGTATTTGTTTGTTTTGATCCATCCCAATTTAATTTGACCAGCATATTTCGCCGATCATTTTGCGTATTGCTTTTTCAATTTTGATTTTGTCAAACCGCAGTTTAATGTACGAAATCTAAAAGAAATTAACATACCACAAACCGTAATGACTTTGATGAGCTTTTATAAAGCGGCAATCCATCCAAAATCAATAGTTTGGCATTTGCATCAGGTGATATGTATTGGCCGTGCATCATCAGTGCTTTTTCTAAACCACAATGAAAGTATTCACCTGGTGACATCTATTATTTCTGGGCTCCCTGTTAATCAGCATTCATTGCTTTTAACAATGTTTCTCTACATTGTAGAGCGTCCATACCTTCACTTTTTAAAATGTAGAGTAGTGAATTACAGCATTCGTTCGAAACACGACTTTCAATTTCCCAAGAAGCGAGCTTCTTTTAAAATTTTCACTGATATCATAATGAACAACAAAGTTTTCCGTTTGGCTATCTTCATTTGTTAATTCATTGATTTTGTGAGGTACTGATGCCTCTTGTTCACTTTAAGTCTCCCGATTACAATTTGAGAATTTTTCAATTTCTATTTTAACTAGTCGTCTTAAATGACGCTTAGAAACAAAATTTTCACACATTTTTAACAAATTTGTTACTATACCCGTACATTTTCGCTTTTATTAAAAACACGTCTTTCACTTTTGAAAACTTAACTGACTAAATATAAAAACAAAACGAAAACATCAACAATTAAAAGTTATGTCACAAACAAAAACGAACTGATACATCCCACATTGATCCATTTGGAGTATTAAGCGAGGCATAAACAAAAAAACAACAAAAAATAGTTTCGATAGCTCGCTTATTACTCCAAATGGATGAACAAGTCATTACTCCTTTATTGCTCGATTATGGATTAATCTGTATATTTTTTACTGGGTATATATGTACGTACATATGTATATATGTATGTATGTATGTCTTTTGGGGCACTTGCTTAAACTAGGTCTCAGGGCTAGTTTTTTATTTAAGCGTTTTATTGTGCTAAAAATTTGTTTGCGATATGTATGGCTCCTGCAAGGAATTTTAATAAGATCTTATGTGATATCCATAGTGTTCCATTCCGCAACAAAGTGTTTAAGATATCACAAAATATTTTTATACATAACTTTAAAAATATGGGTCACTGACGATTTTGTCATTTTCCAATTTCTTTTTAAATTACTTTTTCTACTCCAGGATAAAGTAGGGTAAAGGCTACAATAAAAAACTGATATTTATTAAAGGTTTAAAAGTGTTTAATAGGCTATTAAACATTTATGAATACTCTTTTGTCAACTTTTGCTTATTAAAGAGTTTATACTCTTAATGTACATTTATGAATTAGAAATTAATGGCAGTTAATTTACTAAACCTCAGAATATCTTCAAATTGTCTTTCTGTGATTTGCTCTGAGCCCTCCATATATTATTACTTTTTTAATTTGAAAACAAAATTCAAATCAAAACTCCACTTTACTAAAGTTCGTAGAAAAAAGTACTAAAAATGCGTGTGATTTCTAATTTTCTTAAAAATATTTATTCCAGAGTTCTGTAGACAGTATTAAAGATTTTCCATTTACAAAAATAAAATGTGCAGACAACTGTTTTAGTACCATTATATCGGTCAAATTGGGTGCTTTCCCACTTGTATCTCCATTTACTCCGCGAAATGACTTATTTTTTACAAAAAAAAATTATGCTTTATTAGAATCAAGTTTCTAAGCGACCTATTTGTTTAAACCCACCCAGTAGTTTTAACGTAATGCGAACACAGACAGACAGAGAGACATACAGACGGGCAGACAGACAAAAATTTTAAAAATATATGTTTTTTCCATAACGATCTACACTAATATTAAAATTTAAAAACAAATATTTCATGTCCAGAAATGACCCCTTTACAGTTTTTATATGTATAGATTAAAAAAGATTATGCGTGTTTCAGAATGGAAAGAAAATTTAATATTTTAAATTTTTTCATGTTTCTATGAATTTTCATTTTTTTGGATTTATTAGTTACTGTTTGATATTGAAACAAATAAATTAATTAATTCGGCTTAATTTCATTTTAACTTTTGTGTATTTCTAAAGAAAATAGGAAAAACTTTACACACCAGCGAATTTTATGCTAATTTTTTTTTTTTTTTTAATAATGTGTGATTTTATGGTAAACCAATAGTTTCCCAAATGCATGCAGTTGGGCATCGGTACAAATATTATTATGATAATGAAGTGTGGATTTTGGTTGTATCTTTAAATAACTCATGTCTAAATAGCTTTGAAAAATTTATATCAAAATTATACTTAAAAATATAATTTATATTAATTGCATTAATTATTTTTAATAATTTAAATAAACCACTGGACTTTTACTTATTTAGTTAGTTTTTAAAAATATTGTGCTATGTTTTATTTGTTCCGATGAAATTTTCTAAATCACCGATATTGATTATTGAGTGCAAAAGCACCTCTCGATGACCATTTTGATACCATTTAAAACTAAAGATTTATGTCCAAAGAATAATGTAAAGAAAAAATTAAAGTTTAAGCAAAAACAACAATAATCAACAATGTTTATTTTTTTTTTATCCACTGTATACGTCCAACTTTTTTTCTGACTCTTTTATCAGTTTAAAGATGATGAGAAATAAAATAAAAACAACAAATAAAATACTACAAAACACTAACAAAATTTAATTTGCACGGGCACTCGCAAATTAATTAATTAAAAAAAAAAGAAACACTGGAATATTTTTTTTATTAGGATCAGCACTCAGGGTATGACCCCTACTTATAGAATGCATTGTGCCAGAACTAGGAAATTAGGTTGTGATAAGGAGGGAGTAGTGCTTGTGGAGATCGTGGAGATTTGATTTAAATCTTTGCACATTAAAAGTGTCAGGAAAAACGTCTGCGAGGAGTTTATTCCACATACGTACTGTTCAGCTAAAAAACAAATTCTCTCTGTAATGCGTAGTGCGATTCACTGGTCAATCGACCACAAAGAAATGCGCTCTTGATGCAGAGCGCATACGAAATTACCGTTTTCAAGAACAAGTTCCCTGTAGTAACTATAAAACAGTGAAACACACCCCACATTGCGTCGATGCTCCAGTGAGTCAATAGAGCTGGATACCCAACTATCGCCGATGAGCTTCTTCGCTCTCTCCTGCACGCGGTCGAGTAACTCCAAAATAGACTTTAAAGCACCGGCACATACATGAGAGTTGTATTCCATTTTTTGTCTGATAAAGGTGACAAGATAGTAAGGAGATCAAGTGGAGTGAAGTATTTCTTACACCGTTTCAAAAAACCTAGGTACTTGAATGCTTCTTTTGCGACATTAAAAATATGCTGGTTCCAACGAACATCTCATTGAATTTTCATGCCAAGAAAATCGAGAGCTTCTGATTCCTTAATAATATATCACCTATAATTACAGACGAGGAAGCATATTCGGCCGTACGGTGGGTGTTATGAACGTTGAGATCTGTATAACATAATGAAAAAATGGCTGGTAGCCTAAAACCTAACATAATTTTAATGGAGAATAGGTTAAAATTATAATAATATAATGTACACAATGGAGCAATCTTGTATGTTCGTTAAATCCGCATAATCAAAGGTTCATTAAATATGAAAACCACCAAAAAAATTTGATCGGAATAAATAAAAAATAGCACGATATTTTTAAAAATTAACTGATTTATTTTTAGTTATGTTATGATCGTTTCTTGTGTGTTTAATTATATTGAAGATTCTATAAATTATTTTGAAAGAAAATTTCACAAAATCTATTTTAGAAGTTTAACTTTAAGTAAGTTACAAGTAGACACATGGATGTATTAATTATTTTTAATTATGTTCTTAAAAAAAATTTCAGCACGCTTCCACAGTTTGTGCGGGTAGAAAACAATGATACAATGTATAAGTCAGGTTGAAGTCCAAAATATTCAACGTTATTATTTTTATTAAATAACTGTCACGATTCAACGCCTTTTGGTTACCAACCAAAAAAGAAGAAGAACCTGCATCCACTGACTGTCACACTGGTATCTAACTGGATCTTTGGGCGGCTAGGGCTCGTCGGGCTTGGGCGGGTGTTCGTCGCAGTCAGCAATGCGTCACACAGAATAATACGTACCAGTGTCTTACATCAAGCTACTTACAATTGAATAAAATTTGGGAACACGAACAAAAAAACTTCTCAGAAAACAAACCAGTGTTGGAAGTCCAGGTGACACGACTTCATGGGCTGCCCTCCCTCAGTATTGAAGCACAATACCATTCCGCGATAGCATGAATATAATCGAGTTGATTATATTTAATTAATCTCTTTATAGAGAGCCAGGTAGGGAAACTTCTGGTGAGTGGGGGCCAATCTATAAAGATGATTAGGCTTATAATTGCTCGTTAAGAACAATTATAAGTGGGTAAATTGAAAATAAAAGATTATGGGATTTAGGTTCTTTTATTTACTTTTTGGGAAACTGTATGCTCACCTGTTTCAGGATGACCTTTATAATTGAAAATTTGAGTAATTTTTCAATTTAATAATTACAGTTTATTTATTAACAATATTCTTCTTAGTTCACAAATTTAGGGTAAGTATTTAAATTCAAAATTAAATTTTAAATTTTAAACTTGAATCCACTTGGTTAAAGGTAAGTAAAAATTTATTGTTTAGGATTATGACCTAACTTCACGAGTGTAGAAAGATTAGTAAGTAACAAAAACGCAAACGCCTAATATATAACAAATATTGCTTTTTCTCAAATCTAGACACATTTTACTTAACACTTTAAATGCTTCAAGTTATATTTATGTTGGGGAAACAAGCACTTGCAAGTTAAGCAAAAATATAATATTAATCTTATTTATCAAAAAAGCCAAAGTGTTGTATAAACTCACAGATATATAAATTTTATTATAGTCATTATTAAGCGTGATCGATATATAAATATTAACTTATGTGGTAAATACCCCCTATTAACCACCAAACTAGATGAGGAAAGAAAAAATAAAAACAAAAATAGAGAATTATTCGTTTTAAATAAATAAATATAAATATCTGTAATGTTGTTATTTATACTGAGGGTTTTAAGGTTTTGATTTTTTTACACTTTTATGTCTTATCGTGGCTTGAAAGTTTAAAGTCCACTTTAAATATTTTTGTTTTAGTTTTTTATTATTTTTTTCTGTTTTTTAATTACCTCGCGTTTAATTTCTTTATTATGATTAGTTGCCATTTTTTGTTGCTTATTTTATTTGCTTGAAATGTTTTTAAATTAAGTAGTTCACACAAATTCTCATAATTTACTTGTTTTATAGTTTTTAGAACGTTGTGTTTAGAAAGAACGTTTCGCACCTACTAAATATCAAGGCAGCTACAATTATTTGTTTATGATTTGAATTGCTACATGTTTACATACGTGTATGTGTGTTGGGCGAGAACTTAAGTGAGCTAATTTGTAAAAGAGCAATCAACGTTAAGTGTTGCCATTGTACTATTCTCATTTTCCGTGTAAGAATAGCGTTGCCCCCAAATTAAGTGCTGACTGGACTACAGATAATGCAATTATACTTTTATTGGTTGTACAATCAAACCTGAAATGTGCAATGGTACAAAAAACAACTCACATTGTCAAATTTATAAAAATACCAAATTAAGCAAAAATTCATTTAACTCGCATTAATTGATGTAAAAACTATTTTTTTTTAATAAAAAATTGCTATGTCGAATCTTATATAACTTTCATCTTCTATGTAAATCTAGTTTACTGAAGTAACTCCAATCAAAAAAGCAAATATTGGGGTGACAGAGAATATATAAGTATGTAATAATTTCACATAAGAACGACATCGGCTCTCAACAGGTTAAGTATTTTTAAAAAAATTTTAGTATTTCCTAAAAGATCTCTTCAAAAGTACTAAACTGATACCCATATTGATCTTTTAAAAAATTTGAATATTTCAGAGCCTTGTAACTTGAAAATTATGGACGAACGCCAATTTTTTCACTTGATGTTTTTTTTTTAATTTTTAATTTTCTATCGCCCCATATACTTATTTTTTTTAATGGAGTTACCTTATTTTCCAAATCACATGAAAAATTTAGAGGAAGGCGTAGTGTTTTGCCTGCTGTCTCGAAGGACATGGACCGATCATGCAGATTTTCAATAGCCCCTCTTCCGACACTAAATCTGATCGCTTAGCATATTTTTTTTTGTGAAATCAAGCTTGCTTCGGACGGATAGACGGACATCACTCAATCGGCTTCGCTATGCATAGGAAGTTAGAATGTATATACTTTATGGGGTCGGAAATGGATATTGTGTAAAGGGTATAAAAAGTGTTTAGGATAATTTTAGACCAAGCAGTCCGAATTGAGAAATCATATTCTAACACGCAATTTCTCAAAAGAACTGTAAAATTACACAGAAATGAATATAAAATTACAATTCCTTTTTTGTAAGCACCATTTACTTCTAAAATTATATAATTCCTTACAATGCACAGTGCGGCAAAAAAGAAATATAGGGAAAATTGATCAGGTATTTCTTCACAATGGCGCCTTTCTAACGAATTTAAAAATTTATAGGTTAAATAGCAATTATTATTGCATTTAAATTATCAAAAATAAAAAGTTTTACAAATTAATTTAATTTTATAAAATTAAACAAGGGGATTTTTTTATTATATTGTTACGAGTGTAAGATCTGGCAACCCCTGTTAATTCAACAACTAATGGTTTGTGTATAGAATAATACCTCAAAAGCTGAGCAACCTCGATGGTTGCGTTGGTAGAGGTGCTTGCTGCAAAACAGAAGAACGTGGGTTCGATCCCGCCTTCGGACATGCGTACAACGGAAAATAATAATTGTTGTAATGCAATTAAAAATTAAGAATCAGCAGTACAAATCTCCCGAGAATCAAAGGACAATTATTGTGTGAAGCCATGGCAGAAAATTTGGCGGAGAAGTCCAATATAATATAAGAGTAAGAGATAATTGTCAAGAAGCCGTTTATAATAAAAAGTAAGCACGAAGGTGGTTGGCACAGCGAAGTGTAACAACATAACAACAGTGTATTGCAGACGTGTGTTTGTGGCTATTGGATTAAAAGGAGATGAAGGTTCCTAAACAATACATCGAGTAGTTCATGTCTCGCCGGAGTAACACAGTAGTGTAGTATGAATGGCTGCGTTTGTAATAATAATGCATGTTTAGTAAATACGAGACCAGGGGATTCACAAGACCGGTAGGATTAAAAAAAAGTATAGCCAGAGAAACCACAAAGTAAGGAATACAGAATTTATAGTGAGCCACGGTGGTATTTGCAGTCAAAAGAATCCATCCGTTTGTTGTCTAAAAAGGGAAAAACGTAACAATATTAATTAATTATCAAAAATAAAATATTTTTTCCATAGTATTTTCTATTATCACGATTAATTATTTAAATCACCGATATTCATTATTGAGGATCAAAGAACGTTTCGATGGCCATTTCGTTACTGCTTACTTAACTCTTTAAGAAACTTCTGACAAACATTTTAAACAAACTAAAAATTGTTGTCCAAACAATAAAGCAAAGACAAAATCAATATTTTAAGCAAGAACAACAATAAGCAACAGTAATTATATTTTTCTTTCTCCACTGTATACGGCTAACTTTTTTTCGGCTCTTTTATACAGTTGCAAGAGAATGAAAAATAAAATATCACAAAACAATACGATAATTTATTTATATGCACGGGCATCTTGCAAATATAAAATAAAATTAAACAACGGGAATTTCCCGATTAATTATTTCAATCGGGATGGTAGAAAATAGCACGAAAAAAATATTTTATCTTTGAAAATTAATTAATAATTTAGTTCTATATTTCTTTGGTTTTTTTTTTAATTAACTAATTTTAAAGATAAGTGCCCATGCATAGAATAAAACTAAATTATCCTTGTGTTTTGCGATATTTTATTTTTCCTCATCATTTACTGTACAAGAGAGCAAGGATAAAAAATAGCACGATTTTTTTAATAAATTAAATATTTATTATTTTTGTTGAGAGTAGATTAATGGTGTCTTAAAAAAATATGTAAAATGTTTACGATTAACGAATATAATTTTTAAATTTATTTATAATTTGATTTTGCTGAGAAAAATTACGGAAAATATTTAAAAATAAGCCTTATAATCCCAAAAAACTGGCCTGAAAAAAAGTTTTTGATTTAGAAACAATGTTAATTTATCGCATCCATCATCTACCTAAACACTAACGTACCAAAGAAAACCTTCTAGTATAAAAGTAGTTGCAGGAATGTAGAGGATCAATGAATTTTAAACCTTATTAAATTAAAAACATAAAAAAAGAAATCAAATTAAAAACAGAGCACTAAAATAAACATTTTTAAGATCCTAATGAAAAAAATATTTAAAATAAATTGAAAAATTCTATATCGAGACACATTCCAGTATTAAAAAGGCTCAAATTGTAAATAGATCCTAAATAAAAAAATTCTCTAATATTTTAGTCTATTTTTCAGACAGAAACTCAATTCTGATTGAAAGTGGGTTCAATTCTGATTGAAAGTGGGTTCAGGTACAATCTCTCAAATTGGATTTTCCAAAAAAAACAAGAATTTTTTTTTTAATTTCCAAAGTCAAATGATTTTTTTTTAATTTTATTTGTTGCGGTTTTTAAATTTATTTTTAGCCTATTTGTTGTTTTAATGTGACCAATGTTACCAGTTTAAAATTAAATATACAAATCGATTGGAATGTGAAGAAGGTAAAACAAATTCGATCGGAATAGGTAATACGGAATGAAAACTATTCCGGTTGAAATGTGGGACACGCCTGTTTATATTGTTTAACATATTTATACTTTAGTAAATGCAACACACGAATCGATGAAGGCACGTACAGACGGCCTTTACAATTTCGATAAGTGTATGAACCCACAAAATTTTTTTTTTTTAATTTTGCCTTACTGTTGTATTGCTACTTAAGTAAGCAAATTGTTGTATTACAACGAATTTGACGGAAATTCTAAAATACATGACTTTTAGTCAAATGTCAATTATAGTAGTGCATATATGTATTTATAAATGGTTTCACGTAGAAAGGCCCTAAGTTGCATATTTTTCCAATTATATTTTTTTATTAAATACTATCGAAAATATCGTACAACCTCTATTTTCGATAATAAGCATTTTAATTTTCCATATTACATTTTGATAAATATTGTTTCTGTTAGGTTTTTATCTTCGCCTTTACAGTAACAATTTTGTGAGTTATGGCCTTTCTACATAAGACCAACGATAAAGTTGGCAACGATAAAGTTGGTTTCCTTAATATGAAAATAATAAATGTATGACACATTTTCTGCTATGAATGCCACCAAACAAAGTTACTAGTTTTGGCTGGTACTTGCAGCCATTCACATATAACTTCCTTAGCCTGGTAAATGACATCAATCTCATTGTTAATGATGAAACCAAATGACACTGTATCACGTTTTTTATGCACGGTGGAGTTGGAGCAAAATTGTGAACTAAATTTATGATAAAAATATATTTAACGCAATGAAATATAATATTGAACAATTTGTACTCTCTAGTGTAGATATAAAATAAAACACATGCTCTCCCGATTAAATCCCTATTGAGTATATTTGCGGAATATATATAAGCGAATTATAATAGTTTATAGATCTTATTACAGTATTGAACACTTTATTAACTAATTTGAATTTGTCTTAGTTAGCTGCATTTATAACGAAATAGTATTTAATGTTGCTGTTTAAAATGTTTTTCTTAGGCTTAAGAATGTGATGTTTGAGCCGATTTTCCCTTTATGGTAAACTTTAAGCTAAAGACTTTCAGCTTTGATACAAGTTTAATGTTTCTCAAATAATATGCAACAAAACGAACAAAATTACATAGATTTCTGTAAAAATGTAAAATATCACTATAAAACTGGCTGCTCTAAAACTTTTCTTTAAAATGTTAAATCTCCACTATGAAATTTAAATGTGGCATAATTCCTCACACCAAAGAAATCTAAGGAAGAACACATAATAGGAGTAAATTTAAAAACCGCAAGTATACAAATTTTATAGAAACTAAATTCCACCTTGAAATGTAAGCAGTTTCATTCAGAAGAAATATTTCGTTTCTCGTTTTCTGAAGAACGAAAAATTGCGGATTTGAAACCACTTACGATCGGAATTGACTTTTGTGTCATGCCTGATAGTACCTGATTTTAATTCTGATGTTTTAATTCTCTTTTACCCCAATATTGTTTTTTTTTCTCCTGTTAGAAATTCAGATTTCCCGTAAAATGTGGTCAGCTAGCGCAGTACGGAGGAAGTTCCTCATTCCAGCAACTATGCAATAATTATTGTAATAGAGTCCAATCGTCAATGCTTGCGTTTATTTAAATTTTAATGGTTTAACAATCTCCCCACTGTAATAAAAATTAGTACGAACCAGAAAACTTGTTTACTTAGAAGTCTAGTATCGCCATCAGCAACAGCAGGCAAACATTTTTTTTCGTTTATTGTTGTAAAGTTATGTTCAATTGAGAAGTTTTGCCAAAAGCACCATTAACAATTGCATTGTGGCACGTTTTCTTTCTTTCTTTATTTTCTGTTTTTGGTAGGAAATAAGTTACTTAAGCTGGCTGCAATGCCTACAATTGTCAAGTACTAATACGGTACAGAAGCAGTGGGTTATTTTTGGAGAAAAGCCAATGATACTTTCTTTTTCTTGATAAGGGATGGTAAGCAACTATTGAGGAAAATTTTAGTTATAAGTTTAAATATCTTCTCTTAACAGTTCGTTCTTGAGTAAAATATTTTGCTCAGAGTAAGTTTTATTTTTCGTTGTCAGTTTTATTTTAATCTGAACACGAAATTGTATGAAATCTTTGTTTAAATTTGAATTATCTTATTAATTATTTTAAATTCTCTTTTATAAAGATTTATTAGTTTAGAGAATGAAACTTTTATTTATTTTAAGTTATTAATATTAAGTTAAAATTAGAATATTGGCCCATATTCATAGTTAAAATAAAGTAAACTTTAAGGGAACTAAAGTCGGTTTTACTTTAGAGTCGACTCTAACTCATTCATAGACAATTTAAAATATACTTTTGCGAGAAAGTCAACTCTAAATTTTAAAACTACCTATAGCTGTTTTTAACTCATTTTTCCAAAATTATTTTATTTGGTTTAAGAACACAATACTCTATATCTGATTTTTATAACAAAGTGAACAAAATAAACACAAGGTTACTTTTTCAAATGTTTATTTAGAAATTGTATGAAAACATTTATCAAATTTCAGTTGCCACCCAGTGGAAGGTGGCTAAACTTAAAGTACACTTTATTCTTGACTATGAAAGCAAAATAGTTAATAAGAGATTTTTATTTTAGAGTATACTTTAGCAAGAGTCGACTTTATTCTATAACTTTGAATATGGGCCATTTTATTTTTGCTTTTTTAATTTTTTTTTTTAGCTTATAGCTTTTAAAACCTGAAGTAGTTGAATATTTTTTTAAAAATGATTAAATTTTTTTTAAGCGATTACTGGTTTAATATTTTTTTAGATTTTCAAAAAAATTTTTGTTTAGATCTGACAATGTTTTGGTTTGGTTTGATTTTTATTTTGTTTCTTAAAATGTAGGTGCAAAAAAGTTAAAAAACTCATTTATTAATATTGTTATATTATTCTCTTAACCATAGAAAAATTTGAGTTTTGTGCAGTACATGAACGAACAAATTTACCCTATCAGGCATATCACAGAACTAAATTAAGATCGAAACTGTTTTTATTTCCGCAAATTCTCTCTGCAAAAAACGAAAATCAAAAAGTTACTTTTAAATTTTTAAGTGGAATTTACTACAACTTATTATTCAAAAATATAAATATTTCATGTGAATATCATAGTTTAAACTACAAAATTAAATGTATTACTGCGGGGATAGTATATCCATATGGCCATGTCGCTATTGCTCATAAAGATCCTCAGTGGATTATACCCTAATTTTGTATAGAAAACTTAAAAGAAGAAGCCAAATGAGAACTCCATTGAATCAACAAAGCAGAAAGACAATAATAATTCAAAAATGTTTTATACAAAAACACAGCAAGTATTCAGTAACCATTTTTATTTTTACTTTAATTTTTCTACATAAAAAATGAAAAAAAAAAATAATTAAAAATGGTTGCTTGTTTTATTTCTTATTATTTAAATCTCTAATTCCCTACATTTTTTATTGGAGTTACTTCACTAAACTAGATTTGTTTCAACTGATATAGAAAAATTAGAGGTAGAGTGGTATTTTGCCCGCTGCCCGCTAATTTTCAATAAAAAATTTTCTAAACTTGGCGTATTTAAATTTTCTCTGACAATGTTGATTCAACCCGAACACGGACGGACAGACCGACATCGACTTCTTTAAGCATTAGAACTCTGAATATATTGTTACGTTTTTCTCTTTTAGAACAAACGTACGGATTCTTTTGATTGCAAATACCACTGTAGCTCATTATTCTGTATTCAAACTTTATGGCTTTTTCTGGCTATACTTATTGATACTACCGGTCTTGTGAATCCCGTGGTCTCGTATTTACTAAACATGCGTTATTATTACAAACGCAGCCATCCACGCTACACTACTGTGTTACTCCGGTGAGACATGAACTACTCGATGCCTTGTTTAGTAACAATAACCATCACAAACATCTCCACTGCTACTTTTATCCAAGCCAATCATCCCTTTTATCTAATAGCCACAACACACGTATGCCTTACACTTGTTACAGCATAACAATGCCGCTACCGTACTTTACTACTTTTTATTATAAAAAGCTTCTTGACAATTATCTGTTACTCTTATATTAAATTCAACGTCTTCAGTAAATAATCTGCTATGGCTTTATACAATAATTGTCTTTTGCCTCTCGGGAGGTATGTACTGCTGCTTCTTAATTTTAATACTTTATAACAATTATTATTTTCCGATGTACGCATGTTTGAAGGCGGTATCGAACCCACGATCTTCTGTTTTACAGCACGCACCTCCACCAACGGAACGCTAATTGTGGTATTCACCCCTATTCTGCGTTTCGATTAAGTCTCCGCATTCAGTTCCGTTACGATCGAAAGTTGGTATTCTGCAGAAAAACGGAATCAAAAGAAAAAGAAGAAGACAACAATGTTTACACAATTAATAACATCATAGTGGAATGTGGAAATGAAATAGCAAAATAAGCAAGTTTGCTATCATTTTTGTAAACAAATGTCAAATTTAATACAAAAAGTTGTATGTATTTATAATTGAAAACAAATTATTGATAAAGTTTAATAAAAAAATTGTTAAATAATATATAAAAACAAAATCAAAATTAGTTTATAAATATATTACAGTGCAAAGAATCTTGTGAAGATAAAGGTATATAAATAAAAAAATTAATTGTGTTGTGATGAAATGTGACAAGACAAAAACAAAACTTTAATAAAAATTGTTTGTAGAGGATTAATTTAGTGTGTCTGAAATTATTTTTTTTTAATTTTAAGGAGGAATGGAGTCTATAGCAGCTGCATTATTGGCGGTGAGAGAGGAGAACAACAAAAGAAATACAGAGGCAAGGGTTGAAAAGTACAGAATTAGAGACAGGTGTAATCCATTTGAAATGAGCGATCAATTGTAAGTTTGTCAATTGTAATTTTTATTGTGAAAGTTAAATAATAAAATATTGAAAAATAATACAGATTTGAAAAGAACTTTCGTTTGAACAAGGACGCGTTCAAATATGTTTTAGACATTTTTGCTAATGAGGTGCAGCCAAATTCTTTGACTTCTTCTTCACCGCTAAACCGTGTTGTGGCTGCTTTAAGATTCTTTGCAGAAGGAGGCTATCAAAATGGGGTGGGAGCAGATTTCAATGTTGGGATGGCGCAACCTACGGTGTCGAAGTCATTATCAAATTTTCTTGAGGTACTGCAGAAAAAGCTTTGCCCTCAATGGATACAATTTCATAATGGTGAGGAGGAAAAGCTTGAGGCAAAGCGAGATTTCTACTCAAAGGCTGGCTTTCCGGGTGTCACTATGTGTGTTGATGGCACACATATTAAGATTATAAAGCCATCTAAAGAGCACAGAACTGTTTAATTAAAGTAACGATTTTAGATTTGTGACAACAGAAAGCGCATAAGGTGCATTGATGCAAGATACCCTGGCAGCAACCACGATTCGCATATATGGGCCTTAAGTAAGGCGAGGGCTAAATTAGAACAAAATTATAGGAACGGAGAGCGAAATACTTGGATATTAGGTACTTTTTTATGTTATTATGTGCAAATATGAAAATCTAAATGTTCTTTTTAACAGGTGATGCAGGATACCCTGGCTAATGACTCCGTTTCGAACTCCAAGCGAAGGTAGCAGGGAAAGCAACTACAACATTCGCCACTCTAAAACAAGAAATATAGTTGAACGAACTATTGGGGTCTTAAAAAACCGATTTCGTTGTTTATTGGGTGCTAGAGAACTTCACTACTCCCCGCAGAAAGCCAGCCAAATAATTGTGCCCTTCACAACATTTGTATACATTACCGGGTGGAAGATGTGGAAAGTAATGAATGTGAAGTTGAAAGTAGTGAAGGAGAGGGCGAAGAGGAAAACGTTTACTCTGACTACGCTTCAGTAGCACGCGATATTCGCGAAAATATACTCTCGAACTTTTAAAGTTAACAAAAGACATATTGTACTCTGCATATATATTATATTGCATTTTTTTAATTCTTTATAGTCCAAATAAGAACAAAGTAAATATAAATTATAATTCATACAATAAAAAATATTTTATTTAATAAAAATTAAAAAATAAAGACAATTCTTTAAATATTAAAAAAGAGTACTTAAAAAAATAAAGGCATTTCATTTAATATTAAAAACTATTAAATACTTAAAATTCATTGTTTTAAACGTTTTGTACTTATATATATCACATATTAGGTAAATTCGTTATATACTCAGTCTGACTGATCTGGATGTTCAAGTTGAAGCATTCTAAGTTTAATTTCAACTTTCTTTTTTAATAATTCCTCCTTAATTCTATTGTGACGTTATTCTTCTTCTAACTGTTTTCCTGCGATTTCTGCCATTTTTTCCAACGAGCAATTCATACGTCTTAGGTGCGTTGACAATTCATCATATTTCTTAGCCATTGTGTTGTTAAAGTCTTTGGTCTCTTGGTAGAACTCTTTCTGAGATTTTAATTGTTCCATTAACAAGCCCAAAGTTGTGTCTTTTGGGCCCTCTCTCTTTTTTGTGGTGGTTGGTATATCTCCAGACCGTGCTGAGATATCCATTTCAGACGTTTCCACTTCCTGAACCTCACACCAAAATCTAACGCGCCACTAATACCAGATGTACTAGTTACTAGCCCCGTCATTTGTACACCTTTTTCCTCTAAGGGGTTAATCCGCTGCAAGCGGCAAGGGCCTCCTCCAGTGCTCATCATTTCCCTTTTGTTCGCTGACAACTTCTTCTTTATGTAGCACTTCCAGTCAATCCACACCTATAAATTGATATTAATTTATGCAATAAGTATGTACAAACTATACTTACTTTTTTCCATGCGCTGGCATTTTTTGTTGGAGGTCCTAGTGCGTTAAGGATTTTAGCAACTTCCTCCCAGAACGCCGCCACCTCCTCCTTTGGGCGCTGGTGGTATCCACAAGCGATGTCTGGCTTAGTATCCATTAAATTAGCCAGTTTTTCGTATTGTTTTGGTGTAGTAGTTTTTGACCTGTAATACATAAAAAACACATTAGATTAAATATAAATTAAATATATATAAACAAAACAAAAAATATATATATATAAATATATATATTTTAAGTGTTTTTAAGTCGTTTTCAACATTTTATCTCATTTTCTACTTACATTTTTTAAATTTTTAGCTAAAAAACACAAATAAAACACGCTCTCCGTTAACAAAAAAACAACTGAGAAAAACGGAGCTCTGATTTTGAAAAGTTAATTACTGAATTATTATCGAATAAAGTAACATAAAAAGTAAAAAAATGTTCTAGGATCAGCACTCAGGAGATGACACCTATTTATGTATCGCATTGTGCCAGAACTACGAAATTAGGTTATCTGATAGAACTTAGAGGGAGTGGTGCTTGTGGACATTTGATTTGAATCTTTGCACACTGAAACTAGAAGCACAAAAAAAATTATTGCTTTTAAATTAATTTATGTGCTTGACCTTTAGTTTTTTTTTTTTTTTGTTAAATAAAATATTTAATATTATTTGGTTTTTATTTTGTATTTTATTAACCTCATCTCCCCAAAATAACATAAACAATGAGAATTTTTCTTAAAGTGCTGCACTTAAGTTTGCTTTTCGAATAATTTTTAATTAATGAAACTTATGATTGTATTTACTCAGTAAGTTTATTATTTACATTTCAAAACATACAAACATGGTGATCATTACATACACAAAAATGTTGAACGAGACAGAAGGCTGGTTCACCGGCAAAAATTTTGTTCCGAAACATTTTTTTTATATGTAGTTTGACGTTTTATTTTTTGAGGGAGAGAGAGAAAGAGAGTAAACTCACTTCGGAACAATTTCAGCTTGAATTGGTTTAATTTTAATTTTTGTTCCGAAACAAAGAAACTGTGCTGCCAACTATTTTATATTTTCAAAGAAAATTTAATTTAGCTGCCACTTCATTAATTAATGTGATAAAAATCTTTCAAGCAAAAAAATATATTTTACATACTTTTTCGTTCTTTGTGTGCATTGATATTCAATAATTATTTTTAAAATTTGTTTTGTTCTTAAGATTACCTGATTTAATTTGCCTGGTATATTTATAATAAAACACAAAATAAAAGAAAATAAGTTTAAAAAATTGTGTCATGGATCTCAACGAATGAATCCCTTGCCTTGAAGCTTATTTCAGAAATGAAAAAGCCGGGTAGAGAATGCTTGTATGACTTTTTACCTCAATTTTTTTTCAGCTCATTTTTTGATTTAATTATGAAATTTTTTTTAATTTAGAATTTATTTATAACAAAACGGCATTCAGTGATTTTAATTTTCTATCACAGTGCTGCCTGCTTGTAAAGTAACACATCTCGCTTACACATATGTTTCATATGGTAGCTTTGTTTTTCCAGAAAAATTGTTCGAAGTGGGTGAATCGTTTCAGAACAAACTCTCACAAAACTAAAATTCTCTCACAACAAAAATTTTGTTCCGAAACAATGGGTGAACCCGCCTAGAGCGAGCCAAATGACATTATTCAAACATCATACATAGAATTCAATACCTACAATCAGTTAAACAAAGCTGACTGGTTGCGTAACGACAAGAAACTCAGTAGAGATAATAAACACAAAGGACTTTAATGTGCATAAGATAGCTTAATCCAACTGCAAAAATACATATAAATCATGTGTACCAAATTATATGTATTGAGAAAAACTTTACGTCATGTTGCGTCAACTGTAATTTGGTCAAGAACATACAAGACAATAGAAAACAATGTTACAATGTTACACTGTTTAATTTTTTCTTCCCACTAATTACACAAGTAGAAGAAAAAGGATAGTAGGGGTTTAAATTTTTCTTCAACTTAAAGCAAAAAATATTGTATATTTGTTAATATTGTGCGTTGAGTATATAACCTGTATTCATTCAATTATTATTTGTTGGTTAATTTCATTTATTGCAAAAATATTACAAAAATTTTCAAATGTTTTTATTAACTGTGGCTAATTCGTTTATAAATTCACCTAAAAGCAAAGCTTTTGAAAAAAAAAATATTGAATAAAAAGTCTTTAAAATTTTTAACAGTTTTATCTGAATTTTGTTTTTAGTTTTCTATATTTATTTATTTTTTAACTGACTTCAAAAAAAGAAGGAGGTTATACAATTCGGCTGAATGTTGTTTTTTATATTTGTGCCTTCAGAACTCAGTCATTTCTGATCCGATTTAGCAAATTTTTGGTAATATGATAGATTATGCTTAAAGATTGGTCCCGATTTAAAAACAGTTCATAATCTTAATAAATTAAAGGGTGGCCCCATACAACATACATATTTTTTACGCGTATTATGAACTGTAAAGGGCGATTCTGTAAAATTTAAAATGACTGCGTATTACTATGGCTCCAAAAAACAAAAAATTATACAAAAATAAATCTAAAAATAAAAGGGTGCCCCCATAATTGATAAAGATTTACTTATATGAGCCTATCTTTTAAACCGTTTCAGACAGCCTTTATACTAACAAGTATTAATATAACAAATTACAAATTAAAGGGTGCGCCAATAGTTCATTAAATTTGATGTATATGGCCACACTTTAAACAGTTGTATACAGACGCTTGAAATTTACAACGTACCTGTATTGCTAAGTCTGCCATAACAACAAGTATAAAATATGGATTTAGAAGTTAAAAGGTGTTCCAATAGTTGATGTTATTTCAAGTGTGTAGCCGTTATATACAGAACGCTGAAACTTAATAGGGACCAGTATTTCTAAGTCCGCTATATTAATGTGTTTGTAATTTGAATATAGAAATTAAAGGGTGACCCATAATTACTGTAGATTTACTTACATAGGCCTATCTTTTGAACCGTTATAGACAAGCGCTTGTAAATTTGACGCAATGTCAATTGCTATGGCCGTTATAGTAACAGTTGATAAAATTGAAAATTATAAATTAAAGAGTGCACCAATAGTTCATTTAATTTGGTATATGGCCATACTTTTAACAGTAGTAGACAGATGATTGAAATTTACAAATAACCTGTATTACTAACTCCTTTATAACAACAAATATAAAATTTGGACTTGGAAATAAACGGGTGTCCCAATAGTTGATATAATATGGTGTATGTAGCCGGACTTTTGAACCATTATATGCTGCCAGCTGAAATTTGCAAGGTCCGCTATGACAAGAAGCTTATAAAATGTATTTAGAAAGTAAAGGGTGTTCCGAAAATTAATGTAATTTGTTCTACATGGCCATATTTTTTGAACCGTTGTATACAAACACCTTAGTTTTAGACAGAATGTCCACTAGTTTATTTGGTACAATAAGAAGTATAAAAATGTTATATTATAAAATAAATAGTTGATATAATTAGATGTATATGGGCAAACTGCTGAACCGTTACAGACAGATAGTTGAAATTTACACAGAACCTGATTACTTAATCTATTACAATAGCAAGTATATAATTTGAATTTGGAAATTAAAGAGAGACCCTATAGTTGCTGCAATTTGACGTATATTTCCAAACTATTGAACAGTTGAAAAAGTATAAAGTTTGGAGATAGAGGTGTGTCCCAATAGTTAATGTAACCTAATTTATGTGGCCATACACTTGAGCTGTTAAGTGCAGACAGATGAAATCTGTTTTGAAGTCGGTTTTTTTCGCAAGAATTATTACACATAGAGGTTGTATAAACGCCGCACCTCGGACGATTTTTACATTTGAATTTAATATGCTCTATACGCATAACTCAAAAATATAATTATAATACTCAGAAACTAAGTAAATACTTAAAATTTATTGTAAATGCTCAATGTCGCATAAGTTCATATGACAATAAATTATTCAATGCATAAGTTTTGAAGTTGGGTCCCTTTGTGTCTCATAGTTAGGAACCTTGCATATTCACATACATAAATAATTCTAACAAAATAAAACCGACTTCTGTCTGTCTGAAACGGTTCCCATCAGAGGCACTTAACGTCTGGTTGAGCTAACCTAGGCACGAAAGAAATGCTCAGAGAGAGCCGCCCCTCTCTGTAGACGGTTATTGACGAAGTCCCTTCGGGGTACACGTGGGGTTCAAATAAAAATCGTTATTTGCAGATCTGGTGTGGAATAGATAAATGTGTGCTGTTGCACTCTTAACAGACGGGGTTTGGTTAGACTCCAACCCTATAGAAAGTGGAAGTTTCATGGTCCTGCAAGCCAAGTTCCTGATATTTCGAAAAAATAGTGGTAAGACCACCTTCTAATGAGGGCCCCGGTGAGGTTCAGAGGTCAATCTTAATTACATCTTGTCAATAATGGTTCAAAAGGTGATCCATATTCACCACTTAATAACTGAACCCAAATTTTAAATTGGTAATATAGCGAACTTAGCAATGCATATTCTTTGAAAATTTTAACTCTTTGTAAAAAACTTCTGAACAGTTGGTAAAACCGTTTAGTTTATAATTTTAAATATTTGTACTTCTTATTATATTTTTATTTTTATACTATTCACCACAAAAAGATATACATATTTTGATTTCTTATGCATAGCGAAGTCAATTGAGCGAGTACTAAAATTTCTTTTTTTTTTTAAATATCGATATGGGTATCATTTTAAAGCTTTTGAACAGATATTTAAGAAACTACTATTTTTGTTGTTAATGTTTAACTTATTTACTTTTTTACTTACGAAGTTTTTTTTATTTTTAATTCTGTGTCAACCCAATATTTGCTTTTTTAATTGAACTTACATCACTAAACTAGATTTACATAGAGGGTGAAGGATATATAAATTCGGCATAGCCGTTTCATATTTTACGGTGTTAATTTTTACGGTTCATAATACTTGTAAAAATATGTTGACTATTTGGTGACATCATGTAATTTTTAAAATTATGAATTGTTTTTAAAATGGGACTAGCCTGTAAGCATCTACTTCAAAAACAAAAAAATATTTTTAAATCGTTTTAGAAATGACTGTAATCAGACGAATTGATAACCTTCTTCCTTTTTTGAAGTCGGTTAAAAAAATAAAATATTAGAACAAAATTTTTGTAATAATAAAAATTTGAGTAAGTA
Organism: Gymnosoma rotundatum; assembly: GCA_916610165.2. Taxonomy (NCBI): domain Eukaryota; kingdom Metazoa; phylum Arthropoda; class Insecta; order Diptera; family Tachinidae; genus Gymnosoma; species Gymnosoma rotundatum. Next base: position 53,012,967 of record OU744338.1, read on the forward strand.
AAAAAATATTAAATAAGCAATAAAATTTTTATACGTTCAGCATAAGAACTATATTTTCTATTCATGTGTAGTTAGAAACAATTCCCAAAATATGAGCCAAAAATCTAATAATTTTAATATAATGTAGTCATATGTCCGCGGATTTCAGCACACAGCCAATAAATCAAATGATCTTTTATCACAATTTAATTAATCCCTTCACTTCTTGCAACTCAAAGAATTGTAACAAAGTCATATATTATTTTTTGGATGATTTATTTTTCTTTTAAATCCTTTTTATTTTTTCGACTTAAATAGCTTTATCACGAATTGACAGATATGTGCATTAACACAGAAATCCTCAGCTTGACGCAATATAAAAAAAAACTATAATGCTTAAGTTATATCTTGGCAAGAAGCCAATATTATTATATGGCATAACCATTTTCAAATACATGCAAATAAGTATGGACTAATGGTATAAATAAACAAGTCCTTGTTTTTATTGCTTTGAAGATTTCATGCTAAAATATTGAAAAGGTTGAAAAGTGAATACAGATAATGAATGTAGCCGTTAAATTATTTTTGCTTTTAGATAACATTTGTGTGGCAAATAATAAAGAAACTTTTTATTTTTATTTCAGTTGCATATAATAATAATTGAATTTATTAACTCGGCTGCAGTTCGTGTTTAATTAATTTATTCAGTCACCTAAAAGTTTACATCATAATGTTATAAAATTAAAAATTAAATTGCATTTAACTCTAGAACCAGTCTGGTGTATATTTAGTACATTATCTGAACTTTCACAATGTATAATTTTACTTTTAAGGACAAATAAACTAAGTAACATCCAGAATTTAAGTGATGATTACCGGTTTGCGTTTTATCATCATCTGATGTCTTAATAGAATTATGTATTAGAAAGTATGGTTATACTATTTTAGTTTGCTACTTAAATCGATTATAATTATTACAAAAATTATGAGAACAATGACCAAATAAGGTTTTAAAAAATAAAAGTAATTGCTTAATTTTTATTGCTTTGTTTTTCCGTCGATTTTTATAAACAAAAGAAACCAAAAAAATATTGATTTTCAAAAAAATCTTTTTTTTCGTGCTATTTATGATTATTGAGGGTAATAAAATATTATTAATAGGCAAGCCGATGTATATACATAAATATGTGTACAATTTAAGTATGTACAAAATTTACATTTTAAATTATTTTGTGATTTTCATTTGATTTTTCTTCGTTGCTTACTTTTGGAATATAGCCAAACTTGTAAGGAGTTTTAGATGTCTGACATATACTTTAGTTAAAGTTAAATATATTCTAGTGACACTTAATAAAATCTTTGGCGACAATGCAACATCAAGGTACACAGAAATAATTAAATGCTTGATATTGTACTCAATTTAAAAATAAATTATAAAAAAAACATATATTCTGAGTTCTAATGCACAGCAAAGTTAATGAAGCGATGTCCATCTGTTCGTCCATGTTCGGGTTCGCTGCCAGGGTACTAAATGAGCTAGAGAAAATGTAAATACGCCAATCGATCAGACATAGTTTGGAAACTTTGCTATTGAAAATTAAGTTCGGTACATTTCCTTTAAATCGGCGAGCAAAACACAACGCCTGCTTCTAATTTTTCCATATCATTTGCAGGAATGGAGTTTGACAGTCACCAATCCCTCAATGAAGGGGTAGTTCATTGTCCTGACAGCCATGTTCTTCGTCGGCTATGCCAGTGAAGAACGCTAATCGACGCATTTTATTTATCTTTAACTGACAGTGCAATAATACTTAGAAAATTTAATATAACTTAACATTTTGTAAGAAAAATATAAATTCTGCTGCTGTTTTAACACATCTTGCATGTGTGCATTCATGTGCATTTGAACTTGTGCACACATGCCAAATGCAATATTTTTATTGATATTGGTGTTACATACTTCTTACATACTCTTATACTTGTTGAATCTCAAAATATCTTGAAAATAAACTTTTCGCTTGAAAATAACTTTCTTATGATCTGCATTTATTACACCCTTCAACACAAAAAGTGTAAGAAGGGTATAACTAAGTTTGTCATTCCGTTTGTAATTTCTACAATATCCATTTCCGACCATATAAAGTATATATAGTATATAAAGTATATTCTGAGTAAAGTATATTCTGAGTCCTTATGCATAGCGGAGTCGATTGAGCGAAATCCGCCTGTCCGTCCGTGTTCGATTTGAAATCAACTTTGTCAAAGCGCTAGATGAGGTAGAGTAAATTAATCTATCGGACATAGTTTCGAAAGTTTTTCTATTGAAAATCAGTAAGATCGGTCCATGTCCTTCGAGGCCGCAACTCCGAAGTTTTCATAGAAAAGAACGATTGTGCAACTTATTTTTGAAGATATAAATAAAGTTATAATTTTAAATATTTTAAAGAACTTTAGGAAAATACCAAAATTTTTTGAAAATGCTAAAACTAGATTTACATATGAGTTGAAGGGTATATAAGATTCGGCATACCCGAATATACAGTACTTTTAAAACAAAAAGACCACGAAGTCTTATAAAAAATTCTTAAACTGAAGCCTTTTAGAATATCGATGTTTATTACGGATGAGAACAATTTGCCCTAAGTTAAATTTTATGTTGTTGTTATTTACATTTTAATTATTTTTTTGCATTTCCTAATCCCAGGAAATATTATGCAAATATTAAGTTTACTATTTTTTGTAAATGTGAGCTTTAATTGATCTTGATTCGCATTATTGCCAGTTAAATATATGTATACAAATCCGTAGTCAAATAATTTTGTTATATTTCCTAGCGATTTGGTTAATAATTTATTAACAAAAAACAAATTAAAACAAATTGTGTTCATGATTTTGGAAAACAAGATTGCGCATTCAGTCGTTCAAAAAATTTTTCTACTGCGCATCTACGTCACAATAGAATGAAAATGAGTATTTGTTGTAAACAGTGTAGGAGATTTTTTTTTAGCAAAATTGGAAATAATTGCATAACTCTGCTTAGAAGTGCATCGATCAGCCAAATTTAAAATGGGAAGAAAAAATTTATATTTGAGTAAAAATTTTTTGTTTGGGCTTAAAGCTCGAGAAGAAGAAGAGCTATTTCGTGCCACTAAAGTTTTAAATTTTGCTTTATCTCTTTCAGGCAAGGTTTTGCATTTATAACTTTTTAAACAAAAAATAACATATTCTTATTATAAAAAACAGAAAAAAACAAATTATGACTTTAGGTTTTTTAGTAATGAGGTGGTTAGTTATCTAAACACCGTGGCGCTTGGCATAAAAATATTCGAACAAAATTTAGGATCTGCAGCCAAATTAAGAACACAAAACTACTTTTGATTAAAATCGGAGAAGCAAGTCTTATTTGTTAACATAAACACGGGGTCTTTGAAAGATTTGCATTGCCATATTGTACGCATTGGATTCTTTTTGGTGCTGCATTTTGTACATCTTCGGGATGTGAATCGCTCTGGCTTCTGCACACTGTTTCCAGACGTAATTCTTTTGGCACTGATTGTTTGTGTCGTTTTTTTTTGTACTGATAATGGCGAAGTTGGTGCAGAACGGGAGGGCTTAGAGCCTACTTTTGGCAATTTTTTTATACCATCACTAAATATAAAGCAAGAAATATTTCTTCCATTTCGAAATGTCTACTCTATTTTGTTTGCACCACTGTAGGTTGCGGGTAACTGACACAAATTCGATAAAGGTATTTTATCATCCGAGTTAAAATCACCATCAGGTATACCTGAGAGTATCATCATATCGGTTTCATGGTCCCAATTGTCTGATTCAAGACTGCACACACTTCCTCAATCAGAAGGTATATCTTCCAAGAAAATATTTTCAATTTCAAGGCCATCAAGTACTCAAGGCGTTCTTTACTATAACATTAATATAAACAGAAAAACAAATAATGTAGAATATACTACAGTCACAGTGGTTAGTAAACTAACCACCCTATTACTTACATTATTTATCGATGAATATAATAAAATATATATTTATGGTATCACAAATTAAAAATACAAGTCTTAAGGAAGTAAGAACCAATAAATTAATTGAAAAATACTATATTAATGAGGGTAGTCGCATTAAAAAGTAATAGATTGGCATATATTCAGAAAAATATATAATATTATATAATTATATAACAGGGCACCCTTACGACTGAACTTTGCAATAAACGATCAACAGTGATTTTTAAAAAATTAATTAGTTTACATTTCCTCAATAAATGGCACGAAAACATGTTTTAAACACCCAACAATAGGTGGTTAGTTAACTGACCACCAAACCTGAAACAGTTATATGAAAACTCTTATAAAAAATTATTAATTTCAGAAGTTATTTTATTAGTTATTCTAAATTAATCTTTTTAAAAATGAAATACATATATAATATTTATTAATGACCTTAATGCTAAATAACTGAAAGTAAAAGAATTTTTTTTCAAAATAAAATTAAAATCAAAATGTTTAAAAAATAAGTTCATTTTTTTATTTTATTTTCTATTTTTGGTCATGCTGTAGTCTTTAAGCTTCGTATTAAAATTTCGTATTTTAAAATAAATTTTTTGATCTTAAAAATTGATTTTTTTTACTTTTGCATCACATTTAATATGATAAGTCTGTTTAGTTATATCTTTTACAAAATCTTGTTTAATGAGAAGACCGTCTTTATTATTTTTTTGAAATATTTGGTTCAGTTCTTCTATGTGTTTCATAGTGTCGGCTTTATTAGTCCGCAATCAGATACATGATTAACCCACGAATACGCTAGATTATCCTCGTTTTGTGCCACTGCAATATGTGGATAATAATTTTTAAGTTTATGGCAAATATAACCTGCGAGGTTTTCGAGACCATCATACTCTAATTCGGTTAACTCTTTTTTTTTTTATTTTTAATAAATTTTTACCGTTTTTATTTCCATTCTGTTGCACTTTCCATACACAAATGAAGTTTGTTTACAAAAAATATTTAATGCCTACGTCACACATAAGAGAGAGATCGCTATATACAAATGAACATACCTGCGCAATGCTCAATCTTCATGAAATTATCTTGATCTTTAACGGTGATAAGTTCTACTGACTGTTCTAGTAATTTTAATTCATTTACGTTTTAAGTAAGTAAAAATAATTTTTTTTAATTGTCTGTCTACAATTGTTGTAGTAGAGTTACTTTTCTTTTAAGCTAAGAATAAAATAAAATAGTATTTAACAAGCGTTGCTCAAAAAGCAGCTTATGTGTTTTTTTTTTGTTATGTTAAATTTTAATATCTCCTTACCAGAATCAATAAACTATAAAACTTTTTAATTAAAACAAAATGTTTTTATTGTATTGTTTTGTATTGTAGTTTCTTCTCATAAACATCTTTGTTTTGGTTTAATCTGCAAATATTATTCCTAGTTCTTCTTATGTAATATGACAACAACAGCAACAAAATATTAAAAACTGTTCATTAAACGTTATGAAAATGTTTGGTTTGTGTATTTTTAGTTAAAATGTTTGTTTGGTTAACAGTCGTTTCAACATAATAGTATATAACAAGTAAATTCTTTGTCTTATTGAATATTTTAAATTTTAATAAATTTATTGTCAAAAAAAGTACAAAAAAAATAAAATAAAAAAATTAAATAATCACACATCATTTTTGTTACTTAGTAGAATATTAGATATTTAAGTTGAGAACAAAATCTTTACTGTCAGTGGAAAAATTACCGATTAATGGTCAGATTTTATGTTGATCGAAATAAATTTTAATATTACATTTTCTTTACCTATTTTTTTTTTATTAAAAGTAAAAAATAAATAAAACTTAATAGTGATAATTAAAGGCACTGTATGCAGCGACTCTGCCATTCTTTCTTTTATTTGTTCTAACAATACCTTTTGAGCTGAATACGGGGATCGGATTTTATTGCTTTTCGCAGAACTTTATGTAGTCTTTATGTTGCTGGGTTTACCGCTACTTAAAAAGCTGTTCAAACAAGTCTTAGAATTAATAAATTCTATCATTAAATTTTTAATCAGCTAGAAAATAATAACAAAACTGCACAGAAAAAAGTTCTTGCACATATTAAAGAACATAACAAGTTTAATTAATATATACGTAATTTATTTAACAAAGTTTTTATTTTATAACAAAAAACAATTTTACACAAAATAAACATCGTTACAAAATATTTGAAAATGCAGAAAAAAATTACATCACGTTAATGTTGTTTATTATTTATTTTTCCCTTATTTACTTTTTATGTTTTTGCTACAATCATTTTGCTTATTAGCTTGTGCTCATATTCCCCAAATTACATTTTACCATAAAATGTCAACAAATGAACTGAGAAACAGACAAACTTTAATATTTAACACTTCACCAAAAGCTTTAACCCAAAAAGAGAACAAATTACCATTAAGTAAAGAATGATGTAACAGCAGCTTTGCTATATATATTCAAATGTAAACGACTGAACTGGTGAAAAAATACAAACGAAAAAAAATTAAAAAAAAAACCCAAAAAGATAATTAAAAAACCCCTTAAACAAACCATAAAGGTTTTTACATACGTCCATAAATAAATAGTTTTTTCAAAGAATTAAGCACAATTAAAGTAAATTAACATAATAAAGATTCCAAATAATACATTTTCTTCTTGACGTTTTAAAAACATTTAAATATTTATTTTGTTTTTTTTTACAAAACGGAAATTATTTTGCTTTCTTTAGATAAGTAAATCTTAGGGCCTGTTTTTTGTGTTAAAAAGTTAAGTTTAAGTTTAAGTTCTATTTAAGAACAAAATTCAGTTTTCATGACATACTTAAATTAAACTAAAAAAAATCGACTATTGTGTGATTTGGTATTTTCAGTTTTTGTTTATTTTTCTTGTTCGGCTGATCTAGAGAAATCATTACGACCATTTTAAGCCATTACAAATTTTGTATTTTACTTACATGCTATGTTTAGACGTATCCTAATTTCAAATAAAAACGATTTTTAATTATTTAACTCAAACATATTATCGACCTTTTCATGGTACCGAGTAGCAACTTTATTTATGTCGACAAAAAATATTTGAGTATTTTATAATAATACCAGTCGAAATAATTTTCGCTCTATTTATTATATTCAAAAATAGTGTAGTATAAATTTTTTGTTTTAATTTTTTCCCTCAAAATGGGGCAGCATTTTACAAATTAGTTGTAGTTAAGCAAGAATTGTTTTTGTGAGTGTGAGTGAGTTTATGCTGCTAAACTTTCTATTTACAATATTTTTTTTTTTGCGAATGAGACGTGCGCCTAAACGTTGGAACAGTTGTTAATTTAAATAATTTTTGGACAGTTAAAAAGTTTAATTAATAAATAATAAATAAACTTAGATCCGGCAGACATTCAAGACATTCATAGGTGTCGCAGACATTTTTAAATAAATTTTAAATATTTTAACAAAATATTTAATTCATTACCCCTGTATTTTTTCAGTATTATTTTTTACATTTGTTTTATATTTTAAGTATAAAGTAGTTTAAAAAGTATGAAATCAAAGTAAGGAAAAAAACACAAATTTAATAAAATATAACAAAATAAAATTAAAAATAGCTGCCATTTATATTGATTTTTTGTATTATTTACGACACATAATTTATTTAAAAATATGAGAACTAACAAACTCTTGGTGTTAAAATAGAGAATAATGCAGCATCGCTTTTAATAGGAAGCAAGTAAGAGTGCTATATTCGGCTATGACGAATCTTATATACCCTTCAACCCGTTTTGGGGTGAAAGAGAATTGAAAATAAGAAAAAAAAATTAAGTACTATATATAATTTTACATAAATGGCTCTAAATGGTTTAGTATTTCCTGAAAGATCTATTCAAAAGCTTTCATATGATACCCATATTGATACAATCGTACTTTTCTTGTAAAGTTCAGACGTCCATAACTTCGAAAATATCGGCAATTTTTTACTTGATGTTTGTTTTCTTATTTTTTAATTTTCTATCGCCCCATATATTATCTTGTTTTATTGGAATCACTTGATTATTCCATGATATGGAAGGCGTGATGTTTTTTTCCGCTACTTGGAAGGACACCGACCGACCTGCTGATTTTCATTAGCATATCTCTCGAAACTATGTCGATCAATTGGCGCATTTAAATTTCCTCTATCTTATCTGGTGCCTTAGCAGACTTAATTTCAACAATTATAAGGTTGGACAGATGGGCATCGCTCAATCGCCTTCGCTTTGCATAACAAATCAGCATATTTACACTTTGGGGTGTCGGAAATAGATATTGTAGAAATTTTAAACGGAATGCCAAACTTAGATATACAATTTTTCCACTTTTTGCTGCTATTTCCATAGATTCTTAATATTATTTACGATGTTTAATTTTTTTTTTAGATAATTATTGTTTTCTAATTTTTTAAGCACTAGGTCAGTTTATAAATTATAAAAAAAATTTTATTTATATTTTCAATATTTCGCCACACCGTTAGGTTGCATGATCAGGAAACAGGAAACAAAAAATATTAATAATTAGTTTTTCTTTTTTTGAATAACAAAATTAAAATGAAATTATTTTTTCAAACAAAAACAGAAAAATCAAAAACCAAACGACAAACAATCAATACAATCAGAATAAAATTTATTTTCAAGATTTCCATATTCTTCTTTTATATTCTTTTTATTTACAAAACTGCAAAATTGTTATCAATTGTAATGTTTAGCTGTTTAACCAACTATTTCGGAAAACCAAAATTTAATAAATAAATTTTGTAATGAATGCAACTATTTTTACATCTTTTGAAAAATAATACTGATTTTTTATATCATATAATCTTACTCAAAGCAAAAAAAAAAAAAAAAAACGAAATGAGAAATAAAATCACTCGTATTCCTATTAAAAAAATTAATATTATTATTTTTCATTAAAAAACCAGCCAAAATTTAATTTTTTCTTAGTAAAAACTGGTCTTCAGAGTCTATTTCACAGCCGCATGCAATCTAATCCGCTACACTCAGGCCCAAAACTGTTAACTGTTCTATCAGCCTCGAGTTCAAAGAAATATGTTTCAATAATATATTAGTTGATAAATGTTTACGAAGAAGACAATGTGTATGATTTCGTAACTTTCAGTTTAATGTAATCGAGTTTCCAGTTTGCACAATTAATCATCAAAGACGATTATTGCTTAGGGTATTTCTAAAGTATTTATTTGGTTTTTTTGTACTCGTAATCTTAAGGTGTTGGTAGTTACTTATTCAATAAATACGTTGTTTAATTTTTTATAAATAATATCATTTTCTTATATATATAATCCAAAATTTATTTCGTTCTCTTTTTAGAATTTTAACAAAAAACAATTAAGTTTTCACAATAAAAAAACATTTTTTAAGCTTTTTACAGACTCGTACGAAACACATTATAATGAAAAAGAACTACTTCCCAGCACAAAATTAGACATAACCTTAAAGAGTACTTGCCATATAATGACTTACTTTTGTGATTTCGATATTTAGTAACCCGCTTACAAAACACACTACAATAGTTCGAAAAAATGGAAGTAATAATAGAACTAGGTCTTTAATTCAAAATAGAACACCTTAAAATGCGTACTAATGATCATCATTACTTCCTACAATAATTAATGTAATCAATTCTCAATATTTGATTATATAAGTCTCTTGCTTTTTTAAAATCATTAGTTTGGTAATGCAGTTGAGAAGTCCTTCCGCTAAAAACGTTTAAATCCACACTCGATTACATTTTCTTAAATTTTTTGCTGGGTAACGACAGAAAGATAATTTCAATTAAACCAAAAAAAATCTGCGGATTTGTACAAATCTGAAAATAAATATTAATTCTGCTTGCAGCTGATTTAATAGTACGGTTTGGTTTAAGTTTTCAAAGCGATTAATAACTAATTTAGATTAATGTTTTGAGGTACTTTGTCCCTTATAATGATAAACATACTGAAACTCGACATGGCGGCTGCCGGACTCTACTTTCTAATATACGTTCATCCTTTTGTATAATTGTTTAATCTATAACATTTGCTTGAGTTGTTTATGAATAAATATTTGCTACATCAACACACTTATATAAATAAATGACCAAAATTCATCAAGCAAAGATTGCCAATAAAATGCAATTATCTAAAATTATAATAACTGAATAAATTATATGTAAATAATGTATAAAGATAATATGTCATATTGAATACATATAGTACATACATTGAAAATATCTCATTACAAGCAATCAAATAATAAGTGAAATATAAATGTCTTTAAGTATCAAACAAATCTACTTACAAATAAATAAATAATAAATTTGTAACATAATTCTTAAGAGAATGTTTTAGTCGCAATGCCAACGATTTTTTTTTTTGTCTATTAAATTCTAGCTTCGAGATATCACTACAAAAATCAGAAGTAGTAATTTTTTGTTTCCATGGTTTTTAAAAAGACAAATAATGGTATAAACGATTTAATATGACAATTTAATATCCTTGAATTTATTTGTCAAAAGAAATTTTATAAAATGAAATAAAATAACTTTTTACAGTGTAAAATTGTGAACACAATTAATAAACTTTATTTCATATTTTTAAGTTTGGGCTTCAGCAAATATATAGCAAATTATAAAGGATTGATAATACTTTTGATAGTTGAACGGTAAAAAAATAAGTAGTTGTACAATAGCGGAACTCACGCTTCGTAGCAAATTGCTATTGCAAACCTTGCAGCACTTGAAAACATAGCATATTTGCTATGTTTTGGAACACCACAACAACAAAATATATAGAATTGAAATTTGCTACACCATAGCACATTTCTAACGCTAAATACTATTGCATACTTTCTAGAGCAAACTTTTGCAAATATTTTCAAGCAAAAAGTTTATGGTTTTGTTGTTTCTGATTCCTTAGGCATTGTATTTTAGTTGTTTTTTAATAAAAAATTTTACGATATTCAAATATAACTTTAATTTAACTAATTAATGTTCAGTTGGTAAAATGAATTTGCTATTCGTTTAAAAAACGGCACTCATGCTTCGTAGCAAAGATCGTTGTAAATATACTAGACTTGCAAATATGCTACGAAGAGTGAATTCCGCTAATATTAGATTTCGCTTACAAGAAGCCTCGGTTTACTTTTAGGTCATGCCCGAATACATAAAATATTGTTATTTAACAATTAATAGGTACAACCGGTGCGCTTAGTTATCCCAATTGTAATAATCGTACCACATCCACTCTTCCAATTTAGCCAGCCTTTTACTTGATTATTCGCCACAATAAGAATTTTAAAACTCTGTCTTATACTTGTTCCTAATTTTACGACTCTACGTATTATAGTTCTCTAGGTACACGGTTATAATTATCGACTTTATATGTAGGTTACCAAGCCCATTATTCCAATCCAGTATGTGATTTGCAAAACTATGTACATTGATATGGGGGTTACTGGTACAACATTTCACGATTCTACCCAAAATAGTTCTCTAGTTATACGATAATATTTCTTTACTTTTTATGGAAAAGCCACGCTCAACTGAAATATAAAAATAGTGGCATGTTTTACCAACCGCATATATAATAACAAACTGTCAAAATCCCAAAATGATAGAACCACTGGTAGGTAACTATAGCTTTTCGACAAACAAACAAACAAACATACAAGAAACACATTTTGTTTTTTAAAGTATGTAGATTAGAAAGTACGAGGGATGCTCTATATATTTCTGGCCTAATAGTGAAAATGCGAATATTTATAATCAAAAATGGTTTTATTGTTTTTCAAAGTATTCTCCAACATGATTTATAAAATTTTGCATGCGCTCAAACCAGTTGTCGAAGCTGTACGGCGGATGACCCATTAATTCGACGTTTTGGCCGGTCAAAAACGCTCTGGTTTGAACCGATGTGTGAGAGCTCGCATTGTCATGGTGAACAATGATTCGTCTTCTCTTGTTGGTTTTTCGAATTTCCCCGATGACTTCAGGCAAACAAATTGTAGTGTAGTGACCGCCCTACGTTGCTCAAGCGGAACAATCGCCACATGACCAGTTTTGCCGAAGAAACAGGCGACCATTTGCTTCGAAGTGCTTCTTCTACGAACAACTTTCGTTGGATTTTGCTCGTCTTTGAAGACCCACACAGTCGATTGTTGTTTCGTTTCGGGTTCATACGCATGGATCCATGATTCGTCACCTGTGACGATCTTATAAAGGTCTTTTGAAGCACCGCAATCGTATTTTTGCAACATTTCTTTGCACCAATCGCTACGAGCCTTTTTTTGAGCGACAAATTGTGCGGGATCCAACGAGAACAAACCAGGTGTTCATGCAGTATCGAATGTATGCTGGTGGAAGAAATGTCGAAGGATGTCTCTCTCGGTATGTCGCATGTCGATCTTGCATTATGAGTTCACGCACGGCATCAAGTTTCTCTAGCACAACAACCGTTTTTGAACGACCTTCACGGAATTCGTCTTTGAGCGAGTTTCGGCCACGATTAAATTCATTATACCAATCGCCTTACCAAGATTTAAGTTTATCAATGCACTCTTGTCGTGATAATCCACGTCGAAAGTTGTGAAAAATGATGGCACGAAAATGTTCACGAGTTAATTCCATTTTTTTCTATATTATTTTTTTCAAGTCACTGTAAACAACACAAATAATGGTCGTACGTCAAAACATTTTGAGTACGATTATGCTTAAAAATGACAAACTTTCCAATGGAAATGTCAGATTGCACTTGGCAGCACTCAGTGTTGCCAGGCCAGAAATATATATAGCAGCCCTCGTACTAGAAGATGTTATTATTTTATTTAAATCTTAAAAAAACGATTAATTATTAAAGTACAATGTCAGATAGTTGAGTTACATAACGCTGGTCTCATGTAGAAAGGCCCTAACTCGAATTTTTACGAAATTGAAATGTTTCGTGATTCCAATATATTTCACACAAATATACCTTGTCACAAAATTTGAATGCAATAGTATCAATTGTAACGGTTTTCTAAGCATTTTTAATATTGCATTGTTAAAAATACAGTTTCTATTATGTTTTTACCTTCTCCTGTAAAGTTACATAAATACGAGTTAGGGCCTTTCTACATGAGACCAGCGATTAACTATTTCTTATTTAAAATGTATATATTTGATGTCCATGTAGAAATTTTTATTATAAATAACTTTTTTGTAGAGCTTTATACTGTGATAGCTATTTACGATACCCTGTGCTACAGAAACAGCCGTATAATATCAACTCTTCTTCTTCACCAAGTTTTAATTGTGTACAGTAATAAGGGTCTAATAGTTCTTTAGGCAGGGTCGGGCACCCTAAAGTTTGGTGCCGTTTCATAAAAGAAACTAAAAAATATAGGCAAATAAAAAAAGGCGAGTAATCAAAATTACACAATAAAGAACTGTTTAAACATTTTTCTTTATTTAAAAAATAATATAGAAGGAAAATTTTTTCATTAAAATAAATTAAAAATATTTTTTTTTATATATATTTTTTGCAACTTTATTGACACAATTGCCAAGCTATTTTATCTTTTATTTGCCATCGTTGATTTTAAATATGTCAAGCTGATTACAGGAATGATAAACAATATCCTTAAAGTTGTTCAAAAACTGGGCTTAATTGTGTATAGTTTGTAAATTTCTTAGAGTTGAGAAAAGTACACTCACTGGACAATATTCTTATACATTAATTAAAAACACACAACTATTGCCAACCCGTACATTTTTTTTAACAACAAAACCAACCGTACAATTTTTTTTTATAACACATTATGTGTGTTATTAAATTTTGAAATTTTCCGTACACATCTACGAATGTGTTTAATTAAAATATTTATTTGCATACACGTACGTGAATGTACGCCTGTAGCCATTGTTTGTGTACGCGTACTCTATTCTCAGTACGTGTACGGAAAAAAGTACATGGAAAAACTAAAATAAATCCGTGTACGAAAAGTACGTACATGGAAAAATAAAAGTAACTGCGTGTACGGAAGGCAAAAAACATTTACATTTCTTTTACATATATTTGTATGTATGAGGAAAAAGTAGAAACGATCTAATTTTGTTTGCAAATATGGTAACAAGAAAATGTTATTTTTACCAACAATACCTACCATGAATTCTATAGTTTTGTTCTTAGTACCAATAATTTGAAGTCATAAGACAATAACATATGCACAAGTAAACATCCCATACCTAAACAATTAACAAAGAACATATACTATTTGAAAAACCACAATAACAAATAACACAGGCAAATTTAAATCAGGAAAACAATTGGACAAACAAAAACCCAAATGAAAATAATTATTTTATGATTACAGCAAATATCAAAAATTCCTTTCCTAGGTATAATTGCGATAATGTTAAACATAAGCAAATTATCATCTTAATCCCTACTTTTTATAACACCATATATTGCACTTTTTATTAATGAGCCATTCATATGACACTCGCTTTTTTTTCAAGGAACTCCACTACTTACCAATAATCAAAAACAACAAAAAAGAAAAACAATAATAATAACAACAAAAAATTTTATTATATTTTGTCCATCGTAACATGTACTTTTTGTCGTCCGTACACGCAGTTATTTGTATGTATGTTTTTTTCGTACACCAGAAACGATCTTCGAATTATTTTCAAAATAAAATAATAAAAATATTTACGAGTATATGATTTTTAAAATGTTAATGTTTTATTTAAATAAAGTTTTTTATACAAAACAAACTTTAAATTTTTTGTGTGGCCTTTCTTTTTGTGGTTTCTTAACAAACTGAGGCTTAAAAACTATCTTCATTTCTTAAGTACAGAGTTTCAGTTCCTCCTTTATATTGCTGATTGAACAAATTTACAAAGTATGCTTAAAATTTAAACATGTAAATCTATATCTTCAAGTGCTATTGCCCAACTTTATGTTTTCATTCATACATTTGAGTTCAACAATCTTTTAAATAATTTTTTTTATAAACAATGAATTGAATTTTAAATTGATTTGGCTGACATAACATTTTTTTTTTCATTCATAAAATACAGTTTAACGATTTTTTCTTATATGAGTTTTTTAAGTTCAATGGTTTTTGAATATGTATATGGTTCGGCCAATAGCAACTTGATTTTGTTTTTATTGTATTCACAACACAAACTCTACTTGTTATTTAAATACTTATTCACGATAGTAGGTATATCCCCATTCCTTGGTGGAAGTATGTATGTAACTCACGCAGTAATTTTTATTTTTCCATGTACTTTTTTTCCGTACACGTACTGAAAATGGAGTACGTACGTACGCAAATAAATATTTTAATAAAACACATAATTGCTATGAAAAGAAAAATATAAACGAGTTGGTTTTGACCAGAACATTGTGTGTTCGTTGAGTGTACTTTCTAAATTCTGAAATATTTAAAAACAACAACAATTATATTTTTGAAAGATACAATATTATTCAATCGGCTGACAATTATAAATAATTAGCGTTATGACCTTTAGTCGATGTCTCATTTTTTTCATTTTAATACATACACATAATTTTTTAAAAATAATAAACACAAATATATAATGCTTTATATTGGCGACCCTTAAAGTTTGGCGCCCCAGGCAGTCGCTTAGGTAGTGATAAGATAGTCACGTACACGAAATTTCAAGAATCTTCCTTCCATTGGAGTTGCCACCTGAAAATTTTACTTTATTTTTAAGTCTTCAGTAATTAACACTTTGTTTATTGGTTTGCTACTTTTAACACAACCAAAATGTAGAATATCCTAATAGCTTCTTTACTTGAGTTTTATTAACAACCTGCAATTATATTTCAGGCTGCAGCTTTATTTTAAACCTTCAATTGTCATTTAAAGGTTTTAAGAACAATTTCTTCTTAAACTTGCTAAATTGTGGTTGAAGTGGGACAATTACAATCTCAACAAGCAATATTTATTACTAGGAAGTATAAACAAGTTAAATTACTGTGTCAGAAACACAATATTACTTCAAAAGTTTCTTTTGTTCTATCACCTACCTGTGGCCATAAAATTCAAATAAAACTGTGTATTTCTTATCTGACACATTTAAATAAGTTTCCAAGATGCTACACAACTTCATGGTCATAAATGCAGCGAAATGGTGTGAATACAAACTTTATTGTTTGGCAACCATAAACTTTGTTAGTTTGCTGTTGAATTTTTTTTATGGAGTTTATTAAGCGTTCACAGGTTAAATTTATAAAAGCCAGCATTTTTCGCAAATTTCCTAAGGGAGAATTCCTAACAGCAGTAAGCGTACATTTTATTTTCATTCTGAGACAGTTAATGGTCAGAAAATTTACAAGGTAATAAATAAACTCTTATATGAACCTCAAGTGCCTGCATCGCATTGATACCACATATTAGTCACTTGAATATCATGAAGTTTTGGCAGTAAGAACTTTATATTTCTAAGTTATCGATTATCAGTAACACTTTCTAAGTGCGTATGTTTTTTACTGCTGCATGTCAATCCTGTAAAAGTCCGAATTGAAAGTTTTGGCGATTGCAAATCATTTGAATGAATTTATGTTCAATATTTGAACATTAAGCCATTTTTATGCGTTCAAATAATAAATTAATTAATCTCGTCAAACACATTTTGCTTTGTTGTATTGCTCAATTTTCACTAAACCAAAACTGTTAGAACTTGCACAGAATGCAGCAGTTAAAAATCTAACGGAAATTTAAGGACACTGATTTCTTAAAACAAAGTTTAAATAAATTTGTATAAATTTCTCAGTATTATAAAACGAATCAAATGTGTAAGTATAAGTTGATCTCTATAAAAGTTTTAATTAATTAAAAAAAATAAAACTTTTGTGTACTACAAGTGACTTATGATAGTTGATTACAGTTGTTTAAGTAAGTTACATTTACCGTGTGTTGCCCGTAGATAATGGTTTTTAAAAAGTAATTGTTTATATACCAAGTATCAACCACTCACACTGAAAGAAAGTGCAAGGGTGACCTAGATAACGATGCCAAGTCGGTCGGTTTATTTAAAACACTTAAGGTGATGTTAAAGAATGATGAAATCGTCTTAAATTAATTTTTATTTTATTTATAATATTTTTTTTTTATTAAATTAAAGCGAATATGTTTTATTTTTGCACACAATCTTTAAATTAAATTTACTTTGTTTTACATCTTGACCTGCTTCTCTGTGCGAAAAGTTCAAAAAGATACATTCATGTGTTCTGCTTTTGTTAGTGCTCTAAGTCATAAGTGACTTTGAGTTATATCCTTTGGTGGAATTATAAAGATTAAAATGTTTTTCTTTATTTGTATAAGAATAAGTGCAAGTTTTTTTTCTAAACCAGTGTCTGTTTTGAAATCCTTTTTAAGGTTTGTGAACGTGTTCCTTATAGTAGATTTTAGTAGGTTTAAAGGCTTAACAGAACGTTGACCACCGTCTTGTCTTATTAATAAAAAACCTGTATACAATTCGTTTTTTATAGCCTTCACCACAAAAAGTGGAAAAAGGGAATATCTAAGTTTGTCATTCTGTGTGTAATTTCTACAATATCCATTTCCGACCCCATAAAGTATATATTCTGGCTTCTTAAGCATAGCAAAGTCGTTTGAGCGATGTTCGTCTTTCCGTCTATCCGTCCGTGTTAGTGTTGAAAGCAAGACTGCCTCGGCAAACTTGAAAATCAATAAAAAAATAAATATGTCAATCGATCAGATAAAGTGTCGAAAGGGGTGCTACTGGAAGTCAGCATGATCGGTCCGTGTCTTTCGAAGCAGCAGGCAAAACACCACCCCTACCTCTATATATTCATGTCATTTAGAACAATAAAGTAACTCCAGTAAAAAAAGAAATATATCTGGCGATAAATAAGAAACAAACATTAGATGAAAAAATTGTCGCTCGCCCATATTTTCCGAGTTACGGGGCTCTGAAATTTTCAATTTTTTTAAAATATCAATATGGTTTTCATTTAAAAGCTTTTAAAGAGATCTTTAAGGAAATACTAAAATTTTTTTAAATTTATATTTTATTTATAATAATATTTTAATTAAAATAAAATATTATTTTCTATTTTCTTAAGCTTTGGGTCCTTATATTTTTTAATAATATTTTATTTCAATATAATAATGATTATGACAAAAAATTTTTTCAATTGTTAATTAATTTTGTTATTTTGGTTATATATTAATTTTGTTTCCTGAAGAAGGTACGCAGAAAGTACCGAAATATTGAAATAAAATATTATTAAAAAATATAAGGACCCAAAGCTTAAGAAAATAGAAAATAATTTAATAAAAAAGGGTCAAATAATCATTATTAAACTAAATAAAATATTATTGTAAATAAAATATAAATATAAAGGGTGTGCCTACAGTAAACTTAATTTAACGTATGTGGTTTTAGTTTTTCAGCCGTAGCAGGCAGAAATAAAGAATCTACACAGAGAAAGTACAAATGTATTCGTTCTAAAAAAAATTTTTAAGTGAAAAATTCAAACATTAAAGGTTGTCTCCATAGAGACAGTTATTTTGACGAATGTGGTTATATTTTAAACTTATATAGGCAGACACGTTAAAATATTTAACAATAAATAAGAAAAGAAACAAATCAAAAGTGGCTCATACATTCTACAGAACCCTTCGTTTGGTGGCTTCCACCACGTTTCGAGGATTTATTTCATTAACATATTAAAATATTTTAATTTTACATATTAAAGAATGTAAAAATAAAATGTAAAGAATAAAGCACACTTACATTTTATTCTTCTCATACGATAAATAAACATATTTCTGAACTGCTAACCATGTCATTTCTAAAAACAACTCATCATATACTTCTACTCATACGTGTATCCGGTACGAAAGAAAAACCTGATTGTATGTGACTATTCACTTCCAAACAGAAAATCACATGGTATCTGTTCAAAATTAAACGTCAAACTGAAGGCAAAATATTAAATATTATGTTTCACTGCTACATAAGTTTGTGAATGTTAATTTAACATTGTAAATAATATTATAAGTCTGTAAGTTTCTCTATGTATTTTGCTTGATAGCTTTTTCCTTTCAAAGAATGCGCATGCTTTACATTTTGACTCTTCATATTTGACTTATTCTGCTAAGCTACAGGTGGTTTGTATCAGGAGAAAAATATTCATTACATTACTCTTTAAGTGTTTAGTTTAGTGGTGGATTTGGCTTCTCCTTTTAATTAAGGGGAACTGAAACACAATCAGGATTTTATTATCGAAGGCTTTAGAAATTCGGATGTCAGTTGAAAGTGATTGTTTTTCGTATACACTTGATGCAATATATTTTTCCAATTGAATTGACGACAATAACTGAATGGTACTTAGAAATACCAACACTTCAATTTTTAATTTTCTCATCTATTTCTTATCTTGTGTTTCTGGTTTGAATTCTACTAACGATTTCTTGATTTCTTAGCATAAGCACTTTAAACCTAAACAACCCTCCGCACCACATTACACTGTATTTTCGGCAAAACGACTGGAAGTCTTCATAAAAAACATCAAGCTATTTTTTTATTTAATCATCCCGATTAAATTAATTACCGATATTGACTATTGAGGGTCAAAGCACGTCTCGATGGCCATTTCGTTACCGCTTACGTAACTCTTCAGGAAACTTCTAACAGACATTTTAAATAAACTAAAGATTTTTTTTCCAAACAATAAAGCAAACAGAAAAATCAAAGTTTAAGCAAAAACAACAATAAAAAATAGTTATTCTATTTTTCTTTTTCCGCTGTATACGGCTGAATTTTTTTCGGCTCTTTTATACAGTTGAACGAGGATGAAAAATAAAATATCAAAAACACTACGATAATTTATTTCTATGCACAGGCACTTTGCAAATTATTTAATTAAAGACACGGGAATATTTTTTAGATATTTAATTTTCATAAAAAACTTCGTGCTATTTTGTTTTAATTATCCCGATTAAATTAATTACCTATATTGATTACTGAGGGTCAAAGCACGTCTCGATGGCCATTTCGTCTTGCCTGGCAAATATGCATATTTAAGTAACGCAGCCGTTCATACCGCGGTACGCTGCTGTACCTCCGTCGAGAATAAATACCACAGTATCCTGTTTTACAAACCATTATCGTTTTATTCGCCTGCGTCATACTGGAGTTATTTTCCTTACTAACAAACTTTTTGTTAAGACTTCGATTTCGATAGCCCTTTTTTCGCTTATACAGGCACCTTAAACAAATTACTGCGGCTTCCCTTTTGTTGTCGTACCTCCTGGAGGTTTAAACTGCTGTTTTTAATTTATTCGCTTTTAAATAATTTATTTAACAAATAAGGTGTAAAAGTCTTCTTTGTTAATTTCATGGTATTATTTGTGTTAAATCACAAATGTTTGTAAAAACTTGTCTGATTTATGAAATTATTCTGATAAATCAGTCATTCATATAATAAGTGGAGTTTGACTTTGTTATTAAATTATAATTTTATCTAATTTACACACTTGACGTTACTGTCTCAGCGACAAGACAAAAACGTTTATAGAATAAGAACACAAATTTGTTTCTTTAGCAAATTAAAGCTGTGTAAATCATCTATTAATATCTGGACTAATCGAAAGAAGAAATTAGTAAATTGCAGAGAAATAATCAACTATTACCCGTTTTTTATTTTAATTGTGCTATTACTAAATGCAATGGATTTTATCTGGGATATTCTTCCCAAATAAACAAAAGTTGTTCAACTTTTTGATGCAATAAGCGGCAGACTATCGTACTTAGAGAAAGCACAAATAAAGAAAGTTACGTCATTGAGAGTAACAGCGGATTTCAAATTTTGTAAATATGACGAGTTAACTCCACAGCATATTTTAAATGATTACGTGCCCTATGCTTCCGAAGACGAAGGTAGCACGGCAAAAAGCAACTGAAAGTTGTAATCTTGCCAACGCTAGAAGTAGCATCAGTCGTAAGATTCTTTAGAAGAGCTGAATAATTGGTCACAAAAAAGAATGCATTTATTCCATTTAGTGTGGATCCGTTCATCTATTGTCATACATACAAATTTGTAAATCAAAAATATAAATGAAAAACAACAAACAAATTAAATGTATACTTTAGATTTATTAGAAAATAAGAACCAAAATAAGAACCAAAAATATTTAGTTTCATTTTGGCTATTGAAACATATTTATTTACATACACACTGACTTACATACGTATGTATATTTTATACTGTCAACGTAATTTGTTCATTCTTGTATTTCAATTACTCTTATTCCCAGACAAATAAGTATATGTATACAAATCATTTAATTTATTTTAAATGTATTTCTACTGCTCTAAGTTAAATTTTTCTTTAATTATTCTTTTCTTGAAAAATCATCTTCTTTCAAGTCCGACGGGAATCAATATTTGTTCTCTATAGTTTTAAGGTCCTTGAAAGCCTTACTAGAGAGAACAAACATAAAACAAAAGTAAGTTATTTCCCATCATGAAATGTATGGCGAGCGGCGCACAGTGGTTCAGAAACGTTTTTCATTGGCCAAAACTCTGTAACTTTTTAACTAATAAAGATTTTTTATTAGTTCTTTTTTTAGTCAATAGACAACATCTTAAGCTTTTACCGAGTTTGGGCCTTATTAAAATCGGTTCAGCGGTTGCTGAGAAATTCAAGCCTAAAGTTGAACTTTCGATTTGCTTTTCCTAATTCTTGTTTGAAATTCCGTTTCAAATGTGCCAACTCATTTTTGACCCACTTTTCCTTAAACAATGTTGCTCAAATTTGGTCCACGGGTCAACCTTGGATGACAATACAATATTTTGCTATGCTTAGAGTGGCCCCTATTTTCACTGAGGTATTTTCCGTATTTTCATTAGGATTGTCCAAATTTCAACTTTATGCCTAACAATACTTACATATTTTCTAGTTTTTGGTCAATTTTAAAACAAAACAGTGTAATTTAATTTTTCTTTAATTATATACATATTTATTTATAGTTATAAATAGATTCTAGGTAAATAAAATAACATTTAATATTAATGTCTGTATACTTTATTTTATTCAAATACTAAATTCAAATTATAATTATTATTCATTTGGCTGGAATATTTCCTGTAAATATTCTATATTCTGCTCTGTATTACCTGTGTCCTGTAGCAGTGCCTTAGCTTCGGCATTTAGTTCCGAATGATTCAATTTCCATTGACTTCGAATGCTAGAGATGAAGGGATCTGAAGTTGCCAATAATATATGAAATAAATCTTCATTTGTAGAAATTCGTGACATTTATGTTCTCTGTAAAACCTGTAATCCTTGTTTCTTTTTTCCTGGGCTTCCTCTGACAAATCTCCAATTGGTAATAAATGGTGCTTAATGACCTCTTCTCCATGATAAAGAACTTTATGCACTGTTGCTGACATATTTCTATATTTGTATTTGGATGTATATATAGCAGCGGTTTCCTTGGCGTAATCACCAAATTTTTTAGCATTAATTAGTTCATTGCACGCAAGTACTTCAGTAATTGTTTTAAATCTTGAAATAACATCTATATCAACACCTGTTATATCAGATGTAGTTTCGGGATCCAAAAAAAATCTTCTTGCGGTGTTGCCATCGTTTGTGTTACCTGATCCTTGTTTTGGTTGATCTATAATCAACCCGTGCTTGAGAAATGCATCTTGAACTTGTTTCTTTTTCAATTTTCTTATCTCTTTGTTGGTATCATTATTTCTTACTGATTCTGAAGCTCCGAAGTCCAAATCATAGCTTATTTTCAGTATGTGTTCCATAAATCTTATCCTCGTATGTAGCGGTGATAATCCAAATTCAAATGCATCAATACTATCCTCGGACTTTGTCGGTTCTTGGTTTAACTGACTTGATGTTGCTTTACATATAATACAGCTGGATGAAGCTTTTGTATCAGTCAAAACCTAGGCAGTTTTTCCGTCTATCATAGATAGTATTAATTGGTATTTCAATTTAATAGCCTGTTCCTCTATCTCTAACTCTAATGGCCTTAGTGTTGAAATTTGAGCTCTAATGTCACTTACTTCATTCTTAATAGTATAATGAGTTTCCTTTTTAAATTCAAATTTTATTGGTCTGCAGTATTTTGTAGACGATGGAGTTTGGTTTTTCCAAATATAACTTGTTTTCACTGTGCTGGACGAAGGTTCCGAGTCCTCTAAGTTTTTTATCAATCGCAATGGTACAAATGACACCATGAACATATCTGTGTCAGAAATATCCTCACATAAAAATTGTTTATATTGTCTCGATTTCTTCATTTATATTCTTAAGTTTTCGTCTCATAGATCTATGGCTACAGTTATCTAGCGATTTTTCTGGTCTTCCACCACTCTTCTTATTTGTGGTTTCTGAAATCACCTGGATACTAAGTTCACCTTGTAACCAATTTTCAAAGCGCTTGTAAAATTTACTTTTACTATAGTGAACGTCCTTGTAGCGTTTTTGCAATATTTTTACGAAATCAGATACTTTGTTTTTTATTTCCAATTGCGTTTCACTGCTGATAGCATTTATGTTCAATTTTCTTTCAATATGGTTTAGAACATCTTCTTTGTTTTTGTTTTTAAAATATTCTTCGGTCAATTCATTATAGCTGAAAGTTTCCATATTTTAATTAAGCTGAAAATAATGTATTTGTTGAAGTTCTATAAAAATAACTTCCAAAAATTTATCAACCTTTTCAAATCGAATTCTTGTCTGACAGTAAAATTTATTTCCAAATTTTTGTCCTTATATACTCAATAAAGAAATGTCGAACTTAAAGTAGATTACGTACACACAAAAAACTATTAGAGCTATTATTACCTAGGCTAGCTCGGGTATTTTTCTTTTGTATGGAATTTTTTAAGACAAAAACCAAGTTAAACTACCTAAGCTGATTTGGAAAACGTACAATAAATTTGCCTTTTTAAATCGAATACTTGTACCTAAATAAAATTTATTTCTAAATTATTGTGATTTATACTACATATAAAAGTGTTAAACGTAAAGTAGATTACCTAAACACAAAAAACTAAGTTTAACTACCTAAGTTGATTCGGTTTATACAAGATTATGGGAAAATTTGTCATATACAACTTATACTGGATTTTAAGGAAATTTTACCAATAATTGTTTTGTGTACTAAAACTCTCAATTTTCGAATAAAATTAACTTTTTAGTTAGATACCTCTCTTTCCCCTTACTTTTTGCTATCTGTAATTTGTACTTTTGGCAGTGAATGACTTCTAAAGTAAATTTACTAGCAGTTTTGATAGAAATTTGTTTGTAAAAATGCTGAGTATTTTCATTAAAATAGAAAAAGTGTTCTACGGGCGGATCCGGGCGGGTGCAAAAGTATATATAGGCTTAAAGAGAACACTTTTGCCTTTCTTTGGATGGTTTTGCTTCTTTGTCCTTTTTTGTCCTTTAGAAGTTATATACTACTAAACTTCAAACTTTGCGAATATATGGAGGTTTCCAATTTTAAACATAACACCCTATTTACAAATTATACAGGGTGCGCATATACCATTTCTTAAAAACAACAGTTCACCCAACATAACAAAAAAAACCGCAGCTCAATATCGATAACAGTTTTTAAGAAATCGCAATTAATATGAGATCAAATATTACAATTTTTATTTTATTTTTAAATTAACATAAATTCTTTGCCTTTAGCAGCATGCCACGCCCACTACTGCGAATATTTTGACCCAATTTTTCGGCTACCTTAGTTTTGCTCTGTTTTCTTTCTGGTGACATAAAAATTTTAAGAATCTGTGTCAACAAAAAATATAGGTTTTGGCCAATGAAAATTAATTCTGAACCACCGTGCGGCGTGCTTAACTGCAGCGGCAGTGAAAAAATATTTCCAGTTCATTGCTACGAAGTGTCAACTGATGTCTGCAGTCAAAGTAAATTTTCAGCTGAACTTGACACTGTTTTCTTATTCATCCACTTTAAAAAGCTTTTTCATGCATAAAAAAATTTAAACATGTTACACCTCCATTTTTCGCAAGAATGTGCATATAACAAGAATGTTGTTTTATGGATATTATTTTACAAATATTTACTTAAATGTATAAAAGTTAAATGAGCTTAATAAAATATTTTTTTTTGAATTATATATATTTTATATTACGAGTATTAGTAATTTTATTTGGAAATATCATTTGTTTTGATTTTGTAAATATTTCCTATTGATGTATTATGTTGTTGTTTCTTAAAGCTCCTATCAAGTATTGTTACATTATTTCTTATATCTAGGTTTTTAATTTTATATGGTCCTTTATAACACTAATCTGCTTTATGACCTGATTGGTTTCTAAGTAAATCTAAGACTCCTATTATTAATTCGTAGTCTTTTATATCCGTATTTCTTTTCTTTTTATTTTATTATTATCTAGCAATTGTTGCGCTCTCTTTTATGCTACTTCTAACCTCAACTTTGCTTTTTTTTGTTCAGTCGTTTACGTTGCACAGTGGCGTGAAATACAAAAAAAATGGAATAAAAGTCTAGAACTTTTAAACTCCTTGCCCGAATGGTATTTAATACTGGATCAGAAGGTAAAAATAAATGGCGAATTAGGTCGGAATTTTGAGCTGTTCTAGAACATTTTCTGCCTCGTATTATTATTATTAATAAACTACTATTCCCAAAATTGTTTTTATATTGCATTGTACGTGCCCAATCATGGGTTTACGGCGTCTAAAAGTACAGGTACTACATGTTTGCATATTCTTTTAATAATTATTTAATTGCTATATTAGAAAAATAACAAAATTACTGATTTCAAAGAAGAAAGTAATAAAAATAGAAGCACTTATTAGAAGAACACAATAAAAAAAGAAATTTTTTGCGCGAGTTACCATAATTGCATGCATAATTTACAGCTATTATAATGAAACAGGTGCACATATTGTATATCAGTCGATAGGTAATTACCTCTGCTATTAAGCTGTACTTAAGTTTTTATAGCAGTTTTTCAAATAAAAAAGTGGTAAAAAACCGTTAAAAACCAAAAAAGATAAAAAGTGAAATTTTGCGATTGAAATTTTACCTAGAATATCTCCAAATATATAAAAGATATTAAACGTAACTAAAATCAATAAAAATTTTGACAAACAATACACTAAAATATTATTTTTTGTGAAGCTAAAATTTTTTTCTTCAATCGCCTACCCAGACCCCATTTATGCGCAGGATGTCTATAAAATATAGAACACTTCTGATTTTTTACAGTCTCGAACATTTAGATTTTTGTTAAAAAATTGCCCATTTCAAACAATGCTGATTGTAAGGTGCTTCACAAAAATTCCATAAAAAGACATCAGATGGATTACACAAGGCCTTGTCTCAAAGAAAGAGTTAAACATTTTATAAATTTACTGAAAAATGTTACAAAAGCTAATTTAAAATACCGAAAGTTCTTTTTGACTAATATTTTATATTTCTCCAAACATTTTATGAAATTTCAAATTAAAAAAAATTATTACCACTAAAGTAAGGAAGATAAAGAAAAAAGTTTTTTCCACAAGTTCTTTCTTATAGTATTAGCTTTCCAAATCTATTTTAAAATAGTTCTATCTTGTATTTTATAAAAACTACAGGTGAAAATCGAAAAAATGCCAAGGTAAAAACTTTGTATTTTAAAAGTCGAATTTCTCTAAAAGTATAAAAGATACCATGCAAATTCCAAGCACGTTTTTCCTTTATCTGTCTATGTATATTACAAAAAATAAATAAATGTTTGAAATCGCTTCACTTTTGATTAAGTTATAAGCTCTGAAACATTTTTCAAATTCGAGGTTACCTACTATCAAAGTTACTACCCTGTACTGACACAAGGTGTATCCAAATGCAATAGGCAAAAAGCTTACAGATCGCAAGTAGTTTAGAAACTCCAGACTTTTATTCAATTTTTTTTGTATTTCACTTCACTGTGCGTTCTATAAGAGAGAGAATCTGTCTATTTCAGAAAATTGCTTAAATTTATTTGAAAGTTTTGAAAACACTTATTTATATGGACAAAAATTATTTTGTAAAATATCAACCATACATCCTAATCCGTTCAGTCAACTGAAACATAAGAACGTACATATTCGTTTAAAGTTCTTTGACTCTTTCTGTTGTCCCTGTCGTTTGATGGTGTTAAGTAAAAATAAAATTTGCTTAGTTCATCAAAAACAACTGATTCAAAATTCAATAGGACAGGAAGGCTTTAAACTATTTTGTATTTTAGCAGTGACCAAGACTTTGTCTTGATGTTATTTTTTATTTTCTTAAAATTCAAATCTAACTGCTATTCCAGAGTTCTGTAGAAAGCGTTAAAAATTTTCCATCTACAAAAATAAAGAAGTACTGAAAACTGTTTTAGTACCAAAAAAATTTGATAAAATTGGGTGCTTTTACAGTTGTATTTTTATTTTGTTAACGAAATGATTTATTTTTGGGAAAAAAAAATTATTCTATATTGGAACCAAGGACCTCCTCACAAAATTTTGTTTAAATCCATCTAGTAGTTTTTACGTAATGCGAACACAGGCAGGCAGACAGACGAAAATTCCAGACATAGTAATTTTGTATTCTATATCGATTAGTATCTACACCAACAACAAAATTTTATTATTTGTATAGATGCTAAGTCCAATATCTAAAGGTGCGGAAGTTAAATGAATTTAGTTATTCCCTTTACTAAACACAAAAAAAAAAAATGTTTTAGTTTTGTTAAATATATTTGCAGATCATAAAATTTAGAAAATAAAAAAAAAGTTAATGAATGGTTTATTTTAATATAATGGCTTACAGATAATGAGCCAATACCATGTCAAACATTTTTGAGCTATAACAAGCTTTTATTGGGAGAAATATCAAAAATTTCTTTATTTGATAATTTAATATTTTTTTTAATGAATTATTTTTATTTTTATGGTGGCTTATTTTGTTGTTAATTGTGGCTAATTGTTAAAAGAACGGTAAATTTAGATACCATAAGAATGAAATGCCCTTTTTGGTTCGCTACAACCTTCGTCAGCATTTATTGCGATTTATATTAGTTGGTCCTCATACAACTGAATAAGTATTTGTATGTTTTAATACAAAAATTAAAACTATGAATTAATGTCTGTAGGATACTGTTAATAAATTAATTAATAAACAGTAAAAGTTAATAACTACTTAAAAGATAAACGCCGACATTTATTTCATTTTCCATGACAAATTACTATTTAAATGCAATTCTTGTATTATAGTTTAAGTAAACATGTTTTTCACAGCAGTTATACTGAAATGTCTTATTTGTTAAAACAATCAATTTATTATGTGCGCATGTTTGAAATATGTTTGCCTTTCTTGTTATTTCTTTTTTTATACGCGAATATTTTCCAAATTTGTGCATTTATCCGCTTATCCTTAGAAAACGCAAATGAGATCTTGTAAATCTATACACAAGTGTGTCATTTATTCCAATATTCATGCACTTAGTTACGAGGGCTGCTATATATATTTCTGGTCTGGCAACACTGAGAGCTGCCAAGTGCAATCTGACATTTCCATTGGAAAGTTTGTCATTTTTAAGCATAATCGTACTCAAAACGTTTTGACGTGCGACCATTATTTGTGTTGTTAACACTGACTTGAAAAAATTAATATAGAAAAACATGAACATTTTCGTGCCATCATTTTTCACAACTTTCGACGTGGATTATCACGACAAGAGCGCATTGATGAACTTAAATCTTTATATGGCGATGAAGCACCATCCTGTGAAAAATTGGTATAATGAATTTAATCGTGGCCGAAGCTCGCTCAAAAACGGATTCCGTGAAGGTCGTCCAAAAACGGCTGTTGTGCCAGAGAACATTGATGCCGTCCGTGAACTCATAATGCAAGATCGACATGCGACATACCGAGAGATAGAGACATCCTTGGACATTTCTTCCACCAGCATACATTCGATACTGCATGAACACCTGGCCGTAAAAAAGGTTTGTTCTCGTTGGATCCCGCACAATTTGAAAGTCGGTCAAAAAAAGGCTCGTGTCGATTGGTGCAAAGAAATGTTGCAAAAATACGATTGCGGTGCTTCAAAAGACGTTTATAAGATCGTCACAGACGTTTATAAGATCGTCACAGACGTTTATAAGATCGTCGAATCATGGATCTATGCGTATGAGCCCGAAACGAAACAACAATCGACCGTGTGGGTCTTCAAAGACGAGCAAAATCCAACGAAAGTTGTTAGTGGAAGAAGCACTTCGAAGCAAATAGTCGCCTGTTTCTTCGGCAAAACTGGTCATGTGGCGACTGTTGCGCTTGAGCAACGTAGGACGGTCACTTCTGAGTGATACGCTACAATTTGTTTACCTGAAGTCATCGGAGAAATTCGAAAAACCAACAAGAGAAGACGCATTGTGCCAGAACTAGGAAATTAGGTTGTGGGAAGGGGGATAGAGGAAGTAGTGCTTGTGGACATTTTATTTAAATATTTGCACGTTGAAAGTGAGAAGAAAAGACCTATGCAGGGAGTTTATCCACTGGCCAATCGACAAAAAATTAATACACTCTTGATGCAGAGCACATTGAGCGTACAAAATTACGGTTTTTAGGAACAAGTTCCCTGATTTAATAAGAGCACATACCGTTGTAGTAACGATAAAACAGTGAAACACACCCCAAATTGCGTCGATATTCTAGTGAATCAATAGAGCTGGATACCCTACTGTCACCAAAGAGCTTCTTCGCTACAAAAATCAGATATCTTCGAAATTAGTATTACCTTTTACCAATAATCGTTATTTGTTGCATGTATACTAACGACACTATGTTGCAACTTCTCTATTTACTGTCATGATGTTAATAAAAAAAAAAAATAAAATAGCACAATTTTAAACACTACGCTTTTAGTTTTTTAGCTACAATTCTTAAAAAAAATGATTTTAAAGAAAAACTTTTTTTTATATTGTGTTTTTTTTGTATTTTATTGCGATAAAAGTCTTACAAAGTAAAAGCATTACAACCACTGATCAAGAATTTTCTTTTGTATCGAACAGTGTCAAACATGTAAAAGTAACCAATAAACCAT
The DNA here is from genome assembly GCA_916610165.2 of Gymnosoma rotundatum. Taxonomy (NCBI): domain Eukaryota; kingdom Metazoa; phylum Arthropoda; class Insecta; order Diptera; family Tachinidae; genus Gymnosoma; species Gymnosoma rotundatum. The sequence continues at coordinate 53,043,125 of OU744338.1, forward strand.
AAAACCAAAGACAATGGGTTTATGTTATTTATTTATTTATTTATATAAATTTATTGTCTTCGATCAAACTCTCTAAATTCATAAATTATAAGATGCGAAGTAATGAAGATTATTATTGAAGTAGTTGAAGATATGTAGAATCAATACTGCTGCTCACTTATTTAATCAACAATATACAGTTTACTCCTTTTAATAGATTGCATTTAATATTTTTCGCTTCTTTTTTTTAATGATTTTTTATCTTCATAGATTTTTTACATTCTCTTGTTGCTTTCGAAAAGAGCGAAAAAGAAAAAAAACTTTTTTCAATACAATTATAAGAAATGGCTTGTTTTTTTTTGGTGCTTACATTCAAGTAGCAATTTGTAGCATTATGTTATAGCGTTCTTGAACTAAATATGATTAATGTTTTTTTACATTACCAAGTAAAATTGCTTATATCTATCAGCTATACAGGAAAGTGTATATATATATATATATATATATATATATATATATATATATATATATATATATATATACATATATATATATATATATATATATTTGCTTTTTCATGTGATACAAACTACTTTATTATTTGATATAACTGCTAAAATAGTTAATTATTATCTACACATAGAAAAGAGGTTCGTTATGGCAACCAAATTTGTTGCTAATTAAACTTTGACGATTAAGCGAAACATTTGGAATTCGCTTGAAATAACTGAATGAATTTGAATTGAAAAAATTTTTGTAATTTTTATTTCAATAAACATCATTTTGAACTAAACTTTAAGTATTATTACCAGCGTTTAAAAAGCTACTCTAAAAGTAGCCGTAGCGAAAAAAAAGCCTACTTTTTAAGACACAAATTTGTTAAAAAATAGTAGCCAATATCCATCTACTTCTACTGCTGAATTCACATTTAAAGAGCAAACCATAAAATACAGCTACAGCTCCAACTTTTTCAAGTAGAACTAGCAGTAGACGCTGCATTATTCCGAAGCATTTAAATTTTTGAGCTACAGCTACTTTTCCAAAAAATAAAGCGACAAGTAGAAGTAGCGGTAGATGCTGTTTTTTTCCGAAAAATTAAAATTTTTGAGCTCAAGCTACTTTTCAAAAAAATAAAGCGGTAAGTAGAAGTAGCCTCTTTGCTACTTCAGTTAAAGTATTGGTAGTGGTACAAAAAGCAAACATATTCTACTTAATTTTTTGCTGCAATTTGAAAAGTAGACAAAAACGTAAACATTATTTCTGGCTACTTTGTGTTGATAATAAAAATACTTTTTGGCTACTTTATATGAATACTTTATGCCTGGAGCTATGCAATACAAATATTTGCTTCTGGCTACTTACCGACAATAAGAAGAACGAAGAAAGAACGTGTGTTGTTTCGTTTTTTCTTTTGGAATTTGTTTCACACTATCGACAATAGGACAGAATAATATAAATTCGTAAACAATTAAAATAACGTGTAATACTAATACAGTTTCTTTTAATTTAAAATAATTCTTGCGTAAAAAAAAACCGACTTCAAAACAGATTTCATCTGTCTGCCTATAACAGTTAAAGTGTATGGCCACATAAATTAGATTACATTAACTATTGGGCTACCCTTATATCTTCAAACTTTATACTAGTTCAAGTGTTCAATAGATTGGCAATATACATCAAATTACAGCAACTATAGGGTCACCCTTTAATTTCCAAATTCCAGTTATATACTTGCTGTTGCAGTAGATTTAACAATCAGGTTCTGTGTAAATTTCAACCATCTGTATGTAACAGTTCAACAGTTTGCCCATATACATCAGATTATATCTACTAATTATTTTATAATATAACATTTTTATACCTCTTATTATACCAAATAAAGTGGTGGACATTCGGTCTAAAATTAAGGTGTTTGTACAAAAATAAATCTAAAAATTAAAATTGTGTGTGAACAAAAGAACAATTTGCCAGCTTTGTGTACCAGGGGCTTGGGTACTGAAAAGGTTCACGATTCAAGCCTCAGATGTATGAGAATTGATTCAACGTCTTTTCTATATCGATTTTTCTACATATATATGTTTATTTATTTTTTGATTTAAACTCTAATAATTAAATTAGTAAGGTAAGGTCAGATCAGTCAAAATAAATTATGAAAAAAATGTTTTCCTCTTAAAATAGTTAAAAAGAAATATAAGACCCTACTTAATATAATTCTTGCAAAAACAACACAGATTTCAAACAGATTTTATCTGTCTGCCTATAACGGTTCAAGAGTATGGCCACATACATTACATTACATTAAATATTGGGACACTCTGATATCTCCAAACTTTATACTTGTTCAACTTGTTCAATAGTTTAACAATATACATCAAATTACAGCAACCATAGGAGCACTCTTTAATTTCCAAATTCATAGTATATACTTGCTGTTGTAATAGACTTAGAAATCTGATTATTTGTAAATTTTAACTGTCTGTCTATGACGGTTCAACAGTTTGGCAAACCCTTTAATTTATAAATTTAAATTCTTATACTTCCTGCTATACTAAACAAAGTTGTGGACATTCTGTCTAAAATTCAAGTGCTTCTATATACCAGTTCAAAAACACTTTTTAATTTCTAAATTTAAATTATAAGCTTATTGTTGTAGTGGACTTAGCAATACAGGATCCTTGTAAATTTCAGCTTTCTGTCCTTAGCGGTTCAAATTTCGGCCACGTACTACAAATACATCAACTATTAGGACACCCGTTTATTTTCAAATTTAAATTCTATACTTTTTGTTATAGTAGACTTAGCAATACAGGCTCGTCGTAAATTTTAAGCGTCTTTCTAAAACTGTTCAAAAGTATGGCCATATCTATCAAATTAAATGAACTATTGGCGCACTCTTTAATTTGTCATTTTTAATATTAATATTTATTACAAGAATGTCCATAGCAATCGACATCCTATCAAATTTGCAAGCCCTTGTCTATAACGGTTCAAAACATAGGCGCATATAAGTAAATTTACAAAAATAATGGGGGCACCCTTTAATTTTTAGACTAATTTTTGTAGACATTTTTCTTACTGGTAGCTATAGTTATACGCAGTCATTTTAAATTTTACAAAAGTGCCTTTTACAGTTCATAATACACGTAAAAAATATGTATGATGTATGGGGACGCCCATTAATTTTTAAGATTATGAACTGTTTTTAAAACGGGACCAATATGTTAGCATAATCTATCACATTAACAAAAATTTACACAATCGGTTCAGAAATGAATGAGTTCTGCAGGCGTAAACATAAAAAACAAAAACCACAATCAGTCGAATTGATAACCTCCTTTTTTTGAAGTCAGTTAATAAAAGGTAAGAATCATATATACTACATTATAAATCGTCATTCGTAATGATACCTGTCACGAAATGTTGAACAAACATTTCAAAAAGAAGTGGTTATGCTGTTTTAGTTAAATATTTGACTAATATGACCGTATCTTTATTAATTGTAGTCCTTGTTTATAATTTTAACATATACAATAAGCATTCTAAATTGATACCAATAGTTTTTACAGGCAGACTTTATTTTAGGATATTTATTATTTGCTAAAAGTTAGCTAAAGCGAAAACAGGCGTATTGAGATTAGAAGGAGATATTTCTCATATTTGAAGCATACTCTGCCTAAAGTGAATAGATGTGAAAAACGCTGATAAAGTATCTGACGAAGGATCCAGCTTGTCTGGCTTCTTAAAAATTTAATACGTGAATGAAAAGTAAGTTTTTTTTTTGCCATTTGCGGTGCCACAAAAAATTCGTCTTCATTAAGGAAACAGGTTAGTTGTGTATCACGCACATATTAGTTTCAGTATTGTATAGGAAATTATTTAATGTTTCTTAGTTTGAATTTTTAACTTTATGATATAAAAATTTTTTTTCTTGGAATTTGAAATTTGGACTGATTTATCTACATTTAATTAATGTATATTTTATGTGCGTAATATATCGTTTCGATTTTTTTTGAAATTTTTTTTTTTGTTTGGTAATATAAGTATGTATATACTATTCATAAAATATTAATATAGATTTGAAATGTTATTTAGATTAAATTTACATGGAAAATTTCTCATAATTAAATTTAAAATTATTTTATTTTTTGTGAATATGTCGGATACTTGTGACTTTTATAAATTATTTATTAAAAAAAAAAATCTAAATAAAAAATGCTGTTCAGTTAACAACTTGAGTCTGTTGAATTTAAATGTAAAATAACTGAATTTAGGCATTACAATTTGCAATTAATTCCAGGAGAAATTTTATTGATGTTATAAAGGCTACAACTGCTAGTTATAGTATTTATTCGGAAGATCTATTAAATACTGTCCAAAAGAAATATGAAATTCAACGGCAATTCTGATAGTACAGTTACTATTACCTGTTCGATTTTTAAATAGAGTTTGTTTCGTTTAAATAAGGAACCATTTTTTTTATCTGCTAAGTGTGTTGCGAAGTACAGCACTAAACCTATGGCAACAATAAAGTTTTTTGCTGGTGGTAGTTATGAAAAAATGCCAAGAAAATATTTTTAATGTTGGACTGACCCAACCTACAACATCGATGTATATTAAAAGAATATAAATAATAATCATCGAGTAGCATAGCGCCATAGTTGTTCAAAATGTATTAAAGTATAAATGACTGAAAAAAAGCACGACGCATCAAAAATTGAATTTTACTTGTAAAGATGATCCCGCTTTTTATTAAATTGTATCGAAAAAACTAAATATTTTACTCAACCGTCATTCATTTTGTTAACGGCACTGGCACAGGGTTGTAAACGGAGATACCTCAAAACTTGTGAATCGACAATATAAATTTAACTTGCAATTGTTTGACATATTTAGTTGCTATCGATAATTCCAAAAGCAAAACAGCTTTACTTTAATAAAATAACAAAGATATAATACCTTCATTTATAACAATATAAAAATGGCACAGATCTTCTCGTGCGCTTCGGTCCTTTAGCGTCCAATTTTGCATATTTGCATTCAAATTATTTCATTTTTAATCTGTTACTTTCTTTAATCGAAATGCTTAAAATCAAAATAGTGGCGAGAATATTTCATTTTGTGGTTTCAGTTATTCCCACTGTAAACGGATTTCTTTAGTTGGTGTTAAAAATTCGTTTTTACTTTCTGCACGTTTTATTGCAAAGGAAAAATCGTTGTGATGGTCCTAAACAACTTAAATGATGTACTTTAAACATTTTTATTTGTTTTATTTTCGAAGACATATAAATAGATGTTACTGCTATAAAACATAAATAAAACAAATGCCTATTATTTAAAAGATGCTTATTTCGTTTTATCATTCTCAGCGAAAGCAATTGTTTTAAAAAAAGAACATCTACAAAATATTTTCAAACAGTGAAGCATAAAATGAGTATTACACGTTTTTTACATATGCTATCTTTAACCTGCGACCTTACAATCTCCTTATTAATTTTATAACCAATTATTTAATAAAATATGTAATAAAAGTTATTTAAGTGACTTTGAACATGTTGTTAAGTTTGACAAGATTTTACTGTTTCTAAGGAATAAAACAAGTAATTAAGCAATTTACAAGAAGAACAGCAGGCAAAAGAAAATGACTGAAGCAGCTGTTGCTGTACTAACAACATGTTGTTTTATAATGCTGTTTATTTGTTGAAATGAAAAACAATTTCCATTTGCTTCATTGTAGATCGCATGGCATAATTTTTCTGGTTATGCAACAACAGAAAATAAGTGAAATAAAACGAATCAAATGTTTTTAATAGCAGAGTTCATAAAAGTAATCTTTTTAATTTATGTGTTTAAAGTTTAGCATAAGAGTTTTATTTTACTTATGAAAATATAAAAAGCCAGAATATTTTTATGCTCTTTATTCAGAGGTATTTTGGTTCTCCTATTTAACTTATTTCGAACAACTGTCAGTTATTTATTATTAAGAAGTCTGATTTTGATGAAGAAGTTTCGAAATAGTTAATTAGTCTCTAACGTTACTCTTCCATTCCTTACAAGTCTAGTTACGTCAGCTTTCTGCATTTCATCAGATTTTTGGGTTAAACCAAGCTCGCTCGTGGATTTCACAGTCAGCCTCTTGAGTTTCCCGGAAGAGTATGCAGCAGGTACTCCACCGTATAGGGGGAATTAAATCATCAAAAGAACTACTACTGATACAGGGGGTCAGTAGCATGGATTAACTATGGTCTTCGGCAGCTATTGGTAAGGGCTTTTAGTGATTAACGTGCTGGTTTTGGCTTGAATTTAAATCGCGTTCAGTATGCTTGCGTTGTATGTGCCTGTGGATTGCATCAAATATAGACAAAGCACTGAGGTAATTTATGCTCAAAACTCTAAGTTTTTATAATAAATGCTGACACTTTTTTTCCAATCAATGTGATAATTTTGAATAAATTATTGGTATAAAATTTTTGCGAAAAAAGTACTTAAAGAAAATAACATGGGCATGGTGGTTTTTAGTATGGACATAGTGTCACTTATTTCACAATGTCCGCACTTAAAAAACAACGGCTGAGCTTAATAAAGATTTCCTACATAGCCAACTTTCTACCTAGTGCAAAGATGTTCTCCTAAAGACTTTTTCCTTTATACTAATAGCCAATACCGGTTTCGCTCACCAAAGATTTTCTGCATAGTCGTCCTTCGGCATCGCAAGGATTTTCTACTCTTTAATATAACCAATAAAAGGATTTTCTGAAAGCCAGTTTATGAATATCTTTCTTACATAGAACCTTTATGGTATACCTTTAATATTCATGGAGGTTATGACTCTACGTAAATGAACATTACATCTCATCGTGGTGTGGCATTGAACATTATATATTCTCGTACGTTATGACATGTCACCAACAATTTGTATACATTATTATAATAACGATCTTCAGCTACTTAACTCGTGTACTAAATTTTATAGCTTTACAAAAATAAACAAATAAATTAAAAAGATTTTTGCAAACATTTTTCGCTGGGAAGAAGTGCCAGCATTTCAGGTTTGAGGGCTCTGAAAAGCTGTATTTATTCAGTAGTAAGAAAAGCGTCAATTTATGGTGGCATGTCATAACTTCCGCGGACATAATTTCAATAGACTTTATGTCAGTTTGAAAAAGGTATTGCGCCCATGGAAATTGGGTTGAGTTTGATATGGACATAGTGTCACATATGAAGGTATCATAATGTCCGCACTTAAAAATAAGAAAGGCAATACCGGCTTGTTTTACGAAAGTTTTTCAGCAAAAACAACCTTCGACTAGGTGCAATTATATTTTACGGTATAATAGATTCAAATATTATAAAAAAAATTTCTGTGCGCTTTTGTTATTTTTTGCATTTTTCCATAAATTTTAATTTAGTTGCATAATACTTTTTACAACCATTGATGGCCGCCCTTATTCCGAAAGCAAGAGTTTGCCTCAAATTTTTCATTTGCACTTTTTCCCTGCTTTTTATTTTTGAATTTTGCCACTAAACTAGAATTAAGCCCAAATTAAAAATTTTATTTATGAACAGAAAATTCAGTTTATTAAAACATTAAAAATTTCTCACATAGAATACTCTAAAATATATATAGAATATTCATTGACGCTATGACATTATGTCCGTGGACGTGATACCATTTGATCCCATTTATTTATAACCATAAATTTTAAAAGGGTGGCCCATATATGGTACAGATCTCCTCGTGCGCTTCAGTCCTTTATCATCCAATTTTGCATATTTGCATTCAAATTATTTCATTTTTAATCTGTTACTTTCTTTAATCGAAATGCTTAAAATCAAAATAGTAGCGAGAATATTTCATCTTGTGGTTACAGTCATTCCCACTGTAAACGGATTTCTTTAGTTGGTGTTAAAAATTCGTTCTTCCGCAATATTGCGAAAATAGCTTTTTTGCCGATGAAACGGGTAAATATTTTTGCAAAAATTAAGAAAATTAAAAGTTTGTTTGAAATTGGAATATTCAGGCCTGTTCTGAAATCCACACGAAATTTTCACTTTAAATTTTTCTAAGCATTGTTTTTGTAAAATAAAATTTTATAGCAACAATGCTTTGAAAAATTTGAAGTGAAAATTTCGTGTGGATTTCAGAACATGCCTGATTATTTTTATTTTTGAAATAGCAAATATTTCTAGAAGATTAACCTTGTATTCAAATCGCATAAAAAGGTCTCGAAATTTTCATCCACATCCCTGAATTTTACATGCTAATAAGTAATTTTCTGATTATTGTTTCTCCACCAAAATATATCACCTACACAATAAAAATGTGAATGTAGTTAAATATATTATGCATATAATTTGAAGAAAACAGCGAATTTGGTTTAAAGCAATCAATTTAATTTCATTGAAATAAATCGTATTAAGATTCCCCGAACTTGCACAAAAAATCAATGTTTAAAAAATATTCACCCCTATTCTGCGTTTCCATTCGAATCGAAATTTTCTCCGTCTAGCTATTTTGATTTCTGCGTTTCGATTCCGTTCAGTTTCTTTCGATTGTATGTATTCTGCATTACGATCGGAGCTCCGTTTTTCTCAGTTGTTTGTTCGTTAACGGAGAGCTTGCTTTATTTGTGTTTTTAGCTAAAAATTTAAAAAAATGTATGTAGAAAATTATAAAGAATTTTCTGAAACGATTAAAAAAACAATTAAAATTATTTTTAATTAATTTATTTAATTAAATTATTATTTTTTTTTTTGCTTTAAATTGTTAATTTTTGTACCTGAATCTAATGTGTTTTTTATGTATTACAGGTCAAAAGCCACAAGACCAGAGCAATATGAAAAACTGGCAAATTTAATGGAAACTAAGTCAGATATCGTATATAGATACCACCAGCGGCCAAAGGAAGAAGTAGTAGCGTCCCGGAAGGAAGTTGCAGGAATCCTCAATGCTCATCCACCAAAAATTGCCAGTGCATTGAAAAATTTTTATTTTGTTTTATACATTATTTAATAATTTTTTTAATAAACTTTATCAATTATTTTTTAATTTCAATTATGTATACATATAACTTTTTGTATTAAATTTGACATTTGTTTATGAAAATTATAACAAACTTGCTTATTTTCCTATTTTATTTCCACATTCCACAGTTATACTATTAACTTTGTAAACATTGTTGTCTTCTTCTTTTTCTTTGGATTCCGTTTTTCTTCAGAATACCAATTTTCGATTGCAACGGAACTGAATGCGGAGACTTAATAGAAACGCAGAATAGGGGTGATTGTTAAAAACGACTATTTAAAAAAAATCCCTATTTTTGTTACTTTTACAACGGCAGCAGCAACAATTCAAAAACAAGAAAATCCACAAAAGTGTTATAAATACGAACAACGATTAACTCTTGCATGCACATTTTTTATGGTTGACCCAATTGGCAACATATCAAGAACCACTTGCAGAAGTGTAACGCTTTGTATCGCGTGTTTTTATTTTCTGCCGGAGCATAACGCATAAAAGCCATATGAACTAAAGTAAAGTATTAGAAACAAATTTACAACATAAAAGATTTTTTTGTTTGTGAAACTTAGACTAGTAAAAAAGAAACAAAAAACTTTTTAAAAAGGAAACATAATCTGAGTTTTCTTTAACATTTTCCTACCGAAGTAAGGCTTTAATAAAACAATAAGAGCTTTTTTTTATCGCTTGCGTGCAGGAAACTGTCAAGTAAACTAATGCTTTAACATTTTCAATCTACTTAATACAATACGCTTTAAAAAGTTTGTTTTTTCCTATTAATTTTAAGTACAAACTCAATAACGAAGTGCTTAAGTTGTATGAAATGAAATTTCATTTACATATATCAAGGGATCCATTATGGAAATTACAATATGAACAAGTTTTATCGTTAGTTTTGTGAACTTAAACACCTTGCGAAAAAATAAAGCACCCTGCTTTTAATGTTTTGTTTAAAATTCTTGCTACATACAACTACCAAAATGCATTGCTGGGCTATATGATCTGCGATTGGGTCCCTTTCACAGTAGTGGTAATTATTCTGTCTATTCTACAAAATGTTGTCAGTTTTATTTTAGAATTTAAAAATTTACATCGACCCGTCTTCCTTCTTTTGTTGAAATATAGGATTTTAAAAATTAAAAGAAAAAAGCCCACAAAAAGTTTTTGTTTTATTCACAAACGGACCTCAAACAGAACCATATTATCACAATTTAATTAAAATTTAAAATTTAATTTATTAATTGTTTTTTTTTTCTTCTTTTAATTGTATTCATATATTTGAAAAAATCTTTCTTATTGATTTGGGTTCTGTTATGTACTCGTATCGAAATTAATCCTTTGTTTATAATTTAGTTGATTTATATCAGGATAAACTTCTACTCGTACTGAATAAGTCTACTTTCGAGTGATTAAAATTTATTTTGAATAATTTTTTCATTAAATCAATAACACATGTGATCAAAGACAAGGTTTCTATATTTATAGCAAAATGAGACTCTTATACAGTTTTTCTAATTGAATACATTTTTTCGTATTGTCAATTTTATATTTCAGTTATGTACATATATCAAAAATGTAAAAAGAGTTTTTTCAAACTTTATTATAAAGCGACCACTATTGCAAAAACCAAAGTTACATTTGTTGCTGTAAAGCAAACTCTTCAATTTATAAACGTTTTCGTTTACAAATATTTTATAAAATTAATTATTTTTGAAATTACATTTTGCTATTGTTGTTGTTGCTATTGTTGGTCATAATCATTTTTTGGTATTAAAATAAAACAATTAGCAACAATGTAAAAGCAGATTTAATCTTTTGTGTTCACTTAATTATGTGCGAAATATTAAATTATTCATACAATTAAACATTTTGATATGTGTTTAGCAATTAATGTGTAAAATTAAATGACAAGATTTATTTAAAGAGGATTAAGCAAATTTAAAGTTGTGGCGTAGGCTTCATTTAAAGCTGCCTATAAACGACATGTTTTTTAAATCTGACAAGTCAAATTTCCCACTTTTAAACACATACTTACATGTCGTATAGGGATGTTGAAACATTGCTTCTGAAAAATATATGTGAAAAGTCATCTGACAAAATTTCGTTTAGAACGTGTTCTATTTTGATCTGACAAACCATCTGACATCAGCTGTTTTTATAATTCTAAAAGGTATTGCCAAAACGCTTTGCCTTATGAAAGCACTCAATGGCGGTAGAATTAGCCGGCTGTTGGTAATATTTTATATGACCAAAATATGAAAATGCATTTAACTATTTGATAACAATTATGTAAATTCTGTATCATTATACAATGCAAACTGATCTTGTTCATATTTATAGTAAAAAGAAAATAAGTAAAACTGTCAAGTGTTTAGTAATTCCGTAACGCATGCAAATATATTTAAAGATGATTACAAGCCATTTTAAAACTGGATGGCTTGGATATCTGTACAGTAAAAAAAACGAATTTGATCCGCTGTTGTAAACAAATAATAATTATATCAGACGTAATTATACATGTACTTTTGTGATCAAATATAAAAGGCTCTGTAAAATACCAACTGACCCACATGCAGAATTACATATGACTCACACACTTAAAAAGTCAGATGTGTGTATAGGTAGCTTAAGTAAACATTTATTGATTAACTTGTTAAACATCACAACAGCACGTCTGATGGGCATTTCGCTACCGCTTACTTACCTCGTCAGGAAACTCCTCACAAACATTTTAAATAAACTAAACTCAATTGTATAAAAGAGCCGAAAAAAAGTCATCCGTATACAGTGGATACAAAAAATAGAATCATGGTTGGTTGTTGTTGTTTTTGCCTAAGCTTTGATTTTTTCTTAAGTTATTGTTTGGACAGAAATTTTTAGTTTTTTTCAAAATGTTTGGGAGAAGTTCCTGACTCAAAATGGCTATCGAGACTTGCTTTCACCTTCAGTAACCAATATTCGTGATTTATAATTAAAATCGGGATATGTAGAAATTAGCAAAATCATTTTTTTAAATTAATTTATTTTATAAATGTTTCCTGTGTTTTTTAATTTAATAATCACAACAGCATATTTTTCGTAACGATACTGTTTGATGGTATGCACTGTACTAACAAAACCTGTTAAATTTGAAAAACGGGAAGGGCGGCATGCAAATAACGGCCGGACAGTAAATATAATTTTCTCTTATCCTATAACAGTAACAGATTAGCCCACTTTCTTGGTTTCCATTATTAAAAATGTCAAGAAAAATATTTCAGAGCTGAGTGAGGTTTGGGTCAATTGGTCATAAAATGGAGAAAATATTGAAAAAATCAATGCACATAATAAATCTCTGTAAAATTTTCTATTGCATGATAAAAAGTATTAATGAGTCACCATATTTGATGGGGAGCCACTTCAAGTTGAGTTTCCAGGTAAGCTTTGAAGTAGGTCGCTGAAATAAAAGCACTAACGGTCTTTCGTAGATTCAAGGCTTGTATGGACAAAATATTTAAAATTTTATATTGAAAAAAAAGTATACATAACCATATCGTGAAAACCTGTTATCTTAGGAATTATCGGTAAATAAAGCCAGATATTTTTTTATTTTTTTGAGGCCTCTTTTTACAACTAAATCTCCAGGAGCTTGACACTGTTACAATAAAGAAACGGCATTTTTATGTCTATGATGTCTATGAGCGCGAAGTGGAAAAAAACGCACTTTCGCAAATCCCATATATTTCATGGCTGTTCTAGTGAAAAGGACATATATAACATTGACTTGAATTCATTATTTACTGATACTTGGGTATGAACTTTTACTAGTTAAATTTGTTTGAAGCGGCCCATCTAAATCTAAGAATATTGGCATCTGGCAGACTCAAAGGCATACAATAAATAATAACAATTCTCGTAATGCTACAGATAAGGATGAACTTTTTTCGTTTCAAAAATTAAAAATTTAACATTAGAGTTAATTACTAACCTAAAAAATTGTAGAAATAAGGCTGATTAGTTCGAGGTAATTACAAACCTTGCAGTTAAATTTCTTTTAATGGCATTAGTATAATAACGTGGAATGCACGAGGCATTCGCCATAAAAGTATAGAGCTATTTAATTTTCTAATATCCCAGGGCATCCATATTTGCTTAGTTACAGAAACAGGGGTAAATTAAAATTTATTAATCAGACACAATGAATTTTACGTGTACAGAAATGATAGGACTACTTCTAGAGGAGGTGGTGTAGCAATCATCATTAAAAAAAATATGCCACACCAACAACTTCCGATTATTAATACTAACGTTATAGAGAACAACGGAATAAAATTATTTGCGAACGCTTATTGCATCACTATTTTTTCATGCTATTTCCCTGGCGGTTTAGCTGGGGAAGATGGCATAAGAAAACCTCAATTTGCTTCTGATATCTATAAACTAACGCGTGATAATAAATACATTTAAGGTGGAGACTTTAATTGTAGGCATCAGACTTGGGGATGCATTAGATTCAATTGCTGGGGAAACATCTTGTATGAAAAGCTAGACTCATACAATATTAATATTCTATATGCAGGTGAATACACCTATGTACCTGCAAATGTAAACAGGCAAGGCTCCACGTTGGACCTATTTTTAACTAACGTAGCTGATATATTATCTCCTGCGATTGTAATAAATGACCTAAGCTCTGATCACTTGCCTGTCAAAACCCCCCTGACCAGCTCCTACAATAATTCAGCAAAATTTAGGTATGATTATAATAATGCCAACTGGAAAAACTATGCTAGATATTTCAATAGATATCTTACCCTACCTGACATTAATAATATCACATGTACCACGCAGATTGATAATTTAGTAAAAAATTTTAAAAATATAACTAACAGTGCTATAGACTGCAATATCCCCAAGAAATACATTTCCAATGCAAACAGGCCATTACCAGAGTTCTTAAAAAACATGATCCAACAGAGAAATATATATAGACGTAATTAGCAGCGTAACAGGAACGTAAATGACGTGTACTTAATGAAAATATTAAATATAAAAATACGGGAAGAAATTGAAAAACTTAGAAATAGAGCATGGAATCATTTATTATCAAGGTTAGATAAAGGCTCTCCTCTCTTTTGGAACTTAACTAAAATCTTGAGGAAGAAGTCAAACAAACTTCCTATATTGAAAATAAACGGTTGTCGTTACACAACTAACCAAGAGAAATGCGAAATCTTGGCTCAAACTTTTGCTTTCAACCATACGATTTCAGCAAATATTGGGGACTCCGTCACTAAGTCATTAGTCGATAATACCGTTGACTCTTTCATATCACTAAATAACTACTCACGTGAAATAATTACTAGCCCATCTCAAATTTCTAACATCATCAATTCATTAAAAAATAAAAAGCACCTGGAAGCGATGGAATCAATAATAGGTGCCTGAAAGCGCTTCCTCGCAAAGGCATAATATTTCTAACAATACTTATAAATTCTTGTCTCAAACTTTCGTATTTTCCTTTGGAATTCAAAGAATCTAAAACCATCCCAATTAAAAAGCCTGGTAAGGATCCAGTAAGTCCGCTACCTTATCGTCCTATCAGTCTACTATCTTCGTTAAGTAAAATCATTGAAAAGGTTATAAAATGTAAAATACAAGACTTTATTGAAAACAACAGTATAATTCCTCCACAACAATTCGGATTCCGTAGAGAACATAACACTGTTCATCCACTGATTCGAATAAGAAACTTAGTTAACAAAAACTTCAAAACCCAAAAATCAACGGGAATGCTATTCCACAGCTTTCTCTCCGCTAGAACCTTCAAAGTGTACGTTGGCAGTAATTGCTCTGAACTATTTCCAATCACAGCATGCTGCCCCCAAGGCTCTTGCTTGTCGCCTTGTTTATATAATTTGTACACAGCTGATTTCCCACAACTGGACTACTGCACAATGTCTATTTTTGCTGATGACACGACGATACTCAGCTCGGATATGCTGGCAGTTAATGTTATATCAAATCTTCATAGAGCATTAGATGACTTACAAAAATATTTTAACAAATGGCGAATCATGTTAAATTGTGATAAAACTCAAGTTATATATTTTTCAAGAAAACGTAAACTATGCTTTTTACCACAAAACAATATTAACTTTAATAACAATTCAATTGAATGGAAAAAGGAAGTTAAATACCTAGGAGTATTCCTCGATCCTAAATTGGACTTTTCCAACCACATTTCATACACAACAAATAAAATTAAAAAACTAATTGCAATATTATATCCATTTATAAATAGAAATTCTATGCTTAGCATTGAGAACAAGATATTAATATCAAAATCAATTTTTCATGCTGTCATATTTTATACAATTTGCCATGGTTTTTCTCTACAAAGCGTCTCCATGCACTTGCAGGTGTAGAATTAGTAAACGCCAAAATAGAAAGACTAACCCTAAAATTCATCTCCAGATGTTTAACTTCTGAGTATACCCATATTAATGAGCTTGCATCATCATATTAGTTAGTAAGTTATGTAGTTAAGTTGTTTTTATTAAAAAAAAAAATCAAATAGGTTTTTGAAAGTTTTGCCTCCAAAAATTCTTTAATCATGTATGTATATATGTAATTGAAAATTATAACAATTTATAGCTATTAAGCAGCAAAAGGAAAAACCTTGAACTGTTTACAATGTAAATTAAACTTAAAATGAAATGTAAATAATATTGTAAATAAAGAAATTAATAAATTAAATCTAAATCTAAGTGTCCCTATAACAAAAGCCTATATTCAATCCTTTATCGTACCCTTTTGCGTTATGGTCTTTTTCAAATCGTTCATTTTCTTAAACTTTTAAATTATATTAAAAATTTTTAAATACTTTAAAGCAAACTATTGTAGACAACTCCCACTTTTGAATGCCAAAGCCAGAGTTCGCATATATCTATTGAACGCTATTCGCATCTAACTTGTTAAATTTATTTTAAAAATAAAGGAAAATAGCAAAGGTACAAAAGTAAATAAATTAAGAACCATGATGCAGACAAACACGTTGCTTTAAAATCAAGAAAATAAACTTTTCAAACAAAATGACAGTCAAACACTTGTGCTCCTCCAATAAAAAGGAAACTTAAACCGTTACTAACGATAACAGACAGAATAATAATAAAAGCAAAAGTTTTGTAGAAACTTAAATAAAATAAATTGTCAAAACTTTGTCCACAGCAACTATTTTTAAGGTTTACCAACAGTTTATGAACAATTTCCAACTGGAATGACTTTTTTTTTTTCTTTGCCTTCACCAATTGACCAAGTGGCATCTATAATTTTAAAAGAAATTTTTTAAACGGTAACGAAATTATTTGTAATGTACTGATTTTAATGTTATACACATACATATACCTTATATTATGTATATTATTTCTATTAGATTTTAAGCACATGAAACTGTCAAATGTGACATTCGTACGCATTAAAAGTAAAAAAAACCATATGTAAAAATATTATTTTATTTTAAGGAAAGGAGAAACTTAAAGCTCTTGATTAGCATTATAATTGGTGTTAAGATTAACTTTACGTAACTGTTACTTTTCAAGAAAATTACAAGAAACTAAAGCGTTTGCATGCGACAAAAAGAGAAGTCGCTTTAATATGGTGAAATATTTTAATGCTACTTTTTTTTAAATGTAATGCATTAATAAATCTTGATAATAGTTTTTATTAGGTGCAGAAATATTAAGTAGTTTATTTTTTATTAAATGTTAATTACTGCCGCACGTTGTGTGTTGCATGCGTCTTTTTCTTGTTTTTTTTCATTTTTATTTAATTAGACATGCGTAAGACGATAATAAATGATTTTTAATATGTTCAATATATGTCATGCTTTTTTTAATTTATAGGTAGTTATGTAATTTTGTGCGACAAAATTAGTTACTTAATATGGATTCAATAAATATTAGCAAAATTTGGTACCACAAGGTTTTAAGAGTCTCTGATTACGAATCTGATGTCATTTTTTCAAAATTTAATATAACGGTTCCAATATGACGAGCAATTTTTAAATAATTGATCAAATTTGCTTAAAACATATTGTACAAGATTTTTCAGGGTCACTGATTACGAATCTGAAATTTAAAATGGCAGATCCAATATGCTTGACAATTTTTAAAAAGTTGATCGAATTCGTTCAAAGCATATTACACCCGACTTTTTATAAAAATCAATATTCAGGCGACTCGATAACCTTCTTCTTTTTGAGTTAAATAACAACAATAACCAGCAAAGATTCTATTTTTCTTTCTCCATTATATACGGCTGACTTTTTTTCGGTTCTTTTATGTAGCGGTAACGAAATGGCCATCAAGACGTGCTTTCACCTTCAATAATCAATATCGGTGATTTATTTATTAAATCGGGATAATAAATAAAAAAATAGCAAGAAAGAAAGATTTTTTTTGAAAATGAAATAATTAAATCGTAATTTATTTGAACATTAAAGTATTTAATTCTGAAGGTATGACGGTGCAGGCAGGGTAGTACGTATGTACCAGTGTTGCCAAAACTATCGAACCATTTTCCGCTAGATATTAGTTTAAAAACCGCTAGAAACCGCTAAATAGTCGAAAAAAAACGCTGACATAAACCGCTAAAAAATTTCTTAAACAATTTATTTTTATACCCTTCACCGAGGCTAACTTGGTTTCACAAAAAAAAAAAAAAAATGTGTCAATCGATCAGATATATATTTTTGAAAGAGGTGCTATTGGAAATCATTATCGGTCTATGTCCTTCGAGGTAACAGGCAAAACACCACGCCTACCTCGAATTTTTTCATGTCATAAATTAACTGCAATCAAAAAAATTAATATATGGGGTGATAGAGACTTAAAAGTAAGAAAGAAACATTAAGTGATAAAATTTGCGCTCACCCATATATTCCGAGTTACGGGGCTCTGAAATTTCAATATTTTTAAATATCAATATGGGTATCAAGCTTTAAAAGAGATCTTTAACTCATTATGAACCGATGGCATTTTTATGTAAAATAATATATAAGCATTTTAATATTTTTTAATTCCCTGTAACCCCAATATTTGTTTTTTTTTATTGGAGTTACTTCACTAAGCTAAATTTACATGGTGAAGGGTATATAAGATTCGGCATAGTTGAAAATATCACTCTTACTTGTTTAATACTGTTTTTAAATTCTAACTGCCGTATCCATAAAATTAACTTATATTATTTTTTATGAATATGGCAATAATTGTTCATCTCTAGTTAAGATTTTGAATATCTATACATATAAGTTTCGTTTTGAGAACTCAAATAAATATTAAAGGCTCCGATTAAGTTTAGAACCTTGTAATCGAAGAAGTATTTTTTATGCCGACAGTGACCATATCTAAAGCAACAAAGTAATTATAAAGAGGCAAAGAAAAAAACTGAGGAATTGACGTACTTAACGGTTAAAATAGCATTAACTATATTGGTTTGCAATCGATTTCTAAACTTAAATTTAGCTATATTAAGTTGACTAAAAACTCGTTGCACTTCTGCATTAGACGACGGCATGCAAAATAATCGCAAGGCTAACTCAGCTGGCTCTTTGAAAATATTATTTCCAGCCGAATTTTGATATTCAAAAACTTCGTAACAAAAATATGTAGTATCCATTAGATTATTCCATTTTATAGCATTTATGTATACTATTAAGCTGATTTAAAATTGTTTCGATTATTTCCGAGCTATAATCCAGTTGTTTCAAATATTGAGTTATTTGCTGATAATTTATCAGTTTTTTTCCTTAATGTCCTGGTTTTCTGGTAATCTAAAATGACAGTTTCCATT
Organism: Gymnosoma rotundatum; assembly: GCA_916610165.2. Lineage (NCBI taxonomy): Eukaryota > Metazoa > Arthropoda > Insecta > Diptera > Tachinidae > Gymnosoma > Gymnosoma rotundatum. The sequence goes on from OU744338.1 coordinate 53,061,951, forward strand.
TTTAGAAAAAGTTTTTATTGGCCTAATTAAAATATATTTCTGCGGGGAAAGCATATCCATATGGCCATTTCACTACTGCTCAAATAGCTCATCAGTTGATTTTAGTTTAGTTTAAATTAATAAATATTTCATGAGAATATCATGAAATATTTATATTTTAAGGAATCAAGCACGAATAAAGTAAATTAAATTTTAAAAGATTCCGAATAATAAATTTTCATATTAAAATATATTTCGGTATTTCCTTTTGGATGAGTTGTTTTAACAGTTAAAAAAATAAGGAAAAGATGGAAAATCTATATATTTATATTAAAGGTTACAAATACATAGTTGAGTTTACTTTGCAACAAACAAAACTTGTTGTAGCTTAAAAAACGCCAAAAACCCGCGATTTAAAATTTTCCCAGTTAAAAAAACCACTTAGCGATTTTTTTTCAAACTTCCCGCTTTTAATAGCAAAAAACCACCAGATCTAGCGGGAAAACCGCCGTTTTGGCAACACTGATATGTACGTATAGATAACCTGGGCCAAGTTGTGGTCCAGAAGATATGTAGGCTGATAAATCAAAAAATTGGCGGTAAGTAGACCTAACGGAATTTCGAATTTATCGGCCATTAAGCCCAGGGTAAGTATGGGCAATTTAACGCAGCTAAGTGGTTTAAAAACTTTTAATTGTGAACATAATTCGGTATTTCGTGAATAAATGGAGATAACATAATGAAACTTCATAGCAGCAAAGCAAAGATATTTCTTAGTGGAGCTACGAACGATCAGTCTTCCAGGCTAAAGGGTACTTTTGGGTAGGCCACCAAAATTAGATACCTCGATCAGTTTTTTTTTAAATATCATAAAAAAAATTATTTTTCACTCAAAAGTTAATATTTTTAAATTTATTAACACTTTGAGAGTACCTATAAAAATGCGCTTAAATACATAGGTTATCTCTTTTGGTTATGTAGAAAATTGAGAGAGAACATTGAAGAAATACTTTGGTGTGTGTGTGTGGACTTCGTCTAATCAAATTAATATTGAGTACTCGTCGTATTCTTATTTAAGAAGTTAGTTGGTTAAATAGATGTACAGAACAAAAGGTAGGTAGATGCGAAGAATGATGATAAAAGATGCAGCGATACAGAAAATGCTGGTGTAAAATTTTTTTCTTTGGAGAACGTCCACATACATTGCTAAAATAATTAATCTATATAGAAATTTTAATTTTAATCCACATATAATAATTTGTTTTTTTTTTTAGAAATTAGCAACTTCCGATTTAAATAAGTGATTTCCAATACTCAGTACAGTTTTACCAATTTATTAGTAATGTGTGTCATTTGTCATTACAAATACAAATTTCAATTTCATGGCAGAACATTTTTGCGTAACAATTAAGAAGCAGCTGTGCTATCACTACTGCTTCAAGAGTTAAATATAAAAATTATTTATATTTATTATTTTATTATTATTTTTTACCAAGCCATGCATAATTGTTCGTAAAAAGAGAATAAAATGTCTGCCACCTAACTACATAGCAACAATTTTAGGACATATTCTTAATATATACAAAGAGATTTTGAAAGAAATTTATATGAATTCATTTTAATATTTTTAACAATTAAAAGACTGATACGTTTATACACGTGTGGTTTTTACATGAACTATTTTGCAATGTCATGTCCTTAATTCGTTTGTGATGTTTTGTGTTTTGTGTACTTTTTTGCTTTTGTTAACAGTTTTTCACACTTAACAACTGTCTTTCGCACTCACTTGAGAATATTCATATGTGCTTAGTTTTCCATTTCAAGGATTAACTTTTTTTTTTATTGTAAAATCTGCATGAAAAGACTTGTTTTTGTTATATTTGTTGCTGTTGTCTATATCGACTGACAAAATACATTCATCTTTTTCTGCCGTTTGAATTCTTTCGAACACCTGTTATTAAAACAGAAAAAATATGCTAAATTCAATGTCACTATTCTCACTTTTTTTAAACCAAGAGTAATTGATTTGACTAATTACACACAGAAAAAAGATTGGTAAAAATTCAGTTGATATGCTTAAAATTTAATTACTAATATAATTATTTGATTTTTAATATAAATAAATTATAATTTTGACTAATATTTAATACCTAAAGCTAACATATAATATTTGCGTCCAAATGTTGGTTGTAAAAGCTCTTAAAAAAGTTATCGTTACCGATTTGTGTATTTACTAAAATCTGTTGTATTAATTGGAAGATACAACTAAATTTATTCAGCACATTACTACTGCGTACCAAATTTTGGTAGTTAGAATCATAAAAATCAATTGTGTCTTTTAAAATCGAAAAATGTTTGACATAATAAAAATGAATTTGTACATATTATACAAAAAAATAATCAATATTTCAGTTAAAAAATACAAAGATACATATACTGTTAGTGGTGAAAAGTTCTCCAATATTGTAGAAAGGTAAGTAAAAAATCAATCCTACAAAGACTTTTGTAAACTAAAAAAAATCTGAAATGTTACACTTCGCAGCAGCAAAACTGGCGGGATGAAAACTTGAAGAAACTACATACATATGTATGTCGTAAAGAAGGATCAGAGGTAAAGGAAGGCTCTAAACATGAAATTTATAAAGTGTAATATAATTCCTGTAATTTATTTTTAAAATAAAAGTAAATATTGACATATTTTATTGTTTTATTTCATTCACAATAATACTTTATAGTTACCCAAGAATCATTTTTTTAAACAGTTGGGAGTACCACATTGATTCTGTTATTACAACCGAATTCAATATAATACACACAACCGACAAAATTCGATTGGCAACGAATTCGGTTCTCAGAACGAATTTCTGTTCTCTGTGTATATGTGAGGTTAAAAAGGGTTTAGTATTCATAAAGCGTTTATGAAGTTTTTTTCTTTGTTATACTCGTATATGTAATTTATGAAAATACTAAAGTGCTTGTTGAACATTTCAAATTATATTCATCTTAGTCTTATTGCCGTTTTTGCAATGAAATGAATACTGTAGAGAGTTTAAAATGTAAAATAATTGCTGTGTTTAAAGTGACATACTTAGCGCTTCTAAAAAAATAAATCCGTTCAAGGGCATCGATAAATAAGTTTTAAATGCCGATTATTAAATTTACTTTTAAGTAACATTCTCTAAAGATAATTACTTCTTTCTAACGATTTTTTGGATTGTGATTCTCATAGAATAATAAAATATTAGCTTTTGTTATCAATTAAATATTATTATAATTTTTAATTATAATAAATAAAAAAACAATTAAAGATAAAAGAAGTTATAAGCATCAGCGTAACAACTTTGCGTAAAAAACAAATGAAAATATCTTTACTTGCTCAATAAAAGCTATTTAAGTGTAAAAATATACTGAATATTTGATTTTAGAAGCAATTTAGTTAGTTAGTTTTTTGAATTTATTTACGCTTATTGGAATTTGAACAAGTGTGAATGGTAGCACTAATAAACTCATTATTAAAAAAAGCTGTAAAAGCAAATTTTGAACGCAACATTAGCAAATAAATACATGAAAGATACTATCGAGCACCATCTGATAATTTACACATATTAAGGCCGATATTGCTTTAGGAAGTTGGTCAGGGTGTACGAAAGCTTCCCTTCAGAATACATTAAATTTGCATAGGATTTGTTTTACCATATGACTCTGAAAACTTATACATTAATCTTATTAACATATATATTAAATGCTAGATTAAAAATGCAAATTCTGTAAAAAGTTAACATAAAAATTTAAAAAATTAGTCTAATAAGAAAGCAAACAGTGTATTTTCTTACCTTCAAAAACAGGTAGCAGTGCCCTTGTCTTACAAGTAAAAATTAATTTATGAATATTCATGTTTTAGTGTGTTTCTTTAAATAAGATACTTTTTAAAAAGAAATAAATGCACCAGACAAAAACACCTGTTACGTAATTTTCCACTCGATTAACAGCTCTATCATTTTTTTTTTTTGACTTAATAATTTGTGTAAATTATTTTTGTTTGCAACAAAAAACTTTTTTTTTTTATTAGAGTATTCTTTTATTTAAAATCTATTTAAAAGAAAAAATATTAAGTAAATGGTATTAATAAATTTACAACATAACAATAATATTTAAGATGCTATATTATAACTTGTTAATGGTTATATACAATACTATTTACAGTTTTCTATATGCATGTATATAAAACAAAACGCTATTAACATATGTACATATTTACATTACTTTTTGAAAGGAAGATCAAGAATATGGGATCTTTTTAATCTTTTAATATCTTCAGTTTCATCTAGTAAGGATATGGCTAGGGCATTGCAGTGATTACTCAATCTATCAAGATAACGAGAATTGAATCTTTTTATTTTATCTAAAATAAATGGTATATAAAGACTTCATGAATTCTTTTGTTAGTAATAAACCACAGAGCATTAACTATAGGCCTTAAAGTTTTAGATTGGTATCGTTGTAGTATTTCTATGTTGGAGTTACTTGTTGTCCCCAACAACTGAATACCGTAAGTCCCTACAGGTTTTAAAGTAGCTTTGTAAGTTAATAAATAATTTCTAAGATTTAATGTAGTCTAGGTCCTAATGACCAATACATTTTCTTAGTCAATACGTTTATGTGTTCCCTTTTTGCTTTAACATGATACTTCCAAGTTAATCTTTTGTCAAGATGCATGCCTAGATATTTGACTTTCTCAGATTTAGGAATTTGTTTATTATAAAGAAAAACTGGTGGGCAATCATTTCATCTCAAGGCAAACGAAATATGATTGGACTTATCAGTATCATATACATATATTATTTCTAAAGCACTTTAATTTGTCGGTTGCAAATATCTCTCATACCACCGCATCAAATTTAATGAATGATATCTCTTTTTAAAGCTTATTTCTAACACTAATGACGAAAAATAATTAGAAATTGAAAAATTTTTATTTTCATTAATAAAAGTTATATTTGATATTGAACTGCATGATAATGCAGTGATTTTGTGTCTTTTTTTCAAGTGTGGTAATGCAGGGTCGCTTCTGCATGATGATACTGTTGTCATTATGATTATATGTTTTTGTTCAAGTATGGTAATACGGGTTCGCTTAATAGTAATGCAGTTCTACAAAATACAGTATGTATTAAAATCCATTCTGTTACTCGTAATACCGCTATTTACTATTATGCCGTTTATTTTTGTTTGTATTAAGGATTCGTACGGGCAAAAAGTTAACGATGATCATGCCATTACCTCTAATATTGTATTCAAAGAAGTATTATAAAAGCATTTAAACATATGTATGTATGTATATATATGATATATTATGATTTCTAATTTTTATACTTTAAATAAAATGTATTGAAGTTAATAAAATTTCTATTAATTATTTTCATTTTATCTTACAAAAATGACAACTAACGATGCGAAATATTCGCACGGGTCATCTAGTTGATAGTAATTTTCCATTTTGTAAGCCAGTCTTGTAGTAGGTTAAGCTGATTTTGTACATATAATGAGGCTGTAGCAGAAGATTCATGATAAGCTATTATTGCTGTATCATCAGCGTACGTTGCTATTGTTGCTTTCTCATAAGTGGGCATGTCAGACGTATAGATTGTATACAGTATTGGACCCAGTACATCTGAAGCACATACCTTGAGATAAGTATTTTGAATCTACATAAGTTTTTAGATATGGTATACAACGCACAAAAAAGTTTTTGCGCTTATTAACAGATTTACTGTTTTAAGATTGAAAATTAATTGAAAAATAAATACAAAACATTGTCAATAAATATAATTTTAAATTTTAATTTATGAATAAAATTTATTAATATACATAAACATAACTTCTGAAATTTTTATGGAGTACTTACGAAGCAACAATAAACAGAGGGCTTATTCTCGCAGTCGATTCTGCCACTTGTTATCGAGTAAGTTGTATGAAATTTCTGATGATGGCACTCGATAGAATGCTTACATTTGAGCGCAACCGTGCGACTTTAAATTCGAAAGCAAATTTGATGTCGAAATTTTATTTTTAAATAGTTATTTTAAATAGTTTAAAAAGAAAATGTAAGCAAGAGTTTTTTATATTTTTTTCATATTAACTTATTTTTGTTAATTATTAAGTCAAATACAACAAAAACAAATTTTTAGCAAATACAAATTATTGCTGATTTTATGTCTGAACACAGCAATTTGGCACATACATTCTACCCAATACTTGTCAAGGAAAGGCTACACCTTTCCTTGAACCGACAAATTAAATGCCTCTGCTCCAACGACTAAAAATTGGTAATGGTAACCGTTATCATATTAGTGTATATGTATGTACACAAATCGTGCACAATACTTACTTCCTGGAAGAAAATGTTCTTTTGTTTTATCCCAATCATCGGGACTGAATTTTATAAATTTTGGATACAGCTTCTTTTCCATTTCTTCCAGCACTCTTGTAAGTGTTTTTGATAATGTGCTTTGACTAATGCCGATAAGAAAATCATTTCCGACGGTAAAAGCAATAAAGTCCGTGGCCAACTGTATTTTTGGTGGTACGGCAAATGTCAAATGTACAACAAATGTTAACTCCTCCAAAATATAGCTAAAAGCTTCCTTTGATACTACTAACCATTTTTCAAATCTATAAAAATAAATGTATACACGTAATGTTTACAAATTAACCGACTGTAACTTACTCATTTATCGGCAAGCCTAATTGATCACTAGTGTCTCGTATTTGTCTTCTCATTAAATTTATATTACATTCATTATCCGATTCTAATGATGAAGAATAAAAAATAGATTTGCGTCCATAATACCGATTAAAAATCTAGAAAAACTCTCAAAATTAAAAATGAAATTGGCACTTACAACACTTTTCTAAAAATTCGCTTCGCAATGTATCGAATCCCATCATTAGAATTTATTTCGATCACGAGTACCGTAATTATCTCCCAGGCAAGAGTGCAGTAACTCTAATTAAAAAAGCAAATATTGGAGTGACAGAAAATTAAGAAATAAAAAAAAATAAGTAATGCGTATGCATAATTTTATATAAAAATGTCATCGGCTCTAAACGGGTTAAGCATTTTTAAACATTTTTAGTATTTCCTTAAAGATCTCATTAAATGCTTTTAAACGATACCCATATTGATATTTTAAAATATTAAAAATTTTTCAAAGGCCTAAGCGCTAATTTTTTCACTTGTTGTTTTTTTTATTTTTTTTATTCTTTATCGCCCCACATATACGTTTTTTTTGTTGGAGTTACTTCATTGTTCTGAATAATATGGAAAAATTAGAGGTAGGCGTGGCGTTGTGCCCCCTGCGTCTAAAGACATGGACCGATCTTGCTGATTTCCAATAGCGCCTCTTTTGACAATATGTCTAATCGATTACCGTAGTTAAATTTTTGCAAAGGAAAATTTTTTTTCAATACTAACACGGAAGGGCGCACGGATCTACTTTATGGTGTCGGAAATGGATAATGTTGAAATTACAAGCGGAATGACAAAGTTATAAGTTTTACCCTTATTCCACTTTTTGTGGTGACAGGTTAAAATATAAGTTTTGCTATGAAACAAAAATCTTAGCTTTTTAGTCTCTCAAATAGACCTTTAAGTGTTATAATACCAGACAGCGTAATCGCTTCAAAATGGCAGAGTTATGGAAAGCCCAATTTTTGCGAACATTTCTTTTTGTTATCCTTGTCGTATTTTTTATGTTGTGATGCTTTTATACAGCTTTGGTCCATAAGATTACCCGCGGACAGCGAGAATCTTCGAAAAGATCCCAGTAATACGCCAATTATCATAGAAAGTAATTATGTAGCGGCTGCTGTATGAAAAAAAAACAAAAATGTAAACATTTTTGGTGTGTTGCCAGACTGCTGGCCGCGCTGGTATGCTGGCGTTAAGCACCGGCTAGGTCTTGGGGTGGTTCTTGCCAACACTTCCGGTCATTTCAGCAGCTACAAATAATCATACCAGCTGTGGTTGAAAAAAATTAAAAGGTTGGTAATTATTTAAAAATTTTGGAGCCCGAAGCAAGTCTAGCCAGTTTCCTGTATGCACAAAAAAAAACTCCTCTGGCTGATGATCTGCCAGGAAACCTAAGCACTCCCACTTGAAGCTGTAAAACCTCACCATGGCATCGTATTTAATTTAGTTTTTGGATGTCCCAAATACACACTTTACCTTCTTACCATACTCTACCTTTCCCCTACTTACCGCTTTTAATAAATTTAACCCATTATAATTAATAAAAATTTAGGAATTTCATTTAAAATATAAAAATACAAACATTTTGTTTATTAAATAATTAAAAAAAAAAAGATTTTTTCTACTTCAAATAGCAATCTTGAAATTATGGCAAAACAAAGATAGAAAAATCTTATTCAAAAATTATACATTTGATTTAAAAGAAATATGCGAAAATTTTTAATAAAAATGAAAAAAAAAACGAAAAAATTTATACCAAAGCAATTAGTTAATTATTTGCAAAAATGAATTTCAAGCATAAAATTCTAAAGAAACATATCAGATATTTTTTTTTTAATAAAAGATATTTAAAAAAAATTGACTTAATCATTTGAACAGCTTCCTTTTGATGCTGATTTCTTGTTTTTTTTTTTTAATTTTCTCTCCGATTCTAGGCGGATGAAAAGTATTCACGATTTGGTGCAGGAACTGCCGTTAGTACGTGACATGTCCTACGTCTTACGTTTGAATCAAAAACCTACCAAGAGGAATGATAATAATATTCGTTAGTATTTTCCCTAAATTTGATATATGGCTAAAGCTAAATATATAATTGTTTTACATTTGCAGTCCGTAGGTTGTACGTGGTACAGTCTGATGGTCAAATGGCTATTACCTGACACCCCAAGAGTGGTGGTGTCTTTTTCTGCGGTGGACCAGTCCCTCGGTGGAGCCACAGCGAAGTAGGTAGTGCTTGCAGATTTAAATAATTTAGTTACGATTGTTAAAAAAATTTTTTTGAACAATAGTTTTAATTTTTTTTTTTGGCTTTTAGTTCTAGGTACTTTAAATTTGTTTCTATTTATTGTTTCCGCTTGTGTAAAATACAACTTGTTTCTTTTTCTTTGCGTTTGTAAAACTTTAATTTATTTAGTAGTTATGTTTTGAGCTATTATAAAAATTTTGTAGCTTATGTTTATTGCATTGAAGTTTATTTTATAATCCACAAATATTTATTTATAACCAAATGATTCGAAAATTTTTCTTTTCAAACAAACTAAATTTTCTTCAAAACTATTGTCACTTTCTGAATTTTTTTTCTTATTGGAATTAAGTTTAATGGTAAGTTTATCTTTCCGGTAATAACTTATTCAAATTTTGTTTAACTTCTGCCCGGCACACCTTGTCGCTTCGATCACAGTATTTTAAAAAGACTAAATTATTGGTGAATTTTACCGAAGTAACCTCTTAGACGCCACAATATGCCGTCTAAGCCCCGTTTTAACTAATTTTTTTTGGCTTTTCAGCTATTGAAAGCCTAATTTTTCTACATTTTCTTTTAGCTGCTTTCCCATCTTCCTCTTCTTTTCAGCATTATTCAGTTTACATTGATAGCGCGGTTTCATTAACGGCCTTATCATGTAATCCTGCCTTATCCTTTTCACTGGGTGCACACGACAATTACAAGAGCAATTTAATCCAGTACAGACCCCAGTTGCCGTGTAGTGATACACAGTACATTCTTAAGAATGCTATAAATGCAACAATAAATTTTGAAATTACATGTGCAAAGCCCCTAAGAAAACACAGGCATTATAGTAATTTCTCATATAGTGCTAAAGTTTAGAGTGTATTTTTCTATACGAAATTTTTATCTATATAAAGCTTTAATTGTTTTCAGAGAAGAAAATTCTTGTCTTCTGTTTTAATTAAATATATAATTGATTCAATTTATGATTTAATAAGAAAATATTGTATTTGTTTTTTTTTTTGTTATAAGACATGTCTATATAACTGAAAATAAAAAAATGCGATTAAATTAAATTAAAGAAATCGTTCCGTTGTTAGCATAACTTTAAATGTGTATTTGTATTTACCTTACTCAGGAGTAAATATTTAGAAGGATTACTTAATCGACAATTTTAAATTAAATGATAAATAATGCTAATGACTTTTTAATCATTATCATTATTTTCACTAATGATAATGCTATTTAATAAAAGTTTCATTTATGATTAGTTAAAAAATTAAATAAAATAAATAAAAAGTTAGTTACAATTGACTAATGATTAAATGGTTTTATTAATAAATGTACTACTTGTCCTTGTACACTGAATACAGATCTTAAAACATAGTCTAGCATTATTTTAAAATGATATTTTAGTCAAAAAAATTTGGTGAAAGATACATGTTATAACTGTCTCAGGAAAACTATAGGAACATTTTTTTACTATCGTGTAGATAATAAGGAAATTAAATTTCTTTAGTCGTCAATTTTTGTTAAAGCCTTTACATTTCTGCATTTGCTTCTAAAATAACTTTTATGTTGTCTTTGAAGTTTTTATACTTAAAATAAATAGTTTTGGCTTTTCTAAAAATTTGGATAAAGATATCTGAGCTGTCTTTAGCAGTCAGCGAAATACGTATAGATACCTGCACTTCCAAACCAACAAATAAATTGCAGTTTTATTTGAAAATGTTATGGGATATCAGCATAATATAATAAATAAAATTCTATTTAATCTTTAGGTTAACAGAATTTTTATTTTTTTTAATGATAATATAAAGTTAGTTTCTTTCTTCCAGGAGCGTCCACCATTCCACTAAATTTTTTTGCTCAATAATATACATATATATATTATTGAGTATTACATATTTCTTGTTTGACAGTATGTATTCTTTCTCTTTTTTTACTTTTTTTGCTTATAATTCTTATAGTACATTTTATATACATACATATATACATATGTACATATTATTACATTTTATTTTTTTATACATACATATAAATATACGCATTTACATATTTGAAAATTTTGGATGACACCTAATTTTTTTAAAATCTAGTGAGTTTGATTAAATGCAGCTTCTTATTTAGAGCAAGTACAAATTTTGCACTAATTAAGTAATTGAAGAATTTTCGCAGTAAATCTGCGTTTAGTGATAATGAAAAAATTTTCAGTACCAATCAATTTATTTAGTGTCAGTAAAGAATTGCCGTTTATCACTAAGCCGCAAAAAAAATATATTGCCTATATTTTTTTGCAATATTATTTAGTGGAAGTGCAATTCCTATTTCAATCAAAACTACCCCCAACTATGATGAAGGGCTTCTTGACAATTATCTGTTATTAAATTAGACGTCTCCACTAAATTATCTATCATGGCTTCACACAATAGTCGTCTGCTCCTTCTTAATTTTGAATTGCTTTATAACAATAATTATTTTCTGCTGTACATGGGCTCGAACTCACGATCTTCTGTTTTACAGCAAGCATTTCTACCAATGCAGCCATTTAGGTTGCTCAGCTTTTGTTAGATAATTGTGGTATTATTCTATGCGCACACACCATTGTGGAAGTAACTTATTCATCACAACAACAGGGGTTGCCAGATCTTACTTTCGTAACAATATTAATCTCTGATAATCACCAATGTATCTTCTCAAGCCAATATCAACATATATAACATGAATGCAATATATTGTTACAAAGATGCTTTATTAAAATCATAAAAAGATGTAATAATAATTGACGCCAAGAAAGTGAAACGAAATGACCTTTTGTGTATATTTTCAAAGATAGAAGTTGCTACAAATCATCTTTATCACAAAACAAAAACAGCTAACACAAAGCGAGAAATAAACAAACACAACACACAACCATACACACACCTGCATTGTATAACAACTAAATAAAAAAATACCCAACATGTATTTTTAAATAATGATCGAAGGTTCTAGAAGTAAATAACAATGCTCACTAATGTGTCTGAGATAAAAGTGGCAACGCAGCATTTTCAACTACGCAATTGATGGCGGTAGAAATTCTCCAATATTCAAGAACGCCTAAAAATAGAGTATTTAAAAGCAACGCCAATACGTGCTGATTCATTCTTATTGTGAGCGTTATCTAGTTAAGATCTCGTGGTATAGCAAGTAAAGTTGCCAACGTGTATTATCAATCGCAGATAGTTAAATCGTCAAATAATTGAATAAATTAAGTGTAATTTAATTAAAACTCTAAAAGTTGTGTGTGCAATTATTTTGCAAATAAAGAACTCATAAATAAAACGTTTATAATTTAAATAAACGTAACAATATGTTATTATTTTTTCCTTATAATCGCAAAAAGCTTGCATGCTATTAATGTTGTTTTCTATATCTAGAGTTCAGAAAAATACAAAAATCTCGTACATAAATGTAAAACACATAACTTTAACCAACCCACAAATATTTTTCTTTTTATAACAATTATGTGTGTCTATAAATTATGACATGTGGCAAACACATCAATTAATGTTTTTTATTTATATATTAATTGCGTACACGAACGCTCAAGTGTATCTATTCTTTATATACGTTTACGGCTACAAACGTACATGAATGACAGAAAAGTTTGAGTGTGTTGTATTTTAAGTACGTGTACCGCAAAAAGTACATGAAAAATTAAAAACAGTTTCTTTATGCACGGAAAAAAAATACATGTACGATAGAAAAAAATTATCTATTAGCGATCAGAAAAAAACCTATTGAATGCAAATTAAAACAATTGTTTTATATAGCTTAAAAAAATTATTTTAAAAATGTATAATAATTTATTCATTGTAATAATTTATTAATTATTATACAATATAAATAAAATGAGAAAAATTTAGTACATAAATAACGAAAATAGTTTATAAACAAAACGTGTATATGAATTTTTCTGTTTGATACAAAATTAAATTCTTGTGCTCACTATTTTATTTTAAGGTTTAAGCAGTCGTTCAAGTCAAAGTTTAGTTTTGTTATTAATAAATTAAAAATGAAGTTTTTTGATAGCTTAAAGCTTAACTTAGTCAAGACTGTAGCAAGTGCACTAAATGCACGTTTAAAAGATAATTGCGTTGCAGATACAGCAGGTACCACTTCGGCAAGCTGGCTTAATTTTGAATTGTATTGACAGTTTTGTTTCCAAGATTCAAATACTTTAATATTAAAGGGTTGCATTGCTTTTTTACATAAAGCAACCAGGCAAAAATTAGGTATTACCTTAAAAAGTACTTGTCATATAACGACTTACTTATGTGATTGCCATAGTTTCCAAAAAAGGAAGTAGTAATGGCACTAGTTCTTTATGTTAAAAGAGACTAACTTATTAATGGTACTCATTATTTCCTACAATAATTAATGTATCGATTCTCAGTAATTGATTATAAAAGTCTCATGACTTGTTAAAATCATTAAGTTGACAGTTCGTATTTGGCAGTCTTGAAGTAGACACGTGGTAAATTTACTACGGAAAATTATTCGATAAACCAACGTGTTTTAATCGTTAAAACATTATACGAAAATAATTCATCGATTACGGTGACTATGAGAAAGTAAATTGAAATTTTTGGCAGAAATAACGTGCCAACAAAAGGCACTATTTATAGTGTAGTGAATGATATTGAAGAAAAAAGGGTCTGTAGATGATAGGTATAAGCATGGACCACAACTTATTGTAATATCGGCTGAAAACATTACTGCTGCTCAAGAAAGTGTTAAAAACAATTCAACAAAATCAATGTGACACCGTGCTCAGGAGCTTGGACTTCAAAGAACAAATTTAGATAAAATTTTGCACAAGGACTTGCATTTGTTTTCATTTAAGATTCAGTTGAACCACAGGTCCTTCCACAAGACCATATACATATGTATGCCAATATGATGTTGCAGCTCACTCATGACAATCCCGACACAATAGTGTTATTCGTTATTATTAAAATAAAATAATTTGAGAAAATCGGAAACCTTTTGGCTCCACTAGGAGCAAAAGCTAGACAAAGGTAGAAAATAATAATAATCGCAAACGCGATTTTTTAAACTAATAATTTAAAATTTCGACAATCTCAAAAAAAGAAGAATTTGGGAACGGTTTACGTTTTTCAAACAACCCAGGTGCGCTACAGCATGACCCTGTAGTCTACAGTTAAAGCTAAAGCTCTGATGCTCCCCTACTGTTTTTCTGTAAGGTTTCAAAGCATCAAACTAGCCGTTTGAAACTTCAGGATTATTTCCTTTTGTTATCAAATCCTTCACTGTACTAACAACAGGCAAATACTTCTACCCATGATAAAATAATAAGTTCCAAAAAATATTCTTATTATTTACAACCAAAAAATATGAAAGTTATTACGACGGCGAAAGCACATTCTTATGACTATATCGTTAATTTACGTCATTAGTGAATTTAGTAAATTTTATATAGAAATTTCATGATTCTATGTTTCAAACTAATTTGATTAAATGAGAACTTTATGTAACCGACAAGAACACAATAACCACTGTAAAACTAATTTTATTTTATTTTTTCATCATTCTACAAAAGCTACAATCCTTATGAGAATATCATAAAACATTTTTTTATTTTTGTAAGGAATCAGGCACAATTAACGTTAATTAATGTAAAAACTTCATACCACATATTTTATTCTCTTTCGCATTTCCTTGTCCGGCATTAACGCATAATGTATAATATCCCTTCGTTATTATTATTATCGTCATGCCTACGACGTGGACTACATGCTTTATTAAGATTACACAAACTGATATAATTCATATTATTTTTTTTTTCTGTTACAAGATTTTTGCTGGACGTCATAACCCAAGTATATGTATGTATTTAAGAAAGTAATACTATCATTCAGTTAAAGTACTACCAAAAGTAACATAAATTTAAAAAAACATTGAAATTAAAGCATTTTAAGATCTTACTTTCAGCATTCATAAATAATGACGATTTATTAAAACGAAAATCTCTATAAAGAATTTTTTTTCTGTTTTCAAACCATAGATAAGGAAAAACTTTATTAGTGGTTGTAAAAAAAAACTAAAAATCAACAACAAAAATGCAAACAGAATGGGAATTTTAAGATTTTAATAATTATTATCATAAATAGATAAAGGACTGGGTCTCTTAAGGAAAGATTCTACACACGCAGAGAAAAAACATGTTTGTAATATGGTCACAAAAACCGTATTAGGTTCTTTGTAACAATGTATAGTTGCGGAGAAGAAATTATAGTTGTTTTGTTATATTGTTACTGTGTAAAAAAAAAAATGCAACATAGTTAGTTTTAACTTTGAAAAATTTCAACCACAACCAAAGTTTTATAACATATTAAAAATAATATAAAATATTTAACCATTAAATATTATTATTAATTAAAGTATGGTTAAGAGCAATAGAATAATGTTTGCGCTAAAAAATAAGCTAAATTTTAAAACGGTTTTTTTTTTGTTAGAGAAAGTGGAAAAAACAAAAATTTATGTACAAAATAAATGATTAAAGATTAGTGTATTGAAAACAAATAAAAAGGGAACCAAAACATTTACGGTCTAATTCATAAAAAGTTCCTATTTTAGGTTTAAAGTTTACAATAGTTATTGAACATTTTTCGTTTAATAAACCATTTATAAAATTTGTAATAAAAAACAGACAATAACAGTTTATTAACTAATCTACACTTTAAGCAATCTAACGTTTTTACCTGGCAACTCCTATTAATATTTTATACTTAGTGCTTTTAAAAACCAATTCTCAATTAACCCGAAAACCGAATATGGTTTTCTATTTATATTTTTTTTTTCACCAAAAAGGAACCTTTTTAGTGTAAATATATGGTTACTGCAAAATATACGAACAAGAAACGTAATAATTAAATTTACAAATAAATATGTTTTTGTTTATTTTGGTCTCAGGTAAAATGAAAAGGACTCGAATAACGAGATCTATATGGAATTGTTTACATTTCATATACTTCATTATTTAACTAAATTTGTTTTAATTTTTTTATATATTATGCAACAAATCTATTTTGACCTAGTAGCTGCAAATAAAATGAAAAGTTGACCGGGGCTTAGAAAAAGTAGTTTTGAGAAGAAAAAGTAATGTGGAAACCTCATACTTTCAGAGTTACGTTATATAAAATTTGCAATATTTCAAATATTCTTAGGGAGAATAGGCCAATATATGTATGTAGGTATCATCGGATAACTTTTTAAATAACGTATCAGGATCCTTACAAAAATATGTTAGCCCATTACAAACCAGTTAAATTTTGTTTGAGTTTTTTATTATGAATTTTACGAATATTTTCACCTTGTTTAACTAAATTTGCGCTTTTTGTAACAAAAATATTTTGCTATACATATGTATATAACTATATATGTACGTACATATGTATGTCTTTTGGGGCACTTGCTAAAACTAGGTCTAAGGGCTAGTTTTTCATTTGAGAGTCTAATTGGGCTAAAAATTTGTTTGCGATATCGCACTTAATCAACAATAGGGTATTAACTCAAAATTTTAAAATTTTCAGTAGAGTCAGAAACTGTTTGTGGCCACATTTTAACAGAATTTAAAATTTCAAATATACCATAGGAAGCAAATTCCATTTAAAAATATATTTACATCGTTTTTCCTAGAAATCTGTGCAAGTATTGCAAAAAAAAATCAATTTTTTGAGTTAATACCATTTTTCTAAAATTTTTCGATCATAAATGAAACAAATTTTATCAACAAGACAGTATCAACTCAAAATAAAACCAAATTGAAAAGAGACTCAACGCAAAATAATACCTTTTTTATGAAAATTTACGAATCAGTTCCATGTTAACTTTTGTATTAACTCGAAATAATACCTTTTTGTTGAAATAAAGGTAATCACTACATTATCATGAATATAGTCTCAAAAGTGGTTTTCGAGATGAAAGAGTAAGCGGAATACGTTGAAATTTTTACAGTAGATAGATATTGATGTTGTTAGCTGATTTCTTGAAAAAAGTGATATTTCAAAAATTTTGAGTTAAAACCCTATTGTTGATCAAGTGCGATATGTATGGCGCCTGAAAGGAATTTTGATAAGATCTTATATGATATCCATAGTGTCCCATTCCGCAACAAAGTGTTTAAGATATCACGAAACATTTATATACACTTACAGGGCGGTTTACATTATACTACAAGTAATATGACATGTCAAATTTTTGTGTAGAAGAGTACAAGTAGTATCGTCTAAACATAATTGCCTTATTCACAAGCCCCCTAGTACGTGCTAAGTGCTAACAAAATACAACGGTGCTAGCTGTGTTGTTGGTAATTTTCATGCAAACATGCGATACAACACTTAGTACTTTTTTTCATATGTTTTTCAAACGTTGTATTTGTTTAAATGTTTTATGTTTAAATGAATTATTATTTTTGTGTTCATGTGTGAATTTTATTAAATTAAATTGAATTAAAAGATATTTTTATTAGTTTTATTTATTTAATTTATTGATTTGACTGATTTATTAGAAAGTTGAAGTTGAAAGTTGCCAATACAAAAACTGTTCTTTAAGATTTAATATTGCTTCAATGACTTGATTTCTAATATTTTGTATGGTACCGCCATCATCTATACCAAAAAGATGCTACCTTACGAACACAAGCACCATTTCCTGAAGATCCCAAGCAGTAAAGTACAATTTTAAGCTGCAAGTCAATGCGTAGTTGGAGCCTTTCGCCAATTGTGTGAAAAACATCGTCATTTTTTATAAGGTTGAATATATAGGCAAATTCCTCTGGCCGTAGTCGTATCATATGAAGAAATCTGTTTTCATCAAAATATCTTAAAACCCGATTATGCCATAATGATGATTTTGGCAGCCCTAAATGTATAACTCTGCGACTGGAGAGCAAGTACATTAGGTTCATCCTAAAAATGTCTTGAATTTCATCCTCACACAAAAAATGTATTAATATACTTTTTTCCCCATTTGGCTATAAATAACAAATTATGAATAGCACTTTTCTTCTTCTTATTTACTTTTTGACGTATGAAGTACAATGTACAATGGCACACTGATACAATGGTTGTTCACAAAGAAGTAAACAAAAGGTAGTATGCAATACTACTTACACCTTAGCAGAGCTTGTGAATACGGCAAATATGTTATGATAACTTTAAAATTATGGGTCACAGACGATTTTGTCATTTTACATTTTCTTCTTAAAATTACTTTTTCTACTCCAGGATTAAAACTTTATCATAACTTAACAAACAACATAACTTAACAAAATTAATTTAATTTTTGGTTTAAAGTAGGGTAGAGGCTACAATAAAAAACTGATATTTATTAAAGGTTTATAAAGGGTTTAATAGGTTATTAAACGTTTATGAATACTCTTTTGTCAACTTTTGCTTATTAAAGGCTTATAAACTCCTAATGTATATTTATAAATTTGACTGTTAAAAAATAGTGGAAACAAATATGTATGTAAGAATATAAATCTTTATTTTGGTGTTTGAAGAACAATTGTGAAATCATTTATTTGGGCTTTTAAACTATATTTTTTATAGCTGATTTTTGTAGCTTATGATCAAAGCGTTTTTTTAAACCAATAATTGATTTTTATGTGAATTTATGTTTTTAAATAATTTTTATGACAAATCATTAATGAATAAAACAATAACAACTAAGCCTTAAATGTTGATATTTGAACATAATTATGTTTATACTTTAGCATGATAGTGTAGTAGACAACAACATGTTTGCAACTGTAACAATATAATGTTTTGTTAGGAACTATATAATGCAACCATAATATGTTGCTCTTAGATTATGATTAGCTTAACCATGTTTTTTCTTTGCGTGTACATACATAGAAACTAAAAGAAATTTAATTTAATTTAGTTTCAAATCAGCTTGACTCACGCTGAAGCGTTTCGTACTAGTCGCCCCTTAATTTTTGTTTTTTTTAACTTCTTACATTGGATATAGTAAAAGATACTTTGGGTAAACTTAAAACAAGGCCCTGTATACATTACGTAAATATTGGAACACATTTAAGTCGTTCAAAAAAATAAGGCCATACAGATTAAAATCACGTTACTATCGGAATATTCTTAAACATTTTTTATTATTTCTATAGCAGACATAAAAGTACATCGTCTCTTTCAAGGTTCTGCCTGTAACGGTTTAAAATATAAGACAAGGGGTCTTCTTAATTTATTGTCAAAATATCTAACGTAACGTATCCCACTTTAAGTAAGATAAAAGTTATGAGAAGAAAAAAAAAAACGTTGATAAAACGAATAAATCTTGCAGCCATATGCATAACAAAAACTTGGCAGAACCGTTGGCATAAAGTTAAGTCATAATGAACTTCCTAGAGTCCGACAATGAGCTGCGAGACTTTGTTTAACAATCAGCCTAGCAAGGCGAATAATTTATCAGGTGGCAGCGTTAGGAAATTTATCATTTTTTGCTATTAGAAACGAATGTCAAACTTTATATAAAAAATGGTAGACATATTTTTTATATATGGAGTTTCAAAATTAATGAATTCGCCTACGCTGCCACCTGGTAATTGATTCGCCTTACTGCCAAGCATATTCTAACTTGTAAACAAATAGCTGTTCAGTGTCAAAATATTAATATTTGTGCCAAGGCGAATTAATACAGGTGACCGCACGGCTACAACAATCCAACAACACAAAAAACAACAGGCAATTTGTTGCTACAAAATTATGTAAGTTGTCAAAAAAATATTGTAAAAAAAAACAAACAAAATAAAAAAATATATTTGATGAAAAAAAGTGGTTGTAATTATCAGAATAAGAAAATTATAAAAATTAAGTTACATAAAAATACAGGAAAAGTGACCAAAATTCGTTTGTACTACTAGTTTGCCCAAATCACATGCATCGTTCCATTCTTGCACGTTGACCATTTGAAGACTAACATAATCTTCCACAAAAAAACTAAGGAATTATTAATGTGTTAACAATAATTTCATTATCTTTTTACGCATATTTTGATTATACACATCAGGAACTGCAAATACGGTTCCATGTTGTGGTAGTTTTCTCTAGGAATTTCAATTGTTTGTTTTCTATCAGCAATCAAAAAAATTTAAATTAAAAAAAATTTAACAAATTATTTATTTTTGACAAATTTTTTTGACAACTGTAATATATACAACTGATGGGCTTTTTCGCCCGTGCGTTCACCTGTATTATTTCGCCATGATTTGTGCTCAAAAATAAAAAAAAAATGGAAATTTTGAGACCTCGTCGATCTGTTAAAAAGTATATAAATAGAAGAAATCCATTTTTAGAATATATGGATAAGGAGTTTCGCCTTAAATGTAAATTTATTCGGTTGGTGCAGGTAGACCTTAAAGGGAAAGGAAAAAGGAATGGTAATAGCATTCCGCCGTCCATACAAGTTCTGGAAGTACCTTAGTTTGGGATGGAATCATGTACAAGATGATTGTGCAGAATTCCATGCATTTTCGAAATCAACGAAGAGCAGAATTTGTGTAAAGGTTGCTCAGGCATTTGCCCGAAAGTCATATTCGTTGATAAAAACTGCAAAATCACCTGAAGAACAAGTTGACGAAATGGAAAATTAAAAAAAAAAAATTGCTGGGTTTAAAAATGTCACAGGTGCTACTGACTTCACCCATATTCGCATCCAAGCTGTTGGTGGAAACGATGCACAATCATTTGTAAATCGGAAAGAATACTTTTCTTTCAATGTGCAGGTATTTTTATATTCGACACAACAAATAAAAAATATGAAAGTCAAATTCTTAATTAAAATATTCAAGTCGTTTGTAATGTCTCTTTAAAAATCACAGATTCGAGAATATTTAATGAAAGCAAAATAAAAGAAAAGTTTGAGCAGGGCGTGTTTAAGGGACGATTGATTGGGGACGGTGGTTATAAGTGTAATAACTTTTTGTGTACCCTTGTGCAAGATCCAAAAAGTCTGAGAGAAGAACTTCTGGATAAAGTGCGAGTTTCTAGAAAAAACGGAAAAGTTTTAATTGTGGCTCTGGCCGTTCATCATAATTTATCGGTTATGTACAAAGAGGAAAGTTTTGGTTGGTATAATTATATTTTTACTTTTTAAATTGGTATTGAAAGTTTTTTTTTTATTTAACATTTTAAACAACGGGATTTTTTTTTTTTTAATAATATTAATTAATTCTCAAATTTCCAAAAAAAAATTCTTTTTTTCATGCTATTCTCCCCATTTATTATTTAAATCACCGATATTGATTATTAAAGGTCAAAGCACGTCTCGATGGCCATTTCGTTATCGCTTACTTAACTCGTCAGGAGATTTCTGACAAATATTTTAAATAAACTAAAGATTTTTGTCAAAACAATAAAGCAAAGACAAAAATCAAAGTTTAAGCAAAAACAACAATAACCAAATGTAATTCTATTTTTCTTTCTCTGCTATATTTTTTATTATTTTTTTTTAGATAAAAACATTGTACCAAAACGAATGAAGATTAAAATGTTTCTCGCAGTATTTATATTCAAAACAATTTTAGAATTTCAATATCACAAAAATATGTATATCACAAAATATGTTTAATTAGAAGTTATGAAAAATAGCCTCCCTTTTTTAACTTTTAAATTTCAAGTTGAATTTTTGCAACTCTTAACTCATATTCCTTTTTGGATTTCTCTTCTAAGAGTTCATTTTTTATTTTTCCCATTAAATAGTTTTTCTCTATAATTTTCATTTCAAGCTCTTTGTGTTTTATACCTAGTTATTTTAATCGTTTTCCATTTTCGCTGTCTGATTTTTTATCCCTTTACCTTGAACATTTCTTGCCTTTTGACTCGAATTCTTCGTAGCAGTTTTATACTTCCTCCATCTGCTATCATAGGTTTCGTTTGAAACTTGAAGAATTGCCATCAAACAAGTTGGTGTCTATTGCAAAATGTTTTGGCAATCATGATACCAACTCCTCTTCAGTTTTGCTCAGCGGTTAAGGTTCTGAACCCCCACCTATTTGCAGCCGTTCTCTCAAATTAGCTGCGTATTTGCTCCAAACTTCGTAAGTTCTTGGAAACCTTATTAAAAACAGTATGGACAGAACTCCAAGCTTTGTTTTTTTGTTTATTGGTACTTGTGTCTATTTTGGCATTTTCTATAATGTCTTACATTACAAATACGAATTTGTACAGCAATTCCTAAATTGTGTACATATGTGTACACGTATAACGGTTCAAAAGTCCGGCCACAAAAACACCAAATCCAAATTTTAGACTTGTTGTTATAGAGAAGTTAGTAATACAGGTTCTTTGTAAATTTCAATCGCTTGTCTACAACTATTTAAAAGTATGGCCATATACAAAATCAAATGAACTATTGGGGCAACCTTTAATTTATAATTTTAAATATTATCAGCTGTTACTATAACAACCAAAGCAATCGATATTCTGTCCAATTTGCATGCGTTTGTCTATAACGTTTCAAAAGATAGGCTTATATAAGTAAATCTTCATCAATTATGGGACACCCTTTAATTTCTAAATTCAAATTCTAAACTCGTTGATATAGCGTATTTAGCAATACAGGCCCCTTTTAATTTTCAGCGTTCTGTATATAACGGTTTAAAAGTTTGGTCACAAACACAAGATAACAATAACTATAGGAACACAGTTAAACTTCCAAATCAAAATTTTATACTTGTTGTTAAGGCGTACTTAGCAATTGTAAATTTCAAGCATCTGTCTACAACTGTTCAAAAGAAACGCCATAGACATCAAATTTAATGAACATTCGCACACCCTTTAATTTATAATTTGTTATATTAATACTTGTCACTATAACGGCGACAGCAATCGACATTCTGTCCAGCTTGTCTATAACGGTTTAAAAGAAAGGCCCATATAAGTAAATTTACATCAATTATGGGGGCACACTTTAGTTTTTAGATTTATTTTTGTATAAGTTTTTGTTTTTTTTTTTTTTTGGAGCTATAGTAATACGCAGTTATTTTAAATTTTACAGAAGTGTCCTTTACAATTCATAATACACGTAAAAAATATGTATGTTGTATGGGGACACCATTTAATTTTTAAGATTTTGAGCTGTTTTTAAGACGGGACCAATCTGTAAGCATAATCTATCATATTACCAAAATCGGATCAAAAATGACTGAGTTCTGGAGGCACAAATATAAAAAAAAACAACATTCAGCCGAATTGTAAACCCTCCTTCTTTTTTGAAGTCGGTTAAAAAAGGGACTTATACCACTTAAAAAAAATATTAATAAAACACAGCTCAAATTTTTATTTTTGCATACTTTCTTTAAGCTTCAGTGATCATTGAGTTAGGTTTTATTAAAACAATTATTTTTTATTTAATTGTAATAAGTAATTAAGCGATTACATAATTCGAAAAAAAATCTTTATGAATTATAGTTAAGTCTTTTTAGCATTGTATTTATTTCAAATGAAATTTCAGTGGTTATTAAAAGAAAAAATAGTGTTGCCGAGATTATACCCTGTTCATTTTGTGAAAAGTAACGAAATGCTGCTGGCAACAAATATTCCAATGGCAAAATAATATGAGCTGCACTAATTTCATAACGTGTTTAAAAAAACGCAAATAATATTGCATTATTAAATGCAATAAAGACGACAATTTTCCTTCAAATAGTACTTTGGCACCACTAGCTAATTGTTAAATTTTATGTTATGATCAGAGTTGAGATATTTGTTTTAGCAAATGCCAAGTTCAATCCCAGAGCCCAACAATAGAATTATTGCAGTGCCATGAAATTTATGATGCGAGATTTTTCATTAGAAATCTTATCAAAACAAGTTCTTAAACTGATTTGTCAAATCAGCTCGCATAATTTCAAATAAACGGCATTAACAATTTTATTTACTTTTTTAAGTCCAAAAGATTTGGAAAGTTTGGTCAATATACTTAAAACAATGAAAGAAATTATATTTTGTTAAGTTTATTGCAATACTGTCAGATAATTTCATTGGATTATTATAAGAATGAATTCCCCTTGTTTAGAATTGAGGTTAATTTCAATGAATTAGCTCGGTTCTTCTGCCGCCATTCTCTCATATACTATTACCATAGAGGCAGTCCCAGCTATAGACACTTGTAAGTTGCTAAACAATTTTTTTTAAATATGAATACAGTACTAAATTTGTAAATAAGTACATATATACATAAGTATGTATATTTTTCGAAATTATAAAAAAATAGTTGCAATTCCATAAAGAATTAAAAATTAAATTAAATTATCTGGCAACTAGAGTTTTTATCAGCTGAGAGCTGTTTTACCATCTGACGAGCTTAGACTTTATCTTTATCTTAAGTTAAAACCAAACAACTCTTAGTAAACTTTTATTATTGAAACAGTAATTGAAAAAAAAACAATTAACTTTTAAGAGATAAAGTAAAATAAAATAAACATCTAAAATTATCTAGCGGCAAACATTGTTTTTTATTATCATGGTTTTTATACCTAATCAAAGAGCTACATGCAATACCGAATCGTCTATACCCTTCATCGAAGTAAAAATAAAATTTCGAGACGTTATTGGAAGTAACTTTTGACTTTTTGAATTTATTTAGAATACTAAGACATAAATTAATGTGTTTAAGTGAAAAAGCAGTGAAAAGTCAAATCATTTTGTTCCGAATGTTTTGTTTTTTGTTCCGCGATGTAAAACTTGATATTACATCGATATTTTATTTCAATATTCTCCTTACTTTCAAAACTATGTCTAAATTTAAATCTTTCTGTGTCGTAAATTTTCAATTCCATTATCAAATAACATTAAAATAGATTTTAAATCTAAGTACTTAGGACCAATTTGTATGGAGAATACATTTTAAACAGTCAGTATTTTATGTAATTTTTACACGAAATTAAATTTTTTTTTTTGCAAAATTCGTCGTGTTGTTAATTTGATTGTGTTTTTTTTTTGTTTTGAAAATATTTAAATTTTTTTGGTATTTAATCAATTTTAGGTTTATTCGTTCTTATTTAGAGATTCCAGCGAATCTTAAATCTCGAAATTCTTTAAATAATATCAGTCACAAAAACATCTTAAGATACATACAGATCGACTATAACAAATTAACACGTTATTTGTGGCAAAATGAAGAATGAAGAAATCGACCTTCAGTATTGTTTAAACATTTAAATTTGTTGTTATCTCTTAAAACAAACGAAGTATGTACATCAATTGAAACAAAAAGTAAATAACGAATAATTCTTTAATTTCATATATAAATAACAGGTGTTATGTGTTAAAAGTTTTATTCTCGACTCTAGTCACTTAAAAGCATTGAGATAAATTTATTGAAAAGGAATTTTTAACCGCCACCAGTATGGCTTCCTTGATTACGTCAGGTGAGTTTCTTTTAGGCATTCGAAATACAAAAACGGAAAACCAAAAAAATTTATAAAAAAAAAACACATCGGAACAACAATTTTTTTTTAATAATTTTAAAAACAAATAAAAATTTTTAATTGAATTGAAAGATTGAATATTTTAAAGTGATTTTGTAGATTAAGTCAGAAGAAAGAAATGATATTGGCAACTAAATGGTCAATTTATTAATTAGTGTTTTATAAAGTTTTAACAGTAGTAAGTTTTTGTTAAAGGGTTCTGCCCTTAAATTTCGTCCGTTCTTTGTCATAAACAAAGGTAAAGTGCTAACAGCTCTTGTTAGCCATAATTGGGGTCTAGGCACTGCTAATATACAACAACATATACTTTAAAGATATATAGAAATATATAATTTTTATTTGAAATCCAATAAACAATAAAAAAAACGTTTTCTCATTTATTTTTTTCCTAAGAAAACTTTTTATTATAAAAAATTATTTTTTTCAAGTTGAGCGATATCTAAAAAATTTAAATAGTTTTTTCGTATAGCTTAATACCCTGTTCAGACATAAGTTTTGATGTAATTAAGGCCCTAATTGAACTCAATTTACCATAAAAAAATCATTTAATAAATTGAACAATTATAACTTAATTGAGTCATTAATTGATTACGTTTCCTCATACAACCTTTGTGAATTATGTTCATAAGAGAAAATTTTATACAATAACAAAACTACATAAATGCCATAAAAATAAAAAATGAAAAAGTAAAATATTTTTAAATTAAATGAAATGAAAAGTTTTTGAAAATGTAGTGGAGATTCAATGCAAGCGTGCAGTCAGAACTTGATCGTACTGACTGGAAGAGTTCTATATTTCAAATAAAAACAAACAAAGTTTCTTTTAAGGCTGAACTTCTCTTTATTCTTACAAATTTACAAACACAAATTTTTAATATAAAAATTAGGCCTGTTTAATAAATTTCCGGCAGAAACTAGCAACGATAGAGTAAAATAAAAATTTACAACTTTACTGTTCCAAATGAAAAAAGTTAATAATCGCATTTTTGGCAAAAATAGCAAAGTAGAGGCGAACTAACGATAATAACGAACTACCATAATAATAAATATCTACAACAGCAAAAAAAAAACGAGGCATTTATATTGCAACAGAGCATTTGCAAGAGCTTTGTCATCGATTGTGAGCACCTTTTTTTTTGTTAAACTTTTAGTTTAGTTTATTTTATTTTATTCTATTTCTTATTTTTATTGTTTAATTATCCTGGCGCTTACTTGTACATAGTTTTCTCAGCTTTCTTCTAACTATTATACAAACGTTAGCTTCAATTCAAAATATTTTGTATTTAAAACCGAAAACTATCAATGTTATTTATATTTTCTGTTATTTACAATTTCAGCTGTAGATATTCGGTTTTGAAATCGCCTTATAACGATGTGATATAAATATTTTCGTGGGAAGTGCTAATAAACACTTTAAATTTAAATTATTTAATATTTATTAATTTATTTTATAAAACAGAACAAGAATCTGTTGTTCTGTTCTTGACAATCTTTTTTAACCTTTCGCTGCTTCTTTTAAAGTACTGAAGTAAACACTTTTCAATAACAATTAGTAGCAACTTCTTGTTATTGAATAGAACTATATTCTACTGTCAAATTTTAATTGAGTAAATTAAATTGGTTATGTATGAACACCAAAATTAATTACTCAATTTATATTTTAATTGTCTAAATTAAAGCGTATGTCTGAACAGGGTATAAAGTATTTTTTCAACTTGAATAATAAATATTTGTGTTACAAACAACATAAAAATTTTTTTCTCTCCCTGTTCCTTTTCTTTTTTGTTACTGTTTTATCTGTTACTTTTTTAAAAAAGTAATAAGATTTGATTTCTTCACAATCTAATAAGCAACGGCCAACACAAAAAAGTGAATTCTATAAAAACAACATAACATTTCCAACTAAAATTTTATTTGTTGAAAAATATTAGCGTTGAAGTTTTTGAAAACCCAACATTTATGTGTTATATTTTTGAGCATGGCATTATTCTTTTCGTTTATTTTCAGTTTTATTCTTAATAACGTTCTTTTCATTACAATGAAATGCAAAAAGAATTGGAATTTTAAGAATTAAATTTTTATTATCATAATTAGATAAAGGACTTCATACCGGGTCTCTGAAGGAAAAATTTTATACATGCAGAGAAAAACCATGGTTGTGGTTGGATCACAAAAACCATATTACGTTCTTTGTAACAATATATAGTTTCGGAGAACAAATTAAAGTTGTTTTCACCAAAACTTTAGTCAACTTTTAACGGTTAACTTTTAACGGTTATATGGTTACTGTGCACAAAAAATGTAACATAGTTAATTTTAACTTTAAAAATTTTAACCAAAGTTTTTGAAAACCCAACATTTATGTGTTATTTTTTTAAGCATTGCATTATTCTTTTCGTTTATTTTCAGTTTTATTCTTAATAACGTTCTTTTCATTACAATTCAACTCTGCATTTGCTCAATCGGCTGTAGAGTCGACTTCATCATGTTTAAATTTATTTGCAGACGATTTATTTTCTTTTATTGTTGATCAGAAATCTACTGAAAATGTAGTCTATTCACCGATCTCTATATATACAATTTTGGCCCTAACGTATATGGGTGCCGGAGGTAGCACAGCCGATGAATTGCGCAGAGTTTTAAAACTGGATCAAAAAGAAGAAAAACGTGATTTTGCTTTAAAATATGAAGAGTTTTTGAATACCAATTTCGAAAATTCTCTACCTAAGAATGAATATTATTCACCTCCCCAACTATCAATGGCCAATCGTATATACGTTAGAAAAAATATAACAATTTCAGAGCAGTTTAATAGAACTGCCTGTCATAACTTTAACTCCGGAGTGGAAAATGTTGATTTTAACTACCCCTTAGATGCTTTACAGAAAATTAACGGTTGGGTAGAAGAAAAAACATCAAATAAAATAAAAAATCTATTGCAAAGAGATGCAGTAGATGAGCGCACCAGCATGATTTTGATAAATGCTATCCATTTGAAGGCTAAATGGTTGAATCCTTTTGAAACGGCTGCTACTGAGAAAATAAATTTTCATTTAAACCACAATGAGATAGTAAAAGTGGACACAATGCGCAGAAAGAGCTATTATCCTTACATTGCATTACCCGAATTAAATGCTAGAGCAGTAAACTTAAAATTTAAAAACTCAGATATTTCTATGTTGATTATAATGCCAAACGAAATTGATGGCTTAAAACAGTTGGAAGAAACCCTTAAAGGAAAAGATTTAAATGACATTGTTGCTAATATGGCTCACAAATATTTAGATTTGCGTTTGCCCAAATTTCGCATAGAATTTAATATTGAATTAAAGGATCCTTTACAGAAAATGGGTTGCTCTTCTATGTTCGGAGATAATGCCAACTTAACAGATATTTTTGATAGTGGTATTTCTCAGAAAGTTTCAAATGTCAAACACAAATCATATATTGATTGCAGCGAAGGTGGTTTAGAGGCTGCTGCTGCCACTTGTGAGTTTTAAAATGTCATATAATAGATGAACTGATGATTTATTTTTAATAATTTTCATTTTTTGTAGATGCGAGTGTAACCTTTAGATCTATCGGCTATAGAGCGCCTATAACACGTTTCGCTATCGATCGTCCATTTTTCTTCGCCACTCGCAGCAAAACTGCAGTATTTTTCGCCGGACATGTGGCAAACTTTAAATGATTTTATTCTACATTTACCGGACGTTGGCTATTGTTTTTTGTTTGCATTATTTTATCTTTATTTTATGATTATAAATTTAAATAATTAAATAAAATCAAATTAACTGCCAGTCCCACGATATCGCAAGCGTTCGTTCGTTCGCACAATTACATTCAAAACAAAAACAAATTCTAAAAAATTGTTCTTGTTTTAAATGTAATTATGCGAACGAACGAACGATTGCGACATCGTGGGACTGGCAGTAAATAAAATTTTTGAATTTATGAACAACTGTTTTTAATTATTTGCTGTTGCTAAATTTATTATATGTATGTAAAAGTTGGTTTTTTTTTTTGTTGGAGATGTGGTATTTTGGTAAAATGTTACTCATGCAAATATATTCACGTTCCACATAACCTAAGCGTCACCCAATCAACACTGCGTTGATCATTCAAAGCATTAAAATCAAAGCAAATCAGAAGCATATGAGACTTAATATGTAATTTTTGAAAAATTCGTTAGAAAACTTCTTATTATTTTGTTCAAAATGTTTTTGTAATCCACAGTCTAAGAACATTGAAAAACTTGCGATTCTTTGATAACCGAAGGCAAAAATGTATACCTTATAAAAGAATTAAATTTATGCATATTTTATAAATTACAAATTTTGTCTTATTTGACAAATATTTACTATAAAAAAATCTTACAAAGAAAGTTTAATCCTTTAGATTTTGTTAAGCAACAACATATCATAGTGGTTAAACTTTTAAAGCTTATTAACCGACTGCAAAAAAAGAAGGAGGTTATACAATTCGGTTTCTTTTTTTTATAAATGTGCCTCCAGAAGTCAGTCATTTCTGATCCGATTTTGAAAATGTTGGTAATATGATAGATTGTGCTTAGAGATTGGTGCCGTTTTCATAATCTTAAAAATAAAAGGGTGTCCCCATACAACATACATATTTTTTACATGTATAATGAATTGTAAAGGGAACTTCTGTAAAATTTAAGATGACTGCGTCTTACTATAGCTCCAAAAAACAAAAAATTATACAAAATTTAATCTAAAAATTAAAGGGTGCCCCCATAATTTTTGTAAATTTACTTATATGGGCCTACCTTTTGAACCGTTATAGACAAACGCTTGCAAATTGGACAGAATGTCGATTGCTATGGCCGTTATAGTAACAAGTATAATTATTATAAATTATAAATTAAAGGGTGCGCCAATAGTTCATTAAATTTCATGTATATTGCCATACTTTTTAACAGTTATAGACAGACATTTGTAATATAAAAAGATCATGTATTGCTAAGTCCGCTATAACAACAAGTATAAAATTTGGAGTTGGAAGTTTAAGGGTGTTCCAATCAGAGTAAGTAAATGGGCAGCGCCGAGCAGCTCTTTTCTGCTCTTTTGTCTCTTTTGCGCAAAGAGCAGAGCCAACTTGTTATTGCGCATTGCTCGGCGCCCATATTTTTGCTCTGCACCATGAAGGAGCAGCGCATTAAAAAGAGCAATATGCTTGGCTCTTTTTTTGCGCTGCTCCTTTTTTGTGCGCAAAGCGCAAAAGAGCCAAAAAGAGCCAAAAATGCGCTTGGGTCTTTAAAAAAAAAACATATTTTTTTTTAACATCAGGATTATAATGTAAAAATCAATACAATAAATAAGTTATTTGATTTATGTGTTTGGAACAGTTTAGAAGATTGTTTATCGTTTTTTAAATATAACTTATATTCAAATGAAGGTTGGAGAAACATATACAGACGAGTACTTATGTATGTATATTTATTTTATTTATATTTGTATGCATACATAAATGTATGTATGTATATATGTATGTTCATATGTATGTCTGTATGTATATGTACGAATAATAGTGTTATGTATTTTTGTGGTCTACCATTGTGTTTGGTTTTTGATTATTGGTAAGTAGTGGAGTTCCTTGTAAATTCAAGCGAGGGTCATATGAATGGCTCATTAATAAAAATGTGCAATAAGTGATGTTAAAAAAAGTAAGGATAAAGGGTAATAATTTGCTTATCTTTAACATTATTGCAATTATACCTAAGAAAGGAATTTTCCATGTTTACTGGTATCATAAAATAATTATTTTCAATTTTGTTTTTTGTTTGTTTGTCCAATAGTTTTCCTCCTTTAAATTTACATGTGTTATTTGTTGTTGTGGTTTTCAAAAATGTAGATGTGCTATGCTTATAATTTAGGTAGGTTAAACGGTAAATTTGTTTTGCTTATGTTTTAGGTAGGGGATGTTTACCGGTGCATTTGTTATTGTTTTATTATTACTTAATTTATGGTAAAACACCAAATTATTAGTACTAAAAACAAAACTATAGAATTCCTAGTATTATTGATAAAAAAAAGTTTCTTGCTAAAATTAATGCCGAAAAATTTGATAGTTTCTACCCTTTCCTCATACATACATATGTATGTAAAATCAATGTAAGTGTTTGATATACCCGAACCGCAATAAAAAATATAAAATAAGTAATTTATTGTAGGTATAAAAATTTTTTAAACTAAATAAAACAATTGTTTTCATTTGCATTTAATAGGTAATGAAAATTTGCTTTATTTAGTGCCAATAATTTGGTGCTTTACCATCAATTAAGAAGTAATAAAACAATAACAAATGCACCACCCCTACCTAAAACATAAGCAAGATAGTAATAAAACAATAACAAATTCACAAGTAAACATCCCATACCTAAAACAGAAGCAAAACAAATTTACCCTTTAACATACATTTGTTTACAACAAAAAATAACCCTTGACAACAAAAAAAGGTTTAACTTAACAATTAGTAAGAGCCAACGCAGTAAAGAAAGGCTATACCAAGGCACATTAATTTTAATAGCAGTTCTAAAACAACTACAACAATGAGTAAACAACATGTATTTTGTTTGTGTAAAATATACTTTCAGATGTCAAATTCAACTAACGCACAGTGGTTTGAAAAAGTTTTTGTTTTTGACAAAATTTGGTATCTCATAAACCACTAAAAATATTTTTGAACAAAATTCTACAGAGGCAGAGCAGAGCTATAACGCAGTAAATCTACGGACGGTCAGACACCTAGGGCGAAGGAGGGCTTTTGGGTAGGGCACCAAATTTGGATAAATATAAAAAAATAAAATGTCCAACGTACCCAAATGTGATAAGAAATTTATTTTTTACTCAAATTTTAAGATTTTTTAAATTTAATCAAACCTTGAAAATGTCTATAAAAATATGTTTAAATGTAGCTAATTTTAACTTAGTGTTTTTGGCGTAGTACGCTTATTAATTATCGAATTATGACTTTAAGACATTTGCTATATTATTAATAAAATTTAAAATAAACAAGTTTAAAGTTTTGATTGAGAAAATGTAAAAAATATCGTTTTTTAAGGATTTTTCACAAAAAGGTGGTATTCTTTTGTATTGTTTATGTAACTTAAAATTACTTCAGTAGTAGCAAATTTGTTTAAACAATTTTAAAGACAAACTATAGCAAATGCGAATAAAAGCAAAATTAGGTCCACAATTATAACGGTTCCCCCTCCAGCCCTTTCCAACATTGCCAATTTTGGAACAACATTTTAAAATTATTGTAAAATTCCTCGGAGTGCAAAGCACCGATTAAAAAAAGATAAAAGGTTAGTGTCCAAATTTTGGCTACATACTCCAAAAAACTTTTTACAGCCCCGTGATTATTTAAGGCCTCTTTTGTAAAAAAAAAACAATTTTTTGGGACAAAACAAAAAAATTTTAATTTTATTTCACCTTTTGATTAAAAACTCTTTTAGCTGTATTACTTGAAAATTTGTAGGAATAGCCCGATGCGTTATAATATTTAACTTCTCAAAAACCTATTTTAACATGATTTTTTCAGTTTTTAAAAATGTAGCTCGAAAAAAATAATTAGAATATTATTAATCTAGACGTCATAAGCTTTCCTTTGATGCTACTTACATGCATATATTTAAGGAGCTTCCTAAACCTCGTGATTATGTCAGCTTTTTTTATATGTAAAAACCAAAAATGTGTATAAACACATTTTGTACCAAACTTCTTGGATTTAACATATAAAATGAGCAAACAAAAAAGAGACGAAGCCAACAATTTGTAAATAAAATTCAGTTTCAAAATTTGTGTGAAACAATTTTGTTTCATGATAATTTTAAAAATATTTCCACAACACCACTGTAAGAAAAAAATTTTTGTAGGAAAAAAAGTAATAAGTGCAAACAAAATATGACATCTGAAAACATAAACAAGAAAGTCAACTGATCTACTGCCACTACCTAGTATATTAATCTGCCTTGGGCTATACATATATTTCTCTCTGATTAAATATGTAAAGTGAAACAAAACTGAAGTAACGCTTGTAGTATGCCGATGTTTTTAGTTGAAACTACGATTCCAAAATTTCAACCGTTTATCATCTACATTTTCTTAAATCGAGTATGACTTCATGTTGAATTTATACTTTTAATATAAATATCAACTTTAAATCCCACAATAAGCAAATCTTCAAATAAATAAATAAAATAAAACCAAATAAAAATAAAATAAATCCAAATAATTAATATTAAATTAATAATAATTAGTATTAAACAACATATTGTTACGAATTTTTTTTTTGTAAAACTTAATAAAAGCCAAACGAACCACTGTTACTAGCAAAAGGAGCACGAGCAAAAGAGCTGCTCTTTTGGCTCAATACGCAGAGCAAAAGTGCCAAAAATAAAATTAATTGCGCATGGCTCAAAGAGCAGAGCATGAAAAGAAGGAGCAAACGCAATGCGCATAAACAATTGGCTCTTTTTTTCTGCTCTGCTCTTTTGCGCATAGCTTAAAAAGGAGCGAGCATAAAAAGCGTACGAAAAGAGCAGAAGAGCAAATGAGCCAGCCAATCTGAAGCCTGGTTCCAATAGTTAATGTAATTTTTGTGTATGTCACCAAACTTTTTGACCGTTATAGACAGAACGCTTAAACTTAAAAGGGACCTGCATTGCTAAGCCCGCTATATCAATGAGTTTATAATTTGAATTAAGAAATTAAAGGGTATCCCATAATTGATGAAGATTTACTTATATGAGCCTATCTTTTAAACAGTTATAGACAAACGCGTGCGTGCGTGTATATTTATAGACAGATACTTGAAATTTACAAATGTCATGTTTTGCTAAGTCCGCTATAACAAGAAGCTTATAATTTGAAGTTAGAAATTAAAGGGGGTTCCCAAAATTAATGTAATTTGTTCTATATGGCCGTATTTTTTGAACCGTTGAATACAAATACCTTAATTTTAGACAGCGTGTCCACTACTTTATATTGTATAATAAGAAGTATAAAAATGTTATATTATAAATTAAATAGTTGATATAATCTGATGTATATGAGCAAACTGTTGAACCTTTACAGACAGACGGTTGAAAATTACACAGAACCTGATTGCTAAATTTACTACAATAGCAAGTATATAATTTAAATTTAGAAATTAAAGAGTGATCCTATAGTTGCTGCAATTTGATGCATATTGCCAAACTATTGACCAGTTGAAAAAGTATAGATATAAGTGAGAGATAAGTGTGTCTTGACGGACCTTATTTCTTTAAAAATTAGGCCGGATCTCACGTTGCGGTCAATGGAGATCGTTACCGCACCATGATTAATAATTTTTTGTTTGAAAATATGGATGACATTGATTAGGACGAAATGTGGTTTCAACTAGATGGCGCTACGTGCCATACGGCGACCACAAGCATGGCATTATTGAAATAAAATAAAAATTTAGCGATAAGTTTCGAGAAAGAGACCTTCCATTTGGCCTTCAAGTCACTCGATTTGACACCTCTCTATTAT
This sequence comes from Gymnosoma rotundatum, assembly GCA_916610165.2. Classification (NCBI taxonomy): domain Eukaryota; kingdom Metazoa; phylum Arthropoda; class Insecta; order Diptera; family Tachinidae; genus Gymnosoma; species Gymnosoma rotundatum. The sequence goes on from OU744338.1 coordinate 53,096,966, forward strand.
TGCCACGTGAAGTCACTGACGCTTTGGAGACTAACATTGGTCATGAACATACGGACAGCAGAATGCGCTTTGTCATGAGCAGCCGCGGTGGCCATATGCCCAAAATCATTTTTAGATATTAATGCCACGTTCTGATCTTTCGTATAAAAAAATGTTTATTACAATTTAAGTTTTTGTGTTATTTTTTACAATTTAAAGTTCTATCGGGCTTAAAAAACACCGTTTACATAAGACAGCGAAAAATTGGCTTGATTGGAATAATGGGCTTGGTGCCTCCCACACAATGTGAAAAATGAGTGCCGTGTAGCTAGAGGACTATAATAGGCAGAGTGTTTAAATTCTTCAACTAAAAATTGCCCGGATTAGAAGATTGAAAGTGTTACGAATTTTTATATGGGGTAGCGAAGCGCACCAGGTATTAGCTATAAAAGGAGCCACTCTACGACATAATGTTCATAATTTCTTTTCTGTTCATAATACTTTCCCTTTTTATAGTTTTTGATATATAATTACGTGTATGCTTTAATAATTAAAAAGCATCAATTGAGAAATAAAATATTTATCAAAAAAATCATAACTTTTTTTACTGTGTTAAGTGGTCGGCATCTGCAATAGTTGTCGTAAAAGTAAAACTGCAGTTATTTGTGTTAAAATATGTTACCATCTGTCTATTAACGTTTTACAAGAGCAACTAGAACATCGTGTAGAGCATTAATCCTACGATAAAAAATATATTTATATATGCTGAAGATATAAAAAATTATAACCAAGCAGTGATGTCTATGGTATAAAATCATATTTTTCATACATGATAATTACTTCACCATATCAACACAAAATATTTACTTTTTGTGATCTCAAAAGCATTAAAAAAAATTAATTTGGTATATAATTCTATAGTGAGATAACTGTGTCATTTGCTGACCTGTTAAGAACACATTGTCTATTACTATGGTTTCGTTGACTCGTTTACTATAAACTAACGTATGATTTTATAGCGACAATGCTTTAAAATATATAATGTGAAAATATAGTGGAGAATTCATTAAATGCCTGAATTAAAGCAAATTATTTATTAATATTAATTATTCGCAAATTATTGCAGCTAAAGTTTCAGTTATGTGTTTTATTTTTTGTTAAATGACCACATAATTATTGTAAATCAAAAATAAGTTTTACAATATGCTTCATAAAAAGAATTAATTATCATTGTATGGTATTGTAACCGCCATTTGTTGCAGAACATATTGTTTGTTTTGATAAAACTAAACATAATTGTGGTTTACTTTGAATTGGCCTTTCTGTTTATCTATTTAACCACAATTGCTAATTGCTAACTAGAGAATAATGCTATTGTTTGTCGTTAAACGATGTTTGGTTTGGTTGAATTTTTTTTCACAAAAATAAAGTGTAATACTTAAGGCCGGGTATATTTAGTTAAAAGTTTATAATAGTCATTAAAATTTTATTAGTTATTAAAATTTTAAATTTGTGTTCATAAACACTTAATAATGATTTAACAGCCAAGTAACTTTTTAAGCCAAATTTTCCATCTAGCAATTTTTAACGTTAATCGGTTTAATTGTTAACAGTTCCAAAAACAAATAACATTATTTAATATTTTTTGCTTCTTATCATTATTTAAAAAAGTTTCTACACAAGATTATTTTTATGTATAGAAATAAATGCTTTGCTTTGTTTCAGACCTGAAATTCAGTTGGCCTTTGTAAAAATTTTATACGAAATATTAATTTTAAATTGTATTTTATTTAAAATATTTTTATAAATTAATTATTTATTTTCAGTTGAGGTAAAGTTGGTCATTAATTGTGTTTAGTTAAAAAAAAAAAATTAAGAACGATTTATATACCAGCAGAATGAAGTGCACTTTGTGGTTCGCTAAAATTCTTGTAAGCATTGCTAGTATCCATTTACAAGGTTTATAAAACATAAAAAAAACAATTTGAAAAATGAAGTATAAAGTGCTATAACTAAATGCAGTGCTTTTTATTTCAAAATTTATTTTTTTCTTTTTAGTTCTACTGCAAGCAACTAAAAGCAAGAGATGTGACAAACAACAGCCATATCCCTCAACAGTTACTTATGCATATCAAGTCTTTTAAGACAATGTTTATTTAAATGAATAATTTATTTATGATTTCAGTTTTTTTTAAATAAAACAATATTTTTTTTATAATATTTTCTGTCGTGCATACAAAATAGTTGGAGATGAAAGGAAACTAACAAGCATTTTTTTGCAGGTTTTTCTATTATTTTACTTGACGGTTTGAGCAACAGAAGCAATAGGAAATATAAAAAAGTATTTGTAGTATCATCCTTGGTGTCATTAAATCATATCTTCTGTTTCTAGAAGCACATAAAAATGCTACAGAGAAATATAAACTACAACAGGAAAAATAAAGCAAATTTCTTTTAGGTGGTTAAAATGTTGAATGTATATTCTTAAATATGCAATATAGAGGTGTTTAAATTTTTCAATTATAATAATAATAATAGTAGAGAAAAAATTTACGAAAGCAACTCAATATTATTAAAGAAAAGTACCTTAGAAAATATTGACAAAAAAGTTTATTTCTCAGTAGGGCACCTTAATCACTTTTCGGTAAGAAATATACTTTATAGTGCATTTACATTATACCCAACCTAGTACTAATGATGGTTTCGAGCAAAATCCAGTTTATTTTAAATAGATTGCCCATAAAAAACATAATCTACTTCGCAAATAGATTGTACCAAAAAATACTACGCTGTACAAGAAAAAAAAATTTATTAACAGCGAGTGCCAGTTTTTTCGTTTGATTTTTTTCTTGTTTTTGATTTCTCTATAGCTCCATCTATTTATTTTTTTGATTGAAGTTGCTTAATTGTTTCAAATGACTTGAAAATATTAGCGGTAGGACTGGTGTTTTGCCTGCTGCCTCGAAGGACATGGACCGATAATGCTGATTTCCAATAGCACCTCTTTTGACACTATATCTGATCAATTGACATATATTTTTTGTTAATCAATTTTACCGATTTCAACACTAACACGGACGGACCGACGGACATCGCTCAATCGAGTTTGCTATGCATAAAAAGTCAGAATATATATATTCTTTATGTTGTCGGAAATGGGTACTGTAGAAATTACAAACGGAATGACAAACTCAGATATACCCTTTTCCACTTTTTGTGGTGGACCAATTGGACCTTAGTAGAACGTCATGCTGGATTGCTTACTTAGGTTCTGTACTTTAAACATCATACATTAAACCAGCTAAAGCTGTGTTTAGACGGCGTGTATAAGTCGTATGGAATGTAAATCAATACACGCCGTGTAAACCTCATGAATTATAACATATGTTATTTTCCCATGTGTTATAACATGCGTTAGTTTTTACTTTAAGGTATACTCCATTTTGATCTATTAAACTATATGACAACATATGTTTCCAGCCAGCACCTTACAGGTAGCGCAATATTGAAAAAATACTGCAAAAACAAATTTGCTTCAACCATTTTTTATTAAATGCACTTGCACTTGCACTTGCTTGCATAATATTATTTTGCGAGTAAGCAAGACTTGTGTGTAAATTGCTTTATAAGGGCAAAAATGTAAAAATAAAGAACAAAAATATAACGAATACAGCATAAGTGCTTCAGTGCAAGAAAAAAAAACTGTAGTGGTAGATTTGTAAATTTAACAATTACAAACACATTTAAGTTTCTTATTAAGAGTCAATATTTAAACATATTTTAAAAAACAAAAATTGCTTTTTACCAAGTCTAAAAGCCTTTAAATCACATAACTAATATAAGTACTTGTGTCATGTTTAACAACTTTGCTAAACAATTTACAAGTCATGTCCTTAGCATTTAATATTTAAGAAGTTTATTTAAAATTAACCATTGTTTTATTTATTTATTTATTCTTGCTTTTGTCTCTGTTAAGAAATATAAATATTTTACAATTTGCTTAATCTCAAGATGGCATAATAAATGAATCTTTTTAAGCTAAATAAATTGTCTTTTGTTCAAATAATATACAATCTCTGACTCATCTATCAATGCTATAAAGTATTATACATTGTAAAGAGCATGTTTTATGTACATTAGAATTAGTACATATAAAAAACGTGTAAATAAAACATATTGCTTGCTGGTTATCCAAATGCCCTCATGTACATTCAAATTTTTTCCTACAGTATTAATGCAGTAATTTACGGTGAAGTTATGCAAATAAGCAGTTAAAGCAATAATTAGATAATCGTTTACAATTTGTCGACTTTATTTATATTCTAAACAAATTTTGGACTCTTTAATTAAACCGGAATTATATTTACTAAAAAAACTTAATTTATTATTAATATAAATATTTCATGATATTCCCATGAAATATTTTTTATTTAAAACTACAAATTGTGGATTTTACCCAAATTTTGTATAGAAAACTTGAGGCTGCTGTAGTCACGGTGGTAAGCACGTTGACTACAAATCTGACTGCTTTGGGTTCAACCCTTGCGGCAGTCAAAAAATAAAAATGTTTTTTTCTGTTTAATGGTATAAATACATAATCAGAATTAACATAAAAACTTGCAGCCTCCTTTGTCGTCGGTATTTCTTCATAGTATATTCACCGGGGAAGTAAAATATTTAATATTTATATCTATCTCCTTTCACCACCTGTCTTCTCTCTCATCAATCCCTTTCCTAAAGAATGTAGCACGGTCAAAAAAACTAAGTGGGTATTAATGCCTGAAGTGCTACTTCTCTTTAAAAAAAAGTGAAAACAATTTTTATTAATAAGAAATGTGCACATGCAAATATATTAGTATGAAAATTTATTATTCGGAATCGTTTTAACTTTAATTTACTTTATTAATAATTTTTGTTTCAAGAGAATATCATAAACTGATTTGTATTAAATGTGTATCATTTGCTTTAAAATTTATAAATAATATTATCTAATTATTTTTTATATTAAATTACGTCAACACATTTTCAAGGTTGATTATCAGTATTATTTGCATATAAAACACCACAACAATTATCTACTTTTATGTCACATTATATTGATAACTTTTTATAATATATAATTAAATGCTGTGCACACACAACTTTACTATCAATCGTTAAAACGAATTCTGTCTTAACGGTCACAACTGCAATTTAATCTGAAGGCGAGTTAAAACGCTTAGATCCTTTCAATAAGAAAAATCTGGCCGCTTTTTATTTTTTCATTAAAACGGTATTATTATTTATAACTAGCAGTGCCCACAATTTTGTCTGCGTTTCTCTAAATTTTCTTTAAATTAAAATTTAGAAAAATGTTTATTTATTTCAGAGTTCTGTAGACAGTGTTAAAAATTTTCCATTCACAAAAATAAAATTATAAAGGTAAAAAGCACCCGATTTCACTTTTCTATTTCTCTATTTTCTCTATAAAATTACTTATTTTTACGAAAGCAAAAATTCTCTATATTTGAATCAAGGTTGTAAGAGACCTCCTCACAAAATTTTATTCAAATCCATCCAGTAGCTTTTAGGTGATGCGAACACATACAGCCAGACAAAAATTCTAAAAATAGATAGTTTGCATTTCATATCGATTACTATCTTCATCAACATCAAAATTTTCAAAAAATATTTCATTAAAGAAATGACCCTGCTGCAGTTTTATTTTATGTATAGATTATTTACAAAATAAGCAGTTGCTATTTTTTGAAAAAATATAATTAAAATTTGACCGTTACTTTATTAAATTGCAACTTCACTGAAAACCCTTGTTTGAACTGAAAATTCCACAAACTACTTAACACGGTATATCCACATATCTTTATTAAATATGTCGCCAAATTTCTACTGATATACCACCATATCAAGTGGTGATAGCTTTGTCAAGTATAAAATGATAGAACCACGCAGAATTTGTTCATGGTATACCAATCAGCTCTATATATATATATATCAGAACACCACATGATGTATTATTTTTGTCGAAAAGTAGGCTCTGCGAAAGTGCACTTCCCCGTATTTTTTAAACGACTTTTAAGCTGCATTGTTTTTACGCTTACTTCAAGTCTAAGAGTTTTGGTTCCAAAATTTCCCTATTTTAGTTGCGACCGTAGGTAATCAGTAGACTTGTATAGTTCATAAACAAACTAGTTAATTGAACTATTTCATTGCTTGAACTAAATGAACTAGTTCAAATATGTACGTCTTCCTAGTTCAATTATTAACTATGCTTTCTGTTTGAACTATATGATGGATTAAATTGCAAGTATATTTTATTGTTCACTATTTCTGACACTTTATTTCTTATATAAAGAAAAGAATATATTGAATATTAAATGGATATAAATTTTATTATTCCATCACTTAATCGATGTATTACTTGTAAAATAGATACAATAGATTTTTCTGCAGCATTTGTAAGTCAAATAGAATGTTACCAGAACAGAAGCTATAATAGTAATTAATTTTTCTTTAGCTTTAAAGAAAACTGCGAAAGAAAACTTGAATTAAACGAGCCTTGAACTGTAAAAACACATTGAATTAAAAGATAATTTGAACTAAATGAACTAAAAAGTCATATTGAACTAAAAATTGAACTAGTTCATTTTTACACTTCGAACTTAAATGAGTGTTCACTAAAATGAACTAAATGGCACAAGTCTAGTAATCAGTTGGTAACCATCTTTATATCTAAAATCATAAACCTGGAATAAAAGCATCCGCCAAACAGCTCATAAGATTTCCAAAAGGTGTTAATTCATCTGGATTAATATATCTTTTTTGTTCTGTTGTTTAAAATCCTTTTTAGAAAAATACCTGTATATATGTACATATATATCGTTGCAAAGAATAATAAAAAAAGAAAAAATTCACACAAATCCAAAAAGAAGAATTGAAACCAATCTGTATGTAATACATTTTTGTATTTTAAATACATAAAAGCAAAAGAATCATAGTATACACACATATGTATATTTACACACATACACACATATTTACTATATTTCCAAGGAAGATGATACTGGGGACATTAAAGATAATTATGATGGGCATTAGTGCGGTAAATTAGTAAAAATATTTTTATCACAAGTAAAAGCGTGCAGTACTCGCTGCTGCAGAATTGTTGGAATTAATAGCATAAGCTGAAGCACATCACTTATGCAATATAGCTTAACCATTATAAAAACATTAAAAGAAATGTAATTCTGTGTATACTTTTTACCATAAAATAGAGATCATGATTCTGACAAATATGGAGCAATAGGCAATTGCTTTAAATTTTAAATCAGAAAATAATAACAAAAAATTCAATAAAAAACTTTAGACCTCCTGCACCGTTTGACGAATTTACTCCGTTTTGCATAGTATATTTATTACGATTTTATGCCATTAAAATAAATTATAAACAATAAATTCATCAATTTACGAATTATTTGCGGATGAGAACTACAAAAATAAATTAATAATTTAAAAAACAGCACAAAGTTTTTAATGAAAATTGAATAATTTAAAAAATATTCCCGTGTCTTTAATTTGGTTCTTTTTCACTTCAAAATCTTTTCCAAAACTAGACTACGAGATTCCAGAAGCTTAAGTGCTTGAAGATGACGGATTCAAATCTCCTCTAGGTGTGTTATAATAACATTGTCGCTGCTGTAGGCTAACAAGCAGACCTAAAAACTACGCACTATAAATAAGTTTCGACAGCCGTCTTAAAGACGAAAATGAAGGAAAGAATGGTAAGGACACTAAACGGTACTCGTATATGTAGCACTGCTAGTAGAGAAATTAAAATGTCAACTAAATATATACAATCATCATACACAGATTGAAAAGAGTATCGATGAGTTCGTCATTATATGTATGAATGTAAGAGTTTATGTTACATTATTGAATTTTTTATTTATAAGATGGAAATTCCTTGATTCTTGGTTAAAAAAATATGGTTTACAATTTTCTTGTAGATGTTGATTATATTTTATACACACATATATACAAACCTTTATGAAATGCACATTTGATGTGAATCATAAAAACAAGCTTTAAAGATTTTTGACTTATTTATGTTTTCCATTTAAGTTTCATTTCGCCGAGGAAGCGGACTTTTCATATACAAATACTTTCGTCACAGTAAGCTCTTCTGGTTTGTACATTCTTTGATAAATATTTTTTGAGAATATTAAAAAAGGAATTAAGGTCGATAGATAATGAAGTTCTTTATATTGAAACAAATAAATAAATAAAAATAAGAAATCCTTTTATTGGAGAAGATACAATCTTGTACCACTAATTACTATATGCTCTTGTTTCCGATTTTTTAAACATGTTTTTTTTACATTCATACCTTCTTTTTAGATTTGCAATATATTTATATTTTACACATGTACTTTTGATATTCACATTTTGCCTACCTTTAACATTACTTTTATTTAGTTAGTAAAATATAAATCACGAATGAATATCGTTACATATACTCGTATTACATTCATTTTGTGTTTTTTTTTTGTGCTCCTTTCCTTTGAGGTTTATTTATGGTTCACTTAATTTGCTCCACATATTTATTTAATTTTTGAAGATAACACAATTTTAAGTTGTCTGCTACAGGTACTCAAGAATAATAAAATTTTAATTATTTTAAATAATACACACATGTATTTTATGTTTTTAAACGTCAAAATTAAAAAGAAAATATTAAATTATATTAATTTTCAAAAAAAAATTTTTTTTCGTGCGGTAACGAAATGGCCATCGAGACGTGCTTTGACCCTCAATAGCCAATATCAGTGATTTAAGTAATTAATCGGGAAAATAGCACGAAAAAAAGAAAAAAAAGATTTTTGTGAAAATTAATTGGTAATTGGTAAATTTTATTGAGCCATTTTGAAAAAATATTATAATTATACAAATTAAAACTTAGAATGAAAATATAAGACTATAAAGTGATATCTTAAAAACCATAAAATGAAATATAGCAACTTTCTTACAATATTGTACGTAGTAATATTAAATTAAAAAATTTTTTTTTTATTTTTGAGATGTTAATCTCCCTTGCTCCCGGTGCTTTTAGTAGTTTGAGAGAGGATCTCCTAGACTAGATAATTTGCTTGAAGCTACGTAAGAACTAGAGAAAAGAAAAAACAAACAAAAGAGTAAAAAAAAAATAATATAATTATATAAATAAAGTACATACATATCTATATGTATGTATGTAATCATAGAGGCTATGAGTTCCGGAAATACTATTAGAATAAAAGTTATGTCTTATTGATAAGCTCGAGTTGAATGATTGTATTTCATTGATGTAACTAATTGGTGATAAATAATTTGTATTTGACCAATTGAAATTTATTTGATAGTTAAAAATATTTAAAATAAATTTATTTTCATTAAAGCCCGATCTAATTACAAACCTATTCAGTATATCGCAAACATATAAACTAATAGGTGTAACTTTAGATTTTTTATAGATAAACAGATTTGAATAACGTTTCGAATAAAATTCAAAATGTTTTCCAATATACAGCACCTTAAAATTTTTCGTTCCAAAATTTCAATTTCTTTTATTACTGTGGGAGATATATTAAACCAAATGGGAAAACCATACAGAAACACAGGTCTTATACAAGTTTTATATAACAAAAGTTTTGAATTTTGAGATAAATTTTTATTATTGAGAATTTTATCAAAAGTACCCATAATTTTATATGATTTTGCGATTACCAATCTTGCGTGTTTATTAAATTAAAAAAGTTTGTTGAAAATTACACCTAGGTACTTTATTTGATCCTTGAAAGGTATTTAAACACCTCCTAGGAAAAGTTTCAACTTTTTGCTTGCTGGCACTATGAACCCTCGACATTTCCCAGAGGCATTTTCTATGCATATGGCTTCACACTTTGAGGCATTAATTTTAAGTTACCAATAATCGAAATAATTTTTAACTATTGTTAAATGATCTGAGACTTGTTGTAAGGCTTTTTATGGGAATTCATTGTGAGAGTAAAGCAATGAGTCATCAGCATATAATAAACTTACAGAATTGGAACTGAAATGAGGAAAATCGTAAATAAAAATATTGAAAAGATGCGGAGCCAATATTGAACCCTGAGGAACTCCATAGTTAACGTTTCCAATACTGGTAAAATTTCGATTAAATTGTACACAAAACAATCTATTTGAGAAAAAACTTTTAAAAATTTTGACAGTATAAGGGTCAAATCCTAATTGAATCATTTTATAAAGTATGCCATTATGATATGCATGATCGAATGCCTTTTCAACATCTAATGAAACTGCTACAGTACACTGCTTATTTCGTAGGTTTCTTATAACATCGTCTTGAAATTTAAGCATTGCATCGATTGTCGAATGTCCTTTTTTAAATCGAAACTGTAAATCTGCCCTATATCCGCAAATCTTTCTCAAACAACTTTCCTATATTAGAAAGCATTGAAATTGGTCTTAAACTATTAATTTTTTTCAATAGGAGTAATTTTTGATACTTCCCAATATAATAAAAGATAATACAATTGTTAAATACTATGGTAAGGTATTCGAGTCCCTTCACTGGAAGCTTTTTATTAATAAAATTTGAAATTTTATCAACACCAAAAGACTTTTTATTATTTATATTTTTTACAAACTCTATTAACTCATCTAAGCTCACAAGTCTTGAACATTTTTGATTATTATTAGACATAAAACTACTATCGAAAATGTACAGATTATCGGGTACACTAGAAATTGTTCTAGTTACAAAATTGTCTATACTCGTACCAGATATATCCTGATTTTGGAAAAATGTTCCTTCAAAAGATTTAGTTTCTGAGTTTCATCCTCTAATATAACTCCATCCACAGATAGCTTGGTAACATATTTATTTTTTTTTGCCACCTATGATATTATAAACTATTTTGTGTGCAGTTGGTCTAGGTTTTATATATTTCAGCTTCTGGCTAAATATTTCCGCTTGTTCTAGTTCCTCTTGTCTCTTTATAATAATGCCAATTAACTGAGTTTATTTCGATAGCAAAATGCGATTTAGATTTCTTTTAAAATTTCGTTTTAAGTCCTTTTGCCAACTGTATTTAATTTTATATAATTTTCTAATTTTTTCAGAGATAACAAATTTTTTGGTTTTGAGAGTAACTTCTTCAGAGTTTACAATAGCTGCATAATTAAATGTTATTGAAAACTGATCAATATAATAATCAATTTCAGAATTTTACAAGTTTCTACTAGCATCAGGAAAATGATTCAGAAGTTCATACATTACTCCATTATTAAAAACATTCAAATTAGTATTTTTTAAAGATGTTAATGTCGAAGGTGGATTTAAAATAAATTCAAAATTAAGAAACCAAAATTCTAATTTTAGAGGGAAATGAAGTTGGAAATGTGGAAATTTTGTAATGTGGGTTGATATCATCAATTAGATTTTAACTAACTAAAAAATGGCCTAAGGAAGAACACCCATTTATAAATGAGGGAAATTTGAAATTTTGAAATTTGTAGAATGATGGTGTAGCCAATTAAAAAAAATATTACCGTTTGAGTTATTCATGGAAATGTACCAAAAAAATTTTGTAAAATTCTTGCAATTTGCGAAAGGCCGTTATAAATTTTCATTGGGTTAAAATTTCATGGCAAATAAATTGATCCAAATAAGATGTGCTTTACGAAATTATCGACTAAAATTTCTATATCTAAAAATATATTAGGAAACTCTATAGCCGGAATAACAAACTTGGAACATTTATAATTTTCTTTGACGGCAATATCAATTCCCTGAGCACTACTATCTTTAAAAAAGTGGTAGCCTTCTAAATTTAGTCTATGTTGATTTTTCAATTGAGTTTCTTGAATAAATGGAACATCAATGTAATTAAGGCTTAATAAATGTAATAAATCAATTCTACGACACACGTCAATAAGTGATCTTACGTTAAATGTTAATAAAATAACTCCATTATGGACCATAGACTTTTTGTATTTCATCCATTATAACAGAACATTGTCTTCTAGCTTCATCTCTAGAAAGCGATTGATAATCTCTCATAAATTGTGTTATTCTTTGTTCCAATGAAATGGGTTCCGGTTCAAATAAAGAAATATCTAATTTTAAAAAATCTTGCACAATAGCAGGTTTATTATCAGGCATTCTAGAATTACTAGGAGTAGAATTCTTAATCTGACTTGCAAAAGCAGAATTTGGTAAAATAAAACTTGATTGATTAAAAGCATTTAAAACATTGTTAGTAGCCTTTGCCTTTCTTTCCCTAGCTGAAATTCAGGTATTTTATTAAAGAAGAAGGAAACCCCTTAAAATTTGAAGGGTGGCCCTTCTTGCCACAATTAATGCAAAACGGCAAATCCTCGCTGCCTTGTTTAAACAAACATTCTCCAAACATGCAATTACGTGACATATGACCCCATTGCTGACAATTTCAACATTGAATCTCTTTTAACTTAGTCTTAGGAGACTCCCAAGAAACTTTTTGATTTAAAATAAGAAGCAAGTTTGTTATTTCGTGAGCCTTTCTTCCAATATTTAAAGTAACCAGAAATAAACCTGTATCTATATCATTTTTCCTTGAGAAGGCTGTTGAAAATTTGGAAACTGAGTCTACTGCATTGGGAACCAGAACATCTTATTCAGTTTTTATTTCATTCAAATCTGTTTTGTAATATAGACCACGTAAAACTACACTAATTTTTTGGAATTCTTTTGGTGTATATAAATAAGACTTAATTTTCTTCTCTTTTAACAGTTGCATCATTTCGGAATGAGCAACAGCATATTTTAAATACAATTTAGTCCTGTGTTTGTTTTTATTTACTATTTTAAAAAATATTTTTTTTTTAATTCAATTGTTCAACTAATTTTTTAATATTTACATTAAACAGAAATATCGGTGGGCAGAATGATTTACTATTAACAGAATCTATCTTACGAGAGTTCTAATATGTGATTTTTTTAAATGTATTTGGTTCTTCTTCAATATTTAGTTCACCAAGGATTGCAAATCTATTTTGAGTGTTAATACCTGAATTATCTTGAGATTTACTGACATATTTGAGGCTTGATAAATCAATTTCCACATCGTAGTGTCTTTTTCTCTTATTGTCGATAGCCCGAAATTCATCACCAGTAGACGATCCAGAAAAAACTGGATTCAGCTAATACCATCGAATTATCTCCTTCATTCTGCGTATGGCTATTCCGGACATAACAATTGTCTTTAGTAGTTGCTCCTAGTTTATCTGGAGGCAGTTTTTAAAGTTTAAAATATTGTATTTTATTAAATTTTATAATTTTTTTATTTTGCCGAATAAATTAAAATGAGTCTTTTCTATTTCTATTTGTTTAAATTGACGCTGAAATTGAAAAGAATCTTGAAAATGCCATCGTTTATTCAAATGTTTATTAAATGTTAATGTTAAAAATAATTGAATTATGTGCCTTTTAATAATTACAAAATACAATTTTGTAAAAAAAAAAAAATGGAAATCAAAACAATTTCGTCTCAAGTTCAAACTATCAAATCTCTTTTCTCCTTCTCTGTCAACTGATTCATTTTCCAAAATAGATATTTAATTTTTTACTATGTACATATGTCATTTGAAAAGTAATTTTGTTTCGAAATACCAAATGCAATTTTAAATTAAAATAATTTTTAGCTAAATCTTTATAGTAGAATCTTTTGCAGATGAAAGCATAACACAATGCAAAACACAATTTTTATATAATAAATCTGAAACTTTATGTTTTCTTTTACAACGAGATATATTTTATTTTTATAGACTCCTCGTAAAAATAAAAATTATGAATTTGGCTTTAGTTATTTTGGAAAGTTTAATTGACTGCCTGATTAACGATGTTACAAGAATTCTCTCTTTCGAACAATTATATTTAATACAAAAACAAAATCTAAGTAATTGTTTTTGTTTTAAATGTAAAAAAAGATTAAAAAATTTTCTGTTCATCACCTCAAAATTTGTGTCAGCAGTACTACCCTTATCTAGGCATTTGAAAGATATTACACAATTTATATTAAAGTTTTTGAGTGCTTGAATTACTCAACAAAAAAAAACACAAGCAATTATGTTTATTGAAGTAACTCCAATCAAAAAAGCAAATATTGGGGTGCAGAGAATTTAAAATTAAGTAAAAAAGTAAGTACTACATATATTTAAATTTACACAAAAATGACACCGGCTCTCAATGGGCTGCGCATTTTTTAAAAAATTTGATCTCTTTAAAAGCTTTAAAATGATACCCATATTAATATATCAAAAAATTTGAAAATTTCAGAGCCCCGTAACTCGAAAAATTTGGGAGAGGTCTAATTTTTTCGCTTAATGTTTCTTTCTTACTTTTTAAGTCTCTATCGCCCCATATATTTATATTTGATTGGAGTTACTTTATTGTTTCAAATGACATGAAAAAATTAGAGGTAGGCCTGATGTTTTGCCTGCTGCCTAGAAGGACATGAACCGATCATGCTAATTTCCAATAGCGCCTTTTTCGACACTGTATCTAATCGATTGACACATTGTGAATTCAAGTTTGCCGTGGCAATACGGACGTACAGCCGGACATCAGACAATCGACTTCGCTATGCATAACAAGTCACCTTTTTCCCGTTTTTGGTGGTGAAGGGTATAAAAATCGTAAAAATAAGATAAAATTTTAGGAGGTAGTTTCTCCCTAAATGGTCTATTTACACTTCTGAGATCAGAAAAAATTCTTTCGCGGAAATAAGCCAATATAAACAGCATCAAAATTCATATTAAACAAGTCATTGTTATTATTATTTTTATTAACAATAATGAACTATTCAATACTTTTTGCACAACAACACCAACAACCACAACAGCCATTATTTTAATTTATAAACTGCTGGTGTCTCAAAGATATTTTGTTATCTTACTTAATAGTGAGGAGTATTTTGAAAACAAATATAATTACGTTCACTCAACGAAGCATATTTTATATTATTGTCAGATCTAATTATGTACTTGTGTTTTTTTTTTAGAATCCTAATAGCAACTTTTTTCAAATGTCCGATCGATTGGGGTGTTTATATTTTATGTAGCTCAAAGTAGTGCCTTAGCAAACTTGATATCAACACTAACAAGGACGGACGGATGGACATTGCTCAATCGACTTCGACATGTATAAGAACTCAGAATATATATGATATGAGCATATCATGAAATATTTATTAAAATAATTGGGTCGATTCCGCCAGTATATATTAAACTGTTGTTATAATTTTCGGTAATAACCATCGTCACTGGCTGTGTACTTTGGATGTTCGGCGAGCGCTTTCGATGTGATAATATAATTTTCAAGCCACGTGTTTATTAAAACTGAAGAGATAGTGTTAAAAATAGATAGTGTTAAGAATAAAAGGTGGTGGGTTTAGGTAATTTTTGTCCGTTTAAATAGTAATATGCAGGTAGATTCCCTGATATCTGTCTTGTTTATTGGGGTAAATAGTTAATATTTGGGTCTTTTATTATTGGATAGGTAAGTGTGACCGTCTGTGGGTGTTTTTCGTTTGTAAGAGTGTTTTAGTAATTTTAGTGGTGTAAAAATCGTATCAGAGGTTGTGTTTACCTGTTCGTTAATAATGTCTCTGTTAAACGTTCGTGTTTTGTAAATTTCATTGTTTTCAAGAATGTCTAGTCATCGTCCGTTTTTACTTGGGTGTAATACTGTCATACATTCATCTATTTCCTATGGTTCGTGTCCATGTGTGTTAAGGTGTTTTGCGAAATTGGAGTCTTCCCGTTTCCTTTTGTATGATCGTATGTGTTATGTAAACCTTGTTTTTAATGTTCGTCCAGTTTGTCCGATGTATGTATGGTTGCAAGTACAAGTAAGTCTGTATACTCCGCTGGTGCTAAATTTATCAGTTGTTTCTATTGATGTCTTGAGATTGTTACGTACAGTGTTGCTCGTTTTTAATGTTGTGTGTAAACCTTCTTTTCGGAAAAGGTTGGTTAATCTATATATTTCTGGTCCTATGTAAGTAAAGATGTGTCGCCGTGTTGTGTCGATTGTTTCCTTGTCTACTTTCTTCTTGTTTTTGTTGTTGTATTGTCTGAGTAGTTTGTCGATGGTTGTGTGGTTGTTACCGTTATTTTTAGCTATAGTTTAAATTGTATCGAGTTCTTTGTTGTATTTATCTGGAGCGAGTGGGACTATTTTAAGTCTGTGAATCATGTGTCTAAACGCTGCGAGTTTATGTTGAGTAGGATGGTTTGAGGAGCTGTGGATAGTTGTGTCTGTGATGGTTGGTTTTCTATAAATGTCAAAGTTTAAGGTATCAATTCCTCGTATTATTTATATGTCAAGATAATGTAAAGTTCTGTGTTGCTCTTTTTCCATTGTATATGTGATTTTGTTGTGTATTATGTTTAAGTCTATAAGAATTTGTTCGGCGTTGTCTCTTTCTAGGATGCATATAATGTCGTCTACGTATCTGTAGTAATGGGTTATTTTATGTTTTTCCATAAGTTTTTTGATGTATAGTTGTTCTAAATGTTGCATGAAAATCTCTATGAAGATTGCGGATGTTGGGTTTCGCATGCCGAGTCCATCAGGTAGTTTATAGAAGTTATTGTTGAATCTAAAGTAGTTTTGTTTTACTATCGTCTTTGCAATATCCATTATTTCGTTGATATATTGATTGTCGTATAAGTTGGAAAGTGTGTTACGTGGGATAGTCAAAGTTTCGTGTGTGGGTATTGATGTATATAGATCCTTTATGTCGCAGGAAACGAGTCTCGTATTATCAGTG
Organism: Gymnosoma rotundatum; assembly: GCA_916610165.2. NCBI lineage: Eukaryota > Metazoa > Arthropoda > Insecta > Diptera > Tachinidae > Gymnosoma > Gymnosoma rotundatum. Next base: position 53,113,795 of record OU744338.1, read on the forward strand.
ATTTTGATGTCCTTAATTTTGTTTATGAGGTCTTGCTTATTTCGTAACATGTATATGTTCTGCAAATTTATTTTCACTTTTAAGAATGTGGCAAGGTGTTTGGCCAAGTTATATCCAGGCGCAGGTTTGTAATTTACTACAGGTCTGATTGGAATATTTGCTTTATGAATTTTGGGTTGTGATCTGAGTGTAGGGGGTCCTAGGTTCATGGTCATGAATATTTATAACTCTCTGTCAGTAAACGTTTTGCAGCGTTTTAGTAGGCTTCGTATTTCCTTTTGGAATGAATCGGTTGGGTTATTCTTGAATTTTGTGCATTTTGCTTGTTGAATGAATTGTTGTGTTTTCTCTATATAGTCTTTCTTGTGCATTATTACAGTTGTGTTCCCCTTGTCTGCTTAAGTAAGTAATAGATTATTATTCCGAAGTTTTGCTTTTATCTGTCTAGTAGTTTCTTGTTCGTCAGGATTAGTTTTAGATGAAGTGTGTTCTCTTATTGTTTTTTCAAGTACATCGGCTACCTTGTGTCTCATGTGTTCTTGTCGGTCAGTTGGTAAGTGTGTAATAGTAGCTTTGGCGTCTACGATTTGGGTTTCAATTGTTTTTTCTATTTTGTCAAAAGGTAGATTATGTTTTAGTCCCTTCTCTATTAGTTTTGTTTCATTGTCGCTGAATTTTATGTTTGTCAGCTTTTTCACTCTGAAAAACGTACAAACACAGAATTTTACCCACGAGCGTTTAGACACATGATTCACAGACTTAAAATAGTCCCACTCGCTCCAGATAAATACAACAAAGAACTCGATACAATTTAAACTATAGCTAAAAATAACGGTTACAACCACACAACCATTGACAAACTACTCAGACAATACAACAACAAAATCAAGAAGAAAGTATACAAGGAAACAATCGACACAACACGGCAACACATCTCTACTTACACAGGACCAGAAATATATAGATTAACCAACCTTTTCCGAAAAGAAGGTTTACACACAACATTAAAAACGAGCAACACTGTACGTAACAATCTCAAGACATCAATAGAAACAACTGATAAATTTAGCACCAGCGGAGTATACAGACTTACTTGTACTTGCAACCAAACATACATTGGACAAACTGGACGAACATTAAAAACAAGGTTTACAGAACACACACGATCATACAAAAGGAAAAGGGAAGACTCCAATTTCGCAAAACCCCTTAACACACATGGACACGAACCAAAGGAAATAGATGAATGTATGACAGTATTACACCCAAGTAAAAACAGACGAAGACTAGACATTCTTGAAAACAATGAAATTTACAAAACACGAACGTTTAACAGAGACATTATTAACGAATAGGTAAACACAACCTCTGACACGATTTTTACACCACTAAAATTACTAAAACACTCTTACAAACGAAAAAAAACACCAACAGACGGTCACACTTACCTATCTAATAATAAAAGACCAAAATATTAAACTATTTATCCCAATAAACAGGACAGATATCAGACAATCTACCTGCATAATAACATTTAAACGGACATAAATTACCTAAACCCACCACCTTTTATTCTTAACACTATCTATTTTTAACGTTATCTCTTCAGTTTTAATAAACACGTGGCTTGAAAATTATGTTATCACATCGAAAGCGCTCGCCGAACATCCAAAGTACACAGCCAGTGACGACGGTTATTACCGAAAATTATAACAACAGTGAAATATTTATATTTGAAAGAATCAAGCACTATTAAAGTAAATTAATTATAAATGAATGACAATAGAATGACTAACTTATAAATATCATTTTTTCTACCAGGGGTAAGGGTAAAAAAAAGCATTCCAGTTTAGAACTAAAAGTGTTACAATGTTAGTGCGAAATTTTGTGCGTATCAGTTTCTTTTTAGAATTATTCTAGTTTTTATACTAAAAAATTGTAGTTGAAAGTTTTGCCCACAAACATATAAATTTGTTTTTTCTTTACATGTGCGAATCGCTCTTTTCTGATTCTTGAGTAAGTGTGAAGTCAACCACCGAATGGCAGTAACTCAAAAGCAAAAATTTTAAGGAAAGGTAATCGAGTGTGGAAGGACTTCCCAACTAGATTACTAACCTAGCAATTTTAGCAAGGCATGAATTTAATAATCACTTACTGAAGATAATATTATGAGTGGAAAAGAGGAAATTAAGATAGAAAACATAAAAGAAATCATTAAGTGAACGCTTGTGGACTTCAAAAGGAAAGTAGACAGGTGAAGGAAGGCAAAGTTTGTAGGTGTTTACAGTGACTGAGATTTATTTGAAAGTGGTCACCGGATGTTAGCGATTCTTTCGTAGAAAAAACTTTTGGTGACGACGAAATGTTACAATCAATTGTGTTTTGCATCCAAAATGATAAACAAGAAATATTAAACCAAACTAAAAAAATTTAAAATCTTTTAAATATAAGTTTCTTTATTTTTTAGATTTTCTCTATGAGATTTCCTTTTTAGTAGTTGGTTGGCAGGTTTAACTTCTTCCTAATTTTTTTGTTTTTTTGTTGAGAAACTTGTGTTTGTCACTATTGTAATGTAAATTCAAAGTTTATATTTATTTAAAGGACAAAAATTGTGTTTTTCTTTCGAAAAGAGTTTACCAACATTTTACTTTGTTCTGTCCCAATATCATTCTGTGATTATTTTTTACACAAGAAGGAATTTAAGATTTAATTACACAATTGTAAATTTAAATTCTAGTGAAAATGATAGTCACGATTGTAAATTATTAAAGTTTTTTTCGTTATATAAATGTCCTTGAAACTGTTTTCTTATTAAAACTTTTGAGTAAATAGATTAATATTGTGAAACTAAACTTACATGGTTGTGTTAATTCTAACGCACGTGTTTGAAAATGTTTTCCACAATGAAATTTGTTGCAGTTGTATGTGTGTAAAATGAAAATCTCTTAAATCAATGTTAGTGTGAGTCAGGGAGAGGTTATACAAATAGCATTACAACGATAAATTGAATTGCATAATATTGACACTATACCCATATGGTTTAAAGTAAACGCAGCAATCAAATTTAACGCAATAATGTCATAGATAATAACGATGTTTACTTTAGAATATGGCAGATATCTCTATATATTTCGTATATATATAGTATAGTTTTTTGTAAGAAGCTAAATAACAAGGCAACACATAGCTTTGCATTATTGTCACAAAATTTTCACAATTTGAGTTGTGGAAGTCTTCCAGCAAAGGTGGGACTTTTGTACCAGTATTTGGTTTAAGAAAATAATTTTTCTACAGCAAGAGGTAAATGTTTAAAACGAAGCTGAAAATAAAGCAAATACTTTAATAAATCTCTATTTTGTAACTTAAAAATGGGAAACAGGAGGTTTAAATATTCCTTCAATAAAAACGTTTGTTACCTTACTCTAGTCACAAGCCTCATCATTAATTATCTGCTTTTAGCTTTTAAGTAGTTAGTTTATTAGAAACTTACCATCAATGGAAATAATTTCATTTTGATTACAAAAAAAATTATTAAAAAAGTTTCGCTTGAATTTTCCTTTGAAAGAAATTTGAATAAAACTGTTTTCTAAGAAAAGACCTGCGAATAGAGTTAAGAATATAAGTTTCCATTACTAAATTATATAAATGAATAGAAATTGTTTTGGCTTAAGTTCATTTATTTTTAATTTCTAAAAATCTTTTTTAGAAAGAAAATTTATTTTTACAAATGTATGCGGACGTTTTCCAAAGAAAACAAGGCAAGATACCACGGCTACCTCTAACTTTTGTTGTCATTTGGAAGAATAAAGTAACTCCAATCATTAAAATAATATACGAGGCGATAGAGCATTAAAAAAAATAATCCAGTGAAATAATTGGCGCTCGGCAATAATTTTATGTAAATTTATATATATGCAGTACCGAATTTTTTAATTTTTTAACTCTCTGCCACCCCAATATTTGTTTTTTTCCATGGAGTTACTTCACTAAACTAGATTTATATAGATGAGTATATAAGATTCGGAATAGCTGAAGAGTGCTATAATTGTTTGAACCTAAATATTGTTGACTTTTTTTTTACAATGTTTAAATTTTTTTATTTTCAGAAGACGCTATCGTTTTTGATGATTCTTATTTTCTTATCTACTTTATAGCACAAGGTCTTTACTTTGCTTTTTGCTTTTAATACCAACCTTGTTCTTAAGTAAAGTAGATAAGAAAATGATTACTTAAAGAAAAAAACTTTAATATTGTTAGGTTTTTCTCTTTTAGAACAAACGAACAGATTCTTTTGATTGCAAATACCACTGTGGCTCATTATAAATTCTGTATTTTATGGCTTTCTCTGGCTATACTTCTCGATCCTACCGGTCTTGTGAATCCCAAGGTCTCATATTTACTAAATATGCGTTATGATTACAAACGCGGCCATTCACACTTTACTACTGTGCGCTCTTCCGGTGAGACATGAACTACTTGATGCCTTGCTTAGTAACCTTAATCATCCACAGACATCTCCATTATTCCTTTTATCCAAGCCAGTCATCCCCTTTAATCCAATAGCCACAATACACTTCTGCCGTACGCTGTTGTTATGCTGTTACACTTCTCTGCGCTAACCGCCATTGTTCTTACTACTTTTTGTTGTAAAGGGCTTCTGGCAAGTATCTGTTACCCTTGTATAAAATTAGACGTCTCCACTAAATTATCTTCCATGGCTTCACACAATAATTGCCTTTTGCCTCTCGGGAGGTTTGGACTGCTGTTTATTAATTTTAAAAATTGCATTATAACAATTTTTATTTTTCGTTGTACGCATGTCTGTAGGCGGGATCGAACTCACGATCTTCTGTTTTGCAGCACGCACCTCTACCAACGCAACCATTGAGGTTGCTCAGCTTTTGTTCGCTAATTGTGGTATTACCACCATTAGTTGAAGTAACTTTATTCATCACTCTCATACTGTTAACAGCAACAGGGGTTGCCAGATCTTACTTTCGTAACAATATATTTTTTTTTGTTTCTTGATGGTTGAAAAAAGAAAAAATACAAACAATATTTTTATCTTGTCTTAATTTTGGCTATGCCAAATCTTATATACCTTTCACCATATAAGGATAATCATATTCGTTACTTAGTGCGACATCTGCTGTTGTATTCCTTAGTAATACTACGTAATTACTGAAAAGAACAGACAACACCCTGGAGGCATACAAGCGAAAGTTGAATAAGTAAGAGTGCTATTTTTGGCTAAGCCGCACTATATATGTAAATCTAATTTAGTTATTTAATTCCAATCAAGAAAGACATATTGGGGTGAAAGAGTATTTAAAAAAATAAATAAAAATAAAGAAAAGTGCTTTATATAATTTAACACAAGAATATCATCGGCTCCTAATGGTACTTTTTTTAATTTCAGTATTTCCTTAAAGATCTTTTCAAAAGCTTTAAAATTATACTATCATATTATTATTAAATATAAAATTCTTTGAAAATTTCAGAGGCCCATAACTCGGAAAAATATGGCCGAGCACCAATTTTTTTACTTGATGTTTTTCTTATTTTTTAATTTTCTATCGCCCCATATAAATGTTTGTTTTGTTTGTTTTTTCTTTTTTAGTGGTTTTACTTCATTAAACTAGATTTGTTCCATATGTAATGCCAAAGTTGGAGGCACGCGTATCGTTTTGCCCACTACCTCGAAGCTCATGGACCGATCCAGCAAATTTGTCGAAACTATGTCTGATCAATTAGCGTGTTTAAATTTTCTCTAGCTCATCTAGTGGTTTGGAAAAGTTGATTTCAATTATACTTGTTGCATTGGTATTTCGGCTCTTTCCTTTTTTAACTGTCAAAATAATGTCCAGAAATATAAAAGTTATACTTAAGTATTATTTATTTATTTATTTATTATAATTATTTTTCACCTTGGATGACGTTTCTTGATAAAAATAATGTGTACTATACATGACATGTTTATTTCACTCATAAAACGGAAATTTCGTTATTGCTAGTGTAAACAAAATTGCAGGAACAAGTAACCTAATTTTTCAGTAATCACTAAAAATTTTCCCATAATGAATGAAAACTGAATTTCAGTGTCAGTAAAAATCTGCTGACTTCTGCAATTCCAAATGCAGTTTAAATGATATTTTGTCACTCGCTTATTTTGAACATTATACAAACATTTTATTTGTATAAAAAGCGTTTACTTTTCCCCTTTAAAATTATCTTAGTTTTTATTTTTATTTAAGCAGTTTGTGAATTAAATATTAACTATAAAAACTGTCCGTGCAGTGCTCGCATTGACATTCCAAGGTCGAAACTCAGCCTATCTAACAACTCACACGAAACCATTTTATGACACATAATATTTATTTTCTTCATTTCTTTTATTCTTTAATTATATACTAACATTAAACGATAATAAATCATTGTGATTAATTATAGTATGAACTTGTGATATTAAGCCACTTTTCGTCGCTATAAAAATAATATAAACTGAAACAAAGTTGACATTTATATTTATTTCAACAGGGACTTGCTTAATTTATAGAGGAATAAAAATAAATAAAGTTAATTAACGAACATAAATTTCTTTTAATAATGAGTGGAGTTGACGAAACTTTGTGATCAACACGATCTTTTCAAGGTTTAAATGATACAGAGATTTTAATGGTAATGAATAATTATTTTTAGCCTCTTAGACACTGTGATCACATTGTTCCGAATTTCACACTCAGATGTATAGAGGAGTTCATTACTCTGGTATTTTACCATGCACATACACACATACTTTGATATTTTTATAAACCAATTTATAACTTATCAAATAAGCAATACAAAAAAATAATATATTTTTGGGCACAAGCTTGCCTGTTGCTTATCGAAATTTGGCTTTATTATAACTACAGATAAATGACTAATACGTTGACGATGGAAGAACTTATTTTTCTTTTGTTCTTCGGAGTGATACACTACAACTTTGACAGCTTTTGTGCCCACTCACTTATTAATCCTTAGAGAAATCGATTTGTTTTATAAAAGCCATTGTGTAGAAATAAAGAAGATATGGCACGGCTATATTGCCCTAAAAAGGTATAATTATAATATTAAATCATATATGTAAATCTAGTTTAGTAAAGTAACTCAATTCCAAAAAAAAAAAAAAAAACAAACAACTATTGGGGTGACAGACAATTAAAAAAATAAGAAAAAAAAATTAAGTAAACAAATTAAAATTAAGGCTCTAACTAGGTTAAACATTTTGAAAAAAAAAAATGTATTTCCTTAAAGATCGCCTTAAAAGCTTTTGATTGGAACCCATATTGTTGTCTTAAAGAATATAGTGCACAATCGTACTTTTCTATAAAAAGTTCAGATGCCCATAACTTGTAAAATATGGGCGAGAGCCAGTTTATTCATTTGATGTGTTTTTTATTTTTTAATTCGCTATCGTCCCATATACAGTGAAACCTCTCACTGTCGCGGTATTTCTGTCCGGTTATTATAAGCGAGGTACTCATTCTTTTACATATTTTATTTTGTATTTTATTTTTAAATGCTCTATTTTATTGCTTATTAGTTTATTGTGGTTGAAAAAATACCTTTAGTGTAGACTGCTTTAACTTAGATTCTTTCAACTCCAGGCGTTTGGTTTCAAAATGACTTTCAATGTTAATGATCCACCATAAGAATGTATGGGGTTAAGTATTGTTTCATGTTCTACGTCTTCAGAGTTTTAAGAGTCATTTATTTACAACACAGAGCTTAGATGTATTATTTTAATACAGCCCTCTTATATGTGCGCGCTTTCATCTATTTTTAAAAATTCGTCAAAATCATTCGATTGACCGAACACTTTTTTTAAACTGGCATACGTTACAAGTGGGATATCATCATAAAATTTTTCTGTTAAACTGCTGCAGCCATTTACTTATGTCCAGCAAAAAATTAGACATTACCTTAAAAAGAACTTGGCATTCAATGACTTAGTTTTGTGATTGCTATATATTGTTACTTGCTTACAAAACACATTACATTAGTTTCCCAAAGTGGAAGTAGTAATGGAACTAGCTCTTTATGTTAAAAGAGACTACCGTACTAATGGTACTCATTATTTCCTTCAATAATTGATGTAATCGATTCCAATAATGCACTTTTCTGATTTTAGAGCAAGAGTTCTATAAGGTTAAGCGCGGAAGAAAAGCCCACGCAATATGGATGGCATTTTCGCCATGAACTACTGCACATCTACCTGATTAACACCTGCAGCTTCTCTAGTTATACATTTGAAAGTATCGGTATTCATTTGCACCATCTTTCTAACCATCCATATGATGCAGAAAAATCAGAAATATTCAGTTACGCTGCTATTTAATTTGTCTTAGCCTTTAAAATAGTACCAGAACTTGGAATATTTTTACTTAGTGAACCAATCAAAACACAACTTTGTTGCCATGTTTTTCTTCATCCGCCCGCTTACGAGAGATATTTTGAACAATATTATCTTAAATTTAGAGTCTACGTCCGGTTACTAGAGTGTCCGGTCATGGAAATAAATTTTATACGAAGAAACTAATGAGCATGTTGATTCTACAAATCTTGACCGATTATTAGAGGTGTTTGGTTATAGGAGGTGTCCGTTTTGAGAGGTTTTACTGTATTTGTTTTTTTTTTTTATTGAAGTTACTACAATAAATTACATTTGTTCGAAATGATATGAAGAAATTAGAGGCAGGAGTGTTGTTTTGCCGCGGCCTCGTAGGAAATGGACCGATCTTGCAGATTTGCAGTAGCAGGATTTTTGAAACGACGTCTGATCGATTGCCGTTTTAAATTTTAACTTTAGGTGATGCCTTGACAAAGTTGATTTCAACCCAAAACGGATGGATAGACGGACATCGCTCTATCGACTTTGCTGTACATAAGACCTTATAGGGGTAGGAAATGGATATTGTAGAATATAGAAACGGAATGACAAAATTTTTCCTTTTTGTAGTGAATGGTATAAAAAGACCCAATAGTGTAAATATTTTTTTTTGGCGAAAGTGGAGTTTTTTTTTTTACAAAATTTGTATATTGTTGATAGTTTTTAATTTTTTCTTGTGTAGTTGTGCGGTTGTGAATAAAATTTCAAATTCCTTATTGCAACTAAAAATTTTTTATCTGAAATATTTAAAATTTATGGTGAATTTTCGTGGAAATAAATATTCTGGTGCATTTTATTCGCATAGTGAAATTCTAATTTTTTGCTAATCTAGAGTTTTTTGCTAAATTCTTTCGGTTTTAAATGAATTTCTCAATTTTTTATTGCAGTCATTTTTTTTTTTAGCAAAGTTTAATATTTTTGGAGATTTGGTGAAATGTACAATTCATGCTTACTCAAAGTTTTTTCTGAAATTTTGTTTTTCTATACAACAAAGCAAAAAATAACAAAAAAACTAACTAACGAAAAAAAGCATTATAAATCTGAAAATAATAAGGAAAATAGAGGCGCTTGTCTTTTTCACATACCTTAGATGGGACCACGTCAAAACTATTTTTAATCCGATTGCAGAAAGACGGACAAGAACATATACAATTTATGGGGTCGGAAATGAATACTGTAGAAATTACAAACGGAGTGATAAACTTTTATTATACCCTGTTCAGCTGTAGTGAAGGGTAAAAAAGAAAACAGAAAAGCAGACAACTTCACTGCCTTTCGCACTGACTAAAAACAGATTTACTAATTGCTATGCGCTAACGCCACTCTCTTTATGTTTGCTTAATAGATGTTGTCTGTACATGAATAGTTTTCATAGATTAGAAAATCCACGCATTCAACTCGTGGCAAAAATTTATTTGTGTTCTACAAGATTTTTCGCACCAATTCATAATATTTTTCTTACTTAATTAAAATGTAAATAATAAACTACGAACCTAAGTCTGACCTTAAAACAGCTAGTTTTGAGGAAGACAATTCGAAGTATTTCCACAGAACTAAAAGAAAGCAGGACCTATTTTAACTTTGCAAAAACGTCGTCTTTATTTTACATGGAAATTTTTGCATTTGCACATTTTTAATTATATTATTTTAAAGAATAGTTTTTAGAACAAAAGAATATATGAAGTTTATTTTTTTATAAAAATGAAAACTAAATGTCACTATAAAAGTGTGGCATGTTAAAACGTCCATATGAAAGATATATTTTATGGTATTCTATGTAAGAAACTTGTAACGTTTTTATAAACTGGCTTGCAGAAAACTTTTGGTGAGAGAAGCAATTACTTTTGGATGCGACACAAAGTCCATGGACATTATTTCTGTGAACACTTTGACATGCTACCCTAAAAAGTATCCAGTATGAGTAGATAGTGCGGAGGGGGAGGAACTTCAATATTCCAATGTCAACACAGAGTTTAACAGGCCATTTTAAAAATATACATTTTGGACAACTTTTCAAACAAAACACTCGATTTTATAGGTTTTGATATCATGACAAATGTAATAGAAAAAAAACAGTATTTGTTTAAATCAAATGGCTGACTACTCTTTATTATATGTTATTTATAAATAAAAAAATTTGTTATAGATTTACGAGGGCTGCTATATATATTTCTGGCCTGGCAACACTGAGTGCTGCCAAGTGCAATCTGACATTTCCATTGGAAAGTTTGTCATTTTTAAGCATAATCGTACTCAAAATGTTTTGACGTACGACCATTATTTGTGTTGTTTACAGTGACTTGAAAAAATTAATATAGAAAGAAATGGAATTAACTCGTGAACATTTTTGTGCCATAATTTTTCACAAATTTCGACGTGGATTATCACGACATGAGTGCATTGATGAACTTAAATCTTTATATGGCGATGAAGCACCATCCTGTAGCACTGTGAAAAATTGGTATAATGAATTTAATCGTGGCCGAAGCTCGCTCAAAGACGAATTCCGTGAAGGTCGTCCAAAAACGGCTGTTGTGCCAGAGAACATTGATGCCGTCCGTGAACTCATAATGCAAGATCGACATGCGACATACCGAAAGACAGAGACATCCTTGGTCATTGCTTTCACCGGCATACATTCGATACTGCATGAACACTTGGCCGTAAAAAAGGTTTGTTCTGGTTGGATCCCGCACAATTTTAAAGTCGCTCAAAAAAAGGCTCGTGTCGATTGGTGCAAGGAAATGTTGCAAAAATACGATTGCGGTGCTTCAAAAGACGTTTATAAGATCGTCACAGGTGACGAATCATGGATCTATGTGTATGATCCCGAAACGAAACAACAATCGACCGTGTGGGTCTTCAAAGACGAGCAAAATCCAACGAAAGTTGTTCGTGGAAGAAGCACTTCGAGGCAAATGGTCGCCGGTTTCTTCGGCAAAACTGGTCATGTGGCGACTGTTCCGCTTGAGCAACGTAGGACGGTCTTTTCTGAGTGGTACACTACAATTTGTTTGCATAAAGTCATCGGAGAAATTCGAAAAACCAACAAGAGAAGACACATCAGCTCAAACCAGAGCATTTTTGACCGGCCAAAACGTCGAATTAATGGGTCATCCGCCATACAGCCCTGATTTGGCACTTAATGAGTTCTTATTGTTTCCGCACATCAAGAAAAAAATGCGTGGTCAACGATTTTCGTCGCCAGAAGAAGCTGTTGAAGTGTTCAAAAACCATGTTTTAGAGGTCTTTCAATCGGAGTGGAAAAAGTGCTTCGACAACTGGTTTGAGCGCATGCAAAAGTGTATAAATCATGCTGGAGAATACTTTGAAAAACAATAAAACCATTTTTGATTATAAATATTCGCATTTTCACTATTAGGCCAAAAATATATAGAGCAGCCCTCGTAAAATAAATAAAATAAATATAATTTTTGGATTAATTATTAACTAAATTCAATGAACATTTTTTTAATTTTTTAAAGTAGATTTTTAAGCAAGAAAATTATGTAATTTTAATAAAGCAAAGCACCTGACTACTTCTTTCGAGAATTTACGTAAGATGAGATCGCAATACTGTATATACGATTTAATGATGTATCTGACCTTTGTTAATTAAGGTACCTTGAAAGCTTTCTTTCTTTATGATAAATAATATTTCCTACTTCTTAAAAAAGAATCCAAAAGATATAAAGTTATTTGCTAGGGACCTATAAATTCCATTAAAAAGTAAAAAGAAAAAAATAAAAAAATTATGAGCTGTTAAGCAGAAAAATAAAACATTTATATTTTTGTAGGTTCAAGGACCACCCTAATAAAAGCATATTATTTTTATGCTAGATATTTTCGATTTTGCATGAACGTGTTGCTTTTTACAATTGTGTTTTTAGATAAAAAAAATTTTTACATGTAGTTAACATGAGTATGTATAGTCTTTATATATGTATGCATGCATTTGTTTGCAATGTTTTCAGATGAATGTGTTTGTCTAACAAAGCAAGTTTAATACACTTAATTTGAATACAGGTATGAGTTAAAATTAATGTGAATATATATTTTATTTCAACGAAGATGAAATGTGTACGGTGTTGTTAGCAAAGATATGCTTTACAAACAAAAGTACAAATAGGTGTAGTTGTGTGTGGCAAGCTGCAGAGTACCAAAACGTTTAAAACGCGGAAAAATGTTTTTGCACTTGAATGATTCAATTATATATTTAATCAAAAAGAAATTATTAATATTCTTGTTAAATAAATAATTGAAACAATTAAACAGGTAATTAATTTTCAATATGAATTCAAGGGAACTTTTAGTAGGTAAAAATGATTTTTTCTGTGAATTGGAAAAGTAAGTACACGTCTTTCTTTCGTAAGTATCTTAAGTGGCATAAAAGTTGGTCATCTAGAATTTGACGGTAATTATTTTCACAAATTCTTCAAGCATTTTTTATTAAACTGTTCGATATTTAAGCTTTTCATTTTGATTTTAATTTCTAAAAACCTTTTTAGAGAGCAAAAATATTTACAAAAATATTTATTTTTGAGAACATTTTCTTAAGAAAACAAGAAAAACTAGATGCCAGCAGAATGCAAAATTTTCGGGATCGCTACATCCGTTATCAGTATTATTGGCAGAACACGGGAAATATTTATAATCAGTCGTTCTTATTTTAGTTAGACGTCCATAAACAACCCAACGATTTTCTTCGTTGCTCTCAAACCAAAAAACTTACGTAAGCAGTTTGAAAGTTATTTTTTTAAATGAAATAAAATTGATTTTTGACTTTTCTAAATTTTTAGAAAGAAAAATTATTTACATATGTATGCAGACGTTTTCCATAGAAAACAAACAAAATAGACGCCAGCAGAAAGTAATGCTGCATTTTCTGGATCATCAGTATTCTTCGCATCTATCTACCATTATAAGCATCATCTATTTCACCCACACGCAGAAAAAACATGGTTGTTATATGGTCACAATAACCCTATTATGTTCTTTGTAACAATGTATAGTTGCGGAGAAGAAATTATAGTTGTTTTCACCAAAACTTTAGACACGACAAACATTTTTTGTTAACTTTTAACGATTATGTGGTTTCTGTGTACAAAAAAATGTAACATGGTTGGTTTTAACTTAAAAAAAATTCAACCACAACCAAAGTTTTATACCTGATTAAAAATAATATAAAATATTTAACCATAATATATTATTATTAATCAAAGTATGGTTAAAAGCAACAGAATAATGTTTACGCTTAAAAATATTTTGTTCTAGTACTTGACAGTTCAGTAATTTTTCTGGTGGCTGAAATTTGAAATTGTTTTTAATTGTTAAAGAAATTGAAAAAATAAAAATTTATGTACAAAATAAATAATTAAAAATAAAATACAAAATATGAAAACATATAAAATATGAAATCAAATAAACAAAGTTGAAGTAAATAAGTAAGCATATAAATCTTTATTTTTGTGTTTGAAGCATAATTGTGAAATCACTTATTTGTTATTTTAATTAAATAATTGATTTTTTATGAATTTATGTTTTTAAATAATTTTTATGACAAATCGTTAATAAATAAAAAAATAATCAGTTTTTTTATCATGAAAATTTTGCAATTGCGAGACTATATTAAAATTCTATTATATAACATGACATTTTCAGCCATGTTATTATATTTTAATTTCACCATTTAATGTTTATATTTGAATATAATTATATTTATACTTGGGACAATAATATGGTTGCAAATGTAACAATACTAAGTTTTGTTAGCAACCATATAATGCAACCATATTTGCCGTATTCACAAGCTCTGCTAAGGTGTAGGTAGTATTGCATACTACCTTTTATTTACTTCTTTGTGAACAACCATTGTATCAGTGTGCCATTGTACATTGTACGTCATACGTCAAAAAGTAAATAAGAAGAAGAAAAGTGCTATTCATCATTTGTTATTTATAAGCCAAATGGGGGAGAAAACAGAAAAAAGTAAAATTCAAGACATTTTTAGGATGAACCTAATGTACTTGCTCTCCAGTCGCAGAATTATACATTTAGGGCTACCAAAATCATCATTATGGCATAATCGGGTTTTAAGATATTTTGATGAAAACAGATTTCTTCATATGATACGACTACGGCCAGAGGAATTTGCCTTTATATTCAACCTTATAAAAAATGACGATGTTTTTCACACAATTGGCGAAAGGCTCCAACCACGCATTGACTTGCAGCTTAAAATTGTACTTTACTGCTTGGGATCTTCAGGAAATGGTGCTTGTGTTCGTAAGGTAGCATCTCTTTTTGGTATAGGTGATGGCGGTACCATACAAAATATTAGAAATCGAGTCATTAAAGCAATATTAAATCCTAAAGAACAATTTTTATATTGACAACTATCAACTTTCAACTTTAACTTTCTAATAAATCAGTCAAATCAATAAACTAAATAAATAAAACTAATAAAATATCTTTTAATTCAATTTAATTTAATATAATTCACATATGAACACAAAAATAATAATTCATTTAAACATAAAACATTTAAACAAATACAACGTATGAAAAATATATGAAAAAAAGTACTAAGTGTTGTATCGCATGTTTGCATGAAAATTACCAACAACACAGCTAGCACCGTTGTATTTTGTTAGCACTTAGCACGTACTAGGGGGCTTGTGAATAGGGCAATTATGTTGCTCTTAGATTATGGTTACCTCAACCATATTTTTTCTCTGCATGCACTAATACAATCAATATTTACTTTAGTTAAACGAAGTCCATACACAACTCAAAGCATTTCTTCGTTGTTCTCTCGAAATTCTTCTTGCACATTTGTTTTTGCTATATACCAACCTTCGGTATGGCGATTAACATATAATATCCACAGTTCAAATTTTGATTTGATAAAAAAATTCGTAAGTTAATACTTAATTGATAGGATTTTCTAAGTTTCGCAGAAAGTATGAAATGTTTAAAGGACCAAAGGTATATCCGTAATTTATACAAATAAATCCCGAGTTTTTTGGAATTGACAAAGGAACATATTTTGTACCAATTAAAATTATTGAATATTCTTTACTAACATTCGCATAACATAAGCGGTAAAATAACAAGATATTGTTAAATTGAAAAATTCATTGAAATGTGGCCCAAGAAATAATTTGGGCCAAATTATTCAGTTCAGTTTTGGTAATTTTTCCAATTCAAAATAAAAGTCTTTTTTGTATTTTTAAAATATAACAATTTTCTTGGAAAAAGAATAACAATTTTCTATAAACTCTCAAAATATATGTCTTATCTGTTATGATTTTTTCCTGTAAATAAAAAGTCAGCAAAAAATATTTTGAAATTGTAAACAGGTCGCCAATGCTGTTATATAAGTTTTGGACAACGAATTCCATATGAAGTCCGTATGAGTCCATATGAATTTAAGGTACACTACTGGAAAAAAATCTGGTAAAAGTGACTTTATTAGTGCCTCCACAATACATAGTTATCCACTGATTTGTAGAACACAAAGGCAAGTTGATCTTTAGAGTTACTTTCAGAAGCGAAAAATATCGTAAACTAAAACAACGTAAAGGTTCTAAAATCTATAAAAATAATGATTTTCTTTCAGATTCGAGAAAACTCCCGAGATTTTAGATAGAGATTTTCAAAATTCCGTATCTCTATAAGCATCGAAGTTGTCAGTGAACAGTACTAGGAGTGCAAAGAATTTAATTTTTCAGCCATATCTAACTATGCATAGACTTTGTACTTGCGTCGAGTACGTTTTGTTCTTTTTTTATTTAATTTTCTTATGTAAGAAAATATTTTTGAATTAATTTAAGGTCTTTATTTATAAAAATTATGATTAACAAAAATAATATTTTAAAAAAGTAATAAAGGAAAACTATGATATTAATTAACGGTTTATTAAAAATAATTTTGTAGAAATTAACCAAAAACATTATAAACCTTTTATGTAATTGGTTAAGTGATAATATTTTCGTTTGATAAAAAAATAAAAGTCTTATTCGTTTTAGTTTGCTAACAAACTCGACTAATTTCTTCAGGCAAACGCAATTATTATATTTTTAAATTTTGCCAAGCTAAAAGAGAAATTCGGTCACCATGAACAAAATGTTAATAATTATTATTTTATTAAATACCGTTCTATATTAATTATCGTGTCTTGTGTGTTATTTCGGTTTCCTGCGATTAGTTTACGAAGTATAGTTCTGACTACGAAATAAAAACTTTTCGCCATCTTTAAGAATTAGATTCGTCTCATTGTGATCATATATAAAATTGCCACAATAATATTAATTAGCTTTACATTAAGAGCATCAAAAGAATGGAGGACCTTCTGCCTTTTTCACAAGCTTTAAGAAAGTTTACGTTGCATTCTTTTGAAAGCGTGATGTAGTAAATATTAAAATATATTATCTAATGAATAATTTTTTACCTATAGGTAACTCCCGCTTCTTGAAATTATAGGCGTAGCTCGACGATTATTTATAGAATGGTTTACTACTAAGACTCACACAAAAAATGCACACTATAAGAAAATATTACATTAGAATGTTTTGAACCAAATACAAACTAGACAGACTTTAGAAAAGCATATATCTGAAGAAACCGAAATAACTGTTGCATTAACGCGTAAGTAGTGAAGAGCTATATTCGGCTTTGCCAAATCTTATATACATCTCACCATCTATGTAAATATAGTTTAGTGAAGTAACTCCAATCAGAAAAGCAAAGATTAAGGTGGCCGAGACTTAAATAAAAAAAATTGATACCGCACATGTATATATATAATCTTACATTAAAATGCCATATGCTCTTAATGGGTTATCCGTTATCGAGCCTTGTATCAGAAATGATACATTTAGGATTTTAACTCTGGTTTAAAAAATCTAAAGTGCCAGGCAATGAGAAATTCAAAAAGTTCTTAATTTTGTCTTTGTATCACATATAAACAAAAAGTTCAAAGGAATAATTGCTAAAAATGTCTTATCCTCTGTTTTCGACTCTCGAAGAACTGGTAAATGAAGTGCTTAGTGCACATCTGAAGCAGATGTCACTGATATTGCTGTTGGTGATCCTGATGTTTCATATGATGAAGAACACGAAAGTAGCTCGTCTTCGGATTCTGATCAAGGCATTAGCAGTAACACGAATAGTCATTCTTTGTATTTAGTCAAAGATGGTACTACCTGGTGTAGCGAACCTTGTCCCATTGGTAGATTAGGAAAGGAAAATGTTCTTAGTCTTCGCCCAGGTGGGTCGTGATTAAAAAAAGTTGATTAAATTGAAACCTGTTTTCTAGTTGTAAAAAAATTTGCCTCAAGTCCCGTAAATATTTGGCAGGTTTATTGTTGGCCGGAGTAAACAAATATTCAGGATTTCAAACAATATAGATACATATGTATAAAATATTTTACATTCAATGGGTCAAAAAAATGAAACTTTACACGATCTTTTTGATGAGTACTATAGACGTCCTATATTTCGAACAGTAATGTCTGAAAAAACATTTTTGTATGAACATAAAATAATACGGTTTGATGATGTTTTAAGCAGACGTTCCCAGCAGAGTAAAGTCATGTTCGCACTAATAAGAAATATTTGGGAAAAATTTTCTGAAAGCTCTCTACATTTTACAATCCTAATGATTTTGTTACTGTGGACAAGCAATTGCTAAGTTTTCTGGTCACTGTAAATTTCGCCAATACATTCTATCTAAGCCAGAGAGGTATGGTCTGAAATTCTGGCTGCTTGTTGACTCACTTACTTGTTATGTGTGGAAAATTCAACCACATTTGGGAAAGGATATATCAGGAATTCCTGAGCGAAACCAAGGACAATGGGTGGTTCTTGGTTTAGTGGATAGCCTAAAAGGACATAATGTTACCATGGATTAATTTTTTTACTTCGCATAGCCTTGGGCAAAAGCTTTTAAAATGCAATATACACACAGAAAAAGGATTGGTAAAAATTCGATTGATATGTTCAAAATTTAATTGCTAATATAATTATTTGATTTTTAATATAAATAAATTATAATTTTGACTTATTTTTAATATTAAAAGCTAACAAATGATATTTGCGTCCAAATGTTGGTTGTAAAACCTCTTAAAAATTTATCCTTACCGATTTCTATCTTTAGTAAAATCAATTCTATGAAATGGAAGATGCAACTAAACTTATTCAGCACATTACTATTGAAAACCAAATTTTAGTAGTTAGAATCATAAAAATCGATTGTGTCTTCTTCAATCAAAAAATGTTTGACATAATAAAAAAAAAAAAAAAAAAAAATCATCAATACTTGAGTTAGAAAATACAAAGATATATTGTTAGTGGTGTAAAGTTCTCCAATATTGTTGAAAGATAAGTTCAAAATCAATCTGAGAAACCGCAGCAAAACCTGCGGTGTAAGATGGATAGTTGAAAAAACTATGTAAAAAAGAAGAGTCATGATGTAAAGAAAGGGTAGGCTGAATACGATAGGTCGAAACATAAAATTTATGATGTATAATCTTATTTTTATAATTATTTTTAAAATAAAAGTAAATATTAAAATATTTTACTGTTTTATTTTATTCACAATAATACTTTATAGTCACCCAAGAATTATTTTTTTAAATAGTTGTGAGTGCTAAATTCATTAAGTTATTACAACCGAATTCAAGATAATACACACAACCGACAAAATTCGATTGGCAACAAATTCGGTTCTTATAACGAATTTCTTTTCTCTGTGTAACAGTGGTTGAAACTATGAGAAAAAACAAGCGAGCAATTCCTCCAAAGCTCTTAGCATGCAAACAAATTCCAGGGTATGAGTCAACATTCGCTTTTACCCCTGATACCACTATGTTAGTTATATAAGCTACAAAGACAAGTGTACGATTGTCATGAATACAATGCATCACGAACCTAAGGTTGCGGATTGCCTCAAAAAGTTTCCCGAAATAATATTATTAAATAACTCCACGAAAGGAGGAGTTGATACGGTTGATAAAATCTTCAGTTGCTATATTTGCAAACGTAAAAATAATTGTTGGACGATGGCCGTTTTT
Source organism: Gymnosoma rotundatum (assembly GCA_916610165.2). NCBI lineage: Eukaryota > Metazoa > Arthropoda > Insecta > Diptera > Tachinidae > Gymnosoma > Gymnosoma rotundatum. Next base: position 53,133,301 of record OU744338.1, read on the forward strand.
TCCAACATTATTGATATTTTTGCTTTGAATGCTTATATTATATACAATGAAGTCGATGCCAACTGGAAACAAACTGAAACCAGTGCAAAACGTAAGACTTTTCTTCACGAGTTAGCAATATCACTTTCAAAGCCTTATATTGAAAAACGTCGAAAACGTCCAAGAAATGAACTCTCTTTGGCAATTTTCAAAAAACTTTTAACAAAAAACCCAAAGTGCAGATGAATCAAATGATAGTGAAGCTAAGCCATCAAAAGGTCAAGTAAGACCACCATAATGCAGATTTTGAGAAAAATCAGCATAGGAAATTGTTCCTATCAAAAGGTCTTTCTGTTTTGTTTAGGTTTGTTACCCCAATTTCATTAACAAAAACCCCCTGCAGAAACACAAACGAAAGTTGAAGTCAGTTAGTAAGTGCTACCAAGTTTGCTTACCTATTATCATGATAATAGACAACTACAGGAATGCTAACGAAAGTTAAAAAAAAAGATATGGAAAAACCAAAGGAGTCGGAAAAGGAATTGTAAAAATTACAAACAGAAAGATAAACTTCAAAATACTTAGACATAATTTAACACAAAAGGAGAATAAATAAATAAATAAATGAAATAATCATGTTGTTAATTTGTATATTATATTAGAAGCATCTATTAAAGATTTTAAGCCATGCTATAAAATTTAATTTTTGTCCTCCTCTTTAACATAAAAGTTAACAATTTATTTATGCAACTGTTTTACCATACAGTGGAATAAAAACGGAACGTTTTGGAAATAATTCAGCAATGCTGTGAAGTATTCATGCTTAAAAACTGTTTTTGAGCTTTAAAAACCTCTCAGAAACAACTTGGTCCATTTTTGGAAGTCTTGACATTTTTTTTGTTTTTTGATTTAAGATACAAAAATATAGTTTAAAATCCATTTGTAATTTCTACAAACCCATCTATAGATTGTAATGGTATCTTCTATACTTAAAAAGCTAACTGCAGGTAGAAGTCAAACATTAAAATTTTAGCAAAATTATGAATATTTAGTCAAGCCCTCTTTGGCCCTGAAAATAACTGACGGTGTAAAGAGTTGTCCAAATCCATTTTTAAATTTTGAATACCGCGTTTATAATTTTAGAGAATGAAATTTCGGAACAAAAATAGATAGAGTTGGAAAAGGGTAACAAATTTCAATTTTTTTTTTTTGAAATTGAAAAAAATATAGATTGGTTATGCAATTATCACTCAAAGCGAAAAGAAACGAATGATGGTACTTTTTGTTCAAAGTTACGTAGAGTTTTTTTCACATTTGAGTTTGTTTTGACGACCTATCCAGAGAAAAAATGTTATATCTCATAAAAATAAAAACTCAGGCTGCAAGAATGTTAAATTAAATTTTTATCGGTCACTTACAATTTATTAATATATTTAAAAGATATTTCGTTACACACTATGCATAATATTTCATTGCAGGAAAGATAAGAGCGTCTATCTATAATCCTTAGTGCTGCATTTTAAAAAGTTAGTGCCAAGAAAAAGAAACGAGAAAATATAATGAGAAATGTTAAAGAAAAAGCTCTACATTATAAATTATAATTTGTTTGTTTTGCAAGTAAGAAACAGCTAGTTATATTTAAAAAAATAGCTTAGGATAATTAGAGGAAGGATGAAATGTTAAAAAGATAAAGTTGCAATTAAAAGCAAATAAATAGAAAATAGAAAACGAGAACATATTTAGACAACAAAATAAAAGTTGCTTCGTTAAATGAAGACTTATTTTGTTAAATTTTTTTTATTTGTGTAGTAGACAACTCCTTGAGACGTCAGTGAAAATTGAAGAAATATGCATGAGTCAAGAATAAATTATCGTAGTGTTTTTTGATATTTTATTTGTTGTATTTACTTTATTGTTTGGATTAAAATCTTTAGTTTATTTAAAATGTTTAAAAGAAGTTTCCCGAAGAGCTAGTGATATATTGGTGATATAAATAATTTGATCGCGAAAGTAGCATAATAATTTTTAAATATTAATTAATTTTAACTAAGGATTGTATAATGAAAAGTTACTGATAGAATATTGATCGAAGGTATTTTTAACGACGAAATTCTTAATACGCGTTTTAATGCTTGTCCTTTCGCATAATTTTTACAAATTATTGCTTCTGAGCTAAACAATTATAGCATTTAACACGCACGAGTGCCATATTTACCATATGAGTACAACTTCATGTTTGTATAAATCGACATAAGAAATTTTTTGCTACCTTTAAGTTTTTCTCCTCAAAAGAGCGTCAAAAATCTTAAGTTTTCCTAAGGGTTACTGTCCTATCTACTATAATTGTGGTAAAAAAAGTAGCAAGAGGTGAATTAATAGAAAACCCAACCGCCTACTATTTAAATTGTATTAGCTCATCTAATGGCTTCGCAAAGTTGATTTCAACAAAGTGTATAATTTTAATTTATCGATTACATTCTACCCGCCCCAATTTTTTAGCTACTGCAACTGTTGTACATATAGTGGACGATCAAATGTTCTTCAATGACTGCCTTGTTAGATGGCTTTAATTTTATCATTCCTTTCTAAAATTGTTTTTTTTACAGACAGCGTAGTTATATCTCTTCTTTTTTTCTGAACACTTTACATCTAATTCTTGAAAAAAGTGAATACTGATAAACTGTAAATGTATTATTTAATATGAATTCATTTTTAAAATTGTTTGTTTTATTACAATTTTTAAACAAATATGTCTTTTAATGTTATTTTGCTATTTTTAAATAAAACGTCAAGCTAAAAAGGGTCATATACAGGCGCAACATATTTAATTTCATTTTTAATAAACATTTTTTTTAAGTTAACTGTAATGCCTGTTATACACAACTTTATGCGGTACTAATAACTATATTTATTTGTCTAAGTGCAAAATAAAAAACTTTCGCTTTCGGCAATATTCCACAAACATAAGTCAACAAAAAAGAGAAAGTTAATTAAACCAAATCTGTTACTTTTGTGACAATGTACGGTTATGACGTTTTTTTAAAGACTAAAAATAGCTTAAGTTTAGAATAGGAGTAATTACTACATTGAACTAGAGAATTTACAAAAAGATTTTTTTTTAAATAAAGATAAAAAATATATTCGTGCTTCTGCCTTATACAGCAGAGAAAGAAAAATAGAATTAATATTGGTTATTGTTGTTTTTGCTTAAACTTTGATTTTTGTCTTTGCTTTATTGTTTTGACAAAACTCTTTAGTTTATTCAAAATGTATGTCAGAAGTTTCCTGAAGAGTTAAGTAAGCGATAACGAAATGGCCATCGAGACGTGCTTTGACTCTCAATAATCAATATCGGTGATTTAAATAATAAATCGGGAAAATAGCAGGAAAACAAAGAATTTTTAAAAATTAATATAATTTAAAAAAAATACCGTTGTTTATAATAATTATTTATTTTCATAAACAAAGTTAGCATTTTTGTAAAAAGTATCAGAATGTTATTTTTAAGTTCCATAATAAATGATAATACTTGAGATGTATAAAATAAATAAACTTCTAGTATAATAAACCAAGAGGTTTTCCGAACACAAAAAGAGTTTTTCATATTTCTAACAGCCATACCTAAATAAAAACGGAAAGCGGAACGTTTTCTTCCGCATAGCTTTGACGCTGAAATGCCATACCTAAACAAAAGCGGCAACGGTTTGTCAAAATGATAAAAAACAGGGTTAATAAAAACATTAAGGCTTAAGTCTAATTAACGGACGCACCTCAAAAAGGATATAAAGCTTGTCTACGGGGTGTAGATGAAAATCTAAGCAATAAATTACCTTTCCTATGAATCCCATATCGTCCCATTCCCCCATTAAATACTCGATATGTACCATATTATTCATACAAACGTTGGAGGTGGGTAGCTCCGAAGCTAAAGGTCAACTCCAAAATTTTCACTTAAAATTTTACACCCCGGACAGAATTTTTTTTCATTTCTGCAATAGATTTTTCCAAAAATATATATAAATTCCCTAAATATTTAAGAAGAATAACAATTCTGCTGTTTATGTTGTGTAAATTGAAAATTTTATAAAAAAACCCAAATTTGTTTTGTTTTTGTTTATTTTTAATTTTTTTATTATTAAACGCTTTGTCAAAATCGGATTTTCCAATTGCAAAGCGTTGCCGCCGCGTTATTTCGGTATGCTCCATAGAAAATGTACTAGCATGAGAACTTTTGACAGCAAAAAAACGCTTTCCGCCCTTGTTTAGGTATGGCTGTAAGTATTTTTTCCAGGAGCCAAAAAGTTTTAACATGTCGAATGATTAATAAATTTGATTGTCAGATAAAATAATAAAATAATCATACGTCATTACTGAATAAGTTTTGTTTGCACTTATAATATTTATATTATATTATATTATATTATATTATATTATATTATATTATATTATATTATATTATATTATATTATATTATATTATATTATATTATATTATATTATATTATATTATAATATATTATATTATATTATATAAAGCATAAATGAAGAACAATTCCGTATGTTTAACTCCAAAATTGTAAATTCGGAGTTATGGCAATCTTGGAGTACGTAAGCGATATGTATCCCGTGATTATTGAGGAACATCATTACCAAACATAAAATTTAAAAATCAAATGATACCCTTATAGTTGCTGTAATTTGATACTGCTAAACTATTGAACAGTTGTAGTCAAACGGTTAAGTTTAAAAAGGAGCAGTACTAGTTCGTCTCTTATAATATTTATAAAGTTTGGGGATGGAATATAAAGAAATTCCAATAGTAAATGCAATTTGATGTATGTATGTATAGAATTTTCAACTGTTATAGACAGGCAGATGAAATCTGTTATTTTTTTTTTTTTTTTTGGCAAAAATTATTTAAATCACCATTTTTATAAATAGTGATTGCGATCACTTATATTATATGAAAAATAAGAAAAATTTTTATATGTTGTACGAGGTAAAAACTTAAAAGCAAAATTGAGAATGCGATTCGTTATAAAGATATGAAATGAAACCTGCTTAATTATTAAATCAGAAAGCTATGACAATTTTTAAAACCTGTTTTTTTTATCAAATGTTTTCTGTATTTGTTTAAAGTATAAGTTATCTGCAACACTTTATATAAATAAAATTTGAAGTTCATAAAAAGGACATAAATAATATAAGTAAATTCACATTGCTACTGAAGAATGTACTTTGCCTTTAAATATATTTATTCCATTTTTTCATTTTCTATTTAAAAAAACGTCAATAACATACGTTGTTACATAAATTACAGATTTAGTTTCATTAATTAATTTCCCTTTTTTTTAACTTAAGTTTATGGAATATTGCCAAAAGAGAAGGTTTTTTACTGTGGACTTACATACATAAATATTATTAACACCGCGTAAAGTTGTCTGCTATAGGCATTACAGTTAACTTTTAAAACAAATAATTTTTAGCTATATATTTATATAACCCTTTTTAGGTTAACATATCATTTCATTTTAGAAAAATATAGCAAAATGACATTAAAAGAGATAATTCGTTGAAAATTGTAATAAAATAAGCAACGTTTAAAAAATTTTATAAAAATAAATATTATTACAAATAAATGAATTCATATTAAATAATAAATTTTCAATTTTTCTGTATTCAATTTTTTGAAGAATTAGATGTAAACGGTTCGGAAAAAAGGAAAACAAATTTAGCTCTTTGAAACGGGAACAAATTTCGGCCATTGAAAAATTCTATATATAGTTTTTGTAGCTTAAAAAGGTCTCAAGGAATATATGTAAAAAAATAATGGGACGAATTTTATTCTAAAGTGGGTTTTGAGATGTACATTTTAATGTTAAATCTGCCTCAATCTGCAAATTTTTCTCCTTTATTTTATGTTTTTTATTCCTTTTAAATTTCTTTATACATATAAGTATATACATACATAAAAGAAATATTCCATTTTTTATTTAAAATATTATGCTAATATCCCATATTGGTTTCGAAAAGTAGGTACATATACAAGTATTTCGCAGGTTGATCTAGTCATCAGGAAACTTTACCTGTCTCTAATTTTTCTATATCATTATTTTTAACACTCTTACTTGCCTGTTAATAAAACTATTTTAAAATTGTAATTCACCGATTTTTTTTTAAATTGAATTGCTAAACGCTACATTCTAATAAAGGAATATTTCGAAAAATTAAAATGGAGCCAATGGCTAAAGGTGAATGCATCAAGGTAAAAAAATATCTGCAAATTATGCAAATACGATTTTCTTTTGCTATGGCAACTAGAAAACTGATGGCTGCATCTTTATTCCATTAGAACCACTTAACTTTTTTCACACATGCTATAAATGAAACACATCAAAAAATACAAGAATAGTGTAAAGGATCAAATACAGACCAAGAGGTTTTTCTTAAACAAATCTATTTTGTAATCGAAATTTAATCAAAGTTTGTTTTATCATCATCTCTCATCTCTCTGTCTATAACGGTTAACAATTTAATACATACATACACTATTGAGCCCCCTTTATATTCCACCTCCAAACCTTATATATGTTATAGCAGACTTACCACTGCTGCTTCTTTTTAAATTTAACCGTTTGACTACAACTGTGCAACAGTTTGACAGTATACATGAAATTAACGCAAGTATAGGGGTACCCTTTAATTTTTAAATTTTTTATTTGTTGTTGCAGTAGAATTTCTAAATTTCAACCCTCTTTCTATGACAGTTTAACAATTTGTCCACATACATCAGCTATTTTAACACCCTTTATTATAAAACTTTAAATATTTATACTTCTTGTTATACCAGACAAAGTAGTGCACTTTCTGGCTAATTTTCAATTCTTAATTCAAATTAAAAACTTGTTGTTTTAGCGGACTTAACAATACACGTCCCATGGAAGTTACAGCTGTCTGTCTATAATGGTTTAAAAGTTTGGCCACATACCATTGGGATAGCCTTTGAACTCCAAATCCAAATTTTATACTTTTTGTTATAGCAGAGTTAGTAATAAAGATTCTTTGTAAACTTCAAGCGTCTGTCTGCAACTGTTCAAAAATATGGCCAATTACATCAAATTGGATGAATGGTGGGCACCATTAATTTATAATTTTGAATATTACTTAATTTTTTATTATTGAATTAAAATAGATTTTAGCTTAAGTTCATGTTTTAATTTCTTAAAATCTTATTTTTTTTAGAAAAAAAAAAAAATAGTTTACAAATGTACGTGAATGTTTTCCAAAGAAAAAAAGAAACATTAGAGACCAGCAAAATGTTATGCTGCATTTTATAGATCGCTACATCCTTCATCAGCATTCTATGCGTCTACCTACCTTAGGTTAGGTACATTATAAACATCATCTTTTTGATCAACGATTTTTGTAAATAAGAATACGAAGACTATTTATATCAATATCAATTTGGTAAAACGAAGTTTACACACAAACCACTGTTCTCTTTGTATTTTGTCTTGTACATTTGGTTGATCTTTGTTCCAAACCTCGGTTGGATAAGAATGCAACCAAAAAAATTTTTTTAATTTGAAAGTGATGTCCTTTTCGGACTAAAATCTAGGTAAATAAAATGTATACTGTGTGGGAACACCATTTTATTTTTACATTATGAAATGTTTTTTAACGGGACCTATCTGTAAGCATCACCTTTCAAATGACACAACGGGGCCTTTAGGACCCAAGTGAGTCGGTCTCATTACGCCGACAGCCTGTGCAACCTATCACCTTTCAAATAAAAAATTAAATGAATTAAGAAAATAAATTACTGATTTGTGGAGGCAAAAATAAAAAAGCAAACTTCGTTCGTTTTTTTTCCTTAAAAATCACGGTATACAGATGATAACTACAAACAAAACATATTCAGCAATTACGTATGATTAATTAATTTTATATCTGACATGTCAAATTTATTACCCATTCGTGTTCGGCAAATCTCTCGGTTATTATACTAAAAATTTATTTATTTTACACATACCAAGCGTTATCATATTTATTCTGAAACTTAAAAATTACATTCTGATACTTTTTACAAGAATGCTAACTTTTTATTTGAAAATAAATAATGTTGATCACTTTTAACTATTCAAAATGGCCCCAGAAAAAAACCAAAAAAAAAAAAAAATCTTCAAAACTTTCAAGAAATGAGATATTTTTAAATACTAAAGGTTTAGCTTATGTTTTGAATAGGAATAATTACTAAATTGAACTGGAGAATTTTTTATAAATGAATTAAAATTTACTTTCTCGAAATAATGTGAGCTGCACTTATTTCGTGCGGAAAACTTTTAAAACTTGCGAGAATTGTTACCAACTTAAAATATTCCGCTTGAAAAATTTGACAACTAGCCTCTGGTACGGTACCAATACCTTAACTTAAAAAAAGTTCTCTTTTAGTTGCCTTAAGAAAGTGCCGCATTATATTACGAAGAACTGTCAGCGATTCGATGTTGAAGTTTTAAGCAAATAAGACTCAAAATTGTCTTTAATAACGCTATTTGTAAAATTATTAAAATAGTAAATTCTATCGAAGCTTTTTCTGGTACTTTAACAAATTTTATTGAATATATAATTTTGATCAAGTTTGGTTAATGGTAATGCAGTTCTAGATAATACAGTATACATTAAAATCCATTCTGGCAATACCGCTATTTACTATAATGCTGTTTTTTAAAAGATATTTGTGTTGGTATTAAGAATTCGTACGGGCAAAAAGTTAGCAATGATCATGTCATTACCTCTAACCTTGTATTCAAACTATCATCCCTAAATTAGCGCGTAAAGCGCAAGACATCTGTGAAAATGTCTCATGTACGTACAAAATGTATGAAGCATCCCTAAATAGCACGGCGTCAACGCTTAGCAATTGAAAAATCCAATTTTGACAGTGCGTTAGGAAGTGAAGTTGGCTGATTGTTGGTTTGTTTTGTTTTATTATGGTTGAAAAGTAATGACAATTTAGTTATTTTCAAGGCAATCTGGAGGTTTTACCTCTTATTTCTTCTTATACAGCGGGTTTTGTAAAATAAAATGGGTTTACAGTACTCTTAAAAACACAAAGTTAACGCTCTTATTTAGGGATGACATTTCAGCGCGAAAGCTATGAACTATATTGCTTTGCGTCTTACGCGCTGATTTAGGGATGGCAGAAAGAAGTATTATAAAAGCATTTAAACATATGCATGTATGTATATAATGTATGTAAATAATGTATGTAAATACGAGTATGTATGATATATTATGATTTCTAATATTTTTATACTTTTAATAAAATGTATTGAAGTTACTAAAATTTATATTAAATATTTTTATTTTATCTTACAAAAATGAAACCAAAGTTGCAAAATATTCGCACGGGTCATCTAGTTACATTTAATAACTTTTTTTTAAGAAAATTTCAAAATGTAAGTTTAAGTGAAAAATTGTAACTTTTTTTTAGGGAAAACGTAAGTTTTTCCTGTCTTTCCCTGGCAGCACTCTCAGAAACAAAAAGGTAAGACCGCAGGCCTGCCGGTTTTACGTCATCTTGCTAATTATTTGCCTTAAAATTTTTAAAGTGTAGGTTTGCTGACTTTTGCTCCAAAAATGCCTTTTTTCAATAATCTCTTTCTCACCAAACCGCTCTTACATGCAAAGTTTGACAGTGTAATATCCGCTCTAAAACAAGGTAATTTTGTTTATTTTAGTAAAAATATGATTTTTGGCAATACTGGAATATTTATTACGTTAAAAAAATCGTTAATAAGTTCGTTGTTTCCTGGAAAGTTATATGGTTAATATGAAACTGAGTGATTTATTCATACCATATTTTTTTTAACTAAATGAATTTAATCCAATTTCATGAGAACATTGTAAATTAATAGGTTATAAAAATGCTTTGGGCTAAGAAAATTTAAAAGTTTAGTTAATAATTAATCAAGCTAAGAGCAATAGATCATTCTAAACTGAAGTTTAGTTAGTAATATTATAAAGTTACAGTTTTTGTATGTAGATGGAAACCCCGTCATGTTCAACGGAAAAAGTTATATTTCTCCTACTAATTGCTTATGATACAATTTATCAGTCTTCTTATTTCAGGTTAAAATTCTCCAAAATGCTACATTTTAATAAAAGAGTATTTCGAAAATTAAAATGGAGCCAATGGCATCTTCGCACATGCGGTGCTATAAAATTTATTTTATAGTATAAATGAAACACATCCAAAATGCAAGAAAAGTGTAAAGTGTCAAATACAGACCAAGAGGGTTTTCTTTTAAGAAATAAAATGAAAGTTTGTTTTATCTGTTAACACAATACATATTTAAAGTTTATAATGTAATTATTCTATTTAATGTTATTAAACAATTCATATTTTAAAACAAGACAATAAATATTTATGTAATAAATGGTAAAGCGTTAATTATTCATATTTTCTAATGCATATTTAAAGACCGGCATAACAGCCTCATGCTCGTATGCAAATGCAGTCAAATAAATTGTGAAATGCTAAATAATTTCGATTATTATCTAAATCATTATTTGTAAAGCAAAGTAGGAAAATTATATTTTGATTTTAACAGTCTAAAATTAAAAACAAATACTTTTGTTGCCGAAAATTTAGCTTGTGAAATCATTTTAACTCTAGTTTATGAAATTCAGTAACGCGCGGATATTAAATCTTTATGGGCATTTTCAGTACTTCTAATACATCTCGTCAGTGGATGTTAAAAAAATTTTGTATAAAAAAATTCAAGATCCCCATGTCTTCAACTAAACTAATTAATTTAAAATCGAATTAAGCAAAAAAATTTAAGGCACTTAAAAAACACTATAATTACATTCTTTTTTCTACATAAGGGCTGCCGTCGTCAGCTATTCATATGTATTAGAAGAATTTAATAAGAAAAATAAAAATGGTAAACAATATGCAAAAAGAATTAATTACTTTTATACGGACACAAACAAATAAAAAAGTTTTAAAATGTTTTATCTTGTTAATTTTACAATTGTTTACAAAACATCCTCAACAGTTTCATAATATCGTTCTTTGTTTTTTCACAAAACTTATGATGTAAATTGGTTTATAGTTTATTATTTTATGTATAAATTTTGTGATTGTAGACAATAATATAATACTAAAAATAAATAAAAATAATAATAATAAAATTTTATTTAGAAATTTTGGAAAATAATTCAGTTTAAAATTTTAGAACTTGTTGTGAATCGCTAATTTTTCCTTTCTTATTAATCGAATTTTGAGAGCTATCGGCGCATTGCCGATATTCTCGAAAAAGCCAAACGGATCTTCTCTTTATATCGATATGTTTTGTAGCGTAGGGGTGATCTCGGTAGGAGAGTGCATCTTTTGGTCTATCGCCAACTCATTCGCCCTGACATCTCCTGTCTTTCTAGCTCCGTTTTAAATTTCTTTTCACCAGAGGGACGAGCTTAGGCGATCGGAGAGAATACTTTTTGTTGCTTGCAACGGCTTGAAGCCCTATTTAGGACAAAATAGAGTATTTCGCAGGCCAGTATACAGCTCAATCTATGGCGTGATTAATTTTACTTGCATTGATGCCCACATGATAGAATTGGCTATGAAATTACAGAAAGGCACGCGTAAGATAGTGCTTGTTTAGAGTGGGAAATTGGAGATCATTCAAGTGTCGAGGTATCTCTCGTGTTGACCTGTTGACTCTTAGGGGAGCTGGCCTTCTCTATGAGGATGCAGCCCTCTTGTTTATAGTACTGTTCAGTAATATATTTCATATTACTTTATTTTTGTTTAATATATAATTGCTAATTCGTGTTGTTTTATTGTTGATTTGCGTTTTTTATTTTTTTTTATTAATATGAACTATTATTTTTTATTCTTTTCATAATTTTATTATATTTTGTTATCATTATTTGATTTTTCCTGGTCTTGTAGTTTTTAAATTTTAGTTTTTAAGTATCCTCAATTTTAAGTAGAACTTTAAGCGGTTCCTTTTTTTTTTTTTTTGTTTAATTTTTAATTTAATTATTTACAAATGTATGCGGACGTTTTCCAAAGAAAACAAGAAAAATTAGACGCTAGCAGAATGAAATGCAGCATTTCCTGGACCGCCACATCCTTCATCAGCATTCTTTGCATCTATATACCTTATGTTATGTACATCGTAAACATCATCTATTTAACCAACTAATCTTAATGTTAATTTGGTGAGACGAAGTTCACACACAACTTAAAGCTTTTCTTTGTCATTCTCTTTGTAACTCGTCTTGTACATTTGTTGTTGCTTTTTTGTACTAGCAATTTGATAGTCACAAATGCAACTTTTTATTTTTAATTATTCATACTTGTTTGCTCACAACATTATAGACTCTGTTTCAGTATCATATTGACTTTTATGAGTTAAGTATGAATGTAAATACGCGGTGCCTAGCGTTTGTTTTAATTTTTAATTTTTACCCTGACCAGGATTCGAACCATCGATTTTAAAAATTAATGAAATTTTACTTTATTTTCGACTTTTGGTTCTTTTTAATTAATTTTCTAAACATTTTTTTAGAAAGAAAAATTATTTACAAATGTATGTGGACGTTTTCCAAAGAAAACAAGAAAAATTAGACGCTAGCAGAATGAAATGCAGCATTTTCTGGTTTCTTTTTCTTTATCACTTTTTGGGAAATCCTGTCAAATATTGTTTGCAGTTTAAGAGAGAGTAAAAAGACCGTACCATTAAATTTACATTTAGAAAGTTTTTGAAAAATACTTTGGTACACAAGAAAGCTTGTTATTTGTCTGCTTAATAATTTTTATTTAATTGTTAAAATTTAAAAAAAAAATATTTTGGGAAAACAAACCTGTAGTTTCTTTTAAATCAAAAATTGTAATTTGTAAAAACTTCAAAAACAACATAAAAGTAACTTTAGAAGCCCATAAAAAATTTTGGGTCGTTAACAAAAATTACCATCAACAAACAAGGTTTAAATTTTTTCTAACATTTTCTTACTATAGATACAAAGGAAGAAATTGTCAGTTTTACGTCAATTTTTAAAAATAGTAATTAAGACAAATTTCTTTTAAAAAATTACACAATTTATATTTTAAAAACTAATTATTTTGTATATAATTTGGTATCTCATGAAGCAGTGATGATACCGTAATAAAAATCCACAGAGGCAAATTGGAAGTGTTTCTAACTAAACCTGTTAACAACTGCCTCCAAGATTAAAAGAGCTTCTACTCGTAGATAGGCCTGATTTAAAAAAAAAACATAAAGGGATTTTTAACTTGTCAACTGTTAGATTCATAGCTCAGAAAAATTTTAAAGCACCGCGATTAATAAATAGAGGGTAGCCACTTTTGTTAAAAAAAATAAATTTCTTGTACATTTTTCTCCATCTCGAGAATTTTTATGTCAAAATAAAAAATAAATATATTTATTTCAATATTTGATTAAAAGATCTTTTATCTATTAATTTTAATGGAATGTCTTTTTAAGTTTTGATTTTGTGGCCATTCAAGTTCTCAAAACGTGTCAACGTTATATTAATGTGTTTCTTCAGTTCTTCAGGCAAATGTGATTAAAAAAAATGATATTATTGTTAATCTAAAAGTCAGAAGCTTTCTTCTTATACAACTTCTATGTATATCGAATATATATTTAATCTATAGGTGCATCTGAAAAGAAATTTTGAGCTAAACTGAAAAACACAAGTAGCTTACTCTAGGAGGCTAACCGTCTGCAGTGGCACTGAGAAATACCCCTACTTTACGTCTGTTTATTTTCATTAAGATATCTTCAATCGTCAATGAGGTACCGAATAATGATCAAAATAATTCGTTTTTGCTCTATGAACGGGCAGTTTGTAAATTTTGAAATTAAATTATACCACGGGAATATTTAATTAAAATTGTAATTTTTATTTTTTAATATCGTGCTACTTTTCGTTGTTTGTTGCAAAAAAATAAACATTATTCAATTTTATTTTCATGTGAATAATTTTAATATAAAAGAAATATTCTTTTATCACTACTTACACATAAGCATTACAATATATTAATATTTATTTATAGAATGATTTTTACATTAATGTAGGCTTATTGCTGGTCTATCTTACCATAAAAGTTTATGAAAATTACAAAAGTTATAGTAGTAGAAAATATATAATTATATAAATAAAATTTTGCTTAAAAATTTCTGAAATTTCTTCTTCTGTTGTTCAAGAATTGCTATATTTTGTTAAAGAAAGGACACTTTAAATTTTTTTAATCTCTTTTATTCTTTCCTTCTTATTTTATGCTGGAAAAGCACCTCAGGGGACTTGTTATGGTTTCTTCGCAAACGTGCCGCTAAGTGCTAAGGATAATAAAGTAAACGAGTCAAGGGATGTGTATAAGTGTGTATAAAATGAATTAGTAATAATAATAAAATTGTAATGATATAAATATTTCGGCACGTGCTAATTTTGATTCGAAAACCACAACGTCAGCATTATAAATATTGGTAAGAAAAAAAAAAAAAATATATATATATATATATATATATATATATATATATGCACAGCGCATAGTTTGACGACAGTTTTTCAATCTACCGCATACTTTGACGACAATTGCATACTTTGACGACAGTCGCCAAAGTTTTCATATGCCTTGCGCATAGTTTGGCGACATGATAGTTTGGCGACATTTTTATATAATTTTTTTTTATTGTATTTATAGGTTCGACTATTTAAATATAACTATATTTTAATGCGTTTTTATCGATATATGCTCAATAATTGTGCCTTATATCGATTTAAAAATATTTTAATTAATTATTGTGCTGCCATACTTTTGAAAAAAAATGAAGTCTTTGAAGGCGTCAAAGAATTTGAATTGGCCGGCGGCGATTAATTACTAATAGCTTATTATGACAAATTGATCTTTATGCAGCGCATACTATGACGACATTTTTTTTATAAACTTTCTAGTTTACTGTGCGCATATTTTGACGACAGCGCGCCTTTTTGATATTTTAAGGCATCTTCTAAAACAGTGATGTCAACTTTGACTTCTGTGGAATAAAAAATTTAGCAATTTTGACTATACCTTGTTTAAAATTAGTAATATTTTATAACCAGGCAAAAATATTGCAAAATAACTAAAAAATGGATAACACAAAACAACGTAAACCCTTTATTTTTTATTCCATTAAAAAATAATACATATTGTGCATATGGAAAAGAAGTTTAATTACTTTTAAAAACATTGTTTTTTGTGTGCACAGAACTGATAAATTTTAAATTTGTGCAAGGCTAACAAGTACGTTAAAAATATGCCATTCGAAATTATGATACGATTATTTGTATTTTGAATTAAAAAAAAAGCTTATTAACAGACTATTGTTTCTGAATTACAAAAAAAAAAAAATTAATTTTTTATTTACTTATTTTATATGTTTAGTAAGGAAATTATAAATTAAGGGAAATATGTTTTTTGCAAATTGGTGTACTTTGATGCGTTTTTTTCCTTATTCTTAAAATGTGTAGCGTATAAATTGTTCATTATATCGATGGCTTAATATAAAAATTTTTTGTTACTTTACAGAAGGAAAAAACTTAGGAAAATCTTAAAAATTTTAGATATATCAAAAGAGTGAATGCAATTTTTAGAAAATTGTTTTGCTTTTATTAATTGAAAATTGTATTATAATTTTTGTTGTATCTAAAATTTTTAGAATGTTGTTAGTTTTTTCCTTCTCCTGTAAAGTAACAAAAAATTTAGTTAAGCCTTTTTTATATTAAGGCAACGGTATATATGTATACATTTTATATATATATAAATGGTGTAAAAAATCTATAGTAATTTTGTGTGAAATTATTCCTTAATGTCTTTCCAAATGAATTGTGTTGTATTATTACTCTAAAATTTGTCTGAAGGTTTATAATCGGAGGAAGCCGGGTCCGCTAGTATATGTTTTTATACGTTATAAGGAGGCAGTCTATTTTTTGACTAAAAATAAAATAATTATTTAATTAGTATAACAATAATTGTTAGTTAATAAAAAAAACTCAACTCAATTCTTTTCCCTGGTATTCTAACTTGCAAACTCTATATATAAAAAATCTGTATAACAGTTAGATAAATTTTTTATATACGGAGTTTGACAGTTAGAATACCGGAGATAAGAATTGAATTCGCCACCGCTATCAATTTATATTAAATTCGCCTTGGAAAGTTCATGGCTTTTTATTGTTGCTTTGTGCGTTGGAAATGTCAAAAACCGAAAGAAAAATAAAAGATAATTGCTCTCAATACAACTGCCTGTTTTGTTTTGCAAATGTTTGTTGTTAGTGTGTTTTGCTATTCATAAACAAACGTAGTAAAATACAAACAAATTTTTAAATTTCCAACTACAAACCAGCTGGGCGGACGACACTACCTAGTAAAATAAATATGCCTTGCCTAGTAGTAATTCTGTTGTTTTATATAAAAAGGGAAGCCACACTGCACACATTAAATAAAAAAACTAAATCGTGTTAACACGCAAGATTAAGGTACTTTCCATGCAACTCTGAAAAAAATTTGCCAACGCAAAAAAAAATTCCTAAAAAGTTTTTTCTTCTTCTCGACAAAAAAGGCACGAAATTATCGCTAACACCCGGTTTTGTACGCCTTGAAATTATATTTTAAATCACAGCGAATTCATTAACAGGCCCGGTTAATTTATGCTCTTGTAGAAGAAAAGGTTTCCAAAATTTCAAAATAAATAATGAAAATTTTATAAAGTTTAAAAAGAAGAAATAAATTATGAAGTATTGTTAAAAGAACCAACTGGTAAAACTTATTTAATGTACCAAATGATGATAGAAGTATGAATTGAATTTGGCTTGCTTTTGCTTAACATTTTTAAACATCAACGTAGTCCTCTGCAACATTACATTAGATTCTTATTTTTGTATCGGTGTTTATTAAATCTGCCACTTTTAAATATAATTCTTTTTGGAAATGCTTAAGGCGAATTAATTCGCCTTGGAAATGCTTACATATGAAGTTAGGTGTAAGGCGATTCAATTACCAGGTGGCAGCGTAGGCGAGTTAATTTTTTTTTTTTTGGTTCTAGAAAGTACTGTCAAACTTCTAATATAAAAAATATACACAGATTTTTTTATATATGGAGTTTGACAGTAGTGTTCCCGGCGAGAATTAATGAATTAGCCTACGCTACCACCTGGTATATGCAAGGAGAATTTATAGCTACTTTTTGGACTGTGTGTGTTAAAGATAACATAATAAATAAACAAAAGTGGTTGTAATTTTCAGAATAAAAAAATTAAGTTATATAAAAATGAAAATCCAGGCAAAGTGTGACCAAAATTACATTGTGCCATTAGTTTGCCGAAATCACATGCATCGTTCCATTCTCTTTCGTTGAACATTTGATTACTAACAGAAAAATTTCCATCTGTTATCGTTTACCGCAACAAGGTCATCACCGGTAGTTTCTGAAGTAGCAAGCATAAAGTCTTAAATTTGATTACCACAACGATTAGGAAATTTGCCGAAACTCATTATCACAACAATGTTTTGGATCTTATTGTTAATTAGAGCGAAATTTTAAACTCTCTAAACGATGTTTTTTTTACTTTCAACAGTTCAGTCTGAAAAAGCGGCCTTGAAGCTATCACACATTCATCTCCCAATAAACAGTTTATTTTGTCACATCACCGCCACCAACAGTACGTACACATAATCTCGCACAAGAAAACAAGCAAGACATTTTAAGCGTGTTACACATATTTAATTTATATACATCAGGAACTGCATACAATGTGCTAGTTTTCTCTAGAAATTTCAATCATTATTTAGTTTTTTCTAACTGTCAAACTCCATATATAAAAAATCTGTATAACAGTTAGATAAATTTTTTATATATGGAGTTTGACAGTTAGAATACCGGGGAAAATAATTGAATTCGCCACCGCTATCACCTTGTACTTAATTCGCCTTGTAACCACAAGTAAATGAATTCGCCTTAAGTTTTTTTATATGTTTAAGAACAAACTTGTCTTTCAGATATTAAACAGAAGGGGTCATACCAAGGCAAATTGAACACTAGGTAAAACTAATACGGCAGGTGATCGAATTCGCTTTACACATTTTTCCGAAGCAGCGTCAAAATTTGTTTACATTTTGTTGACGCGCCATTTAAAAAACGAAAAAATTTTCAATTTCAAAATCGAGAAAATATTATTAAATAATTATTTTGTTGATAAAACAGTTAATTTTGTAAATTAAACGTTTTGTGAAAAGTGTGTGTGTGTCCAAGAAGTGCATATAAATACATATAATATAAAATAAACAAAACACAACTTTAAAAGAAAAGATACCGTTTCTTTGAGAAACATTTTTAAAAGTTTATAAAAAAATATTTAAAAAATTTGTTATTGTGCGGCTTGCGACAATAAACAATGTACCTAAATTTTTTTTCACTTATTGGAGTTTATGGTGTGCAAATTATTATATGTAAATTCAGTTTTATTGAAATTTCTTTTTCTTCTGTATTTTTTTTTTTTTGTGTTATTTTTCCTCTCTGTTGAGAAACATAAACACGTAAATTTACACTAACAAAATATATGCGATTTTTTGTTTTTGTACTCATGCAATTACCTAGTATTCAATTCGCCCTGGGTCATACTATTTTAAAACTTGTGTTTTGTGCTTGGCAAATAACGAATAGAATTATTACAGGGTTAGAAAAACATTTCACACATGCGCAATTTTAACGAGGAACCATTATTTTATAAAATAGAAATCACTATGTTTATGTTTACATAAATATTTTTATACCTAGCTTTATATTGTTCAAAGCAAACATTAAATTTAAAATATATCTAAGTACATAAAGACTTATTTAGTAAGGTGTGTTTAAGGCCAATTCATTAGGCCCGTTCAGAATCTTTACTAGCAAAAACAACAGGTGGCCTTAATAGCCCAGGTGATTATTGTAATTTTCCTTCTTCAAGTGTCAAAAGTTATAATCACATTTGCTTTTAACAGCCGCAAACTATTTGTACAAAAAAAAAGTTCGTGTTTCTATCGCAGTGTTGTATTTATTTTCTCCGTGAGTATACCTTTTATGAATTCGCCTTGGGTATGGCCATTGAATAGCAGCATTGTGAAAAAATATATATGAAAACATAATATATTTTAAAGTTTTTAAATTACTATGTAAAAGCGTTTTTGATGTTTTAGCGCATCATAAATATAACATTTTTTTCAGTTATTTCTATTAAACATTCGTTTTGTTATTATTATGTAAAAATATTTACATTAAAAATAATCAATAGTCCATACATACATAAGTATAACTTATTTCTGTTTGGGCATAGAAATTGTGCAATTCTTACTAAAATTTTACCTAAAACAGCAATTGTATTAATGCAAAAACACTTGCAAAGCTAGAAGACTCTGAACCTAATTTCTGTTGTTTTAAGCTTTTTTGTTGTATATTTCCCTAACTAAATTAAAGAAAACAAGTAATAGTACATTATTTTGGCATAGCCGAATCCTATATACCCTTCACTATCTACGTAAATCTTGTTTAGTGAAGTAACTCTAATCAAAAAAGCAAATATTGGGGTGACAGAGAATTAAAAAATGAAAAAATTTAGTACTTCATACATAATATTTTACATAAAAATGCTATCGGCTCTAATTGGGTTCAGCATTTTTAAAAACATTTTCGTATTTCCTTAAAGATCTCTTCAAAAGCTTTAAAATGATACCCATATTGGTATTTCAAAAAACTTGAAGATTTCCGAACTCTGTAATTCAGAAACTATGGGTGAGCGCCAATCTTTTCACTGAATGTTTTTATCTTATTATTTATTTTTCTATCGCCCCACATATTTTTTTTTTATTGGAGTTAGTCAATTGTTCCAAGGCGTGGTGTTTTGCCTGCTGCCTCTAAAGGTATGGACAGATCATGCGTATTTCCAATAGCAACTCTTTCGACACTATATCTGATCAATTGATGTCAACGCTAACGCGGAGGGACATCGCTCAATCGATTTCGCTCTGCATAAGAAGTCAATATATGTATATACTTTTGGGTTCGGAAACAAATACTGTAGAAATAACACACGGAATGAGAAACTTATATATACCCCAAGGCGAATTAAATACAAGGTGATAGCGGTGGCGAATTCAATTCTTTTCCCTGGTATTCTAACTGTCAAACTCCATATATAAAAAATCTGTATAACAGTTAGATAAATTTTTTATATATGGAGTTTGACAGTTAGTGTACATGGTAAAAGAATTGAATTCGCCACCGCTATCACCTTGTATTTAATTCGCCTTGATATACCCTTTTCCACATTTTGCAGTGAAGGATAAAAAAATAACAAAATAAAATTATTTTCATATTTTTTTAATTGCAAAATATTTTCATTTTTTCAACTTTACAAAAATATCTATTAGCAGAAGTTTTTTAAGCACATTATTTTGTTAACAAAATAAAAGCTGGTTGACTGATTCTTGCTAGGAAAACAAGCAAAAAAATTTTTCTCTCATGTTTTTACGCTCATTTTTTACTCTCTACTTGCAAGCAGGCCTGCCATATCTGCCGATTTATCGGCATTTTGCCGATTTTTCGCCTCGAGTTTATCAAAGTACCGATTTGCCGATTTTGGCTCCAAAAATGACGTTTTTTTTATAAATACTATAACAAGGTATTTTTGGGCTTAAATCTAGTTTACGGACGCAGCTTAAAAATTAAAAATTCTACCTACGGGGTGAAAAATTTAATTTTAAGCAAAAAATGTTAAGTAACATATTTGGGGCTGACCTCAGTTTCCGAATTACGGGGTAACTCGGAAACTGAGGTCATGGGGGAATGGGGCAATATGGATATCATTGAAAAGGAAAATAGTAAAAAAAATACAATAAAAACAGGTAACGACCAAAAAAAATATTTTTTCATATAAACATAAGTATCAAATAATTTAAGTTTAGTGAAAATACTGTGCGAAAAAATATAAAAAAACTTTAGTAAGCGAAGCCGGTGTTAGTCATACTATAGAGGAGAAAATACTTAATCTGGCCGAAGGCCGGCTACGCAGAAAATCTTTAGTAACTGAAGCTTAAACTAAGAGCTGACCAAAAAACTTTCATATAAAAACTTTTTTTTTATTTTTTTACTATTTTCCTTTTAAATTGAATAGATATTGAAATTACTTTTCCAATGATACCCATATTGTTTTATTCCACCAAAAAATACTCCATATATTCCATATTGTACATACAAACTTTGGAGGCCCGTAACTCGGAAACCCCAAATTTGCCACTTAACATTTTCTGCTTAAAATTAAATTTTAAACCCCGTAGGGTACTTTTTTCAATTTTTAGCCGCGTCCGTAAACTAAATTTGTTCCTAATTTTGTTTGTTTTAGAATAATTTGTTTAGTTTGGGCAAAACTAAAAAACTTGTAACATTAGAAAGAGACAACTGTTAATAAGTCAGCACTTTTACTAAGGGGAAAAAGGATTAGCCGTATTTGCTGTTATAAAAAACGGTTCTTAACTGTATGTGAGCAGCTAAGAAATAAAGAGTTCTCGCTGGCATGAATAAATCAATCGATCTATGCAACACCACGTCATTGTATTTGGTTTACATACATATATGTGTTAAATTTGAAATACAGGACTATTTCTTCCGATTCATAAATAGTAGATTAATGTTATGCCAAAGGTTTTTACAAGTTAATTGTAACTAGTTTGCACAAAATTACAAAAACTACAAGTCAAGTTTGATAGGATTCGGCGCTGTCGTTGTGACAGACAAATAAATCAGTTGCAAAACCTAAAAAAGCGATATTCTAGATTTATTTATTATATTTATAAAATGTATTTGGCACCCACTTGCATTATATGCTTATTTTTATTACCTTCTAAATTTAAAACTCTACCTAGAGATATTTACAATTACGTAAAAAATAGCTCAGAAGGTCTTCATCAATTTCAAAACATTCATAAATTACTAGAAATAAAATCAAAAATTACTGCACCCAATTCAAATCATATGGCTTTCGCTTGAAACAGTAGATGTTTGAATACTAGATGTGCTGCTACTGTTGATCAAAAACAATTAAACAAAATAGACGGACCAAATCAAACGTACATATTTATTATCTTCAAATATATTTCTGAAATTGTTTATAGTATAAACAGAATATTACAAAGTGAGTCAACGGACTTTATGAATAGATAGCCCTTTTGAGATTTGATGAGGTGTATTTGGGCTCGTTGGCTAAAGAATTAATATAAGAATCAAAACATAACATAAACGAAATATACAAAATTGTAAATAGCTGCAGCAATTTTTATGTAGAACTTGCAAATAAAATATTAAAATGTTTTTATTTTGAACATAAATCTTGTAAATCTTTAAAAATGATAAATTATTTGATACTTTTTGTTAATAAAAATCTGTTTTGCTGTATTAAAAATGTGTATTTAACTCGCCTATTTTTTTACGCAAAAGTGCCAATTTTTGGTTAAAACTCTCTGGCATCCCTGCTTGCAAGGTTTTCGAGTATTCATGTCAGGACTGCCATATTTGCCGATTTATATATTTGCCGATTTTTCGCCTCAGATTTATTAAAATGCCGATTTGCTGATTTTGGATCAAAAAATGCCGATTTTTTGATTAACACTGTAACAATGTAACTTTTTTTTAGAATAATTTTTAATTTTGGGCAACACTAGAATACTTTTAACATTAAAAAGAGACAGCAATTCTTCCAAGGAGAAAAAGGGTTAGGCTTACTTGCTGTTATGGGAAAAACAGTTCTTAACTATATTTGCGCTATTAGAAGATAAAAATTCCTTCCTGGCGTCAATGAAGCAACCAATCTATGCAACACCAAGTCATTGTGTTTGGTTGCACGTATATGTGAAAATTACAAATATAGAACTATTTCTTCAGATTGATGTCAAATATTTGTATAAGCTTTACACAAAATTACGAAAACTACAAGTCCAATTTGATAGGATTCAGTTATTATGAAATATGTTTATTTATTATGAAATATGTTTGGCACTCACTTGCAATATATGCTTGTTTTTTTTTTTTTTTTTTTTTTTTTTTTTATTGTTTATTTTACGCAAAAAAAAAGAATTATAAGCTAAAGACTATAAATAAACAAATAGTAATTATAATTGTTATTATATACGTAGTCCCATAAACGGGCTCTCAAGTACATTCATGTATGGTTTTTATTATTATTTTTCATAAATAAATATAATCTATTTTTACTTTTATTAAAATATAATATAATTTCATGTAATAAAAAAATGCGAAAAAGATACTTCAATATTTGTATTATTAAAAAAATATGTCAAGGGGTAAAAAATGAAAACGGGAGTTTTTAGCTTAACCACCAAAATTTAGTTTTGTTTATGTTTGGCCTTATGTTCCTATCATTCTCATAAATATTTGTATCAAATCTGGTATTATTGATTGTGATTTGATTACAATTAATAGCTTTATTATTGGCCCTTCTATATATATGATAAAATATAGGTATGCCTAGCTCATTTTGGATAAATCCTTTCTTGTCGAGGTATACAAAAGCCTCAGGTGGTACATAGCCGGTTTGCATGGTCTTGAGTATGTATTCTTCGTTGCTATAATATGGTGCCATAATTAAGTTGTTGTCATAGCATTCCAAGCTTTTAAAAATATGATTTCTAATAAGATGTATAATACAATTATCTATTCTGTTTATTTTTGAAGCGTTATACAATTTTTTGTTTGAAATGTATTTAGCATACCCACTTTCTTGAGACCTATAGAGCGATGTGCAAGCTCTAAGACATTTTCTTTCGAAAACACGAACTTTTTCCATATATGATGGAGAAATGTTAAACCATATTTGGCATCCGTATGTTAAAATAGGCCTTATTAAAGATTGATACAACATAACTTTAACCGAACTATTTATATACTGAGAAAAGAAAAGCTTTTTGTACATGTAAAAAACATTTCTTGCTTTTTTTATTTGTGAATTTATGTGAAAGTTATAGTATAAAAACTTATCTAAGTTAATTCCCAAGTATTTAACAACTTGTCTGCTAGGAATGCATATGTTATTGTACGATTTTATACTAAACTCTTTCCACTTAGTTTTCACATTGTAATTACATTTTCCTACTGGAGGGCGGAATAGAATGGTTTCGCATTTGTCGACATTAATTTTCATATTCCAATCTAACGCGTATTTTTCAACGATTCCTAAGTATTTTTGTAATTCTTTATTAATGTCTTCAATTTTTTTATCAGCGTGATAGATTATAATATCATCTGCAAACGCAATGATATTTTCTACTTTTGTTAACAGGTCATGCAAAAATAAATTAAATAGAATCGGAGAATTTACTGTACCTTGTTGGATACCATTAACTATTATAAATTTTTTAGTACTCATGTGCTTTCTATTACAGACAAGAAAGGATTTGTTTTCCAGCATATTGTGTATCAGTATAATTAGGAATATTGGCATTTTATAATTCAATAATTTGTAAATAAGGGCTGGTATCCATATGTTATCAAACGCCTTTTCAAAGTCTATTAGACATGCACCTGTACAACAGGATTTATTCAAATTCCAATGTATGTTTGAAACAAGCAAATGTGTTGCGTGAATTGTAGAATGTTTGTATTTAAATCCAAATTGTCTCTCGCTTTTTAAATTATTTTTTTCACAAAATCTTACTAAACTATTGTTAATGCAGACTTCGAAAATTTTACTAATATTTGGAAGCAAACTTATAGCACGGAGATTTTTTGGGTTACTTATATCCTTATCTTTTTTGGGCAAAATTACAACTTTTGCTATTTTCCATGCCCGAGGAAAATATGAGTTGTTGAGCATGTTATTAAAAAGAGTGCAATATTCACTGACCATAACATCTGGAATATGTTTTAATACAATAATTGGTATATTGTCTAATCCAGACGAACATTTGTTTTTCAAGTTCTTGAAAATGTATAACAACGACTTCTTTGTTATGAAATAAGTCTCATTGATAGACTCTCTTATGTCATTAGCCTTGTTATAGTCTGTAAATGTTATAAGAGATGATTGATTATTTTCAAATTCACTTTTTGTTTCCAAAAAGTTTTTGAAGGAAGCATCGACCATCCTATGTACGTTATTTTCAGGATTGATCTCCTTATAAGCGTGAATAGACTCTAAATAAGCCCCAATAGTGTTCAGTATTTGAGTTTGATCTCTGATTATAAAGTCATTTGTTTGTTCATTTATTTCCAAATCATCAGGTACTAAGCCTGCCCTTCTAACTAGAAATTCCTCATTTTGTGGGATTTGAAGCTTATTAATACTGACTGGTTGTATTGCTCTAAATTGTTTTTTGGCTTCGCTAAATATATCAGAGGAGTTCTTACGGTCAATATTTTTAAGTTTCTCTCGCACGACCTTATTGACCGCTATGGTAAAATTATCATTAATGAGCTTTCTGATCAACTTAATTTTACATTTCAGTAAATTTAGTTCGTTTGCGGACAATAAATGTTCTAATATGTTATGTTTTTTAATAGACGTTAAAATTTTACTTTTTTCCGAATGTAATTTTTTTATAACTGAATTAGTATATTTTTTTATTGAATCAGTGACCTGAAATTTTGGAACCGTTTTTTCAACAGAGTGATTAATTATTCCAATTAACTTAGTAAGATAAAAATCTATTTCTGAATTGGTGAGGTTTCTCTGGTTTGGTGTAGCTTCGTTAGTGTTAAGCTCGTTTATAATATTATTCGCAAACTTTTTCCAATTCGTTTGTTTGTAATTAAGTTGAGAATCAGGCCTTTCTTTAAAAAGGGTTATTGGGTGATCACTTTTATCTTGTAAAATCAGCATTTGGATTGCATTATGATCGCTATCATAATCAAGGTTTTTGAGGCAGTTTATTGTGTTATTTTCCTTGTATAGAAACAAGCGAGAGTCAGCTATACACAGGTCTATGTATGAACCACAACGCGGGTACGATGGTAAAACTGAGGCATATAAACAACACCTAAATTCGATTTCGTTACAGTAAAGCCAATCTTTTAACATATTACCTTTAACATTATTTGAATCATTTCCCCAATCAATATGTTTACAATTGAGATCTCCCGCCAATATATAAAAGTTATTGGTGTTTTGTAAATTTAGGGATTGGAAAAGTTGTAATAATTCTGTTTTAAAGTTATTGTTATTATTACCTGATGGGTAATAAGCCGATATAACAAACAATGTTTTATTTGCAACCAAAGGTATTTTTAAGATGCAAGTTTCCAATATTTTAAAAGAATTTATAATATTATTGGTGAAGTGTTGATATTTTATATCTTTTTTGATTAATACTCCCGTTCCACCTCCCCTAGTTGAATTGACTCTGTCTTTACGTATAAAGTGATAGTCTTTAAAGCTTAATTTATGTCGATAATTTAATTTTGTTTCATTTAGAAGTACTAAATCTGGGCTAAATTTATTTATGAAATTACACAATTCAAATCTTCTACTTAATCTAATAAGTGAATTAACGTTAATATGAATAATATTAAGACTTTTTACAATACTCTCAACCATTATAATACCTTAATTTTCCAACATTGAAAATATTGAATCTATTCTAGATGCTTGTATCTGTAGTTGCTTATGAAGGTTAGTTATTTGATTGGAAAGATTTTGCATTGAGTTTTTGAATTCTTCTAGGGCCATTTGTATTGGGTTCATATTGTTTTGGTTTTGAAGATTGTTTATTTTTAAAGCATCAGCAAAGCTCATATTAGGGTTGGTATTAAATGTTGCTACATTCGAGGTTCTATTTTGTTTTAAAATATTTTTTTTTCACGCAGTCTCTGTTGGATTTCTTTGTATTTTTCACATCCTTTATATGATGCTGGGTGACCATGTTTGCCACAAAGCACACAAAAAAGTTTGTCCCTCTCATCATTGGGTACGTTATTCAGATGACATGCGCCAATATCATGGCTTTCATTACATTTGACACATCTTCTCGGCAAATAGCAATTAGATGCGCTATGAAAGAAGCTCTGACAATTTCTACATTGTGGGATTACAGGTTTTCTCAAAGGTTCCCAGCGAATACAACGATGCTGCAAACCCTTGATTCCATTAAGCTCGTTAGCTTTACTCTCACTACTTATTTGCACTAAATAAATTGGCAGAGAACGTTTCTCATTTATTGATTTTTTGGTTGTAAATTCTCTTACATTTACAAATTTAAGGTTATCATTCTCAAAAATACGAAGATCATTTAAAATATCATTACAAGGCAAGTTTGCACTGAGACCTTTCATTAAAAATGTTTTTGTTTTTAAATGTTTTGGTGTAAAGGTAACAAAATTTGTTTTGGTTTTTTGTAAATATGCTTTCACTCTGTTGTAATCGTCAATTGAGGCCATATAAAGAGATATTTTTTTGTTAAAGAATTCTCTTATTTTAAAGTCTGTTATGTTAAGCCCTTTTTTTATAAACTTGATCAGTTCATTGGGATCCACACCAACAATGTTAAGAGGTGGGATTTTTTTATTTTTGTTGAGATTGTTTGTTGTTTTTTCATTTAGCATATTAATATTTGAATTATTATTATTATTTGTGGAGCTACTAGATGTTGTTGGTAAATCTTGCTCTTGCACATGCTTTTCAAATATTTCTAAATATTCTTTATCACATTCTTGATCATTATCAAGAATAGCGAAATAGTTATTTTTTTGTTGTTTTGCCATTGTCACACTCACTGCTTCACTTTTTCTTTTTCTTTCATTGTCTGATTTGTTATTTTTTGTTGCTGATTTATTTAAATTGCTTATGTCATTGCTTAAAGAATTTAGAGCACTTAGCTCTGGCATATTTTTTTTTAAATCTATTGTTTTTAATTTGTTGTTTAAGAGTCTCTGTCTCTATTAAAAACAATAATGTAACAAATATGTGTTTTGACAAACACGCATAGAACCAATGAATATAATTATCACTTCTCACTACACGTCCGACTTCCATGCCAGTCAAAAATCGACCAATATATGCTTGTCTTTAAATACAGAAAGACTTCACCAATTTTAAAAAATTACCAGTAATAAAAACTTAAATTATTGCACCCAAGTCAAACCAGATGGCTGTCGCTTGAAGCAGTAGTTGTTTGAATACTAGATTTGTATGAGGCCTTAAGAATTTACTTTTGATTTGCAGCTAATGTTGCTCAAATCGATACTGCGAAAAAAAATTTAACACAATTAAACGAACCAAATCAAATTTATTTATCATCTTTAAATATAAACTTTAACTTCTTATAAACAGACTATTTTAAGGTGAGTCAATTGAAATACATAACCTATACAGCCATATGGAAAGGCTTCTAAGAACTGTACTATGTAGTTTTATAAAAATCGATGAACTTTATTTAACGGAATTTATGAATGGAGAGAATTTTTTGAAATTTGATAAAATGTTTGGTTAAAGAGTTAATATAAGAATCGAAACAAAACAAAAACGAAACAAACAAAATGGTATATAACTGTATTAACTTTCAATTCAAATATTAAAACACTTTGATTTTGAACATTTATTTTTAAAATGATAAATTATTTGACACTTTTTGTTAATAAAAATATGTTTTATTGTATTAAAAATGTGTTTGACGATTTTTTAATAATAAAGTGCCGATAAGCCTGATATTTTTGTGCAAAAAGAGTCGATTTCTTAGCAAAATTTTCTGGCACCCCTGATTCATGCACACATTTTAGTAAGACCGATTTTACAGTATGCCATTTTACAAGTAACTAGTTTCATGTTGATTTTGTTTTGTGTACAAATTCCGATGATATTACAAGAGAATTAACAAAAAAATGGCATGTTATAACTCTGGACTAACAATTTCTAGTCATGATTAAAAAAAACAAGATTGCGCATTCAGCCGTTCAAAGAATTTTTCTACTGCGCATCTACGTCATAGTAGAATGAGTGTTTGTTGTAAAAAGTATGAGATTTTTGGTTCTCATACTTTAACTCTGTTACACTTTCCATACATAAATGTTGTTTATTTACAAAATATGTTCTATGTCTAAGTTACACAACATATTGTTATTGTTTTCTTGATTCATTATTTTTAGTTACTGAAAACCCCAATTGTTTCTTGCTAGAATTTGACCATGGTGAAATAATACAGGTGAACGCACGGGCGAAAAAGCCCATCAGCAGTATATATTGCAGTTGTCAAAAAAATTAGTCAAAAATAAATTATTTGTTATTTTTTTTATTTAATTTGATTGCTAATAGAAAACAAAGTAACTATTGAAATTCCTAGAGAAAACTACTATAATATGGAACCGTATTTGCAGTTCCTGATGTGTATAATCAAAATTTGCGTAATAAGATAGTGAAATTATTGTAAACACATTTATAATTTCTTGGTTTTTTTGTGGAAGATTATGCTAGTCTTCAAATGGTCAACGTACAATGATGCATGTGATTTGGGCAAACTAGTGGTAAAATAGAATTTTGGTAACACTTTGCCTGGATTTTCATTTTTATGTCACCTAATTTTTATAATTTTTTTATTCTGAAAATTACAACTAATTTTTTTATCAAATATATTTTTTTATTTTGTTTTTTTTTATATTTTTAACAACATACCTAAATTTTGTATAAAAAAATCGCCTATTGTTTTTTGTGTTGCTGGATTGTTGTAGCCGTGCGGTCACTTGTATTAATTCGCGTTGAATTTGACCCCTTATGAATTTGCCTTGGACTTACACATGGCGAAATAATACAGGTGGTCTCGATAGCTAATTCATTAATTTCGCCGTAAACTCTAAATGTCAAACTCCATATATAAAAAATATGTATAACAGTTATATTTCATATTTAACTTTCGAAATTTCAAGTCAAAGTTTTCAATTTTATTTTCATCAGTGTAGAGTGAAAAGTTTATAAAACAATAGACCACTATAAGCCAGCAAACTCATGTCAACCACAAAGAAAGATTGAAAATAATGCTCTAAACACATAGACCACAGCAAGCTACACAGCTTCATGGCTACAAATGCAGTTGACTTCATATGTCGCCGTGTAGTCAGCTACTTAATTTTTTTGAAGGCAGCAATAACAGCTGTGTACTTTAGCAATACAAATTTAAGGGATACCGCATACATATATTTTATAATGAATAAAATTAAAGTTATTGATAAAAAATGTAATAATATCACGAAAAACTATAAAAACACATAAATTTATTTCCTTATTCCATTTTAGTAATGTTCTTTTATGTTTAATATTAAAAAAAAAGTTTTTGTTTTTATTTTTCCAATTTATATAATTTATATGTATACTGGCAACACTATATTTGCGTATTGCTGCCCGTCAAAATAGAAAATAGCCTAAGTTGGCAGCAGCAGCAAATGCTGTCGTGTAGTCGTGCTGCTGTGATGTCGTCAAAATAATCCTTTTCATTTAAACACATGTATTTTATTTTTGATAGTTTGCTGTCTGCTGCCTGGTGTCGTCTATGTGTTTAGTGCTTAATACTCTCAAAAACCAAGTAGTAGCTAAAATGCTGTACATAAAATGGTTTATTTTTTTTAATTACTAGGTATATTTTAAAAGCGTTTATGAAGTTTAAGCAAATCATAAATACAATTTTTTTTGCAGTTAGTTTTAACAAAGATTCTTATTGTGATATAGATATTAAGTTATTTATATTAAGAAAAATCTATGCTTTATACATGTGTGTAAACAAAATTTATAATTGTACATAGGAATTTTACTCTTCTTATTAAAATTGCGCCGAAAAAAGATCGTTGCATTAAATGTTTCATTACTGACTTGTTTACTTTTTATTCTTATAAAAACAAAAAACTTGCAAAGCTAAAAGGTTCTTAGCAAAAATTCTGTTCTTTTAAATTTTTTACTTTATACTCCCCTAGCTAAATTAAAGAAAAATGACCAAATAATATAATTTTATAATTCTTTCGTCATGTTACAAAACAAATTAAATTAATTAGTTAAAAACAAATTACGGCGAATATTTAAGCTATATCGCTAAATTGGTATTCTGTAATATCAATCGCTTAGCTAAAATCAAGGCGCATCTATAAGGTGTAGTCATCGGCGAATTGTTACAACAAAGCAACCATGGCGAAAATATACCAGGTGGCCGCAATGGCGAATTCATTAATTTCGCCGTAAACTCTAAATGTCAAACTCAATATATAAAAAATATGTATAACAGTTTATTGTATGGAGTTTGACATTTCACGTTTGCGGCAAAAATTATGAATTCGCCATTGCGACCACCTGGTATTATTTCGCCATGAAAGCAACTTTTTCGTACGAGCCCGTGTCAAAAACCAGTGGTTGAGGCGAATAAAATTTTAATTTGCTTTGAAAAATATAAAGCAAACAGTCAAAAAATTCAAAACAAGAATAACAATATTAAAAAAATAAACAACACAAAAATAAATTCTGTGTCTTTTATAATTTTTTTTCAATTTTAATAAAAATGAAATTTCAACAAAGAAATAAAATTACAACATGTTGTGTGCTTTCTTAATACTGGAACCAAAAACAAATTTTTGCTGGAATAATTTCAAAATTTTTCGTTTTTATTTATTGTGTTTATATATACGTACTTATATACGCTCTGGATCAGTTGATTAGAACCACTTAAAAATACATATAAATTTATTTTTTGTATACTTTATACACTTTGTATATCTTTCCACAGTTTTAAATTGTTTCTTTAAGTTTCCGAGCACAGTTTTGAGACATCGCCCAATTTCTTGCGCAATGTCCTGATAGGCCATTAACTAATAAATACTGTTCTTGCCCATTTTCCACTAATCTTAGTTGAAAGTAGTTTTTTTCTATTAGGTAAAGTTAAATGCGACTACAAATTAGAAATATTTAAAAAAACGAAAAGTGGGTTCAAAGTGGGTCATATAAAGGTAACAAAAAATTATTATTTTTTTTTTTTTGTGGAAAAACAGTTGCCTTAAAGTCTGATCTTATTGCATTTATTTTTGGAATCTTAAGAAAATTCGGATTGTAGTATAATTTAGCTCTCTGGAGAAAAAAAGGCGTACTAAATACGAAATTTAAGTGGTTGATCGAGAGTGTATGTACATACGTATATAAACAAATAAAGAAAATACAAGAACCGAAAAACAAACCGAATTGAAAAAAAAAAACAAAACAAACTTTGACGTTATTTCGAACAGTACTTCACCACCTGGTTATCAATTCGCCTTGGCTAAAATTTTAAATTTTTGCCGTAGCCAAGGCAAATTGAATACTAGGTAAAACTAATAGGGCAGGTGATCGAATTCGCTTTACACATTTTTACGAAACAGCGTCAAAATTTGTTTACATTTTGTTGACGCGCCATTTAAAAAACGAAAAAGTTTTCAATTTCATAATCAAGAAAATATTATTAAATAATTAATTTGTTGATAGTACAGAATTCGCGAATTAAACGTTATGTGAAAAGTGTGTGTGTGTGTCCAAGAAGTGCAGAAAAATATAATATAAAATAAACTAAACAAAACTTTTTTTTAAAAAAGAAAACGTTTCTTTGAGAAACATTTTTAAAGTTTATAAATAAAATATTTGAAAAATTTGTTATTGTGCGGCTTGCGACAATAAACAACTACCTAACATTTTTTCACTTATTGGAGTCTATGGTGTGCAAATTATTATTTGTAAATTCATTTTTTATGAAATTTCTTTTTCTTCTGTTTTTTTTATATTTTTCCTCTTTGTTAAGAAACATGTACACGTAAATTTACACTAACAAAATAGATGCGTTTTTTTGTTTTTGTACTCATGCGATTACCTAGTATTC
Organism: Gymnosoma rotundatum; assembly: GCA_916610165.2. NCBI lineage: Eukaryota > Metazoa > Arthropoda > Insecta > Diptera > Tachinidae > Gymnosoma > Gymnosoma rotundatum. The sequence goes on from OU744338.1 coordinate 53,166,211, forward strand.
AATTCGCCTTGGCCGTAGCTAATTTGCTACCACTATACTTATTCTTTCCCTCTACTTTGATAAATTACTGTTAAAAAGAGACAAATATATTGAGGTAGCTTCGTATTAGTGTTACCATGCTTTACGATTCGCTTTCCTTACAATGATTAGCGTTTACCCACAAAAAAAAAAAAATAAAATAAAATAACATTACTTTTCATATCATGATAAATTTATTGGTCTATTAGCTCTGACCTTTATATCATAATGATGATATAATAATAATAAATGAAGTCCGAACGAATTTTCATCCTAATACAAATTTGCCTTTCATTAATATATAACTTCTTCAGGTGTGGACTAGCTATTATGCATTATAGATATGATCAACCCATTATTTCTAGCAAAAAAATTTTATATTTTGTATATAATTTTATATAATGTTTTGAACAAGGTATGAGACTTTTAAATTCAATTCCTGAGAATCGATTACATTGATTATTACTGGAAATTATAACGACCATTAGTAAATATTTTAATGTATTATGTTTTAACTTAAAGAACTAATTCAATTAATACTTCTACTTCTTTTGCGGACTAATGTAATATGTTTTGTAAGCAAGTAACAAAAAATTGCTATCGCAAAAGTAAGTCTTTATATGGCAAGTACTTTTTAAAGCGATGTCTATTTTTTTCCTGGGATTGTGAAAAATAATTAAATTAAAATTGTAAATACAAACAGAAAATATGAATCTAATCCAAAAACGATATTTTTAATTATTTTATATTATAGTTTTGTATACGACAATATGTTATAGGTACATAAAATAATATAACTAAAAAATAATTACCCTTAATGTGTGTATATGGACATAAAAGGTATAAATATAAAATTGTTTTCAATTTTCAAATCTTTTTGTTCAAGGCTCTAATACACAACATCAAAGCGAATAAAAATATTTTGAATTCGCCCTGATGAGAATTTGAATTTCACAATTCGAATTAATAACAGGTTGCCTCGACAGCCCTGGTGACTATTTTTTGCAAACAAAATGTGCATATTCATCGCCGTGAGTTTATCTGTTATAAATTCGCTTTGGCATTACATTGTTGATCGAGTGTTGACAACTTGGTCTTTTAATTATTGTTTTAAAGTTTAATCTTTCAATTTCATTTGGAATTTTTTCAATTTCACTTTAAGATTCTCAATTTGAATTAGAATGTTGTTAGCTTCTACTTGCTTTTCTCAATTTCATGTTTTAATTTCTCAATTTGATCAATTTAGGTCGTAATCTAATAGGCTAATTATGGTCATTAAACATTAAAAATAATGTAAACAAAACAATTTTGTTTTTCAGGATTACTCATTTTCTCAATTTTATTTTGATTTTTTTCTGTTTCAAATATGTTTTCTCTTATAAAATCAAAAAATAAAGTTATCTTTGTAAAGAGTATTCACTGTTAAGCGATACATGCAAAAAAAAAAAAAAAAATTTTCATAGAAAACTCTTCACTCGTCAAAAGAAAATCTTAAATTTTTCAATATTTTTATTATTTATTACGTGTTGTTACCTTAAATACATAAAATGAAAATATACATACAAATGTATATAAAAATGAACAAGTAAACATAAAAATCAAAAATTTTATTCAAACAATTTTTAAATATATTTAAACAAAGTTGAAACTATACATTGTAACTTTGAGATAATATGTATAAGTTGAAAATATTTCAGACATTTCTGATTATAATACTGAGGAGGTTTCAAATTTTCCAAAGATAGCATCAATTTTTACCTAACAAATAATCTTGAGTATATAAAATATCCTCTAATGTGGCGTTGGCTAGTCTATTATAATTAAGTTTACTTTTAAAAATATTCGTTTAACGTTTGCAGATGAACAAGAGAAACAACTCAAATTTAATGCAAACTTCGACAAAGTTAGAAACACAAACTCACTATCCGCTCTAGAAATTTTTAAGATTGTGTGCCAAAACTCTTTCACTGTAAAATTTTCTATGTGGCGGAGTTCCCTAATTTCTTCATCTAAATTTTATATCACACTGCCTTCACTTAAATTTAAAAAAGTTGTATTAGACCTGCTAGTGAAAAAAACTTTGTGTTAATAACGTTTTGAGGGTCAAAGTAATAAAGCTTTTTAAATGTTGCACCGTTAAAGTCAAATCGTTTTGTTATTTGTTTACAAAAATCAATGTAAAAGATAATTATCAATGAATTCATTTAATTCAGTGAGATTAAACTGTGCATCGAAAATTTTTGTTTAAAAAAAAATATACACAGGTAAACGTCAACATTTTTTACATATTTACCCACCAGCAGTAGTTATAGCACAATTTGTTTTAGAGTACTAATTGACAATAAAATTGTTTCATATAGGTAAGAATGTTAATTACATTTTTACAAGAAACTGCAATATTAGGTGCCAAGCAACTAAATCAAAAAATCTCTATTCGGGAAAAAGATATTCAAAATTCTATTTTGATTAAAAATCTTAAAAATTAAGCTAAAATATTCATTCTGCATCGCTGGATACATTTTAAAAAGTACAAATGGTATTCTCCTGCTCTTGTATACAAAATTATAATCATATACTTAATAAGTGCGTTTCTATAAAGTACTATTTCAAAAAACGTTATGTGAAAAGGTACCCTTTGTAAAACAAATGCACTCGTTAAAAATGATACTTTTGTAAAACCTTTTTCAAAAAGAACATAACAAAAGTTACTTGTAATTAAAACGTATCTTTATCGTTGTTTTGTAAAAATGTACTCTTGTAATAGTACGTTTTTGTAAAAAAGTAAATTTTTTGTAAAAATATATATTTTCTCAAAAGGTACTTGTTATGGACAGAATTTTTGTTAAAACGGTGAAAAGGTAATTTCTGTTGAAAGGTGTTTTTTTCTTTTAGAAAATTGGGGTTTATTCAAGGTACTTTTTGCAACTACCAATATTTTTCGAAAGGCGCATTTTCACTTTTTTCAAAATTCAATATCTATAATTAAATATTACTCATGTGTAAACCTAAGGAATGTGTGTTTTATATGTTTATTTTTTATTTTAAGTCCAATTTTGGTATAAGTTTTTCCCATTTGAAATTAAAAAATATATTAGTTTTTATTGGATGGTACGTATTCACGAAGAACAAAATGCATAGAAAAAAATTTACAACTTTTGCTTTTATGTGGCCAACCTTCGAAATAGATGAAAATGCAAAAAAAAAATGTTTAAAAAATACTCCCTAAAAGCAGGAATAAAAAGTAGGAAATACCTTTTTTTTTTAAATATCATCTATTTAAGTACCGGAGATATCAAGTTACCTATTTTACCTGGTTTTGATCTTTAGAGTTTAGGCCCTTTAGAATTCGAATTTCCAAATGTCCGGCTTAAGTGGATCCTTTCGTAAGCGGCAGCTATATTATAAATTTTATTAATCTTATATTTTCATAAATTTCAAAATGAATACATATGCACATCTCAGAAAATCTAAAAATATAAATATAGGTTTATCTTTTTTTTTATTAAAATTAGAAGAAATACTTAAAAAATATCTTTGTAAATTTTAACGATAAAAGCGAAACATGTCAAAAGTATATATTAAATCATAATTTAATTTTTCATTTAAAAATTATATGATAATTTGTATAAATAATTTAATTTATCATATACATCTTTAAATAATAATTATAAAGACATTTAACACGAATTAACTATATTAAACGAATTTATATAATACATATTATTGACACCACTGTTCCATACAAAGCTTCTAACTACATCGTCTGTTAGCGAAAAGATAACGGCGGTAAAAATGAATTGAAAAAATAGTAATTGTCTGGCAACAATTTCTTAATCATACGTACCGTTTAATTTGACGACAGGTAGTCAAAACATACGCAACGTATATAGCAGTCGTCAAACTATGCGATATATACTAAAAGTGGATTTGCACCGATTTTTTACGGAATTACGAAAAAATATTGGTTCATAGGATATATTTTATCACCTTTCATAATATGGCATCAAAAAAATTTGATATATATATATATATATATATATATATATATATATATATATATATATATATATATATATATGTATGTCTGTATATATGCGTATGTTAAATTAAAAAAAATAATAAATTAAAAAATAAAAGTAAATATTTATGGCTTTCTTGTGTAATTTAAGCTAAATAATTTATTAACCCAACAATCTGTTGTTATACTTTCTCAGTTGTTTTTAATAAAAATAATTGCAATCCAAAAGCTATCTCAACACGCAAGCTGTTTTTAAAACCTTCATTACAGGTGGAAAAGTTATATATAAGTTTGTCAGTCTCTTTGCATTTCTACAGTATTAATTTCCAACCCCTTGAAGTACACATACTTGATCTTGATCTTTATACATCGGGTAGTCGATTGAGCGATGTCCGTTTATCCGTCCGTCTGACCGTGATCAGTTATACTACTTCCCTAGATGGTCTACAGAAAATTTATGACCACCATTCTCTAAGACATATTTCTTACCACCCTGTGTACTACTAAGAGCTTTATTTATACGTGAGATATTTCTCACTTTGGATACAGAAAACAGGCATGGAATAAAACCTTATTTTAAGCGGAAGCTCTGTTAGTTATTTTATTTCTACTGATTTTTAAATCAATTTTTATTTTGTACCCAAACTGTAAAAACGTTCATATCTTACTTTTGCTGTGATGTCTGGTCATTTAGCTCTTTCTCATTACTTATCACAGGCATCTGTTTGCGAATTAGTAATAACGCTGAAATTAATAAGTCGCCACAATAAGCAATTAAGTAGCAAATAAATTCTAGAAAATAATAAACTTTTATTCGAGCAAACAATTAACAAATATCTTAACTGACAGAGGCTCTTCTTTGACAAAAACCAAACAAATGAATAATAAATGCCACCAACTATTACTAAATGAATAATTAGCCAGAATGTATTTAATTAAGTATAATTTTTGTGCTTAAGGTACGAGTAATTACTGTCTGTTGATTTATATTACAAATAACTTGGAAAGGATTAAAACGAGTGTGTTGCTGCAGTGCATAGTTCTTATAAGAACTACTTTATGTCAACAAAATTTTATTTAAAAAATTGTTTACCTAAAAGCAAAGTATTTTGTCTTCGTTATTTTATGAATATTATTACTACAATCATAAAGCAAAACAAACACTCTTAGAGTATGAACGCGTAAATGTATGCTATAAAAATCTCTCATTGCTATCTAAGCTGCAGGCAATTTGTGAAAAATACGCAACACTTTTAATTGCAGACGAATATAGAATGAAAAAATACAACAGTTGTTAAGTTTACGTACACTCAAAAAATTTTACATTAACTGTTTGACGTTTATTTAGGAAGTTTTCAGTAAAGTTAAAAATAAATGAAAATATGGTTGTTTTAGGAAGAAAATTTTTATTTAACTTCAGTCAGTTATTAACTAACAGTCAAAATTATCAATGAATTTTTACCTTGTTTCAGTAAAAATGAAATACTTAACTAAAAAAAAAGTTCGTCAGTAGAAAAGTACTATTTTACAATAGCAAACACGCTATTAAACGAGTATGATGGCCTGATGGCAAACACAAATATCATTGATTTTCATCCAGCGCTTGTCATCAGGCCGTGCTCACAGGCGAACTTTGATCGTCTAATAGCCGCTTTATTTGTGAATGTTTTGGAAAAAAAAAATTCTGCAAGAAAAACTGTCGTCAAAAAAATTTCAGCTATCTGTCTATAACGGTTTAAATGTTTGGCTACATGCATCAAATTACAGCAACTATTGCGACACCCTTTAACTTAAGCACAGACAGATTTTTTAATGAACCTTAAATTTTTAACAATTCAAAGACTTTCGACTTCGTCCGTGGGTGTTAGATTTATAATTATAAATTTACGACCATGCTTTTCTTTATAGCTGGATGCTTATTTCTGTATTAAGTTATGATTTGTTTTTTTGTATAGCTTACTCTGCATTCAAGAATACTTAAAATAACATGATATCGTTGCAGTAGTATTTCGAGAGACTCAATGAATTTTTTTCTCTTAAGTTTTTAAGGGTTTCGTACTCCAAGCTTAACATGAAACTATCATTTTCGCCACAATGTCTGTCCATCTATACGTACGTATAGCCCTTTGTACCGGGAATCATGGTAAGTTGGTATGTGCAACAAAGAAAGGGTTGCCCAGTAGTGACGTGTTTTCAAGATACACAGCTATGCTTTCGAACCGCAATAGGCCTTAATTATTATTTTCAACCCTATAAGGACAAGTACAATTTAAGAATAAAACTAAAATATAAAGGGTGGCATATAATGGCTAGTTTTTGATGTACAGGGTGTTTTTTATAGACGTATAGAACTTTAAGTTGGCATCACTTTTTTAACTGGCGGCCATTTTGTCAGCTGTCAAGTGATTAATATTCAGTTTGGTTTGCCATTTCATCATGAATAGGTTGACAAAAGAACAACGCTTGCAAATCGTGCAAATTTATTTCGAAAATAATGGTTCAGTTCGCGAAGTTTACCGCAAGCTCCGTCCATTTTATGGTCGACATAATCGGCCATCAGAGCAATTAATTCGGTTAACCATTGATCGTTTTCGCACTACGTTTACTCTATGTGATAATACGCATCCGCAGAGTCGTCGAACAGTGCGCACCGAATAAACAATTGCCGCTGTAGAGCAAAGTGTTGAAGAGGACCCGAATGAATCGATTCGCCACCGTGCACAGCAATTAGAGCTTTGTCCATCAACTTTATGGAAGATTTTGCGCAAAGATCTTGGCTTGCGACCTTACAAGATCCAGCTTGTGCAAGAATTAAAGCCGCGAGACCATGCAATGCGTCGTGATTTTGGTGTATGGGCCGAAAATGAGAATGATCTCGATGCTGATTTTCATAGCAAAATTTTGTTCAGTGATGAGGCTCATTTTTGGTTGAATGGCTACGTCAACAAGCAAAATTGCCGCATTTGGAGTGAAGGGAATCCACATGAGACCCTTGAAACGCCATTACATGCACAAAAACTGACTGTTTGGTGTGCTCTATGGGCTGGTGGAGTCATTGGGCCATACTTCTTCCGAAATAATGCTGGAGAGTCAGTTACCGTTAATGGAGACCGGTATAGAGCCATGATAACCGACTATTTTGTTCCCCAATTGGATGGCGTGAATGTGCATGAGTTGTGGTTCCAACAAGACGGCGCTACATGCCACACAGCGCACGTTACAATCGATTTATTGAAGGAAACATTCGATGAGCGCATAATTTCGCGGAATGGACCTGTCAATTGGCCACCAAGATCGTGCGATTTGACACCATTGGATTATTTTCTTTGGGGATATGTGAAGTCGCTCGTCTACGCCAACAAACCAGAAACGTTAGGGGACTTGGAAGCCAACATTCGTGGCGTTATTGCCAACATACGGCCCCACATGCTCAAAAAAGTGGTTGAAAATTGGACCTGTAGAATTGACTTTATTCGAGCCAGCCGCGGCGGCCACATGCCCGAAATCATATTTAAACATTAATGGCATAAAATTATCCTTCCAATAAAGCCAAATTGATGGACATTAAAACGATTTTCTTGTGTTTTATTTCAATTCGAAGTTCTATACGTCTATAAAAAACACCCTGTATATGGCTTCAGATGTTATGCTGTAGTAAGTCGACATTTCGATTTTACACAATTAAGTGTAAACAGTAAATATAAAGGTTAAAGGCGGTGACCTTGAACTTTAATTTTCATCAACTAATAAGAAAAAGTTAAAAAAATGAAATATTACAGAACCCTTCGTGTGCTAGACAATGGCATAAATGACACACAATTGGATTTCGTGACACAAAATCTATACGCAGAAAAAAACATGGTTGTGATATGGTCACATTTACCATATTATGTTCTTTGTAACAATGTATGGTTGCGGAGAACCAATTATAGTTGCTTTCACTAAAACTTTAGTCACGATAAACATTTTTTGTTAATTTTTAACGATTATATGGTTACTGTGCACCAAAAATGCGACATGCTTGGCTTTATCTTAAAAAAATTTCAACCAAAGTTTTAGAACTTATTAAAAATTATATAAGATATTAAACCATAATATATTATCATTAATCAAAGTAACAGAGTAGTGTTTGCGCTAAAAAAATATTTTGTTCTGGTACTTTACAGTTTAGTAATTTTTTTGGTAGCTAAAATTTGAAATTGTTTTTTATTGTTAAAGAAAGTGAAAAAAATTACAATTTATGTACAAAATAAATAATCATAATTAATATGCAAAATATGAAAAAAAAAGAATAAAAAGGGAACCAAAACATTTAAAAAAAGTTGAAGTAAATATGCATGTATGTATGTATGCTAACAGAATTAAATGTTTTTATTTGAACATAATTATGTTTTTACTTTGGACAACAATATGGTTGCAAATGTAGCAATAATATGTTTTGTTAGCAACCATATTATGCAACCATAGTATGTTGCTCTTAGATTATGGTTACCTCAACCATATTTTCTCTTTGCTTGTAAGAAGAAAAAAAGGAAATATTTGATTCTTTATTCATAGGTTAGGCAACAATTTTTATAATTATAGAAACAAAAGCTTTTCATGTGTTTAGTAAACAGAGTTAAATAAGTTCTTTCTTTCACCAATAACAAAGAAGAGTGTGAATAGAATTAACAGATAACTTACTTAAAACATTTTTACTGGTGTTTTCGTAAGAAGAAGTGTGTCTCTGCATATAGAAAATAGAAATAATTCTGGATGAGCTGCTCAAAACATAAATAATAAAAATTAGTGCAAAAATCCTAGTCTCGATAAGAGATTGTTAGGAAAATAAGATCTGGTAACACAATGTTTTGTGTATAAAATAGTAACAACCTCAATGGCTACGTTGGCAGAGGTGCTTGCAGAAAAACAGAAGATCGTGAGTTCGAGCTAACCTTCGGACATGTGTAAAAAAGAAAATAGCAATTGGTACAATGCAATTAAAAATTAAGAAGCAGTAGTACAAACCTCCCGGAAATGAAAAGAAAAGACAATTACTGTATAAAGCCATGGCGGATAATTTAGTGGAGACGTCTAATTTAATATAAGAGCAACAGATAGTTGTCAAGACGCCCTTTATAAAAAAAAGTAAGAACAGCGTAGCGGTTAGCGCAGGGAAGTGTAACAGCATAACAGGAGTGTATGGCAGACGTATGGTATTGTGGATATTAGATAAAGGAGTAGACTGTCTTGGATAAAAGGCATAGTGTAGTAGTCTCTGGATGGTTAAAGTTACTAAACAAAGAATCTAGTAGTTCATGTCTCGCCGAAGTAATACCGTAGCGTTTCGTGGATGGCTGGATTTGTAGTATTAACGCATGTTGAGTAAATACGAGACCATGGATTTACAACACCGTATGATCAAGGAGTATAGCCAGATAAAGCCACAAGGTAAAGAATACAGAATTTTTAATGAGCACAGTGGTACTTGCAATCAAAAGAATCCGTACGTTTGTCAAAAAACCAAAAACGTAACAATATAAATAAAACAATTGTATTTTAAGTGTGGTAGTGTAGCATAATATGATTTAGTTCTTTTAAACCACACCAACATGAAAGATTTAATTATTTTAAAGACATTCATTAAATAGCCAAAAGAGTATCATGTTTCACTTAAAAACTTATCAACGAAGGCCGGAAAACGCATGTGAATTGTTTTAAAACACTGCCGCGTTTACACCTCTTGAAGTGACAATGATTTTATTGCTGTGTGTGTGTGGCACACTTAAAGAATACCATGTGAAGTAAATTTATATACATTAAATTAACCATGCATATTAGGTTACACCAAAATACTCGCTGCTGTGGGAAACAATAAATAATTTTAAGAAAAATCTAATTACATTTAAATTCTTAAAAACATTTCCACAGTGTTAATGAAATACCATGTGAAATTAAAATCTAGAATCTACTCATAAATAGTATATAAGCTGAACTTATTTTAAAAACAAATTAATCTAAATTCTAGAGCAAGACTTAAAGCAACTCCTGCTAACATGCCTTTAAAAAAAGTTCAAAATATTTAACTTTTTATGTATTGGTTTTAATAGTTAAGATTGCGATGGCTTCTGTATATTGTAAGAAAAGGAGATGAGATGGTAAAGGTGCCTGTATAGTAGAATAAGGTTTTGCAAAGCTTTGCTGTGTATTTCTTACTTAGGAAAATAAAACATAACTGCAGTTAAGGGGAAATCGTGGGTAAGTTCGTTAAAATGTCCAGTTTGATTAATATTATATGATATCGTGAATTGGTCCGGATACCTGCGCATGATTTAAGCTCATGTTGACTAAACAAGATGTCGATAATGCTATTCTTCTGGATTAACATTGTGTGTAGAAGCACATGTTTAGTAAAAACAGAGAGCATGCTAATATAGCTAAAACAACAGAGTAAAATTCGGTAGCAATAGAAAATAAAAAAGGCAAAAATAAAAACGCACTTAGTACTTGCAATTAAAATAACTCTTTCATTTAAAGAGAGAAAAACGTAAACGCTATTAACGAAAAAAATATTCAATAGAAATATTTATTACTGAGCTGAACTTAACTGACTGAAGCCGAATTAATTTTAGAATTTATAATGATGTTCTTAAAAAACGTCAAATTTTATACTTATATATATATATATATATATATATATATATATATATATATATATATATATATATATATATATATATATATATATATATATATATATATATATATATATATATATATATATATATATATATATATATATATATATATATATATATGTATGTATGTTGCTGCGATCTTATGCGAATGTTCAAGAAATTTTATATTTTGCTTTTCCCCCTGGTTACTCTAGCATTCTTTATTTACACATCATAAATTCTATTCATTTTGTTTTATTGCTTAAAATGTCTACATTTCTTGTTAATAAACTTGTTATCAAAAAATTTAAAAACTTTTTCCATTCCCACTACAGAGAATTTTCAATTACCATGCTTCATTTTCACTTTTTGCCTTCCATTCACAAGGTTGCTTTGTGGTTTTGTTTTCTCTCTCAAGCATCTGCAAAAAGTGTTTGAAAACTCATTAAGAGGGAGAAATTAATCACAGAATTAACTTAAAAACTTTTTGTAACATTTAACAACTTAATGCACCCAATTATGAATTTATTGTTAAAATCTTTATTTTCAACTAAATTGGAAAACGTCTTGTTCCATTGAAAAAAAGTAAGTTATAGGTTAAAATTACTTTTTGCTAAAGCATATTTATGACTTGTTTAAGTTTGAAAATAAAATTTAAGATAAAGGTCAACGTAAATGTCTTTTTAGTAATTAAAAATAAATGAAAAAGCCAAAATAATTTTAAAATTATTTATAACATTCACAGTTCAAATATTAATTTAATAAAAATTAAAATTTTAAAATTTCATAGCATCGTAACTCGGAAAATATGAGCGATTGCCAGTTTTTTCACCTGATGTTTTTTTTATTTTTAAATTCTCTATCGTTCCATATTTTAATTTTTTTGATTTAAGTTACGTTATTGTTTCAAATGACATGAAAAAAATAGAGATAAAAATAGAGTTTTGCCTCCTGCATCGAAAGACATGGACCGATTCTATTGATTTCCAATAGCACCTCTTCTGACACTATATCTGATCGATTGATATATTTATTATTGCCTCGGCAAACTTGATTTCAAAACTAACACGAACGAACAGACGGACTTCGCTTTGCATAAGAAGTCAGAATATTTATAGTTTATGGGGTCGGAAATTGATATGGTAGTAATTACACACGGAATGAAAAACTTATATACACCCTTTTTCCACTTTTAGTGGCGAAGGGTATAAATATTAAGTACTACGTATATATAATTTTACATACAAATGAAATCGAGAATTTTAAAAAAAGTTCCTTAGAGATCTTAAAAAAACTCTTTAAGAGCTATAAAATGATACCCATAATTATATTTTAAAAGATTTGAAAATTTCAGAGGCGCGCCACACGGTATATAGGGCGATCGCCAATTTTTGTTTTCGCTTGATATTTTTTTCTTATTTTTCAGTTATCTATCGCCCCATATCTTTGTTTTTTTTTCTTTTTTGTTGATGGGAGTAACTTTATTATTATAATGGTAATTTTCAATTGTAACTTCTTCCACACTATGTCTCATCGATTGGCGTATTTAAATTTTCTTTGGCTAATCTTGTGCCTCGGCAAACTTTATTTCAACACTAACACGGACAGACTGACATCGCTCAATTTACTTCGCTATTCATAAGAAGTCAGCATAAATATAGACCCCATAGGTCAGAAATGGATATTGTAGAAATTCTACACGGATGACAAACTTATATATACCCTCTTTTTCACTTTTTGTGGTGAAGGGTATAAAAAGGAAGACATGAGCTACAGACAAAATGTAACCTTTCCAAAATGGGGTAAAACAGAAGCATTTGGCAACTTAAAAAAGATTTAGGCATTTTTTCTGCGTGTGTGTATTTGCTTAGCTTTTATGCCATACTCGTACACATACACACATATTTACAGTATGTGACTAAAACAATGTTTATAAAAAATATTTACAATTATTGTTACGTTTATTTCAAAACGAAACCACAAAAAAGCCTTGACCACAGGAACGCTGCTGTCATTAAAATTTTAGTTACCCTAGAATTTTATTTTCAATACGAGTATGTTTCAGAAATAAATCCGTCAGCTGTGCTACCTATAACAACATAAGCAGCACAATGTTTTCTTGTTAAAATTTTTCAAGCCTAAGACCGAGATTAACAAGTTTATGAAGAAACAAGTTTTATGAGGAAACGAATAACAAACCAAGAAACACATTTACTGCTTCATGTACATACATATCGCTGATCTCATGTAGAAAGGCCCAAATTTTTACGAAATTTAAATTTTTCATGATTCCAATACATTTCACACAGATACACCTTGTCACAAAATTTAAATGCAATAGCATCAAAAATAACGGGTTTCTAAGCATTTGCATTTTTAATATTACATTGTGATAAATACAGTTTCTATTATGTTTTTACCTTCTCCTGTAAAGTTACATATATATGAGTTAGGGCCTTTCTACATTAGACCAGCGATATATAGATAAGTTCTTTTAAAAGTGTTATTTTTATACCCATAGTAACATTATAGAACATTCTTTATTAAAAGAATTTTTATTTGTATGAAGTAAGCAAATTTTTGTTACAAAGCCTGAAAATCAACCAAAAGGATTGTTAGATCTAAATAAAAAAAAATTTTGAAAATTTTAAAAACTCAAAGCACTTACTTGTTTGAAAAACTTCTGCTAACAAAAATTTTATATTAAATTAGGGTTTTAACTGTGGAAATTATAAATGAATCGAAATTAATTTTGGTTTAAGTTAATTTATTTTAATTTTTAAAACGCTCTTTATAGAAAGAGAAATTTATTTTACAAATATATGCGAGTATTTTCCAAAGAAAACAAGAAAAATTGAGACACCAGCAAGATGTAATGTCGCATTATCTGGACCTATATCCTATATCCTTCATCAGCATTCTTCGCATCTATCTAACTTTTTTAACCAACTGACTTTTTAAGTAAGAATACGAGTAGTATTCATATCAATATTGATTTGGTAAGACAAAGTTTACACACAAACTAAAAAGTTCCTTAATTTGCAAAAAGGAAATTACATGATTCATTTTACGAAATAATTATTTTAAGCAGGCATCATTTAATCTTAACAAATATCTGTTTTAAGACTCTCAATATCGATATGCTCGAAAAAGTACCAAAGGTTATCCGAATATCCTCATGTGTTAAATTGCAAAAAAATGTTAAATGTTGTGTACGTAACAAATATTTTAAATTTGAAATCTTAAGTAAATATTTCATTTTATGCAAAACAAAATTTTTGTGTGGTATATTTGAAAATGATGGATACTGCCATTTTCAATCACGTTTATATATGATTTCTTTTAAATTTACCTTGATTTGTTTTTTTTTTCTTTATTACGCTATATTGCATCACTACTACTGATGCAAGTGGCAGTAGATATCAACAGTAAATGGCAAAAAATTCAAAAAGGAAAAAAAAAGGAAAAATTCTTGCAAAAAACATATCGGCATCATAAACTTTTGTCTGTGAAAAGCTTATTGGAATATATATAAAGAAAAATATTTAAATTTTATTGAAGTAGTAGCATCAGGCAATATATTTTCAAAGAAAATGATACACAAAGTTTTACAATGAACATTTAGTTCAACCTGTAGATAAAAATCAATATAAATAACAAATTTATTACTGTTATAAATTTGATGTTGTACTTAAGAATCGAAGAGCATAAAAAAATGTTATAAACTTTTAAAATTATACTCACAGCATATTTAACATATTAAGATGTGTTTACTCAGAAAAATCAAAGCGGTGAAAAGGTGTGTTAGTTTTAAAAGTATAGAATTAGTAAAAAATAGACATCAATTAAAAATGTTGGATAATAACTCATTTATTATTTATTATTACATAAAATGTAAACATGTATATTCTCTAACTATATTTGTTATTTCTTTTGTCTGATAAAAACAAAACAAAAAAAACTAATAAAAAAACATACAGAGATCTTCGAATCTGATGGTAAAAGATGAAATTAATAACTATAGCGAACGTTACCTAACCAGACTGAGTAATCACTGCAATGTGTAAACAATAAATCTGTTAAATGATAGCGATACAATTTAGAGACTTTAAAGGTAATACCTACCTACCTAACCTTTAACAAATAGAAAAATTGTTAACTTGTTACATTGTTACTTTGTTTATAATTTATTTTGTTAGTTTAATAGAAGCTCAATATATGTTAATTGAAAGTAATAAAATTTGCTTATTATTTTATAATAGTAAAATAGATTGCAAATTAAAGAAACAAAAAATAAGATAAAGGGTTATATTTCTTTTGTTTATTTGATTTTTTGTTTGCTTCTTTGTTGGTGCGTCAATCACGGCCAAAGGACGGAACCGGTTCTTATCTGGCTAGTAGTGTAGCTAAAAAATTTGGAGACATTTCCATAAATTAATGTGAGCAACTTTAAAGGTTTTTTCTTATTATTAACAATAGATAAATTAAGGGAAGTATTTATAGGATAAATAAAAATTAAAATAATAAAATTATTGGTAAAAATAATTAGGATAATTGTATATATATAACTAAGTACAACCAATGGCATGTGTAAGGTCCAACAAGGTTTATAATTTTTATACCGTACAATTCTTTACTTTATTTAATAATACGAAAAAAAACACCACGCCTACCTCTAATTTGCATGTCATTTGGAACAATTAAGTAACTCTAATTAAAACAATAAATATACGGGGCGATAGGGAATTAAAAAATAAGAAAAAAACATCAAGTTACGAAGTTACGGGGCTCTGAAATTTAATAAAATTTTAAAAAATTCAATATGGTTCTCGTTTTAAAGCTTTTGAAGAGGTCTTTAAGGAAATACTAATTTTTTATTTTAATGTTGAACCCATTAATAGCCGATGACATTTTTATGTAAAATAATATATATGCAGTACCAATTTTTTTTAACTCACCCCAGAGATTGAAGTTACTTTACTAAACTAGATTTACATAGTTGGTGAAGGATATATAAGATTCGGCATAGACGAATATATCACTCTTATTTGTTTTATATGATATGATAATTAAATCTTTTACAAAATTTTGTTTAAAGAGCAAACTGTCTTGAAAAAGCTTATACGCATATCTTTTAATTTTTTTATTATCACATTTATTAACTACAAATTTCATTTTATTTTTAATATAATCTTTAAAGTTTTAAGGAACCTGAATAAAGGTCAATCTGTTTTTTTATTTATTGTTTAGTTAATTTAACCATCTACAGATCACTTACACGCTGTACATAGAAACCAGTTCCCCACACACATTATTTGCCTGCCATACAATGTTGATATGCTGTTACTTCCCTACGCTAACAGCTAGAGCTTTTTCTCTTTATAATATACAGCGTCCTGATAATTATCTTTTCCGGAGGTTTTGTATACTGCTGTTACTTTACTACCACAATTACTTTTTTTCTTTGCACGCATATACGATGGTGGGCTCGAAATAGTGAACTTCCTGATCTTCTGTTTTATAGCAAAAATAAAAATCTACCAACGCAGCCATTGATGCTACTCAATTTGTATTAGGTTATTATATCATATAATTGTTATATCATATTATTATACACTCAGACCACTGCCGGAAGTAACTTCACCTCTATTTTACCACGCAGACAATGAGAACAACAACAACACTACTTTTGTTTTCAGATATATTTGTTAGTGTTAAATCTTATTTTCGTAACAATACTTATGTATATTTATAAAGAAAATGTAAAAAAATAATATTCTTTCAGAATATTTAAACATTGTTTTTATTCTCCTTTCCCTAACTATAAAAAACTTAATATAATAGTTTACTCTCGATATATGAATACAGAGGATAATGTTTGGAATAAATGATTAATTAAAAATAAATTTTACACTGCGCCTTTTAAGAACAGAAAACCAAATGAAATGGAAAAATTATAGTTGAAATTAAGTGCAAGTTACTGGAACGAAAGTATGAGAAAATAAAATTTTGTTAAAAAAAATATTTTTGCTGCCATTTGTACGAAATAAAATAAAAATAACATCCGAAAAATAAATAAAGCAACAAGACCGTAGGGAAACCTAGGAGAGAAAAACGCAAGACTTTATATTGGCATCTTAGTTGTCGTTTTTTTTCTTACTCATTCTTAATGGTCTTTCTTAACGTGAATCCTTCCTTGGCTATAAATTTCGTTGAAACATCCGCTACTGGAGACTGTTTGTATGCAAGTTTTGTTCGTCGTCTCGTTTTACCTGATATTCCCCAAAAAATGGCACAAATACTTAATTCTTTTTAAAAAGGATTTATACAACCATGATGACAAAATGGAATTTAAATTCAAACGCAAATGAGCGCGTTAAGCGTTGTCTCTCTCCCAAAACTTCTCAGGTTCATACAAAATATTTAAAAGATAACCCAAATAGCGTCAAATAAAGGCTTCGTTATTTGAAAATATAGTTTTGATTAGGTGTTGGATAGTGAAGTTGGCAGCTTGATGCGCTGATATAGGTTGGTCAAATGAAGCGTAAACATTAATGCATATTCACAACAAATAAGAGAAAATAACCAAATCTATGACATTGGCCTTTTTGCGCTGTGTTCACACCTTTTTCAAATCGTTGGCAAGTGAAGGCGTAGACTTACATTAAGTATTATGGTACATGAACTTCTGAGAGTGGTTCATTTTTCTTTAATTTTTTTGTCGTGGTATCATTCTAAAGAATTAAGATTGTTTGTTTCTTGTATTCATGTGACCAGACAGTATATAAATTTATGGATTTTGTTTTAGTTTATTGGAAGATTTTACGTGTATCAGAGCAAAGCACTTCTTTATATTTCCTTTTAAATAATATATAAGAAAGTAAGAATTGCCGTATTGATATTTTTAACCCAAAGTGATCAACTTTGTCCCTTTATTTATGTCATAATTTTATCTTTGTTTTGCCGCTATTCTGTTTAAGCGTAAAACTTTCCCCTCAAAATTCAAGCCATGCCATTTTGGTTACCCCGCATACCCCCCCGGGGATACTTCGAGTCTGGCTGATGTAAAGTTTGACACTGGTATTTTCAGCGTATTGGGGGAACCAGTCCGCCGGTGTGCAGGCACTGAATCTGGATAGAGAGTTCTAAACTGTAGAAGGATGTACCAGTGTCCTTAATAAGCTGGCACCACGGGAACCGGTAGCCCATACAGAGAGCCGCTCCTCTATCTAGCCGGTTACTGGTGAGGTTCCTTCGGAGTTCACGTGGTGGCTATTGGCCTAAAGTCTATATCTGCGAGTCAAGCGCGGAATAGATGGAAGTGTGCTGTTGCACTCTAAACTGACGGGGTTGGATACTCTCCAGCCCTCAAGCAAGGGGAAGTTCATTGTCCTGCAAGCCATGTTCTTTAAATTGCCACTCTTCTGGCCACGTTCAATGGAGGGTGCTAGTCGACGCTTTGTATTTCACTCAGTGGTAAGACCACTGTCAGTTTAGGCCATCAATGGCAGGTACTGACGTTAATCTGTGTCACGTATTACCCCGCATACATCATTATACCCTTTGAATATGAAACTAGTTTCATGAAAAATTTCGTATTGTAATGTGGCTCTTTGTCATGTCTTATTAAATGGTGTAATTTGCTCTTTTATCCAGTGGGTATTGAGTTAAATGAACATTTGAAGCACGCAGTAAGCTGTAATAAAATTTACATTTACTTACATATTTTAGATGTAATGACAATATACATACATACATATATTCAAGCCTTATTAAAAACACCTAAATGAATATTTAGCATCATTAGCGAGTTGGCTTCCAGGAGGATGTTTTATTTTATAACAATTACTTGCACTTGGTAAGTAGACAAGAAATATGTGTACACTAGCCAGTGTTGCCAGGGAAAGAAAGAGAAAGGTTACACTATTCCTTCAAAAATGTTTCATATTTTCAATAAAATTTACATTTTAAAATTTCCTTAAATAAATAGTAATTTAATGTAATTTTTATTAAATATAGTAAAAGGCTCTTAAAAGTAATTGAAATTAGGTTTTCGCTTAAGTTTATTTTTTAACCTTTTCTTAGAGCGAAAAACAATTTTGAATATGTATGCTAATGTTTCATCTGCATCGATCGCATCTATCTACCTAAGGTTGTGTTAATTATAAACCGTCGGTTATAATGTACGTAACCTAAGGATGAAGGATGTAGAGACGTAAAAAATGCAGCATTACATTCTGCTGGAGTTTATTTTTTTTAACATCAGAATGAATTTGCAAAACAATTTTTCTTTCTATATAAAAGGGTTATAGAAATTATAAAATAAACTTAAGCCAAAAACCAGAAAACCAACAAACAGAATAAAAATATATCCTCCACGTTGTTTTAATTGCTGATTAATTGGTTAATCTTCTTTACTCCACAACTGGAAATTATAATATACTGGTGTCTATATTATCAACAAACATTATTTTTAAACAAAAAAAATAATTTTTACGAAAACACCTACAATTTAAAAAGTACTTTTACAAAGGAAAATAATTTACTACACCAACAAAATTGAATTATTCAAATACTTTTTGTAGAAAAGTAATATTGTGCACCATATTTTTTAAAATGTCAATACGGGTATCATTTAAAAGTTTTTGAAGGAAATACTAAATTGATTTTAAAATGCTTAAGCCATTAAGATGCGATGACATTTTTATGTAAATTTATACATATGTAATACTTAAATTATTTTCTTTTTTTGTAATATTCTGTCACCCAAATATCTGTTTTTTGATTGGATTTATTTCACTAAACTAGATTTACATATATAGTGAAGGGTATAAGTTCGGCATAGCCAAATATAGCACACTTATCCAAAAGACCATTCGATTCCTTACAAACCTAAGTAAGTCTTCGTATTCTTTCATTATCCGTGTTCTTTAAGTCAGAAAAAGGTAAAAATAAAAATCCCGAAATTGAACGGAGAAAACGGGGCTTAAAAAAATAGGTATTTATTATTTTCCATCTTGTGAAAAAAATTTATAAATACTTTAGGTCTATTTGTCAGGTTATAAAAAATTCTCTTCCATTCACCTTTAAAATCGTAAAGTTTGTGGCTTTTTAGTGTACATTTAGCTTTTGGAAATGAGCCAGTCTTAAGTAGTCTTTGGATACGAGTTTAAATTTACAACTCCTATTATATATCAGAAATCATTGTTTAGGTTTGTTTACGTTAATTATACTTGATTTCTTTAAGCATACACATTTTGTAATATTCTCATAAAAATAATCTTTGTCAAAAACGATATAATATAAAATACTAAAGAGTAAACATTATTGTTTGCAATTGTTTTCTCTTGAATTGTGCAGTTATCTCTTAATGAGACTAAGGTCAGATATTTTTTATTTACAATAGATGCGAAAGAATACTTTCAATATGGTAGAAAAAGCTGTAAATGTTAAATTTAAATTTGATTGTATAATACACATACTCGTATGTACTTGCAATTTATAAATATTTATAAGAGAAAGTACAAAGAAGTTAAATCTTAATTCAATTGTTGTTACGTTTCTTGTTGTTGTATATTGCGGTGACAGTCTTTTGACCCAATTGGCAAAAATCAATAATATTCAAATTTATTTATTTATTTATTTTTTTATTCATGTCCAAATAAACACACACACACGTATGTATTCTTGTGGGAAGCAAAAATCACAACAAAAGTTGTTAATAAATGCCCCAATAGTTTATTTAATTTGATGTATATGGCCATAGTTTTGAACAGTTGTAGACAGACGCTTGAAATTTACAATAAACCTGTATTGCTTACTCAATTATAAAAAAAAGTTTAAAATTTGTATTTGGAAATAAAAGGTTGGCCCAATAGTTAATATAACTTGATGTAATTCCTAAAACTTTTGAACAATTAAAGACAGACTGCTGAAATTTAGAAGGGACCTATATTTTTAAGTCCTCTATAACAACAAATATATAAATTCAAATTTAGAAATTAAAGCGTGTTCACACTTTCTATCGTTCCTTCTACATCCAATAAAGAATTCCTACTGCGTTATTGTAACAAATATAATTTGATATAAAAATTCATTATTCAGAATCTTTTTGATTTTAATTTACTTAAATCGTGCTTGATTTCCTCAAATCTTAATATTTTATGATATTCTTATGAAATATGTTTTTTTTATTACTTAACTGGCAAGTAAAATGTCTTTTTGAGAAACTGAAATAATTGTATAGAACACGATAATTAAAAATTAGTCATGCAGTTATTATTCTATCAATTATAATTAGATAAAATTAAATTAAGCAATTAATTGGCATTATAATCAAGAAAAAAGAGCACAGTTCATTAAGAATATTGTGTGCAAGGATTTTTTGTTATATATTTTTCCTTTTCATATTACCTAAATGACAATTTTAATGTACACAGAAGTGTTGATGTGAATTCAATGATTGATGGTTAAAGCTATGTAGTTAATAAAAAATGAGTGTTTTTATTTATTTTTAAATAGAAGGCGTAAAAGTCAGCAATATATTAACTGGTAGCATAAAAACAAAAAAAGTTTTATGTAAAAAAATTTGCATGCTGCTGATAGCTTTTGTATATCCTATTATTTATAGTTTTTAAGATTTAATTTATTTATTGCATTTAAGAATACTTGTCATATTTAAAGTTTGTGCTTGCTAAGATACTTATTTTAGTTTGGGCTTTAGAGTAGATATACTAAAATACTGAAAGAAACCCAAGAATCTTTTCACAAGCATCAGTAAGTGGGTAAACAAACCTTTAAAGTTGTAAATACGTTTATTTAATCCCAAAATCAAAAAATGTGTTATGTAACTAATCGATGTGCCGGACATGTTCTGTATTAGCTGAACAGGCGGACATGATCTGTAATAGCTGATAATAATACAACTTGATAGCTAAGAACTACATTGATATAAGTATTAGTTTTGATAAATACATCCCGTGCCTCAGCATTTGTGTTGCTCAGTCATACTTGGGCATACTGCAGTGTATTTTTAATGCATTATATATAACAGTAACCAGTAAAAGTTTACTTGTAAATGAAAATGTTATTTGATTTCTGTAAAAGTTAATTTGAGCTATGTTACGAATATCAAAAAAAAAAAATTAATATATAATTTTTATTTTCGAAAAACGAATATTAACACATATGAAATTTGCATATTTGGGCTTACTGCAGCATATTTTTAATGAATAATCTATAGCAGGTACCAGTAAAAGTTTACTAGATACTGAAAACTATTTCATTACATACATCATGTATATGCTCAGTATTTTCTTGAACAGCACTATAAGTATTACATTAAATTATACTTTAAAATTTGTACTAAAACAAATAATTAATTTAAGGATTCATCTTCAATAGTAGACTTGATTCACATATCAAGCACCACAAGCCTAACGTTACGTAAGGTAACGAATCTTTAACACTAAGTTTTTTGTTTATATCTATGTAAAAAAAAGCAATTCTGCGAAAAAAAAAAACGATAAATGAACAGATTTTGCAGGCTTATCTAAATTCAAACTTTTTCTCTTTAGTTTTTATTGTCTTAAAGCAAACGTTAAAAACATATTCACCCATATTCTGTTTGGCGTCGTCAATACAAGACAACGACGCTTTCCTTCATTTGTTGTACATCGGTATTCCTTTTGGCAAATCATTAATCGATGAATGTCGACATATGTTTGGTATTTTGTAAGAACGCTATTTTTTTAAGTTTAGTCGTGTTGTGTTTAAAGGAACATTTTAAAAACATGAAAAAGGATAAGGCGATATTAAAATAACAAAAAAGAAATAGAAAAAAACTAAAATTACCAACTTCTGTCAATTTGAAAAATTAGTGGAAGAGTTAGAAAAAATCCATCCCAATGAAAAAAAGGCAGTTAGTAAAAGCAGAATTTTGTTGAACCGATAAATGGATTTGCATTATAAAAACTTCACTTATTATTATTAATAATAATAATTGCAATAAAAATTGGAAGTTTGAACAATACAAAGCTATTTATCAGGAAGACAAAATCCTACCTTTAACTAACAGCAAGTTGTAACAATAGACCTTAGACTATTTATTTTAATTGTTTGTAATAGTTTTGCTTATTTTATTGTTTTTTTTACAAAATTTAATTTTCCACAACACAACATAATAGAAAACAAATTAAATCAACTGACTCAAATATTAGATATGTGTGTTTTTTTTACATTATCAATAAACAGTTAACGTCGTTATAGTTTGTAAGGGAGTACCAAATTAGTATTGATGTTGTCTCAAGATTGACGACGATGTTGACGACGCAACACAGAAGATGGATGATTGTTTTAAAATTCCTAGATGAAAAAAGGTAACTCAAACTAGAGTTGTAAAAAAGTAACTAAAATATTTTGTTTGTAGGCAAGAGGGGTAGAGACACAAGCGGGGTAGACAAAACGGTATGACTTGAATTTAAGGGGAATTTTTACACTTGCTTTGTGAATGTTTGCTGCATATGTTTTGTTGTTTATGTATAATTTGAATAACTACTGTAAAGAATATCAAATTAATAGCGAAATGTACAAATTCCCATGCCACGAAATAATCGCGCGTGTTGATTTGGATTAAGGTTGTCAAATTTTCTCAGCGACAATAAAGAATCAGCTAACTTCACGAACTAAAGTTATGCCAAGTTCTGATCTTAAAATGGCAGTACATTGTCGCCATGCTATTTAGGTTTTTTTTCCACATATTTTTTTTTATAAATATGAGAGACAGGTGAAGTTTAACATGCTTAAATAGTTTTGGCTGTTAGATTTTTAAAATTTTTTGTAATGGGAAAACTTTTGAAAGTGCCCTAAAAGACATTTATATTTAATGTTTATTTTATAGCCTAAAAATTAGCAAAATTCATTATGCAAACAAATTTAAAACACTTTGTTTTTGGATTTCTTTCTTTCTAATGTTTTCTGATATAATAAACGAAAACAAAAAATTAAGTGTTAATTGCATTTTTAAGGTTCCAAATTTTTTAGAGTGGTTTCAAAATCAGTATTTCGATGTTTTTTTTTTCATACGAAGTTCTGGGTTAACAAATTCAACTGGATGACTTTGTGTTTGCCTTGAAGTAGAAAAAATTGACAAAATTTCTTAAGATTAGAAAAAGCATGGCCACACCATAACGCTATAGCCATAACCATGGCCATAACCGTAATCATATTTACTGCTAGCGAATAGTGGTGACATAGCCATAAGCAACTCTTATAAATTTTGACGTTTATTAGGAAAGTTACGCAACCAAAAAAAAGTATAAAAAGTCACCAATGCAATGCAGTGAACGTGAAAAATAAGAACAAAAAAAAAACAAACAAATAATACCAAAATTTAATAGTGAACTGTACATGGTTATGGTAAAAAATCTAAATTTATATATATGATTACAGTTATGGCTGTCGCAGTTTGAGATGTCACCAATAATTAAATACAGTGTTTCGCATAAGGTTTGTGTACAGCTGTTTTCAATGTTTATAATTATGGCACGTCTAGTAGAACCCTAAGTTTTTTACGCTTAGTAAAGCGATACATATATCATTTAAAAATGACAATTAGGAAAAAATTGTTGCAAGTGCGTTGTGATTTTATAATTCACAATCGTTTAAACCAAATTTGATTAACTTTTTAGGGTTTGTTTGTATGGTCGTGTTAATGGTTTATCTAAAGTTTGCACAAAATCAGTCGACGCGTTCGTGAGTTATTACTTTTTATGATAAAATATGATTTTGTCCGTAGAATAAAAGCAACAAGAAGGCGCCTATGAGCGTATGTGGAATATAGATTCGATTCAATGTTAATATTCATGCGTAGCGAAGCACGCCGGGATCCGCTAGCGTGTTATATAAAATAAAACCTTATTTTCTCCAAATTGTTTTCTTTTTCTTTGGAAAATCTGCAGGTGTGTTCATATTTATAGCACGGATTACATTACAAAAAATATTCATTGAAATTTTTTAAAATCCCTTGAACACAATATTGTTTTTCAAAATGCACAATTTTTGTTTACTGCCGAAAGTATGATATATAATCCAAATACAACATAATAAGCAATATATATATTTCTAATAGATAAATTTTAGTTGTATGTAATAAAAAGTAAAATGTGTTTAATAAGGATTTACGAAGTGGAGAATAATGAAAATTCTTTTTGTAAGAAACTTGTTTTGAAAATCAATTTCGAATTTCTTTCTGACAGAAATTATACAGATAACACAAGGCTTTTTTATGAAGAAGCCAATTATGCTTTAAAAAATGAAAATCAGACAACAAACTAAGAATTTATAAACAAAAAAACTAAAAAGTCAAAACAAAAATAATTTTTTTAAAATTAACAGTGGCTTTATGCACTGCATAATTTGATTTGTTTAAGTCATGTAACAATAAAACCAGTAGGAATTAAAAAAAAAATTGGTGCTTTTTAATAGAATTGGTTTAATAAGAAAACTTCAATCATTTTAAAAACTAGCATTTAAACTTTCAAGTTGTGTTTTCGAATTTATATTTTAAATACTTTATCTGGTAAACTTTACTTTCTATAACGGTCTTGAGACGATTTGGTATAGATGAAACTACATTTCGCGTTAAATTGGTCGAAATATTTTCGCACTCCAATTCCTTAGGTCATTTTTGTATGAGAACTCGTGTTTTCTTATGTTTTCTTCAAAATGGATCATAGTCATAGGTACTGGCGTAGCCATCAAATTCCTAATTTATTTTTCGGTTCGTTATTCTGATAAAATCGAAATTTTGATCTTATACTCAGAATCTCTGCACTCTGCACCAAATTGTGTTTTAGAATTTGAAGATACTTATTTTCAAGACACGGGTTATGTGCAATAAAGGTTAGAATGACCATTGTATTTGTTGATCGCAGATTATAAAGTTGTCGACTACGAAGTACTGAAAGTTTATAAAGTAAAACAATAATGCGGTATTTTAATTCGCGTCTAAGCTTCATAACATAAATAAAACTTTTTTCCTTTTAGCGGCATCTCAGTTCTTCTGAAAATATCGAAAAAGCAGATCTTTAAATATAAATTTTAAATAACTCCAAGAAATATGTATGAAATTGTTGCAATTGTGTTGCGACTTAAGAACAGGGTTTGTTCGTATGATCATAGAGATGTTTTGTCTAAAGTTTGCATGAACACAGTCCACTCGTTCGTGGGTTGCGACTTTTCATTACAACATGTTATTTTGTCCCTATAAAAAAACAACACGCCCTGAGTTTTTGTACAAGAAACTTCCTCATTAATATGCATTGTTTAGAGAAATACTGTATCGATCAGGAGAGTGGGCGTGCTACCTCCAATATAGTGTGAAGATAAAGTGAAAGTTTTTGTCGTTTACCTAGGGAACTATGACAAAGGTTTTTAAAATATCTCGTACAGGTAACTTTATATTAGCGTGCATAATCTAAATAAAATGCTGGCTGGATTGGGGCAACGAAGCTCACTCGGATTAGCCAGTCAAAGTATAAAAATAATCTATTCAGTCATATATGTGTCTATAATTTTTTTTAAAAATAGCTCTTGACTTAGACGCCAAACCACCGTTTTGATTATTACGATGAAATATTTTAAAACAAATCATTTTACTCAAATAGTTCGCACAATATACTTTAAAATTTTTATGCCAGTATTAGAACTTCAACGTTTTTGGGGGTAAATTTTAATGTTATACTGTAGTATTTTTAAAGGTGATAATAGACAAATGGCTAAACTTCTTTTACAAATGATTATTATAAGTATTCAAGATTATTAATAGGATTAACCAAAAAATGAATAAAGGCTATAGTGCAAAATTTTTATTAGCGTATTTAATTTAAAGCAAATGGAAGCTTATAGAAAAAAATTATCAAACGATTATTCTGTAGTATATCTAATGCAGAAATTAAAAGCAGCTTAAAATTTAAACTCATTTTGAATAAAATCATTATTGTTACTGGTTGGATATTACAAGTGTTAATGCCCTATCTTACCATGAAGACAAATATGTACTGGGGTTTTAAATTTCATTAAAGTCGGTTCAGTCATTTAGCTGTGATTGACGCACACACCCACGACCAAGCAAATAAGCAAACGAACTTACAAAGAGATTAATAACATATAAAAGTATTATGATTTCCAGTGATCTGCTGATAATATTTTATAGTCTTAAATTAAGCAGGAATGTTTAAGAATGTGACATGAAGCTCCCTGTCTTAGATATTTTATTAGCAAGGAGTGGTAATAATATATTAGCTAATCTGAATAGGAACTAGATTTTGAACTGTGAGTAACTTTTCACTAACGCTCATGCAAGCTCATGAGAAAGTAAATTTTTAATTTATAATTCGAAAATACTGAAGTAAAAAAAAACTCTTTCAAAATTATAATAAACTAGAAAGCACACTGTTATAGTTCTCGTACGGTTTGTAAATGCAATTGAAAACTCGTAAAAAACAAAGTTACAAAAATTTCATTTCTATTAAAAGACATGCTTGCTACTAAGTATTTTTTAAACTTTAATAGATATATCGTGATATATTTATTTGCATTAGTAAACTCCATATAAAACATTAAAAAAACATATTATCACATAATTAATGAAATTCAGTTTTCTTATTCTGCCCAAAAATTTAAATACAAACTAAAGTCGATCTGTTTTTCTTGTAATAACATCTTTGTGACCCGTTTCAACATTTCTAAGCAGTATTTGATGATAACATTATAAAAACTAGAAGCTGCCTTTCAACACTTCACAGAATTTGTGAGCATCATTTTGTGATCCGCAAATCAATGCTACATCTACACTTTTATGTACTTGAAATTACGACAAAAGGCACAAACTGATAGTAATAGAAACATTACATGAAGAAATGTTAAACAGGCACCTTACTCGTAGCATTGTCATGAAGCATACTTCCATTCACATCATAACTTAAAATATTGTTTATAAGCATTCTAACAATACTAAACCGTATAGTAATAAGCCATATTTAATAGTCTTTAATAGTCTCGTAACACCGTATTTGTATTCGTAACGAAATTCAGGCAATTCAATAACACTTGATTTAAAAATATTCCAATGGAAATGTCAGATTGCACTTGGCAGCAGTCAGTGTTGCCAGGCCAGAAATATATATAGCAACCCTCGTAAATAAAAGGAGAAATAAATCAAACTATTTTTTTTAATTTAAAATTATTAAATGCTTTATTCTGCAAATTTATTTTGATTTCAATAGTTGTGTTGGCCGGATGGCGTTTACCTTGTGAAACCACATTAATGCAGACAAAAAATCATTACCTTAACACTCTCGATATTCTCTTCAGAACGCTCATTGTTTCAGGTATTTGTTAGTGTTATTGCGTCATTTAGAGTATGTGTGGGTAACCACAGTGCGACGAAGGGGTTGCTAAGAAGGTCGATTATATGCGCTATAAAAATCTTTTAATAGAAGATAAATCTCCACGGGATACGGTCTTATTTTTAGCAATTTATTTTCTAAACAATATTTTCTTGTGTGCGTCATCTATGTCTATTTTTATTTTTACTGTTTCGTCCCAGAGATTTTAATTTTTTTTACAAAATTAATTAAAAAATTATAATTTTTGATCTTGATTGTACAAACTTTAAAAACTTTTTTTCAAAACAATTTACGTCAGTAATACACTTTTATGTGAAGTTGACAATATTCCTCAAATAACTTTCGATAACTCTTTCAACATTAATTGTTTTAATTATTGTGAAGCACGCAAAAAATTCAAAAGACTATAAGAGCAAAAACAACAAAAAAAAGTTAAAAGTAAATGGATTTTTAACAAAATTTTCATAAGGTCATGGCAGGAATATAAGTTTTTAGGTAAAAAAATAGTTTAACGGTTAACTATACCTAACAAGCTACTGGTTTATAATTCTGCTTTTCAAACTAAAATTGTACCATAAATGATACAATTGTACCAACTTTAGCTTCCTCACTCCGTGCTTGCATAAGTTTTACAAAATACGTTCCTTATTCAGCATATGACTTAAACTTTAGAAATATTGAAACAAAATTACTACAATGCCAATTGAAGTGTTGAAAGATGAATTTGTTGTCCTTATTTATAACTCTGTTTTTATTCAAGTCATAAATTTTAGTGATGCTTAAAATGAACAAACTATTTACATTTTTAATAAATAAAATAAGAAACAATATTTGCGATTTGCTTTCTTTCTGTAGTTGTGTTGTGAAATTAGTTTAAAATGTTTTATAATCAGTTTTCAGTATCTGCTGTCACTTATTATAATCGACAAATCTTGTGACTTTTGAACGGAATTTATTTGTGTTAAAGAAAGCAAAAATTAAAAAGCAATATTTCATTTATGCAAGCAGTAATTTTCGATTGTGGTGCCAAAAGGTCAATTCAAAATAAAGATATTCTTCCTGATAATATTTACTTACATTTTTAGGTAAAATAAAAAGTTATAAATGTATATCTTGAAGATTAAAGGAACCATTATCCCAATGAAAAATAATTTATAAAGCCTGTAGATTGAAATCTTAATTTAACATTTAACATAAACATTATTACAAATATTTATTTTTTGTTTAACGGTTATAAAGTAAACGTACTTGCAACTGTTGTGTTTTATTTTGTTGTATTAATACCTGATTTTAACGAAAGAAAAAATACAGTTTTCGATATGAGAATACTGTCGAGAAATTTTCAGGAATATACATTTATCCGTTTAATGTTATAAGCACATTTAGGACAAACGATTAAGTTTTCGCCTTCCGATATAGAATACGCTATTTGCAAACGCTTACAATTAGTAGGACGAACGAAATTCGTCAGGCGTAACGAACTGTGCGTCAGGCTTATTAATATAAACAAACGACAAATATTTTCTGTAGACGAAGCGTTTTACCAATTTTTTTTCTAACTACTTATTTTATTTGACGTTTTTTTATTTTAATTGTGCTAGATTTCTTCAAATATGAATATTTCATGATAATCTCTTATTATTAAAAAAAAAAAAAATTAAATACATTATTGCGGGGAAAGTATATCCAAATGGCCATTTCGCTACTGCTCATACATTTCGTTAGTAGATTCTTCCGAAATTTTGTAAAGAACACCCCAGAGCCTTATATCAAAAGCCAAATTGATTAAATGAGAACTTAATTCAAGCAATTAATCAAAAAGACAAAAAAAAACTTTTCTTTTTCTTTATTTTTATTCTTTTTCTTTATTTTTATTTTTTTCTTTATTTTTATACATAAGTGCTGCCATTGAAAACCATTTGAAATATTTAATGATAAAAATAACAAATTGTACACAATTTTTACACATAAGCTTATTAAATATTGATGTTATTATTAAATATTGACGGTTATTACTCAAAATTATTACAACAGTTTAATATATACTGGCGGAATTAACCCAATTAATTTAATATTACATGAAGGTTAAAAACTCAGGGTACACGCAATAGATCTCATCACGAAAATAGTAATAATCGATACAGGAGAACTCAAAACGTAAAAATGATAAATTTTTTCTGTTCGCAAAAATTTATGTATTAATTATCTTTCTTAACAAAAAAACAATTTTGATGTTCAATCAAAATGAACTTAAGCCTAAAAAATAATTCCGCTGTTATTATATCAAACAATTTAACTAATAACTTAAAAAATTATTTTTTTAAAGCCTTAACATTTTTGTATTGGTCCGCAAAATAACTTTTTTTTTGAAAATGCTATAAAAAAGTGCATTGGATGGTCAGTTGGCCTCAACTACTTAATTAATTTGACTTTGCATGGCGTCATACGAATGTCTTTATGAAAAATTCGTCATAATGATATTTCCGAAATGTTCAATTGTGGAGAACGGCGATGTATTGATGTTAATGGCGCTTCACGCACAGTTTCTGCCACGGCAGCAATATTCTTGAGTGTACGCACTGTTTTTGGCTTTTCACGCCTTGGCTTAGCGATAACGAGGCCAATTTCTTTCACTTTTTTCACAAGATAACGAACATACGGAGCTGACGGTGCTTCTCTTCTTCTAAAATCCGTGCGCAATTTTAGCACACATTCTGCGATATGTATTACCATGATTTTCAAAGTGATGTCGCAATATTTTCCAGCGTTGTTCAAGCGTTCAGCGGAAGGATAAAACTAATTATCTTTCAAATCAATCATGAGCTAAGTGTTTCCATTTACGAAACAAGCACTAGTTGGAAAAAAGTTAGATGTCGGACCCTGTACTATTCCATCCAACAAATAAGTTGCATTCTAATTTGAAAATGTTATGGGAATATAATAAATAATATTATAAACATTTCCAAAATAATTAAAAAAAAAAAAAATTATAGTTTATTAAAAGAATTGTAGGGTGTTTTCTGAAGAGCCAGGCCAGTTGTGAAAAAGGCATTGACATATACCTTAACCCACAATAACTAATATCGGTGAATTTTAATTACTTAAT
Source organism: Gymnosoma rotundatum (assembly GCA_916610165.2). Lineage (NCBI taxonomy): Eukaryota > Metazoa > Arthropoda > Insecta > Diptera > Tachinidae > Gymnosoma > Gymnosoma rotundatum. Next base: position 53,197,417 of record OU744338.1, read on the forward strand.
CTGCCTTAATTTAAATAAATGAACAACTTTGATTTTTTAATCCTGAAATTTTGATCATATGTTTTTAAATTGCACAATTTTAATTGTTGGTACAGCTTGATGCCAAATTTTACCAGTTGGCTAAACATCTTCTAAGTTATTACTCAAAAACTAAGTAAGTTAAAGTTTAAGCTTAGAAGAGTAGGCAAAAAATAATAATAATGTTTTTTAAGGTATTGAGTAAAACTGAACAAAAAGTAACCCATATTACTACGTTTTTACTGCTTAAAATTTTCGACCAGAAAAATGTTTATATAACAAGACCAAAATCAACATCAACTAAGATCTTTTTTATGCCCTTCTCCACAAAAAGTAGAAATAGGGTATAACTAAGTTTGTCATTCAGTTTGTAATTTCTACAATATCCATTTCTGATCCTATCAAGGATTCTAAATTCTTATGCATAACGAAGTCAATTGAGCGATGTCCTTCCGTTTGTGTTTGGTGTTATGATTTCTACTATAACCATTTTCGACCCCATAAAATATGTATTTTCTGAGTTCTTATGCATAGCGAAGTCGATTAAGATATGTTCATCTGTCTGTCCGTGTTAGTATTAAAGTTTGTGAAGACACTAGTTCAGCTTAAGAAAGGTTAAATACGCCAATCGACCAGAAATAGTGCTGAAAGAGGTGCTGATTTTTATCAGCAAGATTGGTCCATATCCTTTGAGGCAGCGCGCAAAACACCACACCTGCCTCTAAGGTTTCCAAAAAATTGAGTGCTTTTCATACAAATCTTCTAGACGAGTCGCTAGAGTAAATATTTAACACGATTGATTTTATTAGATATCATAGAACTGTAAAACTTTCAATATTTTGTTGTTTTTAGTATTTTTTATTTTATTTTAGTGGACAACTACTACGTTTTATTAACCCTGACACACATTACTGTATTTATTATTCCTTCTAAGAATATATTTTTAATTTTAAAGACAATCTAAACGAAAAATCAACGTGACCTTTAAAAGTATTAAGAGTATATCTACTAATAGCATCTTACATAATAGCTCAAATAATTTTTTAATTATAAATTAAATAATAATTAATTTTTTAAAAATTGCTAAAGTTACATCACTAAAATACAATAAAATCATATTTTTATTATGTATCTGCTGCCTTCGAAATAATTATGTAGCTGCGTACAAGGCAACAAATTTCGCCAGCGTCATTGGCTATGGTGTGTTCGTGTATCCTGCTGCGGCGAATGTGTTTAATGCTTAAAACGGTCTTTAATTTAACATTATTAGGTTTAATTTCTTCAAGTATATAAGAAATAATTCTTCATAATTAAAGTCTTCTTATAATCTTGAAAATGCAAAGCTCTTTTAGATACAAAAATATTTTAACGTAGTGAAACACATTGTTCACTACCAAACACATAACCATTAAATAATGGAAAAACCAATTTTCCTCCTTAAATACTTATTAAAAAATATAAGATTATACTAGATATAAAAGGTAATATATCACATTTATTATATTATTAATCGTCATTCGTAATGATACGTGTCAGAAAAGATTAAATAAATATTTTTAAAAATGATGCATGACCACGCTTTGTTGGTGAAATATATGAATAATCTGTCTGTCTCTTTATCCGTTTGTCTGTCAAAGAGCTCTATCTCTGGAACCTTAACATAAATTTTTTTTTTTTTTTGCCGTAATGGAATTTTAAGGCGTGAATAGAACTTTTGAGGGCGCAATGAATATCTAGAATGCCAAAAAAGGATTTGGCGGTCTTAATAAGCTTTTTCATGGCCAACGGATTTTTTAGTGAATAATAGGCCCATGTTAAAGTTAGACACAATTAAGTCATATTATTATTTTGAATACCGCCTATGTTGCGGCTTTATTTAAAAACATATTTTATGTTGAGTACATTCTACTAGTGCTAGTGATAATTTTCTATGTATCCATATATATATAAGTGAATGTGAAGTATTATTGCAGTAATTATCCTGTATCTGGTTTAATTTCAGAAAAGTGCCAAACAAAGAATAAATTTGAAAATTCGAAGTATTAATTTTGTTGTAAATCAAACTTTTGTTAATCAAACTTTTGTAATCATAAATTTATTCAAATTACGGCGGAGAAATATATAACGATTAGTTCTAACAACTGTAAATAGGTCTCTGCTTTAAGAAATGGTGTTATCTATAACACCTTCATTGATGTTAAGCACAGATAATATTATGCTACAGGTAGTTTGTTCATATTAAAACTTTTTCTCTTTTTTAACGAGGTTATTACGAATACACTTGTATTTCGTATAAAGTTGATTATTTTTTTTTTTAATTTTTAGTAAGCCTGGAAAATTATTTCCTTCACAAAAAAAAAACATGAAGTAATCTATAAAGAGTTTCATGTACATTACAAATTAGCGTATCACCTCCACTCAGAATTTTGTAATATCTTAATTATTTAACTGTTTAGTATTAAAAATTACACCATTTTCATTTGAAATTGAGAAAATTCCAAATGAAAATGAGAATTTAAATTTAATATTGAGAAAATTCCAAATGAAAATGAGAATTTCAATTTGAAATTGAGAAAATTCAAAATGAAAATGAGAATGTCAATTTGAAATTGAGAAAATTCCAAATGAAAATGAGAATTTCAATTTGAAATTGAGAAAATTCCAAATGAAATTGAGAATTTCCTTTTGAAATTGAGAAATTTTTATTTTAAATTGAGAAAATTCCAAATGAAATTATAAATTTAAACTGAAAAAATTTAATTATAAAATTAAATCCTTTTTTATTAAATTAACAGTTATTTAGAACATAAGTATCATGGAAATTAAAATAAAAAAAAGGTATTAAGAGTCTATGTTGAATTATTGACCAACGGACATATCTTCCAAATCCAGAGCAGATTGGCAAAATGTTGTAGTATGTTGTATAGCTCTACTGCAATCTCCAGTAGTTATACATGTTTTTGAAAGATTGATTACCTCTTCTAAAAAAAGAAGCCGCTGCTCTCCTACATTAGGGGGACTTACATTTGGCACATACACCTTTGTCTTTACCTTACTTTTTATTTTTGACGAAATAATTTCAATGGGATTAAGCATTGGTGAGTAAGGGCTCAATTGTAAAAGTGTAGCTGGAGAGTTTTCAAAAATTCGTCCCAGACGACTATGACAAGGAGCGTTGTCGCATACCAATACCAGTTCTGATAATTCATTTCCTAACTCTTGCCACCTATCCAGAAGCCTTTTGACCCATTCATTTGCGCTGTCAGCTCCAAACGAACCCCTACGGCTATCCATTTGAATAATGCCTGATGTACCAATTGCACCATTTAAGTGAATATTTGGCCCACGGGATGTAGGCATTGACTGCACTGTGCGGAGTCCAACACGAGACCAACCATGTTTCCTACGACAAAATAAGTTAAAGTTGGTCTCGTCTATCCATACCACTTCTTTTCCGGCTCTGACGTAATCATTAAATTTTCGTACATATGCTGCACGTTTTTCTTTATTTAGTTGAGTATTCATTGATATGGGTTGGACATGGACAGCTTTTATAGAATAAATTTTACCATGCAGTGTATTTCTTACAGTTAAATTCAGAATTAATTTTTTCGACAATTTCACGAAGAGTTAATTCTGGTCTTTCTTCCACCCAATCAATAATATTTTTTACTTCTACATCGTTTAAAGAGCAAGGCTTTTTACCACCTCTCCGCAATGTTAATATGTTTGATTGGGTAACCCATCGATGGGCAGTTTTGTAGCAAATATTTAAAGATAAAGCCAATTTTACCCAGTCTATTTCTTTGTTAGCTGCATCAATAATACGATTACGATCCGTATCGGAATAAGTTTTTTATTTTTTTCGTAAGACGCGTTCCGACTCTAAGAAGATAAATATGTAGAAATTAATCGCATTGTTTTTAGATACATCCTTATTGTCACCTTTATCACATACATATTATACTTACCTTCTACTTCACTTCTACATATAGGAAAATTAGATATATCTCGAGTTAAACACTCCATGTTGTTTGTTCGAATGAAACATTATACATTATATACATATGTGTGTCATTTTAAGGGCCTACTTGTCCTAAGCTTGAAACAAGATAATTACAGTGACTTTTTTACACTTATATAAAATAAATGTATGTATATACATACATATTATATCAATTTTTAGTAAATACTTCTTAAACTTTCTTTTTTAAACTTTCTAAAATTCATTTGGAAATTTCTCATTTTAAAATAAAAATTTCTCAATTTCATTTGGAATTTTCTCAATTTCAAATTGAAATTCTCATTTTCATTTGGAATTTTCTCAATTTCAAATTGACATTCTCATTTTCATTTAGAATTTTCTCAATTTCAAATTGAAATTCTCATTTTCATTTGGAAATTTCTAAATTTCAAATTGAAATTCTCATTTTCATTTGGAATTTTCTCAATTTTATTTGGAATTTTCTCAATATCAATGAAAAATGGTGTAGTCTAAATAAATTCACGGTCTGGTAGATCTTAAGAACTTTCTACCATGCAAATAATTGGAATTAATTTGGCGCTTCAGCCTTGTAGCCTTGTAGTCTTGTGTATTTTTTATCTGCTATTTATATTTAGTTTTTTTTTTTAGAAATGAAGAGGCACTTCTTCACTTCAATATTTAATGAATATTAAATTAAATTGTAAAGAAGCAAGTAAGAATGGTTTTAAGGAAATGTTGTGGTTGAATAAAGTTGTATAAATTTAAATTACTTTAAAACAATTTCTCGTGACTATTGTTGCTCCTAAGCAAACAAAATTTTGTTTATGATTTCAAATTTTTTTTAAAGTCAAGGCAGAAAAAATAATGCTTCTATAAGAAACTAATGTCTAAATCCGTGGCACATTAAGGTTTGATAAAAATTTTTTCGCTCGCACGTAATGAATTATATTGCGATATCTGTAGCCATTTTTTCATAAAACAATCTTTCAAATAAAATTTTGAAAAACTTTACAACGAAATCTATAAATTTAAAATCAGAAACATTAGACAAATAACAACTCCACTTTACATGTTGTTTCTGCTTTGGGGAAAAAAATTATAAATAATAATTAATTTAAAACTACTAAAAATTTTAAATTCTTAAATTTCACTAAAAATTGTATGAAAAATTTAAATTATTACCAAAAGCAGCGTATGTAAAAACAAAATACATATTTTATCGAAAATTTGAGTTTGGTTAAATAAGTAGATTCCTTCTGAAGTTTTCAAGAAGAAGTTTCATGTAACACTTTTATCATGCAAGTGTTCAAGTTAACCTTTAATAGTTTTATTTTTATACTATTATATTTACTCTTGATAGAGTTTTATTGATTAAAAGTTATCACGTTTTAGTCGAAGTCATAAATTTACATACAACTTTATCCCAAAAAGATTTTGAATAATAAATCTCTCAGCCCCAATTCTGTGCACTATGAAGAAATTTAATCGTAAAGCATTTAAAAAAAATTGAAATACACTTGGTAAAAAAATTTTTTACATAATTTTGGTTTAAGTTTTATAATAAAAATTATTTAATTCTTTTTTTTTTTTTTTTGTTTTTTAATTAAATTTATTTTATTTAGAAATTTCTTAACTACTAAATAACAGTAAAAGAGACAAAATCAAAGATATAATGAAGAAAAAATTTAACAAATAAGTTTGCTATATTGCGCTATGCTGGATCCTATATAGCGTTCACCACATAGGTATATAAATATAGTTTAGTGAAGTAAGTATTCTTAATAGGTTTAGCATTTTAAAAACATTTTAGTATTTCCTTAAAGATCTCTTTAAAACCTTTTAAATGAAACACAAATTTTTTTTCGTCATGTTTTCTCTTATATTCTAAATCTCTATCGCTCCATATATTTGTTTTTTTTTTTTTTTCTTAGATTTACTTTACTAAGCTAGTTATTTTCCAAATATTATGGAAAAATTAGAGGCAGGCCCGCTGATTGCTGATTTTCATTAGCAACATTTTAGAAACTGTATCTAATCGATTAGCGTATTTAAATTTTCTCTAGCTCATCTACGCGGACGTACATAGGGGCATCGCTCAATTAACTTCGCTCTGCATTAAAACTCAGAATATATATTTATGGGTCGGATATGGATTTTGTAGAAATTATAAACTGAACGCCAAACTTAGATTTACCATTTTTTCACACTGACATTGATTTGTATGGCAACAGCTTTGAAGATTAGTTGGTTTGTGCAACTTTTCATTGCAATCGTTTTTTTTAATAAGCCCGAAAATTTTCAATTAGTTGTAAGTCTGGAATGCTAATAGTAGAATAAAGTAGAAAATATCCTTATTTTGGGATGGTTATCTTAATAAAATTTAAAGGGTGACTCTCGATAGCAAAAGACAATAGTCTATCTTTGTGTTGTTTTGTAAGTAATGCTTTTTTTCGAGCTACTCTGGAAAAATAATTATTATTTTTAATTTTATTTTATTCGTTTCATGCGAGAATGTCACTCTAAGTCTTCTTCGAGTTCATTTGCAAGTTTTCGTTTCCATACACGTTAAGTGTGCTTCGAAATCTTGGCAGGGCGTCTAATCATAAGCCGAACACTTATGCTCTATCAAAATGTGTTCTTGGCAAACTGTATGCAGCCTTATACTATGTTTCCACGGAGCCCAATATTCTTGCTTCGCTCTCTTTTCATGATTCACAGCTCAATCACGACCGAATCAACGTGCTTCGCCATATAAAATGTTGAGAGCGAAGCATTTTGTTTTGAGACGATTCAGCTTGAATCTACTTGCGAAGCATGAACAATTTCTGTCTTCCCTAATTTTTATCGCAAGTTTATCTGAACTAGCTGTATATAAATGTAAACAAAAAAGTAAACCAATATTTCTTAATATAAAAACAAATAATTATATTATAATTTAAAATTTTAATAATTACAAACACTAAAATTGAAATGAAAAACAAAATTTTAAACAGAAGTCAATGTGAAGCATGTAGTATGTGTCGTGGAAACGGCATGCTTCGCAATCATGATTCAGAGAGCGAAGCAAGTGCTTCACATTGCCGTGTAAACATGCTATTAGTTGTTTAGTATTCATGAAAGTACTTTAAAATAATAAAAAGTTCATAATTACCAAAAAATGTTTATAAGCAATGTTTGTCCTCATACAAAAGCATGTTACAATGCTTGAAACTTTAATGGTTTTGTGTTAGCAACAGAAGGAAAATGTGCCACTGAGGAAAAAAGCGTCATTTTGGTTTTAAATTGTTTCGGATATTGTTGTTGTTCTCGGTTTTCTTATTGCGGTAAACAAAGTTTTGATATTTTGTGACGTTATCTTTCTTCTGTATCTGCTAGTTTCTTTTTGTAAGACGGTTGCAAGTGTTAGTCGTTTATTTTATTTAAAACGTTTCTTTTCCTGAGTTTAACTCTGTAACATGTAAAGAACATGTTTGTCGGCACTAATTAATTTATTTACTTTTATGGTCGTTTTACTTTCCTTAACAAGGTGAAGTGGATTTATGTAAATTCTGGCTGTGACATATCAAAGTAAAATTTCAAAGAAAAATATTAAAAAATTTTAAAAAAAACTCTAGGATCTCTTTAAAAGTGTCTTCAAAGTTTAAAAAAAACACTTATATTAATATTTAAAAAAATATTTTTTACAATCGTACTTTTCAGTAAAAAGTTTTTTTACTTCTAAGTTTTCTATCGCCCTATATTTTTATTTTTTTAATTGGAGTTACTTTACTAAGCTAGATGTGTTCCAAGTGATATAGAAAGATCAGAGGTAGGCGTGGTATTTTGTCCGCTGTCTCGACGGTAATTGACCGCTCTTGCTGATTTTTAATAGCAAAATTTTCAAAACTATGTGTGATCAATTGGCGTATTTAAACTAGCCCATCTAATGCCCGAAAACAGACGGACAGACAGAAAACGCTCAGTCGAGTATAGCGAATACATAAGAATATATATACTTAAAATTAGATATACCCTCTTTCCACCTATAGTGAAGGGTATAAAAAAACTGAAGACTTAATAAATTAGAATTGAACAAATTTCAACATATTTAAACTGATGTAACAATACACACTCTATATTTTTATGAATTCAGTACCAAATAAAACAGATTTTTAATACACCATCTATTTCAGATAAAAACTAAGTTGTTATTTATTAAATAAATGTCACTAATTTATTTTATTGCACAACTATAAAAAAGAATAAAATAACACAACATGAAGTATGTCAATAGCAGCAACAGCAGAGCTTTTATTGTATTATATTGGTCGTTTTTCATTTCCTAAAGTAATTGGTTTCATTTTATTACACTAAATATTGCTAATAAAAAAATCAATCGAATTTTATTCCACAATCTTATAAATTTATTGTTAATATCTAAACAGTATTTTTCAGTTCGACACAAATGTGCAATTAATTCATATAAAATGAGAAAAAAATCATGAGAAGATGAGGTTTACGAAGGTTCTATAGCAGCTATGTAGTATCAGAGGAAAGCTTATTGCCTCTAGATTAATAATATTATAATAAATTTTTTGCGCTACATTTTTCAATGGCAGTTCCCTCAAAAATTAAAAAAAATGTCGCTAATGTAGTTTTTTTGAGAAATACAATTGAATTTACTTTAATCGTGCTTGAATCCTTTAAATGTTTGTATATAAAAATGGTATAAAAAATATATAGTAATTTATAAAATGAGAACGGCTAGGCTGATTTCTCTATGTTTGCATGTGCTTGTTTCTCAATAATAGAAATATTTTTTCAATTTTAATTTTTTCATTAAATGTTTCAAATACATTTGAATGGTTCCCAATAGAATCCCTTACGTAGAAAAATAAAAGAAAAAATAAAAATATTACACCATAGTTACAGTGTTTTTGTAATAACAGTTTTTGAAGTTTTTATTGTATTTTGCTTTATTAAATTTATTAAATCAATGGAGTTCGCATTTAATCAGTTCGGCTTTTGATATATGACTCTGAGGTTTTCTTTACAAAATTTGGATAGAATTCACTGATGAGCTATGTAGGAGCCGTAGCGAAATGGCTATATGGATATGCTTTCCCAACAGTAAGATATATTTTATTTTTTAGTTTAAAATAATAAATATTTCATAAGAATATCATGAAATATTTATATTTGAAAGAATCCAGCACCAAATTTACGTAAAACAGATTCCGAAAAATAGATTTTCATATTGAAATAGAAAGTAGAATTTACATTCCCATAATTATAAAAGGGATCGAGATATTCTTGGAAAATTCTAAAATAAACAGATAAAAGAGCTTTTAACCAAATGCTGAGGGGATTAAAAAATACGTTAAGGTTTTTTTCATTTTATTCGGTATTTTGCACTTCGAGGAATTTTACAATAACTTATAAATTTTGTTTAAAAATTGACTAGGTTTAAATATGCTGAAAGGAGGCTAGTTAAAATTTTTTATACAATTGTTATTTTATTCGCAGTTGCTTAAAGTTGTCTTTAAAATGTTTAAAAAAAACATGTTAGTACTAAAGTAGATTTAACTAAATAGGTAAAAAACTACATTTGGGGAAAATTCTGAAAAACGGTATTTTTTATATTTTCCCAACTCGGAAACTAGGAACTTTTTAACGAAAAGCATTATTCAAATAAAACTAAATTTTTTTTCTAAATTTGATTGCGAAAAATGCCTGAAACTTTTAAATCACTGATAGCGCTATTAAGCACCTCTCGATGGCAATTTCGCTAGCGCTTATTAAGCTCTCCAGCAAACTTCTCACAAACATTTTAAATAAACTAAAGATTTTTGTCTAAACAAAAAAGGATTAAAAAAATAAAGGTTTATGCAAAAAACAACAATTTCTTTCCTGTAAATACGGTTAATTGCTGTTGTAACATACTTTTGAAGTTTTGAAATTTACCGAAGTTTCGTTGGAAGATATTCAATTAAAACTGATAATTCTCCTTTTTAATATTATTAAAAGCTGTAAAGATTTCTACACTTTGGTTATCTTCTTTTACTCGTTTTGATAGGTGTTTTATTCTTTCTGAAGTGGTTGATATATTCATGGAATGTCATTACATAAAGTACATTATTCAGGATGTTATTTTATTTTATTGACTTATTTACATCCTTTAAAAATGTCAAATACTTTGGTACGCCTATATCTAGAACACAGATTTGTTAGTTTTTTCTGTACGAGGGCTGCTATTTATATTTCTGGCCTGGCAACACTGAGTGCTGCCAAGTGCAATCTGACATTTCCATTGGAAAGTTTGTCATTTTTAAGCATAATCATACTCAAAACGTTTTGACGTACGACAATTATTTGTGTTGTTTACAGTGACTTGAAAAAATTAATATAGAAAAAAATGGAATTAATTCGTGAAAATTTTCGTGCTATCATTTTTCACAACTTTCGACGTGGATTATCACGACAAGAGTGCATTGATGAACTTAAATCTTTGATGGCGATGAAGCACCATCCTATAGCACTGTGAAAAATTGGTATAATGAATTAAATCGTGGCCGAAGCTCGCTCAAAGACGAATTCCGTGAAGGTCGTCCAAAAACGGCTGTTGTGCCAGAGAACATTGATGCCGTGCGTGAACTCACAATGCAAGAACGACGTGCGACATACCGAGAGATAGAGACATCCCTGGACATTTCTTCCACCAGCATACATTCGATACTGCATGAACACCTGGCCGTAAAAAAGGTTTCTTCTCGTTGGATCCCGCATAATTTGAAAGTCGCTCAAAAAAAGGCTCGTGTCGATTGGTGCAAAGAAATGTTGCAAAAATATGATTGCGGTGCTTCAAAAGACGTTTATAAGATCGTCACAGGTGACGAATCATGAATCTATGCGTATGAGCCCGAAACGAAACAACAATTGACCGTGTGGGTCTTCAAAGACGAGCAAAATCCAACGAAAGTTGTTCGTGGAAGAAGCACTTCGAAGCAAATGGTCGCCTGTTTCTTCGGCAAAACTGGTCATGTGGCAACTGTTCCGCTTGAGCAACGTAGGACGGTCACTTCTGAGTGGTACACTACAATTTTTTTGCCTGAAGTCATCGGAGAAATTCGAAAAACCAACAAGAGAAGACGAATCATTGTTCACCATGACAATGCAAGCTCTCACACACCGGCTCAAACCAGAGCGTTTTTGACCGGCCAAAACGTCGAATTAAGGGGTCATCCGCCGTAATGACTTCTTCTTGTTTCACCACATCAATAAAAAAATGCGTGGGTAACGATTTTCTTCGCCAGAAGATGCTGTTGAAGTGTTCAAAAATCATGTTTTAGAGGTGTCTCAATCGGAGTGGAAAAAGTGCTTCGACAACTGGTTTGAGCCTACGCAAAAGTGTATAAATCACGCTGGAGAATACTTTGAAAAACAATAAAACCATTTTTGATTATAAATATTCGCATTTTCACTATTAGGCCAGAAATATATAGAGCAGCCCTCGTATATAACAATGGTTAAACACGAGTCTTCGAACAGGCTATAAAAATAAATTTCATCGGAATAAAATATCGTGAAAGTATTCCAGCATATTAAAAAAAAAAAACTAAGATTAATGAACCAGAAAACATTCTTTATCTTTTGCACATTTTTTACGTCGTGAATTTTTTAAGCGACAATTGTTTTATTTTTTAATAAACCAGAAATGTACTTTAATGTTCTTTCACATAAGTTTTAAACAGCCGAAGTCTATTAATAGAGTAAGAAAATATATAGCATTAACCAAAGCAATCAAAACGTCAGGCACAAACGGAAGGCCAACAAAAGCGAAAGGAATATTTATACTGTAATAAGTTTGAATTAAAGTGCAGTTTTGTCCATTATTGATGACATAATTTTATTGTAATAAATGACGAATAAAAGGTATTGAAAATTTATAACACTCAAGCAGTTCTATATTTTAAGTAACAGTAGTTAATAGCATATAGTCGCCAAAAGAAAACTGATTTCGAAATAGATGTATTTTCTTTACTCGGAGTCCTATAGGATACGAGTACATTTATATTGAATTATTTAATTTAATATATTTTAAAATTAAAAAATTAAAATACCTTTGGAAAAAATTTTTGAGATATAAAGAGTTTTTTACTTGTTGGCTTACAGTAGACAAATTCTTTACATTTTCAATATTTGTCTTGGGCTTGGAAGCGTCGGTAAACATCAGGATATGGTCAAAACAATGCAAGAAACTAGGCTAGAGAGAAAAGGCATGCCAAGTGCAAGCGTTATCTAAGGTAAAAACTTACAGGATTTAATTTATAAAACACGCCCGAATTACAAAAAATGCTAAATAGTCCTGTCAAAAATGTTAAGATTACAATATTGAAAATAAGCAGTATAAACAGGGAGAAATACACAGAGAAAAAACGTGCTTATGATATAGTCAGGAGAAACAAGTTTTTGTTAGCGTTGGACTACCAAATAAGTACGTTGCACTAGGGTGCAACGTGTCTGGATTGAATTTAATATTTTTAATAAAATTTTAAACAAAGCGATATTTATGACCATACTATATCTATATATATAATAAAGCTGTAAAGGGGTCATTTCTGTACATGAAATATTTTTTGAAAATTCTGATTTTGGTGTAGATAGTAATCGATATAGAAAGAAAAATAGAAATGACACGCAGACGAAGTCGTGGGCACTACTAGTTATTAATAAGTTTTAAAGATTTTGTTGAATGTAAAAAAAGTATGGCTGAAGCCAAAAAAGTAATAGATGGTTTTAACCATATTTTGATTTCAGCCATGAAAGAGTGCTTTTGTATTAGTTTAGAAAGTTATTTGTTAGCTGTCGATTCGTCAGATATCTTGTACCAAAAGTAATAAAGAAATGTATAAGCAAAAGATAAAAAAAAAGAATAAAGAAATATATAAAAATATATCAGTTTATTTTTATTAAAAATAAATAAACAAAATAAAAATAAAATAAAATAGTGATGTATGTATGTCTTTAGCACTTAGCAATGATACATGGGTGTAAAATAAACTGTGCTCTAAAAATAAAAAAATTGTGAGACGATGATGTTATGAAAGATAACCTTATCATGTTCGATTAATAAAATCTATTATGTTTTAATTATAAAAATTTCAAATACAATTGCCCTATTCACAAGCCCCCTAGTACGTGCTAAGTGCTAACAAAATACAACGGTGCTAGCTGTGTTGTTGGTAATTTTCATGCAAACATGCAATACAACACTTAGTACTTTTTTTCATATGTTTTTCAAACGTTGTATTTGTTTAAATGTTTTATGTTTAAATAAATTATTATTTTTGTGTTCATGTGTGAATTATATTAAATTAAATTGAATTAAAAGATATTTTTATTAGTTTTATTTATTTAATTTATTGATTTGACTGATTTATTAGAAAGTTGAAAGTTGCCAAAATAAAAACTGTTATTTAAGATTTAATATTGCTTTAATGACTCGATTTCTAATATTTTTTATGGTACCGCCATCACCTATACCAAAAAAAGATGCTACCTTATGAACACAAGCACCATTTCTTGAAGATCCCAAGCAGTAAAGTACAATTTTAAGCTGCAAGTCAATTCGTAGTTGGAGCCTTTCGCCAATTGTGTGAAAAACATCGTCATTTTTATAAGGTTGAATATATAGGCAAATTCCTCTTGCCGTAGTAGTATCATATGAAGAAATCTGTTTTCATCAAAATATCTTAAAACCCGATTATGCCATAATGATGATTTTGGTAGCCCTAAATGTATAATTCTGCGACTGGAGAGCAAGTACATTAGGTTCATCCTAAAAATGTCTTGAATTTCATCCTCACACAAAAAATTTATTAATTTACTTTTTTCTGTTTTCTCACCCATTTGTCTTATAAATAACAAATGATGAATAGCACTTTTCTTCTTCTTATTTACTTTTTGACGTATGAAGTACAATGTACAATGGCACACTGATACAATGGTTGTTCACAAAGAAGTAAACAAAAGGTAGTATGCAATACTACCTACACCTTAGCAGAGCTTGTGAATACGGCAAATATGTTTTTGTTTTCAATATGAGTTAGACATGATACATAGAGGGGTAGAAAAAACACTGCTCTCTTTAATAATGTGTAGCTAAGGCGTACAAATCTTTCGTTAATCACCATAAATATTTTTTTTAACATTAAATCATTATATGATTTCTATGCGCATAAAATTCAACATAGTTGGTCTTAACTAAAATAAGGAAGAACGCTATATTCGGCTATGCCGAATCTTATATACCAATCACAATCTATGTAAATATAGTTTAGTGAAGTAATCAAAAAAGCAAATGTTGGGGTTACAGATAATTAAAAAATAAAAAAAAATTTGGTACTGCGTATATTAATTTTACATAATATAACATCGGCTCTGAATGGGTTAAGCATTTTTAAAAATTGTAGTACATATATACTTAAAGATCTCTTTAAAAGCTTTAAAATGATACCCATATTGATATTTTATAAAATTTGAAAATTTTAGAGCCCCCGTAACTCGGAAAATATGGGAGAGCGCCAATTTTTTCACTTAATGTGTTTTTCTTATTTATCGTATCGTATATATCTTTTGACGCTACATCTTATCGATTGCCATATTTTTTCAACACTAACTTAATAAGGAATCAGAATAAACTATGTACTTTATGGGGTCGGAAATGGATATTGTAGAAATTACACACAGAATAACAAACTTAGACATACCCCCTTTTCCAATTTCTGTGGTGAAGGGTATGAAGAGATCCACAACGCAAGTTAAATAATTTATTTAAAATAATATAATATATGTAATCGTAATACGAGTATATGTCGCAGCACTACCCAATTAACCCAAATAAACGAATAACCTCAAGTTAGCACCATTTTTTCTTTTTTTCTCCATCGTAAAACTTCGAGTGTACAACAGCGGGGAATCATTTCTATTCTTTTTCTAAAATTTATATTATTGGTATCTATTAAAGTGAATTGAATATTAAATAAACGCCTTTTATTAATTCACTAATAACATTAGGAGGAAAAACTAAATTCGTTAAATATACACCTATCCCTCGATTTACACGATAGATGCATTCCTGAAAAATCGTGTAAATCGAAATAAAATATTTTTGTATGAAAAATCGTGTAAATCGAAAAAAAGAGCCAAATACAAATAATTTAAAATATTTTTTTAGCAAATTCATTTATTTAAACGTTAAAAATAACGAAAAACATATAAATTATAAATAAAATAATAATATAATAAAATATATACTAAAAAAAAATCATATCTTTGAATTCATTAAGTTACATGTATTAAAAAAAAATATATTTTTCGTAAAGCAAAATAAACCTTATTTATAAACAAACTAGTATTTGACAGTCTATAAAAAGAAATACACATGTGTAAATATATATTTTTAATAATAAAACACACATCAGTTATCAGATTCAATCAGTTCTTCATCACTCTCTTCTACTACTAGTCGTATCTGTTTAGTGGGTGACATATCGTTTTCATCACTAGATAATGTTATATTTGTTTCTGGATCTGTAGTTAATATATTAGATATAATATCGGTTCGTGGAGATTTTGAAATGTAATTTGTTATTAATGCTTGTGTCGATTTATTGTTTAAGTCCTTGTAAACCTCCCGATATTGGGCTAAGCCCTGTGTTATATATCGCTGGAAAGCAAGGGCTCTTTCAATGTTTGGATCATTTTTTAAAAAATGATTTCCCAACTTTTGACCTATCTCAAGCCCTTCACTAATATTTTTGGTTGTTAGTGCTATTGGTTCAGCCAGTCCTTCATCGCAATCACTGTCGTTTTCTTCGATCAACATTTCTACTAAATCTTCAACATCAAGTTCTTTATTTGTCATCAATTCTTCAATATCAAGTGCACTAAAGTCATTAAAACCTTCTCCTCCCACCGTACGTGCCATATCGACTATCTCAGAATATTCATCATCCAAGGATTGAGAGGACATACTATTTTCTCCTACATCTGGCCATAAATTTTTCCAACAGCCTTTGAGTGTTGATTGTTTAATTGCATTATAAGCCAATGTGACATTTTTGACACAGTCTAACAAAGTATATTTTTTCCATGCATTGATTACTGATAAAGATTCATCATTCTCTATTATATCTAAGATATACTTGAACGATTGCTTGATATATAACGCTTTAAAAGTTGAAATTATTCCCTGGTCTAAGGGCTGCAACAAAGAAGTAGTATTTTTTGGAAGAAATATAACTTGCACATTCTCGTGTTGCAAGTCTTTTGGATGTCCAGGTGCGTTGTCAATAGCTAAAAGCACTTTAAATGGCAATCCTTTTTTGTTCAGATACCGTTTTGCATCTGGAACAAATATATTATGAAACCAATCATTGAACACAGCGGCCGTAACCCATGCCTTTTTATTGGCCATCCAATAAACGGGTAAGTTATCTTTATTTAATCCTTTAAATGCACGTGGTGTTTGCGATTTGTTTATGACTAAAGGCTTCATAATATGATCGCCAGAAGCATTGGAACAAAAAAGGATTGTTATACGATCTTTAGCAGCTTTGTATCCACTTGCAGATTTATTAGCCTTTGAAAGAAAAGTCCGCTGAGGCATTTTTTTCCAAAACAGGCACGACTCATCTGCATTAAAGACTTGGTCAGGAACGTATGATTTAGCAGCAATAATTTCAGCAAATTTTTCAGGATATTCTTTGGCTGCATTAGTGTCAGCGGAAGCTTGTTCTCCTTTTAATTTTAGATTATGTAAGGAATTTCTTTGCTTAAATTTTTCAAACCATCCTTTACTTGCAGTAAAGGATGACTTATTTGAAGTTGATGATGTAGATGGTAGCTGATCATTAAGTTTTTCATGAATTTTTAAAGCTTTATTAGTAATGGCATTGGTATCAATTGGAATTCTCTTTTGAGTTTGATCTTCAATCCAGATCATGAGTGCCTTTTCCGTATTTTCAATTATAGTATCCCGTACGTATGAAGTTGTACTCAAACTTGTTTTAGTTCCAGCTGCAACACTTTTCCTGATTATGTCTTCTTTTTTCTTTATACTTCTAATTGTTGCTTCATGAATGGAAAAAATTTTAGAAACTGTTGTCACTCTGTCTCCTTTACGCAGTCTATCTAAAATCTGAATTTTAGTTTCCAATGATATAACTTTTCTTTTTGCTTGATCTTTAAAAATATTTTTCGGCATGGTTAAAAAATTATAAATGAATTAAGAATTATGCCACACAATTTTGAATAACTAACTTCACAAATATTTTAATTGTTCTGAATATGTACCACGACACACGCCTGTCTGTTTAACACTAACTAAATTGATTGTCTATACATTTTTGAGCTTCTTTTGTGTATGCATGCAATACATGGGAATTCCCTTTTTATATCTAATGGCGGTGTTACCAGATGAAAATAAACGTTTGGTAACATTCGTTAAATTTGAAAAATATTAAAAAGCTTTAATGTATGTTATTTTTTGATGAAATATTTAAAAATTATTATTTATTTTACGTGACATATTTTCTGAAAAAAAAAAATTAATTTCTGATAAAATTTTGAAAAAACCGTGTAAATTGAGGTAATTTCTATATCCCTCGATTTGTACGAAATCCAAAAAAATCGTGTAAAAGTGAAATCGTGTAAAAAAAGTATCGTGTAAATCAAGGGATAGGTGTATTATTAAACAAAGTGAGTGTAAAAGCAAACGTTGTTTGTTATAGGACTTGACAGAATGCATTTTTATTAGTTTAGTAACCTGTTTGTTAACTATTTGCTTAGTTAAAAACGCTTAAAATTTAAATAGTTATTAATTATTGGAGACAATGAAAAAAAAATTAAAATCAGCATACAAGTTAAATACCATATTATTGATCGTTAAAAAACAATATTGTTCCAATACCAGTTTTATTATAATTTTATACTATTTTTTACTTCACCCATGTTTTTCCTTTACGTGTACTCTTATGGATATATTCATAAATTAACCGTCTGCATAAGTTATAATAAAATATTATTTAGAGAATATTTATGCAAGAAATTTAATTAACGCAGTTTTTAATTCTCTTTCATTTTTTTATTTTATTATAGTTTTTATAATATTACGACCGTCGTATATGGCAGTATGTCACTTATGGTTAAATTGAATAATGTTAATGTTAGGTTTGGCAACAATATGTTTGTGTTAGTAACGTAATTTATATTATATTTAAAATTATACGTTTATAACGACAAAATTCAAGCAAAAAATACATGAATAGTTTTAATCAAAATCGACATAAGAAATTATTTTCTACCATAAAGATTATCTGTTTAAAAAGATCTTTTTCAGAAAATTTTAAGTTTTGCTTAGGGTTGTTGTCCCAACTAAGTAAATAAAAAGCTTGCTGTGTCATGCAAAAGCTCAACACCTACAGAAATAAAAAATTTGAGAAAGAGATTTAGGTAAATTAAGAGTCAAGCGTGGCATTTTAGCCGTTGCCTTAAAGGACAAGGACCGATCTTGCCCATTTTCTATAGCAAACTTTTCCACACTGTGTCTAATCGCTTGGAGTATTTTATTTTTTTCTAGCTCATCTCGTTCCTTGGCAAACTTGATTTCAACACTATCACGGACGGACAAACGAACAGGCGGACACCGTTCAATCGACTTCGCTATGCATAAGAACTCACAATATATATACTTTACGAAGTCGGAAATGGATATTGTAAAAATTACAAATGAAATGACAAACTTAGATATACCCTTTTTTGACTTTTTGTGATGAAGGATATAAAATTATAATGAAGTTTTTCTGTGCATCCTAATTATGCAAAAGCGCTCTAAGTAAAAAAGGTAAAAGACCTTGACATTTCTGTGAAATTGGAATATTTTTAAAAATGGAAAATGGCTTGACTTTTGATCAGGAAGGATTACCCAAATTTAATTAAATAATTTTGCCAAATTCTTCGTGCTGCCATTTTACTACTGTTTGTTGGAGACATAATTCAAGGAGTTATTTTTAAAAATAAAGAGGTTCTTGTTGCTTAATTTTATCTTATTTTTGATTATGTTAATTAAGTTTCATTTTACGAGTAATTGATAAATAAATACTTCTTTATACGAAAAAATTTCAGAAATTTATTTTTTTAGGTATCAATTCGTAAAAATTCTAGAATTCGCGTTTCAGCTCTTACCCTTTGGCACTCCGAATGCTAACACATTATTGTGGTCGTCAAAATCAATCTTTATAATATCTGAAAATAACTGGCAATTGCTTTAGATTTTCATTTATAGAAATAGTGAAATGAGGTTTTGATTCAAACTTTAACGTTAAAAATATTCTTATTGACAAAAGTATGCAGCTTTTAAGGGTGATGATTAAAATATGCTTTATTTCAAATATTTTCATCAGTAAAAAGCTTTTATTTTACTTCTTTTAAATTAGTTTGTTGGATAACAAATTCTGTTATGTGAGCTGGTATGAATCTACTGAAATTAATAATTCCCTGCACAGCCATTATGTTGGTCTAAAGCATAAAAATAAATATTTTTCTTTGCAGAAATTATGTCGTAAGCCCAGCATCAGTTGTTTTTTTTTACATTGCTCAATTATTATTATTGATTTCAATGGAGCAGTAAAATGTAGGTCAAATTGAAAACATTTTTGTAGTCACTTAATCAATTTAGTATTATTTAATTTTAGATAATAAATATTTTGTAAGAATTAATGAAATTTTTTTTTTTAAAGGAATAAAAAACGATTATAGTAAATTAACTAGTTTTATCTTATTTTATTCATATTTAATTTTTTAGGCACTTTTCGACTTTTGGCAAAAGAAATAAAATATGTAGTGAAGTGTCACTTACTAATAGTCAGAAATATGTGCGCATAATCCTGGAAATTGTTTATTGAGTCTAAAACGGTTAAGACCATTACGACAACTTATGTATGCAGGAAAGCTTTACAATATGGGAAATCATCTAATAAAATATGAGTTGGCTGTTTCAGGTAGTAACTAGATCTGTCTTACCCTATGTGGTCCTTGGCCGGTAGAAAATATTAGATACTCCAGTAAACATCTCCATTTTAGAAGGTATTGCATAATATCGCGATGTAAGGATTTTTTTTAATAATATTGTTTCAGTTAAAAACACAAGACCTAAGAAACTTCGGTGCAGGGATAGCAAAAACTTATCATTTTTATTTGCTTTCGATTTTCGTTAATTTCTTTCATGCTTGAGGCATCAAACAAAGTTTTTTAAGTTTTTTTTTACCAAACCTTCAAACCAGACAGGGCAGTCGTCATAACCCAAAAACTTTTCAAAGTTGATTTCTCTTACATAAGGAGATTCAGGAGACTCTATTTACGTTCTTGATTAGCGATTATTTTGTTGTAATTAATTTTGTGCCAAAGTTTGGCTAATGCTAATAGCAATATGAAACAAATAACCTTTTGTTTGTAATATTAGAAATCGATGTAAATGAGTTTCATTTGAGTTTAAAAGTACTTCATTATCGATAAAACACGTCCCACATTGCGTCGATGTACAAGAGTGTCAATAAGGTTGTATACTCTACTATCACTTATGCTGTACGCGTTTAAGTAACTCCAAAACAAACTTTGAAGCACCGGCCCATACATA
Organism: Gymnosoma rotundatum; assembly: GCA_916610165.2. Lineage (NCBI taxonomy): Eukaryota > Metazoa > Arthropoda > Insecta > Diptera > Tachinidae > Gymnosoma > Gymnosoma rotundatum. The sequence goes on from OU744338.1 coordinate 53,218,095, forward strand.
AGAGTTATATTCCATTCTTGGATGTAGGTTGAAACTAATTTCTTTTTCATTCCATCCACACACATGGGTTTTGGTGATTTATGTTCAACCTTATGCAATAAAAAATTCAATTAACGGATCCAAATACTCGACACAAATTAAATTTAAATATCGCTTGCGTATTTATACAATAATGAATGATGGCACAATTAGCGGTCTCTGATGTACCAAACCATTTGCTACCAGCTTAGTTCACTCCCATCCGTCTTCATCGTAACACTGCAATATCTCCAATAAATGTGACCGCAACAATTATCGCACTTAAATCAACACTTTCTTTAAATGATAGGATTAAAAGAATATTTACAAAAAATGATTAATTTCGGTGCAATAACCCAATAATGAAGTACTTTCGAACTTAAATGAAACTCATTTACATCGATTTCTAACATTACAAACAAAAGGTTGTTTGTTTTATTTTGCTATTAGCATTAGCCAAACTTTGCCACAAAATTAATTACAACAAAAAGAGATTAAGCAAGATTTTAAATAGAGTCTCCTGACTCTCCCTATGTAAGAGAAATCAACTTTCAAATGTATTTGGGTTATGACGACTGAGTTGTAACACATTGAAGGTTTGATAAAAAAAAAAAAAACTTAAAAACTTTGTTTGATGCCTCAAGCATGAAAGAAATTAACGAAAATGGAAAGCAAATAAAAATGATACGTTCTTGCTATCACTGCTCCGAAGTTTTTTAGGTATTGTGTTTTTAACGGAAACAATATAATTTGAAAAAAAAAATATTTTTTGTTGATAACTAGATCTTTTTTGTTGTAAATAACCGATTCGCATTTCTGTTTCTTTTTAGTGTTTTGACCATATACTTATTACTAGACACTTGTTACTAGATAAGATTTTGATTAAAACATCTTACATTTATTTAAAAAACAAAGATTTATAAAGATCTCTTAATTGTTTTCAATTCGAATACAGACACTGTAAAAATATTTAATAGGGTTCCTAATGTAATACACTTAACCGTGTTTTTAGTAAATTTAAACGAAACTTTTTATTGTTGATTCAGGTGGCTGTAGAAATGTTTTTTAATTAGTATTTCGTATTGGTTTTTTTGTTGCGTTTGTGTTAGTTTACCAATTACTGCTTTCTGTTTAACAATCTCAAGTAAAGGTGATTTTGCATTTTCCATTACTTAATGGCAATTTGTATTGTCGCTTGGCTACATCCTTTGGTAAAACGATAAACGTTAAATTTTTGCTGCTTTTCAGTTGTTTTATTGACTTTTTATGCTAAAATGTCATTTAGTAAAATGAGTTCAAAGGTGAGAAGACAAACAATTGTAACAAAAGCTACAACAGCGGAAAAAATAGAAAAGCTGAAGTCGAAACAACAAACAAACAAATGATTAATTTGTTGGTACTTCTGCTGCGTTTTAAAATGAATCAAGGCATAGTGAAGTTGTGTTGAATGTAAAGGGGATAAGAAAAGTTATAATTTTCTGACTTATATAGTAAGACACAGTCTTCCTGCGAGAACAGATTAAAACCTTCGTGTGGAATAAATAATAATATACAGAATAAAACCTGAATAAAGCCCATTGCTTGTGGAATCTCCATTAAAAAATTGTTTCCCCTCCGTTGGTGTTTCGTTTAAAAACACCGCTTTTTAATGGTGACAAAAGGCTTTCTGACTTGATTATTTCTGAGGCATTTAATACAGTCAGTATTCACTGTTTCTGGGATTATTTAAAGACTTGTCAGCCCAAATCTATTATATTCTCAGGCATAACGAGAGTCGCCTTTTTAGTATATTGAAATTTATATTTGCTGCTCAGCTCATTACATAACTCGACATATTCGTAGCAAGAACCGTTTTAAATATGTAAGAAGTAAGTATGCTTTTCAGTATCATGATTTCTGAAACCTGCAGTAGAGTCGGCAATGGAGTTCTGCCAAAATATTTTTGGTTTTTAAAGAAAGTTTTAATATACTTCCATGGCATTCCGTGTACCCTGCACAAATCTTCTAATATTTTAAACAAACTTCAAAAATAGAAGGAGTCAGTCATTTGAATTTTTTTTTTCTTTATTTAAAAGGTGATGCTAACAGATTAGATTGGTCCCGTTTTAAAAACAGTTAAAAATCTTACAAATTAAAGAATTTCCCCATACAACATGCATTATTAATAACGCGTATTATGAACCGTAAAGGACACAAACTTAAAATTAAATGATAAAACTATATACCACTTTAGCTCCCAACGCAAAAATAATACAAAAGTAAATCTAGAAATTAAAGGGTGTCTTTACAAGTGCAGTAAATTGACATAATTTATTTATCTTTTAAACCGTTAAAAACAAACACGAAAATAAGACAGAATGTCCAATACTTTGTTTGGTATAATAAGCAGAAATATTTTTAATTACAAATTTACGGTTGCTACAGTAGTTGGTGAAGTTTTCTGTTAATGGCCAAACTTTTGAACCGTTATGACAAACGGTTGAAATTTACAAAAAACTTGATTGCTAAGTATACTACAACGACAAGCATAAAATTTGATTTGGAAATTGAAGGATGCCGCTATAGTTGACGTAATTTGAAGTATATTTCCAAACTGTCGAATTATTGTAGAGAAATGGTAGAAATTAAAAAGGAGCTATAGTGGTAAGTCCGTTATAAAAAGTATAAAGTGTGCAGATGGAATGTAAGAGTGTCCCAATAGTTAATGTAATTTGATATCTGTGGACATACTTTCAAACCTTTATACACAGACAGAAAAATTATTTTCAAAGTCGGTTTGTTTTTAAAAGAATTCTTGCAGTTATTTTGATTAAAACAATGCATATTGAAAGATCTAATGAAGAAATATTTTGTTTAAATTAAAGAAAGAAAAAAATGAATTGAAAACCGGTTTCATGCTTCTGTTTTTTTATGTACGAAATGCCTTGATTTACATGCCTAATGTGTAGCTTACTGTAGATAGGAATTCAAAATTTCTTCTTCCAAAATTGATGTTGACGAATGTAACCATGGAATTGTTATAACTGAAAGATTTTATAGATAATGTTAAACAATTATCTGTTATTGTTGTAAAAGTTCGTAAACACTGCTTATGTAAGCGTAAGTATGTGTCAGTGTATCTTATCTCTATATAAAAAATTGTTTTAAGGGTATTGTGACTTTATATCACACGTTCAGGCAAACCGAATTCGTAAAACTTTTTTTTTTTATTTAAGGTCTTTACGAAATCGGTCGATGCGTTCGTGAGTTATGACTTTGCATGACAACATGTGAATTTGCCCATATAAAAAAAAAACAACAACATATACGTAGGCGCCTATGAGTAATGTCCTGTCTTAAAAATTTTTATTTATGTGAGTGACACTAACTTGTGTGAACTACTAAATAGTTTATATCAAAAGTTAGGTATGCTGAGTTGCAGAAAAAAATTCGTTTAAAAATTATTTAAAATTGAAGAACCGCGCAACAAAAATACTAAGGTGAAAAACTTTGATTGAAATAAAACAACAAGATTCGGGTTTAATGACAGAACAAAAATATAATTGGAAAAATTAACTAAAAATTTAATATAAAATTTAAGAAAAAGCGTGGTACCTTTTCTGAACATGCAACTCCAATCAAATTGCTTACCTTCTGTCACAGAATTGCTAAATTAGAGCTGATAGGAAACGCATCTTTTGAGATTTTTAATATGTAACCTCTGAGCTTAACATATTTAATGTATTTTACAGTCCCTAAATAGTCCCTGAATTCAACCTTGACAATGCGAGTTACAATATTTCTATCAAAACAATAGAAGAATTCACATCATATATTCTATATTTTAAGCTACATTGCAAGCGCATCTAAAAATAATTCGAAAATTTCACAATCAATAAAATCAAGTATAAGTTATTTTTTGGAGCTCATTAAACTAACGGAGGTAGCGAAAATATTGCCAATCTTAACATACACTTTCCGAGAAATAATTCGTTACCCGTTATACGTTAATGAGTATTTTGCGTTGTAATTGTAACTTTCTGTAAAATCATCAATCTTTCATTTTTTGTGATTAGCAGCAACACATATTAATTTTTGAAGGAGGTGTATCCAAAATTCAAATAGTGTTTCAAATAGAGAAAATTTACTTAATTTCAGAATTGCTATTCCGTACTTGCCAGTTGCTCATTCAAACCAAGCTAATCAGTCAGTAATAGCAGTAACCAAGACAGTTTGGTTGAATATATTTTTCAAAAATTACTAAACAAATAACTATTTTACTACACAAAGACAAGTTATGATCACATTTAACACACTTTAAAAAAATAACAAAACTTTAGGGCTTAACTTTTGAAAACACTTGTTCCTCTGTTTGCTTGGATTAAAAAGAAAAACAAATAGCACAATGAACGTGCAACTAAAGATGTCATTTAAATGCCAAGAGTCTTTCTGAAATAAAACCTAAATTTAGAAATAAAATTAGGTTTGAAGGCAACTGTTTTCAGATGTAGTAAATGTTTTTTCCTTTTTTATTTTATTTATTTTTTTTTTGTAAAGGAATTTTCTTCAGACATCATTCTTTTTTTTTGCTCAAATATGACTTCACGTTTTTTCCGTTTTTTTATAAAATAAAAAATACAAAACTAAGAAAGCTAGTTTTAAACGAAATCTTAATTCTTCTATGTAAGAAAACCAATCTCAACATTATATTTAGCATGCATTCGTACGTACAAACACTTATATACACCCATAGTCACCTACGTACCAATATATGTACACATATACATACATATGTCCTTATATGTTTGATATATGAATGAAATATTTCTTAAAAATTGCTACAAAGAATTTTGTCAAGTAAATAGTGGGAAAAATTTTCAAACAATTCTTTTGAATTAGAAAAAAAAAATATAAACGAAAATGCTAGAACAAAATAAGCAAAAATGCAAGGATTATAAATATGTTGTTATAATTTTCGGTAAAAACCCTGGTCTCTGGCTGTGTACTTCGTACGTTTGATTTGTTAAAACTGAAGAGATAGTGTTAAAAATAGATAGTGTTAAAAATAAAAGGTGGTGGCTTTAGGTAATTTTTGTCCGTTTAAATGGTACCATACAGGTAGATTGCCTGATATCCCTCAATCTCTTCAGTTTTAATAAACATGTGGCTTGAAAATGATGTTATCACATCGGAAGCGATCGCCAAACGTACGAAGTACATAGCTAGAGACGACGGTTTTTACCGAAAATTATAACAACAATGTAATTTGAGGTTTGTATCTACTTTTGAACCGTTATAGACTGACAGATGAAATATGTTTTGAAGTAGGGGTTTTTCGCGAAAAATATTAATAGACTGTCCTTTAATACGCTATACTTTTTGCAATTGAAATGAAAATACGTCCAGTCTAAATTTATACACAAACTCTATTTTTTGCTCCGTCAGAGTTTTTATTTCTTTTCTTATTTTATCATTTTTAAGTTAGCTTATTGTAGTGATATTTGTATGTATGCAATAGACATTTTAAAATCAAAATACATCTGATGTTCTCTCAAGGATTGACTCATTCTTACTGGCTTTTTAGTAATATATAAATATTTTAGAAAGAAAATTGCAAGAGTGCTATACTCGGCTGTACCGAATTTTAAATACCCATAAAGAAAAGAAGTGTGTATTTTTCTTCTTAAGATATAGTTTTTTTGCTCTAATATTTATATCTTTGATATTGACTTGAGTTGTTTATTTGTAAATTTGGGATGTGATCTGCGCTCAGTAAAAAAAATTAACTCTCTCGACTTTGTTGGAACACACATATGTTGCAAAGTTTCAATAGCACCTCTTTCGAAACGATGTTTTAGAGAATGGTGGTAATAAATTTTCTGTAGCTCGTCTTGGGACGTGGCAAAAATTATTTAAGTACGATGACGGACAGTTGGACAAATTACCTGATGATATACGCGGTGTATGCGGATATATGGTAATGATTTTTATAGAAACATATATAATATTTATTACATTTCATTATTTTGTGATTATTTCGTATAAGTTGGCTTGTCAGTCTTGCGAATACTTAGAGAGGACTGTTTATCTACAAACTTCATGATGTCAATGAAATTGTTTTGTATACAATTTTACAGGGTTTGTTTTAAATTGTTTTTAAGATTTGACGCAGCTTCCTCTATCAAAAAAAGTCATTCTCTTTTGAATCAAAAATATTCTAAAACATTTCAATATTTTACAGCACTAAAGTATACTTTAAAATAGTGACATGTGCAGCTTACTAAACAAAGTATTTAAAATGTTACTTTTTCATGTATGGGTTTTTATATTTTGCTTTATTTTGGGATTTTGGCAAACATTGCTATCTTTGTTATTCTGGAAAAAAGCAGCAAAACTGCAATTTAGGGCATCCAGAAAGAATGTCAACAACAACTCCAATAACAATTTGAAGCAAAGTTTTTCGTAGTTATTGGATTTAGATTGTTCAATAATATTAAAATGAAATTAAAGTGGACATTTAAAAAATAAAATGTTTGTTGAACTAAATAAGAGAAAAGCAAGCAAAAAAATTGTGTAGGTTTTGGAAGAAATACCAAATTCGATTTAGATCTGTTTATTTTTTTTTTTGTGTTTTTTGTTCTAGTTTGAATTAAAATGAAAATGAATTATAGTTTTATGTTGTCCGAAATGGCGCTATAAATGTAACTAAATTTAATTGTTTAAAGCAAATAACACTGTTGGAATTTGCACAATCTTTTGGACGATATTATATAAATAGAGTTCCTTTAAACGAAAGACAGTGAATGTGGATATTAAGTTTATGTTAGCTATTAAAAAATATGTGGTCTAATAGTACATTCAACTTCAAATAAGCAAAACAATGCTTTTTTCTGAAATTGTTAATATACCCTCATTCTTAATTAATTGCTACAGATTAACATAACAACAAATAAAGTTTGCCTTCACCCTAATAATATATGCTGCGATGTAAAAATTGCATAAAAATATTTAATTTTTATTTATTTAATTTTTTTTCCATATTTCTTCCGTACAATTTGTAGTTACAAAAGCCGAAAGAAAAGTCCGAATTCACCTGTATAGTTTTTGATAACGGGACTTAAGTTGACAAATAAGTAAAAATTCCAGCCAACAAAAGAGCCGAAAAAAAGTCAGCCGTATACAGTGGAGAAAGAAACATAGAATTACTGTTGGTTATTGTTGTCTTTGCTTAATTTTTGGACAAAAAATTTATAGTTTATTTAAAATGTTTGTCAGAAGTTTCCTGAAGAGTTAAGTAAGCGGTAACGAAATGGCCATCGACACGTACTTTGGCCCTTAATAATCAATATCGGTAATTTAAATAAATGATCGGGATAATAGAAAATAGCACGAAAAAATATTTTTTTTGAAAATTATTTAATATAATAAAAAAATTTCGTAGTTTAATTTAACAGGGCGTTCAATTTGTTTGATTTTATACTTCAATTTTATTAAGGTTTGATTTGCATTTTGCGAACAAGTAAATAGATATAATGTGTTAAGCATAGAACTCAAAGATAAAGCAATTACTGTTTCGAAAAAAAATGGTTTTTGCAAAAAAAGAGTCTCGGGTGGAGTATCATCGACTATGAAATAAAACTTGTAAGACAGAGTTAGTTTTAATTTTACTTGTCAATTTTCTATGAATATATAATTTATGTGTCTACCTATAATGGTTTGAAATACAAGGGAGATATAGTCAAACTACGGTACCTCTAGGAATACAATATTTTGTGGCTTTTTTAAAAGAATTATTAATTTTTTGTTTTTTGAACGCAAGTTCGATACTAATTTTGTTAAAAGTAACTTAAGCCAACCTAAAAATTTTAATTTATTTAAACAAGAATATCAAAGAAAAGGCAATTAAAAAATCATATTCAGCCCAATCATGAATATTCCCATTCTTAAGAAAAGATTCTTCCAATTATGTGTTTCGTGGAAACAAAATAATAAAAAGGTGGCATCAGCAAAATTTGAAGGGAGTTAATTTTGTTTTTTTTTTTATAAAAATTTATAATGAGAGAAAAGTGAAGAAATTCGTACGGAATTTTTGTATATAATTAGGCTGTTTTCACTTTTTTATGTTTTATATTTCCTGTTAAATCGGATTAAGAAATGCACATACTATATATAACTTTAAATGTCTGTCTTTAACGTTTCAAAGAATATCAATCTTCAAATGAATTTTTTGTTAGAATTTTATTAACAGAAAACAAAAAACAATTTTAGGCTATCTTTTAAATTTGAATATTTTAACTTTCTAAACTCCGCGTGTAAGTCGAAGCCCTATTTATTTGTTTTCTTTAAAAAATCTTAGAAATCCAAATTGCTTTTGGCCTACCATTTATTATTTTATCGTCTAGCGATTTAATTTTATTATCAAAATAAAATCTTTTTAAAACCTGATCCAATCATTCAACTTGTGTTAAATTATTGCAGCTGCACAAATATTTTTGTAATTTACAGCAAGAATCTGCGGTTTTAAGATTTTCAAATCTGATTTTGGTACTGTTGCACTTCTGGCAACAGGATAAGGCTCAATCGGGAATGTTTGTAAGATAGTAACTTACGCAAAGCTTGAAGACATCACGCGTTATCCATGCGATAAAAAATATTATCTTAAATAAGAAGTGAAATGCTCTGTACTCTAAACCCATAAATTAATGATGTCCGCGCATTGTTGCGGTTCTAGTGTTGAACGTATTTTTACCGACTAGACATATTACTAGCAGAGTTAAACGCACAAAACTTTAAATCATTACTTTAATAACTTTTTACAAATATCTACTCTAAGCAGCGAAAGATGCTACTTTCACTATTCTAATTTCATTTCAGTAGCTGGTTTAGAGCTTTCCCTTCTTTCTCCTTAACCATTTATTTGATGATTCCATAACTGACCGAAAATGTGGCAACAGTACAGTTTTTATTGTCGAAGAGCAGAACTTTTTCGGCTCTTTTATACAGTTGAAAGAGGATGAAAAATAAAAAATCACAAAACACTACGATAATTTATTTTATGCACAGGCACTTTGCAAATATTAAATTATTTTAAACAACGGGATTTTTTAAAATTTTATTAATTTTTAAAATTCTTTTTTTTCGTGCTATTTTCCCGATTTATTATTTAAATCACCAATATTGATTATTGAGGGTCAAAGCACGTCTCAATGGCCATTTCGTTATCACTTACTTAACTCTTCAGGAAACTTCTGACAAACATTTTAAATAATAAATCGGGAAAATAGCACGAAAAAAAGAATTTTGGAAATCATTTTATTTAATTTATTTTATTTAAAGTTTTTTTTAAGACATATACTCTCCAAAGATATTCATATTATTTCACGAAAATTTCCTTTAAATGGGGAGTTATTTTCCATGGACATTTCCCACGATATTACGAATGCCATTTAAACGAATATTCTAAATTGTAATGAAGAATTTTTTATACGAAAAATCAGAAAATGTCATTAATAGTCCAATTTTGGGTCACTTTTTCAAGTACAACTGGTCGTATCACGAATAACACTAACAGTATTGGCCTCCAAAACGTCAGTTGTTGCTAGTTTATCAGCATAAGCCAGTGACTTCATGTGGCCCCACAAAATATAATCGAGCGGTGTCAAGTCACACGACCTTGGAGTCAAACTTACAAGTCCATGCCTCAAAATCAACTTATCGCCAAATTTTGATTTCAATAACTCGATGGTTTCGGTCGCCGTCTGGCACATAGCGCCATCTTGTTGAAACCAAATTTCACACATTTTCGGAATTAATTTGTCCATATTTTCAAAAAAGAAATTATTTATCATGGTGCGGTAATGATCTCCATTGACAGCACCGTAAGATCCGGCCTCATTTTTTAAGAAAGACGATGCCACCTGCGTGTAAAAAACAGAAAACGGTGCATTTTTCTGCATGCAATGGAGTCTGTAGAGTATGTTGCGAATTGGTCTCACTCCATATGCGGCAATATTGCTTATTAACAAACCCGTTAAGCCAAAACTGAGCCTCATCGCTGAAAACAATTTAGCGATAAAACAACTGGTCAGTTACTGACTGCTCTAGAGCCCAATCGGCAAAATTTTCCACGTAGTGGACAGACAGAGCACAAATTCCTGCGACCGACAACAAATCGATAAATTTAAATTTTCTTCCACACTTTCGTTTACAACAGCAGTATTCTCTTCAGTACTCACAATTCTTCGACGTATTGGTGTTATTGCATCCTCTAAAGAGTATGTGGTACGAAACTTATTCACAGTTCGACGGGTGGTTGATTTGGATGATTTGATCGCGTTGTTTAAGCGTAAGTCAATTCATAATGATTTGCCAGAGTTTACTGCAAATAATAAGAAACAATTTTTCATAAAAATTAAATTTAAAGTGTTATTTTTTATAATTTAAAGTTCTTCGGGCTTAAAAAACCTCCCGATATATATAATGGCTTGGAATTGCTTACATCTAGTGATATTTAAATAAAGTTCGAAAACTTCATTTTAAGCAAGGAGTTAGTGAAGAATAACATCGAATACTATCTGTATCTACAGACCATTTCCAAATGGATTGAACCACTTCTTTTTCAGGAAACTAATAAACGTAATTGATCTGGTAATTGAGTCAATTGTAGCATATTCACTCTACCACTCTCACGATTTAATGCATTAGACTCATCACGTTTTTTAACATTTTCAAGTTAGAAAAACATGTAAACAGCAAGTATGATAAAAATACGGTAGTTGTTTTTTAATGAAAATAACACTTAGGCAAATGCCATCTTCAGAAATGCATCACTTCAGTTTAAAGCTGGTACAATTATTATTTCATATCAACTAATATCGACAAAAGAGGAAGAGGAAGCCCTATTGAGTAAAAAATTGTCAAAATTACAAACGGTATCATAAAATTAAAAATGAGTTTTATGCCTGTAGCTTTCCTTTTAGCTTTCCAATTAAGTTAAGATTTTCTATTCAAAAGCCATTGAACACTTAAGCTCAATTAAAAAGCAAGGACACAAGTGTATAAGTATGTAGTAAAGTGTGTAAATTGCTTGGAAAATAAAAATGTGTTTTATGTAATTGCATAATGTTGTACGTTTGTTAGCCCTTAAAATTGCAATAAACTTTACATACAAATACCCTTATTCTAGTTGTCGACGGCGTCACTTACCAACGTTGATATGTGTCGACGCATTCGATTTGTTATTCTACTTTTCGTTATTGACACTTATCGATTACTGCTCAAAGAGTTTTTGTATTCTAAAAAAAAATGTGACGATGATATTGTATTGACGTTACTCTGTTTTTTGTCGACGACTTTTTGCATAACGACTGGAAGTTATGTAAACCAAACATAACATTGAAAATTTAAAAAAATGAAGGTAACAAATGAAAATCAAAAAAATTGGTGGAAGAGTTGCAGGAGAATCTATCTCTTGTACTGGATTTTTGCACAGGTACTGCTCCATGCATTTTTAAAGAAAAATGGGAAGAGATTGGAAAATTGGTTGGCAAAAGGGAACAAAATAAAGAATCGAATAGAGATTTATAAAAAAGTTTTTAAAAATTACTTTTAAAGTAAGGCGAAATTTATAATTCAAAGTGAAAAGAAGGTGGTGGCTAGTTAAGCGGAGTGCAAAGCCAGTGGCTGCGGAATGTTTAAACAATTTTCACTTAGTCATCTAGAAGAAGCTGTGGCAAACATGCTTAAAGAAAAGGCCATGCAACAATTAAACTGATTTACTGCAGAAGCACAGCCAGGAACAGGCAATACATTTGTACATATTTGCGATCCGGCAAATTAATAATATTGAAATTCTACCAAAACAGTTTTTTTTTCGAACACAAATTTATGTTTTTTCGAGCTTTCGTCATCATTTGAATCAAAATTTTCTACACTTATAGAAAACATTTTAGCATAAAAGTACCTATCAAATGATATAGAAAGCAAAAGTTTTATTGAATTTACGCCGACATTGATACGATGTGATATTGATACTAAAACGACAACGACGACAATGACGACTAGAATAAGGGTGAGTGTTTTTTATTGCGGGTGTTTTATATGAAAACTTACTTAATTTTGTAACATCCAAGAGCTGACATGAAAATTTTAAAAACACCTATAATTATTTTTATAATTTTATTATTTTTTAATTCAATGCTTTATTCATGGTTATTCTTTTACAATATGAAAATGCTGAGGCGAGTTGGCAAATAAAAAAAATATTTATCATTAAGTTATATATAAAATTTTCTAATAATAAAAAAAAACAATAACAATAGCCTAATATTCTTTTGGTATTCGTATAATTTTTCCTATTTTTAAATCACATGGATATATTGAAATGTCAATAATTTTGTTAAAAATTCTCACAAGATGCTTTGACATTGATTTAATGTTCTAAGGGCATTACACGAGTCACCAGTTCAATGATCAATTTGCTATTTTAATATTTTAGGTATTTGAAGAAAGTACTCTTAAGGTGGTTGTCTAAAATAAACTCTCCGTCAGAATCTCTTACTTTTATTTGAATCTTTAACTTTCTACCAAGATTTTCATTCAAAAATATCCAAAGTTTTTTCGGCTCCTGTTGTATTTGATTTAAATGACTACTTATTCTACTTTCAACATCACGTTTTTTTATTTGTTTCAAAAGAGTTTTCAAATATAATATTAGAGCTTGTAAATTTCGATTTAGCCATGGTGTCAACTCTAGTTTTATCAATTTTTTTTGTTTTCTCCACAGTAGAATTTGCCGTTGCATTTAAAATATGTGATATAAATTGCGAAATATCAATCGACGGGTCACCAGTTTTTGAAAAGCTTCTAAATAGTTAGTTAAACTTTCTTTTGCTCGTTTATAATTGCATATTCGGTTAACTTTTTCAACAACCTCGGAATTCGTAGCATTGCTTTTTAGCATAAAAGATATTATATTGTGATCTGTCAAACAGTATTCCATGGTATTTATCAAAAGTTCATCTGGGATATTACTATAAGCATCATCTATACATGTTCCAGATTACGGACGAGTTATTAACCTATGACAGTTTTAATAATCAAAACTTGACAAAATATTAATTAATTCTGTGGAAGTGTTGTTAGTAAAATCAATATTCGAGTCTCCAACTATAATACTTGGAAAGCGACCATAACTCTTAAGTAGGTTTTCAAGAAAACTTAAGTGTTTTCTATTGATTTTATGGTTAAGCAAAGATTTTTTAACACTTTCAATAAAATCCTTGCTACAACAACTTTCAACATTGTAATGAAAACTGTTATTTATGCAAATTCTTGTCCCACCATATCCATCTGATCTGCAGCAATGAACAACATCATAACCAGGAATATTATAAATCTGAACTAAGTTTGAAATAAAGCACGTTTCTTGAACTGCTGTAATACTTGGTAGTTTTGGTAATTTATAAATAATATATATTTTAATTTATTAAATTTATCAATGGAAGAAATGCTTCTTATGTTATGAAATAATATTCAAAATAAGAAAATTTATTCCACAAAAATAAGTAGTATTAAAAGATTAAAAATTTAAAAAATGTTGATTATTAATCATAAAAAAAGAAATATTCAAAAATTATTCAAAAATATAATACTATTTTTTTTTTGTTAATTTAAGTTATTAAGACAGTGACATAAATGCAGCATTGGTTTCATCCTCATCATCATATGTATTTTCAGCTGCTACTGGTGGCTGAGGATTAACTCTACGTCTTTGAAGCTTGTTTGTTGTGGCTTCCAAAAGCATATCATCAACGTCCCCTTGAAATCTGATTAATCTTGGCTTAAAAATTTCGCTTCGTTTTGCATATACTGTACCACTATAGGTGTACATGGATTGATATCCCACTTTATGTAGACTTTTAGCATGTCTAAAAAGGTTTAAAGCCTCTTTACTAAGATAATCATTCACATTAACTGATTTTGTTTCTTCTTTTTCTTTCAATTTTAGTTTAACTGACCCAAATTTTACAATAATAGATTGTTTTTCATTTTTAGTTTTACTTGAGGTATTTTTTCTTTTAATAACAAATGCTTTCTCAACATCATCCTCTTTCAATTCTGCACCAACATCTTTTGCAATGTCTATCAATGTATCAACTGCTGTTAGACCTTCTTTTACTTTAATGCCACTAATAAGACAATTATTTTTATCTCTTTTATTATTTAGTAGCTTTACAGAATCTTTCAGATTGTTTACTGCATTCTTTGTTTTCAGCCACCCCTCGTATAATCTCATCAAATTGTTTTGACAAGAATGTTATTGTTTCTTGTAACGAAGACAGTTGTTTTAGTTGTTTTTTTATTTCAATTAGTTCTTCTTTTGCTGTTCCATTACATTTTTTATAAGCATTACATACATACTCTTCACTTTCATTTTTAAATAAATGTTCGAATTGACGTTTATTTAAGCTCGTACATATTGAATAGTAACATTTGGCGCATTTATCAGAGTCAATGTAATCTTCATTCTCCTTTACCACCATTTTATATTGGCCACAGATAACTTTTGAATTTTGTATGCTGCGATGGCCTTTACCAGACATTGTTTTAAAGTTTTTTATTCTTTACAACTTGCTTTATAAAGTAAATAACAGTAAGCTATTGTTTAAACAAAATAAACCACTATTTTTTAACAAAAAATATAATTCACAAGAAGAAGTTAGAATTTTAAAGTTTACGCGAAAGGGTTGCCAACTCCTCTTTTCAATTGTGAGTGCAAAATTTCGTTTTTTTTTTTTATAAACAGACAGAATTAAAAAACATATAATAAGAATTGTTAAGATCTCTGTAAAAGAACCAAACAGATTGAAAACCTTCTCCTTCTTTGAAGTCGGTTAAAAGAAGTAGCGATCTGAACTTACAGCATACAAATTTAAGTAGTAAAGTTGGCTGCTTAATTGATTATTTTGTTCACTGATAATTGATTACATTGATTATTGCTGGAAATTATCATGATCATTAAGTACATATTTGAAGGAATTATCTTTTAACTTAAAGAACTGCTTCAACTTTTACTTCCTTTTTTTTCAAACTAATGTAATTTGTTTTGAAAGCGACTAACAAAATATGATAATCACGAAAGTAAGTCGTTATACGGAAACAACTTTTTAAGGTGATGTCTAACTTTTTGCTTGGTTGTTATTGTTAAAAAGTAATGACGCGGTAATTTAGGTTAATCTTTAAGTTGTGTTCCGTGTAACAGTGAAAGAATATATATTTATTTAAATCCAAAGTAGCGAGCTTTTTGCAGTTTTTTTAGTTAGTTATAATAAATCTGCAGAAAACAATAGACTATATGGGCTTTGCTCAATCAGATGAGCCTTACGTCTTTCATCAGCTTTAAGTCTTATCTTTGTTGTCCGAAAGCTAAAGAAATGTATAAGAAATATTATTTTTAAGTACACTTCATAAAGCCAACATATTTTTTAAGCTACATCCAAAGTATCAAGTTTTTGAGCCATTAATTTCGCTAATGGCCTGGAACCTTTAGTTAAAATGATTCATGGACTCGTGTAAGTAGAGGGCAAGGAATAGAAGAGCAGCTGAAGCTAGAAAATTGTTTATAACACTTGCTTAATACACTCTGCTTGAAAGGATAAGAGTAATATTCGTAACCTGTCCATCGTCGGTAACATAACTGTGTCTTTGAGGGAGTCTAATATTGGTTTTCCTTCTAACCCAGGTAAGAGTGACTATACGAAAGCTAAGTCCTTCAGGCCAGAAAGCCTAAAATTTTTTTTATTAAAGACAATGTAGAGTGTGCTACCGAATTTCTAGAGAACTACACGCAGACAGACAGACCCTTGTGTCGATACCAGCATTCTTACAAAGCAGTAAATCTACGGACACTGCTTTGCATAAACTTGATATAGTCGCGGAATGCGGATTTTTTTCTTTAGAAGACTTGATATAGTCGCGGAATGAGAAATTTTGAATGGCAGAGCTGCATTGTACATGCATATGGATATCTATTCGCGCTTTTGACAAAATCTTTTCCTCGTTGAGTATTACTCTAACTGACTTATAAAATTGATTAACGCTATGCTTAAGTCTGCAGCTATAGATCTTAGAAATGGGGGTTTAAGTTAGCGTGGTAAAAAATTTGGAGACCACCCGCAAGGTGGAGTTTTGTGTCGCCTTTTATGGTATCTCACTCCTAGTGGCCTTTTTTGGAAACTGGATCTAATAGGCATTACGGTTGCGTATGCCGATGATCTAGCACTTATGGTTGTATAAATAGACTCTCAAAACAGGGGCTAACCATTAATGCTAGTAATCCGATCCTGTGCTTTTCAATCAAAAGATGACTGGGAACGAACACGAAATGAAGATACGGAAAGCAAAAAGGATATTGCATCAGGGAAAACGAGCATATAGCCCTAAGAGGGGAATCTTGCCAAAAGCTGCTGGATTTACAAAAATGATGGTGTTGAGGCAATCTCAAGATGGCTGCATTTTAACGTATTCATTAGGTCGGCGGCTGCTATGTAAGCCTTCCATTTGACATATCTTGGAGCCGAACATAGGGCATAAGAGTATTCTTAACTTCTAATTAAGGGGGTTAAGGGAAGCTTAGCTGCTGATAGGTCGTCTGAGTAGAAGAAAAATAATTTTGTTTGTTTAGCTGAACTGAACATGTCCTGTAATTACCGTTTAGAGGAGAACTTCCTTGTTTACCGGGCAGAATTGCTTGAATTGGTTATATATACATATCAGGTAAATGAACATGTACTCTAATCTACTGCTGAAATATGTATTTTAAAATTGGCTAAGCGCCTGCCATGGGGTGTTTCCTGGGGTCTAGTTTAATTTAAATCTTTATTCTTCGCTGAGCGAGGTTATGTTTTCTTTTTCTAGTGATAAAAAAAATGAAAAAAATCTAATTTTCTAATACCTTACGGTATAAACATTTGACGTGATATTCAAAATAATTTTAATTTAGTTTTCCTTACTTCATAAAAACGCTTAATAAAAAACAATATGTTTCAAAAATTGCTTTTTTATTGTTTATTATTAGGGGACAGAAAAGCAATTAAGATTAAAGAATAAATAAACTTAATTTAATTTAAAAAAACTTAATTTTCTGTCGTTTGTTTCTTAAACACATAACTCCGCAGTGACATGAAATTTGTACACCCAAAAGTTTTTCCATTTAAGAACAAAACAAACTGACTTACGCTTATGAGCAAGTTAATGTAAACTTTTCAAATTGCTTACTAAGACTGGAAGCTAATTAAACAAGTTGTGTACAGATAACACATAGAAAGATGCATAAAATGTTGTGAATTTTTTTTTAATAATTTCTTTTCTAAAGTAAAAACATTTAACTCCAGCTACAAACTGAGTCTTTTCAAATCGTGTGTTTTGCTATAATTCTTTATATACCCTTCATCATACGTAGAAAAGTGGCACGTAAGGTTTGTCATTCCGTTTGTTATTCCTACAATATCCATTTCCGATCTCACAAATTACATATTATCTGACTTCTTATGCATAGCGAAGTCGATTGAGCGATATCCGTCTGTGCGTCCGTATAACTGTTGACTTCAATTTTGCAAAGGCAATAGATTGGTTTAGAAAATTTTGCTATTGAAAAAAAGCAAGATCGCTTCATATTCTTCAAAGAAGAGGGAAAACACCACGCCTGCCTCTATTTTTCCATATCTTTTATTACTTTAGATGCATATGTGCCTCTTGCAACACTAATACGAATTGTAAGATATAGGAAAGAAAAAATTAATGAAAGAATTCTAACAGCTCGCTTTGAGCTAAAAAAAAGCAAAGTGTTTTCTTTGCGAATTGTAAAATTTTTCAAAATTAATTTATTTATTTTTAATTTGGGCTTTGCTAAGAACTGTTTTATTTCGTTGTTATTTCACTAATATTTATTCCAAACCTTTAATAGAAAAATCCTCCAATATTTGCAATAATAATTTGGAAGTGTTTTGTTTCGTTTTCCTCTTGCATTAGTTTTTTTTTTTACAAATTTTCTTAACAGCAAAGAATTTAGTTTATTGCGTTTTGCATCCGTGGTCTTGGAAATTTTTACTAAGCTTGCTATATATACAATGTTTGCAGGGATTGATTTCTGCTATGATTTTCCTTACAAGACTTATCCTAACATACTTAATCAAAATATTGTTTTAATTTAGAGGCAATAATTTATATTTGTATGTATGTTTAGTTATATTTATATTCTTTCTGCTATTTTGTTTCATTTGGTATTTGATTTTAATTTATATAGCAACATAGACCATATATTTTAAGCTTAGAACCGGTTCTGTTTTCAAAAACATTATTGCACTTATCACTCATGGCTTAACATAGACTTTCAAAAAAATCGTTTAAGAAGAAAAAAGAACAGGAGTAGATTCAAGTCCACTAATATATAGACATTAGATATTTTATCCTTAATTTTCTTTAACATTAGCATACGGAAGTATTTACAATAAATAGGCGGTATATATGTAAGCTCATAACGTCATATTTCTCTCTTGTTATGCTTTGCGAACTTTTATAAAGCGGTAAGATGTTAATTTTGCTGAGGTTTTTTGCTCTTTCCTTTTTTTCAAACAAAAAATTGTTTTAAATGGCGCATTTTCTTCCACACTAGTTTTATAAAAAAATTTGTAAGGTTCATGCTTTTTAAAGCTCATCCAAAGGCAGCTTAAAATTTCTCTGTGCGTATTTTTTCCCCTTTTTTTCTTTTTAATATTACCTCTTCTAGAGATTTAGTTGAGACAAAATCTTCTCTTTTTATTTCCTACAAAATGCAAAATGAAGCTGAATTTTCCGGCATGTCTATAGTGCATTATAATAGTCTTAGGCAGTTGGTTTTTTTCTTTAATGTTGTTTCTGTAACTGCAAAATGTCTATCGTTTGGAAGAAATAAATGAAATTTTTTTTTAATTAAACTATTAGTAATATTTGTGCTATAGAATTGTACAGAAATTGTTTTTGTTTATTTTATGTCAAGATAGAACTCTATAGAAATTGTGATTTTAACTATGGATATAAGTAGTTTATAGCTCACTAAAATTACCGTTAACTTGGTTTTTCGAAAAAGTGGACTTATACCACTTTCAAAAAAAACCAGCTAATATTTATTTATTAAACAAAATGAAAATTTCATTTTGCTGTTCATGAAATAGTAGAAAAACTAAAATTTTGTACGAAAATAAATATGACAACAGGGTTTCGTAGACACTGTCTTGAAAAAAATATTATATATGTAGGAAAAAAATTGAAGATAAATACGATTTGATGTTATTGTAGAACAAATTAGGCTAATAAGATTTCTAAATATGTTCTATAGAAAAATAAAGTGAGTTCTGATTACGTTTAAAAAAATATAATAATATTTTAAATAAATAATAAAATTTGTATTTATACGAGTTTTATATGTATTTCAATGAATATTGATATTCTTTAGGTCTAGGGTAGTTCATTATAAATGCGATTTATCTACAATATAAAAATAAGTCCGCCATGCCAAAAGCTTTTTAGAAAATCGTAAAAACTTCTACGCCTGAAATGGAGTTACTTAAATTAATATTACAACATACGATTGAAAAGTATTGTATTTCCTATTATAAATAACATCGAGATAAAGCTGCTTATTCTGATGCAGCCTTATCTTGATCTTATTAGAGAAATCCACAATATTTGAGACCACCGACTGTAACCTAATCCTTCTTAAATGTTTCATGAGTAGGCTCCTCACATCATTGAAGATTTTACGGAAACACCTTTTTTAATCAAAGCAGAATCAATGTGTTCATGTCATTTACCTCCTTAAAAACCGAGTTAAAATTGTTCAATTCTGATTCATAATTAGATTCCTTGCTTGTGGTAATTTTACCATTTGAAATTAAAAAAAATCTACGATTTTAATTCTTTATCGACCTTTTGTTGATTTATTCAATGTTTGTTCTCTATAGTTTCCTATAGTTAGGCTTTCAAGGTCAAGCTTAAATAAAAAAGACTATTTATTTAACATACTATTTTCCGACGTTTCGTTGGCTGTTTTTTCCAACATCATCAGGGAAATTTTTTTATTAAATCTGGCAACATTACAATTACAAAAGAAAATATTTGTAACAACAATAATCTAAACGTTAAAATTAATTTACTTACATATATTCTTTTCTCGTCAAATTAACATTATTTTTATCACAGTTTTGTTTTATAAAAGTTGGACAATACTACACAAAACTTAAATTAGTCAAAAAGAATGTAAAATAAACTTAAAATAATATATCACAGTAAAAAAATTTTTTGTTTTTATTTAGCTTTGTTGATCACAGTTGTTTTTATACTAATGCTATGGTGTAATTTGCATTGGTGTTATCTTTTTCCTCTTTTGTATTAATTGCGCTTTTTGATTTTTGCTGAATTCTCAAGCTCTCCAACGTATATCTCTTATTTTCCTTTTTCTCTTTATCTAAAATTTGTACATGTTCAAAATTTGGTGTGTGGTTGTTTTCTATACAGTGTTGTGCAAGTGCTGTTGATTGTTTTCCTTTTTTAATGTCAGCTTTATGTTCGTCTATTCTCACGCCTAAACTTCTCTTCGTTGTACCAATATAAACTTTTCCACACTGTTCGTTTGGTTTGCCATCACATTTAATTTGGTAAACAACATCACTTTGTTCTCTACATTCTATCTTTGTTTTTGTTTGAGTAAATAAACTATGTACTGTTTTGTTTGATCTATGTGTAAGTATGACTTCTTTTTCTTTTATTATCTCTCTTATTTTTCTGTTGTCAGTTAATTTTGGGATAAATGGTAGGCTGTAAAATTTTGTGTTGTTGCCAGATGTTTCGTCTCTTTCCTTTTTCTTTATATTATTTTTGTTTGTTACTTTATTTATTAGTGCGTTTATTATCGTCAGTGGAAAATTATTTTTCGTCAATATATCCTTTAGTTTAAAAATGTTCCGTGATTTAAATTCTTTATCACTAAGTTTTAATACTTTTTTAATCAAATTTGTTGCAGTATTAATTTTCCGATACATTGGTTGTGTGGAGTTAAAGTTTATTAAACGTCCTGATGCTATTGGTTTCATATACCAATCGGTAAGTATTCTGTCTTTCTTTCTTATAATCGTCATATCCAGGTATGGAATGGAATTATCCTTCTCTCTTTCAATTGTAAACTTGAGTTTGTTATGGTAATTGTTAAATGTTGTCTGTATTATTTCTTCGTCTTTATGTTTAATTATAGCAAATAAATCGTCCACATATTTAACAATTACCTTTATATAAACGTTTTTCTCTTTTAAGTCGTCAATGCTCTCCTTCAATAGATTGTCTAAGACTATATCTGCTATAGTCGGTGATAAGGGATTGCCCATTGGCATACCATATATTTGATGGTAAACTGTGTTACCATACATAAAATAATTATTTTCTATCAGGCAAAATTTTAGTATCCTCAAAAATTGCGTCCTTGGTATCTTGGTGTAATTTTGTAGTATGTCCCATTTTTTCATAATATTAGTTATAGCTAGGTGTATAGGTATATTAGTAAATAATGATACGGCATCTAATGATATTAAAATTTCATCTTCGTCCAGTTTTATTGAGTCCAGTTTTTCCTTAAGTTCTATTGAGTTTCGAATGTTATATTCCTTTGATATAATATTTTTCAAAATTTCTCCTATGTATTTCGACATTTTGTAACAGGGTACTCCCACCGATGATGATATCGGACGAAATGGTGTGTCAACCTTGTGAATTTTTGGCAGTCCATAAAGTCTGGGAGCTACTGCTGCATTCGATGTTAATTTTATCTTTTCCGATTTACTGAGGTATTCCTTTTTATATAGGTCCATTATGAGGGTGTTGTTTGTTTTCTGTAGTTTTGTTGTTGGGTCTGTCCTTAGTTTTCTATAAGTATTTTTTTCCTCCAATAATTTTTCCATTCCAGCTTCATAGGCTTTTCTATATAATAGAACTGTTTTGTTTCCCTTGTCTGCCTTTGTAAGAACTATTTCCTGTTTGTGTTTTTTCAATATTCTTTTTGTATCCTCGTAAATGCTTAGAATAAATTTTTCTTTTCTGTTATTTTTAATTGTCCTTTTGTGTGTTAAAATTCTGTTTGCTATCCTTGACCTTATTACATCTCTTTCCCTGTCATCGGTATGGGTTTGTACCCACTGTTCTAAGTCTGCTATTAAACCAATTGTTGAAAAATTATTTTTGCTAATTGGCAAAGCAAATTTTGATCCTAAAGAAAGAAGCCACTTGCACTCGTCTGGGATGGTTATTGATGTTTTGTTTATGAACCAATCTGGGTTAAACTGCAAATTATACTCTTTTAATCTTTCCTGCTTTAGATTTTCAATTTTGGACATATGGGTTTGTCTGTTTATTAATTTTATTTTGAAAAATCTTCGCTCTTGCATATTTACAAAGTTTTTGTACTCTTCGTTGTCTATTATTTGTAAAATTTGATGCCTTATTTTTTTAGTTTCCTTCTTGATATCGTTTATGTTATAATTAGTTTCCTTAATCTCTAGATTTAATAATTTCATATGAAATTTTTGTTCAACTCTATCCAAGTCTCGTGATATTTTTGTCGTTATAAATAACTGTCTTGTGATCTTCGTCGTGTTTATTAAATGTTTTGGAGTGAAACCTTTTTTTCTACAGGTTAATAAATATTTGAGTCTTTCAGTCTGTTTTCCTAGCTTTTTCATATTTCTGCAATATTTCTTTAGTAAGGAACAGGTTTCTACGTTGTATTTTTGCTTGATGTAGGTAAAGAAGCTCATTTTTGTTGCTAGTTTTAATAATTTGATTCGACGGGCCCTTTGATAATTCTTACGATTTTAATTCTTTATCGACCTTTTGTTGATTTATTCAATGTTTGTTCTCTATAGTTTCCTATAGTTAGGCTTTCAAGGTCAAGCTTAAATAAAAAAGACTATTTATTTAACATATTATTTTCCGACGTTTCGTTGGCTGTTTTTTCCAACAAATAGTCTTTTTTATTTAAGCTTGACCTTGAAAGTCTAACTATAGGAAACTATAGAGAACAAACATTGAATAAATCAACAAAAGGTCGATAAAGAATTAAAATCGTAAGAATTATCGAAGGGCCCGTCGAATCAAATTATTAAAACTAGCAACAAAAATGAGCTTCTTTACCTACATCAAGCAAAAATACAACGTAGAAACCTGTTCCTTACTAAAGAAATATTGCAGAAATATGAAAAAGCTAGGAAAACAAACTGAAAGACTCAAATATTTATTAACCTGTAAAAAAAAAGGTTTCACTCCAAAACATTTAATCAACACGACGAAGATCACAAGACAGTTATTTATAACGACAAAAATATCACGAGACTTGGATAGAGTTGAACAAAAATTTCATATGAAATTATTAAATCTAGAGATTAAGGAAACTAATTATAACATAAACGATATCAAGAAGGAAACTAAAAAAATAAGGCATCAAATTTTACAAATAATAGACAACGAAGAGTACAAAAACTTTGTAAATATGCAAGAGCGAAGATTTTTCAAAATAAAATTAATAAACAGACAAACCCATATGTCCAAAATTGAAAATCTAAAGCAGGAAAGATTAAAAGAGTATAATTTGCAGTTTAACCCAGATTGGTTCATAAACAAAACATCAATAACCATCCCAGACGAGTGCAAGTGGCTTCTTTCTTTAGGATCAAAATTTGCTTTGCCAATTAGCAAAAATAATTTTTCAACAATTGGTTTAATAGCAGACTTAGAACAGTGGGTACAAACCCATACCGATGACAGGGAAAAAGATGTAATAAGGTCAAGGATAGCAAACAGAATTTTAACACACAAAAGGACAATTAAAAATAACAGAAAAGAAAAATTTATTCTAAGCATTTACGAGGATACAAAAAGAATATTGAAAAAACACAAACAGGAAATAGTTCTTACAAAGGCAGACAAGGGAAACAAAACAGTTCTATTATATAGAAAAGCCTATGAAGCTGGAATGGAAAAATTATTGGAGGAAAAAAATACTTATAGAAAACTAAGGACAGACCCAACAACAAAACTACAGAAAACAAACAACACCCTCATAATGGACCTATATAAAAAGGAATACCTCAGTAAATCGGAAAAGATAAAATTAACATCGAATGCAGCAGTAGCTCCCAGACTTTATGGACTGCCAAAAATTTACAAGGTTGACACACCATTTCGTCCGATATCATCATCGGTGGGAGTACCCTGTTACAAAATGTCGAAATACATAGGAGAAATTTTGAAAAAATATTATATCAAAGGAATATAACATTCGAAACTCAATAGAACTTAAGGAAAAACTGGACTCAATAAAACTGGACGAAGATGAAATTTTAATATCATTAGATGCCGTATCATTATTTACTAATATACCTATACACCTAGCTATAACTAATATTATGAAAAAATGGGACATACTACAAAATTACACCAAGATACCAAGGACGCAATTTTTGAGGATACTAAAATTTTGCCTGATAGAAAATAATTATTTTATGTATGGTAACACAGTTTACCATCAAATATATGGTATGCCAATGGGCAATCCCTTATCACCGACTATAGCAGATATAGTCTTAGACAATCTATTGAAGGAGAGCATTGACGACTTAAAAGAGAAAAACGTTTATATAAAGGTAATTGTTAAATATGTGGACGATTTATTTGCTATAATTAAACATAAAGACGAAGAAATAATACAGACAACATTTAACAATTACCATAACAAACTCAAGTTTACAATTGAAAGAGAGAAGGATAATTCCATTCCATACCTGGATATGACGATTATAAGAAAGAAAGACAGAATACTTAGCGATTGGTATATGAAACCAATAGCATCAGGACGTTTAATAAACTTTAACTCCACACAACCAATGTATCCGAAAATTAATACTGCAACAAATTTGATTAAAAAAGTATTAAAACTTAGTGATAAAGAATTTAAATCACGGAACATTTTTAAACTAAAGGATATATAGACGAAAAATAATTTTCCACTGACGATAATAAACGCACTAATAAATAAAGTAACAAACAAAAATAATATAAAGAAAAAGGAAAGAGACGAAACATCTGGCAACAACACAAAATTTTACAGCCTACCATTTATCCCAAAATTAACTGACAACAGAAAAATAAGAGAGATAATAAAAGAAAAAGAAGTCATACTTACACATAGATCAAACAAAACAGTACATAGTTTATTTACTCAAACAAAAACAAAGATAGAATGTAGAGAACAAAGTGATGTTGTTTACCAAATTAAATGTGATGGCAAACCAAACGAACAGTGTGGAAAAGTTTATATTGGTACAACGAAGAGAAGTTTAGGCGTGAGAATAGACGAACATAAAGCTGACATTAAAAAAGGAAAACAATCAACAGCACTTGCACAACACTGTATAGAAAACAACCACACACCAAATTTTGAACATGTACAAATTTTAGATAAAGAGAAAAAGGAAAATAAGAGATATACGTTGGAGAGCTTGAGAATTCAGCAAAAATCAAAAAGCGCAATTAATACAAAAGAGGATAAAGATAACACCAATGCAAATTACACCATAGCATTAGTATAAAAACAACTGTGATCAACAAAGCTAAATAAAAACAAAAAATTTTTTTACTGTGATATATTATTTTAAGTTTATTTTACATTCTTTTTGACTAATTTAAGTTTTGTGTAGTATTGTCCAACTTTTATAAAACAAAACTGTGATAAAAATAATGTTAATTTGACGAGAAAAGAATATATGTAAGTAAATTAATTTTAACGTTTAGATTATTGTTGTTACAAATATTTTCTTTTGTAATTGTAATGTTGCCAGATTTAATAAAAAAATTTCCCTGATGATGTTGGAAAAAACAGCCAACGAAACGTCGGAAAATAGTATGTTAAATAAATAGTCTTTTTTATTTAAGCTTGACCTTGAAAGCCTAACTATAGGAAACTATAGAGAACAAACATTGAATAAAAAAAATCTATTTCAGGTGCTAAAGTGGAGGAATCTGGATTCTGAGGCAACTTAAATACGGTTCTTGTGATTGATATCAATCATGAAATTAAGGTCCCTGTCAAGTTTCAGTAGCATGCCACATCTTTGGAAATTATCAAAATGATGCTGGCTCTACAATCACTTCTAGAGTTTTAATTGCACTTCGATATTTGAAAAAATACGGTTGTAAGGCAACAATGGAGTATTTTTTATATTCACCCAATTGGTGATTTCTTATGCATAGCAAAGTCGATTGAGCGATGTCCATCTGTCCGTCCGTGTTAGTGTATATAAATAAATATGTTAATCGATCAGGTATGGTGTTACAGGCAAAACACAACGTC
Organism: Gymnosoma rotundatum; assembly: GCA_916610165.2. NCBI lineage: Eukaryota > Metazoa > Arthropoda > Insecta > Diptera > Tachinidae > Gymnosoma > Gymnosoma rotundatum. The sequence continues at coordinate 53,244,520 of OU744338.1, forward strand.
TATCTGTAATTTTTTCATGTTATTTGAAACAATAAAATACCTCTAATGATAAAAATAAATATATGGGCCGATATTAATTAATAAGAATAAAAAATAAGTACAAAAAAAAAACATTAAGTAAAAAAGTTGGCACTCGTCCATACTTTCCGAGTTACAGGGCTCTGAAATTTTCAAATTTTCTAAAATGTTAATATGGGTATTATTTTAAAGCTTTTGAAGATGTCTTCGAGGAAATACAAAATTTTTTTTAAAATGTTTAACCCATTAAGAGCCGATATAATTTTTATGTAAAAATATATATATACATATATGCAGTACCAAAATTATTTTTATTTTTTAATTCTCCCAATAATTGCCTTTTTGATTTGAGTTACTTCACTAAACTAGATTTAGATATATGGTGAAGGATATATAAGATTCGACATAGCTGAAAGATATGTCCATATATGTATGTCAATTTACGTCACATACGGGCAGGGCTTAAATTGCTTCCTTAAAAAGAGCAACAGCACTAAAATCTTTTTTTTTGGTTACATGTTTTGTAGTAAATAAAAAAAAATAAATGTGTTAACATTTAAAAAATATTTCATTAAAACCAAGCAATAGCAAAAAGCAAAAGAGAAAGAAACACTTATGCTTAGGCTGACTACCATATGTCTTTCTTTCTGCAGCAAAGCAATCAGCAAAGCATTTACTTTGAAAATGTTTGCTGTTGCTTAAGCAATAAGTTGATGTTTGTTTCTTCTTTTGCTGTTGCTTTTTAAGAAAGATAATTCTTGCAAAAAAAAACCGACTTCAAAATAGATTTCATCTGTCTGCCTATAACAGCTCAAGTGTATGGCCACATAAATTAGGTTACATTAACTATTGGGACACACTTATATCTCCAAATTTAATACTTTTTCAACTGTTCAATAGTTTGGCAATAAACATCAAATTACAGCAACTATAGAGGCACCCTTTAATTTCCAAATTCGCATTATATACTTGCTGTTGAAGTAGATTTAGCAATCAGGTTCTGTGTAAATTTCAGCCGTCTGTCTGTAACGGTTCAACAGTTTGCCTATATACATCAGATTATATTAACTATTTATTTTATATTTTTATACTTCTTATTATTCCAAAAAAAAAATAGTGGACATTCTTTCTAACATTAAGATATTTGCATACAACGGTTCAAAAAATACTGTCATATAGAACTAATGACATTAGTTTTCGGCACACCCTTTTCTCTCTAAATTCAAATAATAAGCTTCTTGTTAAAGCGCAGTTAGAAAAACATGTCCCTTGTAAATTTCAGCTGTGTCTATAATGGTTCAAAAGTCCGGCCACATCAACTATTGGGACACCCGTTTATTTCTTTGTAAATTTCAATCGTCTGTCTACAACTATTGGTGCACCCTTTAATTCATAATGTTAAATATTAGCAATACAGATCCCTTTTAAGTTTCAGCGTTCTGTCTATAACGGTTCAAAAGTTTGGTCACACAATTGAAATTACATCAACTGCTGGAACACCCTTTAACTTCTAAATCCATATTTTATACTTGTTATAGCGAACTTAGCAATACTAGTTCGTTGTAATTTTCAAGCGTCAGTCCGCAACTGTTCTAAAGTATGGCCATATACAATAAATTTTATGAACTATTGGCGCACCCTTTAATTTAAAATTTGTATTATTAATACTTGTTACTATAACGGCCATAGCAATCGACATTCTGTCCAATTTGCAAGCGTTTGTCTAAAACGGTTCAAAAGATAGGCTCATATAAGTACATCCTCATCCATCATGGGACACCCTTTAATTTTTAGATTTATTTTTGCATAATTTTTTGTTTTTGGGAGCTATGGTAATACGCAATCATTTCTAATTTTTCCGAATCGCCCCTTACATTTCATAATACCCGTAAAAAATATGTATGTTGTATAGGGACACCCTTTAATTTTTAAGATTATGAATTTTTTTAAAGCGGGACCTATCTGTAAGCATAATCTATCATATTACCAAAAATTTTCAAAATCAGATCATTATGGCCATATACATAAAATTTAATGAACTATTGGCGCACCCTTTAATTTATAATTTGTAATATTAATACTTGTTACTAAAACTGCCATAGCAACCGACATTCTGTCAAATTTGCAAGCGTTTGTCTATAACGGTTTTAAAGATAGGCCCATACAAATAAATTTACATTAATTATGGGGCACCCTTTAATTTTTAGATTTATTTTTGCATAATTTTTTGTTTTGGGAGCCATAGAAATACGCAGTCATTTCAAATTTTACAAAATCGCCCTATACACTTCGTAATACCCGTAAAAAATATGTATGTTGTATGGGGACACCCTTTAATTTTTAAGATTATGAACTGTTTTTAAAACGGGACCAATCTGTAAGCATAGTCCATCATATTACCAAAAATTTTCAAAATCGGATCAGAAATGACTGAGTTCTGGAGGCACACATATTAAAAAAAAAGCAACATTCAGCCGAATTTTATAACCTCCTTCTTTTTTTGAAGTCGGTTTAAAAATACCATTTAATTGTGTAATAAAATTAACGTTTTTAAAATGTGTTTTCGTACATATTCTAAGCAATATACATAAATACGTTTTTAATGTTGAAAAGCATTAAGAAAAAGCAATCGTAGTCAGTCGCAACTTCATAGTAAAGAGTAAAGCAATAGCAAAAATTAAAATAAAGAAAAACTGATTTCTTAAGGAACAGCAAACGTTTTGCTTTTCTTATTGCTTTGCATATCCTTTCAAATATAGATAAAATTTTCAAAATCGGTTTGAAAAATAAATAAATTCTTCGGGTACAAATATAGAAAAAAGCAACATTCGGGCCAAATAAGTCGAAAAGTGTACTGTTAGTAAATATTATTGATAATTTCTTTTTTAAATTAATATGCAAGCGATTCTTATTTTGTAATTGATTAATTTACGAAACACTTAGGTAATAAAAATTATACAAATAAAATCAAAAGCTGATGTTCCTTGTTTGGAAGTTGGAATGGAGCCTTCAAGGAATAATACATCTTAAAGGCATTATTTATTTTTATTTATTTTTTCCGTTAACTTCCAAAAAAACTTTTGCGAACTCTAGCAGAGCTAATGTGTTGCAATGAAAATTCAATTTACTTGTTGGTGAATTGGGTGATTTTTCCTGTGTTACATCCTATAGGCCAATTAGCTTGTTGTCCAATTTTTGAAAAATATTTGAAATACTCTTTTTTAAAAGATTAATACAAATATTAGAAAAAAATTATACCTGATTTTCAGTTCCGATTCAAGCTTAAGCATGGCACACTAGGACAGTGTCATTGGATATTTAATAACATTTCAAATGCCTTAGAAAAAAATTATATTATTGTGCAGTTTTTTAGGTATTCAATAGGGTTTTAATAGAGTTTTGCACAGTGTGTTTTTGTGTAAATAACAAAATCTCAATCCAGCTCCATACTCCTAAATGCTTAAGACCATGTTTTTCTCGCTCGATATATGTTACTTTAAAGTTATGAAATTTGCTAATTATTTTATAGTTGTAAAATAAATTGCAAATAAAACAAAACAAAAAAAATGATTTTTTCTTATCAAAAAGTTTTTTCTTAAGTTGTTTATTTGCCACAAAATTTGATAATGTTTTTAATATACGAGTATAGTTATCATATTCAAACACTAACATACATGGAAATTTAATTTACTTTTCCATAGTTGTCCTGTCTGTTATCATTACTATCTGAGAATATTCTACCTTAAATGTGACCAAAAGTTTTCAGATTTCATTTAGTTACTTTCGTTCTTTCTCCTTTGTCTCCTTTTTGCTCATCTGTTTATTTTATTTTGCAAAATAAGGTTTTGCTGTAAGGTTTAACAGAAATAAAATCTTTACTAGCATTTCATTGAAAAAACATATTGCAGTAGTTTATGGTTTTGGGGGATGCCAAAGGGGTAAGCATTAAACATCGGAATTTTTCGGGATTAGTAAATCACAAGACTTACAAAGATAAAAGCCTTAAACGTCAACTTTTACGAACAAATAAAGAAAAAATAATTTGTACATATATACTTAATTTACTAAATATTGTTCATATTCAAATCGCAATTTTTTGAAATATGGCTCTGACACATAAATCAAAAATGTTGACTCACGCGAAGGGTTCAGTGCCATGTATTATAAGTCACCTATTAAATTTAAATTTTATTTTTAAACTTGTAACAGCGGACATAGTAAAACATAGTTTAGGTAAAATAATATTAGGCTCTGTGAAAATAGCGTTACTATTGGAACACCTTTTTTTAATATTTTGTGCTTGCTTATTTGGCGATATATCCCGCATAAATTTATGATCTTAACATATTACGATTCACAAGAAAGAGGTTCATATGTATATGTAATAATCACATATGAAGGTTTAAAAGATAAGGCCATATTCATTAAATTCACAGCCGTTTGGCAACACTTTTTTATTTCTACGTTTTTTTTTTTTTTTTTTTTTTTTTTTTTTTTTTTTTTTTTTTTAAAGAGAAGTAGCACTTCAGGCATCAATAAATACCTACTTAGTTCGCAACCGTACTACATTCTTTAGGAAAGGGATAGATGAGAGAGAAGAAATGTGCTGAAAGGAGATAGATATAGCCATTTTATTAATTATTTTACTTCGCCGGCGAATATGCTATAGAGAAGTACCGACGAAGGAGGCTGCATGTTTTTAATTTTAGATCTGAATATGTATATATACCATTAAACAGAAAAAAGACATTTTTTATTTTTTGACTTACCGCAAGGATTGAACCCAGGGCAGCTGGTTTGTAGTCAACGTGTTTACCACTTAGACTACGGCAGCCTCTACGTTAATTGTAAGTAACTTGTTTTTATAGCGGCCATATTTGTGCATATTTTGTGGGAAAATTAAATATCTGTCTACCACGGTTGCAAAACGAAATTTAAGTAAGCGACAATCGCGTGAATATAGGGATATGTTCCTTTATTTTACTTGTTGCCATAGCGCACATAATTCTACTGGCTGTGCAAATTTTTCGTGTCTGCCTATTAAAGTTAAAAAATAACTATATTTTTATGAATATCACTTCACTTTCAAAATACCCTTTAAGTCTAACTCTTACAGTGACATAAGGAAAAAAGCACTGACATATGTATATTGTAACGAAAACAGAAGGATTACGTTTTAAGACTTTTTTTAATTTGGCTCGTTTTAAGTGTAAAAATTTTAAGTTCCTTTTTATTTTTAAAATATTCCCATTTTGAGGCTTTTTCGCTTTTTTCTTCTAGGTGTTTTCCATTAATAAAATGGCAGCAAGAGAACATTATATTATCGTGTGCAGGTGGGGTCTGACATAATAAGTTTTAAGTGATAAACTTCAGTGTCAAAATTTATAAAATTTTTTGAAAAAGTCAATTACCCTTATTCTAATTATCGGCGTCGTTGTTGTCGTTGTTTTAGTATCAATATCACTTCACTATCAATGTTGGCGTCAATTTTGCATCCTATAACGTTCCTGTGACGACTTCGACGGTTTATCGATTTTTATGAAATGAAAATTCACATCAATAAGTTTTTGTTTGCGTTTGATACTTTTTGTTTTTTATAGGTGAAGAAAATTTTGATTTTAATGATGATGAAAGCTCGAAAAAACAAAAACTTGTGTTGGCAAGAGAACTTTTTAGGCAGAATTGCAATATTTTTAATTTGCTGGATCGGAAGTATGTACAGATGTTTTGCCTGTTCCTGGCTGTTCTTCTGCAGTAAATCAGTTTGATTGGAGCATGGCCATTTTTTTCAAAAAGGTTTGCCACAGATTCCTCCACGGGACTAAGTGAAAATTGTTAAAAACATTCCGCTGCCAGTTGCTTTAAACTCCGCTTTATTAGCAATCATCTTATTTCACTTTAAATTTTTCCATACCATAAAATTAATTTTTACAAAGTTTAATAAATCCCTATTCGATTCTTCATTTTGTTACCTTTTGCAATCCATCTGCTAATATTCTAGGCGGACCAACAGAATTTAGAATATTTCCAATTCTTCTAATTTTTCTTTAAAATTCCATGGAACAGTCCCTATGTGAAAACCCAGTGCAAGAGATAGACTTTTCTGCAATTCTTCTACCAATTTTTTGATTTGCTACCTTTTCTTTTTTACATTTTCAATGTTATGTTTGGTTTAAATCACTTCCAGTCATAATGCAAAAAAGCGTCGACAAAAAACAGAGTCACATCAATACAATATTGTCGTCACATTTGTTATAGAATACAAAAAATCTTTAAACCGATAAGTGTTAATAACGACAAGTAGAATGACAAATCGAATACGTCGACACATATTAACGTTGATGTGTGACGATGTCGACAACTAGCATAAGGGTTAATATTACTGAAAAAATCAAGTACAAAACTAAGTTTAAAACTTAAAATTTTAATTTTTGGACATTAAGTAAATTTACATAGATTAAACCGAATGATTGTCAGAACAATAAATAGTCAATTACCTGAAGGTATTTTTTCAAGACCCAAAAAAAGAAAAAGACGAGTTGATCGCTTGTAATACAAAAACATCACATTACAAATGCCGAGAAACTATATAATTCCACAACTTTTTGAGATTTCGTGATCCCGATTTTCAAATTCCCAAGTCCCGAGGTTTTTAAAAACCTGATTGGCATCTCTTATTACGGCATTAAAAATATGATGATGAAATTGCTAAGGATTGTTGGTTTTATGAGCACTAAAGAATTTAATTTTATTTACTTAATAATTCTATTGCTTTCACAAGCAATTAAGTTTTATATTTCTTAATATATGAGTATAAGTAATGTAATGTAATGGCTTAAGTTTGAAACTTCTTAATCGTTTGTTAAGTGTTAAAACTTTTTTTATTTTATAAGCTTTCATCTAAGCTGAACAAATATCAAAGTTCTTTTAATACATTTTTTTTGTTAAATATACGTTACTATGAAAAAAGGGTAAGAAATAATGTTTGTTATCTTGGATGTTGATAATAATAATGCTGAGAGTTATAGCATCTTGAAGCTTTTAACTTTACGAAAGTTAATTTCCTACTAATGTACTTTAAACGGTTTAAAATAAGTGATAAAAGAGACCTGGATTTTAAATAAGTAATTAAATGATTTAGAAATGCACTTATTTATAGTTAAAAAAGTCAAATTTTATTAATTATTTTTTGCAAAAATAAAAAATAAATATAATAACCTAAAAGCAAGAAAACGTAACATTTATAATTTAGCTTTACGTCATATTACATATATGCATATTAATTTCAAAAGCAAACATGTGTATGTATCTATTTTCGTTCCCACATACTTATATTTTATATATTTTGAAAACTTTTATTTATATTTGCTCTTACGAGGGCTGCTCTATATATTTCTGGCCTAATAGTGAAAATGCGAATATTTATAATCAAAAATGGTTTTATTGTTTTTCAAAGTATTCTCCAGCATGATTTATACACTTTTGCATGCGCTCAAACCAGTTGTCGAAGCACTTTTTCCACTCCGATGGAGACACCTCTAAAACATGGTTTTTGAACACTTCAACAGCTTCTTCTGGCGACGAAAATCGTTGACCACGCATTTTTTTCTTAATGTGCGGAAACAAGAAGAAGTCATTAGGTGCCAGGTCAGGGCTGTACGGCGGATACCCATTAATTCGACGTTTTGTCCGGTCAAAAACGCTCTGGTTTGAGCCGATGTGTGAGAGCTCGCATTGTCATGGTGAACAATGATTCGTCTTCTCTTGTTGGTTTTTCGAATTTCTCCGATGACTTCAGGCAAACAAATTGTAGTGTACCACTCAGAAGTGACCGTCCTACGTTGCTCAAGCGGAACAGTCGCCACATGACCAGTTTTGCTGAAGAAACAGGCGACCATTTGCTTCGAAGTGCTTCTTCCACGAACAACTTTCGTTAGATTTTGCTCGTCTTTGAAGACGAGCACAACAGCTGTTTTTGGACGACCTTCACGGAATTCGTCTTTGAGCGAGCTTCGGCCACGGTTAAATTCATTATACCAATTTTTCACAGTGCTATAGGATGGTTCTTCATCGCCATACAAAGATTGAAGTTCATCAATGCACTCTTGTCGTGATAATCCACGTCGAAAGTTATGAAAAATGATGGCACGAAAATGTTCACGAGTTAATTCCATTTTTTTTTTATATAAATTTTTTCAAGTCACTGTAAACAACACAAATAATGGTCGTAGGTCAAAACGTTTTGAGTACGATTATGCTTAAAAATGACAAACTTTCCAATGGAAATGTCATATTGCACTTGGCAGCACCCAGTGTTGCCAGGCCAGAAATATAAATAGCAGCCCTCGTATTAATATTTTAGCCTTTTTTATGTCGATGACATTTTTATCCTTTCTTGCCAGCCTAGATTATTTAAAATACTAATGGTACTTTTACAAAAACGTATTTATATAGATTTTCTTCTAATCTTATGAATTGTACAACATGTCGTTGTCAATTACATTTGATATTTCTAAAACTTTTAAAAGGTCCGAAAATTATTTTATAATAAAACAAAAGTTTTTAAATTTAAAGTTCTTTGATTATAAATTGTCAGTGACGTACAAAAAAGGTACTTATCAGTGTTAAAAAGAAAATTCACTGATTATACATTTGCGAGCACAACTGTATAAGTAAGCAACATATTTTGTTGCATTTCTTTTTACTATTTATTTTCATTCTATAGAAAATCTTAATTTAATTAATTAAAAAATATATTTGTTTTAAAATAAGAAAATTATTTTTAGCTGGTTAGAACTGGACAATCCAGACCATTCCAGACCATCTGCCAACCCTACTACACAGTAATTAAAATATTACAAGCTTATCTTTATTTGTTTTGCTTATTGTAAAACATGACCAAAAAAAGGAAAATTTTCTCCTTTTTTGGCCAACATTAATTGCAGCCAAACGGGTAGACCGATTTAAAGGATTTGCTGGATTGGACTTTTAGTGAATACTTAAGAAAGAGTGACCGAACAACTTTTTCATACACTCAGAAAGCAACAACAAATAAAAAATTAATAAGTTATTAGTTCAAAATGCTGTTACGGGTTATAAGTTCCCACATGCAAGATTTATTTTAGTTCTTTCATAGATAATCTGGTTTTCTAAACTCCTTTTTTAATAGGAAAAAATTAGTTTACCAATTTAATAAAAGTCATGTTTAAATCGGATTTTATTTAACAATTTGAAATTCGAGTTCCATACTGTCAACTTAATATCCCATTTCCCCATTTCTTCATCTTCGCTTTCGGGATGTTCTTGGTTTGTTCGAGAATTTTTTTATTTTATTTTCATATCATATATTGCAATTTTGCTCTTTTTGAAATGTTGGTTTCTAAAAGAAAGGCTAGTCCTTCATCAGAACATAGCTTAGTTGGCGTTGCTTTTGAAATTATTTTCCGTATAATTGGTTATATTTCCGAGAAGACGAAGATGCAGCAAGAATTATGAATTCCACTACATTATTATGAACTATATATATTTCTGCCGCAAGACCTCGTTTTATTTTCTCAGCGTTGCGATCATCCAGATTTCGGTTTAACGGAGGCACACTGCGTTTCACTTTTCTAGATCGAATTACACTCTCTAAGCCATACATCATCATGTTTTTCAAAACTTTTAAGTTTATGGAACTGCTCTTCCATTTTATATTCATATTTTATCAAAATAAATGAAAAGCAATTAGCGTAAATAGCGGCTCTTTTGTCAATTTCGTTGTGTTTTGTGACGGCCCAAAGTAGCGCACTTGTTTTGGGGTCACACCAGTGGACTAATTTGATTCGTTATATTATTTTTTATGTTGTGTGTGTTCACAAGCAGAAGAACACGTGGGTGTGTACTCGTGTGTACAACTGAAAGGTATAAAAGGCGAACGATCGCTCAATACAAGGAAGTAGGCCGACAGCTCGTGCTGTGGTAAGAAAAATATTGGTCGTTGGATACATCAACTAATATTATTTTCTTAGAATGGCGAGATTTGACACTGGCGTTGAACACATAACCAGTGGAAAAGCTTAGAGCAAATTGTTGTTGGAGTGGCACGAGTAGCTTTTGTCATTGGACACATCGGCCACGGAACATCCTGCACCCAAAATACCAAACGAGAAACCGGCTATATAGTTATCCTTACCCCTTGACTTAAAAATCAAAGCACCAACCATACGAGGGCACCTCCCGAGCGTGTGAACATGACTACATTCTCTTTGCATTCATTATATAATGCAAAGGAGTGTCCATCAAAGAGTTAGAAATAAGCCATCATCATCTAATTGAAAATATTTTCATCTTATTTCTTATATACTGATTTTTAACAAACATATAAAATTCTCTATTAGTTTTAAAGTAATTCCAAACTCAATCTTATATGTATACCAGCACAAATATTAAAAAACTTCTTAACATCGATAATGGTGCTTTGCTGACAGATTTTTATTGCCGTCAATTTTGTTGCGAAGAAAATTATTCTCGTTACACTTTTTATAGCAGCCAATTTTATCATGCAATTTCGATTTCATTGTCGTTGTTGTGATAATAAAAAAAAAGTATGGAGCACTGTAACTTCTAAATTGTTAGTGTTGCATGAAATCATTAAATGTTGTAAAAGCTAGATAAAGAATATATTACTGAATCATAAAATAAAAAAATTAAAATAAAACAAGAGTAATGCTAGGAACACAACTGGGGCGAACGACGAGTTTTTGGTCGCGAATATTCGTCGTCAAAAATAAAACACTTTTGTGTATATGAAAATGCACACCATCATGACATAAGACAAAATTCGTCATACACGGCGAACTATCCAATAGAATTATTTCTATTTCTTACGCCGGCGAACGACGAACAAATCAGTACAAAGTGACCATGTTTGACCTTAGATTCGAAGTATTTTAATAAATAAAGTTATTTTACTTAAAAAATTTATGTATTTTTATTTTGGAGCATTTATAATAAGCGTGCAGATTATAAGTTAAATATAAAAATAGTTTTAAGTTGTATTTTTTCTAATGTTTAACTTTTTAAATATTATTTTTTTTATGGTCACCTTAGCAACTTACAAAAAGTAAACAACTTCAAAAATTATAACAGCTGTGTTTTTAGTCCTTATTGTGTTTCATACGATGAATTTAAACAACGAATTTTTGACGACGTATTCGTTGTGTTGCGTGAAATTGGTCGTTCGTCCCAGTTGTAAGCGTGCTATATTGGGCTATGCCGAATCTTATATTCCCTTCCCCATATACGTAAATCTAATTTAGTAAAGTAACTCCATTAAAAAAAGCATATATATAGGTGACAGAGAATTAAAAAAAATAAGTACTATAATAATACACAATTTCACTTAAAAATGTCATCGGCTCTTAATGGGTAAAGCATTTTTAGAATTTTTTAGTCTTTTTTAAAGATCGCATCAAAATCTTATAAATGCCCATATTGATATTTAAAAATATTTTAAACTTCAGATCACATCGTAATTGAACATGTACATTTTTATTGACATGTAGGTAGTCAGTTTGTTTCTTCTTTGGTTTTTCTAAACTTCATCAATTTTTTAAATTTTATATTGAACATGGTGCATCCTGATAAGAAAAAAATTAAGAAAATTAAATTTACTTTATTCGTGCTTGATTCCTTTAAATATAAACTAAACTAAAACATGAAATTTATTACTGCGGGCAAAGTATATCTATATGGCCATTTCACTACTGCTCAAATAGCTCATCAGTATGTTTTACCCAAATTTTGTATAGAAAACTAAAAAGTCTCATATCAAAAGCCAAATTGATTAAATTAGAACTCCATTGGCTTTTTATATGAGACTTTCTAGTTTTCTAAACAAAATTTGGGTAAAATCCACTGATGAGCTATTTGAGCAGTGGTGAAATATGCTTTCCCCGCAGTAATAAATTTAATTTTTTTAGTTTAGCTTTTAATAATAAATATTTTATGAGAATATCATGAAATATTTATATTTAAAGGAATCAAGCACGAATAAAGTAAATTAAATTTTAAAAGATTTCGCATAACAAATTTTTATATTGTTGAAAAAATTATTTAAAACATTTTTAATATTTCAAAAATTATCTTACTAACCTTTCATTGCTAATTTGCATTATGCATATTTGTAAGCAGCTCAATTTTCAAACGATCTTGCACTTCTTCCGACTTTTTTTGAAGACATTCGTCTAGCATTTTCAAGAAGGCACTATTACTGGAAGGAACCTTTTCAGCTTTTGCAGCAATGACAGCTTCAACGGTTCCACAAAGTTTATCAAAACGCTCACGCGATTCATTGCCAAACGCTGACGTTTTGCACTTTTCGTGCTACAGGATGCTTCTTCCTTGAACTGGCTATTATTTAATTCGTCATCCTGTAATACATCTTCGCTTTGAGGAGTGGCTGGTACTTCACTGCAGAACAATTGGTCGTCACTATTCCATTAAAAATTCGAAATGGGTCTAAAATGAAAATGGAAAGATTTAAAATTTAGCACATACAAAGTAAAGATAAATATATTCAGCTAACTTTCTAGGAGTAATATGCTTTGTTTAGAATCGCATTGATTCCATATAGCACCACTGCGCTTTCTCTTCAGCAGCGGCTCCCGACTTTAGCTTACTGGCGGACATCCCGCGAACAAAACGGTCGCGTAGCGATTTCCACCTTTTTTTTGCAATGTTGCTCTGTAAAAAATAAAAATAGCAAACAAGATAACACTCTGAACGGAAACCACAATACCTGACACTCCCGTTGAAGCAGCCACTGCCTGCCAAGCTCGATCCTTTAGATACTTATTTCTGCATAGGGTGGAACTTTTGTCGAAAAGACATGGGTGCATTTTTATTGCTTCTATTAGCTTTTCTTCCATAATTTTCTAAAAAAAATAATAAAGGAATAATATTTAATAAAAAAAAATTATATTTTAAAATACTTACCTCTTTTAAGTTCGATTTTGCAAAAAATAATATACAAATGTATAGCAGCTGATTGTCAAAGCGCGCCAAAAGATGAGTGTTGCCCAACTTTGCGCTTTGCTTTGCGTTAAAAGTGCTTTATGTGACATGTTTCATATAAGTTCATGCATTTTATCTTAAATGACAAAGCGAATTTGCAACGCAAAGCAAAAGTTTTATCTGACACGGCAAATTCTACAGAAAATTCTACTTAAAAAATTCTACTTATTAAATACATGATTAAAGACGTTTATGTATTTTCACGTGTAGAGTAAAAATCTTTACTACTCAACTGAGTTTATATTATTCTACTAATTCCTTTATATCCTTATTTAAATTAAATATCAATAACAAAGATAAGTTAACAATTTTTATTGATTCGTTAATATACACAACTAAAATCGAATATAAATTTTGAAAGTATATTTTGTAGTGGTTAACAATGTGTGCTTTAAACTCACATTTTTTGTCGACTGCAAAAATACTTATAAATAACAGCCTGTTTCAGAGTATATATTTATATACTTTATATATATGTATGTATATACTTTACCTGAAAGACCCAAGTTAATAAAATATATTTCCCCTTGTTGGTGTTGTGGTCTTAACCGTTTATTGGAAAAAACGGAAAAATCATAAGAAAACTATTTTAGCATTAATCTTTTATCCCCTATCGATTTGTAGCACAAGAGTAAAAAAATAATTTTTTGTACAAACTATAGACAAAGGGTAATTTGTATTATAAAGAAATACGAACAAATGTGTACGTAAGTAATGCAATAAATAGATTATTTTTGGTTTAAAGCTATAGCTATAGAGAGGTTTGGAGTCCTACAATGTGCCTTTGCTTGTGCAATTGCTTGTAAAATAAACTTAACGAGACGAATATTAAAATAACATAAAAAAAGTTTGGAAGCTTGGAAAAAAAATTTTAAAAGAAATTGCTTAAAAACATTAATTTACATCTTAATAATTTTTGCGAAAAAAAAAACGACATCAACCTAACGCAGAAGAGAATCTAAACAAAAATAAAAACAAGGTTTGTTTGATGGTAATTTTTGTTTAAGCCTAAACATGTCTGTATTGGCTTCCAAAATAACTCCCATGTTGTTTTTGAAGTTTTTATACTTAAAGGAAATGTTTCTGGCTTTTCTAAAAATTTGGATAAAGGTTTCCTGACGAGCTGGCTTTAGCAACCGGCGAAATACGTATAGATACCAGCTATTCCAAACCAACAAATAAATTGCATTTTTATTTGAAAATATTATGGGATATTAGCATAATATAATAAATAATATTACAAAAATTCTCAAAATAATTTTACAAATAAAAACTAAATATGTTATAAGGGTTCTTGCTCTAGCATCTGATATGACACTCAGAATATCATTAGCATAAATGAGTCGAAGATCATCCAAAGACTTATCTCCAAACATAGAAACCCCCTAATTTTTGCGCTTACAATCTTTTATGCATTTGCGTAGGTAACGAAGAAATAAGACGTTGTTTGGTACTTTAAAGGTCACTTTGGAGCAAAAGTATAATTAAACGTTTTCCGTCGGTATATGTATGTATATTCTATTAATTCAAAAGAAACATATTTTGAATAGACTTTTTATTCATTCAAGTAACAATTCATTCCAGTATCATTTTATTCATTCAAGTAACATATACTTAAACAAGAATAAAAGTTTTCAGAAATTGTCACAAGTTCATAGTAATGAAAAGATCTAAAACCACCATGTGCTTTTACACTCAATAATCAATATCGGAAATCTTATAATTCAATCGAGATAAAAAATAGCACAATATTTTTTTTTTTTTTTGTTTTTTAAATTTAGGAAGATTTTCAATTTGATGTCATATCAAAAGTACTATCGTGAGATATTTAATATTCCACCTATTAAATATTTTATTTAAAAATAAAAAAAATTTCGAATTAAGTAATTAATTGTCTCAATTTAAAACTTAATTAAATGTAAATCAATCTTTTAAAAGGTGTGAAAACTTTATTTTCTATACTTTTACGCTAATTAAAATTTTGTTTTATTTTATAGTTAAAATTTTTTCTGTGCAAACTAAAGCCTTCAGGCCCAGGTGTTAACGAAGTCAACACCGATCATCATGCAGTCATGTTAGTTATTTATATCATATGCAAATAAATGTGCCGTAATAAAGTAACAGCAGCAACAAATAGCAAACAAGAATAAAATAGTAATAAAGTAAAAACAATAACTTAAATATATGTATAGTTACAGAAATAACATACATACAGAAAACTGTTGTCTCCTAAGAGTACTATATAAAACAATACGAAGTTGAATTTCTGCTGCTTTAAAAACAATACAAGAAAAAAAACTAGCTGGTAGTGTAATATTTTGTGTACCCTACAAATCATTTAAAATATCGTTTATGCTTTAACTTATGAAAGACAAAAAATTTATCCAAAATCTTTTTATCGTAACAAATTAATTAAGTCGTTTGTAGTATTCATGTACATTCATGTATGATTTTTTAACTTTTAACAACTCTATTTTTTCTCTGTTGCACTTTGCGAAAAACTGGCTGCGTTATGATAAAAAGCACCATATTAGTTCTCTGTGACAATTTTATAATTCGGCCAACACACTATGGTTCCCTTAAACAATACATTGGTCACAATAAAAAAAGTTTTGTTACCGTTTAACCATCGAATGGTTAGCACACACATATAGGGCCGCATGGTTGAAGTGAACTATATATTTGTTTTTTTCTTTCTAAAATTCTATCCATAACTAAATTTTTAAGTAATGCAGTATTAATAATTTGATTCTTATGTAATCAAAATATTACTTAAAATGAAAAAAATTGTGTTAGATTTTTATAATATTTGTGTTCGACTGAATTCCTCAGTCATTTGCTTCTCAGCTGTTTTTACTTCTAAGGATACTTTTATTCGCTTTTTGGATCGTCTTAATTTAGATTATGTTTGTTCTGGTGTCATTCCTTCTTGCAGCATTATGTATACAAATTTTTTTTTTTTTTTTTTTTTTTTTTTTTTTTTATATAGTATTTTTTATTTGCAATCTATTTAACAATAATAAGCAAATCAATTAAAAATAATAATTACAGGTGTTTTACTCTTCATTAAGATTAAAACAAAATACAAAAGTTTTTATACATTTCTAAGCTATAAATATTCAAGTTGTAGTTTTTTTTTTTTTTTTTTTTTTTATTTTTTTTTTACATATTCACATTATATACATATATACAATATTACTTTCTAAAAGGAAGATCCAATATATGATACCTTTTCAATCTATTAATTTCGTAACTTTCATCCAGTAAATTGATCGCAAGTGTGTTGGAATGATTACTAAGTCTTTCAAGATATCTAGAGCTAAAATTATTTATCTCCTCTTTAATTTCTGATACATTCAAGTCCTTATGAATGTTCTTGTTAGTTAGATACCACGGTGCATTTGTGATTAATCTAAGAGTCTTTGACTGGTACCGTTGTAGTATCTCAATATTACTATTACTCGCTGTACCCCAAAGTTGTATACCATAAGTCCAGACTGGTTTTAGTATGGCTTTATATAGTAAAACTTTATTATTTAGACTTATTTCAGAGCTGGGTCCAAGCAGCCAATACATTCGCTTAGTTTTGATATTGAGGTGATCTCTCTTAGCTTTGATGTGATCTTTCCACGTTAGTCTTCTGTCTAGATGTATACAAATGAAAAATTAAATTCCTTTCTACTGATTTTGTCAAAAACTTTAATCATCAGGCATTTATTAAGCAAAGCGAAACAAAAATTCAAAATGTTTTATTCATACGCCTATTTCTGGATTTTGTCTTTTTAAGCCCACTCGCGTGATTCAAGGCAGTCAAATGCATAGACCTACAAACTTTTCAAAAATCAATACAAAGTTTTATTCTGCATTTAAATCATGTAAGTGTGTAAAGTTGAGATACGGTACACACTAGCAATGTTTTTTTACAGCGGCATTATGAAACACAACACATTGTCCGAACTCAGCTAAACTAAGTCGGATAGGTGTAAAGAAATGCTGATTACAAATGTGGCAATCCAGAAAATCCTGCAATACATTCAGCTAGTATCTGATTTTTGTTATATCCTTTAGCAAAAGTAGCTCAACAATTTGTAAATATTTTATCTCTCCAGAATTCGGCTTAACTGTCGCTTATGCTCTACTAGATGCTGTCTTACCTTGATTTATATTTTACTTTTTAATTGTTCTTGTATGTATTTTTAATTTGACGACCCTAAAGTAACAATGTAGGTTTATGGTATAAAAAAAACTTGAAAAAAAAGAGGTAAAAAGAATCCCATATAAAAAAATGAATAAAAATAAATTTTGCATTTTTCATTGTTTGCGATTTTTATTAATGGATGTGTAAATAAAAAATACAACAACAACTACAACTGCATGTATAAAGTATGTACTCGAAAAACAATGTCGTTATACAGCATAAATAATTGTTTGAAAAAAAATAGCCAGTAATAAAAAATAAGCACAAAAATGAATATAAAAATACGCATATACATATTCATATCACGAATTTAATACTTTCGTTGAAACTCCCTGTAAAAGTTGCCAAAAATTCTTCAATATTGTAAAAGCATAATAAAAATAAAATATTACTAACAAATAAATTGATATTTTTCAATAAGACTTAAGTGTTAAAAGAATACTAAAAGTTAGAAGACATTAAAATGTTGAGCTCTTTCTTATTCGCTATAACCTATGTTTGCATTTTTCATATTGCATTTGTGGTATTTTTTAAAAGAAAAATTGTGATAATTATTTGAAGTGTGTTTTATGAATAAACTTAAAAAATAATAAGTTTTTTTCTTATGCATCTACAATTTATAATTAAAAAATAAATAAAAAGGTATCTTTAGCGAAGTAAATATAGCAAGTTAACACTAGAAGAGTTAATTAATAAACAAACGAAAACATATGATACAGTCGTATAATCCCGCATGTCACAAAACTCAATTCCGATTGAAAGTGGTTTAAAATCCAAAAATTGGTTCTTCCGAAAATGAAAAATTAAGAATTTATTCAAAATGAAATCACTATTATATTCAAAAATAGAATTGTTTTTCTTACAAATTTTATTTTTTGCGGTTTTTAAATTTACTTTTATTTTATGACCTTATTTACATTAGCTTTTTGGTTACTTAAGCTGCTCATGTTTTTTCTGCATCTAACATGTCAAATTTCTCACTATTAAACACATACATGTCGTGTAGCGCTATTGAAACATTGCTTCTGTAAAATACATGCGAAAAGTCATCTAAGAAAATTTCGTTTATAACGTGTTGTATTTTGATCTGACAAATAATCTGACAGCAGCTGTTTTTATAATTCTAAAAGGTATTGCCAAAAGGCTTTGCCTTATGAAAGCAGTCAATCGCGGTTGACCATTGGCGGTAGCATTAGCCGGCTGATGGTAATATTTTATATGACCAAAATCTGAAATTGCTTTTAACTATTTGATAACAATTATGTAAATGCTGTATCATTATTCAATGCAAACTGATCTTGTTCATATTTAGACTAAAATGAAAATAATTAAAATTTACAAGTATTCAGTTATTCCGTAACGCATACAAAAATATTTTAAGACGAGTACCAGCCATTTTGAAACCGGACGGCTTGGATATCTGTACAGTCAAAAAGCGAATTTGATCAGCTTTTGTAAACAAGTAATAATTATGTCAGATGTAATTAAACATGTACCTTTGTGACTAAATATTAAAAGTCTTCTGTAAAATATCAATTATTACACACATGCAGAATTACATATGACTCACACAGTTAAAAATTCAGATGTAAAAATCATGTCGTATGTAGGTAGCTTTAGATGTGACCGATGTTCCCGTATTAAAATTAAAAAGTGGCGAGTCAGCATTTTTTTATAAATATACAAAATTAAACGAAATCTGACGAAATGGTTGATATAAAAATAATCAATATCGGTTATTTAAATAATAAATCGGGAAAATATCACGAAAAAAGAATGTTTGAAAATTAATTAATATAATTAAAAATATCCCGTTGTTAGGAGGATAAATTAATATTTACAAAGTGCCCGTGCATAAAATAAATTATCGTAGTGTTTTATGATATTTTATTTTTCAACTCTTTCAACTGTATAAAAGAGCCGAAAAAAAATCTGCCTTATACAGCAGAGAAAGAAAAATGGAATTAATTATGATGGGCATTAGTGCGGTAAGGAGGTAAAAATATTTGTTTCACAAGTAAAAGCATGCAGTATTCGTTTATGCTGTACATACTTAGATAAGAATGGTTGGAATTAATAGCATAACCTGTAGCACATCACTTATGCAATTTGAGTACTTTGCTGGCTTAACCATTATAAAAACATTAAAAGAAATGTGTTTGTGTGTATACTATTTATCATAAGATATTAATAAACTACTTATGACTTGAATCATATAGCTTAACATTAAAAAAAACCTTTGTTGGTAGATTTTTAATATTTGTAAAGGGTGTCACTTTAGGTTCAGATATTTAGCGTGAAAACTAAAACCTGTTTTGTAAAGACTTTGGAGTCAGTTCTTTATAAAAATGTGTCTCATTAATTCTAACGCGCAAAAATGTATAGTATAATCTTTATAATCAAAACTTTTGAATTTAAGTTTCCTTCAAACTCAACAATTACTCGTATTTGAACTTTAGATTTTAGTTTAAGATTTTTAAGTGGGCCGTACCCTCTTGTTTTTGCTACAATGCCTGTGTCTCTGGAACCGTAATAGTTAGAATAATACAAAAAATTAAGGAAGTTTCATGAAATTCGTAAACATGTTGTTATTTTTTGAACTGTAATAGGCACACACGCAAAATTTGCATACTCTGTGTGTATAACTATGCCTGTTTAAGGACTAACTACAAACAGGTTATCCCAATAGTTACGTAAGGGGCCTTGTCTTTTCACCGCAATAGCAGGACAGTTACGTCCGCAGTAAAAACAATAACAGAAAAAACTTAAATAAAAGGGCGTTCCTATAGTGATATGATTTCAACTTATACGACTTTAGTTTTGTTTTAGCTACAGTTAGTACTTAGTGCAGGTGCAAATATGTCTGCTATAAAATTAAGTGGGAACAACGATTCTCAAAAATATGGAGCAGTAGGTAGGTGCTTTAAATTTTAAATCAAAAATATAATAACAAAAAATTCAATAATAAATTTCAGACCACCTGCACGGTTTGACTAATTTATTTCGTTTTGCATAATATTTTTATTACGATTTTATGCCATTAAAATAAAGTATAAACCTTAAATTTATCAATTTACAAATTATTTGCAGATATGAACTATAAAATAAATTAATTTAATTATTATTATTTTTTCTTTAATTCTTATACAACTGTCAATTGCTGAGTTCTTGTGATTGCTAACGATGTAATCGATATTTCAACTGTAAAAAAAAGCCGAAAAAAGTCAGCCGTATACAGTGGAGAAAGAAAAATAAAATTACTGTTGGTAATTGTTGTTTTTGCTTAAACTTTGATTTTTTTCTTTGATGTTCACACATCTAAAGCCCTCGTCAATCGTTCCAAACAATTAGCCAGTAACGACGGTTTTCAGCGAAAGGTAGGACAACACTTCACTGATGAGCAAATGTATGTCAAACTCAGTTCCATAACCCATTGTTGCCTATAGGTAACATTGTATTTTTATGCTTCTAATTCCCATTAGTTTTATTTTTTTTAAATCTGTGTTTTCTGCATTGTGCAGTCTTATGTGTGGCGAAAGCTCTTTGTTTTATTTTTACCTATGCACGTGTTTATTCAGTAGGAGTTTTTCGAAGTTCGAAATATTCAAGAGTGATTTTTGAAAAAAGTGTGTTTATAAAAAGTGTTTAAAATTGTTATAATTAAATTAATATTGTGATAGCAAGTGAAAAATATAATTAAATAGCGGTAATATTACTATTTAGAAGAAAGAGAACTTAAAAAAAGTTTTCAGTTTTTGTATAAAAATTTTGAAAAATTGCTGTTGCCTATAGGCAACATTGGTCGATTGGGTTAATTTTCAAACGATGTTAATTTTTTTATTAATAAAAATATTTTATGCGTCCAAGAGGCCTTACACAGTCAGAAATTGAAAAAATTGTTGAATTCAACTGGGATGATTCCGCGGATGAGGAAAACAGCAGTTTCATCAAGAAAAAGAGAATGCCCATCATAACTTATTTCAGTGATGGAGGAAGCCCCTTCCTCAACAAGTTTGTCACTATCATTATTTTCTCTTACAACGGCCCCTAAATCAAGTTCCTGTAAAAGAGCGTACGTTGCAGAACCAGCTAACTCTCTAAGATTTGAGTCACTGGATAGAACGGAGAGCCAAGGGCAGATAAAGGCTATACCACACAGGTTATCCTCGGTCTATATGTAGTAAATAAAACGTATATTTGTGCTGCAATTCACAAAAAACTGATTTTTTTTTCTTTTCGTACGCAAGTTTTAATAAAACAATACTTCAAAAATAAATAACGTGTTTTTTTAACTCACCACAACTGCCCAATGTTGCCTATAGACAACATTTTGCAACTACCGAACCATTATACATAGGACTTAGAAACTATTTATCAATGCATTGTTGAGTCATACTAAACACATATAGCCCTAAAAATTTTTTTTGCTCTGCCCATTTTAATTCGGGCAAGACAGATTATTTTAACGTAAGATAAACTATATTTTTGCTGTCTTATTTTTCTGAACAAAGCTATTAAAATTTTTATTTTTTTATTTTTAAAACGACGTCATTAACCCACACTTGAAAAGCTTAATGTAAAATTATTATTATTATTTTTTCATAAAAAATCTTTGAAGATGTCAACTTATTTCCGACTGAAAAGAGAAAAGTAAAATGAGAAGTTAAAACATTTGAATAGCCAAGTCGACGACTTTTTACGCCACACCAATAAAAATGAGGAGTATATGGCACCACCAGTTTTTGGGATGAGAATTTTTATCTGTTACAAGAAAAAGTCATGCAATTTTTAAAAGTCATTTAAAAGTTATTAAAAAGTAGAGGTTAGACGAAATAAAATTTTAAAATGTATTAGTATTAGTAGTGTATTATAGTAAGTATTATCGCCACTGCCCAACAGCTAATGTATATTGCGTGAGGGTTTTAATCGGCTTAATTTGTATTGTTGGCTGTTGTACTTAAGTATAAATTATATTTAAGAATTTGAATTTACAATTTTACATAAAGTCACCAATAAATAAAATAAATATGCAACTAAATTTTTGCATTTCTACTTAAACGACTCATTTTAAGTTCAAAGCAAAAATCCGGATTGAAATCAAAGTAAATGCCCCTTTCATTTACATAAGTAATTTAACAGGAAACAAATGTACATATGATGGGCTGACAGCACAAGGGGTATAAACTGCATTAAGAAATTAATTTATATTCTTGTGCTTTATCACCCTCAAAACTAAACATTTTAAATTGATTGGTTTTAAATAATTTGAAATGAGAACAAAAGTTTGAAAATTTGTTAGAATAAGAACAATTACCAAATCAAAAATTAATTTCTTCTTTGACCATACAAAAATGTATGGAAACGAAACTGTTAAAATTACATCTCAGCAGTAATAATACTAGCCAATTATGATACGAAAAATTATCGACCATTATTGCTTTTAAAATATATGAACCAATTATTCCGCTAGCTCATAATTGGTTAAGGAAACAGTAATATCAACTAAAATATATAAAGACTTTCAAAATAAAATGGTGCCACAATATTGGTATATTATAAGCCATACGGGCAACAAATAATAGGACTTTATAACCAAGAATACACTAAAATAATACGTTTAATTTCATAACTACGTATTAAGTTGTAAGCAAAGAATGCAGTGAGTATGTATAAATAGCAGTGCCCACGACGTCGTATGCCTGTCATTTTTAATTTTCTTAAAATCCAAAATTAATTATTTATTCTACAGTTTTATAGGTTGTCGCGGCATTTACACTATATAATTTTTCATGAACCTAGCATAAAATTTTCGTTTGTTTGTGAAGCAGGAGGAGTAAGCATATGGTATTGCTTGAGTTTTGAGGGGATGTTACCGTCGCTAATGTTTATTTTTAGATAACGCATAACACTGTACCTTAAATAGAAAATTGAGAAAAAAAAATGCCTCAAAAAATTGCATAGTGTAATTCTGGACAGTGTTGAAAATTTTCCATCTACAAAAAAAATGATAAGTGGTGACAACCGTTTTAGTACATTACACCGGTAAAATTGTGTGGTTTCACAACTGTGTCCTAATTTTGTCACAAAGTGTTCTATATTGGATCCTCACAAAATATTGTTTAAATTCTTACAATAGTTTTTACGTGATTCGAGTACAGACAGACGGACAAAAATTCCAAAAAAGGTATTTTGTGTTCTATATTGATTACTATCAACACCAACAACAAAATTTAAAAAAAAACTTCATGTACAGAAATGACCCCGTAACAGTTTTATTAAATGTATGTATAGAAAACATTTATCGTTATACAAGCCTTCGCTCATGTGCAAAATACAATAAGAACATCTCAACCTTGAGAGCAAAACACATTACGCTCACGTTACGTCTCGACAAAAAAAAAGGATTTTTCAAAAAAAATACGCACATTTTGAGAACTTTAAAAAATCCCAAATTATACATTTATTTATATTTATTGATGCTTTTAACTCTAATAATAATAAACACACGTATTCAACTCTCCAATTATTATATAATCTTCGGATAGAAAATTTTTTTTCCCTTCACCACAAAAAGTGAAAAATGGGTAATTCCTACTTTGTCATGTAGTGTGTAATTTCTACAATATCCATTTCCGACTCCATATATCTTTTGACTTCTTATGCATAGCGAAGTGGATTGATCGATGTCCGTTTGTCCATCTGCCCGTCCGTGTTAGTGTTGTTTTACAAAAAAAAAAAAAACATAATATCGATCAGATATAGTGACGAAAGAGGTGCTTTTGGAAATCAGCATGATCGGCCAACGTCCTTTTAAGCAGCGGGAAAAACTTTACGCCTACCTGTGATTTTTTCATGGCATTTGGAACAATAAAGTTACTTTAATCAATAAAATAAACGGTAGAGAATTAAAAAAATAAGAAAAAATCATCAATTGTAAAAATTGGCGCTCGCCCATATTTTCCGAGTTACAGGGCTCTGAAATTTTCAAATGCTTAACCCATTATGATCCGATATAGTTTTTATGCAGTACCAATTTTTTTTTTATTTTTTAATTCTCTGTCCCCCCAATATTTTGATTGGAGTTACTTCACTTAACCAAATTTACATAGATGGTGATACCCTTATAACCGAATCATCTGACCCCAATAAACATGCCTGACGTAGAAAACTTAAAGGAGTAGCTTTAAGTGTTAGTTTTCTTTTTTACTTTCACTTTATACCAGTTTTTCGTAACTTTCCTCATTTTTTACTACAATTGCAAATTGATTATTTACACAGTACTGCGTAATTTCTACGTCGTTGTTAAAGTAGGAGTTGGAGTCATTTCCAATTTTTCTTTCCTTGTAGTTTTACACTTAGTAATTTATATTAATAAAAAAAATTCTTTGCTGCTGAAGACAGATACTTACACAAATCACGTACTATATCCTTAATGCCAAAAAAATATTAAATTTATTTAACAACTTTATCAAAACATAAAACAGAAATCATAATAGAAATCAGTATCCTATTTTTGCGTATACAGTTGTATTGAAATCATTAACCAATTATTTTACTGCTCATGCACTTTTATTAACCAATTATTTTTCAGGCAAATGGTTGTTAAATATTATTTTTGTTCTATCTATATGAAAAATAAATAAAGATCAACGGAAAATTAAAAACGACACTTTATCAATTTTTTACTAATAGTGCGGGATGAAAGTAGAGCAACTAGAATTTAAAAGCTTTATGCCCTTCACCACAGGTGGAGTAGGGGTATATCTAAGTATAACATTCGGTGTGAAACTTCTACAATATCTATTTCCGACCCCATAAAGTATCAATATTCTAAGTTCTTATACATAGCGAAGTCGATAGAGCGATGACTGTTTGTGTCTGCTTGTGTTCGGGTTGAAATCAACTTTACCAAGGCACTACGTGAGATCTGAAGATCAGACATAGTTGCAAAAATTTCGCTATTAAAAGTCAGCCAGATCGGTCCATGTCCTTTGACGCAACAGGCAAAGCACCATGCCTGCCTCTTATTTTTCCACATCAATTAAAAAATCTAGTTTAGTGAAGTAAAACTTTAAAAAAAAAACAACAAAAATATGGGCCGATAGAGAATTAAAAAATAAAAATAAAAAACAAGTGAAATAATGGTGCTCGCCTATATTTTCCGAGTAGTATGACTCTGAACTTTTAACACAAAAGTGCGATTGCGCCTCAAACTATTTAAAATAGCAATATGGGTATCATTTAAAACCTTTGGAAGAGATCTTTAAGGAAATACAAAATTTTTTTAAAAATGCTTAACCCTTTAAGAGCATATACATTTTTATGTAAAATTATATTTATGTAGTACTTAATTTTTTTCTTATTTTTAAATTCTGTGTCACCCCAGTATTTGTTTTTTGATAAAAGTTACTTCTCTAAACTAGATTAACATACATGGTGAATGATATATAAGATTTGATATAGTCGAGTATAAAACTCATACTTGTTATAAATAAAATTTAGCTAAATTTATGCATTTCCATGCAGGTGAAAAAAATTCCAAAAAAAAGTTTTAACTGGGAAACACTTCAATTTTAATAATAATGTTGTTTAATGTATTAAACTATTGAAGTAATAAAAATCTTTCAAATACATATGAATGGTTCCCAATGGGATCCCTTATGTAGAAAAATGAAAGAAAAAAGAAAAATAGTTACTAAATGTTTGCTGTGTTTTTGTGTAGAACATTTTTGAGTTGTTATTGTCTTCTGTCTTATTGATTCAATGGAGTTCTCATTTAATCAATTTGGCTTTTGATATATGACTTTCTTTTTTTTCTATGCAAAATTTGGGTAAAATCCACTGATGAGCTATTTGAGCAGTAGTGAAATGGCCATATGGATATGCTTTCCCCGCAGTAATACATTTCATTTTGTAGTTTAGTATAAAATAATAAATATTTATTTTTGTTTTTCTGCATGTGGACGATTTTTTTCAACTTTAATCATAAATTTGCTTGAAACAAGAGAAAATCGTCATATATTGCCTATATTATAGGCTCTTTAGGTAAGCTCTGCATTAAACGGACATACAGGTATAGTATTGAGACAGCCAGCCTGTGCCTACTTACCTAACGTTGATATAAATATGATAAATAGATACTGCCTTGTGATAAAAATTGCACTGTTTATTTTTTAACACTATTTTTTTTCTCATTTCATGTTTTTACATGTGTAGTGGTAGCAATTTAAGTGGCAATTTATTTTGTAAATACTGAACCGATTTGAATGAGATAAAGACGGTGCACTAAAGCATGACAATATCTAAAAATATGTTAACAAATAAACAAAATCGATAGGCAAACAGAGGAGGAAAAGGATCCTGAAGTTTTGTGTTTGCCTATTTATATATAGATTACATTTATTAAGTGATATATTTTTTTAGGCTCATATAAATATGCCTGCCATTAAATTAAATAATCGAACCAACATTTTCTTTGAGTAACTTCAATTTAAATTATAAATTGTCTTTGCAATGATATATTATTATTATGTGTTTTAAAAAAATATGGACTTGACAACTCTGGTTAAAATGTAAATTTGAGGTCAAAAGAAATATTTTTTTGCCTGCTTGTAGTTTTTCCTTGGTAATTGAAAACACAACATTTATTATTAAAGTTATTGAAAAAATGCAAATTTATGAATTTATATATCTAAACGACATGATGACACAAACTTGATGTATTGACATTCTCCTTTTTCTTCTTCTCTTCGAGTTAAGTATGTAAGTAAACAAATATTTTGATGCTGCAAAAAATGTAAATGTAAGTATAAAAATTTTGCATCATCTTCTTTAGATGATAAATGGCAAAATTGGCATATGTATATTGTGGTACAGTATATATTTACAGCAAACATATGTACATAAAGTTTTTATAAGCTCCTGATCTTTATTGTTATTTACATACTATTTTTGAAACAGTTTTGTTAAAGAGTGAAGCCAAAACCATTGTTATTGTTTATATAAGCAGATGTGCACAGACTGCAAGGAATCGCTTAAGATGCAAAAAAAAAAAAAAATAAAAAAGTAACCCAAGTTGATTTTTAGATCTTATTATAGCTTTATCTTACAGTCAGCCAAATGTATAAATCACATGTTACATTAATTCCTAGGTAGCGCTCAAGCTCCAAAATTCTTAACATGCAATCTAACCAAGGATAAGGTAAATGGAATCGTTTACATGTCACTACCAGAAAAAACATTGCTCATTAAATCTTAAATTTCAATATTAAATTTCGTAATTAGTATTTGGTATTACATTAAAAAAATATTTTCTTACATATTTTTTTGCTCTTTAAAATATATATATCTATCTATTTATCTATTTATATGTATATCCTATACAGAGTGAAAAATTATTACCGTTTAGCTAGAGAACGACCATAAGTAGATCTCTTGAAATTTTTAATTTAAATATTAGTTAATATATTCTTAAATTTCCTCAATCAACTAATTTGACCTGTAGTGTGATTCACTATGTTTTTTAAACGACAATTATTTCGTTTAAAAATGTTAACCACAAAATTAACCATTTTGCTATTCACTAACACTTTAAACGAGATATACTGGTATTTAAAGCAAGCTGCTTTAGTCAGCTGTTATTTTTAGCAAAACAAATTGTGGTTCATTAAGAGAGCAGTATTTTTTGTGTGGTTTAATCCGTTAAAATCCGTTAAAAGAGTTTGTTTACCGTGTATCTAATAATCGTTGAATATCATGGCTTTGGAAAATTTAGTGTACGATTATTTATATTATTAAATAAAACCCTTTTAACCTACTTTTAGTGAAATAAATCGACTTTATTCATTTATATATTAATTATAAAAAAATTAAAAATTAAATAAAAAGATAAACCATTCAATGAAATAAAAAAAATACTATTAATAAAAATAATTAAGTACAAAGCAAAAAATTTATTAAAAAAATAACTCTGCCCAAGGCGAATCAATTACCAGGTAGCAGCGCAGGCGAATTCATTTTTTTCCTGGTAAAAACTACTGCCAAACTTCATGCTGTAAACACATTCGCCACAGCAAGATACACGAACACTCGACAGCAAATGAAGCTGGCAACATTTGTGGGCTTGTACGTAGCTACATAATTATTTTGAAGGAAGCAGCTACATAATAAAAATATGATTTTATTGTATTTCAGTGATGTCACTTTAGCTGTTTTTAACGCAGCAAATTGGATTTAAAATTAAAATATATTTCAACTATAATTATTAGAAGAGTAAAATAATACTTTTAAGGGTTACGTCGATTTTTCGCTTGAATTGTCTTTAAAATTAAAAATATATTGAAGTATTTCTCAGAAGCAATAATAATGTCAATATAAATAACACGTGGTTGCTTATCCACTTAAATAAAAAAATACTAAAAACAACAGTTCTATGATATATATTAAAACCAATCGTGTTAAATATTTACAGATGTCCCATACGACAATTGAAATTAATATAAGTACTTCAAGTAGCAAGTTCTAAGAACAGAATTTTAGTTTTATGTACATCTTAAAACATTCCTTTGAAATTTTTATAATTAATTTCGTACACTTTCGCCATGACAATTCGTCAGTGTTCTAATTCTAATTCTAATTTTTTTAAAATTCAAATTTCGAAAAGTAATTATCGAAAAGTATGTAAAAAGTATTAAAATTTTTCTCTATACAAAACTAAAATTTGCTGACAACTGTTTAAGTAACATTATACCGATAAAATTGGGTGATTTCACATTTGTTTCTTTATTTTTCTACGAAAAAAATCCAAGTTTGAACCAAGGTTCTCCTCACAAAATTTTACTCAAATCTATCCAGCAGCACTTACGTGAGTCAGATAAGAATTCAATAAATAGGTATTTTGTATTCCAAATTAATTATTATTTTCACCAGCAACACTATTTTCCTTAAATATTTCATGTACTGAAATTATCCTGTTACAGTTTTATTATAGATTTATACTTAAATCTTTAAATAAATAATTTTTATTTTATATTTTTATTGTTCTTTTCGTTTTTAATAATAAGAGATTTTAAGCACATATCATTTTACATGTCTTATAGTACTAACATCACTAAACTGTTTATTGTCGCCAATAAAAATAGAAATTAGTTTAATTTGACTGCAGCGGGGAATTCAGCCCAGACCATAACCTGCTGCTTTGTTGCCTTGCTGTCAACAAAATAATATATATGAAGTTTGGCAGTAGTGTTAATGAATTCGCCTACGATTCCACCTGGTAATTGATTCGCCTTGGGCAGAGTTACCGTGAAATATTAGTTTGAATAGAGAGATTTTAAAAACTGTTTACCATGGTTATAAATAGGTCAGTGAATCACACAGTGGTTAGTGCAAACAATAAAATGTGTGGTTAAAGTTAACCACCTATTAAAGTGTTAAAAGTTAGTGAATCGCACTATTGTACTTCCAAATGTAAATAAAACCAAATAATTCTACATGTTTCCCGAAGTTTTGTCAATTATTTGTTGACTTTTTAAAGGGTTGGGATTTCAATTTAATTTTTTCAAAATATATACGTCATTATATTTATCAAAACTGTTTTTACATTTAAAAAAATTGCAGTAAAGCTATTTACACAAACAAATTTTTAGCGTAAATATAAAATACAAAAATAACCTGAAGAACACATAACATATAAAACAAATGTTATAAAGTCATTAATTGAAACCAAATAAACACATTTTAAATTAGTGTCATAGTTTGTTCATATGAATTGCTACTCCATATAACCATTTATTTTGTCCGTGTCTTCTTTTAAATTCATTGCATGTTCCCTCTTTTGTTGTATCCTCAAGCTTTCTATAGCGTACCCGTTCTTTTCAATGTTTTCTTTATTTAATACCTTAATTTCTTCGAAATCTGCTGTATGTCCAGTTTCTGATAAGTGTGGAGCCAAATCTGTTGTTTGTTAATGTTTCTCTATGTCGTTCTTCTGCTCTTTCATTCTTGTTTCCAAACTGCCAATTTAAATTATATTACAATTCTTGTTGTCATTGCCTTTGCACTTTATTACATACACAATACAGTTTTCTTGTTGTTTTTAAATCTTTGTTTTTACTTTAGAGAATCTTGTGTTTAATGTTATATTGAAATTAGTTAGTAAAGGCGAAACACAGATTAGATTGAAAGAGAGGGCGTGGTACATCACACATAAAGTAAGAAAACAATCGTGTACCGAAATGTCTATAATAGAAAGTGTTGAAATTCTTATTATGGTGAATAATCAATTGAAAAGCTGGTGAGATTAGACGAGTAGATGTGGTACGATTATTTCTATTGGAGTAGCGAACCACATAGACACATTTCTTTTATTATTTCAAGTAATTTTAAAGATATTAATTGAATTATCTATCTTTCGTTAAATCGATAAATTCTGATTGACAAAATACATCAAAATGGTATTACTGGCATAATACATTGAAAATTAGCATGATCGGTTCACGTCCTTCGAGGCAGCAGGCAAAACACCACGCCCACCTCAAATTTGTTCATGTCATCTGAGAATTAAAAAATTAAAAAACAAAACATCAAGTGAATATATTGGCGCTCGCCCAATTCCGAATTACAGGGAAATATTAAATTTTTTAAATATTAATATGGGTATCATTTTAAAGCTTTTGAAGATGTCTTTAAGTAAATGCTAAAATTTTTTAAAAATGCTTAACCCATTAACAGCCGATAAAATGTATATGTAAAATAATATATAAGCTTGTTTGATTGAAGTTACTTCACTAAACTAGATTTACATAGATGGTGAAAGGTATATAATATTTGGCATAGACGAATATAACACTCTTACTTTTTGTTTATATTTTATGTATTATAAATGAATCGAAATTAATTTTTGGCTTTAGTTCATTTATTTTAATTTATAAAAATCTTTTTTTTTAGAAAGAAAAATTATTTTATATTTTAATTTTTTTCTTAATCAGGATTCGAAACGTGGTTATCATAAGTGAACTAAAATTAAATTATTTACGGCTTTGATTTATTTTTTGCTGCAAGTGCAGCATTAAATTCTGTTAGCGTCTAATTTTTCTTGTTTTCTTTGGAAAACGTCCGCATACATTT
The DNA here is from genome assembly GCA_916610165.2 of Gymnosoma rotundatum. NCBI lineage: Eukaryota > Metazoa > Arthropoda > Insecta > Diptera > Tachinidae > Gymnosoma > Gymnosoma rotundatum. The sequence goes on from OU744338.1 coordinate 53,275,919, forward strand.
GTAAATAAATTTTCTTTCTAAAAATTGTTTAGAAATTAAGTAAAAAAATTAACCAAAGCCGAAAATAAATTAATTTTAATATGCATATTATATATTTTCTAAGTTTACAGCAAAAATAAAAGCGAAATTCAATGGGTATGTTAACAACCGCACACAATCCCTGGCTTTATTTTCACATTTATCAACGTTCAGTGAAAATATAGCTGCTTTACTTTACGACACAATTAAGCATGTTAAACATTTAAAAACCAAACAGAATAAAATCGTACATTTATTTAACAGACTGTGGAGGGGAAATACATAAAAATTTATGACAATGGACAATGGTGAGTTATCCAAGTTTTATTCTGTTTTATTTTTATTTTTATTATTGTTATTTGTATTTATTTTAATTATATCTGTGAAGGCAATGAACATCAATCGTAACTGCTTAGATTGTTAGATATACATACTTATTTTTTTAGCTAAAATCAATGAATTTAGAGTCATAGCGTGTATTTATTCCTTTAGAAGTTAAGGGAACTTACATATTCTATACATAATAATGGAGAAAAAGGCAAGGTATTCGATTAAATTTAGGTTTTTATCTGTTGAAATTTTCTTCATTTATATCAATAAATTTTTCATTTGTTATGGATTTGGAAGTCTCCTTACATCTTTATGATTGATGGTTACCAATGATCGAGTATAAAAGTATCTGTCAAAGGATAGATTCTGTCTCATCCTCCACAAAACATTCAGTTAGAAGCAGGATTTTTTAAATATAAAAATAAATAGAAATTACTTTAAAGACATCTTAAAGTAACCCGTTAGAAATTATCAATTTAATATTCCTGCCTTTTAAATTCATTGCCCCTTCGCTAACCACAAGGTTTTTTGTAGCGAGTAAATATAATTCAAAAAGTGCTGCCAAACACAAACTTTTTAAAAAGTATATAAAATTTTTTGCCTTCCACTTCTTAGGATCTTTCTTTGGGTGATACAGGGAGGAACACAGTGTTAGCAGATGTTATGTATTGCTTATTGTTAATATACAACGTTTTTTTAAAAGAAAATTTTAGTGTACCTAAGGTGTAGTCCTATCTAATGTGCTGCTTCTGTATTACAAGCGGTTAACTCGTCTAAGAAAATTTGTATGGAAATGACTTAAAAAACTGAGTGCTTTTCATACAAATTTGTCAGACGATCGGATCGTTTGTAATATGGAAACAGCACTTAAGCCTTATCTTGATTACGTTTTGATCTTCGATTTATAGTTTTACAACTCGAGTTTTCCTTTAATATTATTACAGTTGTTATTTAAATTTTGAAGCATTATTTAAGTGTTTATAATCATGCCAGCCATCATCCTAAGAAAATAAAATTAGGTTATGGAAAAAATGTATAAAGAAAGTAGTGTGAGTAAGCATTCGATTGGAAATTAATTCACATACGAGCAATTCTGAATTTCCTATTTAATGAAATTTACGATGTTGGAAATTGCTGCAATATTACCCAAAAAAAAAAAAAAAAATATACAACAGTAAAGTGCTCCTTACATTGTGGTAGTTCTTAAGTGAACCACTAGGCCTGAATGCAATACTGTCCTCGGTCTTACCATCTGTTGCACGTGATTAAATTTTTGAATCTACTTAAGACTTTGACTTAGACCACATTCACAGTAGCGTTGCATAAAATTTTCAGTAGAATATCGTTGGTATAAATAGTGACTAAGTCGAAAGAAAAATCCAATACATAAACCTTTAAATATTGTATTTTTTTTAATCGTACTCGGTTGCACCGATAAGTTTGGTTTGTTTTTCACATTCTCGCCACTAAAATTTTTCATTACCAGGAACGAGGCAATTCTTATAATTTCAAAAAATAAACTATTTATCACTTATGCTTCAGTGTATCCAAAATTGAAGTATGCTTATCATCGCTTTGAAAGTTATGAATCTTTAAAAAAATACAAATATGAATTTTTGTAATAAAAAATTTGTTTTTTTTTCGGAAATTTGTAAATACCTATAAGTAATATTTTGAATATTTAAAATACATTATCTTCAGTAAAGCAAAAAGCGAAAATTTGTTTTTGTAATTATAAACTGTTTTCACCTTTCTGCAGTTAAAATATTTTCTCCAGAAAAGACGGAATTTTTCCCACAGTGCAATATTATTTCTTTCCATCCTTAATACGCAATTTTGTACACTCGATTTAAAGTCATTATAAAGCAACGTGTTTGAACATAAGCGAAAAAACAAGTTCATTATGAAGGTCAAAACAACTCTATCATTTATAATGTCGCCGGAATAGCTGGAAACAAGATTGCAGTGAGTTTATTTTATATGGCACTGTAAACAATGGTTGGCAAGTAAAAAGTATAAAAACAGAAAATATAAATCAATAAATTCAAAAACGTAACCACAAAATTAAATTTTTTTTAAATTCGTTTTTGAACTGTGGATTTTATAAATGCATCGAAATTAATTTTTGGTTTTTGCTTATTTATTTTAATGTCTAAAAACATTTTAGAAAGAAAAATTATTTTATATATTTATCGGACGTTTTTCAAAGAAACCAAGAAAAATCCGACGCTAGCAGAATGTAATGCTGCACTTTCTAGACAGCTACGTCCTTCGTCAGCATTCTTCGCATCTATCTACCTTAGTTGTGTAATTATAAACATCATCTGTTTAACAAACTAACTTTGTAAATAAGAATACGAGAAATATTCATATCAATATTAATTTGGTTAGACGAAATTTACAGACAAACCAAAGTAATTCTTCACTGTTCTCTCTGTATTTTGTCTTGTACATTTGTTTGCAATTTTTTTGAAGTCATTCCTACTTACTTGCTCACAACATTATAGGTAGATACTGTTTCAGTATCATATTGATTGTTATGAGCCCATAACTTTGAAAATATGACGTTGTCAAATCCTGAACCTTGACAACTTTTTCTTTTATTTTTAGCTACTGAACTAAATTAAATTGTTGCATAAAAAAATAAATTAAAATTGTGAAGTATATAAAAAGATATCAGTTTGTGATAGAACTCGTTATTCGAATACTTCTCATTTTATCTATGACCAAAATAAACACAACCTATTTATTTAATTATAAATTTGTTTATTATGTCTTTTGTTCCCGTATTTTGCACTATCGGAACTTATGTACATATATTTTAACTAAAAAGTTTTCTTTTTGGTGGTTAATTGAAAATTGGTTTTTAAAAGCGCTACGTATAAAATGATAATAGGAGTTGCCAGGTAAAAACTTTAGATTGCTTACAGTGTATACTAGCGAACCGTTATTGTGTGCTTTTAATACAATTTTTTAAAAATGGCTTGTTAAACGAAAAGTGTTCAATAATTATTGTGAACCTAAAAAGGAACTTTTTATGAATTAAACCTTTAATATATTGTATTTTTGTTGTTGTACAATATGATTCATTATCATTTAACATTAATATTATTATTAATTTGGCGCCCCTGAAAAATTCTGCACGCTTCTGGCTTGTTATGAACTTAAACAAATCATTTTCGTTATTCTGCAGGAATTCTCTCACATGCTCTGCTACAAGAAATAAATTAAGTCCGGTTGCTAGTCCAAAGTCAATTCTTTAATGTCAACGATGTTTAATGCTTACGATCTTCAGCGGACAAAACCTTCCACTTTTTTATATTCGTTCATTTTATGCGCCGCTTACCGTTGCTGTAAAACTTTACAAGCGCAGGTCTGTTAGTGTTTATATTAACCAAATATTTTAATATTGTAAACTTTTGTATTATAAAGTTGCAATGATTATTAGTCGTGCATATTTGCTCAAGTATAGAATCACTGAATCATGCAAAATGTATTAATTTTCGCAGACTTGATATGTACGCAAGGTTTGCAAGGGTAGTTTGCAAAAAACTAATAAATAAAAAGAAATACAAATGTACAGAAATAACCAAATTTTTAACTTTTTTAAGTATTTTAAAGAGATGCGTATCTATAAACTTTTTTGATTTATTTACCTGCAAAATATTTTTGGTTTCCTAATTCTATATGACCAAAGAAAATCGTATTTTATATGGTTTTTAAAATACTTTAAATACACAAGCGTAAGCAAAACAAGAAACTACTGCAAATGAAGCGTAATCGAAATTGCATTTTGTTATAAAAATTTAATCAAAAATTTTTAAATTATTAAGAGGTTATCAATTCTCCTATTATATTACATTTGATAACATTTTTTTTTTAAATTTACAAAGTACTTTTAAACATTTTTCTATTCTTATTCTATTTTTATTGTTATGGATGCAACTTCATTGTGTTTGTTGTGTATTTAACAAGAAAAAATCATAACCATAACCAAAACCATAATCTCCAATTGCAGAAGTTATGTATTTGGTTAGTTTTCTATTTTTGTGTTTAAAAAAACGTTTTAATTTTCAAATTGGTTATCATTAATATCGATAGATAAACAGCACAAGGATGGATGGACTTTTTAAGCATCGCACAGTGGTGTGAAAAACGAAAATAAGGAATAAAAAAATGTAACTCTAAACCAGTTAACCGATTTGTATAAAAAAACTACGATACTCAGAGGGTGACGTAAGCTTTCGTATTGTGTACTTGGAAACACCCTGTTGCAATTTTGCGTATCATCACAGGGAATTGAAGTTAACAACCTCAATTGTGCAAAATGTTTTAGAGCTTATTACCTTTTAAAATCTTAACGGACTTAAAAAAAATTTTATCAGATGTGATAAACATATATACAGATAGAGAAAAGAAACTCCTTAGAATTTATATGGCAGCTTTTGGACTGTTAGAAAAATTCAATTGTTTTTTTTATCTTAACAGTTCTTGGTTTTTCATCTGTAGTTTTTTTTTTTTGTATATAAGATTGAGTTAATACTAAAAGAAATAGTTTTAATTAATTTTTCTTTCAAAATAGGGTTTAAAAGTTACTCGGTGATTACTGTGTTCTTGTATAAGAGATTTTTGAGTTCTTATTGCCTTTTTGTTTTATTGATTAATAAAGTTCTCATTTAACAATTAAAGTTAATTAATCAAAGATTCCAAATAATAAGTTTTCTTATTACAAGTTTTAAAAGTTTTTTAAATAAATTCTTAAACCGTTAACTTCTTATTAAAGATAAGGCCTTCAAAAATCAATCCAATGTATTTTTATGAAATCTTGCTGATGCACACTACAACCACTAGTGTCGAGTATGGACAATTAAAAGAAAAATTTTATTCTTCTTATGATCAACTATTCTAAGTAAAATGTTTTGAGCAACTGATTAAAGTTTTTTGGACATCCTCCGCATAAATAGAGTCTGCAGAGGCGATTTACAAGTGTTAACATTATTTTTATTCGAATTTGGTGCTTGCAGCAGAGTTAAATATTCCTGCTCAAAGTCCATTTCTTTCCAGTACAGGAGAAAATGTCGCTCACACTTGGATGTTTTGAATCGTAGTATATACAAAAGGGGCTTAAATTTATGTCCTGTTTCTGTATTATAGGCGATATACTCGTCTGAAAAATTTGTATGAAAAGCACTCAGTTTTTTGAGTTATTGATTTAATTTTATATTTCGTCAAATAACTCTCAATGGGTTAAATGAGGTATCGCAAAAATTCATTAAATAAGATAGCGGCTCCATTACGAGAAAACTAAAAAATAAAAATTTTTAAGTTGGTATTAAAGGTACTCGTATTTCACAATTGCAAACGAAATCGAAACTTGTATCAAAATAAAAGTAATTGTTATAATTAATATTTTAAGTTATTTCGCAGTATTAGGGGGACTTTGCTTATGATTAATGCATGAAAGTTCAAATTGGTAATAAATATGTTTATGATTCTTTAATCACACTAAAAATTTAAAAAAGAAGTATGCCATGTAACACTTATTATAAGTCTTGTATGAATCAGAAGAATTTATTAGATTTATCTAAAATTTGTTGAATTTGGTCATAAATTTGAGTTATTTTAAGATGACATCATCAACAGGCTGTCAGCTTAAAAATGCAGATCTCAAACTCCTCACAAAGTAAGTTTAAACCCATATATTTTGAAGTTTTCTTTTTGCTTCTATATTTAATTATATAATCAAACATTCCTCTTATATTGAAAAGTTTTTTCCCCGTAATACTCAATAAATATAAATAAATATTTTTTACATTTTTAGAATTTAGTACCCGAACTTCAAAGCAGATTTTTTTTTGTTGCAGAATATCCACTTCTACAAGAGATATTTATGCTGAGTTTTATGTCAAAAAGGATCTTGAGTCAAAAGTAATTGATAAAAAATAGTAGCAAACATCATGAAGTGAATATCTTAAATATAAAAGTGAATTTAAAATCAAACATTTTTCCCTGCAATAAAAAAACTTAGTACGAGGGCTGCTATATATATTTCTGGCCTGGCAACACTGAGTGCTGCCAAGTGCAATCTGACATTTCCATTGGAAAGTTTGTCATTTTTAAGCATAATCGTACTCAAAACGTTTATTTGTGTTGTTTACAGTGACTTGAAAAAATTTATATAAAAAAAAAATGGAATTAACTCGTGAACATTTTCGTGCCATCATTTTTCACAACTTTCGACGTGGATTATCACAACAAGAGTGCATTGATGAACTAAAATCTTTGTATGGCGATGAACCACCATCCTATAGCACTGTGAAAAATTGGTATAATGAATTTAATCGTGGCCGAAGCTCGCTCAAAGACGAATTCCGTGAAGGTCGTCCAACAACGGCTGTTGTGCCAGAGAACATTGATGCCGTGCGTGAACTCATAATGCAAGATCGACATGCGACATACCGAGAGATAGAGACACCCTTGGACATTTCTTCCACCAGCATACATTCGATACTGCATGAACACCTGGCCGTAAAAAAGGTTTGTTCTCGTTGGATCCCGCACAATTTGAAAGTCGCTCAAAAAAAGGCTTGTGGCGATTAGTGCAAAGAAATGTTGCAAAAATACGATTGCGGTGCTTCAAAAGACGTTTATAAGATCGTCACAGGTGACGAATCATGGATCTATGCGTATTAGCCCGAAACGAAACAACAATCGACCGTATGGGTCTCCAAAGAAAGTTGTTCGTGGAAGAAGCACTTCGAAGCAAATGGTCGCCTGTTTCTTCGGCAAACCTGGTCATGTGGCGACTGTTCCCTCTTGAGCTACGTAGGACGGTCACTTCTGAGTGGTACACTACAATTTGTTTGCCTGAAGTCAACGGAGAAATTCGAAAAACCAACAAGAGAAGACGAATCATTGTTCACCATGACAATGCGAGCTCTCACACATCGGCTCAAACCAGAGCGTTTTTGACCGGCCAAAACGTCGAATTAATGGGTCATCCGCTGTACAGCCCTGACTTGGCACCTAATGACTTCTTCTTGTTTCCGCACATCAAGAAAAAAATGCGTGGTCAACGATTTTCGTCGCCAGAAGAAGCTGTTGAAGTGTTCAAAAACCATGTTTTAGAGGTGTCTCAATCGGAGTGGAGAATACTTTGAAAAACAATAAAACTATTTTTGATTATAAATATTCGCATTTTCACTATTAGGCCAGAAATATATAGAGCAGCCCTCGTATCAATAAAATTTAATTGTATTTTATTTTATTAAATTTTTTTTAGTATGTGACACAATTTTTTTTAGTATCTGACTTACTACTAAACTCCTGATAATTTCAGAAAAGGGTAAGACTTGTGAAAATATTCTTTTCTATTATTTTTTGTTATTGCCTCTACCCATTTAGTAGTTATCAATTGATTTCTTTTCGTTTTCAATTTCAAACTCAAGCTAATCTTTGTGTAAGGAAAAGTTTTAATTTACTTAAAATAGATTATTTTGAATAGTAGATAAAAAGAATTTACTGTATGAATAACAAAATATATAGATAGTAAAATATGATACGATTAAAACCAATTTATAACACATTCCCTTTGATTTGTGGCCATATACGATACGAAGAAGAAAACATAGAAAAGTGAAATTTATGAAATTGAGAATATATTAGGAAAAAATATTTCTAACTTTGTAGTAGAACCATCAGCTGTTTCTTTTTATTTATTATGATGAAAAAATTTTAATTAAATAACAAGACTTAAACTAATAAAATAACAACTTTATTTTTTTTCTTCATAACCTATATTCCATTAAATATTGCAAGAAAATAACAGAAGTGAAATACTTATATGTTCATGAAAAGCTGGCTTATATACAGGTAAACTTGCAAAGCTCTAGTGGCTTTCGCGTCAATAGAGACGTTAGTCTCAAAGTCGGCTTAGCATGGTTAACTACGTTTGCATTTTTTTGCGCTAGTCCGTAAACTATGAAAGTTTATTTTGCATAGTTTACAGACTTGTTATTTTGGCAACATTTTATAGTTTTTTTTTAAATCTTAACCAATTCCTCTGCTTTTATAAAATCAGTTTAATCTTTCAGTTTATCTTTTTTTCCTAATTTTTAAAGTCTTCAAATAAAAATATTGTTTATTATTTTTTCAATATTTTGCCACACCATTGGATGGCATTTCAGAAAACAGGAAACAAAAATATTACTGTATAAAAGAGCCAAAACTAATCAGACGTTATCGCTGTGTAAAGAAAAATAAATCGTTGTTGATAATCGTTGTTTTTTACTTAAGCTTTGACTTTTGTTTTAACTTTATCATTTGGACAAAGATGTTTAGTTTATTTAAAATATTTGTGAGAACTTTCCAGAAGAATATGCAATGTGCCTTTGCATAGAAATAAATTTTGGAGGGTGCTTTAATACCATGTAAAATAAGGCCATGGTGGCTTTATCACTTATTCAATAGGGAGATAAACCGATTTTTTTTCATTTGCATGGGAGATAAAACCATCATGGCCCCAGCTCACATTAGCAGTATTAGAAAATAGCCTTATCTCTCATTTCAGTTTTTAAAAACTTTTGCATTTTACATTGATTAATAGTTTTCTTACTCTCAAAATTAAGAGGTAATGATTTTTCCTTTTACAAAATGTTTAAATTAGACAAAAAAAAAGAAAAAAAAATCAATAGTTTTCTTATTTTTTAATTAAGAAGTAATGATTTTTCCTATAATTATAATATTCCTTATAATAATATTCATCCTCCATATTGAATATTGGTGATTTAGTAGTTTAATCGGGATAAGACATTTTTTAAAAATTAGTTAATTTACATAAATATTTCCGTAATTTAATTTATTCTCATTTTGTTATTTTACTGTCCAATGTGTTTTTTACAACATATACTACTGCCACAGCAATGTCTGGAAGTGCAGCATCTTGATAAAGTTATTGCCTTTGCTATAGGTCTTTCTTTGGGGTAGTTGAGCCAACTTGCAAACGAAATATTTCGATGAGGATTGAAAAACGCTATATCAACGCACATTTACCAAAAGAAAACATTATTACTTCTGCAAATTCCTTTTAATTACGTATGTTACATATTAAAACTTGAATATGAACGTTTTATTATTTTTATAAATTTTTGCTTTATTTTTTTTTAATATTTTTACACTTTAGTTAGGTCCACTGCACGCGTAAACGTTAAAGTAAAAATTAATATATATGAGTAATTTAAGCTCATATTTCATAAAAAGAATTAAATAAATATAGAACGCTCAAGTGCATTTTGAATGATTTTTTAGTGTGCTTTGGCAAGTCAATTGTAAAGGTAAGTTGTTGTTTATACTTAAGATGTTTGTAGTAATTTTAACTATTTCTATAATTTTTCGTCAGTTTTAAAAAAAATTATTCATTGGTTCAAAACAATATTTGCACAAAATTCTTAATTCTTATAAGTTTCTAACAAAAAAATAAATTTGCGAATAATAATAATTTATTTAAAAATATTATAACTAATTTAAAAAAAAAATAATAATTCAAAATATATATAATATATTGTATAAAAACTGTGAATATTTCTTTAAAAATATGTAATATAAATAAGTAAATTCATAACTACATAAACAAAAGACATGCTTTCATTTACGAACATACACATCCATTCTAACACATAATGGCCTTTTATTAAAAAGTTCATAGCTTCTCCCCTAAAAGCTACACCGCATACTAAGCAGACACTTTATAGTGTCAAACAATTTTATTGAAAGTTGATATTTGTAGATAAAAAAATAAAATTTAATTTACTTTATTCATGCTTGATTCCTTCAAATAAAAAAATTAAAAAATAAATCCACATAAAATGTGAATAATGAAAACGGTTTTCAATAAAGAGTTGCGAGGCCTTATAGCCGTAAATAGAACTTTTAGTACATAAGATGTGTTTGATGTTTGTTTAAACACATGCTTATAAATGTTATGCCCTATATATTTCTAATCTAAGGCAATTGTTGTACGAAGGATTCCATATTTATGAACAGAAAATTCTAAATTTGCAAGAATGAATAATATTTTACATTCGCCTCTTCTTTATTTCAATATTAATTTCTTTACTCAAAGGCCCATCCCTTAAGACAAAAATTTGCTTTGAATGAGGTAATCGCACACACCGTTCTCTCTAACAAAAAAATTATTGATAAAATAATAATCATATACATTTAAAAAAAAGGTTCGTTTCTTTTTTTATTCCCAAATATGTGTTTATATTAAAATAATAATTGTGATTAGTGTACGTATGAGTAATATTATATAAAATTTGTACATTACTTATACACAACTGTGAAATGGTTTTAGCATGTACAAAAAATATGAATCGTAGTTACTTTGTTCTCTTACTTTTAGCAAGAATGAGTTGTTCCTTTACCATCGTCTGTTGTGTTCCTACACTTGTGTGCGGTTTCCGTATTACAAGCGAGCGACTCGTCTAGAAAAGCAGTAAATTTTTTTAATTGAGGCGCTCGCTTGCAATACAGAAACCGCACATAAGTGTAGAAACATCGAAAAAAAATAACTAAAAGAATAAACCATATATTTTTATCTAAAAAAAACTGACCTAGTGCTTAAACAATTAGAAAATAAAATTAAATATAAAGGTCAAAGAAGTTATAATATTTTAATATATTATATGTTTAATTAGAAATTTAAAATTATAAAATTTTTGTCAAATGTGTAAAGTAAGAAAATTACGAGGGCTGCTATATATATTTCTGGCCTGGCAACACTGAGTGCTGCCAAGTGCAATCTGACATTTCCATTGGAAAATTTTTTCATTTTTAAGCATAATCGTACTCAAAACGTTTTGACGTACGACCATTATTTGTGTTGTTAACAGTGACTTGAAAAAATTAATATAGAAAAAAATGGAATTGACTCGTGAACATTTTCGTGCCATCATTTGTCACAACATTCGACGTGGATTATCATGACAAGAGTGCCTTGATGGACTTAAATCTTTGTATGGCGATGAAGCATCATCCTATAGCACTGTGAAAAATTACTATCGTGAATTTAATCGTGGCCGACGCTCGCTCAAAGACGAATTCCGTGAAGGTCGTCCAAAAACGGCTGTTGTGCCAGAGAACATTGATGCCGTGCGTAAACTCATAATGCAAGATCGACATGCGACATACCGAGAGATAGAGACATGCTTGGACATTTCTTCCACCAGCATACATTCAATACTGCATGAACAGCTGGCCGTAAAAAAGGTTTGTTCTCGTTGGATCCCGCACAATTTAAAAGTCGCTCAAAAAAGGCTCGTATCGATTGGTGCAAAGAAATGTTGCAAAAATACGATTGCGGTGCTTCAAAAGACGTTTATAAGATCGTCACAGGTGAAGAATCATGGATGTATGCGTATGAGCCCGAAACGAATCAACAATCGACCTTGTGGGTCTTCAAAGACGACCAAAATCCAACGAAAGTTGTTCGTGGAAGAAGCACTTCGAAGCAAATGGTCGCTTGTTTCTTCGGCGGGTCATGTGGCGACTGTTCCGCTTGAGCAACGTAGGACGGTCACTTCTAAGTGGTACGCTACAATTTGTTTGCCTGAAGTCATCGGAGAAATTCGAACAACCAACAAGAGAAGACGTATCATTGTTCACCATGACAATGCGAGCTCTCACACATCGGCTCAAACCAGAGCGTTTTTGACCGGCCAAAACGTCGAATTAATGGGTCATCCGCCGTACAGCCCTGACTTGGCACCTAATGACTTCTTCTTGTTTCCGCACATCAAGAAAAAAATGCGTCGTCAACGATTTTCGTCGCCAAAAGAAGCTGTTGAAGTGTTCAAAAACCATGTTTTAGAGGTGTCTCAATCGGAGTGGAAAAAGTGCTTCGACAACTGGTTTGAGCGCATGCAAAGGTATATAAATCATGCTGGAGAATACTTTGAAAAACAATAAAACCATTTTTAATTATAAATATTCGCATTTTCACTATTAGGATAGAATATATAGAGCAGCCCTCGTATAATACTATAAAATTTACGCCATTTGCATAGAACACCCAAGAAAAACATGTTGATTTATGATAATTTTTTAACTGGAATTTGTTTTAAATTATATCCTTTAAGGATTTTTTTTAAATTTTATTTATTTAAATACTTAGTAGTGCCCCCTTTGCTCATTAAAACTTCATAAATTCTGTTTGGAATCTTGCCGTATAATTTAGCGATAAAATCCAATTAAATTGAGGCCCCGGCTTTCTTCAAAGCATGAATAAGTTCAGGAATAGTAGAATGCAGCTCTCTACCTTCACAAGTTCTTCGCGACAGTAATCCTCACATATTTTAAACAATGTTTCAATCTGGTAAATACGGGCGCCAGCTTAATTAACACTTCTGCATTTTGTTTTTCTACATACGATTTAACGATCCAAGATGTGTGTATTGGTGCGTTATATTGTTGCAAGATCCAAGATATTGGTCTGAAAAGGTCATTTAGAGCCGGAAATGTAAATTTTAATACCAACGTATGACCTTGAATACATTGTTTTCAATAGGAGCTGCAGCTGGCAGGTTCCATAATATGATACTGTACCTCATACTATTACACCGCCTGCCCGACTAAGAAGATGACCAATGTGATTTGGTTCCATTCGAAGATCGTGAAAAAATAGCTTTAATGGTCGGGCCCTTCCAAATTAAATTTCTTTTCATCCGCCCATACCATATTTGCGCTATGTACATAGCATATCCATATAACAGTATAAGATATACTAATCAAGTTGCCAAAATTCTTGATTCTTGCTTTTCGGCATGCTAACGTTTCCATTTCTAATTTTACGTAGAAACAAGTTTTAAGAAAACATGTAACGTTTTAAGGGATCAAAGTGCTATCAGATATATATTTTTTATTATACAAACGAATTTGAATTTGTAAGTAGGGTGTGCCATTCAAATGGCGAGCAGTAGATGCTAGAATAACTCAAACTTGTCATTCCAAAATACTGATCCAATTTATATATTAAAGATTTATATATAAAGAAAATATCTTTAAAATGCTTTTACAACTTAAGCGTAAATAGTGCAACAAAAAATACATTGATTATCAAATCCAATATTCATTGTCCTCTTCATAACACTTTTAATCATATATATTTGCTTTAAGTATAAACAGCAATTCCATTTCAAAAATTAAGTGCCCTTATTCCGAAAAAAAACTTAGTTTGATATTTGTTTGAAAAACCATTTTACAACCAAATGAATTCTGTGATACCCCTGTATATTTGGTAGTGTTTAACTTTTCTTCTTGTCTTTAATAAATATCAAGTAAAGAAAAAAATAATTTATATTTTTAAATAAATATTCGAATGAATAATACATCAACTTAAGCTATTTTAAATTATTCATTTGGTAGTTTTTTTTTTCTTCGTTTTGACTTTTCATGCGTTTAGGACAACGTATGAGGATATATATCTTAACATATTGTTTGTTTTCTCAGGAAAAACATTAATATGGCTTTGTTTAAATAATTATTTCTATTTTATTGTGTTTCTTTTCCATTTCATTAAACGTGTTTTTATGTTCATAGTCATATATATGTTTATATAAATGCATATATTATTTAATAGTTATATTATCCTTGTAAATCATACATATTTATTTTCATTTTGTTCATTTATTTTATATATTTTTCTGCAGAATTTCGTAATTTCTTTTCTTGAGTTATGTTAGAAGCCATTTTTTATTACCTAGAAAGCAAGATATCTAAAAAGCGAAATCATAAATCACTTAAAAACATGATAAAGAATATAACATTTATTATAATTATTTATGGTACTCATTACAAATGTTTTTAATATGTTAATTATTTACGATTAATAATTATTACTTGTTTAGCATATGAATTACCACTACGATGTTCAATATTTGAAGTCTATTGTTGCTGATTATTTTTAATCCTGATTATTTCCGTTCACAGCCAATGGAAACAAAAAATACTCATGTGTGTCCTGAACACAAAAAGTCTATATTATAAAAGTTCTATATTTCCTTTTATCCACGTTGTTCATCAGACTATTTTGCCGAATGGCACACAAAAATTCACTTACCATACGTACATGCATTCTCTTAAACCTCCTTAAAAGAATGCTTTTGCTAAAAACATTTGCCGGAATAGGTATGAAACAACAATAAAAACAACAATCATCTACCAAACGTAGGGAACTTCCGGTAAAACCGAATTTATGCTTGACCATTGAGCAACAAAACACTAAACTTAGGGAGAATAAAAAACTTAACCACATTGTGGTTAAGCAAAATATATAATTGTATTATAGTTTTGTTTAACCATATATATGGAAGTATAATAATAAAAACTCCTCCACAAATCAGTTCACCATGTAACATTTAAGTGAAGAATGTTAAAGGGTTATGAGGTAAAAATTTTTTTAAAAGCCATAAAGATAGATTATCAAAGGTTCAAATAGCAATAAATAGAAAGTCAACTCGAGCTATTATACAATTTTCCTACATATTGGAAAACACATGTTAGGCACCTTGTAAATTCCAAAAAATTAAAAAATTGCCAATTTTAATGCAAGATAAATTTTAAATTATTTATTCACAATTTCATCTGGCTTAGATTAACAAAATACCTAGCGAGAGATAAGCTATTGTTACCAAAAATATTAGAAAGTCTTCTGTAATTACGAAAAAAATATTAATCAGTTTGCAAAGAAATTTTTTTTAGTTAACGACGAAACTTGCTAAATTGATATTATAATAAAAAAATTTTATTTATATATCCTTCACTCAAAGGGTTACCAAAAATAATAGAAAGTCTTGTGTAATTACGGAAAAAATCTTAATCAGTTTGCAAAGAAATTTTTTTTAGTTAACGACGAAACTTGCTAAATTGATATTAGAATTAAAAAAAATTTACTTATATACCCTTCACTACAAGTGTAAAAAGGATATAACTAAGTTTTTCATTCCTTTTGTAATTTCTATAATATCCATTTCCGATCCCATAAATTATATATTCTAAGTTCTTATACATAGCAAATTTGATCGAGCGATATCCGTCTGTACCACCATTTTCGGGTTAAAATCAACTTTGCCAAAGCACTAGATAAAAAAAGAGAACATTTAAATACGCTAATCGATCAGACATAAGCTAAAATTTTGCTATAGAAAATCAGCAAGATCGGTCTATATCCTTCGAGTCAGCGAGTTAAACAACACTACTTTTCCATATTATTTCAACCAACGAAGTACCTCTAATAAAGAAACAAACATATATAGTGAATGAAAATTAAAAAAAAAATTAGAAAAATACATCAAGTGAAAGAAAGAAAATTACAATTGTGCAAAATTTTTTTTATGAGATCAATATGGGTATTATTTAAAATCTGTTGAAAAGATCTTTCAGAAAATACTAAAATTTTTTAAAAATACTTAACCCATAAAGGGGTGATGATATTTTTATGTAAAATTATATGTAGTATTTTTTTCTTTTATTTGACTTTTTTGTCACGCCAACATTTGTTTTTTTTTTATTGGACTTACTTCAATAAACTATACAATATAGCCTAATATAACACTATTAGTTGTTTTTGTGCAGTATTGTTATGAAAATAACATCTAGCGAAGCCTATATATCTGCAAACAACAATGTTGTTGTTGCGTGTGTGTGTGTGTGTGGAGTAATATATTGTGTATAGAATAGAATAAAAAATACTAAATTAGCTAACAAGATGGAAAAAAGTACCTGGCGTAGAAAGGCAGAATAAGGAAGTTATGAGTTGGGGTCGCTATCGGAGCAAGAAATGCAGAACTTTTAAAAATTCACTCTAGAACAAAATAATCAAATTCTAAACTGCTAATTGTAATCAAAAAGAAACCGTACATTTGCCCATGAAAAAATGTAACGTAACATATTACAAGTATTAAGTATCGCAAATATACTTCGAGCTCTTAAATGTACCAAAAATTTTTAGTTAATTTAAAATGTTTGTCAGAAGTTGCCTGAAGAGCGGTAACGAAATGGCCATCGAGAGGTGCTTTGACCCTCAATAATCAATATCGGTAATTATTTTAATCTGGATAATTAAAAAATCGCACAAAGCTTTTATGAAAATTAAATAATTAAAAAAAAATTCCAGTGTCTTTAATTTTCAGTTTATTTCACTTTTTTTACAACGTTTTCAATTAAAGGCATTTTAATATAATCTTTCTCTTGTTATTCAGCAATTGTTATATTTTGAAAATGTGTTTCTTGATAGCAAGAAACATGTAACATATTATTGCCATGTGTAGTACACATTGTGTCCATGTAGAATTCCTACCATGTCTGTAAAAGGCTAAAATTATTTAATGATAACTTTAAGCTCGTAAATCATTGTGCCAATAATTTAATGTAATATATATTTAAAGTATACACAAATTAAAGCATTATATAAAGAAAGATTACAAAAGGGACCTTTCACGCGTGACTATGCACGCTCATGAAAAAGGAATTTAACAAATGTAAGCTCACACACGACCCTATTAATTGGCTTAAGTTATGCATTTTATCGCTGATGATTTGTTCACGAAAAAAGAAATTTTAAAAATATTTCAATGAAATGTTACAAGATATTTTTAATGAAAATTTTTATTTTGTGTTTTTGAACTTTAAAATAAAAAATATTTAATTTTTATTTAATTATGATTTGAACTGTGAATATTACAAATAAATCATTTATTTTAATTTCTAAAATTCTTTTGATAGAGTAAATTTATTTTCCATGCGGACGTTTTCAAAAGAAAACAAGAAAATGATTATTATAAATAGTTCTGCTTTGACTCTATTCTATGTGTTTTACGTTTTTCCCAGTCGGAAAAACAATTTACAAAAAAATTTAATTAAATTAATTAAAAGCTAAAAAACGTTCACCAATCACGCACAAATTCCACTCATAAAATTTATTTTATGTGTAATTCTAATAATAAATAATAATGACTAAAACGCACTATTTATCGCTTATTGGATTATTTATTAAGTAAAATGTTTTAATGAAATTTGACTTTAATTTCGGCTTTTTGGTTCTTTTTTAAATAATTTCTAAATTTTTTTAGAAAGAAAAAAGTATGAATAATTAAAAAATCATTAAGTTGGCAAGTAATTCCGCAAAAAATGCTTAATTCCACACTCGAATACCTTTTCAAAAAATTTTTGCTGGGTATATACTTCATCAGCCTCTGTCTCAACCCTTTTAATATATCTAAATAAATTTTATATTTTTTACAAATATATGCAGAAGCTTTAAATTTTTATATATGCACATATCTTGTACTAACCTTTCCATTTTAATGTCGAAATAATTCTTTTAATGTCATGATTTTATTTTCATATTTGTTGTATAAATTATCAATGCTCTTCCATTTATTTTACAAAAGACACACTAAATCTCAAACAAAACTTTAAAAAGTGACGCAAGTGAGGTATGAAGCTAATACCTTTTCAACACAATTTAGCTCAAATTTTTACACTGCATAAATTTTCTGAATATAAACCACGTTTAGTTAATACTTCTGCGCTAGCAGATTATTGTCTTTATAATTATTACTTTAATTGGCTTTATTAGTTTTAAATAAATAAATAATACAAAATTTATAAACATAAAAAAAAGTAAAAAGGGCTAAATATTTTTCCAAGAGGAGCTAAAAAAGAGCTGGGTGCTAGATGCAAATTTCTGGAGCTAAAACAAAGAAAAAAAGAGCTAAATTTAACTCCAAAACATCTAAAATGGTTACACTGCTGATTTGTGACTGACTTATTATTATAAAATATCAAAAACTTCGATTGCCCGAGTCTTTTCGAAAAGTTGATAGCAAATTAGTAATTGAAAAACAATGCTAAAGCATCGGCATCATTTTACAAAGCGTACCATAACTTATACCCTCACTTGCGACGAATTTTTTTTTATCATAAAGGTCTGCTTAGTTAGTGGATTGGTTAGAAGTATAAGTATACAGAAATAATAGATGCTTGTTTCTTTTTTTTTTTTGTAAGTAAAAGACAGGGTGGCATCTAGGTTAGGTCAAAAATAAAGATGTTTAACAGTGATTAAGTATTACCCGTAATGAATTTGTGTTATCAGAAATTGATAAATGCTGTTTCGTATAGATTTGTTATGACTTTACAGTACCAAACCAACCCAAATGTCCAATTGTAGAGAATTTTTTACAGCGTGTTAATAGCTGGACCTTATATTAGAATTACAACATGTTAGGTGCATGTGGCAATTTTCATTCAAAATAAAAATACATTATCTATCTAAGGTGTTATATTTTTATAAAAATTGATCTATTAAAAAAGAGTTTTTTATTTCGCCTTAAACATCTGAATAAATAAATTCTAAAATGCACATAGGCTGATTGAAAGAAAAACTTTCTCCTCTTTTTTAATTTATTTTGATTCACTAATAATTTTAAAGTAAAATAATAACAGGCCCATATTCATAGTTAAAGTAAAGGGAACTAAAGTCGGTTTTACTTTAGAGTCGACTCTATCTCATTCAAAGACTATTTAAAATATACTTTTGGCGTTAATGTCAATTCTAAACTTAAAACTAGCTAAAGCTGTTTTTTATTCATTTTGCCATAATTATTTTATTTGGTTAAAGAGCACAATACACAATGATTTAACTACCAAAGTAAACAAAATAAAAACAAGGTTACTCTTTTCTAATGTTTGTTAAAAAATTGTATGATTGATCAAATTACAGTTGATACCCAGTGGAAGGCGGCTAAACTTCAAGCTTACTTTATTCTTGACTCTGAAAGCAAAATAGATAATAAGAGCATTTTATTTTAGGGTATACTTTAACAAGAGTCGACTTTTATTTTTCCTATAACTATGAATATGGGCCGTGGTATTTAAATAGCAAATTAGAAAATATTGGTAAATTGTGTATTTCAATAACAAATCCGTAAATAAAAAAATTTGAAAAGAAAATAATGTTTTTTATTATACTTTATTTTTCATCCTTATTTTTTATCGTTAGTTACAACAGAAAGAAAAGTAGTAGATTTAATGTTTTATTTTTTTTTTATGCAAGCAGGCAAGTATGAATAGAAGAAATTTTGTTGCCAATTTTAATCGCGCCATGATGCAATTCAACGAAAGGCCAAAAGAGCGAAGAAGACGAAACTAGTAGTAATTAAAATCATTCAATGTTTTTAAAATATATTGCACAAGGTAATTGTATGGTGCAAAGATTAAAGGGCTTGTAAAAATAATTAATTGATATATTTCAACACTTTAATTGAAATGAGTTAAAAGCGATGAAAATAAAAGAAATTTAATTTCCTAAACAATACAAAAAGTTTCTACTTTTATATAGAGTACTTTTTATTTTAATTGGGGCAAATGTACTTTAAACATACATTTACAACATTAATAAACGAGGTATTTTGGAAATAAATTAGCAATTTCTAAATGGCTGAATCCAATTAAATAAAATTTCGTGCTGTAGTGTAACGGTCGACTCCATAATGGTGCCTTTTAAAAATCTTGAAAAAATTATACAACAATTAAGAATTTTGTTCTAGTGCCCCGTTGTTCACGCGACCACTTAAGCTGTATGATTGAAGTGTTTTACATTTTGAAGCCAAAACTGTAGCAAACATTAGTTCATGCATGACAATTTACCTTTAAGAAGAAAAAAAATATTTCAAAGTTTTTTGCTAGAAGAAATGCAGTTTTTAAATAGAATTGAATTAAATGATTTGAATCATGAAATATGATATAAAATGTCATCGTTTTCGTCAAGGATTATCTGCTGGATGCTGACAATTTAAGAAAATTTTAGATTAAATGTGTAAAAGCTTATGTTGTCTCATGTTGCTTATTATTTTTTTTTTTTTTTTTTTTTTTGACTTTAAAAAGCCAATCGAATAAAAATTAATATATTTTCTATGATTTAGTTCGAACGTACTAATACTTTTATTTACTTATAAAACACAAAATGTGTTTGTCGGAAAGCTTTAGCTGCCTACACCAGTTAACCGATGTTCACAGTTTGTTACTAGACATACGGTTACAATATAAGGTAGTTATTTTGTCGATCTTTCAAATGGGCGTGGCACTTTCAACACAAAATAAATATTTATCACTGCGCTACTTGGTAACTGGAGTATGTAGCCCCTTGATTTTTTTTAAATAGCTCTCTTATTAATATGCATAATGTACGGAGTACTTTGTGGATTGTAATAGAGTAGTTAGAGAACTATTATATGTAGGTAGGGTTATGTTCATACCTGGAAAAATATTTGTAAATTGAACCCGTAGTCCTTGCTCCTCCCATACAAAATAAAGCATTATCATCTTGTAGATAACAACAATAAGTAGGCTTTTGAAATTTTGTATCAGTAACCCCTATAACAGTATACAAAGTCTGGCTAAAAATATACCAGATTGCAAAAGTGGGCGTGGTACCTCTCATATAAATTAAAAAGTCGTTATCATATACCTAGAGAATTATAATAGACAAAGTCCTGAATTTGTGTACTGGAAACTAACTTACTAATATGCATAGTCTGCGAAATACTGGATGGACTAGGATCGTTGGCCATTAAAGTGAAAAGCTGTTATCGTTTATTTAGCAAGCTGTAAGGGAAAAGGTCTAAAAATTTCAGTGTGCATAATCCATTGGAAGAGTATTCGTGGTACGATTATTAACATTAGGATAGCAAAGCGCACCGAGCTTGTCTATTTTATTTACCATCTGTTTATATCGACAATCTGACCGGCTTTTAATCGAACTTTTGGATTTTGAAAAATCTTATTTTTAGTATTTATTTATTTATAACTTATTATTTTATTATTTTACCCGGCGCACGTTGGGATGAAATTCCCAATAATGGCTCTTAATTAAAAATTTATATTTTTAAAAAGTAATCTATTTCAGGTTATAGTAAACAAAATTGTATATCACTATCTTTTTCATTTTTGTACGTTATCTACTTTTTAAGTTGTGCCTTGTCAAAGTTGATGTTTTTTTTTAATTTTTGAAAATAGTGGTAAAAAGTTAAAAAAATTTTGGTTTTTAATTAAATTTTTGTATTTTCCTAGCATAAAAGTAATGTTTTTTTCAATTGAATCTATAACCTCAGATATTAGGAAACGCAAATGTGTACCTCAGTTAAATATTTTCGTCGTGGAAATATTTTTAATATTTTTTTGAAAATGGGTGTAGAAAACAATAATTTTTCACTTTCAAGTAGAAATACAAATCCGGTTTGGGCAAGCTTAGGTAAAAAAAAAATTTTTGGAATTTTCTTTGATATGTCTATTTAAAAATCATATAAAAAAAATTTTTCCTGAAATTTCTAGAAAAAATAATACTGATGTCACATATTTTAGTGACACCAAATGTGAAAACTAACAGCGTTAAACACAAAATGTCAATTTATATTAATAAAAACTTTTTAATAAGTTAAGATTAGTATGGCCCATTTCCGGGAAAATACTCTATGGTTTTATATACAATACAAATACAATTAAAAATTAAATCTTTTTTCTTACAATTAGATTCTTTCATTATTAGTTTATAACACTTGTTACGCCCATATTTCAAATTTTACTACTTGCAAGAAAGGTTTCATACAGATAAAATGTTATTATGAAGAGTTAAAGGGCAATATTGAGTTTTTGTATTTATTTTGTTTTATTTTTGTTGAAAGGTGGCAGAGAACTTTCAAATATATATAACAAGAAATTTAACATTGTTCTAAAAATAATCATTTAAGTCATCGGCTTCTAAATGCGTTATAGGAAGTAATAGTCTTGTATACGTACAAGTTCACGTACGGGAAAAAGAATAAAGTGAAGTTTTTATTACGAAACAACAACCACATTGGCGGTGAATTCTTCGCTGACATACTCTCATTTTGGCTAACAACAAAAACTGATCAAGATAACTCGCTCTAGGTGCATTCGCATCTATAACGTAAATAATGATTGATTAATAACAACATATACCTGTACTAATATCTTAGTGGAGATGAGTGGAACCAAACCTGTAGTTCCATCTTGATATCTCATATCTTTAAATTTTAAGATGGATCGAATAAATGGTTGAATTGTTTTTTAATAATTTCTATAAAAAGTTAACAGCAATAAAATCACCTATTTTAAAATATACAATATGTAAGTATGACTCTGATACTTTCGAAGTAATAGATGTTTAAACTTTTAGATGTTATAAATCAACTTTTTTGATTACACATATATTGCAATCACATTTCCTAAAGAAAAATTAAATTTAAAAACGGAAAAAATATTAGGTCTCGAATTTACAGTCAGTTTACAGAACACAATCTGCCATTTAAACGCACAAAAACGTTACCATTTTCCATCTTTGGGTTTTTAAAACGCGAATGTCATTTTTTTTTTAATTTAATTATCGCGCATTGTAGTGTCAGAAACGTCAAAACTGAGCGAAGAAAATAAACCATTCGTTTTAAAAATTTTACATACATATGTTTAGTCGTATTTTACACACTGGAGTTCACTGCACCAGATAAGTTAATATGTGCTGAAGGGTTCTTGAAAATCGATTTGAGCACGAATATGATACTGATTACACTGTTCTGCAAAAAAAAACTTTTCTCCCCTCCCTTGAACAATTTTGCCTGTTTCCCATGTTTTCAGGTGTGCTGAGTCCGAATCTGAACTCAGAAAAATTCTATCACCTTCTGGTTTTGAGAAAAAAGAGGAGAAACTTGGAGCGAAAGCATCGAGCGTACTGACCAATTCCTAGAAGAAAATAGTGACAAGAGAGCGTCTGAGTGGGAGGGGGGAGTTGGGATATTGAGGGTGAAAGGGGGCAGGTAGGGATTAGAATGAAAAGGATAACACCATAAAAAAAACTTTTAGCAATATTTCTTAAACCAATTGTAATATTCTCATCAAATTTTTTTTGTTCAAATATACTTCATTGCGCTAAAAATCATCGAGCTTTTGAATTTATTTCACTATGTTTGGATGCCAAAAAAAATTCGTCAAATTTACAAAAACTCACATTTTTGGATAAAAAAATAGAATTTCTCAAGAAACTATGCGTGATAGACAGAATCTGACTTAAAATTCGTGTTCAGCACATTTAAAAACAGTAAGAAAGCAGATTTTGGATTAAAGGAGGATTTTCGTGCAGAACAGTGTTATTTAAAGACTTTTTAATAAATAAATACGAACAAAAATAATTTTAAAATTACCACCTGTGGTGATGTTTTCCAGGTTCTCAGAAGGAGTATAACAGCAGGCGCTATAACAAAATAAACTAAAAGTTGAAGGGTGTGCCAAAAGTGAAGTAATATTCCTAAAGATATTGCTGTCATTTGATCTAGACTAGAAAAAAGTGTGTACAGTTAATTAACCCTTATCGGACGCGACTTTTCACACGTTTGATTCTCACCAGGTTGTAGTTATTTTTAACAAATATGAAAAAAAAAAACAATAGTATGTTATTATACATTTATATTCATTTCTTTTCAGTTTTGTTACAAATTATTTATTTTTTGTACAACTACTACATTTTATTTTTTTTTATTTTTATTTTTATATTATTTTTTTTTATTTTTATTTTTTTTTATTTTTATCATTTTCTTCTTCACTTGAGTATTGTATAGGAACTATAACTCTTCTTTTCTTAGAAAATAACGAAGCGTTATTGCTAAACTCATCACTAGAGCTAAAATCACTTTCAGAAATTTCTTTGATATTTATAATATTTTCTTTATTCATTTTATGGGCAAAAAATAAATTCAGACATTAAAAAAAAGAATTGAAGGTTTATTGCACAAGTTAAATGCTCTGCTGATAACGACAAACTGAAAAGATTCTTATGCTCAAACGGTAACGGTAAATACGTATTTTCAAATGGTAACGGTAAATTGAAGAAATGAATGCATTTTAAAAACAAATCTCATCAATAGACAGTATGTTTCGACATAATTCGCTTTGTCACTTCACACGTGCCATACGACCGTTGCAGAAAAGTACTGTTGTCACGTCAGAGGTGACTTACGACCGATAAGGGTTAAAAAACTGAAGGGTGCTTTCTTAGAGTCCGTGATTTTGACGAATAAGGCCGCAACTTTTAAACTGTCATGACAAACGTCATGGGCAAAATTTTAAAATTTGCATGGAGCATAAACTGCTGTATCGGCTATAAGTGACATTACAATCAAATATAAATAATAAATAATGTGTGTTTCACGTATTCGGCCTTATTTTTTGAAATTTGCACAGATAAAAGGAAATATAAGAAATTTATATTAAAATGTATTTCATTAGCTACGTAAATTACGCTAATTTCAAAGGTCTTCTTTTTAATTTAATTAAAGTGTTTATTACTATGACCGCTGTAGGACGTTTCAGAAATATAATAAAAAATTAAAGGGTGGCGAGACGTTCGTACGTGAGTCTATATATATCAGTAAATTATTTATATATTTGACTATAATTTTTTTAATTTAAATGAATCTTTTCTTATCCTTTTTAATGCGCATTTATTCAATTCCCACTTGTATCTATCTGATACAGCATGTCGATGAGTTTGATTGAAAGCTTAAGTATTGAATTTAAACTAAATGGAATAAACGAATATATGTAATTAATGAATATATGTACATTTATTCGTGTTTTCATATTTACATTTTTTAATTTTTTTCACGGAAGCACACTGTAAAAATACAGTTTGTTTTTGAATAATTTATGACGTGTATTATTTTAATATTTTATCAAATTATTTGCATAAAGGCAAACAAAGAACTATAAGCAAAGTATTTGTACTTAAATGGTGAAAATTATATGCAACATAAAGAGAAATTTATAGTTTTTTTTTTGTTTTTTACAAAAACGGATGGACCCACATAAAATATTAACTAAAATGGTTGCAATTTCGACAGCAAGAAATAAAGCTTAACTTTAAACAAATGTGGGCAAAGTGCAACCCCAATTGTGCAAATTTTTATAAATAAAAAAATACAGTTTACATGGCAAATTTGCAAATAACTTCCATAGATGGGCACCTTTCAGTACTGGTAAAATTGTAGTCAAAATAAATTTATAATGATACTGCAATTTGATTCTGATTATCAAAAAGTTTTCATAATATTTTATTTGCATTAAGGGTAAAATACTCTCTGTTTATGAATGTAACAAATTTTTTATACTTTTTAAACAAAAAATCGGAAAAATGGTGTATCAGAGTTTGTCACTTATTTCTACAATATATATTTCCAACCTCATAAAGTATATATATTCTAAGCTTTTATGCATGGAGGAGTCGATTGAGTGATGTCTGTCTGTCCGTCGTTTTTAGGGTCGAAATCAAGTTTGCCAAGGCAACAGATCCCGTAGAAAAAATTTATGTACGCCAATCGATCAGACTTGGTTTCAGAAGAGCTGCTATTGAAAAAAAGCAAGATCGGTGCATATCCTTCGCGGCAGCGAGCAAAGCACCACAACTTCTTCATATTTTTGCATAACATATGGAACAACGAAGTAACTCAAATTAAAAAAAAAAATAAAAAAATGGAGCTATAGAAATTGAAAAAATAAGAAAAAACATCAAGTGACAAAATTGACACTTGCCCATATTATCCGAGTTATAGTTCCCCGAACTTTTCTTAGAAAAGCACGACTGTACACCATGTTTTATAACATATCAACATGGGCATCATTTAAACGATTTTGAAAAAATTTTTAGAGATATAATGAAATTTTTTTTAAATACTTAACCCATTGTCGATGAAACTTGTATGTAAACTTATATACAATTTTAATTCTCTGTCACCCCAAATTTTTTTTTTTTTTTTTTTGTTATTCGAAGTACCTCACTTAACTTGATTTGCATATATGGTGAAGGGCATATAAAATTCGGTATAGCCGAATACAGCACTCTTACTCATTTCATTTTTACAACAATTTTTTTTCAAGTTAAATAAATAAGGTAATTTAGTATTGCCTCATTTAACTTACAAAAATCAGTTTTGCAAAAAAATGCAAAAATAAGTAAACTTTTACTGGCTACTGAAAAAATTTTTGTAGCCGGTAAGATTTTACTGGTAGTGCAATTTAAATTTCAGTACCAGTAAAAAATAGGTGATTGCTGCAATTTTAAATGCAGTGAAATGCAATGTGCCCATGTATACTATGTATCACTTTGGGTACTGTGCAGAGCTCGACTGAATTTCAAATTTGAAATTATTGCATTTAAAAATAATTGTGTAGATTTGTGTACATTAACTCGTTTGTATGTATGTACATACATATATTAGTAAAAGTAAAGAAACTTTTTGAAAACAAATTGTTTTCGTGTCCTGAACGATAATTTTGTTTCAATCAATAAATTTCAAAAATTCCTTGTACTTTTCTGTTAACTTCGTAGCATCAAACGAAAATTTGCATGAAAATTTTCAAACCTAAATTTCAAGCTGTTTTTTCACACACATTTGTTTTTGGCAAATTGAAATTCAGGCGAGCTGGCTACCAGGCTTTGGTTTGAAATAATGGGCAAAAAAACTTATGTTTTTTATGTCAGATTGAAATTATTTTAAGCTCGATTCATAAAGCAAACTTGTTATAGGTTTCGCAACTATGATAGATATTTGTAGAAAAAATATTTGTCATAGAGCATCTGATATTTAAAATAATAACACAAGGTTTTTCTTTACGGTATCTTAATTGCTTTTGTTGAAATACCAAAGGCAAATAGAGTTATTGCAAACTGAATGAAATGAACTCGTATTTTATTTAACAGTTCATTCGAAAAACTGCTGTTGTTTAATACACAGAAAATTTTTTTCTTTTTTTTGCGAAGTCCGCTTTAATTCACTTTTACTTTTAATAAATGATATAAATAAATATATAAGAAAAAAATTAATTATAATAAAATTATAAGTTTAAAAATCAATTCCATTGAATGTGCTTTTTTATGTTCATAATCTTCAAAATTAAAGGGTGGCATAGTACAACATTCATGTTTTTTAGTGTACTATAAACCGTAAAGCCCACTTATTTAAAATTAAAAAAATTGCGTATTATACCGCCCAATAGTAAAAAGCAATTTAAAAATAAATCTAAAAATTAAAGGGTTCCCCCGTAGGAGACGTAAATTGACTTATATGCGCCTATCTTTGGAACCGTTATAGACAAACGCTTGAAAATTGGACAGGATGTCGATTATAATGAACGTTATAATAACAAGTATAAACATTCAAAATTATAAATTAAAGGGTGTTCCAATAGTTATTGTAATTTTGTGTATATAGCCAAACTTTTGAAGCGTTAAAGGCAGACAGTTGAAACTTACAAGCCATCTGTATTGGTAAGTCGGCTATAACAACAAGTTTACTATTTCAATTTAGATATTAACGGGTGTTCCCAATATTAATATAATTTGACGTATTTGGCCGCATCTTTTGAACCGTTAAATGTAAACGCTTGGAAGTTCGACAGAATTTTACTACTTTATTTTGTATAGGAAGAAGTATAAATATTTTGAATTATAAACTAAAGGGTTTTACAATAGTTGATGTAATCTGATGTATGTTGCCAAATTGTCGAACTACTATAGAACGTGTTTGCTAAATCTACTACAACAGCAAGTATATAATTTAAATTTGGAAATTAAAGGGTGTCCCTATAGTTGCACTAATTTGATGTATATTGCCAAACTATTGAACAGTTGAACAAGTATAAAGTTTGGAGATGGGATATAAGGATGAAGTTTTCAATAGAAAAAAAAAGCCAAATGAAATCTAAAGCCCGTAAGAAAACATAGGCACTCACCTTTTTTCGAACATATCTCCACCATTTAAAGAACGATTTAGCTAAATTTCAATAGCACTAAGAGAATAAGTGTTTTTTAGCTTCCGTAAAAAAGAGTAAAAATTGATTGAAACCATATTACAGACAGATAGACGGACAGACAGATATCGCTAATCGACTACTCTATGTATAGGATCAAATATACAAATAATTTATTTAAAGCGGCAAAAAAATTTTTTGTTACTACAAATCTATAAAAGTGAAAATAAGAAAAAGCAAATTAAGTTAACAACAACAATATATAAAACAGCTATATAAAAGTTTATAAAAGATGTGTTCAATTTAAAAATGATATATTTTATAAGAGAACTTTATAGAAGATCTCTTCTTCTGCTAGTTCCCCTAATAGAAATACAAGAACTTTGCAACGGTTTTAATTTTTCATAAGCCTGAAGTGTGTGGATTTAAAACATCCCGTCGGAAATTTAAAACATCCCGTTAGCACGCCACACAGAAATTGAGATGATAGATTTTGATGGCGAGTCAGCTAAAATTTGTCGCCAACCAAAAAGGGGAAAATATTTTAAGAAAATCGAGTTTTGGATTTGCTTAATGGAAAAACTGGACTAAGGTCAAGTATAATATGTGTGTTTTTTATTTTTAAAGCCGAATATCTCCTGAAGTATGGACGAAAATTTATATGTAAAGCAATGATCTTTATGGCTTCACTAAAGCAATTGTCCAAACTTTGAACTTTCAACATCTGGGCATTGCAGCACCATGTCTCTCATGACTAAAACGTTTACCTTTCAAACTTAAATTTGGCTACACCAAAGCTGTGTGATGCTCTTCATAACATTCGATCCAGACGTTTAGATATTACAGATTTATTTCCATTTTTTTACCACTTTTGTAATGATTAATTTTCAATTTAACAAACATTCAATCAAAATAATTTACATTTGTACATACTTATTTTTGAAAGAAAGAAAATACAAACTAATAATTTATTCTTTTTCCACACATATTAAAACTTTATCTTTTTCTTTTATGCTTTAATCCTTGACTAAGACTACAGGTAAGAATATATAAACAGAAACATATTACGAAATGTTATCAGGAGATGAAAGGCAGATTTTGAATTTTGACTAAAATTTCCAAAATAGATATTTCGTAATCCGTATCAACTATTATCTGCACCAACAACAAAATTGGCAATACATACGTACTTCATGTACAAAAATTATCATTTTACAGTTTCGTTATTTGTATAGATAATTTATTTTAAATTGTTAATCTCAAAACACGGATTATGAAAAAAATTGAGCTAAGTTTTGTAGTAAAAATTAAAGAAATAAAAGTTAAATGCAGCTTAATTTGATTTATGCAAAAAGGATTTTGTTACTGTTTTTCAATTATTTTCTATTATTTCTTTTAATAGTGTTACAAATTTTTTGTTCAAATTAATAAAATTATTTATTATGTCGGCATCGCTATTTTCAATTACTTGAACAACTTGCATTCAAAGAATTGTAGTGAACAATTTGCTTCGAGGTGAAATGAGATAAATTATAATTCACATATACTTATAATGAAACTGTAACGGGGTCATTTCTGTACATAAAATATAGTTTAAAAATTTTATTGTTAGTATAAAGAGTAGTCGATATAGAATACAAAACACCTTTTTTGGAATTTATGGCTGTCTGTCTGTGTTCGTATCATGTAAAACCGTCTCAACGGATTTTAACAAAATTTTGTAAAGAGGTCCCTTAGAACCATATAGGTCATTTCTATAGACAGAACTCTGGAATGATTAATTAAATTTGAATTTTAAGAAAATTAGAAATGACACTCAGACGACGAAGTCTCTGAACAAATTTGAAAATTAAAACAAATTTATATTGACATGATTGGACGCTTCTATTTGTTTAACAATTCTCTCACCACACATTGTTGCATTTATTTCATAAGCTATTGTGAGTAACGTAAAAAACGATAGCGACTCTTCCAATGCTGTCACCGGAACCAAAATAAGTAGGTTTAGGCCATAACTATAAAAGATGGCAAAGATTGAATTTGTACAAATTCAAAGTGCCCTGAGCTGAAAGTAGCAAATGTTGTGACTTTAGAGATTAAATGGCTATATGAAAAGCAAACAGTGATTATAAGAAAATGAGCCATTTCTTGCACCTAGCGTTTCAATAAAAGTTATTAAAAGCGCAGACCCTGTAATAAAAAGGAAGTTGGCAATTATCGATTTTCACAGAAAAAAAGTGATTATAAATTATTCTTTGTATTCTAATTTTTTAAGCCGGATGTAGGAATAGATAATATTTACAACGTGCATAACCTAAGGCACTACATTCAACAAAAATCATATTTATACTGTTTTTTAACCTTCGCTTTGGTAAAGATATTATAAGAATAATTAGTGAAGCTTTATAACTTTGAAATATTTAACAATGTGCATTACCAAAGAGCTTAGTTGTAAGCAGAAACCATACTTTCAATTAATAGTTAATAGTTTTATGGAGTGAATAATTAAAAGCAGTACAACTGCTTGTTGATCTAATGTAAAAAAACTCTGATTTTTAAAAATACTTTCAATTGTAGAATAATTTATAAAGGAAAGCAAGAATATTTTCAAAATACGTTGGCAGTTAAACTTGATTCCGACAAAAGTTGATCTGAATTAGAAGATTATCCGCAGGAAGAGCTAATAGATGATGAATATTAACCTCCTGATACAAATTTGGATTCAAAAGCTAAAAATACCGAGAAGAATTATCATATAGAGCTCAATAATAAAATGTAATTTGATGGTGTTAAAAATAAAAATGCATAAAAGGCTTTTAACACAAAAAATAACTATTTTAGGCGCAAAGATAGAACCAAATTATATAGGAACACAAAAACTTTTATTTGTTCACAACCTCCAAAATATTATTTGTGACTCAACTGCAATGGGGCCTCAAAAATTTTCAAAAAACTTGTCTTGTGGATACCCTTTGTTTTCATTTTGACCTCACCGATAAAAGACGAAATTCCCAAATTTTCTAACAAGAATTCTGAAGAATCTTGTAATCAATGGAATGCTAAGAATGCCGACAAAAACCCTATGACGTGAACTTAAATCACAATCAACAGTTAGTTTACAGCTTTTTTAGTAAATTTTCTTGTGATAAATTATCAAACGAAAATTTAAGGGAGCTTTGGAGCCAGAATGCTTTACCCTTTATCGTGTGACAATTTCTATCAATCGTTTTCAACGTTTTTTACGTTTTATTTGTTTCGATAATGAAGCTGCTGTAGTTTAAGCGGTAAGCACGTTGACTACAAATATGGCTGCCCTGGGTTCAACCCTTGCGGCAAGTTAAAAATAAAAATGTGTTTTTTTCTGTTTAATGGTATAAATACATATTCAGAACAACATTAAAGCATGCAGCCTCCTTCGTCGGTAATTCTCCATAGCATATTCACCGACGAAGTAAAATAATAATTAAGTTTACTATATCTATCTTCTTTCACCACCTTTCTTCTCTCTCATCTATCCCTTTCCTAAAGAATGTAGCGCGGTTACGAACTACGTAGGTATTGTTGCTTGTCTGAAATTAAGGCTGCTCCAATCAGAGAAATGATCAACTCAAGTTTAAAAACTTATCTTCTATATGGTTGTCGAGGTCGCACAAAGATCACTTAATATAAACCTTTAAAATGAGCAAAGTATGGTGTACAAATTTGGTAGAGGCGCAACGGGATGACGAAGAGTGCATCAATCAAAGAGGTGGCTGCTAAATGTGCTACCATGACTCTAAAGGAAAGATAGCTACTCAGAACGAATGCATAAGAGTTAAAAATCCAATATATTTTGTACATTGCTTTACACAAACAAAGTGCCAAGACTGCTGGACTCAAGTTCCAAAAAATACAATATAAGTTCTCTTAACTGAACTAGAAGCAATTTGTAATCTGATGAAAAATGTGTAAGTTATTTACAACTTAACAACGGTAGGTAGACACTATGTACGCGTAGGTTAAATTTAGCACAAAAATGTTTAAATAATTTTCCTTTTTAAAATAATTTTGAAACTAAAATAATTATTATAATATAATAAAAATGTGTTAATTGTTTAACTGTTACTTTTTAACCGACTTAAAAAAACGAAGGAGGTTATCAACTCGATTAAATGTTGCCTTTTTATATTCGTGCTATTATTTCTTCTGTTATTTTGTTTTTTTTTTTTTTTATTTGAAAGGGATGCTTACATCCCTTTTTAAAAACAGTTCCCAGTGCCAAAGGGCACCACTTTAAAATTAAGAATAAGATTAAAAAACCACGTATCATTTTAGATCCCAATAGCAAAAAGTAACACAAAAATAAATCTAAAAATTTAAGGGTGTCCCCGTTGGTTCCGTGAATTGACCTATATATGCCTAAGTTTTTAGCCGTTATAGACAAATGCTTACAAATTGGGTAGAATATCGATTACTATTACGGTTATAGTAAAAAGTATTAACCCTTTTAGGGCCACGGAAGCCCGTCGCTATCGCAAGTCCAAAAGTACCAGTGTCGCGATAGCGCTGCTCTTGATCTCGTGATTAGTATATTTTTTACATTTCTAATTTTGATTTTAAAATGTCGGGCAAAAGTGAGTTTTATGATACAGATGTTGAAATGATAGAACAATTTGAAAAAATGCGGTTGCAAGGGCGGTAGCGGAAGTGATATAGTTGTTCCTGTCAATCGGAGGTTGTGTATTATTAGTGACAATAGTGATAGTGAAGATGATCTTGAAAATAGGATTCAATCAAATACGCAATTTGTGGAGCTACTATCAAATGCCGCATTTGTAATATTGTAACGGAAATGGTGAATATTGGTAAAATATGTATGGCATTAAAAGGGTTAATATTCAAAACTAAAAATTAAAGGGTGCCCCTAATATATATATATTTAATTTGATGTATTTGGCCATACTTGTATACAGTCGCTTGAAATGAACAAAGAACCTGATTGCTATGTCTACTAAAACAGCAAGTATAAAGTTTGTACTTGGAAGGTGCCCCTCTAGTTGATGAAATCTGTTTTAAAGTCGGTTTTTTTGTAAGGATTATTAAACTTTTTAAATTGAAACTTATTTAATATATATTTTTTTTTAATTTTTATAGTAGCTTCTAAATTTAAATCAACCATGTTAATGATTGAGTTTTTCAGTTTTTATTGCCACATAATTCTGGTTTTAAAATTTGCCATTTGTTACTGTATTTTTTTTGTCTATTTAGGGGGAAATAAAAAGACATAAAATTGTATAAATTTATCTCATTTGTTATGTTTTTTTTTCTTTTTTTTATGGTTTTGCAATTTTTTTTTCTATTTGCTTAAGAGGTTAAGAAGAAAATTTATTATTTGTAATCATTTGTTTTAAGTAGTAAATTGAAACCATCCACTACACAATTTTGTTCACATAAGTAAGGATGTTTGTATAAATACATTTTATATAAAACGAGGTTGTCGGGCACTTATTCAATCAGTATTATTTTCGGTGTTTGTAATAATTTTGCTGGTATTTTATATTACAGCCAGTTTACAGAACACAATTTGTCTTTTAAACGCGCAAAAACGTCAACATTTTCCGTCTTTGGGTTTTTAAACGCGAATGTCATTTTTTGTAAAAAACGTAACAAATGACGCGAATTGCAGTGTCAGAAACGCCAAAACTGAGCGCAGAAAAAAACTTTTTATTTAATTCTACATACAATTTAATTTTAGTTCTCAAAAGGTGCTTCAAAATTATTAAAATAAATAAAAAAAAAAAACAAATAAAAATAAATTAAATAATGATGAACTGATTCAAACATTTAGATTTATTATTTCTAAAGCAGTAATTCTCAACCTTTTTTTGTTTTTTTTTTTGTCACGGCATGCATTTATCAATTTTAAAGAAAGAAATTGTGCAGCAAATACTTTGTAACGTACAAAAACTACTATTGTTAGAAATGTACATTAAAAATTACACCTGACAGCTCCTGTTTGACTATATCAGCTGATATTTAACTTCACCGATTTTAAAATACAAAAAAATGTTTGTTGGTGCCACAGGAGTATTGACAAAAATTTCGTGGCACACAAAAGTGTCGCGGCACAGTGGTTGAGAATCACTCATCTAAAGCATAAATTAATTTGAAAGATTTAACATTGTTGGGCATCTGCCCAATTTAACAGTTTCACCAATAAAAACCTCTATGTATACATCTACCATATAAGTTTTATACCTTCATACATATAATCAATAAACTCACACTTTAAAAATTATTATTTATTGCTATAACTATTCTTTTAACCATTTTTATTTGTACCAATTTTTGTTTTACAAATAAAAATTTTTACTTTGATTATCTAATAATTTTGTTTGTTTTTTAAACTCAGCTGTTTATTTTTATGTGCTGAAACAGGATTTTTCGCTCATTGAAGGCAAAAACAAAAAATTTATATGGAAAAAAGTAAATAAAAAATATTAAATAATAGATTAGCAATATTTCGGTTTGACAAAACATTTGCTTGTACACAAGATAAGTTTAACGAAAAAACTGGAACGTGTTACTCGGACGATAAATATGACGTATTCGTCCATATGCAATCCGGTTTCATTTCGCTCTTGACGTATTCTATAAACATTCTTTTTATGTAATTATTTTCAACAACGGGAATTTTATTTTTAAATTATATAAATTAGTTTTCAAAAAATCTTTTTTTCGTGAGGGTCAAAGCACGTCTCGATGGCCATTACGTTATCGCTTACTTAACTCTTCAGGAAACTTCTGACAAACATTTTAAATAAACTAAAGATTTTTGTCCAAGCAATAAAGCAAAGAAAAAAATCAAATTTTAACCAAAAACAACAATAACCAACAGAAATTCTATTTTTCTTTCTCTGCTGTATACGGCTGAATTTTTTTTCAGCTTTTTTATACAGTGCGAGTATGTATTTTATAAATCATTTTAATGATGAAAAAAATGTTAAAACTTACAAAAATAATAAAACAAATATTGTTGAAATACAGAAAGCTGCCTCTATTTAACACTTGTTGTTCCTACTTATTTAAAAAATTAATAGATTTTCCCACCTAACATTGACATTTATTATTTAAACACATTAAAAATAAAAACTGTTTTCGTTCACATTGCTTTATCTAGATACTTGCATTACTTGCAAAGCTTTTTACTTTTATATGTTTTTTACAATATAAAGCTCTGCATTAGTTATGATTTTGACAGCTACATTAATTAATTTCCTTGTATATAAAGTGAAAAAATCTCATGCAAAAAATGTATGCTTTATACTGTATATATCTGTATATTTAACGTTTAAACTTTCATTTTTATTTTGTCATTTTTGAATGTTAAAATTTCTTCTCTTCTATTTTTCTATTTGGCCTTAAACATTTACAGAACAAGTCCTACTACTACTAAAGTTTTTTTGTTAAGTCGAATCTTGAAATTCTTTTAACACACTTAACATACATACATAAATTTGATTCACTCACATTATGATGTAAATGAATGTGAACTGAAAATAAATAACATTTATTCATATTCATACTCGCAGACATGTAAAACAAAACACAAAGTTGAAAAATTTCATGCATACATATCCATACATACATATGTACTATTAAAAGCGTGATCCATTTTGAGGCTCCCTATTTTTTAAACAAAAAAAAAAAACAGAAAATTCAAATTTTAGTAGGAATGTTTATTATCATTTGAAAGAACATTCTTTGGCATTTATTTTTTTAGGATTATGTCTATCAAATTTCGACCATTGCTACGTCGCAGATGGTCCATCCGTTGAATCCAATTTTAGATGACTCGTTCGAGCATTTGGACTGGTAACTAGGGAATGACACACGTGATGTTTTCCTCCAAGACCTAACTCGAAGCGGCTTTGTTTGCAAAAGCTTTAGACGTTACATATCCCCATATAAAAAAGCCTAAGGGTCTGATATCACACGATCTTTGTGGCCAATCGACAGGCCTAAAACGTGAAATTTTGGGCTCACTGAAGTGTTCTCTCAATAAATCCATTGATTAATGAGATGTGTGGGAAGTGGCGTCGTCTTGCTAAAATCAAATTTCGCTGCGATCATGAGCTTTAACTTCAGGAAGGAGTTGCTGCGAACGGCGCCGAATCAACCCCCACGGTCTTCGTGTACACTCTCAACTACGGCAGCTATATTTTCTTCAGAGCGTGCTAGACGTGGTCTATTCGATCGAGTGTTATCCAATAAGTGATAGTGTTGCGAAAAGTACGCTCAGTAGGCCGATTATGTTTAACCATAAGTTAAGCGAAGTACACGAAACACATTCCTCACTGAACGTGAATTTTCGTAATAAAGTTGAACGATTTGTAAATGTTGTTCAGGCGGTAGTCTTTCCATTATGAAATACCAAACAATACTAAAGAAAAATAACATGACATGACTCACACGTGATCTGTCAAAAGCGGCTATTGAAAAAAGTATCTCTACTTGAATCACCCATTATCTAAATATTTATCACAACAAGTGTTCGTTTGTCTTTTTGTTTGTTGGCAAGCTATAATTGCTCACACCATACGTTCGATCTTCCTGGAATTTACAAAGTTTTTACATGGTATTCGGTTGGAAAATGTAGGGTACTTTTTATATTGTGTTCTTTATTAAAATTTCTTGATTTTTTTAGGCCTTTCGCCATATTGAATCAATGTTGCTCCCATTTAATTAGTTTGGCTTTTGGTGTAAGACTTTGAGGTTTTCTTTACAAAATTTGGGTAGAATCCACTGCTATATATGAGCAATAGTAAAATGGCAATATGGATACATTTAATTTTTTACTTTAAAATAATAAATATTTCATAACAACAGCAGGCTATATTTATATTTGAAGGAATTAAGCACAGTTAAAGGTATT
Organism: Gymnosoma rotundatum; assembly: GCA_916610165.2. Classification (NCBI taxonomy): domain Eukaryota; kingdom Metazoa; phylum Arthropoda; class Insecta; order Diptera; family Tachinidae; genus Gymnosoma; species Gymnosoma rotundatum. Next base: position 53,313,051 of record OU744338.1, read on the forward strand.
TCCCATATAAAGTGAGAAATTATTAACGTGTAGGTAGAGTCTTAAAATTTTGCGCAGGTAACTCTGCTGTCATGTGCATAGCTAGAGAAAAAATTGTCTGAACTTAAACAATAGGCGTGGTACCTGCCATACAAAGTGAGTGAGATTTTGTAGAGATTTATAAAACCTGGAGCCATGAATATTTGCACTAAAAACTTCCTTAACAATGTGCATAGTCTCGCGAAATGCTGTATGGATTGTTGGAGTGGACATGCTGTTATTTATATAGAAAGCTGTATGAGGAATGATCCCTTAAATTCTTGCCAATAACTTCCATAATAATATGCGCAATTAAAAAAACAGGTCGTGGTACCCATTGAGATAGCGAATCCCGTCGGAAATAGCTAGTATGTGTATATAGGAAAGTGATAAAATGCCAATAAATTTTTTTGCTGGAACACAATGGCAAGGAGGTGTCATTCTAATAACAGCAAAAATAATAATTCTTTGTTTTTTGTTTTGGGGTAGGTATGCCCAGAAAAAATTGCTTCTCTTGCACTCATTTTCTACAATGCATTTTTAATAAGTTCGTTGATTAAAGTTAACTAATAATTTTTGAACTCATGAAAAACTTATTATTAAAAACTGGGGTTGAAACGTCACATCCGTGATCGTATTGGCAATCGTACAAAAATTAATTACGCGCTACGATAAACGTATAAACCGAATAGAACACCGCATACGATGGTATACGGTTCGTAATTTTTTGTATAAATCACTGTAGTTCTTCACTGTGAATATTATTTTTAATTTACAATAACTATGTCTATGTATACATACCTGTCAAAAAAGGAAAACAAATTTAAATTAAAACAAGAAAAAGAAATGAATCCGATATTGTTTTTTTTATTTAAAATCAAGTGATAGTGAAGAAGATGAGCGAATTGTACGGAGGCAGCTGGGAGAAAGAAGTGGCCCACTGGCTTTGTCAAAAAGCTTGTAAGTATTTTGAAATCATTTTTAAAAAAATTGATCTATACTTGTTGTCTTACAGATTTGTGAAACGGTTTCGTTTGAGCAAACAGGCATTTCTATATCTGCTAGAGTTTAGAGTTTCTGAATTTCAGGCTGAGGCTCAGTGCATGAAATTTCTGCATTTCCAAAAGTCGGTACCGATTTTTTGCCTTGAACAGCAGCTTTCAGTCCGGCTACCTCAATTAAAAGCTCCTCATTAGGCGTCAAAAACTTTTTCTTATAAGTACCTGCACCACTCTGTTTTTTGGCATACTTATAAAAGGAAAGTTTTTTTTGCCTGATATTTTTGGTCAGCACATGCCTGTAACACAAAAGCATTGGTAAATGTATTATTTTTTTAAGGAAAATAACTATAATTTGATGTGAGTATAAAATTAAAAAAAATACATATATACTTTTTTCCACATCTTTACATCTTTAACTGGAGGTCCCACCGAGTTAAGACGCTTCGAAAAATCATCCCACAGGCGGTTTGCGGTGGCTTTCTCTTGAACACAATTTGGCAGCAAATTTTTTGCTAGGTTTTGGTGTTCGTTCATGAATTCTGCCATTACCACCTTTTGTTTTGGATTTAGCTTGTTGTAATTAGTCCTAAATAATTAACAGCATTATAAAAATTTTACTTTTTTTCAAATTCCAAGATTAGCTTATGTACTCGAAAGCTCTTTTGCTAACGGATGGCAGTTCGTAAAATTCATACGTTCAGTCTTACGATAACGAATAATATAATCTTAATTATTGTGAATTGCAGTACGTTCACGTATGTTATAATTTCAAAAACACACTTTTACATGACGAGTTGTACATTCACGGATGTGACGAATTGACCCCCGGATTTAAAACAAAATAAGATAAAATAACATTTATTAACTGTCACAATAAAACGTGAAAAAATATAGTTCCATTTTATTACAAGCAAACATGAATGAAAACTAGAACCATAGAACCCATGCACATCTTGCAGATCTTTTTTTGCTTGGGTTCTCCATGGCATTTGTATTCCCACAAAGTGGAATATATTTTGTACATAAATTTTTGTTTTTCACTTTCTCTAGCAAAAAAAAAAAAAAAAACAATTTCAAATTTCAACTACCAGAAAAAGAACTTAATTGTCAAAAACTAGAACAAAATATTTTTTAACCATACTTTAATTAATAATAATATATTGTGGTTAAATATTTTATATTATTTTCTATAAGTTATAAAAGTTTGGTTGTGGTTGAAATTTTTCAAAGTTAAAACTAACTATATTGAATTTTTTGTGCACAGTAACCATATAACCGTTAAAAGTTAACAAAAAATGTTTATCGTGACTAAAGTTTTGGCGAATACAATTTTAATTTATCTGCAACCATACATTGTTACAAAGAACATAATATGGTTTTTGTAACCATATCACAACTATATTTTTTTCTACGTGATAATAAACCTATCGTGAACTGTTATTAAATCAAACGTGCAATAGCTCATTGCGTGCAAATTCATTAAATCATTTTAGTTTATTTAATTTACTTTATTCGTGCTTGAATTCTTCAAATATAAATATTTCATGATATTCTCATGAAATAATTATTATTTTAACTAAACTACAAAATGAAATGTATTACTGCGGGGAAAGCATATCCATATGGCCATTTCACTACTGCTCAAATAGCTCATCAGTGGATTTTACCCAAATTTTGTATAGAAAAACAGAAAGTCTTATATCAAAAGCCAAATTGATTAAATGAGAACTCCATTGAATCAATAAGACAGAAGACAATAACAACTCAAAAATGTTCTACACAAAAACACAGCAAACATTTAGTAACTATTTTTATTTTTTCTTTCATTTTTCTACATATGGGATCTTATTGGGATTCAATGAAAAAATAAAAATAATAATTGATAAACAATTTTTATTAATAAGCAATCTGTACATGCAAATATATCAAAATGAAAAATTTATTATTCGGAATCTTTTAAAATTTAATTAATTTACTTTATTCGTGCTTGATTCCTTCAAATATAAATAATTCATGATATTCTCATAAAATATTTATTATTTTAAACTAAACTACAAAATGAAATGTATTATTAGTTTATAATACAGAGAAAGAAAACACTTGTCCTGTAGCTTAAATTGACAGTTTAAGAATTAATACTTTCTGCTTTAAATCCACAATTTATTTAAGTAAAAAGATTGGTAAATAAAATTTTTCTTGCGAATAATTTTTGTATAAAAAAATCGGACTAATTTATCTATGATATAAAATAGTAAGCAAGAAGAAGAAAACAAAACCTTACTTTATATCTGATACAACAATATGCATATCTAAAATAATAGTTTTTAACATAACAAAAAGAATGCTAGAAAACACTACTGAAATATTTTACCAAAATAACCGTAACCGTAATAACTACCCGACAGAAAATTTGGTGAATAATTTTGTTGCTGTTTTATCGACTTTTATTAACGAAGCCTCTTTTCGAAATTGTTTATTATAATCAGACAACGTAAGATGAGATATGTGCTGCTTCCGTTATCGGTTAATTTAATAAAAAAAAACTCAAACTCCGATTTATTTTACATTAAAATACTTATAACATGCTTACGATAGAAAGCACATGTTTTGCAGAGAGAACATGTTGCGCTTTGAAAGTAATTTAAATGAAATAACGTTATATAATTTTTTTTTAGTTTAAATTAATTTAACTTAAAGTCAGACGATTAAAATGGTTTTACTTTAGCTCAGATTTTATATTACTGTCCTACATAATTTTAAAAGTTGATTCACACAAATATCTATAGTAATACTATTTAAATCAGAAAAAATGGAAGAAAATATATTTTTGGTGGACACCCTGTCACACAAGAAATATGCAACCCAAAATGCAACTCTAATGGCACAAAAACTATTACTTAAGGAATTTTAACCTGTCAAAAAATGCATATTCCCATACAATTTTTGACAGCTCTAACGGCTAAAACCCAATAGGGAACTTGCCGTTAGTTAAAAGCAGAATTTTGTTGCACCGATGAATGGCTTCTCACTATTAAAAACATTCGCTTGTTATTTTTCATAGAATAAATTTTATTATTAATAATAATTATTTTATTAATAACAATAAAAATGGAAGTTTTAATAACACAAAGCTCTTTACCGAACAGATTTCCTAACGGAAGTTTGTAATTATGGCCTTAAATTTGATAGTAAATTCGGCTGTTACTTTGCCAACAACAAACAAGATTATTATGTACATTTAAATGAAATATTAATTTAAAATATTTAGTATTATTGTAACACAACTCATAGCTTTCTAATGCGAAATAATGTTTAGGAAATTATTATCAACTTTTAAACAACTTTTTCCTTTCAACAGAACATATGCATTAACATTAGTCAATTATATGGTCCTGTTTTTTTGTTGTTGGATTTTTTAGTTTTTTCTATTTAATATTATTTTCCACACCAGAAATTTACCGGTGACTTTTCATAGTATCCAAGGACATAACCTCTATTGACATTTAAAAAAAACAACAAAATGTGTGCAGCGTGATAGTGTGTAGTCAGGTGTATAAACCTTCATTATATTTAAGCCAAAACGTAATAAACAACAAAAAAATATAAAGGCAATGCATATACATAGTTAACACTCAAAAAAATTTTCGGTAATCCATATTTAAATTGATCCGAAGCGGATTGGAAAATATCGCAAGGGTAGATTTATCTCAAAGCACTAACAAGACTTCTCAAAAATATCTTGATTTCATTTTAGGAAAAATTTGATTTTTGCTTCATTTAATATCACTTGAATGTAAATAACATTAAGATTTTTCACTACTTTTTTGATGAAGAAATAAGATTTTTCTCTTTGTGTAAGTTTTTTTTTTTCGCCAAAGCACCAAAATAATTTTCGGCATATAGATACAACACAGTGCCACAATGGCATCCAGCTTCCGCCAATGCAACAAATTGTGTTCACTGGTTTTTGTAAATTCAGTAATTTATTTATAACATAAAGTTAAGCGAACGGCGAAACCAATTGCTAAATACAGTAAAATAATTTTATAGTTCTCAAATGAAAATAAAGTCAGAAGAAAGCAATGTGCTTCATATCATTAAGCAACAAAAGAATAATTTTCTAACTTTCAGCGCAGTAAAAAAAAAAAATATAAAAATTTAAAACGAAAATATAAAATATGTGTATAAAACACAAAAGATGTTTGTCTAGTTGCTTCTATGTTTGGTTCGTTGTTTGTCGGAGAGCTATAGGTGCCTGCGTGAGTGGGACAATTTTGTGGACATCCTTGAAGGTGGCTTATTCCCTACAAACAAATATTTAACACTGTGTATTTTAGAGCCTCGTAACCCAGAATATATGGTCGAGTGCCAATTTTTTCAGTTGATGTTTTTCCTTATTTTGAATTCTATATCGCCCCATATATGTATTTTTTTTTTTATTGGAGTTACTTTCCAAATGACATAAAAAATTTAGAGGTAAGCGTGTTGTTTTGCCTGCTGCATCGAAGGACATGGACCGATCATGGTGATTTCTAATAGCACCGCTTTCGACACTATATCTCATTGAACGAACAACGCTCAATCGGCTTCAATATAAATATAAAAACAAATATATGGGGTGATATGGAATTTTTTTTTTGTTCATATTCTTATTTACAATCTATCCCATTAGTTTCGTCAAGTTGGCATGTGTTAGTCATTATGAATAGTTTTATTTGAAATAAATTTAGGAGTAAAGAATTAAAAAATAAGAAAAAAACATCAAGTGAAAAAATTGGCGCTCACTAATATCATTATCATCATCATCATTTTAAAGTTTCTAAAGAGATCCTTATAAAAATAGAAAACTTTTTCAAAAATGCTTAACCCATTTTTATGTAAAATAATATGCATGCAGTACCAATTTTATTTTTTTAATTTTTTAATTCTCTGTCACTCCAATAATTCGTTTTGATTTTTTCACCTACTTCACTAAACTAGATTTACATAGATGGTGAAGGGTATATAAGATTCGGCATAGCCGAATATAGCACTCTTATTTGTTTCTAATTAAAGTCTATTTAACTAACAAAATAAACCAAAATAAAAGTTCTCGATCTTGAAAGGTCCAGTTGTGTCCTACAATATTCTACAGTATAAGTTCTGATAGGCCTCGATAGTCAAGCATTTTTATGCCACTGAACGAGTATTTGTTTGTACTCTATTTACAATGCAAATTTTATTTTCCGTGTTTTATCACGAAATAAAATCAGAAACAGTAAAATAAAACTGAAATAAGTTTTATACAGATTTGTGATTTTTTTAATGTAGGTGTGTAAAAATATATATATATATAAGAATGTTGAACTAATGGAGGCTATTTCATTTTGATTTGTGTTTATTACATAGTTTGTTGTTTTCCAAGACAAAAGGTTTAAATAAGCATCGTTTTTCATCAACTTTATATATGAAAAGTCTACACTGTTTTCCAGAGAAGTTAATTTTTTCTCTTTAATTAGATGAGTATAAAGAATTGAACATGCTTAAAATTCATATCTGCTTTCAGATTTTTTCTATTACGTATATCGGGAATACCGTTTCCAAACTATGGTCCGGCAGAAATAACCAACGTGTCAACAGTGGGGATAACCATTTGAGAGTTTTATTGTTTATAAAGTAAAGTAATTAAACTAAGGTTACAAATTCGTAAACGATATGATCTGTTCTATACGGTGTTAATAGGATTAATTTATTTTTTGCCACCAGAAAGAAACTAACAACTTCTTGATATTCGTCATATTTTTGTTAGGGATTGGAATTATTTTTTTAAGAACTGTATAATTTCAATTAAACGGAAATATTTTAAGGCTACGAACCCATTGGCCCATTGTCAGTAAACAAGACACAAAAAAGTAAATCAATTTTTAAAATTTGGAAGTTTATTGACTAATAATTATTAATGTAGAGGGAAATCGCATCCGTAGCTGGTCGCTTTTTAACTTCTTTCCGTCCTTATGATCATAGGTAATCTATTCGCAATTTACAGCTTCCTTATCCTCATTGAGTCACGTGCTACCATCAGCCTTTACATTTGGCTTTCTTTCTTATCATGAAATTCCTAGTAATTGCTTGCATTTGACCGATGCTTATAAACGCCATAGCACATTTAACAAGCGTCTATCTGTGATCCTATGGCCTATGCCAGCCAGCGATGAACATTCACACACTATGTCTGCTACTGTTTTAGTCTCTTCCACGCGTAGACTGCAAGTATCATCTTCGTCGATCCTTAGTATGACCAGGTGATGCTTGACCCGTCGCTAACGCACTAACGCTAAAGGTACTTCTCTTGTATGAGCACCTTATTGGCCTTTCTGCCAAGAGCCCCTTTGAGCATCATTCGTGCACGTCTCACGCAGTAGGCTCCCCCCATCTTTTCAACTTGAGTAAGTTTACCGTTCGCTAATAGTTTTCACTAATTAGTTCATTGAAAATTTAAATAGTGTTACTGAATTTCCAAGCGTTTTAATAATTATACACCAGAAAAGTAGATTTAAAAAACTGGAATTTACTGTTACTTTCACATATTTTAATTTACTTCAACACATAAATTACAACGATTTAAAAAAATAAACTCATAGAACAATTATTAATTATTGTGAGTAGCTAGAAAAAAATTCTCATAAATGCAAAAACTGGTTGAAGTACATCGTAATATTATAATAATAAAATTTTAATTCGTTTGAAGAGTATGAACGTGTTTTTATTCAGCTCGCAGCTCATTAAGTTAAAATATAAGTGTATATTTTTAATTCATACTCGTAAAAACTGTAGTATAAAAATAAATAAATTTCTCTTTAAAAATTGTGTACTGCAAACCTAGAACTGAAACCAGGAATAAACGGCAAAAATGCAGATAAAAGACTTAACTTGATGAAAATTTACAGTCACGTTTCCTTAGTTTGCTAATGAGTAGTGATAATATATAAAACAACGGTTACGTTTTACTGTAAGGAGAGAACATAAAATAATAAAAGTGAACTTAAATGTGAAAGTATGACCACAAGTTTTTTAATTAATAAGACTGCTGCCTAGAGCACGCAAAAGGGATAAACCCGAAAAATAAGACCATGATTGGAAAACTTAGTGCAATTGAAAACAAAATGTTGTAACGTTTTTCTCTTCTAAGAAAGGAATAGAATTTGATTTTGAATTGATATCTATTTTTCTTGATCCTACGGTCTTTGATTAATAAACATGAATTATTCTAAACGAAACCATGTACGTTACGCTATTGTATTACTTCGACGAGTCACGAACTACTCCATCACTTACACTGTTGTTGCACCGGCAAAAGACGCTTGTGTCAGAACCATATTTTTTTGTTTACATCCTATTCAGCCCCTTTTTATCTATCTTAGTCATATCTGTCATACACTGTTATTGTTATGCTGTTACTTCATTAGCTAAAAGCTAGAGCTCTTCTCTCCAATTACAAAGGAATCTTGAACCTTTATCCAATACGCCTTCACTAACTCATTCTGCAATGGCTCCACGTCTAAGAACATACAATGGAGCTGACGACCTCTGATAACACCAGAGCTGTGTGGTTTTATCCCTAAATTTGTTTTTTTTTTTTTTTTTGATAATGATTGACGAAATTTGTCAAATTAAATTTTTTCCCTCGCAGAAAAATTCGACAAAAAATTCTCTAAGAATATAAAAATTCGTATATAGAAGAAACTAGTAAGAGCGATATATTCGGCTATGTCGAATCTTTTATACCCTTAACCGTGTAGTGAAGTACTTTAATCAAAAAAACAAACATTGGGGTGACAGAAAATTGGCATAATTGGCATCGCAAGCTGCTAAAAGTACTATTGAGTATGTGCCTTTATATTAAAAAAATTACGAGCCTGAATTTGGGGGGCATGTCAATGTTATGTGTTTGACGTCAATTGCTCCTACACAGTTTGGAAAATTCCACATAGCGTTGAAATCATTCGCAATGCGTTTCCACTCGTCTTTTTGAGGCATTGACAAACAAATAAAGCCAAGCGTGTCCCAAAGCACATCACAAGTTTCCAAAACAATCTTTCTTACTGTAGTACGCCCCATCTTAAAGGCTGATGAAAACAACTGATTACTGCCTCCATGAGACAAGTAACTATAAAAATGCAAAAATAGGTGACTACATAAGAATAAAAATACAAAAAATTATCCTTACACTAGCGTAAGAAAAAGCAGGCCTATTGGAGTTTTTAGTAAGACCTTCTTTCACTAAATTAAAAAGCGTCTCAAATACATCCCTCTCCATTCTTACAGTTACTGTAAAATGTTTTTTCAAAATCTACCGCAAAAAATCCATTAATGTCTCGGTCTTGATAAAGCGGTCTGACCCAAAATCTTCGACCTCTGTTCATTACATCAAGACACTCCCGAGCTTTATACATTAAAATTATAATTAAAACAAATTCTTATATCTCGTCCAATTCCATTTTGAATGTGTACTTAAATAATTTTTTTACAAATAGATGAAAAGAAAAACAGCTGATTTAAAATCCGTCAGCAAAGTACTCATTATGCCAACCTCATCCGTCGTTACTTCGACTTCAGGCGAATATGTCAAAGTACAACGTATGACGGATTCTATGTGCCCCGGCCTTTAATGATTTGTTCGTCGTTCGCCGGAGTAAGAAGCAAAATCATCGAGAAGTACAAATTTCCTTCGACGTCATGGTTGTGTGTATTTTCACATATGTACACAAATGTGTTTTCTTTTTGATAACGAATGTTAACGACTAAAAATTTGTCGTTTGAGTCAGTTGTGTGCCTGATAAATGAAACTTGTTATTTTATAATAACAACTTATAAAGGATAATTTCCATGAATTTGAGAATGTACCCTAAAATTTCAACCAAGTGAGAGAAGAGCAAATCTTTAGCTTACCCAAGTTTTTCTTACGCAATCGTGTTATAAGAAATCTTAACTTAACTCTTTACATATTGTATGAAATTTTGATTACTTTTTTCGTGGCAATATCACAAAATTGTTTGTTGTTTAAAAATATACATTTTGAAGGAATTAAGCCTGATTGACACTTATAACGTTAAGTGAATTTAAGTTAATTTTCTAGTTGAACAAACAGTCTTCTTAAAATTGTTGTCTAATTTAATTGTCATATTTCTTCTAACCATAAACTGTCTGCTATCCAAAAAAAAATAAAAAAATACTCATAACAAAGGCGTTTTAAAGTTATATTTGAGGTAATTTAAAATGATTGAGCTTAAGCTTAACCTTAAATCTCATATTGTCATGAAAATTTGCTGTTTCTAGTAATAAAGCAATTTTGATCTTAGTTTTTCTTTATAATATTTCGTATAAAAATAACTTTAAAAACCTTTAGTGCCTTTATCAAAGTTTATTTGAACCCGAACACGAACGGACAGACGGACATTGCTCACTCTTCGCTATGCTAAGAACTCAGAATATATACACTTTATGGAGTTGGAAATTGATATTGTAGAAATTACACACGGAATGACAAACTTAGAGATACCCTTTTTCACCTGTGATGAAGGGTATACAAATATGTGGAGTAAATAATACAAAATAAATTATATTTACTGTACCGAATGAAAAAATAAAATAATTTACCAATTACACGTAAAAAATAAATCAAGCAATAAAGTTATCACATAATTTTTCATACTTGATTTTTAATATAAATTTCAAAATGGAATACAAAATAGATGTTTTAGTAAAAATCAGTGTGTAAGTCTCCCCTTGGTGAAGTCAAGTAAAAATATACATACATTCAAACATACATATACATATATACGCGTGGCTACATATATGTTTATTGTAAGACTTCTTAACCAAAAAAACACTGTCAACTTAAATGTCACGCTTGAAATAACAAATAAGAATTCTCTGTACTTTTCATGAACCAGTTGCTAGTAATTAAAAATTTCATACCAGTTGGCAGTAATTAAGCGGCAATGTTACGAATTATTATGCGTTGATTAACACACATAAGCTTTTATAATTTTTCAATATAATCTGAACCACATGTACTAAAACACACAACTGTTTTCCATTAGTTTCCGCTGTGTAATGGAATTAGAATTTTATAAGAGGAAAACGGTTAAATCAACATGTTTAATATGCCATATTTAGAGCTTTAAAAACAAGAACATGAAAAATATTTTCTTGTATAACTCTTTCTTCTAACGATAATGTACTGAAAAAAAATATTGAAACTAACGAAAGAAATATTTCATTTCAACTTTTTATATAGATAAATTGTGGTGCAGAACTCCGTTTTTTAAAAGTTTTATTATGTTGAAATTTTTAAAAATATAAGTATATTTGAAAGCATATTTTACCTGATTTTAATTATTCATTTAATACTTAATGAAGTTAATTAAATATGCGCATTGGAAGCTACAAATCAGTTAGCATAATTGAGGTAAAAAAAGTTGGTATTCATGCCTTTATACCGTTTACCATTTTATCACTATAACATTCAATAACATCCATTTATTACGTGAACACATTAATCGATTATCTGCAGCTTTAATGTGACTATTCATAAAAGCTCGTCGCTTTATTCGTTTATTAACATATCGCATTTAACTCTTCGCTTAGCTACGATGCAGACTTACGATCCAGGTTTGCCCTTAAAAGTGGATCAAATAATTAATTCAGCGTGGGAACCGAACAACAAATACGCTCAAGTCGTACAATTGGATAATTTGATAAACAAATGTTTCTTTAATTTTGGTGTCTCTTCGCCAGCAGGCATTCGTGCTAAGTGTTTATCAAAGACAAATGGTTGCACCAAGCAGGTTGGCTCACATTACAATTTGCAAAAAAAGATGGTACTTTCGCTCCTTTCATACCTGGAGACAACCGTCGAGCATACAATAATCTTTGAAACATTGTGTTATTAGCCATAAAGGATTAATGCGCTTGTGATGAGTGAAATCACTTTGGATATTGTACATGATAGTCAAAATAATCATGCTCCTTAAATGAACATAAATAAAATGTGTGATTAGCCTTATGGATGTTTGCTTTGTTATAAATAATTCCATGACTCGTTCGTTTCGAGCGAGCCCTGTTTAATCAACCAACAAAAGAGGAGTGAGGGCCACAGTGCCATGAGCAGTTACTACATTCGAATTCGTAGCTACGGTAAGTCCATAGAGCTGCAATATCTTTGTCAGAAATCTCTAAATAAAAATGTAAGTCGAAGTCACAATCAATAAACTGGCCATTACTAGAATTTTTTAGTATCGTGTCTTTTTGGTAATTGATGGTACAAGTATCATACTATAATCATTAGTTTGGCAATCTGACAAAATGCTTAATTCTACATTTGATTATATTTTTTAAAATTTTTTGCTGGAAAGAGCACCGGAAATTATTTTGTTAAATTTAGATAGCTGATGGCTTCCCTTAAATCGTATCCAAAATAGAAATGTGTCGCAAAACTTATATAAAAGTACAAAAATAAAAATAAGAACGACCCTAATACGTATGTATATACATATAAATTATTATTTTTGTACAAAAAATTCAAATATGCTTCTCATATAATAGCACATGTGACTTAAGTTAAACAAAATCGCTCTTAACTTATTAAATATATTGATATAAGAATCTTGGTATCAAACACGGATTTACTTAGATTTTATCATTTCTTTTTTTCGAAGACTTTTTTAATAAATGATTTTCAAATATGCAATATGTGCCCCTTGAAATAAATTTGTATATTCTAAAGTTGAGAAATTTTTATTTATTTCTTTTTATACTTTGCAACTCAGGTGGGATATGTCAATTAAAATTTGTCACTCCGTTTGTAATTTCTGCGTTATATCTATATGCCACTTATTTAATTGGATACTCATTTGGTACATATTGGTTTGGGAGACAATTTGGCAATGTGCACGCCTTTTCACAAATCCAATTTCGTATAAAATTTAATGACAAAAGTGAAAATTTAATAAAAATTGTATTATACTGAACTGTAAATAGAGATGCTTACGGGAAAACCGTTGCCGAGTAAGTTTGCAATATAATGTATTCGTAACTTTTTTGTATTAAGAAAAATTGAGATCCTTTTTGGGATCCTTTTTCCCTTCTGTTTTTAACTATTGCTGAGCTTTAGTGCACCGTCTTTATCTCATGAAATCAGTTCAGAATTTAAGAAATAAATGATCTCTTAAAGTGCCACTACTACGCATGCAAAAAATGCACATATATTCAAAACATGAGTTTGTCCATAGAATAAAAAAAAGAAAAAAATGTTCAATAATAAACTTGGTCAAATTTTGATCACAAGGCAAACTCTAGTATTTATCAACACTTAATAAATAACCTAAACACTAAAATAACAAGATAATTTTTATTTCAAAGAAGTGTCTGGCTTTAAATATGGCCCAACACATACTCGTAAATAAAATTTTCTGTTGAGAACAACAACACAAAAATTTTTGGAAATCATCTGATTCGATTTGTTGATTGAACCGTTCAGTTTTAAAACTACACAACAAAAAATTAAAATCAAGGTTTTCATCGATTTATGCCTTATAATGATAAATACACGAAATTTTACCCAACCTAAAAAAGCGGCTTTTTTTAAACTGGTGCCTTATAATCAATAAGAAAGTAAATTTCCAATTTTTTTCTTGTTACGCCCTTTTGCATTTTACAAGTTAAATTTTTATATTGCTTTTGAAAATCCTAATAAAGATATATATTTTACAATGGCGATGGTTGCTGAGTTTTAGAAAGTGACAAATGCAAAATTTGTATAATTTTCTTAAAGTATGTTAATATTGAAAAACAAAAGAATATTTCATATATACAAAAAAAATTACAAATATTAATTTGATACTTATAATTATATTTGTTTTTTTTTTTTTTTAACTAAGGAAATGTTGTTTAACAAGTTTTAAAAATAAAGCATTCGATTGTAAAAGGTAATTTCTGGGGCTCAATGCGAAAAGGGCCAATGTCAGTTTTTGGTTGTTTCGAGTTAGCCGTTGCATTAGGTTCCTTTTTTGCTAACTTGTATTTTGCTCCAATTGGCAATCTTAAATTCAGTCCAGAACAGCTCTATAAGGAATTTTCTGGCCAATGTCACTATGAACTCATTTACAATTGTTAGTGCTAAAAGGGCCAATGTCAACTTTGGCTCTTTTTGCATTAACAAATTTTATGTTGTTTTAAAAAATGTAGGGCCAATGTCCACACTTGTGCTTCTAATTTTAACTTGTACTGTACAGAAGTCCATGTTATTGTCGTAGTACTTTGATTTTCAGTTGCTTATTTTAACTCCTGATTGGGCGAATTTAATACGCATGGTGCCAAAGAGACCTCCTATAAAAGTAATCGAATTGGATCAAGCCGATTTTTTAAACTTTAAAACATATTTAAATACTTATTATGTACATCGTAAAACTTCAAAGGAACAAGTTCAATGACTGCGAATTATATGGATGCAGTATTCAACTATTAATTCAAATATTTTGTATAAATATTAATTTAAGGATGAATATTTATATCTACCGCTCAACAAGGAACCAGTTCCTGTAAGTTCACAAAAGTTGAATGACTTAAAAGCACTTTTGAACAGATAGCTGCAAATGACCATATCGTGGATTACTTTGAGGATGAAATTGGACAGGATATATCACAATAATGAAAGTTTTTTAATACTTATATGATATTATTTACTTATTTTACTACTTTATATATTTATTATTATAAACGTACATAGGTATGTATACCTTTAAATTTAATATTTGTAATAACATTATAAAAAACGGCAAAATAGTTCTATTCCCCTTGTTATTATTTCTGTTATAAGGGCCAATGTCACAAAAAAAAAAAAAAGAATTAATAAGTTAGTGCAAAAAGGGCCAATGTCATCGTTTCTTTCCCTAATTTAAAAAAAATTTAAAGAACCTTTTTCACAACGGTTTTTATTACATCATATTACGTGCTTAACACGAATTTGATAAGGAAAACTTGGAATTTGACTAAACTGTAAGCTTAACAATATTTTCTAAAGATTTCAATTCTAATTTTCTCAAAACTGATTTTTATGACAGTGGCCCTTTTAGCACTGAGCCTCAGATTTACACAATAATTATTATTAGGAATAGTACGTATAAAATTGAATAGATTTTACTTTTTCGATATTTAAGCACTGTTTATATAATACAATCAATCAACTCAACTGAAAAATTTGCATAAAACGCACTATATTTTTTGGATTATTTGTATCAAATTCTTCAAACGAGTTGGTCGCTTTTATTGCATAAATAGCACATAAATAAATTTTTAATACATTAAATAGAGTGATTTGCATAACACCAAACGGTCAGTTATTTACTGAAATTATTATTAATAAAAAGCACAACTATTCGGAAATTCTACAAATTCTGGAATTGATAATAATATCTTTGCGAGCTTTTTTATGAACATATATAACGAAATTAAATAAGATTATTAATATGAGTTTACTACTAATATTATGAAAAACGTATTTCGCTTTTTTCAAAATCACTAGTTATATGTTTTAAAAAGTGCACACGAAATTACAGAAGAAATCATTTTGAAGCAAATGAAAAAGTAAGTTTTTGGGGTCTTGGGCTTCGGCTTGGTTGATGGTTCTCTTTTATATGAAGGGCGTTTTCCAATTTTATTTTATGTCCTAGTCGGTAATCGGGTTGAAATCAGTTTTACGGAGGCCCCAGAAGATCTCCCGAAAATTTAAAGGAAGGTGCGAAAGAGATGCAATTGTAGTTCAGTGACATCGACATATAGACAAATTTTAAAAAGTAGATCGTTAGTATTTTCTTTACTTTTTTCAGATGTTGTATTGTCTTCTTGTTGTTTTATCTTTGTTGTATTAAAACCCAAGATTTCTGAAAAAATACCTAGAATACTTAATGATCGGAATCGGTCTCAGTTTCATCAAAATATTATAACTTATCTTTGCTAGAGCTTTTGCAGTAAAAAAAAACTCAAATTTCAAAATGTTATCGATAAATCTAGATTATACAAGAGATGGCACTTTCATAAGTGTTGTCAATTGGTAGCAATAAATTCTATATGGGCATCGTCAAATTATTTTCTTCTGATTTTTGAGTTTTCTCTTTTTTCGAAGCATATGAAAGAATAAGAATAGAAAGAGTAAATGGATTTTTCGGTTGCAAATGCCGAGTTTGATTTGTACAGTTTGTTTGTTTGCTTCTACTGAACCGAGAGCAGACTTTAAAGCGTAAACTAAACAACTAAAATATCAAAACATCTGCAAAAACATGTATATCACAACAATGATATATTCCAGCAAAAAAACCTACAGTGAATGATGTTTCATTAGCACAGTCGAATATAACACTCGTACTTTTTTTTAGTTTATTTTAAAAGTAAAAAACGTGTGATTTAAATATGAAATAAATTATTTTTATAACATTAATTTATATTTTACTTGCTAATAAAGCCGTAATGGGGAGGCTATTGGAACTTTATGAAAAGTTTATTTATTGAGAATTTAATTATTTTTTATTGTGTTTAGTACGATATAATAAGTTTTATTACGATTTTAATTTAAATATAAATACTGTTGTTCAATTTTTGTTATTAGATTTTATGATTATTTATTTTTTTAAGTAAATAATAACAAGTTTGTGTATTAAATTTAATTAATTGTTTTATGGGCACTATTTTAATAGAATTCACTATTCACTATACATTAAGTTATTCAGTTCAATAATCGAATACGATTTTTTTTCAATATATTCTTTTAAGCTGGCTTGAATTTAAAAATCATCTACCTTCTTTTAATGGCTGGTATTATTGAAGCAAATATTAGTATCATTTTCATTAATTTAAAATATTTATTAACATCTACTATTGTGTTTTATTTGCACCAGTCTATGCAACACTATTCTTTTTTTTAATTGTTCGATGTTCACAATGTTATGCATTTTATTTGTAAGAAAAAGTCCCACAAATAAATGAACTCCAGCAAAGTGAACTGCAATACAAAAAATAACCCAAACATCCACAGACACTAACGTCATATTATTTTCTTAACAAAATCAAACCAGAATGAAATAAACAAAAGCATAAATGTATTTTTTACAATTTTTATCATTTCTTATTGAAATTATTGTTTATATTTTATTGAGCTTGTAAAAGCAATTTTTATTAAACTGAAATAAAAGTAAAGAATAATAATGTGTAATATTCTACAATGAATTGATGAAAAATAAGCAAAAGCGCTATATTCGGCTATGCCGAATCATATATACCCTTCACCTTCAATGTAAATCTTGTTTATTAAAGTAACTCTAATCAAAAAAGCAAATACTTAAGTGGCAGAGAATTAACAAATAAATATATTTATTTCGTTTTGTGAAATCTACACTAATACGGACGGAAAGACGGACATCGCTCAATCGACTTCGCTATGCTTAAGAAGTCAGAACACATACACTTTATAGGGTCGCAAATGGATATTGTAGAAATTGCACACGGAATGACAAACTAATATATACCCTTTTTCAACTTTATGTGGTGAAGGGTATAAAAATGAAAAATTAAAACATCAGAGTAAAATGTAGAAGACACTGTTATAAATGGAAAATAAACAACTAGTAAAATGAAGTGGATTATGTAATGCCGTAGGTGTTCTAGTGACTGTGAAAGTTATAAGCAAAAAACGTTTTCGAAAACAAATGTTTCTCAAGCTTTTACACCTAAATATTTTTAAAGGATATAAAATTGCAAAAAAAAATCAACAAACACAACTCAAAATATTGAAAAAAAAAGAAAAAAACGCTACAATCTACTTAATACGTATTTTTTATTTACTTTTCTAAATGGTATTTCTTTTTCAGGATTTAGTTGGCATTTTTTCTTCCTCTTAAAGATTTTTTATGTAAAACAATTCTTCACTTTGTTTTTATTATAACAGAAGTAAAAAAAATCTGTTTGTTTACTCGTAAAGATGTTATATTTGGTTTCTTTTCATCCGTTGTAAAAATGCTTACTGAAAATTCTCTTCATTCTGTCACAACACCATTTATTTTTTATATGTATCTACTTATTGTCCCTTTAACATAAAACTACATTAACATAAATTTTTATTTTCCTAATTGTGGCGAATATATCAACATTCAAGTATTTATTCATGGGTAGTTAAAGCTACCAAAAAACTATGTTGTTAGCATTTTATTTGATTTGTTATATAGTAAAGTTTGGTTGTGCAAATTCTTTTATTTACTTAATTAAAGTTAAAAAAAATTTGATTCTTTATTAAAATGGCAGGCCTAATAGTGAAAATGCGAATATTTATAATCAAAAATGGTTTTATTGTTTTTTCAAAGTATTTTGCAGCATGATTTATACACTTTTGCATGCGCTCAAACCAGTTGTCAAAGCACTTTTTCCACTCCGATTGAGACACCTCTGAAACATGGTTTTTGAACACTTCAACAGCTTCTTCTCGCGACGAAAATCGTTGACCACGCATTTTTTTCTTGATGTGAGGAAACAAGAAGAAGTCATTAGGTGCCAAGTCAGGGCTGTATGGCGGATGACCCATTAATTCGACGTCTTGGCCGGTCAAAAACGCTCTGGTTTGAGCCAATGTGTGAGAGCTCGCATTGTCATGGTGAACAATGATTCGTCTTCTCTTGGTGGTTTTTCGAATTTCTCCGATGACTTTAGGCAAACAAATTGTAATTTACCACTCAGAAGTGACCGTCCTACGTTGCTCAAGCGGAACAGTCGCCACATAACCAGTTTTGCCGAAGAAACAGGCGACCATTTGCTTCGAAGTGCTTCTTCCACGAACAACTTTCGTTGGATTTTGCTCGTCTTTGAAGACCCACACGGTCGATTGTTGTTTCGTTTCCGGCTCATACACATAGATCCATGATTCGTCACCTGTGACGATCTTATAAACGTCTTTTGAAGCACCGCAATCGTATTATTGCAACATTTCTTTGCACCAATCGACACGAGCCTTTTTTTGAGCGACTTTCAAATTGTGCGGGATCCAACGAGAACAAACCTTTTTACGGCCAGGTGTTCATGCAGTATCGAATGTATGCTGGTGGAAGAAATGTCCAAGGATGTCTCTATCTCTCGGTATGTCGCATGTCGATCTTGCATTATGAGTTCACTTACGGCATCAATGTTCCCTGGCACAACAGCCGTTTTTGGACGACCTTCACGGAATTCGTCTTTGAGCGAGCTTCGTCCACGATTAAATTCATTATATCAATTTTTCACAGTGCTGTAGGATGGTGCTTCATCGCTTCATCGATTTAAGTTCATCAATGCACTCTTGTCGTGATAATCCAAGTCGAAAGTTGTGAAAAACGATGGCACGAAAATGTTCATGAGTTAATTCCTTTTTTTTTATATTAATTTTTTCAAGTCACTGTAAACAACACAAATAATGGTCGTACGTCAAAACGTTTTGAGTACGATTATGCTTAAAAATGACAAACTTTCCAATGGAAATGTCAGATTGCACTTGGCAGCACTCAGTGTTACCAGGCCAGAAATATAAAAAGCAGCCCTTGTATACTATTTAAAATTTTATGCTTGAAACTAGCAAACATCTGAGGAGAGCTTAGGAAATGGATCTTAGAGATTAAGCTCTAGATTTGAGAAATTGAAATTAAAGCATGTGTATGATAGTTTACTCCAAGGAGGTGTTTCATACAGTCACAAAATAAAGACTTTTTTCATAATCATCTTTTATTTCGTTATAATTGGTGAGAAAAAAATTGAATCTAATACGGAAAGTAGATAGACAGTTATAAAATAATTTCTTGCATCTTTTCGATTCGGATTATTTTACTAAAATAATAATTCGGTTTCTTTACTTTTAGGAGAAATTTAGTGAAAATGAAAGAGGGCATTATTTTTACTCATAAAGAAAAAAAAATTGTATAAAGGGACGAGAACACAAAATAAAATTCAACGTAAACGCTATGCGGAAGAACACGATCCGCTTTCCGCTTTTATTTAGGTATGCCTGTTACTGCTGTATTCATAGAAAATAAAATAACTTTAAATTATGTTTGATGACAAATTTTTCATTTCCGATTTTCTATGAAAACGGCAGAAAGTGGTTTGACTGTTTTTACAAAAAAAAAAAATTATTTCTATAGATAGGCAAAAAGCTATAATGGAAGGTTCTTTAGTTTATTTAAAATATTTACCAGAAGATTCCTGAAAGTTTCGATAACGAAATAGACACCGAGACGTGCTTTGACCCTCAATAATCAATATCAGTGGTTTAAATAATTAATCGGGGAAATAGCACGAAAAAATATTTTTTAAAAATTAATTAATATAATCAACAAAAATCCCGTTGTTTCTTTGGAAAACGTCCGCATACATATCGCAGTTGATCAACAATAGGGTATTAACTCAAAGTTTTTGAAATATCACTTTTTTCAAGAAATCAGCTAACAACATCAATATCTATCTACTGTAAAAATTTCAACGTATTCCGTTTACTCTTTCATCTCGAAAGCCACTTTTGAGATCATATTCATGATAATGTAGTGATTACCTTTATTTCAACAAAAAGGTATTATTTCGAGTTGATACAAAAGTTAACATGGAACTGATTCGTAAATTTTCATAACAAGGTATTATTTTGAGTTGAGTCTCTTTTCAATTTGGTTTTATTTTGAGTTGATACTGTCTTGTTGATAAAATTTGTTTCATTTATGATCGAAAAATTTTAGAAAAATGGTATTAACTCAAAAAATTTATTTTTTTTTTGCAATACTTGCACAGATTTCTAGGAAAAACGATGTAAATATATTTTTAAATGGAATTTACTTCCTGTGGTATATTTGAATTTTTAAATTCTGTTAAAATGTGGCCACAAAGTATTTTTTGACTCTACTGAAAATTTTAAAATTTCGAGTTAATACCCTCTTGTTGATCAGGTGCGATATGTAAATAATTTCTCTTTCTAAAAATGTTTAGAAATTAAATTGAAAATTAACCAAAAATTTAAAATAAGTAAAATTTTAAAAAACTTAATTTAATAAATTTCTTTATTAAAAGCCGAAAGTAAATAATGAGCTTCTATACAAGGCGACTCCAAGATGGTCCACTCTGCAGAATCAGAAAAATGTTTGTTTTATTAATCTGTAAGATTTGTTGTACTTTTATTATTTATTAAACTTAATTTAATTTATTTTTATTAATTGTATTATAATACTAAACTCAAATAAATATACTCCATACACATAATATTAAAAATGCATTAAAAACCCCTAACTTTAAACAATTTAATATTAAACAAGTTAATTGATTGACATTAATAAGGATATATAGGCTATGTCGTATCCTATATATCCTTCACCATATATATTAACTACTTGCACTATATTTAGGCTTGTCAGATACCAAAACTCAAATAACTGAAGCCTTATTCTGTAATTCTTCTAAGCTAAATTGCTTAAATGATGAAGTTATTCTTGTTTATTTTCTCTAATTAATCGGTATCTGTAAGTCTATTTCAAGAAATAAGAGGGTGTTAAGTATAGGGTTATATGTTCCAATGTTGTATTTGTAGAAAAACACTGCTTTGTTAAAATAAAATAATTTTAGAGATGGCGATATTTAGCTTAAGCAACTTACAGAATAAGGCTGCTCGACAACGAAAAAAATTCATCTGAATTTTGAAAAATAACTGGATAATTTAGAAACGCACTTAAAGCTCAAAAAAGCAAAACTACATTCTAATTCTTATTTTCAAAAATAAAAAATTATAATAACATAAATGTAAAAAACCTAACAATTATATTTCAGCTTGACGTCATATTACATATGGCCCATTTACTAATAGAACGTCATAACTCAAGAAAATTAATTTCGAGATAAACGCAGTTTAAGTTTTTATTTCGTTCTCGTCATCGAGAAAAATATCAGACTGCTTAAGTTCCCACTACAATTAGGAAAATAATTTATAAATAACAAATCCATTTAATAAAACTTTCATCTTATATATATTAAAGCGGAGGTCTTAGACAAATTTTGTGAAATATTTGAATTATGACGTTACTGCTGTAAAAATATGTACGCCACTGTGTCAAAAACATATATGTGTCGTTACTTATGAAAAGAAGAACGGAGATTTTACTTAATAAATTTTTTTTCAACACAGCCATAACTCAAAAAATACATTTTATGCAAAAAGTTGATATATTTTAAAAAGATGACCTATTCATATGTACAGTCACAAAGCGAAATTTGTCGATGTTTTGAAAAGCGATATGATCTACTCGCTATGAAATTTACTCCACATCTCAAATGCAAAGTTTCCAAACATGAAATAAAATAACGACTTAAGGTACGGTCAGATTAGCCAAATATTTGACTAAGAAGACGGACCTACTAAATTTTAGGAAAAATTTTTTGCCCTTGTCAATTACTTTTTAATAAATATAAGAACCTGTAAAAGTTAATATATTATATTTAATATATAACAAATCGGCATTTATAATGATATGTGTCAGGAAAGATTGAATAATCATTTTTAAAAATAGTGGTTACGCTTTTTTTTTGTCAAATATTTGACTAATCTGACCGCACCTTTTTTCTTTCCAGAAATGTTTAGAAAGTAAATTAAAAATAAAATGAACAAAAGCCAAAAATAAGCCAGTTAACGGTAATTTTAATGAGCTATAGAATCCTTCTCTTCATAGTTACAATCAGAATTTCAATAAAGTTTTATCGTATAAATAATTTTTTGAAAGTGAATAAGTCCATTCCTAAGAGATTTATTTCAAACAACTTTCATTAATTTCTTCCAAACGACTTGCAGTTTTAGAAACAGCATTAAAGAAAAAGACCAATTATACACACTCGAAGACTATTATAATGCAATTAAGGCAATATTAAATATAAAAAAACACAGACAGAGAAATTGTAAACTGCCTTAATATATGGATGAGTTTTGAAAAGAATGTACCATACATAATTAAACTTATTAGCTTATATACCTATTTATTATAAAAACTTCAATATGCAAATGTTAAAGAAAACTAAGTATAAAATATATTTTTCTTTTCTTTGCACTTTTATATTTTGAATATAACTAAAATAAACTCTTAATAAATTTAGTTATTCATTTATATGTCTTCATTTTAACTGTTACTTTTCACATTAAAAATTATTTTAGTAAAGTTAATGTCATAAAAATACCGTTAAAGCGTTAAAAGCCAAAAAGAGTGCATATGCCCTAGAATATTGCTGCGGTGCCAGAAAGTGTGCTTGAAGCGCCATAAACATCAATTCACCGTCGTTCTCAACAACTGAACATTTCGGAGACATCATTGAGACGAATTTTGCATAAAGACTTTGGTATGGCGTCATACAAAGTCCAAATGGTTCAGGAGTTGAAGCCAATTGACCATCCAAAATAATACAAACAAATTGTTTATTAGAAATTTTTCACTATTTTAGCTGGATTGCGTTAACCCACAATAACTTTTTAAGAGGTACCCTGGCGTTCTCAGAGCATAACTTTCAAAATGTGTCAGTTATGAACAGAGGGGAAAATTTAAAAGCTTTTCACCATAAACTGTCTATCTGATGGAAGGAGGATTAAGTGAAATCTTTACATAAACGATATAATTGGAAACACTCATGGTCGAATGTTCATGTAGCAGTTCTCGTGGTTTTGATGGATAATCTACAACTCCACTTTGAGTTTCGATTAGGACGGAAAGAAAAAAAATTTACCCCGGGTCGGAAAAAAACCTACGTACGATTGATGTATGTATCGCAACAGAAGCTATTACTCGTCCTATAGTTAAGCTTTGCTCGCCTTCCTTTTTAAATATTGAATAGCCAATAAAAACGTATAAAAACGCCTCTTATCTCTTCAAAGCATTTACCATTTACTCATATATTTCAATAGTATATTCAGTTAGAATGCTTAACTCTAGTCCCTTTAATCCATTTAGGGGATCTAGGTTTCTAATTTGTTCCTTTTTGTTTGACGATAGGGCTAACCTAAAACTTGCGACCACAAGATGGTAGGAATCTCGTCACAAACATATCACGACTTGTTATAAGTGTCGAGATGCTCAATTTTATAAGTGTGTCTTGTGTAAGACTTTTGATTCTTTGCGATTTTGCCTCATATTTCTTCAAATGTTGGTAGACAGGTGCACAATGGATAATGTGTAAATTGCTTAGCCAGAAGCCAAGCCGGTGAGCCTGTTTCTCCACATGGACAGAAATTGTGACAGAAACACCAATCAAGACGTAAAAATATGACTGAGAGGCGTAACTGTTTAACAACCTAAAGGAAGTCAGCAAAAGCTCACACTAAAACTCTTATTGTTGGCTTAGGTCCTTTTTAGAAAACACAACTAGCATCTGTTGCCCAACGGCATAGACGGTGCCATGTCCAACATAGTTTGGGCACTTACTTTTCACAAAATAATTTTATATAATTTTTATATTGACTGAGAAATTAATGTTATTTAAAATCCCGGCAACCCTAAATTTTAAAGTTCACCGAATGGGTTTGTACTAAAAACCTCTTCGGATAATAACTTATAATAACTTACTTAATTTTTGGTTTTGAAGAAGAAGGTTTAATTTGCCTAAATTTTAAATCAAGCTAAATACTTAAGCTAACCTTAATCTAGAACTAACTAGCTTTCTATATTTTTTTATAAATACAAATTAATTTTTTAACGAACAACCACTTAATTATCTCCTTAAATTTTATAATGGCGCTGAGAATGGTGGGTAACATTCCAAGAAAAAAATCGCACACAGTAATAAAAGGGTAATTCCTTTTTTATCTCATTCCCAAATTATCTCATGCAATTGTAAATGCTCGCCAACGAGTATTTATAAGGATTAACCTCTGTCTAAGTATGTGTGAGGATTCTATACATGCGATAGTTACACATGTGTTAATATGTATATATCCGTAGATCTAATAATTATATATGTTCAAATATTAACTGTTTACATACATTTATTATATGAGAAAAATTCCGACAAACCCATGGGTTGCAAGAAAAAAGCAGGGAGATTTAACCGTTATTTAGGGTAATAATTTAACTCAATTTCTTTCCTACAACTCACAACATACATTTATTACAATTTCTATTACAATATTCTTAAGTGTAATATTTGATAATCCTCGTTGATGGAGTTATACAGCCAGAAAAGAAACGTTAATTTTAGCAGAAACCAATTCAGTACAAAAATTAGATTAAGAATCGTTATGTTTACACTAGAGTCGTTTTAGAGAAGGAAATACTTAAATATATATACTTATAAGTGTTGGTTGATATTCAATACTGAAGAAAGCTTATAATTCAAAAATTTAAACATAAGCTTTAAAATTGAAAAACTCGGTTTAAACCGTTTAAACAACCCCTTTGCAGCCATCATATATAATGGAATATCCAAATGTATTCATTATTTTTATCAAAATTGTGTTCCTTGTTGTTTCCAATTAAACAAAGAATTAACTATTTCAATAATAACAGCTGCAAGTGCTTAAAACTAAGTTGAAATAAGAGCAAATGGTTTATTTTTTTATTTCCAATCAAAAGCCCCATAATTAAAAATGTGCTTTTAACATTTTAAATAGAAATTTAATTAATTATAAAATTGATTGAGTTCACTTAAAAAAATAATAATTAAAAAAGAAAATGCGGCTTCTAGCGTTTTAACATAAAATAAGCAAAGAAAAGGTTTTTCTTTTTTTCTAAAAAAAGGACTTTTTAATGTATTCTTGAGTATGAGTTTTAGTCATAAATTGAATGAATATATTATATTATTGAAAATTAAAATAATTAAAAGCTTTTAAAAAGCAATTAAAATTTCAAAATGAATTGTAATTACAATATGCTAAAAGTTTTTTTTTTGCATTATAATTTTAAAACATTTACGTATGTTATTAATTTATATAAGGGTTTTCAAAGTTGGTTATTTTTATTTCTGTAAACATCATCAGATATTAATTTATATTGTTGTCTTATAAGGAGGAGACCTTTAACGTTATAATTCTTTAGTTCAATGGAATTTCACATTTGTGTAATTGCAAAAAGCATCATATTTAAATTTTTTGTGCTATAATCTATATTCATAATAAAAACATAATAAATTTGAAATGTTGTGTGGCAAACTTTCCATATATATTTGTCCTAAAATATATTTTAATATTTTCGAATACCACATTAAGCGTTCATTAGAGGTACTATTAAAAAGGTCTTAACGAATTTAAAAAAAAATCGCTAAGAATCTGTTTTAAAAGACCAAAAATTTTAGTACATAACATTCCTCTATGGCTACACTTTTATGAAAAAATATATGTACGAGTATCTATTTTATTTTTTATAGTGTTTTTTAGTGTTCCCGATTCTTTTCTCCACAGTTGTCAGATTAGGGGACTTATTTCCAAATATGTATGTGTTTTTTTTTTGTTTTTAATGTGGATAAAAATTTCATTTTGGTGATTAAGATATTCTTTGAGAAAATTTTTTGCGTTTTTTGCGATGTAGAAAGGTTTTTAGGGGAAATCTTTAACATAATTTTTTTGGTTATTGTAATTTCACTATTATTAAATAATTTTTTTTGTTTGCTACTTGCAAGTATGGTAACAAAGAACATTGTTTAAAATTATGACTGCTAAGTCTAAAAAAATAAATTCGCCTTTTTTCAATAAAATAAAATGTAATAGGAGCTACTTGCTGTAACACTTTTGCTTACATACTTCAAATTTTTAACACCGAAAATATGTACTACGATACAAGCGAGCGACTCGTATGAAAAGCACTCAATTTTTTGAGTGATTCCTATACAAATTTTCTAGACGAGTCGCTCGCTTGCAATACAGAAACTGCATATAAAAATTCTTGTTAAATAAATTATTATAGTTTAATTTTGTATGAAATATTTTTTTTTTTTTTTTTTGCAAATGCTTTCTGAGAATTATCAAGAGCCGATTCAAAATTTTATTTAAAAAAAAACTCATAAAAATATCTACAATAGTTAAAAAGAAGGAAAATTGGCACTGCCGGCTCTTTGACCTTAATATTAAATTTTATATAGAAAAGCAATGCATTTAATTTGGAAAACAGCTTCCTTTTTTTTTTACTGAACACAATGTGTGAGTTTTTACTTTGTCTTAATAAAAGTTTTTAACTCTTTTCTTTTTATTCAAAAGTTATTCTCGCCAAAACGAACAGCAATATTTTGTTCTTATTGTGCTTCTTGTTGCCAAAAAAAAGAGCAAGTTTCATTATCAAATTTATAACATACAAGTTTTTTTAAGATTTCTTTGTAAGGTTGGTCATAAATTTAACTAAATGAATAAACTTTCCTCCTCCTTTCTTCCTCAAAAATTTAAGTGAGTTATAAATAAAAGACCAAGAATTTGGTAGCGTTGATCGTTTGTTGTAAAAACTATGCAAATAGAATAAATATGTGTGTGATTGTTATAAGATATTTAGTGAAGAAGGTATATCTCACATAAAAATCTCTTTAATTTCGTAATGAACAACGATATGTTTTTAAGTCAATTAAAGTCCTTATTCATATTTGACACACGCGGTAAGTAGAAAATAGTTACTTACAAAGTATAAAAGATAATCATTTAATGCTCCAAAAATTTAATCATCTCAAAAACCTACAATTTTATTCTGTTGATAATATAAAAGCTTAACTGTAAAATATAAATTTATCACAGAAGTTTTACTAAAACAAATATTCATTAACAAATTTATCACTATTTTGATTCCTTTTGACCTTCACTGCAATCTTTAAATTACAATAATAAATTACAATACAATAATAAATCATTCTGATTAATAATAACATAAACTTACAAAGCCATCTCTCATTCCTTTAAATACATAATGAACCGAAAATTAAGTTTGACATTTACATTTACTGCAACAATAATTCGATTAATTTATAAGCAATTAAAAAAGGATAAAATAAAAAATATTTTTGTTCAGAATGGAAGAAAGGTGGTGAGAGCCAAATTTAGCGGCCTTGTTCTTTTATTAATGATTCCAACTTTCCAAAAAGTAATTAGTCCTCGTCATTTAAGCGCCGTGACAGACAAAAAAGGAAATAGTTTAAATATTAGTTAAGAATACGACAAACTACATCAATATGTCATGTTATTGATGTAATAAAAATGTTTTTAGTTTTCAAACCAAAATTAATAATCATAAGGAAGACGACTAAAATAGAAAATTTACGAAAATAAAATTATTAATTAGTAAATGTTTTTAAAATATATAAATCTAGAGTAAAGACAACTAGCGTATCGACCTGATACAGCAAACAACAATATTCAAGGCTGATATGGCGATGGGAAATATAAACAAATAAACAAATGGGAAATATAAACAACAAACTTTGTGTACCTTGTTTTTTTGTGTAGTTTTTTTTTTTTTTTTTATAACAGAGCGTGTGCTTTCTATGAGAATATAT
The DNA here is from genome assembly GCA_916610165.2 of Gymnosoma rotundatum. Lineage (NCBI taxonomy): Eukaryota > Metazoa > Arthropoda > Insecta > Diptera > Tachinidae > Gymnosoma > Gymnosoma rotundatum. The sequence continues at coordinate 53,341,592 of OU744338.1, forward strand.
TGGTTAATTTGAACCGAAAAACATTACTGCGTTATTATTATAATAATTAAATTGTCATATTGTTTTACATTAACAAACACAAAAGCACTGAATATTTAATAATGAAGTTACTGAATAGTAAATATGTACTATATATGTGAATAATCAAAATGTAATTTTTCTTTGAAATATTTGCACTTAAGATTATGATTCAGTTTCATTACATGATATTTGCAACCATATTATGATATTTTAATTTAACTGTTTAATGTTTATATTATATGACAATATTGTTATATTTAATTAGAACAACTTAAACTAAAAATACAATGTATTACTGCGGGGAAAGCATATCCATATGGCTATTTCGCCGCTGCTCATATATAGCTCATCAGTGGATTGTACCCAAATTTTGTAAGGTAAATCTCAGAGTCCTATAATTAAAGGCAAATTGATTAGAAGAGTAAATATTCCTATTTTTTCTTTCATTTTGCCATTGGAAACCGTTCATATGTATTTGAAAGATTTAATGAAAAAATAATAATAAAAAATAAAATAATAAATTGTAAAACAATTTTTATAAATAAGCAACGTGCTCACACAAATACTTTAATAAGAAAATTTATTATTTGGAATCTTTTTTATAAAAATTTACTTAATTTGTGCTTAATTCCTTCAAATATAAATATTTCATGATATTCTCATGAAATATTTTTTTTTTTTTTAGTTTAGTTTCCTCAGAAACAGATCAGAAGTCTGGATACCGTTTTGCTCTAGTTGTTACTTTCCAATATTACACAAAAATCAGTGAAACTTCCAGGCGTTTATAAAAGCGGAATCCACAGCACTTGAAAATAAAGGCCACCACCGATAAGGCATACCAACTCCTGTAATATGCGTTATAATTTTTTTTATCAGATTAGGTTCTTCAACACTAATGTCGAACAGTTGTAAGAGAATCGGTGGTATCAAAATTAGTTGCTATCGTAACAATTGCGTTATAATGCAATGTTTAACTTTTTTTAAATATTGTATTAGATTATTACCATTTGCTCATTGAATGATAAATGCTCACCAGTTCTTACAATTCTTGTATATATGAATGCTTATAAAGCTCACATTTAGGCATATGTTTTTCGTCAATAGCACAGTTTTAAAAATTTTTAATTTGGAAAAATACCAAGAACACCACAAGGCTAGACAAGTTACTTGGGACCTCCTGAACACGAAAAGCGCTGTAATTATTTTTTCTAAGTAGCGTTTTTTAGATAACAGTACATTTGTGTTTTTCGGTGTATGGTCCCACTCAAACCCTTGTGGAGTCCAACCGATAAATGGCACACCGTTGGAAAGGTAACTAAATGCCTTTTCCGTCGATATGCTGCAACTTACTATCTGCCAAGAAACGGATGAGTTATGGTACCTTAAATTTAAAATTTTGCCTATTTTTACGTTTTTTTTCAAAATTTTTTATTTTCATTTTGTTTTTTTTTCTACGTTATAGTAAAGATCTTGAATAGTTTATTCTTTAACCAAATAGTATATTTTATTACCAATATTTTAAGCGTAATTTGAAAAAAAAACGGATGAAAAATAAATTTTTTATTAAGGATTTTGTGGAACGACAATATTATCATTTTCATTGCTCACACACTATATTCGGCGTAAATTCAAAAAATTCAAATTAAATTGACGAGCGACTTGAAGTTTTTCGTTTTTTTTTCGGATGGATCTTAGCGAGTGAGGAACACACAATAGTCCGCCATCATTTGTTCATCCCACCTGCCTTTGTAACGTCTCTCGATTTCTTCCATTTCCTGGTGAAATCTTTCACCTTGTTCATTACTTTTGTAGCCCAAGTTCGTGGCAGATAGAAAGTTGCAGCATATCGAAGGAAAAGGCATTTAATTACCTATCCAACGGTATACGAATTATCTCGATCAGAGGTTTCGGTTGGGCTCCGCAAGAGTTTGAGTGGGACCACACACCGAAAATCACAAAAGTACCGTTAACTAAAAAAAAAGTACTTAGAAAAAAATTATTACAGCGTTTTTCGTGTTCAGGCGGTCTTAATTAACATATCTAGCCATGTGGTGTTCTTGGTATTTTTTGGCTGTAAACCAGTGTAGTAATTGTAATCACCACAATATTGAATACTACGTTATCACCATGAATGCATGTTTTTTGTAAAAAAAAAGTCGATGCAATAAGAAAACTAAATAATACATACGAAATTGTTAAAATTGACCCCTTTGTTAAATTTGCAAAAAAAAAAAAGAATGCAATATTATGCATTCAAAAAAATTCAACCTAGATTAATATAAATACAAAAGGATATTTATAAGTAAATAAAAAAGCCATACGAAATAAAAAATCTTTTTTGAAGCAGTTACGACGTCTGGAAGTGCTGGTAATTATAATCACCGATCAACGAATAATGGGTTAAAACAGGATAACTTAAGTATTAAATCATTAATAAAAATATACTGAAGCTTTAGATATAATATAATGTTAGCGATGTATTTAAAAGACAGAAAAGAAAACTAAATAAAATATATAGCATCAAAAGTATTTTGTATTTGAAGAAACATACTAATTCCCGTTCACTTAAAATCTGCGCTTACATGCGTACTCAGTTTGAAAAACATAGTTCTTATGCATGGTATTTCGATCGATTATGTTACATGGCTTTACAGAAAAGTCCTCATAAAAGTAAGATGAATATGCCGAAAAGAATCAGTTTGCAGTTTTTTCTATCACAAAGCGGTCTCATTAATGTTTATCATGGTACAAGTATACCAATTTTTTTATCTGCCCAACAGCTCCTAAATTATTCAAAAATTTTGGGAAAAAACATTTTTTAAACTTGAGGTCTTTTTCGATTTTAAATTTTCTTTTTGCTATCGCATTGTATATTGCTACCTGTTGTTTAAACAATTATGTTTTTCTTATTTATGCTATATATGATGACTTGCGTTGAGCAATTAACGAAATGGCTACAGGAACTAGCTTTGCTCCCACTAATCAATTTTAGTAATTTAGTTTAGTAATTTAGTTCTAAAAAGTAAACTAATATAAAATAATTATTCCAAAAAAACTGTTTTTTTTTTTATTCATTTCAAATCTTGCAGAGTTATTACACCTGTGTGTGTTTGTTCAATCCTCAATATTACACTAAGTTTGCTCTGTTTAGAATTTTGACCCAATTTTAAGTTAAATAAAAAACATGCAAAAAATAAAAACATAATCATGCACGCACAGCCTATGAATTGTGCTGTATTGTGGCACATGTTCACTTAAGTGACTTTGGATAATATGCCCCAACGGTATTATTAAATTTTGAAATTAAATTTGAATATATTTCTTTTATTCATGGCAATACGAAATTTTTTTATTAGCACATTTGCTTACTTTTCCATTTAGAAATCACACACGCATAAAAAATTAATATTAAAAATTTAACACTGTGGAAATGAATAAATGTTAACTAAAATTTTGTTTAGTGTTTTATACTGACAAGCTAAAACCTAAAATGAAGGCCTAATTGGCAAAAAGGTTAATGGGTTATTTAGTTTATATTTCTTAAATAGATGAATATGCTTTTACCTTTTGTAATGTTTTTATGGCTTAAACCATTTACAGCATAAAAAACAAGTTAAGCAAATTTTAACGATCCTTCTTGTATTATGTTATAATAGAAAATGAGGAAAAAACACTCTAACATTAAGTACCATTAAGGACTTTATGGAAACCCTGATAAAATGTGTTCAGGTAAAAGTTGTGTGGATGTTGTATTACGGCGTAGGAGAAACTGCGATCTATTGTCGTCTTCCACAATACTAATTTGTATGAATATCGTTCTGTGAAATAAGTTGCTTGCGACCACTATTGCTGGATAGTTTTGGGGGAAAAAATTAATCAGATTCATGTTTTCAAAATCGTTTGATATCGGCAAAAAGATTTTCAAGATATTTTTAAATTTAGTAAAAAAAAATTATTATTGAAATGATTACTAAAATTTTTATAATAAAAAGTGTCTTTAGTTTAAAAAAAAAAAAATATTTAAAAACTTCAATAACATAAACATAATTTTTATAGTCTTTACCACAGGTAGAAAAATATATTGTTACGATTTTCCGTTTTTAGACAAACGTACGGATTCTTTTGATTGCAAATACCACTCTGGCTCATTACAAATTCTGTAGCTATTCTTTGTGGCTTTATCATGAACTACTCGATGCTTTGTTTAGTAACATTAACCATCCACAGACAACTCCACTACGCCTTTTATCCAAGCCGGTCTTCGCCTTTATCTAAAAGCTACAACACACATTGTTATGCTGTAACACTTCCCTACGCTAACCGCTATCGTTCTTACTTTTTATTATAAAGAGCTTCTTGACAATTATCTGTTAATCTGTTAAAATAGAAGCCTCCACTTAATAATCTGACATGGCTTCACACAAAAGTTATCTTTTGCCTTATGGGAGGTGTATTCTGTCGCTTCTTAATTTTTAATTGCTTTATAATAATTACTCTTTTCCGTTGTACGAATGTGCGAAGGTGGGCTAAAACTCACGATCTTCTGTTTTAAAGCAAGTACTTCTACCATTGCAGCTATTGATATTGTTCAGCTTTTGTTAGCTAATTTTGATACTATTCTGTAGACACGGAAGTTACTTATTCATCACGCTTACACGAACAACAACAGCAAGGGTTGCCACATCTTATTTTTGTAACAATATATATTCTAAATTCTTACGCATCAGTTTTTGTGAAACTGAGCCAAGTCCGTCTGTGTGTCCGTGTTTGGGTTAAAATTTCCAAGGTAGTAGATGAGGTCGAAAACATTTAACTTTGCCAATTGATCAGACATTATTTCGAAAATTTCGCTATTGAAAATTAGCCAGATCAGCCTCTGTCTTTTGCGGCAGCGGGCAAAACCCCACGCCTGCCTCTAATTTTTCCATATCATTTGGAACAAATCAAATTTAGTGAAGTAATTTAGTAACTCAAAGTTTCACACACAAAAATATGGCAACCTTATTAATATCATTTAATGCAGTGATAAACACTATTTATGTTTGAATTTTTAACTAAATTTAAATAAACAAACGAGAAAATAAATAATTTTACGTTACTTTTTTTAAACTATTTTCTGATTGGAAACGTTACATTATTTTTATTGAAAATACAGCAATTTAGTGATTATACCACCTCTGCTGGTTATACTTGTTTTCCTAAATTTATTATTAATTCAACTTAATTTCAAGGACTTTTTTATCTTTCCTTCCTTAGATTTCTCTTTACGTTTTTCTTTATTTGGTTGCTTTGCACTCTTAAACCATGTGCATTTTGTTAGCTTATAAGTCGATAGCAAATTCACCACTTTTCTCCACATAGATATTTGGAATCCATTTAACAATTTAATGGTAGGTTATTTGCAGAGTCGATAAGGCAGTGCAACAAGTACTTCCCCCATATATTTAGGCAAAAGAGACTTCATTGTGGTGGGTCATTAAGGTAAAAATGTTTAGTTTTGTGGGTTTTACAGTTACATTTAACATAAATTTAGATTTAAAATTAAAAAACGGTATTTGACAGTATAAGAAGATTGCAGTGTAAAAATATCTAAAATCCGCTAATTTTAAATAAAAACTAAATTTGCTTTAGCCAATTTTACAGTTACTTTTTAATGTTATTTATGCAGTAAAAAATTAGCCATTGGATACCACAGACAAGGAGTTTCAGACTGTATATGGCCCACCCCATATTTGAATATTTTATTTTTTTATTATATGTTGTTGAGAATCTAAAGTTACGATATTAAAGGTAAGGAAATATATGTAAATAAAAATAAGGTGTTTTCTAAGCCTAAAAAAACCTCTGTGTGGACATACTCTTTACCTTTATGTTAGTGTGAAAATTTCTAGTACTTGGCTTAACAATAAAACAAAGCTTACACGATCTGAGTTCAGAAATATAAGTATTGATCACATTATAATACTTTTCCATTTAACTTGTGGTACATGAAGTATAGACTATGTAATTCCCTTTCTCAAAAGACTGTGAATTCCAAATTCTTTACTCATCGCTTGATTATAGATTATTTTAATAAAATATTGTTGTACTGATCATATGACTTCCATGTCCAAACCAAACAAATATGTTCATGCTACAAAACTTTACTTTACAAAAAAATAAAATGCTCTATTTTACAATTACTAGAAAATTTTTTTAGTTTTTTATGATCTGTGAGCATAGAATTGTAGAAATGTTTTAAACATTTTGTCGTTGTTTTAAAAACTCTTCTCATGTTAGCAAAGAGGTGGACTTAAAGCGACCTACAAAAGTTAAACTACAATCAGTTTTATAGTCTCTGTTATTACTTTAAGCAAAAAGAAATGTTAATTAAATTTAAAATCTTCTTATTAATGATATTCACCACAAGCAGAATGAATTGCTATGAAATAAATTCTTAACTCTCCCCTTAGTTGTGTAGAGTTACCAAGGAAATTATACTCTTTAAAAACAATGCAAAAAGCTTTAAATAAAAACCACAAAGATTCAAAAAAATTCGCATATTTAAACAGTTATTAGCACAAGCTTAACCCTAACGGACGTATATGAATCATAAACAATAAAAAAAAATAAGTATCAAAAAAATTATTCCACGAAAAAATTTTGTTAAATAAGGAAAATAAAGAAGAAAACAGATGAATATAAAAATTAAGAAATAATTTTGAATTAATTTCAATTTATACATAAAAACTGCAATTAATGATGTGGCTGAATATGTAAGAGCTTCTCGCCTTTGTAAATGTATTTCATATCAAAGCATCGTGTATTTATATAAACATCTGTAAGTACACAAGTGTGTAAAAAACGAAAAGAAAATAACTAAAAATATGGAATAATATTTGTTTTCAATTCAAAGGATGTAAGTGAAAGCAATTCCATGTAAGTATGTTAAGTGCTTTTAACGCACTCAACGATCCGACTTAAAAAAAAGTAAAATTATTTGCTTTGTATATGTTCGATCAAAAGAAAAAAAAAAAATAAAAACAAATAACAAATTTAATATTTTTGAATAATGCAAGAAATTAAAAAGAAACATCAAATATGCAGAAATAATAAAGCACACAAAAATATACTTACATCTGTAAGAAAGTGTGCTTAAAAAAATAAATTATTTAAATTTATGCATACTCGTGCAATCATATCACTTGAATGAAAATTAAGTAAACAAAAAATTATACATACATCAACAGATTCATGTATAAAAATAGCAGAAGGTGTATGGCTGACTCCAAGACAAGTTAATGCCCTTGATTTTGAGAGGCAACAACAATACCTTCGACTAAGAAGTTAGAAGAAGAAAATAGTGATGATAAAATATTGGCGTATGCAAGTGAGGAAGACGGAAACGTAGGTGATGTAATTCCAGATGACTCTGAGAAGTCCAGTTACCAGAATACAACTTTGAGGAAGAATTAATGATGATATTGCCAGTGAAAACGGAGCAAATTACACAAGTAAGGATGGAACAATTTGGTCTATTGTACCAACACAAATTGCAAGATTCCGTACACACAACATTTTGAGTACTGGAACCAACGGGCCAGTATGAGAAACGCAAGGTCTATCCATTGTAGAAACATTCAAGTTGATATTATCCGATGAAATATGTGACATTATCATGACAAACAGAAAAGCAAATTGTTGCTATGAACTTTATAATACTCCATGTCCAAAAAAAAACCACGTACATGGAAAGTCTTAACAGAAAGACAGTTTGATGCATTTGTGGGTCTTCTTTTGTTGGCTGGTGTTAAGTACATACGAACATACTAAAGACAGTTAAAAGCTGTCGTAGCTTCCGTAGGATGTTCCTGTACAGCATAAGAGAATAACTGACAAAGCCGGAAATAGAAAACAGAGCCAAAAATAAACACGTTACAAAAATATTTTCCACACTGAAAGCGTGGTGGAACGTGACTACACTGGTAGATGAAAAGCCAATTACTACATGCGTACAAACCGTCAGCCAACCAGAAAATTCTACACGTTATGCAAATAGCCCGTTTGTAGCGCACATTTTTATGACCCTTTTTATATTCAATTGAATTTGAATTGTATTACTAAAAACGTATAAATTTTATTCAATATCATAATTATATTTTTAAATATTTCATTATGCATACCCAGGTATGCAACTGTTGACGTAAGGTAGAAAACACCACTAATGATATCATGAAATTTCGGGTTAATACGGTAACAATTTTCTGTGATACAGCGATTTGAAAAACACAAAACATACCCGGGTATGTATCTGTTGACATAAAGGTTAAGGTACCTATTTCAAATACTAAAGGATACATTTTCTAGGAAAATATCAGTAAACATATTGGTAATAATTATATCATTAAAAACAGAAAAAAAATCATCTTAATATAAACATTTTGATAACTTAGGTAAAAAAAAGATAATTAAGTTTTGATGATATAATAATTGTAAATATGATGCAAAAAAACTAATTAGTAGCTCAAGGTACAGAGAAAAAAATGTTGCATCTATTAAAGATTTTCTTGATGTTTAGGATTGAGGTTGTCTTTTTGGCACAAACGTAACAAATCAGTTCGTATTCTTGGCACAATTAGACATATTCCAAAATTCTTACAAATTTTCTATGGTTTTTTCCCAACGTTTTATTTATTTAATAACTTAAATCTTACTTTAAAAAAAGAATGAGTTTTTAAAGTTTTAAAACTGGTGTATAGTAAAACGAAGATTTAAGAGCAAGTATTCTTTTAATTTTGCTTTTGAATTGCTTTTTTAGCTATGGTTTTGTGTAAAATAATTTTAATATCTTAAGACCTATAGGAGAATATTTTCCCAGAATATTTCAACTACATAAATCCCTGACAACTTAAAAGATCCATATCTAAAACAGTTAGAGGGTTAATGTATACCAAGAACATTTTGCATGTAGAATTCTAAATAACTCTTCTGAAGACATTTTATACAAAAATTATCATACGGATTTCTATATTTTAACCGACTTTTAAACGGTTGCAAATTAAACAAAATGTCGAATTCTATCACCGTTATAGTAACAATAATTAATATTTAAAATGGGTGCCTCAAGATTTATTTAATTTTATGTATTTGGCTATACTTTTGACCAGTTATACACAGATGCTTGAAATTTACAAAAAATGTGTATTGATAACTCCGCTATAACATCAAGTATAAATATTTTTAATTATAAATTAAAGGCTATTACAATAGTTGATGTAATTTGATGTATATGGCCAAAATGTTGAACCGTTATTAACCGACAGTTGTCTGCTACAACAAGTGGAGGTGTGGAGATGGAATATAAGGGGTTCCCAATAGTTAATGTAATTAACGTATTTTTGAACCGTTATAGATAGACACATGAAATCTGTTTTGAAGTCGGTATTTTTATTTGCAAGAATTATTTTTGCTATATAATGGTGCAATTTTGAATAAACCGCGAATTAATTTTCAGATAATGCCGATAGACGTATATTTTGATTTTGCTCCCCTCTACAAGAATCAGTTGGCAAAACATTGCAATTTTTTCTATAATGGACAGTGCTATTAATGAAAAATTTTCATTAAAAAAACATTAGCATTACCTTTCATTCACTGCTAATAATCAACAATTAATTAATCTATTTAATTAATTACTCTAAAAATTTCTCTTCTTCTTTATCTAACTTCTTTATTATTGCACAAGAATTTAACAATTTTTTAAGTTCTCACATTTTTTATGTAAAAAAAAGTTCAGATGAAAGTTTAAAGTTTAAGTGTAGAAAAATAATTGAAATGTAAAATAGAAAAAATAATAAATATCTTTCCTACGTCAACCACATATAAAACATGTGACATAGATGTCTGTCTCTAAGATTTTGACTGAAATGATGTCAAAATGATAAATAACCATCTTATCCTTGAAATATCAAAAACAATTACATACATATATTCATGACACAAAAAAAAAATATAAGCAAATGAATTTAATGTTATTTTGAATAAAAGATATTTCATGTGTTTTTGTTTCCCATTTTTATGCGGTTAACTTGAATTACTACGTATCAAAGAAAAATATGAAAAATATAAATACAACTTATATAAATTTAAAAATAAAATCACAAGAAAAAATTGCCAATTTTTTTCTGAAAATCGTGTTTGATCATAAACAGAATTCTCATTCCCTGAATAATTTTAAAATTCCAGTTTATTTATTTGTTCAAAAATTGTTTGAAAAATTCTTTGATATTAAAATACTTTAAATAAATGGCGAATTACAATATGGAGAAAAAAAATTTTCTTCAAAATTTTTATTTAAGATTATATTTGCATTTGCAACCATTTGAGTAATTAATAAGCTTGAACACACTGCTTAATAATTAACAAATCTGCAATCAACTTACATATATAGCCCAATTATAAACAAAAATTCCGTGCGAGTTCTTTTACTTTTTCCTTTTTTCCAATTATAAATTTTTCCTCCTTTGAAAAAAATTTAGGGAAAAAAAGTAGGTATTATAAATTATAAAATAAAAATTATCAGCCCAATTATACACAAAAATTCCGTGCGAGTTTTTTCACTTTTCCCTTTTCTCCAATTATAAATTTTTCCCCTTTTGATTGACTGCGGAAAGTAAAAAAAATCCGGGGGAAAAAAGTATGTATTCTAAATTATAAAATAAAAATTATATGAAAATTAACAAAACAAACTCCCTTCAAATTACTGTGATGCCACTTTTTCATTATTTTTCCCCACGGAATTCATAATTGGAGGAATCTTTTCTCGAGAAAAATTTTTTCCGTGGGAAACAAATTCCGTGAGAATATTCATAATTGGGCTGTATATGAAAATAAACAAACAAAAAAAAAAAAACTCCCTTAAAATTACGATGATGCCACTCTTTTCTAATTTTATTCCCACGGAATTCATAATTGGAGGAATCTTTTCTCGAGAAAATTTTTTTCCGTGGGAAAGAAATTCTGTGAGAATATTCATAATTGGGCTGTTTATTTTCATATAATTTTTATTTTATAATTTGTAATACCTACTTTTTTCCCCCGAATTTTTTTCACTTTCCACAGTCAATCAAAAGGGGAAAAATTTATAATTGGAGAAAAGGGAAAAGTGAAAGAACTCGCACGGAATTTTTGTTTATAATTGGGCTGATAAATGGCGAAAACCGAACTTATTTATAAACATATGAGTTTTCGTTGGTGAATATTATATTTGATACAATGAATCCGTTATTAGTTCTTAGCCAATAGCATTAAATTTCCAAGGTAAAAATTTCCTTTTTTTTCATCCACAGTTGACATATGCTTATTTATGTATCACATAGTGATGAAAGCGCTTTCTACGTTGAAATATTGACTTTTTTATCATAATTAATATTACACAAATGAACAGCGGTTGAAATGTTCTAAATAAACTACTGAATTTTTGTTCGGAATAAACTCGACATATTGACTAACAGATAGTATTTGTTATTAAAGGTTGTTTGCCTCTACTATTAAAATAATTAAGCTGAACATACAAATCGTTTTTTAAAGTATATTCTGTTAATTGGGAGATGCAATTAAATTAATTCGGTACCGTGAAATAACTCCCAAATGAAATAACTCCCAATGCAAATAATATTTGCACCCGGGCACTGTTTAACTGTTTTAACCTCAATATATAACAGGTATCTCCTGATGAAAGAGGTCTTTAATTTTGATATCATACCATATATCTTAGATATATGACCAAATACCGGCTAAATATTTTGTTTGCGAAGCCGCTGTTCCATATACCATAGAAAGATCATTGAACCATCCCAGCCCGGAATGGTTTAACCTCTATAGTATAACAAACCCCGGCTCCGCTCACCAAAAGTTTTCTGCGCGGAAGGTTTTACTCTCTATGGTATAAAAAACACCGGCTTCGATGACTTAACGTTTTCCCTGTAGGCAGAATAAATGCCAATTAAATAGTTTCTATTAGGCGACTACTAATAAAAGCTCTTTAATTAATTAAAATTAAATAACTTCTATACCATACCCGAAGGCTGGAGGATGAAAATATTTTGCTAGCGAAGCCCGTGTTCGAAATACCGTAGAGGAGAAACCTTTCAGCCCGGCCAACGGCCGGCTAAACAGAAAAAGTTTGTAAGCGAAACCGATGAAAAAACTCTAAAAAATTCGAAGATTATATTGAATTAAATAACTTTAAAATGAAATAGCTCCCAATAAAAATGAAATAACTCCTAATTATCAAAATAAATAAAATAACTCCCAACAGAATCCAGGTAGGAGTTATTTCATTATAAAAAAACCTCCAAAAAATTCTATGGGATTTTTAATTTTTTTTTTAAGTTACTTCATTTGGGAGTTGATTATCGGAACCAGTTAATAACCCACAGTACTACATTTCATTTTGAATTTTTTTTAAACTTGAAGGAATCAAGCACAATTACAGTAGATTAATATAAAAAAGATTTAAATAATACATTTTCATATTAATATTATTTAAATAGTTAAAAAAAGATAAAAAGGTAAAAATGTCCTGACATTACTTAATTTTATTAAATGTTAATTTGAAAATAATTAAAAAAGCATTTGCAAATAAAAGTGATTGTAAAACTTTTTATTTATACAACATAAAGGATAAAGGATTCTTTATAAAAGCAAGAAATCAAAAGAAAATAAGAAGACAATTACTGAGGCTCAATTAAATGATTATAATGAAATTCAATGTATCTAACCCTAGAAATGTTTTTAAATTAAAGTAAATATAAAAATATCAGATGGTTTTATTTAATTCACAATAATATTTTATATTATAATCGAATCATTTTTTAAAACAATATTCATCCAGTCAGTTTAACTTGATTTTGAATTGCACGCACAAACGACAAAATTCGGTTGCCAACAAATTTCTATTGTCTTTGTTTACAATATTTTTTTTTCATGTTTTTTATGTCACAAAATTGTACTACAATAGGGTTTAGTTAAAAATTATGTATTATTAATTAATTATATAATAACTTAACATTGTTAGTATTACCCGAGCTACATTTCTTAAAATATTTATTTTTTTACCAACACGCAATGGACCGACATTTCGCGTTATTCTCATCAAATATACGTCAGTGTGGAAAGTATTTCCATAGGACTATTCTACTATTATCAATAATTTTTTATCCAAATTCCAAGTTCTATTCAGAAACTGACGATACAGATGAGCCCAACGCAAAACGTTATGTGAAATATTTTCTTCAAAAATATTTTATAAAAAAAAAATCAAGTTTAATTTGTGGCTATTTTTCGATAAATTAATTTTTTTTGTAAAACTTACATTTCAGTAGTTTCACGGAATATTTTTTACATATAAGCATTAAATATGAAACGATATAGATGCCAATGCAGCATAAATGTCCTGAGTTGAGACTATCGCTTAACCTAACGGCGTTGAAAAGTCAGATGAAAGCATTCAGCACGATGAAAAAATCCTTAGTCATACTGTCGGGTTTGAACAAAGAATGATAGGGTAAATAAGATGTTTTCATTTCTTGACGACAGGAAGAAATTTTTCGCCAATTTGTCACAATTTGTAAAAGCGAATTTCATTTGTTCTGAATTTTGAAAGCGCAGTATCATGGGAATTTTCTGTGAAAGATTTTTGAAAATTTGTGTTTGTGTTGGCCTCTCATCGATCTTAAAACCGCAATAGTTGACTATTTATTAAATTTGGCTAAAAGATCAAGTAAATATATACAGGCGGCAGTAACAATTTGACCAAACATTGTGTTCTAAGTGATAAATCTGCCCTCGGGGTGCTTCGGGAACAATATTATATGTTATACAATTCCTCCTAGCAGCAGATCTCACATCTGTTTTATCAATTTTAATGAACTTAGAGGGGTTGATGAAGCATATATTCGCAAATATCAAAATAGGCAAAGAATACATTCTTATTGATTATGCTTAACTTGAAATTTTATAGCTTAAATAAACTGGAAAATTCTTGCTGTCAATTGACCCGCCCTCTTGAACAGGCAGTAGTCATTAACTTCACCTAGTTTTTATCTATATAAAAGCAACTCTTAAATAATCGTTGAAACAACATTTGATATTTAAATTAATTAATTTTTAAAATAATCGTCCAATTTATTATCCCGATTAAATTAATTAATCACAGATAATAATATAGGGTAACAGCACGTCTCGATGGCCATGTTGCTACCGCTTCCTTATCTCTTCAGCAAACTTCTCACAAACATTTTTAATAAACAAAAGATTTTTATCCAAACAATTAATTAAGGACGAAAATCAAAGTTAAAGCATAAAGCAACAATGATCAACAACAGGAAATTAAAATTAAAAAAAAAATAATAAACTTGAAATACGAGTAGCCCATCTAAATTTGTCAAAATATAAAAAAAGTATCCTTTTTTTAAGGAACACACTAAACGAAATTGATATTTCTTTTAATAAAAATAAGATGTTTTTATATGTAAATTAAAATTATACAATAACAACAAAAACGACTTGACAAGATCATGCATGCTCAAACATAACTAGTTTTGTCATTTATCTTATTTACGATGCGCGTAAGTGAGTAAGCAAAAAGAATATGGCATGTCTGATTGTATTTGTATTATATTATTGTTCAATACAGATAAAGTAGGCAAGCTTCTGCATGCCCAATCATGATATTTATCTTGCACTTAGTAACATCTTAAATTACTAAAGCAAGCTTTTTCATGTTTGATCGTGTCGTTTGTTTTGTTGTCAATGTACTTACATACTTACATGAATGAATAAAATTATAAAATTTATTTCTGCAAGCCCAATAAAAGCAATATTAATATTTCTTTATACATAATTACTTTGAAATAGCAACTTAGTAACAAAATAAAGATTAATAATATGAGGACTATTGAAAACTTTTAGTGTGTATGTCACTTATATAAAAATATTAAACTGTGCAAACAAAACTGCAAATTTCATTAAAAAAAAAAACACACACACACACCAAAAACTATCAAATTTAGAACGTAAAATAAGACCACTTTCGCCAAAAAATTTTACTATTAATTAAATTTCTTATATCATAATTGTACAAGTAAGGTCTTGCTTTTCCCGTTTTTTTTTTAACAAATTTTTTCGGCGATACGCCTTGGTGACATTTTTTTAGTATACATTTGAAAGCGATCAATAACAATACTAATGAAATGTTACCGACAGCATGTTCACCTGTGTGAACGCGAATGAAAAAGCAAAAGAGAATTCCAAATGATTTTCTTCTAAATGTTCGTCCGTCTAAAGTCAGACTAAGCCGTAATCAATGAAACAAAAACGTAATTTCAAACTAGAATTTAAGAAAATTGTAGAAACATAAATTGCATGTTTGTGCGGGGACTAAAAAAGAGTGTAGAGCAGATTTGAAGGGGACAAATAAACAACTCAAGTTCTCCCCAAATATCTTCATTATATACACACATCTAATATAAAAACTATATTTTAGAAAAATAAATTCACAATTATTTTCGTGAAGTGTATATAACACATATACGTCTGTGCCGTATTTAGCACTCTCACTTGCTTTTATTTATTGTTATTATTTAATACGAAAATTTATAATTTGGAATTTTTTTAATGTTAATCTACTTTAATTATGCTTAGTTCCTTTAAATAAAAGTATTTCATGATATTCTAATGAAATATTTATTATTTAAAACTACAACAAACTGAAAACTGTTGTTATTGTTAAAGCACATTAACTTTTACTTCTATAAACTGCATCATTTAGAAAATTTTACACTTGAAAACTTATCATGCAACTAATTACGCTTGAATTAAAATTACAACTTTGATTTTATTGCAAAACTAAAACTATTTTGTACATCAGTCGTTTAATTATTTTTGTTATTTTTTTCAACTTTTGAAAACTTCAACAGTTTCAAACTTTAATAAAAAAAAAAGAATAAAAACTAAAACGTATAAAAAACATTTGGCTTATTTCATGATCAATATAATAAAATGGAAACATTAGGACTGGTTTAGAGTAGTTTGTTGCTCTGGTTACATGTAAAAAATAGAAATTTGAATAACAAGTTTTATGTGGCATAGAAAAATATTTTAATAGTTTTATAAAAAAAGATTAAATAGAACATAAATAATTTGCTAATAGAAATAGTAACAAATTTATTTGCATGTTAAACAATGTCAGTTTTAATCAGAATATTAGGCATCATTAAAAAAAAACAAAACAAAATAAAATTCAAAGGAAAGACAAATAATTTTAAGTAAGGCCTTAGTTCGTTATTACGTATGATTATAATAAAGTAGAACTGTAAATGTTTAAGTTTTACCGTTTATGAAATTTACTCAGGATTAACTGCTGTACGGTATTGTATATTATGGAGTGCATTTCGCTAAAATCACCTAATGTAACAAAAGTTTTTATGAATGTGTTTTTAAGATTCCAGTTAGATAGTCCCAATGCAGTAAAGTAGATAAATATATCTTCACATTCGCTCAAATTTCATCTAAGGAAATTTTACAATCAAAAAGTAAGTACTTACAATAGTTGGTTACTTTTTTCGTTGTCATGTAACAAGTGTTTTTGAAAGCAAACACCAACCATATATATGGGCAGGCCATAAACACCACGAAGTAGTATATCGTCCATGAAGAGCGAGTTTAACAGCAACAGAAAAAGAGTATCTGAAGAATCCTTACCTTCTCATTACTCTTCAATAAAACTGAGTCCAGCTGCATGCGTTCTTAGGTCCTTAAAACACATTTCTGCCATAAATTTCATAGGAAATTTTGAAAACTTAAGGTATAAAATATATTTATTTTTACTGTTTGATTCAATGTTAGCGCAATTTACCAGCACTAACTTTTTTACTAGCAATTGTTTGTTTTTCAACTTTTAAGTTAAAATTTTTTTCCAAAAAAAAAAAAATGTTCAAAAATTCCATTATCCTTGCATAATTAGTAATAAAAAATTTAATTTACGATTTTTCTTTTTTCTCAAAGTTTTTAATTCTGAAAGGAATGTAATTCTGTAATCGCCAGTGTGGCATTTGTGTGTGAGCTCTACCAGTAGCAGTTTTTGTATAAGTAAAATAAAAAAAATGTGATATGCTTGACTTAACTTCAGTGTCAAATATATTCGAAGCTCAAATCAGTACCAATTTAAAACAGAAAACGGAACTTAAATCAAATATGAGTCATGTTCATTTTGGGTTTATTAATATTTATATTTATAATATTAATATATCTAATATTAAAATAATATTGTAATGAAATTACCATTTTCAAGAAAAAATTTCCTGATTTTATCAGAGCGTACTCAGTTGTAGTACCAATAAAGCAGTGGTGCATATGCCACGTTGTATTGATGTTAACATAAGTCAATAGAGCTGGATACCCTGCTGTCACCCATGACCTTTCAAAATAGTTTTTGAACTTTAGTGTCAAGAATATCGAGAGTTTCTGATTCCTTAATATTCATATCAGATGAGGTAGCACGTTGAGCCGTGTGCCTGTATGAAAGCGTATAGCACTGCATTTTCCAAATACCATGTACCCTGTTTACAAGAACTCATGCAGTGATTGCTAAAATATCTAGATTAAAAGTGCGATTCATGTGAGTTGGCACAGACCAAACTTTCAAAAGACGGCCTATTTCATCTGCGAAACAATATATAGGGTTGTAAGTTTGTTATAGAGGGCATTAAGAAACATAAGAAATAGGGTAGGAAAAAGGATGGAAAGAACCTCCTTAAAACTTTTTGTTTAAATCCTTAAAACTGTTTGTTTAAATCCACCCAGTAATTTTTACGTGATGCGAACACACACTGACAGACAGACAAAAATTCCAAAAATATCTGTTTTGTGTTTTATATCGATAACTTTCTACACCCAAAACAAAATTTTCAAAAAATATTTCATGTACAGAAATAAACCCGTAACAGTTTTATTATATGTACAGGTGACAAGCTCCAAATATTTTTTTATCATATTATTCTCACCTATTTAAAGAAAAAAGTTTTTGTACCTCCTTAATGTTTCATTTGATTTTACTTGAAAATTTAGCTAATTTTAAGAGATTCCATTATTTATTAGCACTTTCTGCACCGCCACATCCTTCATCACCATTCTTTTGTATGTTGTAAACATCATGTATTTAACCAACTTATATTAATATTAATTTGGTTAGACGAAGTCCACACACATCTTAAAGCATTTCTTTGTCGTTATCTCTGTAACTGGTCTTGTACATTAGTTTTTTCTTCGCTCTAAATGCAAGGAAATGAAATTTTTATTTATAATTTTTCATACTTCTTTGCTCACAAAATTATAGATGCTGTTCCAGTATCATATTGTTTGTTTTAATTTTTAATCAGGATTTGAACCGTGAATCTTATAAATATAAGTCAGTTTTGATTTATTTATAAAATTTTTTAGAAATTAAATTTAAAAATGAACAAAAGCCGAAAATCAGTCAATTTTATTTATAGTCAATTTTATTTATAAGATGCACGGTTCAAATCCTGATTGGGAAAAAAACTTTTATTTATTTATTTTTTAATTTTATTTATTTTATTACAAAATTGTGTTTAAATTTTTTCATGTTGTATTTAATTGAGGCAATTAAACATTTAATTTAATATAAATCTGAAACCAAACGAAACCTTTAAAAGGTTAAAAAAATTGAAAACAAAAATTTGTAAGTAATTTATCTTTAGTAATAAATTTAAAAATTTAAATGTACTTGAACTTAAGCCAGATTAAAAAATTATGTATTTTAGGATTTGTTAAAAAAATGTAAAATAAAAAAAAATAATAATTATGCTTTATTCTTTAAATATAAATATTTAATGATATTCTGATAAAATATTTATTATTTAAAACTAAATAATGAAATATATTACTGTGGGAAAGCATATTCAAATTCAAAGGCCAAATTGTTTAAATGGAAATAGTAGAGACAGGCGTATTGTTTTATCCGTTGCCTCTAAGCACAAGGACCGATCTTGCTGATTTTCAATAAAAAAATTTCCGAAATCAGATGGATTAGCATATCTAAACTTTCTTAAGCTCATTATAATTAAGTGCCTTGACAAAGTTGCTGTATTTTGTAACCTGCATAAATTTAAATTGAACATTTTTCGCATAATCTTTTTAAATGAAACCATAAACATTCACACATCATTTTATATGTTAAGATAATAACGTTATAAAACCCCAACAATTAGAAGGATATATTTTACTGACATGAACTAAATAAAAACATAAGGCCCATTCATTATATTATACAAGTCTTACGAATTGCATTAGATTTTGCAAGAAAGAAATTTAATGAAAAATGTTGTGATTGTAAAAAAATTTGACGTAAGATACATTTTGTTTCTATACTAAAACACTTCAAGTAGAATGAAAATTCCCAACCAACCATAAGAGTCCAAAAGGAAACTATACTAACTTTTTTCTCGTAGCTCTTGCATTCATAAAGACAATCATTTACCACCCGAAAACTTGCAGAAACGAGGGATTTTTATTACTAAACTGCTTCAGCGTTATTTATTTCAAAAACGGCTTAAATTAATAGTTCTAAAGATACACATATTTTGGTGTTACACAGGAATCATAAAGAAATATCTCGATAGCTGGGTTCTTCTAAAAGTCTTTTTTTGAAGTGCTTTCTATTCTGTATTATAGCGTAAAACGGGCTTTAGTCGCACAAGGAACTGAGGTAAATTATTGCTTTACTACAGATTTATAATCTTGTAAAAAAACAAATCCATTATTTAAAGAACAAATTATCAACACAGCTCTTTAGCCAAATAATTGTGTAAACATGGGTTTCAAGCTACATACATACGCCACAAGTATCTGGTAAAATATTAGTTGATGTTGTTTGTATAAAAAGTAATTGTT
The DNA here is from genome assembly GCA_916610165.2 of Gymnosoma rotundatum. Lineage (NCBI taxonomy): Eukaryota > Metazoa > Arthropoda > Insecta > Diptera > Tachinidae > Gymnosoma > Gymnosoma rotundatum. The sequence goes on from OU744338.1 coordinate 53,361,566, forward strand.
CTTTTTGTTTTGTTGACATTATTTAATTAAATTTTTTTTCTACGCGATTTAAGAAAAGTTTTTAGCTCTAGTGAGCATTATTTAGTTTAATAAAATATCAATATAATAGTTTCTTACTGCTAAATCAAGGCCACCTTTAGAAATCACAACTGCTCACTTTTACTTTCATTGTAAAAAATCTCATCTTTTTATAATACTATTTTGTTTATGTTTTTATTTATAGTTTTACTCAAGGTTTAAGTACGAGTAAAACGATAAAAACATAAACGGAACAATGGTTTTTGTTGTTGTATGGTGTCTATCTAGAATAAATTATACGTTTTTGTTTTCCTTTGTTTTTAAAATTAATAGACATAAATATATATAAAGTTGCTCCATTAAGTCTACAAACAGCAAACAGCTAGAATGGTCACTTAATGATAATTCAAACTTGCGAAACAATGATTTTAGAGAAAAGACAAAAACAGTGATGGCAATGGAAAATTTTTTAACAACTGCAAAATACATTGGAGGTTTGAGGGTGTATGTCAGTTGCTGGTGTAAGAAACTTGGTATTCATTTACACTACCATGGATCGTTATATCTGTATTAATGTTTAAAAATTATGATGATAAGAACTACGCTTTTGAACAGGTGGATTTTCCAAGAGGATATCGATAAAAAAAACTCATGTTAAAAAAAGTTTATACTTAATAATGTTCCAAAAATATTACACTATTTTTCCTAATTGCAGAACTTGAAAGTGATTGAAAACCTTTTGAATCAGACGTGTCAAAAAACAAAAAATATCTGACAAAAAAATATTAAGCAAAGGAGATATGAACAGAGTTTTTCTAAAAGAATGTATTAAATTTGGTGAAGATGTGACAAAAAATGCCAAACAAGTTTTATTTGATTCGGAAGGTGGCTAAACAAAATATTAGATTGTCTTTTTGTAAAACAATAGCTTACAAACATATGCTCTAATTTTTTATTCATTTATTCTTTTAATTTATATCAATGATGTACGAGGATTAAATTTTAACTTAAGCTCTTTTTTCAACTGAATATATTCTCATCAATAAAATATTCGTTATTGCTATTTTATAACATACAAAAATACTTTTTTTAAATGTATCTATATATGTACATTATTGGTCAACTGTATTTACATTATTTTAAAAAAGAACAAAAAAAAATAAAACAAAAAAAAAAGTGCAGAAAAGAATTATTTTTCAGATTACAATTGAGGATTAAATGTAAATAAAAAAAAAATAAAAAAAATATTAAATTATCAGATTAATTTTATTTATATTTTATAGAATTTGCTTTTAATTTATATAAGTAATAAGAAAGACGGTTTTTTTCTATCTATTAAAATTGCCATTTACTTACTGCTAAAATCATGTATTAGGAATTTTTATCATTTTTGAAACTAATGTTTCTATAATTGAAATTTTAAAGTTTGGTCAAATGAGTCGACCGCCAAAAACTCCAGTCATTTTTATACCGTCTTATGTTAGTTTTGTTGAAATATTATTATTGTTCTATTGGTTTTCTGATAACTTAATTGTTTACTTTAAACCTTTCTCATGCAACATTCCTGCCCTTTGGTCAACGAAAAAACGCTTAACAAGACTGACACTATCAAGATTGCTAATTAAAATCGGTGTAATTTATTTGTATATTTATAAAAAGAAAGAAATTTATTAAATATTTTTAAGGAAATCCGTGTTTACATAAAGGTACCTTCATTATTTTCTATTTTGTAAAAAAACTTGAGATTCACATTAATATTTTTATTACATATCGCGAAAGGTAAACTTTCAGAAATTGCAGATTTATTACCATTACTTTTCCAAAAACTTTTCAGGGCAGCGTTTTAATGTATCCTCGAACATAAAATCACAGACGAACTCTTAATAACCTAATCGCTTTTAACTCATCTAATGGAAACAAATTTTAAGGAGTCAGTAAATAAATCTCCATAATGTAATTGAAAAAATTATATTCTCACTTAAGAAAAAAAGCGCACTCTGTAAATGTAAAGTTTAAAAATTATTCAGCGGTAAAATTTTAAATACAGGGTTCGGATTATAAAAGGTGTCTTGTTGTATGTATTGGGACAGAAGTAAAATCTTACACTGAAAGGAATTCGAATTTTTGTAATTTTTTTTCTTTCAATAACAATAACAATTAACGCAATCCCAAAAAGAACTATCTTTAACACCAATAGCCAATTTTAGTTACATATTTTATTTAAAAATAATATTTTGTTATTAGCGCGCTGAAGAGTGAGGTAATATAAAATAATTATTTCTAGCAATTTATGCTTTAATTTTTTATTTATATCTAACAAATTTTTCTTTAAGTAATGAACTTTTCAGTTTTTCTCACAGATTCTTTAAGCTTATTTTTTCAGTTACGATGGAGCTGTAGTCAAGTTGGTAAGCACGTTGATTATAAATCTGGTTGCCCAGAGTTCAACTCTTGCGTCAATAAAAAAAAATTTTTTTCTGTTTAATAGTATAAATACAAATTCAGAATTAACATTAAACATGTAGCCTCCTTCCTCGGTACTTTTTCATAGCATATTCGTCAGCGACCTAAAAAAAATATATTAAATCTTCGTTCACCACCTGTCTATCTCTCATCTATTCATTTCCAAGGTTACTACAAATAACTAAATAGGTTATGCCTGAAGTGCTACTTCTCTTTTACAAAAAAAAAAATGTAACCAAAAAAACATATAAAAATTAAATCCAATCTAATCGAATCAAATCAAATAAATTGAAAGCTACAACAATAGCAAGAAATTCTTATTACAAGAAAAAGTCCTATTTGTGGTACAATTATGGTTGTCGACATAATTACCCCCTTTTTAAAGATTTAACAATTAACAACATTGTATATTTGTTTTGTTTTGATTTTCCAAAACCGAGGTACAAATAACAATTTGTTGTTAACCACTGCTCACCGCAAAGTTTTGTGTCATTAATTACAGCACATGCAACATTACATATCCACTAAGTCATTAACATATTATCATTTAAAATGAGCCATTTGATGTAACTGTGTCATTTTACAGTCCTTTTTTTCAAATTGAAATTTTTTTGCTGTGAAACCTGATTTATTAAGTCGCTAACAAAGTAAAAACAGTGGAAAATTTCTTTAAAAATATAAATTAGAAGTAAAGGGATATTCATGGACCAAATTTAAATTTTGTTAAGGCTCAATATAAATACATGACGGTATTCGCCAAAACCAGGTTTTTTCGGGAAACACCCTTAAAGTTATCTTTAATTTATTCTTGTATATAATGTGGACCCGTATGATTTCTTTAAGGTTTTACATAAGTGCAGGTAATGTCTCTTTTTTGAGTTAGCATTTTGAAAATTAAATTTATATAAATTCTCCATTCTGGAGATTAATTTTTTATTTACAAACTGTTTGTGCATTGAGCAGGAGAAATTATCATTGTGTATTGTGATATGTTGTTTACTTTCCGAAATAAAAGTATTGGCCCATATTCATAGTTAAAATAAAGTATACTTTCAGGGAACTAAAGTCGGTTTTACTTTAAAGACGACTCTAATTCATTCATAGACCATTTAAAATATACTTTTGCGAGAAAGTCAACTCTAAATTTAAAACTACCTAAAGCTGTTCTTAAATAATTTTTCCAAAATTATTTTATTTGGTTTAAGAACACAATACTCCTTATCTGATTTTTATACCAAAGCGAACAAAATAAAAACAAGGTTACTTTTTTCTAACGTTTGTCTAGAAATTGTATGAAAACATTTATCAAATTCCAGTCGACACCCAGTGGAAGGTGGCTAAACTTAAAGTATACTTTATTCTTGTCTACGAAAGCAAAAAAGATAATAAGAGCCTTTTATTTTAGAGTATACTTTAACAAGAGTCGACTTTAGTTTATAACTATGAATATGGGCCATTGTTTGTTACTTTCTATTTCTTCAATATTTCGAAACACCTTTGGCTGACATCTTCAGGAAGAAGGTACAAAAAAATTAATATTAAGTTTTTTCAAACATAAAAATGAATTGAAAAAAATATGTCAAACAAATACTGTATTTACACTATGCCATTTTTCATGAGACTAGCATGAAACTTTTGATTGTTGGTGTAGCAGGACGAGTAAGCAATATTGTATCGCTTAAGTTTTGAGGGGATGTTACTGTTGCTAATGTTTACTTTTAGAAAATGCATAATGCTCTAACTTAAGTAGAAAATTAAGAAAAAATGCCCCAAAAATTTGCCTAGTGTAAATCTGGACAAACTCAAAAAATTAAAAAAGCCAGAAACAAAAAAATTCAAAGATTTCAACAAAAAATATTTTTTTCTTTTTGTTCCAGTTACACTCAGTTTTTTGAAGTAAAACTGATAATCAATTAATTTACATTTTAAAGAGATCCATAACTTCGTGTAAAATAAAAATCAAAAAGAGTTATGCTTATTAGAAAAATGGTTTCACATGTCATGTGGACGGAATGTTTAATAGAAATGCAATGTAGCGTATGCTGTTTTACTTTTAATATATTTTTATTATGCTCGCGCAATAAAAATATTATTTTATAGAAATGTTTCGGGTTTCACATTTTATGTGAACGGAATGTTAAACAAAATGCAAAGTAGTGTTTTTATACCTTAACTTATACATTCTCATAAATTTTTAATGCTCAAAAAACATTCAAGTTATTTTTACGAGTAAAGTTCCAAAAAAAAAAAAAAAAAAAAAAAAAAAAAAACAAAATATAAGTGAACAATAAACAAATATTTATACATAAATTTTCTTGATAAAAATAAACAATGGCCCATATTCATAGTTAAAATAGAGTATACATTAAGGGAACTAAAGTCGGTTTTACTTTAGAGTCTACTCTAACTCATTCATAGACAATTTAAAATATACTTTTGGCGAGAAAGTCAACTCTTAATTTTAAAACTACCAAAAGCTGTTTTTAACTCATTTTTCCAAAATTATTTTATTTGGTTTAAGAATACAATACTCTATATCTGATTTCTATACCAAAGTGAACAAAATATAAACATGGTTACTTTTTTCTAATGTTTATTTAGAAATTGTATGAAAACATTTATCAAATTACAGTCGACACCCAGTGGAAGGTGGCTAAACTTAAAGTATACTTTATTCTTGACTATGAAAGCAAAAAAGATGTAAGAGCTTTTTATTTTATAGTATACTTTAGCAAGAGTCGACTTTATTCTTTAACTATGAATATGGGCCAATATTTTTATTTTGAAATCTGAACTAGTGCTTTAGTATTTAAATTTTTGTTAGGGGGAAAAAAGTCATCCCTAAAATCGTTCGTTGATTTTGTTGTTTTGATTAAACTTTAATTACACAGGTTTGCAAATTTTTAATTTGGAAAAATACCAAGAACACCGCATGGCTAGATAAGTTCATTGGGACCTCCTGAACATGAAAAACGCTGTAATTATTTTTTTCTAAGTACCGTTCTATAGATAACGGTACTTTTGTGTTTTTCGGTGTATAGTCCCACTTACTTAAACATTGTGGAGCCCAACCGAAAAGTCTGATAGAGATAAATGGCACACCGTTGGAAAGGTAACTGAATGCCTTTCCCGTCGATATGATGCAACTTTCTATCTGCCAAGAAATGGCTGCGTTATGGCACCTTAAAGCTCAAAATTCGCTAATTTTTTAAGTTTTTTTCAAAATTTTTTATTTTTATTTTTTATATGCATATATTGCCTGAATACAGTTCACGGCGACTTAGCATAAAAAAAATACCATTGGAATTTTAAAAACTAATTTAATTCATTGTTACAATACTTATTTGTGTACTTGTATCATTACATTTGATCTCTGTTTATTTATTTCCACTTCTTTTTCTTTTCATTGCGTAGTTACAACAGGGTCTTATGAAATCAATACTTTGAGTAGTGAAACTAAAAACTTTACAATAGATTTGTTAAGAAATTACATTACATGAAAAACTATAGCTTTGTCTAGCATACCAAGAACAATAACAGCAACTTCCAACTATCAGAAACTACAGTTTAAATAACAGCTTGATAATAAATAAAAAGCAGCAACAATGGATATAAATAGAAAGTTCCTATCGCCATAACCTCCATCGTTTTCATTGCAGTCATGTTTATCTCCGATATTATGAAACAACTGCCAAAAGAGTTCTTTTTTTAACAAGTCCCTATTGAATGGTTTACAATTGTTCTCATTAATTTCATCCAAAGAACGCCTAAAAGAAGAACTAAAATCATACCTCATTCACTAACGCTTCCGTTTCCACATCATCGTTAATATTTCCAAATCATCAATTGCCCGCTGCTGCCCTCAGGCACAAAGAAAATAAACAATATCAACACTTTCTTGTCAGTTGACAATATTTATGTCAATAGAATTAAAACTAATACAACACACCGACGAAAATAATATAATCACAAAATTGACATAACAAAAAAAGAAAAAACAAGTTCAATTCTTAAAGGATATTTAAATTAAACTTTAACGGCAGCAGCAGTAGTGGGAGTAAAATTAATTTCACTTTAAAAATATTTATCACTGCCAAAAGAAATATTAGCGGAAGAAGCACACAATTTCTGCACGATATGCCAGATGCACTTATGTATTTGAGGTATTTTCATCATTGTCATAATCAATGCTGTGTTTATTTCTTTATGTGTGTGTAATTATTCGTGTGCGTTTTAAAATGACTGTATTACTTAGATAACAGTTAGTTGTAGTATAAGTTTTTTATTTTTTTATTATATTGTGTAGGGTAATAAATTGAAAACTAAAAAAGTAGAAATAATTTATCATAGTAAAATATCACACCTGTTTTAACTTACATATCATTTAAATTTTTTGACACTAAAAACTTAAGGTGATTATTATACACTTTACCACAAAAATTAAAAAGGGTATAAACAAGTTTGTCATTCCGTTTGTAATTTCTACAACATCCATTTCCGACCCCATAAAGTATAGTTATTCTAAGTTCTTATACACGGCAAAGTCGATTGAGTGATGTCCGCCTGTCCGTCCTTAATAGTGTTGAAGTTAAATAAAAAAATCGATCAGACGTAGTGTCGAAAGAGTTGCTATTGAAAGTCAGCAGTCTAATATTTCCATATTATTTGGAACAATGAAGTAACTCCAACCAAGAAAAACATATATATATGGAGCGATAGAGAATTAAAAAATAAGAAAAAACACCAAGTGAAAAAATTGGGGCTCGCCCATATTTTAAAATACATACATTAGTATTATTTTCAAGCTTTTTAAAAGATCTTAAAGGAAATACTAATAATTTTTAAAAACTGTTATTCCATTAAGAGCTGAATGACTTTTTTATGTAAAATTGTGTATAGTACTTAATTTTTTTCTTATTTTTTAATTCTCTGTCAACCCAATATTTGCTTTTTTGATTGGAGTTACTTCACTACTACATAGATGGTGAAGGGCATATAAGATTCGGCATAGCCGGATATAGCACTCTTACTTGTTTTAAAGGATTTTAAAGTTTATTTAAAGAAAAGGAAAATTTGTAACTAATTAAAAAAGGTAGATGATTTCGTAAGAACCTAAGTGCTAATTTGAAAATTAAAATTTTCTTGCTCCTATTAAAGGTTTCGTTTGTTTTCAGATTATTTTTTAGTAAAATTTCATATTGTGTCACTATGTGTTTTATTGAAAACTAAGTACAAAATTGTTTAATTAAACGATTAACTGAACCAATTATATATTTAATTTAAAAAAATGAAATAATTTTGAATATATAACCCTTCGTAAACTGTCAAAATGGGAAAGTCCTGAATAGTAATTACAAGACCCAAGTTGAAAGCTTGAGTCTTTTATATACTTTTACCCAAGTCAAATCTTGAAACGAATTACGTATTTATTTGTCAGCACATAAATTGTCCAGATACACATTAAAATTAATAAGTGGAGGTAGTGTTAATAACTTATTTCTTAATCACCTTATTTGCATCCCATAAAGAAATATAAACAGCGAAAGGTTTTGATTAAAAAATAAAATTGGAAATAAAATGAAAAACGCAATCAGACTTAATTTCATTTTATTTTCGTTTGTTATTTTAAAGGGGAAGAAAATTATAAATGTTAATCTTGTTTCATTCTTATAAAATATTAATTAATCAAAAAAAAAAAGTAATAAATAAATTTCGCAGGAAATAAGCGTCAGAATAGATTATAGTAGGGAATCGATACACGTACGGCTGAAATTGATTATCAGTCAATTTTACCCAACAGCAATTTAGAAATTAAAGAGCATTGCCACAGATACCATAATTTTGTCGAATATTGCCATATCTTCCAAACCGCTGCATGTGGGCAGGAACCTAAAATATTTACAGCGAACAAGAAAAACATGCAGTCAAAAATTACAATCCTATTTTTATGTGGAACCCTCTGTGTGTAAGTAAATTTTAGTTAACGCAACTGGATAATTTATGTTTAATTCTAACAAAAATCAAAAAATTCAAGAAAATTTAAATTGTAATCTGATATCTTTTTTATTTTTAGTATATGATATATCTTACGCATTCACATCTGTTATCCATTTTATTGATTTATTAATTGATTTTGAAAGCATATTATAGTACCAGAATTTTAATGGTACTATCTAAAACTCAAACATCTTGATATTTTAGGGAGAGTATAGGTCAATTCAAAAGTATTTTAATACTTCACAGTGATAGGATGTTTCCTTTATTAAAAAAAAAAAAATTTGGAGTTTCATTAAAAAAATGAAAGAAGAAAACTAGAAAACGTTTTAAATTTTTGGAATCTGTTTTAGCAGGCAAAAGGCAAAATAAAAGAAAACATATTTAAAAATATTTATTGTTCCTAATACGTAGCTTAATTTAAAAATGTTTATTTTAGAAAGACATGACCAAAGGAGTATTACAATAAACGTTTTCTTATATTTAAAGAAAAATTTATTAAACAATAAATTGTTCACATAAGTAATGCAAACAATTAGGAAAACGCTGACAAAAAAATAATACTAAAAAACTAAAGAAAGAAAGTTATGTCAACCTTTATTAAAAAAAACTCTTTTTTGGTAACCTCCATACAAAATATTAGAATAAAAAATGCATTTGTTTTAAATTCCACAAATTTCTGTATGAGATGCATGAAAATGTAACTAATTTTCTAACAATTCAACATTGAAAAGAATTAAAAAAGTAAGATAGGAGCAGGAACAAACATATTTCAAAAGTAAAATATGGGCATCAACAGTAAAGAAATTGTAAAGTGAAGTTAATAAATTTAAAAAAAAAATTAAATAAAATAATAATAAAAGTTAATAAATTTAAAAAAGTATGTAGTTCAGAAATTTTGCAGTTTGCCACTTAAAAATAATTACAAACAATTTGTTGTATTGGTCAATTAAATCACAAATCAAAAACAAAGGTCATTTTGTTTTTGCAACAGGAATTATAAATAAGTAAGGTGTTTTAAATTTTACAGTTTAAATTTAGTCAATTTTTTATTAACCTTAATTTATTAATATTATACGAGGGCTGCTCTATATATTTCTGGCCTAATAGTGAAAATGCGAATATTTATAATCAAAAATGGTTTTATTGTTTTTCAAAGTATTCTCCAGCATGATTTATACACTTTTGCATGCGCTCAAACCAGTTGTCGAAGCACTTTTTCCACTCCGATTGAGACACCATGGTTTTTGAACACTTAAACAGCTTCTTCTGGCGATGACAATCGTTGACCACGCATTTTTTTCTTGATGTGCGGAAACAAGAAGAAGTCATTAGGTGCCAAGTCAGGGCTGTACGGTGGATGACCCATTAATTCGAAGTTTTGGCCGGTCAAAAACGCTCTGGTTTGAGCCGATGTGTGAGAGCTCGCATTGTCATGGTGAACAATGATTCGTCTTTTCTTGTTGGTTTTTCGAATTTCTCCGCTGACTTCAGGCAAACAAATTGTAGTGTACCACTAAGAAGTGACCGCCCTACGTTGATCAAGCGGAACAGTCGCCACATGACCAGTTTTGCCGAAGAAACAGGCGACCATTTGCTTCGAAGTGCTTATTCCACAAACAATTTTTGTTGGATTTTGCTCGTTTTTGAAGACACACACGGTCGATTGTTGTTTCGTTTCGGGCTCATACGCATAGATCCATGATTCGTCACCTGTGACGATCTTATAAACGTCTTTGAAGCACCTTAATCGTATTTTTGCAACATTTCTTTGCACCAATCGACACGAGCCTTTTTTCTGAGTGATTTTCAAATTGTGCGGGATCCAACGAGATTAAACCTTTTTTACGGCCAGGTGTTCATGCAGTATCGAATGTATGCTGGTGGAAGAAATGTCTAAGGATGTCTCTATCTCTCGGTATGTCGCATGTCGATCTTGCATTATGAGTTCACGCACGGCATCAATGTTCTCTGGCACAGCAGCCGTTTTTGGACGACCTTCACGGAATTCGTCTTTGAGCGAGCTTCGGCCACGATTAAATTCATTTTACAAATTTTTCATAGTGCTATTGGATGGTGCTTCATCGCCATACAAAGACGTTTATAAGATCGTCACAGGTGACGAATCATGGATCTATGCGTATGAGCCCGAAAAGAAACAACAATCGACCGTGTGGGTCTTCAAAGACGAGCAAAATCCAACGAAAGTTGTTCGTGCAAGAATCACTTCGAAGCAAATGGTCGCCTGTTTCTTCGGCAAAACTGGTCATGTGGCGACTGTTCCGCTTGAGTAACGTAGGACGGTCACTTCTGAGTGGTACACTACAATTTGTTTGCCTGAAGTCATCGGAGACATTCGAAAAACCAACAAGAGAAGATGAATCATTGTTCACCATGACAATGCGAACACATCAAGAAAAAAATGCGTGGTCAACGATTTTCGTCGCCAGAAGAAACTGTTGAAGTGTTCAAAAAATATGTTTTAGAGGTGTCTCAATGGGAGTGAATAAAGTTCTTCGACAACTGGTTTGAGCGCATGCAAAAGTGTATAAATTATGCTGGAGAATACTTTGAAAAACAATAAAACCATTTTTGATTATAAATATTCGCATTTTCACTATTAGGCCAGAAATATAGAGAGCAGCCCTCGTATACTTTTGCTTTAAATTTGTACAAAAATTTTTTGTTCACAACTTTATTTGTGCCATAAAAAACGAATATGTTTTCATTCAAATTTACTCAAATTTCATCACAGTTACCTTTGTGGCTCTTAGCAATAAAATCACATCTTTGTTAATGGACATCACTAATGTAAACTCAAACCGAAAAAATACAACTTTAGCTCAACATACAGCACAAGCGAAACATAAGCTTAACATCGACAATATAAAGATACTAAACAAAATAGAGAATGCAAAAAGAGATAAACAATACAAAGTTTAAGGATGAAGCAAAAATTCAGCAAAACAGTGAACACAAAGCCTACTGATAGCTTAAGCGCCAGTTATAACTAATTACCATTACCGCTATAACAACAACTATAAACCTTTAAAATTAGAAGGTAAAGGGTTCCTAATATTTTATGTAATTTGATGTATATAAAACAGGACGTAGACATAAAAATAGAAGTTAAAGTTAAGTGTTGACTTGCACTTTGAACCATTATTGGGAGATAGTAGACAGTATATGTACATGATCGCTATGAATATAATAAAATTGTATATTAACCGGCGTTTCTCTAGCCCAGCAAAAAATTACACATTACCTTAAAAACTAATTGCCTTACTGACTAACTTTCGTAATTACCATATTTTATTAATCGCTTAATTAGAATGGGCGGTGTGAATAAACTAGCAAATCCTAAGTTTAAACTAGTTTTGAGGTGAATAAAATTTTCAGATAACTCTACCTATTTATGTTGTCTAGTTCAAGCTAGTTTTTCCAGTGTTTGCTGAAAATATGTGTGAATAAAAACTAGCAAGTACTTAAATTTTTGTAAGCATGTCATTCAGGTGCTTGAAAAAATGTTGCCTTTGCTTTATGGCTTAGACAAAAATCTTTAGTTTATTTAAAATGTTTGTCAGAAGTTTCCTGAAGAGTTAAGTAAGCGATAACGAAATGGCCATCGAGACATGCTTTGACCCTCAATAATTAATATCGGTAATTAATTTATTCGGGATAATTAAATAAAAAATAGCACGAAGTTTTTGTGAAAATTAAATTTTAAAAAAATATTCCCGTGTCTTTAATGTATTCTTGGTTTCTTCGTCAAAAAGTGCATTTTCGTTTGTTATACCCATCACCACAAAAAAGTGGGAAAAGGGTATATCTAAGTTTGCCATTCCGTTTGTTATTTCTACAATATCTATTTTTGACCCCATAAAGTTTATATATTCTGAGTTATTATACATAGCGAAGTCGATTGCGCAATGTCCGTCTGCGCGTCTGTGTTAGTGTTGAAATCAACTTTGCGAAGGCACTAGATGTGCTGGAGAAAATTTAAATACGATATTCGATCAGACCTAGTTTCGAAAATTTTGCTATTGAAAGTCAGCATAATCCGTTTCCTTCGAGACATCCGGCAAAACACCAGGCTTTTTTTTGCCATATCATTTGAAAAAAATCTAGCTAAGTCAAGTAATTTCAATAAAAAAAAAGTAATATATGAGGCGATGGAGAATTGAAAAATAAGAAAAAAACATTAGGTAAAGAAATTGGCGCTCGCCTATATTCTCCAAGTTGAATATAATTTTATGCTTTTGGAGTATATCAAAATATTTTTTTTGTCATCCATTGTAATAATAAATAATCAAAACAAACTTATAGTGTTGCCAAAATATTTTACTACGATTTTTGCTTTTTTGCCAGTACAAGCTATTACTTTTCAGTGCTAGGTACCTAGTAGGTGCAAAGATTTATTCACACTTTTTGCAGCTTATACTTTTCAGCCTTGCTAGTAATTCTTCTAGGTCCATCTTGTTTGTGGTTGTTATTCTATTTTATGACTGTAAAACAATTTCTGAATACTTAAAAGAAAAAATAATACTTGCGGAATAAATTGAGACGAAATTTTTAAAATATTTTTATAAATTTCTTTAGATTATTATTATTATTATTATTATAATTATTATTATTATTATTATTATTTTTATTATTATTATTATTTTTATAGTGTAAATTTTTTTCCACTGTTAAGTTTTAATTGACTCCTTTATATTCTGCAAGAAACAATTCTTATTGAATTGATGTTTATTGACGGATTAATGGAAAAGTTTTATAACGGAATCATCATTCTAACATAACAGCTAATAAATTACTTAAACTTGCCTAAACTTATATTTTCATTTAATTGCCTAAGCATTAGCGACAAATTTCCATTATTTCTCAAAGTCCATACAGTTGCGTTGCTAAGCTTTCAACTATATATTTAATGTAGATTTTTAATTTGTAAAAAAAAAAATTTTTTTAAAGAAACTGAATCATTAGCTAGAAGTTACAGTCGATTCTCACAACAGAAATTGCCAACGAGATACTCCCCATTTTTATCTAAAGCTTTTTCAAGTCATATTATTCATAACAGGAAACTGCTAGTTTGCAGAATTTTTATAACTAATTTCTACAGAATTTTTATTACTAAATTCTAATTTTATTACTAATTTCTTTTTTTCTGCCGCTTCTGTTAAAACTTTATAAAATTATCTTGATATATAAAATTATGAACTATACTGTTTTGAAGTTCCATTTTACTTTACTTTATATCGTTTATGTATTTATAATGAGAATCCTCTTAAGCCTTGTGGAACATAAAAATGGTTAACTGTTATAGTTTGCCTACTTTTTATAGTTATGATCTAAATAATCTGGCAATTATCGTGATTGGATTGACGCTTGAACAAAGTTAACAAACTATCCAGGGGTGGAATCGTTACATCCGTCTTCGTATCGACAATCGTATGAAAAAATTTTACGTGATACGTTAATCGTATGAACTAAATGACATACGATTGTAAACGGATCGTAATTTTTTGAATGTTTCACAATAGTTTTGAAATTAAAAAATTCTACAGCTAAAGAAAGAGTATTCAGGCTGGTCAGTTTTTCAAATTTTGTTGTTTCCAAAGGTCAAAACCGATTTTTTGCCTATAGCACTCGATTCAAGGACTGCTGCTTCAATAAACACTTCTTCACTTGGCACCGACAGCTTTTCTTCATAAAGGCCTCCTTCACTCTGGTTTTTCAATAAGAAATAAATTTTTTCTTTGCTTGATACCTGTTTTTGATCAGCCTTAAGCCCAAAGTTATAAATATAAATATTTTCTTGCAAAAATATAAATTGCGAATTTCCTATTTTAAAATTTTAACATCATTAACAGGTAGTACTAGTGCGTTCATACACTTGGAAAGCTCATCCCATAGTCCGTTAGCAGTAGATTTTAATATGCCTAATTAGGAAGCATGGTTTTTGCCAAATTTTTGTGTTTTTTCATGAATCTTAGATTTATCTTATTATAATAATAACTCTATCATAAACTAAAATTAAATTTTTTTAATTCGCACTTTTTTTAGCGAATTTGTTGCATTTTTCATCTTATTCGTATGACAGTTCGTAAAAAATATACGTTCATGTATGCGATAACGTATGTTATAATCTGCGTAATTGTTAATTACCATCCGTTAACGTATGTCATAATCCGAAAAACGTATTTTTACGATACATGTTGTACGTTCACGGATGTAACGATTCTACCCCAGATTAAAATCATTTATTAAGTTGAGCAACCAGTAGACGCATGCATTTTAGGGCGCATATAATCATACATCTGAGCATGCTTTTCTTAGAACTGTGGACAGATTTCATAAAACATACTCTGTAAGTGATACACTAACACAAACACTTCACTCAAAAGAATATCGAAGCTATAGGCGAAAGAGTTTAAGAACACCTACATTTGTCTAATAGTAACAGGTCGCAAGAATTAGGAGCACTGTAAGTCCACTACACAGACAATTTTTCATAAAAACCACCAGTACAAAACTCCAAATACGTCTTTATTCCGCTGAGATGGCCTGAAATGGACTTTATTGTCGGATTCTGCTTCGAGTTATATAAGTTTTAAATAATTAAATTATTATTTTCTACAATAAAAAATATACTAAATAGAACGAAAACAAATTACTTATACAGTTGTGTTAGCGAATATGTAATTAGTTGAATTTTTTTCCTAACACTGAGTTGTTACTTAATTTTGTACATCACTGGCAATTTATAAAAAAAAAATAGCACGATATTTTTTAAATCTTATTTATTTTAAGACATATCGGTTTTTTATTTAAAATAATCTCTTGTATCATGGGATAATTTACCACACGTTTCAAGAGTTTTAGAAATATCAAATGTAATTGACAATGACATGTTGTACAATGACTTCTGTAGCCTGAGAAAAGTCTTTGATAATTAGCCAAACGACTTCCAAATCTAAATCTTTCAAAAATTCTATAAAAATAAAGTAGAAAATCTATATAAATAGATCTCATTTTCTCTCTCCATACCAATTACGACTATTAGTAATTGGTATGGAAAGAGTTGAATTCATTAATTCTATTCGTATTCTGCAGTCGAAGAAAATCGTGAATTATTATGCTTACATATTTTATATATAAGTATATATATATATATATATATATATATATATATATATATATATATATCATATCATTTTAAACTCTATGAATTGACTCTAATCAGCTTAAAAAGAACAATGCAATAATGCTATTTTTTTAATTTTATACTATTGCGTTTTCGGTAGCAACTATTGGTAATATTATTAATATATGTTTTTTAAAGCTTCTAGAAAGAGCTAGAATAAAAAAAAATCCTTTTTACATTTGCAGTTAAATTTTTTTTACATACATACATACTTACATACGTACATTTGTTTGTGTAGATAGAATTTATACTTAAAATATTTTTAATCAAAAAGTCCTAGGACGATATATCATAACAAACATCCAATAGCAATCACATTACGATAATTACTCTGATTACGAGGGCAATTTCATGAGGTATTTTGCAACTATTTTTATTTGACAGACGCATCAAAACTTATATATGTGTTCAGTTTCTGTAATATTAAGCAGTAACCTATCTTACACTCTACAAGGGCAAACGTGTAAGGCCTCTTTTTAATTATTTTACATAACCGGTTCTTGGGAAACTTTGTACATACATATGTTTAGTTTCCGTAATAAAGACACCTGACAAAGCAACTACTTTTGTTAAAGTCTGACCCGAGATAAATGCATAAAAGCTTGAGAAGTTTCATGTATATCCATGCAGAAATTTTTAAAACTTGAGACTTTTAAAACAGGAATTTACATATTCCAAATTATTTGTATATTTCCCTCATTAAAATGACGAATGAATTAATGATGTGATTCTTGTCTTTTTTTTAACAATGTCAATGCTGACAATCAACCGTAATTTGTTTTGATTTAATTTGAAAAAAAAACAAATCGAGTAATTTTATGATTATCTTTAAACGGGCAGTGTGTTGATTCATTCAACATGTTTATATTTCTTATTCTATTTTCTTTGCTTCATATTTTAACAAGAAAGTACTTGTGCACTATTTATACATTTTTATTTATACATTTTTATTTATACATTTTTATTTATACATTTTTGGCGATTGAAGTTATTAATTATGCACATATTTAGTATGATGTAAAAATAAATTATAACAGTTATATTTCATGGCTTTTAGGTTATTTTTTTATTTTTAAAAGAAAATTTTTTCCATTTCTAAATTATTCAGTTATTTTTCAAAATCCCTGTGTATTTTTTCAATTCCAGTATTTATAAATGAAATGTGAAACATCTTTTTTGTATTTAGTTTATCATTGAATAAATCTCGCACATAAAATTTCACGCAGAAAATTTTTTTAATGCAAGGAACACAACTGGGACGAACGACGGATTTCGTCCAACATAATGAATACGTCGTCAAAAATTCGCGTAAACTCGTCGTATGAAATACAACAACGACGAAAAACACAGCCGTTATAATTTTTGAAGTTGTTTACTTTTTGTAAGCTGCTAAGGTGACCATAAAAACAAAAAAGTATATTTAAAAATTAAACATTAACAAAAACACAACTAAAAACTATTTTATATTTAACTTATAATCTGTACGCTTAATATAAATGCTTCAAAATAAAAATACAAAAATTTTTTAAGTAAAATAACTTTATTTACTAAAATACTTCGAATCTAAAGTCAAACATGGTCACTTTGTACTGATTTGTTCGTCGTTCACCGGCGTAAGACATAGAAATAATTCTATTGCATATTTCGCCGCGTATGACGAATTTCGTCCTAAGTCATGATTGTGTGCATTTTTATATACACAAATATGTTTTATTTTGAATGACGAATATTCGCGAATAATCGTCCCATTTGTGTTCCTAGCATAACGTAAAAACAGCGGTCTATATTCATAGCTAAAATAGAGTATACGTTAAGGGAACTAAAGTCGGTTTTACTTTAGAGTCGACTCTAACTCACTAATAGACAATTTAAAATATACTTTCGGCGTTAAAGTTAGCTCTTAATTTAAAACTACCTAAAGCTGTTTTTAACTCATTTTTCCATAACTATTTTATTTGGGTTAAGAACACAATACTCTTTATATGATTTTTATACCAAAGTGAACAAAGTAAAAACAAGGTTACTTTTTTCTAATGTTTGTTTAAAACCGTATAAAACATTTATCAAATCACAGTTTACACCCAGTGGAAGTCGGCTAAACTTCAAGTTATTTTTTCTATGAAAGCAAAAAAGATAATAAGAGCCTTTTATTTTACAGCATACTTTAGCAAGTATCTTCTTCAGTCTATAACTATGAATATGGACAAATATTTTTAAATTTTGTTTTCAAATTTCATGTATTGCAAGTAAGTAACACAGAAGTAGAGAAAATATTTAGGGCAATGAATAACATTAAAAACAAAATAAGAAATCGATAAAAAAAAATTGCTGTATTGAAAGAATTAAAACCAAACGGCAACTTCCTACTTTACATAGAAAGAAACAAACTTTAAAAAGATTGATAAATATTATTTTTACTTTTACTTAACCTTTTTCTATTTTCATGTTTATTTTACAGGCATGGACCACAATATGATAGTATAAGCGGGCAGCGGCATACTTTTAAATATATCAAATATACTTTCTTTAAAACAAAATTGTAACCGGAGAAGATCAAAGAAATTAAAGCGATATAAAAAAACTAAACAAAAAACTTACCAACAGTCAAAAGTTCGTCCTGTGCTGTGAGTAATTTCCTTAGAGGATAATGAACATTTTTATCTAAGTATGCAAATGGCATAAGTAACACAAGGGCAAAGTGTATAAAGAAAGTAATCTGACGGGCTCTGTATTTATGCCATTAGATATGACTTTCTTTTTTAACTAAGAATTTGTGAAGTAAAACTAATAAAATTATTTTTGAAATATTATAACGTTTAACAGGGAAGGAAATAGAGTGCAACTTAAGAACTTTCCTTTTTAAGATAAATTGAATTCTGTATATTTTTTGAAGAAAATCCTGTAAAAATTGCAAAAAAATGTAAAATATATTTAAAAATAAAATACCAAAAAAATGCAATATAACAAACTTTTATTTTTAAGTTGTGGCCGGATTATATTAAATCGTCTAGTTTTCACTTGGTAAGTTCTTAGATCACTTAATATTAAACAATTATAAATAATATATTTATATTAACCAACCATGTCCATCTATCGGTTTGTCTGTCCGTGTTCATGTTATAATCAGCTTTGACAAGGCACTAGATAAGCTAACGAAAATTAAAATATGTACGCCAATCGGTCAGACAGTGTCGAAAATTTTGCTATTGAAAATCAGCAAGGTCGTTAAAGCGTTCAAAACACCAAACCTGCCTCTAATTTGTCCATATTTTTTAACCGACTTCAAAAAAGAATTAGGTTATACAATTCGGCTGAATTTTGCTTTTTTTATATTTGTGCCTGCAGAACTCAGTCATTTCTGATCCGATTTTGAAAATTTTTGGTAATATGATAGAATATGCTTACAGATTGGTCCCGTTTTAAAAACAGTTCATAATCTTAAAAATTAAAGGGTGTCCCCATACAACACACGTATTTTTTACGTGTATTATGAACTGTAAAGGTCCATTCTGTAAAATTTAAAATGACTACGTCTTACTATAGCCCCCAATAACATAAAGTTATATAAAAATAAATCTAAAAATTAAAGGGTGCCCCCATAATTGATGTAAATTTACTTATATGGGCCTATCTTTTGTCGATTGCTATGGCCGTTATGGTAACAAATATTAAAATTACAAATTTTAAATTAAAGGGTGCGCCAATAGTTCATTAAACTTGATGTGTATGGCCATACTTTTGAACTTTTGGAGACAGACGCTTGAAATTTACAACGAACCTGTATTGCTAAGTCTGATATAACAACAAATATATAATTTGGATTTGGAAATTAAAGGGTGTTCCAATAGTTAATGTAATTTTGTGTATGTGACCAAACTTTTGAACGGTTATAGACAGAACGCTGAAACTTAAAAGGGACATGTATTGCTAAATCCGCTATATCAACGAGTTTATAATTTGAATTTAGAAATTAAAGGGTGTCCCATAATTACTGTAGATTTACTTATAGAGGCCTGTCTTTTGAACCGTTATAGACAAGCGCTTGTATATTTGTCGCAATGTCGATTGATATGGCCGTTGTAGTAACAGCTGATAATATATAAATTATAAATTAAAGGGTGAGCCAATACTTCACTTAATTTGGTTGAAAGTTACAAAGAACCGGTATTACGAACTCCTCTATAACAAGAAGTATAAAATTTCGATTTGGAAATAAACGGGACTTTTGAATCGTTATAGTCAGACAGCTGAAATTTACAAGGGACATGTTTTGCTAAGTCCACTATAACAAGAAGCTTATAATTTGAATTTAGAAATTAAATGGTGTTCCCAAAATTAATGTAATTTGTTCTATATGGCCGTATTTTTTGAACCGTTGTATACAAACACCTTAATTTTTAGACAGAATGTCTAATAATTTATTTGGTATAATAAGAAGTATAAAAATGTTATATTATAAATTAAATAGTTGATATAATCGGATGTATATAGGCAAACGGTTGAACCGTTACAGACAGACGGTTAAAATTTAGACAGAAACTGATTGCTAAATGTACTACAACAGCAAGTATATAATTTGAATTTGGAAATTAAAGAGTGACCCTATAGTTGCTGCAACCTAATTTATGTGGCCATGTGAGCTGTTATAAGAGGACAGATGTAATTTGTTTTGAAGTCGGTTTTTTTTTCGCAAGAATTATCTTACAATGTCTTTATCTCTGCATGACAGTTTTACTAGCTTGGACAGCAACCCTAAGTAAAACATAATTTCCAACACTTATTTTAAACAGTTTAATGATATTAAAGAATTTCTTATGCCAATTCATAGGTACATGGTGTTATATATAAGTGCTGAATTGTATATAAGATTCGACATAGTCTAATATTTATTTATTTATTTAATTATTATGATTAAGATTTTAAACTTACATATAAACCTTTTACTAATTTTATATACCTTTTAGAAATTTACATTGCTTAAAAAAGGTAATAATTTTGTGAATATGTTCATATGACAATATTCTAAGTAGTGAACTGGATGTAGTAGATACAACAATTGCTAATCTTTCCTTGGTCTCAGTCTGGAAATAAGTTTTGATTGCGGGAAGCTGTTGATGGGTAGATTATTTGCTGCACCTTGGGGTTGAATCCTTTATAGCCGTCATCATATATTTCCCAAACATCATTATTTTTAATTGAATGCATATTGTTACGTTTTTTATCTTTTTAGACAAACCAACGTGCGATTTTTCTTTTTTATTGCAAATACCACTGTGGCTCATTATTCTGTATTCAAACTTTACGGCTTTCTCTGGCTATACCTCTTGATCCTACCGCTCTTTTGAACCCTTGGTCTCGTATTTACTAAACATGCGTTATAACTACAAATGCAGCCATCCACGCTACACTACTGTGTTACTCCGGCGAGACATGAACAACTCGATGCCTTTGTTTAGTAACCTTAAGCATCCACAGACATCTCTACTACTCATTTTATCAAAGCCAGTCATCCCCTTTAATCCAATAGCCACAATACACGTCTGCCATACACTGTTGTTAGCTGTTACACTTCCCTGCGTTAACCGCTACTGTTCTCACTTTTTATTATAGAGGGCTTCTTGACAATTATCTTTTACTGTTATATTAAGTTATGACTTCACACAATAATTGCCTTTTGGCTCTCGGGAGTTTTGAACTGCTGCTTCTTAATTTTTAATTGCTTTATAACAATTATTATTTTCCGTTGTATGCATGCCTGAAGGCGGGATCGGACCCACGATCTTCTGTTTTACAGCACGCACCGCTACCAATGCAACCATTGAGGTTGCTCAGCTTGTGTGGGCTTATTGTGGATTTTATTATATACACACACTATTAGTTGAATTAACTTATTTACCACGCTCATACGGATAACAACAAGAGGGGGTGCCAGATCTTATTTTCGTAACAATATGTAAGGTTTGGAGGTGGAATATAAAGGGGTCTCAATAGTGTATGTATGTATAAAATTTAGAACCGTTATAGACAGACAGATGAAATCTTAATTATTTAAATAATATACTTATATTAATTTACATGGCTACATACATGGCTACATATTAATTTAAATGTACTTTGTCTTTTCATGTATCTATTCCATTTTTTATTTTCTATTAGAAAAAAAAACTCACAACTATACATTGTTACATAAATTACAGATTTAGTTTCATTAATTTTCACTTTTTTGTTGACTTGTGTTTGTGAAATATTGCCGAAAGCGAAAGTTTTTTTTTTGTGCACTTAGACAAATAAAAATAGTTATTAACACCGCGTAAAGTTGTCTGCTACAGGCATTACAATTTACTTTTAAAACAAGTAATTTTTACCTGTATTAAAAAATAAATTAAATAAGTTAAGCCTCTATATGACCCTTTTTAGCAAAATGACATTAAAAGAGATTTTTGTTTGAAAATAAAATACGCAATGTTTAAAACATTTTATTAATAATAAATATTATCACAAGTAAATGAATTCAAATTAAATAATATATTATTAGTTTTTCAGTTTTATCTTTTTTCAAGAATTAGATGTAAAATGTTCAGAAAAAAGAAGATAAAACAATGCTTTCTATAAAAAAAGAAATTTAGAAAAGAATAATAAAATTAAAGCCATCTTACAAGGCAATCATTGAAGAACATTTGATCGTCCACTACTTGTGCAACAGTAGCAGTAGATAGAAAATTGGGGCCGGTATAATGCTATCGATATATTAAAATAATAAATTTCGTTTAAATATATCGATAGTATTTTTTATCAATATCGATATTTCAATATACAGATATTTTTGGCCCAACAAGGTTTCAGTCTATATTTTTAGATTATTTTCATCATAAAGAAATATGATAGTCAATATGAAATAAAAAAATGATTTATAAAGAACTCAGTAGAGATAGATTGTTTTCCTTTTCAGGTAAAAGGAGTAGAAATAAGGTTATGATTCCATTTGTATTTTATACAATAGCCATTTCCGTCTATCCTTCTGTCCGTGTTCGGGTTGAAATCAACTTTGAGAAGCCACTAGATGAGCTAGAAAAAAATTAAATAGCCAACCGTTCAGATATGTTTCCAAAAATTTTGCTATTGAAAATCAGCTAGATCGATCCAAAGCCTTAGAGGCAGCGGGCAAAACATCATGCGTGCCCCTAATTTTTTTATGCCTTTTATACCCTTCACCACAAAAAGTGGAAAAACGTTATATCTACGTTTGTCATTCCGTGCGTAATTTCTACAATATCCATTTCCGACCTCATAAAGTATATATATTCTGACTTCTTATGAATAGCGAAGTCGATTGTGCGATGTCCGTCTGTCCAAAACAAATAATAAATATGTCAATCGATCAGATATAGTGTAAAAAGAGGTGCTATTGGAAATCAGCATGATCGGTCCATGTCCTTGTAGACAGCAGGCAAAAATAAAATAACTCCAATAAAAAAAAAAAAAAATAAATATATGGGATAATAAAGAATTAAAAAATAAGAAAAAACATCAAGTGAAAAATTGGCTGAGTTCGATTCCGCATCCAGACATGCGTACAACAGAAAATAATAATTGTTGTAAAGCAATTTAAAATTAATAAAACAGCAGTACAAACCTCCCGAGAGGCAAAAGGCAATTATTGTGTGAAGCCATGGCAGATAATTTAATGGAGATGTCAAATTTAATATAAGAGCTACAGATAATTGTCGAAAAGCCCATTATAATAAAAAGTAAGAATGATGTTGGTTAGCGCAAGGAAGTGTAACAGCATAACAAGAGTGTATGGCAGACGTGTATTGTGGCTATTGGATTAAAGGGGATGACTGGCTTGGATAAAAGGAGTAGAGGAAATGTCTGTGGATGCTTAAGGTTACTAAACAAAGGCATCGAGTAGTTCATGTCTCGCTGGAGTAACACAGTAGTGTAGCGTGGATGCTTGCGTTTGTAGTAATAACGCATGTTTAGTGAATACGAGACCTGTGAGTCCCATAGTACGGTAGGATCAAGAAGTATAGCCAGAGAAAGCAATACAGTAAGAATACAGAATTTATAATGAGTCACAGTGGTATTTGCAATCAAAAGAATCTGTATGTTTGTCTAAAAAAGGGAAAAAACGTAACAATATGTTTTGATAGATAAGATTTGTCTTTGGTCTCCTTTGTATGGAAAAGTAGTAAAGGCGATAGTTGGGCATCACCTGCAACTCTATCTGCTGTTCCATTACCTTTTTTTTTTCTGCGTAGCCAGGCATCTATTTAGTGATTTTATTAAGTAATAATGGATATCGGATATTATATATGCTGAGTTCCTTGTATGTGAAATAGCAGATATTGTAGCTTAACTATCCGAGGAAATTATGAATGTTCCCGTAAGTTTAAGAGAATGTTCAACAGCTAACTTAATTGCAAAAGCTTCCGCTGTAAAAATACTGCAATGTTTTTCTAGGATTGTAGGTTGGTTTTGGTTAATTATTCGGGATAGAAATAGATTTGGTTAGTTTGAGCGATAGAGATGGAAATAAGTGTTTTGCAAAATTTTAAAAATGTGCGTGTCATCCTTGCGCAGGGGTCATGCTAATCGTGTTTGTATCGTTCGAATTTTAGTATATGTTCTGCCGAAGCAAGAACAGTCAAATAAAGAACTCTTACTTGTTTAGGTTAATAATAAATTTCTTATAAAATATCTACTGAGAAAAAGTATGCACGTGGGATGGTATAAATATGAGGATACAATTTTTAACTTCAAATTACAATTGCTTAAGTATTCAAACTGTTACAGTCTATTAACTTCAATGACAAAAGTAATATAATGTTTAATATAAAGTCATGTTTATTATTATATTTTTATATTATATATTATTGCTATTTTATTCTCAAATATATGATATATGAAAATGAAACGACACAAAAACGAATTTAAATCGAAAAAAGCTGTGATGTAGACTTCTATTTCAAAATCTTTTAGTTTTTGCTTAAAATCGAATTCGATTTCATATTCCACTTTGTTCTACAGAAAAGTTGTTCGAAAAAGTATGAAAGAAAAAGAAATTTACATATTTTTTCCATTTTTAAGCCGACAAGCATATGAATGTCTGTTTCAAATAGATAATTTTTTCTTTTATTTTTTGAATATTAATACGCTAAATAAAAGTTAAAAATTTGTTATTAGTTAAAAATATTTAACGTTAAAGCATTCTTTAGGGGAATACATATTAACAAGAAGAAGACATGCTGCTTGAATTTATAGAAAAAATCCGCAATTGGCAAAAGGATTTGTAAAAGGAGATAGGATAGAAGCAGAATAACTGTGTCAGAGCAATAGTGTTGGACCAACTAAGAAAGATTATTGCAATTGGAAAAAAGAAGATTTTGTTTAACAGCCTTATGTATAATGAAACGCTCCCCCTCCCCCCGTAAATCTGCCACTGCCTGATCTTAGCAAATACAGTAGCAAGTGTATTCCATATTTATCCAAAAGAATTCATATTTTTAGTTATGGAGTGAAAGAAAATCAACTGTCAATTAGCCTTTTCTACTATAGTATAAATGGTCTTGTTCGCCCGGTTTTATTAGTTCGACGTGTGTCCAATCAATGCAACCAATAGCCCCTGGAATTCGGAATTTGTCTGAGAAATGTCTTTTTGATTTTTGATCTTCCTCCCTGTCCATCTGTAGCTTAATATATTTTTTGCAAAGCTTTCTTTCCAAAGAATCTAACATTTTTGAAAAGCAAATGCAGAAAGTGGTACGATTCATGGAAATAATTGTGTCGTTTCCCACAGACCGCTGAAAACTGTCCTCAGCAAAGAATCTTAGCAATGCTGCTAGCTGAATTCTAAAAATTTTCTTCAATCTTATTTAAAATCAAATGAAATGCGTCCTTATTGACACGAAAGTATTCTGAAAAGCTAAAAGGTAATTTAACTTCACTAGAATACAAATTTCACGGTAATGCACTACCAATTGTCCGATAAATCCAATGGATTTGAGGAAACCCGCAAACGACTTTTTGTTTTTTCTTGTCTTGATCTTTCATTTATTAATATAAAGCTTGTGGGTTTAACAAAAGCCATTTTAGCAATTTTAAATAATATATGCAAATGTAAATGCAAAACAATAATACATTTTTTGAAGAATTATAAAATGAGATCATTTTTTTTGTAGAAACAGATGGGATTAAAAAAATAATGAGAAGTGAAATAAATCGATTTCTATCACACCTAAAACCAAATCGATCGTTTTTGGCTTTCGTTTTTTTTTTTAAACAATTCGATTTTCATCACATACCTGTATATTATTATTACATTACTATTATATTATATATTATTATTCATATTTAATTCATTCGCAAAATCTAGAATCTTTATGGTGCTTTGTTCTTCACAAGCGCTTTCCATCCTAACAAAAATATTTCAGTCAAATCTAGAAGTCCAAAAATTCCGAAGAAAATATTTAATAGTCGACTCTCCAGAAGAACTTACGGCCACTACCACTGCTACATGAAGAAAGCCTAGAAGAGCTGAAGTAGTAAAAATTTAAACTAAAACAAGGTTAGACAATACTAAAACGAAAAATTTTTGTATAATAAATACTTATCTGTTTTTTATTTATTAAATAAAAATATTATAGTTTTAAGTACTTTCATATATAAGGGCTGCTATATATATTTCTGGCCTGGCAACTCTGAGTGCTGCCAAGTGCAATCTGACATTTCAGTTGGAAAGTTTGTCATTTTGAGCATAATCGTACTCAAAACATTTTGACGTACGACCATTATTTGTGGTGTTTACAGTGACTTGAAAAAATTAATATAGAAAAAAATGGAATTAACTCGTAAACTTTTTCGTGCCATCATTTTTCACAACTTTCGACGTGGATTATCACGACAAAAGTGCATTGGTGAATTTAAATCTTTGTATGGCGATGAAGCACCATCCTATAGCATTGTGAAAACTTGGTATAATGAATTTAATCGTGGCCGAAGCTCGCTCAAAGACGAATTCCTTGAAGGTCGTCCAAAAACGGCTGTTGTGCCAGAGAACATTGATGCCGTGCGTGAACTCATAATGCAAGATCGACATGCGACATACCGAGAGATAGAGACATCCTTGGACATTTCTTCCACCAGCATTCATTCGATACTGCATGATAATCTGGCCGTAAAAAAGGTTTGTTCTCGTTGGATCCCGCAGAATTTGAAAGTCGCTCAAAAAAAGGCTTGTGTCGATTGGTGCAAAGAAATGTTGCAAAAATACGATTGCGGTGCTTCAAAAGACGTTTATAAGATCGTCATAGGTGACGAATCATGGATCTATGCGTATGAGCCCGAAACGAAACAACAATCGACCGTGTGGGTCTTCAAAGACGAGCAAAATCCAACGAAAGTTGTTCGTGGAAGAAGCACTTCGAAGCAAATGGTCGCCTGTTTCTTTGGCAAAACTGGTCATGTGGCGACTGTTCCGCTTGAGCAACGTACGACGGTCACTTCTGAATGGTACACTACAATTTGTTTGCCTGAAGTCATCGGAGAAATTCGAAAAACCGACAAGAGGAGACGAATCATTGTTCACCATGACAATGCGAGCTCTCACACATCGGCTCAAACCAGAGCGTTTTTGACCGGCCAAAACGTCGAATTAATGCGTCAGTCCTGACTTGGAACCTAATGACTTCTTCTTGTTTCCGCACATCAAGAAAAAAATGCGTGGTCAACGATTTTCGTCGCCAGAAGAAGCTGTTGAAGTGCTCAAAAACCATGTTTTAGAGGTGTCTCAATTGGAGTGGAAAAAGTTGTTCGACAACTGGTTTGAGCGCATGCAAAAGTGTATAAATCATGCTGGAGAATACTTTGGAAAACAATAAACCCATTTTTGATTATAAATATTCGCATTTTCACTATTAGGCCAGAAATATATAGAGCAGCCCTCGTATATGTTTTTATATTAAAAAAATGTAAAAAGTCAGATAATTGATTTAGAAATGCTGCACATAAGTTATTTAACAACCTAAAACAAACGATATATTATTAAAACATTGATTTATTAAAAATTTAGTATTGGAATTATTAAAATCCTTAAGCCTACATGGAATCAGTCACAAATTTTTTCTGTTGGAAGTTGTGTTTCATTCTATCCAAGGCGAATAAAATAAGGTGGTACATATAGCGAATTCGTTAATTTTTGCCGTAAGGACGAATGTCAAACTACATATAAAAAAATAGTTAAAAGATTTTTTATATATAGAGTTTGACAGTTAAACTACCGTCGAAAATTAATGAATTCACCATCGCTTCCACCTTTTAATAGATTCGCCTTGATTCTATAACTGAAGGCCGGGGCATTTAGAATTCGTCATATATTATACTTTAGTATTCAATTAAAACCATAACCGAATATTTGACCGGTTCAATATTTCATTTTTTCTCAGATATGCCATGCAAACTAACTGTACAGAATTTGGAAACATTCTTACTTATCTTATTGTTCATATTATTAATTTTCTCGCTAGACTTTTTGGAATGCTGATGTTATTCTCATTTGTGGAGCCGAAATCAGCATCCCAATCTGTATTTAAAGTTTTGGGCTACCTAGAGCTTTTTCTGTGTGTCACCTTATCCTTCTTTTTGTACATAAATTGTACTACGAACTTCATTGATTTTTTTTTCAGCTTTTCACAAATAGTAAAACTAACATTTGGGTTTACAGTACTGCTTACATAATGCATTCTCTGCTTCATTATAATTGATATTATATGGGTTAAATATTTATCAAAGGATGTATAGGATAGATGAAAACATAGTCGGTATTTATTGTACGTATAGGCAGCATTTGTTTGTTTAAGACTAATATACAAAAAAAAAAAAAAAAAATCAAGTAAGTGCGAGTTAGACATACACCCGTGAAGCCAATAGCTTTCCGATAACTTGCTTACTTTAGCTTGTTTTACTTTCTTACAAAAACCAATTAATGAAGGCAACTTAGTGTAGTGAACAGTAAATAAGCCATGTGGGCCTGCCAATAAACATAACATGGGTCGCAGTAAATTTCCAAAGCAAGTGATGGATATGCTTCCAACGTTTCATTGCTGTATTTAGAGTGTGCTAATATGGTTGCAGGTTTGGGGACTCTGTCAGATGGACAATCAGTCATTAAAACGATAGAATAGAGTAACACTTAAACAATTTTTGTTCCCAGCATATCATAACATTAAAAAATCTAAAGTTTTGTCTCAGTTTTCAAAAATATGTTTTAAGGCCAGGATTCACTATCATATTCAGACCTATTATCTGCCAAAAATTGCATGTGTGCTCAAAATGTATGATAGTGTGGACTAAAAGTGTATGTGTGTGACAGACTTTCTGACATATCTGTGCGATTTGTTTTTATATTATTATATTATTTTTCCGTGCTATCAGGTTTGTTTTTTTAAGATGATTAGGAAAAAAACAACCAAATATTAAAACCATATATTTTTGCATCTTTTTTGTATAATAGTGTGGCACCTACGACGCCATTTTGAAACGATTTTTAAATTAGGACAGAATTCTGTCAGATTTTTGTGTGATTGAATCGTACGATTGTGTATGATAGTGAATCCTGGCCTTTACAGACATGTTCTAAATTCCACACAAAATTTTCTACTTCAAATTTTTCAAAGCATTGTTGCTATAAAATTATTTTTTACAAAAACAATGCCTTGAAAAGTACACAAGTGAAAATTTTATGTGGAATTCAGAACATGCCGAAAAACACACAACTTTCCATTATTATTTTATATTAAAAGTATTATTTTGTGCTTTTAATTGAATGGCCGGATGATTTTTATTTGAGCTGGGTTTTTTCTCATCCTATTTTTTTTATTTGTCTTTTGTTTTATGTTAAGGTCATTTTTGTTTTTTAACGTTAGTAATTTGTTTGTTTTTTAGGTCAAGTATACAAATATTTAGAGAAATTTTATAATTTTGCTTCATTTACTGTCGCTTGGAATTCAAAAAAATATTTGTGTTTTTTAAAAGTTTCGTTTATATTTTTCATTCAGCTTATAGAATTGAAAATACTGAATTCCTCTTCATCACGAATTGTCATTATAAAAAGCAGCATTGAATTAAAAGTGATTAAATTTCTGTGTGTTTTTTTTTGACTATTTGCAATATGTAGATGAAATTTTGAGTAACATAATATTAAATATGAAGAAAAATAAACTTAAGTTGGATTGTACTACAGTATGAATTGTAAAGTTGTATTCTAAATATTTAAAAACCTAGTATCGAATGATATTCTGTCAATATGTCGAGCTTTTCCTGCAAAACGATTATTATTCAAAATTCCTAATTTTTGGCATACGCATTGTTTAATAACTTACCCCTATCGCTTTACGACGTTTACTTCTGTGCAAATTGAAAAGATAAGACCTCCAACAGGTTCAAGAAATGCTTTAACTTTAACCGCCTTTTTCTCAGATCGAATTTTGTGAAAAGTGGCTTTTTTACAGCAGAAAAATATACAGTAAAATTAGTGTAGAGAAAGCTTATCCATATGACATTAAGCACTTACAAATAAATGGTTGTAAAAGAATTAGTATTTTTCGCATTGGGTAGAGTGAATAAAAAGGCAGTTTATACTACATAGTATCTAGCACTAGCTTAAACTTTTCAGTACTTAAAAGTACTAACTACAAAAAGTGTAAATAAAGCTTTGCTACTACTTGGTAGCTACTACTGATAAGTGATAGCTTGTACTGAGCAAAACTTGAAGAAAAATGTTTTGGTAACACTATAAGTTTGTTTTGATTATATATTATTATAGTTTTGATTATTTATTATTACGAAAAAAATAGTGCAAAGTTTTTTGATATGCTCCAAAAACATAAAATTATATTAAACTAGGATAATATGGGCGAGCGCCAATTGCTTTGTTTTTTTTTTTTCTTATTTTTCAATTCTCTATATATTTGATTTTTTGATTGCAATTACTTCACTTAACTAGATTTGTGACAAATGATATGGCAAAAAAGGCGTGGTGTTTTGCCTGCTGTCTCTAAGGATATGAATTATACTGATTTTCAATAGCAAAATGTTCGAAACTATGTCTGATCGATTGTCGTATTTAAATTTTCTCTGGCTTATCTAGTGCCTTGGCTAAGTTGATTTCAACATTAACACGAACGGACAGACGGGCATTGATTAATAGAAGTCGCTATGCATAAGAACTCAGAATATATAAACTTTATGGGTTCGGAAATGGTTATTGTAGAAATCATAGACGGAATGACAAACTTAGATATACCATTTTTCCTTTTGTGGTGAAGGAAATAACAAACGCCAATGCACGTTTTATTCAATAAACCAAGAACAAATGTATTTCCAACACCTCAATAACATGCTTACAAAAATTTAAGTTAAAACTAGGCAACAAAAAGAACTAGCTGTATTTAAAAATTTTATTTACCTCAAAACTAGTTTAAACTTAAGATTGGCTAGTTTTAGCTAGAAATATATTTTTACTCAGCGCCCATTGTCTGAAGTTTAAGAAGATTTGTGATGAGTTGTAAAGCTAACGGTCAGATTTAGATACCAGCAGAGTGAAAAGCAATTTCTTTTTCCCTACAACCTAAGTCGGGTTAATTATCAATTTAAAATTTTACAAGAATGTTTAAAAGAAAAAAAAAAAAAATTGCGTGTCACTATAAATCCTAATAGCACAAAGTAATACAAAAATAAATCTTAAAATTAAATTGTGTCCAGATAAGTGGCGTTAATGTACCAATATGGGCCGATCTTTTAAACCGTTAGAGTAACAATTACAAATATTCAAAATTGAAAATAAAAGGGTGTCCCAATAGTTCATTTTGTTTGATGTATATTGCCATACTTTTGAGCAGTTGTTAGGCCGTCATAACAAATATAAATCATAGATTTGAAAATAAAACCGTGTCCAAACAGCTAATGCAATTTGACGTGTATCTAAAATATTGAACTGTGATAGACAGACAGCTAAAATTCACAGGAAACCTGTATTGCTATGTTAGCTATTACAAATTGAGTTTAGTAATTTTAGAATGCTACAATAATTGATGTTATTTGCTCTATCTTTTAACCGTTATATACAAAAATTTGTAAAATAGACAGAATGTCTGGTATATTAAGAAGTATAAATATTAATAATAATACATTAAAAAGTGTTATAATAGCTGATGTAATTAATGTATTTGGACAAACTGACGGTTGAAATTTACAAAGAACTTGTGCCGCTAAGTCCGCTACAACAGCAAGTAAAAAATTTCAATTTGAAAACTAAAGAGTGGCCCTATATTTTATGTAATTTAAATAGTTATAGACAGAGGGTTGAAATTTACGAAGAACCGGTACTGCTAAGTCCGCTTTTAGAAAAATGATAAAATTAGAATTCGGAAATTAAAGGATGCTCCAATAGGTATTTGGTTAAAAGGTGTGGCGAGACTTTTGAATCGTTATAAATGGATAACGTAAATTAGTTTTAAAGTTAATTTTTTGCTAGAATAATTTAGTTGTATCTCTTCTTATTGATACGATATTTCGTCAATAAAAGTAGCTCCGGGTATAATTATTTCTTCTTTAACCTAGAGAACGCACTTTGTGTGGCGTTTCTTTAAATGTTTCTTGGGTAATCGACACAAAAATGTTTTTCTTAATATTTTTATGCGTAAAACTATTCGTTTTGAACTGTATAAGGGTATTTTCATTAAACAACTTCAATTTAAATTAATTAAATATTGCATTGGGTCCTCATAACTACATCTGCTTTAATATTATTAATATTAATATCTTTATATTAATAAAACCTTAAATATTATTAATAATATATTTGTTAAATATTTTGAGATGGAAAGATGTGTGTTAACAGATTCCCTGTCGCCATACAAAAACTATTTTTTACGGGATACGTCCTACATATATTTTTTAATTATAATGTAGGTATTTTTCGAGGTTATTAATGTGTTTTTAATTAGCCACAAGCATCTTGACTGCAATTATATATAAAAATATATGTATCAAAAGTGATTCATGAACTTGTCGTTTTGAAATTAGATCCAAAACGTTGCATGTCTCATATATGATATGTATCACTAATGTTTCATTGAGCATAGCACTTAGAATTTAGAACATATACGTTATAAATATTTGAAGTGTTAAGAGAGAAACATGTGCGTTCTTATTTAGTAACTTCAATTAGAAGTGTGTAAGAAAAGATGGCTTCCCTTGCAAAGTATACTGATGAAGAAATACATCGATTCTTACAAGAAAGTAAAGATGACAATGATTTCAGTAAGTAGCTATTATTCGTCACTAAGGAAAAGTCTAACATAGCAAAAGATTGCTATTGAATTACTTTTTTAGGCAGCACTGTTATTTTAACAAGAGTTATTTTCCGTGAATGCAACTGAATCATCCATCACTATTTAGGAAATACAAGAGGCTACGATTTGACACTGGCTTGGTGAGGTTGTAGAAAAAAATAGGCGGACTAAATCATTAAAATTCCCAGCAACTTCTAGGACACATCATCTTACTCAAATACCACGGAGAGATGGAAAACTTATCCTATGGCGCTGTGTCTGCTGTAAAGCCAAAAACAAAACCGGAGGGAACCCCAAAAGAGCAAATACAGAGTGCCCTGAATGTGGAAAGGGATACTGTTTGCCATGCTACAGTGCGATTCTATCTTAAAATTGAAAGAAAAAAAGATTTTACATCATTTTCACCTTTATTACTAATACAAAAGAAAAAGATATGAATTCATAAATAAAAAATGAAACTTAAAAAAAATATTAATAATAATAACAATAATAATAATAATAATATATTACCGTAGGATTTTTTTACAAACTAGACAATAAACTAAGTACGTCCATGTAATATAATTTTAATTTGATCGTCTGCGTCTTTTAAAAAAAATATTTCAAATCACCTTTAAATTTGTTCAATATAATCAATGGACTTTGTAATCATACAAATAAATATATTCGTAGCACATGTCATACATCGGACAGAGAACGTGTTAAGTTTTTGTTTTTTTTTGAGTTATACGAAATATTTTTCCGTTTAAAATTGTATTTTTATACGTACATACATATCTTACACCTGTACATACTCGTATATTCGTTTTTTAGATAAGTTTTAAACAAAAGTTGCAATGGAATCCGCGTAAAAAAAAGAACGGAAATGCATGGAATATTTCATGTATTTATTCAAATTAAACATAAATAATGTTCTCTTTGTGAAAGAATAACTGACTGACTGAATGAGATAAACAATTAAGTTCATGTTAAAGGCTTCAGTGGATGACATAAAAACCTGTTTGGCATAAAAAATGATTTGTAAAATTGACTTTATGAAAAAAACTTTGAAAAAAGCCATGTAATTATAGAAAAAGGCAAAATATTCACAGATAAAGAAAAAAATATATTGTGTATATGAAATAATAAAATTTGAAAGGTAGTAAAAGTGTTTTTTTTTAACAATTGCAATTATTTTAAATTTTAAAAAATATCATTTTCAATAATTTATATCGTTTTTTTATTTCATATTTTTTGTT
Organism: Gymnosoma rotundatum; assembly: GCA_916610165.2. Classification (NCBI taxonomy): domain Eukaryota; kingdom Metazoa; phylum Arthropoda; class Insecta; order Diptera; family Tachinidae; genus Gymnosoma; species Gymnosoma rotundatum. The sequence continues at coordinate 53,395,837 of OU744338.1, forward strand.
AAAAGCTACTTGGTTTAAGCTTACACAATTTTTGTAAAGGGTTAAAAATAACATTAGTCACATTCTGCATTGTATACTATCGTTAAATATTGCAGTTTAATACAATATTGTTAAGCAGATTATATTTTTAAACGAAAAAATAAAAATAATATATTTATATTTTTTTAAAGATAAAAGGACATTCTTGTTCCGGTATATACCGTAATTGAACCTTAAAAACAAACATACATCTGTTAATTTTGTTGTAATTCATCAAGTAATAGGAAAAAATGCTAAAATATAACAATTTTTCATTAAAAATATTTCAATTTGCATACTGCTCAATTCAATTGTTATGCGTATGGAATGAAAACAGCCTCTTCAGTAAACACGGTGTTGAGAATTCAGTTCAGTGGTTAAGTTGCTAAAAACATAATTTTTTAACTTGAAACAAAAGTATGTACATAATGTCCAAATATAGCACAATTGTGATAGCTAAAATCATATGATTAAAGTCGAAAGCACATTTTAAAGGGTTGTTTTAAAATTAAAAGATGATATGGATGCTTTTTATGACTGAAATGATATATATAAAATTTAAGTCCTTTTATGTTGTAAAATATTTAAGGAAAAATTAAAATAGGTATTAATAGGAAATTTGATAGTAAATTTTCATATTGACGGAATTTAATTCCTTTAATAATATTATGAGTAAAATAAACAGGAGAGAAAAATATATTTATTAAAGTTTTTCAAATTAATAACAAACAAAAAAATAATAGTTGCATAATGTAGAAAACAATCAAAAGAAATCAGAATACAAAAAATGGAAGTAAAACGTTTTAACGGTTAGATATTATAATTTAATTTTTCAGTAGTCACAAACTAAATATTATAGTAAATCACTCTCTTATTATTTTCTCATATTTATAGTTTTGATTACATTCTAGTTAAATATATTAATTATAAATTTGATTTTTGCAAAAAAAAAAGATATAGGTATATAGGAGAGAAAAGCATACTTTTTAGAATTAATTCATGTGAGTGCACCGCTCAAACGAAGCAACAACAAGAAAACCAACAGGGATTTTGTTGTTACAAAATATAGGCATGTTGAAACAAAATTAATAAAATTAAAAAAGTACATATAAAAACCTAATAAGAACTATGAGTCAACGACTAGAAGCAATTATCCAAGCTAAAGGAAGTTCAGCCAAATACTAGACATTAAAAAACCACGAATAAACCGAACATTTTCACTTGTGTGCCAAAATTTTTTTTACATGGACCTAATTCGTTTTTTAATTTTATAGCGTTGTTTAGTAGAAGTAGAAAGGTGTGATTTTTTTTATGGTAAATGGTGAATAAAAGCATCTATCTCTAAAACGGCATCATTATTACTTTATCAAGTTAAGCAGATCCAAAATTACTGAGGGATTACTCTTATAAATCATGGTGTGCCTTAACTTTCTTGATGCACTGTTTTTCATTCCACAATATTCATTTTCGACCACATAAAGTATACACAGAAAAAATATTGGTATACGATCAATTTATATGTGCACAATTTAATTACTAATGAATTAAATCGATCTTATATTAAACAACGGGATTTTTTTATTGTATTAATTAATTTTCAAAAAAATCTTTTTTTCAGTGATATATTGCCGATTATTTATTTAAATCATGGATATTGATTATCGAGGGTTAAAGCACTTCTCGATGGCCATTTCGTTACCGCTTACTTAACTCTTCAGGAAACTTCTGACAAACATTAAAAAAAAAACTAAAGATTTTTGTCCAAACAATAAAGCAAAGACAAAAATCAAAGTTTAAGCAAAAACAACAATAAACAACAGTAATTCTATTTTTCTTTCTCCACTGTATACGGCTGACTTTTTTTCGGCTCTTTTATACAGTTGAAAGAGGATGAAAAATAAAATATCAAAAAAAAACTACGATAATTTATTTATATTATTAAATTAAACAACGGGTTTCTTCTTAATTTTAAACTTCCATCTATCAAAATCTTTCTGTTTATTGTAGTATTTACCTTTCGTTATTTTCTAGTTTTTGTCCATGAACTGAAAATATGTTAATGGTGCTTCTTCCGCAAATACGCACCAGAATGCGGTTGCATCATCGATTTAGCGTTCTTTGCAATAAAATGTTTTCATTTAGTTCATTCACTTCCCACTACATCGTTTCATTTTTACTTTACTTACACTCAGTTTCATATACACACACCTACTGAACCGACGTTGTATGTATGTATGACTGCATACATCTGTTTCAGCTGGTAAAATATTATTACGAGTATTTTCATCAGTGTTGTGTTAAGGATAATTGTTTTGCTATTAACGTTATTGTTTTTAATGCTTTGGAAAATAACTGTAATATTAAATATGATTTTCAAAAGTAGCTTTATTCTTAGAGTATATAGAAATAGCTGTAGAGTAAGTTATGGTTATGTGCATTATAGATTTATTGGCGAAAAAAAAAATATTTCACTATTTTTTGCATTTTATCCATGAACTATTCATAATAAAACATTGACTGCGTAGTTTTTAGTATGAAAATCCAGCAATAATCGCTGATAATAATTGAATAAAACTCATGTTACTTGATGTGTAAAATACATAATAGTTGCACTTGGCTAATAGTAATGAAAATGAAAACACTGTTGCATGTTATTTTTTTGCATTCTTAAAAGACATAAAATTATCTTAACTAGAAGCTGTTTATTTAAAATGCGAATGCATCCGCTACCGATATATTAGTTTCGCTGGTACCTTAGTTCTTTTTAATACGAAACTTTACAAATTTCGAAATAATATTTTACAAGTATTTTACATGTCTATATTAAAACTACGTGTATGTTAGTGATTGATAAACTCAAAAACTACAGGACAGATTTTGATAAATTTTATGCTTATACTCTATGGGCTATGAGGAGTGTGGCTGTGTAGTTTAAAGTTCGTCCGACAGATGGCGAATAACTAGTTTTTTCGTGTTTTTGCACCGTAACTCAAGAACTTTTGCACCGATTTTGACCAAAACTTATACTTATACCCTATGCGTCGTCAGCAGTGCTTCTATGTAGTTTTGTGTTCGTCCAACAGATGGGGCAAGATTTCCTTTTTTGGTGTTTGTGCGCAATAACTAAAGGCCGATTTCGACTGTGTAGATTGGCGATTGGCCAACAGATGGCGCCAGCAACGCGGACCGGTTATAAAAAAAATTTAATAATTCAGTTTGAAAAACGGTATCACTATTTTTACATCCTTCTTTCTGATTGACTGAAAAAATACTAACATTTTTCAAGTTTACTTTATTGCCATCAAAATAAACTAAATGTTTATAGTTTATATACAAAAGTTTTTTTAATTTATTTAGAAACTCTTGTTCCATATTGTATACCATGTATTCTATACAATTTTTAGTCGCAGCGAATAAACTATAGCTTTTTTCCACAATAATTTAGTCATAATAAAGATTTGCTATTACGCACAAAAAATGGAACACGATTGGTTTAAACTAGAAGAACATTTAAAGCCCAACCAAAATTTTGTAACTTATTAAAACTAGTATAATATATTGAAGCATAATATGATACTATTTATCACAGCATGATTAAAAACATATAAATTATTTTTACTTTAAAAATATTGTATTCTTTGTACTCGACAGAATATCTTTCTATTAGCTTAGTGATTTGTTTGTAAGCTATCGGTTCATGTTAAAACGTTTAAAATTGAAAAATAAATTTTTATTTTTAAAGAAAATGAAAGAAAAAATACAAATTTAGACAAAAAAAGAAGTAAGAGTGCTATATTCTGCTATGCCGAATCTTATATACCCTCCACCATCTATGTATATCTAGTTTAGTAAAGTAACTTCAATCAAGAAAGGAGATATTGGGGTGGCAGAGGGGTTTAAAATAATAAAAAAAAAACTTTCGTACTGCATATATAAAAATTTACATAAAAATAACATCGTCTCTTAATGGGTTAAGCATTTTTTTAAATTTTTATTTCGTTAAAGACTTCTTCAAAAGCTCGTTTATACCCGTATTGATATTATAAAAAATTTGAAAGTTTTAGAGCCGCGTAACTTTGAAAATATGGGCGAGCGCCAATTTTTTCATTTGAGGTTTTTTTTTCATGCTCTATTGCTTTTTAATTGTAGTTACTTTATTGTTCCCAATGACATGAAGCAATTAGAGGTAGGCGTGGGGTTTTGCCTGCTGTCTCTAAGACAACCTGATTTCAATACTAACACGGACGGACAGCCGGACATCGCTCAATCGACTTCGCTATGCATAAGAAGTCATTCCAACCTCATATACTTTATGCAGAAGATTCGACAAATATTGCAGTTAGAGATACCTCCGCCGCCGACCATGAGGACGTAAAAGATGTTTGCATGACATACATTAGAGCGGCGGCTTGGGAGGAATGTGTACGAAAAATCTTCTTATGACTTGAAAAACTTCACGTTGATGTCGTTAGCAGTGGTGTGGAAATACAGATATTTTTCGCAACGTCTCATGATTTGTATGACTTCTAAATCCAATTAGATGGTCCAGTAGGGTCAATACGATATCTGCAATAAACGCTGTTATTTAGGCATTATCAAAGCATTAACAAAAATTGTTCTAAAGAGTGCTAACGAAGATGAGCAGAAGCAGAGAGTATTAAAACAAAAATGCTTAATTTATAGTTCATGTTGCTTTGCGAATTCATGCATAGTGTTTTAAACGACATTAGTTATGCATCCAAAATTTTACAAAAATTCGACATTAATTTGGAAGAGGCGAGTAAAGCTTTAGCAAAGACCAAAGCAAATTAATAGAAATGGTTTCGAATATTATAGTGCAAAGCCAGTGAAACTGAAACAGTAATGATACCCATTTTCAAGGAAAAAGACAAAGAAACGTTAAAAAACCTTGTGATGAATTACCTGCTGATCATAGAGAAAATATTTAAAATTGAGATTTTCAATAATGTACCAGACATAGTAGTATCTCAATTAGATACAAGTTTTATTGGTACAACTGCGGTGTGTCATATATTCGATTTTCTAACATTATTACAAAAGTGTGACGAATTACAAAGAAAATATTCAGATAAGAAACAGTAGTTTTTTAATTCAATTTATTCATATTTACCATCTAGATTTTCCTCAAATAACTGAAGCATGGACTGTTCACCGATTATATAACGAAATAATGAGCTAGAATGCGACCTAACGGAAGTATTTACTGCAATTATTATTATTCTTTACAATTTCGACATTTATCGCTACAGCAATTGAAGACAAAACCGCATCGAGCATGGATTTGAAGGAAGTCATTGATAATTTTGCAAAAACTTAGGTACGTAGCTTAACATTTTTAAAGTAATTGTATATTTTATAATTGTGTTTGATCAAACTTAATCAGTATACATAGCAGTGAGGCCACATTTTTTTAATTTGCTCCAGGGCCCTTGGTTATCTAGTTACGCCACTGGGTGCAGTATCTAATCATCTGGCGTGCTATAATTTTTTACAGCACAACTATTTAGGCGTTCAATTTCCGGCAAAGTTAATGATATAGAAAGAAAATTTGTCAAAAAGTAAAAGAGACTTTAAAATAAAGTTAAAACAAACTGTATTTCCTATTGTTATTTCTTAAGGAACAGCTCACTCCAATGGTAATAAAATTTCAATAGGCGACAAAAATTTTAAAACAATATGATGTATGAAAAACATCAATTTAAGTGGTTTTAATTATCTAATCGCATGTTTAAATGTTGATTTCAATGTTCTGTTTTTCATTAGTGCAATTTGTCTTAAACAGTTAATTTTATTGCAAACATTATGCAAATTAATTTATAGTTATCTTTTATAATAAAGACAAAAAAAATTATTGTAGTTCAATTCAATTAATGGTAAAAGGAACCTCTGCTGCTTCCAACAACGTCGCACGTATACAAATGATTGCATCATTTTTTTTTTTATTTGCGGATTAAGAATCCTATAGAAACTTTGTTCTATGCAATGTTGGATATTTCCGTCATCATGGGTCATGATAGATCAAATGATGGTTACTGTTCTTGTGTGTAAACTTTTGATTGCTAAGTACGAATTTTATCTGTGGCTGTCAAGACTACAAATAGTGGTTGTGTTGAAAATCCACTTTAACATTTTCTACTTAAGTATTAGTTTTGTTGTTTAAAAATGTAGCATTGAATTTATTGTTTTTGTAAATAATTTATTTTCCAAAAGCATTTTAATTTATACTGTAAATTCAAAGAATAAACATTAACTCTGTTATTTTATAAAATACGTTTGATTTAAATTTCATTAGGTTATGGGCCCAGACCCAAACCTTGTAAAGAATTAATAAGTGTGTTATATATATTCAGGTATAAGAATGGCAATAGTATCAGGAAGAATACCTTTGCTAAATGGAAAAAATTTTTCTACTTGGTTCCCGCAAATGGAAGCGGTTTTGCATAAGAATCGGTTATTGCGTATGGCAAGAAATCAAGAAGCCAAGCCAGAAGAAGTCATCCTCGGAGACAATGCAACAGCAGCAGAAAAAAATTGCACGAAAATTATTTGAAGAAACTGCAGGATTATGATAATGCTGATCAAGATGCCCGTGCTGAAATAATTATTTCTTTAGAACCAGAAATCGTGCGGATGGTAAAGAATTTCAAGACATCCCATGAAATTTGGTCGTATTTAAAGGACACATACGATCGTAAGTCTACGCGGAAAAAGGCAGAACTATTTCGAAAATTGCTGAATTTAAATATGGCGGAAAATCAAAATATATCGCAATATTTGGTCGAATTTGACATTGCAGTATCTGAACTTCGTGAAACGGTGGTTAATTTGGATGAAGATTTTCTTACTGTGATATTGTTGGATGGTTTGCCCGGAAAATATAATGCGGTTAAAGCTGCATTTGACACTGCTAATGAGTTTCCAACTTTGAATGTTATACGCTCAAGACTCTTGGAAATTGGTGACAAGCCAGAAGAAGTGAATTTGCCAGACAGTGCCCTGAAGGCGTTTCAAAGTGGTAATAAAAAGAAGCATGTCAGTTTTAACAACAAATCGGAATATAAAGGTATGAAATTCCCTTTTAATTGTTATAATTGTGGAAAGAAGGGCCATATGGCCAAAAATTGTAAGGTTAAAATAAATAAAGCTAATGAAGCATATGCGTCATCAGGTTTTGCTTATTCAACATTAGTTGCCAGTTATTCGCTTGCTACATGTAAAGATAAGTCTGTTTGGGTAGTTGACAGCGGAGCATCATCCCACATGACAAGCTTAAAGTCACACTTTATCAGTTTGGACGAATCTTTTAAAGGATCCGTCCGGCTGGCAGATAATAAAAATTTGGAAGTCATGGGAAAAGGAACAGCTCAAATCAACGTTCGTATTAATGGGCGCATTAGTACTGTTAATCTCTTAGAAACCTTGTATATACCCAAGCTAAGAAGCAATCTTTTTTCAATAGGAAAAGCAACGGATAATGGTTGTAATATAAAAATATTTTCGAACAAGATCTTAATATATAAAAATACTTAATACTTTCCCAGAAAAATGGTGGTATATATTGTTTTAATTCTATTAAAAACTACAATGATGTAACTTATAATGCGCAAGAATACGAAAATGAATTAGAGTTATGGCACAAACGCTTTGGCCATTTGAATACCATGGATCTAGAAAAACTTCAATCTCAAAAAATGGTTTTTGGTTTACCTAAATTCAAAATCAAAGGACTCAATTGTATTAGTTGTATTCGTGCTAAGCAAACTAGACAAGCCTTTCCGAGGAAAAATAAAAAATCATCAAGAGAAGTGCTACAGTTAATACATACTGACTTATGTGGTCCAATGAAAGTAGAATCTATCAGTAGAAAACTCTACTTTGCCACATTTATTGATGATTTTACCAGAAAAGTATATGTTAGATTTTTGAGAAAGAAGGCCGAATATATAGCTGTTTTTAAAGATTTTAAGAAACAAGTTGAGTTAGAAACAGGTAGGAAGATCAAATCTGTACGGTCTGATAATGCAAGGGAATTGACAAGTCATGACTTTGAAAATTTTTTAAAAGATTGCGGTATTACTCATCAACTAAGTGCAGAATATACTCCTGAACAAAACGGGGTAGCAGAACGAATGAACCGAACTCTAGTTGAAATGGCCAGAACAATAATGATAGAAGCTAAATTGCCAGAATTTTTATGGGCTGAGTTAATAATGACAGCAAGTTATTTGAGAAACAGGTGCCCAACCAAATTAAATAATGAAAAAACCCCTGAAGAATTGTGGTCAGGAGAAAAGCCCACTATTAGGCATTTACGGCAAATAGGAAGCAAAGCTTTCGTTTTAAACAAAAGACCAGGACTATCCAAATGGCAACCAAGAAGCTCAGAATACGTACTAATAGGTTACTCAACAAATGCAAAAGCTTATCGTTTATGGAAACGTGGTTCTCGAGAAATAATAAAAAGCCGTGATGTAAGATTTATAGAACATAATTATGATGTTGACATAAATGAGATAGCAAATATGAGATAGCAATATATGCACTTGCTGTTGAAAAAAAAACTAAAATTGAGGCAGTTAGACGTGTCTACAGCTTTTTTGAATGGAAATTTAGATGAACAAATTTTTATGACACAACCTGAAGGTTTTATTAGCGATGTGAATAAAAACAAAGTTTGTTTATTAAAAAAGGCGATATATGGTCTTAAACAAGCCAGTCGGCAATGGTATAAAGAGATAGATTCAGTTTTAAGAAAATTTAATCTTAAAAAATCAAAGTATGATCAATGCGTTTATTCAATAAATACAGGCGCAGATTCAGTTATAGTGGCATTGTATGTTGACGATATAATTATTGCTAGTAGCAATGAGAAACTCACTAATAGTGTAATGCAATACTCTCTGAAAATTTTGAAATTCGAGATATGAAGGATCCTAAAAACTGTATAGGACTTGAAATAAATCAGAAGCCCGGTTCTTTAAGTATTTGTCAGCCAGGCTATATTGAAAACTTAATCGAAAAATATGGTCTTAAAAATGCAAAAACTAATAAAATTCCAATGCAACCAAAAATAAATCTTGAAAAAGAACCAACAATTGCAGGAGAAAGGGAAAAAATAGATAAGACAAAATATCAAGAAATTATTGGTTCTTTGCTACATCTGGCAGTATTTAGTAGACCAGATATTTCCTGCAGTGTAAACAGGTTATCACAATTTTCTCAAGACCCCAGAAAACAACATTGGAATGCATCCTTGTCAGTTATTAGATATTTAAAAGCAACCAAAGGTTATGTCCTTATGTATAGAAAAACGGGTTTGCCTTTAATTAGTTTTGTAGATGCAAACTGGGCGCAGGATTCTAATGATCGAAAATCTCAATCTGGTTTTTGTTTTATTTTCGCAGGAGCAGTTATATCCTGGGAATCTCGTAAACAACGAGTTGTTGCAACGTCTAGCGCTGAAGCTGAATATATTGCATTAACAGAGTGTGCAAAAGAAGCAATGTATCTAAGATATTTATTGGAAGAACTCGGTTATGCTATCGATGATCCAACTACAATAATGTGCGACTCTCAAAGTGCTCAACATATGGCTAATTTTGGAAGTCATCATTCTAGAACTAAGCACATTCACTATCGGTATCATTTTATACGAGAAGCTGTTGAAAATGGTGCAGTCAAAATAGAGTAATTGCCAACGGACAAAATGATTGCTGACGTTCTCACGAAACCAGTTCCGAAAATCAAACATCACTTCTGTATCAATAAGATGGGGCTAACATCAAAAAATGATTAAAGTTGAGGAGGCGTGTTGAAAATCCACTTTAACATTTTCTACTTAAGTATTAGTTTTGTTGTTTAAAAATGTAGCATTGAATTTATTGTTTTTGTAAATAATTTATTTTCCAAAAGCATTTTAATTTATACTGTAAATTCAAAGAATAAGCATTAACTCTGTTATTTTATAAAATACTTTTGATTTAAATTTCATTAGGTTGCGACATTAAACTTTTTAAAATAAACTATTCACATGTAAGAACGCTATATTCAGTTTACCAAACCTTATATACCCTTCATCATCTACTTAAATCTAGCTTAGAAAAGTAATTAAAAATTAAGAAAAAAATTAAGTACTATACATAATTTTATACAAAAATGACAGTTAAAAAAAATATTAATATTTCCTTAATTAATTTACTTTATTCGTGCTTGATTCCTTCAAATAAAAATATTTCATGATATTTTCATGAAATATTTATTATTTTAAACTAAACTACAAAATGAAATGCACTACTGCTCAAATAGCTCATCAGTGGATTTTACCCAAATTTTGTACAGAAAACTAGAAAGTCTTATATCAAAAGCCAAATTGATTAAATGAGAACTCCATTGAATCAATAAGACAAAAGACAATAACAACTCAAAAATGTTCTATACAAAAACACAGCAAACATTCAGTAACTATTTTTATTTTTTCTTTAATTTTCCTACATAATAAATAATACATTTTCATTTTAGTATTAATATTTCCTTAAATATCTCTTCAAAAGCTTTTAAATGATACCAGTATTGATATTTTAAAAAATTTTAAAATTTCAGAGGCCTGTTACTCGGATATTATAGGCAAGCGCCAGGTTTTTTTTAATGTTCTTTTCTAATTTTTTAATTCTCTATCGCCCCATATATTTGTTTTTTTTTTTTATTGGACTTAATTTATGGTTCCAAATGATATGGAGGCGTGGTGTTTTACCCGCGGGCAAAACAAATCTTGCTGATTTTCAATAGCACGTCTTTCAACACTATATCTGATCAATTGGCATATTTCAATTTTCTTTAGCTAATCTAGTGCCTTAGCAAACTTGGCGGAAAAATTGACTTCGCTATGCATAAGGTCTCAGAATATATATACTTTATGGTATCAGACATGGATATTGTAAAAATTACAAACGGAATAAAAAACTAATATTAATTAACTTATATTAATTAATTTTCAAGATAAGATCTTTTTTCGTGTTATTTTATATTTTCCCGATTAATTATTTAAATCAATGATATTGATTATTGAGAGTCAAATCATATCTCGATGGCTATTACGTTACCGCTTACTTAACTCTTCAAGAAACTTCTGACAAACATTTTAAATAAACTAAAAATTTTTGTCCAAGCAATAAAGCATAGACAAAAATCAAAGTTTAAGCAAAAATATTAATAACCAACAGTAATTCTAGTTTTCAATTCCAATTTCCAAAATAAATTCAATTTCCAGAACACGATATCAAATCTTTTCTTATTGACAAAAACTAGGCGTTTGAACTCGCCTAAAAATAGAAAAAGCAGTTTGTAGCGGTATGCTAGTACTAAGCAAGAATACCGAAAAGAGAATTGGCGTATGTAGAGTTGTAAAGTGTAAGCTAAAGCAATATTCATCGCTAGCTACTATACATTTCTAATAATATGGATCAGCTAAGTAATCTAAAGCTAAGCCATAAAGCATTGTATAATAAATACAAACGGCGTAGCTTACCGCTTCAGTGCTGCTGGGCAACGTATTGTTATTTTTACTCGTACTGCGGTTATTTTGCGTGTGTTCTAGCTGATCATTAAAATCATGCAATGTCGGCTCAGACGGCCATTTTAATTTAATCCTCAATATTGTGTCAAGTTATCTTAAGGAATACGTGTTATGGTCTACTCTTACTTTCAAGAAGCTTCTTTTTGCTAGAAAACGTTTCCTGGAAACGTTGTTTTAATGGCACGCGATTCGGTATTTTTTAAATATTTATTCTGCGTAAGTGAATTTCAATGTGATAGGTAAAAATTTTCTTGTTTTCGTTAAAAAACATCCGCATACATTGATTAATATATTTTTTTAAAAACTTAATCAAGTACACTGGTTTACAGCCAAAAAATACCAAGAACTCCACATTGCTAGATAAGTTTTTTAAGACCTCCTGAATACGAAAAACGCTTTAATTATTTTTGTTCTAAGTACCGTTTTTTAGATAACGGTACTTTTGTGTTTTTCGGTGTATGGTCCCACTCAGACCCTTATGGAGCCCAACCAAAAAGTCCGATCGAGATAAATGGCACATCCTTGGAGAGGTTATTGAATGCCCTTTCCGTTATATGCTGCAACTTTCTATCTGCCAATAAACAAATGAGTTTTAGCGCCTTAAAGTTTAAAATTTACCTATTTTTTACGTTTTTTTTTTCAAAGTTTTTTATTTTTATTTGGTTTTTTTACGTTATAGTCAAGATCAATTACCTTTCCAACGGTATGCCATTTATCTCGATCGGACTTTTCGGTTGGGCTCCACAAGCGTCTGAGTGGGACCGTACAACGAAAAACACAAAAGTACCGCTATCTAAAAAACAGTACTTAGAAAAAAATAATTATAGCGTTTTTCGTGTTCAGGAGGTCCCAATTAACTTATCTACCCATGTGGTGTTCTCGGTATTTTTCCAAATTAAAAATCTGTAAAGCTGTGCTAATTATTTATTAATTAATTATATATTTTATTATTTTTTTCTTTTTCGACAATTTGATTTTTCAACAGCTGTCTTTTAATGGAAAGTTCGATTAAATAACTTTTTACTGGGCATAACTATTTATTTCTGAATTTGGTAAGAATAAAGCAATAGATTTAGTTGATACCAGTAAATTAAATATAGGTGATAGTTTTTTCTATTTCACAATGTAAAAAATACTTTTTATTTGCGACCTTGCACTATTTAATTCCCTTAAGACTATATTGCAATAAAAAATTTCCTTTTTTTTAAATAACTTTACCAACATTTTCCAAAAGAATCGCCACAACAAAATCTATCTCTGAAAATTATCTTATCCATTAAAAATTTCAAATCATTTTGTTCTGACTTTCATTCCTATTTAATGTCTTAATAATCATTCCTTATTGGCCCACAACCCTTTAATATCCTGCACTTATCATTATAAATACATTTGGTATTTTTATTGTTGTACTCGCACACATAATATTAAAGAAGAACATGCCACAACTATCCATTTTTACAAAACCGCAATAGGTTAAAGTTTCTCTACTCTCTAACTTTAATGGTCAAATATAAATTTGACTTGGTTGGTAGTTCGCATGGTCGCTCACATGGTTGTTAACTTTTTTTCTTTTCTTTGATACCTGCTTTGCGGAATACATTTTACATAAGCATTCGTTTATGTGTCATAAGCATTAGGGATTTGTTTAAGTGTGTGATGGATATGTAAATATGTTCTGCATGGTGAAAATGAAAGGAAACTTTCTATTGCTTTTACATAGATAAAAATTACAAAATACAGATTATGTGTATTCGAGTCATATAAACATGTAATTAACATTTTATTGTCACGGTATGGAAAAGAACAAAATGAATGTAAGCATACATAAATCTGAAAAAAAAGATGATCAAACTCAATGCACATAAAATCTTTTCCAAAAAGAAATGTTGTGCTATCTGCAGTTTTCACAGTGTAGCTGCTGTGGCCATGGTGGTAAGCACGATAACTACAAATCTGGTTGCCCAGGGTTCAACCCCTGCGGCAATCAAAAATTAAAATTGTTTTTTTTTTGTGTTTATTGATATCAATACATTTTTAGTATTAACATGACAACAAGCAACCTTCTTCGTTGGTACTTCCTTTTAGCATATTCGCCGGTGAAGGCTTATCTCTCTCTAAAAGAATGTAGCACGGTTATAAAAATATCTAAGCAGATATTCTTGCCTGAAGTGCTACTTTCCTTAATAAAATAAAGGAATAAAGACTGCTGACACCTTCCGTACAAAGCTAGTATATTTGGGGTTCCATACCCAAAGGGTAAAAACGTAATTCTACTTGTTTTGTTAAAAAGCCTGTACACCTGTCCGTTTGTCCTTCTATCCCCAGCCCTCTATCACTAAAACCGTAATAACTAGACTCTTGATATTTTAATGGAAGGTATACTACTTTAACCTCCTTAACAAAAACTAAAAATTTAAGGGTAAATTTTAAAATTGCCACTAACCGAGTTTCGCTATAGTGTACACACGGAGGACAATGTCAGCCAGCATATAAAAAATAATGCAGCACAAAGAATATCTTGCTTCACTGTGTACCTCCACTTAAATATTTTTATAATTATTCAAAAATCTCTCTTTTTTTTACTACGTAAATGGAAATTTTTTATATTTTTTCTGTTGTGTTTTCTTCTATTAAATTTTTTATTTTTATTACAACATTTCATTTAACAAGTGACAATTACTTATACCTCTTACATACCAATAAATCTATTTACGAGTACATGTGATATCAATAAATATATTAGTTGATGTCTGTATGTTTATTCTGAGCATTTTAACGCAGCATTGAGGAATTTATTCATATCACACGACCCTGCCAGCATGTTGTAGAGCATTTTTCAATAGAAGTAACTTCTTCGTTACTTCTTTAAATTAAAACCTCCATTCTACAAAAATAAACAACATTATTGTCGAAATAATATCTTCTAACAAACACTTTTTTGTATCTACCAAAATTTAGTTAGATAAAAAGACCCGTTGTATTAATACCAAAATACTTCACCTTAAATTTGTTATTTAAAGAGTAACTTTTTCTCAACTACCAGATGATAATAAGTTGATTGCTCAAAAAATTACATAAACAAATTGAAGAGGTATCGAATATTGATCTGATGTGTCTGAACTTTGACTCTAAAATGAGTATATTATTTTATGTTACAGAAATTCAAAAACTGTAATGTCATTAGTGCAGTGCTTAGTTATGTTAAATGTGTGTGATTTGTAAAAAAAAAAATAAATAAAATGAAAAGTTATTTGTAACTATAAGTAGATGTATTTAAAAAAAATTATGTATTTATTAATTTGAACATAAAATATTTTTTGATTTCTTGATCTCCATATCGTATTTCGGATTTTAGTTTTACACATTCTTTAAATTTAAATTACCCATTAATTTTTAAACCGTTTTTTTTTAAATTTAGCGTTTTGATAAAGCAGAATTTCATTACTTGTAGAAATATACATATTATTCGATAGATTCGATTCGAAGAGGACAGCCTTTTTACATTTTTAACAGACACATATTCGACAATACCAGAATATTCAGCTTTAATCTCCTTCTTAGAAACGCTGAATTGTTTCCCAATATTTGTATCACTGCAGTGGAACATTCCTTCCCGACCGTGGATACTTATTAGATCAGATTTCGATATTATTTGCAACACATTTCAACGTCATGAGGTAACGATAGAAAATGCTTGTTATTTAAATACTTCTTAAAAAATAAACGAATAAAAATGATTGACTTACAATGTAGGAGGTAAAATATCGTTGAAAAAAGTAAAGAAGTTGTTGCTTCTTCAATTTTATTTTAATTTTTAAAATGTAAGCTAAATATGATAACAATTGATCAATTATTTAAATTGTATACTTTGAGTGTTATTTCGATTAGTTGAAGAATTTCTTTTCTTGTCAAAAACGTCGGGCAATATGTGCAATATGTATGTATTTGTGAAAAATAATCAAGCAATTGCACACATACAATACACGTATACACACAATATACACAAACAATAAACAATAACAAAAAAAAAACATACTCGCAAAGGAAAACAGCAAACATATGTTGACCGCATGAGCTAATGCTTTTGTTGACAAATTACCATTTTTTAAGTTATCCTGCTTTCAACGAAGAAGCAGGTTGTCAGTTCGTTAAATTGTTGCCTTTTATGTTTGCGCCCGCAGAACTAAGTTATTTCTAAACCGATTTTGAAAATTTTGCTTTATTTGAAAGGTGATGCTTTCAGAATGGTCTGGTTTTAAAAACAGTTCTTGATCTTAAAAGTTAAGAGATGTCCCCATACAACATTCTTGTTTTTTACGGGTATTATGAACTTTAAAATTAAAAAACACTGCGTTTCATTAACGCTGTTAATGGCAAAAAGTAATACAAAAATAAATCTAAAAATTAAAGAGTATCCCCATAGGTGACATAAATTGAGCTATATGGGACTATCTTTTAAAGTGTTATAGACAAACGCTTAAAAATTGCACAGAATGTTTATTACTATGACGGTTATGGTATTAAGTATTAAAATATCCAAATTATTAATAAAAGGATGCCCTTATTGTTCATTTAATTTAATGTATATGGTAATACTTTTGACCGTGGTGGACAAACGGTTGAAATTTATAAAGAACCCGATTGATAAGTCTACTGCAACAGCAAATATAAAATTTGTCCCATAGTTGATGTTATTTGATGTTTGTGGCCAAACTTTTTAACCGTTATATACAGATATCTAATACTTATAAGGGACCAGTATTGTTAAGTCCGCTTAACAACAATTATACAATTTGAGTTTACAAAATAAAGGATGTTCCTAAAATTAATATATGGCCGTCTACTTTGAACCGTTATATACAAACGCTTACACAGCCTAGCTATTACTTTGTCTGGTATAATAAAAAATATCTAAAAGGGAACCCCTTCAGTTAATGTAATTAGATGCATATGCCAACTTATTGACAAGTTATAAAAAGATTATTGAAATTAACGAAGAAACTGAATTGCTAAATCCCGTATAACAACAAATATAAACATTGGATTTGGTAATTAAAGGGTGCCTTAATAATTAATGTCATTTAATGTATGTGGCCCAACTTTTGATTTGGAAATTAAATTGTGCCCGCATAGTTGATGTTATTTGATTTATATGATCACACTGTTAAAAAGTTTTATGACATTTTGATTTCTTTGATACCATTTTCAGTATTTTTGACCATTTTTCGTATTTTCAGTATTTTTGGCATTCAAAATTACACCGCTTATAGATAAATTTTAACAACTTTTGTTACCAAAATTTCGGAAAATATATAAATATATATGTTGTCCATGGAAAATCAATTCTTACTCCAAGAACGTTAGTTACTTGTTAAATACTAAGAGCCGCGATGGCAAAAATAAACTAACAGGTATCATTGACGGTTATTAATTATTGACCGAGATATTTGACAAAGGTCAGCCAGTATTATATTACCTAAGACTATGTTTGCATGCTTTCTAAGCGTGCACTCGACATGTTAATGCAGGCAGCAACCAAATATATATTTCAGCTTCTTACAGAAAACGATAAAATTTTAAATAGTCCTCAGCGGAATTGCCACTATCGCCCTTTTGAACACATTCAAAAGGGAAACCTTATCTGATGCGTTCGCCTATTTATTAATAAATATCGTCCAGAGATTATACTCTTTGGATAATTAACTGTATCGTAAGACTTACAAAAATGGAAATACATTTGTGTATATAGGTGTATTATTTCATTATTTGTTTGTGAATTAAAATTTTAAAAGTTCTAAATGTAAATTTATGGTCTTTTATATTATTTTCAAACATCTACTGCAACCCAAGGATTAGTATAATTTTGTTTTCCCTTGTTAATATTTAAAGTATTTTACTGCTGTTTGCTATAAAAAAACATATTTTATTTAAATTCATATAATTTAACGAATGGACTACATGCAGATAAAAAACGTGGTTGTGATATCGTCACAATAACAATATTATGTGTCCTGCAACTATGTATACTTGCGGCAAACAAATTGTGGCTATTTTTAACAATACTTATTTTTGTTGCAGGAAATTAAAACAAAATAAATAAATAAAAAAAAAAGTTGTCTGGGAATTAAAAAAAACAAATTAAAGTTATGCATGATTTCCCAGACGAAGTTAGCCATTGTGTTTAAATTCTCATGTACACACAGAAAAAAGATTGGTAAAAAATCAGTTGATATGTTTAAAATTTAACTACACATATAATTATTTAATTTTTAATATAAATAAATCATAATTTTGACTTATTTTTAACACTAAAAGCTAACAAATGATATTTGCGTCCAAATGTTGGTTGCAAAAGCTCTTACAAAAGTTATCGTTACCGATTTGTGTATTTACTAAAATCTATTGTATTAAATGGAAGATACAACTAAACTTATTCAGCACATTACTACTAAATACCAAATTTTGGTAGTTAGAATCATAAAAATAAATTGTGTCTTATAAAATCGAAAAATGTTTGACATAATAAAAATGAATTTCTACACATTATACAAAAAAATAATAAATATTTCAGTTTAAAAATACAAAGATGCATACGAAGGCTGCTCTATATATTTCTGGCCTAATAGTGAAAATGCGAATATTTATAATTAAAAATGGCTTTATTGTTTTTCAAAGTATTCTCCAGCATGATTTATACACTTTTGCATGCGCTCAAACCAGTTGTCGAAGCACTTTTTCTTCTCCGATTGAAACACCTCTAAAACATGGTTTTTGAACACTTCAACAGCTTCTTCCGGCGACGAAAATCGTTGACCACGCACTTTTTTCTTGATGTGCGGACACAAGAAGAAGTCATTAGGTGCCAAGTCAGGGCTGTACGGCGGATGACCCATTAATTCGACGTTTTGGCCGGTCAAAAACGCTCTGGTTTGAACCGATGTGTGAGAGCTCGCATTGTCATGGTGAACAATGATTCGTCTTCTCTTGTTGGTTTTTCGAATTTCTCCGATGACTTCAGGCAAACAAATTGTAGTGTACCACTCAGAAGTGACCGTCCTACGTTGCTCAAGCGGAACAGTCGCCACATGACCAGTTTTGCCGAAGAAACAGGCGACCATTTGCTTCGAATTGCTTCTTCCACGAACAACTTTCGTTGGATTTTGCTCGTCTTTGAAGACCCACACTGTCGATTGTTGTTTCGTTTCGGGCTCATACGCATAGATCAATAATTCGTCACCTGTGTCGATCTTATAAACGTCTTTTGAAGCACCGCAATCGTATTTTTGCAACATTTCTTTGCACCAATCGATACGAGCTTTTTTTTGAGAGACTTTCAAATTGTGCGGGATCCAACGAGAACAAACCTTTTTTACGGCCAGGTGTTCATGCAGTATCGAATGTATGCTGGTGGAAGAAATGTCCAAGGATGTCTCTCTCTTTTGGTATGTCGCATATCGATGTTGCATTATGAGTTCACGCACGGCATCAATGTTCTCTGGCACAGCAGCCGTTTTTGGACGACCTTCACGGAATTCGTCTTTGAGCGACCTTCGGCCACGATTAAATTCATTATACCAATTTTTCACAGTGTTATAGGATGGTGCTTCATCGCCATACAAAGATTTAAGTTCATCAATGCACTCTTGTTGTGATAATTCACGTCGAAAGTTGTGAAAAATGATGGCACGAAAATGTTCACGAGTTAATTCCATTTTTTTCTATATTAATTTTTTCAAGTCACTGTAAACAACACAAATAATGGTCGTACGTCAAAACGTTTTGAGTACGATTATGCTTAAAAATGACAAACTTTCCAATGGAAATGTCAGATTGGACTTTGCAGCACTCAGTGTTGCAGCCCTCGTATACTGTTAGTGGTGAAAAGTTCTCCAATATTGTAGAAAGGTAAGTCCAAAATCAATCTTACAAAGACATTTTTAAATTAAAAAAATTCTGAAATGTTAAATACACTTCGCAGCAGCAAAAATGGCGGTATGGGATGAAAACTTAAAGAAACTACACACATATGTCGTAAAGAACGATCATGATGTAAAGGAAGGCTCGAAACATGAAATTTATAAAGTGCTATATTATTCCTGTAATTTATTTTTAAAATAAAAGTAATACTAACATATTTTATTGTTTTATTTCATTCACAATAATACTTTATAGTCACCCAAGAATGATTTTTTTAAATAGATGTGAGTGCCATATTCATTCTGTTATTACAACCGAATTCAATATAATACCCACAACCGACAAAATTCGATTGGCAACGTATTCGGTTCTCAGAACGAATTTCTATTCTCTGTGTATTTGATTTATATTACCACGCTTTTTAAATTGGATTTTCAATTGAAATTAAGTACCTAGAGTCTGTTATTACACGAGCGTTTTAGAAGACAATAAAAATATGTAAACTAATTTTCGTGAATTTATTCAAAATTTTTTTTATTACTCTTTTATGATTAACAAATAACAGATTTTTTTTGTGAATTTATGTTTTTAGAAATTTTTTTTTACAAATCATTAATAAAAATAAATAATAAATTATTTCTTTTATTTCAGGAAATGTTTGCACTTGCCGGACCATATAATAATTCAATTGCATTACATGACATATCCAACTATATTATATTATTTTTTGTATACCCATTTAATACTTATATTTTAACATAATATTACCAAATTTTAAACACAATTATGTTTAAACTTTACCACGTTATGTTATTGTTATATTATTGTTAAATGTAACAAAACTATGTTTCCTTACAATTCCATAGTACAAACATAACATATTGTCTTAGATTATGCTTACCTCGACCATATTTTTCTTTGCAGGTATGAACCAAATATATTAACTTAAACATTTTCATGTATTTAAGAGAAACGTTTATTAAAAATTTAAATACAAAAAGTTATAAAGACGAAGTTTATTTTTTTTAATTTACTTATACTCGTATTTATGTTAGAAATGTTACATACAACATGTTTGTCAACAATCAATTCTACATTGTTGACACTATGTAAAAAAAATATATTAATAGAGGAATCACTTAACCGATTCCCTTAGGTGTGGCTTTAATTATTATTAAAAGTTGAATTCTTATTAATACGAGGGCTGCTATATATATTTCTGAGTGCTGCCAAGTGCAATCTGACATTTCCATTGGAAAGTTTGTCATTTTTAAGCATAATCGTACTCAAAACGTTTTTACGTACGACCATTATTTGTGTTGTTTACAGTGACTTGTAAAAATTAATATAGAAAAAAATGGAATTAACTCGTGAACATTTTCGTGCCATAATTTTTCACAACTTTCGACGTGGATTATCACGACAAGAGTGCATTGATGAACTTGAATCTTTGTATGGCATTGAAGCACCATCCTATAGCACTGTGAAAAATTGGTATAATGAATTTAATCGTGGCCGAAGCTCGCTCAAAGACGAATTCTGTGAAGGTCGTCCAAAAACGGCTGTTGTGCCAGAGAACATTGATATCGTGCGTGAACTCATAATGCAAGATCGACATGCGACATACCGAGATATAGAGACATCCTTGGATATTTCTTCCACCAGCATACATTCGATACTGCATGAACACATGGCCGTAAAAAAGGTTTGTTCTCGTTGGATCCCGCACAATTTGAAAGTCGCTCAAAAAAAGGCTCGTGTCGATTGGTGCAAAGAAATGTTGCAAAAATACAATTGCGATGCTTCAAAAGACGTTTATAAGATCGTCACAGGTGACGAAACATGGAGCTATGCGTATAAGCCCGAAACGAAACAACAATCGACCGTGTGGGTCTTCAAAGGCGAGCAAAATCCATCGAAAGTTGTTCGTGGAAGAAGCACTTCGAAGCAAATGGTCGCCTGTTTCTTCGGCAAAACTGGTCATGTGGTGACTGTTCCGCTTGAACAACGTATGACGGTCACTTCTGAGTGGTACACTATAATTTGTTTACCTGAAGTCATCGGAGATATTCGAAAAACCAACAAGACAATGCGAGCTCTCACACATCGGCCCAAACCAGAGCGTTTTTGACCGGCCAAAACGTCGAATTAATGGGTCATCCGCCATAGAGCCCTGACTTGGCACCTAATGACTTCTTCTTGTTTAAAAATGCGTGGTCAACGATTTTCGTCGCCAGAAGAAGCTGTTGAAGTTCAATAGATTAATAGTGAAAATGATCACAAGCTGTATTTTAAAAATTTCCGCGTTACGAGGCTCTGAAATTTTCCAATTATCTGAAATATTAAGATGGATATCATTTTAAAGCTTTTAAAGAGATTTTTAGGGATATAATAAAAATTTAAAAAATGCTTTACCTATTAAGCGCTAATGGCATTTATATGTACAACTATATATACGTAGTACATAATTCACAACAAAAGTGGAAAAAGGGTATAAGTAAGTTTATCACTCCGTTTGTAATTTCTTTTCCGACCCTACATTTCCGAGTTACGGGCCTCTGATATTTTCAAATTTTTTAAAATATAAATATGGATATCATTTTAAAGCTTTTGAAGAGATATTTAAAGAAATAGTAAAATTATTTAAAAACGCTTAACCTTGTTTTTTAAATCTTGATAACCCAAATATTTGCTTTTTTGATTGGAGTTACTTTACTAAACAAAATTTACGTTGATGGTGAAGGGTATATAAGATTCGGCATAGCTAAATATAGCACTCTTTTTTTGTTTTCTCTGCTTTGCTTTGTTTTATTTTGTTTTTTGACGGACGGATTATGCTTGGTGAATTTATGTTGCAATATATATATTAATTTTCGAAATAAGTTGAGTTTTATTTTAATTTTTTTTTGCTCTTAAAATACCGCCCGAAAATTCATCACTAAGTACTTGTTAAAGATCTCTCTCTCTCTTTCGTTCTCGATTTCATAAGTTGAATCAGAGTTGCCAGGGAAAGACAGGAAAAAGCTAAGGTTATCCCTCAAAAAAGTTAAATTTTTTTTATTAATTTTAAAATCTTCCTTAAATAATTTATATAAAATATCGTAAAAAGTTTTATTCCATATTTTAGTGAAAATAACAAGGCAACAAATTCATTTACCGAACGAAAATAAAAAAGATTAAACGTATGAAAAAAATTTCTGACTCAATACTAACATTACGGTATGGATAGTGCATGCTCTGACCATTCAATAAAATTAGTTAAAGTTGGATTTTTTTAATAAATCCGTTTTACGTTTTTCTTTGAAAGATTGAACTTCAATACAATATACTACACTTATTATTCTAAAGGCTTCTTCACAATCAATTTTTATTTTTATAATAGGTTTATAAAACAAAATTTCCATACAAAATTGGAAACAAATTTAAAAATTTATTGTGAATAAGGCGTTCAAACTTTAATATACAATTACTGACAATTTTTTTGGTTATAAAATCCGGCACTACCTGAAGGAAATTAATAGACAACTTTCTTTTAAATCGGGGTATTGGTACGGTTCTTATAATTTTCAAGCAGAATAACTAAAGCTAACGATTTTCGCAGAATGCTTAGTTTTCCGCACGAAATGCACCTCACAGTTGGTAAGAATTGTTGCTGAAATATTTTGCTGTTTTTAAACAAGAGGCAAGAAGCATTTCACAAATTGAACAGAATAAAACTTCAGCAACCTTGTTTTTTGTTTATTTCAAACTAATTTTTTGGGGCTTTTGATTGCACTTGCAGGTAATCTTTGTTCTTAAAATCGAATTGAAATGTTAAGAAAGATTGATATGATAAGAGAGATTTTAACCTCAAATAATGAAACAAGTACTCGCACTTTCAATGATATTACTTTATTTCAGGGCTGTACCAAAAGTTACGAAAATTTGGCCTAATATAAAAAATTGTAAATATTACGTGGAGCCTTCAAACTTTATAAAATTTGTTAAAAAAAAATGTAACCAAATGGCAACACTGATTCGCATAATTTTTATTTTCTCCTCATCCATGAAATAGTTGATATGTTCGGTTAAAATAGATTTCATTATTGTGTGTATTATTTTATATAAATTATGTAGTTAATAGGAATCATTTAATAAAAGTTCACCTTCAATTCGTTTGAACCTTGTTCTTTCAAAGAGATCGGTGGTGAAATAGTTACGACTTGTAACGAGGCGATAAGCCTTGGAACCTGTAGCCTTAGTATCAAACTATGTAGTCAAAAGCTTGAGGTTTCGCTTGCACGTGTTGTTGCTATCATTAAAGGCTCAAATTTATTTTGCTCTTGAAAAATAAGCCAATGATATTCGATATTAGGCAAATTTATTATTATTTTATATTTTTGAAATTAAATTAAACTATTTTCTTTAAAAACTCTTTACAAACAACATATTTACGGTATTTGTTATGAGAATTCGTGTTTAAACAGTTTTTGCTTAAAAGCCACATTTTTCGGTCTGAGGTTTACATACAAAAACACTTGAATGCCATTAAAACTGAATAGAAAAGCCAAAAATTTAAAATGAAAAAAAAACATTAGAATGCGAAGAAGAGAAAAATCCCACAGGGACATAAAAAACAATTACACGCCCTTACAATTATTCTGCTAAACTTGATG
Source organism: Gymnosoma rotundatum (assembly GCA_916610165.2). Taxonomy (NCBI): domain Eukaryota; kingdom Metazoa; phylum Arthropoda; class Insecta; order Diptera; family Tachinidae; genus Gymnosoma; species Gymnosoma rotundatum. Next base: position 53,420,020 of record OU744338.1, read on the forward strand.
AAAAAAAAAATTAAAACGCACCTGTTTTTATCAAAATTTCACCAAGTTTGTATATTTTTTACTTCCATATAATTATTTCGTTTGTTTTCTCGTTTGTTAGTGCTGTTGGATTGAAAAAAGTGGAATTAAAAGTACCAAATAGCTTGAAAAAGTCCCTCGATGAGCTACAAGTGATTAAAGCCTAAGTGTCAAAAAAGAGTTGAAAAACCTTTTACTCAATCGGATCACGTTCAGGTCTTTATAAGTTAAAGCAATAACGGCCCATTAATGGTAGAGATGTAGGCAAATGGAGTACTACACTTCTCTTTGCCTTATGTTTAATAGATAAAAATTTAAATTGCAGAAAAAGCTCTCCATTACCAAATGATAGAATTTTCACCAAAAATTTCACAAAAAAAAAAAATTCACCAAAAACTAAAATTGCTATTATTACGAGAATTTAAAAAATACTCGAAAGATCACTTGACATTTTTAATGGAAAACTCACAAACAATTTTTATTGAAATGAAGTAAAATGATTTTCACTCAACAATCGAAAATTTTCATTTAGCATTCTTAGTTGTTTTTATTTAAATTTTCCTGTTCTGTACATGAACGTTGCAAAATATCAAAGTTTGTCTGTGTTAAAAGTGAACACAAAAAAAAAACTTTAATATTTTTGTTAGTTCTTTGCACACATATTTTTTGTAGTAACCAGTGTTTGTCTTACCATGTAATTGAAAATAAGTATAGAGTTAATACCCTACACGTTAAAAGATGTAATAAAATTGAATATTTAAATAATAATTTCTTACAAAATAAAATAAATATCCGGCTTTTAAAAATGTCTCGCGATTAATAATTTTTTATTATGCGGTTAAAGCATTGAAACGTATGATAGGAATGAGTGCGTTAATATATCAGAGTGTTATCGAATACCATTTTTGTGTGTCATTCTTTTCAAAGTTGCTGCTGTATCCGGTAGAGATTCAAACATAAAGGAATCTTTCTCCCAAGCACTTACGATAAATACAAAGGACTACTAGTAAAAAAGAAACCTTGACGAATTTTAAGGTGATCGACATCAACGCCCTAAAAGAGGTAGAAGTGAAAATATATTTCGTTAAAACGGGTTCACTGGGTGAATGCTGTGAATATAATCGTATGCGCTTCTTGTGTTTATCTGTAGCTACAGCTGATAACTTAGTAATTTTTTTCCCAATGTAAAATTTTTTCTAAGACTTTTTAGCTGAACGTACAAGTTATAGGTTAGGTTAGGCAGGCAGCTTTGTTGCCACAGCAGTCTTGTGTCCGTTAATTGGTCTCTTTGTGTTAAGTTCAAGTAATCGTCTATGCACTATTCTAAGAGAATAAATCTTTTAACTGGAACCTATTCGACTCATTCAGACTTCAATGTCATTGTGCATTAGTAATTAAATTATGCGATACGTTTTTACTAAAGGCCAGGATTAACTATCACACTCAGTCGTACGATGTGTCACAAATTGCATGTGTTCTTAAAGAGTATGATAGAGTGGATTAAAAGTATATGTATGCGACAGACTTTTTGACCGATCTATACGATTTTATAATCTTTTGAAATAATTCCTCAGAGTCGATTTTCTAAAGATGAGGGGAAAAAACCACGAAATATTAAGACTATATTTTTTACGTCATATATATACGTCAGATATTTTAACATATGTTGTTTGTTGTATCGTATTCCGTTCTCGTATATACTTATCTACACTTCTGTAAAATTGTAAACAAATTATGTCATACCTTTGTTTTATTTAAAGGAGTCAAAAAATTATCATAGAAGAGGAAACGAAAATATATGATGTTGCTGAGGCTTTCTCAACTAAGCAACTAAGTTTCATTTAAAGCAAATTGCAAAATGCTTGAAATTAATTGAAATTTCAGTATGGTCTGCAAAACAATTTTTATAATTTAATGCAAGACATAAAATATTTTTTGTTAAACTTTACAGAAAAAGGAATGTATGTGGCTTCAAATTAATATAAATGTACATATCTTTCCAAGCATACTTTTTTACGTTATGTAATACATACACACACAGAGAAAAGAGATTCGCTACGACAACTGAATTTGTTTCCAATCGAATTTGGGCGATTGTGAGTATTATTTGAAATTCGGTTATGATGACTGAATAAATATGGTACTCACAACTTTCTCAAAAATTCATTCGACAGTCGATATTAAATATTATTTTCTAAAAATGTTTAGAAAATTAATTAAAAAGAACCAAAAGCCGAAAATTTCATTAATTTGTAAAATCGATGGTTCGAATCCTGGTCAGGGTGAAAATTAAAACAAACGCTAGGCACCGCGTATTTACATTCATACTTAACTCATAAAAGTCAATATGATACTGAAACAGTGTCTATAATGTTGTGAGCAAACAAGTATGAATAATTAAAAATAAAAAAGTTTCATTTGTGACCAGCGTTGCCACAGAAGAAATTGACTTCCTACCAATAAGTTTCAAAAATCCTACCAAAATCGTTCACAGCCTACCAAAAATTTAAAAATGCATTTCTTGCACATAAACTCTGTTATACTCATTTGGTTTTTTTCCGTAATTGTTGAGATGGAAGTTTGTCTTTTTAGAATGAACACCCATCCCTTTCCTGGAGCCAATCGAATTCGCTCAAACATTCGGTTCTACATTTTCTTTTGACAGTTTCTTTACAATGTTCACTAAAAGTATTATATTATTTAAAAATGTTTTAAAACAAAAATTTTAAGAGTGGTTCTACCTGGTTGATGGAATTTCGTCTTCTGAAATTATATTTTTTTCATTTAATTTTGGAGTTTTGATAAAAAACTGAAAAAAATACATGCAATATTAACAAATATTTATGTAATTAAAAGGAACGTATTTACAATTAAAAAAAATTTACTTATTTTCCAATTTGTCTGTTAATTTTTTTTTAAACATACACTTGAAAATAAACCTTAACTCAAAAATATTGTTAATTTCAATTTCATAATATTGTTCGGGTTTCTTAAACCAGAGATGGTTATAGCTTTAATCATCTCTATGCAAAAAAGCAGAGATGTTTTTTATTACACCTAAAACAGTTTTTGAAAACAGTGGTAGCACTATTCAAAGTTATTGTGTATTTAATTCAAAGTTGCATTTTTATTTTAATTTTATGTTCTGAATTTTTAAGGTGAAAAGTTTACTATTACTAAAAAATTGCTACAGGAGTAAATCCTACCAATAATTAAACAAAAAATGCAACAAACCAACCAAACTACCAAACTGTTTTTTAAAAACGAAAAACTACCAAGTTTGGTCCGATTGGACCAAAGCGGCAACGCTGTTTGTGACTATCAAATTGCTAGTACAAAAAAAAAAGCAACAACAAATGTACAAGACGAGTTACAAAGAGAATGACAAAGAAAAAGCTTTAAGTTGTGTGTGAACTTCGTCTCACCAAATTAACATTAAGCTTAGTTGGTTAAATAGATGATGTTTACGATGTACATAACATAAGGTAGATAGATGCAAAGAATGCTGATGAAGGATGTGGCGGTCCAGAAAATGCTGCATTTCATTCTGCTAGCGTCTAATTTTTCTTGTTTTCTTTGGAAAACGTCCGCATACATTTGTAAATAATTTTTCTTTCTAAAAATGTTTAGAAAATTAATTAAAAAGAACCAAAAGGCGAAAATTTCATTAATTTGAAAAAAACAACTTTAACAATTTCATATGTACTTTTATTTAAAAAAATAAATTACAGAAATAATATAACGTAAAATTTCATGATTCGAGCCATACGAATCAACAACGCCACTGTATGTTCTCCCGATTTCTTTCTTTCCACCTACTTTCTTTGCTTTTACATTCCATTTGCAAATACCAAAATTCTTGTCGCTATGAAGTTAATAAAACATTTTATATTTATTTGCAAATGTCTTTTTAAGAAATTTTAAAACTTACCTTTTTAGGATCTTGCGGAACTTTGCGCTATTTTTTTTAAATCTTTATATTTTTTAAACCTAAATATCACTTACATTTTTTATTATAATTATTTTTTTTTTTTATTATGTCAAAAACTTTTTTGAAGAAGTAAAGCACGATTCATATATGATATTCTCATGAAATATTTATTATTTTAAACTAAACTAAAAAAATGAAATGTAGTACTGCGAGGAAAGCATATCCATATGGCCATTTCACTACTGCTCAAATAGCTCATCAGTTGATTTTACCCAAATTTTGTATAGAAAACTAGAAAAACTTATATCGAAAGCCAAATTGATTAAATGAGAGCTCCATTGAATCAATAAGACAAAAGACAATAACAACTCAAAAATCTTTTATACAAAAACACAGCAACACACGCAACATTCAGTAACTAGTATTATTATTATTATTATTTTTTAAAATTTTATTTAAATATTTTCATAATTATTTATTATCGATTTTACTGCTGCTTACGTAGGTCATCAAAGGATTATACCAAACTTCTTAAAAGAATGAGCACATTTTGCTCCCTTAAACTTAATTGACTAAATAAGAATTACAATCCCCTAAGAAAGCAAAAATGTCTAAAAACAATCAACAAAAAATATGAAATCAGAGAACAATAAAAATTATAAATAAGCATAATGTAATGCAGTATTTTCTATACCGCTATATACTTGATCAACTTTGGGTTTTGTAAATTTGTAAACATTATCAATGTATGCAACTTACTTAATATGCACATAAGAATACCAGAAATATAAGATATAAATTTATTAATTCGGCTAGAGTACATTTTAATAACTAAATTTTTATTAATAAATAAACATTTGTAAAGAAAATATAAAAAATAAAACAACAGCGGAATATGCATCTTTGGGGCGATACAGCCATCATCGTCTTTCTTCCCATCTATCTACCTTGACAGCCAAACCTAATTCAGCGCGTAAATTATTGTTTATCTCAGTGATTCTCAACCACTGTGCCACGGCACTTTTGTGTGCCACGAAATTTTAAAAGTCAGCCGCCAAATTTTGGATAAATAAAAATGTTTATATAATAAAATATGAATTACAAAAAAATGGGTTGCCAATACTGCTGTGGCACCAACAAACATAAAAAATGGCGGCATAAAGCTATTTTGCAACGAATGACTTGGATGTTTGTAGTGTGAAATCGGCAAAGAATAATATCAGCTGATGTATTCAAACAGGAGCTGTGTCAGGTGTCACTTTTAATGTACGTTTGTGTCAATAGTAGTTTTTGTAAATTACATACTATCACTTTGCTTTCCAAAAATTGGAACTTAATTTTAAGACCTTTATAAAAATCAAGTAACTCATTTTGGATTAGCATTACCTGCGATTATCCCATCATAACCAAAAAAAAAAGCTTTAAACCTATTATTACAGTTATCCACAACGTATTTGTGGGGATTCTGATTTTGAGAATTTACCAACATTTAAACTAAAAAAAGAGAAATATTATTGAATATTATTGAACATAGAAGGCGACGTAAGAGTGGCTTTGTCATTTTTACAACCGAATATAAACGAAATAGTCAAAAAATATCAAGCTCAAATTTCGCACTAAAATATATAATTTTAGTTAATCCCATAATAAACGTATTGTTATTTTTTACGTTATTTTATTAACACAAACTATTTTAAGCAGTAAGTAAATAATTTTCTTTTTGTGCTGCCAATTTTTGTGTGCCGTAACATAAAAAAGGTTGAGAATCACTGGTCTATCTGTTCAAGTATGAGATGGAAATTGTTTTATTTTCTTAACTCAATTAAATATATTCAATTATGCTATTTTAATAATCAAACAAACACCATTCCTACCTGTAATTTTTCCACGGTGCTCTCAAGTTTTTAAATTTTATTAAATATCAATATAGATATCGTTTTTAAGATTTTGAAGAGATCTTTAAAGAAATTCTAAAATTTTTAAATATGCTTAACCCATTAAGAGGCGATGTAATTTTTATGTAAAATTATTAATATGCAATCCAATTTTTTTATTTTTTTATTCTCTGTCATCCCAATATTTACTTTTTTGATTAGAGTTACTTCACTTGACTAGTGATGGGTATATTAGATTCGGCATATCCGATTATAGCACTCTTACTTGTTTTATTTATTTATTGTTTTTTTTGTTTTTTTTTTTTTTTTTAAATTGATCAACTAGATCCGTAAAAGTTAATAAAATAAAACCTTAAAAGCAGGTGCAGGCAGCTAGATGAGTATTGTACTTTAATGGATAGGACATCTTTTTAAGATAGTGCCTATCTCTAACTAAAAATAACAATCAATTTTGTTGCACATTGTAACTTAAATATGTAAAAAAACCACGCGTAAGACAAAGCAAAGCTAAAGATGTTACAAAATATTTTTTTCATTGTTAAAGTACCACAATATGTGACAATATTCGCTTTCTTAATCTAAAGAAGTGGATGGGTTTTTATAGTTTTCTTTTAGTTTTTACTTTTATTGTAACATATTTTTATTGACTCAAATTCTAAACATGAAAAGAAAAAGAAAAGAATAAAAACGAATATGTCAACAAATTAAAATTGTGTCATCGTGTCACTTAGACACCTACATACATACATATGCAAGTTCATAAATTTCTGGTTTACCAATAACTTTGATAATAAGTGTCATGTTTTTGTTAACTTCGAAAAATTTTTATTAATCGTAATAGGAAAAAACTTTTGCAGGAGAGGCGACTAACGTGCAGTATTATGCCCTTTATCCGATTTTAACGAAATTCGGTTTTAAAGATATTTAAAATGAAGATAACTCCTGATCTATAAGGTCCAATAAGCAGAATTAAATCTGTTTAAATATATTCGAAGCTGTGTATTTATTATACATTTTTGATTGTATTTTATCACTTACAAAAAATAAATTTTATTTGTAATAAAATATCTCATTGAAAATTAATTCAAAGCTTTAAAAAAATTTAATAGCGGCTGTAGCTTTAAAGGTCGCAGCTGCAGAGTTGCAAGCTGCAACATTCACGGTAATTGCTTGGCCGACCTTATTTTGAAAGAAGTACGACCCGATGACTGTGCCAGGCCATAAACCGCACAAACACTCTATCTTTGTGAATGCATCAACTTTTTAAAAATTCCCATTTGCCCATATGCTGCTTTAGTGCTGCTTTTTAATGAATACACAGAATTAAAAGTGTTTAGTCGCAGAAAATGATTTTGTTTATGAAGTTAGCGTTCATGTGGGTTCGTTTATCCACCATTCGGCGTATTGACAAAGCTTGAAATAGTCAATGGTTGTATTCATCAAACACTGAAACATAGAAATGTAAAATTAAGTTTGGCAAACAGCTTGACGTTAATATGTGACTCAGAATTAATATCGTACATTATGATTGGACCATCATCATGGTCGTGTATAATAGTCATTCTGATTTTCTTAAACCTGTGGGTGTGTAGTCATATAGAGTTCAATTTGATTTAATATTAGAGCAGATACATTCTATTAATTTGAAATATTCGTTCTTTTATTTAATTTCCATATCAAGGAGAAACATTTACTCAATTCAGCAATAATTTTTCTCTTCAACAAAAATTTTTGTTTTGGGGTTATGTTTATAATCCAAACGTTTAATATTTTTATATAAGTATTTAAGAATTTGTTTTTTTGAATATCAGTGCCGTTGTATGTGTTTAAATTAAATGAAAACGTCCAGGTTTCGAGAAGTTTCTAAACATTACAAAACAAAAGTTTTTAAAATTATATTAAATTCTTACTAGACTTAGAATGCATTATAGCCATGTATTCTGATTAGACACGCAGATATCAGTTCTAGCATTAATCTAGGGGAACTATCAAATTGGTGCCCTATATTTTATTGGGAGTTAATGGATCTGATAATATTTGAAACTCCTATTTGAGTTCATAGCGAAATTAATTTAATTGTTGATAAGTCCGCTTAGAATAATATGCGCAGTGGGAAATGCGAATTGTTTTAGAAATATAACAGCAATTTATTAATTGGTTGGCCATTTGACTTTGCAGACTTTTCAGAAGCCATGCCATAGGTTGGCACCACCATTCGACGCCACTCTTTTAGTTATGAATACTTTGTTTTAATCATCATGATTTTAAAATTTCGAAAATAGGGTCCATATGTTAATAGTTATCACTAAGCACTTGAGAGTTGGATTTACATGTCTGTGAATACATATGGTTAGACCATATTCTTTTTTTTTTGACAAATGTTCACATTGGCTGCAGTAAATTGTTTATCAGCTGTAGTGCAGCAAAATAATATATTGATAAAATGATTGCTTAAAGATCATCCAGCCGAATATTTCATATTCAAAAGAATGTTCGATGTAATTTCAGCTGAAGTGGAGACTTCCCCTCCTTTGAAATAGACATAAGGTGTATATAAGAATACGAACATTTTTCAGTATTTTAAATTAAATGGCATTTCCTTTAAATTGCTCAGTTAAGAACAAATGAACTTTATCAAGGCATTATAGGAGTTAAAACAAATTTAAGTACGCTAATCGAACGTCAAAAATTTTGCTATTGAAAATCAGTAAGAGTGGCAAAATACCGCGCCTGCCTCGTATTTTTGCACATCATTCGGAACAAATCTAGTTTAGTGAACACCAAAAAAAAAGACAAATATATAGATACAGAATAAAAAAATAAGAAAAAAATCTAGTGAAAAAATGGCCGTTTTATATCCCTCTGAACTTCTCATAGAAAGTACGATTGTGCACCATGTTTCTTAAGATATTAATACGGGTACCATTTAAAAGCTTTTGAAGAGATCTTTTAGGAAATACTAATTTTTTTTTTAAATTGCTTAACCCATTAAGAGCCAATGAAATTTTTATGTAAAATAATATATTAATTATTTTTCTTCTTTTATTTTTTAATTCTACTCGTATGTCAGCGCAAAATTTGTTTTTTTATTGGAGTTACTTCACTAAACTAGAGTTACAAATATGGTGAAGAGTATATAAAATTCTACATAATCGAATACTGTTCCATTCATTTTGCTGTCAATATATAACAATTGTGGTTTGAAAGTTTTTTTTTTCATAAAGTCTTTTGCTTGATTGCAGTTCTTATTTTACTCCTTAACAAGCTGTCAAACTTCGCTGGTACTTTCCAAATACTTTTCTTTGTTATTATTTAAAAAACCAACATCTTAAATAAAAATGTTTATAACTCCAACAAGCGAAAAAATTGAAGGAAAAGAAAAAACACTCTTATAAAGAGATATACAATCAAACGAAATCAGGGTATGCAATGGTCTTAGAAGCAGAACACGTTTGAAATAAAGCAAATCAATTTAAATAAAAGATGTTTTCATACGTGCCATAAAAGAATTAAATACAAAACTTTCTGCAATCAAGTTTATTTTACTGCATTATAAGAAATTGCAAAATTATTTGGACAGCTTTTCTGTATTCCGTTTTGTTTGCTGTTAGCTGACATGAACGTAAAACTTTAAAAATAATATTTCTTGTAAAATAATACTAAGTCAATATGAAGGGGATAAACGGATAATTTTATGATACCCTGTTCATTTCAATTATCTTATAATTAGACACTTATTTATGTGTTAAATTTTAGGCGGCTGATGAAAAAATATTCGACTGAGGCTCTAAGTCGGCTATGACGTTATTTTTTTGTTAAGTTCTTTCCCCAAATTACTCATTTAGTCAACTTAATTTTTAAACATTAAAACTATTAATAAAAATTGATGATGATGGTATGATGACCCTTCCCTTAACTAATAATCAACTTAAAATTACATACGTTTTATTTTTATGTAACCCACCTAACAATATTGAGTCACACTTTACTCACTGTACAAATACATAATAATTATATATTGCAAACTATAACATAATTAACTAAACTTCTGTCAAATGTCATTTACTTAAGCAAAGTGCAAAACTGATCGCACATTCCATATGACTTCAAATGTTTCTGCATGATGAACACGTGTAGATACAAAAATAAATTAGTTTTAAATTATGTCCAGATTTACACTTTGCAATTTTTGAGGCACTTCTTTTCTTTCAATTTTCTATTTAAGTTACAGCATTATGCATTATCTAAAAGTAAACATTAGCAACAGTAACATCCCCTCAAAACTCAAGCAATACCATATTGCTTACTCCTCCTGCTTTACAAACAAACAAAAATTTCATGCAAGTTTCATGAAAAATTGAATAGTGTAAATGCCGTATATTTAAATATTTTTATTGTATTTTTAAGTACTACTTTCCATGAATTATAAAAGTAAAAAACAAAGACAAAGTGTAATTTTTTGATTTTAAATCTCTTTTAAAATAAAAAAGTGAAAATAAATTTCTAAATTTATGGCTTCGAATACATAATTTATGTTCATTTAAATATATTTGGTGAATAAATAACACTTATATAAATATAATAAGATAAGATTTTTGCAAAAGTAGGAATATCACAAAAATTTCCAACTGCGGTTAAGTAGTTTTTAAGTTCACGTAAGTACATTATGGTCACCAAAAAGCCTTTTCAGATTTTATTGAGCATTTGACAGGCTCTTCGTTATTTTTTTGTGCTTAAGTTAGCAAATGCATATTTCACTTAGCTGTTTCTTCATCAGGTTTAAATAGGTCCGACTGATATAAAATAAATACTCGCCATCAGGAACTTGTGAGAATTGCACATAACAAATGAAAAAGATTTTAATAAATTTACCTATTATTTTTAAAGAAATTTTATTATAAAACCAGCGCATAAATTTTCTTTTTTCTTTTCTGTTCCACATTTTTAATCTTTATCTGTTCTTTTTTTGTTTACAAAACATTTAAATTAATAAATTAATGCAGCCATCCACACCACAACACTAGATACCAATAGTGCAATATCTTACTCCTGCAACACTCACACTAATGATCTCCGGTTTCCCAATCAGGCAATCGAGACCTCTACAGACTTTTACTTGCCTCCTTTTACTAATGCTCCGTTTAGTTGAAAGTATTTGCTGTATGTGTTCTACCCAAATGTTTACGAGTATTAAATAAAATTTATGGTTTATGCTGAACACTTTTCCTTGCATTCACATTCAACCAACAGAGACAAACTTCAACTGATTTACTTTCAGTTGACACGTATGTGTCTTATTTAAGAAATTTAATACTTTATTTTTACTTCGATTTATATTAAATAACCATATAAATGGTGATTGACATGAAGATTTATAATCTTTTTTGTGTTGTTATAGAATAGAGGGAAAAGTTTTGTTTGCTAAAAATAATAAAAAATCGTTGAAAAATTTATGCACATGAAAAATGATGACATTTTTATTAGAAGTTTATATTAAAATACATAAATATTTGAAGCATCATAATGATTTGTACGTGTAATAGTTGTAAATAAAAATTTACAAATGTAATTAAATCAAATTATTTGTATAAATTTTGTAAAATATGTTTTTAGATGCTGTACTTGTTCTGTTATATGTTAAGATTCATAAAGCATTTAGGATTTATTTACGTATGCAACACTCTTTTGTCTCTTTCTAATGTAATATATATTTTAAATCTCTTCGTAGGTCTCTTAGTTTATTTGTTTGTTTGTGCTTGTATCAATCACGGCTAAACGACTAAAAATATTTTAATGAAATATGAAACACGGTTAGATAGATATTTGTCCTGGTGGTAAAAAAGGATATTTATATTATTAATAGCTGGCCAGGATTGGGTATACATTTTATTCTGCTTGAAGTTTCTATTAAGTGACTGATAATTGTTTTTCTAAACGCAAGCAAATGACGCTTATGTTCGCACGTACATTAAAAGTGCTAACAGAGAGTTCGCATTATATACTTTATTAATTTCGCGGGTAATGGGATTAATGTTACTAAAGTTGCCTATTAAAAGTTTTAAAAATTTACGGTAAAAATTCTAATTTATCCTCAAAGCACGCTGACTGAACTGGTTATGAAATTATTATAATCTATTAAAAAAATTCTTTTAAGCATAATTTGTTGCAAATTTTTATCATGAGCTATTTATAAATAAAATATCGCCACACATATGAAAAGATTATTTTTATACCTCTATTTTCCGATTTTTCTTGAAGATATTTTAAAGCAACTTATAGGTAAAGAACTTTCTTTTTAACAATGTCGGACGAAAAGTAGCTATAAAGAGGATAGAAAAAAAAAATCACATTCATGTTTGATAGCTTAGATGCCAATTGAAATCCGGCATTCTAGTTTCACATTATAAAACATTCAAGACTTTCTAATTGAAGACTTTATTATTTGCGATCAACAAATACAACGGTCATTCTAGACTTTATTAAATATTATAACCTGCGTTTATACAATATCTCATAACAAGTAAAAACCTGCCTTGAAATATTATTTAATCTTTAATTATAAAATAGCTTAAATTAATGCCATTTTTGTATGCAGAGCTGCAGAGTAAAATTCCCTTTAAAATTAATTAATATCCAAAAATAGAGCAATACAAATACCAAGATGAAAAAATGTGGACAAAAATAAACATATTTAATGAAAAAAAAAATGAAATTAAAAAATCAAAAAAGCTTGATATTATTTTTTTAATGAATGCAATGGATCTGATAGGTGACATTTCTTTTTAGATTTTTATTTTAACTTCTGTATTAGTCTTTCACTTACAAAATATCGAAAATATGGCAATAACGAATTTAACAGAAAAGCCCTAAAATTCGAAAAAGGCAATCCAGGATACAATAAGCTGGTTAAAAATTATGCGAAACTGTAAAGTAATACAAATTTTACTTAAGCGTCTTTTAATCTAATTATTATTATTGAAATTAAATTGAATACCAGTGTGACCAGATCCGAAAAAAAAAAATTTGGAGCTGAATTGGCACCAAAAAAGTGCTAAAAAATTGTTTTAAGTGCTAAAACATAGTGCCTAAATTTAAATGTGTTGTTAAGCAAATATTTTCTTGGAGAGTTCAAAGTTCTATCATTTTTGCTTATATTGCCTCAGAAATTTTAATGCAAATAAATATTAAAACAATAAATCATTTTTTAAACATAAAGAGTCTTAAAAACACTTAAACTTAAATTTAAATTTTTCCAGGTGACACAACGGGACCTTTGGGATCCAAGTGGGTCGGTCTTATTACGCAACAGCAAACGTTTTAATAAATGCTTTACTACATGCTTTTCTGCAGAAGGAAACTCATAGTCAGCTTAAGCGTATGCGTTTCTTCCTTTTTTTTGCATTTAATTTTTGCTTCGTTTATAATGAAATGTTTTGTAAATGCTGAGACATTTAGTTTTTTTATTTACTAAAAAACATGTAAGCAAAGCAAAGATTTTAGTGCTGTTGCTATTTTTAAGCAAACAATTTAAACCCTGACATACACATGTGTACATACGCGTATATTATGTACTTCAGCAAATTTATTCTAGGTATCCGCAGTAGGATTTGAACATACAACTTTTTAATTCAGAGATATCAAAAAGTGCTATTATTGCAATAGTTGCACGCGAAAAGTAGTGTTTTGCAGAAAAGTGCATTAATTACTTTGTGGAACATTTTGTAAATTGAATAAATTACAGGTGCTAAAAAATGCTAAATAAAGAGTTGGTAAGTGCTAGAAATAGTACTAAGTGCTAAATCGGTAATTTTGCTACTAAATCATAAAAGAAGTTTTGAATCTAGCACCGAAAGTGCTAAAATGGTCATGCTGTTGAATATCTCTTTCATTTTTCACAGTTACCACTCTTATCATCACTTTTTGTAAGTTTTAAATCGGCATTTAATTTTTAAATACTAAACTTTAAAAAACTCTAGTAATTTTTTTTGGGCTTTACTCAACAATATGTAAATTTACTTTCGATTAAAATACAAAGTAGAGAACAAGTTAGAGTTTCACCAAAGGAATTGATTTATTAATTTCGTGGAATACACCTTTAATGTAATAAATATATTTTTGGCGATGCTCTCCGTCAAGTAGAAGGCCGTCTGGCTTCTCGTGAACCTTGTGATAGTTTTTTTTTTATATACAAATCTAGAAAACACAAAACCGTTTATCCCAATGGCGAACATGATTGCTTGGATTGTATTGTCCATCTTCATATACGTAAGGTTGACCCTATAGGATTACCTTTGGTTTCTGCTGGTCGTATCAGTAGATCTATTGCCCACTAATAGTCTTTCATACAAATCGGAGGAGTAGAACAATGGTCTTCCGTCTTCTACTGCAGGTTCACAGACGTTGATTTTACTATTGGTTCTTATCGTTGATCTTCTTTGGAATCCTTTACCAGCTCTATTGTCTCTATTCTCCATCATTTCCTCCCTTATACAATTATAATAAAAAAAAAAATAAATGAATACGAAAACGTGTTTTTTTCTACGAAAACGTGTTTTTTTCTACGAAAACTTTTTTAGAAAACTTTTAAGTTGTTTAATATGTTTAGTAATTTTTTGTGCATTTACAATTTTTAATTGAAAGTACAATATTTTAGTAAAATAAAAAAAAAATATTTTGTTGAAATATCAATCGTTTTGCAAAACTATAATCATTTTCTAATCTAGGGTTTTTTTTTGCAAAATTTCCATGGATTTTCCAACTCTTTATTGCTAAAGCAATTTATTAGCAAAGTTAAATATGTTTAATGATATGTTTGTTGACACTTAGATGTTTTAGTGATATTCCATTTTCCTAGTAATTTTTAGGTTTTTTTTTCTGAAATTTCGATTTCCAACAAAGAAAAAACAAAAATAATCAACAAAAAAGTACAACTAATGCTAGGAACACAACTGGTACGAACGACGAATTTCGTCCAACACAACGAATACGTCGTCAAAAATTCATTGTGTAAATTCGTCGTATGAAACACAATAACGACCAAAAACACAGCTGTTATAATTTTTGAAGTTGTTTACTTTTTGTAAGCTGCTAAAGTGACTATCAAAAAAAAAAAAAAAAAATAATATATAAAAAGTTAAACATTAGAAAAAACACAACTAAAAACTATTTTTATATTAAACTTATAATCTGTACGCTTTTTATAAATGTTGCAAAATAAAAATACATAAATTTTTTGACGTAAAATAGCTTTATTTATTAAAATACTTCGAATCTAAAGTTAAACATGGTCACTTTGTACTGATTTGTTCGTCGTTCACCGGTGTAAAAAATAGAAATAATTCTATTGCATAGTTCGCCGTGTATGACGGATTTAGTCTTACGTTATAATTGTGTGCATTTTCATATACACAAATGTGTTTTATTTTTGACGACGAATAATCGCGACCAAAAATTCGTCGTTCGTTCAAATTGTGTTCCTAGCATTAATCTGAAAAACGTAAAGAAAACAGAAACACTCGCCTTTTTTGAACAGATAACTGGTGTCCGTCGGGAAGTTATACTACTTTTTTTGTTTGTATTTTTAATTGACGCCAATTATTTATATCAGATAAAAGGGCTCGCCTTTTAAGCACATTCAGTAATTTTCATCACGAATATTTTTTTTTTTTTTGACTTGTTCAAGCATTTTTGGTGTGTTTGCATAAACCAGTGCAGTTAAATCAAGCGACCGTAGAGACCAATCAACATCACTATCTCTTGAAATAACTTGTTGTGGAAAGAGGACCCTGCCTGCATGCGATGTAGCACCGAATGTTTTTTCAAAATTTATTTTCCACGTGTCTTCTTTACGAATACCAAACATGAACTGTCAACACTAAAGTTAACTCAAATGGCTACAAAACAGAGTGGTATACCTTCCCAGCAGACACCCTGTATTGGTATAAATTATCGATTTTAAAAAGCTTCAGAAACGCAGGGCAGTTACAATAGCATTTCGTTATTAGTTCCATAATAAGAGATTTTTCGGAGCTCAAGAGTCGTATGAGATAATTATGGAACTCCAAAGTCGTTTCTTCAGACGCAGCTCAATCGTTTCTGTGTACAAAATTTTACAAGTGACATACATACATTCTTCAACAGGTTCGTGCATTTTATTAGTCTGTTATCTGTCGAGAAATTCTTTGTAACTGTAACTTTTTTTAAATTTTCTATACCAAGGAGCCGTTCTTTCTAATTTACAGTAATAATCATTATCATAATACGAGGGCTGCTATATATATTTCTGGCCTGGCAACACTGAGTCCTGCCAAGTGCAATCTGACATTTCCATTGGAAAGTTTGTCATTTTTAACATAATCGTACTCAAAACGTTTTTACGTACGACCATTATTTGTGGTGTTTACAGTGACTTGAAAAAATTAATATAGAAAAAAACGGAATTAACTCGTGAACATTTTCGTGCCATCATTTTTCACAACTTTCGACGTGGATTATCACGACAAGAGTGCTTTAATGAACTTAAATCTTTGTATGGCGATGAAGCACCATCCTATAGCACTGTGAAAAATTGGTATAATGAATTTAATAGTGGCCAAAGCTCGCTCAAAGACGAATTTCGTGAAGGTCGTCCAAAAACGGCTGTTGTGCCAGAGAACATTGATGCCGTGCGTGAGAACATTGATGCCGTGCAAGATCGACATGCGACATACCGAGAGATAGAGACATCCTTGGACATTTCTTCCACCAGCATACATTCGATACTGCATGAACACCTGGCCATAAAAAAGGTTTGTCTCGTTGGATCCCGCACAATTTAAAAGTCGCTCAAAAAAAGGCTCGTGTCGATTGGTGCAACGAAATGTTGCAAAAATACGATTGCTGTGCTTCAAAAGACGTTTATAAGATCGACACAGGTGACGAGTCATGGATCTATGCGTATGAGCCCGAAACGAAACAACAATCGACCGTGTAGGTCTTCAAAGACGAGCAAAATCCAACGAAAGTTGTTCGTGGAAGAAGCACTTCGAAGCAAATGGTCGCCTGTTTCTTCGGTAAAACTGGTCATGTGGCGACTGTTCCGCTTGAGCAAGGTAGGACGGTCACTTCTGAGCGGTACAATACAATTTGTTTGCCTGAAGTCATCGGAGAAATTTGAAAAACCTACAAGAGAAGACGAATCATTGTTCACCATGACAATGCGAGCTCTCACACATCGGCTCAAACCAGAGCGTTTTTGACCGGCCAAAACGTCGAATTAATGGGTCATCCGCCGTACAGCCCTGACTTGGCACCTAAAGACTTCTTCTTGTTTCCGCACATCAAGAAAAAAATGCGTGGTCAACGATTTTCGTCGTCAGAAGAAGCTGTTGAAGTGTTCAAAAACCATGTTTTAGAGGTGTCTCAATCGGAGTGGAAAAAGTGCTTCGACAACTGGTATGAGCGCATGCAAAAGTGTATAAATCATGCTGGAGAATACTTTGAAAAACAATAAAACCATTTTTGATTATAAATATTCGCATTTTCAATATTAGGCCAGAAATATATAGAGCAGCCCTCGTAATAATAATTTGTCATTATTTTGAAACCACAAAATATAGAAATATTTGTACTGCGTATTGGGACTATAATAAAAAAAAAAAAAAATATGTTCGTCATCACAAAATAAATTTTAAATCCTTTTGAACTTATCTCTGGAAAATGTTTTAATTGGAAATTTTTCTATTAAAACGCACTAAAACAAACTTCTTTTAAACGATGTATTTCTGTGGAAAAAACTACTTTGCCAACAGTTTTCATAATATGCACCATTTAAATTTGCTTGCCTCAATTGACTTCTGCTGTCCTTTTAACTACCTTTTAATTACGTTATTTTTTTTCGGTTGATCGAAATTAAAAATAATAAAAAAAGCTCCTTTTTCGAAATAAATGAATGCAATTAATTTTTAACATTTTACGTATATAAAATCTACATGAAGTTGTTGTATCAAACACATACATGGATGTTTAATAGACTGGAGGTTAGACCTGAGTATAAAAGATAGTCCAGCAGTATGTTAACATATTACGTATTATACCTTTGTTATTTATTATGAATATTATTTTAAAGCAAGAAACAACAATGTGTAATTTCAATATGGGTTCTTAAAACAATTATTTAACTCACAGCTTGTTGAAATTGTATGTTGTATTAAAAACATACTGAGCAGATGCAGCTTTAAAAAAAACAGGTAAGAGTGCTAGATTCAACTATGCCGAATCTTATATACCCTACACCATCTATGCAAATCTATTTTAGTAAATTAACTTCAATCAAAAAACCTAATATTAAGGTAACAAGGCATTAAAATATAAGAAAAAAATTTAATTACTACATATATATACAGAAAAATGCCATCGGCTCTTAATGGGTTAAGCATTTTTTAAAAATTTTGGTATTTGCTTAAAGATCTCATCATCATCGAAAGGTATGGGGCAACGGCAATTTGTTTATTGAATGTTTTTTTCTTATTTTTTTATTCTCTATCGCTTCATATACTTTTCTTTTTTTATTGGAGTTATTTCATTGTTTCAAATAATATGGGAATTTTAGAGGTTGGCGTCGTGTTTTCTCACTGCGTCTAAGGACATGTACCGATTTTAGTTATACGCTTTTTCCACTTTTTGTGATTAAGGGTATAACAATAAAATTTTAAATAAATTAAAAAAAATAACAGAATATTTATAGAAAGTAATGAATACTTTACCCTAAATAACTTTGTCTCCCTGTTAAAACATTCATTATTTATTTGCAGAAACAACATACGTCTTTTAGCATATATTTGCGTAGAAATAATTAACAAAGTTTGAACAACTACAATAGCTATGTCCGTAATATTTCGCTACTACAATTAGATACTTAACTTTCATTTTGTATACGCCCACTGTTCCAATCCAGTCTGTACAACTATGCACGTTAATATTGTTATTACTTGTACAGAATTTCAAGATAATACCTGACACATTTTAAAAGTTACACGGTGATCAATATTTTCTTTGTGGGGGAAGTGCCACGCCCACCTGAAATTAAAAAATATATATCCTATTTTACTATCTAAACGGTAAATATGAAGTACAAACAAATGTACTTTATATTTATCGTAAAATTATTTAACAATTTTAACAGAAATAAATTTATGAGTTCCTTCAAACATTTTGCCTCACAGTCAAATTTAAAAAAAATAGACAATTTCAGCTTGAATATATGTACAAATGTATACAGTGGCTCACAGCTTATTTTATGCACTGCATAATTTTATCCTTTAAGTCCTATAACAATAATACCAGTAGGAATTAAAAAAAGAAATTGGTATCAATATATAGAGAAAAGGGTCTAGTTTAACAAGAAAACTTTATTTATTTAGAAAATTAATATTAACATAATTAAAAAACAAGAAAAGTAAAATATACAGCTTTTTTCATCTCACAGCTTATTTTATGCATTTACTTCTTTTGGTAACGATACTTTCAGAATGCGTTGTGTAGCGGAAATTTATTTTAAATTCTACCCTATTGTACTTTTCGATATGATTGGCACTTAATTAATGGTCTTATTTTGTCAATAATTTGCTTAATTTCGGGAAATTTTAAATGGGTCCACGCACAACATTAGTACAGAAAGAATTGGTAGTAAATCATTTTAAAAACGGTCACTCGCAGCGGAAAATAGTTGATATGATGAATAAAAAAGCTTAGACGTCCCAGAAAATTATCGAGTGCTTCGTTCGTGAAAACCGTTTAATTAACAAATGAAGATAAGCACCAAATTAAAATTTTAATAAACATGATGAGCGTTATATTGTCAAAAAATTTTAAGCAAATACAGGGCTCTCAGCTCCCAAACTGACTTTCGATATTCAATATGACATAGGCAAACATTGCTGCGTTGAAACTTTTCAGTTTGTTCTTCGTCACCATGATTTTAATGGTCGAGTTGCACGTAAGAAGCCTTCCATTAGCGCAAAAATCAAAATATGCAGTCTCAACTTCACTGTAGAACACTATTCCAAAGACGCATCGATTTGGAATGCAGTTATCTTAACCGATAAATCCAAATTTAATAAATTCCGCCCATGATAAGTCCTACGTATGGAAAAAACCTAACACCGAGCTTAATAAAGAATATTTAAAGGCAACAGGTAAGCATGGTGGTGGCAGCGTCATGATTTGGGCCTGTATGTCGACTGTTGGTACTGAGAGTTTAGAGTTTATTGAAACAACCATTGACAAAATAAGTATCTTCAAATTTTAAAGGACAATTTGTTGCAAAATGCAAAGAATCTGGGTATAAGATCAAATTTTCGATTTTATCAGAATAACGATCCGAAACATAAATCGGGAATTGTAAAGTTTTGGTCAATTTATAACTACCCTTACTTGATGATTACGCCACCTCAGTCACCAAGCCTCAATGTCATTAAAAATCTATGGTCCATTTTGGAAGAAACATAAGGCAACACGAGTTTTTAAGCAAAAATAGCCTAATAGAATTGGAGTGATAGAATATTTCGCCCAATTCATCGCGAAAACTAGTTGCATCTATACCAAACCGTCTTAAGCCTGTTATAGACAATAAAGTGTATCAGACAAAGTATTAAAAATATAAATTAGCAAACACAACTTGAAAGTTTTCAATACTTAAGGTTACCGCATAAAATAAGCTGTGATATGAAAAAAGCTGTATTTTTTATTTGTTTTACTTTTAGGATAATTAAATCTTAATTTTTTAAAAATTGAAGTTTTCTTGTTAAATTAAGCCCTTTTATCTATTAAATGATACCAATTTCTTTTTTTAATTCTTACTGGTTTTATTGTTACAGGACTTAAAAAATTAAAATATGCAGTGCATAAAATAAGCTGTGAGCCACTGTATGTATATATTTTTTTACAGAATAATAATTTATATATAATTTTAAATATTTCAAAAACTTGAAAAGCAAATTTTTAAATTATTTTTTAAGATTGCTTCGTTATTCTACCAATTTCATTCTACTACACCATTTCAATGTTTCAGAAAGAGAAATCTTGTCAATTTGTTAAATGACATTAACATGTGAGGAGACATCTTCTCAAAGCAATTGCTCTCTAAATAAAATTTACAAAAACATGTCACATACTTCCTAAAAAAAATTTCAACAAATTTAAAGGTTTTTTTTCGAATTGTGTTATTTTATTTTACTTTTTGTCACAAAATGCTATTAATGTTGTCTTAAATTCATTGGTGATATAGTGGCACAGTTTTGTTGAGTTTTGAATGTATGCGTGTTCTTATAATGCGTAGAAAAACTAAAAGAAAAAATTGAAATGAAAATGAATTCTGTATATAACTTTGTAACGAAAAAGGAACTGGTCAAAAGCGCCCATGAACACAATCTAATCCAGAATTAAAGCTATTTTTTTTTCTTTAATGTCCACGACTAGAACTAAATTAATCATCAACAATAAATTCTGGATAAACTACTAGTCCTTTTAATCGACTTCAAAAAAAGGGGGTTAGTTTTCAACTCGCCTGAAGGTTGCTTTTTATTTTTGTGCTCGCAGAACTCAGTTATTCCTGAACCGATTTTGAACATTTAAATAAAATTTAAAGACGATTCTTATAGATTGGTCCTGTTTTAATAACACTTGTATGTTCCCCATACAACATACATGTTTTTACGTGTGTTATAAACCGTAAAGTGCACCACTTTAAAATTAAAACAAAACTGCGTATCACTATAAGTCCTAATGGCAAAGTCTAAAAATTAAAGTGTGCCCCCATAGGCGACGTTAAATAACCTACATATGCCCATCTTCTAGACAAAAGCTTGCAAATTGGAAATAATTAATAATAAAATTAAAATTTAAAGAGTGCACCAATTTTGATGTATGCTTTTGAACAGTTGTAGCAGACGCTTGAAATCTACAAAGAACCAGTATTGCTAACTCCGCTTTAACAACAAGTATAAAATTTGGAAATTAAAGGGTCTCCCAGTAATTGTTGTAATTTGGTGTATCTTCGTGCTGGAGTTTATGTGTTCTATATGCCAAAAGTGTATTTTGAGAAAGTCGATCTTGAAGTAATTTTTCAAAAACTATATGATAGAAGAGGTCGATTGGTATCACAGTGCCTATGAGAAATATCTTAAGCTTTTGGAAATTCACAGTATTTTGTCCCTCGTTAATTATTTGAAAATTATTGAATCAAATAGATTTTAAGAATTTTTCCAGGATATTAACCAATTAAATTTTTCTATTGTGAATAATAAATTATTTGATATATCATAAGATGGCGTATGGAGCAAACAGGATTTTTATTAACTTTAGAAAATATCCCGTTATAAATGCAGTCGAGAAATAAAAAACATTTCGTCAGAATCATCTTTTCAAAACAAATATTTGGTGCAAAAAAAAAATTTTTGAACAAAACTGTTGATCTGTAAGTGGTCCGCAATAATTTTAAAATTGCCGGGGATAACATTTGATTTTTATTTTGGGCAACGCACGAATCACTCAACATAACTATATTTTCAATAGTTGGGTATTCTGATTATTTAGTAATTTATATATACAACTACTTATTTCGTTACCCAACGACATTTATTAAATTCATCCCAAACGCAACAATAAGTAAATTTTTCCTTATTGGAGAAAATAACTGTAGCGGTCATATTATAAACATTAATAATAATAAAATCAAAACATACAACAACTGTAAAAGGGTCTTGATTCTGGCGATATAAATCACGCTCTCCGCTAAAATGGGTTGGGAAGGTTGCTGCTCCAAATAAAGTGCATACACCGATAAGTATGTTGTAAAGAATTCAAAAATTTTTATTTTAATTTACCATTTGTAATATCTCTAATATTTTCTTTAAAACATGTTCTTTTTTTGATAATTTTTCTGCAATGGTTATTAGTAACACCAGTTTTTAATTTTTATCTGTAAAACAATGTACCTAAGAATTAATTTTTTAAAAATCTTTGGCGGTACTCTTTCCTCTCTTAACCCTTTCGGTGATTCTATGCCATATGGCATAGCCGCATTTTGAAGCCCATTTTAGGTCATAATGCGTGTGGGTACACTTTTTTATTGATTTGGTATTTTTCTTTGAAGTGTTATCTATAATTAAATTTAAAAAAAAAATTGATTGATGGACCCAACACATTGTTATGTTTCAGAGAGCAAGCGTTCCTCGTGAGATTCACAATTTAAAAATAAAGAACATGTTATGCTTTAATATATTTTGTTAAATAAAATTATAAATTTGTTAGATTTTTGTAATTAATTTAGTAGATAAACATTGCCTTAGGAATTTAGGAAATCAAGTTCTAGTTTATTTTCCCCAAATATTTACATATACAAATTTTAACAATTAAATTAAAAATAAACAATCAAAAAACAAAATTTCTTACATACTAAGGTATTTCTCAAGAACTTCCTACATCTAAACTAAAAGTGCGTATTCTTTTGCACATCTCTCAAAAAATTAAAAAACACTTTACAAAATTTCGAAAAAAAAAGGGTTAAAAAAGGAGGCGCTCAAAAATGTACTTAAAAATAAAAATGCTTACAGACTAAAACTTTAAAAACTAAATAACAATAACAAAGAACGGCAAAAAAAAAATAATAACAAGAATAAAAAAAGTAAACAAAACAAATTCATATTAAACAAAAAATTATGAATTTACAATCAATATAAAAAATTACTTAAAAAGATAAAAAAGAAACAAATTCATATTAACATATAAAAAAAAATATGAATTAACAATTATATAAAAAAAAAAAATAAGTACAAAATAAACTATTGAGCAGTACTGTAAACAGTGCTCCCTTTATCAAATGACCGCAGCCTCCTATGGTAGAACATGAGGTCTGCATCCTCGTAGAGAAGGCCAGCTCCCCTAAGAGTCAATAGGTCTACAGGAGAAAGATACCTTGACATTTGAACGGTCTCCAAACCACCTACTCTGGAGAAGCACTCCCTTACCAGGGAGTTCTCTGAGGTTCGTGCGCCCTCTAGAAATTTCACAGCCATTTTCACCATGTAGGCATCTACGCGCTCAAAATCAATCGCGCTGTAGATTGACCTACATGATGGCCTACGAAATTCGTCATTTGGTCCTAAATATGGCCTCAAGCCGAGGCTAGCGACCAAAACCTTTCTCTTCCATCTCCTAAGCCTCTCCATCTGGTGAGAAGAAATTCAAAACCAAGCAGGAAAGGCGTAGGAGATGACAGGGCGAATGACTTGGCGATAAACCAAAAGACGCACTTTCCTGTCAAGACCTCCCGTACGCTTCAATACGCCCTGGTAAGAAGAGTAGATTCTCTTGGCTCTTTCGAGAATATCATCAATATGCCGATAGAATTCGAAATTCTCGTAAAAGGTGACACCTAGGTACTTAAGCCTGTCCGAAGTCCCAATCCGTTCTTGTCCAATAGTCAAACATAGAATGTATTGTCTACATTCCGCCTTCCCTTAAACATTACGGCAAAATAGTCCGTCAGTAACTGCAGATATCGTTTCAGTCGGTCGTTGGCACTTCTCGCTCTAGCAAGTGAAGAGGCAATGGGAATACTATCGGCATATATAATTAAAAGATCCTCCCGTGACGGCTGTGGTATGTCTGACATAAAGATATTGTAAAGCACAGGGCCTAGCAAAGAGCCCTGCGGCACTCCAGCAGAAATCGCTCCCTCGCCAGACCTAACATCACCCAAACGTACCCTGAAGGTTCGGTCCCTTAGGAAACTGTCCACGATACGGCAAACGCCAACACCAAATCCCATACTTATCATCTTGAAAATAAGCCCATCATGCCAAACCGTGTCAAAAGCCTTGGCAAAGTCCAAACTGACAGCTATCGTGGGGAATCTTCTGTTCAATCCCCTGGCAATGAGGTCTGTTAATACCGTCAGAGCGTGCGTTGTCGAAAGTCCACTCCTAAATCCAAATTGAAAGTCCTTTAAAATGTTCCTGTCAATTATAACGTCATTAATCTTTGCCAGCAGAAAGAATTCAAATAGCTTTCCAAAAACTGATAGCAGGGAAATGGATCTATAGCTTCCACAAACTTCAGGATCCGACCTGGGTTTCAATATAGAAACAACGAGAGCCGATTTCCACGCTTTTGGAAAATAACCAATATTATAGCAATGGTTGAAAACTATGGCTAGAAATCTCCATGCTATAACATTGGTTCTTTTCAATACAATATCAGCTATTCCATCCATACCAAAGGATCTCTTATTTCGCCTACGCCTCAACGCATTGCCTACAGATGCAGAGTTAATGAAACCAAGCCCATCCTCATTCACCAACTCTCCGTCCGCTGTTAAATTCCTGCAAAAACACGTTAATGGTGTTGCTCTGTCCAATGACGAAACAACCGCCCGCACATTCGCTCCGAATGAATCTAAAGGCCTCGTTATGCGAACGTTGGTGTAAGAAAAACTTAACGTATTTTAACGTACGGTCGTTTATGTACTTATAGAAACTTTACAAATTTGACGCATGTCAATAAAAAAAAAACAAAATATTGTGCAACACAATGTGTTTGTTATTTTAATTTCAAAAGCCCGAAAAGAATTTAAAAATGGATATTGAGGATTTATTTGCTGATGTCCATGAAATAAGTACAATTGTTTTGCAAAAAAAAATTTCAATTTGCTGCAGCTGTTCAGAACAGTGTTGAGATTTGTGGCATAGTTACGGGCACTGTTCCGTACATGTAAATTTAGAAAAAGTACTAATTTCGCTTCGAAAGATATTTTACATTGCAATATGTGCAATGTATTGACAAATTTAATTATCTGTTTTAAAAAATATTATAATGTATTTAATGTAACTATTTATTTATAATACTTTTATTAAGCAAAATAATAAAAACTGATGAATGATACATTTACTATCAATACTTCAAAAGTACCTAAAACGGGCAAAAGTGCCGCAATGGTATTTATAACATATAGTTCCAGCACTATCTTACGAATGCCACGTAACAATGCCGTCAAAACCTATTTTATACAGGTTGAAGCGTTCCGGAAACGTGACAGTTAATTTCGGTAAGCGTTTGCATTGTTTTAGTATATTTAAAAACAAACGGCCGTTAGGTTAGCTTACGTGAACGTTCGCATAATTGTACCTTAAAGGCGCACTCGGAGCAGAATGACCAACTTGAAAGAACCGGGTTGCTAACAGATTAGCCATTCCAGTACTGTCAGAAACGATTGTGCCATCAGTGTCCTTCAGGTTACGAATAGCAGGCCGATTGTAGAGTCCTGCAGCAAACTTAATATTCCTAAATGTCCTGTCATTAAGTCGAATTTTATGCAGAAAATTAGTCCAGTGGTCACGTTCAAAAGCTGCTATGGCTCCCTGTATAATTTTATACCTATTTCGCACGTCAGCTTTCAAAATGTTTCGTCTACCAGGTTCGTCACACCTATTTAATATTCGTCGTAGTCTCTTCTTTTGGTCAATGAAATGAGAAATGTGCTGTGGCAAAATAATTTAGGAAAAAATTAGAACCGAAATATAGTTCAATAGAGCTGGCCGATTTTTTTTATTTCATACTATGCCATATGGCGTAGATTTTTCCCAAAGGAAATTGTTTACTTGGTTATATAAGTACATAGTGACTAGACGTGTTGACAATGCCTAATAAACTAAATACCGAAGAAATTGAAAATATTTTAATTAGTTTTGATAACTCAGATATATCTGATTTTGATGATGAGGAAGAAGAAGAAAATAGTTTTTTGGAGTCACTATTGCAAACTTTAAATGATAGAAATAACAATGCCTTTTTGATCGAAGAGTTAACTAATCCGGATAGGATGGATTTGGAACATGCCTCGGATCCCCACTCAAAAAAATTATTTCATATAAGTAGATGGGCAAAGACAGAATGGAATACTCCAATTTCAGGATTTTCAGAAAGTTATCCAAAGCAAGATGTAAAAACTCCTGTTTCATATTTTCTAAAGTACTTTCCATATGATTTTATTGACACTATTGTTCAGGCAACAAATCAAGCCTCACTTATGAAGAGTGGAACCGCTGTTAATGTTGAAAAATAAGAGATTCTGACATTAATGGGATTGGAAATCATTATTGGAACAATCGGATATCCTTGATTACAAATGTACTGGGTTTGTGCTACTGAAATACCAGCCTTTCGTAAACACATGACAAAAAAACGGTTTCATATAATACGTACTTGTCTAAAGTTTTGCATAGAGGGGAACTCAACCGACAAACTTGTTAAAGTTCGTCTACTTATAAATACATTCCAGAAAAATCTTATGATATTCCAAAAGATGAAAACTGCTGCTGTGATGAAATGATGATTACATGCAAATCGAAAACTGGATTGATGCAGTATATGCCTAAAAAGCCTTTTAAATGGGGAATAAAAATATTTTGCCTATGTAGCTCAAATTGAATTGTTTATGATCTGGAAATATACCAGGGAAAAAACACAATTGTTGGAAACTCAAAGTAAGATTTTTGTTCGGATATTGTTATTCATTTTTGTAAAACTATTCCGGAAAATAAAAACGACAAGATATTTTTTGATAACTATTTTACCACTATATTTGCGAGGAAAGGGAATGTGGGCAAGAGGCACCATACGAGGAACCAGAATTGGAAAAGCTCCCCTAAAACCAGAAAATGACTTAAAAAAGTTGGGAAGAGGTAGCTATGACTATTGCATTGAAAGGAACATCAGGAAAACATCATCGTTTTGAAATGGCTAGATAGGGGCTGTGTTCAATTGGCTTCGTCCATTTATGGTGATAAAGACACAAAAGAGGTCACCAGATTTTGTTCTGAGCAAAAGAAAAAGATCGTTGTATCACAGCCTAACGTTATAGCTGTCTATAATAAATATATGGGAGGAGTCGACAAGATGGAATTTTTGCTATCTTTGTATCGAATTTCTATTCGGATAAAAAAGTGGACCCTTAGAGTTTTCGACCATTTTCTGGACTTAGCAGTATGCAACTCTTGGTTAGAATATCGCAATGATTGCAAAAGTAATAACATAAGAAAAAAATAATAAAATGGATTTATTAGCGTTTTGGAATGATGTACCTGATGGATTGCTGGCATTGGCGACAGTTCAAAGTGTCGCACGAAATCGAGGAAGACCCAAGCAATCGGAAGACTTAGACCTTTCTAGCACTCCATCAACTTCTAAATCAAGACCTTCATATGAAAGGGCACCTTCAGGTTCGATTCGTTTCTATGGTATTCAACATTGGCCTGAGTATACACCTGTAAAACGTATAGGTAAAGTACCAGGATGCAAATGATATTCCAGATACTTGTATGCAAAATGTAACGTTCATCTCTGCATTCCAAACGGGACCAGAAATTGCTTTAGATTATACCATGAAAATTGAGGTAAGTTATAGATTTATTTCTATATTT
The DNA here is from genome assembly GCA_916610165.2 of Gymnosoma rotundatum. Classification (NCBI taxonomy): domain Eukaryota; kingdom Metazoa; phylum Arthropoda; class Insecta; order Diptera; family Tachinidae; genus Gymnosoma; species Gymnosoma rotundatum. Next base: position 53,448,321 of record OU744338.1, read on the forward strand.
GAATTTGTTTTATATTATTTCTTTTTTTTCCAGAGAACTATACAGATGCAGACATACTGTTGAACCAGAAATTGACAATGAACTCTTATTTTTTATAGTTTTTTGCGTTTGCTTATGTTTAATTTAAAAAAAAATAATTTTAATCCAATAAAGACAACAATTTGAAAACTGAATTAAAAACTTATATATTTTATTTTTTTTCTTTAAATAGATTTTATGCCATAGTGGCATAGTGTCCAAAAACCACTTTTGCAAGCAAAATGTTAAAAAGTAAGTTGTGATTATTCATAAAGTGGGCTTAAGTATATAAAAAAACTAAAAAAATAGATTTTTAAAATCAAAAACAAAAAAGAAGCACCGAAAGGGTAAATGAGAAAGAGCGAGTATATTTACAACAGCATTCTGTTAGGAGAGAAAAATGTCTTACAAATTCTTTATAAGAGAAAAGTATTTTAAAATGTATTTTTATTCAGCAATATTTAGTACATGTAGAGCAAAATGATAATCAAAAATCAAATTAAAATTTTTACATTAAAATTTTGCTATATATGCCACTGAATGGCAACACAAAAAAATTCTGGTTTGAAGGACATAGAACAAATCAGACTCTATTTATCTCAGAAACTAGATGAGATAGCCGAAAACGGATTACAGATTTGAAAAAGTTGAGGTCGAAAACCTAAAGTGCCATCATTCACTTAAAATGTGTAAAATCGCGGATAGAGCACATAAACTCCCGCACAACGGTATGCAGCTTTTGAATCGTTACAGACAGGCAGCTGAAACGTACAAGTGACCTGTATTGCTAAGTCCGCTATAACAACAAGTTTATAATTTGATTTTATAAATTGTTCCCAAGATTAATATAATTTGAACTATATGGTCGTATCTTTTGAACCGTTGTATACGAACTCTTGAATATTAGACAGAATGTCCAGTACTTTGTTTGGTATAATAACTAAGAAGTCTAAGTTCGTAAGAATTATTATTTGGTTGACATTTTAATTTTTTAGTGAAATTTAAATTTTTTCTGATTTCGATTTTTCATTTTTCATTAGATCTTTCAAATACATATAATTTGTTTTTAAAAGAAACCTAATAAAAAAAATGGAAGAAAAATAAAAATAGTTACTAAATGTTTGTGCTGTTTTTGTATAAAACAGTTTTAATTTTTGTTTTTTATTGTCTTTTTCAGTTTTTATTGTCTTTTTGCTTTTTTGATTCAATGTAGTTCTCATTTAATAAATTTGGCTTTTTTGATAAGACTCTTTGGTTTTCTATACATAATTTGAGTAGAATCAACTATATGAGCAGTAGCGAATAGCCATTACGAGAATGTGCTTTCCCGCGGTAATACATTTCATTTTTTAGCTTTAAATGCCCAATTGGGCTCAATTATACTTGAAGAATTGTAAATAAGTAATAACTTTTTTGCAGCTTTACTATAACTGCTGCAGGTATTTAGAATATTCGTAAAGAAACAACATATCTATTACTATTAATTTGTTATCTAAACTTCCACTGTGCGTGGGTAAACCTTATTTTCTTAATTATCCCCTTTCATAGTTTTTTAAGATGGCGGGTCTTAAATTTGCAGCAAACCTTCCTAAGTTAATAGAAAATATGTTTAAAAAGTTTCTGGAACATAGTTAATTTATTTTAATTAAAAATTTTTACGAGCTACTGTTTCTATAAAAAATTTTATATTAATATATTAATACTGAAATATTAATGTACAAATATTTCATAAAAAATTTTATATTAATATATTAATACTGAAATATTAATGTACAAATATTTCATCAATTTTTAATAATAATAATAATTTAGAGGAACATTGTTTGTTATATTTTTAAAGAAATGTAGTTTAATTTAGTTGGAAATCCATGATTAAGATGGCGGAAAGTATGTCATTGTATTCATTGTTAAGTCATTCACCAACGTGAATTATCAAAAAATAAGTACCCTATTTTACCGACCGTTTGTCTTTTAAAAAACTCTAAAAATTCCAGGAACATCGACATACTGGTGTAGACAGCTTTAACTTTCCGACAAACAAGCATATAAGCAAACAAAATTTGTATGGATCGAAAAAAGTCACCAAACGGTTGTCAAAATCATAATCTGCGCAAATTCTAAGAAAATTTACCCAAGAAACCATGGGTCTAAAATAAAAATCGAGCTTCCGATTTTTAACGAGAAAGCTTTATTTATTTTTTTTAAAAGCTTAAGTTAAGGTAAGCAAGTAAGAGTGGTATATTCAGCTGTGTCAATTGTACCATACCCTCCATCAAAATGAGGTTACATTGAATATAAAAAATAGAGGGCATGTGAGAAAATATTTTTTCCCCTCAAAAAGTTTCAAGTTTCTCTAATATTTTGTTAATGTTTTTAAAAGTCTTACTATTTGTATCATTTTGTAGCATATTTTTTCAAAAGGAAGGCTTTATATTTTAAGTTATGCTGCCTGTCCTCTCATTTAATTTAAAATAAACAATTTTGCGATGTTTTGAAAATATCCCACTTTTTATTTCAACAATACTTCTTTTTAAAGTCTTTCTTGCTATCAATCTTAGGTGTTATGTTTCGACTTTTAGCTGTGACTGTCATAACACATAGTTCGACGAGAGACACTAGTCAGTAGTTGCACAAACCGCTCGGTTCCTTGATTGTGTAGAGGAATTTGTAGATCCGGAAGCGTTAAGCATCAAATTCTATCTCGTTGAGCAAGTTTTTAAAGGGTATGCTTGCACTGAATGGGGGCTCCGATAAAATGTCACTTTGTTTATTGGAGTGGGTTCTTCTTTTCTGATTTTTAATGACCTCTTTTTTCTACACATAAGACGAGAACTTTTTTAATGCAAAAATTTCATAATTATTTAAATTATTTTTAAAAATCTCAACGATCTTTAATTTTTTTCGTAAACCATTTAATGATTAAAAGCTTTATTTAAAATTAATCTTAACATCTAAATTGTTAAGCAATCTAAACAGCTTTAAAAAGCTCATGATATTTTCTTTCGAAACAGCCCAAACACAATTAATTACAAGTTTTTTAAAAGACTTGATAAAATTCTAACATATTTAGAACGATTAGCGAACGATTTAGCGTAGATTATTAGGAAATGTAAAAAAAAATTATTTTTGTGTTTTGGTTTCTATTGTACCTTCTACCCAGCGTTACCATATTTTTTTTCAAAAAACTTGCCTTTCCAGAAAAAAAAACTTTTTTTAATAAAAAAAAAAACTTTTTTCATAAATAAACGAAAATGCAAAATAAGATTTCATTTTTATTTAAAATATTTTATAAAAAATACATAGTTTTTCTAACCAAAGTAAAAAATAACATAAGATAAAAATAAAAAGCATTACATATATAATATATATGTATATTAAACGTTAAATTAAGGGCCAGTTTTTGACTTCGTATTTAAACGTCATTTAAATTTAAGCTCTATTTAAGTACAATATTCAGTTTTTCAATGCACACTTAAATGAAACTTAAATAACCAATCTTGCGCATTTAAAGTCCATTTAAATAATACAGCTTTACCATATGGTTATGGCATTTTTTGTTGTTGTTTCGCAAAACTAAACAAACATTTTAGCCGTTGATAGAACAATATTTTATGTTTTGCATACATTTCTTAATGAAAATATTAATTAAAAAGTTAAATCAATAAATAAAATAAGTTTAGGTGGTGAATACATGAGTATCGCTGACATTTTTTAATATATTTAAAATATTTTTCGCAAAATTTGCAATTCATTGTGTTTATTAGCAGCTGTTTCTCATAAACAATGGAGATTTATTTTGATATTACGTAATGCTACCATATTTTTGTGATATTTAAATGAGAACTTAAAGTTTTTAAAAGTTATGAGTTTTTAATACATTACTTTTAGATTATTATATAATGTTATTTAATATTATATAATATCATATACATGTATTTATTTTATTATTTGTACATATGTACATTGTTTTATTAAACTTCAAAACCATTTCTTTTGATTGCTTAAAGTTTGTACAATCACTGTTATTTTTTTTTCAAAAAGTCTTTTGCTCTTAAAATACAGCATAAAGTGGGAATTTCTAATTTATTTCTAATATAACTTTTGTTTAAATTAATTTTTGAAAAAATTCGTTTTACGTTTGCTGTAGATATAGGTAACGACAAAATTGAATAAACTATTTAACTATTTTTTTTCTAAATAAGGATAAATTTCGGACTCATCGCAACGTCTTAATTTAAATACAGTTTCCAAAAATCTTCAATATTTTTCGCTTCACATAAATTAAATTCTGAAAAATGTAAATGAAGTAGCTCACGCCACTCATTATCAAGTTCTTGAATATCAGTAAAATCTACTACATTTGGTAAAAGACCACATAATTGAGAAATACTTTTTGGTTCATTTGGTTGAAGTTTGTGTAATTGTGGGCTTTCATTTTGAAATAACCGGTTCAACTTATTTACATAATTAAAAATAAATTTTAAAAATAATAAATGCAGTTCGAATTCTCGTTTTTGTAATGTATCTATGATTCTTTCCTTAGCATTAAATTTTTCCAAGTCCTCGTGAAGAAAAAATAGTTTTAAAACATCTAATTGGCTTAAAAGTTGTTTAACGGTGGCTTCGATAGAAAGCCAAGTATTTATCCATGTTCTTTAAAGAAAACTTCAGTTCAATTTTGTACACAACGAATAAGTTGTAAACTATCAATTTATAATAACAGCGTCGTTAATTTTGTGGGAGTAAAACCAAATCAACATTGGTGTATAAAAAGGGAGCGAAAAATATATGGTCGTTTCATTGTATAATGTGCATTTTATCGTCATTCATAAAATATATTCCAGACTTTAAGTAATAAAAAAAACTTGTAAAAACTGCATATATTTAAAAAAACCTTGTTTTTTCAGCCAGTTAATTAAAAACTTTTTTGCATTTCAAAAAACTTGCAAAAAAAGGAAAAACTTGGCAAATGGCAACGCTGCTTCTACCGTACTTTCTTCTGCATATGACATTTGCAAACAAATGTATAGAACATGCTTTTATTAAAACAAAAGTTAAAAAACTACTCAATGAATGAATAAGTGATTTTTAGTTAAAACGTAGACATTGACATAAAAATTGGTAGTTGTTGTCAGTATTCACTAAAAAACATCCTGAAAAACGTGTGAGAATTTTATCATTTTTTTTCTATTTTTGTTGTTGTTGTTATTTTGTTGACATTAGCGCTGTTGTGTAGATGATAAATAATAGGTTGGTAGCTTGCAGTAACTTTTTGTTGTTAGTTAACGTTTGTACAAGTTTGTAGGTGTTTAATTTTAATGAATGTTGAAAGCAAAGTGCAATTACATAAAACAAGATTTTAATGGCTGCAATTTTGGGCGTTAATGATGTTTAAAAACAAATTAATTACAAGTTAACGAAGCAGGTAACTTTTACCCAACTATAACCAGAACAGATTTTAGTTGCGCTTCCTTATCGTTTTCAAGGGACAAAGAAATGCAAATATTCTTATACAGTTAATAAAAGACGTTTTACATAAGGTTAGTTCGCATTTACACTAAATATTTTAATTTAGTTCAATTTGGTTAAGTTTAAAATTAAACAAAAAAACTATGGTCCAGAACTATTTAACCTGTTTCTGCCTATTGGGTATCTGAAAACCCCAAAAACTAAAGCCAGTAAAAAAATATCCGGTGTTGAGGAAAGCAGAGATAATTACTTACATTTGATTTGCCTTTAGAAGTAGAGATTAATAATTCTTGAAAAAATTCAAGTAGTAATATTTGTGGCTTTTTATTTATAGTTTCAATAAAGGCAAAATAATCGGTAAAAGTGTTGCCATATAATGTAAAGACACGTGAAAAATAGTGTAAAATTCAGCTTTCGACGTCTTATAATTAAGAAGCTCGTTATAAGAGCAATCAACCAGAATGGAGAGTTGTTATCTATTTTGTCAATGTCGCAATTTTACAGTTACAGTTGCATTTTCATAGACTTTCTGAAAAAGTCAAAGCCAAGTGAACCATAGAAAAAATTTAAACGGAGCCTAAAATTGGCTTGATAGAAGTTAAGCTAACAATAAGTATATTTATTGACTAGCGGCACGATATGGCTTTTCTTACGAACCCTAACGTAAATGAAGCTAACGTGTCTAATTTTCCATACAAGAAACCCTCTTCGGAATTTAAATTCATTAAATAAAACATAGTTTCCTCCATTTGCTATTTTATTAGATGTGCAGGCTAGTTTGAAAAAATTCGTTTTGAAATGACAATACATATGTATAAAAAATACAATTAATCTCAAAAACACAATATTTAAACTTATAAATATAAATGACATATATGCGGCGTCCGCCATGATGGTATATTATTTTGTTGGTTAACATTGATCTTGACATTTCACATTTGGGAGTAGCGAAGTAGACACGTGGCAAATTTTTATTAACAAATTTAAGTTAGGGTTTGATAAATCTAGAATTTTTTTTAAGAAAAGAAATAAATAAAAAAAACTTCCAAAACTCAAGTTTTAACTTGAGGGAAAACAAAACAAAATTAAACAGAGATAAAAACAAAAACAAAGAATTATGCTTATTCTTATTTTATTCTTCACCACAGGTGGAAAAATGGTACATATATCAAAGTTTGTCATGCCGTGTGTAATTTCTACAATATCCAGTTCCGACCCCATAAAGTGTATATATTATGAGTTCTGTCCGTACATGTTCGGGTTGAAATTAACTTTCCCAAGACACTAGATGAGCTAGGGAAAATTTAAATACGCCAATCGATTAAACATTGTGGCCCAACACATACTCGTATATAAAGTTTTCTGCTGAGAACAACATCATAAAATTTTGTGTAAATTATCTGCTTTGAAAAAATCGAATTTTTGGTCGATTATTCGTTATGAAAATTACATCATCTAGTGAAAAAATTTTACCCAACCTACAAAAGCGGTTATAGTTAGTTTTACCCGCTTGTTGCTATTTAAACTGGCACAATGTAATCAATCAGAAAGTTAATTTCTTATTTTTTTATTTGTTACGCCGCTTTGCATTTTAATCGACGATATATCTTTGACAATAGTACCATACTCTTTAAAAGTCAATTTTTATACCCTTTACTACAAAAAGTGGAAAAATTGTATACATAAGTTTATCATTCTACAATATCCATTTCCGACCCCATAAAGTATATATGTTCTGACTTCTGTTCATCTGTCCAGCAGTGTGCTAATTGAAATCAACTTTACCAAGGCACTAGATGAGCTAAGGAAAATTTTAATACGTCAACCGATCAGACATAGTTTCGAAAATTTCCTGTGCTATTGAAAATCAGTAAGATCGGTCCATGTCCTGCGCGGCAGCAGGCAAAACACTACGCCTGCCTCTTATTTTTCAATATGATTTGGAATAAATCTAGTTGGGTGAAGTAACTCCGATCAAAAACCATATATATGTGGCGATAGAGAAATTAAAAAAAACATAAAAAAAAAAACAAAAATATTGGCGCGTCACTAAACTAGCTCTAGGGATAGGATTGTTGCTAATTTTTATTAAAATAATAATAACAATAATAATGATTAACATTTCTGCTTTAGTATTGTTTTATTCGTTATTATTTTTGCTCCTTTATTCTTAAAAAAAAAAACCGATAAAAAATTTTAAAATTAGAAATATGTACACTCACCAACCACTTGTAAAAGTACGATGAGAACTCAGCGAAATACATCGGATAAACTTGATGATAAGTTTAGTTTTAAACAAGTTTAGTATTAAGCAATATGCAGTTTTTTTTATTGACTTTTTCCGCAAATATATTTTTTAATATTTATAAGGAAAATATTAGTGCAATATGCCTAAAATTTTTAATGAAATATGATTCCTTTTTTACTTACTTTTGCCATAGCCATATTTTATAACTCACTTACAAAACGCATTATAAAAAGAAAGTAGTAATTGAACTAGTTTTTTGAGTTGAAAAAGAATACCTTAAAATACATACTAGAGATCATTATTATTTTCTATAATAATCAACGTAATCAATTTTTAGCAATTGACTATAGAAGTATCATGCCTTGTTAAAATCCTTAAATTGGTAATCTAGATGGGAAGTCAAAAAATTATTAATTCCACTCTTGATTACCTTTTCTAATTTTTTTTTTTTGCTGGGCAATAATGCTTAAAGGAAATGTATTTTTTCCCTGAGTATTGGTATTTAACTGTTTGGTTAACTGAAGGTTTACAATTGTGTTTACCCCTATGATTTTAGTTATTGGTTTTGCTTTTCCCTTTGTCAATTCCCCATGCTATGATTTTCTGCCACAATTATGAATGAACTTCCAGTATTAAATATGAGACAGCGGGTATTCTTGAAAAGTATTGGGCAATTGAAATTTTGTGGTATTTTACGCAATTATTCCCGGCCTGTTCGCCAGATGTGCAACGGAATGGCTGTTTTACAATATATAATACAAACCTACTTCTTTTCTGGTGGGGAAAGAAAGTTAATGCCGGTAGAAAAATTTTAATAGTTTACTTTATTGTTGGGTGAGGTTTCTAGTAGTTAAGCGTTTCACAGAAAAGAAATTAAAGTAACAATATTTAAATCGTGATCACTTAATGAAGAGGGTATCAGAAAAATGAAGGGCAACGTTTTTCCGACCAAGAAAATTCCGGGTCCACGAGTACACACAAAAATAAAATTAAAATTACCGTTAACCGAATTCCTTTAATAAACTAGGTCTTCTAATTAGTTTTCCCCACATAGCCAAACATTGCTTTTCTTTCTTTCTATGTTTATATCAATAAGTACTAAGCGTAAACATTTGCGTTTATATTGATGTTAATGGAAAAAAAGACAATTAACGTAATTGCGAAAAAAATGTATTCTTAAAAAAAGTAAAATAATAAATGTTAGGCATTTATTATTGTGATAACAGATTAAAGCCCTTTTTCTCCTAGGACGCTTAGTTACCGAGATAAATGAGTTTTAAGTTTTCCATGTAAAAAAAATCAATTTTTGGGGATAAAATGAAATTTTTTGCTCCAACATTGAATTTTTTTCTTTTTTTAATTTTTATAGTGATAACAGATTAAAGCCCTTTTTCTCCTAGGACGCACAGAGGAGTATTTGACCCAAAAAGCTGGCCAAAATTATTAAGCGTGGTTTTTGTTTTAAAAGTTTAACTTTTTTGATAGTTTTAGCTTTAGTTTGATAAAAAAAGGTAGTGGCAGATTATTATTGGGTTAGTGTTATTTTTGACACCCCCCACCCACCAACCACCCACCCAACCACTATTTAGAACTTTGTTTTTTTTTTTCATTTTGAAGAGAATTTATTTTTATATATTTGTTGTGTATTTTTAGAAAAATTATTTATTATTACGTATGCCGTTCTCCCCCTCGCATTCCACCAAAATTTGATTTGCAACTGTACTTTATTCTAAGAGCAACTCAAATTAAATTTAGATAGTCGAACTATTGTAGTTATGTAGATATAGGAAAATAAAATAAAGCTTTTTATGGATGTTACAATGTCTCCTTTCTCAAAATTATAATATATCCAATATTAAATATTTATAAAAATTGGTCTCGTAGCTTGGCTTCCTATAAGGAATAAACAACCAAATAAGCAAAAACATGTTCCCTTCTAATATTTATTTTATATTATTAAATATAATGAATATACAATTTTGTTGGCATTGTATAAAATTTCATATTGGTTTTTCGTGAGTTCAGCATTTATAAACAATGCTAAAGCACCCTCCGTTGAAAACTTATTGACTGTGTTGATTTCGGAAGTTGTTAACGATCACTTGTAAATTTTTGCTTTTCTTGGAGATCGTGTTATATCCATTATTAATTTAGCCGCATCTGGCTCATTGATGCAGTAAATGTGATCTGACGAATTTCTTCTCTTTCACTTGCTTCATTAAATAATTTTTTTGGTCGCTCTGAAGATGAACTGCCAAATACTGGTATTGTCACAGTTCCTTCCAGCCATTTAGCATACGTGCTTAAAAATCGGTCCTCTTTTCGTTGTGCTAAACCCCAATATCCTTTGAAACAATTTTTGAAATTTATAACACACTGCATTACTGCTTGTATATCCCCATCTCCCTGGCATCCTGAAATCGCACACAATTTACTAGCTAAAAACTGCAACTTCTCGTCGATGATTCTAGCATTAGATTCCTGTACTATTTGGAATAACTCAAATCTTGTGTAATTTTTTCCATGTTATCTCTCAAAGTTGCAAAACTCTTATAATAAGAATTTTGCACAATAAGCCATATACGTATATTTTTCAAAGTGCATTTTTCTTTTACTTAGTTAATAACCTGATACTTGGGTGCATTTTTTATATACCTGCACCGTTTTAAATGTAATTTTGATTTGTTACCCTTTTATATTAGGTTTGTTTATATCTAACTATATTTTCAGAAGAAATAAAGTGTCCTGAAGACGATGAAGTATTACATAGACCGCTGGTAAACAAAAACAGTTTAATAGGTGTGTATGCGTGGGTTGACTTACAGTTAGTAAATTTGAATTTATAAAGTAAGAACTGAGTTCTAAGAAATTCCTCTTTAAAGGCAGGTAATCCATCATGTTGGTAGTTGTTAAAAGTGATTAAATAATATTTCACATCAATAATTCGAAAAACATAAAAGTTTATGACGACAATAAAGTATAAGAAAAAGTGCCTTATGAGCAAAAATAGAAAAAAGGTAAAATTTTCAAAAAATCACCAAAAATAATGGCGCAAACTTGTGTAAACTTTTTTTCTTTTTTCTTAAATTAGAGATTTCATATTTTATTGTGGTATATAACATTATTTGTACAACAGCTACCTTCACTTTCAAAAAGCTTTTCCGTTTTTGTTTTTGGTAAGAAATAATTTATTTAAATTCATAGTTTTTTTTATAATTAAAATTTTAAAAATAAATATTTAAGATAATTTTTTCTTTTTAAATATTGAAAATAGCTGCTGCTGAAATCTTTCAGGCAAAAAAATCAATGTAATACCTCTATTCGTTTAGCCATAAAAAAATATCATATAAATAAAAAGAAATCGAAAAAATTCAATAAAAACGCATGCAATTTTCTTCACTTTCCTGACTTTAACAGCGTCCCACAACTACAAATCTTAACTTACACCCTTTAAATTGCACGATATGATGTAGAATTTTGTTCTCTATCCATCTGCGTAATTTTTTCTTAGGATTTCATCAAATTAATTTTTGCCTTTTTGGCCAGCTTTGTGGGTCAAATACTCCTCTGTGGGACGCTTAGTTACCGAGATAAATGAGTTTTAAGTTTTCCATGTAAAAAAAATAAATTTTTGGTTATAAAATGAAATTTTTTGGTCCAACATTGAATTTTTTTCTTTTTTTAATTTTTATAGTGATAACAGATTAAAGCCCTTTTTCTCCACTTTTTTATGTCGATAAAATTTATTTTATTATTTATTTTATTCAGATATGTCACCATACTACGGACGAGAACAAAATTGAGACTAGGAAGTTAACTAGATTTAAGATGTATATCAAGAAAACCAAGACATTCGTTCTTATTGGGAAAGTAGATTTTATTTTTATATAACAAGAAATTTCCCACATAGAAATTTGTTAAAGTTAATATAATAACACAATTAAGTACGGATACAGAAATAACTTTGGTGTATTTGTTTTTTAGATTTTTTAGATATATGAAAACTTTAAAAATTATAAAGAGTCGCAAAACGTACATTACTTCGAAAAATTATTAATAAAACTAAGACGTTGTTTTTAAAATAACTATTACACAATATGAATAATTCTTAAAAGAAAAACCGACTTCAAAATAGATTTGAAATATCTGCCTACAAAGGATTAAAATTTAGGCAACGTGTATCAAATTATATTACCTATTGGGACACCCTTTAATTTCCAATTCCATACTTTATTTGCTGTTATAGCGGACTTAGCAGTACTGTTTCTTTGCAAATTTTAGGCTACTATGTACAGTTGTTCAACAGTTTGGCCATATATGTACAGAAAATTACATGAACTAATGCAACACCCTTTAATTTATAATTTTAAATATTTATACTTCTAACTATACCAAATTTTATATTTGCCGTTATAGCGGACTTGGTGATATATGTTCTTTGTAAATAACACCCGTCTGACTATTTTAGACATTCTGTCCAATTTTCAAGTGTTTGTATACCTTTCAAAAGATAGGACGCTATAGATGTAAATTGTAAACATTTTATAGTGGACATAGCAATACAGCTTCCTTGTTAATTTCAACTGTCTGTCTATAAAGGTGCGAATGTTCTGTCAAATACCTGAAATCAAATGAACTGTTGCACTTTGTCCAATTTACAAGCGTTTTTCTTTAACGCTTCAAAATATGGGTCTAGATAGGTCAATTTGCATCACCTATGGGGATGCCCTTTAATTTATAGATTTATTTTACTATTACTTTTTACTATTGGTAGCTATAGTGATACTCAATTTTGTTTTTTTTTTTTTTTTTTTAATTTTGGAGTGGTGCCGTTTACGGTTCATAATACACGTAAAAAACCTATATGTTGTATGGGGACACTATTTAATTTTTAAAATTATGAATTGTTCTTAAAACGGGACCAATCTTTAAGCATGACCCCTCAACTAAAGAAGAAACTTTCAAAATCATTTCAGAAATGACTGAGTTTTGCAGGCACAAACATAAAAAAGCTACATTCAGACGTAGCGGTTTAAAAGAAACTTGTTGTAAAGTAAACATAAAAGTTGAATTGCTGTATTAAATCTGATCCAATAAAGAAAAAGGAAATTAAACAACTAAGAGTGATATATTCGGCTATGCCGAATCTTATATATCCTTCACAATATATGTAAATCTACTGTAGTGGAGATATTCCAAATAAATAAAACAGATATATAAAAATGTCATCGACTCTTAATGGGTTAAGCATAAAGATCTCGTCAGAAGCTTTTAAATGCAACCCATATCGATATTAGATTACTTCATTGTTGATATTCAAAAATTAGAGGTATGCGCAGAGATTGGCCCGCTACCTCGAAGGACAACGACTAAACTTGTTTATTTTTAATAGCAGCTCTTTCGGCATTACGTCTTATCGATTAGAGTAAACTTTAAATTTTCACTATGCTGACAGACAGAGGAACAGACGAACCGACGAACATCGCTTAATCAACTTTGCTATGTATAACAACTCAGAATACATATACTTTATGGGCTCAGAAATGAATATTGTAGAAATTGCAAACGGAATGAAAAACTTAGATACAGTATTGGGCAAAACCTGAGAAACGTTGTCCAGTATTAGCTTCTGAGTCAAATTATGTTTAAACGAACATATTTCAATTCAATATTTTAATGCAGTTTTATTAGTTTCTGTGTCATGCAATATTACAAAAAAAAAATTGGAATTATCTCTCACCTAACGGTTCTTTTAGTACAACAACAAAAATTACTCAAAAATTCATTGGGCAAAACCTAAGAAACTTTTAATATTTTGTATAATAACCCTTATTTTTTATTACTGCGGCGCACCGACGCGGCATAGATTTGATTGAATTATCAATTATTTATTATTTGACAGTTTTTTTACAATATCGGGGTTTAAGCCTTTCACCAGTATTGCGTCTCACACGACATATGCCATCCGAGTTGAACAAATTAAATTTGTTTTCGTCGCTAAAGAGCACACTTTTCCACTTTTTAACTGGCCAATCAAGATATTTTTTTGCAAATTCGAGCCTAAAATTTCAGGCATTAATGGTTGACTTGTAAGCTTAAAAATACTTACCGTTTTTTTGCGTGACGTTTTGTAAGAAGATGTTTTTTGGAAGCTTTATAACTTTTCAATCCAGCCTCTCTCGCCCGTCTGCGGACTGTGCTGGCATCAACACTTATGCCTAATTCTGACACAATTTTTTTTGACGAGATGAAGGGGTTTTTTTTATTATTTTCTTGATATTTCTATCATCACGAACTGATGTTTTACGAGGTCTTCCTCCAGGATTAATATTGGGTACAGTTCCTTTATCTTTATAAAGGTTTATCTATTTGGAAACCATTGATTTGCTTACTTTTAACAAATTTGCAATTTCAGCCTGTGATTTGCCTACATTATAATGCGTTATAGCATTCAATTTAAATGCTTCACAATTTTTTTTACGTTGCATTTTATTTTAATTTTAAATGCGAAATTTATTCGTTACACGCTTTTAAATGCATACTAGATCACTTTTTCATAAGAAATCATCGAAAAAAATAAGAAGTTACCGTTATCTTAAAAAAAAAACAAATTTATTGTACAAAATATTAAAAGTTTCTTAGGTTTTGCCCAATGAATTTTTGAGTAATTTTTGTTGTTGTACTAAAAGAACCGTTAGGTGAGAGATAATTACAATTTTTTTTTTGTAATATTGTATGACACAGAAAATAATAAAACTGCATTAAAACATTGAATTGAAATATGTTCGTTTAAACATAATTTGACTCAGAAGCTAATATTGGACAACGTTTCTTAGGTTTTGCCCAATACTGTATATCCCTTTTCGACTGTTTGTGGTTAAGGGTATAAAAATACCATATTCTTACTTAGCTAAACGTCAATGCTACTATGTGTTAGAATTCTTACAATTTTAAAATTAAAGCGTGAATTTAATATTCTAATGAAAGAATAAAAAATACTTTTTTTCATATACTTTTAATAGCTTTTCCTTTAAAGTTTTGCGCCTTTCCTTTATGATATTTAATTTGTTATTCTAAAGTTTTTATTTTTCTATATTTTTCTTGCAACATTGTATTGATAAAAAAGTTCTAAATATATAATTAAAAATTCCCTTTCTCCTTTTTATGCTTTGATCCTTTTAACAAAATGAACAAAAAGCTTTTTAATTATACAGTATACTGAATTAAGTTTCGTGATGCTTTTGATGTACAAATTTAATTTAAGGAAAAAAGCAAAGTGTATTTAAAAATTTTAATATTTTTATTTTTTATATGTACAGTAGTACGAAAGAAATAACCTTTCCACTTCGTGAAAAAGGCAGTTTGTTTCAAACAAAAAAAAAAAACAAAAAAATTCAATTGCAATAAAAAATTTTGGTACAAAATAAAATCAATTTGCTCAAATTAATTAGTTAACTATATTGGGCGATAGAGAATTAAAAAATAAGAAATAAACATCAAAGGAAAACCTAACGCTCGCCCATATTTTCCGAGTTACGAGATTTTCAAGGAAATACTAAAATTCTTAATTAGTGCTTAAAACACGAAGAACCGCTGAAATTTTTATGTAAAATTTTATATATGTAGCACTTAAATTTTTTCTAATTTCTTAATTATCTGTCACTCCAATATTTGCCTTTTTGATTGGAGTTACTTCACTTATCTAGGTTGACATAGATGGTGAAGGGTATATAAGATTCGACATAGTCGAATGTAGCATTGAAATTATCTCTAAGCTTAGTTTTTAAGATATTAAACTTAAAAATAGCTGCTAGCATTTTGTTTTAACTTTCTTTTGCTTACTTATGCTTCGCACCGCAAAATTATATGTTTTTGTTTTTCGAACGTATGTTTGAAAAAAAGCAAATCGGAAGCAGAAGGTATAATTTTCAGAACATTTAAAATAAAAGTTGGCGTTTTTAAAATCATATGCAATGTGAAAACATGCGAGTGTCAGAACATATCTGTATACGAGTATAATTCTTTTTTAAGTATTTCATATTTAATGAAAATATTTAAACTCAGTTATTTTTGTGAAAATTTTTAACATGCCCATAAGCCCCAGGCGACCAGGGACACCATATGATAACGCTTCTTTGTCGCTTTTTCAGAAAAAGTGAAACATTGTATTGAAAAGTGTAAATTCGTGGTAGAATGTCAAAATTTATAATTATATGTACATATTTTCAGGTTTCCAAGTTTAAATCACTTCTTGCCGGTTTTAAGCCATTATTAACGAAACCAGCATCACGGTAAGTTTTTAACATAAATGCAGATTTCTTCTGAACTGCTGCACAGATTTCTGTCCAAACTATATCATTTTATTTTTTCAATGTTCTACTTTCAGGATGTTTTCGAAAAAAACCGTGTTAAAAACAATCCTTTTTCGTCCTTAAAAAAAATTAATTCTTTATGAGGCTTTGCACATTACCTTTGATAAGAAATTATAAATAAAAGTTGTATTTATGTAAATAAGCGTGGATTATCTGTTTCAAAAAGAATTTGATTTAGACCCACTACGTAAAAACGCATTTTAGATTTTTTTTGTTTTAATTATAAATTTCTAATGCCTAATTTTTTGTTTTTAAATTAAAGTTTTCTTTCATCAGACTCAACTGTGACTTCCATTTTAATGGTTTTTACAATAGTGGTATGTATATTTTCAGAACTTTTGAAGAGAATTTTCAAAGAAATTATCATGCTAGCAACATAAACGTGTGTATATAGGCTTTGTATATTTATATATGTATATATATTCTTGTTCTTATTTTTTATTAAGATTGCTTTTATTTTTACAAACAACTATTTATTGTACACAAAGGCATTGTTGTAGTTGTGATGAAGTCCACGATGAACAATGTGAATTTTTTTTCTCTTCTTTTTTTCTTTTATTGGATACAATTCTTTTTACATTTGCACGAACTTATATACGATATGGGATCAAATAAAAATACATATTACAACCAATAAAAAGCTAGCCAATACAAAGCTAGCAAGTTTAAAGAGAAATATACCTTGAAACTAAATGACTCACATAAAATCAGGTGAGTTAAATTTCCGTAGCTGCCGCCAGCACCATTTTCATTCTTTATAATATTTTGTTATTTTGGTTCATTCAGCGTTAATCTTATTATCCATAGAAACGTCTATACAAAACAAATAAGAGTGCTATATTCGGCTATACCGAATCTTATATACCCTTTACAATCTATGTAAATATAGTTTAGTGAAGTAAATCCAATCAAAAAGCAAATAATTGGGTTGACAGAGAATTAAAAATTAAAAAAAAATTGGGTACTGCATATATAGAATATAGAATTTTACATAAAAATGATTAAAGTTCTCTTCGAAAGCTCTAAAATAATACCTATATTGATAATTTAAAACATTTGAAAAATTCAGAGCCTCATTGCTCAGAAAATATGGGCGGGAGCCAATTTTTTTAATTATGTTTTTCTTATTTTTTAATTTTCTATAGCCCTGTATATCTATTTTTTTTATTGGTTTTACTTTATTATTCCAAATGACATGAAAAACTTAGAGGTAGGCGTGGTGTTTTGCTGCTGCATCGAAGGACATAGACAAATCATGCTGATTTCCAATAGCACCCCTTTCGACACTATGTCTAATCGATTAATATAGACGGACTGAAGGTCAGACGGACAAAGCTCAATCGACTTCGCTATGCATGTTGTAGAAATAACACACGGAATAAGAAACTTATATATACGCTTCTTCCACTTTTTGTGTTGAAGGGTATAATTATTAGTATTATATCCGTCAAAACGTAACCGACGTAATCCAATTTTACAACGGTAGTTTTGGAGAATTTTATTTAAGGCCAAAAAAAAAAAAAGTAATGTAAAAATAGAAAATAAGAAGAGTGCAATATTTAAACATAACATCGTCAAGCTAAATTCACAAGGTATCAAAAATACGCTAATTAAAATATTGAATTCCAGGGTATAAGGAAGTAGTAGTTCAAGGAATAAAGAAATAATTTATGTATTTACAAACCAAACTTTCAAGTTTTTCTGTTAATATGATATTCATAGTTCCCTCTTGTAAACATACATATAAAGCTTTTAATATATTTTTTAAAACGCTCATATCTCAAACAACCAAACAAAAATGTATTATTACTAAGAAAGTTTTTAACACAATGTACAACACATCAGATTACGAGTTTCTGGTTTATTTGGAGGCATTGTTCTTTCTCTGCTTTTGGAGATTCCTATCAATTTATGTTAAAAACAACGGGAAACATTTTTGATCAACAATCTAATCCTCTTATTCTTATTGTACTATTCTACAACAAAAGTGTATGTGTTTAGGATTAGGGTGAGCTTTTATGTGGTGTTAAATTGGCGCATTATAATTTTCTTGCTGTTAAAGAAAAAAAAAAAAAACACCCGCAAAGCATTGATTAATGGGTTATAGCATAAACAGACGACAGAGTTAATTTGAATTAAAAGCACACTAATGTGAATTAAAATTTTATTTTAGCTCAATAGTTTCCAATTATTCGGTGAACAGCATTGTGGAATTTCCGATTTGATAGACTTCCGCGGGAAGATCCCATTTACTTTTTCCCCTCATTATAGTTGTCAATAGGTAGTTTGTGCCAAAAAAGTTGTTATAATAAAAAAAAATACTTGTATTTTTGGGTAAAATTTTTAATTTTGACGAGCACTTTTTCTGAAGAGTGTTGCGTTTATTTCTTTACATTAACTCAAAAAAGGTAAGCTAAATAAAACCTTAGAAAATTCAACATACTTTACTGCATATGATACAACATGTTGAAGATAAATAATATGTCCTCAATGAAAAAGCTTTAGTAAGAAAAAAAGTGAATTTTAAAATAATTTTCTGGATGCTGACAATTTTATCAACCATTATTTTCTCACTTTTATTTTTTTCTTAAAAAAAAAAACAGAATTTCGTTTTGTCTTCTGCTCCTTATAATCAAGTATTTTTGCATCGTATGCATATTGTCATCATTTTAATTGTTATTTCAATATTTGCTTTTACTTTTTCTGTTTGATATTTGCTGTTGTTATTTTTTTTTTTTTTTTGTCCTACAGAATATTTGTTTCCATGATGATCTATGTCGACTTTGTTAACACCTAAGCTTGAAGGCTTTAGTTAACACAGAAAAGAAATCCAGAAAACAAAACAAATGTTTAATCAAGTAATACTTTAGGCAGTTCAAAGACTGTTAAACAGAAAACTACTCGTAAATACGAGGGCTGCTCTATATATTTCTGACCTAATAGTGAAAATGCGAATATTTATAATCAAAAATGCTTTTTTTGTTTTTCAAAGTATTCTCCAGCATGATTTATACACTTTTGCAGGCGCTCAAACAAGTTGTCGAAGCACTTTTTCCACTCCGATTGAGACACCTCTAAAACATGGTTTTTGAACACTTCAACAGCTCCTTCTGGCGACGAAAATCGTTGACCACGCATTTTTTTCTTGATGTGCGAAAACAATAAGAAGTTATTAGATGCCAAGTCAGGGCTGTACGGCGGATGACCCATTAATTCGACGTTTTGGCCTGTCAAAAACGCTCTGGTTTGAGCCGATGTGGGAGAGCTCGCATTGTCATGGTGAACAATGATTCGTCTTCTCTTGTTGGTTTTTCGAATTTCTCCGTTGACTTCAGGCAAACAAATTGTAGTGACCGTCCTACGTAGCTCAAGAGGGAACAGTCGCCACATGACCAGGTTTGCCGAAGAAACAGGCGACCATTTGCTTCGAAGTGCTTCTTCCACGAACAACTTTCGTTGGATTTTGCTCATCTTTGGAGACCCATACGGTCGATTGTTGTTTCGTTTCGGGCTAATACGCATAGATCCATGATTCGTCACCTGTGACGATCTTATAAACGTCTTTTGAAGCACCGCAATCGTATTTTTGCAACATTTCTTTGCACTAATCGCCACAAGCCTTTTTTTGAGTGACTTTCAAATTGTGTGGGATCCAACGAGAACAAACCTTTTTTACGACCAGGTGTTCATGCAGTATCGAATGTATGCTGGTGGAAGAAATGTCCAAGGATGTCTCTATCTCTCGGTTTATCGCATGTCGATCTTGCCTTATGAGGTCACGCACGGCATCAATGTTCTCTGGCACAACAGCCGTTTTTGGACGACCTTCACGGAATTCGTCTTTGAGCGAGACTCGGCCACGATTAAATTCATTATACCAATTTTTCACAGAGCTATAGGATGGTGCTTCATCGCCATACAAAGATTTAAGTTCATCAATGCACTCTTGTCGTGATAATCCACGTCGAAAGTTGTGAAAAATGATGGCACGAAAATGTTCACGAGTAAATTCCATTTTTTCCTATATTAATTTTTTCAAGTCACTGTTAACAACACAAATAATGGTCGTATGTCAAAACGTTTTGAGTACGATTATGCTTAAAAATGACAAACTTTCCAATGGAAATGTCAGATTGTACTTGGCAGCACTCAGTGTTGCCAGGCCAGAAATATATATAGCAGCCCTCGTATTCTATGAATATATGTAAATGCAAAAATAAAATATAAAAATGTTAAATCTTTACTCTCATCGTGAAAAATATAATTTTATATTTTTTGCTTTTGCTTAGATCTTTAGAAATTACTCGACGTAGTTGCCAACATATATAAGTTATATTGTAATTAAAAAAGATATCCTCAACGAATGTAGACTACTGAAAATTTCCCGAAACAGATAAAATATATTTTTAATTGCTTTGTAAACCATTTTCGTTAGTTCCAATTTCTTAATTTTTCTTGGGTACTCAGACAAGAATACTGCCAAAGCTGCTTGAGTATTAAAAAGTGATCAAATATTTCAGAAGGCCTTGATCCATGCAAGAATAATTATGTTGTTTAACACGAACATTTTTATATATAATGTATTATACAAATTATTTTAAAATAATATTAAAGAACTACTTGCTAATAATAACTTCCCTGTTCGATGTTTTGCTTAATACTGTCGTTTATAGACGAAATAAAGCGTCTAGTTTTCCTTAGTATGGAACGGTGTGGCAACTATTTCTCTTGGCTGGTAGAATAAAAAAATATATATTTTATAATAGCAGCGTTAGTCAAAATTCGTACTACGCTGGGCCATCCATTTATTATTCACTTAAAAATCTTCAGCGAATTTACTATTTAATTAAATCACATGTTATCGAAGATACATTACAAAAGATAAAATTTAAGAACCAGAGCAAGATAAACAAACATTATGGCAATAATAATTTATGGCATTGCCGAAGACATATAGTGTTATATGCTTTCCTTTTTGCAAAAAATATTTTATTTTAGAATTATAATAATTTTTAATATAATTTATTTTTGAAGTAAGAATTATGCTTAAAACGATAAACGTTTTTTTACTAAGTAAACATTAAAAAGATTCCGGTTCTTAAATGTGATATTAGTTATCGGTTACACTCTTTCATCTTTGCTAAATGTTTTATATAACTTATAACAGAAAAGCAAGGATATAAAAATAATGGTTTGTACTGATTTAGTTACATTAGTACTCACTTTATAAACATAATTCTCTGTACTAAGTCAAAAACCTTTTCTTGCTGTTTCTATACTAAAGATATATATTTATAAACCAGACACCGAGATACCACTTTGATCTTCTACTATTAAAGCTAAATTCTAATTATTCATTCTTAATTTTATCTCGTTTCACATAATTTGTTTTCCGTTCGATTTATCTTGATTGGAAAAAATATTCATAGCAGTGCCCAAGATTTTAATTTTCTTAAAACTTAAATTTGACTATATATTCAAGAGTTCTGTAGATGGTGATAAAAATATTCCATCTACAAAAATAAAATGTGCTGACAACTGTCCCATTAGTACCTTTATGCCCGTAAAATTGCGTGCTTTCACAATTGTATTTTAATTTTTGAAACCAATGTTCTAAAAGACATTCGCACAAAATTTTGTTTAAAGAATCCTAATTGTGTTTACATGATTTCAAAAGTATGTGTTTTGTTTGCTAATTTTCAAATAATTCTGCCAAAAAAAACCTACTTCAAAACAGATTTCATATGTCTGCCTATAACGGTTCAAGAGTATGGCCACATACATTAGATTATATTACCCATTTGGACACCAGTACATCTCCAAACTTAATACCTGTTTAACCGTTCAATATTTTAGCAATATATATCAAGCTACAGCAACTATAGGGGTACCCTATAATTTTCATTTTCAAAATATATAATTGGTGTTGTAGTAGATTTAGCAATCAGGTTCTTCGTAAATTCCAACCGCCTGTCTATAACGGCTCGACAATTTGGCCATATACATCAAATTATATCAACTATTGTAAAATCCTTTAATTTATAATTTAAAATTTTTATACTTCTCATTATACCAAACAAAGAAATGGGCATTCTGTCTAAAATTAAGCTGTTTGTTTATAAAGGTTCAAATAATACGGCCATATAAAACAAATTACATCAATAATAGGACACCTTTTAATTTCTAAATGATACTGAAACAGTATGTATAATGTTGTGAGTAAACAAGTAAGAATGACTTAAAACAAAATTTGCATTCGTGTTTAATCGATGATTGAAACAAAAGCAAAAACAAATGTACAAGACAAAATACAGAGAGAACAGTAAAGAAATATGTTGGTTTGTGTGTATATTTCGTCTAACCAAATTAAGGTTGATATAAATATTCTCGTACTCTTATTTACAAAATTGATTGGTTAAATAGATGATGTTTATAAAATACACAAATAAGGTAGATAGATGCGAAGAATGCTAATGAAGATCGTAGCGGTCCAGAAAGTGCAGCATTTCATTCTGGTAGCGTCTAGTTTTTTTTTTTTGTTTTCTTTGGAATACATCCGCACACATTTGTAAAATAAATTTCACTTTCTAAAAGAAGCTTTTTAGAAATTAAAATGAAAAAAAAAAAATAATTTCAATTCAAAAACAAATAATTTTGATAGTTTTTATTACCTAGCAACACATTCAGATTTTTTATGAGAGTCACAGATGACATATTTTGTATTTCGCCGGTTGCTAAAGCCAGCTCGTCAGAAAACCTTTATCCAAATTTTTTGAAGTTTTTATACTTAAAGGTTACCTGACGAGCTGGCTTTAGCAACCGGCGAAATACGTATAGATTCCTGCTATTCCAAACCAACAAATAAATTGCATTTTTATTTGAAAATGTTATGGGATATTAGCGTAATATAATAAATGAAAAAGAAAGACGACTGAAAAAAATTTCTGTCAATGAGACTTATTACAACTATACAACAAAAAAATCTTAATGTACTAAATATTAAATTTCAAAAATAAAGCATTTTGTGTTACTGTGTTGTACGCCACGGTAAAAACAGAAAAAAAATACACAAAATTATAAAATGTTGTTCTTCGAATACCAATGAACAAAATATTTACGTTTAGTTTATAAATGAAAAGTTAGAGTTTATTTGCAATTTCCTTACCAAAAAATTTGTTATAATTTTTTCTTTTGATACTTAAACTTTACATATTCACAATTCCATATACGGCAGTGATTTTAATTTATATTTTGTTTTGTCATTTGTATAATTGCCCATAAATATTGATTCATTGAGATGCACTTACATCGAGGGTTTACTAAAATTATGAGAAAAATGAGTAACATTAACTAGCTTTCCCAGCAAACAAAATGTGTAACAAAATATAAATCTGCAAGTGCGACAAAAATAATATTTTCTTTCCCGCCGCAGCAGTACGTAGATATCTTTAGATATATTAACTTTTTTTTAACTTTAACATTATTGTTTAATAACTACTGCAACAAGAAATAATCTTACAGTGATAGAAAATTACATGGCAAAATATTACATGAATTTTCGGTAAAACTAAACTAGATAAACTTAAATTAAAAATGATTTTATTAATAAAAAATATGTACATTAATAAATAAAAAGACACTACAAACTTCTTAAATACGCTTAAAGTTCCTTTTAAAAGTGCGAAGTGTTGCTTATTATTTGAATATTTAAAGGCAAAGTGTTCCAAAGTACTATGGTATAGTTTAAGAATTTAAGTCTTTAAGAAATAAGATAAGAAAAGAATAAGTTACTTTTAAGAAATTAAGTTTTTACGTCGTTAAGATTTTGCAGAGGTAAGTCTTCTGTATAAATATTCGAGCTCTTTTGTATATATTGGCATTGTCAACTCGTCTAGTCACTATGTACTTATATAACAAAGTAAAAAATTTCCTTTGGGAAAAATCTACGCCATATGGCATAGTATGAAATAAAAAAAATCGGGCAGCTCTATTGAACTATATTTCGGTTCTAATTTTTTCCTAAATTATTTTGCCACAGCACATTTCTCATTTCATTGACTAAAAGAAGAGACTACGACGAATATTAAATAGGTGTGACGAACCTGGTAGACGAAACATTTTGAAAGCTGACGTGCGAAATAGGTATAAAATTATACAGGGAGCCATAGCAGCTTTTGAACGTGACCACTGGACTAATTTTCTGCATAAAATTCGACTTAATGACAGGACATTTAGGAATATTAAGTTTGCTGCAGGACTCTACAATCGGCCTGCTATTCGTAACCTGAAGGACACTGATGGCACAATCGTTTCTGACAGTACTGGAATAACTAATCTGTTAGCAACCCGGTTCTTTCAAGTTGGTCATTCTGCTCCGAGTGCGCCTTTAAGGTACAATTATGCGAACGTTCACGTAAGCTAACCTAACGGCCGTTTGTTTTTAAATATACTAAAACAATGCAAACGCTTACCGAAATTAACTGTCACGTTTCCGGAACGCTTCAACCTGTATAAAATAGGTTTTGACGGCATTGTTACGTGACATTCGTAATATAGTGCTGGAATTATATGTGATTAGTATTATTGCGGCACTTTTGCCCGTTTTAGGTATTTTGAAGTATTGATAATAATTGCATCATTCATCAGTTTTTATTATTTTGCTTAATAAAAGTATAATAAATAAATAGTTACATTAAATACATAATAATATTTTTTAAAACAGATAATTAAATTTGTCAATACATTGCACATATTGCAATGTAAAATATCTTTCGAAGCGAAATTAGTACTTTTTCTAAATTTACATCTACGGAACAGTGCCCGTAACTATGCCACAAATCTCAACACTGTTCTGAACAGCTGCAGCAAATTGAAAATTGTGTTAGGTTTTGTAATTTAATATTTTGGCTTTATAGTTTTTTTTTTTTTTTTTTTTTGCAAAACAATTGTACTTATTTCATGGACATCAGCAAATAAATCCTCAATATCCATTTTTAATTTCTTTTCGGGCTTTTGAAATTAAAATTACAAACACATTATGCAGCACAATGTTTTGTTTATTTTATTGACATGCGTCACATTTGTAAAGTTTCTATCAAGGCACATTAATTTTACAGGTAATAGCAGTTATAAAACAACTACAACAACAAGTTAACAACATGTATTTTGTTTGTGTAAAATATATTTTCAGATGTCAAATTCAAATAACGCACAGTGGTTTGAAAATTTTTTTTTTTTAATTGGGTATCTTATAAACCACTTAATATATCTCAACGAAATTCTACAGAGGCAGAGCTGTTTCGCCGTAAATCTACGGACGGTCAGACCCCTAGGGTGAAGAAGGGCTTCTGGGTAGGACACCAAATTTGAGTACGCTGGAACCCAAATGTGATAAGAAGTTTAATTTTAACGCAAATGTTAAGATTTTTTAAATTTAATCAAACCTTGAAAATGTCTATAAAAAAGATTAAATGTAACTAATCTTAACTTAGTTTTTTTTGGCGTAGTACGCTTATTAATTATCGGATTATTACTTTAAGACATTTGTTATATTATTAATAAATTTTAAAATAAACAAGTTTAAAGTTTTAATTAGAAAATGTAAAAATATGGTTTTTAAGGACTTTCCGCAAAAAGGTGGTGTTTTTTTGCTTATGTAATTTAAATTTACTTCAGAAGTAGCAAATTTGTTTAAACAATTTTAAAGACAACCTATAGCAAATGCGAATAAAAGCAAAACTAGGTCAACAATTATAACGGTTCCCCTCCAGCCCTTTCCAACATTGCCAATTTTGGAACAAAATTTAAAATTATTGTAAAATTCCTCGGAGTGCAAATCACTGATTAAAAAAAGGTAAACGGTAAGTCTCCAAATTTTGGTTACATACTCCAAAAAAATTTGACAGCCCCGTGCTTATTTAAGGCCTCTTTTGTTAAAAAAATACAATTTTTTGGGACATTTTCCCCTTTCCGGAATTTATATGGTAAAACAAAAAAAAAAGTTAAATTTTATTTCACCATTTGATTACAAACTCTTTTAGCTGAATTACTTAAACATTTTGTAGGAATATCCCGATGCGTTGTGATATTTAATTTCTCAAAAACCCACCCTAACATGATTTTTTCAGTTTTTGAAAATGCAGCTCGAAAAAAATAATTAGAATAATATTAATCTAGACGTCATAAGCTTTCCTTTGATGCCACTTACATGCATATATTTAAGGAGCTTCCTTAACCTCGTATGTGAGCTTATTTTTTATATGTAAAAACCAAAAATGCGTATAAACACATTTTGTACCAAAATTCTTGGGTTTAACATATAAAATAAGCAAACAAAATCATGAAGAGGCAAAGCCTACAATCTGTAAATTCAGTTTAAAAAAGTATGTGAAACAATTTTGTTTTATGAAAATTTTAAAAATATTTCCACAGCACCACTGTAAGAAGAAAATTTTTGTAGGAAAAAAAATAATAAGCGTAAATAAATATGGCATCTGAAAACATAAACAAGAAAGTCAACTGATCTACTGCCACTACCTAGTATATTAATCTGCCTTGGTTTCTATAAGTACATATACGACCGTACGTTAAAATACGTTAAGTTTTTCTTACATCAACGTTCGCATAACGAGGCGTTTATACTTTGATTTTGGTAAGATTCGAAATTTAAAAGTACAGTAGTAAGTGTAATACAAAATAAAATTTTTTAGTTTTATATTGCAGAATAGGATGTCAACCAGCACTTTGTAGAGAAAGAACTAAAATTTCTCATAATCAATTTCCTCTTGGTGGCTGTATAAATATAAAAATTAACAACTGATAACTTTCTTGTACATTGATACAAAAAATGCTGTCGACCTCTTTAGGGAACAAGATAGTACACACAGAAAAAGTATTGGTAAAAATTCGATTGATATGTTCAGAATTTAATTACTAATATAATTATTTGATTTTTAATATAAATAATTTACAATTTTGACTTATTTTTAATATTAAGAGCTAACAAATAACATTTGCGTCCAAACGTTGGTTGTAAAACCTCGGAAAAAAGTTATCTTTACCGATTTGTATCTTCACTCAAATCTATTCTATTAAATGGAAGATGCAACTAAACTTATTCAGCACATTACTACTGAAAACCAAATTCTGGTAGTTCGGAACATAAAAATCGATTGTTTCTTCTAAGATCAAAAAATGTTTGACATAATAAAAATGAATTTGTACATTACAAAAAAAAAAAAAAAACAAATTATCAATACTTGAGGTTAAAAATACAATGATATATTGTTGTGGTGCAAGGTTCTCCAATATTGTTGAAAGGTAAGTTCAAAATCAATCTGTAAATAAAAAAAAACTATAATGTTAAATACACTTTGCAGCAGCAAAACCTGCGCTATTGGATGGATAGTTGAAGAAACTATGTGGAACAGAAGAATCATGATGGGCTGAATTCGATGGGTCGAAACATAAAATTTATGATCTATAATGTTATTTTTATAGTTATTTTAAAAATAAAAGTAAATATTAAAATATTTTACTGTTTTGTTTAATTCACAATAATACTTTATAGTCACCCAAGAATCGTTTTTTAAATAGTTGTGAGTACTATATTCATTCAGTTATTACAACCGAATTCAAGATAATACACACAACCGACAAAATTTGATTGGCAACAAATTCGGTTCTTATAACGAATTTCTTTTCTCTGTGTACATTTTACAATAAACATTTTACAATAAACTGAAGACTCTTAAAAAAAATACATCAAAAAGGAGATGAACCTTTTTTATAACCTTTTCCTATCTTCAGGATAGTTTTTACACACTGAAACATGATTCAGAACTAACATTTTTTTTTTTTTTTTTTTTAATTAGGACCAGCACTCAGGGGATGACCCCTACTTATGCAATGCATTGTACCAGAACTAGGAAATTAGGTTGTGGGAAGGGGGATAAAGGCAGTAGTGCTTGTGGACATTTGATTTGAATCTCTGCACATTGAAAATGGCAGTAGCACTCCTCGTAAAATACTAAACTTTACACCATATTTCTCTTTTTTCAAATACTAAGCTCTTATTTTGTAAAATGAAATATATTATTTTTTTTTTTTTTTGCTATAAATTTGCATATCCGTTTGGGAGTATAATAATCTAATGGTAATGAAGTCCACATACATGTTACTGTGTAGATTTTTTGACCTAAAAACTTCATAATTATAACAGAGTATTACTCTTGCGTTGAAATAACCATAAAAAAGAAAATTTGTACGTTCTATAAATATTTTTCAAATTAGAATGGATTTACAGTAATATTTATTTGCATTCAATTACACTTAAAGCAAGCTTTTAGGTTTTGTAATTAGCCCAGCTTTAGCAAATGTATAAATCTTTTTTTGCATTTTTCATTAAGTGACTGGCTACTGGAGTAGAAGAATTGTGCCATTGGCATTCGTTCTGCATAACTCTTATGCGATAAAATTTAATTAACGATAATGTCCTTACCTCATAAAGTGAAGAATTATCGTCAAGTACTAATAGAATTATAATAGGTACAGTCCTGAATTTTTTTTTCGCATGACCCCCTCATTGTTAGATTCGTGTAAAGTATATTTTAATAGGTAGTTCGGGTGGTAACTCCCATAAAAAGTAAATAATAATTACCATCTAAATATGAAACTATAATGGATAGGTCCTTAAAATTTTATATCAACACCCGACATTAATGCAAAAACTTTGTTCCCTAATTTGTACGCATATCTTTGCAGAAAAAGGCTTGATTGGAACACTGTGCGTGGTATTTTCAATACAAGTGGGGAACTATTGTCAAGAGCCTAGAGAACGATAATAGAACCATAATAGGTCGAATATTAAAATTCTTATTAGTGTAACTAATTAAAGAAAAAACCAAATGCAGTAGATGATGTTAATTTAAAGTATAATTATAAAGAAATTATTAAAAATGCATATGATGATCCTTTAAATATTTTCTAGCTTATAAAACTACTTTTACTTAATACTTTTAATCTAAAATAAATCATTCACAATCGTAATATTCAAGGGTGTTTTAATTTTTTTTCTACTTAATATTTTAATGCTACGATAAAACTTTTTTAATAACTGGTTATCTTTTCCTTACAATTAAATTGTGTTTGCAGCGATATCGCAGAAACATGGGGCGAATACAAAAAGTTAACTAATTTTAAAACGGCGCCACCAATTAAAACTAAGTGAGATTTCATGGAAAAAAAGTTGCTACTAAGCAATGTGGATTTAGCAAAATGGAAATTTATAAATTTTAATAATTTGTTGTAAAGTTCATCCGTAATGATAGTGAGCCTTAAAAACTATTCACACATTAAAAAAATTCCTTATTTTCTAGTTCTTAAAAAATTTGAAAAGAAAATTAATTCATTTTACTCCATCCAAAATGAATTTGGTTTTTTAAATTTTTTTTTAGTAAAGCTGCTCACTTATTGTTTACATACAGAAATAAGGAGCTTTTTAAGTATTCTTTTCACTTTTCCCAAGCGTTCCAATAAACGTAGTAAATAAGAGTACACGAATTGTTCATGGAACTATTAACTTTCTACATAAAAGGAGGCAGATACTTTCAATATGATAATTTATGAACAACGTAAAGTCGTGCCAATGGGATCACCTTTATCTCTCGTAACTGCTGTCATAGTAATGGAAGAGTTACTAGATTGGACAAATAGCAACCTTGGATATTAACCTAAGATTTCAACAAAGTACACAATATTAAAAAGAGATAAAGAAGAAGTTCTTAACAATATAAACTCATTCAATAGACAAGTACACTTCACAGTTGAAAAATAAAGAAGAAAACAAAATACCGAATTTGGATACTTCATTAGACAACAGGACAAAATACTACTGAATTGGTATCAAAACCAACAGCATTCTAAACATCCTAGAAAAATTTTTTTTAAATACAAACACAAATTTTCTCAGAAGAGTTTTAGACGTTAGTAATACGGTGTTTCACAAAGACGACAAAATCAAAATTATGGACATATTAAAATTGAATGATTTCCCAATAAGAACTATCAGAAAGATTTAAAAGCTGTGATATATATGACGCGGAAAGTACCAATTAGCCTTCAGGACGTGCAACTCAATACAACGATTGTTTAGTAATATGAAATCGAAAATTGACAAAGGAGACAAAAGTAACGTTGTGTATAGTATTAATTGTAACGGAAATGAATCCACTTCGAAAACAGCAACAGAAAAAAAAAGAGGTTGATTAAAGGCAAATTTTAAATAAAATCAATTTAGTCGTACTAAAGGAAAAAAAGTAAAAACAGAATAATTGTAAAGAAAAAAAAAAAGAGTACAAAGTGGAAAGTTAACGTAAAATTTGTAAAGCCTGTTAAATTTTGTTCGAATATTAAGTGATCATTCATTTATTTAATTATATTTTGTATATTTGCATGTTTGTTTTATTAATTTTTATTTTTTTTACACGTATTTTTAATATATTTATATAAATTTTAATTTGTTATTTGCGGGTTAATTTATAAAAAAGTAACGCGTAAAAGCAGCTAATTTTAGCTCTGTTTCTTTGTTTTTTTTTATTTGATTTACGCGCCTATTTCCTCATAGAGGGTAGTACCTTTTTCAGATAAATTTTTGTTTTGTTAAAGGAAATTAAAATATAACAAAAAGCCCAGCAAACAATATTAATTCAAGTAGAGAGAATAATTAGTATTTGTAAAAAATACGTTTTTTATTAATTTTTACTAGCCTCAGGGAGCTCCTTTAGGTTAGGTTTTAAGTAATATACACCTGAAGTGGTTTCTTGAACTAATAGCCCAGTAAAAAATAGGATCATCCAAAGAGTAATCTTGGAGCGCTCCTTTACGAGTAATGGATTACTCCATAAAACTCCGAAACACATTGGATTTTTAACATAGCATGTCCTTATGGAGTACTCTCTTTGATCTTGAAAGTGACGACAGAGGGAGTAATCGTTTTTGTCTCCTAATAGAACATAAATGGAGTAAATATCCATATAAAATACAAATTTTTTTATTTTTACAGAAACAAGAAAATATTCATTTATTTAAAAATTTTTTTAATGTTGCTATTTTTTTTGCATTCGACGAGGTCGTTGTTTTCGTCAAGTAGGTCTGTTGGTAAACAGTTGCTTTACATTTACGAAATGTCACCTTGAAAGATTTTTCATATTCCGGGTATGTTGGATACGTGTCTTTAAGTGCTTCTGCAAGAAAATTGAAGAAAAAATAACACGTAATATATTATTTAAGACATGATATTAAAAATTCAGCTATTACCAAAATAAAAAAAGTTAAACAATTTGTATTTGTTTGTTTTGATCCATCCCAATTTAATTTGACCAGCATATTTCGCCGATCATTTTGCATATTGCTTTTTCAATTTTGATTTTGTCAAACCGCAGTTTAATATACGAAATCTGAAATAAATTAAAATAAAAAACAATGAATTTTGAATACTTGTTTAACTGATTGCATTTAAAACAAACTCAGTCTTACCGTTTCTGAATAAGGCTCGGTTTTAATCAGCTGTTCTGCCGAATTTAATTCCTTCAAAGAATCAATTTTGAAAATTTTTATTCTTTAATTTGATGTGTTCTTCCACAAACCGTAATGACTTTGATGAGCTTTTATAAAGCGGCATTCCATCCACAATTATATCGATCAATAGTTCGGCATTTGCATCAGGTGATATGTATTGGCCGTGCTTCATCAGTGCCTTTTCTAAACCACAATGAAAGTATTCACCTGGTGCCATATCTATTATTTCTGGGCTCACTGTGAAGCAGCGTGGGTTTTCTGCATGCACTGCTTTTTACAATGTTTCTCTGCATAGTAAAACGTCCATAACTTAACTTTTTAAAATGTAGAGTAGTGAAATACAGCATTCGTTCGAAACACGACTTTATATTATCCAAGAATCGAGCTTCTTTTAAAATTTTCACTGATATCACAATGAACAACTAAGTTTTCCGTTTGGCTATCTTCATTTGTTAATTCATTGACTTTGTTAGGTACTGATGACTCTTGTTCACACAAAGTCTCCCGATTACAATTTAAGAATTTTTCAATTTGTATTTTAACTAGTCGTCTTATATGACGCTTAGAATCTAAATTTTCACACATTTTTAACAAAATTCTTACTATACACGTACCTTTTCGCTTTTTTTAAAAACACGTCTTTCACCTTTTAAAACTAAACTGACTTAATATAAAAACAAAGCGAAAACATCAACAATTAAAAGCTATGTCACAGACAAAAACGAGCTGATACATCCCCTATTGATCCATTTGGAGTATTAAGCGAGGCATAAACAAAAAAAAAAACAAAAAATAGTTTTGATAGCTCGCTTATTGCTCCAAACGGATGAACAAGTCATTACTCCTTTATTGCTCGATTATGGATTAATCCATATATTTTTTACTGGGAGGGTAGGCAGCAAAATAGAAGATATACTTATATAAATTTTTGTTGGTATTGTATATTGAACTTTGAAAAAAAAGGAAAAAAAAAACAAAAGTTTATTAGAAGAAAGTTATGAGTTCAAATTAGTTTGTAGTTATAGATGTTGCTGTTATAGATGTTATATGTTTAGTATTTAATTTCAATTTTGCTTTGGTTTATATAAAAAGATTAAATTTTAAATTGTGTAATTTTAAGAATATATTTATTTAATAAAATTATGATTTATAACGTTTAAAAGTAAAAATTTTAAAATAATGTGTTGGCTGTAATTTAACTAGGTAATGTCATGAAGGTGAGTTAAAGCTGGAGAAGGGAGTTGGATGGTATAAGGGGTCACAAAGCTGAAGTATAAGGATTTTTTTTGTGACACTGTTCGGAGGCCAAAACAGGTTCACATCAGCCTGCGAAAAAATGGATGTGTGTTGTTTTTGTATTATGCGTTTGTTGTCGTTTTTCATGTTAGATTTTTTATAGACAGCGTACCCAGTGGGAGGGTTGGAACCTGCTGAGAGGTGCTTGTCGGCGAATCAGGCTTAAATGAGCTAGCTGGAAAACCTACTGGTCCCTACGGCTATTACATAAATGGCCTTCTGAAGATCAGTATTGTTAATTTAATTTTGGTTAGTTTAAAAAATGTAAATATTCTTTCGTTCATTTTATTTGTTTAAATGTAACAATGTTTTTTGTATTCCCAGCAAAAAATTAGACATTACATTAAAAAGTACTTGCCACATAATGAATTACTTTTGTGATTGCCATATTTTGTTACTCGCTTACAAAACACATTACATTAGCTCCCAAAAAGGAAGTAGATTTGGAACTATTTCTTTATGTTAAAAAAGAATACCTTACAATACGTACTAATAGTTCTCATTAATACTCAGTAATTGATTATAAAAGTCTCACGCCTTGTTAAAATCATTAAGTTGGCAATCTAGTTGGGAATTACTTCCGCCAAAAAAGCTTAATTTCACGTAATCACCTTTTCAAAAATTTTTTGCTGGGTTTTATTTAAGGTGAAAGTTAAATAACTTATATTTAAAATCTGAAATGACGTAAAGAAATTGGCAACCTTAAGAAACGACCCAATCACTGCGTCAACAGTGGAAAAACCCGTTTGAGACATGTATTCTACAAAAAGTAATGTAACTTAAGTTATTAAAAGGCACGATCTGTCGGTTGAGTCAGTAAAAATAAAAACATCCTACCTTATTTCACTTTGATTTTATTAGCTTCTATAATAGTGGAGGTTTTTCTGTTAGACGATATAAAATAGTACAATTAGTAATTGCCAGTTTTTAAGGCAAGTGTTCTTTAATATTTCTAGAGTAACCAAGCATATTATTTGTGCAACTAACTTACTTGTCCGTCTTATTCCGTAATTGTAATAGTGCAGTCGCGAAAAGGAAATTGCAGTAAATTTTGTTCTTTTATTATTTAATATACTTTCGTTCATTAGTTATGAAACATGAAAATAAAATGTATTCAACATTATGTTTTTGTTTCTTTAAACAACTTGATGTTAATTGTGGTTGTACTTTATTTTTTACAAAGTATTTAACAAAGAGCACTTTAAGTCATTATTGACCCAACAATAAGTTTAAAAGTTCTTTTCTTTACTTTTTTAAACAAAATTGATTTTTGCTTTCTTGAAAATTGCTTTAGCCTTGGAAAAACTGTTACGTTTTTAATACGCTTGAATGATTAAGTGTGTATTCATCTTGAGAATTTAGTTGTTTTGGTATTTATGTTACGTAGTGCAGCAATTTTCAGAAATGGTTGTGACTGCTTGGTAAACGTAGCTTCTGGCCTTTTATTTTCTTCCGGTATGCAATTTCTCCTTGGCCTCTTTGCTTGCGCCTTTAAAAATGCATTAGAGACGGTATTATAAATATATAAAACCTGCATACATTTGCTTACATTAATGGCAGTTTCAGGTTATTGGTTGCAAGAGAATTTATTATTTTTTTAAATTGCATAAAATGGATATTCAATTGCAAAGAAAAATTTTTCTATTGCTTTGGGCTTGAAATAATTAAATTGCAAGAGTGGAAAGCAAGAAGTGCAGTTGTTGTTTTTTTGCAGCTGCACCTTCCAAAATGAAAAAAAAAATTTAAATGAATTTAACACAGTGTAGACTTAAACAACAACTGCCTTAAACTGCACTAAAACAAAAAAATGAAGAGTAAATTTTTCTTCATTGATTAATTTCTATTAATTTCTATTTTATCTCGTAGTTTCGAAAAAAATAATACATGACCCACAATAAGATATTACATATCGTCGCCGCTATGCCAAAATGTGCTACATCACAATATTAGAGTTATAAGTATATTAATGTTTCACAAACCATGCTGTATTCTGCCAAAAAGTCCAACATCCTTTGTAGTCCTACATCCTTGCATAACAAGCAAAATTCTATATCCATTTTTTCTTCCTTGGTATGCCAAAAAGGTTAGAAGAAACAGTTAGAAGAAGCTGCCATAGGACAGCTAAATGAAAGTGAACGGGACTTGAAAAGTTTATGTGCTCAAAAGCTTATTCCACAGGAATTCCATGCTTGGATTGAGTGAGAAAAATGTCTTTTAGTATTTAGTGCAAAAACCAAAGTTAAAAAATGCTTTCTTTTAGCTCATTGCCAATTGGAAATGAAACCGTTAAAGCGAATTCCGAATCAGAGGATAATTAATTTTTCAACCTTTTCTTCATTAGTATATAACTAGATTTGTTTTTTGTTAACATTCCTTATTTTGAAATAAATGTTATCTGAAAAGTGTGTTTTTAGAGAATTACTAGGGTTCTATATCCATTTTTTTGTGTTACATTAATAAACCAACAGTATGCCAAAAAGTGCTATATCCAATTTCTACAGCAATCCACTGATGGTGTAAAGTCTGACAAAGTATGTATAATTTTAGGCAAGTATTAACTACGTATAATTTGAAAGTATCACTGCATTTCAATATAATTTGAATTTTAGCTGCCCATTTCAATAGTATTTTGTAATTTCCTCAAAATGAGCCAAAGTGGATATAGCACCTTCTGGCATAGCGCCGACGATATGTATGTCCTTAAGTAGCATTTTGGAAACATTTAAGATTATGTTGACACATTTTCCTCGTCAATAGAGAATTTTTATTTAAAACAGTTACTCGTATTGCGTATTATCCATTCCACAATCTTTTATAATTTGTACAATTAAAACTTTAGAAGAAAGTTTAATTAGTTGTTTAATTTACCTTGCGGTAGGCTACTCATGAAACCTTTAGATTTTACTGTCTTGTTTTCAATTAAAAGTTCACTTTAAAGTTTTCTAAATTAAAAAAACCGTAATGTTATTTGTTTTACTATGATACCATTTATAAATTCTGTCCTATTTCCGCTCAAAAACAAGCAAACAATACTGTGTATGAAAAAAACTTTCGAAGCTTGTGTTGTTTTCACACACGAAGGGTTACGCACCATGTATGGACATTATTTATTGATTTAATTTTTGAAACTTGTTGCAGTGGACAAAGTAAATCATACTTTTGCTAAATTAAAGAGAAGGCACTGGGAAAATAGTGCCAGAATATTATGGTTTAAAAAATAAAATCTATATGAGTTTAAAATTACTTTATTATCGGGACATCGTTTGCTTCAAACTTTTACGTTTTCAACTTGCTTCTACTAAATAGCGCACATAGCTTTACCGACAGAGTTGAAATAAGTAAGAGTGCTATTTTTGGCTATGCCCGATCTTATATACCCTTTACCATAGCCATAAAAAAAAAATATTGGGGTTTCATAGAATTAAAAAAATAAAAAAAATGAGTACTACATTTAATTTTACACAAAAAGTCATAGGCTTTCAGTGGGTTAAGCATTTTTAGAAAAATTTGGTATTTCATTAAAGATCTCTTTAAACGCTTTCGAATAATTCCCATATTGATATCTTAAAAAATATGGTGGACAATCGTACTTATTTATGAAAAATTTAGAGGACCATAACTAAGAAAATATGAGCTAGCGCCAATTTTTTGCCTTGAAGTATTTTCTTAGTTTTTAATTTCCTATCGGCCCATACCGCTCAACTATTGCAGTAACTACAAATTAAAGACAATGTGTAAGAGTAGAAATACAACCTTACGGTTGCGGCGACGGATCCTGCATATCAGAGAAAAAACAAATAAAATGATTTGCGGCGACGGATGCGGATTTTATTGTCCTTTTTTATTTGTTTACTAATTTTTTATTACTTTTTATTGAAATATATTTCAAAAAAATAATCAATAAATTGAAAATTTTCAAAATTATTGTTGATTTTCAATGACTTTTTACATTTTCTTTCTCTTCTTTTTTCGTAGTCATTTACAAAAAATATTAAAAAATAGTATTTTTTGTTAGAATAACATTAAAACCAAGGCAGATTTATTTTACTAGGTAGTGTCGTAGTTTTGTAGGTTTGTTGGAAATATCAAAAGTTTTCGTATTTTCCTTTGTTTGTTTACGAATTTCAAAAAACACTAACAACAAGCGTTTGCGAGACAAAGCAAGCATGTGTATGGAGAGCAATTATCTTTTATTTCTCTTTGTGTTTTTGACATTTCCAACGCACAAAACAACAATTAAAAGGCATGTTGTTTTTGTAAATGTTGTATTTGTTGTATTACCGCTACTACCTAGTAAAATAAATCTGCCTTGATTAAAACTGTGGAGAAAGAGAAAAAATTTAAAATTCAGAGTTTGAGAGAAAGCGCATTAAAAATAAAATAGATTCTAATTTCATTCGGATTCATTGAACGTTTTATAATGTCAAAACTTCATATAAAAAACAACCGCATCCTTAACCATAACGTTGTATTTCTACTCTTATTTTGGTTTACTTTTTACTTTAAATCTTCTGTTATAGTTTCTTATTTTATTGAGGACAAGTTTTTCATAGGTTTGGACTCGTGATTCCTATTGCAAATAGAATGTACGATATTTTAAAATTACAAAAAAGAAAAAAAAAACAAAAAACTTTTTTGGGTTTGTAAAATAAAATTTCTTTTAACAAATGAATTAAAACTGATTTTGACTTTAGTTCATTTTTGTATTAAGGAAAAGAAAAATTATTTACAGATGAATTCGGATATTTTTTAAAGAAAGCAGAAAAAATTGTATTCTTGCAGAATGTAGTGCTTTACTTTCTTGATGGCCTCATCTGCAATGAGCATTCTTATTATCTATCTTCCTTGGGTTGTGTACATTGTAAACATCATCTATGTAAGCAACTAAATTTGTAAATAAGAAAACGAGGAATATCCATAATGAATGAATATTAATTTGGTTGAACGAAGTCCACACACAACCCAAAGCATTTCTCTGCTGTTATCACTGTAACTCATTTGTTTTTGCTTTGTATCAACTTTTTGTATGACCAAATGGCATGGTTTTCTTATTGATATAATTAAATAGGGATACAAAAAAAAAATAACAAAATTTTTAAAAGGGGCTTGTACACGTAGCAACCTAACCATAGAAAATGGTTAACAACGAACGAAATTATAATTATTCTTACTTTTCGATAAAAAAAAAATCTCTCACTTCAAATCGATTTTTAAGTAAAATGAAAAAAAAACATATGTTTAAGACACAATTTTTTTTTTGTAAATTAAAGTCTTCTTTCATTGTCTCGTAATTTTTTTCAAAGGGACCACCACAACGTTTATGATCGCTACTTCTGCAATGCATTGAGCCTAAAATTGGGAACAATTCATTTAAATCTTCAAGTATTGAGAGTGATGCGATAGAACTTCACATGTGAACGAATTCTTATTGTAATACCTCGACCACTGACGGATGCAAACTGGATAAGGGAAGTATTATGCAAACGAGTCAATAAGGGTAGATAAACTAATAAGTTTCCTCACTCTATTTTATGTGCGGTCGGGAAATTTCAAATAATCCCTGAAGCACACGTGTTTTTTTTTCTAATCGCTAACAATAATCAAACGTTTTTATATTTACGATATTAATTATTATATCTAATTGTGCATAAAATCTGTTTCTTTTTCTTAAATATATATATTTGCCGAATATCCGCTGGTAAACTTTTGGTGAAAATTTGTTTATATGATCGGTCCTTAATAAAAAACAATGAAAAAGGGAAAAGTGTAACATTTGATATAAAAACACCAAATTAACTAATAAACGATGTGCTTCACAACAACCACAAAAGTTGTATTCCTTTGATTTAAATGATTTCCAATTAACGCCTACACTGCTTTTGGAAGGCCTTCACATCGATCAATATCTCTTAAAATATATAAGTTAAAAGTAAGATGTTTGTGAGTTGAAACGACTATGTTTAATTCTTAACTTTGATTTTTTTTATTTAATTCATCTTTAAATATTCTGTATTTATGAGCAATTTATGTTCACAATTCATGAATGTATATTATTTTGTCCAATTTTATGTAAGTGTAAATATGTAGGAAAATTTAAAACTTTATGAATCTAATTCTCGGATGAGTTGTGCAACAGGACAACTGTATTTAAGAGACTTTTGGCCACAATGACTGACCACTTTAAGTTTGGTAAGCCCTCCAGGAGAATGCGCATACTTTCAAATGACTACTGCTACCATAACGTGAAGGACTGTATAGCTAGTGAAGACCTATGAAGAGGCCACTTGGGATCATTTATTTGGAAAGCTTTTCTTCCTGAAGGGGGGTTGCTTTTTTGTACCTATCCAGTTTAATGGCATACACTTCTCTCCTTCTATTTCCTTTTTTTCTCTAAGAGACCAGGTCAAGACCTAGAAAAATCGCTTTTCTATAGCCTGGCTGCTTAAAAACCTAATGTAAAGTTTATTTTATTGGTGTCTATCATTTTTCAAGGCGTCAGGGCGAGGCTGTGAAATTAAAATTTTTTTATTTGTTTTTTTTTATGAAAGTAACACAAACATTAGCAGCTGATTCAAAAAACGCAGCATTACATTCTGCGAGTTTCTAATATTTTTTATTTTCCTTAAAAATGAACACAAAAATTGTTAGATAAATTTTCTTTCTTAAAATAATTTTAAAATTCAAATATACGTAGACTTAAGATGAAATAAAAATATTTTAGTTAGTTGTTATTGAGTTAAATGTTATGTCATGGTGTGTATTTTCTATTTTATTTTTGAGACATGAAGTTTTTAAGCAAATATTTAACGTATGAGTAATATTAAATATAAATTATTGGTCATGTGTATCTTTTGGTCTTCAGAAATTATTAACCATTTTATAAAAACCCACGAAATTAAAATTATTAAAAGAAAAAGTTGTAACAATTGTAAACTTTTAAAAAATTGAAAAAATTATAAGCGAAAATACCTTTAAGTTTTAGAAGCCTAACAGCCATACCTAAACAAGGGCGGAAAGCGTTTTTTTGCTGTCAAAAGTTCTCATGCTAGTGCATTTTGTATGAAGCATACCGAAATAACGCGGCGGCAACGCTTAGCAATTGGAAAATCCGATTTTGACAAGACGTTTAATAATAAAAAAAAAAATTAAAAATAAACAAAAACAAAACAAATTTTGGTTTTTTATAAAATTTTTAATTTACACAACATAAACACCAGAATTGTTATCCTTTTTCAAATATTTAGGGAATTTATATATATTTTTGGAAAAAATTTATTCCAGGTGTGAAAAAAATTGTGTCCGGGGTGTAAAATTTTAAGTGAAAATTTTGGGGTTGATCTTTAGCTTCGGAGTTACGGACTTCCAACGTTTCTATGTATAATATGGTACATATCGAGTATTTAATGGGGGAATGGGACAATATGGGATTCATAGGAAAGGTAATTTTTTGCTTAGATTTTCATTTATACCCCGTAGACAACTTTATATCATTTTTGAGGTGCGTCCTTTAACTAGACTTAAACCTTAATGTTTTTAATAACCCTGTTTTTTATCATTTTGACAAACCTTTGCCGCTTTTGTTTAGGTATGGCATTGCAGCGTAAACGCTATGCGAAAGAAAACATTCCGCTTTCCGTTTTTATTTAGGTATGGCTGTAAGGTTTACCGAAAAAGATATTTTATGTCATTCAGAAAGTTAAAAAACTATAAAATTTTAAAACAGTATAGAGACACACAAGGATCAGAGCCAAGCGAAATCGAGTGTTTTTCACTGAATGCGACTGTATTTATTTCCTTTCCTTATATAGGGTCCGCTATCTAACGTTTTTCTTTAACTAGTGTTTATTTCGTGAACGGTAACACTTAAATCATGTCAGATTTGACTGATAATTATTTTATCCTTCCGCTGATCGAATATGGTTGTGTACACGCTTGAACAACGCTGGGAAATATTGCGACATTACCTTGAAAATTTTGCCAAAAAAATCATCTTTTCAGATGAAGCTCATTTTAATTTTGACGGGTATGTAAACAAGCACAATCGTCGCATTTGGGGCACAGAAAACCCGCACGCATACATTAAAAAACCGGTTTACCCAAAACGATTCAATGTTTGATGCGGATTTTGGTCCAGAGGCAGAATTGGGCCATTTTTCTTCGAAAATGGTGTGGCCGTTAAAGCCAATGGCGATCATTAACGGGCAATGTGGAACGAACTTTCGTTCACAACAGTTGAAGAGGAGGATATTGGCAAAATTTAATCTCAACAGGACGGCGCTACGTGACACACAGCCGAAGCTACACTCTTTTTTATAGCATTTTCAAAAAAAAATAAAGTTATTTGGCGAATCCTAACAAAAAAAAAATTTTACATTTTGTATGGGCTTAAAAAAGGATTTCATATAATTTATTATTTCTAGTTTTTTCTCCTCAAATATTTTTTGTTAAACTGACTTTATGTCCTAAATTAGCGTACACGGTCATTTTATTTTATACTGTTGAATATTAAAACTTAACTTTTTATTTGTCGCAATTGTTACGAATAAATTTTAACAACCGTTGATAGTTTTATTTCAGCTCGTTGTAATTTTTACCACAGTCCGTTTAATAATATCATTTTTCTTTATGTATTCTTCTCTCATAAACTTAAGATTGTTGCTAAAAGAATTAAAAGCTGAAAATAAAGTCATTGTTAAAACATAAAATGAATAATGAATTTTCATAGATTGAAGATACGCAAGAGGATAAACTTTAATTAGTTGAATAATGATTGTAATTCCAACTGGCTTTTTATGTATTATATAATTTATAATTTCCAACAAACAATTAACTTCTTAACTTATGTTTACTTTACTGTAGGATTTCTTCGTTGCTGTTATGCAACTTTAAGTAAGACCTCTATACTCGTGTTTGCGCAAACTTACATACTCTCCACCACAGGAAAGATTTAAGTTTTTTTAAAACAGATATTCTGGCAGAATCTTTTTTGATGTTATAAAAACTTTTTTTTTAACTTTTATAAGTTCTTTGAGTCTGTTGCCCACCAAATTATACAAGAACAAAAAAAAAAAAAGAAACACCAAAGTAATATTTCCCACCCGAAGCCTTATTTCCCTCTTTCAGGTCAATGGAGAGTCATATTTAATTTCATTGGGCTAAATATCATGCGTTAAAATTAATCATCGCTAGAATGGCTTTCCTAATAAACCCAAAGCAAACAAAACAAATAAAACCTAAAAAGTAGGGCAAATACAAAATAAAAAATATGTTAAAATCTCTGTCATCTATAGGGCGGATGTACTGATTGCCAAATATTCTACATATTTTGTATATCGAATAGATTTGTAGGCTCGAAATTTCTATAGTTTATTTCGGGCCCTTGCAAGCCCCACCTCAACCTGATTGTAGGTAGACAATAGTCATTAATTAAAAATGTTTATACAGCTGAATCCAGAATATACAGTGATAGCACCCGTGGTCGGACAGCGACCGTCAGAGCAGATTTGTCCGTTGTGAAGAGGTGTCCGTCTACGGGATAGTTGATTAGAAATGGTCGGCATTCACTGCTTTTAAATAATCTATTATGTATTGATATGTAAGAGAAACAAATTTGAGTGCATACTCCGAAATCGAAGGGACTGAAGAAATTGTCCGCTCAGTAGAGGTGTCCGATTGCGGGAGGTGTCCGTAAGTAGAGTTTTCACTGTATATACTTATATGTACTATGGGTGTATATGATATATGTATATATATTATAAAATACGAAACAAAAAATCGAAATTTTTGTAGCTTAACAAAAAATCAATGTAACACGAAAATATATTCAGCCCAATTATAAACAAAAATTCCGTGCGAGTTTTTTCACTTTTCGCTTTTTTCCCATTATAAATTTTTCCCCTTCTAGGAATAATGAATTATGAAAAATTCAGCCTTTCACGCCCTTCAATTACGATGATGCCAATTTTTTATTATTTTGTTCTCACGAAATTCATAATTGGAGGACTCTTTTCTTGAGAAAATTTGTTTCCGTGGGAAAGAAATTCCGTAAGAATATTCATGATTGGGCTGATTATATTTGTATGTATTTTAATTTTTCCTTTAAAATTGTCAAATCTAATCTTTTAACATGTAAATTAAAAAATTAAATTGATAATAGATTAAAATTACAAGGAAAATAAATTTACAAAAACCAAATTGTAGATAATGTTTTCTTAATTAAAATTTGAAAATTGAAATAAAAATTAGCTTAAGCCGAATAAATTGATTTATTTGCTTTAATTCTCTTATGTATATAAAATATACTTACAATTTTGTCACTACTATTGTAATTTCATTGGCATAATTTGACATTGCAATGAGAAAAAATTTAACAAACATTTAGGTTTTTTATTTAGAATACGACGACAAGGAATAAAATTTGTTATTTCGGAACCATTTATGTAATATTTAATGAAACATTTTCATAAATAAGCATTACCATTACTGAAAACAAGAATAATGATAAAATAAGATTAACATCATTTATCATTCAATCCTAATAAAATTGACAATAAATTAGACGATCTAATTAATTACTCGCATGCTTTCTTAAACTTAGGTTTCATAAAAACTCCCACTTCAATAAAAAAAATTTCGGTATCTTAGTAATTATAGAATAGTGTTAATGGAAATAAATTACGAGGGCTGCTATATTATATCCTGGCCTGGCAACACTGAGTGCTACCAAGTGCAATCTGACATTTCCATTGGAAAGTTTGTCATTTTAAAGCATAATCGTACTCAAAACGTTTTGACGTACGACCATTATTTGTGTTGTTTACAGTGACTTGAAAAAATTAATATAGAAAAAAAATGGAATTAACTCTTGAACATTTTCGTGCCATCATTTTTCACAACTTTCAACGTGGATTATCACGACAAGAGTGCATTGATGAACTTACATCTTGGTAGGGCGATGAAGCACCATCCTATAGCACTGTGAAAAATTGGTATAATGAATTTAATCGTGGCCGAAGCTCGCTCAAAGACGAATTCCGTGAAGGTCGTCCAAAAACGGCTGTTGTGCCAGAGAACATTGATCCCGTGCGTGAACTCATAATGCAAGATCGACATGCGACATACCGAGAGAAAGAGACATCCTTGGACATTTCTTCCACCAGCATACATTCGATACTGCATGAACACCTGGCCGTAAAAAAGGTTTTTTCTCGTTGGATCCCGCACAATTTGAAAGTCGCTCAAAAAAAGGCTCGTGACGATTGGTACAAAGAAATGTTGCAAAAATACGATTGCGGTGCTTCAAAAGACGTTTATAAGATCGTCACAGGTGACGAATCATGGATCTATGCGTATGAGCCCGAAACGAAACAACAATCGACCGTGTGGGTCTTCAAAGACGAGCAAAATCCAACGAAAGTTGTTCGTGGAAGAAGCCCTTCGAAGCAAATGGTCGCCTGTTTCTTCGGCAAAACTTGTCATGTGGCGACTGTTCCGCTTGAGCAACGTAGGACGGTCACTTCTGAGTGGTACACTACAATTTGTTTGCCTGAAGTCATCGGTGAAATTCGAAAAACTAACAAGAGAAGACGAATCATTGTTCACCATGACAATGCGAGCTCTCACACATCGGCTCAAACCAGAGCGTTTTAGACCGGCAAAAACGTC
The DNA here is from genome assembly GCA_916610165.2 of Gymnosoma rotundatum. NCBI lineage: Eukaryota > Metazoa > Arthropoda > Insecta > Diptera > Tachinidae > Gymnosoma > Gymnosoma rotundatum. The sequence continues at coordinate 53,492,964 of OU744338.1, forward strand.
GTACAGCCGTACAGCCCTGACTTGTCACCTAATGACTTCTTCTTGTTCCCGCACATCAAGAAAAAAATGCGTGGTCAACGATTTTTGTCGCCAGAAGAAGCTGTTGAAGTGTTCAAAAACCATGTTTTAGAGGTGTCTCAATCGGAGTGGAAAAAGTGCTTCGACAACTGGTTTGAGCGCATGCAAAGGTGTATAAATCATGCTGTAGAATACTTTGAAAAACAAAAAAACCATTTTTGATTATAAATATTCGCATTTTCACTATTAGGTTAGAAATATAAAGAGCAGCCGTCGTATAAGGTCTTTCTCTGCTTAAAAATTGTTACTACATCCCCAATTTGCCAAAGTTTTAATTTGTACCTTTTCTATTATCCTTATCTTTTTAAGTTACATGTATTTTTAAAAAACAAGAACTTAGTTATTGAAGAAAACCATACCGAAACCAACCGAACTTAAAATTTTTTAGAAAAATAAAATACTCAGAAATACATAAAAAAACACAGGTGCTTCTTAAACGATTAAGAAAATTTCAAACTAAAGCTATTACTATGATTCGTAATGTCAAATGAGGAAAATCTAAAAGTCACGTAAATGAAATTAATATGTTCAGTGCCCTTTAAACTCACAAACCCTATAAATTTTATTTTATTTTTTGCAAATATCATGATAAACTAATTCAACGTGCTTCCTTAAAGGAATGTTGAGGTTGAATGTTTGCATTTATTTACTCATTTCACCTTTTTCTTAACAAATGTGGTAAATTTCTGTTATAGCTTTAAGGCAAGAACCACTTCTACGAAATAGTTTAAATGAATGAGCTTAAAAAGAACAAATTATAAAGGTAAAAAGGCAAGAGGATGAAAACTCTTAATAAAAGCTATATATAGAAATTCTTGTTTACATTCAAGTGAGAATGCACACTCACTATAACAGAAACGTTTATCTTAAATTTCAATGATTAAATAAAGTGTTGATATTTTTTGTGTAAGGAAACAGCAATAATTTTATGGTAAACCAACAATTTTGGATGAATCAAATTAAAATTCAATTTAATTAGTTGAATATTATATATAAAAATTTAATTAATTTAAATAAAACCTCAATTTGATTTATAACTATAGCAAAATTATTCGTAGGCTTTAAGCTAAATACGCTTGGTGTAAGGGTATCAGCGTCTACAGAGTCAAGAAGCGTATATTTAGTAACGTCTTGAAATTTTCCAGCATTAAAAAATAGGCTTTCGATTAGGCTTAGCCATAACTTTGGGTTTGTTTACTGTAAGAAATAAAATTTAATCAAGTAGAATCGCTGGAGTAGTCTTTTTAAAAATATATAAAAGTGCCTGGATTAAATGGGTGGGCACGATATATTACACACAAAGAAGGCATTCCTTATAATATTAAATAAAAATTAGAAAATAATAGAATTATTAAGTAGAGTTTTGTGGTAATGTTGTGCAGAACTGTTGAGCCAATAATAGGCAGTGGGTGCAGTACATATTACATTATAAAAAAAAACTGAGCCAGAGGAAGAAATAAGGACAGAGTACCGAAAGTTTGGCTAAGTACCTTTCATATATTTATCTATACTCAAGCAAAAATTTCTATATTAAATCATTTAACAGAAAAATTCAAAAGAGAAAATGTATTCATTTCACGCATCATGCAATAACTCCATAAGACTCCTCCTCATTGTCTCATGTTACTGTAATGGATTATTGGACATTATATTTCGCTAAATGTCATAACTCCAAAAAATTCATTTCGAAATACAACAGTTGAAGTTTTTGATTCGTTCTCACTGTCTAGAAAAACATTATTCTTAAGTTCCCACCAGAATTAGTAAAATAAAAAAAAAAGAAAGAAAACTCGCATAAATTGTATATTAAAGGGGATGTGTTGGACAAACTATGTGGGATGTTTGAATTATAACATTATTGCTTTAAAAATACGAGTAGACATATACATTTTAGTTTATGAAACAATAGTTGGTTTCATAAATATGAAGCATGAAATGGCGTGATTAAAATTTAAAATTTTTAGTTATGATGTTGTATTAGTAAAAGAGCGATATAAAGCCTGTTAGCGACAAACTATTGATTTTGTAAATTTACTTCGAAAATGTAAAACAACAACAACAATTTTGTGTTTAGTAGGGAACCATAATAGAAATGGTTTTATTCGATTTTATACTAATTTATTATTTTTATTTTTGAAAATGTGGTATATTGTTGATCGTCTTATTTGTGATTAATGATTTAAATAGTTTTTTTATTTTCCTAATTTGCACTACAAAGTTTACAGGCTTTCTTATGTTATAGGAATGAAAAAGTTCCTCATCATGACGGTATTTATATTTGCTTACTTTAATACTGATAACACACTAACAAGGGGGCGCTTCGCTATACAAATAGAAATAATTGTACCCCATCCACTCTTCTAATCCAGACATTTTTTAATTGATTGTTCACCATAACAAAAATTTCAATACTAAGACTATTATTGTACCTCATGTAAACAGCGATTTTTTACTTTGCATAGGAGGTATAATGCCAATATAAAAATTCAGAATGTATTTCACATTATTACACTACTAGATTTCGAAGCTCTTGTAAAAAAAAAAAAATTAAGAGAATTAGGAATCCTCTATCCATTTCAAGCTGTAGATCTATCAAAGAAAAGGAGAGATATCAAAGGTCGTCATATATATGTAAGGGCACTTGTGTTCTGGTGCAATACAGCCTTGAAACTAAATCTACAAATGGTGGTGCAGTAGTGTTATAGTTTTATTTTCTGTCACATCTGAGAGACTTTTTTCAACTGCATGTATTGTTTGAACATGCTTGCAAATTTGCCAGAACAAAACTATTAATAATATTTATTTGATATACTGATAAATTTTAAAATTTCAATTTGGGTTTTATTTATTTATCATTCCTTGCCAGTTTTCTTTAAATATAATTTTTTATTATTCTGCTTTGATTTTTATTTGTTGAATAAATAATAAAATAATAAATAAGTTTTTTTTTTACTTGAAAATATCAGGTCTGTTCTGAAAATCACGTGAATTCAAATCACGAACGGTTTTAAAATCACGCAGACGATTTGGTGCTGTTCTGCAAATCACGTGGTTTTCAATTTTTCGGCGTGGTTGTTTTTTAGATTTTCGTTTCGTTTTTTTTTACTTTTTTTACATTTGTAATTAAAATAAGTAACTTAACTAAGTTAAAATGTGTGCAGCCAAAATAAATTAGCAAATTATTATTTGTTTGTATTACATGTACTTTCATTTACATATTGCAGCTGATCGAAGGGCTTAAAATTTGGCGTCAAATAAAAATTGAAAATCTGAAAATTATATTAATGCAAAACGTTTAGGAAGCTGCTACTGTTTTATATTTTGCACTTAATTTTTTCTAAATTTGATGCTGGAAACATTAGCATAAATAAGATAAATCTTAAATGACATTTTATACTCTGACAATTTTGCAACACTAGAATATTCTTTGAAACCACAAATCAACCGCCAACGAGAGATAAAATCACGAGCATTACTAATAAAGCAAGATAATTTTTTATAAAATATGCAGTTTCTTTGAAAATTTATGATTAATTTCGTTTTTATGTGTATAAAATCTATTTTTTTTTTTTCTAAAATAAGAAGAAGACATATCGTTTTAAATATATAATATATATAATGGCATTATTATTATTTTCTAAGCGAAATAATTAGAAAAAACGAGCAAGTGATTTCAAATCGGCAGTCATTTTGCTTAACGTTTTAAATCACGTGATTTCAGAATATTTTGTACGCAGAACACCTTTTGCGTGATTTGAAATCACTTTGACAAAAAGTGATTTGTAGAACAGACCTGTATATTTTGGTTTTTGACTTTGTATTTTTATTAGAATAATTTATGATTAATTTACTTTATTCGTGCTTGATTCCTTCAAATATAAATATTTCATGATATTCTCATGAAATATTTATTATTTTAAACTAAACTACAAAATGAAATGTATTACTGCGGGGAAAGCATATCCATATGGCCATTTCACTACTGCTCAAATAGCTCATCAGTGGATTTTACCCAAATTTTGTCTAGAAAAACTGAAAGTCTTATATCAAAAGCCAAATTGATTAAATGAGAACTCCATTGAATCAATAAGACAGAAGACAATAACAACTCAAAAATGTTCTACACAAAAACACAGCAAACATTTAGTAACTATTTTTATTTTTTTCTTTCATTTTTCTACATAAGGGATCCCATTGGGAACCATTCATATGTATTTAAAAGATTCAATGAAAAAATAAAAATAAAAATTGAAAAACAATTTTTATTAATAAGCAATGTGCACATGCAAATATATCAAAATTAAAATTGATTATTCGGAATCTTTTAAAATTTAATTAATTTACTTTATTCGTGCTTGATTCCTTCAAATATAAATATTTCATGATATTCTCATGAAATATTTATTATTTTAAACTAAACTACAAAATGAAATGTATTACTGCGGGGAAAGCATATCCATATGGCCATTTCACTACTGCTCAAATAGCTCATCAGTGGATTTTACCCAAATTTTGTCTAGAAAAACTGAAAGTCTTATATCAAAAGCCAAATTGATTAAATGAGAACTCCATTGAATCAATAAGACAGAAGACAATAACAACTCAAAAATGTTCTACACAAAAACACAGCAAACATTTAGTAACTATTTTTATTTTTTTCTTTCATTTTTCTACATAAGGGATCCCATTGGGAACCATTCATATGTATTTAAAAGATTCAATGAAAAAATAAAAATAAAAATTGAAAAACAATTTTTATTAATAAGCAATGTGCACATGCAAATATATCAAAATTAAAATTGATTATTCGGAATCTTTTAAAATTTAATTAATTTACTTTATTCGTGCTTGATTCCTTCAAATATAAATATTTCATGATATTCTCATGAAATATTTATTATTTTAAACTAAACTACAAAATGAAATGTATTACTGCGGGGAAAGCATATCCATATGGCCATTATATGGATATGCTTTTAGTTTTTGGTTAAACTCTCTTTCCTTTTGCTATTGTATATTTAAATGATTTCAAAATGTTGTAGTTTTTACTTTGAGTTTACAAACGCACAAATATATATTTCTGTGTTAAACCACCAGACCAGAAAGATAAGCTCAATATTTAAACAGCACAAATCAATGTTAACACCCCATTAAAACTTTTCAACAATTTCGGTTTGTGTTTTGTTTAAAGGTTTGTTTCTTTGTTTTATTGTTGTTAAATATTTGAGATAAAATAAAATTTTCTACAAGGATATTGAATAAAAAATAAATAGAAATCAATTTATGTATAATATTTTTATATTAGGGTAATGTCAAATTGTGTTTGTTAAATGCATCCGAAAAACATCTGAATTTTCTAAATTATTAATGCAAGCAAAAAGCTAAACCTGGGATTAAGCTTTTTTTATGTTGTACAGAAGCGAAATGTTTTTGAACAAAAATATCATATGGTTACATCAATCATGTTTTTTCTTTACGCGTTCGTTTGTTTCAGGAAGTTTTTTTTTCTTAATTTTTACATCTAGTACCTTGAAAATTTTACAGTTGTTTATTATTAATTGCTAACGACAGCCAACATGATATTACAAATTATTCAAGGTATTTTAGTATTATAAGTAAAACAAATTGCAGTCTTATTCTATCTTAACCTTCATCACAATCGTTTAGAATTAAACCTTGTATTATTATGTCCACCAATATCATACTCTTAGAATTATTATATACAAACATTGCACAGCAAAAATTTTAATTAGTATCAACATTTACAAAAACCAGTTTTAGTTTTTTTTTTTTATAGTTTTTACACCCTTTACCATAGAGGAAAAAAGGGTATATCTAAGTTTGTTATTCCATGTAAAATTTTTACAATATTCTGAGTTCTTATGCATAGCGAAGTCGATTGAGCGATGTCCGTCTATCCGTCCGTGGTCGGGTTAAAATCAACTTTGTCAAGGCACTTTATAAGCTAGAGAAATTTTAAATACTCTAGTACATTAGACATAGTTTCGGAAATTCTGGTATTAAAAATCTGCAAGATCGCTCCGTGTCATTCGAAACAGCGGACAATGCACCACACCTGCCTCTACTTTTTTAATTTGAAACAAATCTAGTTCAGTATAGGGTGATAGTGGGTAAAAAAATAATAAAAACGCAACCAGTGAATAAATTTTTTATAGAATAGTACGATTATGCACCATATTTTTTAAAGTGTGAATATATTGGAAGCTTTTAAAGAGATCTTTAAGAAAATACAAATGTTTGTTTTAAGATCCTTGCGCATTAAGAACCGATGACATTTTTATGTAAAATTATAAATATAACTACATTTTTTTCTTATTTTTTAATTCTGTTACAGTAGCTTTCATCGAAAGACTGTATGCACGACTTTATATTGTTTTCTTTCTAATATTTTATTATCTTCCCATTTCCTTCGGTGCTTCTGGTTTATTGTTGTCCATTTGACTTATTATCTTAGTTTCAATCATATTTTTCATTCGATGTCCTTATTTAATGTCACGAAATTCATGTTTTTTGTTTTAATAGTAATATGAATTCTAGAAAAGAACTTACTATATACTTATATATTGAAATATTTCTTATATATTCGTATTTCTGTTCAACTATTAAAAATGGCTGATCTTTGCCAAAATGTTAAAGTTACTAATTTCCGATTTACGCCAAAGTATTTATATTTTTTAGTATCCCATAATCATATTATTAACAACAATTTTATTGGTATGATAAGAAGTATGATTTAATGAAAAAAATGATTATCAAAACAAGTTCTTCTCTTTACATAATTATTTACCTCCTTCTAGTAATTTCTAAAATTGTTTGCAGGAATCTTGCAATAAATAAGGTGTACGATGTTTATGTACTTTTCTCTTTGGGAAAAAATATTGCGACTGCAAACAAAAAAACTGTTTTCAAATAACAGCAAAACAATTTCAAAAGTCATTTACTGCCAGGACAAGTAGAGTGTAAAACAAAAAAAAATATATATGTACATACGAGGGCTGCTATATATATTTCTGGCCTGGCAACACTGAGTGCTGCCCACTGTGAAAAATTGGTATAATGAATTTAATCGTGGCCGAAGCTCGCTCAAAGACGAATTCCGTGAAGGTCGTCCAAAAACGGCTGTTGTGCCAGAGAACATTGATGCCGTGCGTGAACTCATAATGCAAGATCGACATGCGACATACCGAGAGATAGAGACATCCTTGGACATTTCTTCCACCAGCATACATTCGATACTGCATGAACACCTGGCCGTAAAAAAGGTTTGTTCTCGTTGGATCCCGCACAATTTGAAAGTCGCTCAAAAAAAGACGTTTATAAGATTGTCACAGGTGACGGATCATGGATCTATGCGTATGAGCCCGAAACGAAACAACAATCGACCGTGTGGGTCTTCAAAGACGAGCAAAATCCAACGAAAGTTGTTCGTGGAAGAAGCACTTCGAAGCAAATGGTCGCCTGTTTCTTCGGCAAACCTGGTCATGTGGCGACTGTTCCCTCTTGAGCTACGTAGGACGGTCACTTCTGAGTGGTACACTACAATTTGTTTGCCTGAAGTCATCTGTGAAATTCGAAAAACTAACAAGAGAAGACGAATCATTGTTCACCATGACAATGCGGGCTCTCACACATCGGCTCAAAACAGACCGTTTTTGACCGGCCAAAACGTCGAATTAATAGGCCATCCGCCGTACAGCCCTGACTTGGCACCTAATGACTTCTGCTTATTTTCGCACATCAAGAAAAAAATGCATGGTCAATGATTTTCGTCGCCAGAAGAAGCTGTTGAAAAACCATGTTTTAGAGGTGTCTCAATCGGAGTGAAAAAAGTGCTTCGACAACTGGTTTGAGCGCATGCAAAAGTGCATAAATCATGCTGGAGAATACTTTGAAAAACAATACAATCATTTTTGATTATAAATATTCGAATTTTCACTATTAGGCCAGAAATATATAGAGCAGCCCTCGTATAACTGTCTCATAAATGAAAATTTAAGAAAACTCAAATTTTTTATGGGAATTTACAGTTTTTGTTTTTAAAAATGTTGAATTGCTTTTTACAATTTTTCTTGCTTCTCCTCATGTATCATGTATATACTGTGAGCGTCAAAATAAAGTGTACACCAACATTTTCTTTAGATTAGTTTTTATTTCAGTCTTCAAAAATAATATTTTATTTAACATTTTATGTTTTTTTTAATTATTATTCAGTTCTCTACTTAAACTTAAAAAAACAACAACAAAAATTTACAACAACAAAAGTTATAAAACAAAATCTATTCCATATTTTACGCGTCAAAATAAAGTGTACACTTATAATTAATTATAAAAATTAGTATGATTTAGTATTTGGTTACTTTTCCTTTAGCTTTAATAACGGCACTTAGTCTTCGGGGCATCGATTCAACTAGTTCTTGGTTATGTCAGATGAAATTTTCTGCCACTCCTCCATTATAAGGGATTTAAGCGTATCCTTGTTAGTAATTGTCCTCTTTCAATATGCTCCTACAAATGCTCAATAGGGTTAAGGTCCGGTGATTGGGAAGGATGATCTAATGTTTTAGGAGTATGATAAAGGAGCCATTCTTTTACTATCTTTGCGGAATGTTCGGGATCATTGTCTTGTTGAAAGATCCAAGGCCACTTTAAGCCCAATTTCTCCACACTACATGGCAAATTGTTTTTCAAAATGTTTAAGTAGTCCGTTTTATTCATGGTATCTTCAATAAAAACCAAGCTTTTCACTCCACTTGCCGCAATGCATCCCCCACACCATCACCGAACCTCCACTATGCTTAACCGTAGATATTAGATTTTGTTCAGCATACTCTGTTTTTTTTTGTACGCCTTACTTTTACAGTTTTTTTCTGTCCAAATATCTAAAATTTACTCTCATCGCTAAATAAAAATTTATTCCAGAAAGAACCATCTTTAGTTTCGTACTTTTTTGCATACTTAATACGTTATTTCTGATCTACTAACGATATAAGTGGCTTTTTTCGCGGCAACCGACTACATAGACCATTTGCGTGTAGAGCTCTTCGTACTGTGTTGGCGCTTACGTTGCAATTTTTTGTTGCTGAAACTTCCTCCGATATTTTAACAGCACATTTAAATGGATTCTTCTTCACATCGCGCAAAATAGACCTTATTTCAGACTCACTTAAAGCGTTTGGTCGGCCTGCACCTGGACGATTTTCTACTTTGCCGAATTTTTCGTGCTTATCAACTATTTTCTTTGCTGTATTATGGCTTCTGTTTATAATAGACCCGATTTTACGAAAAGTTTTACCGTCTTTTCAAAGTTTTATCACAAGTTCCCTGACATCTGTGGACGTTTGTCTACCCATAACAAATTTCTTTCTGCAAAGAAGTTATAGTCCGAAAATTACATCTGTCTACTATAAAACAGTAATAGTGATTTAAAAGAATGCAAGAAAGTAAATAAACAACAAAACGTAACGGTATTTTATGCGGTTCTACTTCGCTAAAATGCTACAAAATAAGATGTAAACTTTATTTTGACGCGTAAAATATGGAATAGATTTTGTTTTTGTTTTATAACTTTTGTTGTTGTAAATTTTTTTTGTTGTTTTTTTAAGTTTAAGTAGAGAACTGCATAACAATTAAAAAAACATTAAATGTTAAATAAAATAGTATTTTTAAAGACTGAAATAAAAACTAATTTAAAGAAAATGTTTGTGTCCACTTTATTTTGACGCTCTCAGTAAATGTGATTGAATTAGTTTTAATAAGCAAATTGAAAATTTGCTTTCACTATCTCATCAGCTTGTTACACAGATCTCCTGTCACTAAGGAATAAAATGCTATGGACATGAAAGAAATTAATTTAAGTGTCATTACAGTTAATTTAAACTATTATGTTATTGTAAACAAGTAATTAAAAAATATATTTTTTTTAAATTACTGTTTCATTTTATGATGTTTTTAGAAATGAACAAAAAATTATTTATGTATCCTCTCTCCACTTGTGATGAAGAGAGCAAAAAGTTAAATGAAACTAGATATAAACATTAACAATAAAAAAAAACTCAAATATCCACAAAACGTGTTGACGATAAGAAATAGAAAATTTTTTAATTTAATGAACCAAAACTTATCGATCGATTAAATTTTGTATAATTACCTCAAATTAAGAAATATTTTATTTGAGAGACTACAAACTTTAAATTAATGAATAAGCCTGACTACATCTTTAAATAGTCATGAAATTAAATACTCACTTTACAAACCACACTTTTGCTTTAACAAAATTTCAATAAACCTGATATTTTTAAATTTACAAACACATTTTTTAGTAAATAAACTACAGAGAAAGGAGAAGTATATACATTATAAGAGTTTATTATATATTTATTTCCAGTTTGAACTTTATGTTTTAATATTCAGACGTCCAGAAACGTATTAAACCACATTTTTTATTTATTTTTTCTGACAATTAGAATACACAGTGTAGCAAAAAAGAATTTATTTTGCAAATAAATCAAGTTTTTAACTGTGGAAAAGAATAAAATAAGTTTTTTTACACGCTAGCAGTAGAGAAATTTTTAAGCTGTAGCTTAGATTGTAAGCCTTTCAGATCGTTCCACTGTAACCTAAGAAAAAGTTTTTGAATTTTTTTTATTTCATCAAATTTTAATTTTTTTCAATATTAAAGCCCTTGACAAGACCTTTAAAACTAAATTTTAGCCGTTAGGTTATTATTTACAATTCGCTATTTGCAATTAAAAAAATTCTGTATATATTTATTAAAATAACTAGATATAATAAAAAAAAAGTAAGAGTGCTATATTCGGCTATGCCGAATCTTATATACCCTTCATCATTATGCAAATCTAGTTTAGTGGAGTAACTCCAATCAAATTGGTATGTATGTATATTATATATATTATTTTACATAAAAATTCCATCTTTTCTTAATGGGTTAAGCATTTTTTTTAAATTTTACCATTTCCTCTTCAAAGGCTTTAAAATAATATCCATATTGATATTTCCAAATATTTTAATATTTCAGAGCCCCGTAACTCGTAAAATATGAGTGAACGACAATTTTTTCACTTTGCGGCAAGTATGAATTCATACGAATGCCTTTCGGATTGAAGAATGAAAAAATTAGCGGTAGGCCTGGAAAAACTTATATATACCCTTTTTCCACTTTTTGTGGTGAAGGGTATAAAAAGTGTTATTGAAAAATACTAGAGTACTTGCAGCATTTCCACTTTTTTTGTCACTACAATATTCATAATTATTTCCAGCTGACATTAAATACAATAATAGTGTCAAGCTTATAATTGGCTAGGTATACAAAGTTTAAACCTCTGCTTTCGGAGAAAAAGTATATATAAAAAAATTGAGGGTAATGCTGTAAATCTGGTCCAATAATGTGAAATATACATCAAATTAATAGCTGAATTTTCATAAAAATAGATATTTTGTGCCAATTGCAAGAGAAAAAAAAAACAACTAAAGTTTTTATTTCCAACAAAAAATTAGAAATAAGAAAAAAAACAGGAAAAAAAATCATATAAATTATAGTAAAAATGCTTGTAATAATCTTATCACTCTACAAGGGATTCAGATACAGTGGATTTTGTTACATTAAAAAAATGGTAGCTGAAACCAACCTGACAAATCACATGCATAGATTCAGCACGGCTGAGCATCCTTTATAAGCAGTTGATTGTGTTTTTCTTTAAAAACTATAAATATTGGTGGTATAAATCCGCCTCCAGAGCTAATACAAGGAATGACTCGCAACAACCATTGTTCAAATTTCCTTTGCTAGACATTATATAACCGTGAAATATTAGTATATTCTTTACCACGAACACGTGCCAAACTTTTGATCATTAAACAACCTTTTAGCAAATATCTAAAAGTACATTCTTATGTTGGCGATTCTAAAGGTATGGTCAGATTAGTCAAATATTTGACCAAAAAAGCGTAACCACTATTTTTTCAAATGTTTATTTAATCTTTCCTGACATGTATCAATACGAAAGACGATTTATAATATACCAAATGTTAAATCTTATCTTTTACAATGAGTAGGATCTTCTATTTCTTTACAAGTGTTTGAGAAAGACAAAAATTGTTTTCAATAATTTAGTGGTTACGTCCTTTTGATCGAATATTTGACTAATTTGACCGTACCTTAAGTCCTACATTCATAGTGTCTGATCATGTCGATTCTCATTATTTGCAACTGCTGCGGGGAAATTCCGATCGAGTGTAATTGAACAAAGTTCTTCAATATTTTTTTTCAGTCTTTGACATTTGCTGCAAGGTACGGCAGAGGACATTAAAAGTTTTAGACCCAAAAGTATACCCTTCTCAATATTTTACCTGAATGGCTTTCTTCATAGTCTTTTGCAACCAATTCTTATACTCGAGAGATGTAGACCGATCTTGTTGATTTTCAATATCAAAATTTCCGAAGTTATGTCTGATCGATTGGCGTGCTTAAATTTTCGCTAGCTGATTTAGTACCTTGGCCAAGTTGACTTCAACCTGAACACGAAATGAAATAAAAAACCGTTTCATTTACAGTTTTAGAACATATAATCTAAAATCCAAATGTAAGAAAGCACTTTTAGCAAAGTGGTAAAACTTTGTATGCTGCAATCGTCTCTGTAGTTATGACTTTCAGAGGAATTAAAATGTTCAATACGATATTTTTTATTGGGAATAGATTAATGTAGCATTTTTGACCACACACATGTGCCATTTTTACAGGTTTTGATTAGAAAATTGCATTTGATTTCAGTTTAAAAATTTAATTACGTACAGGCAATTCTCTAACTATAAACGGTCAATTGAAAGTCCTTGGGCCTTGTCAAGGGATTCTAAATTGTCAAATTTTACGGCAAGGCTCATGACAATGTTAATTTCTGATGTACTCTATTTTAGGAACAATTGCGATTCTTGAAAGGTATGAAAATCTTGAACTATAAACTTAATCTTTTAAGTAGATTAGACATTTAGAAATGATTAATATATTTCTAAAAACTTGGTTTCTGACCTACTGTGCAATATACACTAACCAAGAAATATGACAGGCACAAAATATAAGAAGATTTGTGAGGCATCAGTATAGATTAAGCATTGTACAGCTTAGCTTGAGAAACTAATCTCTTAAAGCCATCTATTATGTCGAAGCATATCATTATCATTATAATAACACTAACACCTTAAATTAAAAAAAGACAAAAATAATAAAATTCACCTCAGTTTGAATTCAAAATAAGCACTCTCAAAATGTTAATGAAGTTAACGATTTCATTTTGTTTATAAACTTTTCGTGTATTCATTTATTTAATTTAAAATTTTTTATTTTGTTTAAAACTGAAAATCAGTGGAACATTTTTGAAGAATTTTTATTAATTTAAATAACATTTAAGTTATATTTACGGAAAAAATATTTTGAGTGTATATTTTTACTTAAATTACTTCATATTTACTACAACTATAAGAAAATGAACACACCAAATGTCATTAATTTCACAGTTGTGAATTTAATTGTTTAATATTTGAACCATCAACACTTATTATAAATGCAAAAGTAGACAGTAAAACAGTTTAATTAATGAAATTAAAAAAAAACCAAAAATGAAATTTATTTCAATTAAATATTTGACTGTATAATAATATGTATTAAGTAACAATATGACTTAACAATTTCAACGATATTATTTCGTTACTATAATTTCCTAAGGCTTTGTATTTATTTGTTTAATTTAAATGTTAATTTACTTATTGTAATTCGCTGGCAGTGCCATTAGACAAATTTATTCAGGTATTAAATTTGCATAAATTTTTATTTAAGTTTCGGCAATGTAGTACTAAATTCAACAAAAAATATTTCGTGGACGTAAATATTCTTTTGATTAGAAATTTAAGACCACAATCAAAGAGAATATCCAAAGGAGACAAAATTCTCGAATAAAAAAGAACTAAATGCCAAGTTTTTTAATTTTTAAGTTATTTTTAATTTGTATGAATTAATTTTATTTGTAGAACTTTCCTTCATGTTTGCTATAATATTGTTAAATTAGCGATTTTTTTTTTTTGTTTGTGTTAACAATTTTAGTTTTGTGTAAAATTTAGCGCGTTTTCCCAAATAAATCATAATTATTTACACCAATGAGTTTTATTTAGATGTCAGGCCCGTCTCTTCTGGTTTTAACTTCCAGACTGTTGGTCCAAAAACAATATAGTCCTCAAGCCTCCAAAAAATGAAAGAGCACATACATATAAAGGTGAACGAATTTACACTTATTAGTCCTTTATCTTTCTTATTTAATACAAGAGATGATTACCGAAATTTATATAAGAATTTCAATACACTAAACAAACGGTGGGTTAATTTAGAAAGCTCTACATTCACACGTAGGTTGTATAGAAAAATCCTACTCTTCATGGTTATTGAAGAAGCTATTAGCTAATATGCCAGTAGCAATTACTCAAAACTGCATGGAATTTGTATTTAATCAATCGGTTATGAAGTTCGTAATGAGCTTCCTGAGCTGTAAAAAACACAATTCAAATGGTAAATATCATTAAACTAAAAACAAGGCTACAAATATAGTTGGGATCTGTCTACCCTCTTATAGATGTAGCAATTAACATACACTCTGCTTAGTAATCTAGACCCAATGCATTAAAAAACTCTCGCCTATGCAGATTATAACCTTTGGCAGTAGCTGAAAACTACATTGATTTTAATTCACAAATGTTTGAATCGTCACTAAACAACATCTGTTCCTTCATGCTGCTCTAATTGAAGCATGCAACACTTTCTCTATCTAATAGTGTAAAATACCAAAGAATAATCTCAGGTGGTAAATAAAAATGAAAATAGAATATTCAGGCAAGAACATTTAAGGCAATTTTCTTAAGAAAATAGCGCAAGGCGTCTTATAACTTAAAAAAAATATTATTTTATATATATATATATTTTTTTTTTTGGTTGGTGGATTGCACTCCACACTCTAGCAAATTGCTTTAAGGTGAAGAATGTATTGCGTAATGTCATTGGCTCAAGGCTAGTAAAGGAATTCTTTACCTCGCTTAATTGCTTCCCAGTAGGGTAGCATGGAGAAAAGTAGTTAAGGTGAATATAATAAGAGCATGCGACCAAAGACTTTGGAACTTCAGAGAATTTTGGAACAATACAGAGTTTTACAGTTTAAAATTTAGACTCCACTTGTGCTCACCGTTTATTACTTAGTACTTATAAAAGACCGTCCATACAGTACACTACGGAAAATTTTTATAATACATATGCCTTCAAGCACAAAAAATATTGCTTGCTTTAGACCGACAACGTTTATTACCTCTTAACAATTGTGCTCTAGGTAGCAAACAAAAGCAACTTCCTTGGCACCCTGACAAGCTTACGAATGTGTGAGATTTGGTCGTAGCAATCACAAAATTTGAGTGTTTGTCACCCGCTTTAAATGCAAGGAGCACTAAACCCTAGTATATGATAATTGAATATAGTTACATTAGTAGCGCCATTTTGGATAACATTAGAACAAATTTCATATTGTTAATTAATCAAATTGCGGAACCTCTGCAATTATTATCAGTAGTGTTCAATTGTTTATTTATTTGAACATTATTGAATAACATCAGCAGAATGCTGATGAAGGATGTGGCAGTCCAGAAAATGCTGCATTTCATTCTGCTAGCGTCTAATTTTTCTAGTTTTCTTTGCAAAACGTCCTCATACATTTGTAAATAATTTTTCTTTCTGTTTAGAAATTAATTAAAAGGAACCAAAAAGCCGGAAATAAAGTCAAATTTCAAAATAAAGTTTTTTTATCCGAACATTGATAAAATGAAAATAATTGGTGTCAACTTAAGTTTCGTATTTGTAACCTTGGTGTCTGCTCAGCAGTATCCTTTGTTAGAAAATATATACAAATCAATGATTAAAAATGCTTGAATACTTTCAATTTAGTTACTTAACTGTTGTTGTGAAAAAATGTGCAGCAAAAGCAAAATGCAAAAGAAAAAGAAAAAAAGAGAGAAACGCTGTTGCTGTTGCTTGAGCAATCAGTTTTTCTTTATTTTCATTTTTATTTTTATTTATGCTTTTGCTTAATTCTTTACTATGAAGTTGTAGCTGACTACGATTGCTGTTTCTTGGTTTTTAACATTGGAAACGTATTTATGTATTTATTTCTTACAATACGTAAGAAAACACAAACAATACAAATACAAACATTGTTTTTATTGCACTATTAAATGGTGTTTTTTTTTTGCTTATAAAGCATCAGCAAAAGAAGAAACAAACATCAACTTACTGCTTAAGCAAGAGCAAGAGCAAAAGTTTTCAGTTTTCTTTTTTTTTAGCATGCGCTTTTTGCTGTTGCTTCGTTTAAAATGAAATATTTTTATTTGCTGAAAAACATGTAAGCAAAGCAAAGATCATATTGCTGTTGCTATATTTAAGCAATTTAAACACTGATACAAATATAAGCGTTAAAAGCGAAGTTTTTCGAAAACCGACTTTTCGATATTTTGTTTTCAGCTTCACTTGTACAATTATAATACAAACAAGTAAGAGCGCTATATTCGGCTAGGCCGAATCTTATGTAAATCTAATCAAAAAAGTAAATATTAAAGTGACTTAAAAAATAAGAATTAAAAAATAAGAAAAAAATTTTACCCAAATTTTGTATAGAAAACTAGAAAGTCTTATATCAAAAGCCAAATAGTTTTCTATACAAAATTTTGGTAAATCCACTGATTAGGTATTTGAGCAGTAGTGAAATGGCCATATGCATAAGCTTTCCCCGCAGTAATACATTTCATTTTTAAGTTTAGTTTAAAATAATAAATATTTCCTGAGATTATCAAAAAATATTTATGTTTGAAGGAATCAAGCAAGAATAAAGTAAATTAAATTTTAAAAGATTCCGAATAATAAACTTACATAATTATTTTATTCAAATCTATCCAGCAGTTTTCCGTTAAATGAAAACAAAGAGACGGATAGGCACACAATTTCAAAATTCCAAAAATAGGTATTTTATATTCCATATCGATTAATGTCTACACCAGCTCCAAAATATTCAAAAAATATTTCATGTACATAACTGACACCTGTGTCATTTTTACAATATCCATTTCTGACCTCATAAAGTATATATATATATATATATATATGTATATATATATATGTATTTATATATATATATATATATATATATATATATATATATACTGAGTTGTTATGCATAGCGAAATCGGTTAAGCGATGTCTGTCTATCCACCATCCATCCGTGTTCGCGATAAAATCGCAATTGCCAAAGCACTAAATGAGCCAGAAAAAAAATGAAAATACGCCAATCGCTCAAACATTGTTTTAAAAAAATTTGATATTGAAAATCAGCAATAGCTCTCTCTAATTTTTTTATATCATTTGGAAAAAATCTAGTTAAGTGCAGTAACTCCAATGAAAAAACAAATATATGGGGCGATAGAAAATTAAAAAATAAAAAAACAGCGATTGAAAAAATTGGCGCTTACTCATATTCTCCTAATTATGTGCCTCTGCACTTTAGGAACAAGTTTCCATGAGTTCTTTTAAAATATAAATTTCAGTTTCCGTTTTGCCAAAAATGTTTTTTTTTTCCAATATCAATACAACAGCGGATGTAACAAATTTGTAATATGAAACGCATTGCATGTAACTTGAATTTAGAAACGCATACTATGCGTGAAAAGTGTCAATGCATCTACGCATGAACGTATGGTATGGACCTTAAGCTTAAGATATACCCTGGAGTTAATGTCGACGTCGTTGACGGCGTCAAATGTCAAAAAAAAGTTGAATCCCATGAAATTGTATGAGAGCAGTTAATCTCAACGCGTTGCAACGCCGTAAAAGTTCAATCTGTTTCAACTTTTTGAAACGCCGTCAACGACGTCGACATTAAGTCCAGGGATAGAAATAAATACTTTACAGAGCTCACCGTGTATAGCGAACTTGGACGGACGTCACGTGTATTTTCATATGCACATTTTTTTTGTATGTTTTATTTTCAATGACGAATATTCGCGACCAAAAATTCGTCATCCGTCCCAGTTGGGTTTATTGCATTAAGTGTAGAAAGTATGTTTATAAAACAAAACTTATCATTCAAATTTATAACAGATCGTATTTAGAGACGCATGTGAAGTTGTTACAACTCAAACAGTTTCCATATTACCTTTCCGCTGATAAAATTGGAATGTAACATAATAAATCTTACCTTTTCAAACTTCCGGTAACTTTACTTTGAATCATGTATTTTACTTTGATGAGTTTTATTAGGTTTTTAGAAAACATTTTAAACGCTAACCGAATAGTGGTATAAAGTTTTTTAACCGCAGGTGTATGAAATTCATCACAGTTTGCTTCCCTCTTTAAGATGACTCCCATCAACGTCCATATTTATCGTGTCTAAGTTTACAGGGCGGTATTTCAATATAAAAGGGTTAAGTAAAGCTGCCACTGCTTCAGCATCATTTAAGTGCAAATGATGTGTACTATTGTGTATAGTGTGATATTCAAAGTGCGAGTTATTAGCTCTTAAAATGTCAATTACTTGCTCATCCATGGGCGTCAAAAAAGTAATCGTATCCGATCTTATTAGAATATAAGCAATATTTTTAATGCGTTTTGCCATTTCCAAAGATAGACCAAGCTCACCGGATACTTCAACAATGTACTTAATGCGGTTGTCGCGTGAGATATAGTATTTATCGGGATATAGTTGCGATTTCTTAATGCTTCTGTTTAGAAGATATTTACAATTCTGTTTTTCCACTGATTGTCCCGAACCTTTGTGCAACACATCTTCCAACTGTTGATACAAATACGATGTTGGTTCTTTGAGAAACCTGTTTTCCATACGTTCATTTTCAATTAGCGATCCTTCTGCAAATGCATGAATTTTTTTTATTGCTTTATTTGGTGGATAATAAATTGACTTAACTAAATCAATTTGTATTAACAAATCAATCGTATGGGGATAAAGAGCAGCATAAATGAAAGATATAATTGCACCCATGGAGTGACCCATCAATGAAACTTTTTGCCACTTAAATTCCTTCACCACTCTTATAATTAGCTGCACATAGTCGATGCCGTTATATGAAATACCCATAGGATATTTTGATGATCTGCCATGGCCGGGAAAATCTATGCATAATATACCAATATGTCGGGGCAACAGAGGTACTAAACGATCCCATGTACCCAAATTATCTTGCCAACCATGAAGGGCAAGAATAGGCCTTTCCTTAAGATTACCATACCAGCGTCCAGCGACATGACCCCATGGTACTTTAAACGATACGTCTTCGTACTGTGAAAGACAAAATAGATTTTTAAACGATAATACTTTATACTGGCACAATATGGCAAAGAATTACTTTTTAATATAAATTATTATAAAAAATTGCTCGCTTCATTTCGTGATGGATGGTCGTATGATTCAAAAGGTGATAAAAGTGAAAAATAATAAGAATTCTAAGTTTTTTATTTTACTTAAGGAATGTGTCACAAAATGAGCTTTAGGAATTTAGTTTATAGAAACGCTCACGTTTAATGCCTCGGAGTTTTATTTCTTTAATGTCAAATTCTAAAACATATATTTTCTTTTATGGCATCCGCAGAGGTGCATTCTAGCTTGGCTGCAGCATAACTGAGTGCTGCATTTATTTATCTATTTTGGACACAATTCGGTATCTTATGAACCGCTGAACGTTTCTTTACGAGGTGTTGCTGAAACGCAATCTTTCTACCCCCTAGAGTAAAGAGGAGCTTCTGGGAACGCCCCCAAATTTGGTAATGTAGGGCATATAATTTATGATAAGAAGTTTATTTTAACCTTAAATATTAAGACTCATAACATTTAATTGTACATTGAAAATTTCTACAAATGGGTTACACATAAACGTAGATTATGTGTAACCTACAGAAGTAAAGAATTGGCTTAAAACTTTTTTGCTTTTAGCTAGCCTTAAGTTATGTTTTGCGTGGTGTACTTTTGGATTATCGGGTTATTACTTCAAGATATTTGACATAGTTTTAATAAAATTTGCACTAAGTAAGTTTCAAGTTTTGTTCCAATAGCGCTTTTTGTTAAAAAAAAAACCCTTTTTTTAGGATTTATGTTACGATACGAAAAATTTATTTTCTCGAGTTATTTTCTTCTTTTATTCTCACGTCCTTAATTTTGACATGTTTTCTGATATGTTTCATAACGAAAACGTATTTTTGAGTACAACCAAGACTGTAAAGGCAGTTGCAGACTTGCACTAGATAATCTTATTTTAAAGTTTAGTTGAGACTTATCGCTCAATCATTTATGACTAATTTGCTTGCGAAATTCTTTTTACAAAAACAATTTTCTGTTCAAAAGGTACTTGTAGATGTATACATACACACAACAGCGCGTTCACAAACTTGGTGTTGGTAGAAAACAGTTATCTAAAGTATCAGGCAGGTTGACGTTCAATATATTTACTTTTCAGAAAGATTAAAAAAAAGTTAATAATATAACAAAAACTCACACTGCAAGTGCATAAAGTTCTTGAATTTTGATACATTTTAATAAACACATGCAATAGTTTTAGTTTAAGATTTAATAATATCGATGTAAGAGCTGGATGTGATAAAACAATAATATTAGTATTCATCAAAAGTTTCTAATTGCATCATCAAGCCAGGGGATAGCGAAAATCCGTAGATATTAAATCTAAATTTACGCTAGCGTTAAGCGTCTTCCATTTAATTAATAATTGTTTTTGTGGTAAAGACCCTATCAAACTTTGAAGTAGATGACCGGAGAAAAAACTCACCATAAAAATTACACAAACGTTTTAGATAAATTAATACATATATTTTAATCTATCAGATCTTTATTTATCTTAAGATTTAGAAAGTATTGAATTTGTTATCTCTTCGTTACTTATCAAGGTTTTATTTACATCTGTGAAAACATAAAAATACAATGTGGACTTTGTATTTTTATGTTTAAGCTTTTCATTAAGTCTAATTAATGGTGTTTCTTTTTAGTAAGTACCTCGAGTTTTATGTCTTTTTTGTGATTAGCTAACATTACTTATTTGTCTTGTTTTATTTCTTTTTATTTAGGTCACTTAAATTTCCATAATTTATTTTTTTAACGGTTTAAGGTATGTTGTGTTTAGAAAGAGTGTCTTACACCTACTAAATACGGCGGTGATTAAACGTAAATTGTTTGTTCTTTGAGTTGCTACGTATATTTATATGTATGTACTGTAGGAACAGTGTGACCATATCAGACTTTCCGATCTAAATTTAGATTTTTTGTGATTTAACTTAACACGTTATATTTATATTTTTTTAAATGCAATTGATAATAAGAACTGAAGTTATATACAAAATATATATTTTAAATTTTATTAAATTAGTATTTGAACCGTGAATATTATAAATGAATTAATATTATTTTGGCTTAAGTTAATAAAATTCTTTTTTAGAAAGAAAATTTTTATTTTAAAAATTAATGCGAACGTTATGCAAAGAAAACAAGAAAAATTAGACGCTAGCAGAATAAAATGCTGCACTTTCTGGACCGCTACGACCTTCATCAGCATTCTTCGCATCTGTCTACCTTAGTTGTGTATTTTATAAACATCATCTATTTAACCAACTAACTTTGTAAATAAGAATACAAGATTAATTCGTATTAATATTAATTTGGTTAGGCGAAATTTACACACAAACCAACGCATCTCTTTACTGTTATCTCTGTATTTAGTCTTGTACATTTGTTTTTGCTTTTGTTTCAATCATCGATTGAACACGAATGCAAATTTTATCTTTAGTCATTCTCACTTGTTTACTCACAACATTATAGACGCTGTTGCAGTATCATATTGATCACAGATTAATAATCAGATAACTCACTAGTGACGTTTAAAAATTAATTTATCATATTTTCTTCCAGCTTTCGTTTAAGTGAATAAAAAAATATTCAAAAACGCTAAAAGCAATGAGTTGGAAGAAACTGCTACACATACCTATCGCAAACATATGTTTTCATTTAATCAACCAAAAAATGTATAATAAAATTGGGGTAAAAATTTAGTTTCTTAATAAAATTTAAAAAAAGTATAAATATCAGTAAAAGAAATTAATAAAAATTTTATAAAATGTTTTTATAATAATACAGTGTATAAGAACAACTAAAAAATATATTGTTTTCCCTTATAATTTTAGATTGAACTACAATTCCATTGGAGGCATCGCAAAAAAAATCAAAACTGCTTGCGTGGTTTTATTGATGAGTAAAAAAATTTGCCATTAAACGTGTTTATGCTAAATTTATTGTATTTTAGGACCAAAGAAAAAGGCTATCCAGCATAGCCAGTACAACAACAAAAAATATAATGTATATTTCTATGGAGCCGGTGAGACTGCCAATTTTAAGGTCGAAGACCTCTTAAGTTGAAAACAAAGAAAAACTTCGCCACAGACAAGCATATGAAAAGGAATAATTTTCGAGAGGCCATTGATCAAATAGAGGCTGCAGCCAATGGCGAAGAATCAGCGCCTATTGATTTGCCAAATGTAGCGCCTGAAGGTATAGATATTTCGTAATCTGAAGAAGCTTTGGAAAGTATTGTGGATGAAAGTGTCATCAATAATACTACGGTTGACGAACCACAGGTAATGGATGTAAAGCAAGAAAGTGTTAAAAAGGGTAACGAAGCTATAGGGGATAAAGAGGAAAACATAGAAACAGATGTCGTCTCATCTGTTCCACTTGATACAGATCTAACAGAACCTGTTAGTCGAAGTGGACGGAAAATAAAAGTGAAACGTTACATTGATGATGTTGGTGATTCATCAAACTCGATGAATGCCCCACCAGCAAAGAAAAAAGTTACGCCAGAAGGTAAGTTAGTTATAATATTGTAATAATATTGTAATTAGTTAGTTATAATATTGTATATTTGTGTTTTTATATTTTTTAAGATATATCAACTCCAGAACCTACCTACCTCCATCGACACACTTTTGGGAAGAATTCTGCAACCAAGTTCAAGCCTATAAGGAGAATACTAATCATGTTTGTGAAAATGGTTATGAAATTTATATTTGTTTTCTTAAGATCGTTGTGAATGTCTGCAATATTTTAGTTTCTTTCACGCAACCTTCATCCTAAAACAGCGAGGGCGAACAACAGGCTCTTAATCTAGAGGTATTTGTCTGTTTGACATAATTTTCCAATATTAGACCTAAATAACCGGTTTGAATGAGAGAGGGTATAAAACATATATGTACATATGATTTAGCCACTAAATTAACAGATTCCAAATTTGTGAATAAAAGTAAAAGTTTTAATCAATAATAACAATACTTACTTTTATATTTCAAAAATCTTATATAAAGAAAAAAACATACAATTTTTGTTATAATATTTTTTAACTTGAATGATAACTTTTACGGTTTTTATTTAAGTATATAATAAAAAAAAGAAACAATTTATAATAAGCAAAATTTTATGTTTTATTTCACCAGTTTTAAAATAGTTCCAGCAATTATTGATTTCCATCTCAGGGCAATTAGCAATGCATCGCTACAATCTCTGTTAAAATATAAAAAGGAAGATTTTAATATACCTTTATTTTAAAATCCCTTAAATTTTTCTTATTGGGAGAAACACTGTCATATGTATATGTTTGCTAAGATAAAATCTCATCAAACATACAATTCCAATTATCTAGTATAAGTCTTTATGCATGGTGAAGTCGACTGGGCGATGTCTGTCTGTGCGTGCGTATTAAGAGAAAACTTAAATACGCTAATCGATAAGACATAGTTTCAAAAATTTAGCTACTAAAAATCAGCAATATCGGTCTATATCCTTTGAGACAGCTAGTTTTAAAACATCTGGTATAGTTACCACAATAAATAAAAAACAAATATATGGGGCTATAGAGAACTCAAAAATAAGAAAATAACATCAAGTAAACAAATTAGCGCTCGCCCATATCTCTTCAAGAGGTCTTTCAGGATTTTATAAAATGATATTTTTATGTAAAATTATATATAGTACTTAATTTATTTTCTTTTTTTTTTATTTTAATATTTTGACACTCCATTTTTTTATAGGGATTTGACCAGTACTTCAGTTTTTACTGTTTTTTTGGAATGCGAATTTCATTTTTGCAAAAACTTTGTAAGAACAATTATTTATTTGCCTAAAAATTAGCCAAATATTTTCCATCGAGTCGTCACACTTTGTTCACATTAGAAGCATTTTTGTTTGCCCAGAAATAATTTTATTTGCCTAAAATCAGCTGTGGTGTTGTTTTCTCCCAATACGTGCCTTTAGAAATTAACATTTTTATCAAAAATTGACATATTTAAGTTTGAAGTAACAATTAAATGAAATTGGTTATTAGAGATTCGCAGTTGCATGGGCATTTCGTTTACTATAATAATAACTATTAAACGTGAAGAAGCCTTAAACAATAATAAATATTTTCAAAAATAGAAAAAAGATTCATAGCTGCTCTACTATTACCAACTCACCTTTAACTTTAAGTTATATTCATGGAAGATATTCATGTGAAAAAAATTTAATGCTACAAATTTGTAGAAAACATATTTATATTAAAAAACAATATAAATAGCAAATTAGAAACCATCATTACTATTGTTGTTTACGAAAATGTTATACAATGGCGTTATTTTTCCTCTTGAATACCCCAACATCCAATGTTAAAAGGCATACGCTGGTAAATTAATATTAAACTATTGTGGTTAAGTGAATAATATAACAATTCTGTAGAAAAGAGATACGAGTACCATATCTGTCAATTTAACTATTAATAATATTTTATTATTAAATTTAATTTAGCTACAATATGTGTGCTGTTTGTGGAAATATTTAACAAATTTCTTTTTCTCCGTATGTGTCCTTTAAATGAATGAATGAATATGAAAAAATTATTTTCATAAAAATTTTATTTACAAATCATTTCAATTCACAATCTATTGAAAACTGAATGTTATATGAAATACAAAAATAAGTAAAAATTTAATAAATAAATAAAATAAAATTCGTTCTAAAATATTGTTTGACAAATAAATTTGTTTTGCTCCAACGACATTCAGTGAACATATGGAAAACATTTTTAAAAGTCCTAACAAGTATTTACCTAGAAATTACCATTTTTTACATATATTGTTGTATTTAACGACTTTCTACAGATTGTGAATCGAATATTTAATATCTCGTAATATATAGGGCTTTTTGAATAATGTGTATGCACGGAGAACTTATCGTTAAGAAAAGAAGGAACTAAAAAAACCAATTTTTAATCAAAACTGAGATTAATTTTTAAAATAAATTAAAAAGGTTTAAATATTCTTTTTAACAAAGTTTTGCAAAACTGAATTAATTTAGATAGTTCCAGCAAAAAAAAAAAAATGCTGTTCTAAGATCTAGACTTGTTAAAGTTTCGTCTTGATATTTTTTAAAATTTTTTTCCAATCAGGATTTGAACCATCGATCTTATAAATTAATAAAAATTGGCCTGTTTTCGACTTTTTGGTTCATTTCCAATTTAATTTCTAAACATTTTAAGAAAGAAAAATTTTTACAAATGTATAGGGACGTTTTCCAAAGAAAACAAGAAAAATTAGACGCCAGCAGAATGAAATGCTGCATTTTCTGGACTGCCGCATCCTTTACCAGTATCCTTCGCATCTATCTACCTTATGTTATGTACGTCATAAACATCATGTGTTTAACCAACTAATCTTAATGTTAATTTGGTGAGACGAAGTTCACGCACAACTTAAGGCATTTATTTGTCATTCTCTCTGTAACTCGTCCAGTGTTGCCAAAATGATGCTTTTATCATATTTTTGATTATTTTCTTTCTTAAATTATGATTTCTAATTGATAAAAACTATGATTTTTGTATTTTAAGTGTTCGTTGTAATTGCACTACATAGTGAAGTTAAGTTTTGTATCAGCTTGTAAACAAAACAATATTCTTCAAAGCTCGTCCTGTCAAATATATAGAGTGTATGAGGAAATTTTAGGCAATTTTATGCAAACAGGATATGCGAACATGAGTCTCAATAACGACCTTGACTTGGAAAACAAACGTCTATTTCTACACAACAAAGCAGTCTATTTGAGTGTTTTTGTTAAACAAAAGTTTTCCAGATCAAAGCTCACTGCAAATACAAAAAATGAATTTATATAACATATATTCAAACGATTTGATTTCAACGATACGTTTCTAAAAGAGATCTCATGTCTTCATAAAAATTATAAATACAAAAATTAATTCCCTGACAGGCTTAATGCACAATTTTTTAAATTTAATTATTGAAAAGGTTATTTAAAATTTAGATAACGAATTTAGAGAACTCCGTTTTATAAAATTCAATGATCCTTTTACAACTCTAGATAATCTTAGCTGTAAGAAATATTGGTCAAAAGTTTCAAAAATAACTCGTGCTGAAAACATTCCAGTTTTTCCGGTGTTGTCAAAACTTGTTCAAAACTTAATAAGTCTTCCCATTTCTTTAGCAAATATCGAACGAATATTCTCAACAGTTAATTTAAACAAAACTAAATATAGAACTAGATAAGACAACATCATTCTCGAAGTTATCTTATACGCTATAATTTAAAAATTAACCAAGATATTCAGGCATGTTCTGAATTCCACACGAAATTTTCACTTTTGTATTTTTCAAGGCATTGTTTATGTAAAAAATATTTTGGTAGCATCAATGCTTCGAAAAAATTAAAAAAATATTTTTAGTTTAATTCAGGACAAGCGTGATTATAAAAAAATATGAAACTCTGTATATATTATGGTAAAATTTCTTTGTAAGATTTCATACACTCTTAACAATAATAATTTAAATATATACAATGTATTTTAATATATGTATTTTAATTATAGTTTTTAAATAAAATTTTGTATTGTTACAATGATGATTTTTTTTCCATAAAATATGATTTTTTTCCGCATATGATGATTTTCTTCTCAAAACTTCTGGCAACGCTGAACTCGTCTGGTACATTTGTTGTTGCTTTTGTACTAACGTTCGGTATAGCCACGAAATACAACTTTTATTTGTAATTATTCATACTTGTTTGCTCACAACTTTATAGATGCGGTTTCAGTATCATATTGACTGTTATGAGTAGAGATGGATTTATCACCTCCTTAAAGTGAGCGCTCATTAGAACGAACTAGTTTATTCATTTAGTTCAAAGCTCACTTAGTTAGCTAAAACAAATAATCGAATTCAGTTGACATGTTTAGCTCAATTGTTTTCAGGTAGATTGCTCAATCAGTGAGCAGAAAACAATCGAGCGAATCAAGTTGATTTGTTTAGTTCACACAATTTTAAGTGTCCTCTGATAAATTTATCAGAAATTAAAAACATATTCACACATACTAATGAAAAATTATGCAACTGGAAAACAATTTTAAGATTAACTTTATGTAAGTATGCACTTTAATCTGATTTTATTTTTTGTAAACATTTATAACTAAAAATAATTCTTTGGAAAAAAACCCCACCTCAAAACAGATTTCATCTACCTGCCTATAATAGCTCAAGTGTATGGCCACATAAAAAAAATTAACTATTGGGACACACTTATATATCCAAACTTTATACTTGTTCAACTATTCAATAGTTTGGCAATATACATCAAATTGCAGCAACTATAGGGTCACTCTTTAATTTCCAAAAGTCAAATTATATTCTTGCTGTGGTAGTAGATGTAGCAATCAAGTTTTGTGTACATTTCGACCGCCTGTCTGTAACGGTTTAACAGTTTGCCCATATACATCAGATAATATCAACTCTTTAATTTATAATATAACATTGTAATACTTCTTATTATGCCAAATAAAGTAGTGCACAATTTGTCTAAAATTAAGGTGTTTGTATACAACCGTTCAAAAAATACGACCTATAGAACAACTTAATTTATTTTGGGAGCACCTTTAATTTCTTAATTTATATTATAAGCTTCTTGTTAGAGCGTACTAAGCAAAACATGTCCCTTGTAAATTTCAGCTGTCTGCCTATAACGGTTCAAAAGTCCGGCCACATACACCTTATTATATAAACTTTTCGGACATCCGTTTATTTCCAAATCCAAATGTTATACTTTTGTTATAGAGAGTTGTTAACACAGGTTCTTTGTAAGTTGCAATCGTCTATCTACAACTGTTTAAAAGTATGGTCATATACCAAATTAAATGATCTATTGGTGCACCCTTTAATTTATAATTTTAAATAATATCAGCTGTTACTATAACGGCCATAGCAATTGACACTGCGTCAAATATTCAAGTGTTTATCAATAACGGTTCAAAAAATAGGCTTATATAAGTAAATCTACAGTAATTATGGGACACTCTTTAATTCATAAATTCAAATTATAAACTCATTGATATAGCGGACTTAGAAATACGTGTCCTTTTTAAGTTTCAGCGTTCTGTCTATAACAGTTTAAAAGTACGTCCTCACACTTAAACCACATCAACTATTAGAACACCCTTTAACTTCCAAATCCATATTTTATACACGTTGTTATAGCGGACTTAACAGGTTCGTTGTAAATTCCAAGCGTCTGTCTATAACTATTAAAAAGTATGGCAATATAAATCAAATTTAATGAACTATTGGGGCACCCTTTAATTTTAATTTTAATACTTGTTACTATAACGGCCATAGCAATCGACATTCTGTCCAATTTGCAAGCGTTTGTCTATAACAGTTCAAAAGATAGGCCCATATAAGTAATTCTTCATCAATTATTGGACACTCTTTAATTTCTAAATTCAAATTATAAACTCGTTGATATTGCGGATTTAGTAATACAGGTCCCTTTTAAGTTTCAGCGTTCTGTCTATAACAGTTCAAAAGTTTGGTCACATACGCAAAATTACATTAACTATTGGAACACCCTTTAACTTCTAAATCCAAATTTTATACTTGTTGTTATAGCCGGCTTAGCAATACAGGTTCGTATTAAATTTCAATCCTTTGTCTAAAACTGTTAAAAAATATGGCCATACACATCAAATCTAATGTACTATTGGCGCACCCTTTAATTTATAATCTGTACTATTAATACTTGTTACTATAACAGCCATAGGAATCAACATTCTGTTTAATTTGCAAGCGTTTTTCTATAATGGTTCAAAAGATAGGCCCATATTAGTAAATTTCCATCAATTATGGGGGCACCCTTTAATTTTTAGATATATTTTTGTATAATTTTTTGTTTTTGGGAGCTATAGTAATACGCAGTCATTTTAAATTTTACAAAAGTGCCCTTTAAAATTCATAATACCCGTAAAAATTATGTATGTTGTATGGGAACACCCTTTAATTTTTAAGATTTTGAGCTTTTTTTAAAACGGCACCAATCTATAAGCATAATCTATCATATTACCAAAAGTATTCAAAATCGGAGCAGAAATGACTGAGTTCTGGAGGCACAAATATAAAAAGCAACATTCAGCTGAATTGTATAACCTCCTTCTTTTTTTGAAGTCGGTTAAAAATTGGTTCATAATATTACATTTTCTGATTACAAAAGGATGTCTTTTCTTAATTTGTACCAAAATAAGATTTAATGCTTTATTCAAGTTGTATTTTTATATTTGTTTTTATATAAATAATGATGAACTATAAAAGGTTCTCAGTAACTGCGCAAAAGAGGAATCCATATAGTTCAATTGAGTGAGTGGTTCAATTGAAGTAGATCGATCACGAAGTACACAACTCTAGCTATGAGCTAAGCTTGAAGTTAAACACGCGGTGTCTAGCTTTTGTTTTTATTTTTCGTCTTGATAATATCATACTTATGATGTATAGTTACATAAAAGGGCAGAATACTCTGGCCTGATTTTTCATGTTGAAATATGCTCTAAAACCGCACAATTATTAAGATTACATTAAAATTAGTTTTAATATGACATTACATAAATTTGTTAAAACTTTCTAATATCTAAATAAAGGTTAGTTAGGACTCTACTATTAATCAAATATAATTTAAATGTAGTTAGTCGTAACCTGTTTTGAATATTTTAAAAACCAGTAAACACATAATTATTCTGCTGGAAACTAACCTTTACCATTCTTTAATATTAATTATATTTAATAGCGAAATTAATTATAACCTATTTGTCATACAAAGCACGCATAAAAACTTCGATGTAGTACTTTATCTTGTATGTGTGAAATCTCTTTAAGTTATCTTCCTAGAATGCACAATTTCTCACAAGTGCTGTAGTTATTAGAGATTTTTACACGTGTTTTGTTGTCACGTAAATCAACTTCCATCTTTATTCAGTTTTTTTTTAATTATTTGAACAACAAACACCGAAAAGATTAATAAAAACATGTTAAACGTGATTTGGTTTTAAACTTTGAAGACGGTGGATTGTTTTCTTGGAGTGGAACGATGTTGATTATGTGACATGACTGGAAATCTCTCGCTATTTTTAGAATATTTTTTTCTGAGGAGCTAACAGAATTAAAGAAAATAAATGGTGCTAGATATTTAAATTTCGCAGCTTGTTTTAATGAAAATCGGGTAAATAATATAGAAGTTTTAGACTTTTATTTAATTTTTTTGTATTTAACACCACTGTGCAACGTTAAGCGAACCACACTAATTGTTGTGTTGTTAATTTTGTTTTTTGTTTGTTAATTGTATATATATATATATATATATATTTTTTTTTTATTTTATATACAGTACTGTTTGCCTATAGTTTAACCTAATTTAATATTTTTTTTTTAACTTTTAATGCACATTTTACATTTTTAATTAATATATTTTAACAAACAATTGAACATAAACATATGCTTTGAGATAATTTATGCAGAGTTAATAGCAGCTTTACCACAAAAATAATTTTTATGTTTATTCCGCTGTCATAATCATACATGTTCTAAAATAAATTTTCGTGTATGTAAATGGACATTTAGAAAATGAACAAATGTTGTGCCTCCCTTAAATCCACATGTTTTTATTAGTATCTGCACTACTGAAAAATGACTTCTTTAAATTGCTAAATTTTAGAGGACTAGAGTTTTTTTTTTTTCATTTTTCAATTCTTTGCAAGTGATTGCGTTCTGCACTGGTTTAAGAGTTTTTATATTATTTTATCAATGATATACACTTTAGTTTTGGTAATACATTCTATGATTCATTTTTTTTTATTTTCGAAAGTAATGTTGTATGCAGCGCTATCGTTCGCCGACTGCACTGTTGGTTGGCGATGTTGGTCCCATTTCCCCCTTTTAAAGGTGACAGCTGAGTCTTCCTTCATCCCAATCGGGGATCCCAGGCATTTAGAAGCAGGATTAAATATGGAAGAGACAACTTTGACGATCATATTTGTGGCTTTGCTGTCGCTACAGAAAAAGATATCTCAATTATATATGCCATTGTACATTAACAAACAGGCAACCCTTCTTATAGCAGATTTTTTTTGCTTATAAGACACGATAATCATTTGGGAGTTTGAAATTCATTTGTTATAATCAATGAGATTAGGAATAACATCCGTGACCCATAGAATGCTAGCATGTCCCAATATCTAGTGTTCCACGTATCTATGACGTCATATCTAACTGCCGTTCTCAGCGCCAGCCTCTCACCCAGTAAATCCAATGGCAGCTAGTTGATAATGGCAAAAAGTGCCTTTGTAGGCATTGATCTAATGGCTCCGTTTGTTAAGTTTGCCGTACTGCGATCTCGGTTCAGAGGTAAGTGAGTTATGGATTTATAAATATAAAAAGGCCACATTTAGTCGCATTTGTAACCTTCTTTTTTTCAAGTCGAATGAACAAGTTGCCTTTAAAACAAATATATTTTCTTACATTTTTGTTTGCAATACTGCCACAATAAAGATGATACCAATATAACAAATGGATATCGCAGCAATGAAATGAATAATTTCAAATTTTTCTTCCGCTCAAATGTTACTAACAATATAAAATTATTTAAAAACAATTAAATTAATTAAAACTAATTAATAATTGATAATATAGTGTTAAATGTACTGTTGTACATGCAAGAAATCTTCCTTTTGTGAGGATTATAAAATATTATAGCCAAAAATGGTGGCGGTCAGATAAAAGCAAAGGTCGATTCGTCGTGCTCAAAGTTGAGGGTAAAAGAAAAAAAAAAATACATCGAAAACCGAGTTCACCACTAACAGGGGCTCCTAGAGAATGGTAAATATTTTATAAAATTGACTGGCAGGGCTCTAAGTGCCACTATGGCGAATTCAAATGTATGATCGATTTCCATTTTTGTTTTTTTTTTCAATACGAAGATTTTTACTAAACATACTTGTCGTCTATGTTTAACCGCTAAGGTGGTCCCAACAAAAAAAAATAAAATAATAATTTTTTTTTAATAATATTTTTAAGAAACCTCCTTTATAGGATTGCTTTTGACGAAACCTAACGAAAGGTTTTGTTAATTTCGTTACCGATTGCAGCACATGATTCGTATGTTTCTTATGTTGGCTTACGGTAGCTTATGCATGTTGGGTCTTAACTGAATTTGAATTTTAAATCGTAAGCATAATATAGCATTTCAACTTTCTGCCTGTTATAATTCAAATGAAAAATGCTGTGTTGAACCCCACATTTCTGTTTGTTTTAATTTTCATCACAGATATTACTGTTGTAATTGTTTCGCAAATTGCTTGAAACGTCCTACTTTTATTCTTTAGCATTCGCAACGAAAAACAAATTGTTTTTTTTTCTGCTTTATTCAATTTTAAAAACATTCATGTAAAACCGTTGATTGAAACTTACAAAATTTTCAAAATAAAACAAATAATCGAGCAATATACAAGAAGAAAAATGGGCAAAAGAAAAAGACTGTAGCAGCTGTTGCTCCACTTATAACTTCTTGCCTGTTGCAATGAAAAGAAATTTATTTTTATGAGATAAACAAACATTATTGCTGTGCATGGAATAGTTAATTTTATTTGATTTACTCTACTTCCCATGGCATAATATTTTTGATTTTTCAACAATGGAATATACGAGGGCGGCTATTTATATTTCTGGCCTGGCAACACTGGGTGCTGCCAAGTGCAATCTGACATTTCCATTGGAAAGTTTGTCATTTTTAAGCATAATCGCACTCAAAACGTTTTGACGTACGACCATTATTTGTGTTGTTAACAGTGACTTGAAAAAATTAATATAGAAAAAAATGGAATTAACTCGTGAACATTTTCGTGCCATCATTTTTCACAATTTTCGACGTGGATTATCACGACAAGAGTGCATTGATGAACTTCAACCTTTGTATGGCGATGAAGCACCATTCTATAGCACTGTGAAAAATTGGTAAAATGAATTTAATCGTGGTCGAAGCTCGCTCAAAGACGAATTCCGTGAAGGTCGTCCAAAAACGGCTGTTGTGCCAGAGAACATTGATGCCGTGCGTGAACTCATAATGCAAA
The DNA here is from genome assembly GCA_916610165.2 of Gymnosoma rotundatum. Lineage (NCBI taxonomy): Eukaryota > Metazoa > Arthropoda > Insecta > Diptera > Tachinidae > Gymnosoma > Gymnosoma rotundatum. Next base: position 53,526,636 of record OU744338.1, read on the forward strand.
ATCGACATGCGACATACCGAGAGAGCCCTCGTACATAGTTAAAATGAAAGATGTTAAATGTTTTGTTAAAGCATATTTTTTTTTAAATAGAATAGAAAATGATAGAAAATGACCATATTGATTTCTTACACGATATTTTTCAATTTAAAACGATTAAGTTTTTTTTAAATATGTTCGAATCACAAATTTTTGGGAATTTGCTTTTTTAGATAAAATCAAATTTATGGCCAGATCAACTGCAATGTACTAACATTTTGCGAACTATTATTGCAATCACTTTTAAATATAAAATGTATGTATAAAGTTAGAATTAATTGCCAATAGCCATTAATCAAAATTTAGCTGACTGTGCAAAGTGCATTTAATAGGCACGTTGCATTTAACAAGCAAAGGTTTACATTGACAGTTTATAGGAAATTTTAAGGTTTCTTTTATTGAGGATAAAGGGCCTGTGGTTCCCTAGATCTGCCTTTTATAAGATTATTTATTACTTTATGAATAAGAACTAAAGTAAATATAAACAATCTTAATTAAGTTAATTTACTTTAATTGTGCAAAACAAAAAACATTTTAATTTTTTGATTATGCAACAAATAAAATTATATTTATATTTCTTATTCCTCAGTTAAATCTAGATTTCTAGGTTATTTTTAGGTTTTTTTTGAAATTTCTATTGCCACGATTTTATTACTACACGATATTATGAGCAGATCGTCGACGTGTATCAAATAATTTTGCTAGTTTTCAACAAGAAGATTATCAAAATCTTCTAAAGGTTATTTGTTATCCCCGGAAATTATAACGCCAATACGGATAAATATACTTTGTTGGTCGTAAAATAATAATGGAGAAAATAAACAAAGGGAACAACAGCAAACATATCTGAAGAAAATAAAATTTTTTTACTAATGCATTAAACTACACGTTCAAAAATATACAAAAAATTTTGTGTTATTAAATTAAAATTATTTATGCATTTGTTTGAGTATTTTAAAGCTTTAAAGCTGTTGATACATTTTATAGCATCGTTTAAGGCAGCAAATATTTAGAACAATGTGTAGCATTTTATTGTTTAACAACAAAAGTGAATAGATCAATGATAGGTTGAGTAAACCAGATTAAACTATAAGCTGTTTAAGAAAATAATTTTCTCACTTTCAGATGTTTAAGCAATTTAATACAATTTAAATAACTGAAATTCTGTTTTTATTAATTATTAGTTATTCCATAAACACTACAATATATTGATACGGCAGCTAAAGCAGCGACAGTAAGTAAAAAAATAAACTAAAAATAATACAAGCAATGAAAGTTAAGCTGAGATCGTAAACATCTGAAAGAAAAATGTAACTACCAACTTATCTCCAATATTGTCGCCATTCATTTCCATGGTTTTAAATTTTTTTACTATAAACAAGCAAGAATGCTTTATTTAATAACGGATATTTTTTTACTACATATAATCTTGCTATTCAACTACTTTGGCGGATTATTACATTCGTTGGCACTGTCTGTAAATATAAAACTTTTTTGCCATCAAAAAATCTAGATATGGAAAAAAGTCCACATTTTACCCTGATTTTTGTTTTGTTAGGACTTAAGAATAGTATCCTATGTTTCAGAAAAAAAAACATGCCTTCTCCTTTTAAGTTCTGTTGGCAAAAAAATCTGGAAAGCTGGAGTTGATGCGCTTGACCAACAAGTTGTTGTTAGGTCATATTTACCCAAAGAGTTACATGTTATACAATATTATAATTGTTATTATTAATGCTATTATTAATCTTAATACTTTTACTTTGTTTTTATATTATATTTTTCCTTAAATCATATTATCATATTTTATATTGTTTTTAAATTTTCATTTTTTTTGTTCATTAGAAAAATTTTAGAAAACTAAAAACACATATTTTGTATATATATTTTAAATAAATAAAAAATATAATACATTTAAATATTTTAAGAAAATAATAATTGAATTATTTTACTGGCGCAGTCGGGTTTTGCGAACCATTTTAAAAAAATAATAAAAGATTTTAATCATTTTATGGAATTAAATATTCAAATTTATAAAAAAAAGTTCCATTGCAAGTGCGTTTAACAATTTTTGAGGATCATTGCTCTGCAGGCAGGAAAAAACTTACAATCTAAGAGAGAAAAAATAACTTTTGTAGTGTTGTTCGAAGATACCTATATCCGTGAAGTAAACTCTTTGCTAAAAATTGAACAACTAGAATTCGGCTGTACGTTTAAAGTCGTATTCTGAAAACTATACAAGAAATATATTGGTGCTAATGTGATAAATTGGAGACAACTTAAAAACGGAAAATTCAGTTGCGAACGGTTATAACAAAAATCATCAGCAGCTATAGCAATATTCTTGAAACAGAGGTGCATGGTAAGGAAACATCTTTAATCAAGAAAGAAGACGCGTTTATCAACAAGGGACTTGAAATAAATTTATCGATGTCGTTAGATGCATTTCAACTTTTGGAATGTGTTCCAAATTATGATGGACAGCCAGAGGAACTTCAAATGTTTGTTTCACATGTTGATGAAGTCCGAAAACATGTTGCAGCAGCAACTTTATTACCCTTATTTGATTTGAGGGTCAGAAATAAAATTGTTGGGAAGGCTAACATCACCCTTATTAACAACGAGAACCCTACAAATTGGGAAAAGGTAAAAATAGTTTTAAGAATCAATTTCAATATATCGGATAGTATAGAAAACTTAATAAATAAAATCAAGATAGCGGAGTTAAGGTATTCCATAAGTGATTTTTATGATTATATTTTAAAATTATTAACAAAGTTAAATTTAAAAACTAGCCTTGATAAGGATAATCAATGGTTCAGTTGTAAAAATAATGAGTTAATGGTTTTGAAAATCTTTATTAGTAAATTACCTAGGGAACCAAAATTGGTTCTTAATTCTAGGAATCCACATTCGTTATTGAGGGCAAAAGAAATTTTGGTTGAAACGGAATATTTTTATCAAAACTTACAATCGTTTTCATCAAATTGTTTTAATAGTAACAGCAATTTTCAAAATAATAAATGTGCAAATTTTAGTAATTCATATTCTCAACCTTTCTATGATGCAAACAGATCGATTTCAAAACATAGTAACCAAAATGATAACTTGCACTATCAGAGAAATAAGTACAACCAAGTCAATAAATCTAGTAAAAATTACAATGAAAAAGGGTTTCAGAATACTTTTTCAAATGCAAGTAGAAACCGAAATTTTGCTAACGAGTCTAATATTAGTCTTAACCAAACTAGGCAAAACAACTCAGGACATTTTACTGGAAGTAACGTTTCTAATCGGACTCAACAAAGTAATGCAAGTAATACAATGCAAATGGAGGTAGATAATATTGAAACTTCAAATTTTCAGTTATTAGCCGAAGAGCTCTTCCCTTCATAGTTGTGAGAACGGAAACTAAACCGATAAAACTATTAATAGATTCAGGTTCTGGGACAACTTTGATCAAAAAAGGTTTGTTTCATAATTCATTTAGAAGTGAACTTAAGCATCCAATTGTTTTAAACACAATTTGTTCAAAAACTGTTACAACTTCAAAAATAACTATACCACTTTTTAAAGAATTCAATCGCCCAAACTCTAAAATAGAAATGTTGGAGACGGAAAGTTTACATGAATTTGACGGAATTATAGGTTGTAATTTATTAGGGCCTCTAGAAGCTAAAATCGATTTTAAGAAAAACACATTAATAACTAATGATGCTAAAATTCCAATTTTATTTGAAAACTCTTCAAAGGAAAATGTAAGTTATCAACCGGAAGAAAATTCGATAATAGAAATAAATTTTAATGAACCCAGAATAGACTATCTAATTTAAAAGCTGAAGAACCAAAATTCTAGCGAAGAAGAGATTAACGTTTTGATTAAAATAATCAAGGAATTCAAACATATTTTTTATATTGAAGGGGATAACTTGTCTTCTGTTTGTAAATATAGGCACAAAATCACAACTATTAATGAGGTACCGGTTTATTCAAAACTGTATCGTTTTCCTGAAATTCATAAGCAGGAAGTAGACAGTCAAGTTAATGAAATGTTAAAATCGGGAATTATAATAAAATCAAATAGTCCTTATAACGCTCCAGTTTGGGTCGTCCCTAAAAAAATTGATAATTCTGGTAAACAGAAATGGAGAGTAGTTATTGATTATAGAAAACTAAACAATGTAACAATTGAGGACAAATTTCCAATACCAAATATAGAAGATTTATTTTCAAAATTAGGAAATTCTCAATATTTTAGTACAATAGATTTAGCAAAAGGATTTCACCAAATTTTAGTTTCACCAGAGGACAGACATAAAACTGCGTTTTCTACTTCTGTTGGTCACTATGAATTTACTAGAATGCCATTCGGTCTAAAAAATGCTCCAGCCTCATTTCAACGCATGATGAATGAAGTGCTTCAAGACTATATTAATAACAAATGTGTAATATATTTAGATGATATTTTAGTATTTTCCACTTCTCTTGAAGAGCACGTTTTGTCGTTAAGGCAAATTTTTCAAAGATTATCTGATTACAATCTTAAAGTACAGGTAGATAAATGTAATTTTTTCCGTCGCGAATCAGAGTATCTTGGACATGTGATAACTCCTGAAGGAATAAAACCAAACCCGGATAAAATTGCTGTCATTCAAAAAATTTCACTTCCCAAAACTATTAAAGAAATAAGATCGTTTTTAGGACTAACTGGATTTTACAGAAAATTCATTAAGGATTATAGCCAAATAGCTTTACCCATGATTTTCAATCTTAAAAAAGGTACAAAGATTAATGTAAATGATCAAAAATACATTGATTCCTTTCATAAACTGAAAATAATTTTATGTAGTGCTCCAGTTTTGGCGTATCCAAAATTTGATAGATTATTTGTTTTGACAACCGATGCCAGCAACGAAGCATTAGGTGCAGTGTTGTCTCAAAATGGCCATCCAATAGCTTTTTCATCGCGTACATTGAATAAGCATGAGTTAAACTATAGTGCTATAGAGAAGGAGCTATTATCAATAGTTTGGTCAGTGAAATATTTTAGACCCTACTTATTCGGAAGAAAATTTAAAATTCAGACAGATCACAGACCACTTGTATGGCTTAATTCAATGAAAGAGCCAAATATGAAGCTGCAGAGATGGAAGATACAGTTAAATGAATATGACTTTGAGGTGGAATACATTAAAGGCAAAACGAACAAAGTTGCTGATTACCTAAGTTGGCTTAATGTGAATGCAATAATGAAAGAAGATGAATACATTCAATCCGATTTAGCCACAATTCACAGTGCAGAAGAAAATTTAAATGATTACATTTCTATATCGGAATCACCAGTGAACATTTATAATCATCAAATTTTTATTACTTTGGGAAAAAATTATAAATATAAAAAACAAACATTGTACGAAAGGAAAACAAGACATACTATAACAATAAAGGAATATTTTGAGGAACAAATAATCAAATTCTTAAATCAAATTTTTCCTATTAAAGGGACGGTAGCAATTTTTTGCGATGATTTTAACATATTTAAAAATTTTCAGGAAACTTTAGTACATTACTTTTCAAATTCTAGTGAAATGAAATTTGTATATTGTTCAAAGCTTGCAAAAGATATTTTTAATAAAGAAAATCTTTTGGAAATTATAGGAAAATATCATAATGACAAGAATCATAGAGGAATTGAGGAGACGTTCTTGGAATTAAAAAAAATAATTTATTACCCAAATTTAAAAAACGAGATTTATAAGTTTATAAACAATTGTGTAATATTTAATATGTGTAAATATGACAGGCGACCAATTAAAACCAAATTGTGTGTTACTGAAACACCTTTTAATTCAAATGAAATATTACATGTTGATATTTGGTTTCTTAACAGAACAACAACATTTTTAACATGCATTGATAAATTAACAAAACATGTATCAATTCATTATTTGACCGATAAGAATTCGATAACTATAGTGGAAATGCTTAGAGAAAGATTTGCAACTTTAGGAAAACCAAAGAAAATTATTGCTGATAATGAATTTAAAACAGCATATATAAAAGATTTTTTAAATTCAGAAAATATAGATTTTCACTTTTCGTCCCCTAATATTCATACAGGAAATTCAGATATAGAACGATTTCATCTGACTTTAAATGAACATATACGATTATTTAAATTAAAAAAAGAAAATAAAGATTTTAATGATAAAACTTTGGTTTTCAAATCTGTTCAAATTTATAATGATACCATACATAGTACTACTGGGTACAAGCCTAATGATCTATTGCATAATAAAGTAGATAAATCAGTATGGAAAACTTTACATGACATTGTTCATAACAAGAAAATAGAACGTATTAATAAAACTAATCAGCACAGAGAAGATTGTCACGAATATAAGGAAAGGGAATTAGTAAAAAATCTCGGTTTTCAGAATTTAAAACAAAAACCGAAATATATTATTAAAGAAGTAAAAGAAAAAAATAAAACTAATTTTCTTGATGAAAATGGTTGTAAGCGTGATAGACAGTTAATAAAAAGAGTATTTAAACATCAAAAAGAATTGCCTGATATAAAGTTTGAAAGAAAAGTAACTGGAAGAGATTATTCTAAAAAAAAGAACGACTTATAAAGATTTTGATAAATCATTTACTACATAAATAGATATTTTTTATTGTTGTTATTATTTTGTTCTTATTCTTTAAAATGTTGTTGTTAAATGTTATTAAATATCCGAATAATTTTTTTTTTTAATTTTCTATGGAAATATGTAATATATTTTTAATTTTTAAATGTGTATATATATCCACATATAGTTAATAACATACATTTCAGGAGTAATGTATAAACAAAGGATGGGGGAGTTACATGTTATACAATATTATAATTGTTATTATTAATGCTATTATTAATCTTAATACTTTTACTTTGTTTTTATATTATATTTTTCCTTAAATCATATTATCATATTTTATATTGTTTTTAAATTTTCATTTTTTTTGTTCATTAGAAAAATTTTAGAAAACTAAAAACACATATTTTGTATATATATTTTAAATAAATAAAAAATATAATACATTTAAATATTTTAAGAAAATAATAATTGAATTATTTTACTAAAGGATGATAGGAAGTTCACATATCCGAGGGATACAGAAGGGTTATTTTTTTTCCAAAACTACATTTTAATTGCTCTTGTGATGCGTAATAGTTTTGCGGTATTTTAACAAAAAAAGCAACTAGCAGCAAGCAAAGTGTGAAATATTTCATTATTCATATAATAAAATATTTAAGTACTAATTTAGTTATAAAGCATAAAGTTAAATCCCAATGTTTATTGAGGAAATGGTACACTCTCCAAGATAAGAGCAAGTGTAACAATTATATAAAAATCTGTGACAGCAATTTGTTGTTAAAGGATTAACCTTAAACTACATTCAAGTCAGTGATGATCAAAAATAAAAATGAAGTTGGGTAAATAAAAACATTATAGTTACACTAGGAGAAAAAGTTGAAGTATTTAAAAGAAAAATCAATAATTTTTAAGGTATTACTGACATTGTGAAATCATTGTTACAAAAAAACGAAGCAAACATCTTCATTTAAAAAATTTTGGATTTCTGAATAGTGTTTCGAGTCCCTCAAGGGTGTGTTAACCACATCTGAACTTGTCTCTAAATGCCAGATATCTGTTGACGGGATAGCGGAGGTTTCGACAGTAACCCTAAAGTTGGTAAGGAGACATAGGACGGTTTTTGGCAACCTCGTTGCCGATGAACTGGCGAAGAGGCAGACGATGCTTCACGAGGGTGCCATTGACATTTTCTGTGGCATACCCCTCTCCGCTTGCGGACAGCGCATCGACGCTGCTATCTACGAACTGGCCCAGACCAACAGATGAAAGAATGAGATAATAAAATACCAAAATTGAACTTAAAATTGGATATGAAGAAATATTTTCCAAATGGATGATCATTTACAATAAACTCGGCGTGCTTGTTTTTTCTAATCACTCAGGTATATTCGAAAAAATGCTGTAGGTAGGACAAAAAATCATGAATTAAATTGCCACATTTTAGATATATATCTTCGATTTACACTGCTTGTATGTTTATGTGTTTGTAAGGAGAGCCATAATGTGAGACTAATTTAGTTTGATTGGGAAGGAGGTGGATACAGCCATATAATGCAATTAATTTGAATTTAGAGAATTTCAATAGTGACGCTTCATGAATAAGCTTGTAGGCTATTTTAAGATTAACGCATATTTTGAGCAAAATCTTGGTATTATAGGACGTCGGGCTAGCACTCGCCATAAACAGTAGTTATTTATAATAATTATTTATTTGAAGAGCTTAAATAGTGACACTAGCTATCTTTCCTTATACTGATTAGTAATTATCATATGGAAAAATACATTTTATGTGAAACAGAATGTGTTACTCCGTTTTATTATAAAGCTGTAAGTCTAAGCATTGCATTTTATAACTTAAATGAAACATTTTTTTTACTGTTCTTTAATATTTGTGTTCTATGCACTGATAACTGCAATTTCAAATGTAGATTAATTGAAAAATGTAAGGGTGGCAAATTAAACTGCAACCATAAATAATCTGCCATTCATGTAATTGTGTGCCTGATTGCCCTTGAATAAAATACGGTAAAAATGGTTTTGTTTTGTTATGTGATTGGTCTTAGAACACTGCAGTTTAAATTGCACAAAGTGAGTATAGTGGCTAAACGTGTTATAGTTTGGTATTATAATTTGTGGTATTTGTATTATGCTTGTATTTATTTACAAAATAAAATCATGTACCAATAAATATACATAACATATATATAGTATAATAAGAAAATATAAAGATTATGCAGGGTGTAAAGTGCTTAAAAGTTCGATCAATACATATATCGATTATACTTTAATCTTCTTAGATAAAAAAAACATGAAACATAATTAAATAAAAAATAGCACGAAGTTTTTTGTGAAAATTAAATTTAAAAAAAAAATATTCCCGTGTCTTTAATTAAATAATTCGCAAAGTGCCTGTGCATATAAATAAATTTTCGTAGTGTTTTGATATTTTATTTTTCATCCTCTTTCAACTGTATAAAAGAGTCGAAAAAAAGTCGACCGTATACAGTAGAGAAAGAAAAATAGAATTACTGTTGGTTATTGTTGTTTTTGCTTAAACTTTGATTTTTGTCTTTGCTTTATTGTTTGGACAAAAATCGCTAGTTTATTTAAAATGTTTGTCAGAAGTTTCCTGAAGAGTTATGTAAGCGGTAACGAAATGGCCATCGAAACGTGCTTTGACCCTCAATAATCAATATCGGTAATTAATATAATCGGGATAATTAAATAAAAAATAGCACGAAGTTTTTTGTGAAAATTAAATTTAAAAAAAAAATATTCCCGTGTCTTTAATTATATGAAACATTTAGGTTCAGGACCATTTTAGTCTATGATTAATTTTAACAAAAATATATATATATAATAGATTTTTTACAGCAAAAATGTATACTTAAAAATATTAAATCATTACTGTGTGGCCTGCTTAAAACTTTTGCTTTCAGATTAATGTCATAATATACGCCCATTTTTTACAGGTGCTTTTTATGCATGGATTTAGGATTTCACATGGATTTTTTACTAGAGAATCGCCTAACTAATCTTATGATGATATTTAAGTTGATTTAATATGCCTAAATTGCTCTTAAATTATTTGTGAATGAAGATTCATGCCACAGGCTAGTATTAGTGATGCTTCTTATATCTCTTGTGCTCGCATGCGTTTCGATTTGAAGTTGAAGTTGAAGTTTTACTCTGTGAAACAAATTAATATTATATCCTCATATTTTTGGACGATGTTTTAAGCAGATGCTTCATATCTTTTGTTACATTTTTTTGCTTTCCTCATTTTCAACGTTAATACCAACATGTTACACTAAGAATATAATAATCAATAAAACTGATATATTTCCTGCATTTTCTACACACCTGCCATATTTACAAATGGCATTTTATGTCAATTTTTGTATAAAAATTCAAAACTTTCATTTGATGAGCCTTAGTAAACCTCAAGGAACAGTAACCGATTTTTCTTTTTATTATTCTTTTAAAGGCTAAATAATTAAAATAGTTCATTTTTAAGGAAACACTGCGAACTTAATATTTGATCATATTTTGTCATTTTTTATAATTCAATGCCTCAAATATTTATAATATTGCAACCAATTTTCTGAAACTGAACTGGATTTTGGGCGTATGCTTATTTTTGATTACTTAAAAATTAAACATACGTTTAAAAGAGTTTAGAATGAGAATTAAATTAAAAAACATCAAGAGGCAAAATTGGCGCTCGGCCATATTCTCCAAATAACAGGTCTCTGAAATTTTTAAAATTTTTTAAAATATCAATATGTGTATCATTTTAAAGCTCCTAAATAGAACTTTAAGAAAATACTAAAAATGTTTAAAAATGTCTAACATATTAAGAGCCGATGACATTTTTAAGTAAAATTGTGTATATGTAGTACTTAATTTTTTTTCATTTTTTTAATTCTCTCTCGCACCAATATTTGCTTTTCGATTGGAGTTAGTTCACTAACTTAGATATATACAGATTGTGAAGGCTATATAAGATTTGGCATAGCCGAATATAGTACTTTTACTTGTTTTTAATTAACCGAAACTTTCTCACAGCAGAGCTGTAAAAAAATCAATCTTTTTACAACAAAAGACGAGCTGAATGAAATCTTAATCAACTTAAGCGAATTAGGCAGAAAAAAAATTTAAATTCGTTCTTAATTGAAATGAATCAAAATGAGTTGCAATTCGTTTTCAAATTAAACCAATTAAAATTCATTTAAATTGGAAATTCATTGGAATGTGAATTGACTAGCATTTCTTTAAAATAGTTTTTTTGTGTGAAAAGAAATAATTCAAAATTTGCTAACTGACTGCATGAATAATTCGCGAGACAGTTGAAAAATTAATTATTTATATGCAGCTCTGGTAGACAGGAAACATATATCGTAGACTTGGAATCTGAATGCTTTGTTCGTTGCAGCGAAAAAAATTTTGATTAAAGTTGTTTTTTTTTTTTTTTTAAAGTTTAATGTCCTTAAAGTTACTCTTATAATTCCTTTCGTATGTTAGAATTTTGTAAACAGTTTTTGTTCTTAAACTTTTGAATTTTATGGAAAACTTTTGAATATTTAAAAGCAAACTCTTATAGGCAACCCCCACTTAGAATGTCATGACTAGAGTTCAGATATATCTTCTACACCTTGTTTGTATTTAACTTAACTAAAATGAATGAATGAACATTGTGTGACAAACACCTTGCTTTCTGAACGGCACAGCTGAACTCAAGAAAAAAAAAAATCCTTTTAAATAAAATAACAAACTCTTGTGATCATCCAGTAAGAAGCAAACTCAAACAGATACTAACGATAACAGACAACACAATAAAGAAAGCAGATGCTTTAACGAAATTTAAAAAAATTAAATTGTCAAAACTTTGTCGACAGCAATGCGAAAGCAGAAGGTTTTTTACATGTAATGTGTTAATAGATATTCTCAATTGTAATTAAAAACAGAGACTAAAGTCAACAAAAATATGTGTAATTAAATTTCATTAGCAATTGAACATTTATTTATTTATTTATTATGATTAATTTTCTAATACAACAAGACATATATCTTATAAATTAAAGTATTAAAATCAGATAATGTTGATACTGATATCAGATACTTTTGAGAGTAGATATGTTTTAGCAAAAGAGTTCTTATTCTAAGACGTGTAAAATATTATGTGGGCCATAAACTTCGTAGCTTACTGTATACTCTACCACAGGTCTCACTTATATGGTGTGACTAGGTTTGGGTCCTGTTAAATGTCACACCTAAGTTTCTGGCTGTGTTTACTTTCTCAATTTTCGTACTTTCTGGTCTAATACAGTTTTTACAAATGATCTTATCATTAAAATGATCTTATCACTAAATAGGACTTTTTAGGGTTAATTTTCAATCCATTGGCAGAAGCCCAAATAAAAATATTTTTTAAATCGGTGTTTAGTGTGTTTATCTTAGAAACGATTAAGTCCTTGGTACTACTGAGATATAACTAGCTGAGTTGTTGTGGGAGATCATTCACGTATAGTGAGTACAAAAAGGTCCAAGGATGGAACCTTAAGGTACTCCTCAAGTTACAGGCAATGAACGAGAGATTTCATTATTGTTAACGACAGATTGAGTTCTGCCTTCAAGATAAGACTGAATTGGCCGTATAGCTTGTGGAGAGAACCCGAATTAATTAACTTATTTGATGAGAAGGATCGGGTGGTGAAAATTGTCAAACGCCTTGGAGTGGTCAAGTCGGACCAAACGCGAAAGTTTGCCATCATCTAAATTTTGTTTGATATTCTCGACTACATCTGAAAGTGCTGTAATACAGCTATGCAGGGGTCTGAAGCCAGATTGTCGACTCGTTAAAAGATTATCTTTGTATACAAAGGTGTAAATATTATTATAAATTAGACGTTCGAATGTCTTGGAAAAACAAGGTAATATGGCTATTGGACTGTATTCGTTTCCAGATTTTGGGACGGAGATAATATTGGCATGTTTTCACACAATTGGGAATATACCGGTCACAAAAATACAATTGAAGATATGCGTTATGTATTGAATTATCCGCGGTAAGATAATCTTGACAAATCATGGATCATGCCACCTGAGCTAATCGAGTTAGATTTTATTTTGTAAAAGGTTTCAATAACGTCAATAACTTGAACAGTTTGAAAATGAAATAGCATAAGAGAGAGTCAGGAATATTGGAGCTTTCATTATAAAAGTTGGTATCAGCTGTTGGTTGTGGTAAATTAACAAAGCTTTCGTTTATTATATTTACATCAACATCAACTGGTCTATTGATAGTTTTTGCAATTCCAATCTCTCTAATACAATTGCACTCTTTCCTACTTTCAGTAGCTGAATTAAATTTGTTATAATAATATGCTGTTCTATCCGACTTAACTTTTTTAACAACGGCTTTTCTAGCTTTGCGAAATTCAGAATAGTATTCGGGAGTTTTGTAGCATTTCCAAATGATGACTTCGATCCCGTTGTAATATCAATGTTTTATCGTTATTGGTAAACCATGTTCTACCATCTTTACGTAGTATTTTTGTTGCTATAAAAACCCTGTCATTGTAAATCTTCAAAATTGTGTCATTAAGATATGTTAACTTTTCATTCACATCATGTATATAGTATATCATGTCCCAATCAGTATGTTTAATATCAAGATATAGGCATTGGTAGTCGATATTTTTGAAATTACGATATATAAAGTTTTGAGATGGATTTTCAACTACAAAGTTATATGAAATGAAAATGGCATCGTGTTTCGAAGAAGACATTGCAGACAGCTGTTCATAGTGCATTATATTATGTATTTGACTAACAAAGAATAGATCTAAAAGTGTGGATGAAGTAGTTGTAAAATGAGTAGGCCTGATGTTATTGACGGGCGATAAGGCGAAAGTTGACATATCGTCAGTTAGTTCATTCGTAACAAGTATATTACTATTGAAATCGCCTGCTATGATGACCTCAGAATATTCTACCAATAAAACTTCTGGTTTTCCAGTGAGTGTACACACATCCCAGCAGCTTTTTGTTATGAAGGCAATTCAATTCAATAAAAACCTATTCAGTTTGATTTTTTTACAAGAACTCATTACGAGCTTACTATGTATGTAACATTTTATATATATATATATAGAAACACCACCTCCATTACCTGACCTATGAGCTCTGAAAAGACGATAGCCTTCCACATAAAGCACTCCATCATGTAATGTATGGCATCAATATCAGATGCCATACATTACATGTAATTGGAAATGTTCAATTACAAAGTATCACAAACAATTAAAATTTTAATTAGACAGTAATGAATACTTGCGATTGAAAAAAAATCAATTACATTTTTTTTGATCCTTGAAATTTTTAACGAACCTGATTGCTAAGTCTACTACAACAGCAATTATAAAATTTTAATTTAGATTTTAAAGATTGCCACTACAGTTGCTGTAATTAAATATATGTTGCCAAGCTGTTGAACAATTGTAGACAGAGAGATTAAATTAACAACGAGCTGTAGTGCTTAGTCTTCTATAACAAGTTCAAAGTTTAGAGATGGAATATAAGTTGGTTTCAATAGTTAATGTAATTTGATATATGTGTCCATACTTTTAAACCGTTGAAGACAGATAGATGAATTCTGTTTTGAAGTCGGTTTTTTGCACAAGAATTATTTCCTTCATTTAACTAGTGTATAGATTTAATGAAAAAAATTAAAAACGTTACAAAACAGCAACATACACGTGCAAATATATTGAAATAAAACTTATTATTTACAATCTTTAGAATTTCGGCAATATATGTATAGGTATGTACTTTGGTAATAGTTTAAAAGCATTTGGGATGTATCACTACAGCAAGATTAAAAGGAATAAAACTTGTTTGTCTTTGAATTTTTCACATAACACTCTTTAGTAATCGTAAAGACGAAGATTTTACCACCTTACTAGTTAAGTTATACCATTTTCCTAATATTGGCAAAAAAAAAGTTGAAAAAAATTTATGTAAATTCATTTAAACCATTTTGATACTCTTTGTTATGTTTACACACGTGTTGTTTTACTATAGTCTATTTTGCAACATCACACAGTGGCGTGAAATAGAAAAAATTGAAAAAAAAAGTCTGTAACTTCTAAACTAATAGCCCAATTTTCATAGAAGAAACTGCGAGTTATAGAGGAGGTTATAAGCTTTTCGCCTATTATATTTGGATACACCCTGTGTAAGGACAGAGTAGTACCACAGGGCGTCAAAATAGGTACCTAGAATTTGAAAAATGTTTCACAGCTTATAACTTTATTACATGTGAATCGATTTCAAAAATTTTTTATGCTTAGTAATGTACATAAATAGGTAAAGGAAAAACTGGAAAAATTGGAATTTTAAATTAAAAATTTGAAATTTTGCAGCTTTTCACTTGTAGTTTTTTAAAATACAAGATAGAACTATTCTAAAACAGATTAAAAAGCTAATACTATAAGAATCAACTTCTGGAAAAAATTTTTTCTCTAACTTCCGTATTTAACTCGTAATAGGTGAAATTTTGGTCAAAAAGTACTAGCAGTTTTTTTTAAAAAGATTTTTAACGTTTTGTAGCAAATTTATAAAATATTTCACTTTTACTTTACGAGAAGGCCTTATGCAATCCATCTGATGTGTTTATATGTAATTTTTGTAAAGCACTCTACAGTTACATTACATTTTATTAAAATTTTATATTAATTTTCAATTAATTTCTAAACATTTTTAGAAAGAAAAATTATTTAAAAATGTATGCGGAATTTTCCAAAGAAAATAAGAAACATTAGACGCTAGCAGAATGAAATACAGCATTTTCTGGACCGTCGTCTCCTTCATCAGCAAACAAACGCTAGGCACCATATTTATAAAGAACGGCCAGGATGAAGTACGTACGCAGACATGGATTTGCCGCATCTAAAAGGAAAATCGGTTTAGTTTTGATAAAGTTATAAGCTCTGAAACATTTTTTAAATTCGAGGTAACCTACTTTGACGCCCTGTGGTACTGATACAGGGTGTATCCATATGCAATAGACAAAAAGCTTATGATCTCTTCTATAAATCGTAGTTTGTTTCTAAAAATCGGACTAGTAGTTTAAAAGCTACAAACCTTAACTCAATTTTTTTATACTTCACGCCACTGTGCGTCATGTGCTTACTTCGTTTGTATTGTTTTGTATTATTATACTCGTTTGCTTTTAATTTTGTTTTGACTCCAAGCATGAACAATTTTTCACATTTAGCAACTGTCTTTCCCATTCACATGAAAATGTTCACATCCGCTTAGTTTTCCACTTTTTTAGTGCAAAATCAGCATGAATAGTCTTGGTTTTGTTGTATTTGTAGCTGTCACCAATACCAAATGACAAAACACGTTTATCTTCTTCTATTACTAGGATTCACTTAAGCACCTGTTGGTAGCACAAACATACATAAAAAGATGCAAGATTTCATTTTGGTCTTGTCGCTTTTTCCTAAAACCAGGTGCTACGATATTATTGATTTGACGGAATGTTTGCAAATACGATTTTTTTTACTGAATGTTTGCAAATACGATTTTTTTTTACTGAATGTTGGCAAATAGGATATTTTTCCGATTAATCATAGTTAAGGTTAAAAACGATTTAGTATTCATAAAGCATTTATGAACATATTTTTATTTGTAATATGTGTGTATTGTGAGATTAATAAAATGCCTGTTGAAAATGTTTCCACGGATTATATTAAATTATTTGTGCTTAGTGTCGTTTTACTTTAGGTAATATAATTAATTTTATTGAAAGTAAATTTCTTTAAGGACAATCATAAATTTACTCTCACAAAAAATTTACTTTAAAATAAGACTCTCTGAAGCTATTTATTGCTTTATAATAATTTTTTTCGAATTAAATATTTTTTTATAACATTTTTTAGTCTAGTATTGAGATTTGTGAGATTTTTATGACATTTTGCGTTGCTTGTTTTGAATTTTTATTAGTTTTCTTACTTGACTTCATTTCTAACGGAGTAATTTTATCCATGTTGGAATCTGCATCTTTTTTTAGACGCTAACCCACACATTCGCAGAAAGAATCTAGAAGGAAATTAAGAGCACTAGGGGATTTCACTTCGTTAATTTCCACGGACTCAGATATATAGAGCTATAATTTGGTATTTGTGACCACAATCGCTAACAACCTTCCGTGTATCTAAATATGAACAACTTGAGAATGCTAACTAGTTTCTTCAGGGGCCATTTTATGTTGAGAAAGCATATCAACAGACTGGGCAATGTAAGTAAGAGTAATGCAGATGTTATATAAATATTAACACGACTTTCTTAATAACTGTGACACTTAATGTCACAGTAGTTATTATCAGCTACGCAAGCACCTACGTAGCACAAAATTTTAGAAATGTAATCGAGTGTGGAAATAATAATTTTTGGTGGAAGTACTTTCCAACTGGACTATTTTAACAAGACATAAGAATTTTACAATCAATTACTGAGAATTAATTATTTGTTGCACGTTACAACAATAATGGATTGGATTAATGGAGACGGAGAAGAAGAATAGTTCGATTGGTGTTATATTAAGAATATGTGTTGTTGATGTTGTTGTAATGTCACATAACAACACTTATCTACGTCACTTTAATTTGGTCGTGAGAAAGTATTTCGTAATTGAAGTAAATTTTTTGGGTCATTTTCCCCATGATCAGTGTGTGGACTGTAGTTAAATCTGAGACTGTTTAACTTCTTTTTTTAATTCAACTTTATGCAGTTTTAAATTGTTACAATAATATACCACACAAAAAAAAAAAAGAAAATAATAATGACGAAAACACTAATAGGGCAATTATTGGCCGCTGATGACACTCTGTAACACCGCTTCCAGGAATTAATATGCTAAAACAAAAAAAATTAAATTTTTTTATTATTTTATGGTACAATTTTAAAATTTGGAAAAAAATATTTCGATGTGTTTTGTTTTATGGCAATTTAAATTCTATCTATATTTTTTTTTCTCAAAAACCACCTAAACATTATTTTTTCTGTTTGTGAGGAAAATGTCATTTGAAAAATAGAACGAAAAAAATCATTATAAGATTGGAAATATAGAAGTTGATACCATTAACATGTATATAGAGCACATGTACCATATGTACATAAAACTGTGATTATCTCGATCTCTTCCCAAATTACCAATGTGGTTATATTATTTACGAGTATAAATTTTTTTTCTCAATCCTTTTCGCCCAACGCTGTTGTGTTAGTAACGATACTGAAATTACCACTAAAATAGTCCATTCTTTTATAAGCAAAACAAAATCGTTGTTTGTTTTGCGCTGCTGTTGTCAGAAATATATTCAGTTGGCTTCGTAACAAATCCCTATAACAACCATCGTAAATTTTGTAATAAACATTAAAATGCAAATATACAACATTTGCACTAATAAAAATGTACAGTAAAAAAATTTAGTTTTACACAAATATCACAATACGCCAAGTTTTCATAAAATTTCATTTCATAAGTTTTGAAAATGTTGGAACGCTCTTACAGCAGGAAAAAAGAGTCGATGCACACATTTCGTTTAACACAAACATCAGGAACGATAGTAGACGATGAAAATACATTTTACTCCAGAGAAGTTTTTACGTTTAAAGAACTTGTTACACAAAACCGTGCCTTATGCACATATGGCACAATAATTCAATTTTATTTTTATTTCAAAAATAGACAATTTGTGATTATTCTTTATTACAATTATTTTAATTTCTTTGCTTTTTTAACTTATAGCGCGTAATATGCTACTTACTATATTTTACAAAGCTGTTCACATTTTTATTGGTGCTTTAGAGAAATCAATTTAAACAGCCCGAAGACTATTACACCAACTTTATTTTTTTCATAGTTTGAGCCTCTGGAATGTCACCATTAATATTAAAAAACGTTGTAATTTATGCAAAAAAAATTTTCAAAATCATTATAAATAAAAAAAACTAATATTATCACACCTTGTTGCCGATCTGTCAGTGATAATATTGTAATATTGTATTTAGGACAGTTACCACATTTCTTTACATATGTATATATGCAAGGTGTTCCTTTTGTTATACTGTCTGTTTTTTTTTTTTTTTTTGCTTTAATCCAAAAAAAGAAATATTTTATTGCTATTTTAATCGTTACTGCTAATTGCGAATTCTTGCTGTAATTTTCCCATTTTAAATCTGCTTGGAAAAATAATTCTCACACTTTTGTGTAATGATTGCATTAAAAGTTCAAATATTTGTATATGCCAGCCATTAAACATGATCAGATATTTTTTTTTTTTTTTGTTTCGGGAGAATGTCATCAAGACTACGAAACTATGACCACAAATAAAATTTTTAAGTGTATTTACATCACTAAGGGGTTAAGTTGTAATTGGTTTAAGAACAATGGCGTGGCTTGAGTTTTAAGGCAATGTTTTATGCTTGCTTTCTGTACTTTCATTGTGTATATTTTGTTTTTTGTGTGTCGTTTGAAATAATTCAAAAAACTACAAAAACGAATATGAAAATAAAAGCGAAATATAAAAATTTCGACACAATGTGGATTTCAGTGCTATTGATTTGCTTTGCATTTCAGTATTTTCTTTTGCATATGTTACACAGAAAAAAAGTTTTGCATCTAATAAAGTTTTATTTGTTTTCAGATAGTATATTTATTTCTAATTGATTCAGTTTTTAAAAAATTGTTTTCTTCGTTTTTAATTAAATATTTAACAACAAAAATATACAATAATTTATTTAATTAGAAGCTTTAGTATTTATTTTTCCAATAAGTTTCAATCCGAAAACAAATAACCCTTTTAACAGGTGCATATGATTTTTTCTGCATACATATAAACATTTTTGAAAGATAATTTTGTGTTTGTTGTAATCAAATTATATAAAATATTAAAAAACACCAATACAGTAAACACCAAGGTTATTAAAAATAAACTCCTTAAGTAAAGTTATATAGAAAAATCGCTATATGTTTTTACGTCTGTATCAAAAGTTACGAAAATCTGAATATAAAATAAAATCTGAAAATACAGCTAAATTATATATATTACGTGGAGCTTTCAAAAGTTATAAAAAGTGTAAAAAATGTAAACAAACGGCAACACTGGTACAGATCAAGGCGAATTAATT
The DNA here is from genome assembly GCA_916610165.2 of Gymnosoma rotundatum. Taxonomy (NCBI): domain Eukaryota; kingdom Metazoa; phylum Arthropoda; class Insecta; order Diptera; family Tachinidae; genus Gymnosoma; species Gymnosoma rotundatum. The sequence continues at coordinate 53,546,507 of OU744338.1, forward strand.
ACCAAGTGGCAACATAGGCGAATTAAATATTTTCTTTTTGGTAACATACTGCTATGTCCATATATAAAAAATCTGGGGACTGATTCTCGCATCCGTTTACGAGCGAAATTATATTCGAACGTGCGAGTTTTCTTACTTTTGGGATTCTCTCATTCGACATCGAGTTTCGAGTATCGAAATTTTTAATGATCGCATTCGATAACGTGCTACATTTCGAACGAACCCTTGCGAGTATTAACTCGTTAGCCAAGTATCTTTCGAGTTAACATTTTAAAGTACAAAACTTAACAGAAAAGAAAATGCAAGTTAAAAATTTATGAATTTTGTTTGTTTTTTTTTAAGAAAAAAGAAGTTTTCTCTTAATGAATCTTCGAAGAAAAGAAACGGTGGTGGCCCTTATGAAAAAAAAAACTCTCACTCAAGTAAAGGAACAAATCTTGGCTGCTGCTGGCAAAGAAGTCGCTGTTGGAAGTCTGAAAGCTGTGCAAAGCTTTGGATCAGTTTTAAAAACACAAACAGAACTAAAGTCAAACCTGAAACCTTTAGGTGATGAGTTTAGTGTGACACTGCCCGAAGATCACAATATTGACTTGCCATGCACTTCTTCGTCTAAAGTCTTGAGCAGTTACTACTCCTCATTTAAAGCAGATGATGATTTAAAAGAATCAGTGCCAGAAAAAGGAAATACAATATATGAAGACATAAAAAAAACTTCCGTAAAGAAATGGAAACAAAAACTACTTTTTAAAAAAAATATGATAAATACCGAGAACTACCAGAAGGAGATGCTAAAAAGATTAGATTTCTTTATAGGAATAAAAAAACAAGACCTCGAATTAAAACAAAAGAATGTCGAACTAAATATTCAGTTAATTGAAATGAAAAAGAAAAGCATAAAAATTAAGGAAGAGAAGCAATACTTAAACAAACATATTAAAGAAATGGAGTTGCAAATACAAAGAAAGGAGTTAGAAACACTTAATATGGGTAGTGAAATGCGATAAAAAATAAAAGCAATTTTGTATCTAAATCCTTATATACATAAAACTTTTATTGGCTTTAATTTTTTTGGTTTTAAAAAATATGAATTTTTAAAAGTTTTTTTTTTTATGGTTTTTTATACGAGGGCTGCCATATATATTTCTGGCCTGGCGACAATGAGTGCTGCCAAGTGCAATCTGACATTTCCATTGGAAAGTTTGTCATTTTTAAGCATAATCGTACTCAAAACGTTTTGACGTACGACCATTATTTGTGTGGTTTACAGTGACTTGAAAAAATTAATATAGAAAAAAATGGAATTAACTCGTGAACAATTTCGTGCCATAATTTTTCACAACTTTTGACGTGGATTATCACGACAAGAGTGCATTGATGAACTTAAATCTTTGTATGGCGATGAAGCACCATCCTATAACACTGTGAAAAATTGGTATAATGAATTTAATCGTGGCCGAAGCTCGCTCAAAGACGAATTCCGTGAAGGTCGTCCAAAAACGGCTATTGTGCCAGAGAACATTGATGCCGTGCGTGAACTCATTATGCAAGATCGACATGAGACATAACGAGAGATAGAGACATCCTTGGACATTTTTTCCACCAGCATACATTCGATACTGCATGACCACCTGGCCGTAAAAAAGGTTTGTTCTCGTTGGATCCCGCACAATTTGAAAGTCGCTCAAAAAAAGGCTCGTGTCGATTGGTGCAAAGAAATGTTGCAAAAATACGATTGCGGTGCTTCAAAAGCCGTTTATAAGATCGTCACAGGTGACGAATCATGGATATATGCGAATGAGCCCGAAACGAAACAACAATCGACCGTGTCAAAGACGAGCAAAATCCAACGAAAGTTGTTCGTGGAAGAAGCACTTCGAAGCAAATGGTCGCCTGTTTCTTCGGCAAAACTGGTCATGTGGCGACTGTTCCGCTTGAGCAACGTATGACGGTCACTTCTGAGTGGTACACTACAATTTGTTTGCCTGAAGTCATCGGAGAAATTCGAAAAACCAACTATAGAAGACGAATCATTGTTCACCATGACAATGCGAGCTCTCACATATCGGCTCAAACCAGAGCGTTTTTGACCGGCCAAAACGTCGAATTAATGGGTCATCCGCCGTACAGCCCTGACTTGGTACCTAATGACTTCTTTTTGTTTCCGCACATCAAGAAAAAAAATGCGTGATCAACGATTTTCGTCGCCAGAAGAAGCTGTTGAAGTGTTCAAAAACCATGTTTTAGAGGTGTCTCAATCGGAGTGGAAAAAGTGCTTCGACAACTGGTTGAGCGCATGCAAAAGTGTATAAATCATGCTGGAGAATACTTTGAAAAACAATAAAACCATTTTTGATTATAAATATTCGCATTTACACTATTAGGCCAGAAATATATAGAGCAGCCCTCGTATGTAGGTATTAAGATATGGTTCAAAATATTATTTAATTATTAAATAAAGCTATTTTAATACTATTAATTATTAGTATTGAAAGCCTTTTGACGATAAAGTTGTTGCTAATTGAATTTTTGGTGGAACCGCTGTAAAAAGTTGCCCCTTAACTCGAATTCTCCAAGTGCGTGTTTAAATGCCTCTTTTATGAGCCTGAAACGTTTTTTGAACCGAAAACAAAAAACTTAAGCGATCAGTTACATTTCATATTCCTTTTCTAATGACGTTATTGTTTTTTTTTTAATCTCGTCGGAATCAGAAGATGACGAAAAAAAATGCTAATCAATTCTTAAGGCGCATAAAACAACTTATGCAAGCTTATACAACTGTGCAAATACATTAAATTATATGTGGTAAACTATAATGTACATAAGATAACTTTTCGTCAAGTTAAATTTCATTTCTTTATGCAAGGTACGAAACTGATCGCACTTTCCGTACGGAAACAGCTGATTGTGCTTTGTGTTATACATTGATAAGGAAAAACTTTAACTAACACCTAAATTGGTAAATTCAATAGAATGTATTTGATATAAGCGATGTACATCGTTGCATTTTTTACTGCGGTTGGCCACAAACACAAAACAGAAAATAACTTGTAATATATATATTTTACTTTTTCTTAGAACATGAACCAAAATATGTAAATCTGTATGTGAATGTTATTAAATATATACAATATCTTCTTTAAAGCCTTTTCGTTTTAAAATTTTGTTTATTTATATAGAAACTATTTTTGGCAAAAGTACGAAACAAACATAAATGTGGAAATGTGGCAAATATGTTACTAAATTTATGTAAGTACATTATAGCCACATAATTTCTTTAACAAGTTACCTAAGCATTTGACAGGTTTTTCGTTGGATTTTTGACATAAGCTAAAGCTAGCTTATGCACATTATAGTTGGGCCTTTAATTTAACTGCTTTACTGCTTTTTTACTTTTTTAAAATCTTGTAACTTTTTATAGACATATGTTCTTTGTTTCCAATTTTCTACATTTTATTTAGTGTTGCAAAGAATATTTATTTAAGTTCTTTACAACACTGAACTAAAAATTCGATTCGTTTCGTATCGCGTAACATAATTAGAAAATTGTACGCTATCGAAATTAATTTCGATTCAAGTTTTATTTCGATCACGAATGCGAGAATTAGCCCCCTGTATAATTTTCGCTTTGGTTACTTAAAACGGTACATAATCTTTTTTATAAGTCGTAGTTTTAATTAAATATGAAGCATTGTGCAGATAAAATCGCGTTTTGGGTTTAATTTTTTAGTGCTTAAAAGTGTTTTTTTCACTGCAAGTTTTAATAAAAATTTGATTTTAAGTCCTAAAAGGAAAAGAGGTGAGTGTTGAAAAGTTGATGGCTAAAATCTAGTTTAGTCAAATAAAAAAGAATATATGGGGTGATAGAGAATAAATAAGAAAATATAAAAAATATAAAATAAAAAATAAGAAAAATAAACAAATAAATAAGAAAGTGTATAAGAAAAATAAAGTGTACAAGCGTACTTTTCTCTAAAAAATTAAGGGGGATTTTGATTCGAATTATTTCACTTAAAATATAGTGTATTAAAATGCAATTCTTAGCAAAAAAGATTAAGTGTAAAATTTGTAGATGACCCTTAGTTTCGGAGTAATGCAACTCCAAAGTTTGTATATATTATAATATGGCACATATGGAGTATTTTATAGCGGAATAAGGCAATATGAATAGCATTGGAAATTTAATTTCAATATGTATTTAATTAAAATTGAAACAAATATTGGAGGTACGGAACTCCGAAACTAAGGGTTAGGCCTAAATTTTCCGATTAAAATTTCTTGCTTAATATTGCATTTTACACCCCGAAGACCATTTTTTTTATTTTTGAGCTGAGTCCGTAAACTATAATTGTTCCCACTTAATTAGATTTGTTCTATTTTGATACTTACGTAAGTAATATATTGGGGAATTGATTTATTTTAAGGACAACGTTCTAAAAAAGGTGCCTACGTGGTGTGAAATGCAATTTAAAGCAACAAATGTCAAGTGAAAACAATAATCCTATTGTCCAATTCTGCCTTTAAGTGCTCAATATATGCAATTTTAAAAAAAAGAGGTTGTCAATTCGTCTGAATGTTGCTTTTTTTTAATGTTTGTGCCTGCAGAACCGATTTAAATTTTTTTTTGTAAATTTAAAGCCACAATTTTGATATGTTTCAAAGATCAAAACTTTAATATATACTTACGTATACTCCATATTTACCAATTAAACTGCATATGGTTTTCTTTTAACTTATTATATGCAAAAGGAAAATTTTTTGTATAAATATACATATGTTCATGTTGACTGCAAAATACATTAACGCTTTGATGCGTGGCGTACATTATAATGTACGTCGATTTTATCAACTCGTCACTGGTTGAAATTTTAGCAATTAATTTGCAGTTGCAGATTCGTTGTGATGTTATTTTTTAATTTCTAAAGAGGCTGTATGATTTTAATACAACTTGAAATCACTTTTATATATTTTGTCTAGTCATGTGAAAGTATATTTTAAAATAAAAAAACAAAAATGAATTTTCTTGCGTATTTTTTTGATGAATTTTTAAATGATTCTTTTATTTATGTACAAATGTGTATTTAGAAATTTAAAATCAATAAAAAAAATAAAATAAAGTGAAAAAGTTTTTAGATTGAAGCAGCTTTTACAATAAAATGTACATCTTCAAAACCCACTATGTAATAAAAATTTGTCCCCATACTTTTTTACACATGTTCTTTGAAGCATATTTAAGGTATAAAAACAATATATAGAATTTTTCAACGGCCGAAATTAATTCCCGTGTCAAAGGGTTAATAAAAAATGAGAAAAAAAAATTATATATAAATTTGTTTTGTTTATTTGGTCATAGAATACAATGAAATTCGAATAAACTGTTCTATTGATGGCTTGAAATAAATTTGTTTTATTTATTCAGTGGATAAAATCTTGTTCAGCCTAGTTGCTTCAAAAGAAATAAAAATTTTTTTGCTCTTCATAAAAAGTAATCTAAAGAAGAAAGAGTAAATAAAAAATATTCACAAAATTTCATTTTGAAATCAAAATCATCAACCAAAAAGCATAATTACGACTTTACAACGTTAAAGAGGTTATCAGTTCATCTGTCATTTTTCGGATTATTACTCTAAGATTTTTGCTAAATTTTTAATAAAATTTAAAATAACCCAGTTTAAAGTTTTGTTTTATAGTGCTTTTCGCTAAAAAGTTACAAGCCACTGAATTGGGAAATTGTAAAAAAATCCGTATATATTTTTTTCATATATAAATAAAATTTTTTAAGGCAAATTAAAGACAACCTATAGCCATTGCAAACAAAAGAAAAATTTTGACAAAAATAATGGTTCTCCCTGCAGCCCTATACGAACATATTCTATTCTGAAAAAAATAAAGATTATTGTAAAGTTTCTTTGAGTGCAAAGTACCGAATCAAAAACGTAAACGAATTTTTAAAGCCTCCAAAAAGAATTAATCAAGCCAGGACAATTTTTCCCCATTCCGCGGATTTATGTGTTAAAATAAAAACAAACTTAATTTTAGTTTTTTAACTTCTTGCAGTTTAGACCTGAATTTTTTTGTTATAAATAAAAATGCCTTTTATTTACAATTTTTTCCCGACGTTTCGTAGGCCTTTTGTCTACTTTTTCAAGGGATCTTCTATTTAAATAATAAAACAGTTATTACAATAAATTTTTTACAAGGAAAACAACAAATTACTTACAAAATGTGGGATTTTACATTTAAACAAAATTTAAAACATAATTGTAAACGTTTGGACGGGAAAAATTGTAAATAAAAGGCATTTTTATTTATAACAAAAAAATTCAGGTCTAAACAGCAAGAGGTTGCAAAACTAAAAAACCTACAACAAATTAAGTGGTCAAATTAATACACAACCTTAATTTTATTTCACCGTTTGATTCAAAGCTTTTTTATCTTTATTTCAAAATTTTTAAGGAATATCTCGATGCGTTTTGATTTTGTAAGAATTTAAATTCTATATTTTATATTTCGTTTTCATTATAATTTTGTTAATGTTTAAGTCAGAAGCTTTAAATTGAAATATTTGTGTTGTACTATTACTCTAAAGTTTGTCTAAAGGCTTAAAATTGGGACGAAGCGAAGTTCGCCGGGTCCGCTAGTTTTATTTGTAAAAACTAAAAATTAAAACTAATTTTGTGCCAAACTGTAAAACACAAATAGTTAATTATAGGGGCAGATAGAGGTGAGAAACCTCTAATCAGAAAAATTTGATAAGACATCGGCACGTTCGCACAAAAAAATTGACTTTATCGGCACTTTAATTATAAAAAAATCGGCAAGTTAAAAAACACATTTTGAATACAATTAAACACAGTTTTTTTTTTAACAAAAACTATTAAATAATTTATCATTTTATAAGATTTATAAGGTTAATGTTCAAAATGAAAATGTTTTAAGAAATGAATTGTAAGTTCCAAAATAAAATTGCTACAGTTATTTAAAATTTTGTTTGTTTCATTTTTGTTATGTTCTGATTTTTATACAGAGAATAGAAATTCGTTCTGAGAACCGAATTCGTTGCCAATCGAATTTTGTCGGTTGTGCGTATTATATCGAATTCGATTGTAATAACAGAATGAATGTTGCACTCACAACTATTTAAAAAAATCATTCTTGGGTGACTATAGTGTATTATTGTGATTGAAATAAAACAATAAAATATGTTAATATTTACTTTTATTTTAAAAATAAATTACAGAAATAATATAACACTTTATAAATTTCATGCTTAGAGCCTTCCTTTATTACATCATGATCCTTTTTTACGACATGTGTGTGTAAAGTCTTTAAATTTTCATCCCATACCGCCAGTTTTGCTGCTGCGAAGTGTATTTAACATTTCGGAATTTTTTTAATTTAAAAATGTCTTTGTAATATTGATTTTGGACTTACCTTTCTACAATGTTGGAGAACTTTTTACCACTAACAGTATATCTATCTTTGTATTTTTAAACTGAAATATTTTTTATTTTTTTGTATAATGTGTACAAATAAATTTTTATTGTGTCAAACATTTTTCGATTTTAAAAGACACAATTGATTTTTATGATTCTAACTACCAAAATTTGGTATTCAGTAGTAATGTGCAGAATAAGTTTAGTTGTATCTTCCATTTAATACAATAGATTTTAGTAAATACACAAATCGGTAACGATAACTTTTGTAAGAGCTTTTACAACCAACATTTGGACGCGAATATCATTTGTTAGCTTTTAGTGTTAAAAATAAGTCAAAATTATAATTTATTTATATTAAAAATCAAATAATTATATTAGTAATTAAATTTTAAGCATATCAACTCAATTTTTACTAATCTTTTTTCTCTTTAACTCGTCATATTTCAAAAAATGTTCTCTATTCATAAATTCCGTTAAATAAAGTTAATCGATTTTATAAAATTACTTAGAACAGTTCTTAGAAGCCTTTCCATATGGATGTATAGGTTGCGTATTTCAGTTGATTTAGTTTAAAATATTCTATTTATAAAGAGGATAAATAAATTTGATTTGGTTCGTTAACATTTTTTATAATTGCTTTTGCTGCATCGATTTGATCAATATTAGCAGCAAATTATAAGTAAATTTTAAAGCCTTATACAAATCTAGTATTTAAACAACTACTGTTTCAATTGACAGCTGTCTGGTTTGACTTGGTTGCATTAATTTATCTTTTGTTTCTAGTAATTTTTGAATATTTTAAAATTGATGAAGTCTTTCTGTATTAAAGACAAGCATATAATGCAAGTGAGTGCAAAACACATTTCATTATAAATAAATCTGAAATATCTTTATTTTAAATTTTTGCAACTGAATTATTTGAGACTGTCGTAACTGCAGCATCGAATCCTACCAAATTGGATTTGTAGTTTTTGTGATTTTGTATAAGGCTTGTACAAACCTTTGGCATAGCATTGTCTACTTTTATCAATCGGAAGAAATAGTCCTGTATTTTTAATTTTACGTACAAACAAAGACAATAGCCCAATTCACAATCTTGTGCAAATCGTCTTGCATCATTGCATTTGCAAAATTGTGTAGCATTATTTTAGTCTACACCAACAAGACATACTGTAATGAGTAAAATATGCTACACAATTTTGCAAATGCTATGATGCAAGACCATTTGCACAAGATTGTGAATTGGGCTATTGTGTTGGTATTGCATAGATTGGTTGATTCATTTACGCCAGCGAGATCTTTTTATTTTTAAATAGTTACTTGTTACAGTTTTTTGCAGCAATTTTGAAAAAGAGAAATAAAATGATTCTACACTCTTTTCCCTTCACAAAGAGCACACTTGCTTCAACAAAAATTGACGTGTTGGAAGCCGGTGTTATGAACTGATTTTTTCCAACGATGTTTTTTATAATAGCTTTTTCTCCTTAGTAGAGGTACTGACTTATTAACAGTTTAGTGTGGCATAAAGTTATTAAGTTATTCTAAAACAAAAAAATCTGCAAATCGGCACTTTCATAAATTTAGGGCTAAAACTCGGCAAAATGCCGATAAATCGGCAAATATGGCCGGCCTGATCAAAACACATTTGCTTTGCCTCTTTGAAATTTCATTAAGATATCTTCATTTGTTCATTAGATACTGAATTTTTACCAAACCACTGTGGACAAGAAAAAAATTTTTATAATTATAATAATAACAAATGATTGTTTTTCTTGCATATTTAGTCACAAAATTTGCTGGTTAATTAGATGATGATTTCAAAGTACACAACATAAAGTAGACAGATGCGAAGAATTCTAATGATGGATGTAGTGATCCATAAAATGTTGCATTACATTATGCTAGTGTTTAACTTTTTCTGCATACTTTAAAAAATTTTTTAATATTTTTTTTTTTTTTGATTATAGAAAAGCACTACCCATTGAATAACTATGTATTTTCATTTTTTTTTCATTTTTCTCAAGCCGTATTAAGAGCAGGTGGTTGCGCTGGCGAATTCATTAATTTTCGCCGAAACGCTAAATGACAATCCCCATATATAAAATATATGCATTTATCAATTTGACTTTTGATATAAGAATTTAAACGTTAAATGTCAAACACCATAAAAAAATATTCTACATATTTTTTTTATTTCGAGTTTGACACACCGTCATGCTATGCAATGCTATGAGTTTTCTTTACAAAATTTGATGAGCTATATTAGCATTAGCGAAATGGTCATATGGATATGCTTTCCCCGCAGTAATATATTTCATTTAGTAGTTTTAAATAATAAATATTTCATGAGTGTATCATGAAATATTTATATTATTGAAAGAATCAAAAAAAGATTCCGAATAATAAATTTTTTATATTAAAATATTTGCATGTGCACATTGCTTATTAATAAAAATTGTTTTAAATTTTTTTTTCCATTGAATTTTTTAAATACATATTTATATATGAACTTGTTCCCAATTAAAGAAAAAATTAAAATGGGTACCCAGTGGTTCCTTAGCTTTTATATTAAAATTTTTTGAGCTTTTATGGTCTTTTTGCTTTATTGATTCAATAAGTATTTTTTAGCATAAATATAGAAATTAAAATGACCTAAAGCCAAATTAATTAATTCATTTGTTCGACTTAAATAAACTTAACTTTTTTCGCCAAGAAATAAAAAATAGGTTAAATAATGATTTAAAATAAATACTGTTACTTACGTTTCGTCACATTTGTTTGTTGTTTTTCACAAAATTATGTTTTTATATATGGTACATGTATTATCTAATTAGCGTGAATTTTATGCAAATGAATTGAGTATATATATTTATATAATTTTGCAGCAAAAACAAGTGCACTGTGAAAAAAAAAATTATAATCACTTTTAAATATTTGCATATTTTCACATAATTTCTAATGCTCAGTTTTAAACTAATTTTGAATTTTTGGTAATTAAAAGAAGATTGATTCCAAAAAAAAAAAAAATTAAAGAACGCAAATAATATTTTTACATGTCTATTGAACTGTAACGGAAACCCCTTTAAAATTGAAAAAAATAATAATTTAAAAGAGAATTAAAACAAATTCTTATAATTCCACATAAATATTATGTTGTTAGTGCAATAACTCGCAAGAAGCTGTAAAATTAAACAAAAAAAAAAAAAAAAAAAAGAATTAAAAAATGTCGACGGAAAAAAAATTCAAATGTATAAAACTACAAAATCATTAATACAAACCTTAACATTAGATATTTATGGCAGACTCTTATATGACAACAAAATTTTTAAATTTTGAACGGTGATGATGCCAGAGATATTAGCGATACTTAGGTTGGGTATTAGTGCCATTAGAGGGTGAAATCATTCTTGCCTCTAGTTAAAGCATTTAATGCAGTTATGCGGTATATTCTAAGATAACAATGATTGGCGTTAATATCACAAATTTTAGTACTTCACTTATGCAATTTGTGCACTTTGTTTCTTAAACCATTATAGAATATTAAAAGGAATATATTTGTATATGATTAAATATTATAAAACTACTGAGCACTTGAATCATAAAGAGCAACAAAAAATGCATTATATATTTTTTTACTAAGGTAATAAACAGAATATAAAGTTAATACTTTTAGCACTGCAGTTTGTTTTGGAGTTATACCAAAAGTTAAATATGCTTTAGAAAATTGATAACACTTAAGGGCCTTTATTGTTATTAAGATACTAGTTCTACTAAATATATCTTAGTCTTTTAAAACCATTTTAAAATAACTTACTTTTTCGCCTCAGTATGCAAAAGTCTTTGCTGTTAAAAGGACATATATACTGCAAAATAAATGAAATTTAAAAAAAAAAGGATTTACCGTAACAATATTCCCATATCAGACAAAAAAATCAATAATTGTATCAGAAATTATTTGTGCAACTCAGAAAAGCCGATTCTTTTTTTTAACAATGCTTTTGCCTTTAGATTAACCTTATTAAGCTTTTAAGTTATAGAGAGGTTATTCAGTAGCATGATTTGATTTACTGCTTGTTTGTTAAACTGTCATAATTTACTATTAGCCAAATCAGTTGTAGAATCTGGAATCAATTACTTAGTTTGAAATGATGCAATTTTTTTTTTTTTAAATCGATGGCCCATAATCAAAGAAATACACTAAAGTCGGGTTTTCTTAAAAACTACTTAAGTTTTATAACTTGCGATCAACTTTTGGATACTATAGTCAAAACAATAACTCTTGCGAAAAAAACCTACTTCAAAACAGATTTCATCTGTCTGCCTATAACAGCACAAGTGTATGGCCACATAAATTAGGTAACATTAACTTTGGGACACACTTTTAACTCCAAACTTTATATTTTTTCAACTGTTCATTAGTTTGTCAATATACATCAAATTACAGCAACTATAGGGTCACTCTTTAATTTTCAAATTCAAATTATATACTTGCTTTTGTATTAGGTTTAGTAATCAGGTTATTTTTAAATTACAAACGTCTATCAATAATGGTACAATAGTTTGGCCATAAACATCAGATTATATATCAATTTACGTCACATGTGGGGCACCTTTCAATTTTTAGATATTTTTTGTTTTACTTTTTGTTACTGGGAGCTATAGTAATACGCAGTCATTTTAAATTTTAAAGAAGTGCCCTTTCAAGTTTATAGTACACTTAAAAAACATGGATGTTGTATATGAACACCCTTTAATTTTTAAGATTATGAGCTTTTTTTTAAAAACAGGACCAAATTACAAAACAATTTCAAAATCAGATCAGAAATGACTGAGTTCTGTAAGTTCAAACATAAAAAGAAGTCGGTTAAAAATACATTTAATTAGATTATCCATTTCTGATCAGCTGCAAGTATTTTTTGTTTAAAATAAGAAACAAATGTTAAAAATCAATTTTTTATTTAAAAAAAGCAAAAGTTACGTAAATTTGTGCACTTTCTTAAAAAAAATTAAAGTGAATTGATTTCAAAAGATAAACTTGAAATGTAAGTTTTTGTCATAGAATTTTTTTTATAAAGTCATTACTAAATAAACTAAAAGCAACTTTAGGTGGTTTTAAATTTAAAACAGCCTTTTGCATATAAAATATGTTTTTACGTGTCTATAGTGCACGAAAAGTGTACTTTAAAGAAAACCGTACCTAAGAACTCGAAAAGCATACTTTATTTAAGACTATGATTACGGGACGATATGTTTGACTGGGCGTATGAGTAATTTGTATAAAGTATACGTGCAAATCTGATGCTCTTATATAATTTGTTCATCTTAAAAAAAATTATTAAACCTGCGTGGGAAATTAAAATGCAAACAGAAGTTCTTTCTCTTTATTGTATCGATATGCTAACAGTTATAGCACATCACAATATTTTTAAGTGTCTGGAACGATTAAATCAATATATCACATGCCTGTAGCAGTTAAGTATTTAAGCTTAGAATATAGAATTTTATGATCCTGACACGAAAGTATATAAAAACCCATAAATAATAAAAAAAGAGCAACTTTTATTAAAAAAAAAAAAAGATTCGATCCAACATTAATAATAATTATATACACTGGTTTTAGATTTTTAAAATATGTATATTCTTCATCAACACCTTTTAAATTATGCCTGCATTATACTTTTTAATTTATTTAAATAAGTAAACGTCACAAACGTGTATTGTTGCATAAATTATATTTTTGTGTTCCTTGCTTTTTTTTTTTTTTTGGAATATTGCCAAACGCAGAAATATTTAAGGTTTATTTATTGTTCACTTAAGTTGCTTTACATCTTTTTAAAATTCTGGCGACATTACAATTTTAGGTTGTCTGCTACAGGTACTCAAGAGTAATTTAATTTCATTATTTATAGTCATAGTTTAAAAAAAAAACTAGGAAATCTTGAAAAACATAATATTTTAACTGTTTATAAACCTAAAATATGTAGTAAATTAACACTAGTGTTCTTTTATGTATTTAATGATGACTTTATTTTATAAGTGAATTTTTTTCATGTTTAAAAAGAAGCATAAAAATAGCTTGTTTATAATGTTAAATATTTGAATAAAAAAGCCAAAAAAAAAAATGGCATAGTATTGCTAAAATTATTATCGTAGTAGTACTTAGTTATACAGAGATTAAAGAAAGAAATAGAATAAGAATTGTCGGAACTTTTTCATCTAAATGGGATGAAAAGCGAAAGTACGTTTACATACAGCATAATATGTAAATTTAATAATGTATATGTTCTTTTTAGGCGTAATTATGACAAAAATTAGATATCACCATAAAAAATATTTGCTATATACGGACTTACTTTAATGACAGTCATATTTCGTTACTCGCCTACAAAACACATTACATTAGTTCGCAAAAGGGTAGGAGTAATTGAATTATTTTTTTAAGTTAAAAAAGGATACATTAAAATTCGTATTCATGATAATCTTTACTTCCTACAATAAGCATTGTTATCAAATCTCTGTGATTGGTTATAAAAGTCACATGCCTTATTAAAATCATTAGGTTGGCGCAGACTTTCCACCGAAGATGATCAATTCTATTCAAAAAATTTTTTTCTTTTCGATAACAAGAATTAGTTACTAATTGTTATTGGAAAGTGTTTACTTCAGTACCTCAAAAGAAGCAGCGAAAGAGTAAAAAAGAGTGTAAGATGTGAATCTTAATAAATTTGTTACTACTTTTGTTACTGTCAAGAACAGAACAGCTGATTCTTGTTCTGTTTTACAAAATAAGTTAATACATATTAAATAGTTTGAACTGAAAGTGTTTATTAGCGCTTTCCACGAAAATATTTACATCACATCGTTGTGGCTTTTTTGCCATAATTTGTATGGCGATTTCAAAACCGAATATCTACAGTTGAAATTTTTTACAACCACACAGCAAAAAATATACATAACATTTATAGTTTTCGGTTTTAAATACAAAATATTTGAATTGAAGCTAATGTTTGTATAATAGTTGGAAGAAAGCTAAAAAAATTATATACAAGTAAACGCCAGGATAATAAAATAATAAACAAAAGAAATAGAATAAAATAAACTAAAAGTTTTACAAAAAACACGGAAAATTTTTGGCAATTTGCACACCATCGATGACAAAGCTCTTGCAAATGCTAACTGTTGCAATACAAAATGCTTTAAGCATCGAACACCGCTTTTGTGCTCTTTTAGATACATATTTATTTTTATGGTTGTTTGTTACTATCTTCAGTTCGCCTGTACTTTGCTATTTTTTTCCAAAAATGTGTATTCCTTTTTTTATTTGGAATAGTAATGTTGCAAATTTTTATTTTACTCTATAGTTGCTAGTTTCTGCCGCAAATTTATTGAACAGATCTAATTTTTACATAAAAATTTGTGTTTGTAAATTTGGAAGAACGAAGAGAAGTTCGGCTTCAAAGAAAGTTTGCTTGTTTTTATTTGAAATATGGAACTCTTCCAGTCAGTACGATCAAGTTCTGACTGCACGCTAGCTTTGAATCTCCATTAAATTTAAAAAAGTTTTTCATTTTATTTAATTTGAAAATATTTTATTTTTAATTTTTATGGCATTTAGTTTTGTCATTGTATAAAGTTTTCTCTCACTGAACACGCTTCACAAGGGTTGTAAGTACTAATTGAAAAATTTGGTAATTAATTTCTTATATGGTAAATTAATTTAGGGACTTAATTGCGTAAATTCCTTTATTGCGCAATTAAAACGTATGTCTGAACAGGGTATAAGGCTTAAAATAACGATTTGCAGTACAAGCTTCTTTTCCTCGTAAAAAAATGTAAAGTTGAACTTAGTTGAAGAATGATGTTAATGGAAGAATGGTGAAAATTCTGTGTTACTTCGAAGAGGCCTTAAAATCAATTATTAATTATTTATTTATTGTTTTAGTCATAATCCATCTACAGAAACTGACAGTTGACTTATCATTGGATCTTAATGAAAGATTTGAACGAATTTTTCAACTACTATTTCTGTAGCAAAGAAAACTCTTATTTAATTTTCTAATCTTAATCTAGAACTTAATTTTGAAATTACAGCTAGTTTAAGTTCTGAGAAGTTTGCGAATTATTAAGGCGGAAGGTTGAGGCTCATAAAATATCGAAATATCTAAAAAAAAGCTCTTTATGTTAAAAGCGAGCGAGAAAATTTTTACATAACTTTTTTTCAACTACAGGCAAAGTTAAAAATATTACTTATTTGCCCTGTCACCTTTACTGTAAGTATGCTGGTAGCTATTTCTTCAAAAACTGCTCATAAAACCACTTATAATAAAGAAAGCTTGCTCCATACCCAAACGCTTATCTACATTTCTGTTATTCTACCAATATTGCTCATTTCCTTATAAGAAATAAGCAGCTTTGGTATTTATATTTCTAAAGCACTTTTAATATTTTAACGTAACAACAATTATTTTACTTTTTTAAACGGATATGTCTTAAGGACATTTTCTTATCGTAGTCAATGGCAAGAAGTTGTCGTGATTAAAAGATAAAAATATTTTAAGCACAATAATAATTACCATTACTACATGAAGCATATTTTATATTATTGTCAGATCTAGTATTTTATTCGTGTTTTGCTTTTTTAGAAGCTTCACAGTCATTATTTTCAAATATAATTATGTATTCTTTTAAGCATTTCATTTTTCCTTAAGTTGTCTAAAGCAATTTAGTAAATGTATACTATTACAAGATACCCTTGTTGAAAGAAATTTTATTATAATAAAATGCTTTTCTGGATTTTTTCAAACATTCTTTGTGATGAATATTTTATATTCTCATTCTTGTTTCTGTTTTAAGCTCGTTTATTAAAAGATGTATCACTAATGAGTTTATCAAAAATTTTTTATGATGCTTGAATATATTTAATGCTCAAAAAGGACAAGTAAAATGAAAGAAAGTCCGTAATTTCTTTGCTAATAAAAGATTCTTCAGATCGAAAATTGCGTTAATTTTTTACAAGTTTGTTGTAGATTTTGGATAGGACAACCTGCGGCTCGCGGGCCGACTGCAGCCCACGTGCATATAAACTATAGCCCATAGTCATATTTAAAATAATTGCAATAGCGAACGTTTTTAAAGCAATTGCTTTGCTGCAGAAAGAAACACATATTAAACTAAAGCAAATGCGTTTCTTTCTTTTTTTACATTTGATTTATGCTTTTGCTGCACATATTTCCACAGCAACAGTTAAGAAACTACATACGCATTTAAATAGTCTAGCATTTTAAATAACTGCTCTAAGGTTCCTCAATTCTTTATCAATTGAAATGGTGCAAATGATAACACAATTATACAAATTCCTTTTACAGCTTTGCCCAAATAAATCTTCCTTCATCTAATTTTTTAATGATTGTTGCAAGTTTTGCGCAACGTGATTAAGTAGATACTTTACTTGTATCTCTGCCGAAATCGGTGTTAATGTAATAGCGACTTTTAAACGCCAACAGTCTTTTTGTAATGCAGATTTGAGCCCGATTTCGTTTATTAAAATACACTCTACTTTTTTCTATGTGGATGAAGCTTTATATAGCGGTATATAGATGTGATAAACCTAATGCAAAATATAATCATTGCTATTAAAAAAATAATAGAGGCCGATAGTTTTTTCAGTTTTGAGGAAATTTAGAAAATCAAGTGCAAAATATAAGCAAATTTCATCGTTAAAAAAAGTGTAAATTTTCTAAACTTTTTGTATAAATATTAATTCGCATATTTTCCGAATTTTTAATAAATGAAATGAAAGTACATACAAAAATACTTATGTAAGTATTATTAACATATAAAAAAGAATTTACTAATTGATTTTATTTTCTCAAAAATCAATACTTAAATTTCCATTAATATTTTTATTACTTAAAATGCAAAAAATACAAAAAAAAAAAAAATTAAAAATAGCAGTTTTCTATTGTTTTTGAAAAATTAAAATCGTTGGCGTGCTTTAAAAATCGTTCGTGGAATCACGCAATTTTCAGAACAGACCTGTATTAGTAGTTTTGTCGTTGCTTTGTATTATATTGAAATTTATTCGCTCTAAATTTAGCCAGTACTTCTATTTTCACAGCAAAATTTTATATCTAAAAAAATCTTAACTATTGACTGTCTTTTATCTATCGTTTAAAATTCTCCCATTATTATTTTTTTTTTTATTTTATGAGATGAAGTGATGCGGATAATTTTCTTATTAAGAATTTTATCAGCATTTATAATATTGAAATCATGACTACATTTTTCCTCGTTTATGTCGTTTATGATGCAATATTTTTAATAGCCAAATAAAAATTTGTTGAAGACGCAAAAAAAGAAACTAAGTTAAGTCTTTCTTAAAAAAAAAACTAACTGCAACTTGTGTAATTATTTTCATACAACCAAACAAATAATGTAAAATGTAAGACAAAAGTTCTTTTCATTGTTCCTCCCACTTTGTTTAAATAATTTATATAATTTATGCTTTTTTTTTTCTTGTAACACCCATTTTTAAGTAGACATTTATAAATGTATACTTAAAGACCTTTGTACGTCATACCCACATTCAAAAATATTGATAAACATATGCAACACTAAAACACGTACATACCGATTTAAAACTGAGTTTATTGGGTTAATACTTGAACAAATACTACACACGTGCTTCGTTGATTTCTTGTCTGAAGACACATTTGCTAAAGCAACACGTTCAAGAAGATTCCAAAATGCCTTTGGCAGAAGTATATTTAAGAAAGTGTTTATTTTGTTTACATCTATAAATGCAGAAGTGACTTAAGCTAAACTTTATTGTTAAAAATTTATCAGATATTTAGACGTCATAATCGCGGTAACAAATGGTAACAAAAATGATTTTATTCACATTTTGACATAATTTATTTTTATTAAACGGATTTATGCCATGCAATCTGTGCTGCTTGAAAAAATAATTGTTCAATATAAAATATTTTGTTGTGTGACTTTTCTAAATAACAAAAAGAAATATATATATATATCATAGAGCTGGTACTGATGGATTTAAAAAGCGCGCACTCAAAAGTAAAGCT
This sequence comes from Gymnosoma rotundatum, assembly GCA_916610165.2. NCBI lineage: Eukaryota > Metazoa > Arthropoda > Insecta > Diptera > Tachinidae > Gymnosoma > Gymnosoma rotundatum. Next base: position 53,565,027 of record OU744338.1, read on the forward strand.
GGAATACTCACGCCTCTAGCAGTACCGTCCAAAATTTTTTATCTATTTTAAAAATATTTCGTTCTACGCCACTGGCGGTTAATGCTGCCATGAGGTAGAAAACAGAGGCAAGACAAAATCGCCAGAAGAAATAAATTAAAAAAGCCCAGATTTTTTTTTATTAAATCTCTCTCTATCCGACTCAAACCACATAATTTGTATTATTGCATTTAGTAAAGTAAAATACAGTTACACTGGAATTAATTCGGCCTGACGAGCTAAGTAAGCGGTAGCGAATTGGCCATCGAGACGTGCTTTCACCTTCAATAACCAATATCGGTGATTTATAATTTAAATCGGAATATTTAGAAAGTAGCACAATAATTTTTTTAAATAAGTACAGTAACAAGTAAAAGTGCTATATTTAGCTATGCCGAATCTTATGTCCCTTCATCATTAATGTAAATCTAGTTTGGGTGACGGAGAATTGAAAAATAAGAAAAAAAAACTTAAGTACTACATTATAAAATTTTACATAAAAATGCCATCGGTTCTTAATAGGTTAAACATTTTAAAGAGTTTTTGTATTTTTTTAAAGATCTCTTCAAAAGCTTTTACATAATACCCATATTTATATTTTTAAAAATATGGTACGCAATCGTACTTTTCTATAAAAAGTTCAGAGATCCATTATTCGAAAAACATGGGCGAGCGCAAATTTATTTACTTAATTTGTTTTCTTATTTTTTATTTCTCTGTCTCCCTATATATTCGTTTTTTGATGGAAGTAACTTCATTGTTCCAAATAATATAGGAAAATTAGAGGCGACGTGGTGTTTTGCCCGCTGCCTCGAAGGACATTTACCGATCTTGTTTATTTTTAATAACAAAACTTCGAAATTATATTTGATCAATTTTAAATTTTTCTTTAGCTTATCTAGAGCATTGGCAATGTTGATTTCAACACTAACACGGATGGGCAGGCGGTCAGGGGAACATCGCTCAATTGACTTCGCTATGTATAGTAACTCAGAATGTATACAGTTTATGGGGTCGGAAATTGATATTGTAGAAATTACGACAGAATAACAAACCTACATGTACCCTTTTTCTATTGTTTGTGGTGAAAGGTATATAAAGACTAAAAATGTTATGAAGCCAAAATAATAATTTCTATGCTGAATAAGAAAGAAAGACGCTAAATTAACCTTGAATAGTTAAGCTGTAAAACTGCTGATTAATAATAAAAAGATATTTAACCACCTTTAAAATTTCAAATCCCTGCTAAAAATATTTGTTTTTCTTTTGCTTTTTTCCAAACCTGTAACGCAGTTTTAGCGTTCAAGGCACATTCATAACATATTAATAAATGCAATATCATTTAGTAACATAATATTTAAGTGCGTTAGTTTTTTATATCATTTAGAATTAGAGGTAACAGAGTTATTTTTTAATTTCAGGCTGAAATATTGTCTTTAAAAGACGTTTTTTATGATGTACGTTAAAATAATCGAATATACGTCCTTATATAATTATAAGAAAAATAACAAATCACTCATGGTCTACACCAATCATTGAACCATTTTTAAAAATGAATATAATTAATACGATTTTCAAAAGGTTTGCAGAAAGAAAGGCAATAAACGTTCTTCATTATCTGTTCTTCAAATGAATGATAAAAAAGAAATGAGCAATTAATTTAATTAAAGTCGCACACTAGAGTAATTAGGACTTTTTAATTTTTTTCAATGTTTACCATACCAAACAACCGCTAAGAAAAAAACATTCAAAAGAGTTTAAAACAGGATTGGTTATGTTATTCCAGCCTTGCTTTTATGGAAATATGGTGTATGTGGTTCCAGGGTTAAATTGCTTAATTAAACATAGCAACAGAGTGTATGTGGTTCCAGGGTTAAATTGCTTAATTAAACATAGCAACAGCAGTAAAATCTTTGCTTTGCTTACATGTTTTTCAGCAAATAAAAAACTAAATGTCTCAGCATTTACAAAACATTTCATTATAAACAAAGCAGCAGCAAAAAGCAAATGCAAAAAAAGAAGAAGAAACGCATATACTTTAGCTGACTACATGTTTCTTTCTGCAGCAAGGCAATCAGCAAAGCATTAATTTTGAAAACATTTGCTGTTGCTTAAGCAATAAGCATAACAATAAGCAAAAAAAAAAACACAATTTAATGATATAATAAAAACAACTTTTTTAAAATTAATTTTCTTACGTATTGTAAGTAATAAATACACAAATACGTTTCCAAAGTTAAAATGGAAGAAAAGCAACAATTTACACAAGTAACAGCAAGAAAAAGCAATCATAGCCAGCCACAACTTAATAGTTAAGCAAAAGCAAAAATAAAAATAGAGAAAAACTGATTGCTCAAGCAACAGCAAGCGTTTTCAAAGTAATTGCTTTGGTGATTGCTTTGCTGCTGAAAGAAACACATAGTTAGCTAAAGCAAATGAGTTTCTTTCATTTTTTTTTTGCATTTGCTGCACATTTTTCCACAGCATCAGTTGAAAATAGTCAAGCAATTTTAATCACTGTGAAGCAATGTAGTGCTAATTTCTAGACGACTTTTAAATGAAAACTAAATCTTTTTACCAGGTTTCTCTATCCATATTTCTAGCTAAAAAAATTCCATTACTTTTTTGATATTTTTATCTTTAATAAATCCCCTGTTGAAATTTATGATTCAGTTGGTTTATGTTTTTAGCTATTCATACACTTGCAAGTTTTCAATTTTATTTCAGCACTTAAATCAAATATGCAAGTCAATGAATGGATTTTTTTCAATCTCCAAATTTTTGTGTACTTTTTAAAAATATTGTACACGTGTATACAATTTTTATTGACTGAAATAAAACTTACGCAAGAAAAAAAGGAAAGTTATAAACAACACGAAAAACTGGCTTAAAGCTTCATTATTTTTTCAATTCTCATAATGCGAAATAAAATACAATGAATAGAAAGGAGAAGATTAAGATAGAAAAATTAAATAAATGTTAAATCAACGTTTACAGAATTATATGTTATAAACTGAAAATAAAAAAGTGAAGAAAGGAAGGAGTAAAGTGTTTTTGGCGCTGAACAGTGGTCCATACGCTCAATCTAGCTGGAAGAAAGTCGCTTTTAAAAAGCCGCAGTGACATGAATCTTTGCATGTGCACATATATTACCAAAAAAAAAATGGGCGCAATCTGTAATGGGCGTGGCAGATTTTTTGTTAAATAAATAAAAACAAATAATATTCCTACATTAATTTAAAACAATATTTATTTATTTATCTAAAATTTTGAATTTTTATCACAAAAATGTATTAACATTAATGAATGAAATAACTGGGTTGTTCAAGATTCGTTAGTTATCAAGTTATATGTTTAAAAAATTATATTTTCAACAACAAAATATATAGTGACAAAAATATTTCTCAATATATTTTGTAGTTGGAAAAATATATAAAAATATATAATAAAAGGATAAAAGTCCAAAATTTAGGAAAAAAGTGAGAAAACTAGCTAAAATGTCTTCTGAATTCAAAATATCCATCTGAAATTGATCAACTTACCAAGTCTCCAATAAAGGTGCACTTTTGTTCGCTTTGCTCTCTTACTTTTTTCTAAAAATTCTTTAGAAGGTCTGCCATAGCCTGATGATTTAGGCCCATCCAGTAATCCGAGATGCGGAAGAAGGCTTAGTTGGAATTACAAAACTTCCATCTAGCCAATATTTATTTGTAGTCTCAAAAACCCTCTTTATTCGATTGGCTTGAGCCCACTTCTTAGCCAGAAACCATACAAAGGTTCGAACAGATTGCTTCACTTGTTTGCAATAACTATTTGTTTCATTGTTCTCAAGCCCGATTTTAGCAAAACATATGATACAACAACATTAACTTTTTTATTTTGTTGTTTTTCACTACAAAAAGCATCAAATACTTCCCTCTTAGTAATAAACATTTTAGATTGCAAATAAAATAAAAAGCATTTAGGCAAAAACTGGCTGCTAATTTTCAAAATATTGACAAGCTACCATCGTACAGATTACAAAAACAGAAATAACAGAATTAGAGTTTTATAGATTCCCATTCAAAACTCTAATTAAATTTGGACATTAAATAAAATGTTCACATATAAGACACACACGTAGAAAACTGCATTTCTTTTCTAAACAAAACATTTTATTTTATATATAAAAATAACAGAATTTCTTCCTACCTTTGTTAAATTAATTTCAGCAAAAAAATATTTTAAAAACTTTGTTCTGATTTTTTCACGACGACTTTAATTGCGGCACTAAACATCCACTGAGCAATTGATAGAAAAATACTACAGCAATTACTTGTGTTTAAAAGAAGAAAGCAAACCTGAAACAAAAGTAAAAAAAATAAAAAATGTACTGTTATGCACTGTGGACACTTGTTAACCTATTATCAAACTAAATATTTAATTTCGAATTAATAAAAAAAATTACTTTCTTCTGGCTAAATTGAGCATTTTGACCACTGTGCGCTGGTGCAATTTATTTAAAAAAGGACATCGGAAACGGATGTTGATAATGCCTTCGCAAGTAGGCACTTAACTACACAAATACAAGACTCAGTGAAGTTTTCCAACAATGAAATATAAAAACTATCAGAACAAAATACAAAATCGTCAATCATTATAATACGAGTTTCTTATTTAATTTTTTTGTGTGGCATTTCCTTTTCAGTAGTTAGTTGGCAGATTTAATTTTTACAAATTTAATTTAAAAAAAAAATTTGTTGGGTTTGCTTCTATGGTAACGTCAGCAGTTTCCGTTTGTTTAAAGGACAAAAAAGAGTTTACCCACAGTTTTTATCGTCCTGTCAAAATATCGTTCTGTGGTTACTTTTTATTTAATTTTTACTTATTTTCGTTTCTCTTAAAACTCAGTGAGTTTTTATTTTCTTTAATATAGCGGATATATCAACTAGAAGCATTTTAAGTTTTTTTGTTATAAAAATACAGTTTATATTGCTCTTCAACCACGTCAGAAGTTTAAATTTTTTTTTGTGAAATTATGTGCAGTTAAAGCCTACATTTAACATAGAAGAATTTGTGTTAAATCAAATATAGATGCCAGCATTTAAGCAAAATTAAAGCAATTCCTGTTATATCTGATTCCAGTCTGGTTTAGAGTATCTAGGACTTAGACATACACTGAGTACTGACAAAATTTGATGCATTTATAATGCCATCAGATATTGCATTTAATGAAAGAGATTGTTCCCTTTAGAATAGCCTATGTCGAGAATGCTTTTAAAAAACCGCCAATATGAAGTCCATTTAAAGCAATATATTTGTCGCCAGCTAATCTTCGCAACATAGTCGCTTTAACGAGAGTGCAAACCTCTTATTTTATCATAGCGCAGTGAATACGTTGGATGTGTTTTGGCTCCTTGCCACAATTTTGTAATATGTATATTTCAATTTTCTTTTTATTGTGCCTCTCTATTTGAACTTCTGTAATATAAAATAAATATGAACGAGTAACAATAATGTTACAAAGAAAATATTGTATTTCTAAACTAATAATATATTTAATGGTAAACAGGCCACGGGCCCTCATTATATATAAGAATTGGAGTAAGGATTTTTTAGGCGATAAATCAGTTTTTTTGTAAGATTTAAATCCTAAACCTAATGTTAATGTAAAGGTTAAATAATCGATACCCAGACTTTCACTTAACTTTAGTTCGAAAAGTACAGCCAAAATCGCATTAGTTTTCCTCGTAAAATACTCACTGCCATAATCATAAAATAATAAAACAGATTTAAAATATATTTTTTTGACATTTGTATGTAAATTTTGTCATAAATTTTAGTTCGAATTTTGTTACTTTATACACATGGCACATTAAATTTTAATAAAACTTTTAAGTTGTTGCGGAGCCTTAAAGATAATTTTTTTCTGTTTAATAACATTGACATTCCAGAAAAATAAGTCTATAAAGGTAAACAATTCGTAAAGACGAAGATGTTACATTTTAAATGGGTCTGCAATTTTGAACAAATGCAATATGACTCTTATGGTATGGCTACGATCTTAAAAAAAAATCCTTTTTTCAAGCTTGAGTTTGAAGCCATTTAATGTACAGTAATTTATGAAACTATATTATTTTTTGAAGTGCACGTGGTTATATTATTTTAGTTAAAAACAAGTAAGAGTGCTTTATTCGGCTATGCCGAATTTTACATACCTTTCACCATCTATGTAAATCTAGTTTAATGAAGTAATTCCAATCAAAAAAGCAAATATAGGGATGGAGAGAATTAAAAAAGAAAAACAAAATGTTGTTTCTGCATATATATAATTTTACATAAAAATGAGTTTACCATTTTTAAAAAATTTTAGTATTTCTTAAAAGCTTTAAAATAATACCCATATTGATTTTTTAAAGAATTTAAAAATTTCACAGCCTCGCAATTTGGAAAATATGGGCGAGCACTAATTTGTTTACTGTTATTTTTTCTTTTTTTAATCCTCTATCGTCCCGTATTTTTTTTTATCAGAGTTACTTTATTGTATGAAAAAGTTATAAATTGCTTTCAGATATTTCTATTAAAAAATGTAGAAATATTTGCAACAACTTTTTGTTAAAGTCCTACATTAGTATATAGTGTGTTATTTTTTCTTTTTGTTTTTCTGTCATAAAGTTGAGTTGAGAAAATAAAATGATTTCAAAGAAAATAATTTCCGACGTCCTTTTGAACTTTTCACCACAGGCATGCCATGCCGTTGGTAATTTCTACAATACTCATTTTTTATCCCATAAAGTATGTATTTATTCTTGATTCTTTCACATAGGGCATTTGATTTAGCAATGACCGCCCCCCTATCTGTAACCTAGGTAAAATCACTTTTGTAACGTCTTTAGATGACTTTCAGAAAATTTTCACTCAGATATAGTTTTGATATAGGTGCTAATAAAATTAAAAAAAACCGGTATATAAATGTAAAGGATATGTTGAAAAAAAAGCGCTACCAAAACCCAAAATTAACGAAAAAACGTAAATTACCAGATATTTGGAACATCACAAAACGAGCTAAATTTCATCAAATTATTACATTTTCATCAATATTTTACCAAAAATATGAAGGTTTACTAAAAAGTGTTTTTCCAATAAAATACAAATATTCAGTCAGAGTGTCGATGAACAAAATGTCCACGGAGATTATGCCGCTTTAAAAATTTCATAGGGTGCACACTGTGTCATTTTTAGTAGTGTCACTTTTGAGAGTTTTATAATGTCAACACTTAAACACTGCGATTTCGCTTACTACAAATTTTTCGCATATCCGGCACTTAGCTTACCAGCTCTGGCTTCAATAACCAAAAATTCTCCGCAAACTAGTTCCAATTATCAATAACTTAGAAATTTTCTAAAAAAAACCTATACGTAAGTCTTTTAGTGAAGGGAATACAGCCCCCTAACTTACCATATTGCAATTAAAAACCAACGAGTAAAAAAATATAAAATATATAAATTAAATATTATTATAAAATATATATAAATGTTTTTTTGAAATTAAAATCAAATTATTTTGTTATTTTAAAAAAAAGAAAATCTAATTTTTTGTTTCCTGTTTCCTGATGATGCCACCCAAAGGTGTGGCGAAATATTGAAAATATAAATAAAAATTTTTATTATTTATAAAACTGACCTAGTGCTTAATAAATTAGAAAAGAAAAACTATTATTATAAAATTTATAATTTTGATTAAATAGTTAACACCTTTAAATACGCAGTAAAAAATGTATGAAATAGTTAAAAAAAATCTTGATAATATTCATTACTTCTTTTCCATGATGTATTTTTATTAAGTTTTTCAATTTTAGTTGCGTAATATTTTTTGAGCACATGAAAAATACATGAAAATTCTATTATTAAAAACTGGGTTTAAAAACAAAAGTAAGATGTACAAACCGCCCCAATAAAAAGTTTAAAAATTAAGTTCCATTTTATTACAATAAATAAGTATTAATAAAAACCGTTGCATTTATTTTAAGAAATTAAAAAAATTATTGAAAAAAATATATATATATATATAATTAATACACGAAATAAAAACCTTCGTAAGAAAAATGAAAGATATTTGGCAATAGCAAGAAATCAGAAAAATAAAGCAAGATGATGTGCTGACGTATTCATTATCCATTATGTTCTCATCTGTTAAAATTATTTCTTAAATAAAGTTTTGTAAAAAATTATGAAGTTGCATTATTTCATTTACAATAATATTTTCTATTGACGGTCCTCTTTCTCGAATCATTTTATAAAATTGTTAGGAGTACCATATTCATTCAGTCATTTCAACCGAATTTCAAGTAATGCTCACAACCGACAAAATTCGATTGGCAACAAATTCGGTTCTCAGAACAAATTTCTGTTCTCTGTGTACACAAAGAGAACAGATTCGTTATGATAACCGAATTCGGTGCCGATAAAATGTTGTCGGTTACGAGTATTATTTGGAATTCGGTATTAGTATGGCAAATGTATTAGAAAATAATTCAAAAAGGAGGACTTTTACTAATACACACAGAAAAAAGATTGGTAACAATTCGCTTGATGCGTCAAAAATTCAATTACTAATATAATAATTTGATTTTTATTATTAATAATTTATAGTCTTGATTTATTTTTTATATTTAAAGCTAACAAATGATATTTCCTTCTAAATGTTAGTTGTAACACCTCTTAAAAAAGTTAACATGACCGATTTGTGTTTTTACTAAAATCTGTTCTATTAAGTGGAAGATGCAACTAAATTTATTCGGTACATTACTACTGAAAACCAAATTTTGGAAGTAAGGATCATTTAACTCGATTGTATATTCTGAAATCGAAAAATGTTTGACACAATATAAATAAAATTTGTACACATTACAAAAATCAAAAATATTTTAGTTCAAAAATAAAAAGATTTATTAAAAGTGGTGAAAAGTTCTCCAATATTGGTAAATGGTAAGTTCAAAATTTTCGCAGAAAGACATTTTTAAATAATAATAATTTTATAATATTTAATTTATTTCGGAGCGCAAAACGTGCGGATGGGATAGCAAGTTGAAGAAACTATGTGGAAAAGAAGAAATCATGATGTAAAGGAAGAAGAAAGCTGCATTCAATGGTTCGAATCATGAAATTTACAATGTATAAATTTATTCCTATAATTTATTATTAAAATAAAAGAAAATATTAAAAAATTATTTTGTCTTTTTAATTCACAATAATATTTTATAATCACCCAAGAATCATTTTTTAAAATAGTTCTGACTGCTATATTTATTCAGTTACTACAACCGAATTCAAGATAATACACACAACCGACACAATTCGATTGGCAACAAATTCGGTTCTTATAACGAATTTCTTTTCTCTGTGTATAAAATATTATTGTGATTGAAAAACAAGTAAGAGTGTTATATTCGGTTATGCCATATCTTTTATACCCTTCACAATAAATGTATAAGCACATGTATCGTACTGCAGATTTACCATTTTACAGTTTAAATAAAGAAATTTTTTCCTACCATAAAAAAGCTTTTTTTTAATTTCAAGTTTTCTTAGATTTGTTATCCCAGATTGGTAAAAAAGTTGGCTAATTAGAACTAGGTAAAAAAAACTCACCAATTTTTTATTATATTTTTCTTTATTTATCATAAACACAATAACCTACAGTAATATTTATAAAAGTTGAAAAGGATATATGAGGCAAACTTAGTGTGTTGCACGCTGCCTCGAAGGACATATACCGATAGCAAAATTTTCGGAACTATGTTTGATTATTTGGCGTACTGGCTTAATTTTTTCTAACTCATCTATTGCTTTGGTAAAGTTGATTTCAACACGAACACTGAGTTGCAGACGGAAATCGTCCAAGCGACTTCGGTATGTATAGTAAGTTTGAATATATATACTTAATGGCTTCGAAAATAGATATTCTAGAAATTACAAGCGGAATGACAAATTTTTATCTACCCATTTCGTGTTTTAGTGGAAATGTTCTGAATTACCCAGCAAAAAATTTTAGAAAAGGTAATCGAGTATGGAATTAAGCATTTTTGGCGGAAGGACTTCACAACAAGATTACCAACCTATTGATTTTAATAAGGCAAGAGACTTCTATAATTAATTACTTTGAATTGATTTCGGTAATTATTGTAGGAAATAATGATGGTAATTAGTACGTATTTTAAGGTATTCTCTTTAAACGTAAAGAACTAGTTCAATTACTACTTCTTTCTTGGCGAACTAATGTAATATGTTTTGTAAGGTGTAAAAAAATATGGCAATCACAGTATATTTCAAATGCTTTCTAAAGCAATATTTAATTTGTTGCTGAGTAGTTTAGTTGCATCTTATAATTAATAGAAAAGATTTTAGTAAAAAATTTCAGGCAACCTTGGTTTACACTTGTTGCGACCAAACTTTAATTACCAATATCACTTGTTAGTTCTTTATGTAAAGAATATTTCAGCATTATATATTTTTTTATAATAAAAATTATATTACGTATGATATAAGAAGTTATATGTTGAATTATTAACTGATTTTTTTCACCATCCTTTTTTGTTTTGAATTGAAAAAGATATAGGCACACATAATTTAGTTCATTTTGTATGTTTCAATATTAAATATAAATTAGTTACTGTGATTTGTGTAGAATACTTTTCTGTTTATTATTTATTTTATCCTTGATATTCTAAAATAAAAAAATAATTGAGTTATTTCTACATAAAAAATACATGAAAATAACTCATTTTATAAAACCTATTGGGAAAAGCAAACACTTTAAAATTTCCAATTTTATTTTCTTATTTAATATTACTCATGGTTTTAACAACTGTATAGAACATATCACCCCATTGTTGAAAACAAACGCTACTCCTGCTTAGGCCGCCTTATTTTAATGTGCGCGATTTATTTTGTGTGGTGCTTTCCCTACATTTAAAGATAGCAGTTATATTTTTGCTACACTCCAACTATCGTTTTACAATTTTAATTCTAATTATATTATCGCAAATTAACCTGTGGAGTCTGCTGTCCCATATTTAAACTTTATTTTGTAACTGGATATAAAAAATAATAATAATAAAATCATATTAATCAAAAACTTCCTCTTTTATATAAAAAAAAAACAAAAATCAATTTTTAGTTGAGTACATTCTCTTCCTAAATGTTGTAAAAAATTTAAGTTTTACATTTTACGAGTATTATACTAAAATATTTTTCCCTCTTCAAAGACTTTTCATTTTCAAACTTCTTACAAGTGTTTAGAGGAAGAAAAAAAAACTCGGCATATAAATAGAAAATACAGAATTATTTTAATACAAGGATAAGTCACATTAACATAATAAAAACACTATAAAGGTGAAGTTTGTAAAAATAAAATATAGTTTATTTTACGGCCATGGTTTTCTAATTATAAAAATGCAGAGAAAGTGTTAAACAATTGGAGTTAATTGAATAGCCTAATATTACTACCAGTTTTATAGCGAGTTATTTTAAGTAGTTCTGCCGCTTTCGCCATGAAGGAAAAATAATTTTTTTCTTCAAAAACCATTAATTACTAAAAAAAATCTTATGCTTACCTAAAACTGGACTATAGGTAGAACTTTGAGAAAAGCTGTTGTGTTCAAGAAATTCATCAGTTTTTTTTTCACCACAAAAGTGTTTGCATCATGTTGCAAAGCCTGTTCTTTCCAAAACTGAAATGCGAAGTCTTTTTCTATCCTGCGTATTCTCCAGATATTTTCACCTCTACTTACTGCTCATTCCAGACGAAACAATACGACCGATCTTAGCAGCTTTTCTATTCATTTCACTTTAGCCAAAAGTGGTTCAAACCCAAAGATAATAATTTTAATCAGAATCCAAAGATAAGTGACATGCAAGTAAATTGTTTCCAATCAATAAAAGCATATTTTTGAGGAACACGCATACATTTTTCACTTAGTCGTCTTACAGCAAAACATTGTTCTGAATTATGTAAAAAATTATTTATGTTTCGGAAATTATTTAGAATCATTAACTTGATATTTCAGCTTATATATCTGTAATGATGCTAAAAGCTCTCTCCGAGTTACTCCATAATAATTTTTAGTCCTCTATAGGTTTTTCTGTCCCATTTACAAGTTGCAATAACACTACCTCTGTTCTTACTATTCTGTTCGGATGGCTATCCATCGCGATTTTTACCCAGCTGCTGGATATGCCAGTACCATACACAACAGTTCTTTGAGCTTGTGTAATGGTTTTTATAGTGCTTCACTTCACAAGTTTAATCGCATCTTCTTGGGTAACATCTTGGAGGCTTGTAACAGTAAAATTTAGGACAAATCTTGTATATCATATCTCAAGGTCTAAGATACTTCGTAATTCGAGAAGATTTTGTGGACAAGACAAGTTCCTTATTGCCAGCATTTTATATATTGCAATATTTCTAAGCATTCATCACCATCCTATGATAAGTTCGTCCAGTAGCATGCACAGGGAATCCTTTCCGGTATGGCAGAGTTTTTGATGGGCGCTAAATTAATAATAATATTATTAAAAAAATAAAAAAATGTTATAATAATTAATACGATGGCTGCTATATGTATTTCTGGCCTGGCAACACTGAGTGCTGCCAAGTGCAATCTGACATTTCCATTGGAAAGTTTGCCATTTTTAAGCATAATCGTACTCAAAACGTTTTGACGTACGACCATTATTTGTGTTGTTTACAGTGACTTGAAAAAATTAATATAGAAAAAAATGGAATTAACTCGTGAACATTTTCGTGCCATCATTTTTCACAACTTTCGACGTGGATAATCACGACAAGAGTGCATTGATGAACTTAAATCTTTGTATGGCGATGAAGCACCATCCTATAGCTTCGTGGCCGAAGCTCGCTCAAAGGCGAATTCCGTGAAGGTCGTCCAAAAACAGCTGTTGTGCCAGAGAACATTGATGCCGTGCGTGAACTCATAATGCAAGATCGACATGCGACATACTGAGAGATAGAGACATCCTTGCACCTAATGACTTCTTCTTGTTTCCGCACATCAAGAAAAAAATGCGTGGTCAACGATTTTCGTCGCCAGAAGAAGCTGTTGTAGTCTTCAAAAACCATGTTTTAGAGGTGTCTCAATCGGAGTGGAAAAAGTGCTTCGACAACTGGCTTGAGCGCATGCAAAGTGTATAAATCATGCTGGAAAATACTTTGAAAAACAATAAAATCATTTTTGGTTATAAATATTCGCATTTTCACTATTAGGCCAGAAATATATAGAGCAGCCCTCGTATTATATAACAGGAAAAGTACAATATATTTAACATTTATATCATACATATTATAATTATACATTTTTAAATATAATAAGATTGAATTAAATTATATAACACTCTTGTACGAGGGCTGCTCTATATATTTCTGGCGACGAAAATCCTTGACCACGCATTTTTTTTTTTTTTTGATGTGCGGAAACAAGAAGAAGTCATTAGGTGCCAAGTCAGGGCTGTACGGCGGATGACCCATTAATTCGACGTTTTGGCCGGTCAAAAACGCTCTGGTTTGAGCCAATGTGTGAAAGCTCGCATTGTCATGGTGAACAATGTTTCGTCTTCTTTTGTTGGTTTTTCGAATTTCTCCGATGACTTCAGGCAACCAAATTGTAGTGTACCACTCAGAAGTGACCGTCCTACGTTGCTCAAGCGGAACAGTCGCCACATGACCAGTTTTGCCGAAGAAACAGGCGACAATTTGCTTCGAAGTGCTTCTTCCACGAACAACTTTCGTTGGATTTTGCTCGTCTTTAAAGACCTACATGGTCGATTGTTGTTTCGTTTCGGGCTCATACGCATAGATCCATGATTTGTCACCTGTGAAGATCTTATAAACGTCTTTTGAAGCACCGCAATCGTATTTTTACAACATTTCTTTGCACCAATCGACACTAGCCTTTTTTAAGCGACTTTCAAATTGTGCGGGATCCAACGAGAACAAACCTTTTTACGGCCAGGTGTTCATGCAGTATCGAATGAATGCTGGTGGAAGAAATGTCCAAGGATGTCTCTATCTCTCGGTATGTCGCATGTCGATCTTGTATTGTGAGTTCACGCACGGCATCAATGTTCTCTGTCACAGCACCTGTTTTTGGACGACCTTCACGTAATTCGTCTTTGAGCGATCTTCGGCCACGATTAAATTCATTATACCAATTTTTCACAGTGCTATAGAATGGTGCTTCATCGCCATACAAAGATTTAAGTTCATCAATGCACTCTTGTCGTGATAATCCACGTTTAAAGTTGTGAAAAATGATGGCACGAAAATTTTCACGAGTTAATTCCATTTTTTTTCTATATTAATTTTTTCAAGTCACTGTAAACAACACATATAATGGTCGTACGTCAAAACGTTTTGAGTACGATTATGCTTAAAAATGACAAACTTTCCAATGGAAATGTCAGATTGCACTTGGCAGCACTCAGTGTTGCCAGGCCTCGTATTAGGTTAGAGACTCATAATTTAAGTTGTAATTTTCTTTTCGGATCCATTTCTAAAAATCTGTCCATAACATCTCCCCCATTAAATGAAACCAAAAACTGTTTCTCGATAAAACCCTTAAGAAGAAGCTCTAAGTGTTCTTACGTCATTGTATACGTCATTGGGATACGTGGTTTTCTGTCAACATTATTCAAACATAATAGAAATTTGTGAATATTGTTGGTGGGTAGTATTTTTCAATACGGTATTGATGAAGATCAATCTCCGCCTTTAGCTCTAAAGAGACTATGAATTGCTTTAAAACAATTCTATAGTCATCATTGCTAGCTTTGAATTGAAAATATTGATTGTGTCATTAAGAACAACTAGACCTGTCTGTGATAACGAATCCCTTTTATCTGTGCATATTGATATTTAAAAAAATATGGTGCATAATCGTACTCTTCTATGAAAAGTTCAGAAGCCCATAAGTCTGAAAATATGGGCGGGCAAAATTTTTTTCACGTGATGTTTTTTTTTAGATTTTATTCTCTATAGCCCCATATATTTGTTTTTCCGACGTATTTAAGTTTTCTCCAGGTAATCTAGTGCCTTGGCAAAGTTGATCTCAACATTAACACGTATGGACAGACGGATAAATCGACTTCGCTTTGCATAAGAAGTCAGAATATACATACTTTATGTGGTCGGGAACGGAAATTATAGAAATTACAAACGGAATGACAAACTTAGATATTACCATTTTTTCATTAAATTTTTTTTGGTAAATGGTATGATAATATTAAAAGGTATGTTTTTGTGCAATCGAAAACTTTTGATTAAAAAAAAAATTACGGTCTTCGGGACATAACTATGACTTGGAAAAACTGGCAATTTTCATCTCTTGTGGTTTTATTTTGTCCAATGCAAAAAGATTAAGGATATAAATATAAATCTAAATCATAGATTTCATCAACTTGGATAATTTAAGCACCTTATGAATATTTCAAAAACCAAATTTTTCATTTTTGAAACCTTCTGTAAATGCAAACAAAAGAATTTAATATGCAATGATTGAAATTGTTCTGAATTTCAAGAATATGTCATGTTTGCTTGGGGTTTTGCTTACAAATCCTTTAAATAACTACAATAAATCCTTTTGACAAATATTTCAAACGCACACACATACAAATACATAGATGCTGGCAACGGTTTTCAATAATCTAGTAATTCTTGTTTACGACAAATTGTAGCCCGTAAATGTGGAGAAATAAAAGGAATAAGATTCTTACATGTAATGAGGTACAGAATCTGTTTGCCATTATGTGTTTATGGGTTAAAAAGCTCTTGGCTTTTCAAAAAGGATTTAGCAGTTTTTCTTTACCATCTTTAACAATTTTTCTAAGAAATCGGAGGCAAGAATCTCAAATAAAAGATGTTATTTAAACTTTATTGTGTTTTTTAACGAGTTCCATTTTGCTTGTAAGGTAGAATAATATTGTTATCATCATAAATTTTAAATTCTAATTTGAATAATTGAAATCTCATCTTAAGAGTTATTTTTTTTAAAACCATGGCTATATTGGCTTTTGGTGAAATAAAATATTTCATTGCATTATATTAATAAATTTGAAAACTAAAAAGAGTTTTTAAGAGATTTAGTCAAAGGTGTTTATGATTTCGGAAAAAAAGTAAAAAACAATATTGATGCTGACTGCAATTTTCAAGGATTTTTATATTGGTCAGATTTGTACTTATCCGGTTGCATAGCAGGCCTCAGGCAGACAAATTGTAAAATTAGTTTACGAACATATAATCTTGGCAAAATGTGTCTAAAATTAAATTATTAATGCCATTTTGTTAATTATACGGTGGATAAACCAAAAAAAAAAAATATTTATTTTCTCTATTTCAATCACGAATCCAGAAAATAAGGTTGCGCACTCAGCCGCACAAAAAAAACATTATACTGTGTATTTACGTCATCACAGTATGAAAATAAGTGTTTTATGTAAAAAGTATAAAAGATATTTGGGGCAAACTTAGAAACAACCACATAACTTTTAAAAGGCTGCATCGGTTTTAACAAAATTTTAAATGGAAAGAAAAGAGATATAGTCGTGTAAAACTTTAGAGTTTGAGTTTAAAGCTCTTTAAAGAGGAGCTATTGCTGGCTAATAAAATTTTAAATTTTGGCGTATATGAAAATTTGTATAAAATATTATACGAATACGTAATCGAGAAGTAGCATTTTAGTTATTAATACTTACTTAGTTCGTAACCGTGCTACATTCTTTAGGAAAGGGATAGATGAGAGAGATGAAAGGTTGTGAAAGGAGATAGATATAGCCATTTTATTATTTGACTGCCGCAAGAGTTGAACCCAGGGCAGCCAGACTTGTAGTCAACGTGGGTCCTAACTAGTAAAATAGTTAAGGTGCAATAGTGTTTAACTAAATTAAAGACAGACAATTGCATCAAGGTTGTTCATTGTTGTCAGTAAGGCTGCACATTTTACGCGCTATAATGTTTTAAATGTGAGCACAAGGGGTGTGAAGAAGAATTTAAATGAAATGGCTTAAATTTTGGGGGATTTTTTTTATTTTGCCACTTTTTGTTCTGCAGGGTATAAAAAAGTGTAGAAAAGGGAAATCTTTTTTACCTAACATAAATTTTAAACTACCCATGAATTAAGCGATGCGCACCGTTGAATTTCTTGGAATTGTTGACCAAAAATAAAAAAACAGTAAACAAATGTTTTTCTTGCCCTTTTGGGTTTAAAGCTTATTTTTTTATAAAGGAATTATTATAAGCATCTCCGGAATTTTATTATCAAGTTCTGGTTGCTTAAGCATTTGCAAGATTTTCATTAGGTTTTTAACATTAGCTTCAGTTAGCTTATGCTCATTATAGTTGGGGCTTACGCAGTGGCAACTTGAAACGAAATGGAAAATGAAACGATTTTTTTCTTTAGCAATTTTAATCTTGCATAATTACGTTTCATTATAACAAATAAGATAGTCTGCTAGATCAGTCATTTTTTTTTTTTGAGAGTATTAAAATCGAAAAACATCCTTTAATTTGTTAATGTAAAATATTTGTCATTTGCTGTCCATTATTTCTATTTACTTTAATATATGTATAAACCTTACGTTTAAAGTTAAAAGCAAGATTATTGGCCCTTAAATAACCAAAAACTGTTTATCTGTGCAATAAAATGTGCCTTTTGTAAGAAACAAAACCCCAAATAAACTTAATTAGATAACTTTAAATTTACGTCAGTAATGATGACAAAATATCAAAAGCTCTTTTTAGCCGTATAATTTTTATTGCACATCTCATGGCAAAACTTTGGAAGGATTACAATGTTAAAACTTTGAAAATACAAATACACAGTTTTGACCATTCAAAAGAACGTCCTGAAATTAAATATGTAAAATTAAAATCTCTTTAATCAATATAAACATTTAGCAGGTAGACGTAGCATAGCAATTTATTGATAAATTAAATCTTATTATTAACATGATATCCATGTGGTTGCCAATAAGCTCAGTAAGTAATTTTAATATTAACGTTGTTTAATGTTGACTTATTCAGAGAACAAAAGGGTCCGCCAAATAACTTTTTTTGGAAAATGCGAAGCGAAAACGCATTGGATGGTCAGTTGGCTTTAACTCCTGAACCAATTGGATTTTGTATAGTATCATATTAAGGTCTTTATGTAAAATTCATCTCCATCAAATCTCCGAAATGTTCAATTGTTAAGAGCGACGGTGATTTGATGTTAATGGCGCTTCACGCACACTTTCTGCCACAGCAGCATTATTCTCGGGTGTACGCACTGCTTTTGACTTTTTACGATTTGGTTTATCGATGAGGATGTGAGTTTCTTTTACGTTTTTCACAAGATAACGAACATTCGGAGCTGACGGTGCTTCTCTTCTTCCGTACGCAACTTTCGCAAATATTCTGCAATATTACCATGATTTTCGAAGTAATGTCGCAATATTTCCCAGCGAATACACAACCATATTCGTTCAACGGAAGGACTAAACTAATTATCTGTCAAATCAGACATAAGTTAATGTTACCATTCACAAAATAAGCACCAGTTGAAAAAAAAATGTTAGATAGCGGACCCGTAATGCGTGGAGTTTCTTAAAAATATTTTATTGTTTAATCGTTAAGTTTATATATCAGGCAAACTCAGTTTTTTTTTTCTTTGTTCAAAAATTATTATAATTTAGTTTAAATTCTAATATTATTATTTAGAACTCAATTGACCCAATCGTAGAATAATAATAATTCCATTGAAATTCCTTTTAAATATTATAAAATTTATAGCTTTCAATAATTTAAGAGATTGCAATCAATTTATTGGTTATTTAAAGAATTGTTCAAGTTCAACTCAAAACAAATTAAAAAATTTGTTTGTTTTTTCGGGATAAAACACTCAAAAAAATTCACTAGGAGTATGAAAATCAATTTTAAAAATTTTAAATAAATAAATATTATTTTATTTACAGTTCAAAAAGTTTTTGAACAATTTTCTCTGTATTAAGTTGTTTACAACCAGAATTAAACCAACATTTACCCTGTGTATTAACAATCGCAAACAATTCAAACCTTTATTTTTACATTTATCAAAATGCAGTAAAATATAGAAAGAAATAAAAGAACTACTTAAAATTACATTCGTTTTGTGACATACACTTAAGAAGCAGACACAAATGTTGAACATTTAAAGTTTTAAACAAGAGCTGTAAGGGATTGCGCAAAGCAGAAGTTAAGGAAAATGCACAATGGACAGATATTTAACTTTTCTAGCAAAATTAATTTCTATTAAAAGTAGAGTATTAAAATACTTTGTAAATTCATTTGAACTGTAGCTTCAAAAGTTATTGGTTGTAAACCTTACAAGTACACACAACTTACATCTTGTATAATATATCACAGATTTAAATACATTTTTTTTGTTGGCTGAGTTTATAATTATTAATGAAATCGATACGTTGATTTGTTGTTTCCAATCTACATAGGGATACTCTACCTTTGTTTAGTTGTGTATTGATTGAGGACCATTGTGCAATGGTTATTTGAAGTGCAATAAAAAATAACATGCTTCCACAAGAACGATGAAAATCTAAAGATATACAAACTAAAGTCAAAGGAAAATGTTCCAAAATTTATATTATTATAAATCACAAGTTTATAGTTAAGGCACAAAAAATAAAATAAATAAACCACAAAGTTTGTATAGACCAAATTTATAAGCCGCCTTTTCTACGCTTTAAGGCGACGTCAATTATTATCGAAAATATAATGCAAAATAATTGTTGGCAAAAAAAATATGTACAAAAATAAAATTAAAAAAAAAGCAAAATCGTAAAATTTTAATTGTTTGATTCCTGAATTGTCAAAAGTTTCTACGAGCACAATACAAGGGTTCAAAAACAAAACTTGTCATGGTGTTGTTATATATTCAGCACAGGAGATCGAGTATTGCTAACGACACTAGAAAATCAATACAAAAAGCTGCAGTCATTTAGTAAGACTGATTGTTATGTACATGAATAAAATAACAGAAGACATTGTAGTAAAGACACAAATGAGTCAGGTAAACGCTTTTAATACTTCTAGATATCATATTTTAGGTTTTAATATAGAAAATACAACAACATTATCCTTTATGTCAACAGACAAAAAATTGTTCATACATTTTTTATGGAATTTCTATTGTTGCTAAGCTTATTTCTGTGTAGTATAGTGTTTAAAAATAGCAGAAGGTGCATGGCTGACTCCAGGACAAGTTAATGCCCTTGATTTTCAGAGGCAACAAGAATACCTTCGACAAAGAAGTTAGAAGAAGAAAATAGTGATGATAAAATATTGGCGTATGAAAGTGAGGAAGACGGAAACGCAGGTGACCTAATCCCAGACGACTCTGAGAAGTCCAGTTACCAGAGTACAACTTTGAGGAAGAAATAATGATGAAGAATTTGATGATATTCCCAGTGAAAAGGGAGCAAATTACACAAGTAAGAATGGAAAAATTTGGTCTATTGTACCACCGCAAATTGCAAGATTCCGTACACACAACATTTTAAGTACTGGAACCAACGGGCCAGTATGAGGAACGCAAGGTCTATTCATTGTAGAAACATTCAAGTTGTAATTATCCGATGAAATGTGTGACATTATCATGACAAACAGAAAAGCAAATTGTTGCAAATTGTCCAAGAAAAGAACCACGTACATGGAAAGTCTTAACAGAAAGACAGTTTGATGCATTTGTGGGACTTCTTTTGTTGGGTGGTGTTGCGTACATACGAACATACTAAAGACAGTTAAACGCTGTCGTAGCTTCCGTAGGATGTTCCTGTACACCATAAGAGAACAACTGACAAAGCCGGAAATAGAAAACAAAGCCAAAAATAAACACGTTACAAAAATATTTTCCACACTGAAAGCGTGGTGGAACGTGACTACACTGGTAGATAAAAAGATATAAAGATATAGCATGTTTTAAATTTTTTTCCTTTTTTCTTAAAACTTTTAGCATTTGGATCAATAAAGAAAAATGTTCTCGTTCGATCCAAAAACTTTCTTTAAGAAATTTGGCACCATTATTTCTCCCAAAATGTTTCATAGCGGCCTTTAAAAATATAAGTACTCGTATTTATTGAAACTAGAATTTGTTCTTTATATTCACAATTCGTTATATGTATTAATGCTCGTATGACTGTCCGATTTTACGTCTTAACCTTTTGGTATCTTTAAACAAACTTCCACTCGGCTTGCTCTTATTCTTTTCTTTAATTTCTCCTTGCCCGTTTTAAATAAACCTATTTAAACCCTATGCAATTCCGTCTTTGTCTTTCTGATCGTCTTAGCCTCCGATGGCAAATTTTTTGCCTTTAATTTTTTAATAACTGATAGAATTTTGGAAAAGCTTAAATATATTTTTGTTGCGCATCTTTAAGTTATCTAAATTAGATAAACCGCTCGCGAATTATGATGAAATATATTAACATGACTGCTTTATTACTTGCCCCTGAAAATTTAAGGGATTTTTTACATTTGCTTTGTAATGCTTTGTTGTTTGTGTATTATTAAATTCCGATGCTTAAAAACTTTTAAATAGAATAAAAAATAGCATGAGATAATAGCATATGTAAAAGTGGACTAAGTAATATACAAAAACTGAAAGGCCCTTTTCAGATTAGGCAAATTTACTTGCGCAAGTCTTATGTTTGTGGGTGTGAGACTAAATGTTGACTTGAAGAGGAAAGAATTGCCGAGGTTTGAGTACAGACTTGCTCGTACTTGACAATTCTGTTTCTGCTATCATTCTTGTCTTGGGATTTAAGACAACTTCCATTGTAAACACCAAATTTCAAATCACTTTCACAATTAAATTGAGCACAGAAATAAAAGAAAAAGTCAACAAATAAGAAAAATTCGAGCATAAGAAAACTAAACTTGCTCAAGCTAATTGCTGAATGCGAACGTAAAAGCAAGTTCAAAAGAAAATAAATAAAAATAAAAATTATATTGGTGCAATAAAAGTTACCTAATCTGAAAGGGACCAAAGTTGTTTTTTTATTAAACTTATTAAAGTCTTCATAATTTACCTTTTTTAAAGAGGTATTTATTTTTTCAAAACAGTGTTTGCAGTTGTACATTTCTAATTACTACCTACATTGTGTAGATATTAATATTATGATAATATATTATATTATTATATATATGTACATGGAAAAACTAAATAATTAAGTATTATCAACCGTTGATTTGCAGCAGCAGATGCAATCCCACATCATAAATAATGACATACACTGATTCCAGATTTTTCAAATATATTTTTTACATTCACACTTTTTATATGCACATAATGCTACATTTTAAATATTTTATATGTTCAAGAAACAAATATCACAATTATGATACATGATACATAAATAACAATATTTTTGTATACTTTTCCTTCTGGAATATTGCAAAATAAAAAAAAAATTAAATTATTTGTGGTTGACATAAGAAGCTTTACATTTTTATTAAATTTCTAGCGGCAGCACAATCTCTAGTTTCTGCTACAGGTGCCCCAAAGTAATTAAATGTCATTATTTATATTAATACACAGAAAAGAGAAAATCGTTATGTCAACTTAATTTAATGCCAATCTAACTGTGTCTGTTGTGTATATTATTTGGAATTCGTTTGTAACAATGGAATGAATATGGTACGCGCAACAATTATAAGAAGTGAGTTAACAATTACTACCAAATATTATTGGCAACTAAATAAAATAAATTTGTGTATTAACTTACAATATTGTCAGACCTAACATGTTTTGACAATGACAAGGCAAAGAAAAATTGTAACCACATTGTAGATTGTCAGTTCACACGATTGCAACGCATTATGTCAGAAAACTGAGCATTCTATTGTAAGACAATTATCTGACAATAACCCTATCTGGCAACATTGTCAGAAAACAAATTGTTAGTTCTCACGGTAGTAAGAATTGCCAAGTGTAAGAATTAAATAATTCAATTTTTCAAATTTTTTTTAATGTTAATTATTATAGAAGTTACAAATTAATTTCAGGTATGTGGTGGAAATCGATCGGTTTACCTATCGAAAGTTTTAAAAATTTCGTAAAAGTAAATTCTATATTATTGTTAGAGCGGTCGTGGTCGTGGTAGCAAAGCGCACCGAGAATAGCTAGTAATATATAAATTATAAATAAAATTTTAAAAATAACGTGTAAATGTAATAAAAAATAGCTAATGAAAAAGTTAAGATAAATCGCTGTAATTAAAATTAATTTTTATCATGCCAATATAATAAAAAAATTACTTAATAAAAATAACTTTTGTAATCCTATAGCATTCACTTAATAATTTTTGTAATTCACCATTTAAATATATTTCTAAAAGGATAACATAAATTCCCATAAAGATATCGCAAACATAGGAAACCCTAAAAAATAACATCGCTGTAAATGTGACTGCTAAAAATGATTGAACCCCGTGTGATATAATTGCCCTATTCACAAGCCCCCTAGTACGTGCTAAGTACTAACAAAATACAACGGTGCTAGCTGTGTTGTTGGTAATTTTTATGCAAACATGCGATACAACACTTAGTACTTTTTTTCATATGTTTTTCAAACGTTGTATTTGTTTAAATGTTTTATGTTTAAATGAATTATTATTTTTGTGTTCATGTGTGAATTATATTAAATTAAATTGAATTAAAAGATATTTTTATTAGTTTTATTTATTTTATTTATTGATTTGACTGATTTATTAGAAAGTTAAAGTTGAAAGTTGCCAATATAAAAACTGTTCTTTAAGATTTAATATTGCTTTAATGACTCGATTTCTAATATTTTATATGGTACCGCCATCATCTATACCAAAAAGAGATGCTACCTTACGAGCACAAGCATCATTTCCTGAAGATCTCAAGCAGTAAAGTACAATTTTCAGCTGCAAGTCAATGCGTAGTTGGAGCCTTTCGCCAATTGTGTGAAAAACATCGTCATTTTTTATAAGGTTGAATATATAGGCAAATTCCTCTGGCCGTAGTCGTATCATATGAAGAAATCTGTTTTCATCAAAATATCTTAAAACCCGATTATGCCATAATGATGATTTTGGTAGCCCTAAATGTATAATTCTGCGACTGGAGAGCAAGTACATTAGGTTCATCCTAAAAATATCTTGAATTTCATCCTCACACAAAAAATTTATTAATTTACTTTTTTCTGTTTTCTCCCCCATTTGGCTTATAAATAACAAATGATGAATAGCACTTTTCTTCTGCTTATTTACTTTTTGACGTATGAAGTACAATGGCACACTGATACAATGGTTGTTCACAAAGAAGTAAACAAAAGGTAGTATGCAATACTACCTACACCTTAGCAGAGCTTGTGAATACGGCAAATATATTTATGTAAACAAAACTGCGTTGTTGATGACTGGCTCAAAAAAATGATTACAAATGATAAATTATCATTTTAACCTTGAAAGCAAATATAAAAAATAAAACCAAATAAAATAATTTTATGTTATAAGAAAGTATACAACTTTTACGTCTTTTTATTTCCCATTACATTACAAATGGAAAATACTAAACCAGAGTTATGTGGTAATAAAAACTGAAAGATAAAAACATCTGATTTGAATTTACAAGTTAAATTATTTAAAACTCAAATTAATAAAAGAGAATTTAAATAAACAGCTGCCAATTAATGCCAATTTTTGCACGAGATGTTTTTTATATACAGAAAATGAAATATATCCCAACTTCTGGCGAAAAAAAAATTTACTTGATTATAATGATAATTGGTAATTGATTTTAGTAGGAAAAAGTAAAAAAAATATTTGAACTCTTCATGCTGAAAGACATAACAGATGTTTACAGTAGCTTGTCTTGAAATAATTAAAATTAATTGCCTGTTTCTTAAGAAAAAGAAAAAATAATAATTATGCCTTATAGGAAAATCTAACTTACCAAAATATTTGCTGTCACTAAACCCGCCAAACGCAGTATTTTAAAAAGTCGTTATTTGTCGTACTATATATGTACTATATGTACTCGTATACATATATAAAAAGTAATTGAATATGCAATTTTATGGATTGGATTTTAGTTTTTTATGTCTTGTGAAAAGTTTTTAAAAATACAAAAATCGTGCAGGGGCATTACTTTTTCTATGATCTCTGCGTTCAAGTACAAGCAAGAACACCATGAATCAAGGTTCTGCTCCACCCAAAAAAACATATATATTACTTAATCCTAGCTGTTGTTAGTCATCAAATTTCTTTTACATTACAATCATGTTTACTTGCTAGCATTTGACTAAGACCAAGGTTACTCCTAGTATGCATATTCAATAGACTTTAGCGTGTGATTCTCAGTTAAACGTTAAGCAAAGTTGGACATTCGCGCTGACTTCTCGTTATGCTACAAACACAGCATGTCCTATTTTAAACCGACTTCAAAAAAAGAAGAAGGTTTTACGATTCGGCTAAATGTTGCTTTATATATACAAAAATAAATCTAAAAATTAAAGGGTGCCCCATAATTGATGTAAATTTACTTATATAGGCCTATATTTTGAACCGTTATAGACAAACGCTTGCAAATTGCACAGAATGTCGATTGTACTATACAAGCATTAATATTACAAATTATAAATTAAATAAAGGGTGGGCCAATAGATCATTAAATTTGATGTATATGGCCATACTTTTGAACAGTTGTAGACAGACGCTTGAAATTTACAATGAGCCTGTATTGCTAAGTCCGCTATAACAACACGTATAAAATTTTGATTTGGAAGTTAAAGGGTGTTCCAATAGTTAATGTAATTTTGTGTATGTGACCAAACTTTTGAACCGTTATAGACAGAACGCCGAAACTTAAAACGGACCTGTATTGTTAAATCCGCTTTATCAACGAGTTTATAATTTGATTTAGATATTAAAGCGTGTTCTCAAAATTTATGTAATTTGTTCTATACCCGTATTTTTTGCACCGTTGTATTCAAACACTTTAATTTTAGACAGAATGTCCACTACTTTATTTAGTATAATAAGAAATATAAAAATGTTATATTATAAATTAAATAGTTGATATAGTCTGATGTATATGGGAAAACTGTTGAACCGTTACAGACAGACGGTTGAAATTTACACAGAACCTGATTCTTAAATATACTGCACCAAAAAGAATATAATTTGAATTAGGAAATTAAAGAGTGACCTTATAGTTGCTCCACTTTAATGTATATTGCCAAACTATTGAACAGTTGAACTAGTATAAAGTTTGGAGATATAAGGGTGTCCTAATAGTTAATGTAATCTAGATTATGTGGCCATACACTTGCCCCGTTATAGGCAGACAGATGATATCTGTTTTGAAGTCGGTTTTTTTTCGCAAGAATTATATAATTTTACTATGAATAGGAAAATAAATAAACTCAAGCAAACAAAAATAAGAAAAACGTTTCGAAAAGTTTTAAATTATATTAAGTAGAAAACATTTGAAATTATATTTTTTCTTCAAGTCAGTTGATAAAAGAGTATACAAATTTATTATTTTTTAACGAGCAGAAAAGTAAAAAATACATAAGTTTTTTCAAATATGTAAAGCAACAAAAAGTATTTTATGTTTAAAAATATTGTAAACTCATAATTAAATAACTTTTTTTTATTATTAATAACATCTCTTACAGAAATAATCACATGTGCTACTGTTGTTAAAGAGTCATCAACATTAAAAACAAAATAAAGTGCAACATTACTTGTCTATGTCAGTAAAGTCAACATAATCTAACTTATAGAAGCGAACAATGGTAGTGACAGCTATCAAATGTATAATTCAAAATGTATAATGGCAACAGCCGAAAATATTAATTTTTTTGAATAAAATTAATTTAATTTTACTACGAAAAGGTTATTTTTGGCTTTATTTATATTCAAATTAAAATTTTATTACTCGTAAGTTTTTAATAATTGAATTAATTTTTTATATAATATGTAATATTATGTTTCAAGATGAAAACAAACAAAAATGCTGTTTCTCTGTTTTTGTATAAATTAGTTTTAAACAAATATTGAACCAACTCTGATATAAAAAGATTAACAAATTTATTCATAATTTAATGAAACAAATCTACTGTTAGGAACTGAAGAAAGTGGTTCATAAAAATGCTTTAATTTAAAATGACCATCAGCAGGGCTATGAGCTATAGTCTGAATATAATTATCATTACTTTATACTTTTTTATACGCACGCAAAAGAAATTCGATTGCCGCCATCGCCTACAGCACTAACTTTTACATTTTCAACCAACTTAAAAAAGGAGAATTTTGTAACAATTCATTGTTTCTGAAACAATTTTGAAATTTCTTTTCTAAGCAATTCTTATAGATTGGTCCCTTTAAAAAAAAATTCACAATTTAAAAAAATTAAGGGTGTCCCCATTCAATGCATCTAATTTTTACATATTTATTGAACCACAACAAACAAAGTTTGGATTACAATAGCAATCATAAGCGTTAGGTGACCTAAGCAAGGCATTTGGTCTCCGTTGTATCCCGCAAGAAACAATTGTTCGCTATAATAAGTGTAGGGTGACTGAAGTAAAACAATTATTCCCCATAGTATCCTGCAGAAAATAATTGTTCGCAACACAAGCGGTACAGAAAGGGTCCAATAATATAGGTTTTGGCATAAGGCCACTTGCATAAAGATACCTGCAGTGATTGGTCGTCCATTGTTGCCCACAGAAAGTACGACAGTAAGAATATACGTATTTAATAAAAGTTTATAACGTGACAAATTGAGTTTTTTCTCCCCAGGGACCCATAAATACAAATTCTTAAAAGCAAAAAACTAAACAAAAAACTACTGTAAACTTTTCTAATTATTTTGCGTAAGAAAATTTTTATGCTCATTATTTCAAATTATACCAATGAAATTTCAATGGTAATGAAAAACACCAAAGAATGTTTTTATCATTACCTTTAAAAAACTTAAACAAACAATTTTTATAAATTTGTGTATCTTTTACAATGAAAACAAGAATTCAACAAGAAAACCAAAATTTAACCTTTATCTATTTCAAACTAGTCAACCGTTACAGAAAACTTGAACTTTATATTTTTAAATGTGTTAATTTTACATATTTTTCCTGTTTTACTTTCCACCTTAATTCAAAAACTTTGTGAATAATGTTAATGACAGGGTTAATAAAAACAGCACAAGTAACTAAAATATGTTCAAAGTTCAAGGTTTAGTTCACCACCAGAAACCTTAATAAATATGTTATTGTGCGAAACTCATCTAGTTGTAGATTCATAAAAATTATATATTATGTTTATATTATCTTTGATTGGAATAATAAGGCAAGCACAAGCAGAGCAAAATTATAAATTCGTAGCATTCGTTTGTGTGCGAAATTCATACATTATTCATAATTATAAGTAGGTCGCAAATAAAATGTCCTTTTCATTATATTCTTATATCTCATTATATCGATATTTCGTATAAATGGTCTTAGATAGCAATAAGCTTCATAAGCAATTGTAATTTTAAGGGGAAAAGAATGATTTAATTTTAAATTGTTTATTTTGGAATCTAGAATTGATTAAGCCATGAAATTAGTTTTCAGTTTTTGTGCTTTTTAATGAGCTTAACTTATTTGTAGAGTTAGCGGTCGTCCCTTATAAGGCATATTGCGCAGTTGGTACATTAGACGTGTAGTAACTTAAAAATGTATTCTATAAGGCGATGCCTTCTTTTTCTTGTGTTGCCAATAAAGTTAGCTTTTTCTGCAATGTCCGCATTGTTTATCATTTTTAGAATATTCAATATTACGGCTTCTGCCATCATATCGTCGCTTTGTCAGTGCGCAAACAATTTATAGGAAGGACGTAAAAAGATTTCGGTGAGAAATAAGAAAAGACACATGTCGGATCATTAGGATGTAACTTCTTCATTAGCAGCTATGCATTAACATCTGAAACATCAAGAACATGTGCAAATATTCGGCACCACCATTTTTTCTTTTGTGTGATTCGCGAGTAGTAGAGTGCAAATAATTGATCGATTTTACCAACGCCTCTCATATCCATACTTTTGGTCAGCAAATAATTACAACACCCCTTTACTTAATGAATCGATGGCAGACTTACATTTTATTGACATCATTGTTATTGTTGCATTAGCATTTTATTTCCATTGTTATTAAATCTATGATCTACAGAACCTGTTTTTTCTTTTTTCATTACCGGCACTAAATGAAGCGGATATTTTTCTTGCTCTTCGTGTATCATTCCTGGAGTAAATATTCCGAGATGGCTAAGATTTGTCACATAACCATCATTGTCTTGCCAAAAAATTATTTAGTCAATCATCAGATCAATTAGGCAACAAATTATAAAAAGATAAACAAACGGAGTTCCTGATGTGAGGCATAGCTGATTCGCTGTTATTACAACATATGGAGGATTCTCTGTCGAGACGAGAAATCACTAACGAAATTTCAGGCAGGATATTATAAACAGGTTTAGTTCTTAGGATGAATTGATATTATTCAAAATATTGATTTTCCATAATTGTATACTTGTTGATTACTAAAAGAATGCGTTGTATAGAAATTATTTCTTCAGTTTAAAACTAGAGTATAATTTATGGTCTTGTTGCACATACTTCTAATAACCACATTGAAAATTTGCTGTTACCTACTTGCTGTTACTTGATCATCTGCTGGCAGTACAGTAACTTGTTCACTAAATTTCGTCGTCCTCTAATGCAAAATACTATTGTAATATTTTTGGCCTAATGACGGCTTTTGTTATTACAAAATTTGAATAAATAAAAAAAATATTAAGTAAACAGAAACTTACGCAAGCACATATTCAGGCAAGTCGCAGAACTCAATACCGATCGAAAGTGGTTACAATTCCGTAAATTGGTTCTTCAGAAAACAAAAAATGTCTTCGGAATAAAAGAACTTTTAAATTTTAAAGTGGAATTTAGTTTCTTTGAAATTTAGTTATTTGCGGTTTTCAAATTAAATTTTAATATGTGTCCTTATTTAGATAAGACTTGTTGCTTACTTGGGTGTGCGCAATATTGCCACATTTAAATAAAAGGGGGGAGATTAAGCATTTTTAAGAAATAAGCAAAATCGATCGGAATCTGAAGAAGGTAAAACAAAATCAATCGGAATTGTTAATACGGAATTTGTGAAATGTCTGATTATACAAATAAAAATCAATTTATTTCTTTTGTATATAGAATCTTTTTGTATTGCATGATTTTGCTTTGATTTTGTTAACTTAATTTCGTGAAATAAGTTCTGCATGAAGCCATTAAAACTTAATAATTGTGTCAACATAAGTTTTAATCCGCTCCAAAAGATTGTAGCTTATTGTTAAGTTATAGCATAAAAAATATAAAGTTCTACAAGAAATTAGAGTAAAATTAAAAAACATTATTTAATTATAAGGTCACCTTCGAAATTCCAAAGTTCTTGTAGTTATTTTCATTTGAAAATTGTAACATTTTATTTTATCCCCTCATAAACGTACATATAGTTTTTTTGTTTATAGTTTTAATTAACAGTTTTACTCAAGCATTAAGGAATAAAAGAAAAGGGGACAATTTTGTTTGTTGTTGCTGGTATATGTATAAAAAGTATAAATTATAGGTACCAAGCAAAAAATAACATAACATTAAAAAATGACTTACTTTTATGATTACTACATTTTCTTACTCGCTTACAAAACACATTACATTAGTTTGCAAAAAAAAAAAAAAAGGAAGTAATAATTGAACAAGTTCTTTAAGTTAAAATAGAATACCTTAAAATACGTACAAATAATCATCATCATTTTCTACAATAATCAGTGTAATCAATTCTCAGTAATTGATTATAAAAGTTTCATGCCTTACTAAATAATTAGGTTGTAATTTAGTTGGAAAGTCGTTCCGCAAAAATGATTAATTCCACACTCAGTTTCCTTCTCTTAAATTTTTTGCTGGGTTTCTGTTGCCTTTCTTTCGAAAATAAATATGAACATTGTTTTAGCTGAATTATAAATCAAAATAATAAATTTTATGTTTTTATACCCTTCATTACAAAAATCAGATAACGGTTATATATAAGTTTGTCATTCCGTGTGTGATTTCTACAACATCCCATATTTTCCGTGTTATGGGGCTCTGAAAATTTCAAATTTTGAATCGAAAATTCATTTTGGCTTTAATTTATTTATTTATTACATTCTGCTGGCGTCTAATGTTTCTTGTGTTCTTTGAAAAACGTCCGCATTCATTTGTTAAATATTTTTTTTTCTAAAAAAGGTTTTTAGAAATAAATATAAATAAACAAAATCCAAAATTAATATTCGATTCATTTATAATATCCGAAGTTCAAATCCTAATATAATAAAATTAAATTTTAAAATTTTTATGGGTATCATTTTAAAGGTCTTAAAGAGATCATTTAAATGAATAGAAATTATTTTGGCTTAAGTTCATTTATTTTTAATTTTAAAAATTCTTTTATAGAAAGAAAATTAGAAAAATTAGACGCTAGCAGAATGAAATGCTGCACTTTCTGGACCGCTGCTACTTTCATCAGCATTCTTCGCATCTATCTACCTTAGTTCCGTATTTTATAAACATCATCTATTTAACCAAGTAACTTTGTAAATAAGAATACGAAAATATTCATATCAACATTATTTTGGTTAGACGAACTTAACACACAAAGCAACGTATTTCTTTACTGTTCTCTCTGTATTTCGTCTTGTACATTTGTTTTTTCTATTCATTTATATAATATTCAAAGTTCAAATAATAATTTAAAAATTAAATCTTGAAAAGAGATCTTTAAGAAAATACTAAAATTATTAAAAATGCTTAACCCATTAAGAGCCGATGGCATCTTTATGTAAAATTAATTATATGTAGCAACAAATTTTTATTTTATTATTTTTCCAGAAGCATGAATTACCTTTAGTAGATTTTAGTTGGAAAAAAATAAAAATTAATTCGAATTGATTTTGTTTTAACTTATTCGAATCAACGGTTTGTTTTTCTTAAAGTTTTTTAACATTGTTTGGGTTGCACTTTTATAACTTTGGGGGTTGCAATACAACATTTGAAATAAAAATGGCGAGAAAAATGAAATCCAATTTTTTTTTTTTTTTTAATTTTAATAAAATTTTACGTAAAAAACCTGCATGTGATTATTTATGCCCATTCTGTTCTTTTTATTTCTACCTATGTTAATTTATTGTTTGAAAATTGTTTGCCGCTATAAACATAGTAAAATTATTACTTGCTCTCCTAAATCTTATAAGCCGTGCTGTAATCATATCTTTTAATAAGACTACTTTTGATGTTTCTTACATTACATTTAATGAACTTTGAAATTTTTAGTGGATTCTGCCGTAATACGTTTTTTATACCAATTATGACGCCACCTTTCTTGCTTCGAAATATCTCATTTATTTGGAGACTCAATGACGTTTTTTTTAAAAATTCCAAAGTTTCTGTGGAAATTACAAAAATCGACGTTGAACTAATCAAAAAGTCATCAAATTGTCTCCCACTTTACATAATTTTTTAATAAATGGTCTGCGGATTATCACTCATGTACTGTTACCTATTTGTCAGTTATCGAAGGAAGCACAAGAAGCTCGTAATAAAAATTTTAAATCATACAGAGGACATTTTTTCTGGAAATGCAGTTGTGCAAAGTCCAATGAAGATATTTTCAATAGTTTCTTAATAAGCTTGGATCCTATTTTTAGTAGTATGAGCAAACATTACAAAAAGAAAATTAGCGTGTAACTACAACAAATTATTCTGATGATATTTATTTTAGTGACATCGAAAATGAGTTGAGTAGTTCACCTAAAAATATCAAAATGCTCAAATTTCAAAGCAATTTAAATAATCACACGAACTGACAAACGAATACCACTTTTTTTTCAAAAATGATTTTTTTAAGTAGTATTGACCCACTTAATACTACGAAACGAAAAAATAAGTGCTATGGCTAATGCCTGAATTAAGAGCCGTTTTTACGGTATAATCTCCGCTATAATATTTTTAAAGGTACATCAATAGTAAAGCTTTTTTAAGGTATTCGCAGCATTGAGCACCTTTGCCGTTAAAATGCTTGTACTACAATACTACAAAAAAAAAAGTTGGATGTAATTATTAAGATTTCGCTTAGAGTTAAATCGGTTGGTATCCTTTCCTTGTAATTCTTGTCATATTTTCCAATATCTTTTAACTTTTCAAACACAGTTTTGTTACTTTGCGAAATTTTTAGCGCATTTTTCGGATAGGAGTGTCCTTCCGAATGATAGTAATCATTCAAACACTATAGAAAGTAAAATTTCTTTTCAACTAATAGCTTGATGTATAAATTAATTGCAAATGTAAGGTTGTTCTTCTTTTAAAAAAAAGGTTGTTTTAAACTGGGTTTGTCTCTAACTTTAATGTTGTTGTTGCTACTTTTGTAATATTATAAAAATTTCCTTTCCGATGGTAAAATAATTTATCTGTGGTCGAGAGTGTAAATTTTCATCTTAAAATATTATGCGTAATTAACATAATATTTTCAATTAAAGACATATTTATTAAGCTTTCTCTAAAATTTCATCTTTTTCCTTGTAAATGATAACAAAAGCCCAATTAACGCGCTCTTTTGCTTATTTGAATTCAACAATGACCTTGCTAACAAATGTTAAGGCTTTACTTTAAAGGTTAATGGTATGAACAAATGAAAATAAATTAATTACAAGCTGCAAAAATAGCAACAACAAATTGGTATTGAGATAAATCACAATTTTTTCTGTAATTTTAGTTGGCAAAATATGTTTGCCCTTTTTTTAAGCTTAGTGTGATTTGCTTTTGTTTTATTTTGCAGCATTAATTTCAGTAATTAGATTTTGGGTATCAATAAAATGATATTGATTATAAACATTTAAAAAAGGAGGAGTAATTTTTAAATATAGCACTGAAAGGATTTTCACCACCAAACTTTGTTTTTATTGACACAAATGCGTTAAAAATTTATTTTAAAATAATAAACGAGTAGCTTGAAGTCGATCGATTTAAAGAAGAAGTGATATTTTTAAGCAACCCTACAAGAACAGTGATAATCATTTAATTTAATAAGAGAAAGTTATTTTAATTGACACCTACAAGATTTTTCCAAGCACCAAAAAAACTGGCCACCCTTCATTTCATTAAATTCACGAGTATATTATCATACCTGGATTAAGTGCCACAATCATGAAGTCATGGCTTCCGATTGCTAGTGAGATACTTTAAGAAATACCCAGTATTTCAGTTTAAACATTAAAACGAAGGATGAAAAAAGGTTTCTTGCGTTCAGTTACACTTCGTCTTCTTACTTGAATAGGGGACAAGTGAGTACATAGATATTTCTTCATTTATTTCAATGATAATTCATAGTTGTTACTAAAACAATAAACATTTATTCGAACAAAATCAATATTGTTTTCGATCTTTGTGTTTTCAATTATAACGTCATTTCTAATTTAGATTAAAACTACGGACGTGTAGTATAATTTTCATTATGTATTAAAAATCAACAGTGTTTGCAAATTGGTTTTTTCTTCACTAAAAACTTTTATTTGTGGTAGCTTCAAGTAAATGTATACGATTTATCAATTCTAATAAAGTAACATAGAAGAGTGGTATTTTAAAAAGTACAATTTCTTCAACTATCGCCGATAGACAAAGTTTTGTTGCTTATTAGATACAGATGAAAAGTTTTCAAAAATAAATTTTATCATTAAGTGTTTACTTTCTTTAGCATGAATCGATAAACGGTTCACTTCATTTACCAAAATATAAATTAAATTTTTTTGATGGTTTTACTTCTTAACAATTAAGAGGAAAACATGACGCCATCAGATTAAGTCTTTAGATCTGTAAAAATAGCAAATCTGTTTAAAGCGTATCATAGTGTAGGTTAAAATTTAGCAGATAGCAAAAATTCTTTGCAAAAAATTTATAAAATAATACTGTATGCACCATCGGTGTTAAGTGTTGATTTTAAATACACTTTTTCTTCCAATTTTTCTTATCTTGATTTTCTTGTAAATGTACGTTTTTTGCCGTAAAGAGGGCGGTGAGCTGGATAAAGTACCACAGGATATACGGAAAGGATATCTAAATATGTACCGTAAGCAAGGTCGGATATCTATACGAGTTTTATATTAATTTGCGAATGGCGAATATCTCTACATGATATAGCGAGATATTCTAACATTTTTTGGGTGCAGCACACTCAGGCATACCCGAAAACAAGTTGTGGCCGAATTCGCTAGGTCTGGAAACCATCTGAGGGACTGGAAGATAGATCTACTGGAAGAAGTCCCGTTAAATTTCTTTAATGCTATACTTTAGCAGAAATTTTTGAGACCGGGTAGACCAGATGGTCTAACGAGGTACCTGCGCAAATTCGAGAACACTATGCTCTCAATATGATAGTAGGAGAACTGTAAATCTGCTAAGGATTCAGACAACTGGACACACTTGTGGCTGTGCTGATAGGGCACTGTATCATCGGTGATAATGCTAGGATATTGGATCTTCCATACCATGACTTCTGTAGAATTTGTTGTTATGAGGAATAGGAGGAAACCGTAAAGTATCTACTCTGCCATTTTCAGCTTTGTCTAGTTACAGTGCCCAGAAGACAGTCAGAGCCTTCATAGTCTTGAGGATCTAGCGGAATGTAATATTACTAATGCTGTAAACACATTCGCCACAGCAAGATACACGAACACATGACAGTAAATGACGCTGGCAACATTTGTCGGCTTGTACGCAGCTACATAATTATTTTGAAGGCAGCAGCTACATACTAAAAATATGATTTTATTGTATTTCAGTGATGTCACTTTAGCAATTTTTAAAGAAGCTAATCTGATTTAAAATTAAAATATATTTCAACTATAATTATTGAGGCTGCCGTAGTCTAAGTGGTAAACACGTTGGCTACAAACCGGCTGTTTTTTTCTCTTTAATGGTATATATACATATTCAGATCTAAAATTAAAACATGCAGCCTCCTTCGTCGGTACTTCTCCATAGCATATTCGCCGGCGAAGTAAAATAATTAATAAAATGGCTATATCTATCTCCCCTTTCACCACCTTTCTTCTCTCTCATCTATCCCTTTCCTAAAGAATGTAGCACGGTTGCGAACTAAGTAGATATTGATGCCTGAAGTGCTACTTCTCTTAAAAAAAAAAAAAAAAAAACTATAATTATTAGAATTGGATTGTCTTTAAAATTGAAAATATATTGAAGTATATTGAACATATATTGAAAATTTCTCAGAAGCAATAATAATGTCAGTATAAATAACATGTGGTTGCTTGTCCACTTAAATAAAAAAACTAAATATAACAGTTCTATGATATCTTTTAAAACCAATCGTGTTAAATATTTACAGATGTCCCATACGACAATTGAAATTAATATAAGTACTTCAACCAGCAAGTACTAAGAACAGAAGTATATTTTTAACTAAATGTTGTCCACACAAAAAGGAATTGTAGTTTTATATACATCTTAATACATTTCTTTGAAATTTTTACAATTATTCTTCGTATACTTTCATCATGTCAATTGCAGTATTTTAAATTCGTCGGTGTGCCATGTCTAATTTTTTTTAAAATTCAAATTTCGAAAAATATGTTTTAAGTAATTATTGAAAAGTATGTAAAAAGTGTTAAAATTTTTCTATATGCAAAACTAAAAAATGCTAACATCTGTTTAAGTAAGTTTGTTTATCTATTTTTCTACGAAAAAAAAATCCATGTTTGGACCAAGGTTCTAAAGGATCTCCTTACAAAATTTTACTCAAATCTATCCAGCAGCATTTACGTGAGACAGATAAGAATTCAATAAATAGGTATTTTGTATTCCAAATCAATTATTATCTTCACCAACAACAATATTTTTCTAAATAAGAGATTTTAAACACTTATTATTTAACACGACTTATAGTATTGACATCACTTAACTGCTTATTGTCGCCAATAAAAATAGAAATTAGTTTAATTTGTCTACAACCTGCCGCCTTGTTGCCTTGCTGTTGACAAAATAATCATTCTCATATAAACACATGCATTCTAATTTTGACATTTTGCAGTCGGTAGCTGCTGTCTCGAATGTGTTTACAGCATAAGATAAATTCTTTTGTCAAGTCTTCGGGGTAGTTTACGGATAGATCTAGAAGTTATGTAAAAACCTAAAGAAGGCTTAAAGCTTAAACGCAAATTAAAGAACAAACACTACTCTCCTTACACAGATGCTATTTTTTAAATAAGTCTAGTCGTTAGAGTTTGAAAAAATAAACCATTGATATAAGATAAGTAATAAGAAAAATATCCATCAAGCGTATTGTAAAAAACGTTATTTAAGTATCGGTGGGCAAAATTTTTAACCGAAAAGAAGGAGTTTGTGTTATATACTGATAATGCAGTGCTTTCTTTGCTTTTATTAACCGACTTCAAAAAAAGAAGGTGGTTATACAATTCGACTGAATGTTGTTTTTTTTTAAGTTTGTGCCTGCAGAACTCAGTTATTTCTGAACCGATTTTAAAAATTTTTGGTAATAAATTAGACTATGCTTACAGATTAGTCCCGTTTATAAAACAGGTCATAATCTTAAAAATTAAAGGGTGTTCCCACACAACATACATATTTTTTACGTGTATTATGAACGGCAAGAGCGATTCTGTAAAATTTGAAATGACTGCGTATTACTATGGCTCCCAATAACAAAAAGTTACACAAAAAAGTGTATCTAAAATTGAAGGGTGCTCCCATAATTGATTTACTTATGTTTATTTAATTTGATATATATGGCCATACTTTTTAACAAATGTAGTCAGACGCTTGAAATTTACAACGAACTCTTATTGCTATGAATTTGGAAATTAAAAGGTGTCACAGTAGGTGATGTCATTACAAGTATGTGGCCGAACTTTTGATCTGTTATAGACAGAATGTTGAAACTTAAACACGACCTGTATTTTTAAGCCCGCTATATCAACGAGTTTATAATTTGAATTTAGAAATTAAAAGGTGTCCCATAGTGCATGTAGATTTACTTATATGGGCCTATCTTTTCAACCGTTATAGACAGACGCTTGCAAATTTGACATTATATCAATTGATATTGTCATTATAGTAACAAGTATTAATATTAAAATTGAAGGTTGCCCCAATAGTTAATTTAATTATGTATATGGTCATAATTTTAAACAGTTGTAGACAGACGATTGAAATTTACAAAGAACCTGCATTACTAACACCGCTACAACAACAAGTA
The DNA here is from genome assembly GCA_916610165.2 of Gymnosoma rotundatum. Lineage (NCBI taxonomy): Eukaryota > Metazoa > Arthropoda > Insecta > Diptera > Tachinidae > Gymnosoma > Gymnosoma rotundatum. Next base: position 53,603,450 of record OU744338.1, read on the forward strand.
TAAAATTTGGTTTTGGAAACGGGTGTCCCGTTATAGCCATACAGATGAAATCTGTTTTGAAGTGATTTTTTTTTTGCAAGAATTATTTTATTTCGGATAATTTTTGAAAGCAATGATGTGTTTTATACTATTATGACCAAAGTAAAACTTACAGTTTTAAAAGTAAGAACTTTTTTTGAGCAGAAAAAAAAACTGCAAGTTACTAGGTATTTGGAATATCACTTAACCATTTAAATTTTCCTAAAATAAAAGGAATAAAATTTCGGTTTTATTCAAAACCGAAAAGGCACCAAAAAATATCAAAGATAATTATATTCCCGCAAAAAGACTATATTTTAAAAAAATTAATACACAATTCTTTTAGTGAAGGCTACATAAGATCCGGCTTAACTGAATATTTATCTACATTTTCTTCAATTATCTCGTACTGTTTTAGCTTGGGTAATTTTAAGAACTAAGTTAGAATTGCGACTATTTTGGATATGATAATCTAGCAATTAATTTTATTCTACAAAATTTCTTTTATATCTTTTGTCACTTGATCTTTTTATTTATTTATATTCCCTCTTTCGTGTCTCTACTGTCAATTTTTTTCTTCCCAAAATATGAACATGTATGAACGCCGACCCTACTACTTTCTTACAATATTTCATAGACTTAAATAATATTATTTCATTTCTTAAATATGAAAACAAAAACTTTAACAAAGTTTTAATGTTATCAATTCAGGTTATTTTATCTAAGTGTCAATTTTTTAATCATAATAAAAATTAGAAACAGCTGATGATATTACTACAATGTTATAATTTTGTGTTTTTTTAATATTTTTAGATCTCATAAATTTTCACTTAAATTTTTATACCCTTCAACAAAATTAGTGAGGTAATATATGATTGTTTTTCTGTTTGTATTTTCTACAATATCCATTTTTCGATCCGATAAAGTGTATACAAGTTAACGTAATCGACGTTGCTTTATAAACTGGCACTTGAACCATATGGGTTAATTCCCTTTTAGTTTGTTTCCCACATATATTCAACGACATTATGCTGACTGTGCGTCTGTTACAACGGAAGTTGATCAGTACACGAGTTGCATTATCAGCATTTAATGCAGTAGCTGTTGGCTACTTTATTTATAAGTAAAATATTTAAGTTCAGTTTTTTAAGGAGACTTAAAGAAAACAGAACGTAAAGTTCTAACAATAAATAAATTAAATAAAATCTAAAAAGAAACTTAAACTAATTTACATATACTCTGAGTTCTAATGCATAGCAAATTCCGTCTGTCCGCCTATCCGTCTACCCTTTTGTGGACTACATGAGCAAATAGGAAATTTAAATACGCCTATCGATCAAACATAGTTTTTCATATTTTGCTACTAAAAGTCAGTCAGATTGGTCCAAGCTTGTAAAACACAACGCCTGCTCTAATTTTTCCATATCTTTTTTGCATAATAATAAAAATTAATGAAAGATTTTAGCTGATACATCAACCCTTTCTTTTACTAAGTTGCGACAACACCCCTAACTAAAACTTACAATTAAAAAAATTTTAAACAGAAAAGCTTTATGGTAAGAAATAATTTTTCTTTTCTAATTTATTAAGCACTAGGTCAGTTTTATAAATAATAAAAATTTTTTATTTATATTTTCAATATTTCGCCACACCTTTGGGTGGCATCATCAGGAAACAGGAAACAAAAAATTAAATTTTCTTTTTTCAAAAATAACAAAAATTAATTTGTTATTTTTGAAAAAAGAAAATTTAATTTTTTGTTTCCTGTTTCCTGATGATGCCACCCAAAGGTGTGGCGAAATATTGAAAATATAAATAAAAAATTTTTATTATTTATAAAACTGACCTAGTGCTTAATAAATTAGAAAAGAAAAATTATTTAAAAAGGTCAAAGAAACATTTACATGTAAGAAATAATTTATTATGCGGATTTTTATTCAATTTGAGATACACAATATGGATAAATAAGAATCGGCATCGCCGTATGTAGTACTCTTACTTGTTTTTCTTTTAAAAACATCAATATGTGGCCATCAGTCGGATATATTATAAACGTTTTTTTATCACTTCGTTTTGTGCAATATATTTATTTTGTAATTTAAATAACGAATTCCTATATTATAACCCTTTTGATTTTCCAAAATAAATAAATTTTTGCAAGCTACAACTTTTTCTGTACACGAAGAGTAGTTTTCACTTTAAGTAGATAAAACGTTGGAAAGAAACCACTGCCGTATTCATAAACCATTGAAATGGATTTAAAATGAATTTTAGGACAAACGTGTATGAAAAATTTGTCACAAAACTCATTTCAATATTGTTTTGTTTTCCATTAATATAGCTGTAAATATTTAAGAGTTCTCAAATTCTTTCCGTAAGTGATATTCAGAGTTTTGCACACCCGACGTGATAAGATTTTATAATTTCATGATGTTTGCTACATTTTACATAGGATCAGCACAAATAATTTCTTGTTATGTTGAGCTCTTACTCTATATTCGAATAATAGTCCGTCACAAGTAGGAATCGTAACATTGTGCGGCCTGTACTAAGCCTGAATGGCAAGTTTTTTGAGAAAGAGTTTTTTCAGCATAAATTTAAGATTATGTATACAGCTTCAAAAAAAATGGCCTATATTCAAAGTTATAGACTAAAATCGACTTTTGCTAAAGTAAAACTTAAAAGCTCTTACTATTTTATTTGCTTTCATAGTCAAAAATAAAGTATACTTTAAGTTGAGCCGACTTTAATTGGTTGTCAACTGTAGTTTGACATATGTTTTTATTGAATTTCTAAACAAATATAAGAAAAAGGTAATGTGGAGAAAGTGGATAACTAAGTATTAATACTAATGCTAAAATTTTTTTAAAATGCTTTGCCGTTTAAGAGCCTATGAGATTTTTGAGTAAAATTACTTAATCTTTTAGTTATTTTTTAATTCCTTGTCACCCCAAAATTTACTTTTCGATTGGAGTTACTTCACTTAACTAGATTTACATATATGTTGGATGGTATACAAAATTCGGCATAGCCGAATAGCGCAAATAAAAAAATGGTAGATAAAGTTTAAAATGTTTGCTCATATTGCTTATTTACTTCTAGAACGTCATAACTGAAAATTTAAAATTTTGGAGTTAATCGTACAGAATTGTTCGCCATTTCATCCTTTATATTTTCTATACATTTCATCTTTATGTCTTTTGTATCTTTCACATTTTAAGAAAATAAGTCGTTATTTCACTTCATGTATGGAAACTTTCTTTGTCAATAAGGACGACACATTTGAGTTGTGGAGAGCAAACTGCATAACGTAAAAATAATATCGCTTTTTAAAACATTGTAGCATTTTTTTGTGACTGTATATGTGAAAAAAGATTGTTTTAAACTGTATCCACTTTACATAATGTATTTTTTTTTTTTTGGGTTATAGCTGTTTCGATAAAATAACCACACATTTTAGTTTACGATACATTATCGGATATATTTTTACAACAATAATGTCATAACTCAACAAACATCCTACATAGTTTGTCCAAGACCTCCCCTTTAATATACAATTTAATATAAGATTTCTTCAATAGATTTTTTATATATGAATCATTTTACTAATTGTAGTGGGAACTTAAGCAGCTTGATATTTTTCTAGATGGTTAGAACGAGTCTAAAACTTAAACTGGGATTATTTCCAAATGATTTTTTTTAGTTTAGTTTTAGTTCATCAAGATATTATTTTGGTGTTAATTATTTACAGATTTGTTTAAAAATTCTAAAGAAAGAAAGAGAAAGAAAAGCTAACTGGAGTATCGCTGAAAAGGAATGCCTCCATGAAAGCATAAACCTGCATTGAGGTAAGGTTGAAATCAGAGGTAATGACGTATCAATGATAGTCAAAAAAGTCATGGAAAGCAGTACATGAACATATGCTTTTGTAGGCTACCAGCGGGATATTTCGAAGATTAAGCTACAATGGCTGCTAGGCATAGAAGATAGTCTCGTTAAAGCCATGGACGTTCACGAGTTGGAGGATGGCAAAGTTTTTATCAAAAGCAACTGCGTTACGAAAATTAATTGGCTGCACTGACAGGTTTAGCGATACAATTGTTAAAAATTCTGATCAAACTTAAAAGAGTTCTCCGAAATGTGCAGTTGAAGATGATAGCAATATAAAATATATTACCCCCGCTCTTTCAGTAATTTTTTATTTAACAAAAAATAGTTTTAATATACTGCGGTTGTAGTCTTCAAATCTGCATATTAAAAGAGGCAAGAAGCAAGATCATAATTAGCATAAGGACGTTGAACATTGGTTTTTATTGCTTTATTTTTATTGCTGACAAAATTCAGTATCAGAACCATTGGAGATATCGTAAGGAAATTTTACAGAGGAAATGTAGATGTGCTTTTTAGTGAATCTACAAATGGTCGGTCCTCTAGGGTTAAGGGACCAAAGTTGGGTACCTCAGACATATAATTTTTTGAAAAAATCATTTTTTAACCCAATTTTAGGATTCTTTAAAGGTGATTAGACCTTGGAAACATCTATTAAAATGCTTACATGCGTGGGTTATCTCTCTAAGTTTGGGATAATATGGGCTTACAAATTTTTTTTTTAATTTTGGCCGAACTTACTAATGTTGAGATTATTACTTTAGGGCATTTAAAATATTCCTAATAAAATTTTGAATAAAAATTCCGACCTTTGTCCTGATAATTATTTTCGTTAAAATATTAAAATCCTCTGAATTGAGAAAATGTAAAAAATAACATTTTTCAAGAAATTTCCCCAAAAAGTTGTTATGTTGTTGCTTTTGTAATTTAAATTTACTTCCCTACTAGGAAATTTATTAACCATTTTAAAGACAACCTATAGCAGATGCGAAAAAAAGAAAATTATGTCAAACCCTATCCAAACATAGCCAATATTGAAACAAAGTATAAAAATTATTGAAAAACTCCTCGGACTACAAAGCGCCGATTAAACAAAGGAAAACGGAGTTTTAAGTCCCCAGTTGTTAGCTATATAGCCCCGTGATAAGTCAGGACAATTTTTCCACGTTCTGGAAATTTATGTGTTAAAATGAAAACAAATTAAAGTCTATTAAACCATTTTATTAAAAGCACTTTTATCTATATCATTTCAAAAAAATTTAATAATATCTCGATGCGTTTTGCTTTTGTGGCAATTTTAATTCCATATACAGATTACAGGCTGTAATTGAAACTTTCTTCAAGATGAAATTTTCTAGATTTAAGATTTTTTGTATTTTTTGAGATCAATTTGGAATATCATTTCAGTAACTACTACATTACTACTACAAAAAGTCAATAGCCTGTAGCAAAAAACTTTGCTAGACGGCAAAACAAAGCTTAAGCATAAATTAACATTTTGGAATAAAAAATTCCTAAATTCCTTAAGAATAATTTTATTTTTTAGCAACGAAAAATTTCGCGATTTATGTACAAAATGTACGACGGTGGCACATTTTCAGAAAATAAACAGTAAAACGGTAATTACTGTTTTGAAAACATACCCATAAAGAGATTATTGCATGATCAACAGAACCTGATTATGTAATGCTTACTTATTAAAAAAACACATTAGTTAATATTAACAGAAGCTATTATCCAGGTTTAGCGAAAAAACGTTGATTACTTTCTACACCATAGATGGAGTCAAATGCTATTCTTCACATGTTTTCTCCCATGTTACTCCAATTAAAAACCTAAAATCACTTATGTTTAAACCCACAACACTTTAACTGGACTAAGCTTCAAGCTGATATCTTTATTTTATTTTAATTTAATTAAGTATTTTAATAATTTCTTTCATATTTTGTTACTTTCTAACTTAATTTTTCAAATCAGTTTTGTTTCTAAATCTGTTGGTAATATTTCACTTAAATAATATGAATATTTTACCTCATAAAATTGTTATTATTTAATACATAAGTAGCACAAAGCTGATTTCATGCAACACTTTATATCTGAAGCCAAAAAACGATAAATATATATATGTCATCTATTACGATATTTTCTTAATTAATTCTCTCTATGTCTACTTGCTATATTTACTTCTTTTGAACTGCCTTTTTGTCTTATTTTATTATAAATTGTAGACGAATAAAAGCGCAAACAAATGTGTGATAAATGCTCATTAATCATTTAATAAAAGTGACTTCAAAATTTCATCATAATTTAACTTTTAGAAATTTGTCACGTCAGTTATTTATGATGGATATTAAAAACACTGGTGCGTTTTGTAGATTTATGTAAAATAATTGAATGTATTCATATTTTTGTACATTCGAGGTTATACATATAAAAATTTTACAACCTACGAATTTGAATGAAATTAGTTTTTTCCTTTTAATTATAATAAAAAATATTTAGTACATTTATCAACATAATTTTCCTTTTCTGTGTGTACAATCTTATGTTTTAAGCTAATAAGTCCTAAATTTATCCATGTAAATAAAAACAATTTTTGTTACATGTTTCCCCAACGTTTCGTAAATTTTTTGTTCACTTTCTCAAACAAAGCATAAGCCTGATATTGACAATATAAAAATACTAGACAAAGTAAACAACGAGAAAAAGAGATACATCATAGAAAGTTTAAGAATACAACAACAAATAAACAAAACAATGAACATTAAAGAGGACACAGACAATTTAAGCGCCAGTTATAAACTCGAATTAATTTAAGTAAAAGTTTAAATTAAAATTTTGTTTGTTAATTCATGTTTAATTTTGTTTTTATTGTTATTTTTATCAAAAATCGTTAATTTATTAATGTAAACTGTACTATCATACTATAAGTTAACATATTTTTGTACATTTTCGTGGTAATTGTTTTTAATTGTAACTGTGTTAAATTTTCTTCTTTTAATTAAATAGACGACCCCTTGAGAAAGTGAACAAAAAATTCACGAAACGTTGGGGAAACATGTTACAAAAATTGTTTTTATTTACATGGATAAATTAAGGCCTTATTAGCTTAAAACATAAGATTGTACACACAGAAATAGAAATTTGGTAGCCAAAAAATAACAACAATAATAACATAATTTTCAGTTATAAAAGACAAACGAGAAATTTTTAGAAAAATTGGTGACTCAAACTCTTTAAAACTCGATTTGTTGAAAAAAATTTTACTGTGATTAAAAATGAAAAAGTATGTATAAATCGTCCTGCCAATAAATCCATTAACATGATAAAAACAAAATCTATCTGGTTGGATATTTGAAGATATAAACGATTTTTCCTCGATCAGTATATTTAGGAATAAGTATATCTTCGTTATACAAAAAAAAAAAAAAAATTATGGTAATTTATTTCTACAATTCTGATCAAAGTAAATCTAAAGAGAGTATTACGCTGACCTTGGCGCGGCTACTGACTGCTCCGTTTAAGATATCTTGGCGTTCAAACTATTCAAAGGTAAAAAACCCGGAAAACGATTTTTTGTTAGGGATATTTTAACCGTCTTAGCGTCTTGAGACGGCCTCCAAATTTTGGGCCCCACTGCTATATCAAAGAATTTTTCATTAAAAGTTATGGAAAATGACTTTATGCACCATTTTTTTATATTCGTTTCGATTCACACGATATTCAAACAGCTCATTTGGAAGCTGTGATCAATCAAATGGAAAAAGTTATCAAGTGAGCTTCAAAAACTTTTTTGCATATTTAAATTTGCGCAAATTAAAAAAAAACACGCTTAGAATAGAGTGATCAAGTTAATATTTTTACAGCATATAATAACCGTATTATTTTTGGGTGCTATAAAGTTTTAAAATAAAAAAAATGTGTTTTCAATGCAATATAGTGAAGCCCGTCTCAAGAACGTCTTGCCGTTTTGTGTGTACAAAAATTTCCCACCTTTTTCATTATTGTTTTCATATTTTGTATGTGAAAACAATATTGTGTGCATATTCTGCGTTTGTTTTCAAACTTTTTTTTTACATTGTGTTAAAGATTGATTTTAGTAATCATGCTTATAAGAAAAAGATCAATTTGGAGCAAAAGTCTGATGAACAATTAAACAAGTTTATCGAGTAGTGATAGTGATGACAGCCTTGCTTCGAAAATCTCGAGACGGATTCATTGCTAGAAGAACAAGCAACAGTAGAAGGTTCGAACTATATGAATTTAGCTGTGACTACGGCTCATTTATGGAGGCAATTAATTTCTCGTTGATGGACATGCCCTCGTTTCTTTCAACTTTTGTTGAAGATGTAGCAGTGGTCAAAACGGTTTCGTAACAAGAACCGTCGTCATTAACTACCACAACAAAAGCATCCTTCATATGTAAAAGCGAACGATCTCTATTGCCAGCAGTTGCAGCTAGCGGACCATCAGTTCAACCTAATATTGGCAGTTTTATTGGATATATGACCCTTTTTAGTTCATTTTATAAGTTTTATTTTATAAGCTTTACCGGAAACATCTGCAGACTTAAAAGAGCTGTCGAAACTTCTGTTTGCTCCAAAGCTCATTTTGTTTACGTGTAGACCAGGTAGTTTTTCAAGGCAATTCGTCAGTTCCACGAACAATCATTAGAAGCTCCTCAATACAATAGAAAAAACTACCTTAAAATTATTCAAGAATGCAATGCTCACATAAGTTTATTCAAGCTAAGACTCGACATACCATGATTAGGTTGTTCGGCGTACGCATGCCGAAAATGCCGATGCTTCCAATAAAGTTAACTATAAAAAAGTATTTTTATAGGTTTCATCTTTCCATGAGTAAATAGATGGTCTTGTTTCTGTTTAAAATAAAGGATCAGTAGGGCGGCCACCTGCTCAAAATATTGATATGCCTTCTTCACCACAGCCTATCATATAAGATGTTGAAAAAAGAGCAGTTTATCAAATTTCTAATATTCGGATCGATGTTGTCGATCAGCTTCCTGTTTGGGTAGATAGAAAATACAAATGGATGTGCAATTACTGCAAAAGATCTGAAACCCTGGTCGTTTGTTCCAAGTTCGATCTGCATTTATGCAATCAGATAAATAAAGAATGTTTCTAAGACTACCACTATCAAAAATGATATGTATTTTAGTTTTATATGCTTCTTTCTTTTAATGAAAATTTTTTATAGAGAAAATTTACCTGTAATGTTTTTTTACGCACAAACCGGCAAGACCGTCCACAATCGGCCTTTAGAATTTTTTACCTGTCGTTTCTTCAAAATACTTTTTTACATGAAAAATAAACCTTGCACCTTTTTTTTAACTATATCTACTTAAAATAAATTCCTGCCATCATCTGTTTATTTTTAAGGTTTTGCCGGTTAGAGGATTAAGTAGATATTGGACTTTATATCTGATTGAGATAAAAGATCAAGTTCTGGCATATAGACTGAAATCATTTAGCAGGCATGGTAGGATCTTATTGTTATTGATGTCAGTCGCTGATCCATTGCTAAAATATTGTTATTCTGCTCGAATACCAAGGAACTTATAATAGATTTTTCGTATAATTATTACTTTTTTCCAAAGGGTTAAAAAGTTTTGTATCTTTTCTTTAAATTTATTTTAAATAGGCTATTTATTGTAATGGCTTAAATAACATTGAAGAATGACATGAATTTTTATGTTTATATTTATTTCCTTGCTTTTTATTTTGGAATAACCTTTTTATTTTTCATATAGAGACATTGTTTTAGAGTACCGCATAGACTCAATTGTAGGAGATGTTATATTTTTAATTTGCACATATAATAACAATCGTTAACAATGAACAATGCAAAATACTCTTTTGTTTGTCCCTTTTTTTTTTTGTTGTTTTACATACACATCTTTGTCTATTTTAAGATGAATTAAGAATTGTTTATAACATAAATCTTTTGGGGTCGTTCTAGAATATACTCGTATAATACATATTGTAGACATAAAATATACTAATAGTATGAAAGAACAAATCAAATCACGAAAAGCTTTTTTAATTAACAGATTCTCTTTTTTTATTAATCAAGTATATTGTGTATATTGTGTGTATTTGCTGTATCAATATTGATTTCTATTAAATTTATATGAAGGGGTCTTTTTTACTCAAGTTACTTGGGCCTATAGTCTTTAAGTAATAAAAAATATTCAGCCGAACCAAAACAGTTTAAAAAAAAACATAGTTTGTTCCATTTCAGTCATACTTTAATTTTTTAAGAACGAAATTATTAATATTTATTTATTTTTTTTCTTTTTTTTTTGGTATTACTGCCCTATTATTTTCGAAAAGACATGAAAATTTGTTTGTGATTTAAATTTAAACAAAAAATTCTCAGTTCAAACTAACCATATCGTATTGTTATCATTTAATGATAAATTATTAAAAAAAATGTTTTTTTGGTGACCAAGAAATTGTTAAGTGCAACTATATATTTTATTTTTATTTTTTAAATTCATATACAAATATTTCAAATACTTCATAATGGGGCCTCAGCGCCGTATAGGCATTAAATTAACAAACTACCAATAGATTATAATAAAATATACATAAAGAGAAAAGTACATAGGGAAATTTAAATTTTTTAATATTAATATAACAGTTCTTCCAAATTTTCAAGTAAAAACTTTTTTAAATTACATTTGAATATTGAGATTCTATTAACAGATTTTAAACTATCAGGTAAGTTATTTAATTCTCGACTACCCATGTATTCTATGCGCTCCTTTGTTGTTTGCAGTCTACAGCGTGCAACTGCTAAGTTTACGTTATTCCTAGTGTTGATTATATTTTGATTTTGTGAAAAGCTTATTGTGTGATGTCCCATATTATGCAAAGATTTGAAGAAAAAAACTATAAGTGTAGGTTTGTATGTTCCATAAATTGGTAGCACGGTTTTACATACGTTTTTGTATAAAGACGTAGTAAAATACGTTATAGGAAGATCGTGTACGACTTTTAAGGCTTTATTTTGCATGCGTTACAGTGTTTTTAGATCAGTAGTTTTTTTGTAACCATATATGATATATGAAATTTCGTGTTTACTTTACTTTTAAATTTTACTTTTATGTTTGTACAATTTACAAATTTACTTTTAAATTTGTACAATATTCTAGTTGCTAAGCAAATTTTTCACTTAAGGTATTGAATAGGTAACTTTGCAAATTAATGCCTAAATATCTAACAGTGTTCACTTCATGAACTTCCGTGACATCTACAAAAACGCTAAATAAATTATTTGAAAGATTATGCGGCTTAAAACGAATTAACTGCGTATTATTATTGTTTATGACGACCTTATTTATTCTTGCGAGTTCCACAATTACTGCTGCATCTCGTTCTATATATGCTTTAACTGCTACCTCATGTTTAAATGGTTAAAAAAGACAATTATTATCAGCATAAATGAAAAGTTTACCATAGAAATCAAGGTTTTTGATATTAAAACCAAAAATAAATAAAAGTATTTTTTATAGTTTGGTTTTCATAAAAAATTTGAATCTTTATTTAAAGCAAGTAAGCAATAGTTGCTGTATGTCTTGCTGTAGAATTTAGATTGATTTATTCTTAAAATTAATTCAGCTTATATACTACTTATGAGAAGATCCTAGATTTTAATTTCACTTGTTTTTCATTATCACTGTGGGAATGTTTTAGGAATTTAAATGTAATTAGATTATTCTTAAAATTATTAATTGTTTCCCACAGCGACTGGAATTTTGGTGTAACGTAATATGTATGTCTAATTTAATGTAAATAATTTTGCTTGGTATTTTGGTCTTTAAGTGTGCCACACACACACATAGCAATAAAATCATTGTCACTTCAAGAGGTGTACAGGCGGCAGTATTTTAAAACAATTTACATGTGTTTGCCTGCCTTTGTTGATGAGTCTTGAAGTGACACATGACACTTGTTTGGCTATTTAAAAGAATGCCTTTAAAATAATTAAATCTTTAATGTTGGTGTGGTTTAAAAGAATTAAATCATATTATGCTACAATATCATTAAGATATAAAGAGAATAACAGCAGCCCCAGCACACTGCCCTGATGGACACCATGCTCCACTCTACCAACAGAACTTTCTTCTTTATTTATTTGGACACATTGTTTTCTATTAGTTAAATAGCTCTTTAAAAGTTTATCCTCATTGCCATGAAATCCATAAAAAATTAGCTTTTGCAACAAAATCTTTTGATCAACAATATCAAAAGCTTTATTAAGATCAAAACAGATACCAGCTACGCTACTATGTCCTTGATCCAATCCTTTGCAAATGAAGTTAATGACATTTACCACAGCTACCTTTGTACCACAACCTTTTTTAAATCTATACTGATACTCGTTGAGTAGTTTGTTGTTTTCCAAATTCCTAAAAAATTTTATTATGTAAAATTCTTTCAAATACATTATCAATTCCTGATAATCCAGCAATTGGACGAAACATTTTTGTTAATGTAGCATTACTAACCTTAGGAATGGGAGTGATTTTGTAGATTTTTAAGGCGTCTGGATATATTCCCAACTTTATCATATTATTTTTTCTTCGAAATAATATATTATTACGGAACATATAATATATCTTGCGTTTATATCATAACAAGAAATTAATTTTTCTTACCTTAATGCGATTTGTATTTATATGATTTTTCAAATGATTAGCTTCCTGTGTCGACGGTTTTTTTTGTACCCTTCACTAAAAAATATGAAAAGAGGGTATAACTTACTTTATCATTCCGTTTGTAATTTTTAAAATACTAATTTACAACCTCATAAAGTTTATAAATTCTAAGTTTTTATGCATAACGAAGTCTATTGAGCAATTACGCCAATCGATCACACATAGTTTCGAAAATTTTGCTATTGAAAATCAGCAAGATCCATGGCCTTCGAAGCAGCGTGCAAACCACCAGGCCTTTTTTTGCCATATCATTTGGAGCAAATCTAGTTAAGCGAAGTAATTACATTAAAAACAAACAAATATATGAGGCTATAGAGAATTAAAAATAAGAAAAAAAACATCAAGTGAAGAATTAGCGCTCGTACCATAAAAAAATAATCAAAACAAGTTTATAGTGTTACTAAAATGTTTTACTACAAGTTTTGCTTAGAATCTTTTAAAATTATTGTTTTTTTACAGAGGCAACTCTCAAATAGCTTTTATCAGCTGCATATATTTAAATTTTTCAGTACAAGCTATCACTTTTCAGTTCTAGCTAGCTAGTAGTAGCAAATATTTATTTACACTTTTTATAATTTATACTTTTCAGTGCTGTACTAGGTACTATGTCGTATAAACTCCCTTTTTATTCACTCTATCCATTATTTTAAACAATTAAATAATTATTTTAAGGAATGTTTGAAACTACACGCAGAGAAATAACATGGGTGTGATATGGTCTCAATAACCATATTAAGTTCTTTGTAACAATGTGTAGTTGCGGAGAACAAATTTTAGTTGTTACCAACAAAACTTTAGTCACGAGAAACATTTTTTGTTAAAATTTAACTATTAAGTGGTTAATGCGCACAATAACGCAACATGGTTGGTTAAAGTTTTAAACGATTTGAACCATAAACAAAGTTTTATTGCATATTACAAATAAAATAATATATTTAACCATAATGTAATATTTTTAATCAAAGTATGACAAAAGCAAACAAAATAATGTTTGCTTTTAAAAATATTTTTTTCTAGGTCTTGACAGAATGCTTTTCTATCAGTTTAGTAATGTTTTGTTAACTTAAGTTGAAAATTAATTTTACTGTTAGAGGAAAAAAAAAATAAACATGTACGTATATACAAAATATGTAATAATAATAATAAACATTCAACATCTGATATTAAATAAAAAGGTAAGCAAAACATTTCATAACATTAATATAATTCCTTATATTTGTGTTTTAGGCACAATTGTGAAACCGTTAAAATATATTTAATTAAGCTATCATATAATACATCAGCAATATATTATATTGCGGAATTATTTATCCTATAAAAGCTTTTGTACAATATTGGCTCTTATGGCTCCTTTTTGTATGAAAAAAAAAAACAGTTAATGGGGATTTATTCTTATTTCGGAAATTTTTACTTAACATCCAAAAGTTATTTTCACCATTTAAGTAAAGCTGCTCAAAGTATATCCTTAGCTCACTGATATTCTATATAAAGGAATCATGGCATGCACCTGAATGTGAATAGTCTACATACCGAATTCTTTTTTTAAGATCAGAAAGCTAAAAATCTAACGAAAATTTTATAATTTCAAGTGAAAATAAATATTATTTTGGAACACTCTCTAGTAAAACATTCAAGCTTTATTTTCCTTTTCTGTTATAGAAAAGGCGCTTGTTTTTCGAATGAGTAATTATCTGGATATGCGTTCCATCAATGCATCCTACAACGCTAGGGATGTAGTGCTTTGTGCAAAAATCAACAGCTATTTTCCTTCTTTCTTCTCTGGTTTTCGGTAATTCAGTCCAACCTGGACAAAGATGAGTATCAAAAATATTTAGTACCTCCGTAAGTACTTTGCGGAAAATGGGTCTGGCTAATGAGTCACAATCTTTGCCAACACCAGTCTAATATCCATCTTCAACGACAATTGGCAGAACTCCAAATTATTTTTTTTTTTTTTTTTGTTGGTTGTGAATGGACTGTTACGATTTCGAGCAAACGCCGGAAAGCTGGTTATTAACTACGTAATATTTTTGGAACCTTTAATAAGTTTAAAGCTTAAGTAAACAAAAATGTTATTGCATTTATTAACTTATACGATTAAGGCAGCACATCAAAAATAAATGAAACTAAATGTTCACAAATTAAACAGCTGGTGTCATCGTTACCAAGTGTTGAATTTGTTATTTCCGCGGAATTCAATTTTGGAGGAATTTTTTTTCCAAGAAAAGGCTTGACTTAGGGAAAATAATTCCTAGCGAATATTTATAATTGGGATGCATATCTCATACAAGCTTGTAGAGCAGAATTATTTTTTTGGAGTTAATAAAAAAAAAACAATTATCTGTTAGACTAAAATTGTTTCTTAATTAAAAATTTAACTTTAATATTTAATTTAACTTCATAACATCAAAAAGTTTAAATATCAACAATATTATAATTATTTTATATGAATTATTTACACTAACTGCAGTAGAAAATTCTAATTAGTGATGTGTATGCAAACACACTTGTTGACTTGAAAACACCCAAAGCACCATTTCCGACTACATCGCTTATTCTGTAATAATAAAGTTAAAAATAGATAAGATACTTTTTTTATCATACTTTTTACATATCAACCAAAGATTTTTTTTATTAAATTAACTTGCATAAATAAAAATTTAACGAAAAAAAATTTTGCGTGTGACTGCAATGATCTCAAATATTAAATTGTCCATAAATAATAATAATTGAGCAAAAAATGGTAACATAGAGCAAAATGCAGCTGAACCTTTACACACTTGCACTGAAAGCAATCCAACGGTACTGAGATTAAGTGCTTTAGTCTTTTTCTCATATTACAACACAAAATTTAATAAAACTCACAACAAGTGTTCGCAAAAATTACTTTTAGTAGTACAAAGAAATAAAAAAAAATTTTCCTCTGAATGTTTGAGATAGCTTGACTATTTGCAATGCACTTTATCTTTAATGGCTAAATATTTTGGTCTTTAATACTTTTCACCAGGGGTGGGCAACCTTTTTGTAATGTGGGCCGATTTTGTAAACAACCAAACTTAAGCGGGTCATTAACATTGTTTTTGTAGGTAACTGAAAATTATATTTTCATAAAACGGTGAAGAAAATTTTTGAAAGTTGAACAAAAATAAAATATTTCTGATAATATATTTATAATACTTGTTATAACTGCACTATAACATTACAAAAAATTACTAATAAGTTATGTAATTATATTAATGAGACACTTGCACTGCTTATTTGTGGATTAGATACTTATATCTGGTTCAATTTTAGTAGTAGCAACTGCTAATCTAGTTTCTAGATTCTCGTCGGTAATTCGCGATCTATATTTTGATTTTAAAAAAGTCATTTTCGAAAAAAATTGTTTGCATTTATATGTGCTCCCAAACAATGAAATATATTTTTTTTGCCTTATTAATTAATTGCGGAAACATGTGCGCATTTTAATTTTTATAAAATTCAGTTTTTAATAATTCCATAAACTTTATTTTAAAATCCTTTCTTTCTTGCAGTTCAAATAATTATAACTTAAAATTTACGGTAACTTTGATCACATCTGTTACAAAAATTAAATTGAAAATACATCAAAATAGCATTCTTTACTGCTGAAGTCCACTAAGCTTTTTTCAAATTCTTAATGAAGGCCAATTAAATATTAATATATTTTTGTTTTTTGTAACTATTTTCAACGTAACTTTTTTCGTTATGATTTTTAAGTACTGTTTTATGTTATTGTTTTATATCTTCGTTCGAATACAAGAAAAAGAATGCATTTTTTTTCTTAGTTTTTCTTGCCTATCACTTCTTAATGGCCGGCCACCATATAAACTTAAAATAAATTCGCGGGCCGCAGCTTATGTGCAGGTGGGCCGTAGTTTGCCCACCCCTGCTTTTCAAAATAGTTTTGCTTTCACCAGGTGACCCCAAAGGGATAAATGTAAATTTGTACAAAAGTATTTGAGAGTGAGCTTGTGGTTAAACTTTTAATCCAATTTAATTTAGTAAAAACAACAAAACTAGAGAATATAACTATCATTAAACTTAGCTTGGTATTATGTTAAAGTTTTTGATGTTAAAGGCTTTCATTTTGTTTGGTTTAGCATTTTTATAATATTTTAACAAACAAAAAAATTTTCAAAACGTACGCGTATTTTATTACGAAATTTTAGAGGAGAAATAGTTTCCCTAAAACTTTTTTAACACAAAAGAATATTTTGCTGTTAAAAGAATATTTTGGTAATAGCAACGACTTTAAAGTAACAGCCCTAAGATCGTCTGCAATGTTTTTCCTTAATTGTAATTTGTGAAATAGAAAAACTCAAAACAGTCAAACCGGTAAACAATTAAATCTATTTCATTTGCAAGTTTTAAGCTGTGTTAAGACGTCATATGGAATGTCAGTTTTTCCATATATAAATCAATACACTTCGTGTAAACCTCATGCAATATAACATATGTTATTTTCCTAAAAAAACAACTTGTGTTAGTTTTTTTATCTAGAGCACGCCCTGTTTTAATATGTAAAACTATATGACAACAGATGTTTTCAGTGATGCTAACTTCCACTTTTAAAATTACCTCTCAAAATTTTTTTACAATAAAAGTAAGATAGAAGAAAAATTTTTTTGAACTTTTATAGATAGTATATATAACGTCGGCTAAAAAGCAAAATTTGGGCATTTCCATAAACATGTTAACCACGGCAAAAAAACGGAAAGAAACAGAAAACCCAACGGTGGGGCGAAATATAGAAAAAAGTTAACTATATTTTTATTTCAAAAATTGAACTATTTCTAGTGAAACATTAGAATAGAAAATCATACAAAAGAAATAATAAAATTTAGTACTTATTACCGCTTATTGCATTTTTACAATTAAATTCAGCACCAATTATTTTATGGTAAAAAATTAATAGAAAGTTGGGGTATTTCCATCTTATAATTCATATATTTTTCTTAGTGGAAATGTACTCCGAAAATCATGTCTCCTTTTTTGGACGACCAGTATTTAAAAATTATTTTAAGAATTCGTATGTATATATGTATGTGAAATAAAAAATGATAGTGGTGACAGTTCCAATGTAGAAATTAAAAACAAAC
Organism: Gymnosoma rotundatum; assembly: GCA_916610165.2. Lineage (NCBI taxonomy): Eukaryota > Metazoa > Arthropoda > Insecta > Diptera > Tachinidae > Gymnosoma > Gymnosoma rotundatum. Next base: position 53,621,222 of record OU744338.1, read on the forward strand.
AGCAGAAAGAACATCTTTTTTTTGTGGAAATAATTAGTTTTTATGAGTTACAATTGAGTAACATGTATTTGAACATGTACTTCATTCGAAATATGCCTAGTACCTGAATTGAACGTGCTGTTTTGCCTTTAAGACGTGTCCTTATAACGAACACAGCCTAAGTAATTTGTGCTTTAAGCGAGGAGGCGCATTGATTTTTGCATCGTAATTAAGAATAAGCCTCTAGGACACATTAAGGTTTTGGGTAAAAATGTGAGGTTCTGTAATCAATATTAGGACATTGTTTAAAATTGAAGGCATTACCTGAATAGGATCTGAATCTACTATGACCAAATGTAATAGGATTCAAGTCCAAAATTTGTGCCAATAAAACTATCTTGCGAAAGTCGGAATTTGACAGGCTAAGCAAACTTAAAAAAACTAGTTAATCTAATAACAATAACTAACTAATTCCGTTAATTCTTGCACATAGATTTTCTCCTCTATAATGTGACCAACAACGACTTCGCTTAACAACATTTATCTGCATTAGTATAATGCACATACTATTTCATTCTTCCATAAAAGCATGGATATAAAACAACTAGAGATCTGCATTCTTTTTTAACTCACATAACGAAATTTCCAAAGAATTGGTTATATAAAATACTTGAAATTGCATTTTTTAGTATTAACGTTATTTATTTATAATTATTAAGGATTTCCTTATCAATAAATAATCAACATAAATTATTTCGTTATAATTTTTAGTTCAAATAAAATTTATAATTATCTCTGATGTTGCTATCTAATATAATAGTAAAATATTGGAAGCAAAAACATAGAAGAACTAAATTCAAACTTACAGCCATACCTAAATAAAAAAGGAAAGCGGAACGTTTTCTTCCGCATAGCTTTTACGCTAAAATGCCATCCCTAAACAAAAGCGGCAACGGTTTGTCAAAATGATAAAAAAAACAGGGTTATTAAAAATCATTTAGGCTTAATTCTAGTTAACGGACGCACCTTAAAAATGATATAAAGTTGTCTACGGGTTGTAAATGAAAATCTAAGCAAAAAATTACCTTTCCTATGAATCCCATACTGTATAATTCCGCCATAAAATACTCGATACGTTCCACATTATACATACAAACGTTGGAGGTCAGTAACCCCGAAGCTTAAGGTCAACCCCAAAATTTTCACTTAAAATTTTACACACTAGATTTTTTCCAAAAATATATATAAATTCCCTAAATATTTTAAAAAGAATAACATTTCTGGTGTTAATGTTGTGTAAATTGAAAATTTTATAAAAAAAAAACAAAATTTGTTTTGTTTTTGTTTATTTTTAATTTTTTATTACTAAAAGCCTTGTCAAGATCGGATTTTCCAATTGCAAAGCGTTGCCGCCGCGTTATTTCGGTATGCTCCATACAAAATGTGCTAGCATGAGAACCTTTGACAGCAACAAAAACGCTTTTCACAAAATAGGATTTATAAAGAAAACTATTTTTTTTTATTTGTTTATCATCAAGTGAAATTATTTATTATTTGCTTTGCTAGAAAATTTTGAACCCCAAATAACACATGCCTTTGTAAAAATATTAATTTAAAATAATTGCAGTTTGAGTTTGTCATGAAACAGAATGTACTTTCAGCATACAAGTTTTACTTGTCGTGTGTATGTATATTATTTCATTTATTTCATGGTTATGCATTTCGTGTTGAAGCAAGTATTAAATATCATTTAAAATCACAAGAAATAATTGCCAATACCATAAAGAACTTTCATTATTAAATAACTTAAATCACATTTATGTTCTTTGTATATTTTTAGTATTAAAATAGAATTCTCTTGTATAGATAAAGCTAGAGTTGTTCCGGAAAGGTAAAAATGATATCATCAGATATTCATGTTTGCATATTTCAGCCAGTCAAAATAATAAAGTTTGAAATTAAAATATTCACAAGCAAAAGTATATTTGCGTCAAAATACAAAGGGGTTTTTGGATTAAATTTTTCTTAAATAAATGAAAATTTTGCCTTAAAATATTAACACATGCACACTTTATATATAAAGCGGAATGGGTAGAAAGCTTATTTCTATTAAAATTTTGCCTACACATTTCTTTATAACTATGCATGTGAGTGGAACTCTCACATCAGGTTCAATACATCAAATAGCAGTTGAGATGATTATAATGTTGTACATACAACTTGCATTTATTTTATTTAAAATCTGTTTGACAATTAATTGGTTACATTGGTCACATTAGGCATATTTGATTTCACAAAAAAAAAAAAATAAATAAATATGTTAATCGATCAGATAAGTGTCGGAAATGGTGCTATTGGAAATCAGCATTATCAGTCTGTCCTTTGAGGAAACAGGCAAGACACCCCGCCTACCTCTAATTTTTTCATGTTATTTGAAACAATAAGGTAACTCAAATCAACGGGGCGGTTGAGAATTGAAAAATATGAAAAAAAACATCCGGTGAAAAAATGGCGCTCGTTCATATTTTCCGAGTTACAGTACTCTGAAATTTAAAAATTTTTTAAAATATCATTATGGGTACCATTTTAAAGCTTTTGAAGAGATCTTTAAGGAAATACAAAAATTTTTTAAAAATGCTTAACCCATTAAAAGCCGATGACAATTTTATGCAAATTTTTTTTTATTTTTTTATTCTGTCACCACAATATTCAATTTTTGGATTGGAGTTATTTCACTAAACTATATTTACATAGATGTCGAAGGGTATATATGATTCGGCGTAGCTGAGTAGAGAGTACTCTTACTTGTTTGTATTACCTTTTGCCATTGAGAGCTGTAATAATACGCTGTATTTTTAATTTTAAAATTATGAGCTGTTTTAAAAGGTAACCAATCTAAAAACTTTCATATAATAAAAAACATTCAAAAGCGGTTCAAAAATGCTGAGTTTTGCGGGCACAACCACAAAAAAGCAACATTCAAACAAATAGATTACCTCTTTTTTTAAGTCTGTAAAAAATTAAAAGAAATACTGGCGCTCGGCATTTCTTAAACATAACTACATTATTTACGGACCAATGTGGCTAAATTTCAATCGCAAGTCTTTTGAATCTATGTACGAGAGAATGGTGGTCAAATACTTTTTGCAGCTTTTATGGGGACGTGGCGAAAGTTATTTTAACCCGATTACGGACACATGGATCGAAATAAATAAGCGACCCTCGTATATATATTAGGATGAAGAATAATTATATTTTTTGGGGTCGGAATTGAATAAAGTAAAAATTACAAACGGAATAAAAAGCTTATATATTCCCTTACCACCTGTGGTGAAGAATTCAATGGTTAAAATGACTAAATAATTTATTGTAATTCCCTTAAATCATTAAATCATTTGTTTTACACCTTCTATATATTCTTCGTATTTAGAGTATTTATTTGTAAATAAAGTGTGTGTTATTTTTTACTCTTGTATTTGGACAAACTCCATTTATTATATTTTTTGATCCTTTAAAAGTACATTAACAAGAATTTAATTTTCATAACTTCTAAAGTCTCAAACTGCTAAAAGTATTAAAATAAATGTTTTCCTCATTCAAGCTAAACAAAATTTATATTTTTATAATGTTTAAGTAGCAATAAAATATAACCACTAAAAAAATATGTGAAAAGTTAAAAATATTCTTTTAAAATGAAAAATTAAAGGGTACTTACCAAACAATTAAGAAGTTTCAAACTTAAGCTATTAACATTATCCAAACATTAAGAAATAAAAAACTAAATTATTTTAACAGCAATAGAATATTCAAGTACGACGAAATTAAACTGTTCGGTGTCTTAAAACTAAGAAACCCCATCAATTTCATCATACGTTTATCAGTACCATAATAAACTCCTGCAACGTGCTTTGTGGAATGTTGTTGAAGTTTTCATTCACTTACGCCACCATGTTCTTGGCGAATAAATTTCTGTCTTAGCCTTAAGTAACAATTACTACTGAAAACTAAAATAAACAGATAAGCAAAAAGGAGACTAACGAAAAATTAAGAAAGCAACTAGATGAAATGTGAAAACGTTTGGTAACACTCAAGTATCGTTATGAGATACTAACGAAAAAAAAGACACGAAAAGTATGCAAAAGTAAAAGAAATTAACCATAAATTTAAAAAATTAAAAAAAAAAACTTTTAAATATTATAACTAATTGATAAAACCAATGCCAACTTTTAAGGTAAACCGACAACCATGCCGCATTAATTTACAGGTGGTCTGAAAAGCCCAGCTAATTTTTGTTTAAGTTTGACATTGTTTCCTAAATGCTAAAATAGTTTTAAAAATAACAATTTTTGAATAATTTGAAAAAAGTAATGAAATGAAATATGAGGTATTGTTTTACATGCAAGAGAAGGAAATCATCTATTACAACTTCATTTAAAGCACCAAATGCTGTTTAAAGGATAAATTAAATTCGGCTTACTCTTGCTTAGTCAGCTATTTTTGACATCTACGTGGTGCTCTGCAATAACAAAATGACACTAAGTTTTTGTTTTTTTAACCGGGTAGCCATCTAGTATTTAATTCGCCTTGTGAACAACTTAAAAAATATTTGTTTGATAAAAAAATCAAATTTAAATTTTCATATTTCATACTTCAATATTTTTTCATAAATGTTAAATTGTCATTGTTTTCCATATGAATGGTAACTTTAGATTTTTTATAGATTGTCGGAAAAGATTTTGTAAGCTACAACTAACCGAACATAAAATTTAATTATTAAGTTTACGTACGTTTTCAACTTTTTGAGGGTTTTACTATATTTAACGGTGGCATCTCATAACATTTAAGCCTATAATATCTATAGATATTATAGGTATATTTTATGGTATTCTATGTAAGAAAGATGTAACGGTTTTATAAGCTGGCTTACAAAAAGTCTTTGGTAAGCGAAGCCGGTGTTAGTTAAAGTCTTTGGGATCTGCCGAAGGTCGTCTATGCAGGTAAACTTTGGCAAGCGAAGCCGCTGTTGTTTTAAGTGCGGACTTTGTGAAACTTTCATAAGCGAGATTATATCCAAACTAAAAAGAACACAATGTTCGTAGACATTATTATTATCACGTAATATCCATGGTCATTATGTTCTTGGATACTATGACAGACCTCATTGACTGACGTTATTTCGTTTGTACACGTTATTTCGTTTCATTAAGTATTTGCTAGTAAATCTACTTAAAGAGAAATCATATGATTCATATGTTAAAAAAATTGAAGTGAGAAAATAAAAGTGTTAAATTTGTGATTAAGTTAAAAATAAAAAAATAAAAATTTAAAGAAAACTGAAGAAAACTGAATAATGAATAATTGAATTTGAGCTTAGCTTTAAATCATATTCTTTTCATTTTTCAAAGTTGTTATCGAGTTGAGTATTTGAATATTTAGATCAAAATATTTTTAAAAAATAGGAAATGTTGTGTCGAGTACCAGTGAGAAGATGACTTGATAGCTAGGACCCTTAATCTACAAACATAGGAGTTAAATTTTTTAAAGTTGTTTTTTGGGCAATAGCCTAACTTTATTAAAAGTTTTGAGCAATAACACGAATATTTTTTTTAAGCTCTTGTAATAAATAAAAACAACCTTTTTCGCGCCATAAATCCAATTTTAATATATGTGTTTATAAGTAGAGCTATTTCAGTAATGCAACTTAAATAATTTATAATTTTTACAATTTTTGTAACGGATAGAGTATAAATGTACATTATGTATAAATTTCATTGTTTAAACCCTTTTTTATTTTTTAGTAGTTATTGTAGACAAAGTAATAATAATATTTTCATTCTAAAATGGTTTAAGATAAAAAGCGCACATCACATATAAGGAAACCCTTTAAGTTTATTTGTACTTGTAATTGTAGGCATAGTAATATTCTCTTTGTTAGAATTTAAAGACTTACTGCCGTATTCACAGAAAACAAAATAACTTTTAAGTGTGTTTTATGACAAATATTTCTATAAGTGTTCAAAAGTCTCTTATCCATGAAATTTCGTTAACTATAGAGACTCCCTTTACATTTAACCTTTATAGCTGTTGTGTAAAGGACATAGAATACATAGTAATTTTTACGTCCTGTGTATTGTTGCTAAATTCAAAAATTACTTTTTCTGTATTTAAAGTAGAGTCTTAAGTCGGAAAAGGGATAACTATAAATAAATAAATAAATATTCATTTTAACAGCTGCTGGAAATATCCTTAATGTAGACTCAGGCAAGACAGCGATAAGCTGATAATAGATTTATGTAGGCAATAAGTTTTCTTTTTTTACTGGAGTCTTCAGTGTATTATTGTGATTATTAACTTATGATTATTTACTAAAACAAAATGTTTTATGGGCCGTAAAACTCCCACATAAGTGAGTGTTTTTGAAAATTCGATCTATTAAACCATTGCCATTCGACCTCAACTAATAGCCTTTTTAACCACAGACTTTAAGAAATTAACCAGTACTTTGTTTTTAACTCCCTTTTTTTTATAGAACATCTTTTGCAAATATAATTTTTGCAACAGCATTAGAGTCATATTAATTTTTAATATTTTTTTATTTATGTTTTTTTAATTTTTTTTTTCAAAAATGTTTACAAAACCCAAATGTTATACTCCTTTTTATATTAAATTTTATTTATTCTTTTTCTCCTTACTTTTGTTATTTTTAAATAAAAGTAACAGAAGCAGCAGCAATAACGAAAACATTGTTAATTTTTAATAAGATACATTTTTTCCTGAAAATAAAAGGCAACTGCAACAACAATAAAAAAATAATACCTTGTCGAGATGAGTGTCAGTAATAAAAAACCATTTTTGATGAAAATGTAGAAAGTTTAAACAAAAAAAGTGAGAGTACTATACACGGCTATGCCGAATTTTATACACCCTTCACCATCTATGAATGTCTAGTTTAGTGAAGTATCTTAAAAAAATTTAAAAATTAAAACAAAAAAACATTTGGTACTGCATATTTATAATTTTACATCAAATGCTATCGGGTTAAGCATTTCTAAAAAATTTTAGTATTTCCTTCAAGATCTTTCAAGAGCTTTAAAATGATATCCATATTGATATATTAAAAAAAAATTTTAAATTTCTATCGCCCTATATATTTATTTTTTTATTTGAAGTTACTTTATTGTTCGAAAAGACATGAGAAAATAAGAGGTAGGCGTGGTGTTTTGCCTGCTGCCTCAAAAATGAAAAACCGATGATGCAGATTTCTAATAGCACCTCTTTCGACACTATATCTGATCGATTGACATATTTATTTTTCCTTTCGGCAAACTTTATTTCAACACTAACACGGTCAGACGTACATCACTCAATCGACTTCGCTATGCATTAGAAGTCAGATTTTTATATATACTTTATGGGTTCGGAAATAGATATTGTAGAAATTACACATGGAATATCAAACTTAGATATACTCTTTTTCCACTTTTTGTGGTGAAGAATATAAAAACATATCATGTGCCCAGCGAAAAAAGACATGCACAAGAATATATGGGTTCTACGTACAATGAACTGGTTCAATTTAGGAGAAAATGCACGATTTTAACATTAGCATGGCGCTGGCGACCAAGGGTTCACATTAACAAAATAGCTTGGCATTTAAATAAATGCTCAAAACTAGTAAAAATTCAGTTATTGGGAAACATTTTTCATTAATTTTTTTTATTATAATTTCTAAAAATAAATTCAAGCAACCCATAAATATTACCAAATTAAATAGTTTTCATTAACATTTATTTGCTATAATAGATTGGAACTAAATTTTAAAACTTTTTATTGGGACAGATTATACATCTTCTTTTAAATTCTTCAGTTTTAGAAATAGTTTTAAATAACAGAATTTACATGAATTTTTATGTCTTAAAAAATTACAACTCAATAAGAATAAACGAACTTATTAACAATACATAATAGAAGAGAAGTGCGAGAGAAGCAATTTAAATACATACGATTTATTAACTCCTTCAGCTTTTTGATGGGAGTTTTTATTTCCCTGAAACCAGGTGTTTTGCAATATGATGATGCACGCTTGAAATAATTTATGCAAATAATTTATATTGGCCCAATTCACAATCTTGGGCAAATGGTCTTGCATCATACCATTTGCAAAATTGTGTAGCATATTTTACTCATTACTGTATGTTTTGTTGGTTTATACTAAAAATATGCTACACAATTTTGCAAATGCTATGATGCAAGACCATTTGCACAAGATTGTGAATTGGGCTATTGTTTTATTTTGTGAGCGTCAAAACAAGTTTACAAGCGACACACTTCTTAAACAAAGAAATTCTACTTTGAAGCTTTTTATTTATTAAAACAAGTCAAATATTGGCGCTTTTTAAGCTCGCAATAATGCCTCTTTCCATTTAAGAGGTATATAGAAAAATTACTTAAATTTCTTTATTTTGCTACAAAAATTATTTTAAATGGTTTGGTTTTTTTCTTCTTTAAATACGAGTACATACATACTTGCATACTTTAAAAACTTTTATAAACATCAAATGGTTTTTCATAATAGCAAACGTAATGCCTTATTGAAGGACTTTGCACTTACTATGTAGGGAAATACGACGCTAAATAAAAACTATAACAAATGTTGTAAAATGGAGAAAATAAAATGTAAATACTTTTCCCTGTTACGACAGCTAAATAGAGTATGAAAAAATAAATAAATATTATTATAATAAATTACATGATTTAAATATATTAGAAGCAAAAAAAATGTTTAGCTGGAGTAAACTCTTTTATTTTATAAATCACATATGAAGTTTTTTTATGTGTCATGCGTACAACACTGGTTTAATTAATTTTAAGATTTTATAAGCAAATTTAAAAGCTTACTTTTACTGGATCGTCAGTATTTTTAACCGACTTCAAAAAAAGAAGGAGGTTATACAATTCGGCTGAATGTTGCTTTTTTTTATATTTGTGCCTCGAGAACTCAGTCATTTCTGATCCGATTTTGAAAATTTTTGGTAATATGATAGATTATGCTTACAGATTGGTCCCGTTTTAAAAACAGCTCATAATCTTAAAAATTAAAGGGTGTCCCCATACAACATGCATATTTTTTAAATGTATTATGATATAATGAGTTTATTTATAGTCAACAAAAAAAAGGAATTGCTTCAGTATTTGCTAAGCTCTGCAGCCGTTTTTCTTCAGCACCCAACAGTGCCGATTTCCAAAATGAGAAGAGAAAGAAAGACCTTTTTTTCTTTAAGCTGTTCAATCAATTCTGTCTTTTTATTTTTAAATTTCCAACTTATATACTAATTTATTCTATGGTCAGCATTAATTTGGCACAATAACCAATCTATAGTGAATTCGCTGTTCCCACGGGAATTTGCACTTTTGACAAATTCTTTATTTCTTTTTTTTTTAGTTACCATAATTTGTTGGCGCGTGAAAACAATTATTTAGAGAATATTCAAAAATCATATTACATTACAAAAATCATATACATTATTCCTATGGCAACAGTTCACCACAAAATGTTTAATGTTCATTTATGCTGACCAAGCACAAATACCATTCATAATTTTACTTCACTAAATTCTTAAAAATACTTATTGTAAACAAATATGGATTGAATTTCAAGTTCAATTAACTTATATTAAATAATATTCTTACAGTGCCTTTACTAAGTATAGATGCACTACAATGAACTGTAAAGGTCGATTCTGTAAAATTTAAAATGACTGCGTATAACTATGGCCCCCAATAACAAAAACTTATACAAAAATAAATCTAAAATATAAATGTAAATTTATATGATATAAATTTACTTATATGGGCCTATCTTTTGAACTTTTATAGATAAACGCTTGCAAATTGCACAGAATATCGATTGCTATGGCCGTTATAGTAACAAGTATTAATATTACAAATTATAAATTAAAGGGTGCGCCAATAGTTCATTAAATTTATTTTATATGGCCATACTTTTAGACAGTTGTAGACAGACGCTTGTAATTTACAACGAACCTGTATTGCTAAGTCCGCTATAACAACAAGTATAAAAATGAGATTTGGAAGTTAAAGGGTGTTCCAATAGTTAATGTAATTTTGTGTATGTGACCAAACGTTGAAACCTAAAAAGGACCTGTATTGCTAAATCCGCTATATCAATGGGCTTATAACTTGAATATAGAAAGTAAAGGGTGTCCCATAATTGATGTAGATCAATTAATATGGGCCTATCTTTTAAACCGTTAAAGATAAATGCTTGCAAATTGGACAGATTGTCGATTGCTATGGCTATTATAGGAACAAGTATTAATAAATAAAATTATGTTCATATAATTTGATGTATGTATATGGCCATACTTTTAAACAGTTGTAGACAGACGCTTGAAATTTACAACGAACCTGTATGGCTAAGTCCGCTATAACAACAAGTATAAAATTTGGATTTGAAATTTAAAGGGTCTCCTAGTAGTTAATGTAATTTTGTCTATGTGACCAAACTTTGGAACCGTTATAGACAGAATGCTGAAACTTAAAAGGGACCTCTATTGCTAAGCCCGCTATATCAACGAGTTTATAATTTTGATTTAGAAATTAAAGAGTGTCCCATAATTACTGTAGATTTTCATATATAGGCCTATCTTTTGAACCGTTATAGACAAACGCTTGTGAGTTTAACGCAATGTCGCTTGCTATGACCGTTATAGTGACAGCTGATAATATTTAAAATTATAAATTAAATGGTGCACCAATAGTTTGGTATATGGCCTAACTTTTTAACAGCTGTAGACACAAGATTGAAATTTACAAAGAACCTGTATTACTAATTTCTCTATAACAACAAGTATTAAATTTGGATTTAGAAATAAACGGGTGTTCCAATAGTTGATATATTATGTTGTATATGGACGGACTTTTGAATCGTTATAGACAGACAGCTGAAGTTTACAAGTGACATGTTTTGCTAAGTCTGCTTTACAAGAAGCTTAAAATTTGAATTTAGAAATTAAAGGGTGTTCCCAAAATTAATGTAATGTGTTATATATGGCCGTATTTTTGGAACCCTTGTATACAAACACCATAATTTTAGAGAGAATGTGCACTACTTTATTTGTTATAATAAGAAGTATAAAAATGTTCTACTATAAATTAAATAGTTGATATAATCTTATGTATATGGGCCAACTGTTGAACCGTTACAGACAGACGGTTGAAATTTACACAGAACCTGATTGCTAAACCTACTACAATAGCAAGTACATAATTTGAATTTGGAAATTAAAGAGTGACGCTATAGTTGCTGCAATTTGATGTATATTGCCAAACTATTGAACAGTTGAAAAAGTATAAAGTTTGGAGATATAAGTGTGTCCCAATAGTTAGTGTAACCTAATTTATGAGACCATACACTTGAACTGTTACAGGCAGACAGATCAAATCTGTTTTGAAGTCGGTTTTTTTCTCAACAATTATTTAAAAATTTAACTTTAATAATTAATTTAACTTCATAATAGCAAAAAGTTTAATAGTCAACAATATTATGATTATTTTATATGATTTATTTACACTAAATGGAGTAAAAATTATAATTAGTATTGTGTAAGCAAACACATCTGTTGACTTGAAAACACCTAAAGCACCATTTCCGACTACATCGCTTATTCTGTAATAATAAATATAAAAATATCATACTTTTTACATATCAACCAAAGATTTTTTTTATCGAATTAACTTGCAAAAATAAAAATTTATCGAAAAAAATATTAAAAAATATTAAATTGTCCATAAATAAATAATGATTGTGCAAAAAAATGGTAACATAGAGCAAAATGCAGCTGAACCTTTACAAACTTTTACTGCGCTGAAATCAATCCAACGGTACTGAGATTAAGTGCTTTAGTCTTTTTTTCATATTACAACACAAAATTTAATAAAATTCACAACCAGTGTTCACAGAAATTACTTTTAGAAGTACAAAGAAATAAAATTTTTTTTCCTTTTTTCCTCTCAATGTTTGAGATAGCTTGACTATTCGCAATGCACTTTATCGTTAATGGCTAAATATTTTGGTCTTTAATACTTTTCACCAGGGATGGGCAATTATTTTGTCATGTTGGCCAAAATTGTAAAAAACCAAACTTAGGCGGGTCATTAGCATTGTTTTTGTAGGTAAATGAAAATTATATTTTCATAAAACTGTATTTATAATAATTTTATTATTGCACTATAACATTACAAAATATTAATAATAAGTTATGTAATTATATTAATGCCACTGCCTATTTGTGGATTAGGTACTTACGTCTGATTTAATTTTAATAGTCTGTAATTCGCGATCTATGGTTTGACCTTAAACAATCATTTACTAAAAAATTGTTCGCACTTATATGTGCTCACAAGCAATGAAATATTTTTTTGCGTTATTAATAAATTGCGAAAACATGTGCGCATCTTAATTTTTATAAAATTCAATTTTTGATAATTCCATAAACTTTATTTTAAGATCATTTCTCTCTTGCAGTTCAATTAATTCTAACTTAAGGCTTTCGGTAATTTTGGTCAAATCTGTTAACAAAAATAAAATTGAAAATACATTAAAATGTATTCATTCTTTACTGCTGAAATGCATTTATCTTTCTTCAAGTTCTTGATGCAAGGCCAATAAAATATTAATTACTTTTATTTTTCGTAACTATTTTTAACGTAACTCTTTTCGTTATGATTTTCAGATACTGTTTTATATTGTTGTTTTATATCTTCGTTCGAATACAAGACAAAAGATAATAATTTCTTTTCTTAGTTTTTTTGCCTATCACTGCTTAATGGCCGGCCACCATATAAATATTATAAATAAATTCGCGGGCCGCAGCTTATATGCAGGTGGGCCGCAGTTTGCCCACCCCTGCTTTTCACAATAGTTTTGCTTTCACCAGGTGACCGCAAAGGGAGAAATGTAAATTTGTACAAAAGTTTTTATTTGAGAGTGAGCTTGTGGTTAAACTTTTAATCCAATTTAATTTAGTAAAAACAACAAAACTACAGAATATAACTACACTGTCCAACAGCATTTTTTGAATAGAATAGCGACCCTATAATTCTAAAAGGGTTTGTTGAGTAGATCATTTTTTAGAACAAACTTATGGTCCAGCACGTCTGAGTTTTTTTACAGTGGATCAAAATTTTCAATTCTTTGGTCGAAGGGAGCATTATGCTGTATGAAAAAAATGCTGTAAGTTAATGTCTGAGAGAATTCTTATGGTCTGAATTATATTGTGGAATTGTATGAGGATTATTTTTGTGGAAGATCTTAACCCTCTAACTGGTCCCTTTATGGGTCAATTTGACCCTTTTTTCGAGAAAATCAAAAAATATCCTTTAAAAAAGAACATTTAAGGATTAAAATATTGTACGAAAATGTTTCCTGGAAAATTTCAGTGGGGGACACCATTGTTGTAAAAAAAGCTCTTGACGCTTAATTAGTAAAATTATACACCAACATATACAAAACAGGTAAAAACAGCGTCAAGTTCCAGATTGAAAAACAGCAATTTGATAAAAGCTGATGTAAAAGTTACATTTCCAAGAAAAAGACACGCAGATCTGGAAAGTTGATTTAAAAAGTCAGAAGAACTCGTATACTGTTGCAGTATTGAAGAGGTTCTAAAATATCTAAAGCTTCCACTGGACTCTTCCGCTTGGCGACTATTTATAGAAAGTTCAAAACACAGCTTAAAAGCAGTTTTACTGCACAATGGAAATCAGCATCCATCAATACCGGTTGCGTATCCCACAAAAAAGGAGGAAACATACGCAAATATTTCAAATCTCTTAAATAAAATTGAATACTATAAATATAAATGGGAAGTATGCGCAGACTTCAAAATGATTGCAATATTGACTGGAATGCAAACAGGATACACAAAATATATGTGCTTTCTTTGTAAACGGGATTCACGTGCTACCAGCAGCCATTATCATATTAAATATTTCGAAGAACGTAAAGAAAATATTATTGGTGACTTAAATGTAATCCATGAATCCCTTGTCCCAAAAGATAAGGTCATACTTCCACCGCTGCATATTAAGTTGGGCGTGGTGAAAAATTTTATTAAAAGCTTAAATACACAAGGAAATGCTTTCAAACGCATTCAAACAATTTTCCCCAGATTATCTGCAGCAAAATTAAAAGAAGGTAAAATACGGTTTTAAGAAATAAATTATTTCATTTAATGTAAATTACCTTTTCTAGGAATGCTCGTTGGACCCGATATAAGAACATTATTACAAGATGAAGAATTCTATGGTCATCTGTCAGATATTCAAAAGACAGCATTTGACTTTATGCAGTTGGTTATATCAGAATTCCTTGGAAACTCAAAAGCACAAAACTATGCAGAAAATATTGAATGCATGCTAATCGGTTTTAACAATATTGGCGTTAAGATATCACTAAAGCTGCATTTTTTGCACTCTCATCTCAATTTTTTTAAAGAAAACCTTGGAGCGGTTTCAGATGAACACGGTGAAAGGTTTCATGAGGATATAAAGGTATTGGAAGGGAGATTCAAAGGGAAATCCCAAAGTGTAATGCTTGCTGAATACGTATGGGGCTTGCACAGAAACCTTGACCCATCGGAAAATTCACGTCAAGCTAAATACAGGAAAACATATTCCTAATTCCCTTTTACTCAAAAATTTGAAGAAAAAAAATAAATATTTACATACTAAATAAACCACTATTAAAACAAAATTATAATTTTTTTTATAGAAGTTGCCATGTAATTTTGCCAAATAATCGTAAAAAGTTTTTTTTACAACAATCGTGTCTTTGGTGACCCCCACTGAAATTTTCCCGCAAACATTTTCGTACAAAATTTTAATCCTTAAATGTCCTTTTTTAAAGTATATTTTTTGATTTTCTCGAAAAAAGGGTCAAATTGACCCATAAAGGGACCAGTATACATACAATTCCGCATTATAACTTAGACCATAAGAATTCTCTGACATTTACTTACAGCATTTTTTTCATACAGTATAATGCTCCCTTCGACCAAAAAATGAAAACTTTGACCCACTGTAAAAAAAAACTCAGACGTGCTGGACCATAAGTTTGTTCCACAAAAATGATCTACTCAACATACTTTCAGAATTATTGGGTTGCTATTCTGTTCCATTCAAAAAGTCTTAATTTGTTGGACAGTGCTATCATTAGACTTAGCTTGGTATTATGTTAAAGATTTGATGTTAAAGGCTTTCATTTGGAATTTGAGCATATTATATAATATTTTAAAAACAAAAAAATTTTCAAAAATGTGCGCGTATTTTATTACGAAATTTTAGAGAAGAAACAGTTTCCCTAAAACTTTTTTAACACAAAAGTTTAGTTTTTTATCACCTCTCTAAACTGTTTATTTTTGTGAGACCTATAACTAAACAATTAGAAATTTAAGTGTTGAGATATTTGCTTTTATGTTTTCAATTTATAGTTAAAAATACTCTCAATGTTGTGATCTCTTGATAGGAAGAACTCTTGCTGTTAAAATAATATTTTGGTAATAACAACGACTTTAAAGTAACAGCCCTAAGATCGTTTGCAATGTTTTTCCTTAATTGTAATTTGTGAAATATGAAAACTCAAAAAAGTCAAACCGGTAAACAATCAAATCTATTTCATTTGCAATTTTTAATCTGTGTTAAGACGGCGTATTCAAGTCATATGGAATGTCAGATTTTCCATATGTAAATCAATACACTTCGTGTAAACCTCATGAATTATAACAAATGTTATTTTCCTATGTGCTTTAACATGTGTTAGTTTTTTATCTAGAGCACGCTCTGTTTTAATATATAAAACTATATGACAACAGATGTTTTCAGTGATGCTAACTTCCACTTTTGAAATTACCACTCAAATTTTTTTTTACAAAAAGTGAGATTTCTGAAAATAAAATAATATATTTTTTGAACTTTTATAGATAGTACGAGGGCTGCTCTATATAATTCTGGCCTAATAGTGAAAATGCGAATATTTATAATCAAAAATGGTTTTATTGTTTTTCAAAGTATTCTCCAGCATGATTTATACACTTTTGCATGCGCTCAAACCAGTTGTCGAAGCACTTTTTCCACTCCGATTGAGACACCTCTAAAACATGGTTTTTGAACACTTCAGCAGCTTCTTATGGCGATGAAAATCGTTGACTACGCATTTTTTTCTTGATGTGCGGAAACAAGAAGAAGTCATTAGGTGCCAAGTCAGGGCTGTATGGCGGATGACCCATTAATTCGACGTTTCGGCCGGTCAAAAACGCTCTGTTTTGAGCCGCTGTGTGAGAGCTCTCATTGTCATGGTGAACAATGATTCGTCTTCTCTTGTTGGTTTTTCGAATTTCTCCGATGACTTCAGGCAAACAAATTGTAGTGTACCAGTCAGAAGTGACCGTCCTACGTTGCTCAGGCGGAACAATCGCCACATGACCAGTTTTGCCGAAGAAACAGGCGAGGTGTTCATGCAGTATCGAATGTATGCTGGTGGAAGAAATGTCCAAGGATGTCTCTATATCTCGGTATGTCGAATGTCGATCTTGCATTATGAGTTCATGCACGGCATCAATGTTCTCTGGCACAACAGCCGTTTTTGGACGACCTTCACGGAATTCGTCTTTGAGCGTGCTTCGGCAACGATTAAATTCATTATACCAATTTTTTCACAGTGCTATAGGATGGTGCTTCATCGCCATACAAAGATTTATGTTCATCAATGCACTCTTGTCGTGATAATCCACGTCAAAAGTTGTGAAAAATGATGGCACGAAAATGTTCACGAGTTAATTCCATTTTTTTCTATATTAATTTTTTCAAGTCACTGTAAACAACACAAATAATGGTCGTACGTCAAAACGTTTTGAGTACGATTATGCTTAAAAATGACAAACTTTCCAATGGAAATATCAGATTGCACTTGGCAGCACTCAGTGTTGCCAGGCCAGAAATATATATAGCAGCCCTCGTATATATAAATTAAACATAGACTAAAAAATTATATTTGGGCATTTTCATAAACATTTTTGCCACGGCAGAAAAAAACAGAAAGCCTTAAACCTTTTTTTAATATGTTTGTAAAAACTAATTATTAATATTTTTGTTTCCTGTTTCCTGAAGATTTCACCCAACGGTGGGGCGAAATATTAAAAAAATAAAAATAATTAACAACATTTTTATTTTAAAAACTTATCTATTTCTAGCGAAATATTAGAAAAGAAAATCATACAAAAGAAATAACAAAATTTAGTACTTGGAGATTATTACCGCTTACTGCATTTTAACAATTAAATTCAAATTTTTTTCTTAGTGGAAATGTACTCCAAAATTATATCCACTTTTTTTGTACGACGAGTATTTGAAAATTATTATTTTTTATTTTTTTGTTTCTTAAGCAAAACACTCTTGGGTGTACAAATTTCCTGGCACTGGAATATAATGTACTTAAAACACGAACAACACTAACTAAAATGTATTTATAATTAATCTTAATTGTCTTTCTGTTTTGTAATTATAAACACATAATTAACAGCTATTTTAAAAAGTGTTTTTATGAAATTAAGAAAATTTATATAAGATATTTTTAGATATCAAGCCAAAAGTAGATGCCTTTTAATTTTTTTTACATTCTTTTAATATCAACAATAATTCAGGCAAACAGATAAATCTAGTTGAATTTATACTTGATAAAAACATTACCGCAGAATAGTCATAAATGCGTTTAAGATATTTCGAAAAAGGATATAATTTCACATTTCTTTTAATATTTCTCTTTAACAGTACTAAGACCTCTGCTTTTTTATACAATATTATTTTGTAAAGCAATTTTAAATACTAATGTTTTTTAAATGTTCTTCTTACTTATTAAACACTTTTTTATTATATTTTTTTGCTTCGCCACGCCGTTATGTGTCGTATTTAGGAAACAATAATATTTGTATTAAGTTCTTTTTTAATATAACAAACATAAATTAAACAAATTTATTAAAAAAAAAAAAAATAACAAAAAAGTCAAACATTTTACCATATACATCTTCATTAATTTTCTTGTCATACAAGTGTATGTACTTATTAAGCCCAATTATAAACAAAAATTCCATGCGAGTTTTTTAAACTTTTCCCTTTTCTTTGACTGAGGAAAGTGAAAAAAATTCTGTGAAAAAAATGTATTATGTAAATAAACAAAATAAATCTCTTTAAATTGCAATAAGGCCACTTTTTTATTATTTTGTTCCCACGGAATTCATAATTGGAGGAAATTTTCTCGAGAAAAATTTTTTCCGTGGGAAAGAAATTCCGTAAGAATATTCATAATTGGGTTATTTGTAAAATATAAAAGTGACTATAAACTAAATTTCTATTGATGCCAAAATCCTGGATCTTCTGGGAGAATTATTAATAATTTTTCTAGATAGAAAAAGTACTTACGTTATGTGCTTAGTAGTTTTACGAAAGAAATATAGATGAACTCATAAAAATAGTAGGTGATTAAAATTTTCCTACGCAATTAATAGGCACGAAAAAGCAAGTAATACAAGAAATGTGTCAGTACCTAAAATTTACTAGTCCTTAATTTAATTTTGATTCTGAGAAAAATAAAATGGCAGGCAAAACTTTTAATATTTTGAATAGAATATTTAGTAAAATGGAAGAAAGAACAAAAAATGGGGTATGTCAAATGTCGTATACAAAATACTTTGTAATGGTAATGATAGTTAGAATTGTAATATATACATAGGTACAACACAAAATAAACTACAAACTAGAATAGACTAAACACAAATTTATAATCTGATCAAAGATATAGAGATGTTAAGAATTCACAAAATCTGCATTATCTTCCTAAAGTGCCAGATCAGAAATCATTAATACAACTTGATAGATGCATCAGATTTGAATATAGAAAATAATTATAAATATTATAATTGAATTTCCAATTGCAAACAGAATAAACTTAGCTTTAAGACTGACTTAAAATTCTGTATTTGTTTTGTTTAAAAATATTGAATTATTTAGTATTATTATTTATTTAGTATTCAATTTCTGGGTTATAAAAGTCAAAATATTAATATTAAATAAATTAAATATAAAACAATTTCTTAATTGTTGACAATTTTTGATTTTTATTAACATATAGAAGCCCAAGGAGATTACCAAAAATTAGCAAAAAAAAAATCATAAGAATTAAAATTCAACATTGGTCGTAAAAAAAAATAAACTTTAAACTGATACTGTAAATGTTCCACAGTGTTATCGACCTTTACTGCTATGTTCGTGAAAAATATTAAAACTTTTGAATGTGTTTTATGACAAATTATCAATGAAATTTTTCCTAAAATTTATTTACGATTGAACCTCCTTTTAGGATCCGCTATTAACTAGTGTTTATTTCGTGAATGATAACACTTAGCTCATTTCTGATTTAACAGATAATTAGTTTTATCCTTCCGCTGATTCGTCCTTGAGTATGCGCTTGAACAACGCTGGGAAATATTGCGACATTACTTTGAAAATTTTGCCAAAAAAATTATCTTTTCAGATGAAACTTATTTTGAACTTGGCGGGTATATAAACATGCCAAATTGTCGCATTTGGGGCACAGAAAACCCGCACGCATACATTCAAAAGCCTGTGCACCCAAAACGAGTCGCTTTTTGCGGATTTTGGTCTAGAGGCATAAGTGGGTAATTTTTCTTGGTAAATGAGAAGTGGCCGTTACAGTCAATGGCGATCGTTATCGGGTCATGTTAAACGAATTTTTGTTCAGAAAAATTTAAAGGGAGGTAATTGGCAACATTTGGTTTCTACAGGACGGCGCTACGTGCCACAGAGCCAAAGCTAAGCTACACTGTTTTTTTTATAGCATTTTCAAAAACAAAAAAGTTATTTGGCAGACCATTGTAATATGCATTTTAATCTTATAATATGTACTCACTGTTGTTTGTAACATTTTTATAAAAAAATATTATGTGTTTATATGTTTTATTATTAATGTAAAACTAGTTTGTGAAGTAACTCCAATCATAATGAAAAATATTAAAAATAAAAAAAGATAACTTCTCTATATAATTTAACATAAAAATTTAATCGGCGGTTAAGAATTTGTAAAAAATTTGAGTATTTCCTGCAAGATCCATTCATAAGCTTTGAAATGATACCTATGTAGATATCTTAAAAATTATGGTGCACAATCATATTTTTTTCACTTGATTTTTTTTTCTCTATTGCCACATATTTGTTTCTGCTTTTCTTTGGGGTTACTTCATTGTTCCAAATAATATGGACGGATAGACGGACATGGCTCAATCGATTTCGATATGCATTAGAACTCAGAATATATTTAATTTATGTGATTCGACCCAATATTGGATATTGGAAAAATTACGAACTGAATGATACACTTAAATATACCCTCTTTACACTCTTGTGTTGGAGTGTGTAAAAATAACTCTAATGTTTTTTACAGGGCATATTGATACCAGGTCAACGCATTGGCGAATTCCACGCCAGCTAGTAACAAGTTTTGTGTAAAATGTTTACTCTCTTTTTTGCTATTTTGTTTTGTTTTTAGTGTTCGTAAAAAATGACTGAATTTTTGTAAATTCAAATGCATATTTTTAATTTGCAAACTTAAAAAAAAGTTGTAAAAAAATAAAATTATGGATATAAAATTTAAATAGATAAATATCTAATCAAAGCGAATTAATTTTGCCAGGTGGCATTATATCGGCAGCTAGTCAGCTTTAATTTTGTTATCGCTAGGGTAGCTGTCAAGAGTGTATCATTTTTTATTACAAAATTTTACTTTTTAATATTCTTTAGAATACAAATGAAACACGAGTTTCAAATCAATTTAAAAAACAAAGCTTATCAAAAAACGTTATTAAAACATGTAAGAAAAAAATGCAAAGTTGTGAGTTGTGTGTATAAACCAAAATAAGAAATGTATGTGCTTATGACACTCAAGTTTTTTTACATAAACAAAATGAATATGGTTGCACCTGTTGTGCTAACGGGACTAACTAGCATAATGTTTTTTGAGTATCGAAATTGAGAATGTATTGTTTAAAAGTGTATATGTTAAAATGGTTGAAATTTTTAGTGTGGCTTTTAAACTTATTTGATAAATTTGTTAAAATTGTTTGTTATATTTAAGAAAACTTAACACAAATATTTTTGTTTGCTGTTTCCTAAGAAAACACCAACACCACCCAACATTTTTATTTTTCAAACTTACCTACCGCTTAATAAATAAAAAAAGTAAAGCATTTTTCTTTAGTTCCAAATTTTTTTTAAATTAATTTATGTCGTTCGGTCCTTTATACAGAACAAAAAAAAAATTCTTTATCCATTTTGTTCTTATCTAGTATTCCAGTTTTTTCTTCTCTTCCTAGTAAAGCAAGATTTAATAAAACCAGAAATATTTATTATTTTCGTTTTACAAAGAAAACAAGAAAAATAAGACGCTATCAAAAATAAATGTAACACTTTCTGGACAGCTACATCCTTCATTAGCATTCTTAGCATCTATCCACCTTATGTTATGTACATTGGTAATATCATCTATTAACCCAATTAATCTTAATATTATTTTGGTCAGACAAAGTCCACATATAACATAAAGCATTTCTTTGTCGTTCTTTTTGTAACTCGTCTTGTACATTTATTTATACTCTGTACTAACCTTCGGTATAGCCACGAAATGTAATTTTCATTTTTACTCATTAATACCTGCTCACAACATTATATGTCCGCATACATTTTTAAATAATTTTTCTTTATTAAAATGTTAAGATATTAAATTTAAAAAAATAAACCAAAGTTTTTTTTTCTTAATTTACTTTTAACTTAACTAAGCCTAGAGAACAAAATTAAATTGTGCAAAGTAATTTTAAAACCAGTATGGACGTATGGTATTGAGTTGTGGGGAACGACCAGTAACTCAAACATTGAGATACTGCAGCGGTATCAATCCAAAACATTAAGGAACATATGCAATGCACCCTGGTTTATGACCAATATTCAAATACATAGAGATCTGAAAGTTCCATTTATTCAAAATGAAATAAACAGGTTTAGCTCTAGGTACATAAATAGGCTAAGCAACCATCAAAATACATTGGCAATTGCGTTACTAGATGAAACAAATGAGATAAGAAGGTTAAATAGGTTTCATGTTCTAGATCTCCAATATAGAAAATAAAATATAAAAAAAGAACAATAAAAATTTTAACTGCAAATTTTAAATGCAAAAAAAAAAACACAACAAAATGGTTTGATATAAAATATAAAACAAAAATTGTTCAGTGATTTAACTTAAGTTTCAGTAAACCATCATTCTCTAAAAAATATATAAATTTCTACATAAAATATTTTAAAGCAAATATATATCTAAAAGCAAAGATATAAAAAAGAAATTTATTTAGTGTATTTAGGAGTACTTTAAAAACTGTTATAAGATAATTTATATGAAGTTTTGGGCAATTTTAAAAGCAAACAGAAAACACTTTCAATTATGTAAACCACTTTTTTTAATTTCAAGAAAGTATACACACTTAAGTACATACTTGTAGAAGCAAAATATGTTCTTGTTATCTTTTGCGCTTTTAATTGAGTTTAAGTGTTCAATGGGCTTTTTAAAAGAAAATCTTATTTATTAGAGTGAAAAGCTGAGAGAAAAACTACAGTCGTGGAGTTTATATTTAGTTTATTATTTTTTTTGCAATTTTTAAGCACTCAATTATGGCGCGTTATGAGACACTGATTAGTTTAGTGGTTTGTTTTTAGTCATATAGTGTTATTTAGCTCCTTGCCTTTGAGACAGATTACAGATTATTGCCTCATATACCTGGTTTTAAATCTCTAATACAAAAATTTATTAATTCTGATAAAAATTCCGTCAACTGAGTCACTTTGTTTTATTTTCTAACATTTTGACAGCGTTCATAGTAAACCGTACCTTATAAAAATGAAATTGTTATTATAAAACCATTAATTTTAATTTTTATACTTTTTTTTTGTGCAACTAAGAAATACATTCCCTGCATTAATTTATAGTCTACATGTATAAATCACGTTTCTCTCGATAAACCCTTCATTACATTTTAATTTTTTGTACTTATTCTTATATCGGGTGGTTAAATTTAAAGTTTGTTTCTGCATTAAATTTTATATTTCTCAATTTCAGATTAACTCAATTTGAACCATGGGAAGATACACAATTGAGCAACGCGTTAAAGTTATTTAGGCTTATTATGAAAATGGGCTTTCAAATCAAATTGCATGTCATAGACTTCGTGATTTTTTCAGTCAATTTAATCATCCATGTGTACAGTTGAAAAAATCGTGAAAATTTTTAGCAAAGCAGGTCTATAGGAGATGTTAAAAAATCAGTGCATGATCGTAGAGCTCGTACTATAGAAAATATTGCTGCTGTTCGCGATAGTGTGGCTGAAGTGCTGTCCATCTCAACTCATTGTTACTGTAAGTTGTGTTCGCTATCGTGAGATGATAACTAACTTCTAATGGCTCGAATTGGAAGATATGGATGTGGACGATATGTGGTTTTAACAGGACGATGTCATTTGCCACACATCTAACGACACAATGTATCTTTTGGGCGACAAATTCAATGGCCGTGTTTTCTAACGTGGTAGCGATTTTAATTGGCCGCCAACATCATGTGATTTGACACCGTTGGACTTTTTTCTTTAGGATTATTTAAAAGAAAAAGTCTACGTCTATAAGCCAGCAACAATTTAAGAGATAAAGAATGAAATAATTTAGCACATTAACGGCATAGATCCTTAATTATATCCCAGCGTCATCGAAAATATGGAGCATCGGATGAAAGTGTGCTGCCGAGATCGCGGCGGCCATTGACCATTATTTTCTTCCATACAAAATTGAACCATACTAATGTTATCAAAATAAATAGAAATAATAAGAATTTCATAAATAATGTTTGTTTTATTCCAAATTAACATCGGCTCAAAAATTTAACCACCCATTAGTAGACATAGCAGTTCATCTTTTGAACAATTTTCAAGGGTCTGCCTTTATTAAATTTATGGCCTTTTGGAAACAGTCTTCAATTTCTAAGTTTATTGTTTACAATTTATTTTTATAGCGAACATACTTATTTTTACATATACGTATTGTTTGTGTGAATTTAAAATGTCTGCTTATTACGATAGAACAAACTAAAGCCATATAAATGAGAATCACGCCAATAGTGGGACATCCCTAAATAATAAGTTTTATTTTCTCTACTTGTTGCTATAGCGCACATAATTTAACTGGCACGACACTTGAAGGATATTTTATAATTCGTACTACTTGTTGTTACAGTGGGTTTTGATATAAAGAATAGCGACAGATGGACTGACGGATGAACGGTCTGACATTATGATAAAAACAGTAGGGTTAAGTTTTTACAATTGGTGTACGGAACAATAAAAATGATCAGTTGATCATCAGACTAGTAGTGATAAATATAGTGATAAATAGGCACCAAGAAACAAGCTGCTACAGCACTTGTTATAATATTGAATAATTGGTTTAAATTGAAGAACAACATCTAGATTTAAGCAGAAAGTAGGTATTATAACACATTACGGACACAACTCATAACGTTAATCTTTGAAGCAAGAAATGAAGTTGGCTTACAAAAGACATGGATACTTAGATTTGTGCAACATAAGACACATCTATGGCTCCATTTTACATATGAAACTAAATTTCATAATCCCAAATCAAACGACACCAATTTGTAAAAGTAAATACCTAAAAAAAATAGAAATAAATCAAATTGTGGTATTTCTTGCGGAACCTACACAATTATTTTTTTGTAGTTTTTTCTTATTTTTTGGTTCAACAAACATTAAAAAAATGTCCACTACAACTTTATTTTAAAAATATTGAACAATGTAAATCCAATAACAACAAAAAATTTTGCTTTAGATTGTTATCGATGTTGTTGTTGATATTTTCTGTTTCGCCTAAATTGCTGTATTGCTTTTTTCTGGCGTAACAAAAATTTCAATGTTTGCAAAATTTCAAAATAAAAAAATAAAGATCCAAACCAATAAATGAAAATGTCACATTTTAAATACATCGTTCAGTATGCTGCACATGTTGTATTTGAAAATGAAATTTGGTATCTTATTCAAGTATTTCTAGTGATTATTCATACGAAAAAGAATGGCTTCGTTTGATAAGGGATGCAGGATAAAGCTTTAAGTAAGTATTCCTTAATACAAAGCAAATATAACAAACTTCATAAAAGTACACAACGAACATTTTTTCTTCATATCCACAGATACCAGATAGATGTACAGACATGAGCCCTATCCAAAACGTTACAAGGGTTACAAGCCAAAGTATATGAAACAAAAAAGGTATAAAAACAAGTCGCTTTACAGTTGAAGACCTTACGTTAAAAACTACTGTAAACGTATTAGCAAGTTAGCTGCTTTATTTTTAACACTGCGTTTTTGTTTAAAACAGTGCTGTATTTCGTGCAAAAAGTTGCCAAAACTCATGGCCTTCGTCGTCGCATGGTTTGTACAGACAAGATTGTGACTAATCTTGATGAAAGTATGCAACCCAATTCAAAGAGATTGCCAACATCCTGAAATAACGAGAAATTTGCACAAAGATCACGTAATAATCGCCATCAAGGTCCAACTGACAGGGCCCATTTTTTTCTAAGGCACTATGTCAACAAACAAAATTTGGGCATCTGGAGATAGAAAAACCGCAAATCATAGCGGAGAAATCAATTCAATGTAGAGTATGAAAGTTTGGTGTGCGGCATCATTGGCCAATAAGTATCAGAGTCCTGCTGGAAACGCCTTTTCGGTCAACAGCTAGTGCTACAGAACCTATGTCGCATCGATTTGTCCACTCAGACGGGTATTCGTGTTATCAGTCTTCTTGGCGATGTGAATAGTCCGCATTGGAGCTGCGATTATACTACTTAAGGCTTAATCTTGTGGCACGCACTTAACGACTGACGTAATATTAATAATTTAGAGACGATCAACATCCTTAAGGATAATATCTTTCTTGAAAATACGTAAAACTGGTAAATATGTACTCTATCATTTAGATACTCTGTTATCAAGTTCGGTATCGATCAGTAAATCGTTTAGAAAAACGTCTAAGAAAAAGTTTCAGTTCAGAATTATTTGATATTGAAATGTTATGTATTGTTATTCTGGTTATATTTTTGTACAATGTCAATTTTTTTTTAAGCAGTTACACTTAAGAATGATAAAATAAAAATTACGACATCGACCAAGAATAAAAAATGTTGCTGTGCAGATGGAACTCTGAAGTCAGCTGTAGAGCTATTATGTTTATGTAAATTTATGAGAGTAGGGCAAAGTCTTTCATTTTCTAATTAAAATTTTTTGAAAGCAAATTTTTTTTAAGAATATTTTATTATTGTTGTCGCTTACAGTTTATATTTACCGTTACTATATCACAAAAGGAAGGGAATAGCATATTTTAAATACAAATGAAAATTGATAAATTCAAATCCTATATAATATATTCGTTTTGCTTTTGAAATTAAAAATACAAAGATTTAAATATTAATGAATTTTCTTTATTATTAAATTATTTTCTTATGAAAATAATTCTGAGTTGTGATCGATTTGCAATGTTTATTTTTAACAAACTCGACATTTCTCTTCGCATCTTCGTCAGAAATTGCCTACAACTGGTTTTACTACAATTCCTCACTTGCACATTTCGTATATGCTTCTTCTGCTTCCTTCACTTATTTTAGTCTTACAACTTTTTGCCAATCAAATAAACAACTTTAATTATTTTGATATCATTTCATGTAATGTGATCAAAAATTTGTCATAAAACTTCAAAACGATATGTTTGAGTGCTCTCTGAGTAAATTATATAAAGGATTGCCAAGTCTAGCAAGAAAAGAACATTTTAAACAAAAAATTTTAAATTTTTTTTTATATGAAACAGATTTGGCAATCTCTTCGAGGTATTAACTACGTCATCAGTGTAGAAACACAACCAGACGACGGTAACGGAACGATTTATCGTTACTGAGAGTTAGTGAAAAAAATAACGACGGTTCTCTAGCGGTATTAATAATATTTATTTTCATTTCCGTTTTGTGTTTGTTTTCAAAAATAATTTTTTTAATATTTTATTGCATTTAAATGAATCAGATGAATTCTCTTATACAATTCGATGAAATGTAAGGAATATTAAGTACATGGCATTAGAGTCTATTGTAGTGGTTAATCTTACAGATAGAAAAGAGAAACGAAGAATAAATGTTGACTGATTTAAGATGATACATTGGTTCATATTTTTCACCTTTTCAGTTATTTTTCAATATATTTTATTTTCAATTTTTTTACCTTTTCAATTATTTTTTTATTTACGTATATCAGTATCTTTAGTTATTTTTATTCCTGAAATTTTGTTCTATTTTTATTAAATAATGTGCCTTTGCTATTATTGTAAATGCAAATGCTTACAAAATACAAACATTTCTGGATTTATGTGGCAATATTTTTAGGTGAGTGAGAGACTTAATGTGAGTATTACATATTTTAAAATATCCGGAACACAAATTCTTATGATGTCTTGTGCGTTAGAACTACATATTTCTACTCATGGCCTCAACTGCATCCTTTATCTTATAGACCCATAATTTATATATTTTATATAAAGGGTAGTAAGAAACATTCAGGCAGTTAAATTGGTATGATTTTTTACTCAACTTAATTTAGGGAGAATTATTCTTAAAGGAGTTAAGAAACTGATAATAGTAAAAGGAAGTAAAATATACTGTGTTAACAGGAAAATAAGACAGTAGAAGCTTGTCTAAAATAAAAGTAGAATGCTAACGAACCAGCAAATAAGTTGAAAAAAGTAGTCCCGATACACATTTACTAGATATGACACACCATACTATTTATTGGTGACGTAAAAATAAGAAACAATCCTTAACTTTTTTTGTTTCGTTTTTATACAACTAAATTTTCCAAGCAAAAGTGACATATTGTCATACATCATTACTAAGTATTTATTAATCAGTTGGTATTAAAAATATTTGTTTAATTTTGCCACATATTTATGCTCTCGTCTTTTAAAACTATAAAAAAATTTTAAGATCACTTAAAAAATTTAAAAAGAACGACCAAACTTAAACCTGATTTGCAGGGTTATCGTTCATTACAAACGAAATAAAGAAACTGAAATTTTAAAATTTTTGGATGTAGCTACAATTTTATTTTTTTATTTATTCTTATTTCACCCAATAGTGCAGCAAGTGTATGGCCACATAAATTAGGTGACATTAACTATTGAGACAAACTTATATCTTCAAACTGCAATAGTTTGGCAATATATATACATCAAATTGCACCAATTATAAACTTGCTGTTGTAGTAGATTTAGCAATCAGGTTCTGTGTAAATTTCAACCGTCTATCTGTAACGGTTCTACAGTTTGGCCATATATGTACATCAGATTATATCAACTATTTAATTTATAATATAACATTTTATACTTCTTATTATACCAAATACAGTAATGGACATTCTGTATGAAATTAAGTGTTTGTATACAACGGTTCAATTTTTGTATAATTTTTTGTTTTTGGGAGCCATAGTAATACGCAGTCATTTTAAATTTTACAAAATCGACCTTTACAGTTCACAATACACGTAAAAAATATGTATGTTCTTTGGGGACACCCTTTAGTTTTTAAGATTATGAACTGTTTTTAAAACGGGACCAATCTGTAAGCATAATCTATAATATTACCAAAAATTTTCCAAATCGGATCATATGCCATGGCTTTACGCAATTTTTTTCATTTTCTTTCCGGGAGGTTAAGATTGCCTCTTCTCAATTTTTAATTGCATTACGCATGTCCAAAGTTGCGCTCGAACTCATGATCTTCTCTGCCAATGCTGCCATTGAGGGTGTTCAAAATTTGTTAGTTAATTGTCAGCGTGGTCAACTTGAACTGAAATTTCAAAACGCACCAAAGTAGAGAAAAAAACACACTATTTAAGAGAAAATGCACCAAGTTTTATAATTTCTTTTTTATTTAAAATCTTTAATGATTTAGGACTCAGCAATTCAGGTTCATTGTAAATTTCAAGCGTCTGTCTAAAACTGTTAAAAAGTATGGCCATATACATCAAATTAAGTGAACTATAGGTGCACCCTTTAGTTTATAGTTTTTAGTATTAATACTTGTTACTATATCGGCCATAGCAACCGACATTCTGTACAATTTACAAGCGTATGTATATAACGGTTAAAAACATAGGCCCATATAAGTAAATTTGCATCAATTATGGGGGCACCCTTTAATTTTTAGATTTATTTTTGTATAACTTTTTGTTATTGGGAGCCATAGTAATACGCAGTCATTTTATATTTTACAGAATCGTCCTTTACAGTTCATAATACACGTAAAAATATGTATGCGGACACCCTTTAATTTTTAAGAATATAAACTGTTTATTAAACGGGACTAATCTGTAAGCGTAATCTATCATATTACAACCAATTTTCAAAATCGGTTCAGAAATGACTGAGTTCTGCAGGCACAATCATAAAAAACCAACATTCAGTCGAATTGTATAACCTCCTTCTTTTTTTTGTAGTCGGTTAAAAGTTAGCTGATCACGACAAAACTATGCTTTTGCTAAGCTGTTTAACAACAGCGGCCTTTACTACAAAAACAATGACCATGAAAATCTAAAAGGGATAGTATATTCCATACAGTGAAATGTTTCTTTTTTAACAAAAATTAATACAACAACAATACCGTTTCATTTTGTGCTTATGATTTGGTACGTCTTAAACGAAATGGTATTAAAACGGGGGTGGAATCGTTACATCCGTGTTCGTATCGACAATCGTACGAAAAAAAATTACGTGATACGTTAATCGTATGAACTAAATGGCATTATGACATACGATTGTAAACGGATCGTAATTTTTTGAATGATTCACAATAGTTTTGAAATTAAAAAATTCTAGAGCTAAAGAAAGACTATTCAGGCTGGTCAGTTTTTCAAATTTTGTTGTTTCCAAAGGTCAAAACCGATCTTTTGCCTATAGCGCTCGATTCAAGGACTGCTGCTTCAATTAACACTTCTTCACTTGGCACCAGCAGCTTTTCTTCATAAAGGCCACCTTCATTCTGGTTTTTCAATTTAAAAAAAAACTTTTTTCTTTGCTTGGTACCTATTTTTGATCAGCCTTAAGCACAAAATTATAAATATAAATATTTTCTTGCAAAAATATAAATTGCGAATTACCTATTTTAAAATTTTAACATCACTAACTGGTGGTACTAGTGCGTTCATACACTTGGAAGCTCATCCCATAGTCCGTTAGCAGTAGATTTAATTATGACCAATAAGGAAGCATGTTTTTTTGCCAAGTTTTTGTGTTCTTTCATGAATCTTAGATTTAACTTATTGTATTATCATAAACTAAAATTAAATTTGTTTAATTCGCACTTTTTTTTAGCGAAGGTATTTTTACGATACGTATTGTACGTTCACGGATGTAACGATTCCACCCCAGGTGTATTTTTTGTACAAAAATTTTTTTCTCACACTAAAAAAATAGTGGTGTTAAATTTGCTTT
Source organism: Gymnosoma rotundatum (assembly GCA_916610165.2). Taxonomy (NCBI): domain Eukaryota; kingdom Metazoa; phylum Arthropoda; class Insecta; order Diptera; family Tachinidae; genus Gymnosoma; species Gymnosoma rotundatum. Next base: position 53,651,930 of record OU744338.1, read on the forward strand.
GGTGCCACCTCAAATTAAAAAAAGCACCAAAATTTAAAAAAAAAAACGCACCACGCACCAACACGTGAAATTTTCGCACAAAAAACTCGAAAAAGCCCCCAAAATGGTGCGAAACGCACCAAGTTGACAACGCTGTTAATTGTCGTATTATTTGATACACACACCACTACTTAAAGTATCTTTTCACCACTGTTTTTCACCGCAAACACACGAACAACAACCAGATCTTATTTTCATAACAGTATATTATAAATCTCTTTGTGAATTTGTTTGTGCGTGCGTCATTCAAGGCTAAAGGACTGAACCGGTTTTAATGTAATTTGAAACATGGTAGAAATTTTTACTCTTGGTAAAATAGGGTACAAAGGCACATTACTATACAAGGTAGTGGCAGTAGATCAGCTGATTATTTTGCTTACGTTTTTAGATATCGAATTTTGATTACACTTATTATTTTTTTTTTCTACAAAAATTTGTTTCTTCTAGTGTGTGTTGTGAAAATACATATATTTAAATATTTCATAAAACAAACAAAAAAAAGTGTCACACACTTTTTGAAACTGGATTTTATTTAAAAATTGTAGGCCCCGCACCGTCATGATTATTTTCCTCATTTTGTATGTAAAAACCAAAAATGTGTATGAACATATTTTGTTCGCTGTTTGTGTTTTTCAGCTTGATACAAAATGTGTTTATACACATTGTTTGTGTTAAGAAGCTCCTATTGCTTAAATATATGCCCGATATACATGTAAGTAGCATCAAAGGAAAGGTTTTTACTTCTTGATTAGTAATATTATAATGATATTTTTGGAACTATATTTTCTGATTGATATTTACCTCAAAAATTGAAAAAAATCATGATAACCTTCGCTTTACCAAAGTTTTTTATATACATCGTTTATCAATACCCACCCGGGTGGTACTGCACTTCTATTCATATGTTTATATGGAATTAACGAATGTTTCTCACATTTATTTATATTTTTTGTTTTTAAAAGAGGTGTTCAAGCTTTCAGTACTTTTAAAGTGGAATAAGAAGCGTTTTAAGGTAACTCGTAGGACCGACAAAAGGTTCGTTATAAAAAATATTTTTAATGATCACAGTGACATACAAAATAAAATTAATTTGTATAAGCATGTATATATTTACATATTTCTCAAAAGGTGAGAATTTGCTATAAGCAAGTTTTACCACAGATAAGTGTTACAACTCGCTGTGTTACTTAAAATGATACCAGAGTGACCCGACAATAAGAAGATAAAGCACATATAATAGATGCCTTCGAGATGATAGATGCCAACTTAAGATCTCATTATCGACCAGGCTTATACTGCGTTTCACGTAGTATAAGCCTGGCAAATCAGCTAAAGATTTGATACAAATCTGGTGGTCATGTGATTGCAAAATGTTTCATACCCTTCAACGGCAAATATAAACTAGAAAACTAAAGGTGTAATGTTAATATCATATTTGCCTGCCATATTCATAAATATAAAACTAGAGCGGTGCTGTCAAGGTATTCTATAGGATGAGCAACATTTCGGTGGCCATTAGCATTGTTTTTTAATATTAGGAATGCAGCAGCTTTTGACTAATTTTTAATCTCCAAAAAAGATATTGAAGAAAAATTAAAGAGGCAATCATCGCGAAAGCACTTTTTGAGAAGCTTAGTAAAGAGCAATGTGATACCCTATGATCGATCTGATCAAGCATATCACAAATCACTGGATGATTTTTAATTAGTTCATGAAATGGATTTTAGGTAAAAGCTTACAAAAAATAGTGGCGAACCAGTTACCGCTACGGATCCGGATGTTGATTTTAAGGTAAGCACCACCAAAGAATATAAGCATAATTTAAATGTAAATATAGATGTGTCAGCTGAGTATTTTTGCTATACGAAGAGCTATACAAATGCTTAAGGTACATTTAGCCGACCGTAGAAATCGTAAATGTAAAGTAAATCGTAAATGTAAATGTAGTTGTTCTTATAGAATGTGTAAAAACGTGTCATGTGTATTTGACATAAGCAAAAAAAAAAAAATTATGAAAAATAAAACCGTTGCATGACCATCTCTTCTGTCACAATTCTTCTACAATAAATAATTTGATTTTTTGAAATTTAACAACATTATTTGTATTACATGGGTATTCTATTTCCATAGAAATCTGCTTCCAAATCATCCTTTTCTTCTCTGGATTCGTCATACATTCTTTTATTTATACTTCAACGGTCAGCTAAATGCTCCTTTAAAATAAGATAAATTAAATATTTTGATTGCATCCAAAAGCCAAGCAAAATGCTTCACACACACACACACTTCTAAAAATATTATTAGAAAATAGTACAAGATCAAAAATTTTTTCCTTAAAGCAACATGATTTGAATAATAATTCCTCCATTGCCTTATTCTTTCCTATACTTGTGGTATTTTCTTTTGTTTTGGGACAAAAGAAATTGAAAAATACAAATTAAATTTTAAGAGGGCAAAATAAAAGAACATTGTTAAGCTGGATAGGATAAATTGTCTTGTATTTACAGTAAAAACAAACTTGGGCACTTTATCTACTCTCAAAAGGGAATGTTATAACAATAATTTATTTTTCATAAATATGAACTTTAACATTTATACGTAATGTACACATAATAAACATGTTCGTATATATAATATTATTGTTTGTTTCCTTGTGTATTTATAGTCGTGGTAAGAATTGTGTAATAGAGTGATGCACAGTGTGAAGACAGAAGCAGAAAGCAAGACATATCATAAACTAAATATGAAAAATGTATAAGAAATTTTAACATTTAAACTCATAATACTTTTCCAACCTTGCTAGATCTATTGTAACATCCTTATTTTATAATTTTAACTATTTAAACTTGTTATTTTACCAGACAAAGTAGTGAGCATTCTGTGTAAATTTCAAGTGTTTGTATATAGAGTTTTAAAAGATAGGATCATATAGGTGAAATTACATCAATTGTGGGAGCACTCTTTATTTTCTAAATTAAAATTATATACATTTTCTCAGAGTGGACTTAGCAGTGCAGATTATTTGTAAGTTTTAACCGTCTGTTTAAAACTGTTAAATATGGCCATATACTTCAAATAAAATGAACTATCGTGGCAACCTTTAATTTATAACTTTGAATCAAAATACCTGTTATTACAACTGACGCAGTAATAAAAATTCTGTAAATTTTCAAGCGTTTGTCCAAAATAATCCAAAAGATAGGCACATATAAGTCAATTTACGTCACTTATAGGGTCACTCTTTAATTATTATTAGACTCTTTTTGTGCTACTTTTTGCAGTTTTTATTTAATTTTAAAATGGTGCGCTTTACGGTTCATACTACACGTAAAAAATATGCATGTTGTATGAACACACCCTTTAATTTTCAAAATTATGAGTGGTTTTTAAATCAGGACTAATCTGCAATCTTTGAAATAAAAAAATTTCAAAATCGGTTCAGAAATAGCTGAGTTCAATGGGCACAAACGTACAAAGCAACATTGAAATGAATTAATAACATAATTTTTTTTTAATCGGTTTAAAAACAAACAGGTTTTGAGACATATTTAATAAGCCCGAGGTGACACTTTGCGTGAAGTGTTAAAATACCAGCACCTTGTATGATAACAGGATACATTTTATCGTGACATATTACATTTGTTGATGCATTTTTCTTAAAATAGTTTGCTGTGTACATTTGTTGCCAATAGTTCTTTAAATTTTTTATTTATGTCTTATAACTTTTAGATTTTTTTATCTTAAGAAGAACTCCAACTCGCAACTAGTAGCAGCTATTGTATTAAACATTGGATTAATTCGTTGAAACAACCTTAGCTGACAAAACTCGTTCTCATCTAACTTGTTGTAGGAATTCGTTCCTTTATCGATAAGAATATATCTATAGGTTGTGCGAATTCAATCGTAAAAAATGATGTGCTTATAAAAATCATACGCTTAAAGAATTTGATTGTTGGCTACTCATGCTAATTTAATAGTATTTTCTAAAGGATGATGCAATTTCACTCTGATCTTTATGCAAATATTATCACCGTTATCAGAACGTTCGTTATAGCTTTGATTCGACCTGCTTCGTCTTTCGTCTCATACAATTCGGTCACCAATAGCTTCATGACTTCCCTTAGCTTTACAATATTTTTAAAAACAATCTTGTTCTCCTTTTTATTACGTCCACTTTTATATCCAGAACAGTTGAAATATTTTCCGCGATATTCTGTATCCTTATGTTATCTTAAGGGCTTTGTATCAGTTGCCGTGACATTTCTTCGGCATGTTCTTCATGAACTTTGTATGCTTCAAATAATTATTCCACAAGTTTTAAGTTCTTGCCTTTTTATTAGTCATTTGCCTTTAAACAAAACGAGAAAATTCCCTTCACGGCCTTGCTAGTACATAAGTACTCGTTTGTTGAAACTTTGTGTGAGCTTTCGTTATAATTATGTATAATTTTGGTTGCAATGCAATGGTGGTTTTGGGCATGTTGCTATAGACTTTTGGCATTAAATAACCCTAATAAAACAAACACTGCCGCTCACTGGAAGGTGAATTTACACAACTAGGAAATTTCTCAAGCAGTCAGTTAATTGTTTCATTGGCTTTATGGGATGGGATTCCGCAGCTGTAGTAAACAATATGCGCAATAAAAACTGTATCATCGTATCATTATAACGTTTACCTATCAAAGTTACTGCTAGACAATTCTCATTTTTAAAAATTAATGGTTTTGCCTGCAGCCCATAATCCGCACTAAACATCAATGTGAAAATGTGCTTTAACCCTTAAGAATACTTTGATGAAAGAAATATTAAAATATTGTTCAATAATGAGAACATATTGCTGTATCATATAATGCTCCATTTTTACTAACTCTAAATTTTCAGCTGTTTAATTGTTTTTTTTTTCAGGCTGCCAACTTGGAGCACCGTTTGGTAGTATTGGTCAGCGGATTTTAACGTTCTTGTCTGCAATGGAGTTAAGTAGAGCAAAACCAATCGCATATAGTTAATTTGAATATAAAACATAAAAGTATTGCTGGAGTTATATTGTATGATTTTTAGCAATTTGTAAGGTTACTTGCCAAAAATGAATTTTCTCTGTTACCGATTTTTACTGATTTTCCTAAAAAGTATATTGGCTTATTCCTTCACGAAAAACGTTAAACTTTTGCTGCTAAAATTCATTTAACATAATCGATGGGTATGTATTAGTCTTTTTTGAGAGTATGCCACTGTTCTGTTATCTGTACCATGTTTGGCTGTATGAGATTATTTATGATAACATCCTTGTAACTGGAGCTGCTTTATTACTTTTTCCAAAGTGTATAATAAATATGTTCTTTTAACTCAGAAATATTTGCTTGACACGACAAAATAGAAGTGTAAAAAATCTGTGCACATTCGTAGCATAATTTCAAAAGAAAAAGAGATAACAACGAAAATATTTTTCTTATAGAGGGTGGTTTAACCAAAACTATTTAAAAAATTGGTTTTGGCTTAAGTTTACTTTTAATTTCTAAAAACCTTTTTAGAAAGAAAAAAAAATTTTACAAATGTATGCGGACGTTTTTTACAGAAAACAAGAAAAATTAGACACCAGCAGAATGTAATGCTGCATTTTCTGAATCGCTACATCCTTTATCAGCATTCTACATATCTATCTACCTTTGGTTTTGTACATTGTAAAGATCATCTATTTAACCAACTAACATTGTAAATAAGGATACGAGAATTATTCGTATGAATATTAATTTGGTTAGAAAAAGTCTCCAACATCCAAACCAAACTATTTCTTTACTGGCCTCTCTATATTTCATCTTGTATGTTCATTTTTGCCATGTACCAGCCCTATTATTATGATAAATATTTATGTGTGAAACACAATAAGGGGCAAATGCTCGCCATGTACGTTGGGTTAAAACTTCTAATAATGGCTCTTAATTGAAAATTTATATTTTTAAAAAATAATCTATTTCAGGTTGTAGAAAATAATTTAGTAGAAATTCAAATCCGGTTTGTGCAAGTTTAGGTAAAAAAAAGTTTTGGAATTTGGAAAAAAATTGTTTTCTATTTCAACATCAAAGAAAAATGCGTGTATGCTTACCCGAAAAAAATTTTAAATAAGGTAGTCGAGTATGGAATTAAGCATTTTTGGTGGAAGTACTTCCGAACTAGATTACCAACCTAATGATTTTTACAAGGCATGAGACTTTTATAATCAATTCCTGAGAATCGATGTCATTGATTATTGCTGGAAATTATGACAACCATTAGTACATATTTTAAGATATTCTCTCTAACTGAAAAAATAGTTCAATTACTACTTTCTTCTTTGCGTAACAAAATATAACAATCACATAAGTAAGTCAATATAAGGCAAGCACTTTTTAAGGTAATGTCTAATCTTTTGCCGTGTAGCAACGCACTCACTGCATTAATCATGTATGTAAGTGTATACATGTACATGTAGTTTTGTTATTGTCTCCCACTTAACATAAATTTTTAATACATGGTTCGCAGATTATTACTCATGCACTGTTTGGCCAGTTATCGGAGGAAGCATAGGAAGCTTATAATAAAGATTTAAAATTCTACAGAAAACATTTTTCATGGAAATACAGTAGTGAAAAGTCCAATGAAGATATTTTCAATAGATTTTTAATATACTCTGATTTTATTATTAGTAATATGAGTAAACATTACAACAAGAAATTTAGGGTGTTACCACAGCAGGTATTACTACCTGAGATTTTCAGAAATAATAGATTAGATGATATTTATTTTAGTGACAGCAAATATGAAGAATATGAATAGTATTAAACATAAAATGTCAATTTATATAATAATAAGAACTGTTTAATAAATAAAGATCAGTATGGCCTATTTCCGTGAAAATTTTGTATGCGGGCTATAAGAAATCATTTACCGATTTCGCTGAACTTTTGTATGTTGAGTAAATAACTTAAAAATTCAAATTTCCCAAATTTAAATATTCATACAAACAAATAATTTTTTTAAGTAGTAATGACCAACTTAACACTACGAAACGAAAACAAAAAGTGCGAGTTAAAAGCCCTTTTTAGCAATTTTAACCCAATGTGCCACGGCATAACTCCATCTCATTATCACTTTTTCTTTTTAATATACCCAAAGATAGAAGTCGAACAATGTCAAATCGTTGTGTGCAATTAACATCGCTAAAAATTTACACAGCCCTTCAACGATTAATCGACTTATTAATACTGATTAATTAATAGATTAAAAATCTTAGTAATACACATTATTTTGTAGTTTTAAATAAAAATATTTCATTAGAATATTATCGAATATTTATTTTTAAAGATATCAAGCACAATGAAATTAGATTAACTAAAAAAATTATTTCTTTTGTGTGGATGCCTTTTCGTATTTTCTTTTAATATTTTATACCGATTTCTTACTCCGTTTATACTCACGCTATTTGCAAAAAAAAATTGTTTGCACTTATTCAACACACTGTTTATACGACAAGTTGAAAACTAGAAGATGTTTTACTCTTAGTTGTAAATTTTAATTAATTTGGAATATTGCTATAGAAAACATATGTTTAAAAATGTCTAAGAAGGTAATACTTTTATTTACAAATAGCTTTCTTTGTTGCAGTAAAGACCAGGAATTTGTACCGCATGCTTTTGCCATCAGCTCTTTAAACGATCAACCAAATAACTTCCTTGATGGAGATAAAGTTTTATTTGGTGTCGACATACATATTTTTTGTACTTTATTTCCTTCATTTTTTGTTGAAATATTAATTACGTGCAACAATTCTTATTATTTCCAACATTCCTATTTTCATAAAAGCAACAGAATATTAATGGGAAATATTAGAAACATACACGCAGAACAAAACAGTTTTGTCCTTCTTTTTTTGTGATGGATTTATTGATTTAATCACACTGGTTACCAACAAAACTAATAAAATGCTCACTCAATCTGCTTTTCTCAAGTTAAATATAGAGAAGTATTGAATTCAGTTTTATATAAAATCATCAAGAAGGATGACAAAATATGTGGAAGTATGTTTGCGATAGTTAAATCTATTCAAGTGGAAGAAACATTAAAAGGCTTAAGCAGTTTAGACACGCAAATAAGATTTATTATAGTAAAAGAAATGAACTACACAACAAAAATAACAATGTGTTCCTCTGACTATCAATAAGATCATATTTATTTATTTACTTTATTTAAGCTGCACGACAGTAATTACACGCAAAGAAAAAACATGGTTGAGATAACCATAATCTAAAAGCAACGTATTATGATTGTATTCTATAGTTGTTAACAAATCATAGTATTGTTAAATTTAAATAATAAAGTTGGTCTTGCAACCATATTGTTGTCTAGCATAACAATAACATGGTAAAATCTAAAAATAATTATGTTAAAATATAAACATTAAATGGTTAAATTAACACATCATAATATGGTCGAAAATGTCATGATATATAACTGAATTATAACATAGTCTCGTAAGTGCAAATATTTCCTAATATAAAAGTTATTCATTGTTTAATTTATTATTGATTATTGAAAAACATAAATTCACAAAAAGGCAATTATTTTCTTACTGCAATGGTTTTACAATTGTGCTTAAAACACAAAAATTAAGATTTTTTTTTTTTTTTTTTTTGTAGATTTAAGTTACTCTAGAAGGATTAGAGAATATGCTTACATATATACATATAAGAACATTTATTTCAACTATTTATGAAATGTTTTTTTTTTAACTTTTTGTTTGATTTCTTATATTGTATATTTTGTATATATTATATTGTCTAGTTTGTACCTAAATTTTTATTTTCTCTAACAATAAAAACAATTTCAACTTTAAGCTAACAAAAATTTACTAAACTGATAAAAAAGCATTCTGTCAAGACTTCGAAAAAATGTTTTAAGCACAAACATTATTTTGTTTGCTTTGAATCATACTGTGATTAATAAAAATATATTATGGTTAAATATATTATATTATATTCAAAAAGTTATAATACTGTGGTTGTGGTTTTAATTATATTTATATATTATATTTTTTTTATTTTTTCCCCATATTTTGATCAACTCCGTTGGTCATCTAAAAAATATAAATAAATGGCATTCAAGAAAATAAAATAACAAATATATGTATAATAATCGAGAATTTTAATAAAAAAAAAGTAATAAATATAATTGCCCTATTCACAAGCCCCTAGTACGTGCTAAGTGCTAACAAAATACAACGGTGTTAGCTGTGTTGTTGGTAATTTTCATGCAAACATGCGATACAACACTTAGTACTTTTTTTCATATGTTTTTCAAACGTTTTATTTGTTTAAATGTTTTATGTTTAAATGAATTATTATTTTTGTGTTCATGTGTGAATTATATTAAATTAAATTGAATTAAAAGATATTTTTATTAGTTTTATTTATTGATTTGACTGATTTATTAGAAAGTTGAAGTTGAAAGTTGAAAGTTGCCATTATAAAAACTGTTCTTTAATATTGCTTTAATGACCAGATTTCTAATATTTTGTATGGTACCGCCATCACCTATACCAAAAAGATATGCTTCCTTACGAACATAAGCACCATTTCCTGAAGATCCCAAGCAGTAAAGTACAATTTTAAGCTGCAAGTCAATGCGTAATTGGAGCCTTTCGCCAATTGTGTGAAAAACATCGTCATTTTTTATAAGGTTGAATATATAGTCAAATTCCTCTGGCCGTAGTCGTATCATATGAAGAAATCTGTTTTCATCAAAATATCTTAAAACTCGATTATGCCATAATGATGATTTTGCTAGCCCTAAATGTATAATTCTGCGACTGGAGAGCAAATACATTAGGTTCATCCTAAAAATGTCTTGAATTTCATCCTGAATTTCTGTTTTCTCCCCCATTTGGCTTATAAATAACAAATGATGAATAGCACTTTTCTGCTTTTTATTTACTTTTTGACGTATGAAGTACAATGTACAATGGCACACTGATACAATGGTTGTTCACAAAGAAGTAAACAAAAGGTAGTATGCAATACTACCTACACCTTAGCAGAGCTTGTGAATACGGCAAATATATTTACAGATATAACAATAATGAGTTATTTTATAGCACTTTCTTTCTTCACTCTTGATCGATGACTAAAAGCTTGTAAACTGAATGGGTTCTTCTCTCGATTTGATACCCGATTTATGTGAAGTCTTAAGTTTTGTTTGTATATACTATAATGGACATTTCTGTGTTTTCCAATTTTCCTTTGGTCTTAATAAATAATTATTGTAGATTTTACTAATTTGTAGCCCTAATTGTATTTTATCCTTGTTATAAATGTTCGATTGTAAAAAATAATTCTAAGACCCCAGATGCGGTTGTCAGATCTTACAATATTGGCAGACCTATAACAGTGTGCTGCCAATGACAAGGCACCATACTGCAGATCGTGAGTTCACACGATTTAAAGGCATTTGTCAGAAAACTGCCAATTCCATTGTTAAACAATTATTATTTGACAATAACCTTATATAACACTATTTTCAAATAAAAAACTGTTAGTTTACACTGTAGTAAGTGTCAAGTGGAAAGAGTTAACAGTTCTTGCCAGAATTCAAACAATTAAAGCGACAATTTTTTTTTTGTTAAGTATTATAAAACTTACAAATTTATATTATTTATCTTCAAAAAACAAACGGATATTAATCACAATGAAGAAACTGCAACGATTCTAACGTTTTTTAGCGAGGATCAAGAGGAATAATTCTTGCAGAAAACCGACCCCAAAAGAGATTTTTGCTATTTGTCTTCAATGTTCTAAATTTTGACCACATCATTAACTATTGGGACACCCTTTAATTTTGAGCTTAAACTATTTACACTTCTCAACATAATAAACAAGGAAGTGGACATTTTGTCAGATCTTACAATATTGCCAGAAAAATATACATTTTTTTATTAGTATTTTAATGTGTAGTTGCTCTAAATGTTGCAGAAAAATCATTGTGAAATTTTTGGATGTTGGATTTTCCATTCCGAGTCCATCAGGTAGTTTATAGAAGTTATTATTGAATCTAAAGTAGTTTTGTTTTAATAGCGTCTTTGCAATATCCATTATTTATCTGATATATTGATTGGCACTTTTAATCAAATTTTTCATTACTAATTTATTAACTCAATCCAATTTTGAACAAAAAGCATGTGTTGCGAATTATAATTTTGGATTTAAAAGGCATAATAGCATGACTGAGCAAACACATGGGACAAATATTGTTCATCAAGTTTCATAGGCGTTTTATATAAAAAAAAAACTTCCCCCAAAACTATTATAAGCTATACAACTGATCGAAAGTTCATACTTAAAAATGTGATTACATTCGACTAATAAGAAAATATATAATTGATTCGGTTGAACAGAAGATTTAAGATTTGAAAATTGATTGTTATTTTAGTTATATATATTCAAGATAATAATTTTATAAAAAAAAAAATAACTTGAAAAGAATGAAATATTTGCATGTTAAATTTAAAAATGGGTGCTTAAGCTAGATAGTAAAAACTATAAAATCATTGGGATATTTTTAATACGCGAACAAAGTGTAGATATGTAGATTGTGATATTTGCCATGATAGCTGTACTCTAAGTTGTACCCTAAAAATCAACTTAACTACTATCATGGGAAACCGTTGCAGTAATTTTTGAGACACCTAAATCAAAACTTATTTTAGTTATAATTTTGTCAAGAACTTGTATGTTTCATCATTTAATTTCTACAATAATTTAGTTTTAAAGCATCTATATTTTATATTATAAATTCTTACATTTAAGAAAATGTATTTTAAATGTTTCAACAAAACCCATTTGATACGAGTATTAATTAGGAATGAAAATTTTCTCTCAAAATATTGCAAGTAGTTTGTTTTTGAAATAACTCTAATAAATAAAACAAAAGATTATATTTACCCATTAATTAAATGCTATGATAACAAATATTTGTATAATTGTTTAAAACTAAATAATGCATGAGCGTTGTGTAAGTGTTTGATTAAAGTAACAACAATTATTCTAATATTTCTAATTATTATTTATTATTCTAAATAACAATCGAATTTTGAATTATGTAAGCAGGTGTTTTAAAATGTAGTTCCTAAATTAATTAAACATTAAATGGTGGCCTTATGTCTAAACAAAAAAATGTATTTGCATACATTGAGCAACTTAAGCGAAAAATTAATTCGTTTTAATCGTATTGGCGTAATAGTAAAAAAATTAAATAAAATTGAAAAACTGTATGTTAAAATAAATATTGGATAGAAGTGGCTTTCTAATTAGTTTTTGTTTACATGAAATGGCTTAGGAAGCTATTAATATTGTTTATTTTCCCTCTTAGCTAACAAACGTACAGATTCTTTTGATTGCAAATACCACTGTGTCCAAATTCTTTATTCTTACATTGTGGTTTTATCTGGTTATACTTCTTGATCCTACGGTCTTTTGCATACTAAGATCTCGTATTTACTAATCATGCGTTATTACTACAAACGCAGCCATCCACGCTACACTACTGTGTTACTCCAGGGAGACATAAACTACTCGATGCCTTCTTTAGTTACCTTATCCATCCACAGACATCTCCACTACTCCTTTTATCCAAGCCAGTCATTCCCTTTAATCCAATAGCCACAACACACGTCTGCCGTACGATGTTGTTATGCTGTTATTTTACCATGCACTAACTGCTACCGTTCTTACTTGAATTATACATCTCCACTTATATTAAATTATACGTCTCCACTAAATTATCTGCCATGGCTTCACGCAATAACTATCTTTTGCCTCTCGGGAGGTTTTCACTGCTGCTTCTTAGTTTATAACTGAATTATAAAAATTAATATTTGTACAAATGTTCGAAGGCGGAATCGAACTCACGATCTTCTGTTTTACAGCATGCACCTCTACCAGCGCAACCATTCAGGTTGCTCAGCTTTTCTTAGCTAATTGTGGTGTTACTCTATACACACACCATAAGTTGAAGTAACTTTATTCGCCACTCTCATAGTGTTAATAACAACAGGTGTTGCCAGATCTTAATTTCGTAACAATATCTTCAGAAGAAATGGCGACCAGATTTCAATCGAACTTTATCTGTTATGTACATGCCTAAATGAATACATGAATTGTTTGTAGAGATTTGACAAAAAATGATACTAAAGAACAAACTTCTATCTTAAACGCTTGAAAATGGGTTTTATCACCAATAAACTGAATGAAGTAGTCAACAGTCTGTAAAGTTCTCTTGTGAGCATTTAAATTTGCCCTTCAAAACTACTGGCAACCATGCTTGTTTAAGTATTAAAGTTATTTCACTTCGCTTCGTTTGGTATATTACTGAAAGAACACGAATACCAAATACTAAGGTCGTCAGGGGAATCATAAAAAGAGATTATTTGCATACCATGTTCTATTAAACGACTCAAGAATTATGCGCTTTAATAAATTAAATTTAGATTTTGTTACAATAGTTTTCCTTCACTTTTCAATAATTTTCTCAAAATAATATTTCAGCATAAAAAGTCGACAAAACAATAAAAAGATGTAGACTGCAAATTGTCATTAAGTTAAAACAGAAAGCAGTTAATTCTTAAATAAAACAAACGAAAAAACTAAAAACAAGTACGAACTGACAAAAAACATATTTTATACTACTTAGCCACAATAAAAATTTTCAGTTAAAGCCTCTAAGAGCATTATCTAATTTAAATGGAGTTCATTAACTTTTTTTAAGGGACAGGACGAATAACAATATTTCAACAAAACGAATTTCTTTAAAACTTTCTGTTCCGCTGATAAAAAAAATATCTAAAAAAACCAAATTTTCTAAAAAGCATAATTTAAAAAAATCTTAAGTTTCTAGTGTAACCCGAAGTTTAAGTTGAACCTAAAACACACAGAAAGTTATAAATAGAAGGGGACACAATTTTAAGAGAAAATTAAAATTAAAATAAACATCAACCTTGATTACGAGTATTTACTATTTAAACAAATAAATTATTGATTTAAACTAAATAGTTTCACCGATAATTGGTAAAATATTTAAAAATTGAAAATTAAAAAACCTTTAATAATTGAATTCTCACAAATACTAAAATATGACAAAATAGATAATTATATAAATACTAAACAACAAACCACATGTCAGTCTTTAATTAAGGACGCTAATTTCAGTTGGAAACGTAATACCTAATAAAGATGAGGTGTAGGAATTCAAACATTCGTCGTAGTCGCTCATATAATTTTTACTGATTATTTCGCTATTGTTAATGGCTTTAATGCTTGAGGCATCACACAAGTTTTTTTATTTTCTTTTTTATTTACGAAAATTGCAATGTGTTTTAACTTAGTCGTGAACCAAAACAGTGTCAATGCTTTTTATTTCTAAAATTCATTAAGTAGAAAGTGTTACTTAAATTCTTGCTTAATCTCTTTTTGTAATTAATTCTCTACAAAAGTTTGTTTTGCTTTTGTGGTTTGTTAATGCGTGCACAGGCCAATGCTAATAGTAAAATAGAACAAACAGCTTTTTATTTGTTATTTTAGAAAATGAATTAGATGGAAATAAGTTTTGTTTGAGTTTAAAAGTATTTCAATAAAGGACAACACTATAAAATTAATCAGTATTTCTGTGGAAGTTGCAATGTAGTCACAATTTGTTTGAATGAAATGTGCTGGGGTACATTTGAATATTTGGATTCGTTACCAAAAAAAAAAAAAAAAAAAAAAAAAAAACGTGCATTTCTTCTTATATCATGGTGAAAATTATTCTCGACAGCCAAGTGTTTTGGATGGAATTCTTAAAAATTTTATTTTAACCAGTATAATGTTAATTAAAAGTTTTTAACTATTCTTTTTTTAAAATCATACTGATAAAAATGAACGTTACTCGAACCTAATAGGTATTTGAGTTATTTATATTAGTTCACGTGGTGAAGAATATTTCAAACATGCAACTCCGAGTGGGCTTCGCTACCCCACTAAGAGTTATCGTGCCAAGGCCACATTTCCAAGCCATCTTTTATTTGAATATGTACATTAATATAAAAGTTATAACGCACTTCCTTCTACCTTTCGGACCTTACGGATCAGGACTTATCTATTTTGCAAATATCCTTAACATCGTTTTTTATTAAACTCGATTAAACTAGTCTTTCCTCTATCATACTTACGCCTCCTGTTCCTTAGTTTGTAAATAAGCATACCAGTCCCTCTTAGAATTTTTAAATAAATATTTATCTTTGTTTTAATATTATTTTTAATTTGTGCAGCAGCAAGTAACTGCTTTTCCCTTTTCTTCTCACCTGGGTCCTAGCTTTGTAGATTGGAGCTTTTACTTAAGGATTTATCTAATTTTCGAATTTCATTAAAAACGATTTTGTCTTATAAATCGTTTTGGAACAATTAAAGTTCTGGAAAAAGGGAAGCTTTTTCTCCTTCTAGCTAGGTATTTGAAAGTATAATTATTCTTCTATACAATGAGGACAAATATCTACGCATGTTTCAAATTAATTCAGTTGTTCGCTATCATTGTATGCTCCATCTGCCTTGGCATCACCGTTACAGTTTCCTTATATCTTGGTAAAACTTCTCTTCTTGTTCTTTACTAACTTCTCCATGATTTTTAAGAAAAGAGTACAGGTGTGAAAACAGCATATGCACTTTCAAACTCTTATTACAAAGTAGGCGATGAAAGTTTTGCAATATACTTTTAACAATATTTTCCTTGAAAATCCTAAGACACTTTTCAATTAATTGTCGAAATAAAATCTAGGCGTTTTTCTGCACATTGGCCGAGAATCGGCGCCATTTGTGAAATAAAACGGAGTTTAAACTACGCTTATTTAAGTTAATAAATAGGCCATTCTTCTTTTACATGTGGAAGATTTCAAAATTTTGAAATTAAATCCGGAATACTTTTGCAGTACTATCGGTCTGCTAAAAGCTGTAAATGATTATCCCGAAGTCTTGAGGCTAACAATCTAAATGCATTCAGTTATTTAGTTAAATGCTTTAGATGGTCTAAAATCTGTTATGAAATTCTAGTCATCTGGACTAAGATTCTTCTTATTCTGATGTCTAGTACTTTTGAAGGGGTTAAGTAACATTGACGCTTCTACACTTTGATGTCAAAAACATCAATTCACTTTAAACATATTACATAATGTGATATGTATGTGTATTAATAAAATAAAATTTTGAAGATGTAGAGCGTTATAAAAAATTTACATGATAGAGAAAAAGTCAGGTGTTTTTTAGAACAAGGGCCCACAAACCTCAGAATCACTTAAGGCCTATTTTATCAATAACACATTTTAATTCAAAACCATTATTTTAAAAAAGATTAGCATTATTTATCAATTAATGCTAATGAAATTATCAGTTAGTATATCTGGTTAATTACTCCCATGTGTGGTATGGTAATAGTGTAGCATGAAAATGCAGGAAAAATTTATACAAATTTGTGATAATTTACAATTTTTATAAATTCATTAAATATAAATGTATACTACAGCATTTCATTAAAAAAAATATTAGCACGCAAAAAGTACAGCTATTTACATAGAGATTAATTATTGTAGTGCCCATTGTTGGCATATATTTTTCAAATTTTTTACTTTCACATGGGACAAGCGACACGCCTTGTGATATCTTCTTTAGAAACGTTCTTCTATTTACAGTATAAAAGAGAAAGCTTATCTGTTTATTATACCTAAAAACCCTTAATAAATAAAGTCATATTTATGGCGACATTTTTCTTGTATTAACATATAAAATAATAAACCCTGGTAGGATTTTATTTTTTTTTTTCTATTTTTTTGAAACTGTTGCTACTATCATCGTGACATGATTTTCATGTTACAAATCCGTTTAAAATCATGAATTCCTTAAATATACATAACATTTGGCTGTAAGCATGTGATATAAACGCAGTCTTGTACAGCATAGATATACATATGTACATAATCCGCTAACCATTGTTATTTATCCACATGTTTTGCGATGTTGCTATCTTTGTATTGTCTTTTAAAAGATAATATGGTTTGGTTTTTCTTCTTTTATTAAACAGCAATAAAGAATTTATTTAAGTTTTGCAGATCTAATAAACTTATTCTAAAACTATAAACAAACATAAATTAGCTGAATATCTCTTTTAAATCATAAAGTGTCAATCCATTTCAGCCCTCACGATAATATACACTTTTTTTCATTCTCTGATAATAACAAATTATTTTGCAAAACAAAAAAAAATAAATAAAACCTTTATGTTCAAGACTTCGTTGGATGCCAGAACAAATGATTGAGCTTTATAAAGTCAAAGAAATGGCTTTTAAGTTAATCGCATTTTTTGTCTTGTAGTTCGTATAACATAACCGGACTGGTACTTACCTTTGGACTTTACTGAATTCTGTTTTGAATTCTATATGTGTTGACCGCCACCATTAGTTTTTACCATCCTAAGATATTTTTATGTAATTTACTATAGATTCTATGAAGAATGTTCTTATTAAAGCTTGTGGAAAACGTATTGTAGATGCCGACACCAGGGTGTTTATTGTGCAGAGTACAATATATGTTGCTTCAATTGCGCACAACTAAAATTTTAAATGAAAATTAATTAAAAACTTTAATTATTTTGAAATAAAAAATTTCTTTATCAGTTGAGAGTAAAGTTGAAGTAATTGATAAATTTTAAAAACATTTTGCTTATGAGCCAATACCTAATAAACCTTTGTGGTTTTTACCAAGAACATTAGTTACAGCAAGGCAAAGAAATCCTGGATCAACGTTTTTACATCCATTACATCACTTTCATACTCTTTTTGTTCAAATTCTTATATATTTATTGAAAACAAATCAGCAGTTTTAGTTAACCTTAAACTTTTGATAAAAATAGTCAATAGTCTCACGAAAACCTTTTTGGCCATATGTCTTTAAAATGACTGAGTAGAAAAAAATGCGTGGCTACTCTTGTATAAAATAAATAAACGCTAGTACGGACGGACAGACGGACAAACGCTCTATCGAATTCGCTATGCAAAAGAACTCATAATATGTATACTTAATGGGGTCGGAAGTGGAAATTGTAGAAATTAAAAACTTAGTTATACCCTTTTTCCTCTTTTTTTGTTGAAGGGTATAAAAAGCTAAAAGTATTCTCATCATTATTTAATTTTTTCCTTGACCAGGATTCGAACCATCGATTTTATAAATTAATAAAATTTTACTTTATTTTCGGCTTTTTGGTTCTTTTTAATTAATTTTCTAAACATTTTTAGAAAGAAAAATTATTTACAAATGTATGCGGACGTTTTCCAAATAAAACAAGAAAAATTAGACGCTAGCAGAATGAAATGCAGCATTTTCTGGACCGCCACATCCTTCATCAGCATTCTTTGCATCTATCTACCTTATGTTATGTATATCGTAAACATCATCTATTTAACCAACTAAACTTAATGTTAATTTGGTGAGACGAAGTTCACACACAACTTAAAGCTTTTTTCTTTGTCATTCTCTTTGTAACTCTTCTTGAACATTTGTTGTTATTTTTTGTGCTAGCCACAAAAATGTTTAGAAAATTAATTAAAAAGAACCAAAAAGCCGTAAATAAAGTAAAATTTCATTAATTTATAAAATCGATGGTTCGAATCCTGGTCAGGGAAAAAATTAAATATTAAAACAAACGCTAGGCACCGCGTATTTACATTCATACTTAACTCATAAAAGTCAATATGATACTGAAACAGTGTCTATAATGTTGTGAGCAAACAAGTATGAATAATTAAAAAATAAAAAGTTGCATTTGTGGCTATCAAATTGCTAGCACAAAAAACAACAACAACTGTTCAAGACGAGTTACAAAGAGAATGACAAAGAAAAAAGCTTTAAGTTGTGTGTGAACTTCGTCTCACCAAATTCACATTAAGCTTAGTTGGTTAAATAGATGATGTTTACGATGTACATAACATAAGGTAGATAGATGCAAAGAATGCTGATGAAGAATGTGGCGGTCCAGAAAATACTGCATTTCATTCTGCTAGCGTCTAATTTTACTTGTTTTCTTTGGAAAACGTCCGCATACATTTGTAAATAATTTTTCTTTCTAAAAATGTTTAGAAAATTAATTAAAAAGAACCAAAAAGTCGAAAGTAAAGTAAAATTTCAGTACTTTATATTCTCATTATTGTTGTTATTTTGATTTCTGTATGTATAATCTTGCACTTTAAGCTAATAAGGCCTAAATTGATCCATGTAAATAAAAAACAATTTTTTATTAGATATTTCCCCAACGTTTCGTGAATTATTTGCTCTCTTTCTGAAGGGGTCGTCTATTTAATTAAAAAGAAGAAAATTTAACACATTTACAAATTCAAACAATTACCGCGAAAATGTAAAAAATAAGTTAACTTACAGTATGACAGTACTGTACAGTTTACATTAATAAAGAAAAGATTTTTGATAAAAATAACAATAAAAAACAATATTAAACATGAATTAACATATGCAAATTTATAACTGGCGCTGGTGTCCTCTTTAATGTTCATTGTTTTATTTATTTTTTGTTGTATTCTTAAGCTTTCCATGGTGTATCTCTTTTTCTCGTTGTTTAATTTGTCCAGTATTTTTATGTCGTCAAAATCAGGCTTATGGTTTGTTTGTGTTATATGCAGAGACAATGCTGTGTTTTCTCTGTTTTAAACTTCTCTTAGTTCCAACGTAAATAAGATTGCAGTTGTTATTTTCATCCCCTTTACATTGGATTTCGTAAACTACATTTTTTTGCTGTAGTTTTGTTATTGGTGTTTTTCTTTTTGTAAAAATTGCATTTAATGTTTTGTTTGGCTTGTATGCAAAGCTTATATCAATTTTATTTATCGTTGTTTTTATACTGTTGTTGTCGGTTAGGCCAGGTATGTATTTTACACTGTAAAATTGTTTTACAGTGTACATTGTTGCTGTTTTGTATTGGTTTGTATGCTGTTATTCTCTTTGCCGATTTTTCATTTTATCGCACGTAAGGACCAAAGATGGTAATTTAATTAAAAAAGAGTTCAAGTACCGTAAAAACTTAAAGCCACTTGCTTAAAGTGTACAATATTATACGTGAGAGGGTAAAAAAATAATGTGAAATAGTTATTGGCACTTTTATATGGAACCGAATACTGTTACACACGTTTTATAAAAGCAAACCACGCTTTTTATGGTGCTTCATTTATCTTCATTTTATATGTTACATCCTCGTGTTCGTTGGCCTACAAAAATTCGTTTTTAAGTTTTGTATCCCTGATGCGACGTAGTGTCCTCTTAAGGTATTAAAAAGCTTTATAGTCCTTCGTCATAGCTTAAATAAAGTGTTTTATTAACTTTAGTTTCATATCAAGAGGCGATAGAAAATTTTTCTTTATGACAATCTTTTAAGTGGAAATGTTTACGACTGTCTCGTTTGTATAATGTGGATATGATTCGATTTTTTACTTTCAAAATAGTTCCTGAAAGGCAACGAAAGAAGTATTGCTTGTGACACATAGTTGTCTTATGTACCCTTCACCATTTATGTAAATCTAGTTAAGTGAAGTAGCTTCAATCAAAAAACAAATATTGGGGTGACAGAGAATTACAAAATTAAGTACTATATAGCATTTTACATAAAAATGTCAACGTCTCTTAACAGGTTAAAAAATATTAAAAAAATTTACTATTTCCCTAAAAATCGGCTAAAAATTTTTTAAATGATACCCATATTGATATTTTAAAAATATGGAGCACAATCGTACCAATCCCTCGAAAAATATGGAACAGCGCTAATTTTTTTACCTGATGTTTTTGTTCTTATTTTTGAATTCGCTATCGCCCATATATTTGTTTTTTTTTTTTTTTTATTGGACTTACTTCAAATTTGTTTAAAATGATATGGAAATATATAGGCTGGCGTGGTGTTTTGCGCGCTGCCACCAAGGATATGGACCGATCTTGCTAATAATCAACAGCAAAATTTTAAAAATTATGGCTGATCGATTGCCGCATTTAAATTTTTTCTAGCTTATCTTCGAGTAGTGCCTTGGCAAAGTTGATTTCAACTCGAACGCAGACGGACAGACAGACATCGCTAAAATGATGATTCGCTATTACATACGAAATTACAAACCTCCACCTGTGGTGAATGGTATAAAAACACTTCTGCATTACGTGATTGCGGTTTTACTGGAATCCATATTTTAAAGCAGAAAATAAGTGCTGATGCCCTTAAATTGAATTAAAATTTAAACTTGGTTTATTGACACTTAAATTTTGAAAATTGTAAAGATATTTCTTTACTTATAACCCAATGATTTAAAAACTCTTATAAAAAGAGACAACTTAAACATACAATTTTTCTTATAGTTAGTAAACAACACGAAAAATTTCTATATAACAAATATAAAGCAGCACAATAATTTTGTTAGAAATCTTAAAACACCTCAGGGGCTTGAAAATTATTCTACAAATCTGCGGCCATAAAGTTTAAAAAAGAGTTAAGATTGTTTTATTAGAAAGCTAACCAATTTTATGGTCATGAATGGTGCGTAACGATATGAATACAAATTTAATGCTTTCACAAGCATAAATTTCATGAGGTTGTGTTGAATTTTATACATTAAAACCATAAAAAGTATTCACATGTTATCCAAGTTATAATACGAATGTGTATAAAGTTAAATGTTCATTTCGTAAAGATGACAAATAACAGTTTCATTGGCATTGGTCTTGTGGGTTGATTGCTTTTACATACAAAGTTTACTTCAGCGTTGTTATGTAAAGATTTTGAGTGTGGTTAATTTTTTATTGTCAGAGTTAAAAAAAAAATCAGAATTATGAAGTCGGCAAGAAAATAAGTTTGACAATAATTTAACCTATAAGTTATATAAATGTGCCTTAAAAAGTACATAAAATAAAACTTTATAGGAGCTTGCAAGATTCGTGCTAAAGAGCTTTATTCGAATTGTAGAAGAAATATAGTTTTTTAGGAATATATTTGGTTGTCCTCAAATAACGACACTATGATTCAACGAGTTCTATCTGACAAAAAAAAATTTTTTTTTTTTGCTTTCAGGTAATTATCATTAAATTTCTTAGCATCGCGGACATTTTGGATATTTTAGAGGAAAAAAATATTCTTAACTGGTGTCGTAACCAACTTCTGGCACCTGCTGAAAAACAAGGAACCAGTAAAGAGCTTTGCACAAACAGCGAACAACAGTACATAAAAATAAAAGTGCAAGAGATAAAGCAACATGAAATCATTTGGAAACTAGGAGGAAAAATATCTCAAATTACAGTTTTTTTCGGAATTATGATCGTTTCTGGATACAGCCACTTGTCTAGTAAGGCAACTTATTGGAGTTCTGGCAATATTTTTCGTAATAATGCTGTATATAATTCAATGCGAACAAACAGATTTTGCACCAATGCCAATTTAATTCCGCAAATTACGTCCTCTTCTAACTCACCTTCAAAAAGCTTTTATGAAGTACTTTTAACCTACGGCATCACATAATGGAGCGATGACAGAGTATTTTGGAAAACACGGTTGTAAGCAAGTTATCCAAAATAAGCCGATACCTTTTGATAAAAAATTTCGTGCTAAAGCCCACCATCTGGCTACCTTAATTTGTTTGATCCATATAAAGAAAAAACCTATCAGGGCAATGAAGAAATGAACACAAATTGGAAAATATGCATCCACTTCGTTGCAATTAATTGACCAATACTACGTATCAAAACATAAAAACCTAAATTAGATATTATTTATTATATTATGCTTATATCCCATAACATTTTTAAATAAAAATGCAATTTATTTGTTGGTTGGAAAAGAAGGTATCTATACGTATTTCGCCGGTTGCTTAAGCCAGCTCATCAGAGAACTTTTATCCAAATTTTTAGAAAAGCTAAAGACATTTGCTTTAAGTATAAAAACTTCAAAAACAACATGAGAGAAGCCAATACACAAATACCAGCCAATATACAAATGTTAAGGCTTGAACAAAAATTACCCACAAACAAACCACGTTTTTATTTTTGCTTACATTCCTTCTACGTTAGGTTGGTTATATGGCAACTCTTAATGCATACGTAAGGCGTATTAAAAATAAAAACAACACAGTTATTTTTTAATTGCTCAAGAAATTCCGGCGAAATACGTATATATACCTTCTTTTCCAACCAACAAATAAATTGCATTTTTATTTAAAAATGTCATGGGATATTAGCATAATATAATAAATAATATAAAAATTCGCAAAATAATTTTTAGAATTAAATTAGATATGAGTTCTAAAGCTAAAATACAAGCATAAATTTTTGTATCTTTATTTTAATAGCGTCGTCATATGACGACACCCATTTTCACGAAAACTGGACCCAATATGCTTTAGGATATAGAGTATCTAGGATATAGATTAAATCAAATATTATAAAAATCGGATGAATATTTCATAAACCGCTACAATTCGGTTAATGCAGGCATACTTTGAGAAATAAATTAGAATAATTTAGAAATAAATTAATGACAACAGCAACAGTAATATAAGTGTAAACATAAGTCGCGAAGCCCTTTCTGTTAATAAACTCCACCAACAAGGGCATCACTAATTCACAAATAACTTTCGAGGGGCAATGATACGTAGAATAAATATTTCTATAATAATACTTATTAAAATTAAAATCACTTGTTAGTTAAGTTTTAGTCCACTGAAACTAAGAAAATTCATTTCCCTCTGGCCTTTCGAATATTAGCATAAAAATGCAACAACACAATATGTGTTACAGACTTAAGCAAAATACTTGAAAAAATTTCTGAAATTTTGGGGTTAGATTATTACGTTTCCACAATTTCGTAAAGCAATTAGGATAATTTTCTGCCTAATTTTTAGTTTTCTCTCATAATGTTTAATTTTAACGCATTAATTCAAAAGCGTAATTAACTATTTGACATCAATTTTTTACGTAGTGATGCTATTACGCATCAGTGTCAGTCACTGTTCGACGACTCACATTATCGGAGAAGTGAAATACAGTTACTGGTCTAGCTCAAAACTTACTTCAAACACAGACATATTCTTGGTAAACTAAGACAATTTTGACAATTTAAAAAGCATTTATAGTAAAAAATTATCTCTTTTTTGCTCCTTATTTTTTTATCTACTTCCCCCTGGTGGTGTTCAGGAAACTATTTGGAAAGTCTCTTTCCTGTACATATTCAGTACGAGCCTGTTTTTATCTCCACTGAACTTTTTCATTATGGATATATGATTATTGAGCATCCACTGTGCAAGGCTCTTCAAGCGACAATTACAATTTTAATGGTTAATGTGTTTTTTGTTTTCGAGAAGTTTTAAACTTGATAATCTCTTAATCTATTTATTGATTACAATTGTCGTTTAATTAAAATGATTTAAATCTTATAAACCTTCAGCTTTCTGAACAAAATTTGGATAAGAACAGCTGATGAGCTTATGTAAGCGAAATGCCCACATGAATATGCTCTTCCCACAGTAATCAATCTATTGTAGCGTTTATTTTCTGACGACGTTAATTTTGTGAAAATATTACGAAATTGTTTGTTATTATAAAATAAAAATTTTAAAGTATTCACGCGCTATTCACTCTTAAAATTTTACATTTTTTTTAATTTAGGTATTTATTCTTATACTTTTGCACTGTATAGTTAAGTTTTATAAATTAGTAGAACAACAGCCAGCCGTAAAAAAATTGTCCGAATGACCTAGAAAATGGTGCCAAGTTCTTTGGTTTATTTAAAGCGCTTAAGCTGGCGTCGAAAAAAAATAATGCAGGCAGGCTAAAAAAAACGCATGATAATAAATTTTTACATTATTTTATTTAAAACTTTAATTTTTTTTCTTTTTTTTGCGCTCTGACTTGACACAGGGTCAAAAAAATAAAAACCTACATTCATGCACAATTGAATTTTGTAGGTCTTCTAACACTTATTTGACTTAGAATAATACACCTTGGCGCACTAAAAAATAGAAAATGTATGTATTGATTTATTTTCATTTTATTCGTGTATGTATAGATTTATTTAGGCAAATCCTCGTATCCGCATAAACTATATTAATAATTTTTGTTCGCGTGCACATTCCTTACGGCTTGAATTCTTACAAAACTTTTTGATCATTTTATATTTGGAAGGGATTATCCGTTATTTTTATTTTCGTATCGCCTTATATAAAATCAAAAATGTTATGATTTAAAACTAAATTAATAAAAATTTAAATTCCTTTAATTGTTAAATGTTCTTGCAATATTGTTCATTAACATAGCCAATGTAATTTTACCTCTTTTAATCTTTATACTTTATACATCTTTCGAACTGTAGTATCTAGATTCTTATAAACTTGTAGCAGTTTGAATAAATTAAATGTCTTAAGTTTTTGTTTTAGTGTCACACTTTTTCCGATTCTATATTCATTGTTATATCTGTGGAACCGTAATGTGTAGACTATTAAAATCTTCTCTGAAGTTGTAAATACTTAATGTTAAAAGGAGTTCCGAAAGTTACTCGATATTCATATAAATATTGTAATTTTTTTTAACTCTGACCGACAAATTAAAAATTAGAATTATTGAATTATATTTTGTACAGATATAGGAAGAGCTGTTAGCTATAAGAACAAGTATAAACAAGTAAACCATTAATTTATATCTACGTTAGTGAAGTAACTCCAATAAAAAACTAAAAATTGGAGTTACAGTAATTCTCTAATAAAAAAAAATGTATGTACTATATATAATTTTACATAAAAATGTCATCGGCTTTTTATGCGTCAAGTATTCTGTAATGATTTTAGTAATTCAAGAAAGATGTCTTCAAAAGCTTGAAGATGATACCCAGCTTTTCAACTAACAACTAAATTGCATCATTAGTTGAAAATGTTATGGTATATATAGAATTAAAAATATGCAAGCACACAATTTCGGGATCATTTTTCTGTTCTGTTTGTGAACTGATTTTGTATTTCGTTCACATATTTGTAGATATTGTCGAGCTTTAGTGCACTGTATTGATTTTATTTAAATATTAAATAGTTAAGTATTTAAGAAATAACTGACCACTTAGGATGCTACCACTACATATAAAAAAAATGCACATATATTGAAAACATGATAGAATAAACAAAAAATTTTTTCCAATAATAAGCTTGGTCAAATTTATTAGTTAGCATAAAATAGTACATAATTTCTTTTTTATAATACCGTCATTAAGTATCAGTGTCAGTATCGTCCTGACAACTCCTACAGTAGTCATGGTGCGGGAGATTCAGTCTCCTAGCATGGGTACCAATGACACAGTGCCCGGTCCGCACAGCCACCATTGTAACCAGCTGCCCTCGAGGAAACCTCAGCAGATTTGGGGAACTCCTACTATCATATTGAGGCCATTATGTCCTCTAGGCCGTGCAGGTGATCCATTCATACCATCTAGTCTGCGCGGCCATAAAGAATTTCTGCTGAAATTAAGCCCTACAGCAGCTTAACGGGACTCCTACCAGTCGATCTATCTTCCGGTCTCTCATCCGAGTTCAAGATCTGGCGAGTTCCTTCACGAATATGCCCGAATGAGCCGGCACCCAAAATAGTTCCAGGTTGAAATGTCTCGCCATCTTGTCCAGAGATGTCTGGTATTTACGGACCAATCTGGATGACGTATAGACACCTGATGTGGAGTTAATCGCGGCTTTCCTGTCAGTACAGATCCGGATATCTTCTCCGTATATCCTATGGTACCTCATTCAGCAAGCCACCCTTTTAATGGCTGAGATCTCAGCCTGAATCACGCAACATTGATTCTGTGGCCTAAACTTCCTCCTGATCCAAAATCTAGGAATAAAGACAACCGTGTCAGACTTTGACCCCTCTGTATAGACTTTAAGCTCATCTCTATGAAGCATGTCTGACGTTCCCGACGTTAATACCATAAAACCAATCATAATGGGAACTTTAAAAGTGCAGCTTTTAAAGTGGAATTAAAAAAGGTGAAAAAAGTTGTCTAAACCGATGGTTTGGAATTTATATAAAAAGCGCTCTGCTGCGTTTTTAAGCTTTAGTAGATGACTGTGTATAAAGACTAAGGTAGCTCCACACAAATAAGATATCAAGTTGAGGGAAAAAATATTTAGTTATATAAGCTTTTAGCCATTGATCCAGATTGAAGAAAAAATGGAATAAAATAATTTATTATTTATATGTTTGCTAGTAATATATTTATATATATTTTTTTTATTACTATTACTATTTTGATTCAAATAATCTATTGTTATATAATTGTAATTGTAATTATTTTTTTTATACCTAAAGATGACCACCAGAGTTAATCAAAATTTTGGAAAATAAATTAAATAAAACTATAAAAACGCAAAAATATTTTTATCTATAAAATTAACAACTGAAATTGTTACTTAAAAAATTTAATCTCATTTACAATTAGAGAAACATACTGTTTTTTTATTGTGTGGTTTTTTTCTTTCACTGTAATAAATCTTATTTGCGTGTCTGAAGTGCTTAAGGCTTTTAATGTTTCTTCCACTTGAATAGATTTAACTATTGTAAACATACTTTCCTATATTTTTTCATACTTTTTTAGATTTTAATATAAAATTGAAATATATTCAACTTAAGATAAAGCATATTCAATATGCATTCATTTAGTTTTGTTGGCAACCAGTGTCATTAAATCAATAAATATATATAAAAAAAAATCAAAAGATGAAAAAACTGTTCAGTTGTGTGTCTTATTTTTTTAAGAGTTCCCATTAATAATCTGTTGCTTTTATGAATAGAGGAATGTTGGAAAACCATAAGAAATGCTGCACGTAGTTAATATTTCAACATAAAAAGGAACGAAATACAGGACAAAACAAAATATATCGACACCAAATAAAACTTCATCAAGAATGTGATTTAATGAATCTTGTAAAGTGTGAATGGCAAAAACATGCCACGAAGAAATAAAAATATTTCCTTCTGAGACATTTTTACACATTTTTACAACCAAAAATGGAAAATCTTTTTGTTTTCAATTTGTCGTATTCACAGTGTGTTAAATGACTGCAAACAATTTTTATTTGCAAATAGCGTGAGTGTAAGCGGAGTAAGAAATCGGTATAAAATACTAGATTAATATAAATTGTTTTCCCTAAATGCTGACACATACCAGCGCGCCAAATATAACGTTATCAAGTGCCGCAACTACATACCTAAATAGTAGCATCAATGTTGTGACAGAAAAAGGATTGCAAACGTACTTATAAAATAAATACAAATCTGATTATTAAATCTCTAGACTAATATAACAAAAAAAAAAAAAAACAGCAAACTAAAAAAAAATAAAACTTAAAATAACAATTAACCAAGCACCTAGGGAATTTTAAGTAAAAAATTTATTCATATAAAAAACTTTATTTTGGGATTTTCTTAATGTATAAAATTTTCTTCCTATTTTCTCTACAAAAAAACAAAATTCGACGAATTATTGGATCTGTTATTAAAAATACTTTAAACAATATGGTTATTTATATTTTTATTTAAATATTGGCATAAATTTTAACAATAACCACACATATTCGCCTCAATATAATAAAAAAATATATATAATAATAAAAGACAGGGTAAAAACACCTTAATGTTACGAAAACAGTTTTAACCGTATAAATAATACACATTTAATATTACGCATACGTATTGAACCCACTATTCAGTTGAAAAAAACTCAATGATAATAGTTTTAATGAAATATGTTCATCTTAATCAGGGGCAGGCCAACTGCGGAACACGTGCACATAAACAGCGGCCCGTGAACACATTTAAAACTAATATGGTGGCCAGCCCTTAACCCTATTAGACCGTGATGCATCGATTGTGCGGGTGGGTTTCGGTCTTAATATTTTTACTTCTGTTTGCTTAATGTGAAATAGACTGGCAAGCATCGATTGTGCTGATTGTTTTCTATATTTGCTTCTCACATTTCTCTTCTATTTAATAAACCGTTACTTTAATTATTGCGAAACTCTTCAGTCACATTTCAGTTTTAGCATAATGAGCTGTAAAAGTGAGTTGTGTCTGTAATGACAAAAGTATTAATCGTTTACCAATAACTAAAAAACTAACTAAAAAAAACATAAATTTTAAAATTTCAAACTAATTGAAAATGTGTTTCAGTTTAAAATATTATTGAGTGAATCAATTGGGCGCGTCAAACGTGCGTGTCCTGAAAATCCTTGAAGGTTATAAAATGATAAAATCTATTCATTGATTACATTTTCATACGCTGTAGAGATCACAAAAAAAATCCGGAAATTTGCGTCAGGTCTGAAAGGGTTAAGCATTGACTAGAAAAATAAATTCTTTTGTCTAGTATTCGAATGAAAATATAAAGCAACAATATAAAACAGTCTCTAAAATTCATAAAAAATTGGTTGTTTCTATTGATGTCTTGAGATTGTCGCGTAGAGTGTTGGTCGTTTTTCATAATACCATTTAAACGACAAAACTTACCTAAACCCACCACCTTTTATTCTTAACACTATCTGTTTTCAACAAATACGTGGCTTGAAAATTAAGTTATCATATCGAAAGCGCTCGCCAAACGTACGAAGTACACAGCCAGAGACGACGGTTTTTATCGAAAATTATAACAACAGTTTAATATATACTGGAGGAACTAATTCAATTAATTTAAAAATTTATTTTTATAAAAACTTAGATGCGAACATATTTCCGCAAATAAATAACGCAAAAAAATTATTTCATTGTTTGGGAGCTTATCATATAAATGCGAAGAGTTTTTTTCGAAAATCACTTTTTTGAAATCAATATATAGATCGCCATTTATAGACGAGAATTAAGAAAGTAGCTTAATAGAAGCTACTACTAAAATTGAACCAGACATAAGTACCTTATGCTCAAATAAACAGTGGCAAGTGTCTCATTAATATAATTATATAAGTATAATTTTCCAAACATCTGAAAAAACATTTCAATCCTTTCCATATACATAAAACATAAATAAATAAACATAAAATATTCTCTTGATTGATTAGTTTTCTTACCAAAAAAACAATAAGCAATTAATATTAGTACTGCAGTCATATCAACATTTACTTTATTTATAAAGTAAAAATTACTTTTATTTTATTTAAGAAATTTATTACTTTTGTATTAATGCATTTTACCTTTTTTCTTACATGTGAAATATAAAATTTCTTTGCACATCTTTCGACATCACATAAACTGTTTTGCACCTTTCTTAAATATTTTCAGATGATATTTTAATAACAAGCAATAAGAAGTTTCATTAAATCATACTAAACTTGAGTTGATGCTAATACATCGTACGTGTTTGGTTGTTTTATAGGTTGCGTGTAATAATGTCGTTTACATGACAGCAAATATTTTGGATTTCTCTACTAAATCTTTTTAATAAAATTACTGATAAGTTGCAAACAGAGTGAAATAAAATAAACGCTGCTAATTAATTCCCTCAATCCAAAAAATTAAAAAACGTTCAAATTTTTTGCGCATTTTTGTCAAGACAAATAAATTTTCATATCGTAAGGGCTTTAGAAGTAACTGAACTGCAAGAAATAAAAGAAATTCTTTATTTTGAAAATATATAACTTAATATTCAATTATCAAAATTTAATTCTAAATAGAACAAAAGGTGCGGTCACATATGACAAACATTTGCTTAAAATTTGTTTGCTCTTAGTTGCCCTAAATTTTTTCAGAACAATACATAATTTGTTTTGAGGTCATACTACGCAAATTTATTTGCCTATTTTTATTTGTTCGGTAGGTATGAAATAGTTTCAAATAAATAGTGCTTAAAAACTGGCAAATATGTTTTATGTGCGGTTACATTTAAAATAAAATTTTCCTTAAAAATATATTTGATCAAACTGAACAAAAATGTAAATTTATTTGCCCAAAATCTGCTGCACATGGGATGTCCCTATCAGAGAACTGCAAGAGTGTCTGTTTTTAATACTCTAAGTATAATCATCTTAAATGCAGTTGCGGTGTGATCGCCATCGCATTTCTTAAGTGCGAGTATTTACTATACCCATTCCATTTGAGTATTGATGAGTTTAAGTGTCTAGCATACTCAAGTAAAATGTTTGCGATGCTGGCTTTACTTTATTCGTACTCATACTCACAACAAACACCAAGAGAGAGATTTTAACGTGTGCAGTGAGAGCAAAACAGAGTTATCAGATCAGAATTATTAAATCAAACACAACATCAAAAGTCGCCAATGTCTAAATTAGCTAACATACATTCATTCTTTGAAATTATGAAAGTTTATTTAATATACGTATAACAGAAAATAAATTAAAAAGAACCCGTAAAATTCGCCATATTTTCATTTATTAAAAATACAACAAAACTTTAATAATAACTCAAAAATAGTTCATTGTTGATTATATTACGTTTTTGTTAGGGTTTTTTAAGTTACACAGGATAGAAATTTAAAAATTCTATTCGTTAAACAAATAGATTTTTAAAATTAATAAATAGGTATAAAAGCAATAATTATATTTAACAAAATAAAATATGTAAAATAAAAACTTTATTTTATTTATTATTATTTATGAGGTCTATGTCTATTCAGTCAATGCAATATTACATCTGCGTATATACAGTTTTGTTAAAACTAAAAAAAATAAGTAATTTTCTTTTTATTCAGGGATTCATTTTATCATTTTGTTTTCCTAAATACCGTCAGTAGCACATCTTGAAGCAAAATATGAAGAAATTCGAAAAATTCTAAATTCTCTTGGTCCGCCTAGAAGATAAGCAGATGGATAGCAAAAGGTAACAAAATAAAGAATAAAGAAATAACTTTTAAGGTGTGGTGACATTTAAAATTCAAAGTAAAATATATAAAAAATAGTTTTTAATAAAGCCACTGGCGGCGTAATGTTTTAATAGCTTTCACTCAGTCCGCTGGAAGAAGCTGTGGCAAACCTTCTTGAGGAAAATGGCCATGCAATAATCAAACTGTTTTACTGCAGAAGCACAGCCAGGAACAGGCAAAACAATTGTACATACTTGCGATCCGGTAAATAAAAAATATTGCAATTCTGCCTAAACAGTTTTTTTTCCAACACAAGTTTTTGTTTTTTTGAGCTTCGATCATCTTTCTACACTTATTGAAAACATTATACCATAAAAGTATCGAACACTAATGAAATTTATCAAAAAACTTAGGGATGTGCATTTTCATTTCATAAAAATCGATAAACCGTCAACGTCATCACAGGAATGTTATAGAATGAAAAATTTTCATTGAATTGAGGCCGACATTGATACGAAATGATATTGATACTAAAAGACGACGACGACAACGCCGAGAGCTAGAATAAGGGTGAATATATTTTTCAAACTACAGCTGTTTATTTGTGCACTTGATATAAATGTAGACAAATAATATGTTGAAATAAAAAGACGTTTAAATTAAAAAGCCAATTTCACAAAAAATAAAACTGCATATATACAAAATTTAATTTTTAATACAAAGTCCTACAATTTTTAAGAAACCAACATTTTTCAGATGTATAGTTTTTATATAGTTTATAGTTTTTAAAAATTGTTACATGATGAACGTGTATATATAATGAAAAATCATTAATTGCAAAAATAAGCTAACATATCCCTTTTAATTGCAAATCTAAAGTCACGTATGAATAATTTGGGTGCTAGATTTTCACTAAGGACTCTTAGCTCTATTCCCACGCTTCGAGTGATGTGGAAGAAAAATTTTGTATTTGTTTTGCACATAGCCGACTTTTTTCGTCTCTTTAAGCAGTTAAAACACGCGGGCACTTTGCAAATTTTAATTAAAGTTTAGTTTATGTTGGTTTAATAAGAGCGTGCTAAATTCTTTTTTAATATAAATTATTTGATATTGATTCTTAAAGTGAAAGCCTGTTGCTTGTAGTCATATATAAATTTATTTTAAAATTTATATTTATTTATGATTTTAAAACAAAATGCATCTCAACGTTATCATAGGTTTATTCGCAATATATAACAGTATATAATTTACAACTTTAAACCTCTATAATTAACGAAATTATAGCTTCCGGCAGGATAGTTTTGCTTCAGTCTAGTTTAGCATAGAATTCCAAAATGAAAAGAAGAGTTACTTACGTTGTGGGAATGACTATTTCAAGAAAAAAATGTTGAGTAAATAATTTAGCTGTAAAGCATATTTTTCGAGTTATATAATTTCTCTACTTTAAGCGAATACATAACTAAAAATTTATAAAAGAATATTTATTAATTCCCAATGCAACAACTTTTTTTACATTAAGATTTGAAGATTTGCACCGAAAACTTTAATAATTCACCCTTTCTTCCAAAAATTGCGTTTTATCCACTATTATATATAATTTTATTTTTAGCGAGTTATTCCGAAACTTAATAATATAGTTTAATTACTGAACAACATTATGATACAGCTGTTATTTACCCCTGTTTGTTCTTAGAAAAACTTTATTTACCTAAGAAATGAGTCAAATATTTTCCGTCGAGTGGTCACACTATATTTTTGTTTGCTGGCAAATAATTTTATTTTCCCAAAATCAGCTGTGGTGTTGTTTTCTCCTAATAAATAAATTCCACTCCTCAAATAATTTATACATGAGTTTTATTTATTTACTTTGAATTTAGAACAAGGTTATATTAATATATTTGTGTCCTATGTTTTTCAATTCTCTATTGTTAGATATAAATTAAGTTATAAATTTGTTTGAATATAAACACGTTCATAAACATGTCAACATTTTCAGGTGACAAAACCAGAAAACGTGCAAAGTTTACTAAACACTACTAATGATTGTAGATAAAGTTTAATGTTATACGTTCATAATGTTACAATAAGACATACATATATAACATATTTTGCTTTTATTTGTATTTAAAAATTCTACAGGAGACACTTTTGTGAAGGCTATAAATTAAGTTGCTGGTAACATATAGAGTGGTAAATGTAGTTTTTAATTACATATACAAGAATGTTTACAAAATTAATAATAATATATAATTGTTTTTCAGAAAGAATAAAGGATTTAAATTGATGCTGATTTCTTATAAAATTGTTTGCTTGTTTTAATTTTTAAAATCTTATGTTAAGAACATGAGTTGAGATGTTCGCGTTTTCAATAAAAACTATGATTTTATTACAAAGGAAATATTCAATTCATGCCTTATCCTTTACAACGTACATTGGTGGAAGCACAGAAGGGAAAAAAATTTTAATGCATTAAAATGCCATAAAAAGGAAATATTTTATGGCGAATTAATTCTGTATTGGCTAGTTGACCCCATAGAGGTCTATCTAAACTACTGGAAACTCACAGCTCTTTCTACTGCTTATGATAACTAGCTTTTTGAGGCAATATTTACAAAAGAAAACAACTCATCTAGTACATTTATTACCGATTAGAGCTAGTAATAAGCAGAAAATCAATTCCAGAAGAAAACTTCTCACTTTTCAACGGGTTGTTTTTTATATGTCCGATCATTGCACTGCTGCAGAAAAAGTTTTTCACTTAGCTGATCTCTTAAAGCATTAATATTAGGTGCGGACGACAATGATAATGCACAACTGTACATGGCACGCTATGGTTTCAGACATACGGCCCTAACCATTGTTTATACCATTGAAATTTTATTAGCATTTAATGCTAGAGATATTTTTAAAATTATAATTGTTTTACTAGTGCTACTAAATGTACAATGCAATCGTTTAATTTACCAATTTCAATTGAATACAAAATATTTGTTTCTATGAAACAAAAATTTACGAATATAAAAGTTTCGAAAAAAATGTTTGTGTTTTTAAAACAATTTTTAACCATCTTTAGAAGTAACATGTTTCGACATTTCCATGATATAAAAATTTTAAGTGAGATAAGTGTAAAACTTGCTGTCTGGGATCGGTTGTTATTACTTACAGAAGAATAAAAGTATACTCTTATGTATATATCCGCAAATTTTTGTGATAAGAATGTCATTTTTATATAATGAATTAATTTCATTAACTGTAGTACAAAAACACATTAGCACATATTCAGAAATCATTACCAAATGTTAACCTTTTTAAGTACCTATTTAAATTATTCACAGTTGGTTGGTTAAATAACAATCAGCTGTTTAAATAACAGCTGATTGATTTTGTTTAAAAATTGAATTGAAAAGCAAAACATTTCTAAAATGGTAATCTGGTGATCCATTGGCATCTTGTTGTAATTCACAAAACAATAAATAGTTTTATTTCCTAAACAATACACTTTCCTTATTATCTTTGCAACTTTCATCCATTTTTACTGAATCCAAAAAACATCCACACAAAAAAGAAATTAGCTGGAGATGCGTGTTTGTTAAACAAACTTCGGGATAAATAACTCCAATCTAAAAAACAAATATATGGGGTAATAGAGAATTAAAAATGGGGGAAAAATATATAGTAAAAAATTAGCTCTTGTCCAGAATTTCCAAGTTATGGGCTTCTAAACTTTTTATAAAAGAGTGCAATTTTGCATTATATTTTGGAAGACACAGGCCAATATGAATATTATTTAAGAGCTTTTGAAAAACTAAAATTTTAAAATGATTAACTCGTTAAGAGCCGAAGGATTTATTTATTTTATTTTATTTGCTTTTTTTAACGCACTATCAGGTAAAATAGTTTTTATATATGTGATAACAAAGATTAAATTCATAACTAATGTAAAAAATAACGTAACAACTAAAACAAACACCGGCTTCGCTTACTAATGCTTTCCTAGGTATATATAATTAAAAAAAATAATATTTCCTTAAAGATCTTTCAAAAGCTTCTAATTGATACCTATATTGACCTGATATCTTAAAATATATAGTGCACAATCGTAAGTTTCTATAAAAACTTCAGAGGCCCATAATTCGGAAATTATGAACGAGCGTCTCTTTTTCACTTAGTTTTTTTTTCTTATTTTTTAATTCTCTGTCACCATATATTTTTGGTTTTTTATTGAAGTTACACCAATAATCGTCTATTAAATAACTTCCTTTTATAAATAAATAATAAGTTTTTCACAATTTGTATAATTTTTTTAAGGACAAATTAAATTTTTTGGTAGTTTAAAAGTTTTTCAATTAATTACCATATATATTGATAAATATATTATCGACATATTATTTTCTCTACATGCCAGTTCGCATGGTTGTATTTCTTTTATCAGCTGGAAGCAGCTGTTGTGCAAGTTATGAATTGTGAATAAGAGTTGTAAGTATCTATTAACTAATTTTAAGTTTCTGTTTAGTAAGTTACGAATTTGGTTATATTTTTTGAATATGCGTTATTAGCATTATTTATTATTAAAATATTATAGTATTTTATTTTTCTGAAAATAGTTAGTTTATTCATATTATAACTTTTTATGATTGTAACGGTAAATTTTAATTAAAATTATTACAATTAATTTATTTAAAAGAACTTCTCCTTTGCACTAAGACGATAACGAGTGCCATGGTCTTCTTCGTCTAATTCTTCACAAACCTCTTCATCCTTATCAGCGTTAGAAGCGGGTCTTATGCTAGTAAATAGTGAGTTAGGCGCAAAAGCGTGCAACGTTTTTTTTCCACAGTATAAAAGTAGAAATTTCAAATTTAATAGTGATATTTAATATTTTTACGACCACGATGGTCGTCGAACTAAATTTTTTATCATAAAAATGTTAAAAAAAAAATTTTCTAAAAATTAATATAAGTAGCGGAAAATATAGCCTTTCACAGGAAAAAAAATCAAACCAAAATCTCTATTCGTTTAGCCACAAAAATATATTGCTTATCTCTCAAAATCGTGTGAAATCAATGGTGAAATTTTTAAAAATCGCAAAAATAAAATTAGCGCAAAAACGCGCAACTGTTTTTCCTACAGTATGAAAGTAGAGATCGCAAATTTTGTAGTGATATATAAGATTTTTCGGATCGCGATGGAGTTCACTCTCAAAACCCTTTTTACTTTATTTTACAAAAAATTAAACAAAAATAATCCTTTTTTAATTTCGAAATAAATTTTTTTATCTTAAAAAAAATGTTTATTCCTTTAGCCACAAGAAAATATATTTCAAACCTATTAAAATCGTATAAAGTCATTAAAACGTATGCGATTTATTCAACTTTCCTGATTTTAACAGTGTCCTAAAACTACAAATCTCAAGCAAAAGCCCTAAAAACTCACTATCCAGCTGCGTACTTTAATTTTTGTATTTCTCATAATTAAGTTTTGGCCTAATGTCCGACTAGATTGCCAAAATACCCCTCTATGCGATCTTTAGTTAAAAGTAAGAAGAAATATGCATGACGATTAATAAAGAACACCGAAAAAATGTTTTGGGTTTTGCTAAATTTGATTAAATTTTAATAATCATCGCAGTTTTAATTATCACATTAGTTAAATGTATCACGTTACAATGAACACAACCTTAGACAGACAGATGCAAAAAAGGCTGGTAACCAAAGTAGCGATTCATTTTCTGGAGTACATTCTGCTAGTGTTCAATTTGTCCAGTTTACTTTAAAAGTTACACAACAATTCCTAAATAATTTCACAAAAATAATAAATCACAAAAATAATATAAAGTCGTTATTTAATGAATGATAAAGGTAAACAAATCGTATGAATATGTATTTTTTTATTTAATAAAAAATGATTTGTTTTTTTTATTGCACTTAAATTTAAAAAATATGATACTCATACCTACCATTTTATTTGTGAAAACAATGTATTTATTTGATGCACGATTAATTTTTTAAACTTCTGAATAAAAAATTTGTGATTAGACTCGCGTTTCTAGCTTCCAGTCTTTTTGTTTTTTTATGCCAAACTATTGGCACATCTTTCTACTTTTTACACTAATCCGCTTATTCTAAAAATACAAATGACAATTTGTAAACGGTTCATGGTACCAATCTATACCTAAGCGTATCATTAATCTTAATATTTATTGACATTTAGCTTTTTTACTTGCTTAACAAAAAGGGCCACAGCGCCAATGACGAAAAGATATATTTGGTTGGATTATTTTTGTTAAACCGGTGCAAAATTAAACAGACTCCAGTTGTATAAATAGTAAATATATTTATTTATTTAGAAATAAGGCCATAACACTATAGGTTATATAGGCCGTAGTAAATATATATTTATAAAAAACGTTTGAAAATCATTTAAAAATATTAAATATTTGTATCTAAGAAAATTTTTAGCAGAAGGTAATAACTTGTTTATTGTTGAAAAAATGTATTTTAACAGAGCTCATAATGAAAAAAAGAGCAAATTTAAAAAAAATTAAATCAAAAAAGTAATTTATTTATGTATCGAAATTTATTCAAATCACTGTTTAAAGAAAAGCAGGATTTTATATCTATGAACTAATTAATAAACAATGTCCTAGTACTCAAGAAAAGCAATACCTTTATATAATAGTCGAATAAAACAAAAACCATTAAGGGCCGCATACGCTAAAGGTTTTTGTGTTCGTTTTCAGTTCTTCAAATTTGTTGCTACATGTTTTAACAATTAGATATTTTCGAATGTTTGCATTTTTAAAGCACCAGAGAGAATGGCAACGATCATTCGTAGAGCTTTTGCACTTTTTTTAGTTGAAAAAAGCAGAATTTTTGCTTTCAGGACTGAGTTTAATTCTAATTTATTCAGTTAAGTTTAAAACCGTGCGTTAGTCTATATTTTATTATAATGAGGAATCAAGTACAAATAATACTTGATGTGATAACATCATTTTCAAGCCACGTGTTTGTTAATACTTAAGAAACACAAATACTTAACAAATACGTGGCTTGAAAATGATGTTATCACATCGAAAGCGCTCGCCAAAAGCCAGATACGACGGTTTTTTACCGAAAATTATAATAACATATTTTCTTAACATTTACTTTCTTATAATGAGCTTTTGTTGTCATAGAAACTTATTACGTGTACAAGTTTTTTAAAGATTTTTTTTTAACTGAAATTACTTATAAAACAACATTTATGTTGAATAGTCGCGGCACTAAAAACTTTTCTTCTCACAATGTTGTGCTATTTGATTACTAATATTGTATTTTATTTATAATATTTTTACAAATAAATTATTATTCTTCAATCTGGGGGCAAATTACGGAATTCGATATCAATCGAAATTAACATTAAAATTCTATTGAAATTTCGATCGATATCGAATGCCGTAAATTACCTCATGGCCTTTTTAGTTATTAAGTATAATTAATTTTATAGAGAACAGTACAATACAGATGCCACCAGAACGAAATTTACTTAGTCAGTATTCTTCATCTCTACCTTCAATAAAGGTAGATTGTTTTTTTATACAACCATTCAGAATTTTAATTTTTCATATTGTGTTTATAAAACATTAAACTAAAGTGCTAAGATTCATTTCTTTATATAACTGATTTATATAGAAAGTTTGAACAGCAAATCAACAAAAAAATATTTTCGAGTTAAACCAGATATTGCTGTTACCCAGAACATACATTCATGAAGAACTACAACAAGAAGAAAATGACTATAACAGCTGATACTGAATTTACAACATGATTTTTATGATTCCTTTTATTTTTTGCAATGAACACAATTTTTTTTAATGCGATAAACCAACAATATAACTGTACAGGGAACTATTAATTTCAATTGATTCAGTGTAGTCCATGAGGCAGAATTTTTATGGATTTTCTCAACAATGGATAATAATAAAAGAGAAAAGAATAAAAAGATTCTTTAATAGCGTTGCCTAAAAGATAAATCTGTTACGTTTATCTGTTTAAAGTTCAGAATGAAATTTTTATTATGAAAATAAAATAATGCCAGTGTATTATTGTTATCCTTTCATACCACCAAATTGTTTTGAAGTATTGTGAAACACGACTATTTTAGTTGAAATTGTAAAGGCGCTACCAACTTCAAATAACAATTTGACAGAAAGGCAGACAAATTCATATACAAAGTTAGAAAATATACTATAAGAAAATAGTGGTTTAAGTGTTTTATTCGAAAGCAATTAATTTCAAATTGAGAAATGGATAATTTTTATGAAGATGAAAACGAAGCTAATATAGATGTGGTACGTCCAAGGAGGAAAATTCGTTATAAGTATGATGCTGTTGAACTACCAAAGGCAAAGTAAAAATATTAAAAATATAACTTACAAATACAATAACAATTTTTTTTACAGATTTATGTACTATTAAACTCTTTTTCAAATCCTTACCATACATTTTTGAAATGATTCTTGGTAATTTTGTTTTTCCACGGGCAATCTCTAGATATTTTACATGCGCTGATCAAGTCCCTCAAACTGGTCTTGTAATTTTTTAAGCTTTGTAAATATATTAAATTCTGAGGAAATGTTAAATTAAGCACCAACATTTTTTAATTAAACTGTAACGTACAAAAAACTAACTAATATGCAGTTATGTTTTTGTCAACCAAATTTGCGCGCAGTTGCGAATACAATACTACAAAAAACAGTGAACACAACTTAAAAGTCAAACATGGTCTAAGTGAAGAATGACAAAGAGAATTTACAAACGACGACCAATTATTTTAGAAATTATCAACCGCAATAGGGGCATAAGTTAGTCATCCCCTGTATAGTTTCTATAATATCCATTTTCGACCCCATAAATTATAAATTTATTCTGAGTTCTTACGCATAGCAAAGTCGATTGAGCAATGTCCGTCTGTTCGACAGTGTTTGGGTTCAACCCAACTTTGCCAACGCACTAGATAGGTAAATTTAAAGATGCCAATCGATCAGACATAGTTCAGAAAATTTTGGTATTGAAAATCAGTCCATCTTCTTCGATGCAGCAAGCAAAACACCACGCCTACCTCTAAGTTTTCCATATAATTTGGACCAAATCTTGTTAAGTGAAGTAACTTCAATCAAAAACACAAATATATGGGGCGATACAGAATTAATAAAGAGATTTTCAGGGAAATACTAAAATTATTTAAAAATGCTTCACCCATTAACACCTGATGACATTTGTAAGTACAATTTTAAATGGAGTGCTTAATTTTTTTCTTATTATTCAATTCTCTTTCATCCCAATATTTGCTTTTTTGATTGGAGTTACTCCACTTAATTAGATTTACATAAATGATGAAGGGTATATAATACTCTTATTTGTTTTTAGTAAAGTATGGCATAAAACTATTGCCAGATATTTTATATTGGGTACATTAAAAGTTTTCTTAGCAGGATTTATAAAAATAAATCTCGAGTTTTTCAGGACTTTAAATTTTACGTCTAAAGAAAAATTTACAAACAATTTAAAATTAAATAATTTTATTCAAACGAACCGACAGCTTACTAATCTGATGGAAAAATATTCTTTTAAAAGCGAAACGTTAATACGGAATCTTTATGATAATTTACTTAACTCGTACTTGATTCCTTCAAACATTAATATTTCATGATGTTCTAATTAAATATTTTTTATTTAAAACCACACAATGAAATATATTACACTGGGATAAGCTTATCCATAAGACCATATATCTCAGCAGTGGATCGTATCCAAATTTTGTATAGAAAACCTAAGAATATGTATTTGCATGTGCGCATTGGGAAACTATAATATTCTGGAAAGCACCCATATATTTTGACATAAAACATTATATTCTTTGCTATGGAATGGTCAACAGGATGTTTTTTCTACGTATTTATTTCATTCTTACACTGCTTGTTTTCAGTCATGTAAATTTAGCATTTATTACGATCAATTATATTAATAATTAGCAATCACTAATTAAAAATAATAACTGCACATTAAAATAAAAATATTGCAAGCATGTTAACTTTTATTTTACTTTCTTCGCTTTTACCCTTCTACTTAAGGTACGGTCAAATTAGTCAAAAATTTGACAAAAAGACGTAACCACTAAATTATGGAAAAATTTTTGGCCTTCTATAATACTTATTAAAAATATAAGATTGAATTAAAAAAGGAAACATTTATTATTTATTATATTGTAAATCGTCACTCGTAATCATACGTTACAGGAAAGATTGTATAAACAATTGTAAAAATATTAGTTACGCTTTTTTTGGTCAAATACTTGACTAATCTGACTGTACCTTTATTGGTTTTAGTGCTTTTGCCTCCGGTTAAAGAATTTCATCCGTTTAATACTAATGATAACGAACATTCAACTTTCTTTTCTGGTTCAATTTACAGAAAAATGTCGCTTGAAGATTTCATGATGCATTAAATGTGCTTATGCTAAAAAAAGCTTTCTAGTTCATTTATTTTCATCTTATTTTCTGGCATTGTAATCAAGGAATGTTTTAATAAAAATTATTCGTTAAAAGAAATTGAATTTTATTGTTTGTTAAAAGACCCAAATACAAAAACAAAACAAAAAAAATTACATGCAAATTTATATAAAGATATAAGAACTCGTATAATGAAATATTTAAAGCCTGTAAATGAGTCAATAAAATTTATTGATAAGTTGACTAATTTTAAATAAATATATGTACGTTTATACGTATGTAGGTATTTATAATTTTAATTAAATAAGAACAATATACTCACAAAATGATATGATGAAATAATATATTTCTTGTTTTGAATTAGCATAAATTCAAAAGGGTGAAGATTTATTTGTTTTAAATCTCTTTTTTTGAAGATTTTATTATAAATTTATTATTTGTTTAAATTGTAATTAGTAATTAAACAGTTTTATTTAAATTTCACTACCATTAGATAAAACTATTATATCTCAGATAAAATCATTAACATTAAATTTTAGTTAAATTTTTTCATAGTCATTATTTTAAATAATATCAATGCCATTGAGATTAATGGTAATAAAAAAATCCCATGCTGAACACAGAACACAGTGGGCAGAATCAAAATATTTTGAAAAGAACTAAGCTATTTGTAAAGGGCTAGGCCGATTTAACCAATTTGACATGAACATATCAAAGGAAAGTAAAAATTTTTCTCTTCCGTAATATAAAAGTGAAATAGATATTAGAACACTTATATTTAGGAACATATAGTTTTGCACGTAAAAATGTTATTGAGGTGAATCTTTTTTTGTTTGATAGGAAATTGCTTCATTTATATTCATATTTATAAGAAAAAAAAAAAAAACTAAAATGATTTTAGTATTTCTTGCTGATCTCTAAGAGTTTCGATTAAATTATGATAAAAACAGACCAATTTGAGGAAAAAATAGTAAATATGTAATAAAATTTCTTATGCATATCGAAGTCGAAATCAAAATTGTAAAATTATTAGAATAGCTAGAGAAAATTAAACTACGCCATTCGATGAGATATAGTGTCGAAAGACGGGCTATTAAAAATCAGCAAGATCGGTCCATGTCCTTCAAGGCAGCGGGCGAAACACCACTCCTGCCTCTGATTTTTCATATCAGTTGGAACAAACTCAAATATGTAGAACGATAGACAATTAAAAAAATAAAAAAACCATCAAGTGAAAAAATTGACGTTTGCGGATATTTTTTGAGTTATGGGCCTCTGAACTTTTCATAGAAAAGCACAATTGTGCACAATATTTTTTAAGATATCATTTAAAAGCTTTGAAGGATATCTGTAAGGCAGGAGTAAAAATTTTAAAAAATTATTAACCCATTTAGAGCCGTTGATATTTTTATGTAAAATTATGTATAGAACTTTTTTTTCTTTTTTTAATTCTCTGTCACCAGAACATTAGTTTTTTTTTGATTGGACTTATTTCACTAAACTAGAGTTGCATGTATGGTGAAGGGTATATAATATTAGGCAT
Source organism: Gymnosoma rotundatum (assembly GCA_916610165.2). Taxonomy (NCBI): domain Eukaryota; kingdom Metazoa; phylum Arthropoda; class Insecta; order Diptera; family Tachinidae; genus Gymnosoma; species Gymnosoma rotundatum. The sequence goes on from OU744338.1 coordinate 53,695,914, forward strand.
ATGTGAATATAGCACTCTTTTTTTTTAGAATAATATACAAAGAAACGCAATAATTTTGAATTTTTTAAATTAAAAATTTTATATTGTCTTAAGGGAGAAAAGATATAAGCTTTAAATTTTTCCAAATATATTTAAAATTTTGGTTGCTAATTACGATAGAAAATTCAAATATGAGCGCCTTTTAATAGATAATAACGTACCTCGAAACACCGTATACAACTTTAATAAAAAAAATTGCTCATTTTAAATTTTGGATCATTCGACCTAGCTGAATAATTTCGAAAATATTTTAATTCTTCCCCATTATACATTTTATATAATATATATGTATATACATTGTAGGCCAAATTTAATTTCGTGATAGTGCTTTATAATGCCTGAACAAATACTGTGTTCCTTCAAAATTAAAAAAAAAAAAAAAAAAATCATCAAAAATTAGTTCAACCGTTTCGCTGCAAATAGTTTCGACTTCAAAAATTTTAAAATTTCATATAGTTGTTGAGCATTATATGGAGTTGAACGTTCTTGAAAGCACTACTGTCGATCACTTTTATAAGTCAAAACTTCTTAACGCATATAATTGGCAGCATGGCTACATATTGTGAAATAAAATGAATTTTATAAAAAAGTATGTTAAATAAATAGTCATTTTATTTAAGCTTGACCTTGAAAGCCTAACTATAGGAAACTATAGAAAAAAAACATTAAAAAATATCTTTTGTTTGTAAAATATGATGAATATTTGAAAAGAAATATTTATTTCAGTAATTAATTTATTTCTTGCTTTCAACTGATAAAAAGCCTTTTTTACATCTTTTTCATAATATAAAAAATATATTTTTTCAAATGAATAGAAATTATTTTGGCTTAAGTTCATTTATTTTTAATTTCTAAAAATCTTTTTTTTTTTTTAGAACGAAAATTTATTTTTACAAATGTATGCGGACGTTTTCCAAAGAAATTTTTTTATTTGTAAAAATAAATTTTCGTTCTAAAAAAAAAAAAAGATTTTTAGAAATTAAAAATAAATGAACTTAAGCCAAAATAATTTCTATTCATTTGTATAATATTCAAAGTTCAAATAAAAATTTAATAAAAATTAAATTATAAATATATTTTTTTTAATAAATTTGTGGATTTGTGGAAATTATGACAGTATATTCTTATATGAAACCGTGGTTCAGATTTTGCTTAATAGCATCAGGAATGCACAAATTTACTGCGTTTAAGGATAAACCCTTTATTTTGGAAAATACCGAGCTTACATGCACACAATTGTTGTTGTACTATTTAAAGATTTGGTTTTATACGTCCTAATTTTAGAAAAAAAAATATCCATTGTTAATAAACTCTAGCAAGAAAAATAATATTTTTAACAATGACTCTCTTTGTTTGTTACTTTAGCTTCAGCAATAGCAACGATTAAAACAACAGGAAAGCCACAAAAGCGTGATAAAGAACACACTACTTTATGTTGACCCAATTGGCAACATATCAAGAACAACTAAAAATATGAAACGCTTTGTATTGTGTGCCTATTTTTTTCTTTTTTTTGTGAAGCATATAATATGAACGCTATTCCATCTAGCTAAAGGAAACAATATAGAGAAACAAAATGAATTCCTCTTTTTAAAACTTGAACTATTATAAAAGGAAAAACCGTATAGTAAAAAAGGAAACATAACCTAAGTAGTTAAAGTGTATAGAGACTTTTTGTTTTAGGACATAAACAACTTTAGACTCTAGCAATGTCTTCACATTTTTAGTCTTATCAGCGCCATAAAAATATTTTTAGTGTCCTTGTGTATGTAAATTAGATTAGTTATCAAATCCAATTTCATTTGTTTACAGTATATTTATTTTAGAAACTAATATTCAGATTGAATTCAAATTGAAGAAATATAATTAAAATTTTGAAATACGAGGAAGATTGATTACAAATCAAGATTATTAATTTCAGCTTTACACAACACAGAATATTTTGCAATTAGAAATTTGGTATAAATAAATTATAAAAAACCAACGACTGACTGACTTTTTTTACGACCACTTCTTTTAATAAAACTTCTTGCAATATTCATCGACCTTTTTTAATAATTAATTTTTCAAATATCTGTTTGAACTTAATTTTAATCAAAATTTTACTACATATTGTTTTACTAACGTAAGTTAAGTTTCTAGTTTTATTTTGGGTTTAATATTTATTACCAAGTTTTCAATAAAAGAATTATTTGATTTTATAAATCCGGCATTTCAATACTAATCATCTTTATTTCTAAAATAAATACTTAATTAATTGCGGAAAAAACAATTCTTAAATGAAGATTCTTATAAATGAAATAATTTGAAAATTAAAATTACTTTAAGTTAAAATGTTCATTAGGTCAAAAAGGAAATTTTTTAAGTCCTCATTTCTTAATTTTTTTATTTTTATTTATTAATTTATATAGACTGAAGCCATTAGGGGTACATTAATCTGGTAAAATATGATGCAAATGCATCAAATTTCTTAAAATAAGATCTTAAAAGTAATAAAATAATCATCCAGTTGCATAAATGTTAAAAAATAAAAATAAGAAAATAAAAAAGACAAAGAAAATAAAGTAATAAAAATCTAATGTGGTCCTGTTGCAGCCGATCATCTAAAAAAATTAATATGTCAATCGATCCGATGTAGTGTCGAAAGAATTACTTTTGGAAATCAGCATGATCGGTCTATATCCTTCGAGGCAGCGGGCAAAACACCACGCCTACCTCTAATCAATGATAAAAAGTTTTAAATCGGAGATCCGTATTTTACATTAATACTATTAGGGGATAAAATTGTAGTTTTTCGTTTATAAATTGGTATTTTTGAAAACATCATACATCAAATCGTGGAAAAAAGTCAGAATTTTTCTAACTATACTTTTCATAACTAAAATGATACAATAAGTAAATCGAAATAAATCATACGCAATCAATAATCGAAAAATATGCCAGAGATGGAAAAGTTGAGATGTTTGTACTTTTTTTTGGTACTGGTTGATGTTTACAAGTTCCTTATTGCTTATTTGATACCCTTAGCTTAATTTCACTGTTGTACGCAAATATTGTTACTATCCAAAATTATTATAAAATTGGTAATATGTTTTATTTTATTACTTTTGATTTTATTTGTTTCTAAGTCCAGATTTATATCATATACAAACAAAATATACTCAACAATATTATTTCATGCCAGTTTCATGAAAAATTTTAGAGTAAATTAGCTCTTACTGTAATTAGAAATAAAAAGTAGCCCACATCTAAGTCAATTATCCCTGTTCTATATTTTAAGCGAATAAAAAGTATTGCTGTTATAAAAAAATTTTTAAAACAAACCTTTGAAGTACTCAAACATTCTAGTTTTTTTTTAACGTATTTTATATCTGTTTGCTTTAAGTAAATAAGAACTTTGATAAAGTAATATTGTGGTCATAAAAGTACTACTATTGAGATACTGAAAAAAAAGTTGATTTTACTTTCCTGATACTTCCTATTATTTAACTAAATTCAAATAAGGCTTATAAGTCAACTGAAATCTGATTTATATGATGCCATTTTTTTCATTCCCCTTTAAATTTTCGATGCCATTAGTATTTGAAATATTGCTTTTAATTGATATTCGTTGCTGTAGTTGTTTGTCTGTATCACAAAAAAGCATAATAATAGTAAAGCAAGTGTCAAAAAATTCTCTCAAAATGCATGACATTCCATTTTGCTTGCCCGCTGGTTTTATCCAACCTCTTGTCTACAAAGGCTGCACTCGATCCAAATCAAATGATTGGCAAAGCTTTTTAAAAACCGTGTGACCCTTTTTTTGTAGTGTGAGTTGATTGAAACTGAAAAAAGTATTTTTGCTTTTGTAAAGAAATACACTTTGTTGTAGTTTTTGTAATAAATTCAATAACTACGATTCATAATTTGGAAAGGTTCTTTAGTGGTATTAAAAGTAAATGTAAATCAAAATAAAACAGTTTGCATTAAGATATAATCGGGTATTGGCGCCGAACAAACTTATCAAAATATTTTGGCGACTTAACGAAGATAAATCAAAATTAGTACATAAATTTACATTGCAGATAATTAATGGTACTGCAATAACAGAACTTAGCTAAATGCTTTTTTATACTTAATATCTGCATAGTTTTAAAAGCATCTAGAGGTTGGTTGGTTATAAGCAAAGTGGCTAATAATCTAGTGGTTAATTAATGCAGTAATTATTTATCCATTCTTTAAAGAGCTTTTTGGCTGTCTGTATAAAGCCGCGCTGTTACAAGTTATTTTTGCGTTCACCGAAACAATGATGTGTATGAATGAAAATTTCCTTTTTATTTACAGAAGCATCATTAACTAGAGTCGCATTTTACTGCAAGTTCTGCGTATCACCCAGAATGAAATTTAACGCTATAAAGTGAGTAAAAAATTAATATAATAATTAGAGGTCGTAACTCAGTAAAAAAAAAAGCAAATCGAATAAGAATTAAGCCATCAAGACCGTCAATTTTATCATCACTATATAAAAAAGTTAACGGTTTCAAATTAGGTTAATCTAAAACAAAAACATTTGGACATGGATACGGAATAACACGACTTACAGACGGACAGACATTGTAGCTAAAACAATAGAGTTACGCTTTTACTCTTTGGCAACAGAACCTTCAATTGCAGAAGTATCATACACTGGACTCCTAAAAGAACAAAAACAAAACTTGATGAGACTAGCAATATCACACGTTAAGATAGCAACATATAATATGAAAATTGAGTTTACCGCTTTTTTGGGATAACTATTTGAATTACTGGCACATTTAGAATTTGTTGTAAAAATCAAAATATTTAAAACATACTTTCAAGGTAACGTGCAATCCTTTTATATATAATGACACTTAGAAAGTGTTAACGATTCAACGAACTCTTACTATTTGGCATTTATTTCACTGATCAACAAGGTTTCTGTCACACGGATGCTATATGCTATTTAGTACTTTACTATATACCCTCATTGCAAAACACAAACCAATTTGTTTCTCTCACGAGCAGATTTCTTGTGACACCCAAACATAGATCGCGACGGCGTACTTAAGAGAAAAGTTTTCTAAAGTTAGTGACGCAAAAATGAGGGAAGGAATTTTCTTTGACCTCAAAGCAAGGAATTGTTAAAGGATAACATATTCGAAGAAAAGTTAAGTTTTTAAGAAAAATCTGCTTAGAAAAGATTTAAAAATGTCGCACAAAATTTTTTCGGCAACCACAAAGCAAGTAACTACAAAGATCTGATAGGAGACCTTCTTTTGACGTATAAAGCATTGGCTTGTAATATGTTACTCAAAATACACTTTCTACACTCTCACCTCGATTTCTTTCTCTGAGAACTTAGGAGACGTTAGCTACGAACACGGCGAAAGGTTCCATCAGGATATTTCCAGCATGGAAAAAAGATACCAGAGCAAATGGAGTCCTCGAAGGTTAGCACATTGTTGTTAGATACTTGCAAGAGTCCAGCCTCAGGCCAAATACTCTAGAAAATCACAGCTTTTAGTTAAAAAAAATATAAAATACAATTGTATGTAAAGTATCAGTATTTTTTATGAAATATAAAATTTCTGTAAAAAAAAAAACATGGGTGTCAATTATTTTTTATCTCTGTTTTTCACCTTAGGAAGTAAAAAAAAGTAAAAAAGACCAAAACAGTTCATGTAACAAATTAAAAGTTCATTTTCGTCAATCAATGTTTACAGTTTACTCTGACGAATTATTAAAAATAGATTAAGAGTTAATTAGCGCTACTAATTTATCCAGATTAACGTTACAGTCATACAGGGCCTACAGATTCCACGCCAATCAGATAAAGTGGCTGGTGGCAGCATTGGACCTTTTTTTCAAACTAGCTCCGTAACTTGCGCTACGTTCGATGGTATATCATGATCAAACATTTTTTTAATGTACACACAGAAAACAGATTAGTAAAATAACGTTGGAGATTATTAAAATTCAACCAATAATATCATTAATTAATTTTTATTCTTAAGAAAGTATACTCCTGACAAATTTTCTATATGTAGAACAAAAAAATTATAATTGTAAATAATTGTCGGTCGCAACAACCGTTGAGAAAATTAACTAGACCAATTTCTGTATTTGCTGCAATATTTTCTGTTAATTGGGAGATGCAACTAAATTAATTCAGCACATTAGTACGGATACTCAAAAGTTGGTAGTTATAATTGAAAAATCGATATTATTTTGAAAACAAAATTGTTTTTGACATTATAAAAAAGAAAAAGAAATTAACATACAAAATAAAAACATTTATTTATTTATTTACTTTACAAAACAAAAGAAAAAACAAGTAGCTGTGAAATTGGGAAACAATTAACCAATTTTGTAGAAAGGTAAGTTCAACTTGATTAAAAAAAGAGAAATTTGTAAATGTAATTAATTTTGAAACATTTTATTTAGCACTTTGGCAAAACGTACAATATTTTCGGATGGTACGGCAAATGATAAATATTTAGAAATAGCAAGAAATCAGGAAGAAAAGGAAGATGTATTGCTGAGGTATTCACCATTTATTATTATGTTCTCATCTGTTAAATTACTTTTTGAATAAAGTTTTGTAAAAAATTATGAGGTTGTTTTATTTCATTCACAATAATATTTTCTATTGACTGTCCCCTTTCTCGAATCATTTTATAAAATAGTTACGAGCACCATATTTATTCAGTCATTTCAACCGAATTTCAATAATACTCACAACCGACAAAATTCGATTGGAAAAAAATTCGGTTGTCATAACGAATCTCTTTTCTCTGTGTAGAAAACATATATCCAGGCGAGATGTTTTAACATTCGTTCTGTAAGGCGATCCTACTTCCTATGGGGTCACGGGAGATCACTGTTTTTTGCTGATAAGCCACCAACAATTGACAATTTGGAAGCCAACATTATTCGAGCTATTCTTGACATACGGCCAGAAAAACCCAAAAAGCGGCCCAAAATTATGCACCCAAAATTGAGTTGCGGTGGACGTCAGCCCGAAATCATTTTGAAATGTTAACACCATATATTTAGCATTTTTATGCCCTTCACTACAAATGAATGAATGACAAAGGATGTCATTCTGTTGCTAAATTAACTAGAGAAAACTATAACACGCCAATCGATCAAGCATAGTTTCGAAAAGTTTTCTATAGAAAATCAGCAGTATCGGTCCATGGCTTTCGAAGAACCAGGCAAAACACCACGCCTATTTTATTTCATATTATTTGGAGCGTTAATGTAACTTGAATCAGAAAAAAACAAATATTTGGAGCGATATAGAATAAAAAAAATTAGAAAAACCCATCGAGTGAAAAAATTGGCGCTGGCCCATATTTTTAGAGTTAGGGGCCTCTGAACTTTTCATAGAAAAGTGCATTATGCAGCATATATTATTTTAATATGATGATATGATATAATATCATTTATACATTTTCGAGAGATCTTTCAGTAAATACTAAAAATTTTTAAAAATGCTTAACGCATTAAGAGCCGATAAGATTTTTATGCACAATTATATATCTGTATTACTTTTTTTTTTTAAATTTTATTTCTCTGCCACCCCAATATCTGCCTTTTTGATTGGACTTACTTTAATAAACTAGATTAACATATATGGTGAAGTGTATATAAGATTCGGAATAACCGAATATAGTACTCTTACTAGCTTAAACTTCATCTAGCAGTTGGTTTATAAAAATATACATAAATACAGTATTGAAAAGTAGTTGATATAAATAACACCACAATAATACACCAATTTAATAATATAACATTAGAGGAAAATAAATTAAATTAATTTGGCATAAGAACATTTTAATTTCAATTTCTAAATATTTGAAAAAAGAACAATTGTTTACAAATCTTTGATTTAAAATTACCGTTAAAAGAATTTGAATGTTATTATACCTCCATTAAAAATTCGATTCATTTAAAACAAGTTTTCCGTACTTAAGATATAACATGTTCGTAAAAAATATATTTTATTAAGAAAGTTTCTTAAATTTAATATTCTTTTAATTTGACTACATCTCTGAGAAAACAAACCTAAAAAAAATAAATAAATGACGAAAGTTTTAAAACTTATTAAAATTATTTTTCATACAAAAAAGTTCTTCAAATCTATCAGACCGTGGTTGAAAGAAATAAAAGCATTATGAAAAAAGGTGATACAGTAAATTGTAATTTTTAAGGGTTGACATTCTTAGTAGATAACTTTGTGATTTTAAAATGATGGTAATAATTTTCCAAGTTTACCAAGAACTTAAAAAAAGAAAAATAAAAATGGAATTAAAGCAAACTTTATAAGAGGGATGCAAGTGTACTTTAATAATTTTCTTTTTTTTTTCTTCGTAACATTTATTTAAATGTTGTAGATAAGCCAATTTCTTAAAACAAAACGGAAATATAAATGCAGTATTTTTTGCATATGTTTAAGTGTTACACTATCATAAATCACCTATGTTATTTCATAACATTTGACATTAAGTTGTAATAGCAATTAAAAGTTTTAAACTTTAAAAATTAAGATTTTAAATTGAATTTTTATTTAAGAAGGATGTTGGCATTATATAATATATTATATATTATAAATATTCCTAAATTCCTGCATTAATAATAATCTTCTTAATTTTGACTAAAGAATGTATTTCAAAATTATTGCGAAATCGTTTATTTGTTATTCATAAGAATAACAACACGTTTGTGCTCAATATGTTTTTAGTATGATCTGTTTTTCCTGTTGTGTCCTTAGTGCATAATTTTGTTGTATTTTTCACTTTAAATAGTATTTTGACTTTATCCATATACTCTCGACACGTAGACATGGTTTTTCCCACATATATACAAACATTGATGGTCCCTTAACTTTTTATTTTTATAGAGCAAAATCAGCATGAATATTCTGAATATTTTTGTTTCATTTATTGTTCTTGTCAATACGGAATGAAAAACACACGTTTCTACTTAATTACGTAAACTCATTTAAATACCAGCTTTCAACACAGATATTTGTAGAAGATTCAAGGCTGAATTTCAATTTGTAAATTTAACTGTTATTGATTTGACTGATTTTAATTACAGATGTTTGTAAACACAATCTTGCGATGCTATTGTAGTTAGAATTAAATATGGTTTAGTGTTAATAAATCGCTGATGAAGAATTTTTTACCCTTTATTATATGGGAGTATGTTTCATGACATCGCTTTATTGAATATACATATCGCTCATTTCCTAATAGAACGTCATAACTCAAAGAAAGCATTTCTAAATAATCACAGTTTCAGTTTTTGACTCGTTCCTACCATTCAGAAAAATATCAGACTGCTTAAGCTCCCACTACCATTAGTAAAATGATTCGTTATTAAAAATCCATTGAATAAAACTTTCATCAATTATATTTTAAAGGGAAAGTCTTGGACAAACTATTAGGAATCTGTTAAGAACGCAGTTTTATTTAACAAAATTTTTTATTAACACAGCCAACTCCAAAAAATACATAAATGCAATAGATCAACTAATTTAAAAAAAAACACCTTTTCATTCATACGATGTTTTAGAAAGCGATATGATCTTGAAGTTTACTCCCCAACTCAAATGTGTCGTTCTTATTGATAATTAAAGTTTCCAAACATGGAATGAAATATCGACTTATTCTTTTACAAACTGGGAAAGTACAATATATAAAAAGATAAAACGTGTATACAATATAAAACATGAAATGGACAACAATTCTGTAGGATTAACTACAAAATTTAAAATTTTGAGTAAGGACATTGTATTAGTAAATATGTAAGTATATAATACTTTTTGAATTTGTGCTTGATATGCTAATTTTAAGTGAAAACTATAGAGATAGTACTAAATGCTGTTAAATGGGTATTAATATCTTCCATCACCGATTTTGCTGTAACCGTTGAGAAATTTCAAAATTGGTCCCAAACTGCTATTTCAAGAAATGAACGGCACTTTACTAAAAGAAAAGAATTAAAATATACTATTAAAAATGTTGTACGAAATAAAACAAACAACCACTTTAATTATGCACTTTGGAAAAAAATTTTGATGATTTCTATTTAAATTTTTGTTAAGCATAAAAATAAAAAAGTTTTACGTTACATTAGGATATTACTAAAAAAATTCAATATACCCACCAGAGAACTGCACGAATACACCGCAACCCATGAGTACACCGCATACTTACTCTATACTTACTCTATACTTTTTATACTCGAGTATTTTAAACACCGCAATAAAAAGTTGCGGTGTTTATTTTACCCATTCCTGTAAAAACGAGTATCAAAAATATCGCAATCAGAATTTGAAGTATTTTTTATACTCGTACGCGAGAATTTTTTAATTCTCTTTATTTGTAAGCAACGTTGCCACATTTTTACCCTATTAAAGTTTTTATGCAGATCTATTTATAAACAATAAAAAAAGAAAATTTGATAAAATCTATTGCTTAAACATTATAGGCAGAAAAACAGACAACAACCGTTTTCATAGGTATGAAATACAACACATACTTAATGAATAAAATGCAATAAAAACCGCTTAAAGGCACAGCTTTTGTACACTATTTAAAGCAGGTATACTTATTTTCTTGCTGTTTTTTATGAACAATTATTTTCAGTTTATGCGCCTTGTTGTCATAAACGTGCTACTAACGTATTTAGGAAAACAAAGTGATAAAATGAATCCGTGAATATAAGGAAAATTACCTAATTTTTTTAGTTTTAACAAAACTGTCGTATACAGTTTGTATACGCAGATGTAATATTGCATTGACCCAATCTCATTAGACCTCATAAATAATAAATTCCAATAAAGTTTTTAGTTTACATATTTTATTTTGTTAAATATAATTATTGCTTTTTTTTACATATTTTATTTTGTTAAATATAATTATTGCTTTTATACCTATTTATTAATTTTAAAAGTCTATTTGCTTAAAGAATAGAAATTATAAATTTCTATCCTGTGAGAATTAAAAAAACCCTAATAAAAACGTAATAGAATAATGAACTATTCTTGAGTTATTAGTAAACTTTTGTTGTTTTTTTAATAAATGAAAAAAAAGGCGAATTTTACGGGTTCTATTTAATTTATTTTCTGTTACATATTAAATAAACTTTCATAATTTCAAAGAAGTATGTATGCTAGCTAATTTAGACATTGGCGACTTTTGATATTGTGTTTGATTTAATAATTCTGATCTGATAACTCTGTTTTCCTCTCACTACACACGTAAAAATCTCTCTCTTGGTGTTTGTTGTGAGTATGAGCAGCGTTGCCAGAAGCTTTGAGAAGAAAATCATCATATGCAGAAAATAAAATCATATTTTATAGAAAAAAATCATAATTTTTTCTATATAAAATATTATTTAAAAATTATAATTAAAATAGATATATTAACATACATTTTATATATTAAAAATGTTATTGTTAAGAGTGTACGAAGTTTTACTATAATATATACAGAGTTTCATATTTTTAATAATTTCTTGGTTAATTTTTAAATTATAGCAGGAACAGTTTCTTATTGCTAAGTAATTTTTTGCGTATAAGAAACCTTCAAGAGTGCTGTTATCTAATCTATTTCTATATTAAGTTTGGTTTAAATTGACTGTTGAGAATATTCGTTCGACATTTGCTGAAGAAATGGGAAGACTTATTAAGTTTTGAAAAAATTTTTACAACATCGGAAAAGCTGGAAGGTGTTTAGCACGAATTATTTTTTAAACTTTTGACCAAAATTCCTCGTAGCTAAGATTATCTAGAATTAAAAAATGATCACTGAATTTTATAAACGGAGTTCTCTAAATTCGTTATCTAAATTTTGAATATCCATTTCACTAATTAAATTTGGAAAATTGGCCTCTCAGAGAATTAATATTTCTATTTGTGGGTATTACCCACATACATATGCATATCTATTATTAAAAGAAAAATGTATTTTTGGAATTTAGATACACGTTTAGGTTATTATAAAGAGTTTCCTATTTAATTTGAAAGTTTACCAAACTAAAACAAAGTTTTTTTTAAGAAGTTTTCAGTATTGCAGACTTTTTGAACTCTTAATTAAAAATTTAGCTTTGGATTAAAGAATTTTTGCTTTTGGGTTTACATGATCATAAGTGACAACATACTCACAATTCCATCTCTAGCTCCTGTTAAGACTAAGTAACATGGAACTATTTTTTCTTACAATTAATTTATGTAAGTTGAAAGCTTTAAGTCAGTCTTTTAGAACGGTAAAAGCTACTGCTTCTTTTAAATTCATTAACGATTGTCAACAGATCATTGCGAATCGCACAAATTTTCTTGCTCAGGAGTGTATAAAGTTCATTTGTTTCACCAATTTTTCAGTACACTCAAAATATTATGTAGGTAAATTTAAATGAAAAAACACTTTTAACAACTACTTTTTCATTTAAAAAACGGTCCACTTACATTTCATTTAAATTATATGTAATTTACAATTGTTTTTGTTGTTGATTTTATAACTAACAAAATATGTAAAAAAAGTAATTTTTCTTTTATTCCAACGCACGAAAAAACACCTACCAGAAAAGTAAAAAGTACTGTATTCGTCTGATGACCGCCTCAAGACCCTATTTACACATCTTTAACTGATTCCCAAAGGTTTGTCTTATGCATACGTATATTGCCTTAGTGGCCTTTGATGCCCTAGCCTGGATATTTATCTTCTAAAACAGCCTTCTATCCAATATAATCCCCAAAGATAGATTTGGTATAACTCCCTTCAATCTAGGTAGTTAAAATAATAGAAGCTTGTACTTCCCAGAGAAAACCAAAAGTTCCATTTTTATCTGAAAAATGCTCAGTCCGCTCTGCTTCCTCCAACTGCAGATCGCCCTGTGTTTTTTCAACGTCTGTGACACCGTTTCAGTGTGATTCCCAGACACTGCTTCTGCCATATCATCCGAGTAGGCAGCCGAAGGAGAAAACCGAAAAAAGTGCCTTCAGGTTTTAACTATAACAATTTTTTGTACGTTTAAAAGTTTAGATAAGTTGCCACTCTTACAAAAAGTTCTATATTCTTGGGCTGTTTTAAATAATCTTTCTTGTGAAAATGATTAATGATTTGCCGACCTGATGCCAATATTATTAAAATTGAAAATGCGCTACGATTCCTTCAGCAAAAATCAGATTACATATACACAAACATAAGGCAGTGACTGCGTTTCTTTATTAAAGACTAATGCAAAAAGATTAACAAAAAATAGTGTCTGCAATCACAATATACTTCCAGAGGTACAGGTTTAAAATTACGGTATTGCTACTGTCACCGGTAACTTGCCTACAAAATTGAGATCCCCGCTTTGAATAACTCTTCGTTGAAGGCTTTTATATATTTATATAAATAATTATAGAAATTTGATTTTCCGACTACTTTTGTTCATTAAATTTTCTGTTAACACTTTCAGGACCATAAGACTATCAGGATTTAACTCGTAATTTAAACTATTTAGTGACGTGCATTAGGCTTTAAAACAATATATTTTAAATTAAAAACCTTGAAACCTGTTATGGTTTCATTGGAATTTTTCGGGACAGATATGTCCCTATAGTCCTGAAAAGTAATTTTTAGCTCAAACAAGCTATATAAATAAAGAAGAGGATTATAGTTTTCTACCGTTGACCTTTTCCATGGGATGGGTCGATAATTGCCGTTTTACTGATTTTCGATCTGGGGGCATATTACGGCATTCGATATCGAACGAAATTTACGTTTAAATTCTATTGAAATTTCGATCGATATCGAGTGTCATAATTTGTCCCCTGCACTTGTTTTCGAAGTAAAAATCTCCCGCTGCCTATTGGTAAAACCGTTAATCAAACTGCGACTTAGAACTTGCCTAAACTGTACACTGGACAACAAACTCATTCTCAATAGTGAATTCTCGTCCATTTTGATGAGCGTATGTTACTGACTCTAGCACTAGAACGTCAAATTTTAGTAAACGTCAAAGGGAGTTAGCTTATCAGCTCTAGCATCTGGACTAATTTGCATCTTTCCGAATTGATATTTCATATTTGCAAACACTTTAGGAATGCGCTACACTTAAAATCAATTTTAGATTGCTAGCTTGCTCGGCTATAGCTTCTAATTCAGTAGTTGATGTCTTAGATGATGTTTTATCCGAGGCCTGATGTAAAATGCACGTAGCTTCAATTTCGACATCAGATATTCCTTGGTAGTCATCTTTCGTTAGAAGTCTCTCATCTTCTTCGTTAAGTAGCAGATCATCCTCATCGTCACTATTGTCACCCATTAAAATTTTTTGAATTTCACATTCCTTGAGCTGGAAAACTGCACAACGATAATAAACACGTAAAAATTTTATTAAAAATTAATCACTACAATAAGTGAAAAGTATCACACCCTTACTGACGATTTATCAATGCATAAGAAATAGGCCAAAAATGAATTACAATATAAAATTTTAGAAATCACTTTAATATTTAAAAACATTTTGACACAAAACATATAAAAAATAAATAAATACCATAATGGAACTCTTTTAATTTTTCGTTATTCGCTTATATAATTTGTTTATTTTAGATACAAATTTAATTTATCCACTTTTATTGCTATGTTTTACGTATATCCACGATCACATCTGTTATTTTTTTCCTGCTTGCATAAGAATTAAAATTTTTTATGTTATTTGTTACTTATATACTGGTAGTTCAGCTTTTGTAAAATTTAATTCTAACATGGGTATTATGTGTAACATAAAATTAAGTAATTTAAGAGTTTTTTTTTTAATCAGTAACTAACATGTATAGATCTCATTGGCTTCCGTCCAAAAGTTAACAATTTGAAAGTATTTTCATTTAAGCAAAAGTTATTGTGAAACAGCTTTTTAACACCTATTTTAACAAACATGTAACCCAAATTCCGCTGTTAATGTTCCTTTTGGCATAATGCCAGAAGTTTTGTATAATAAAACAATAATAGGAAAAAAAAAATAAAAAACCAAAACGTCTTGATGAGTTTAATATTGCACAATGGGCGAGTTTATAAAACAAATGGAAGTAATTCTGTAGCATATTTATGGTTATGTCGATTGTATTAAAAGATGTGTAGCCGTGCTTAAGTTTTAAATGTTGACTTTGTAATGCTTAGGAGGACGGCGTCGAAATGCTTCAAAGTAGCATACATAATTATGTTTTGTTTTGTATGATATAATCAATAAACATAAAAATTTTAAAATGTAAAATTCAAAAATGTTTTAAACTTGTCTTATCACAACGTATCAATGTCTAGGAAATTTTCTCTTCTTTGGGAATATTTATGTAATTTTAATAAATTAAAAATGTATATAATAGTTTTGGCAAAAATGGCGAAGATATAATTTTTACAAAGGTCCTGAGGGAAACAAATTTTTTTTTTAAATTAAATAAATAAAATTTAAATATATTTATTATCAATCTTATATTATTTAGCAATTTTATAAAAATTTATATGGTGTATAGATAAAGTTTGAAAAATAGTAAGATTGACTAATGCAAATCCCTTAATTCCCAGAAAAGTTTCAAAAAGTCAAAAAATTGGAT
Source organism: Gymnosoma rotundatum (assembly GCA_916610165.2). Classification (NCBI taxonomy): domain Eukaryota; kingdom Metazoa; phylum Arthropoda; class Insecta; order Diptera; family Tachinidae; genus Gymnosoma; species Gymnosoma rotundatum. Next base: position 53,711,566 of record OU744338.1, read on the forward strand.
TTGCATTGTTTTTTAGCTTTATTTATTATAAAACGAGTTTAGGATAAAATTCCAACTGCATGGAAAGAAAGGACATTAAGACCAGATCTTAGTCTTTTAAATTTCCTTCGATCTATGCGAGATAAAAATAATTTTTCTCCAAACAAAATTGTTTACAGCGGAAGGCTATAACATCGGGAATTAATAGAGACTTTTTAAACTTATTTTTGTTTAAATATCAGAATTTATTTTTCGCAATCCTTCTTATCTTAATATACTTTAACCGTGCTTGACTCCTTTATATATAAATATTTCATGATATTCTTATAAAATGTTTATTATTAAAAAATACAAAATGAAATCTATTGATGTGGGGAAAGCATATCCATTAGGTCATTTTGCTACTGCTCATCAGTGGATTTTACCTAAATTTTTTCTTTTACTGTCTTTTTGCTTTGTTGATTTAATGAAGTTGTCATTTAATCAATTTGGCTTTTGATATAAGACTCTTGGGTTTTTTATACAAAATTTGGGTAAAATCCACTGATGAGCTATATGAGCAGAAGCGAAATAACTTACAAGAAGTAGACGCAATTTTTTTCTCCTACTAGAAAATATTTCTGTCAACGTTTTCTATACTAGAAAATTTGTTGTCAAAAATAATTTTTTTGTCGCAATGATTTGTCTTTTGTAGATCGCAGGAGCGCTAGTTTTACTACCGTAATACCATCGTACACGCTATTTAGGAAAAGCAATAAATATTTCTGTTTTTTTTAATCACCCACTGTATGTTTATACGAATCAGACTATTACGTTTCGAAAGAATATGTAGTTCAACAGTGGAAGGAATTGAAAAAATGCGAAAACAGTGCTAAAAAATTGGATAACAATAGCATGTCAAAGGTTTTGTGAAAATATATATATATTTTTTTTAATAATAATATTCACAGTCCAAAAAAAAAATGCAAAAATTAAATTATAAGCTCGCAAGGCACAGCGAGCATTCATGCTTACATCATAACAATCAAAATGATACTGAAACAGCATCTATAATGTTATGAGTAAACAAGTAAGAATGATTAAAAACAAGTTTGCATTCGTGTTCAATTGATGATTGAAACAAAGCAAAAACAAATGTACAAGACGAAATACAGAGAGAACAGTAAAGAAATACGTTGGTTTGTGTGTAAATTTCGTCTAACCAAATTAATGTTGATATGAGTGTATGAGTATTCTCGTATTCTTATTTACAGAGTTAGTTGGTTAAATAGATGATATATTATAAAAATACACAACTAAAGTAGATAAATGCAAAGAATGCTGATGAAGGACGTAGCGGTCCAGAAAGTGTAGCATTTCATTCTGCTAGCGTCTAATTTTTCTTGTTTTCTTTGGAAAACGTCCGCATACATTTGTAAAATAAATTTTCTATCTAAAAAAAAAAATTTTTATAAATTAAAAAGAAATGAACTTAAGCAAAAATAATTTGTACTCATTTAAAATAAAAATTTATAATTCTATTATTCGAATTTAGCAAATAGCAATACTAAACATTTACCACAGATATCGATGTGTGAAATTTTACACCTGCAACAGTTCTTGCACGAGCAAAATTGATTGTAACACGTTAAAGATAAAGTTCTTTACTTTAATATACTTTAGGTCAGGCAGGCAGGCGTTTTGCCACAGCCCACGTGGTAGTATTGCCAGTGTGTTTCATAAATAGGAACTTTAAATCCTAACGTATTTTTGCTTTCAATACCTACAGTTTACAGATCTTCTTAGTCTTTCTATGAGCTTCCACTCATACTCAGCCAGTGAACAAAAAACTGATTTAAGTGTACAGAAATCAAATATATACTAGTAAAGGAAACAATGTTATATAAACTCTGTATACTTTCTCTTACAAATACATAGCGAGCAAACTTGTTCACTAAGACCTCATTGTACTCTCCTACTGTTAGTTAAACACGACATAAAATACTAAGCAAACAATTGCTTGTCTAAATATACCCGTAATTATGAAAGTGGTCTAAGTCATATTATATTCTTGTTTCGAGATATTTAATGAATTGGATTTTAATAAATTAAAAAATATTTTTACATTAATCGACAACCACTATCTAATGGTTCATTTATGACAATGTCGTAAAAATTACATTGAATAAATTTAGTTAAAATAATGTGGTATGAAAATAACTGGTAAATTCATTTTTTTTATTGTGACTTAGGCCACTATCATAATTATGGGCACAAATAAAGAAACACGTCACTGTTAATTGTTTACACTTCAGTTAGATTTGTTTTTAAGGGTAGATATGGCAACACTTATATAATTTTTTTTTTATTTATGTTTATTCTTCTTATTTTAAAGGAATTTTTTTTTACAAATAAAGTGAAAGAAAGTTACATACAAAAATTAATTGATTACGATTCCAATCAATCAATTAAAAAACAGAGCCTAATGCTTGCAAATTCCTTAAGCAAGGTTGTATCAAAAGCAACAGAAGGAATTCTCTAGCCAATGTCTCAACAGCAAGATCCTGTGGATAGAAATCTGTCTGTTACCAATATTGTCGGTCTTTCAGTCAGAATTTGCGCATATAACGCAACTGGGTTTCGTCAGTTAAAAATAAATTTTCGCGGGTTCAATGCACTCTAAATTTGTGCAAAACTCCAGGCCCAAATGTAGTAAAAGTCAATATGTGAAAAAAAAAACTTTACCACATACACAGACAAAAGAAATTCGTTATAAGAACCGAATTTGTTGCCAATCGAATTTTCTCGGTTGTGTGTATTATCTAGAAATCAGTTGTAGTAACCGAATAAATATAGCAGTCACAACTGTTTTAAAAAATGATTCTTGGGTGATTGTAAAATATTATTGTGAATTGAACAAAACAAAATAATTTTTATATATTTACTTTTATTTTATTAATAAATTATAGGAATAAGTTTATACATTATAAATTTCATGATTCGAACCATTGAATGCAGCTTTTTTCTTCCTTTACGTCATGATTTCTTCTTTTCCACATAGTTTCTTCAACTTGCTATCCCATACCTTACGTTTTGTGCTGCGAAATATGTTAAATATTATAAGGTTATTTTTATATATAAATGTCTTTCTGAGATCATTTTGAACTTACCATTTACCAATATTGGAGAACTTTTCACCACTTTTAATAAATCTTTTTATTTTTGAACTAAAATATTTTTGATTTTTGTAATGTGTACATATTATATTGTGTCAAACATTTTTCAATTTCAGAATATACAATCGAGTTTCATGCATAAGTTTAGTTGAATCTTCCATTTAATAGAATAGATTTTAGTAAAGACACAAATCGGTCATGATAACTTTTCTAAGAGGTGTTACAACTAACATTTAGAAGCAAATATCATTCGTTAGCTTTTAATATAAAAAATAAATCAAGACTATAAATTATTAATAATAAAAATCAAATTATTATATTAGTAATTGAATTTTTAACGTATCAAGCGAATTGTTACCAATCTTTTTTCTGTGTGCATACATTGAAATGAAGTTAAAATAAAGGAATTTTTATGATATAAGATTAACTCCAATAGAACTTATATTCGGTTAAGGAACTGCAGTTATCTCTTGGCAAGGCTTCTTGGTATTACTTGATATTATTTATAACTCATCATATTTGACCAACTTTTATTTATCTTGTCAGACTTGTTTTACGGAATTCATTATCAATATTTAAATTAAATTGTAGGCGCACAAAAGTTTTGTACTTTAATTGCAGCGTACGGACAACTGATCTATACGGCAAACTGATCTATAGTATGCGAAAAAAATCTCAAGCGGTAATCTTATGTGACTTATGAAGACACTTTTCAAGAATATTAGAAATCCCTTATACAACTAAAATAAATTCTGTAAAAATTTTCACACAAAAAAGAAGGATACAAAATGACAACCCATAAGCAAAATAGCAAAACGAACCACTATACAAGTAAAAACTAATCATAACAACCCAGCTGTGAAAATATTAGCCTAATTCACAATCTTGTGCAAATGGTCTTGCATCATAGCATATGCAAAATTGTGTAGTATATTTTTACTCTATACCAACAAAACATACAGTAATGCACTTGCAACTCTTGTATTAATATACAACACTTGAAACCAATAGTTTATATTTACTCTAATTATGCAACTTGATTGCAAACCGACAGCTGATAATCAGTGAACCAAGTCTATTTAAGAATAAACTAATTGTTCATTCTTAGATATGTTTTCATTTTAAAAACTCAAAACCTATTATATTTTTGAATCAGCTGTGAATTTCGTGGTGTTTTGCAAGAAGTGTTGCAAACTAAACCAAAGAAGTTGTCCAGAATTGATGGGAAATTTTACAATTGCATAAATTTGCAATCCGATATGCACAAGATTGTTAATTGGACTATTAAAAACTTTTTAGGTTTTTCATGCACCATCGTTTTTAACAAGGATAAGGCAAAAGAGTAGTTTGTTATTCTTCTTGCATGTGGCGAATAAGTGTTGATGTTCATTTTCTGCTAAGCATAAATTCAAAGTGCTGTTTATTTTTTAAGAGTGTGGCCATGCTTTTTGAAAAAAGGTACTTGCTTGGTTCGGTAGCAGAGCTATCAAATCGACAGCAATATTTGGTGGTATCACCACGACGAATATAAACAGCAGTGTGTAATAGTAAAAATTATATAAGACATATGCTTTGTTCAATATTCATAAGGAGTTAATGCCTAATTTGGATGGCATGAGAGAAAATAAAAGATTAAAATTTTTCATTTCCTCTACAAAGTTGTAGGAACTTTTTATTTGGGTAAGGTCGGACAAGAATTAAACTATCATCTGTTTTTCGTTTACTTTTAAAATCAAATAATTTTTAAATAAATAGATAAAGTTTTTACCTTAATTTACTAAAAAGGCAAAATGGATGATTTTTCAAATATACTTGTGTATCACTTTCTTTAATAAAATATGCTTTTTATAGATCATTAAAGAAGTCGTGGACACATCAAATGAGTCTAATCAAGACTACGTTTAGGACTGAATTGCTGAAGATTCTCATCGGGTGACATTTTTGGCAAAGTTCTTGCTGCTTTCGAAGTAGAAAAAAAAAACAGCATTAATAAATATTTAGAAGTTGTGGTGTCTCAATACACAGTGGACGAATTTAAGAGTTTCAAAATATTTGAGGTGAAGAAATAAGAGCATGCAATAGTTACTTGGCTTTCCATTTTGCAAAAAATTATAAATAAATTTTTAAATAATAAATTTTTACAACTGTTGGTTAGCAATGATGGAAATGCTTTGTTTTTTTCATTTTAAGCGTCTAAAATCACTAAAATAAAATTTATTTACGTAAGTCAGCACCTTTAGTATTTTTAGTATTTTAGGATGATCAATTGTGATTTTTTGCGTTCCAGCAATTACGTCATCAATGAATGAGAATGAGAATTTGTGTTTATTGTAAGAGATTTTTAACTCTGTTACTTTGATTTTGTTACACTTTCCATACACAAATGTAGTTTGTTTACAAAAAACATTCTATGTCTGCGTCACTCAAAAGAGAAAACGCTATACAACAAACTAAGTCCCCTTTTACACACATCAGGTTTGGCTCGACAAGTCTTGAGTTTTTGGGAGAAAAGGGAGAAGAGAATGGAAAGAGGTACAAACCTGACCGAATCATCAAGTTTAAGAAAATTTTATGCTTGAAGTTGGCTGCAGAATAGTAGTTAAAGAAACTGAAAACAAAGAAAATAAAACTTGAAACAAACTTGACGGTGCGTGTGAACACAAGCGCAGGTTCAAAAGAAAACTAAAACTGATCAAGTAAAACTGAAGTGAAAGAGGACTAACGAAAATGCGCAATCTTGTTTTCTTAATTCATGCTTTCAAACTACATACATAAAAAATTCATATGAAAAATGTTGCGGAAGAAGTACTCTGTTTTTATGGTGAAAAAACATATGAAATGTTTCTGGCAACAATTTATCAAAGATGCGAAATAAAGCTAGTAGGCATTATTTCATGTGGAATTTTTCAAACAGCTTGCATTTTTAAAATAATGTAGTACACCTGAAAATATTAAAACGTTAAATTCTTCTATATCGCGAGATAGACATTTATATGTCAAAATTACACATGAAATAATCAATATTGCTCAAAAATTTTCACAAATTTGAACAGAGTACCAGGCTTTAACAGTTACACACAGTCTTTCACACACATATATAGATATAGTTTTTCCCCTCACCTGTTTTTCTTTAATTAATTTCTTCAATATTCCTTTGGGACACGCTAATGTATGCACAGTCCTTAGATCCTAGACTATCTGTAGCTCAACCATAATTTCGAGATAGTTGCTTATTCAATCGGTACATAAATGGTGTATACATGATCAAGGATAAAATTTTATATTTTATTTATGTTTTTCCATGTTCTAGTGTCTTTGTTAAAACTGAGTTCAAAAAAACAAGCAGGTTATAAATTTACCTGAATGTTGCTTTGCTTGTGTTGGCAGAACTCAGTCACTTCTGAAGTAATTGTGAAAATTGTTTCTATATTTAAAAGGTTATGTTTATAGATTGATACAGTTTTACAAACATTTTAAATGTCTCGATACCATACTTGTGCTTTACATTTTATTTTAGTGACCACTCATTTTAGTTCAAAGTTTAAAAATAAACTAGTTGAATTTTTTTCAAAATGTCTTTTAGTTTAATGCTTGTTTATGGTATTTTAGTTTAAAATGTCTCTTTACTTCAAAGTTTCTTTCTTTCTTTTGTTCAAACCTAAACAAACATTAATTAATAATGGTCTGATTACATTCTATTTGATTAACAACAGCTGCCAATGATTATATCTATTTTACAAGCTACACATCGGTTAAGAAATATGCGTAATAAATTTTATATTCATTTAAAATTTGAGTAGTTAGCGTTCTAAATTATTTTAAAATTATATCATAATTAGTATCAGAAGCAGTGTAAAACGAAAGATGTTCATGCAATTTACTTCATTATGTAATAGACCAAACAAAAACCATAGTTCAAAACTGAACTAGGTAGTTATACAAATGTGAACTAGTCCATTTAGTTCAAATAATCGATTAGTTCCAATGAATTAGTTCGCTTATGAGCGACGCAAATCTACCCCATACAACAAACTAAAGACGTGCAGTATGGCAAAAACAGATATATCATATACATAACAAGTAAAACAGATACAAAAGAACGCATGAGTGTAGTTGATATTGTATGCCTTTGCTTGTCCATACTCACACTATGTTTATGGTATTGCATAGAGTGAGCAAGTTATCAGCTTTTTACTTTGAAATATCTGTTGTACCATGAGTATTTGAATATATGTATCTGTTTATGAAACAGATATTTTTGATACTTGTGTGCTGCTTATGATAGAGGCGAGAACTAGTAAGCAGGATTTAAACTACGTAGTAATAACCCGAATTGTAATTATTATTGTTTAGCTTTAGTAATTAGTTTACTCGTATATGATTTTAAATGTAGAATTAGCAATATTTATAATATTAGTGATAATTTTATTTTATAGAAACAAATGGAAATTTTATTGTATGTTTATTTAAAAATATTAATTCCTCTTTGATAAAACTAGTAAATAGTTAAAATTAATATATAAAAATAGGTTTATTACATACATAGGTATATTACATACATATGTACATAAAAATAGGAGTTCCAAAAATTTCAATAAAAAAAAATTAGGGAAAAATTTCTAGAATGCACCCAGTAATAATCTTGTCCCTTTTATACACTGCCGCTCATCTGATTAGGTTTGGCATTAAAAAAATTTTGTTTACCATCTCTGTCTAAAACTAACGCATAAACTAGTAATACAATTGGTTTTATTTCAAAATTGCATGTATATTGTGCCGTTATCTTAATACATGCTGTAAAAGAAATATTGTATTAAAACGATGCTTTTTTTTAAGCTCATCAGAATAGGTTTAACAACAAAAAACAAATAAAAGATTATTTTTGTAAGTTTTTTTTGGATAAAATAACAATTGTTTTATTAAATTAGTTTAATATTTTATAAATTAATAGTGTGTGCTTCCACCTTTATTCAGAATGACTTCGAATATTCTTTTTGGCATTGAATCATAGAGTTTGGCCAGATAATTCAGGTTGATTTCGCTCCAAGCTTCTTGAATGGCAGCAATCAAGTCATTTTTGTTTTCGAATTGACGGCCCGACTCGTAAACCTTACGTGAAAAAAATCCCCATACATTTTCAATAATATTATGGTCGGGAGAATAAGGAGGCCATTGCAGTAAACCGACATTCTGCCCATCAATCCACAGTTTCACCAGCCTTGCAGTATGAATTGGAGCGCTATCATGTTGAAAAGTCCATTAAATGGGTCCAAAGATGTCATTGAATAGTGGAAAAGCTTTTTCTAGGACTCCTTTATAATTTACTGCATTCATTTTCGTTGAAAGAAATTCCAGTTCAACTGTGTCGTAGTATGAAATAGCACCCCACACCATAACACCACCTGCACAGCTATGATTTCGCTTTAAATAAAATTCTTCCTTACGGAGATCATGAAAATAGTAATTGAAACCATCAGGACCATCCAGATTGAACTTTTTTTCGTCTGAAAAGACAACACGTTTTCATTCGTCCTTCCAGGTCATGTAATTTTCAGCAAACTTTAGGCGGTGTTCCTTACGTAAAGAATTAAGTGATGGATTTTTTTGTAGTTTCAATCTTTTTTAGTGTTTGGCATTTTGAATGACTCGCTTTACAGTCGCTAAACTACTTTTACAACCAACTTTATCCTTTATTTTTGCCGCTGATTCCTTCGAATTGGAGGCAGATCTAACGATCGCTCGTCTTTCAGTTGCTGAAGTTGCTCTATAAGTGCCTCCTTTCATGTTTTTTCCATAGGTATTTTCATTTCGTAAGAAATTACTAACACAATTTTGGCTTTTGTTAATTTTTTTTGCAATTTTATTGTGAGAAAGACCTCCTTCTGCGTAGATTTTAACTTTGACCCTTTCGGCTTCAGATAAAGTGTTTCCACGACCCATTTAAATTACAAATTGTTGTAACAGTTTAGAAATTAAAAAAAAGTTATTCAAAACAACGCACTCGCGGTCAAACGTTAGTGTAAACTAATACAATTAGTCGTAAACCTATTCTGATGAGCTTAAAAAAAAGCATCGTTTTAATACAATATTTCTTTTACAGCATGTATTAAGAAAACGGCACAATATTACCGTTAGATTTTTTGCAAAGATTTTAGGTATACATGCAATTTTGAAATAAAACCAATTGTATTACTAGTTTATGCGTTAGTTTTAGACAGAGATGGTAAACAAAATTATTTTAATGCCAAACCTAATCAGATGAGCGGCAGTGTACTATAAACAAATAGACAGTAAAAATTATTCGAAATTAAAAAATTATTGAAAAGTTTTAAAGAAAAAAATAAAAGAGTACAATGGACAAACTCGTTGAAACTGCTTACCAAAGGATAGCTAGCTTAACAGAGGTAAATATAAAATATAACAGTATAGTTTATCTCTTACTAGTGTGCGTAAATAAATGGCTGTCAACCACTAATTAGAATATATAATGAATTGATTCAAGAATAAATTGTTAAAAAATGCAAGATTTTTACAATAAATGGGAGCCATTAATTAGATGGACTAATTCGTTGACAATTTGATAAATGCTTATGATGTTGTTAATATTTTCACTATTTTCACAAGTGGTAATTTTATGAAAAAGTTTGATCGATAAATAGTTAAATTGCTCTAAAATATAGCATCATCTAACGTTGCTTCTTTTCGTTGTACACTAAGTAAACGCCATAAAGCATATTAAAACAATATTTTAAAGTGACATTTTTATCACAAAAATCTGTTGAAATATGTACGTTTTAACACTGGGCATTATTAGAATATATTTTGTTTTCGAGTAAGTAATAAGTTTTGCTAGCTGGGGTTTGAGTTAAATTTAGATATCCGACATCAAGTTTTATTCCTATCTCGTTTAAATTTAATAAATTATTGAAATTTTCGAATGCATATCCATCAACGAAAAGGTTAAGGTTTATTTTTTATGCATAAAAACAATTATTTTTTCCCAGTTGTAACTCCATTTCATTACCATTATTAAAGCAATTATAATTAAAATAAAATTATTAGCTTGATATCGTAGTTATTTTTTTCTATTTCATTATTTCAACTAATGCCAATGCAATTTTAATGGTAATAAAAATGTATTTTTATTTTTGCTAAAAATATTTAAATATTCATACTTCATTTTAAAATTTTAAAAACAATTTGGATTCAAAAGGTTTAAACTTAACATAAAAATATTTTTTAATTGATTTCAAATTATCAGGCTTTTCGTCTCTCTAAATATAGAAACATGCATACATATATTTATTTAGTTATTGTATCCTTAGAACTGTTGTAATTGTTGGTGAAAGTTGTTAAAAAACATAATAGTAATTCTAGTACAATTATACGCATTAGATTCATACATTTTTGTTAAAGAATTCAGTTTTGTATATTTAACTTCAATAAAACACAATAAAACAATTAAAAATATTGATCATGTTTAGAAACAACAATTTTATTTTTTAATTTTAATAAACCATGAATGTATGAATGTATATTAATTCGCAGCGCACAATAAGTACTTATGGTGCAACCATCAATATCTGTTTATACCCGTTTGTACAAAACATAGGAAAACAGATATGTTACTCTCATTCTCTCTTTACTCATTCGTATCCATCCAAAGAGAAAATGTAACAATATCAACTTATATCAGAAACACAGAAGTACTCATCTATACGCACTCATAAGAGTAGACACACAAAAACTGATATAAACAGATGTGTTATGAACTGTAAAGAGCACCACTTAAAAACAGAAAAATGGGTATGACTATAGCTCCCAATAGCACAAAGTAATACAAAACTAAATCTAAAAATTAAAGGGTTCCTCCATAGGTGAAGTAAATTGACCCATATGAGCCCATCTTTTGAACCGTTATAAACAAACGCTTGAAAATTGGACATAATGTCGATTTTTATTACCACTACAAATGTAAATATTCAAAATTCTAAATTAAAGGGAGTCCCAATAGTTCAATAAATTTGATTTTTAGGGTTATACTTTTGAACAGTTGTAGACAGATTGTAGAAATTTATAAAGAACCTGTATTGTTCATCCGCTACAGCAGCAACTATTAAATTTAAAGAGGGTGTACCTAAGTTTGTCTTTTTTGAAGTCGGTTTTGTTTCGCAAGAATTATTTCAGTGTTGATATTATTTTGTTTTTCCTGTAAAAAAAAAACAACTTTGACTAACTTTACCTCATTTTAACGTGCGTTGTTCTTTTGGGCTAAATAAAGTTCTCTTATTAATCATGTTATCGGTGGCAAGGCTGAGTTTCATGATAAAAATATTTTAATATTTATTGGTATTTCAATCCATTCATGTTTCTCTGTAATCTTATAATGAAAACGAATTATCTTCACTACTATATTGTATTTTTAAATAAGGTACATTCGCCAAAGTGTAACTAAAACAAGAATGCTCTTTCGGCCATATACATAAATCTAGTTAAGTGAAGTAACTCCAATAACAAAAAAAAAAAAAAACAAGTCTTGTGGTGACAGAAATTTAAAAAATAAGTAAGAATTAAGTATTTTTTAAAGATCTCTTCAAAAGCTTTTCAATGATACCCATATAAATATCTTAAAAAATATGGTGCACAATCGTGAAAAGTCAAAGGTCCATTACTCGGAAAGTGTGGAGGACCGCCAAATTTTTCACTTAGTGTTTTTTTTTTATTTTATAATTCTCTATCGCCCCATATATTTGTTTTTTTTTTTTTTTTTTGATTGAAGTAACCTCACTAAACTAGATTTGTTCCAAATGATATGAACAAATTAGGCGTGGTGTTTTGCCCGCTACGTATAAATTTCCTGGCAAACAAATCTTGAAGGTTATGGGTATTGACTAAAAATTTATACGGGAAAGAGGTCAGTAAATAACGAGTGCATTTCCTTACGTGCCAATGAATTTACAAAAAGGCTAACTGTCAAACGAACTGTCAGTTTGCGCTCCCTTTCTTATATTTAAGATGAGTAAACTCCTGCAAAACATTATAAATAGATAGATAATCTTTAGTTAGTAATCAATTAAGTCATTAATCAAATGCTAATTTTTTTAATCAATTTTTTGGTTTAACGTGTTTATAAATAAGACAAATTTCTACCTATAGAATTAAACTAATCGTCAACAAATCTTACGGACAAAATTAAGTCTAGCAAAATGCACTCTTCATTGCAAATTGCTGTCTGCCAGCTTCATTGAGGCTTATATCTTCCAAAATAAAGCAGAAGAACATGCTACGCTCTAAGGAACATCCAAAATGAATATTGTAAAAATTACAAACAGAAATACAAACGTACCCAGCAAAAAATTTTTGAAAAGGTAATCGAGTGTGGAATTAAGCATTTTTGGCGGAAGTACTTCCTAACTAGATTGCCAACTTGATGATTTTAACAAGGCATGAGACTTTTATAATCAATTACCGAGAATCGATTACATTAATTATTGTAGGAATTAATGAGAAAAATTAGTACGGTAGTTTTTTTTTAACATAAAGAACTAGTTCCATTACTACTTCCTTTTTTGGGAACTAATGTAATGTGTTTTGTAATCGAGTAACAAAATATGGCAATCACAAGAGTAAGTCATTATGTGGCAAGTACTTTTTAAGTTAATGTGTATGTATACTTAAATTGTTTATAGCTGTTATTATGTTTTTGTATAAAACTTTTTAACTTAAGTAAAGTAGACGTTTAATCAATTTACATTGAAATTTGTTTCTTTAAAGGAATCAGTCATAATTTACGTAACTTAAGTTAAGAAACTTTTCCAAATAATAAAGTTCGTATAGTGATATTTTTTTTAGTTATAAAAATAAAATTAAATTTCGCTTAAAAACTCAAAAGAATTGATTATAATTAACAGTATCTAAAAAGAATGTGTAAAATTATTATAGCATACAGCCATGAAGAAATATTATTAAAAAAAGTTCCAAATTATAAAGAAAAATATATAATTAACAATTTCAACAACAAGATAACTCCCTAGGTTATTATTTTCTTATTCATAAAGGCAGCTGTAATATTTTTAAGTGTATTTTGATGCCGTTATAAATTGTTAATGACTTTGGTTATCTTAAACATTACTGAACATAATGAATATACATAAAAATTAGGCGCCGTTTGTTATTAAAACTTTTTTTTTAACCCAGTTTGTAAAATAAATAAATATAAATTTTACAGAGAATTTGTACAAAAACCTGCTGAACTTTGCTCTGTAATTCTTAAATATGCTGCAGCAAAAAGCAATTTTCACCAACAACTTGTGTGCTTTCAATGGAACAAGAAATATTCCAATTTCAGTTAAAATAGATAATTTAAAAATAAATTCACAATTGGATGCATTTAGTTGTTAAATGTTACAAAAGGTTGAAGTTTTTATTATTATTCTATGAAAATGTTTCCCTCTAAAAAGTTTGTAAACATTTTTTTCTTGAAAAAGTATACCACAAAACAACCTTGTGAAATTAAAAAAAAAATAAATAAAAAAATGAATAATGGTAATTGAAAATTCTCTTTAGTGGGAATAGGATAAGTTTTTATTATTTGATAACAAGTTTGTTATAAAGAAAGTAAATTTTTAACGGAAAAAGTCAGACATCATAAATAAAAAAAAAAAAAAATGAAAAGAATTTTATTGTAAATAAAGTATGTTAATGTAAACTCGGGAGGAGAAAGCAATAAATTTTATTCTTTAAGCATCAGAATAAAATCACAGCAAAATATACACATAAATTGTTGAATTAAATGTCAGATTTTGACTTCTAGTTTAAACAGACTAATTATTTTTACCGTTTTTTGTTGTAACTTAGGGTTAAGGCTTAAGAAAACCCAACAATAATTTGTAAAATGTTCTTGGTTGTCTTTTTTTAAACTCAATCAGTAATTTAATCAAGTTGCGGCAGCCAAAAACTATTATTCAAAAAACGAGTTTTTTTTTACGTGAATTCCCAATGTTGGCGAAAGTTTGAATGAAAAGGGGCTAGAGATGCACGATACTTCAAGTAACATGTAGAAAAAAAAAAAACAAACCGTTAGTAGAAATTTCATATAGGAGTGGATAATATTGAAAATCGCATGGCCTTAAAATGGCATCAGGGCACTCTACTGTTTTTACTTTTAAAAGTTCTTTTTTTTATCAGTTTTTTTCACTCATTTGTTTACTAATTAACCAAAAGCAGTGGTAAAAGAGGCGTTGTCAAATGTACTTTTTAGCAGCATGCTTTTGGTCAACAAATGTAGACAAGCATATAGAAATTTTCCAATACCTGCAAACTATATTTACAGTCTTTCCCCAAAGCCTGGATCTTTTGAAGACTATTAATATAACTACGCCTTCTAGGACCGCCCTAGTTTTCACACTGCATTTAAGACACATTCTCTTTAAAAGTTAAGGGTCTTAAATTTAAAAGCAGTGCGTTCCTGGCAAAATTACCTTAAAAAAAAATTGCCGCATAATGACCTACTTTTGTGATTGCATTATTATGTTACTCGCTTCAAAACCCATTACATTAGTTCGCAAAGAATGATGAAGTAATTGAACTAGTTCTTTTAGTTAAAAAAGAATACCTAAAAACACGTGCTAATGATCACCATTATTTCCATGTAATCAATTCTCAGCAATTGATTATAAAAGTCTCATGCCTCGTTAAAATCATTTTGATCTATTCTACCAAAAATGATTAATTCCACACTCGATTATATATCCTAAATTATTTTGCTGGGCTGTTTTTTATTTGAAAAAAAAAATATATATCATCCAAAGGCTATATTTGTTTATTAGAAAAATATGCTTAGATAACTATAAGCGATTGGTATTTATACCACATTTAATACTATCAGGCACACATAAGTTATGCTTTTTTATTATTCACTCAACCCAACACAGGAGCACTTTTTCATTTTGTTAACCAAAAATTCTTCACTCCATTTTGAAACAATGCGTAAATAAATATATGGGTTTTATGTTTTTTTTTTTTTGTTGAAAAAAAATAACGAGCAAAATAATCTCCAATTTTTAATGAAGAAGATCGTTTGAGGTTTTTGGGCAAAAATTACCATCATGAATACAATTTTATACTTGTTTATTTTACATTAACCTAGAATGTCTTTAATCTGCTACCTTTTCCAAAGTCTTGTTCGTTTACGCTGTATTTTTTAGACACTAGCCAGATTTCATATAAAAAAAAAAAACAAATTAAACTATATTATATTTACGGTTTACACATTTCTATTTTTTAACTTTTTTAGACACCCTTTTGTACCATAATAGCCACTACACCAAGTATATTAATCATATATGTATATTTTTTCTAAAGCACTTTTTTTTGCCGGTTGCAAATATGACGCAAAACACCGCATCAAAATTAATAAATTATATCTCTTTTTAAAGCTTATTTCTAACACTAATGACGAAAAATAATTAGAAATTGAAACGAATTAAAAACGGACGCTTAGAGATTGTGACAATTCAATGGATACTTCAATCCAATGTATATTTATTAGTTTAACCTTCATAAGGTCCTCCAATTTTACTTACGTTAACGTTCTTTGGGTCAAATTTGACCCAGTTAGAAAATTCGATATGAAAAAACTTGTTTTCTTTAATTAAGTTTGTTTTTAAAGTTAGTACTTCTTATAGCTTTGTTTTGAATATTAAAGCTGCACGTTTTGTTTATTTATTACGAATTCATATATGTATATGTTTATTTTAAATAAAGAAAGTTGTGTTCTTGGCAAGGAATTTTGCTGTTTTATATAGGGCGTGGCAAACTACAATCCTAAATATTCCAAAAAATGACGACGTTTGGCAAAACAGGTTTCTTTCCAACCATTACTAGCCGATGTAAATAATATAAAAGCATTGAAAGCTGATATATCTAAAATGTTGCAAAATACAACTTGAGGCCATTCATTGGTTTTCCTTTTGCAAGTGCAACATGAACAACTTTATCCAGAGTATCAACTCCTCCTTTACATTTATTACAGTCTAGTATCATTTGCGGCTTATGTCCTCACGATTGCTTATTTCTGGACTATGATGCAAAGTGCTAAGAAGATTCACAGACTTATTTTTCTTTGGAATATATGAAACGAGAGTAGTGTCCTTAGTGAAGCAAAAAAATGATGAAAATAACGATCTTCCTTTAGTTGACAAAAGCTTAGGTGTCAATTCAATCCTTATTGTCAAATCTTATTACTCTAGAATGACTTTTGAATCTTCTCAATGGCATAATTGCTCTAAAAATTGGTATTCCTTTCTCAGAGTCCCATACACATTCTGTACTTTCATTATTTGATCTTTACACTCCAGCTAACAAAAGTGTACCCATAAAGGTGTCGTAAACTTCAGTCCAATCCATATCAAAAACACGTTTACCTTTATTATTGGTATATTTCAAAATAATGTTTATTACAGGTGGCGGGAAAAACAATTGAAAACTGGAAATTTCTTCCTTTGTGATTATCGAACAAGAGTAAGGTGAGGTGTGGTTTCACGCTAATAATGTTCTTGCTCCGGAATCTTCCTTGACTATTTGTAAGAGGTTGTCTGAAATATCTTATTCCACCTACTTTTGTTGTCATTGCTGCAGTTGTTGCTACATCAATTTCATTTCCACTAAAACTGTCAGTTGTCTCCGCGATTCTAAGTTATCTTCATATTCTGAACAAATCTCCTCTTCGTCCGATAGTGCAGAAATACAGACTCGACACTTTATAACGTTGATACGTTTGATTAGTTCCGTGTTTATTTTATGACTGAAAACAGTTTTGCATAAGAAAGTAAGCTTTGCTTTTTACATGGGGACCCATTTTTCATACCAGTAATATATTGACTTTTAATTTTGGTGAAAAAAACATTTGCCATTTTTCTTTACAAATAAATTATTTTAACAAAACTGTGTAAAAACATAAAGATTTTGTTATGGGTCAAATTTGACCCGAAGGTCTTAAGTGCTAAAAACTGCATAATTTTTTTTTTGGTACAATATTTTCTTATAAAAACCAAAAATAGTTATTAGTATTCAAAAATAAATAAAATTCATAAAATATCTAAAATCGTAACCCCCTACTTTCGGAAAAAAATACAATTTTCTTGCAAAATGGGTCAAATTTGACCCGAAGACCTAATGAAGGTTAAAAAATAACGCAAGCCAAGAAATATTTTGGCGACAAATGGATTATCTATTAGCAATATTGCATTTAGCATCTTTGATGTAAAAGGTTACTTTGTAAGTAGTCAGCACTTAATAAGTATTTTTGTTTATTTTGGAAATTATAGCATGCACGTTCGGAATTCATATCATTTAGAAAGTAATTTAAATAAATTTTTTAATATCCCTTAACACTTAAATCGCACATTTATTAAGCACCGAATATTTTATAAGAATTGAAAATTAAAATAACCACATATTTTTTTGACTACCGACTAAAAGTTCAACCGCACTAATACAAGTATATTTTCGAACATCCATTAAAACAGCTGTTTCTATGAAAAGCAATCAAAACAAACAATTGATAGAACATATAACAGATTTTAAATTAATTATTTGCGACTTTAATTGTGTAAAAATTAAAATAATTTTCGTTAAAAATAAAAGAAAAAAAAAATTTGTGTATAATTTTATTGTTGCTTTAAAGTTTATTTTAAGTAAAATTTGCAACTTCACTTCAGTATGTGCTTGCGATTTAAAGTCGCCAAATTTCTTGCGATTGTGAACTACAGAACACCTTTGATGCGATTTCAACTCGCATTGCCAGTTTTAAGCGATTTGCTATTGTCAGAACATGCATGTATATGTTTTTGTTCAAGTGTGGTAATACAGGTTCGCTTAATAGTAATGCAGTTCTACATAATACAGTATGTATTAAAAACCATTCTGGCAATACCGGTATTTACTATAAAGGCGTTTATTAAAAGATATTTTTGTTTGTATTAAGGATTCGTTCGGGCAAAAAGTTAACGATGATCATGTCATTACCTCTAAAATTGTGTTCAAAGAAATATTATAAAAGCATTTAAACATATGCATGTATGTATGTAAATATGTATGATATATTATGATTTCTAATATTTTTATACTTTTAATAAACTGTATTAAAGTTAATAAAATTTCCATTAGTTATTTTAATTTTATCTTACAAAAATGACAACTAACTCTGTGAAACATTCGCACCGGTCATCCAGTATATAAATAATTCCAAGAGAATAATGAACTCTTCTTCGAATAAATAACCAAATAATCCCTCTACTGTTTTATCTGTTTTATTAGTCGAATGTCAAAGACATGATTTTTAAATAACACCAGCAACTATTAAAAAGCAAATTTGTAGCCTAAACACTGGCTGGAGTTAATTAAGTAAAACTTTTATGCTTAAGGTACGAATAATAATTGTGTGCTCATATGTGTTGGAGATACTATAAGTACTATGGAAAAATATACAATTAAAGTGTCACAACAACGAAAGCATGTCACAATTTATTTTAGGCCTGGGAGCAGCTTTGCTACAATCGACGGTCCTTATGGTAAATATTTTATTTTAAATGCTGTAGAAAAGCAACAAAAGTTTAAATTGCTATGTTAAAAAGTAAAATATTTTGTTTTAATATGATGAATATTACATACATATGTATTACACATACATTATTCCAGTATGAACGAGCTGATGTACATATGTTTTAAAGGTCTCTCATTGCTATCTAACCTGCAGGCGGATTTGTGCAGGTGAATGTAAAATCTGTTAAAAAATAAAAAAAAGTAAAAAAATAAGGACAATAAAAATAAATTCATAAAAGGCTGTTCACATTTTTCAGGTAATTTATACAAAGAACACGCATCAAAGTAAATTTATTTATCAGCAACTCGAAGCAACATCAAATTGAACTTTTTTGGAAACCATGTCCCTCTTTTCAGTACAGATGAGGCTACCGCATAAGAAACATTTTAAGAAGCGCATTAAGCACATACGCCTAAGCAACAAATTTTAAGAGCTCACCGTACAAAAAATGTACAAATAAATTAATTTAGCTAACGAAATATTGTTTAGAGAAGAATATGTACGACTAAAGAAGAACGGAAGCAAGTAGTCGAAAAATTGGTTTAATAACCAATATTAATTATAGGTTTAATAAAGTTCTTTTTGTAAATAAAGAAAATAATTTCCGAATAAAAGTCTATTGAAAACATTAAAAAAATGAGCCGAAATGAAATTGAAATTATGTATATTGCTGTCATTGTATTTTAATGTTTTTTTTTTTTTTTAACTATAAACATTGATAAAGGCATCGAAACAATAAGTAAAAAAATTTTATGTTCCTGTTAACATGAAGGAGACATGAACTTTAACAAGAAACATTGCTACAGACGAGGAAACATTAAGCTGAACATGATCGTATTTTCTTCAATACTTCCTCGTGTTTATCTACCATAAGAATGTTTAAGCTGAACATGATCGTATTTTCTTCAATACTTCCTCGTGTTTATCTACCATAAGAATGTTTTAGTCTACTGAGGTAAATTTTTAATGATCTAACAAAGTGTGCTTTGTTGTTTTCTATTGTTTTCTCTTGACATGTGTCCATCTTGCGGTCTATCACGGGCTTTTGTCTTTGAAACCGTATCAGCTTCTAATTTTTTACTGAAACTGAACTTACGGGTAGTTACAAGAACAAACAATGAATGAAGAATAAAGATGTTATCTTCACTTCGGCGGTTTATTTTTAGATTTTTTTGTACAATTACAATTTATATATATATATATATATATATATATATATATTTTAGAAATCTCAATATTTAGGGAACAAATATTGTTTTTGGTGAAATCTAAAGTTTTTGATAGAATTGCTAAATAAATGATTTAACACAGATTTTTTCAATTACTTTTAATATATGTATAACAGTAACTATTTGCGACTGCTTTTAAAGTAAAAACACAGAAACTTTAAAATTTCAAATAAAACGATACTAACATACATTTGTTGTTGTTTAAGTTTACAGATTGTTTATTTAAGATTTAAAATTTACGATCTAAGAATAATATTGTTGATAAGAACGAAATTGTTTGACGTGTTACTCTGCCTCAAGTCAATTTGAATTTGGAGCAACCGTTAGTCATCCCTTTTACTAATGTAATGTACATGCTTATCAATTATAAGGTTATGTTTTTGATTAATTGCAAGATTTTAGAAAGGAAAGAAACAATTGTATTAAAGGTATAACAGACTGTAATATCATGAACTATTTAAATAAATCAATAATATCTTGTTTAATATTATCTCAAATTCACTCATACTTTCTAATAAATAAAAATTGGTGCAACTTGTGCCAAACTCTGCCGGTTACAATGTCTTGTCGTGACGAAACATCCCATGGTGATTTTGTAATACACTCTAGTTGATTAGTACAACAACATCGCAGCTTGTAGCATGTTTTTAAATACAAGCAAATTTTCTTTTATTGTCTTCTTTATTAGCACGTTTACGAAGTTATCGTAACACGTCCCTTGAGGTATTTTACTAGCACTTAATTAAAGAAAAAAAAAACTTAATAAAAGAAATATGTCAGAACACATTTAAAAAAATTCTACTATTCGACGTTTTCCGCTAACTTCATGCCAGTGAAAACAAGAAAGTTATGTAAAAATTCTTTTTGTTTGTTTGTTTGTTTTTTGTTTTGCTACTAATTTTTATAACAAGAAGCAAGAAAATATAAATCATTAAACCTAGAAAATAATATAAACATAACTTCATTCATAAGTGGTTAAAATCAAGTTGTGTTAACTCAAAACATTATTCACGTCACAACTAAAACGTAAATATTACAGATTGCAATTACTTTTTTAGTAAAAAAAAAATCACTGGCAGTCATTGAAGTTTCAAAAAGTTCAAGGTTTGTTTCTACTCAAAATAATTTTGCTTTCAATAATTTTGATTTATTTAGAGAAATTTCCATGCAGTTGATTTTATATTAAAAACATTAAGGCACAAAAATGTTTACATTTAATATTTTCAGCAGCGCCCAGATTTTTTCATCAAATAAACAAACACTTATGTTTAAGTTAATATATAAATGCATCCATCTTGATTTTTTTATGTTTTATTTTTTTTAACCGACTTAAAAAATTGAAAAACTCATCACTTCGTTAGTATCTGCTTATGTTTATAAACTCAATAATGCCTGAACTGATTTTGGTATATCTTTTTAAATGAAAGTTATAAAAAAAATCTATATTTATGGCCCTATTTTTTAAGCCGCTATAGTCAAACACTTGAAAATTACACAATTTTAAATACTTCTATGTCCTCTACAACAAGTAAAAAAAATTTGAAATTAAAGCTTGTTAGCAATTTTTCGCTTTTTTATTGTGACAGAATTGAATCTTTTACATGATTTACATATTTATGATTTGTGAAACTTTTGTTATCCTCTTTACTTAAGAACACTTATGGAAATTTTTTTTTCCAAATAACATATTTATATAAAGATTTTGATATTTTTTTATTCTCTTTAAAAAAACAATCAATAAATCTTTTTTTAACCGACTTCAAAAAAAGAAGGAGGTTATGCAATTCGGCTGAATGTTGTTTTTTTATATTTGTGCCTCCAGAACTCAGTCACTTCTGATCCCTTTTTAAAATTTTTTGGTAATATAATAGATTATGCTTACAGATTAGTCCCGTTTTAAAAACAACCTTTAATCTTAAAAATTAAATGGTGTCCCCATACAACATACATATTTTTTACGTGTATTATTAAGTGTAAAGGGCGATTTTGTAAAATTTAAAATGACTGCGTCTCCCAAAAACAAAAAAATTATACAAAAATAAATCTAAAAATTAAAGGGTGCCCCCATAATTGATGTAAATTTACTTACTTTTGAACCGTTATAGACAAACGGTAGCAAATTTGACAGAATGTCGATTGCTATGGCCGTTATAGTAACAAGTATTAATATTACAAATTATAAATTAAAGGGTGCACCAATAGTTCATTAAATTTGATGTATATGGCCATACTTTGAACAGTTGTAGACAGACGCTTGAAATTTACAACGAACCTGTATTGCTTAGTACGCTATAACAAAAAGTATAAAATTTGGATTTGGAAGTTAAAGGGTGTTCCAATAGCTGATGTAATTTTAAGTTTGTAGCCGTACTTTTGATCCCTTATAGACAGAACGCTAAAACTTGAAAGGGACCTATATTTCGAAGTCCGCTATAGCAACGAGTTTATAATTTAAAATTTTAAATTATATTACTGTACTCGTAGATTTGCTTATGTAGGTCTATCTTATAACCGTTATAGACAAACGCTTGTAAATTTGACGCAATGTCGATTGCTATAGCCGTTATAGTAAGAGCTGATAATATTTAAAATTATAAATTAAAGGGTGCACCAATAGTTTATTTAATTTGGTATATGGCCATACTTTTAAACAGTTGTGGACAGACTCCTCTATAACAACAAGTATAAAATTTGGATTTGGAAATAAATGGGTGTCCTACTAGTTGATATAATATTCTGTATGTGGCCGGACTTTTGAATCGTTATAGACAGACAGCTGAAATTTACAAGGAATATGTTTTGCTTAGTCCGCTATAATAAGAAGCTTATACTTTGAGTTTAGAAATTAAAGGGTGTTCTCGAAATTAAGGTGATTTGTTCTATATGGCCGTATTTTTTGAACCGTTGTATACAAACACCTTAATTTTAGACAGAATAACCACTACTTTATTTGGTATAATAAAAAGTATAAAAATATTATATTATAAATAAAATAGTTGATATAATCCGATGTATATGGGCAATCTGTTGGACGGTTACAGACAGATGGTTGAAATATACACAGTATCTGATTGATAAATCTACTACCACAGCAAGTATTTAATTTGAATTTGAAAATTAAAGAGTTAGCCTACAGTTGCTGCAATTTGATGTATATTGCCAAACTATTGAACAGTTGAAAAAGTATAAGGTTTGGAGATATAAGTATGTCCCAATAGTTAATGTAACCTAATTTATGTGGCCACACACTGGAGCTGTAATAGGCAGACAGATGAAATCTGTTTTGAAGTCGGTTTTTTCTCGCAAGAATTATTTTTGTTGCTGATTTTTATCGTAATATACACATAACTTAAGACCCAGCAACATACTTATACAAATTTATTTAATAAAAATTAATATTCCCGTGTTTTTAATTTTTAATTAATAAAAATATTTTATTTATTAATATAAATCATAATTAATTTTTCGTGGTATTTTTATTTATTGTCATGCTCTGCATTGTAAATATTTGCTATTTATTTTTATTGTAAATAAATTAACATAAATTAAATGTCTTGTGAAAAATAAAAATCTTTAAAAATCATATAAACAGTTATATCTCATACTACTGTTTACTCATATTTCAGTTTTTTTTAACCAGGAGTATAGTAATCGAAAAAAAATTTTTGTCTTATTAATTTTTAAATTTTTTCTAATCAGGATTTGAACCATAGATCTTATAAATGAATAAAAATTGACTTCAAGTATGAATAATTAAATATAAAAATTGCATTTCGTGGCTATACTGAAGGTTAATACGAAAGCAAAAACAAATGTACAGGACGAGTTGCAAAGAGAACGACAAAGAAATGATTTAAGTTGTGTGTGGACTTCGTCTCACCAAATTAATATTAAGATTAGTTGTAGTTAGTAAATGATGTTTACGATGTACATGACATGAGGTAGATATATGCGAAGAATGGAGATGATAGATTTGGCGGTGCAGAAAATTCTCCATTTCATTCTGCCTATCGTCTAATTTTCTTTAGAAAATGTCCGCATACATTTGTAAATAATTTTATATATTTTATTTTATAATAAAAGATGTTTAGAAATTAAATTAAAAATGAACCAAAAAGCCGACAATAAGCCAATTTTCATTCATTTTTTGTTTTATCTTCAATTAATTTTTCATATTTTATAACATTCGAAATAAAGGAGTTGTTTATGACTGTAGATAAAATCACTAATCGCAGACAGTAAATATCTCTATGGCAGGGGCTTTGTTGTAGTAAGGCATGTTAAATTGAACCTTTAGTTAAAAGTGAAAATACTTTTTCATTGTACAAAAATTAAAGTTTTGTAGTCAGTTGAAGTCGCCTTAATGTAAGTATGTTTGAGAGGTGCAGAAAATGAATACATAAATAATTAAGTAATTAAATAATTAATAAGTAATTAAATCATAAGAGAGTAAAAATATACATTTCAATAATATAAGACACAGGAATTTAATGAATTAATTTATAAAAATTTCGTGCTATTTTTTTATATATCCCGACAAAATTTTTAAATTTTCGATATTGATTATTTAGGGTGAAATCACGTTTTGCTATTGAAATTACAGATATTTGTTTTAATTCTATGAGATGCTGATTACAAAAATATATTTTAGAAATCCTAAACTTTTTAAAGATTTTAGGATTCGCTCTCGTTTTAACACTGTGATTTATCTCTTGATACTCGCTTGAGTAGCGGAGATTTTTTTGTTACAATGAATTTGCGGGCATTTTTAATTTTTAAATGAAAGATTACTTTTTCGTATTATATTCTGTACCTGGTAGTCGACAATATTACATTTCATTGGCGTTGCACTAACTTTTAAGCTGTAGTCAATCTATTTATTTTTATTATTCACCTCAATACAGTCATGTCTGCTGTAGTATTATAACGGCAAAAGTCGGCCCTCGTTTTTGCCTACAACTTTAGTATTTTTTCACACATATGCCAGCTGTAAAAATTACCAACATCACAGCTGTCACGAATTAAACTACAACTCTCGGCTGTCTTTACCGATTAAACACAACCGAATACGTTTATGTGCGTGGATGAATGTGTGTGCGTATATAAAAGGGCGATCATTTACTTTCCCCGTAACAGCGGTTTCCAGTGACCGACACCTCGACGTTGACTGCTGACCGCCGTCTAGTACTCAGCATACTTACTCATCGATACTGGTGTTGATCAATCAGCTACAGCACCTGCTGACCGTCGCCAACAAAGCCTGGTACCCAGCTGACCTACCGATGCTGTCGGTTAGTGTTCAGCGACATCCACCGCTAACTGCCATCAAATGCCTGAAGGATGTCTCGACGCTGCCGCTGACTGTTGTCACCGCAGCCCGTTTTTAACAACCGCTGCTGCCGCGGTTAGTTGTCACTGCAGTCAGTCTATAATAACCGCTGCTGCAATTTCCCGCCAGCATAGTTGTCTTTCTACGTCTCGACGCGGCCACTGATGCAACCGTAGCTACCGATTGTCGCCAGCAGCCTCGACTACTTTTTTGCCCGGCCTACGTTTCATCATAGTCGCTGACTGCTATCACCACCACCTCGACTACACCAACCGCTACTGCCGCTAGTTACCGCCACTACTCACTGTCCATTCCGACTACTTCTCCCGACCATCCACTGTCATTAATCCATCGTTGTAACATTTACAGCTAGGAAAAATAAAACGTCGATTTAAGTTTTATAACTTTTTAAAACGAAAATTGTTTTATTCCCTTTTCTTACTAAGACGACAAACAGAACATCAACGAACCTGGGCTCCGCTCTAGCTATCCCAGCAACCAGCGTACAACGTGTTGTCACAGTATTTACATTCGAGACATTAATAACAAGGTGGTCATAAAAATATTTGTTTTATTTTAATATATATTGTTTTCCATTTTTTTATTTTATACTCAACCTCGTACATGCATTGTAATATTAATATTCTTATTTGCTTAAAATCTCATTCGTTTACTTAAATATAAAATTAACGGTATAATCATACGATATCAATATAAAATACGTAGACATATTACTAGTTTAGAAGAAATTAATTTTTGTTCAACAAATCATTATCTGAGCTTACATCAATATAGCAACATCTTTTGTTCTTATTATTATTATTGATTTTTAAAGTTTATAAAATATATATAAGCACCTACGCAGTTATCTTATATTATTTTACGAAAGAAAGATTTGGCCATCCTTTTAATAACCGTAACAACCAAATCTAAGGTGCGATTTAATTAAATTGTTACTTACCCCACTAACAAAATTTAAAGTGTGTAAATAAAATAAACACAAAACTTGCCAAATACACGTTGAGTAACCGTAGGGTTTGTTCTAGTAGAGGTAACGGCATCATGAATATAGAAAAATAACAATAAACAATCGAATAATTGAAAACAACTATGCAATCCTCCTTGTTAAGGCAAAACGCAATGCAACGCTAGTTACGATAGATTAAATGGTAAGAGCTTCAATATAATATTAGTACGGCAGATAAGAAGGCTTAGGCGATAGTATAGTAGAATAAGGAAAGTAACAGCATCACAATAGTGCATGACAATCGTGGCTGCGTTATTTAAACGACCAGATTGTAAATTGCAAAGGAGATCGTAAGTTGGGCTGGGTGGCATCGCAAGTTAAAGACCCATGTTAAATTAACACGATAAGTAGTAGTTTCCGTATTTCACGAGTAATACGTAAAATTGAATGTTTGGTAAGCGAAAGTCCGTTGAAAAAAATTTAACAGAGCCACAGAGTAAGAAATATTAGCCACAGAAGAGGAAAATAAATACTGGCAACTGAAACCAAGAGACCCAATGCTTGAATACCGAAAAGCATAATATGTGAGGTTAACATTTTCACATATTACAAGTTGCGTGAACGAAAATTCGAATAGCCAAACAAGTAAAACTTGAAATTTTAATAGAATTTACAACTAATTTACTACATGAAATAAGTTGTATCTTTGTTTAATAAAGCCTTTGTGATTTTGATTGACAAAGAGCATGTGTCGGTTATATTATTTATTATAGGTTTATCTACTTTACGCATTCCATTTTGTAAATAATAATAAGTTTTGTTAGATTTGTGTTGTCTATTAGCTTAAGCAATTATTGGCACATTTGTAGCTTAATCATAACGAGTCCCCTGAGGTGCTTTTCAAGTACAAAATGAAAAAAAAAGAAAATGCTAAGACATATTAGAAAATAATACTTTGTTATAAACAGTGACAATAAGGTGCGCTATATGGCAACGAAATAAATAAAGACAATAAAAGACTGCAAATCATTATACTAAGAAAATCGAGATTGAAAAATCAATTACTTAATCTATTTTGCGAGGAAAAGCCTTTTCAAGTGCGTGTCAAAAACCAATAATGTCATTGAAAGAGATTGATTATTACTTTCATAATTTTTCAATATGGATTCTAAGAAATGAACAAAACTATTTTCAGTATTGTTTATAACTATGCTCTTACTTTAGGACCACTAAGCGACCTTAAAAGTGTCCTTTCTTTAGAAAAGGTATTTAAAAGAAATAACTAATCTTATACCAATTGGAACAGTTTATTAAACGCCTTGATTGCATCGATTGTTTTGTTGGTGGTAAAATCGACAAAAAAGAAAAAAACATATTTTACCAATTACACCAATTACCATATGTTAAATAAAACAAAATTATTAAATAAAAAAATAAAATTTTTAAGGAGTAAGACGTACGTTAGTCATTTTCTTGATTTTTCTTTTTTTTTATTAAAATTGTTTTCCTGTTTCTACATAAAAAATATGTGCACATAAACATACCTGCTGCACCTACTAAAACAACATTATTGCAATATCAGCTGCTGGTGTTTACTTTCAAGTTCTACTACTTACGTTTTTGTTTGTTTTTATCTGTGTGGTATTGTATTGATGACATAATAAATATGTCTTGTAGAGGATAACGCTTCGTATTTCAACTGCCTTGATAGTAACTTAAAAGGTAAAGCAATACCAGACGGCAAATTAAAATTGCTGCATTACAGTTTGCCGGTTTCTAGTTTCTCTTGTTTTTCTTTGTAAACAAATTTTCTTTCACAAAAATTTTTAGAAAATAAAAATCAACTTAAATGGAAAATTCAGCCGTATACAGTGGAGAAAGAAAAATAGAATTACTGTTGGTATTTGTTGTTTTTGCTTAAACTTTGATTTTTGTCTTTGCTTTATTGTTTGGAAAAAAATCTTTAGTTTATTTAAAATGTTTGTCAGAAGTTTCCTGAAAAGTTAAGTAAGCGGTAACGAAACGGCCATCGAGACGTCCTTTGGCCCTCAATAATCAATTTCGGTAATTAATTTAATCGAAATAATTAAATATAAAATAGCACAAAGTTTTTTATGAAAATTTAATATTGAGAAATATATTGCCTGTGCATATAAATAAATTATTATAGTGTTTTGATATTTTATTTTTCAACATCTTTAAACTGTATAAAAGAGCCGAAAAAAGTCGGCCGTATGCAGTGTATAAAGAAAAATAAAATCAATGTTGATTATTGTTGTTTTTACTTGAACTTTGATTTTTGTCTTTGCTTTATTGTTTGGACAAAAATCTTTAGTTCATTTTAAATGCTTGTCAGAAATTTTGTGACGAGCTAAGTAAGCGGTAGCGAAATGGCCATCGAGACGCCCTTCACCTTCAATAATAAATGCCGGGAAAATAGTACCATAAGTTTAAAGTTTAATTTATATGATTTAATATTTCCGTGTTCTTAATCTTTAATTAATTTAAAATATTTACTCTAAAAGTACGATCAGTTAAGTTAAATATTTTGAAAAAAAAACGCATCTACTATTTTTATAAATACGAGTATTTATTCAATCTTTTCTAACACGTATCATTACGTATTGCTATTTGGAATATAATCAATGTGATATCTTATCTTTTATATAGAGTAGGAGTGGACTTTTGAGGAGGACAAAAGTTTTTCCCACAATTTAGTGGATATGTCTTATTGGTCAAATATTTGACTGGTCTTACAATACCTTAACTATTGAAATAGATATCGAAAACAATATATAAATAGTATCTTTTAATGCTTGAAGCTGCTTCATAGAAAATTTTTCTCCTTTCAACATTACTTTTCGTTTTCAACATTACGGCTGGGGAGCCTTTTGAGATTTTTATGTTATTAAACAAAACACTAACCACTTATTATTAATATAATATAAAAAAGGCGTTAATGACGCACTAAATATATATTGCAAGATCCCAATTGTTGTTTTAAGCTTTATCTATAGCTAACAGAAAACTACAGATGCATTAAAAATGATGCTTAAATGGTGATTCATTGTCTTACAAAGGGGTTTTTTTACTGGTATCTTTTCATGCAAGATGAGCAGAATTTAAAAAAATTAGTAGCAAAACAAATGGCGAAAAAATTTTCAACATTTGTTGCTACAGTATAAAAGTAGAAATCTTAAATTTTATAGTGATTAAAACATTTTACATTTGCGAATGAATTCACTATTAAAAACCTTTAAAAACTAAATAAATAATAAAACTTTTCTAAATATTCATAAGAAGCTGTTAACACATAAGAAGCTGTATTTATTCGTTTTGCTATAGACAATGTACTGCAAACCTCTGAAAACCGTAAAAAGTCATTAAACACGTATGCAATTTACTCAACCTCCCTGATTTTCCCATTGTCGCACATTGAAAAATATAAAGGTAAAGTCTTGAAAATTCACTATACGTTGAAGAATTGTATAGGCTACCGAGCTGCGTACTTAAATTTTTATATTTCTTAAATTTAATGTTTGTATTGTTACTTGTCAGCACATGTTATTTTTTTAATGGAACATTTTTAACACTGTCTACCAAACTCTGCTATAAATATTCAAAAAAACATTTTTCTAAATTTGGATTTTAGATAATAAGAAATTACATGCAGACGGAGTCGTGGGTACTGCTAGTTTATAATAAAACTGTAACAAGTTCTGTATATCGGTTAGTTATTTTAGAAGAAAATTAAAAAAACAAGTAAGAGTGCTATATTAGGCTATATCATTTATACCCTTCGCATTCTTTGTAAAACTAGTTAAGTGAAGTAATCCAATCAAAAAAGTAAATATTGACAGAGAATTAAAAACTATAAATAATTTTACATAAAAATGTCATCATATCTCATCGAAAGTCTTAAAATGATTTCCATATTGATATTTTGAACCATTTTTAAATTTCAAAGGCCTGTAAATCGGAAAATGTGGGCGAGCGACATTTTTTCACATGATGTTTTTTCTTGGTTTTTATTCTCTATCGTCCTATATATTCGTTTTTTTTTAATTGGAGTTACTTTACTGTTTCAAATGGTATGACAAAAAACATGGACCGAACTTGCTGCCGAACTTTTGACATTATGTCTGATAGATTGCCATATTAAATTTTTTTGTTGAAATCAAGTTTACCTGTGCAAGTTTTATGTTTATATAATTTTGCATAAAAATATCATCGGGTCTTAACGGGTTCGATATTTTTAAAAAAAGTTGGCATTTCCTTAAAATTGTCTTCAAAAGGTTTAAAATGATACCCATATTGCTATTGTAAAAAAATTTGAAAATTTCAGAGGCTCGTAACACGGAAAACATGGGCGAGCGCCAATTTTTTCACTTCATATTTTTTAATTCTCTATAGCCTCATGAATTTATTTTTTTGATCGGAGTTAGTTAATTGTTCCAAATAGTATGGAAACGTTAGAAGTAGGCGTTGTGTTTTGCCCGATATTGCTGATTCCCAATAGCACCTCTTTCGACGCTATGTCAGATAAAGTGGCAAATTTAACACGGTCGGACAGATGGACATCGCTCAATAGACCTCGCAATGCATAAGAACTTGGAATATATATACTTTAGGGGGTCGGAAATGGATATTGCAGAAATTACAAACGGAAGGATAAACTTAGTTATACCCCATTTTTCACTGTTTGTGGTGAAATGTATTACAAGATTTTAAGTAATATTTACTTATATGCATTTTAATGATAAATCGGATTGTCTGCAAAACTGCCTTGAAAATAGTAAAAAAAATTAAGCCAAATTATCTATTTAAAAATGTATTATTTGAAACATATTTATTAAACGTTAATTGTATTTAATTCTAAAAATTTCATTATATTCTCATGAAAAATTTCGCTACTGCTCATACAGTGCAAAACTAAACTAAAAAAATTAAAATGTGGAAAGAAATATAGTGACAAATTAAAACCTTGTTTTTATGTGTAAAAACTCTTAAGCCGAACAAAACACTTTCATATTTTAGATCATTGCAATATTTTAACAATATAATAACAATTACAACTGAGGTCGCTGGCAGAAGCTGGTGATATAACACATTGATAAATCAATAAAAATGTGGAATTTTAATATTTTAGTATTAGAATCATCCTTTACGACTTAACTATATAATTACTTTTGTATTTTTAATTCAATTAAAATCATGTTCAGTTTAAATCATTGTTCAGTTTAAATATTGACACGTTGTCTTATTGCCTGTATCATGTGTTGTTTATTAATTAATAATTTTTGTAAGCAATCATTTATTTTATAAATACACAAAAGTTTTAAAAACTATTATAAGCTATAAATGTGAAAGAAAATAATATAATTTTAAATTAAATAAATTTTTAAACGCAAGAAGAGAAGTTAAACAAAATGTTGTACTGTGGGTTCTCTTTTGAATTTATTGTTATTAAAATAAGAAAACTTTTGTAAAGAACTTGGTGCTTTTTAAAATTTTCGAAGTTTAACAAATATTTCATCATATAAAAAATAAATAGATCCACCAAGTATGAGTTTGAAAGGTTCAGCACCATGTATTGGTGACCCCGTAATATTTATTTTAATTTTTTCAGCTTGTTACACTGGAATTAATAACATATTCTTTGGCGCAATCGTACATTTCGGAAAAAAAAGTACAGAGTCCTATAACTCGGAATACATGAGCGGCCAACTCTATGTCATAATCAGGGAAGGTTTCAAGCCTTTAACTGCAGCTTAAAGATAAGTATAATTACACAAAAAAAAAAAAAAAATACAATACAAAAAGATATTAAAAACAAAAATATATAAAATATATAAATATATATAAAAATATTAAAATATTAAGTCCACATAGAACCACTTTTAAGGGAGTGTTTTGCTCTCCACTCGCCTTCCCAACCTGGAACATAAAAATTTCCTTATCAAAAATCGTTATTTTCTCCAAACTCCACACACATTTACAGTACCACAGTTACCCCACATCCAACCGAACTTTAATAATGCTTTAGCAAAAACACATTGTTGACTACAAATACCAAGTCACAGATTCATTAAGAAAAAAACTTAAAACTAACTTTTTCAAAATGAACAATCAAAAAGTTTATAAATAAAATGCTTAAAAATAAATTTTGTTTTCTAAAAAAGGAAATACCTTATCCTGATTAAATTAATTACCGATATTGAGCACGAAGTTTTTTATAAAAATTAAATTTTATAAAAATATTCTAGTGTCTTTAATAAAATTACTTAAATTTAATAAAAGCTTACAAAAAAAATAACAAGCAAAAAAAAAACCTGACGTGCCTTAATACAAATTAATATTTTGTTAAAAAAAGAAAAAAATTTGAAATAACAAAAAAATATAAAATACAACAATGTTAACTTAACAAAAGGAACAACTATTCGTTTAGTTCTTTTGGAAAAAAACAAGGTCAATAAGAGAATCTTTACCTAAACGAGCTCTTTAAGGCAGTTTGCCAACTATTCTCAAGTTTAAATCACGCAAAGTTATTTCATAGCTTAATTTTGTTAAAATCACACTATAGAGTTTATTGGTAAGATTTGCTTCTTATAAAGTAAATTTTTGTTAAACGATTCTATTAACTAACCAAAGAAAATGTATAATTAAAAACAAAAAACTTTACACTAAAATTGTTTTAAAACCTTAAAACCTTAAACCCTAGTAAAGTATAATCCTTTTCTTTGTGTTTTAAAAAATTTTTTAAATTTATTTCCAACAGCGTTCTAAATGGCGTTCTACACCTAAATATGGCCTACGCCAAAACTTGGCACTTTCTATAAAAATGGCTGACATTTAGCGGCAAAAACAAATTGAATATTTTTTTTTTGTACAGCAAGAGATATGTATTGTTCCTTCTCTTAATATTTGATTAAACAAGTGGCTTCGGCTTTCCTTACACTCTTTCTCCCCTCGAATTACCAGGGTCCAGGACAAGAGACTTTTAAGCTTACTCTTTAACCACTGTTTGTAACTTAGTAATTTGTGTTGTGTAGCATTTTACTTTTTTTCGCAAATAAAACTTAAACTTTTTACTAGAATAATAATTATGTTTAATTTTTTTCTTTTATTATTTTACGAAAATTTAACGCAATTTTAGTTTGAAATTGGTTTTACAAATAGATCGCCATTTATCTGGATTAACTTCATTGTTCCAACTCATATGAATAAATAAGAGTCCGGTGCAGTATTTTGCCAGCTACCTCGAAAACATGGACCCATATTGCTGATTTTCAATAGAAAAATTTTCAAAACTATCTATCTCATACCCGAACATGCAAGGACAGACGGACATCGCTTAAGCGACTTCGCAATGCATACATGGGGTTGGAAATGGATATTGTAGAAATTACATACGGAATAACAAACTTAGATATACCCTTCTTCCACCTGTACTAAAGGGTACAATAATAAACTGTACCAATTGTTAATAATTTTCTATTGGGCGAGCTCTTTTTTGGCACAGAGACTATTAAATTTTAACTTTCATGGTGACCACTATTTATATCGTAATTTGTTGTTAATATCGAAAACAATAAAATGTTTTTTAAATTATTCAGATGTTAAATTTAAATGCTAATAACTGGCTGTGGCTTGATATGAACTATTGCTCCAAAACTGAAACATCCTTTACGACTCCTCGTTCAAGTAGATAAAAATTAGTCTAGGCTAACACAGAAACAATTTTGTTAATTTTGATTTAAACATACATATGCTTTACTAACATTGTACTCCCAATCTTTTAATTTCACATTGTATTTATTGTGAAAATTATTTTAATCCAATTATTTATTCATGAATTTGCTTATTTAATTTTACAAATTGTGTGATGGGATTTGTATTATTTAAAAATTTATTTGTGTTTATAAATTTAGTAATTGTATACAAATTTTATATATTTCTATACAAAGTTTTTATGTACAAAGTTTTTACGTTACCATAAATAAAAATTAAACAAATTTGTAAAAATATTAAATATAAATCGCATTCTATTTGATTAAAATCATAATCAAATGAAAAACTCAAATTAATTATTTTAAAACTATATAAACAAAAAAGACAATGACTGCTAATGGAACATTTAAAATCATAAATTATTCTGTTGTTGTAAAATATGGAGTAAATTAACAATTATTGTTAGATTAGAGAAAAAGGGAGTGCAGTCTTATGGAAGTATTTAAAAAACAATCTTTAAACAATTTTTTTAATATTTTATTAAAATGTTTTATAAGAATTTCAAGGCTGAAAAATATGTTTGAAATATTGGATCTTAATATCAGAATAAAATTTAAAGAGGAAATTTCTCATTTTACTTTACCAATGTTCATTAGGAAAATGAACAAATTGTTTAATAATCCGCAATTTCCTTTTACTGCAGTTGCATACCAGCGTGACCCCATTATAGATGGCCATAAATAAACACTGCATAATATGAATAATTAAAGTTATCCAATTTATTCAACAAATATTTATGTCATACATAAAATTGTACTGAAAAAAAGTACATTGCATTGAATGCTTCAGCACAACAGCAAAATAATAATATTTTAATAATTTTTTAAATGCTACATACTTGCATTTTCTTTAATGTTAAAAAATTTCCATTTTCAGATATTTTATAATACATTTTATGATAAAATCATTTTGAAAACAAAAGTAAAAAACAGCTGGTTGACTTATTATTGGTAGTAGAAAATTTAAACTTGCAAAAAGTTTTTCTCTTCCACCCTTTTACGCTCTTTCATCACTCTCTACTTGCAAGTTTTTCGAGTATGTAAACACGCTCTAGTAACAATTAGAAACAATTAGTGAAAATTTTTAGTTACTGAACAGACTAAATAACAGTTCAATAGCTAACCTACACTTTTTTTGTAAGAGAAGTAGCACTTCAGGCATAACCTTTTTAGTTACTAGTAACCGTACTACGCTCTTTAGGAAAGGGATAGATAAGAGATAGACAGGAGGTGAAAGTAGATAGATATAGCCATTTTATTAATAATTTTACTTCGCCAGCGAAAATACTATGAAGAAGCACCGACGAAGGAGACTGCAGGTTTTAATGTTAATATGAGCTACCGCTCACTTAGCTCTTCAGGAAACTTTTCACAAAAATTTTAAATAAACTGAAGATTTTTGTCCAAACAATAAAGTTAAGACAAAATCAAAGTTAAGCAAAAACAACAATAATAAAATATGATTTTACTTTTTTTATTCATTGTGTACGGCTGACTTTTTTTCGGCGCTTTTAACATGATGAAAAATGAAATAAAAACAAGAAGCAAAAAGTTTCAAAACACTAGGATAATTTTTTTTTTTGTTTTATTCACGAGCATTTGCAAATAAATTAGTAAAAGTAAACAACGGGAATATAAAATTAAAATTATCAAACTTTAAAAATTCTTGTGCTAATATCCCGACTAAATTATTATTTTAATAATAATAGGAGTTGCCAGGTTAAAACTTTAGAGTGCTTAAGGGGCTGCTGTAATCAAGGTGGGTAGCACGCTGACTACAAATCTGGTTACCCTGGGTTCAACCAATGCGGCATTCAAAAATTAAAAATTTTTTTTCTGTTTAGTTATCCCGGGCTTAGAAAAATAATTTTTAAGAACAAAATTTTGTCTTATCTCCCATGATACTTAAATTGCCCAACTTCGTATAAGGTGCTTGAAATGTTGCAATATATTTATAAAAATTCTTTAGATCTGTAACTTGCAAAATATGGGTTGCCAAAATATATTGTACGTATGGGTGGGTTTCTCATCTAATATTTTATCCATCAAATTATTTTTCTACCCCAGGACGCGACCTCTTATTTTATATAAATACAATTCAGTTTATATTTGGTTTAAAAAGGAAATACCAACAGTAAAATCATGATTTTAAAAATTGTTTATAAAAGTTTTTTGAAACCATAATTTATTTGCATTTTTATTCAAAAATAGTATAGGATATTAACACAATATAATAAATAATGTTCTAGAAATTCCTAAAATAATTTTCAAGTAAAATTTATGAATACTGTTTTATCAACATTTGCCTAGTTTTGTTTAATTAACCTGTTTTAAATTTTTTTAAATACGGCCGTAAGTGTCTTTAAATCTGAGCTACTTCATCTGTGTCTGCTTTTAAATTAATTCTATTTATTTAAAAAAAAATTTGTTTCGTGCTATTTTTTAGATTATT